>OW052087.1:2512500-5012500 GCA_932526535.1 Caradrina clavipalpis
GTTGTTGTCGCGCCGCGCCACCAGGTCCCACGAGACCATGCCGGCGATCATCAGCACGCCCGGGGTCTTGTACAGAGCACGCAGGACTTCCTGCAAAACAAACAATATTCGGTAAGACCAAGTAAATATGTATCTGATTATTTGATCCTTGGTGATGACTAATGTTTTTAACCCCCCACTGAAAAAGAGAGGTGTTATAAGTTTGACGTGTCTTTGTGTGTGTCTGTAGCACTATAACTCTTAAACGGGTGACCGATTTGAATGCGATTTTTTATTTATTTGAAAGCACGTTTATGCTTGGGATAATTTATTTATTTATTTAAATCAGGCATCAAGGCCCATAGAAAATTCATATTTTAGTGTATACAATAACATAAAATTTGTATAGCTGTACCAACATAAACAATATAATTATATATTTAATAACTATTTCACACGTGAAGTCGGCGTCGTGTGTCGCACGGTGTCGGGTATTATGAAATAACGTGTTGCTGCTGTATTATGCCAACGTTTCGAAGGGTAACAATGCTCACCTCGGGCAGCCTGACAGTGGACTCCTCCATCATGGGCGAGGGGCTGCGCTGCTGCTCCTCCTGCGGCACGTCCTCCACGGGCGAGTCGTCGCTCTCCTCGTCCTCCGACACGTGCTTCTTGGGCTTGCGGTGCTTGTTGTGGCGGCTGTTGCGCGGCGCCGTGTGCCGGAACGGCAACAGCTTGCTGTCCTTCGTCATGCTGCCTCTGGGTACTGCGGAGTAGGCAGAACACTAAGTGTCGTACTCAGTGCCAGGGGTGTCCAGGCACAGGGCGCATATCCTGGAGGGGCGCAGAAATGACGGTAATGACGGAAATACGGTGCTGGTCGTACTCATTCAAGTTTACTTTAAATAGCGCGGGGCCCCCGCGCGTCGCTACATAATGGCATTAAAAACGCGATTATGTCTGTATGAAGAAAATTGCGACGCATCGCAATCATATATTTATAAAGAATCCTAGAGACAGGGCGGGGTCCAGAGCCGACAGCTAGTACGTAATATGTCCTCTACAAAATAAACCAAGCTCCTTTTCTAGGAAAATAAAGCTGCAAGACGACTTAACGGCAACCACCCACTCTTCGCCCTTCTCCGAATAATATTTTCTACGTATTTACAGCATTATTAACCTTTTGACCGCCAGAGCGTAAACACATCGGCGCCACTGCTACGCCAAGCTACCAATTCAGCATTTCGATTAGCAATTTTTGATTATTGTTTTTTCTAGTGAAATGTAAGAAATCAATATATCTTTGTGCTATTTTACAATATTTCATTAATGTAGTTTTAAATAATAGGAAAGAGAAACACAAAAAACTTAATTTAGGACATTTTTAAGTAGAAAATAAGTACTTAAAAATTTCGTTTTCTTGACGTCTATAGACGTCGGTGGCGTGTTTGGCACGATTTCGTTAGACGTCTATAAACGTCCGTGGCGTTCAAAAGGTTAAGAATCTATAAATAGCTCTGCTTTGTCCAAAATGTAAACGTAAATCTGAAGCAATACGGAGAAGTACTGGATCACAAATAAACGACATCATAACGTATGTCCCTCAAAGTCATAATTTACATCGATTCGCCGAGAGAATATTTTAAAATACGTTACTGAGAAATCACACTGCACTTGACAGACCGTATGAATATATAAGTACTTACGTACTCTGAAAACTTGACCTTTTAATATACCGTGCTTTAATTGAACTAAGCTTAAACAACCTCATTGAAAATATTGTTATGAGATCGATGCCACTTTAAATTATATTTTAAATTTTAATAAAGGAAGCTGTAAATAAGACAATTGAAATGAAACTAGAATAAAATCAATTATAATAATATTACGTGAATAAACGAAAGTTAAAGTTTATTTATAGTGTTTAATTCGTTGATAGATCCCTCCAACCGCAACAATACCTACTGCTTGTCGGTACCCTAATACATAAACTAAAAAATTCAAATAATAAATGGCGTAAACCTGATGTCCGCTTCGACCCTAGCTTAGGGTTCAGTATCCTACGATAAAACGTTGCCTGAATTATGCAACTGTATAAAAACTTTACTGAACATTTGCACCTGGAGAAGAAACAAAAAAAAAAACCTAATGTTGAATTCAGGCATGCGCTGATCAATACCTTTGTATAAACGGCTATTACTGCACCGGCGTCCGACAAGCAACAAAGAAAAATGTGAAGCTAAATAATTGAAGAGTCCTAGTTAGAATGAGCGCGTTCGTGATGTACGGGGTGAAACTTTCCACTTATTGATCGCTGTCCTGGGAACGTCGAATACAATACGTAGGTACCTCCCACGAAACTCATAGAGAAATATTGAAAAGCTTCTGCTCTCAACAATAAAGTATCTACCTATAATAATATTATAAAAATAAAAGATTTTTCTGTTTGTTTGTATCGAATAGGCTCCAAAAGTACTAGACCGATTTTAACTATTTTTCACACATACATAGCTACATAATTCCTGAGTAACATAGGCTATGTAACATCACGCGACGACTCACGAGGGTGGAGCAGTAAGCAAAAACGCAACTAAATACGGGTGAAATAAGCCGTGAACGAAGTCGCGGGCAGTTAGCTAGTTATGTTATATTTGCACAGACGGTATTTACTGGGTACCAGCCCGTTATATTCATTTTTCGCAGAAATGTTTACTGAGAGGCGAATACCAGGAGGTAGGGTAAATACGCCATACGTCGGCCCCTCCCCAAACTTCGGCCGTCTGCACATTTTCAGCTTGCGTTCATTTAAAACGTAATGAAGTGACAAATTTGCCACTCAAATTACAACCTTAGTTCATACTCTATATGTACAAACCGTTACTTTCCGATTACGTCACTTACTCTTCGCAAACTGAGCATCAGTAGCGATTGCGCCGTCGAAGCGTCAATTTCATATGTAAAGTACCTTACTTGCTGTGAATACCCACACTTCGGGGATTGATATAAAAACGGTAAGACATTTCTTTTTTTTTGTTTTAAGCTTTTATATTTGTAATTAGTGATTTTTACTATATTTTGAGATAGTTTATTCAATGTTTTACGTATTGTTTTAAAGTAAAAATAGGAGGCCGCCAATAGAATACCAATTTTGAGTTAAAACCCGATTCTCGGCCGTGGCCGACTTAAAGTAAATGCAGTCTGTTTTATAAATTCTAATTGTACTAATTCTGTTGGCTTAATAAGAGAATTTGCAACGCATATAGGCAAATAAAACTATTTTACGTTTAATCGCCAAATACCGGCCGGGGTGATATTAGTTGAATCTCGAGAAAAAATGAACACGAAATAGGGGCCGGCTTTAGAAACATTAAAGATCGTAATGTCGACCAGCCTCGAATTCGAGCCCAACTATACAGGCTGATTACTTTTTCTTATTTTCTCAAAATTAAATATTTATTATACATTTAATTTATTAATAATATAAAGAGTTAAGTTTTAATGTAGAAGTTGATAATATTGAAAACATTTATGACAGCTTATTACGGTTTGGGAATATACCTAAGATATAAATTGCTCTTTGGAACTTGCTACTTAATAAACGCATGTTAAAAAATAAAAATAATGGTTGGTCGTAAATCTTTCATTCATGAATATAACCTGCATGTCACAAAAAGCTGCTTTTAGAATTAATGCTTTTAATTTAAGGTACTACAATGACAGATCAGGAAGATCCAGGGCCTTCAAGGAAACAAAGAAAATTATGCAGTTACGATCGCACAAAAATAAAGGAAGCTCTTTATTTTTGTGCGATACAATGTGCAAGGCAATAAATAATGGAAATATTTGTCTGCCTTAATTTAAAACACCCTATACCCGGCCGGCATTTGGGAAAAACGCGACCGACCATGGGCCGTGAATGGCCGACTTTAGGGTTTTTTCGTTCTCGATGCATCTAAACCTTATTACTTTTTTCTTGTAGTAGAAATGTCAATCTTATGCCCATAAACATGAAATAGATTAATGAAAGTATCCAAAACCGCATCGGAAGCTATCATTCGTTGCAAATTGATGGTGCCAGACTGATCCCAAAACAGAAAAACCGCAAGGGGGCCGACATTTAGCGTATTTACCCTAGCTTTAAATAAAATGCGAGTATCACAGGTTTTTTTTTATTCTTATTGATTTTCTAGCTTTAACTTGTATCATAGAGGCAATGGCAACTTTCTAACTTCGTTTGGTGCAATATTGCTTTAGTAGTAGTAGGCAATGCATGTGCTACCAAAGATGACAAAAAGAAAGCAACTCCGTTTCTCTGACGAACAGTTAGGTACTTATAATGATAAACCGACAAGCGCGCGTATGCTAACGTGATTGGTCGTTGACAATTCAGTCACCAAATAACAACAACTTACGCGCGTTTCACAGTCTGTCATGTAAACCTAAGGTTGCCATCTCCTAAATTGCCGACGCCGGACAAAAACTTCAAAATCCCAGAAAAAAATGTTTTAATTGTATTGCTTATCTTTCAATTAATTGGAATTCCCTTGACACCAAAAGTGTTCGGGTGACACCTCTCCTGGACTTCCGGACGCCCTCTAAGCTAGGACAAATACGGGGAAACTCGGACGGTTGGCTACCCTGTGTAAACCGAAGGCCACCCCCCAGTTGACTACGGCCTACTTCTCCCACAAAGAGGCTCGCTCCTTTGTGAGAGGAAGTAGGCCGCTAGTCGCAGCAGTACAATATTTACGCTGATCGATCACGACGTAAATAAGTTACCCGTTTACCAACACCTAAACCCTTAATTTATTAATACACTAGCTTTAGCACGCGACGTCGTCCGCTAACTTGATAAATTATGCCAAAGGTGCCGTATGAACTTTCCGGGATAATAGCCTATGTTCTACTCTCGACTATAATCTAATCTAGCTCTGTGCTTAACCTCACCTAATCCGTACAGCCGTTCTCGCGTGATTAAGTAACAAACATCCATCCATCCATCCATCCAAACCATTGGCATTCATAATAGTTCCTACCTACCTAGTCAGATAGAACGCATCAATAAATCACAAGTACACTGCACTGCTTGACACCAATCATTAGTTAACTGTTATGGCAATTGGCCACAATTGGCCATGAGTGACAACTTGTTAAATTACCTATTACATGCACGATGCACCCCACTTCCGCCGCTCACGTGCGCACTACATACTCGGGTACTAACCTACACCAACAAGACGTGTCGTAGGCATCACTGATTGCCCAGCATGTCAACTGACTTATACATAACTGTAGATTCTAGTATAAAGCGAAATTATCAGTAAATGACGTTATCGTAATACATTACTGCAATTCGCAAAAACACTATAAATAGTATTTCGTTCATCATTAAGATTATTTATCAAATTCTCTCCTAATATGATGTGTTGTTCACACCATCTCTGCCAGTCTGTTTTTTATAAGTGAAGACTTGTAATTGGCTGTCAGTTTCACCTACTATTTTATATTCTGTTTTGTTTAGCTGTAAGTCTTCCATAAATAAATAAATAAATATACATTTACCACTTCAATTGGAAGTTTGGCTTAAAGATTTTCCTTCTAGGTAACTTTGCCCTGTTGTACAATTATGAAAAACCTCCCCTTACAATTTAGCCTGGCTTCCATTGTGAAAACTTTAACCCTTTGCCAGTGTACTTAACAAAAGATTAGCGATAACAAAAAAAACAATTGAGTTGTTGAATGTTTAATAGCAGTTTGAGGGCAGCTTTACTAATGGAAAACTTTAACATTGAGCTTTTGTGAGGCATATTAAAAGTGTGAAAAACCAACTTGCCTTCCTATAAAAGGCTTTTGTAATTACGGGCAGTTCTCAAAATTGGCATTTAGCAAATACACCAGCAATGATCAAGTTATCCATTTTTATTATACATACAGAGCTATATATGACCTTCATATAAGCAATACGAACCCGAAATGAACATAACGTCTGCATGTTTTTGATAAAAAAAGGTGAAAGACGTAATTATAATACTATCATAAGAGACAATTACTTCAACTAGCTTTCAGACTGGCTAGAGGAGACTCATCTTGCATGGGGTACTGTTTAAACTGTTACAACACTCTTCAACTAAATGAGACAAAGCTTAAGTCTTATATTTTATAAGTTGGGGGATTGCATCTCTGACAATTGGCCTTGGACTCACCAGTCTATTGCGGATGCTCTGAACAGTTCAGGAGTTTGAATCTGCTTCTGTATGGAGGTCCCTGAATGGAGTGACAGCCACCAATAGCCTACTATCGAACACAAAGTGTGGAAAGCAAACTTGAAGATAGATAGTTCACTGATAATATTGCTAGGCTGGAGGCTGGTTGTGCCCGACAACAACAAGGATGCATAGATCAATTGATTAGCATTTGCGACTATTGTTGGAGCTGAATATTATAGGACAATGTAAATATATTTTTGCATTGTATAAACTCATAGCACAGCACTATGTACCTTGCTGCGGGTTGTTCGAAAGAGATACCGCGCCCCCGGAACGCAAAGGGCACATGAAGGAACATAGTTTTAGTCAGTAAAAGTCTGACACTCCCTCTCGCCCCGCCCAGGGCGGGGGAAGTTATTTGATGATTTCCCGTCTATAAAAAAAAAAAAAACACTATGTACCTACTTGTTTTAGTTGAGAATTCCTGTTACCAGGTATTTCTTTCCAATTATGACTTTGTCATATCACAGCATCTTCGGACAAAACTATACTAATAAGTGGTCTATTTGTTATTCCAAAGCTATTTTTGTCAACAAAAAGCATTGTTAAACGAGTTATCTTTTGTCTATTATTTGTTCTTAATGCAATACCTATGCCTATTGGTTTTTAACAAGATAGCCATCTCTTTGTCTGTTTTGTTTGAAATCCATCCTTATTTACCTGATTGGTAAAAGTTTTAACAAAGAGCAAATCATATTATTATGAAACTTTTAGTATACATATTCATTTATTTGCATACCATAATGTGTAATAAGATATGTGTGTGTGCCTTTGTAATAAGATATTACAAAAGGCTTAGAGGTAAAGTTTTTTTGATTTTTACATCAACCAACATGGACACTGGAAAATGTTATTTGGATCTTATTTATTTATTCAAACTTTATGCGACTAAAAGTACAAAGGCAGACTTAATGCCTTAGGCATTCTCTATTAGTCAACCAAAGGTGGTAAAGAGATAATATGGCAGGTGCAAATTAACGTACAAGAGAAAACAACAAATTCTATGATTTAAAAGAAAATAGAATATATACCATCACGCCTGTATTCCCCGAAGGGTTAGGCAGAGATGTAAGAACATAGAACTCTGAGCAATATAAATAAATTGAAATGTACACAAGTACAAATCAATGCTTGTACCTTCTCTGTATTAGAAAATACCTTTGCTCACCAGTAAAGCAATAATAGCCTGGTAATATATTATTACTTTATATTTGTGTTGGTTCATTCCAAATGACTGAGAAATTAATATTATAACAGTTAATTTAGCACTAAAAGTTATATTGCTTTGTGCTATAAATTGTGTGAATTGCAAATACATCAAAATGGGAAAAGAAGGCTTGGGTCTTAGCTTTTTTCTTTTGTTCTGTACTTATACCTATTACTTACTATCACCAATTTTGTTATACAAGAATATTTTAGTTGTTGGATGTAATCTTTTAAACTTTTCATCTATGCTTGGTTATAAGCTGTAAATTTTTCAAATGCTAATGATCCTACTAATATTATAAATGCTAAATTGTATGAGGATGGATGAATATTTGGTACTCTATCATACTTAAGCGGCTGAACGGATCTGGATGAAATTTGACACTGATATTGAATGTAGTATGGAATAACACATAAGTAGGTTATTTTTCCTGGAAAAATGTAAGTACTGTTCCCGCATGAGATAGTACATCAAATTTGACGCGGCCAAAGTCGCGGGCAGAAGCTAGTATAATAATGAAATAAATATGTTTTCAGTGAGCCCACTATAACCCTGGATGCCAGATATTGGTCAGTAGGTCATCTAAGTGGATTATATCCTTTTCTAAAACTCAGAACATGGATGCGTTCTAAATAAAAAATAGTTACTCAAATTGTTGATAAAAACAGATTTCGTGCGAAGTTTATTGCCGAAATGTTTCGAATACTATAATAAAGTATCAAAATTGTTAGATATGTTAATAATAACAATTGCGGTAAGTAGATACTGCAAGACTGCAGCAATGACATTTTTATCTGGTTACAATAATGGCAGGCAATTAGGTACCTACATAAGTAATATCTACAAATATCGCACGCTATTTTATCAACTTTTTAATTTTTAATCAAAGTTCTTATTAATCTTCTTCAATTATTTTTTTACGGCCCTTACCTGAAGGGCATTGTATTCCATCGGCGTCTGTCCGAATGAGTAGGTGGGCTAAGTAAGTACATAAGCATCTCTGATACAACAATGAAAAAGAAAACCGTTATGATACTTAGGTACATTATAAAAAAATAAGCGTCTGCTAATCTATTCGGCAAGGTAACCGGTTCGCAATACAACAATCATACACGATCGATTAACAGAAAATTATGTACTGATTTACTTGTTGATGTGAATAAAACAATTTTACAACTTCAGAGAAAAGAATACGTGCCGACACGTGCAATGTTATCATTTTTTTCAATATTTACATAAAATATATATAGGATAATATAACGATCACACAAAATAGATATTACTTTAATAAATAATTATACTTACTCATATTGTAGGGGAAACAAATGTTTAAAAATAATATTCAAAAATGTCTGTCACACAAGCTCTGCACGACAGTCGACAAAGTTATTAGTTAACTAGTGCTGGAAGCAGTTTAGTCGGTTTCGCGGCTTACTTAGATGTAGTGATGGGGCATTAGGAAAACCAAGTCGATTTTATTCCATATTTTAATTCGAATCCTTAATTTTATTTAGATCGTTTTAAAAGTTCAATTTAATTAAACAACTATTTGAGTTCGCATTTATATTTTCAGTACGGACATACAACCGGGACTTATGTGTTACTATTTATCTGTTATGATACCAGAATCAGATTGAAAAAAATATAAATATATTCTGACTTTTATATTGCAAAACCAATACACAATAAATAAATAAATATAAAAAACGACGGTTATGAATTTTCGATCAGGGTCACGTGACCTGACGCGAGTTTAACATTTTTTACCCATTCCAAAAAAGTGCACAACGCCGCTAAAGTTTTCAATTAAAAAAAAAATATATATTCTGTACCTTTATCTTAGACCTTTATACGTTCAAAAGTGCCTTTAAAAGGTCTAATTAAAATAAATGTTTTTATTATAATATTATTAAAACTAAATTAAAGAACATTTTAAAAAATATATAAAGAGTAGGTAGGTACTCTTTGTAAATAAGCATTTTCAAATTTGAGGATTATAGGACAATTTTAAGTCTTAACAAAATCAACCGGTTTTCACTTTAATTATTTGTTTAAGTACTAATTTGTTTTGATTACTTAGACAAATAATTAAAGTGGCAACCAGTTGATTTTGTTAAGACTTAAAATTGAAAATGAAAACGTGTTGCGCCGACCCCTCACCCCAAGTAACTTGGGATAAGGGCAGGAAGATGATGATGAATTTGTTTTGATTATTGGTTCAATTAAATTTTATCTTCGGAACACACACACTGATTTGTTGTCTTTTGAAATGTTACAAGTTATCATGTATGATTACAATATTGGTATTAAATATTACAAATAATTTGGCTTCCATTTCATAAACTTCAACGCTCGCAATATCTTAGTCTCATGCCGCGATTACACATAGTCGTTACGCCGGGTTCGGGTGTTCGATTGTGTTTATTCGAATTCAGACACTCGTTGAACATATTACACTGGTCATCGCAAATGAACACCATTCAATAACTTTACTGCAACTAAAGTGTGTTTTTTAATCTCGTACACTGATTTGACGGCTTCTTACGTCAAACTTGAAAATAGTGTGCTTTATGGTCATGGGCCGAAAGAACATTATTTTTATATTTGACGTATGAAACTGTCAATTAAGGGCCTCCGCCCACGACCGATTTTTTACGGCCGATTTTTTCTCGGCGAGAATGGAACGTGTGGATTCTAGTACATCAACGCCCACGGCCGAGAAAAAAACGGTCCAAAAACAAAATCTACGCATCCTGGCCGCCGATTATCGGTGAAAAATAGAAAATAGGGTAAATGCTCCAGTGAATGAACACTTAAGCAATCTTCAGACTTCAAAAAATCATTACATTATGTTGCCTCTAAAGTATGCGGTTTTATATTTTGGTAATCTATGTCTACTAAAGAATATTTTTTAACTTGGTTTTACGACATAACCTGTATACTTTTTTATATATTTGGCAATATATTGAAAAATACCCTAAAACCCCAGTGAATGAATGAAATTTTCCAGTAAATGTACAGCATTAGAACCAGTGAATGAACACAAGTTTTTTTTTTAATTAATAGTTACAAAAAATCCTTATTATTATATCAAATGCAGTTCAAAATGGAATAAATAAATGAACATAAATCCTTAGCCTCTAAATCTGCTACAATCATTTTTTTTTTTAACAAAGTGTAAGCCTTCAATCTCTTACTTAATCATTATATACCTTCATAAGCCTAGCTAACGTCAACAATCAATTCATCATGATATGAGCCGAACGATGTCCACTGCTGGACATAGGCCTCTTCAGTAGTACAGAAGTGATTCCGTCTTACCCGGCACCTTGTTGTCCTTAAGTTGTTAAGAAGCCATATTTATCTCATATAGGCTGACGTCCGGGAACTCATCGGTGTAGTGTCAGGTCAGTCTAGCTCTTGGGTCTTTTGTTGGACTAGAGACGGGTTTTTAGAACTTCTCTACCTCCCTTAAAAGCTCTAGTTTAGACAAGATGATGCTGCCATCGTTAGTCTCCAGCTTCGTCAGCATTTGAGGTGTGTCGCGTTTGATGGATTTCAGGATCTGCCTTATAAGCCGAGCTTATTCCGACTGAACGTGCACCCACTGAAGACTGCTCGTTCCGTTCCCGTCTTTCCTTTATGAGCTTGGGAGTTAGAGTCTCAGAGCTTTGATTTATTTGTTTGTTCTCCGTTCTCTAAAATGATGATTACTAACTCAAAATGTGGTATTCATTTATTTATTGGTTACATTTTTATGACGAAAGCTTATATTTTAACATGATGAAAATGTTATAGTTCATTCACTAGATTTCATGAAATTAACGATTGGTCAGTGAATTAACGGTCATTTATTCACTGGATTTCAAACGTTTTTTAATGCCAATGCTGGAACACTCAATAATTTACTTAAAACTAGCTAAAATTGCAATGAAATTGATTTGATACATATATTATAACTACCCATTACTCGAATTTATAAATAACTTATAGTACATACTTTAATTACGGCTGCAAAGTGATATCAAAAAATTTGCGTCTGACCCAAGTCCTAAATTCTTGCCCGAACAAAGAAAATTTACACCAGCACTGCCAACTTTAAACGCTCGTCATTTTAAAACGAACAGTATCGCAATACATGAATGTTGTTACTATGCTAGAATAAAGAGCAGCAATTACAAAAAAAAATACTGCGTTGGGTAGAAGGTAATATCTTAGTTTATTATTTTTTGGAAAATACTCGGATTTGTTAATTCACTGGGGTGTGTTCATTCACTGGGGCACTTACCCTATCCGTCATGGATTTACTAGGGAAGAACGTTGTGTCATTGCTAAAGTCAAAAGTCTAAAGTCAAAAGCAGTTATTGCGAATTAAGTGTACAATTGTGGTGTTATGTTAAGTTAGTACTTATGAGTTTGAAGCATTTGAATAATAACAATAATTTATTATTAAAAAGCTTATTTATTTATTAATAATATGGTAAATATTTTTTTTCTAAATTAATCGTCTGTGATTTCAATAAGTAAATAATATTGTTTTGATTTACGCAGGGTTTTAAATACCGGTAAATATTTATAAAATTACCTTTGACAGAGTTACCGTTAATATAAAAATAACGTTAATGGATTAAAAAAATAATATATAATCAAACGAATTTAATAAATTCTTACGAATGAAAATAACATTCGTTTTCAACGACTAAGCTTGCTAAATATGTAATGACTTAAATCCAGGGCTTGTTAACGTTATGAAATCAAAAAATAATAATCGTTACGTAACGTTAATTTCCATGAACTCGAAAATTTTGAAAAAAGTAACTTTATAAAATCGTTATTTGATAACATTACCAGTAATATAATGTTAATTAACATAAATATAGAATATGAATTAATCGTTATTTTTACCGTTAAATTAGGTAAGTTGCCGTTTTGTACGTTTATATTAATTGTCACTGACTAACTATATTGGGCTTGTGGTCGCAAAGCGCGTCTGATCAGCGTGAAGTCGTGGGTTCGATTACCAGGTCTAATAATAACATATACGGTTACTTTTACATCGTTCTGCAGCTGAAACACTGGAACTCCAGTCGAGTAATAGTTATTATTGCGTGTTTTTTTTAAGACGTCTCAAAGATGTTGGAAATTCGTCACTTTTTTTTTGTTAATTCGAGTTAAATGTTAGTAGCGCTCCTGTCTGATCGATTAATGTATTCTTTAAAGGCTACCTTACGCATGTATAGTTGATAAGGTTTTCACACAAATATGCCTTGACTGCAAGGAAGCGTTACTTCGCGTTCTTACAATTTCACAAATGTTTGAGTTATTTTATTTATTTTTGTTATTTATCGAAAATAATAGTGCCAATAGCTTCTATTAATTATGAAATCAAAAGCCAATATATTATTAATATATTGGCTTTTGATTTCAGAACGATGTAAAAGTAAGCGTGTATAATTCTCATTCGTAAGAATCGGGCAAAGTATTGTTAGGCACTACATTAGCGCGACGCTAAGGTGGGCGACCCGCCACACCTCCGTCCTGCGCTACTTCCATCTTAGAAGGATCAATTGTTTAAAAAAAACGATAAAAATATCGTCAATAAACAATTTAACGATCAATTGTTTAAAAAAAACGATAAAAATATCGTCAATAAACAATTTAACGATAAATTGTAACTTAAATAACCTTAAATCTATTAACGTTATTTTTATACTATCGGTAACTCTGTCAAATAAAAGTTGCGATATAAAATTTGACCGCTATTTAAGCTCCTCCCTCGAATGTCACCGACAAAAACACGGTCGTGGGCGTTGAAATTTTTGAAAAAACGGGCCCGTTTTTCTGCCCGATTATCGGTCCAAAAAAATCGGTCGTAGGCGGAGGCCCTTAGTCTACGAGATTAAAAAACACACTATAGTTGGCTACTTGCGCCCGCGTTCAGTAACGATGAAGCCAGACGACGCGCGGCAGTCATGACTGATACTATTTGTTACATGCAGTAATAATTAAAGTATACTGGTTATAAGTAGTGATATTAATTAATAGTATATTTTGTTCTATTGAATTTATCGAGTAGAACTTAATTTATTAATGTCGCAGCGACTTGCAGGGCCAAACACTAGATGCTATGTGTAAGCGGCAAACAACAAAATAGTACAACTACTATCTACTTATACAAATGTAGGGGTGTGTTACTATACTGCCATTTTTTGTTTTACATTTGCAAAAACTGCATACGCAAGCTGCTGCGTGTTGCTGGGTTTTTGAATTGGAAATATTTTTTTGACAATTTACCCTGTTGCATACCCCTGGAATTCATGAAATATAACTAATGAGGAGCCACAGGCAAAACTGAGTATAGATGGCGCCAGGAGCAACTGTACCGTGTTTACTTGTCAAGACAAGATTGTAATTGATTTTTCGATAATATTCTAAGTTAAATTCATTTAAAATGTACTCTTTTCTGACTGTGCCTCAACTTAAAGATGAGTTACGTAAGATGAATGCGACAACTGCCGGTAAAAAGGCCGATTTGATAGAAAGGTAAAGACTTAAAATGGTTGAGGTTATAATTGATTTGTAAGGTTTTTTTTTGTTTCTATGGACTAACTATCCTATTTTATTTGTAGATTAGAATCATATGACCGGAATCCAAATTTTGGTACCGATTGCGACATCCACGAGGACTCCGTGTACCAGTGTCCACCTACAAACACATTCAAAGATATAAATGCAACCCAACAACAACAACAACAACAATGCAACTCCTCTACCAATGATCAAAAGAGAGGACATACAGGATTATATTGAAAAGTAGGTACCTATATTCAAATAACAAATCTTTAAGAAGCTGTTTTCTATATACATAAGATAGTAGATTTATAATAATAGTATATTTATTTATTTATTTATCGTAATATAGTTTGTCATCGAAACGCTAAGAAGAAGAAGAAGTAGATAATGTAAGAAATATATTTATTGAATTAAGAACTTAGATTCGTCAATTACTGACTGATAGTAGAATATTATAAGTAGAACCACTGCGATGACTCACCTGTATACTTGCTTTTCCCATGATAATCGTCTTCAGTAAAATGCGCAGCACACAAGCGTGCAGTATTACTTGCCTTAAAGTTTTTAATATGTAACGCCGATTCCCATTGTTTTCTGCGTTTATTATCTTTAGGAAACAATGTACTCCTCTATTTTTACAATTTAACGCACTACACTGAGGCATCTTTCTCAAGATTAGGGAAAAAATAAATAATAATATTTACTGAATGCAAAAAACCATACGATTTGACAACTGTTATGTCAAAACAGGGTACTTATGCGCCCTCTGTCGTGATAAAAAGTTAGTGCTCCTCCTCATTCTATTCGGGGTCCGTTTGTAACAAGGCGACACTTTTTTGCGTAGATAGGGTCCGTCCATAGATACATGTCGAGTTAAAAACTGATTGGCGCGCTATTTACAAAGTAAATGCATGGAGATAAACTTACCAATCAATGGACATGTAACGCCGTCGCTGTTATGAGTAAATATCGGTATATAGAAATCTTCTCTATATTTATGTAGTTGGTGGGTATCCATATATCAGGATCGCCAAGATATGTCAGCCGTACAGTAGTGCTATTACTAAAAAGTTAATTACGAAATAACTTCTGAATCCGCGGTGAGTTTTTAGTTTCGTATTCTTACAATAAGTGAGTTCGACACTCTAGCGCCACCACGTGATGACGCAAGTGAGAAGTAAATAACGAGTGAGTATTTTGACGTTTTTCAATAAAGGCTGTACAAAATGACACCAATCTAAAAAATAAAAAATAAAACTAGCGAACTGCCCGTGACTTCGTCCGCGTGGCTTATTTCACCCGCGTTATGTCTTTGGTTACTGCTTTGCTCCCGTGTGTCGTAGCGTGATGTTATTTAGCCTATATTACTCAGGAATAATGTAGCTATTTATTAGTGAAAAAAATGTTAAAATCGGTCCAGTATTTTGGGAGCCTATTCGTTACAAAAAAAACGACGGGTTGCACTCCGGGAGTGCCGTCAGAAGCGAAAACGCTAAAGACGTACACAAATTCATATTTGTGTACGATAAGTTCGTAAGATTTTCTTTTGATCAGGTCACGTGTCCTGACGCTAGTTTAACATTTTTTACCCTTTCAAAACAAATGCACAACGCCGCTTACGAATTTTCGATCAGGGTCAGGTGTCCTGACGCGAGTTTAACATTTTTTACCCATTCCAAAAAAAGTGCACAACGCCGCTAAAGAAGTTTTCACTTAAAAAAAATAGAGTATAAAGTACAAATCCAATACAATAGGTACGTAGGTAGGTAGGTTGTAGGTGTACACCTCTGCTTAACCCTTCGGGGAATACAGGCGTGACGGCATGTTGCAAAGATGACTGACCTAAGAAGAATGCTAACAGCGGTGTTATTCTGTAAAACCCTCCTTCCGTGAAGTGACAGTGAGCGTGTGGCGACCTGTCAATCCCTAGCATCGTATAGTGACAGCCCAGTTTTAGCTCAC
Source organism: Caradrina clavipalpis (assembly GCA_932526535.1). NCBI lineage: Eukaryota > Metazoa > Arthropoda > Insecta > Lepidoptera > Noctuidae > Caradrina > Caradrina clavipalpis. Next base: position 2,528,488 of record OW052087.1, read on the forward strand.
TTCACCTTAATTCACTGAGGGAGATTTCTTACAGAATAAGCCGGCTGGCAGCAAATCGGTTGTATTTGAATTACTAGATAGCACTTCGGATGATACTCACGTCTGTTATCAACTTTGAGGCTGTAATCTATAATACCTATTTAAAATATAATATCAGAAAGAGGTAAGATTTTTTTGTTTGTTTGAAAAGAAAAGGCTCCGGAACTACTAGACCGATTTTAACTATTTTTTCACCAATAGATTGGTGCATTATTCATATAACATAGGCTACACTATATAACATCACGCTACGACAAACGGGAGCAGAGCAGTAACCAAAGACATAACGCGGGGGAAATAAGCCATGCGCACGAAGCAAATCGGGGTTTGGCAAGGTGTTCTTATAGGAACTGGATGTTTACTCTCCACAGCTGATAGAGTTTCTGAATAGTGCCACCAAATTACTGCTGAGCAATCATCCTAGCTGCTCCTGTAATGTCTCGTTCGCTTAACTTGGATTCCAAATGAGAACACAAGTCTTTTTGATTCCGCTTCTTTATTTTTTAGAAAAGCGTTGCCCCCACTTGAAATTTCTTTAGTGGGTGCGTTTACAAACATATAAACTCACATACACAACCATCCAGACCCTCAACAACTATCTGTAGGCCATACAAATATTTGATCCGTGCGGGAATCAAACCCGCGTCCCGCAGCGTAGCAGTTAATCGCTCAGCCGCTGTGACAACCGTGTCCGTGTGTGGTATGGGAAATTTTTGATCTAAAATAAAGCTCGAATTATTACGGTTTTCGCAAATCTCAATAAAACAGGGTTTCTTTTTATAATTTTGCCAAAATTTTCCAATGAATTTGTCCAGAAGGGGGTAGTGTTGGGGAAGTGGCTGGGGGCACAAAGTTACACTATCAGATTTGCGAACCTTGACATAGAGTATCTTCAGACCCCGTTTTTCTGTTAAAAAGCGAGGCTGGTAGCAGTGGGGACATAACTCAAGACATCAGCGAAATTGCAGGTTGACAGATACCGGAGTCGCTACAGCCAGCATTGAACATAAGATTGACATAACTGTCATGGCAATTGGCAGATACATTTTTTTTAATGATTTTCAAACTTTGGATAATGTAAATATACATATTTTTTTGTAAATTAATAGGAATACCGTGTAAATTATCTCAATTATTAAGTATTAATGACGTAATCCAGCAAAATTGTTCAAATAAATGTTAAATTTCAGGATATGAACGGTACGTATAAAATATATAAGAACGAGATTCCATAATTCCATTGCATCCATGTTCCCCCACAGAGCGCACCAAGACCCCTCGAGTTAGGCGGTTCGTACACTGCCCCGCATCACGGAGCGTGGCGCGGGAGTGCGTGTTCTTACGTTGTTTGCAGGTATCTGCGTTTGTATAGAAAACACGCGTAGTCCAACACACTGAAAACGAGTTCACGCGCAGTGTTGCAGATCACAAAAGCTCCATCGCCGCGAATCACGGAGCGTGGCGAGGGTAGTGTGCGAAGCGCCATGGATACACGCGTACTTATGCGAGTGAAAGGCAGGCTTGTGCGCGCTGATAGTTTTCAGGATGACTCACGCTACACCGTGTCTGGCCCGAGCCGAGTGTCGGCCGTAGCACGGGCAGCTAATATTACATATAATAATATATTGTATGGACACACTCACGCTATACCGAGCGGCAACCGAGTGACGGCCGATTCAACATTTAAGTAATATTAGATGACCGTCTTACGGCCGACACTCGGCTCGGACCCGACACGGTCTAGCGTGAGTCATCCTTTCTTCTGTAGTCTTGGCGGCTCCGGGAATGTTTTTTTAGCAAAGAGTTGTTAAACCGCCAAAAGTGTATGTAACTTAGCTGATTGGCACACTGCCCCCATATCATGGAGCGTGGCGCGGGAGTGCGTGTTTTTACGTTGTTTGCAAGTATCTGAAAACACGCGTACTCCAACACACTGAATACGCGTTCACGCGCAGTGTTGCAGATGATCATCTAAGCTCCGTAGCCGCGCACCACGCTCCGTGATGCGGGGCAGTGTGCCAATCACCTTAGTAGCAGTGTGCCGTCGCAGTCGCTGTCTTGGGTTCAATCCTCGGGTCTTAAATTCTCAATAGTAGCCCGAAATTTGGATTTGAGCCTGATTAATGGCAATAGGGAGGGCGTGGTCCGTTCACTCGCCCACTAGACCCTGTTTTTATTGTGGGAAAATCCTCACAGACTGCCTCCGCTTCGGGGAAGTAGGAGGGGTGTGTCGGACTCCTACCGACTTAAACCCCACGGTGTTTATATATTCCCCTATAATATTGGCCGGGGACACGGGTTTCGCTCTGAGCATTTTTCCGTACCCCGGCAGATATTGGCCCTCCACCACCACAAGGCGGGCCCCGTGACCCGGTGCGGCCTACAGTCCCCACTCCCTTGACCCCACCATCCTCTTACTTATCCGGTCCATGTCGGAGTGCCCCAAGTCCCGAGCTCGCTTGGTTCGCTCTTGCAACCTAAGTTCTAGTAACAGCAGGAACACTGCCTCTTGTACTTTTGTATTAGGCATATTTTCATAGAATCAAGGAACCGATCTTTTTAATAGGTGACAGAACTATCATTTTGATTATTGCTGCCCGTGTAATACTTTTTTGATGGTAGACTATGGAAAAAAGTAATGTAAGTAGGTATAATTTGATGAATCATGTTTCAATAGTCTATGATGACTCATATTTCTTGGGGATAGACAGGTACTTATTATAATTAGGGTATTCAGATTATTGACAAATCTAAACTTTGATGACAGGAAATATTGTTACCGTTATTAACTATCTCTACTAAAATACTACAGCTAAGGAGAGTTTTTGTTTGTTTGCTTGCTGTAACTATCAGCCGTAGCGGAAAAACAAATGTATATGATAGCCAGATTCATGAGAAATAGTAGTTGCAGCGGGAGCAGAACAGCCCCCCTAGCCAAATCACAAACGATAAACGCAAACGCTGAGTAGGCTTTAATAGATCTTCAACTTTATGTGCTTGGTTTTAAGTTGAAGATCTAATGAAGATTGCATAGCGCTTTCGTTCGTTCCAGTCACTAATGGTTAGAAATCTTTAATAGATTTTCATCTTAAGGCTCTTGGGTATTAAGTTGAAAATCTATTGGTACCTACCGAGCGTTTACGACATTTGTGACTTGGCCAGGGGGGCTGTTGTTAAAGACGTCACATAATGCGGGTAACTAAAACCACGCGGACTTAGTCAGAGTAGAGATAGATTATAGATAGACAGAGTATAGATTTACGTACATACATAAACTCACGCCTTTTTCTCATGGGGCTAGGCAGAAGCCACAGAATGCCACCTGTTACGATCCTTACCTACATACAATTTTTCCCTTTCACGTTCAAACATCTGGTCATACAAGTATGCATTTATAAATTAAATATTTCTTAAAAATAACACAAAACACTGTACCTATTATAAAATTTAAATAGCTTTTGTGGCAGACGGACAAAAGTGATATCGGGTACATACCTGTAGTACGGCACTTCCGATTGTACAAGGCTGTATTCCAGAGCATGTTGCTAATGGAGTCATGGCCACGGTTATGTTGTGGCTATGCAAGAACTTCTCTTTAGCTAGACAAGGGCACCAAGAGATAATATTGTGTCGGTTTGATTCCGCCGGCTAGTGACATGCTCGACAGATGCCAAAGTCAAAGTCAAAGCATTTATTTCAATTAGACCATTTACAGGCACTTTTGAATTGTCAAGAAGGTACAGTTTGAAATTGAAGCTAGTTGCTCTTTCCAAAACGTAGGTCTCTATCTATTACTAGAGGAAGAACGAGCAAGATGTAGTGATTGCAACTTTCTTTCTCATGGAATTTTTTAAATGTTCATTTTACCCTATCCATGTGTCGCCAGTTCTGTTTAAGTTCCATGTTAATGAGGGAGAATCTATTGCCATTAATCGGGCACAAATCTGCACAGACTGCTACTGAGAAATCTCGGTATTTCTCGGAAAAACTTAAATATTTTACTTCTTTTTTAATCATAAGTACTTTTTTTCATAGTATCTTCACAAATGTTGTCAATTAAATCGTGTTATTAATCAATAATGATGATTTCGGTTTTTTTTTTCAGCCTAGATACATACCTAATTCCAAAAAAATACGTAACATATTGAAAATCATAATGTAATGATCGCCTCTCCGTAAAATATATGCTAAACCTAGTATTATGAATACTGATGTAAAAGTAAAGGATAACGAAAAAAAATTTATGTCCAACGTATAGATTTTATGAGAATCTTAGCCAGTCCCTAGATTAAAAAAAGCAAAAATAAAAAAACAATATGGGAGATTTGCACACCATCAATTATACATATTACGAACATCTGCTAAACGAAAACAGCCCATGTCAAGGTATAGAAAACGTGAGCATAATTGTTAATAAAAAGAGATGGAAGAAACTCAAAAAGCATAATGTATTGAATCATGCTAAACAGCCAACAATTGCTTTCCGTTCGTCAAGACTCAAGAAACAAGGTTTGGTTACCAGCCATTCTAGCATGCCTGAACTTAACAAAAGCACAAAGTTAGGCCAGCAACGGAACAGAAGCAGGCATGGAATGGACAAACAAAACAATATCAAACGAAGCACTTTTCAGTCAAAGTTTATTGCTAATGTAGTTTCTGAGCACCGCTTCGACAATTGCTTTTCTAAGCCATTTAATTTTCCCAGACAAACAAAATGGAAAATCTACAGGTGTCAACTAAGCTCTACAGAGGACAGTTGTTGTTGTTCTTGTAACTCTGACGCTATGTTTGAAGTGATGAAGGGTTTGTACGATTGTTACAAAAAAAAAAATTGTGACGATTGTGACTGTATACTTTGCAGCCATTTACCAAAAGAGGAGAGAAAGTTTGGCGAAATAAGAAAATCTATGGCTGATGTTACAAGAGAAAATATATTAGACGGTAAGACGGCAGATGAAAAAGCGAAAGTTTTGAAAGACATGGCTAATAAAGGTATACCTTTACCTGAAGGGAAGACGGCATCTGATAAAGCTTTAATAGCCAAAACAAGACAGGAACTCGGGTTACCTCCCGCACCTGCATCTGAAGACGACAAGGCTATTATGAAAAAAGCCGCACTTGCAGGTCTTCTCGTTCCGTTAGAAGGTAAAACTCCTGCAGAGAAAGAAAAAATATTAAAAGCACAAGCCGCTCTCGGTTTACCCCTTCCTGAAGGTCGTACGAAATCAGAGAAATCTCTTATAGCCAGAATAGCTGCTCTTCCCCCTTCGCTTAAAGCATCGGGTTTACTAAGTCCGCTCAAAGGAAAAACACCAGAAGAAAAAGAAAAAATTGTAAGAGGATTAGCTGCGCGGGGTGTACCACTACCAGAAGCTAAAACTCCATCTGAAAAAAAACTTATTGAAAAGGTTCGTGCTGAACTTGGTTTACCTCCTGACCCTGACACGAAATCTTTAAGAGACAAACATGCAAAAGCAGCTAAAGCTGGCTTACTACAACCATTGGAAGGCAAAACACCTGCAGAGAAGGAAAACATATTAAAAGGATTGCATGATTTGGGTATCCCATTACCCGAAGGACGGACGCCATCAGAGAAAGCTCTTGTAGCCAAAGTAGCTGCAACTCCTCGTCGGCCTTCGATTAAAACAGCGGGTTTACTAACTCCGCTTACAGGAAAAACACCTGAGCAAAAAGAGAAGATTCTGAAAGGATTAGCTGCGAAAGGCATGCCGTTGCCAGTAGGTCAAACACCATCAGAAAAAAAACTAATTACCAAGGTTCGCGCCGACATGGGTTTACCTCCTGAACCTAAATCGAAATCTATAAGAGAGAAATATGATCAAGCAGCTAAAGCCGGCTTACTACAGCCATTGGAAGGCAAAACACCTGCAGAGAAGGAACAAATATTAAAAGGTTTACATAATATGGGTGTCCCATTACCAGAAGGACGAACGCCATCGGAAAAAGCTCTTGTAGCCAAAGTAGCTGCAAGTCCTCGTGAACCACCAGATCTACTTACTCCGCTCAAGGGAAAAACACCAGAACAAAAAGAAAAAATATTAAGAGGACAGGCTACGGCAGGTTTGCCCCTTCCAGAAGGTGAAACTCCATCAGAAAAAAAACTGATTGCCAAGGTTCGCGCCGACATGGGTTTACCTCCTGAACCTAAATCGAAATCTATAAGAGAGAAATATGACAAAGCAGCTAAAGCCGGCTTACTACAGCCATTGGAAGGCAAAACACCTGCAGAGAAGGAAAAAATATTAAAAGGTTTGCATGATTTGGGAATCCCACTACCCGAAGGACGGACGCCCTCGGAGAAAGCTCTTGTAGCCCAAGTAGCTGCAAGTCCTCGTAGACCTTCTATTAAAACAGCGGGTTTACTAACTCCGCTTACAGGAAAAACACCTGAGCAAAAAGAGAAGATTCTGAAAGGATTAGCTGCGAAAGGTATGCCTCTGCCAGAAGGTCAAACACCATCAGAAAAAAAACTGGTTGACAAGGTTCGCGCCGACATGGGTTTACCTCCTGAACCTAAATCGAAATCTATAAGAGAGAAATATGATCAAGCAGCTAAAGCCGGCTTACTACAGCCATTGGAAGGCAAAACACCTGCAGAGAAGGAACAAATATTAAAAGGTTTACATGATATGGGTGTCCCATTACCGGAAGGACGAACGCCATCGGAAAAAGCTCTTGTAGCCAAAGTAGCTGCAAGTCCTCGTGGACCACCAGATTTACTTACTCCGCTCAAAGGAAAAACACCAGAACAAAAAGAAAAAATATTAAGAGGACAGGCTACGGCAGGTTTGCCTCTTCCAGAAGGTGAAACCCCATCAGAAAAAAAACTAATTGCTAAGGTCCGCGCCGACATGGGTTTACCTCCTGAACCTAAATCGAAATCTATAAGGGAGAAATACGATAAAGCAGCTAAAGCCGGCTTACTACAGCCATTGGAAGGCAAAACACCTGCAGAGAAGGAAAAAATATTAAAAGGTTTGCATGATTTGGGAATCCCACTACCCGAAGGACGGACGCCCTCGGAGAAAGCTCTTGTAGCCCAAGTAGCTGCAAGTCCTCGTAGACCTTCTATTAAAACAGCGGGTTTACTAACTCCGCTTACAGGAAAAACACCTGAGCAAAAAGAGAGGATTCTGAAAGGATTAGCTGCGAAAGGTATGCCTCTGCCAGAAGGTCAAACACCATCAGAAAAAAAACTGGTTGACAAAGTTCGCGCCGACATGGGTTTACCTCCCGAACCCAAATCGAAATCTATAAGAGAGAAATATGATCAAGCAGCTAAAGCTGGCTTACTACAGCCATTGGAAGGCAAAACACCTGCAGAGAAGGAACAAATATTAAAAGGTCTACATGATATGGGAGTCCCATTACCAGAAGGACGAACGCCATCAGAAAAAGCTCTTGTAGCCAAAGTTGCTGCAAGTCCTCGTGAACCACCAGATCTACTTACTCCGCTCAAGGGAAAAACACCAGAACAAAAAGAAAAAATATTAAGAGGACAGGCTACGGCAGGTTTGCCCCTTCCAGAAGGTGAAACCCCATCAGAAAAAAAACTAATTGCTAAGGTTCGCGCCGACATGGGTTTACCTCCTGAACCTAAATCGAAATCCATAAGAGAGAAATACGATAAAGCAGCAAAAGCCGGCTTACTACAGCCATTGGAAGGCAAAACACCTGCGGAGAAGGAAAAAATATTAAAAGGTTTGCATGATTTAGGAATCCCATTACCCGAAGGACGGACGCCCTCAGAGAAAGCTCTTGTAGCCCAAGTAGCTGCAAGTCCTCGTGGACCTTCTATTAAAACAGCGGGTTTACTAACTCCGCTTACAGGAAAAACACCTGAGCAAAAAGAGAGGATTCTGAAAGGATTAGCTGCGAAAGGTATGCCTCTGCCAGAAGGTCAAACACCATCAGAAAAAAAATTGGTTGACAAGGTTCGTGCCGACATGGGTTTACCCCCTGAACCTAAATCGAAATCTATAAGAGAGAAATATGACAAAGCAGCTAAAGCCGGCTTACTACAGCCATTGGAAGGCAAAACACCTGCAGAGAAGGAAAAAATATTAAAAGGTTTGCATGATTTGGGAATCCCACTACCCGAAGGACGGACGCCCTCGGAGAAAGCTCTTGTAGCCCAAGTAGCTGCAAGTCCTCGTAGACCTTCTATTAAAACAGCGGGTTTACTAACTCCGCTTACAGGAAAAACACCTGAGCAAAAAGAGAGGATTCTGAAAGGATTAGCTGCGAAAGGTATGCCTCTGCCAGAAGGTCAAACACCATCAGAAAAAAAACTGGTTGACAAAGTTCGCGCCGACATGGGTTTACCTCCCGAACCCAAATCAAAATCTATAAGAGAGAAATATGATCAAGCAGCTAAAGCTGGCTTACTACAGCCATTGGAAGGCAAAACACCTGCAGAGAAGGAACAAATATTAAAAGGTCTACATGATATGGGAGTCCCATTACCAGAAGGACGAACGCCATCAGAAAAAGCTCTTGTAGCCAAAGTTGCTGCAAGTCCTCGTGAACCACCAGATTTACTTACTCCGCTCAAAGGAAAAACACCAGAACAAAAAGAAAAAATATTAAGAGGACAGGCTACGGCAGGTTTGCCCCTTCCAGAAGGTGAAACCCCATCAGAAAAAAAACTAATTGCTAAGGTCCGCGCCGACATGGGTTTACCTCCTGAACCTAAATCGAAATCCATAAGGGAGAAATACGATAAAGCAGCTAAAGCCGGCTTACTACAGCCATTGGAAGGCAAAACACCTGCAGAGAAGGAAAAAATATTAAAAGGTTTGCATGATTTGGGAATCCCATTACCCGAAGGACGGACGCCCTCGGAGAAAGCTCTTGTAGCCCAAGTAGCTGCAAGTCCTCGTGGACCTTCTATTAAAACAGCGGGTTTACTAACTCCGCTTACAGGAAAAACACCTGAGCAAAAAGAGAAGATTCTGAAAGGATTAGCTGCAAAAGGTATGCCTCTGCCAGAAGGTCAAACACCATCAGAAAAAAAACTGGTTGACAAGGTTCGTGCCGACATGGGTTTACCTCCTGAACCTAAATCGAAATCTATAAGAGAGAAATATGACAAAGCAGCTAAAGCTGGTTTACTACAGCCATTGGAAGGCAAAACACCTGCAGAGAAGGAAAAAATATTAAAAGGCCTACATGATATGGGCATTCCATTGCCTGAAGGGCGAACACCCTCGGAAAAAGCTCTTGTAGCCAAAGTAGCTGCAAGTCCTCGTGCACCTTCGCTTAGAACAGTGAGTTTAATGGCTCCGCTTACAGGGAAAACACCAGAGCAAAAAGAGAAAATCCTAATAGGACTAGCTAAGAAAGGCCTGCCTCTCCCAGAAGCTGAAACACCATCGGAAAAAAAACTTATTGATAAAGTTCGCGCCGACATGGGTCTACCTGTGGAACCCAAATCGAAATCTATAAGAGACAAACATGAAAAAGCAGCTAAAGCGGGCTTACTACAGCCATTGGAGGGCAAAACACCAGAAGAAAAAGAAAAAATTTTAAAAGGTCTACATGATATGGGCATTCCATTACCGGAAGGAAGGACACCCTCGGAGAAAGCTCTTGTAGCCAAAGTAGCTGCAAGTCCTCGTGCGCCTTCAATAACAACAGCGGGTTTAATGACTCCACTGACAGGAAAAACACCAGAACAAAAAGAGAAAATTCTTAATGGACTAGCTAAGAGAGGTCTGCCTCTCCCAGAAGGTCAAACACCATCAGAAAAAAAACTTGTTGACAAGGTTCGTGCCGACATAGGTTTACCTCCTGAGCCTAAATCAAAATCTATAAGAGAAAAACATGATAAAGCAGCTAAAGCCGGCTTACTTCAGCCATTGGAAGGCAAAACACCAGCAGAGAAGGAGAAAATTTTAAAAGGTTTACATGAGTTAGGCATTCCATTACCTGAAGGACGGACACCTTCGGAGAAAGCTCTTATAGCCAGTGTAGCTGCAAGTCCTCGCGCACCTTCGATCAAAACAGCGGGTTTAATGACTCCTCTCACTGGAAAAACACCAGAACAAAGAGAGAAAATTCTAAAAGGACTAGCTAAGAGAGGTCTGCCTCTCCCAGAAGGTCAAACACCATCAGAAAAAAAACTTATTGACAAAGTTCGCGCTGACGTGGGTCTACCTCCTGAACCGAAATCGAAATCTATAAGAGAAAAACATGATAAAGCAGCTAAAGCCGGCTTACTACAGCCATTGGAAGGCAAAACACCTGCAGAGAAGGAAAAAATATTAAAAGGTCTACATGATTTGGGCATTCCATTACCGGAAGGACGGACGCCCTCGGAGAAAGCTCTTATAGCCAGTGTAGCTGCAAGTCCTCGTGCACCTTCAATCAAAACAGCAGGTTTAATGACTCCTCTGACAGGAAAAACACCAGAACAAAAAGAAAAAATACTGAAAGGATTAGCTAAGAGAGGTCTGCCTCTCCCAGAAGGTCAAACACCATCAGAAAAAAAACTTATTGACAAAGTTCGCGCTGACGTGGGTCTACCTCCTGAACCGAAATCGAAATCTATAAGAGAAAAACATGATAAAGCAGCTAAAGCCGGCTTACTACAGCCATTAGAAGGCAAAACACCTGCAGAGAAGGAAAAAATACTAAAAGGTTTACATGATTTAGGCATTCCATTGCCCGAAGGACGGACGCCTTCAGAGAAAGCTCTTATAGCCAGTGTAGCTGCAAGTCCTCGTGCACCTTCACTTAGAACAGTAAGTTTAATGGCTCCACTCGCAGGAAAAACACCAGAACAAAAAGAGAAAATTCTAAAAGGACTAGCTAAGAAAGGTCTGCCTCTGCCAGAAGGTGAAACACCATCGGAAAAAAAACTTATTGACAAGGTTCGCGCTGACGTGGGTCTACCTCCGGAACCTAAATCGAAATCTATAAGAGACAAACATGAAAAAGCAGCTAAAGCTGGCTTACTACAGCCATTAGAAGGCAAAACGCCTGAAGAGAAAGAAAAAATTTTAAAAGGTCTACATGATATGGGAATTCCTTTACCTGAGGGACGAACGCCATCGGAAAAAGCTCTTGTAGCCAAAGTAGCTGCAAGTCCTCGTGCACCATCGATTGCTACAGCTGGTTTAATGACCCCTCTGACAGGGAAAACACCAGAACAAAAAGAGAAAATTCTAAATGGACTAGCTAAGAGAGGTCTGCCTCTCCCAGAAGGACAAACACCATCAGAAAAAAAACTTGTTGATAAGGTTCGGGCTGACCTTGGTCTACCTCCTGAGCCTAAATCGAAATCTATAAGAGAAAAACATGATAAAGCAGCTAAAGCCGGGTTACTACAGCCATTAGAAGGCAAAACACCAGCAGAGAAGGAGAAAATTTTAAAAGGTCTACATGATTTGGGAATTCCATTACCGGAAGGACGGACGCCCTCGGAGAAAGCTCTTATAGCCAGTGTAGCTGCAAGTCCCCGTGCACCTTCGATTAAAACAGCGGGTTTAATGACTCCACTAACAGGAAAAACCCCAGAGCAAAAAGAGAAGATTCTAAAAGCATTAGCTGCAAAAGGTATGCCGCTGCCAGAAGGTCAAACACCATCAGAAAAAAAACTTATTGATAAAGTTCGCGCTGACGTGGGTCTACCTCCTGAACCTAAATCGAAATCTATAAGAGACAAACATGAAAAAGCAGCTAAAGCGGGCTTACTACAGCCATTGGAAGGCAAAACACCGGAAGAAAAAGATAAAATTTTAAAAGGTCTACATGATTTGGGCATTCCATTACCGGAAGGACGGACGCCCTCGGAGAAAGCTCTTGTAGCCCAAGTAGCTGCAAGTCCTCGTGCACCTTCGATTAAAACAGCGGGTTTAATGACTCCACTAACAGGAAAAACCCCAGAGCAAAAAGAGAAGATTCTAAAAGCATTAGCTGCAAAAGGTATGCCACTGCCAGAAGGTCAAACACCATCAGAAAAAAAACTTATTGACAAAGTTCGCGCTGACGTGGGTCTACCTCCTGAACCTAAATCGAAATCTTTAAGAGAAAAACATGATAAAGCAGCTAAAGCTGGCTTACTACAGCCATTGGAAGGAAAAACTCCTGCAGAGAAAGAAAAAATATTAAAAGGTCTACATGATATGGGAATTCCATTACCTGAAGGACGGACGCCCTCAGAGAAAGCACTTATAGCGAGTGTAGCTGCACGTCCTCGTGCACCTTCACTTAGAACAGTGAGTTTAATGGCTCCGCTCACAGGAAAAACACCAGAACAAAAAGAGAAAATCCTTAAAGGACTAGCTCAGAAAGGTCTGCCTCTCCCAGAAGGTGAAACACCATCGGAAAAAAAACTTATTGACAAAGTTCGCGCTGACATGGGTCTACCTGTGGAACCTAAATCAAAATCTATAAGAGACAAACATGAAAAAGCAGCTAAAGCCGGCTTACTACAGCCACTGGAAGGCAAAACACCTGAAGAGAAAGAAAAAATTTTAAAAGGTCTACATGATATGGGAATTCCATTACCTGAAGGACGAACGCCTTCGGAAAAAGCTCTTGTAGCCAAAGTAGCTGCAAGTCCTCGTGCACCCTCGCTTAGAACAGTGAGTTTAATGGCTCCGCTCACAGGGAAAACACCAGAACAAAAAGAGAAAATCCTAAAAGGACTAGCTAAGAAAGGTTTGCCTCTCCCAGAAGGTGAAACGCCATCGGAAAAAAAACTTATTGACAAAGTTCGCGCTGACGTGGGTCTACCTCCTGAACCTAAATCGAAATCTATAAGAGACAAACATGAAAAAGCAGCTAAAGCCGGTTTACTACAGCCATTGGAAGGCAAAACACCTGAAGAGAAAGAAAAAATTTTAAAAGGTCTACATGATATGGGAATTCCTTTACCGGAAGGACGAACGCCCTCAGAAAAAGCTCTTGTGGCCAAAGTAGCTGCAAGTCCTCGTGCACCTTCTATTAAAACAGCGGGTTTACTAACTCCGCTTACAGGAAAAACACCTGAGCAAAAAGAAAAGATTCTTAAAGGATTAGCTGCAAAAGGTATGCCACTGCCAGAAGGTCAAACACCGTCAGAAAAAAAACTTGTCGAGAAGGTTCGCGCTGACATGGGTCTACCTCCTGAACCTAAATCGAAATCTATAAAAGAGAGACATGATAAAGCAGCTAAAGCTGGCTTACTACAGCCATTGGAAGGCAAAACACCAGCAGAGAAGGAAAAAATATTAAAAGGTTTACATGATATGGGAGTCCCATTACCTGAAGGACGAACGCCATCGGAAAAAGCTCTTGTAGCCAAAGTAGCTGCAAGTCCTCGTGGACCACCAGATTTACTTACTCCGCTCAAAGGAAAAACACCAGAAGAGAAAGAGAAAATCCTAAGAGGACAGGCTACGGCAGGTTTGCCCCTTCCAGAAGGTGAAACCCCATCAGAAAAAAAACTTATTGACAAGGTTCGCGCTGACATGGGTCTACCTCCTGAACCTAAATCGAAATCTATAAGAGAAAAATATGATAAAGCAGCTAAAGCCGGCTTACTACAGCCATTGGAAGGCAAAACACCTGCAGAGAAGGAAAAAATATTAAAAGGTCTTCATGATATGGGCATTCCATTACCTGAAGGTCGGACACCCTCGGAGAAAGCTCTTGTAGCCCAAGTAGCTGCAAGTCCTCGTGCACCTTCTATTAAAACAGCGGGTTTACTAACTCCGCTTACAGGAAAAACACCTGAGCAAAAAGAAAAGATTCTTAAAGGATTAGCTGCAAAAGGTATGCCACTGCCAGAAGGTCAAACACCGTCAGAAAAAAAACTTGTCGAGAAGGTTCGCGCCGACATGGGTCTACCTCCTGAACCTAAATCAAAATCTATAAGAGAGAAACATGATAAAGCAGCTAAAGCCGGCTTACTACAGCCGTTGGAAGGCAAAACACCTGCAGAGAAGGAAAAAATATTAAAAGGTCTGCATGATATGGGTGTCCCATTACCGGAAGGAAGAACGCCATCGGAAAAAGCTCTTGTAGCCAAAGTCGCTGCAAGTCCTCGTGGACCACCAGATTTACTTACTCCACTCAAAGGAAAAACACCAGAAGAAAAAGAGAAAATCCTTAGAGGACAGGCTAACGCAGGTTTGCCCCTTCCAGAAGGTGAAACTCCATCAGAAAAAAAACTAATTGACAAGGTTCGCGCCGACATGGGTTTACCTCCTGAACCTAAATCGAAATCTATAAGAGAGAAATATGATAATGCAGCCAAAGCCGGCTTACTACAGCCATTGGAAGGCAAAACACCTGCAGAGAAGGAAAAAATTTTAAAAGGTCTACATAATATGGGCATTCCATTACCTGAAGGTCGGACACCCTCGGAGAAAGCACTTATAGCCGGTATTGCAGCAAAGCCTCCATCAATATCAAAATCATTGCCGACTATCACAACAGAAAAAATGAAAAAAGCTAAAGCAGCTGGACTGTTTACACCTCTTGCAGATAAAACACCCGAGCAAAAAGAAAAAATATTAAGAGGTCTAGCAGACACTGGTCTGCCATTACCAGAGGGGAAAACTCCGTCTGAAAAAGCATTAATAGATAAAATTAAAAAAGAAAAAGGGATATCAGAGAAAACGCCTTCTGAAAAACTGCGAAAAGCCAAAGCATCTGGACTATTAACACCTTTGGAAGGCAAAACCCCGGCTGAAAAAGAAAAGATTCTAAGAGGTAGAGCCGCTGCAGGTTTGCCGTTACCTATCGGTAAATCACCATCAGAAAGAGCGTTGGTACAAAAGATTAAAGACGACACTGGTTACGTAACACCATCACCATCAGAAAGATTACGGAAAGCAAAAGCTGCTGGTATAATAACTCCTCTAAAGGGGAAAACACCTTCGGTGAAAGCAAAAATACTCAGAGATATGAAAGCTGCAGGTGTGCCGATTCCAGAAGGTGAAACCCCATCTGAGAAGTCACTTATACGCAAAGTCATTACTAGGCCACCATCTGTTTTGGAAAAGACACATTCAGCGAAACTAAGAAAAGCCAAAGCAGCTGGATTGCTGACACCGCTTGAAGGAAAAACACCTGCTCAAAAAGAAAAAATTCTCGAAGGTTTAGCCAAGGCCGGCCTTCCCCTGCCGGAAGGTAAAACAAAATCTGAAAAATCAATGATAGCTAGAATTAAAGCGCGAACACCACCAGAAGCTATAACTCCATCGGAGAAATCAATTGTTCGCAAAGCAAAAGCAGAAGGCCTTTTCACGCCAATAACCGGAAAAACACCTGAACAAAAAGAAAAAATACTAAGAGGACTTGCTGATGCTGGATTACCACTGCCTGAAGGTAAAACAGCGTCTGAAAAATCTTTAGTGAAGAAAATTAGGGCAGAGGCTGGTTTGCCTCCAGAGCCGACCCCTTCTGAGAAGAAGGGGAAAATAAGGAAAAAAGTGAAAAAGGTCGGAATCACACCATCAAGGAAAGCAGCAGGAATAGAGGCTGAAGAGCTTGAAGAGATTCATAAAACTACAAAATGTGACCGTGCTTGCGGTTGTGAGAAAAAGAAAATAAAATTTAAACACAGTTACGTCAAAATAAGGGTGACGTCGCCAGACATATCTTCCTTCTGCGATTGTGATTACGAATGTATTCCAGGCGTTAAGGGTGGTGCTTTTATAGACAACGAGGGTATAAAAGTTACCGTTGGGAGCGTTATTGGTATACCATCATATTCAACGGAGATTATTAAGCCAGTAATACCAATCGAAATTCCAGCAAACACCAACTTCAATAAAATACAAACACATACCGATTATGACAATAACCTAATAGACTTTGAAAACTTAGGATGCAAAGTTGACAGTCTTGATTTGGGTCTTAATGACATTCGGAAAGAGAATTACATCCTTAATGCAAACAGTTCTAACATGAGCTGTGGTAATACACCACGAAACCTTCAAAGTGAATACAGTGACGTGTTCAGTGGCATACAGCATTGGCAAGCCAGAGCCAGTGAATCTGACACAATTGTGAAAAGTTTGAGAGGTTTTCAATCATTGGATTACATTCATAAAAAGCCAACTTTAAGAACTGGATCTGCAAGCAGCTTTAATACCATTCTCATAATAAAAAATGATATGTCAGTAAGCACAAGCACAAGCAATAGCATGGATACAATCAGTTTGCTGTCTTTTGTGGACAGTAGTGTCACATGTAGCTCCGCGCATTACTCGGGCTACCAGTCTACTAACGACCTTCTGAGCATTAACTCATTAGACGGACCATCAACAAGGTAACTGGTTTATTTAAACAATACTAATTATTCTGTTTCCTGTCCGAGAGCTGGTTTGTAGGCACACTTTTTATTTCAACGCGTTCACTTCACCACGACTGAAATAATATAAACACCCGTAACATTACGCAACGTTTATAAGTAAGGGGGAAGATCTGAATTCCGTCGCATCCATATTTAGAATGTTTCCGATTAACATGGAACTTGAATATTGAACTGGAATTTAGTTACATTTTAACGGTTGGTGATAAATGAAATTAATTCACCAACCATCGTGGCTATGTTTTGTTTTTGTTACAATATTTAGTTAATTGCATTTTATATTCGTGTTTTATGAGTCGGTCTCAATAAATGAAATGATTAATTTCTGAATAACTCGGGGACACGGGCCAGATAAATGGGTACACTACATTAATAGGAGAAACTTTATTCAGACAGTCACAAATACGAATTTCAATATACCTATTTCCATAATTCCGAATGGTTCAAAACTCCTAACATAGCAACTTCGATTTAGCATTCATCCTATTTTTATGAATTCGAAATTTCAGTATTCCTAACTTTTATAATTACTATTCTCGAAATACCGAGTTTCAATAGACTGAATAACATAAAGTCCGTCGTAAGTCACTTAATGATAATTCGAATCTTAAAAATACGAATTCCGATTACTAAAATACCGATTAATTTGAACTTAGAAATAAAAACGCCTTATTAAACTGAATAACAAAGACCAATAAACACTTAATTGCTCCTTAGAGAGAAGTATAATTATGTATACGTATATTTGGTATGAGAAGGTAGAATTAAAAAACTAATGACAGCTGTGTTTTCCATGCAAGCAAGCATGCAGCATTCAAGCAAGCATGCAGCATACAGGCAAGCATGCAACGTGCAGCATGCAAGCATGCAACGTGCAGCATGCACGCATGCAACGTGCAGCATGCAAGCAAGCGAGCACACAACAAGCTGCAGGCATGGTTTCTGTCACGGCTCCGGCGCTGCGAGGGCTCCGGCGGTCTCACGCGAGCTTACTTACTTATTTTTATAACACAACATAAATTGACTTTATAATTAAAGGTTAAAAACGCTATTTTATAGAAATGGCAATAATTATGCCTAATAAATTTATTTCAAATTAAATTCTACCATCTTCATAAATGCCAAGTGAGATTGTACCAAATTATTATAACTCAAAATGCTAAACGAAATTATTCGAATTATTAAGTTTGCGAAGTATTGCAAATCGGAATGTCGTTTTTCGGACCGAGAAACCATCATCAAATCATCAAATCATTTATTATTTGTGTAACATAGGTAGTGAATAGATCTTAAATAAGTACTCATAGGTCGCTATGTTATGCCTAGTGGCGTACAAATATGGTAGCATGCAAAGAGGAAAGTACAATACCAAACATGCGAGAAGGAAATTCAAATTATTTGAGAGGTATGTCCAAATTAAATTGAATGATAAAAAATAAATACAATCAAAAAATTACTGATGTCACAATAAGGAGTAAATAAATTAACAGTCAATACGTATATAAATAATCATAATCAAAATTGTTTGTATAGTCCAATAAATAAGTAGGTCATATTAGTCATAATGGATTTTTACACTTACTTTTACATCAAGCATTCAATTGAATCTTCGAACTTATGACTATCGGAAAACCAAATAAATCGTATCTCGTAGTTTTTCGGTAAAATAAATTTCGTGAACTTAAATAATAGGCATTATAACTATTAGATATTCTGAAATTCGGATTTTTGAAAATCGAAACATCGAAATTCTGGATAAAATAAGTCGGAGTATTTGGGTGTTCCCCAGATAAATATTATTATATTTTGCGCTACTGAGATTCCAAGTCTCCATAAGCTGTTAAAATATCATTTTTTATTATCGACAGTGAGGATTTGATCAGCAACCTCACAACAATTGAAGAACGCAACATAAAAAGAAATATTGGAGCAGTCATTCCACAACAATATACAATATTGGGAATGTCTCAATTAGAATTTCACTTTGGAAATAACAAGATGAGGAAAATAAAGGAGAATTGTGAAACTGATGACCCCATAGTGCTCTTAAAGCACTTGCCGAGTAAACTTGATGTATCGAAGATAATGTTCAAAATTATGTCAAAGAAACGTTTCTCGGGTGCCTCCTCGATATTCATAGTGGTTCCAACGTCTGATGATGACGCAGAGGGCTCTTCTAACAGTGTTTCCAATACTACTACTAATCAGTCAAGTGAATGTAATTCAACAGCGAACACTACCGCTCAATTGAATCCGGGTATGACTTTGACTTTACTAGTTTTTGGTTTAACTCTAAGGTGAGTCTGGTGATTTTTTAGTATAGTCAAAAACGGGAAAAATTCACCAGACCCACCTTAATAATTAAAAAAAGTAAGACATACTCTCCAAAAAAAACTCCAAGATAACCTTGGTATGTCCTCACCACGGTTACTTCTATAAGAATGAGAAACACCGTGTGAAATGATGATGGATTATATATAACCCTTGCTTGCTGCGAGTATATTTTAAACAATAAAAGGTATTAAAAAATGAACTTTACAAATTTCGTGTACATGCTCAGTATCGAAAAAGAAATATAAGGCATTTTATTATCTTTCTTAATTTTTCACATGTAGAGGCATTTTGGCTAAAATTTTATATAAATTCACGTGGAATACTGACCAAATACACGTTTGTAAAGTTGTTTTATTAACTTATGTAGGGTATATTATTTTTAGGTTTTATTACCTTATATAGGGTTTTTCAACAAGCACTTTGTTTTTTAAAACAAAGAATTTAGACGAAGAGAATTCAAATTTTTATTGTAGTACGAAGGGAAAAGATTGGCATTTACGAATAAAAAATGATATCTGGCAAATGTCCACCACGAGCACGCTGACAGATTCATCAAAGTTGCTAATCACTTTTTGGTCTATTTGGTTAATCACATCACGGATTTTGAGTTTTAAGGCTGCAATCGATTCGATTAGCTCCGTATAGACCAGAGGTTCCCAAACTTATTTTGTCTACTGCCCACTTTGAGAATACATTATTTTTTAGCGCCCCCTTTTTTCGCGTTTAGAAACTTGTCATGACGGGGGGGGGGGGGGTTAGTCTCTACTGTACTTTTGCACCTGCCGTGTAATCTTTTTACAGAATGTTTAAGGCATAAGTCCACTTTTGTACTTTTTGTGCATAAAGTTTAAATAAATAAAACAGGACAAAATATATTACATGAACTACACGGACAGAAATATGAGAAATATCGAACCGAGTTTGAACAATTTCTTAATTAATACTAGTTTATATTCACAAGTTGTAGTCGAGAGCTCAGTTGGTGTGTAAGAGTCGTCCTGACTAGAAAAAATTGCAAATCGCCCCCCAAGCCAACGCACAACGCCCCCATTTTTTCTCTGGGTCTCTTACCGCCCCCCTTTAGGCCTGCAGCGCCCACAAGGGGGCGTTATCGCCCACTTTGGGAAAGACTGGTATAGACTCTGTCCTTAACATAACCCCACAAAAAATAATCCAGTGGTGTTAAATCGCACGATCTGGCTGGCCACTTAACCGCTTCATTTCGTGAAATTATGCGATCGGGAAATTTAGTTTGCAATAAATGGATCGTTTTATTGGCTGTGTGACATGTGGCACTGTCCTGTTGAAACCACATGATAGTGATACGACATCAATAATAAGCCAAAATTAGGTCGTTAACATCTCGCGATAGCGTGATCCAAAAAGTGATTAGAAACTTTGATGAAAGAATCGACATCTGTCAGCGTGCTCGTGGTGGACATTTGCCAGAAATCATTTTTTTATTCATAATTGCCAATCTTTTCCCTTCGTAATACAATAAAATACGAATCATCTTCATCTAAATTCTTTGTTTTATTTTGTTTTTAAAAATAAAGTTCTTGTTGAAAAACCCTTTACATATACTTCTCTACTCTAAAATTTGTATTTATTATATATATATATATTTAACAGCATAAAAAACTATAATTATGTATAAATAACTTAAACAGAATACCCATTTAAGATCCGGCGCTGAGAACATCTTCGTTTACCAGACACGATGTACAGGTTTGCGGAAGAGGAGAAAAGTTTTACATGGAGGAAATTTTATCTAATGATACAGAACAGATGTTCCAAAATGAATCTCTACAAATTTTACGACGTGTTGAAATGACGCAAAATAAATTTAGCCAAAGCAGCTTTTCGAATGAAATAGCACAGATTTTGGAAAAAGCAGTCCAAGGCGTTGAGACTGACGTTACCCCAGATAGACCATGCTCCAGTTCTCATAAAGAACTTTCTATTACTTTTAGTATTCAGAACAGCTCCGAGGATCATTCTGATGTAGATAATATATCTAGACTAACAAAGCCGCTTTTCCTGAAAGGTAATTTTTAATATTTTCTAAATAAATATTTAAAACTTGTTTGGTTTACGTACTTGCGGTATTCACCGCGCCCGAGGAAGTCACATCACCAAATTAAGCCTTTGTACAGAAGCTAATAAGTTAAAAGTACCGTGACTTGTTGTATGTGACAGACGTCTTGGGCTGATTATTATCAGCATTCTAACTGTCATTGTTATAAAGGAAGCTTTCTATCACTAGTGGTACGTAGTTATTAGCAGTAGGTACTCCTACCCGGCGTGCTTGTATGACCAAATGTACGAAGTATGAACGTGTACGAGCGAAAGGAGGATGTAAGGATCGTAGCAGGTGGCGTTCTATCTAACCTAATATAATATTATTTTTTTACACATTTCACGTGTACAATAAAAATACATTTATTATCCTCATTACGAAGGAAGGAAGGAAGAAGGAGATGTTATCAGAAGATTTGGATATAAGGAGGCCTACGTTCAGCAGTAACACTGAAATGATATTGTGATATTAATTATTTCTGCTTTTATTGTTATTTATGTTTTAGATGAAAATATGAGTATGTTCCGCATGAATCATGCTACATCATCATTACCTTGCACCGACCCGCCCACCTGTGCTCGTGCTAATAGAGCTAGTGCTAACCAGACTGATGGGAACCCGGGCCCTTGCGCCTGTCCACCAGAAAACTTGATTGCAGCAGATACAAAAACAATAAAGTTACAGACGCCATCCAAAGAGCCAATGGTCGTCACAGATAAACCTGTACAAACCCACGACAAATGCAAGTATTTTTTTTTACCCGACTTCCGTACCCGTAGTTGTAATTAGTCGAGGCTTGTAATTCATCATCCGAGTCCGTTTATATAGGACTCGAAGACTCGATTTTTTTTAACACTACTTCCAGTTGTATATTTCGCCGACTAAAGTATTGAGATCTAAGTGGGTGCTAAGTTTGACAGATAATCCAGTAATATATTTACACAAAGTAAAAAATAACTTAAATATAAATTAAAATAAGATTATTGATAATAACTTAAATAATAATTGAAGCTCATGATTTGACTTGGCTAGTTTTTACATACAAGTTATCTTATACCCGAAACTATTTGGAAATATTGAAAGCTAGTAAAATCGACCACCACGCATATCTATACTTCTGTACTTAATATTATAAAAAGGTTTTTTGTTTTGGTTTGTTTGTAACGGATAGGCTCCAGAATTACTGAACCTACCTAGATAGCTAGGTTATTCCTGAGTAACTTATGCTATATAAAGTCAGGTGCAGCAATAAAAACGGTTAACTTCTACCAAAAAAAATGTCCTCTGCCCCGAAAGATAAGCAAGCTAAGATCGCCTGACATTTCTTTTAATGTTTCCTTTTTTCAATATTGCTCTGTTTTTTTTACTTTATCTCATGGTTGTCGACTAGAGTAACAATTTCTTTCCTGAAAAGTTTTCCATCCAAGCTACCGTTTTGTAAATATAGTGCGTTTTACATAAAATAAAAAAAGCAATGCCCATAACTCGGGAACGGTGCTTCGTAGGGTCATGCATCTCAGAGGTGAAATGGCTTCTATGAATAAGGTTAATAAGGTGCAGCAATAAAAATGGTACATTTTCGGAAAAAACTTTTTGAATAAAAAACGAGAAATTTTGTAAGTCCTCGTTCCATAGCACCCCTAAGGCTAAGGAATAAGAAAAAAAACCTTTGCTTTCTGGTTTTAGGTACACCTTGCAACTTGTCTAAGTGTGAAGCAGAATCATTATCGTCTGATGGCAAGGGTCAGGTTAATCGCGGCTCCAGTCCCATGTACAAAGCTTCTGACTGCGCGTGTTCGAAAAAAAACAAACCAGCTCACTGCAAGTGTTCCAAAGCAATGTTGATGAATTCAAAAAAGAAGAAAAAAAAAACCAAGTCCACTTCTTGTCAATGTTCATTAGGTGGTGATGATGGTGTGATAGGAACAAAGAAACAATCTAAAAAACAAAAAAAAGATGGCAAGTAAATTTCAAGTTCTTAACCGTTGCATCCTGTAATGATAGTTTAAGTTATTGTATATTTATTATCATTTTAGTTTTTACTGCTTCTTAAATAATCGTTTCGCTTCGTAATCCTTTAAATAAAAAACGTGAGCCTACCAGCAAACACTTTATTCTTCATCATTTTTAATTATTTTTCAATGAAATTTTTTACACGATTCACCCCTTTCACTCTTTTGGCACTGTTCGTTGATGAGGAGTTCCATGGAGTAGGTAACTTCCAAGTCCATGATCGGTTAACCACGGATGGGAAACTAACGAGCAAATTTCGGAATTGAGATCTTTGCGAAATTAATACAGGACCATCATCATCATCATCATCATCATCATCATATAAGCCGCAGGACGCGGGGCCCGCTAGAGCCAGTGCCTGCCGGGGTTGCGGGATTTGTTCGAAAGAGTTACCGAGGCCCTGGAACGCAAAGGACATTAGGAGGAACAAGGATGGGTTTAAACAATATGGGGTCCAATACAGTGCTAGCGATGATTGCCGGGAGGCTTGATTGCCCGTATATCGGACATTGTTGTAGCAGACATGTTGCGAGCTGTGTTTAATAATATATTGTGTTTGTCGTATTTTTATTTATTTTTTATTTTATTTTTTATTATTTGATTTGAATTGTGTGTGTTACTTGTGATTTTAATTGAATGCGGATAATTTTATTTTAGTTTATTTTTATTGATTTATTACTATTTATTTTTGGCTATATATTTTAAATTTGGAAATGATAATGTTGTATACTATGGATCTAAGTTATCTGAAATAAATGAATTTTATTTTATTTTATTTTTAAGTCAGTAAAAAAAAAGACATCCACTGCTGGCATAGGCCTCACACATAGATTTCCAAAAGGACCACACTGAACGTTTAATCACTCAAAAAAGAATCATCCGGTTCGGTTGAGAAATATCATATCCTTTGATTTTCACCAGGCAGGATCTAAGTCCAGATCGGGCTATTCAGGAATACCAGGAAACAACAAAAAGCAGCTTGAAAAAATTGTCGCAGCTGTAGTAAAAATAAAAATGTTATATTTTAATCTATAATTAACTTTTTCAATCGTCTCTCTGGGTTTTCTTGCTCGCGAGTATGTTTCTTTACTGTGACATACTGTTTTTTCATGTTTGTGTTAGAGTTTGTTCTAATGCTAGGAACATCCCTATATATTTAAAAGGAATGAATTAACAGATAAAAGCGTTTGCTTTCTGGTTTTAGGCAAGGATAAGGTTAATAGCGGTTCCAGTCCCGTAAAAACTTCTGACTGCGACTGTTCGGAAAAAAACAAACCAGTGGTGATGAGTTCAAAAAAGGAGCAAACAAAATCAAAGTCGACCTGTTGTGGAGGTTCATTAGGTGGGGATCATGTTGTGATAGTAACAAACAAACGGTCAAGTACAGAAAAAGAAGATGGCAAGTAAATCTTGCTTAAAATTGTTTTGATACAATGACCTCGATACGAAAGAGGTGGAGGGATGAAACGCATGAGACTAAAAGAATTATGATATTTCGAACTCAATTTCAACCGAGTCCAGCGCCCGTTTGTTGCCCTTAATTGTTTCAACGCCTATGTTTGTGTATATCTTTCTTATAGGACACACTTCAACTTAAAAATGCCCTGCACTAAAAGATTTAAATGAATTCTAATTTTACTCGTACATCACCGATTTTGTGAGTCTTAGACTAGTATCACAGATTAAATAAGTACAGATACTTCACTCCATAGAGAAAACTGCTAGTATGCCTTATCGGCTGAAATCAACTTCGGAACTGATTAGGAGAAGGGATAGCATGTCGGTAATACAATCCAGTGGTTTTTTTTCGAAATAATGTTATTTTCCGGCCTTCTGGAGGGTTAGCCAAGGCTATTTTTGTACAACCTTTTATTTACTTTCACGTGTGAAGCACAAGCAGCTATCTGTGGCTAATTAAGTCTAAGAAATTATATTTGAGCCACTTCCACATTCGATTGAGCTGGATTTTTAACACACATGCACATGCATTACAAAAGCATGTTATGAAAAAAAAAACTATATTAAATAGACATTTTATTCAAATAAAATTCGTTTTAATATGTTTCAGATAAAAGTGGCGGTGGGCGTTGGTCGAGTTGTGGTGGTGACACACGGTGCTGTAACCGTAATTGCCAATATAATTTGTCAAACTGTTGTACCCGCAGTTGCCAAAATAGTTTGCAAACAAATTCAAGTCCAGGATCTATATTGCTGTGTAGCTATCCACCAGTGGCTTCTTGTGCGCCCTCCTGTACTATGAATGTATCAAAGACGAGATCAGTTTGCATACAGAACTCATCCGTCCCTATAGAGCCAAAGCTCAACATGAATCAACCTGCACCCAGAGTAAATGGCGAGTACATTTAAGAATTTGTGTTCAAACGTGATCAATATAGCAACAAAGTATTTTAGCCGGTAAGGGAAAGCCTGACCATAAACAAATTTTCAATATTTTCATCTTTTGTTGAAAAAAAAATGTCGCCCCGCACTAGGAATTCGTCCTCATGTATCGTGGGTGCGTTTACAAACACACAAACATCTAGATCCGGGACAACTATAATAATATGTAGGCTATACAAATATTTGTTCCGTGCTGGAGTGGAACCCGCGACAAGCATCGCAGCAGGCAATCACTCAGCCAATTTCTTTTTTTTTTTTTGACGGGAAATCATCAAATAACTTTCCCCGCCCTGGGCGGGACTAAAACCCGTCTATGTTCCTTTCATGTGCCCTTTGCGTTCCGGGGGCGCGGTATCTCTTTCGAATAACCCGCAGCCCCGGCAGGCATCGGCCCTCAGTGGCCCCATCCAAGTTTGCTGACATCTCTTTGAGGCGCGCGTGGAACACGAACGCGCCGTCGACACGGTCTGTCGTTATTTAGTGAACGTACGGACGGTGAGCTACCCATTGCTCATTGCCCACAGACCCGCGTCTACGGTGGCCGGGAGTCGTCTCGTGGCTCCCGACGCCCGGTGCGTCTACCGCGGCGGCCGCTGGGACGGGGGACCCTCCTTTCCTTCTCCCGTCTCACCGCCTCCTTCTCTAGCGTTACAGCTTCGCAGAAGGAGGCGACTGCTTCCCATTCCCTCTCGCTCCGGACCATGGCTTGAACTAGTGCCGGACGCGAGAGGTCGCCGCCGCCGATGGCCGCCACGAGGACTCGGTGGTGCTCAGCCCAAGCGGGGCACACCGCCAATGTATGCTCCACCGTGTCCTCGGGGCGATCCTCACAATGGTAACACCCGGGCGTTTCCTCCCGCCCGATGAGGTGCAGGAACCTCCCGAACTTTCCGTGTCCGGTGAGGACCTGCGTCAGGCGGTAGGTGAGGGCGCCGTGGCGCCGCTCTAGTCACTTCTCAAAGAGGGGACTTACCGCCTCAATCAAGGCGTGCCCTATCACTCAGCCACTGCGCCAGCCGTGCCGCCGATTTGATGCCTTTTTATCCTAAACATACTTATAGGTATATGTATTTGTAAATTATCATTTGCTTTCACATTTTAAGGTTTTACAATACTTAATACGTAAAGTGATTCAATTCATTAACTGTGGCTTTCTAATGTTTCGGGTGTAGTAGCCAGCCAGACCTGTTCACCGGTGGAAAAGACAGCTAAAGAACCAATCGTGTTCTATGACCAGGGTTCCAGTCCCATGTCCCCCGCGGACGCTGGCTCTCCGCTTCCACCAAAAGATGTTAAAGCAGAGAAGAAACCATCAGGTAAAGTATAGAAGTATGTATAAGTACACACACTGCCCCGCAACACGGAGTGTAGTGCGGGAGCACTGTGTTTGTACACAAAACACGCGTAGTCCAACACACAGAAAACGCGTTTACGCGCAGTGTTGCAGATCACCAGAGCTCCGTTGCGGTACACCACGGAGCGTGGCGCGGGGCAGTGTGCGAATCCCCTTCTGGGCCGCATCAATATAATACCCATATTAGTTTGTTATCAGAACGGTAAGAAGAAGAACGCGTACCGTAGAGAGCGTAGCAAATTACATACAAAAGCCGGCAAGTAAAGAATAATGGTAAAACATAAATTATCCTGAACCCTAAAAAATCTTCACAGATTAAGCCAGTGCCATTAAAATTGTAACTAATACTTTTTATTATTCATTCATTATCATTACAGCGATATCGTTGTTTTCGACGCTGACTTAATTTTGGGTTTTTCGTCCATACAACATGACCATTATTCTTTAGTTTTGTATTATTTTATTAAAGCTTCAACCAGTAATTGATCTAATACTAATTTCTTACCCCCAAAAACCTACTATTTTCTCTTTACAACGTGCAACAGACATACGTGGTCATAGGTCAAGGGTGACGTTCTGTATCTGTGAGAGGGTCTATACAACAAAACAAATCTTTTGTTATTCTACACACATACACACCTAATAATTATAGTAAGTTTTCCTTTCCATTATCGATAATTATGTTGGACAATGAAATATAATATTGGGTACAAATTCTGACTCTGAGCTGCTACTAAGAATTTCATAGAAAAACCCAATACTTTTTCCCGAATCGAACCTAAGACCCCTAGCGTTGCAGTCGCGCTTAGGACCACTAGGCCAACAAGGCAGTTGTAGTACCTTTCAGTCTGTACCTACATCTTAATTGTTAAACGATTTAAAACATAGGAGGAATTTCTCAGTTCCACCGTTAAACCAAACAGAACTAAAAGGAAGAAAGCTGTACTAAGAATAGGCCACGTGAGTGAGAGAATGACTGATCCACATCCTGATCAGATATTTAATTTATGGTTGCTATCCTTAAATTAAATATCATTTAATTTACGATAAAAATCTATATTTTCTATATTTTTTTATCTATTTTTTTTTAGATGTTTAATTTAAGGTTCCTATCCTTAAATTAAATATCTGATTTACGATAAAAATCTATATTTTCGTTAAAATAGATAAACCTTGATTGTGACCTATTTAATATTTAGGAGACTCTCTCCATGATCCTTAAATATTACCAGGTATTTCTAGTACACGTTGTATAAGTCTTATATTTAAAGCATTTCATACGTGGTTTAGATACTGAGCATCACATTTTAATTGTTATTATAATTAAAATGATTTATCTTATGCTTCTTAAAGGTTTAAGTATAGCTTTCGGGCGATTCATGGGCAAGATCAGGACATCCTCCGTGAAGTGTTCTTGCTCAACAAAGTCTGATGATGATGTCAATAAGCCATCACCGACGCCCAATAAGGCCACCCCACTTGGAGCGATTGTGAAGGAGCCATCCAAGAAAAGAGGACTTAATAGAATTGGCAAGTAAATCTTTGATTTTGGCAATTTTATCGTAGCATGAACCAGTAGTGAGTATTGGGTACTATTCACCACCATTAGTTGACATACTTTTTATGAACAGTTAAAACGCGATTCTCCCATAGATTTTGTATGTCAATAGCACGTGTGACGTCACTACGTGGCCCTCAATTGATTAACTATTTATTGATTTTAAAGTAAGTAAAATCTAATTATACAATAAATTAAAAAATAATCGGTTTTCATGGGTAAAATAAAGAGCTTTTTTAGGGAAGTTGTGACTTGAAATTATTGGTTAGTGGTGTCAACTACCCAATTCTGATGCGAAACAACCTATCCTACGTAATCGTATGTATCAGAATATTTATAAATTCCTACGATATTACACTTTCGGAGCACACGTGGCTTGTAAATGGCTCAAGGGGCAACTCAAGAGACAACCACCACCGCTTAATGCTCGGTTCCCATATGCAAAACGGATAGTTTATCTTACCAGCCGTCTTTTGAACGCTTCACTAGTATTCTGGTGACAATTTTGACTGTAGAAATATTTACAAAAATAATGGATATAAACCTGCTCGTATGCTGAAAAATAAACTTCAATATCAGCGAAAAAACGAAGGCATTTGTAAGACCTCGGCTGCACACTGCTGCACCACTAATAAAACGATCATTATAGTTAATTAACCCCCGACGCAAAAAGAGGGGTGTTATAGGTTTGACGTGTCTGTTTGTCTGTCTGTCTGTCTGTAGCATCATAGCTGCCGAACGGATGAAGCGATTTCAATTTAGTTTTTTTTGTATTAAAGTTGAACTATGTGCGAGTGTTCTTAGACATGTTTGATGAAAATCGGTTGAGCCGTTTAAAAGTGGTGGGGGTGAAAGTAGGGAACAATAGTTTGGGACCCCACTCTAGTGGGGTCTCAAACTTAACAAAATCGACATTACGAGGGGAGATCAAAAAGTAATGAGAATCGGTTACTTCAGGTCCGCATAAAAACGCAAAAAAAGTTTTTTTTGCTTGCTTATGTACTCACTACTTCAGCCTAAAAAAATCATATACATATGTAATGTGATGTTTATTGAAACAAAAACTAAAGTTGTTGCTCTGTAAAGAGAAATTTATTTTTTTAATGAACATCAGAAACCATATTTGCAAATACAACTTATTTTTACATTAAACAAATAACTGTTATTTACTAACCTGTAAAGAGAAACAACATTAAAAGCTATTGCTTCAAATATTGATTCTTTCACAATAATTGAAATTATTTCTAATTTATATCTTGCTGATGCTTTAATTTTACAAGATGGATTCCCATAGTAAACATAGAGTAAAAGAATGCTGCTACCACAGATAATACTATAAAGTATGTCTTGCCAGCTATGCGCGGGACATTCAAATTAAATGAAGTATAAAAGAGCTTCATTTACATCTCCCCCCCCCAGGTATACAAAACTCCTCTGGCACTGGTATCAGTTTTGTAATGTGAAACAAGTTTGATTCTAACTTTTTGTATCCTGTATTAATTTTATAAATTGAGTTAGATATTTTCTCCAGTATTTTATAAGGCCCAATTTTTAATTCATCTAATTTTTTTCTATTTAATCGGTTACCATTTTCCACATATACAAAATCACCTACATTTAATTGCTTATTTATTCTGTTTTTATCAAATTGTTGTTTATTGTAATTGTGTGAATTTATAGTTCTTTTCAAAGCTATTTCCCTATCTCTTAATAATTCATTCTGTGTTTTATGCTCTTTCAATTCATCTGGTAAGATATCAATAATTTTTCCTTCCATTAAATAAGTTGGGGAAAATCCTGTCACTGAGTGTTCGGTTTCGTTATATCTCTGGGTGCATTTATGAGCGATAGTTGTCCAAGATATTTTATTATTATTTTCATTAATTGTACATCTTATCTTGTTTACTAGTGTTTGATTTAAGCGTTCGTTTAATCCATTTGAGAAAGGTGCATTCACTGCAGTGAAGATAATAGGTATGTTTTCTTTTCTTAAAAAACTTTTAAATTCTTTAGAATTTATGCCTGGGTATTGGTCGGATAATACCATTCCAATTTTATTTTCAGGAATAACCTTTTTTATGAGTTTAATAAAATCATCTGCGTTTTGAGTTTTTGATGTCAATATGTAGGCGTATCTGGTGAAATGGT
This sequence comes from Caradrina clavipalpis, assembly GCA_932526535.1. NCBI lineage: Eukaryota > Metazoa > Arthropoda > Insecta > Lepidoptera > Noctuidae > Caradrina > Caradrina clavipalpis. Next base: position 2,558,744 of record OW052087.1, read on the forward strand.
CTACCAGAAGATGTAGATATGTTTTAGTAGAGCGGGAGCCACCAAACCCACCGATGGTATCTATAGAGACGATTTCAAACGGGTAAGTGGCAGGACCCAGATGAGACATCAAACCATATTTAAATTTAGTTCTAGATTTATTTTTTATGCATATTTCACAATGTTCACACATTTTTGTTACATTCATTGTTAAATTTTTTGCTACAAAGAATGGTTTGATTTTATTTTCTGTTTGTTTTACTCCTATATGACAGTAAGTATCATGTACGTTTTTTATTAATTTTTTACTAAATTCCTCAGTAAGTATAATTTTGTTTTTCTTTCCTATTCTTTTGTAGTATATTTTATTTTTTAATATTAGTTTATTTTTATACATTTTTATTTCTTCATTTTTCTCTTGATCGTTTTGAATGTCTTCTATTTTAATAAAATTCACAACTTTTAAAATTTCTTCCTGATTTACATGTGGTTCTAATACTGGGTTTCTACTTAAACTGTCTGCTTCTAAATTGTCCTTTCCTGGTGAATATATTACTTCAAAATTAAATTGTGATAAATAGTATGTGAGTTCTCCTAGTTCCTCATCTGTTCTAGCCTTAATATTAAGTTTTTCTAGGGGTTTATGGTCTGAAAACACTTTAAACTTTTTTCCTATGAGCCAATGTTGCCAATACTTTACAGCTTCTTTTATTGCTAAGCATTCTAGATAGATAGCTTTTTTTCTTTTCTGACTGTCATTTAATTTCCTCGAAAAATATGCACATGGCCTTTCTTCTCCATCTTCCTGTGGTTGTTTCAAAATAGCCCCCAATCCCTGTATACTAGCATCTGTATAAATGTGTATTGGCAGATTCGGATCAAATATTTCTAAAATAGGTTTTAAACACATTAGTTTTTTTATTGTATCAAAAGATTTTTGACATTCTCCTGTCCATATAAATTTTTGGTCTTTTCTTAACAAATTGTGTAGAGGATCTAATATGATTGATATGTTTTGTATATATTTTCCATAGAAGTTTATTTTTCCTAAAAACTGTCTAACATTTTTCTTTGTTATTGGAACAGGAAATTCTTTTATGGCTATTAAATTATCCTTTAGTGGAGTAATGGTATTATTTTTTAATATGTGGCCAAGGTATTTGACGGAGTCCTGTGCAAACCTACATTTAGAAAATTTCAATCTGAAACCTTCTTTTGATATAGCTTCTAACAGCAAAGATAAGTGGTTAATGTGCTCCGTGAATGTCTGAGAAAAAACTAAAATGTCATCGATGAAATTAATTGTAAAATTGGATAGTTTGTGTTTTCTAATAATACTACTTAGTATTCTTTGAAATATTGCAGGTGAAGTTTTCAAACCAAATGGTAAACAGGTCCACTGGAAATGACTTTCTTGGGTAACAAAGGCTGTTTTCTTCCTATCTTCCACCTTTAAAGGTATAGACCAGAAAGCGGAATTAATGTCCAACGTTGAAAAAAATTTACAATTTCTTGTTTTTATCATTAAATCTTCTATTAGTGGGAATGGTTGCGCTTGAGGAACCACTATTTTATTTAAATCGCGGAAGTCTATGCACAGTCTACTTTTTCTTCCTTCTTCTTTTTTATAGGCTAAAGTTACAGGAGCTGCAAAAGGACTATAGGATTCTTCAATTAATTTATTTTGTAATAATTTTGAAACTTGCTCTTCTATTTCTTTTTTATCCTCAAAATTGCACCTGTATGGTCTTTTGCTACAATATGTATCTACTAATAAATCAATATGTGCTTCATAGCCTTTCACTAAGCCTACATCATATTTATCTTTTGCAAATAGTGAGTTATATTTGCTTATTAATTCATTTATTTTTTGTTGGTGTTGACTGTCTAAATGATTCATTGTAATGTTGAAGTTTGTAACTTCTATGTGTTCATTAAAGTTAACTTTACACTTATCGCTCATATAGAAATTATCTTTCACTGTTACATCCTTAACATTATTTTCCTCAATGAAACAGTGTTTGTTTTCAGTTTTGTCACCTGTAAAGCCAGGAATATTGACATTCTTTTTCAAATCTTTATTTAGTCTTTGTGTTATTTCTAAATTTTCATTTTGAATTAGATGAAAAGATTTAATGCAATCCAATCCAATTAAAAAATTATAGTCAAAATTTTGTTCATCTATGACAAAAATATTCATTTCCTTTTCTATTTCAAAAATCTTTATTTTTAACGTTACTATTCCCATAGACTTTTTTACACCATTAATCGTTTTTAAATTTGCCTTATTATTGTTATTGTTGTTTGGGTTGTTTTTTAATGATAATAATTTTGAATTAATTATGCTTACATTTGATCCTGAATCATAAATCCCGAACGTTTCTATGGAGTCATTAATTATTAACTTGGTTTTGATTAATGGTGGAATAATTAGTTTTTTGGATCTATTTGATTTAAACTCATTTCTAATGCTGAATTATTAACACTTCTAATTGGCTGTTTTTTAGAGCGATCATCATCTTTATTTTTAAACCAACATAAAGATTCTGAATGATACCGAGTACCTTTCTGTTCTTTTTCACAGATTCTGCATGGTTTTCCTTTCATATTTTTTTCTTTAGTCTTACTCTCCCAATCTATTATTTTTTTTCCCACTGTCTTATTATCTATTAAATGTTCTAGGCCCCGGATACTACTAAATAAATTCTCAGTATTTTTCAATGTATTTCTGTCAATTTCATCTGCTATAAAATTTGGCAACCCGATAACAATTAAATCAATTAAAGTACGTTCATCAAGTAATCTATTTACCTCTAACAAAAGCCTTTCTTTCTTTAAAGCATATTCCAGTAGCGTACCCTGCCTATATTTGAATAAAAAAGCATACCTTATTGGTGACCAGCTCTTGTCCACATATGTTTCACAAAATTTTTTTTTCCAATCACACCATTCTGAATTGATTGTGTATTTTATAAGCATTGAATTATACCAATCTTGACAAGAATCCTCTAAAAATAAACGAAACACTTGTATCTTATCAATATCATCATTTATACCTATACGTCTACTTTCAGCTTCGAAGATATCCATCCACTGTGTTGCACTTGATGTTTTTTTTGTGAATTTTTCCATAACAAATTTTTCAGATAACTTCTTTAAATTAGACTGCTTCGATTCTTTCTTCGATTCAGCGAAACTTTCTAAGATTTTTGTAAGAGTTTCTGCTGACATTTCATTCGTTAAAACCTGTTGTGTTTTAGATGTACTTTCCTCCAGTAAATATCCCTTGAACTGCATATTTCCATGTCATCCGTATATGTATCACGTAATTCTGAGGTTAATGAAATCCATACTCGTCTTTCTTCATGTCTTTTTTGCAGTGTAGCCCTTACTTTTTGAAAAGTTTGAGTTTTAATTAACTCATTATGCAGTTTTATTGGTTGTAATTGTTCCGGAATCAAAAACACATTTCCATCGGTGTCCCTAATTGAGGTTATGCAGATCACATTTGTTTTCGGATCTTCAGCCGTTTTCACAACAAATTCAAATTTAAGCTTTTCCATCATTTACAACAGCTGTAATTAATGTTGTTTTGTAATGTGATGTTTATTGAAACAAAAACTAAAGTTGTTGCTCTGTAAAGAGAAATTTATTTTTTTAATGAACATCAGAAACCATATTTGCAAATACAACTTATTTTTACATTAAACAAATAACTGTTATTTACTAACCTGTAAAGAGAAACAACATTAAAAGCTATTGCTTCAAATATTGATTCTTTCACAATAATTGAAATTATTTCTAATTTATATCTTGCTGATGCTTTAATTTTACAAGATGGATTCCCATAGTAAACATAGAGTAAAAGAATGCTGCTACCACAGATAATACTATAAAGTATGTCTTGCCAGCTATGCGCGGGACATTCAAATTAAATGAAGTATAAAAGAGCTTCATTTACACATATATCACGATTTCCGGGAGTTATATTCATTTGAATACGAACTGTCGAAGAGATAACACCAACTTGGAGAAAAACGAAATTAGAGCAGTCATCAAGTACAGTGGCGACCAAAAGTCCATACCCAATCTCAAAACGTATTAGGTTGACGTTTAGTTTGACTTACGACCTTTTACTTTCAAGAATAGACACATGTATCATCGTTGTGAATGTAGTTCATAATTTCAACGTTTCTACATGAGACAAGATGGTCTAGTGGTTAAGCGCGCCCAGTTCACGGCGTTAATCAACGAGCCGCGAGTTCGAATCTCACATTATTTTTGTCTTTTTGTTTTTACTCAATTTGAAGAAATGAACAGAAATATAATATTCTTTAGCTTGTTCGCTTTGTTCACACATTTCGTTAATTTAAAAGGGTAGTCATAGAAAACTAATAAAGAATTTAGATTTCTGTGAGGTAGACATGAGTTTTGTGCATATTTAACTTGATTGGAATGAGCGTTGTCGTTTGGTTGTGGTTGTTGGTTAGTAACGAGTGATTTAATAGATACTCGTAGTGGTATTGTAATTATTCTCGAAACGCAGGCAAATAATATTACTGAGGCGAGGGCGACTATTATTGGGCTGCATAAAAGTGGTCCCAATTAATATCTTATGAAACCTGACTGAATGTGAGTATTATATTAACGAATTGTAAATTAAACTTTTATTTGAAATTTATACCTAAGATACCTAAAATTATTTGGTGGCATTTCGATTAATACTTATTATTGATTTTTAAATATATAATGACGCCAAAAAAAATGTGTTTATTATGGAATTTATAAATAAATAGTTTTAATATATTAAAATTTGTTATATTAAATAAATATTATTAAATTATATAAAAAAATTAAGTCACTTTAGTATTTTGTTATAAATGCCTAATATTACTTTTTTGTTGTTTTAGAGGAATACTATTATTAGTCTCCGGAGCAAGAAATACGAAAAAGAGGATAGATAGCCTATCCTACCTACTCAACAGCGAAGTGGATTAAGTTTGGTGGTTTCGCACTGGATAACATACTGTTTACAACAACAGCTGCATGCATCATAAACCAGAAAAAATACGTTTCGTTTTTAATATGTGGGGATGGCGTGCAACAGTGCTACTTATGAAGAAGTATTAGACGGTGTTATGCAACATTTAATAACCTGGATGTTTTAGTTTTAATAATTAGACGGTGTAACTAAATATTTAGTCATAATTATATTATATATTCGTAGATAGTTATTTAATGATCTTAAATTGAGGTTTAGTTTCAATCTTCTTTTCATCAAGAAAACGAATTATTAAACTATTACCTCACTAAGTTTATTGTGACGTTACTTACATAAAAAAACCTGTTCATAAAGTCTGAATTATAGTTTAGTTTTCAATTAACTCTGCTGAATACCAATTCAGAAACTTAATACGTGAGCATCACCAAATTTATTTGTGTTATTAAAATATCCTTCTCTTATTATGTTATTATGAATTTTATTGACTAAGTGGGTATTCAACAAAAAATCTTATGAACAGTTACAAGAGAACTTCTTTTATTTCGGTAGGAATGTGACGTTACAATTCTCATAAGTTTGTTAATTTTAAAAATAAATTTTTGTTATCACACAGCACGCCTTTTTTTCCTACTTCCAATTACAAAAAGTTAAAATAAAATCACATAAAAAGTTAAATAAATAATACAATAACTAATATTTGCTTCTTATAAAAAATAAATAACAAGCATGAATACGTAATAATTCAACATAAACCTAAAAAGATTTTGCCTAACATTATTATGGTTTCAAGAAACAAAAAACAGCCACACATAGTATAAGATTTGAACTCGGAATTCAATGATCGTAAACCCTTTCTTATCCAAACCAGCTGCCAGGCCATGTTATAATTATGCGAAATTTAGCAATGCAATGGTAAGAATACGTCGCGCGTCGGGTAGGACTCGTACGGTAAACAGAAATATAATGCCATTTCGCGTAGTGCGACGATGGTTCATTAGTGTGTGTTATCTGTGGAATGTTGAGACATCACTCGTAAACACACATGCGCACGCGCTGACTGGATCGCGCCCGTGTTCATAGGAAAGTGAACCTTAGCGGGGGTATGGATTTCTGAGCGCTTACTGTACCTCTGTTTGAAAAAAAAATCTACAATAGGCATACACAGTGACTTAGTGGGAAAATTGGGGGACTCTGCTCCTCCATATTCTACAGTTGCACGCTGGACCAAGGAATTTAAACTGGGCAGAGCATCCACTGAAGATGAACATCGCGAAGGACGCCCATCCACGTCCCGCACTGAAGACAACGTGAAAAAAGTCGAAGATGTTGTGTTGCCAGATCGAAGAGTGACCATCAGGCATGTAGCTGAGGTCACAGGGATCTCATATGGCAGCATTCAAAAAATCCTTGCGAACGAGTTGCATATGAAAAAGGTCTCCGCGCGTTGGGTACCCAGGATGTTAACCGACGAGCAAAAGCAGCGGTTCACAAAGCCGCAGTTGCGATGGCTGCCATTCAAGAAACGGGATTCGAACTGCTCGAACACCCTCCCTATTCGCTAGATCTGGCTCCTAGTGACTTCTACCTCTTTCCTCGGCTTAAGGAACACCTCCGAGGTAAGAAAATTTGAAGACGATAGCGAAGTGATGGTCACTTTTGAGGCGTTTTGGGAGGGTCAAGAAAAATATTTTTTTCAAAGGGAATCCTGGGTTTAGAAAAAAGATGGAATAAATGTATTGATTTGTGAGGAGACTATGTAGAAGAATAAATTATTATTTTAACTTTAATTACCGCGTTTTATCTTCATTCTCATTACTTTTTATTCGCCCTCGTATAATAAATAGGTACCTATAAAAAGTATAAAATAAAAAATTAATAAATTTTTTTAATAACCTGGGTATGATTTCAATGTTTTTGATACAGGTTCACGTTGGTACTGTCCACTACTCGCGAAAAAGCCTTCTGTTGTATCTCGTGGCACTTGTCCATGCTATCACCACAGCGTCACTCCCATGTCGTCCTATAACTCTCGCCACGATCGTCGTAATCGGCAAAACCAAAGTTCAGGTAAGTTCATCAGATAATTTAAAGGTATTTACAAAAGTCGCGAGTCGTAGTCTGCCTCGTTGGCCTGGTGATCCTAAGCGCGACTGCTACGCTAGAGGTTCCATCCAGGATCCATCTTGACAAACTTTCACATCTATACTTCTATACCAATATTATAAAGCTGAAGAGTTTGTTTGTACGCGCTAATATCAGGAACTACCACCGGTCCGATTTGAAAAAATATTTTTGGGTTGGATAGCCCATTTATCAAGGAAAGCTGTATAACATCACGCTCTGACTAATTAGAGGCAAAATAGAATAGAATAGAGGAAAGATATGGCAAAAACGGGGAAATATATTCCTTTTGAGGGTTTTTGTTGCGTGCGCTGCGTAAACGGTTAAAGTTATGCAAAAATAATGTATGAGAGAATTGTTTCTCTTAAAATATACAAGAATAAAGTCCGCGGTAGTAAATGCCTAACTTTTAAGGTTGAGTCACTATAGCCATTTTTATGGCCAGAAAATTTATTTTAAAATAATGCATTGTTTACGATGGTGTTTTTATAAACATAGTATTAATCCTTTCAACATAAATACGTTATTTATCACAAGTGTTTAATTTAGAAGAAAATTGCCCTTTACATCATTTAATTTCAATGAATATGTTAGGAGATATCACAGTTTTAAAATAACTTCGCAGCAAAATAATGACTCTGCGAGACATTCCGTAGCCTGTGCCTCAGAATAACAAATTATAGGCTACATAACATCGCGCTATGAGCCACGGGAACGGTTCAGTAGGTAACCAAAAACCTAACGTAACGCGGGTGAAACCGCGGGGCACAACTAGTTTGTAATATTAGTAAGATATTAAGTCAGTAAATTGACATACACTTTAAACTTTTTATATTTTGTAAAAAAACGAATAAAACCTTTTTAAATATTTTAGGTGTAGCTAGTTCGCATCGCTCTCCGTCCGTGCGTAAGGCATCTGCAGGATCATTCGCATTGGACAGAAGTCTGGAATCCATCTGGCTTCCTCAATGGCCAATAGATGATGAGGTTGATGTGCAAGTGACAAAGAAACGATCAGTGAAACTACAAAAGCCATCTATACAATCATCGCGTGGCAGGACTAGATATGCACACACAAAAGTTGGCGAGTATATTTTGCTTTAGGTGATTTTATTGCAGCATGTTATCAGTACGCCAATGTAGTTATTATAGAGCGAAAGTCAAAGATGGCCACTTCCAGGAGAGTGAAAGATATGAGGAAATACAAAACAAAAAGTCCTCTCATTTTTAATTTTGCTTTAGTTTTTGTATAGTTATATAAAATCGAAATGCCTGTTTGTAATTTTAAAATAACATCTCATTATTATATGCATATTTATGTACAATGTTTGCAGGGTAGGTAACCCTATTCTTTAATTTTGTCCTGCTATTATATTAGTACGTTAGTATTAAAAAAATATTAAGATAATTAAGTACATTCTATGTTTTTAAATGTTTGTGCTGTAGATTCCAGATGGTTACGCAGGCTTAAGGCATCTGAACCATCATCTGAATTAGTGGTGTTCGACGCACTGCCGTGCTACCTAGATTCCAATACAATGGAGTGTCATGACTCTTGCTGTCACCGACGTGGCGCACTAATTCCAAGAAAAAAGAACCCGTCAGTTAAAGTACAGAAGCCATCCATAGGGACAATTCAAAGTTCACCCTCAGTTGCTGGCAAGTATAGTTCGTATTGAAGTTTGTGTTTGTAGAAGTATAAACCAAGTCTGTGGTTCGGAGGGGCCAGTCAGGGCCGATGCATGCCGGGGCTGCAGGTAGTTCGATAGAGATACCGCTCCCCCGAAACGCAAAGGGCACAAGATGGAACATGGATGGGTTGTAGTCAGTTAAAGTCTGACACTCCCTTCCGCCCCGCTCAGGGCGGGAGAAGTTATTTAATCTCATCCCATCCGAAAAAGTCCTAAGCAACATAAATTTTGCTATTTAGAAAGATGTACGATAAAGGCAGGCCGCAGCACACGCTAGGGCATGCAAAAACCGGGTTGTTTAAAGGACACGGTTTTTTCGGGTTTTCATTTTACAAAACCGGTGAAACCGGTTTAATCGGTTATTTCGGTTTTTTTCTCATTTTTATTAAAACAATGTGAAATTCGTGTGTAAAGAAATAAAAATGCTAAAGTTTAATCAAAATGGCGTCAGCGTGGCATAGAGTAGCGCGACTATGATCTATCCGAGAATAAAAATCGCATTCGAGATCAATAATTTAAACAAAGGTGTTGCCAATTTTAAATAATAACTTCAATTGTGCAGTTTGCCCAAAAGTACTATTACATAGTTCTAAAATTGTAGGCATATCTTTAACAAGTAAAATATAATATTGCACACAGTTTTAAACTTAGTGAAGTAAACGACGATCCAAGAATAAAATATAGTTATATAGAATATAGTTATGTAGTCATATTGAAGTGGAGCCTTGACAATAAGATGGAGTTTAATTCCTCTAAATGCTTCGCTATGATATTCGGTCGACTGCGGCACCCAGTTCATTTTGAATACAAACTGAATAATAATACCATCACGAAAACAGCAGCAATGAAAGATCTGGGAGTCACATTCGACAGAAAGCTCACCTTCCACGATCACATGCTCACGGTGGCTAAGGCATCCTACCAAAGGTTGGGTTTTGTCATGCGTAATTGCCGTGACTTCCGTACCTCTCTTCCTATCAAGATAGTGTATAATGCACTCGTTCGCAGCAAATTAGAATCCAGCTCCTGCGTGTGGAATCCCCATGAGGGCACCTATACTGTTTTGATGGAAAGGGTACAAAAAGCTTTTCTTAGGTTTATCGATAAGCGTATACATGGCTATTACCCTTACCTATATCCGACGAAATTTCTACTGGGTTGCCTTGGATATAATTCGTTAGAGGTAAGGCGAGCACGAGATCAGCTCACTATAGCCTGCAAAACTTTACGTGGCGCTATTGACGCTCCTGATCTGCATACAGCGCTGGCTCGCTTTTTTGTCCCGGGCAATTACTGCCGCAGCAGAAAGCACAGGTTATTTGCTGTGCCTTCTTGTCGCACTGTTGCGCGCGCTAAGTCCCCAATACCTCGCACCATGTCTGCCCTTAATGATCTCTTGGATGCTTATCCAACAAACGATCTGTTTGCGGATGAATGGAAGGAGATTTTATTGGTATGTCAGAAGTACTGTGAGAAGAATTTGTGAAAGAGATGACCTAATATTGTTTGAAATAAAATCCTGCAAACATTTTTCATGCAAACATGCAATATGGCAGTGGTCATAACCATTTAGACTGCATTTAGTGTTTTCTAATAGCGAAACGTAACTTGTCACTAAAAAAAAATCTTTAGTATTCCTTTCGCTTACCTTTCCTATAATATTAGGACTAACCTTAGGCTATATTTTCATATCATAGTTCATCCAAAACCATTAAATTTAAAAACGAATTCAATAATTTGAATTACTAGGGAAATGTTGACTAACCGTAAACTGTCACTTTGGCAATGACATTTCTTTGTTTTACATATTTGATCTCAAATGCGATTTTTCGGTATAAATTAACGTTGCCGGCCGTTATTTCCGTTGGAACTAACGCCGTCTTGCCGTCCTGTCGACGTTTGTCAGTGATAAATTTAAGATTTTGTATGAAAAACAAAACCGAAAAATCCGAAAAAACCGGTTTCGTTATCATAAAAAGCCCGGTTTTGAAATCAGTCGGTTATCCGGTTTTTTCGGTTAACCGGGTATTCGGTTTGCATGCCCTAAGCACACCTAATTAACTAACATAAATTTTGTTCATCGTGTATCTTATGGGTACAGTGTAGTTAGTAGAAACACCTTTGAAATATTTAAGGATCCTGAGGGGAGTCTCCTACTATTAAAGTGAAGATAATTTTATTATTATGAAATACTACCTACCTACTATGAAATCAAACACGTCTTTAATGCGTACTATCATAATTATGCCCCAGTGGCGAAGAGTCCAGTCCCTTAAGGTACAAAATAGGGCACAAGACTCATTCGATACAATTAGCTATACTAATGTATTATTCTGTCACACCATCTAACGTCAAACAGAACACAAAAAAATTGAACAGTTATTATGCTATTCTGAAATAGGCAAATCACTTCGAAAGTCATCTCGATAGTCACGCTTGATTCGCAGAATATGAAATCCTATTGAAAAACGTCAAAATTCTCACTTGATATAATACTTCTCACTTACGTCATCACGCGGTGGCGCTAGAGTGTCGAACTCACTCATTGTAAGAATACAAAAATAAAATCTCGGAGCGGTTTCAGAAGTGATTTTGCAAATGAACTTTTTAGAATAGCTCTACAGGTCTCGTTTTATACTGATATTATTTAAGACATTGAACAGTGTCAAAGTATGTTTGGATGCTGAGATGGTGTGTGAGTTTGATGGTAAGAGTGTGAGTGTTGTGGGTCGGAGCTTATACGTAGAGGACTTGCAGCATTATTGATTGATAAAATCCTGTACTGTTCCATACTTATATTTTGACCGTGTAGGATGGATGCATGTTTGTATAGATATATTTTGAATTGATGTTTCACTTCCATCGTTATAGTTATTAAGGGGTTATAACTTCAAAACTAGGTACATCACTACTTTTCATAAAATATTATATTATTACTTTTTTAGATTCTCCAATAATAGTCCCAACTGGAACTAAACCAGGAAGCGAAGCCAAACAAAAAGTCAAAATGCTATGTAAGTGTAAAAAGGACAAAGAAAATAGTTCTAAAACTAAGAAAAATGTAGGAAAAGTCACATGTAACTGTGATAGAACTAAAGAAATGCCTACATCTCCAGCTTTAACTAGTTCAAGTACTTGTAACTGTAATGAGAAAAACCAATGCTGTGACTGTACACTGAAAAAAGCACTTTTCCAAAAAATTATGGTAAAAGACTCATGCAAGTGTTACGACTCAAAATCTAAAACTAAAGAAGTGCCTAGGGAGCCTACCCCTAAAAAGGAAACAACAGAATCCAAATCTCATCCTATGGAAACAGAATCAGACATACTAAAAATAAACGTAAAAGACTCATGCGACTGTTACGACTCGAAATCTAAAACTAAAGTAGTGCCTACGGAGCCAACCCCTACAAAGGAAAAGGAAGACTCCATATCTCATCGTAAGGAAACAGAATCAGACATACTAAAAATAATCTTAAAAGACTCATGCGACTGTTACGACTCGAAATCTAAAACTAAAGTAGTGCCTACGGAGCCAACCCCTACAAAGGAAACAGAAGACTCCATATCTCATCGTAAGGAAACAGAATCAGACATACTAAAAACTGGATCTGGTGATACTTGTAAATATAATAAGATAGATCCGTGTTGCGAGTGTAAACAGGACAAACCAATTAATACTGACACCAGTAAAAAAGCGACGTTAAAAGACGTTTCGAAATCTGAAACTAAAGAAGTGCTTAAGGAGCCAAACTTTACGAAGGAAACAGAAAAATCCAAATCTCAACGTAAGGAAACAGAATCAGACATTCCTAAAATTGAAACTGGTGATACTTGTAAATACAATAAGATAGACCCATGCTGCGAGTGTAACCAGGACAAATCAACCAATACTGACACCAGTAAAAAAGCGACGGTAAAAGACGTTTCGAAATCTGAAACTAAAGAAGTGCTTAAGGAGCCAAACTTTACGAAGGAAACAGGAAAATCCAAATTTCACCGTAAGGAAACAGAATCAGACATTCCAAAAATTGAAACTGGTGATACTTGTAAATACAATAAGATAGACCCATGCTGCGAGTGTAACCAGGACAAATCAAGCAATACTGACACTAATAAAAAAGCGACGGTAAAAGACTTTTCGAAATCTGAAACTAAAGAAGTGTTTAGGGAGCCAACCAATAAAAAGGAAACAGAAGAATCCAAATCTCATCGTATGGAACCAGAATCAGACAAACCAATCAATCCTGAAACCAGTAAAAAAACGACGGTACAAGACTATTCAAAATCTAAAACTAAAGAAGTGTCTAGGGAGCCAAACCTTACGAAGGAAACAGAAGAATCCAAATCTCCTCGTAAGGAAACAGACTCAGACATTCCAAAAACTGAAACTGGTGATACTTATAAATACAATAAGATAGACCCATGGTGCAAGTGTAAACAGGACAAATCAAACAATACTGAAACCAGTAAAAAAGCGACGGTAAAAGACTTTTCGAAATCTGAAACTAAAGAAGTGCTTAAGGAGCCAAACTTTACGAAGGAAACAGGAAAATCCAAATTTCACCGTAAGGAAACAGAATCAGACATTCCTAAAATTGAAACTGGTGATACTTGTAAATACAATAAGATAGACCCATGCTGCGAGTGTAACCAGGACAAATCAACCAATACTGACACCAGGAAAAAAGAGGCGGTAAAAGACGTTTCGAAAACTGAAACTAAAGAAGTGCTTAAGGAGCCAAACTTTACGAAGGAAACAGGAAAATCCAAATTTCACCGTAAGGAAACAGAATCAGACATTCCAAAAATTGAAACTGGTGATACTTGTAAATACAATAAGATAGACCCATGCTGCGAGTGTAACCAGGACAAATCAAGCTATACTGACACTAATAAAAAAGCGACGGTAAAAGACTTTTCGAAATCTGAAACTAAAGAAGTGTTTAGGGAGCCAACCAATAAAAAGGAAACAGAAGAATCCAAATCTCATCGTATGGAACCAGAATCAGACAAACCAATCAATACTGACACCAGTAAAAAAGCGACGGTAAAAGACGTTTCGAAATCTGAAACTAAAGAAGTGCTTAAGGAGCCAAACTTTACGAAGGAAACAGGAAAATCCAAATTTCACCGTAAGGAAACAGAATCAGACATTCCAAAAATTGAAACTGGTGATACTTGTAAATACAATAAGATAGACCCATGCTGCGAGTGTAACCAGGACAAATCAAGCAATACTGACACTAATAAAAAAGCGACGGTAAAAGACTTTTCGAAATCTGAAACTAAAGAAGTGTTTAGGGAGCCAACCAATAAAAAGGAAACAGAAGAATCCAAATCTCATCGTATGGAACCAGAATCAGACAAACCAATCAATCCTGAAACCAGTAAAAAAACGACGGTACAAGACTATTCAAAATCTAAAACTAAAGAAGTGTCTAGGGAGCCAAACCTTACGAAGGAAACAGAAGAATCCAAATCTCCTCGTAAGGAAACAGACTCAGACATTCCAAAAACTGAAACTGGTGATACTTGTAAATACAATAAGATAGACCCATGCTGCGAGTGTAACCAGGACAAATCAATCAATACTGACACTAATAAAAAAGCGACGGTAAAAGACTTTTCGAAATCTGAAACTAAAGAAGTGTTTAGGGAGCCAACCAATAAAAAGGAAACAGAAGAATCCAAATCTCATCGTATGGAACCAGAATCAGACAAACCAATCAATCCTGAAACCAGTAAAAAAACGACGGTACAAGACTATTCAAAATCTAAAACTAAAGAAGTGTCTAGGGAGCCAAACCTTACGAAGGAAACAGAAGAATCCAAATCTCCTCGTAAGGAAACAGACTCAGACATTCCAAAAACTGAAACTGGTGATACTTATAAATACAATAAGATAGACCCATGGTGCAAGTGTAAACAGGACAAATCAAACAATACTACAACCAGTAAAAAAGCGACGGTAAAAGACTTTTCGAAATCTGAAACTAAAGAAGTGCTTAATGAGCCAACCCCTACAAAGGAAACAGAAGAATCCAAATCTCATCCTATGGAAACAGAACCACACAAACCAATCAATGCTGAAACCAGTAAAAAAGCCACGGTAAAAGACTATTCAAAATCTAAAACTAAAGAAGTGTCTAGGGAGCCAAACCTTACGAAGGAAACAGAAAAATCCAAATCTCATCCTATGGAAACAGAACCAGACAAACCAATCAATGCTGAAACCAGTAATAAAGCGAACGTAGAAGACTTTTCGAAACCTGAAACTAAAGTGCTTGTGAAGCCGACCCCGGCGAAGGTAATTGTAGAAACCAAATCACAAGGTACAGTAACAGACTTGAAGGGCACACAGATACAAAACCTGCAGCGTGGGAAAACAGAGGAAATAACAGTATCAGAGAGCAAAAAAGTAAATAATATAAATTTAATCAAGGATAAACCCAGTCCCGGCATTGCAATAACTGAAGCTCGTGATACCTGTACAGATAAGAAGGGCGACTCATGCTACGACTGTAAACCGCATAGGCTCGTAATATTTAACCGCTCCAAAAATCCAACCAAAAAAAAGTCCAATAAAAGTATCTCTGCTAAATTGATTGGAAATCTAAAGAGCCATATCAACTCGGAATCTATTGATCCAGCTCCAAATACAAAAGTAGCTTCCAACAGCACTGAAGTCCAAGTGGGCCCTGAAATTGGTATAAAGCCCGAAAAAGATACACGTAACCATAAACCGGAAAAGACACCGAGCTTAGAAGTTCAACAAACAATTAAAAAAACAGTCAGTGAGCAGCCAAAGGACACACCCGATAATAGTAAATTAGAACAAGATTTGAAGGCACAGACCTCACCCGGCATACGTGAAAGATATGTCTACGAAAAAATAAGTTCAGATTCAAACAAGAACGTGAAATTAAAGTTGACAAAGACAATTTCAGGAATCAAATTACGTAAGAGAAAAAGAATAAAAAAAATAGATCCTATCGAATGCGATACTCCATTAAACTTTGGAGAGGCCGTTAGACTCTTTGCAAATATGAATCCAGAACTATTTCAAAAGTTGATGCAAGAGGAAATACATAGGCAGCTTGAAGTTGAAGCGGAAAAGAATAAAGACAAAGATTGCTCAATATATAAAAAACTATTAAACGTGAAAAATAGAGTCTTAACTAAAAAAGCTGCAAAGCCGGGCAAAATCAATAAAGAAACATCAACATATGAAGACAAAAAAGAAGACCACAAAGATAACGATTCTTTAGAGATGCACGAGGAACCAGAACCTGCTAAAGAACCAGTAAATTATTTTCGCCGAGGACTTAAATTAACTAATATGGTGGATGGTTAATTTAAGACTTGAAAATCCTTCATGTATTTGTAAAACGTCATAATTTAATGCGTCATTGTTGTATGTTCGTAGATATCGCAGTTACTACAATAAGTTTCCAGAAACTAATACTAGACCTACCCATGTTAAAATAAACATTGGATCAGATATTTTAAGTGGACAAAATATCGGAGCCGATATTTATTTTTCCAAGCAATCCGTTTGAGTTTATGCGTGTATTACCCCTTTTTAAAAAAATAAAAATCATGTAACTTTGATATCGTATGTTAACCTTGTTTGTATTATTAAATGTAATCTTATCAATGATGTAACCATTTGTTATTTTTTCTACAATCTATCTAATTACCTACACCTAGATTTTACAACTTGGCCGGTGTGATTACTTTGTAATACTCATGCCAAATAAAAAAATCTTAAAAAGAGAGAACCATAAGGGGCTTTTTTCTACGTTTTTGTTTTTGCTGTAATTTAGGGTCTTTTTTTCAACTAGCCTTTAATGTCACACTGCTGGACAGAGGCCTCCCCTAAGTAATTATTTAGAATTCGGGGTTGTACATTATTACTCCAAAAACATCCGAATCCGAGTCTTGATGAAACCAACAACCTTATTGCGTTATGTCAAACCCACACAACTAGGAGTTAAGGCCAAAGTCAAACTCAAATCATTTATTCCAATTAGACCGTTAAAACCATTAAAAGTCTGACGTGGGCGGAGGCCACGTCCCGACCCTTCGGGGAATACATGATGGTATATATTGTGCGTTGATATTATAGTTCACATGCTCCATTCTTGCCGCCAAAAAATCGGTCAAACGCAAAAAGCGGTCGTGTCAGATGCACACGTAGGCGGAGTGCTTAAGAGTCATCAGACGAATAAAAAGGCAGCCCAGCATTTTTTGAAGTGAGAAATTAGGTAGTGGCCCTAAATCTCAATAAGTGCTATGTCTGGGTTAATACCTAATTTTTAATAACCTTTTGACCGCCACGTCAAAAAAGAAAAATCGGTACCCTCGGCCCCAAGCTCCGAATTCATCCTTTGAACCCTTTACTAGCAGTAGTTCGGTTGTTAGTCCGGTTCACCGAACTACTGCAACTTTCAGTTGCGATAGTTGGGTTCTAACAAAGAACCGAACTACTGAAACTAAAATATGTACCCCTTTAGTTCGGCAAATAAACTAGGCATATAAGGTAAACAAACTATATCTTAATTTTAGTAAGTTTTTAGAAAGTGGCCCTCACACCACACGCACATACGAAAATGTGCGTGTGCTGTGAGGGCCACTTTTTTAAATTTCTTTGAAAATGCACTTAAGATTTAGTGAACATTTCCAAAGAATTGTGAAAGTTGGAATCAGATTTTGTGAAACTCTAATAAGAGAGATATAGACCGAAAAGTTGGGCCCTCAGTTCTCACATAGAGGATTGAGGGCCCACCTGTACCTGATAAACTATGGACACTACAGAAAAGACTTATATGCCAAAATCTAATCCAATGCCAAACAAAATTTGTGAAAACAAGATATTATCTCAAAACGCTGTCCTACTTTGTATATCTTCGTTCAAAGTGGGCCCTCAACTCTCGTACAGGTGTACCAGAAAGTCATGGCAAAAAGGGAAATCAAAATTTGTAGATTGCAATACCGGGGAAATTACACTATACGATCTAGATATTTTTCAAAAAATATTTTTGTCTGTAATATTAACAAACATGAATGTTAATGAAAAATAAGTCAATCGTGATAGATTATAGAAGTCACTAAGTTACTCCATATAACATAAGCTGTCTGTCATTGAAAATAAAAAAATAAAGTAGTTACATTATTATAAAAAGGAATAAACTAAAAGTATGTAAATGTCTCAACAGCGGTCATATGTCAAATTTTGATTAGATAATTACTATTGCCATATGAAAGTCATAATATTTTACTTTTTAAAATGTCATCAGACTTTTACACATAAAGTTATTTACACAAATAAAATGAAACGATTAGGTAACTTACAGCTACTGTTTGAAATCCTATACGCTACTAAATAAATTGTGAAAATTTGTGAAAGCAAGAACAGGTCACCACTTCTTGTTCATTGAAAGTTATGACGTTGATAAAATTTGGGCCCTCAGTCGTCCAACTTTCACAATTCTTTGGGAATGTTCATTAAATCTTAAGTACATTTTCAAAGAAATTTAAGAAAGTGGCCCTCACACCACACGCACATCATCAATACCTGTACCTATAGTAACAGTTCGGCAAATAAACT
This sequence comes from Caradrina clavipalpis, assembly GCA_932526535.1. Taxonomy (NCBI): domain Eukaryota; kingdom Metazoa; phylum Arthropoda; class Insecta; order Lepidoptera; family Noctuidae; genus Caradrina; species Caradrina clavipalpis. The sequence goes on from OW052087.1 coordinate 2,577,150, forward strand.
ATATGTCTTCTTTCCAAATGTTTTGTACTGATCGACTTTGAAATTTGCAAGAGTAATATCAGCCTTTAAAAACTTTTAAACAAAAAAAAAAACAACCGCCTTCAAAAACTAAAAAGTGAAAAATAACTTTAGCTTTGTAAGTCCGCGGCGTCGGTTCTATTTTTGTTGTTTTGTATTGCCTCCGACTTCAAAAGCTAAAGTTATTTTTTTCACTTTTTAGTTTTTGAAGGCGGTTGTTATTTTTTGTTCAAAAGTTTTTTTTTTTTGCTTTTTAGTATCAACTTCCTGTCATCCAAATCCATGATGGAACTGTCATACTACGTAAATTAACTTGACACCACTAAAAAGTCATAAGAAAGTAGAATACTTATGCGATTTCGTTTACTTGGAGGACAAATTTTCGAATACTACTGAATATATCTGTGCTGTGTTACCCTTTCGAGTGTACACGCGTGATGTTATACGTATGTGATGGTTATATATGCTATAGCAACAATCGCGGTTAAAGTGCTGTTATTTATTGAAGAGTTCCCCCGATTTCTACAAGATCCCATCATCAGATATTGAAATGGTGACAATGGGACCACAAGGGAAGCACCAGCTTTCAATTGAAAAAAAAAATCATGACAATCGGTTCACCCAGGTTTTTGAAGTCGGTTAAAAATGTGTGAAATTTGTAGCAAGGTTGGTATTTTTTTAGGCCATTAATTTTGAAATTCCAACCTTCCGCAATATTTGTTGTCCGATGGCATTCGGAAGAGACTGAACTGACTGAACTTTATATATAAATAAAGTCCGTCGGCATCCAAAACTTTTCAAAATATTATACATTTCTACCCGTATTACCGTTCCTTCATGGATTGGGGTGGACGGATGTTGATACTAAAAAGCGAAAAATAAAAAACTTTTTTGCAAAAAGACAACCGCCATCAAATCAAAAAAACAACCTTAGGTTTGGAAATCGGCTTTGGTGTGTTTGTAGTTTTGTATTACCACCGACTTCCAAAGATATACAAATGTGTTTATGTATACGATAATAATCTACCGGTACGGCAAACAGTATATAACGTGGTGTCCTCCGTGAGCGGCGAATACGACGCAAAGCAAAGCTGCGAACATGACGAACGCGATCAACTGACAGCAAACCCTGCTTGCGGCCTATATGGCAATCTGCCGCGGGCTGTTTTGAGGCGAGAGTCAAAATGGCGGGTGTATCATAGTGAATTAAATTGTACCAATTACCAAACAAATGTACCTAAAAAGTACTATTTTGTACCTAGCGTCAAAAAATCTGTACCACCTTAGGGTTATGTTTTTCGAGTGTATGTATGTAAGTATGTATGTATGTATAATTGTTTGGCACGCTCTGCAGCCTGAACGGCTCGATGGATTTTAGCTTGAGAGGTGTCGTTAGATTCGTATTTACTGTGAGAGTGACATTGGGTATATCAAAATAAAAAAAAACAGAATGGCGGATTTTTGGCGCCAAATTCCAATATTTAGATCGCTCTGCAGCCTGAACGGCTCGATGGATTTTAGCTTGGGAGGTGCCGTTAGATTCGTATTTACTGTGAAAGTGGCACTTGGTATATCAAAATAAAATAAAAAACGATAATTAAAAAACCTAAAAAACCCCGACTGCTTTCTGAGTGTTTATGAAAAATCCCCAAAACAAGTAAGTCGTTGTACCCAATTGCACATAAAAATTGTAGCAGTCGGCACCCATTCTAGAAATGTACGCTTAGTGAATTGAGAGCACATTAGATTGCAGATGGTCCCGAATGGGCCCCGACTGCTACAATTTTAAGTGCAATCGGGTACAACGACTTTCTTGTTTTAGGGATTTTTTAGGTACAATTTTTTGGTGTAATTATATTTTATGAGTAATGGTTAAATAATAAAATATTATAGTACACCCGCCATCTTGATTTCAATATGGCGGGTGTACCTTAATTTGGTAATAACTTTGTTCTGAAGGTGATACAGATTTTTTAACGCTAGGTACAAAATAGTACTTTTTAGGTACATTTGTTTGGTAATTGGTACAATTTAATTCACTATGGTACACCCGCCATTTTGACTCTCACGTTTTGTGGGCGATCAGACACGACACCACGAAGTACAAGCAAAATTGTACATGTAATTGTCTCCATGATTCGAGAAGTCCTGACCAAAACCACGTAGGACGTCTGTCGCGTGTAGCATTGTCGAAGCAGTACACTACGTAAATCTACGTACACTTACCAGGGTAGACAACCAACGCTTATCAGCGTCAACAGCGTTGGCGTTGGCTACTTGCTTTCAACACATTCGTGTAGCCACCCTAATAAAATAGCGCGCAGCCACGGTACTATTATTACCGTCACCGTGGTGCAGCCAAGCAGTTATAATGATTTCTTAAAATTAAAGAAAACGTCTAAGTCGATTTATTAATATTTAATACCACAAATAACGTTATCAAAACAATACAATTGATTTTATTCATAAAAAGTACATACACATATACATTGCTAAAGGGACTCTGAAATATTAATACTCCTTGACATGTAATGTAGGATGGTGTACCAGAATCTCATGGCAAAAAGAGCAATAAAAATTTATAGAGGGGAAATTAGACCATACGATCTTGATAGGTATTTTTTTTTCTGTAGTACTACACAGTGTAGAACATGAACATTCAAAATAAATCAATCTTGTATACCTTTCCATTTTTAATGCGACTTTGTTTGCGTGATCGTGAGCTATTTTCTGTTTTTCTAAACTAGAAGTAACCTAAATTACTCCTTTTATCGTCAGCTACATCAGTTACAATTTTTTAATAAAGGCGGTTTCCTATATTTTAATTTACTCAACATCCATTGAGGTTTCCTATATTTTCATTTACTTAACATCCATTGAGGTTTCCTATATTTTAATTTACTCAACATCCATTTCCTCAAGAAAGTCTTTTTATTTCTACTTTCACCAAAGTCTTTTAATTTTGGCGGATTTCGATCACGCTTAACGACTTGAAATGTCATTCCTTTCGGATACAGATGTTCGTCAGGTTGTTGTCGATTGTCTGGTTCCATAACTTTAATAGGAACTGGGGTTACGCATATGCCACGACATTCACAAGGACCATATTCTGGGAGCTTTATTTTCTCTTCTTTGCATTCCGATAAAACACTTATCGTTTTCCCGGCTTTCATTTCTTTTTCTTTCATTTTCTTTTCTTTTGCCCTTTTCTTTTTGAGTATTTTTATACCTTCTTTACTTTTATATATGTCCATTTCTGATTCACGCGGCGGCAACAAATCCCGAAATTGATCTAGATTCCTGCCCACATAGTATTTGACAGCATCTTCAAAACTTAATTCAATATACGGTTCTGGCTCTATCCATGTTCCAATTTTGCGCGCTGTGAATCCTGACGTTACTTCACACAACTCTGACTTCCATTTCATGAGTTTCCTTTGGTTTTTCCATCCACAAGCATATTGGTAAGGATATCTATCGTCATCAATTGGCGGACACGGCAAGTTTGTTTTAACTGGAGGTATCTTCACTTCTTTAGTGTCAGAAGTTGATAGTGGCTGCTGTGGCTCAAGAACATTTTCAGGGGCAATAGGAAGTGGCTGAGGTAGTTGCGGTGGCTCAGGAATATTTTCAGTGGTAATAGGAAGGGGCTGGGGTACTTGCGGTGGCTCAGGAACTTTTTCAGCAGCAATAGGAAGTGCCTGAGGTAGTTGCTGTGGCTCAGGAATATTTTCAGTGGTAATAGGAAGTGGCTCTGGCTGAGGCACATTTTTAAAGCATGTTTTACATTGTAGCTGGGGTGCTTGCTGTGGCTGAGGCACATTTTCTAAGCAGGGAGTGAGATCTGGCTGAACTTCTTGGTCTGGCTGAGGCACATTTTCTAAGCAGGGAGTGAGATGTGGCTGAACTTCTTGCTCTGGCTGAGGCACATTTTTAAAGCATGTTTTACATTGTAGCTGGGGTGCTTGCTGTGGCTGAGGCACATTTTCTAAGCAGGGAGTGAGATGTGGCTGAACTTCTTGGTCTGGCTGAGGCACATTTTCTAAGCAGGGAGTGGGATGTGGCTGAACTACTTGCTGTGGCTGAGGCACATTTTCTAAGGGGGGTTTGGGATGTGGCTGAACTACTTGCTGTGGCTGAGGCACATTTTCTAAGGGGGGTTTGGGATGTGGCTGAACTACTTGCTGTGGCTGAGGCCCATTTTCTAAGCAGGGAGAGGGTTGTGGCCGATCTACTTGCTGTCGCCGAGGCACAGTTTCTAAGCAGGGAGTGGGTTGTGGCCGATCTACTTGCTGTGGCCGAGGCACATTTTCTAAGGGGGGTTTGGGATGTGGCTGAACTACTTGCTGTGGCTGAGGCCCATTTTCTAAGCAGGGAGAGGGTTGTGGCCGATCTACTTGCTGTCGCCGAGGCACAGTTTCTAAGCAGGGAGTGGGTTGTGGCCGATCTACTTGCTGTGGCCGAGGCACATTTTCTAAGGGGGGTTTGGGATGTGGCTGAACTACTTGCTGTGGCTGAGGCCCATTTTCTAAGCAAGGAGAGGGTTGTGGCCGATCTACTTGCTGTGGTCGAGGCACATTTTCTAAGCAGGGAGTGGGATGTGGCTGAACTACTTGCTGTGGCTGAGGCACATTTTCTAAGGGGGGTTTGGGATGTGGCTGAACTACTTGCTGTGGCTGAGGCACATTTTCAAAGCATGATTTACATTGTAACTGGGGTGCTTGCTGTGGCTGAGGCACATTTTCTAAGCAGGGAGTGGGATGTGGCTGAACTACTTGCTGTGGCTGAGGCACATTTTCTAAGGGGGGTTTGGGATGTGGCTGAACTACTTGCTGTGGCTGAGGCCCATTTCCTAAGGGGGGTTTGGGATGTGGCTGAACTACTTGCTGTGGCTGAGGCACTTTTTCTAAGGTGGGTTGTGGCTGGGGCCCATATTTTGTGTTAAAACTCGTTTTAAGCTCGGGATCGGGCATCGTATTTACACCACATTCAGCTTCTATTGGTTTTCGGGATTTTTTAAACAGTTTAGTGACGGTAGAACGTATTTTTTTAAATTTTTGTATAATTTTACATTTCTCTTTGTTTGCGTCATCGTTCTTTGTATATTTAGATGACTCAAATGTATTTTCACATGGGTATTTTCTCTCCTCAACTTGAATATTTTGAGGGATCTCTGGGTCTTCAAGGATAATGGGATCCTTAGGGATAGATGCATCCATCTGACCTTCTGGGACATTTGGTGTTTTATCAAGTGTAGGACCCGCCGAGCTGGTTGCAATCTTGTCTATTGTGGGAGATGTGCCCTGTATGTTATCTTCTATGAAATTGTTGTCGTTATACTCTTCACATTCGTTTTTCCAAAAGAAAAGCTTCTTTCTGATGAAGTCTATAGGGCTGTCACATGTGCTTTGCAAAGGGACAGGTATCTCACGACTGCAAACTTTAAACTCATCTAACGGCAGGCATGATTGATTTTCACTTGCTTCCATGCGGACACGATCTTTTTGAGCTGTCAGGTTTATGACATCGTTCGCTTTGAATTTAAAGATGATTGACTCTGTGGTACACGGTGACTCGTTTTTGTGACCTGTCTGCGATAAAGAATCTCCACAAGATTTAATTAGTATCTGTTCTGACATCTGCTCTGTTTTTTTGCATGAACAATCAATGAGATCTTGGTTGTCTGCGTTTTGTGTTGGTCTAGGCTCGGTTAGGCACCATGTTGAGATATCTGAAAACCATATCTATGTTTCACAGTAAGAAGGCTGAACTTACAATAAATAATCTAGTTAAGTACAAGTCGGACTAAAGAATGATATGCTGCGGTTGCTCCGACTTGTTATTTTATGCCACTCTTTAATTTTACATGCAAAAATACCAAAATAATCTTTGGTTTATTTGGCTTTAGTCAGTAACATACATAGATGGTGCATAAATGAAGACTGTAGCTTCAACGGTTTAGCCGCAAGACCCTTGTGACAGAGGTACGGACAAACGGATGGACGGATGAACGAGAGTCATAGGGCTCCGATTGCAACTAAAAAGGCCCATACAATGTATGAAGTGGGAAGACCTAGCTAGTCCTTATGATAATGCCATGGACGCCTGACACATACACGTTCAAGCAGCCAGCCAGCCGGTGCCGGTTACCCTGAAGGGAATGAGTTAGACATTTTGTTTCTCATTCTTATCCAAATAGCTTAACCACCACCGGCACGGTTCCGTGTGAGAAGGAAGACATAGGAAATAATATACTTTTAGTTGTACATATTTATAATCCGTTTTGCAAAACATAGTATTTACAATGTGGTACTAAATTAGCCTTTAAGAGCACTTTAGGAGAACAGAGCGAGACAGTGCCACGCCCAATGACAGTGTTTCCAAGGTTCTTTAAGGTCTGCCACCACGACCAATAATCGGCCCGATTCTCGGTCGTGTGGGGAGACGCTTATGCGTGTAGGGCCGGACTGCTGCAGCACTGGGGCAGTCCGTTTGTCAATCGGACCGCATTGCAACAACCGCGCGCATTCGATATATTCAACTGCATACAGTTGTACGTTCGACTTCGTTCAGTCATGGTATCAACTTCAAGCGGTCGGCTGCAGTCGTGTGAAGTCGATATTAACACACAGTCGTGAGTTCAACTTCACGCGATCGGCTGCAGTCGCATTTGTTAGGAAACAAAATAAAAGAAAATACAGGTAACCACGACTTTAGCGCCGCCGCTTTTTGCGTTATTGCGTATACACGATCCACGGTGGCATTTGTTTGAAAAAGACAAGTATCCGAGTGCAGTCCGATAAGCGGACTACTCCAGTACTGCAGCAGTTCGACACCAAGCGCATACATAGAGAGAGCCTCAGGCTTCGTGCAGGGGCACGTGCTGGGTAGGCAAGTGCGCGAGTAAGCACGCTAGTATACCCACAAAGCACTCTGGCTTTTGCTACTATTCCTACTATAATGTAGTCATCACAGACGTCTTTGCGTCATAATGCCAGTAACTCTAACATTAGTGCCAATAGCCAAATGTTAAATAGTAATTACTTACCTGTATTTACGGGTGTAGTTTTACTTTGTTTGGGCGTTGACTTGACAGATGGTTTACATGAGCAACAGAAGCATCCTTTTCTTGGACGAGTCTCCAAATCTGTAAGATTATAAAGGTCTGGGAACCAAAAACTTGAAGATACAACATTATTAGTGAAATGGTTGCGATGTTTACTCTTGTAGGTAATATTACTTTATGCCAATCACTGTGTAGTGTAGTAGATATAAGCATAGGTAGGTTAAGTAGTTATATACCTACTGCACTACTATTATATCTCATCCCTACAACTGATTTGTTGAACACCATGAACACCAGCCTCCCGGGCGTGAGTTGCAGTGGTCTACCCGGAAGGCCTCGAACAAACTGCATACTCAGATAGACCGCTGTAAACATAATCCGGGAAAATGGTGCATCATGGACCCGTCTGGCACCCAGTGCGACTGCGGAACCCCTGATCAGACAATGCCCTACATGCTTTAGTGTCCCAATTATCCATTCAGCGACTTATGTAACATTGTAGGTGTTTAATAGCAACAGCAGCCGAATGGTTTACTTAAAACATAATAATTTAAATAATATACGTATTATTACAGTATTATAGTCCCACTGCAGGGCAAAAGCCTCATACAGAGAAGGTATGAGCATTGACCTCCATGCTCCTCAAAGCGGATGGGCAATTTCAGATTTATATTAATTAATTAGTCCAAGATGTTTTCCTTCACCGATGTCAGTGATGTCCAAGATAAAAAGAATGAGCACCTCGGTGTACCTACTCAACAGTTATGTAACATACATCATTGAAACGGTTATTGTGTTTCTTTCTGTTATATGGCCGTTAAGGTGTAGGCAATGGGGTTCCGGAGATATTTCCCAAAACAAGTTACGGCAAAATAATTACACCGCATAGAATAATAACGCAATTCTTCATTAAGTATAGCTACTTAAGTAACCAGCGACCGTGTCGAACTGACGGTGCCCACTCCGGAGAGGGAGGGGCAGGAGGAAGAGTTAGAATATGTTCAGTCAGGGTAAGCACGTCTAGGTTAGGTTTTATATATTTAGGTTTTTATTTAACCAGTAATGTTATCTACGCAGGCCTCTCTATAGGCCAGATTCGTAGTTATTTGAAATAAAAGGTGCACTACTGCAATCTCATCACAATTCAGGAGGTTGTCATGAAAGACATTAAAGTCATCAAATAAAATTATGACATTTGGTAAATAATTTATAAATTCTTATTTTTCATTTGGGTATGTTTGCCAGTGTTTCGGAATTATTACACCTCTTAAAAGTACAGAATCGCCCCGTTGCGCATGGGGTACAAGACAAGATATTATTATAGTGCCGCGCGACTAGTATCACTGTATCTGTGCGTGTGCATCGCTCTGCCTGCCTAAACCCAGCGGTAAGAAGGCCAATCAAAATTCGAAAATCACTGACTAAAAATTTTTAAAAAAAGACCATTTTTATTGTTAACTCGTGTTGAGAATCACTATCATAATCCTTCTCTTAGCCATGCGTTTATATACCCACAAAGCTAATCTTAGTACTCTGTCGGCACTTTACTCGGTACGTGTATTCAAGGCTTATTCCTACTAAAATGTAGTCATCACAGACGTCTTTGCGTCATAATGCCAGTAACTCTAAAGTTAGTGCCAATAGCCAAATGTTAAATAGTAATTACTTACGAGTACCTGTTTTTACGGGTGTAGTTTTACCTTGGTTGGGCGTTGACTTGACAGATGGTTTACATGTGCAACCGAGGCATTTGTTTTTGGGGCGGGTCTCCAAATCGGGCGGGCGGTCATGCGTATCATATCCAGGACGATCAGGATTATTACATTTGCCCGATCCCATGTGACAACGGCACGATGACTTGCAACCTGTAGATGTTGTACAATCAGCGACACAAGATGCAGAGCATGTCAACGTTCCACAATGATGTTAATAAGATGTACGTGTGGTACGAGAGATCTTTTTTAAAACATCATTTATAATCCCCTTACCTCAGAATATACCAGCTCTGTGGTTTTAATTTTCATCTCAAATTTTAGTGGAGAATTTGTGAGAGCTAATAAGAATTATTTGTTTCACTGGGATGTCGTATTGCAAAGTTTGAACGCTTTATCTGGATCACTCAATTCACACACGTGCCGATCTGAATGATCTTTGAATGACCGCCTTACACTAAATAACTAGGTACCTACGTAATATTTCTTTTGCATATTATAGGTACCTAAGCCCGAAGGAAAATTTGTAAAACATAAATCATGATTAATTTAATAATAATTGAATTCAAGAGCTATTGAAAGTTAAAAATTTGTAAAACTGCCGATCTGATTCATCCAGTTTTTGGCCTATAAGTACAAAATCCAAACTCGTAGGCAAACGGAGCCTGCAGTCAGAATTGTAATTCATTTTTACTAAAATTTGAAACATCGTCTGCTTTTACAAGTATTGTACTTTAAGAGTAATCACATTTTTTACATTTCTCAAGCAAAAAATTGTTGGGTGTCTATACCTGTCATGAACTAGTACCTGGAGAGACAGCCATAGCGCGAAGTAACGGAAAGCACTTGTACTGTTATAGTCAAGTGCAAGTAAGCACGCTAATATACCCACAAAGCACTTTGGCCTTTGCTACTGTTTCTACTATAATGTAGTCATCACAGACGTCTTTGCTAAGTCTAAAGTTAGTGCCAATAGCCAAATGTTAAATAGTAATTACTTACCTGTATTTACGGGTGCAGTTTTACTTTGGTTGGGCGTTGACTTGACAGATGGTTTACATGAGCAATCGAGGCATTTCTTTGTGGGATGAGTCTCCAAATCTGTAACATAGACAAATAAAGGTCTGGGAACCATAAACCATTACCAGACACATCATTATTAGTGAAATGGTTGCGATGTTTAGGTACTCTTGCAGTTAATATTACTTTATGCCAATCACTGTCGCTGACGTGCAAATCCAAAACACTGTATCTCAGAAATTCCCATTTCGAGAAAACAGCTTTCGAAACTTTTCTTGGTTTTTGGCACATTTTGGTAACAAATTTATAACATAGGATACAGTGTCAGGTATAGGGAATGCAATCTCGATCTCGCGAGATCCCAATCTCGCAAGATCTTGCCTCATTTTTCGAGATCAATCTCGAGGCATAAAATGGCGAGATCCCAGTCGAGATTGACGAGATTGAGCGATTAATTATCAGCATGATTTAGAATTATTGAAGGGCGACGAAACTTTTCAATTACCTAGCAAGTATGTTATAACTAGAAAGGAAATTAAGAATATAATTAAAAGATTACATCGCAGCAGCCCTACACAATTAGACACTCTTTCTCAAGCCTCAGCTACTGGTAATGAACTAAATACTAGTTCTGCAGGAGACTTGGCAAACGAGGATGACTTGCCGCTTTCAATGATTGCTGAGGATATTAATTTGCGTACTGCTGCTGCAAGTTCAAGTAAAAGCCTTCAAGAGGAACTCGAAGATACTCTGAAAGCCTGTAAAAGTTCTTTCACGCGAGTTGCTACGATTACAGACCGGCTGGAATCCGTGATAAAAAAAGAGATGGATCTCTTCGAATGTGGCGGGTCGAGGGGTATTTTATTGCAATTCGCGTACAACAGCTTGCTCATGCTGATACCAACTAGCGTTGAATCTGAGAGAGCTTTTTCAGCCGCTGGCTACATAGCGACTGACATACGCTGCCGTTTATCAGATAGCACTCTTAGTAATATTTGTTTTTTAAGAAGCTATTTTCAAAACCACTCCTAATTTAATCACACACATTACAATAAACAATTGTTAATTTCTGTTATTACGTAAATTTTTGTTTAAATAAGTACTTTGTTTATAAAAGATTTTACGGGTCTGAATAATTAGAAAATTAAAGACTTTTTTTTCAATTATTTATATTGTTTAAAAAGTTAAAAAGTTGGGTTACCTACTCCAAGATTTGGTGAATACATTAGAATCTAATGTATTCACCAAATCTTGGAGTAGGTAACCCAACATCCATCTAATGATTAGATGGATGTTCGAACATTGAAGATTATGTTAATAAAATTGTAACGATCGCCTAGAAAGTGAGAAATGTAGGTAGGTACCTACCTACTAATGTAATGCTTATTTGCAAGGATTTAATGTCAACGATGAATGATGATGAGGTTGGGTACGTTGATGATGGCAGGTTTGTCGGAACAATACAAACCAATGATAATGGGACTTAAAAGCTCCGGTGTGAACATAAGGTACAGACTAAATAAAAAGAGAGGTTAGACAAACCCGCCACAATATTCCCTAACCACTAAAACTCCTATTATCCAGAATCAACAGTGGCGACCACAAGAAAAGTGCCGAGGCAATGAAGCTCGACAAGTCCCGGAGAAACAATTCAACTGTCTTGGATTCCGCAACGAAATAATCAGAAAAGATAAGCAGAGGAGTAAGGAAAACATAATTTCCACTTCTCTTCAAACAAGCAGGGGACAGAACAGAATTAGGCCAACAGGCACAAAGCCAAGCACCACGGATTGCAATTATCATTAGGTAGGTAGCTAAAAAAAACTAAAGAAAATCTCAAGAGAGGTTAGAGTCAGATGTCTGTTCTTTAAGCAAAGCACAAATTGACCCTCCGATAGAATTCTAATCATAATTAGCATCATAAGAACGCAGGCCCTCTTGCTACAACTACAATAAGTCGGTATGGGAACACATGAGTAAGTTGGTGTAATAATAACCAAAAACAAGGAAAATAATTTAAGGTTATGCAGATTTTTCTACAGCTCATGGGTTAGGGTTAGGATCAATAACTTGGAATGGTTTAAGGACTTATAAGGAGCATCTTTACACATGACTGTATGTATGATATCTGACTGTAGGTCTGATGTCTGGGCTTCTCCATCTCCAATACAAGGTGTAAAGGTTGCCAACAATTCATTAGCCTAACCGCTAACCTAACCCTAACCTAATGTAATGTCTGGTTTAAATTGGTGATTGGTGAAAATAAACCACATACAGGTTAGAGGTGTTTTGTATGTTCTACAATAATCAACTTGTTGTCAGTCAGCCAGTAAGCAAAGAATGATTGTCAAGCAATATTTAATAAAACTGGCAGTGGGAATAGGTAGGTATAATAGAGAGAAACAATTGATATAAATAGCAAGACTGACTAATAATACATATATACAAATTAAACTGTGCAAGGAAATGCATATAATTATGTCAACTGCACATGGCCAGAGCCTCAATGTATGACGCCATAGAATGGGGCATATTAACAACAATAATGATAATAAATTGCCAAAGCATTACATAGCATTGCATAGGTGTAAAATTGTTAAATACTTATGACAATAATCGCATTCCATGTTTGGAAGGTAAACAGACCAGACTTTCTTTCAAAAATATAGACTTACAGGCTACTGCACCATTGGAGCTGATACACGAAGACTCGTGTGGCCCCATGGAGACCACATCTGTGGGTGGAACCTAGTACCGGATTAGGCACTTAGCAAGAAAAGCAGCAAATTTAAACACATTTCTAAAAGTGATCACCAGCACAAAGCAACTCATGTGTACCGTACAACACTGTATTGAATATTTAATTTTATTTGTGCACATTAAATCTAGACAAGTTTGTAACAGTTATATTATGTTTGCACCTTAAAAATATTCTAATGCACACTATTTAAGACCCTAATTTGAATGGGAAATTATTTACTGGGTTGAAGCCTATGACATTTTGCAAGTTAGCCACTTTGTAGATTTGCTACGGGCCAGCATTGCCTTGATCTGGGCCTTCTCGTTCAGGATCTGGAATACAACCTAAGGGAGTAGCGGTAAATGATTACCATAAATCAATATAAAAACACAACTAATTATTTTTAATTAAATTTTATTGATGATTATTGAATACACAAAGTTATTAAGTACTTACTAAGTATTAAAATTAATGAGATCACTGTTGTTGTATTAACAGTAGCATTTAGTACATTACAAGGCGATCAATGTACGCCACCAAAGTATACAATATTATTCTTTGTCCAGCATTAACTCACATGTGCATGTGTGAAAATTTGTATATGTCAAGTCTTGTCTCTGCAATCCGCCTGTCTAACGTATGTTGCCAGTGCTGACATATGGCTCGGAGTCGTGGTGTCTTACCAGAGGCCATAATACCTAGTTCAAAGTAGCCCAACATGCTATGGAGACGGCTATGCTCAGAGCCTCTAAGTGAGATTGAACCAGAAGTGAGGAGATCCACAGACAAACTAAAATTAGAGACAATAGCCCAGCGCTTTAGCATGTTGAATTGGCAGTGGCCAGGGCATATGACACGCAGAGCTGATAGTTTATGGGGCCGCAAAGTCCTGTTGCTGTTATGATGATGATTTAAGTTTTTGTTTCACAGCCTAATTTTGATTTTGACCAAAATTGTATACTCCGATGTGTACATACCGCCCACAACACAGTTCACTCAGATGAAGGTGGATCAATTTTTACGATGCCAGCGTAGAATGGTTCAATTTTTATAGCATCTGGTTGAATTTTTACCACATCCGCAACGACTGGTTCGATGTTTACCACATCAGTGTAGACTGGTTCAATTTTTTTGACACCAGCGTATACTGGTTCTCTTTTAACGACATCAGAATTGATTGGGTCCTTTTTTACGACTTCAGACTTGACTGGTTCAGTTTTTACATCAGTGTGGACTGGTACTTTTTTGTATGGATTTGTGTAGTATTTCCTTTTTGGTCTTGTTTGTTTTGGAGTAAAGAACATGGGTGAAGTTGATGATGGTTCATGTCTGTCAAATTCGCGAACCATTTGGTTTATAATCATTCTTGAAATGCCAGTAGTGTGGCTAGTAGCTTTTACGACACGTTCTTGAATATTTTTAAAATGGTTTCTGTAGATGGTATGCTGAAATTCGTCAGCTTCCTCATGAAAATATTTATAGAGACTATAAATATATTCGCGATGATAATCGCTTACAGGCTCGCCTTTCTTTATCTTACTGTGGAATGCCATCACAAAGTAAGTAGGTGGCTACACTCTTGACTCAAGCTGTAATGCGCGACCACGGTTTACGCTAAGTAAAATGCGATTGCCTGTGTGGTCTGCGAGTGATTATGATTATTACAGTGAACTACGTACTGGGTGATGTTGACTGAGCTGCTGAGACGAGTTACGGAGTTAATAAACCCCTTCTATTTGTTTTAATCAATAACTCACTATATCGATACAAAGAAAATTAATGTTACCATACTAAAACTAATAGTGTTGGGGTACTGAACAAATTTGTTTCACTGTTTGCGTAAAGAACGAAATAAAATATTAAAATGTTTAATCAGTTTAATATTCTACACCACACACACAGGCACAGGCACATAGGCTCGCTCCTTAGTACATGTGTTAGGGTTCGCTAATTTACATTTTTATTTAATTAAATTGAAACGCAAAAAGGCTAGTTTCCAGTCCAATAACTATTTGATTATAATATTTTATACCGGCAACACTTCGGCTTATGACTTCACATTGTCATCCGTGATTGGTGCACGACATTTAATTTAACCAATCACAGAACTCTATTTTCCCGCGGAAATTATAAAAACCTTGGAAGGAAAAAGGGCAGCTAGATGGACGGATTTGAGCGGGAGATTGAAAGGTTGTAAGGGAGAATAAATTAATGTTCATCAGATGAACATCAATTAATAATTCAATTTGTTTTCTGTATTTTATTCAATTACTGCAGTACGTCACACACTTAAAATTGTAGCAGTCGGGACCCATTCTAGAAATGGAGGCTTAGTGAATTGAGAGCACATAGCTATATTACATTGCAGATGGTCCCGATTTGGTCCCGACTGCTACAATTCCCTAGAAAGATAACCTACGCTTCAGAGGCGCCCGCGTTGGTTTGACATCGCTGTCTTTTTCTAATGAGCGCGCGTATCTACCTGTCCTTCTAAATTAGCTCAGTGGACGGTGCACAGCGTCGCAGGACGGCCCTTTTTTCGCAGTAAGTACCATAGTTTTGCAGTAACGACTAAGTGTTGCGCTTCAAAGGCGCATGCTTATCTTTTGTGTGACATTTAGTGAAAGTAAGGATTTGTTTACACTTACCTACATAAAATGTTTCTAATAACTGTTTATTTTTCTTTTTTAGCATGAAATCATTTTGCCTTCATCATGACGAGCCGGAGAACACTAACTGATGATGCAATATCTAGGTTGATCGCTGAAGAGGAAGAGAACGAGCATGAACAAGAACAAGAAAGTGACAGTGAGCTGTGAGATATAAGATCATTTGAGTGACGATGATATACAAAGTGATTTCGAAGACGAGTTTATCGATGATGAGGTACCACAACAAATGAATGATACCCAAAATGAAGATGATATAATAATAATAATAATAATAATAAGGGCTTGATTCAGAAAGCGGTACTCCTAGACACGGCGCGTATAGTTAGGAGATTCCTTTCTCAGGAGCCCTGATCACCGGTGGCTTGGACCCTGTTCCCGACGCCGGTGGGCTACTATATTTTATATTTTTAAATGTTTTTATATTTTCAACTAATATGACATAACAGTCCCACATGACGTGAACCTCGTGAAGGCCGAGAATGATAAGAAGATCAAGTATCTTGACTTGGCTCGCGAGGTTGTCGACATGTGGGATGTGGAGTCAGCGATCATTGTGCCGATAGTCGTTTCAGCCAATGGCTTAATTGCCAAGAGCCTCGACCAACATCTTAGGAGGCTCTCGTTGGGCAGCTGGATCAAGGGCTTGATTCAGAAAGCGGTTCTCCTAGACACGGCGCGTATCGTTAGGAGATTCCTTTCTCAGGAGCCCTGACCACCGGTGGCTTGGACTCTGTTCCCGACGCCGGTGGGCTACTATTTTTTATATTTTTAAATGTTTTTATTTTTTTATACTAATATTTAAAAATGTAATTTATATGTAATTTAATGAATAAATGAGAATTAAATAACACGGCAACACCTAAATGTCATCAGTTGGGTTTCAGTTTTTTTTAGAGCTATATAATTAATAATCTTGGAAATACCACTGGAAAATCGACGAAAAACTCCATCCTACAAATATATTTGACCGCACAAAATTAAATTATATAAAATTATAAATAAAAACATAGCAATAGTGCAAAAATGTGGAATCAATCAATTATGACATATGTCATATCCTATAAAACATAAAACTATGAAAAACTGAAAAAACGATTGATAACCAGAGCCGCAAGCAGACGAGCACAAATACCATCTCCGGGCTCGTCGCTCAGCTCCGCCTCGCCGCCGCTGGAATCCAGCCCCACCGTGAGTGCTGTGACACCGGCCGTGGCAGTTGCGTCGAGCTCGAGCGACGAGTACTTCTCTCCGCCAACGACGCCACCACCTGCTCGTCGACGGGGAGGACGCCGGCCGCCGGGGGGTTTGGGACTCCGAGGCCCACTGGCCTCTGATAGGGTCCCCGCTACCGGTGGAAGTGTGCAGCGCATGAGATGGACACAGTCTATCAATGAAAGTGTCATGCGCGCATACTTTGGGGCTACAGAGGGGGGAAGTAACCTGACTGCGTACCGTGGTCGGATGCTCTCTCTGTTTCAGGTGCTTGAGCCAGCTGTCAACGTTACGGCACAACGACTATCGGATCAGGTGCGTGTCATTTTGCTTAACCATATGTTGGATGATACTGTGCTTGATCGCATTCGCACTGAGATGCAAAGGAGCCATGTCATTACCCCTCCGTCGCAGACTGTGGATGTGGCACGGCCATAGCCCACCCTAACATCTAGCCGTGTAGATGAGGAAAGTGATGACATGGTTACTCATGTAAGTACCCAGTGCAGTGAGGAATTGAGGAGTACTTTGGAGGGTGCAATTCAGGAGTATAAACTCATGCCGCTCGAGCTCAGACCACGATTACCTCGTTTGCCTATGCATAAAAAAATAAGGCGCTGGTGTGTGCTCTGGATTCGCAGTTATCGAATTATTTTGATAGCTGTGAAGACCTTGCTGATGCGCACTCGATTCTGTACTGTGCGGCTGTTGCGGCTTGTCGTGTAGCTCACGTCAAATTTCCTAATAATGACAGAGCTACGCGACCAGCTGTGCCGGTATGGTAGTGCAGAATTGAGCGGCGTATTAGTGAGGCTAGAGTGCTCATTGGCAAATTAATCTGCTTCAGGGAGGGCAATACTCGCCCAAGAGTGATGCGCTTTGTGAGACGGGCATTCTCGGGGACCGATATCAGTCCTCAAGACTATATGTCCCGAGTCACAGAGCGCGTCGACTTCCTGAAGCAGAAGGTTTATGCATGGGCAAGCCGTATTCGTAGGTATAAGCGGCGAGTGGAACGATACACCCAGAATCGCACATTCCAAAGTAATGAAAGGTGGGTTTATAGGGCTTGGGAGCGACCAGATCAAGGTGTGTCTGATACGCGCCTGCCAGATGATGGCGCCATGTGTTCGTTCTGGCGTAACATCTGGTCGGTGCCTGTCAGCCACACTCAGGGTGATTGGACTCGGGATATCGAGCGAGCGTGCGACCCAATTCCAGAAATGGGGGCAATTACCATTAGCCCCTAAGATGTAGCTCGTGCGGTCCGTCCATTACCTAATTGGAAATCTCCTGGACCGGACGGGCTGCATAATTTCTGGATAAAATGGTTCAGAGGATCGCACGTTTGCTTGGCGTCCCGATTCCAGTCGGCCTTGGAATCTGGATCGCTGCCCCAGTTTCTAACGACAGGAATAACCCACCTGCTCCACAAATCAGGTAGTACTGCGGAACCCAAAAATTATAGACCGATCACATGCTTGCCGACGGTCTATAAGGTTCTTAATCCATTTTGAGAGCTAAAATTAACAAACATATTGACATTAATTCTATCATGTCCCCCTCTCAGAATGGATGTAGGATTGGATCCCGTGGTACTAAGGAGCTGCTCCTCATTGACATGGCTATTAGCCAACAGGTTCGTCGATCCCGGAAGGATCTGTCGACATGTTGGATAGATTACAAGAAGGCCTATGACTCGGTGCCACATACATGGCTCATGAGGGTGTTGGAGTTGTATAAAATTGATGCAACTCTACGCGCCTTCCTGGTGTCGTGTATGGGGCAATGGAGTACTGTCCTTCGCTTTCCAGGATGTCGAAATATCCAGAGGAATAGCGAACCGATAAGGATTGAGCGTGGTATATTCCAGGGCGATAGTTTGAGTCCGCTTTGGTTCTGCTTAGCCTTGAATCCCCTAAGCACACTGCTGGAGGATTCAGGTCTAGGCTATCGGTTGAAGAGAGGAGGTCAGGTAATATCTCACCTTCTTTACATGGATGACCTGAAACTCTTTGCCCCCAACAATTTGCAACTCATGAAGCTACTGAAGGTAACAGAAACTTTCAGTAGCGCCATCAGGATGGAATTTGGTGTGGACAAATGTGCGGTCATGTATGTCAAGCGAGGGGAGATTGTGGAGTCCGAGGGAGTTCAACTCTCGGAATCCATAAACCTTAGATCCCTTTCCTCAACGGAGACCTATAAGTATTTAGGTATGTCGGAGGCATTGGGCATCAATACTGTTGACGTGAAGCAATCGTTGAAGGAGCGCTTCTTTGGGCGCTTGAAAAAAGTATTTAATAATCTTTTATCAGGCGGAAATAAGGTGCGCGCCTTCAACGGGTGGGTCATGCCGGTATTGATGTACACTTTCGGCATACTTAAATGGACTCAAACGGAACTCGACGCCCTGGATAGGAGGGTCCGTACATTGTTAACGGCATATCGGATGCATCACCCACGGTCATCGGTGATGAGACTGTATATTCCGCGGAAGTGTGGAGGTCTCTCTTTATTGTGTTATAGCTATGTTGTTGGAAATGTATTTGAGCCAGATTTTTGTAAGTTTCGACACAAATGTATGTTTGTTATGAAATAAATGATTATGATTATGATTATGGTCGTGGCTTCTTAAATGCTAAGACTCTCCACAACCGCGAGATATGCAGTCTCAGGGACTTTTTCCTTAAAGCTGACGTGGGAATGCACCGAGATGTGGTGGCAGTGGATAAGGGCCTCACCCCGCTCTCCTTGGCTAAAGAGAACTGGCGCAAACCAGTAGTGCTGGAGACTAATAATAATAAAGTCTTGTTCTTCATCTCTGGCTTGCCTTTATTGGCCGGCCGGAGTGAACACTGACGAGGAACAGAGCTCCCACCTCTCTCTTGCCTTCATTGGCCGGTTTGAGTGGAGAATCGCAAGAGCATTCGTGTTCGGGGGAAGGAAGTATTTCAGTAAGGTGCTGGTAGGGATCTTGACCGTACTTCCGGGATTGTCCTGATAGCCGTGAAATACCTCTCCACTCCTCAAGCACCTCAGTCTGTGTTGCCCTCTTGTCGCTACGTCACTACGTGCTAGCGGCCGTTTTAGGGGGCCCATTTATCGAGTGTGCTAGTCACCCCCTGCCATTTTATCTTTGTCATAAAAACATTGATTGGCAGGGGCCATAGTCCTTCCATAGTGTCAGGAATCCAGTCCATTTTAGTCACCCAAACCCATAGCCCTATTTTAAGTTTCCATATTTTGTAATAGTCCTGCGCCGGCCGAGGATTGTCCTTGGGTGCATTTGCATAGCATTTTGCATATTTGCAAACAGGGATAATTGTCGGCTGGTGTTCCATTTCATTGTAAAGCCATGTAAGGGGCCTCTGCGAGTTGGCTTCGGCTCCTCGTACGCCTTCCAAAGGTCCGGGACCCTAGGGTCCCGAGATAAGTTACTACATAATAATAATAATAATACCATTTATTTCAGGCAACAAAGGCCCATAACATAAATACCTTACAGACTAACATACATATTTATAAAAACAAAACATATAAACTATTTAATACGAAGTGACGGCGTCGTATCGCGCTGCGTGGTGTGCGTGGTGACTAAAGATCGCGAGGAGGTATGGCAGAGTAAGGAGCTTCACGGACGCTTTTTCCGGGCCTTGCATGGGCCCGATGTAGACTTCTTAGCGTCCGTATCCTGGCTTCGCTTCGGTGACCTATTTGGGGAAACCGAGGGTTTTGTCTGTGCAATTATGGACGAAGTTATCATGACGAATAACTACCGGAGATTTATTGTGAAGGATGGCACGGTTGACATTTGTCGGGCATGCCACCGGCCGGGGGAATCAATCCGCCACATTATCTCTGGGTGTTCTCGTCTAGCTAACGAAGAGTACTTGCATAGGCACAACCTTGTGGCCAGGATCATCCATCAGCAACTTGCTCTGAAATACCGCCTTGTAGAATCGGAAGTACCGTACTATAGGTATGTGCCCGACCCAGTTCTCGAAAATAGCCATGTCACATTGTACTGGGACCGATCCATCATCACTGACAGGACTATTGTAGCCAATAAGCCTGATATAGTGGTGGTGGATTGCTTAGAGAAGCGCGATGATTGTTGACATAACAGTCCCACATGACGTGAACCTCGTGAAGGCCGAGAATGATAAGAAGATCAAGTATCTTGACTTGGCTCGCGAGGTTGTCGACATGTGGGATGTGGACTCAGCGATCATTGTGCCGATAGTCGTTTCAGCCAATGGCTTAATTGCCAAGAGCCTCGACCAACATCTTAGGAGGCTCTCGTTGGGCGGCTG
The DNA here is from genome assembly GCA_932526535.1 of Caradrina clavipalpis. Taxonomy (NCBI): domain Eukaryota; kingdom Metazoa; phylum Arthropoda; class Insecta; order Lepidoptera; family Noctuidae; genus Caradrina; species Caradrina clavipalpis. Next base: position 2,597,906 of record OW052087.1, read on the forward strand.
GATCAAGGGCTTGATTCAGAAAGCGGTTCTCCTAGACACGGCGCGTATAGTTAGGAGATTCCTTTCTCAGGAGCCCTGACCACCGGTGGCTTGGACCCTGTTCCCGACGCCGGTGGGCTACTATTTTTTATATTTTTAAATGTTTTTATATTTTTTTATATTAATATTTAAAAATGCAATAAATATGTATAATGAATGAATAAATGATAATAATAATAACACCATTTATTTCAGGCAACAAAGGCCCATAACATAAATACCTTAAAGACTATCATACATATTAATAAAACAAGCAAAAACATATAAACTTTAACTAAACACGTATTGTGGTCGGCGTCGTGTTTCGCTGCGTGGTGTCGCGTAACCGACCTCGGAAACGTCGATACATGACACCCTTCGGCCAAAAGTCCTCTTTCAAATAGGTCTGTAGGTGGTGAGTTGGAACTCGTACCACAAACGACTTAAAGCTGACGCTGTGGCTTGATTCGTTGGAATCAGAGTCCAATTTCGACCCTCAGAGTCCAATTGATCTTCACGCGTACATACTCCACGACTTCCTCCGTCTTCGTGGTGTGATGTAAACGCGAAATGTACAGCAGTGTGGAAGGGATAGCAGGACGCAGCAGCATGTTGGGTCCACTCGGAGCAGTACCACACTGGTTACGAGAGCAGGGCTTCTTCTTCTTCTTTTCCACTTTCGTGAAACCCTCTTCATCCACTTGGCCCATACTTGGAAGTGACTTACGGACCGCAGTCAGTAAGTCTACCTGTATCTTCAGAGCCCACTAGAACTTCGGAATCATCCCAGCGTGACCACCGAATAATTGTTCCTGATCGCCGAGTATTAGGGGTAACTAAGAACCAACATTGCTGGTCGACAATAAAAGGACAGAGTCGCGGAAGAACATCCGCCATAAGCAATATAAAAAAAAAAATTTTTTTTGATACTATGTTCCTGTAAACAGAAGACTGTTAATTTTGTTGATTTTTTCTAGAGATTTTTTGATTTAAGTTTAATGATTAAAATATATAAAATATTTAATTTAAAAAAGTTTTTTATTATTAGTTCATTAATCACATATTAAAACAATGAAGAAAAAAATACAATAAAATAAGTATTTCATTAAAAAAAAAACAATAATATATCGTGCGCCTCTGAAGCGCATGGTTATCTTTTGTGGCCGTCAAAATATGGTTATCCTTCTAGGGTTAAGTGCAATCGGGTACAACGACTTTCTTGTTTTAGGGATTTTTCATATATAATATACTCAGAAAAGCAGTCGGGTTTTTTAGTTTTTTAAATTACCGTTCTTTCCTCCCAAGTTTTCCATAATTTCCGCGGGAAAATAGAGTTCTGTGATTGGTTAAATTAAATGTCGTGCACCAATCACGGAAGACAATGTGAAGTCATAAGCTGAAGTGTTGCCGGTATAAAATATTATAATCAAATAGTTTTTAGACTGGAAATTAGCCTTTTTGCGTTTAAATTTAATTCAATAAAAATGTAAATTAGCGAACCCTAACATTTACGTATAAAAAATTGGCATGGGATCGTGACCGTAACTTCCAAATTAATATTATATAAATGCGAAAGTAAGTTTGTTGATTTTTTTAGTTTAAACCACCACCACAATTATTGTTTATGGCTACAGAAGTATATCTAAGAAGAAAACTACGTACAGACCGACCAACTTATCTGTGAAATGGAGAAAATGGGAACTACGGCCGCCATGTTGAAATGTTATTCGATTGTCAGTATGTCAGTGTCTACTACAATACAATACATTCGGGTGCTCTGTGTTTTCTGTTGATATTCCTACATTTTCAGCGTTTAATATGCCGAAAGCGATTAAGTGATGCGCGAAGCATCATTCTTAAGGTCAAAACCTATTTTGAAGAAGAAGCTCGGGCGGAGGAATTAATAATTATGGAGCTCGATGAAAAGAAAAGCTGATGTAAATATTGACCACAAAAATTCTGAGATTTCCCGCCTAGTTCAAGAAGCTTTTAAAAGTATAACGACTAGTGAGTGGGCTTAGCATTGCAATCATGTTCGCAAGTTACAAGCAGTATATTTGAAGCATGATGTGTATTTGGATAAACCGTTTATTAAGTATAGAAGTGGTAAACGATTCGGAAACTGAAAGTGACAGTGATAATGATGACATGGAGATAAGCGGCGTATGGCCTCACAGCCAAGATGAAGTTGGGCGTGCAAGTTCATCAAAAGATCATAATTATTGTAAACCGGGATTCTAATACATTATTGTTAAGCAAACTTTTGTTTTTTTGTTACCCCTCACATCGTTAAGGGAGGCCCGTGCGGCCGTGCCCCAGCAGTGGGGACGTATATGGATTGATGATGATGATGAAACTTTTGTTTTATTCTATTTATTAACCAGGTCATGTCCTACAGGACACATCTTGAATGTCTAGATATTTGAGTTTTGTTTAAATAAAGAAGCTAGTACTAAACTATGGTTTTTTGTATCAAGCTTGTAACTGCTGAATCCATCTAAGTAGGTACTTATGCAAAATGCACTTTTTTAATATAACGTGTATTTGCAAGTTATTAAATTTCATTTGCCTACTTTGCTAAACATTAAGGGCCTTACTTATAAAAATAACGCTAATTCATACTTGGCTACCTCTTATGTGACTGACTGAACGATGAAACACTAATTAACACTATTTTAATCTGCCAACACTTAGACGGTCAGCAAATTATTCGACTAAAGAACGAAATCGAACAAACAATTGAGCATAATTGTCAAAATTTACAATAGAACCAAAAATGTCATCGTCACAGCTGATTGCAGCCCGCCATCTTACTTCCGAAGTCGCCGCTGTTTAAATTTTCTGTCACTTAGGCAACATCTCAACGCTGATTAACGTTTATAGGTAAGATTTTTCACCTGAGACACCGTTGAAAGTGGTTGCAATGTGAAAAATAAATTGATTTTTAGTCAAGGATTTGAGAGTTAATCAATTAAGAGGTAGCTAAGTATTATTTAGCGTTATTTTTATAAGTAAGGCTGTTAGTTTGTAAGTGGGGTACCTACATTATATCAATTGAATGCCAGAAAAGAAAGCGAATGTATGTATCTACCTACATTAATTTTCTTATTGTTGTAGACTATTTAGTATTTATATTAGCATTTTATTATTATAAAACAATGTTAGGTGTTGTTTAAAATAATAAAATTATGTTTATATGTTTACCTAGTTTCTTATCTGACATACCCAATCATGGGTAACTTTTATTAATTTACAACACTAAGGGCCTAAGCACACATGTCATGCTACACTTTTAGCATCCGCGATCGGCGTTTTTGCAACTGTATCGATACTGCATCGCGTTTTGGCGACTCTCTGCGTTCGATCGCAGCTTCCAAATGCCCACCCCATAATGGTCTAATGCCTACCCCAAGCTGTAGGGCTCACCTTCCGCCTGACCCCATTGCATCGCATCGGCCATGGCATCTTAGGGGCCAGGCCCCCCCTGAAACGTAACTCTAGATACGCCAATGACTATATCTCAGAAGATACAATCTGGCCTTCGATCCGATAAGCGGACTACTACAGTGCAGCAGCAGTTCGACACCAAGCGCATACATAGAGAGAGCCTCAGGCTTCGTGCAGGGGCACGTGCTGGGTAGGCAAGTGCGCGAGTAAGCACGCTAGTATACCCACAAAGCACTCTGGCTTTTGCTACTATTCCTACTATAATGTAGTCATCACAGACGTGTTTGCGTTACAATGCCAATAACTCTAAAGTTAGTGCCAATAGCCAAATGTTAAATAGTAATTACTTACGAGTACCTGTTTTTACGGGTGTAGATTTACCTTGGTTGGGCGTTGACTTGACAGATGGTTTACATGAGCAATCGAGGCATTTGTTTTTGGGACGAGTCTCCAAATCTGTAACATAGATCAATAAAGGTCTGGGAACCAAAAACTTGAAGATACAACATTATTAGTGAAATGGTTGCGATGTTTACTCTTGCAGGTAATATTACTTTATGCCGATCACTGTGTAGTGTAGTAGATATAAGTATTAGGTATACAGGGTTACTTGTTAACTCGACCTAGATCCTTTAAGAGGAGGTTGTTCCCATTTCAATCGTCTACTACTACCCAGTTGGTACACTTAGCTACAATTTCACTGTTGAGAATAATAAACCAACCTACCTACTTTATAAAAATCTTAAACACAAATAAATTAGAGGTAAGACCCCAGAAAAAAATGGACCAATAGACAAAAAATTGGCAATTTCGTAAAAAAATTGCAATGTCAAATATCTTGGAACGAGTTAAGTTTGGGGTACGGTGTGTCATAGTCAAATCAGTCAGAAATGATGGGAACAACCACCTCTTAATGGATCTAGGTCGACTTAACCAGTAGCCCTGTATAGGCATGTACTCGATAGTTGTTAGCTATATACCTGCTACACTACTATTATATCTCATCCGTACAACTGTTTTGTTGAAGGCATGTTTATCATTTCAACCACTTATTATATTATTATTGTCTGTGAAAACTGTCTGTTTATTCATTTAATACTTAAACATACCCGGGCGGGAGTGATTTTTGCGCGGATGCTAGAAAGCCCTTTTGCATGTCGCTTTTTGGTTCAATTGGGGAAATTGCATTTGTAGATATTTACTTAAGTGCCGCCGTGCAAAATCCTCGCAGATACATCCAAACTCTTAGGTAAAAATTCATAGCAATGTTATTTGTTTAAAGATTTTTATACCTATTGACGTAGGAGTTACAAGATTTTCTTTTCAGGATTGTAAAGATACGAAAGTTCCTGAAACTTTTCTGAAATACTAATATTAGCATTATATTTTGCTAGGTACCATGTTTAGTCATTGCTGGAGCAGTCATCCATACTTCTATTTAGCCATCTCATTTCAGGAAGTTGTCGTTAGACACAAATAATCAATCATAAATTACGACACGTAGTCAATACATACTTGTTTTTAATTATTTATGATTGACAGGATTTCAGAATACACCTCTTTCAAAGAACAGAATCGCACCGTTGCGTATGCGGTAACTCGGTAAGTAATGTCGCGCGACTATATTACTGTATGCATGCGGGTGGATCGCCCCATCTGCTAAACCCACCGGCAAGAGAACTAATCATCATCTGCTTAACCTTTTCCCAACTATGTTGGGGTCGGCTTTCCAGTCTAACCGGATGCAGCTGAATACCAGTGTTTTACATGGAGCGACTGCCTATCGGACCTCCACAACCCAGTAACTGGGCAACACGATACCCCTTGGTTAGACTGGTTGTCAGACTTCTTGGCTCGGCAAGAGAACTAATCCAAATTCAAAAATAACCTACTTAAATTATTTTTTATTATTGATTCGTGTTGAGAATCCCTAGCATAGTTACCTCTTTTAATTTGACGAGAATGCAATACAGAACCTCGTGTGCTTCACAAACTTAACTGCGTGTTATAGAGTATCAACATAGAACATCACAGATGAGAATATCCTCAGCTAACTACAAAATAAATGCAGTCGAAAATAAACATAGCTCAACAACAGTTGTATGAAAAAAGACAAGTGTCTGAATGCAGTCCGATAAGCGGAGTGCTCCAGTGCTCCAGCAGTTCGACATCAAGCGCATACATCAAGAGAGCCTCCGGCTTCGTGCAGGGGCACGTGCTGGGTAGGCAAGTGCGCGAGTAAGCACGCTAGTATACCCACAAAGCACTCTGGCTTTTGCTACTATTCCTACTATAATGTAGTCATCACAGACGTGTTTGCGTTACAATGCCAATAACTCTAAAGTTAGTGCCAATAGCCAAATGTTAAATAGTAATTACTTACGAGTACCTGTTTTTACGGGTGTAGTTTTACCTTGGTTGGGCGTTGACTTGACAGATGGTTTACATGAGCAATCGAGGCATTTGTTTTTGGGACGAGTCTCCAAATCTGTAACATAGATCAATAAAGGTCTGGGAACCAAAAACTTGAAGATACAACATTATTAGTGAAATGGTTGCGATGTTTACTCTTGCAGGTAATATTACTTTATGCCGATCACTGTGTAGTGTAGTAGATATAAGTATTAGGTATACAGGGTTACTTGTTAAGTCGACCTAGATCCTTTAAGAGGAGGTTGTTCCCATTTCAACCGCCTACTACTACCCAGTTGGTACACTTAGCTACAATTTCACTGTTGAGAATAATAAACCAACCTATACCTACTTTATAAAAATCTTAAACACAAATAAATTAGAGGTAAGACCCCCGAAAAAAATGGACCAATAGACAAAAAATTGGCAATTTCGTAAAAAAATTGCAATGTCAAATATCTTGGAACGAGTTAAGTTTGGGGTACGGTGTGTCATAGTCAAATCAGTCAGAAATGATGGGAACAACCACCTCTTAATGGATCTAGGTCGACTTAACCAGTAGCCCTGTATAGGCATGTACTCGATAGTTGTTAGCTATATACCTGCTACACTACTATTATATCTCATCCGTACAACTGTTTTGTTGAAGGCATGTTTATCATTTCAACCACTTATTATATTATTATTGTCTGTGAAAACTGTCTGTTTATTCATTTAATACTTAAACATACCCGGGCGGGAGTGATTTTTGCGCGGATGCTAGAAAGCCCTTTTGCATGTCGCTTTTTGGTTCAATTGGGGAAATTGCATTTGTAGATATTTACTTAAGTGCCGCCGTGCAAAATCCTCGCAGATACATCCAAACTCTTAGGTAAAAATTCATAGCAATGTTATTTGTTTAAAGATTTTTATACCTATTGACGTAGGAGTTACAAGATTTTCTTTTCAGGATTGTAAAGATACGAAAGTTCCTGAAACTTTTCTGAAATACTAATATTAGCATTATATTTTGCTAGGTACCATGTTTAGTCATTGCTGGAGCAGTCATCCATACTTCTATTTAGCCATCTCATTTCAGGAAGTTGTCGTTAGACACAAATAATCAATCATAAATTACGACACGTAGTCAATACATACTTGTTTTTAATTATTTATGATTGACAGGATTTCAGAATACACCTCTTTCAAAGAACAGAATCGCACCGTTGCGTATGCGGTAACTCGGTAAGTAATGTCGCGCGACTATATTACTGTATGCATGCGGGTGGATCGCCCCATCTGCTAAACCCACCGGCAAGACAACTAATCATCATCTGCTTAACCTTTTCCCAACTATGTTGGGGTCGGCTTTCCAGTCTAACCGGATGCAGCTGAATACCAGTGTTTTACACGGAGCGACTGCCTATCGGACCTCCACAACCCAGTAACTGGGCAACACGATACCCCTTGGTTAGACTGGTTGTCAGACTTCTTGGCTCGGCAAGAGAACTAATCCAAATTCAAAAATAACCTACTTAAATTATTTTTTATTATTGATTCGTGTTGAGAATCACTAGCATAGTTACCTCTTTTAATTTGACGAGAATGCAATACAGAACCTCGTGTGCTTCACAAACTTAACTGCGTGTTATAGAGTATCAACATAGAACATCACAGATGAGAATATCCTCAGCTAACTACAAAATAAATGCAGTCGAAAATAAACATAGCTCAATAACAGTTGTATGAAAAAAGACAAGTGTCTGAATGCAGTCCGATAAGCGGAGTGCTCCAGTGCTCCAGCAGTTCGACATCAAGCGCATACATCAAGAGAGCCTCCGGCTTCGTGCAGGGGCACGTGCGGGGTAGGCAAGTGCGCGAGTAAGCACGCTAGTATACCCACAAAGCACTCTGGCTTTTGCTACTATTCCTACTATAATGTAGTCATCATAGCTAGCGAGATGGCCGTTGCCGGAAACTCAATGTAGGGACCTGAAATACGCTGCTGTTTTACTTCTTATAGTTAAGTCGTCTTTTTGCCCTTTGCTTTTGTTTGTGGTATCTGTTCTAATCTATGCTTTCTCACATATATACAGGTGTTGTTGTCCTTTTCCAATTTGTTGTACCTGCTTGTTTTCATACTTTGTGCTGTTTGATTTATTTTCAATGTTGCTTATCTTCCAATTTCATAAATGCGTGTTATTAGAATGTTTTACTTTAGTACCTAGGTGCTTTCATAAGATTTTCTATAGTCATATTATACTGTACTTCATACTTAATACCTTTTCAATGTCAATATTTATTTTATTTCAATGTCATTATTGCTGTAAAATTGTAAATATCAATGGCTACTAATAGCATTGCGATTTATTACCAGAACTGTAGAGGGGTCCGCACGAAGTTGCACACATTATACATGAATATATTGGCATGTTCCTATGACGTCATCATACTGACGGAAACCTGGCTGATTCCCAGCATCCAGGACAACGAATTTATTGACGATCGCTACGTGGTCTTCAGACACGATCGTGATCGTTCTTTGACGAATAAAGGTGACGGAGGGGGAGTCTTAGTTGCTGTTCTTCGGGAACTACGCCCTACCAAGTTGTCGGTACAATTCGTTGCTTCAGAAGTTGAGCAAGTTATCGTCCACCTGCCTGCTTCCCAACACAATAAACGCCATATCATCAGTGCCACGTACATACCACCACGTACGTGTGAAGAAACATACCAATATTACCTAGACATGCTACAAGGCTTAGCTATCGATCCCACTACAGACTCCTACTTTATTATAGGTGATTTTAACCTACCTAACGTCGATTGGTTGGACCAAGGGAATTATGCAATCGCACAAGCTGCGAACTCTATTGGGCGTATTTTATTGAATTTCATTAATATAATTAATGGCTCCTAGTACAATGTAACAAAAAACAAGTTAGGTCGGATACTAGATCTGTTTATTTCAAACGTTGATTGTCAGTCTATATCATGTAATGCCCTACTTGACCCCGATAGTCACCATCCGGTATTTTCTGTTTTGACTTGTCTTAATTCGCAATTTATTCCTCTAAAAAACCGCGCCGTCCGAAGGCATAACTTTTATAAAGCCGACTACGAGCGCATAAATTGTGAGCTGGGTAATATCAACTGGGACATGGTGCTTTCTCAACCTGACCCTGATCAAGCTGTTGACATTTTCTATGAGACGTTATACGGTATTATCCAATCACATGTTCCTCTGACAAGAATAAGAAAGTCTGGTTTCCCTACCTGGTTTACACCTTCTCTAATACGAATCTTCAAGACAAAGGAACGTGCTTGGATAAAATGGAAGAAGTATAACAATCAGTCGGACTACTTAAGATTTTCTAACTATCGCAAGCTTTTCCACAGGGAGTCATTGCAATGCTTTCGGAAGTACATTAATTCGGTCGAAGACAGCATTCCTAAGAATATAAAACATTTCTGGTCATACGTCTCGTCTAAAAAAGGAAAAGCCAACTATCCGGCCAGTATGTATCTTGGTAATGTTTCTACAGATGATCCCATGGACATTTGTAATCTATTTTCATCCTTCTTCTCTTCCGTCTATGAACCATCTACTTTGGATCCTGTCAAATGGCAACCATTTGATAGCTACTCAAATAACTCGCCTTGCATATCCGACATTTATCTACCCATAGAAGTCGTACACACGACATTAAAATCACTAGATTCCTCTAAAGGGGCGGGACCTGACAGCTTACCACCCAGCTTCTTCGTAAGGACTTGCGATAGTTTGTGTACCGCATTACATATAATCTTTAATAAATGTTTGCATGAGGGTATTTTTCCGGCAACTTGGAAGCGTGCATTCATAACTCCTGTCTATAAGTCTGGCGACAGGAACAATGTAGAGAATTACCGGCCCATCTCAATCCTTTCTACTTTGTCTAAAGTTTTTGAGAGTCTTGTACACGGTGCCATATATCCTCACATTCATCAGCTCATTCTACCCGAGCAACACGGTTTTGTCAAACGTCGTTCAACTACAACTAATTTACTAGTATTTACAAACTATTTATTTGAAAATATGGACCAAAGAGTTCAAGTGGATGCTGTGTATACAGACTTTCAGAAGGCTTTTGACAAGGTGGACCACGCGTTGCTTTTAGAAAAAATTGCTTTCAATGGGATACGTGGTAATTTGCTTAGATGGTTTGTTTCGTACATTTATAATCGTACACAAAAAATAGTAATTAATGGTTATGAGTCAGACCCTATAGTTGTCGAGTCTGGTGTCCCACAGGGATCCATTTTAGGCCCTCTCCTTTTTGTTATATTTATTAACGACATTAGTAATTGTTTTTTGAATTCTAAGTTCTTAATGTACGCAGATGATATTAAAATCTATAAAACTTGTAAAAATATTCAAGATTGTAAACTTCTGCAAGATGATCTCGATCGGCTTCATGTATATTGTAGGAAAAATAAGCTCTTTTTAAGCCTTCCCAAATGTCATACAATCTCATTCACAAAAAAAAGGAATAAAATTAGATTCAATTATTGTATTAATGAGACAAGCTTAGATAGTGTTACTTCAGTTCGTGACTTGGGCGTCACACTAGATTCATGTTTACACTTTGACATGCACGTCGATAATATAGTAAACAGAGCATTTCGGATGTATGGTTTTGTCATGAGATCATCAGGTGACTTTGTGCGGCCCTCTACGTTCTTATTATTGTACAAAACTTTGATACGGTCCCAATTGGAATACGCTACCCAGATCTGGAACCCTTTCTATGACAAATACTGCTCTCGAATAGAAATGGTACAAAAAAAGTTCCTGCGTTCCATGAATTATAAGTGTCGACATTCAAAAGTTCCCTACACGCAGTTACTCGATCGTTATGACATTCTGAGTTTGAAGTCCAGGCGTTTGCTTCTGGGCGTAATGACACTGCACGGCTTGTGCAACAATAGGTTTGATTGTCCTCACTTAGTAAATAAACTAAGCTACATAGTGCCCAGAACTGTAATCCAACGGGGGGCGCGCGTGGCTCGGCTGTTCCACACAGACATTTGCAAAACCAACGCCGGAGAACGTGTACCCCTTCGTCGCCTTGTAGAAGCATACAACAATAACTTTATGGAATTGGACTTGTTTGCTCTCTCAAACCAACACTTTAAGAAAAAGGCTATGGATATACTTTTTAAAATGGAATAATGTTAATGTTAATATACGCTAGTTTAAATTATGTAATGGCTACCACGCACATGTTTTGTATTTGTATAATTATGTTTTGTCCTTCACTTCCACCCATTCTTTTTATTAATATGTGGACAAATGTGTGGGTTACATGTATGTAATGTTATGTTAAGAATTTATTGTATTGCTCTTAGCATGTAACTGTTTTTTGTCCCAAATAAATAAAATAAAAAATAAAAAATAGACGTGTTTGCGTTACAATGCCAATAACTCTAAAGTTAGTGCCAATAGCCAAATGTTAAATAGTAATTACTTACGAGTACCTGTTTTTACGGGTGTAGATTTACCTTGGTTGGGCGTTGACTTGACAGATGGTTTACATGAGCAATCGAGGCATTTGTTTTTGGGACGAGTCTCCAAATCTGTAACATAGATCAATAAAGGTCTGGGAACCAAAAACTTGAAGATACAACATTATTAGTGAAATGGTTGCGATGTTTACTCTTGCAGGTAATATTACTTTATGCCGATCACTGTGTAGTGTAGTAGATATAAGTATTAGGTATACAGGGTTACTTGTTAACTCGACCTAGATCCTTTAAGAGGAGGTTGTTCCCATTTCAATCGTCTACTACTACCCAGTTGGTACACTTAGCTACAATTTCACTGTTGAGAATAATAAACCAACCTACCTACTTTATAAAAATCTTAAACACAAATAAATTAGAGGTAAGACCCCCGAAAAAAATGGACCAATAGACAAAAAATTGGCAATTTCGTAAAAAAATTGCAATGTCAAATATCTTGGAACGAGTTAAGTTTGGGGTACGGTGTGTCATAGTCAAATCAGTCAGAAATGATGGGAACAACCACCTCTTAATGGATCTAGGTCGACTTAACCAGTAGCCCTGTATAGGCATGTACTCGATAGTTGTTAGCTATATACCTGCTACACTACTATTATATCTCATCCGTACAACTGTTTTGTTGAAGGCATGTTTATCATTTCAACCACTTATTATATTATTATTGTCTGTGAAAACTGTCTGTTTATTCATTTAATACTTAAACATACCCGGGCGGGAGTGATTTTTGCGCGGATGCTAGAAAGCCCTTTTGCATGTCGCTTTTTGGTTCAATTGGGGAAATTGCATTTGTAGATATTTACTTAAGTGCCGCCGTGCAAAATCCTCGCAGATACATCCAAACTCTTAGGTAAAAATTCATAGCAATGTTATTTGTTTAAAGATTTTTATACCTATTGACGTAGGAGTTACAGGATTTTCTTTTCAGGATTGTAAAGATACGAAAGTTCCTGAAACTTTTCTGAAATACTAATATTAGCATTATATTTTGCTAAGTACCATGTTTAGTCATTGCTGGAGCAGTCATCCATACTTCTATTTAGCCATCTCATTTCAGGAAGTTGTCGTTAGACACAAATAATCAATCATAAATTACAACACGTAGTCAATACATACTTGTTTTTAATTATTTATGATTGACAGGATTTCAGAATACACCTCTTTCAAAGAACAGAATCGCACCGTTGCGTATGCGGTAACTCGGTAAGTAATGTCGCGCGACTATATTACTGTATGCATGCGGGTGGATCGCCCCATCTGCTAAACCCACCGGCAAGACAACCAATCATCATCTGCTTAACCTTTTCCCAACTATGTTGGGGTCGGCTTTCCAGTCTAACCGGATGCAGCTGAATACCAGTGTTTTACATGGAGCGACTGCCTATCGGACCTCCACAACCCAGTAACTGGGCAACACGATACCCCTTGGTTAGACTGGTTGTCAGACTTCTTGGCTCGGCAAGAGAACTAATCCAAATTCAAAAATAACCTACTTAAATTATTTTTTATTATTGATTCGTATTGAGAATCACTAGCATAGTTACCTCTTTTAATTTGACGAGAATGCAATACAGAATCTCGTGTGCTTCACAAACTTAACTGCGTGTTATAGAGTATCAACATAGAACATCACAGATGAGAATATCCTCAGCTAACTACAAAATAAATGCAGTCGAAAATAAACATAGCTCAACAACAGTTGTATGAAAAAAGACAAGTGTCTAAATGCAGTCCGATAAGCGGAGTGCTCCAGTGCTCCAGCAGTTCGACATCAAGCGCATACATCAAGACAGCCTCCGGCTTCGTGCAGGGGCACGTGCTGGGTAGGCAAGTGCGCGAGTAAGCACGCTAGTATACCCACAAAGCACTCTGGCTTTTGCTACTATTCCTACTATAATGTAGTCATCATAGACGTGTTTGCGTTACAATGCTCTCTATTGGCACTCTAAAGTTAGTGCCAATAGCCAAATGTTAAATAGTAATTACTTACCTGTTTTTACGGGTGCAGTTTTACCTTGGTTGGGCGTTGACTTGACAGATGGTTTACACGAGCAATCGAGGCATTTCTTTTTGGGACGGGACTCCAAATTGGGCGGGTGGTAATGCATATCGTATCCACAACGATCAGGATGTTGAGACTTGTCCAATGCCACGCCAGAGCGAGATAAACCCTTACCTGTTATTTAATAATGGTAAGGATTATATGCTAGATAATACACAGTTTGATACATCGTACATGGCTTGCCTAGCTAAATCGCGTACCGAAGGTGTTAAATTTAAAAAAAATAGGCCAATTTGTGGCCCAGTCCCCCCCCCCCCCCCCCCCATCTGTTATATAGGAAAATCGTGCATTAGCTAATAGAATATGCGTCAAGAAATAAAAAAAGGTATCTATGGTTGTCGACTCTCATCCGTGGCCAAGTCTACGGTTGCCAGGTGCCAGGTTTGCACAGGGAAAAAATGGAGTTAAATACCTTCATCTGTTATTTCATCGAGATCTTTATCAAATAAAAGGTTGTTTTATTCCCTATCCAACTATAGAGTTGCGTTACCAAAAAGGTGGCTAAGTCCATGGTTGTCTAGATTTTAGCTGTTAAATTTTCATATTGGAAACATGGTACCTAGTAGTACCTAGCAGTTTTGGTCAATATCTCCTTTCCGTATTAAGCAAAATTAAACGAAAGGAAATTTTCTACAATTTGTGGAAATCAATAGGTATTATTTTAGGATAAGTAAATAGTTTTGGCGTATGAGTACGCCATAAAGTTTACTTCAACATGCGTTTTGAACAAGGAAGCTCTTTAACTAAATTGTATCATTAACTTCCATTTAGGTATTCATTTGAGGTTAAAATAAAATGCATGTGATTGATTTATTATAAGTAAAAACCAATCATCATCTGCCTAGCCTTTTCCCAACTATGTTAGGGTCGGCTTCCAGTCGAACCGGATGCAGCTGAATATCAGTATTTTACATGGAGCGACTGCCTATCAGACCTCTACAACCCAGTAATGGGTAATACGATACTCTTGGTAAGACTGGTTGTCAGACTTTCGGGCTTCTGACTAACAGTAACGACTGTCAAAGATCTACAAATGACAGCCGGGACCAACGGCTTTACGTGCTTTCCGACACGCAGGAAACTCGCTATAGTAAATGGTCACCCATCCACAGACCAACCTCGGCAAGCGTGGCTTAACCCGGAAGATCGGTCTATGCGGCTGTAATTATTTAGCCACGAGCTCCTCCTTAAGTAAAAACCAATCATTGGCTTTTATTTAGTCCTACCAAAATAAACAAAAATTTCTCCCAATTTGTACGTTATGATTTTGGATATTTAACGTTGATTAACTTTAGCGTAATAAATATAATCTCACTTGTTACTTTTATGGCAATAATTGCCAATTCTATAAAATAGCATTTTTAACCTCAAATTAAAAAGTCAATATATTGTGTTATAAAATCAAGTGACAGAAACGAATCGCTGCAAAACCGACTCCACGTAGTCTTGTGTGCCCTACCCCTAGAGTGTAATTTAAATTCGCGTAGGCGCAGTGGGGCGCGGCGGCTCGCGAGCTGAGGAGCAAGTGGTTTCTATGCACGCCGTCACGGCTGAACCTGGCCGGCTTGGCCGGCCAGCAAGCCGATGCGGCAGTGGTGAGCGTTAAAACCATCTGCGACGATAAGCGCGCGTGGGTCCGCCGAGTAAGCAAGCTAGTATACCAAGAAAACACCTTGGCTTTTGCTACTATTCCTACTATAATGTAGTCATCACAGACGTCTTTGCGTCATAATGCCAGTAACTCTAACATTAGTGCCAATAGCCAAATGTTAAATAGTAATTACTTACCTTTTACGGGTCTAGTTTTACTTTGGTTGGGCGTTGGTTGAACAGATGGTTTACATGAGCAATCGAGGCATTTCTTTTTGGGACGGGTCTCCAAATCTGTACCATAGACCAATAAAGGTCTGGGAACCAAAAACTTGAAGATACAACATTATTAGTGAAATGGTTGCGATGTTTACTCTTGCAGGTAATATTACTTTATGCCGATCACTGTGTAGTGTAGTAGATATAAGCATCTAGGTAGGTAGCTATATACCTACTAAAATACTATTGTATCTCATCCCTACAACTGATTTGTTGAACACCAAGAACACCTGCCTCCCAGGCGTAAACATACCTACGCAAAAATGACGTGCGTAGGTATGTCATGGCAGTGGCGATAGCGTTGCGACTGCGCTTCTAGAAATTGTATGAAAATTGGTAGCGGTGGGAGCCCTATATGTTTGTAAAGGCACCCACAACTCAGGAACAAACAATAGGGTGTGGCAACGCTTTAAAAAAAAATATTACCTGTTTTTACGGGTGTAGTTCTGGGCACTGACTTGACAGATGGTGTACATGTGCAGTCGAGGCATCTGGCCTCAAAATCGGGCGGGCGGTAATGCATATCATATCCAAGACGATCAGGATGGTGGCATTTGTCCAATGCCACGCGAGAGCGGCACGACGACTTGCAACCATCTGTAGATGGTGTACAGTCAGCGACACAAGGTGCAGAGCATGTCAACGTCCACAATGATGTTAATAAGTATACAACAAATTTCGCTGAACAGCTCAAGGCCACACACGTCAGTACTACAAAGTTCGGTTAACTTTAACACAAATAATATTCTAGTTCTGGTTCCGGGATTTGACGCGTTTAGCTCATTTTGGTGGTCTGTTTTTCATTGATACATAATATGAAGGTTAACTGCCGCGTTGGCCTCGTGGTGGCAAGCACGACTGTTGCGCGTGGGGTCCTGTGCTCGATTCCCAGGCCAGGCAAAAAGTGTTATTGAGTTTTTCCTTCAGGAATTTCTTAGTAACAGCCGGAGTTTAGAAGTTGGTGATGTGACACCCCCGGGCCTCGGAAAGCACGTAAATCCGTAGGCCCTGCGCCTGAACTCTCCCCGGTTGTGTCGGATTGCCGTCCTATCGGACTGTAAGAGTGAGGGAGTGCCCCTGTGATTGCGTACACACTTGTGCACTAATCATGCGTACTTGGCTGGTCTCCATCAGATTAGCCGCCGTGGCCGGAATCGATCTAACGAATACATTTTTTTATTTCCATCGTACACAACATCTTGGCAATAGGCTCGCCCCCTATAACATGGGACCTAAATATACCGGCGAACTGTGGGTGTACATTGGCACACCTCTGCCTAACCCTTCGGGGAATACAGGCGTGATGGTATATTTTTTATTTTATTTTTACAACATCTTGGTTTTTAATGTTACGGTGTATATGTGTGTAAAACAACCGATAAAGGTCTCGGAACCAGAACTCGTATATTATTTGTGTAAAAGTTAACCGAATTAGTTGCAAAGTTAACTGTTGCACTTAGTATAGCTTTATGCCAATCACTGATTTATTAACTAAATGATTATGATCGCTGTACTGTGTGGCCCTAAGTCTTCAGCGTCTTATGGAACATTGTAGATGTTCAATAGCAACAGCAGCCGAATGCTTTATCTAAAACATAACAATTTAATCATAAAAATAGTATTAGCCTATTATAGTCCCACTGCAGGGCAAACGCCTCTTGTCATACAGAGAAGGTTTGAGCATTGACGACCATGCCTGCTATAGGTGGATAGGCATTTCAGATTTATTAATTTACTAGCTGTGCCCCGCGGTTTTACCCGCGTCTTTGGTTACTGCTCCGCCCCCGTGGGTCGTTTTAATTTTTTCTCTCCGTAAGAACCATCCTCGTACTTCAAGGAATATTCTAAAAAAAAATCAGCCAAATCGGTCAAGCCGTTTTCATGTTATGGCGTGACAACGGGAAACGGGTTTCATTTTTATATAGATTAGTGCAGGTTTCTTCAAGACTTTTTCGTTCATCGATGTTAGTGAAAGTAGGTATATAAGAATTGACAAAGTCACATAGGTACTTGCCCTGTATTGAACCCACAACCGCATGCACGGGAGGTCTTAAAAACTGCGTCATCACGCCAGCTAAAAACATAATTAATAAATTCATAATAAGAAGATGGCGCTGACTGACGTCGCGGCATATGGCATCGCATGGCAAATGGTGTTACTTCAAGTTTTTCTTATTCTTATTTCAATGAGTTTTGAATTCATATTACTTTATTTCTATACAATAATACCGCGGGAAGCATCGTCATTTCAGGCATGCTACTGCGTCACGCAAACTAAGTAGGTCGCAGGATTATAACAGCTAAACTAATTGAAATAAGGTTTAACGGATGCGGCGGTGTTTTGATGGCACAAGAGAAATGTACTTCAATGTACACTGACTTCTTTGCATCATATTGTCAATAACTCTAAAGTTTATACCGATAGCCAAATGCTAAATAGTAAGTACTTACCTGCTTTTATGAGTGCAGTTCTACTTCCGATGAGTGCGTTGACAGATGATCGACCTGGGCATTCGGAGCATTCGGGCGGACAGTAATGTATATCGTATCCAATGCGTTTAGGATAGTAACACTCATCCAGTCCAATGTGACAAAGGCATGATCCTGTGGATGGTGTACAGTCAGAGCTACAAGATGCCGAGCATGTCAGTGTTCCGCATTGATGTTAATAAGGGCGAGAGCACACGGCGTATTTTAAACGCGTAGACGACGCGCGCTTGGCCGAGTAGTTGTAGCTGTTAAATACAAAAATGTTACACCTAGTCAGTCAAACATATGAAACGCGCGTCGTCTGCGCGTTTAAAATACGCCGTATGCTTACAGCCTAACACAAATAATATTCTAGTTCTGGTTCCAGGACTTTTGTTGAATCAGCTCGCGTTCAGCTCATTTTGATGATCTGTTTTCCATCTATACTTATAAAAGTGATTAAAAATTCCAGGTGGCCGGTACTATCGACAATGATTTGTCATCTTGAATTTAAAATTAAGCATCATTATCGACAACATCGCCCTCGAAAATCTTGGAAATTATACATATTTATCGTAGACAATATCAACCGGCCAGTGCCGGAGCGCATTTCACACTGCTAAAGGACATGAACCTTACCTATTATGCAGAAGCCTGAATTTTGTGTAGCACAGTGTGAAATACACTCCTGCGCCGCCCGGTTGGTGGAAATCGTACATCATGGGATCCTTATGGGTGCGGGTGCGAGAGCTAGACCTCGTGACTGCCAGATCTACATGATAGTAGATCTGACAATGATATATGATGATAAAGAGCCGGCGCTGACTGACGTCGTGGCACAAATTGTTTATCTCAATTGGTTTAGCTGGCTCACGAGACGCGGTGGCAAGCGTCGGCTTGTGTAGAAATAAAGTAATGAATTCTAATCTCATTGAAATAAGGATAAAAAGAATTTGATCAGAAATAAAATCTTTTGGCACGCCGTGCCGAGCCGCGACCTCAGTCAGCACTGGTCCTATAAAATCTTTTTTGGGAATTCGGTTGGGAATAGTGTAGCCGGCTTGTACATACAGGCACAAGCATAAACATAGACGTAGCAAAATTGTAAGCGATTTTCTCGTGAATGAACGATTGCAACGTTGAGATAAGACCGATTTCATAGCAGGTAGCATGGGATCCAGAATATGATACTTATTCTTTACACCATTGCATTTTAATGAATCCTTTTTGAAGGAAATTGCTTTAGAATGTTGCTAAGTGTATGAATGTTTATGCTCGTGACTGTTACCAAAAAAAAAGATGGTAAGCGTACCTAGATCAGGTTGACATGGACACTCGTGGTTTATGTACCCGGGGGGAAAACAATGCATGTCGTATCCTAGACGCTCAGGATGGTAGCACTTTGCCAAGGACACGTGACTCAGGCTAGAGAATGTGCTTTTCATTTTTGTAGATGACGGAGGTCTGTCTGTCAGTGCACCTGAAATATGAAACGTACAGGTTATAAGGCTGACCGATAGACTTACCTGATACGCTTAGTCGGTAGTGGGTACGTTCCTGTGGGATAATATTTTCAAACGTTCTTTGCACCGCGGTAAAATCTCTGTAGTAACTGCCTCTAGTGGTCCTAAGCGCGACTGCTACGCTAGAGGTCTTGGGTTCGATACCCAGGTCAAGCAGTGTTATTGTTTTTTTTTTATAAAACCTTTTAACTTCGCTGTGCAAGTCTGACTACTACTGAATACATCTATGTAACCCTTTCGAGTGTACAGGCGTGATGTTATGTTGTTTGATTGCGTAAACAATGCATATTTATACGATAGCAGCAATCGTGGTTAATTTGCTGTAATTTTTTTAAAGAGTTCCGTTCCGGAGACCATCATCAGATCTATATGAAATGAGACCATTTCGGATAATCACCTTTCAAACAAAAAAAAAAATTGCAAGTCCGTCTAATACAAAGGACTCATCCCCGAACATACACAAAAAATTTAAACATTCGAATTTATAACCTCCTTTTTGAAGTCGGTTAAAGAAGCTATTTTCCTTTTTATTCTGTCATCAAAATATCTAAAATTACCTAAAAGGCGTAATCGGAGCCCCGAGGTCTTCGAACCTCACCTGTCCGGGACGGGGTGCTGCATATCCTATCTGGGAATGAAATTTTTCCATTCTGGTAAGCAATAAGAATTTAAATACGAAACGTAGTCAAAGTGGCCAAATTCTGACCCGCAACAATATAATACCTCTATTATAGTTTGTCATCGAAACGCTAAGAAGAAGGAGAAGAATACGAAACGTATGTTTATTTTATTTATTTTGCAACATAAAACGTTGTACTTAAGGGCCTCTCGGTATAGATGAGTTTAATGTATATGAGGTTGTTATATTTTACTTGGTACTTAGTCACCTACCACATACATACCAGCACCTTATTTAATCTGTGACAGCACGCCTGTATTCCCCGAAGGGTTAGGCAGAGGTATACCAATGTACACCCACAGTTCGCCAGTATGCTTTTTAGGTCCCATGTAATAGGGGGCGAGCCTATTTCCATTAACCAGGCACAAATCCAAACTCCGAGTTGCTACTGAGAATTCCATAGAAAAACCCAATTACACTTTTTGCTCGACCTGGGAATCGAACCCAAGACCTTTAGCGTAGCAGTCGCGCTTAGGACCATTAGGCCAACGAGGCAGTTACTGGTACTAGCGGGTGTACTTAGTCTTAGGGCCTAAAAATCATTTAGCACACACCACATCACTTAAAAGCAAAATTTAAGAAAGCAGAATACTATGCAATTTCGTTTACTTTTTGGTGAAGTCGAACTGATGATGAAGACCATAAAACCTATAATAGTAGGTAACCCTTTCAGGAGTTTTGTGATGAGAAGGTGGTTTCAGACGCTCTATTCATCGGTATCGTCGGTACCTATTCGTCTGTGGCCTAATTCTACAAGTGGGTAGGTATCTTAATCTTTAAAATAACCCAGTGAACATTTGTGTTACTGATCAAACAGTTAAAACAGTGCATTTGTGTAATATAGTGCATTTGTGTGATGAGACAAATTAAATGACGGTTATTTTTCACACATTTGAAATTCATGCAGAAACACCGCCACGGGTGGTCTGTAGCCGAACTAAACCTGGAACTACTTAATCGATATTACAAAGCGACATCTAGCGCTGAGTAGCTGCGACTAGTACAGATTTAGCTTACAGCGCGCTTTAAGTAACTAAACCACGTCACGAGATGGCGCCTACTCCGTTTTGCTCGGGATGTCAACAAAAAGTACCAATAAGAGAAAATCTAACTTGTTCGCTATGCAAGTGCCGATATGACTTGGAATGCGCTGGTGTTTCAAAGATCATTATATTAAAACAATGACTTTAGAACACAGAAAGTCTTGGAAATGCCAGACTTGTGTTTGCAAAATACCAAAGACAGGAAACACTGACACTCCAATACGCTCTGCGAGGGACCCAGACGGTACCCAGCACCCCATCGTCCCCACCACACCAATGGAGGAAAACAATATCACTTTGAGGAAAACAGTAATAAACCCTCAGGATGACACGACTTGCTCTGACAACCTTAGCTTTATAGGAGATACTCAAGAAAATATTATATGTTTCAAAGATACACAAACCCAGCTATCGATGCAAAGTTTAAGCGAATTAATAGTACTACGTTTGAAAGAAAATAATAAATCTATAATAGAAGAACTGCAAAGTACAATTCAAACAGAAATTAAAAAAGCTATTGCCGATATAAGGCAAGATTTTGAGTGTAAAACTAGCGATTTAACCATGCAAAATAAAGAAATAAAACTAGAAATAGAAACAATTAACAACAAATTAGAAAGCCTCCGTATAGAAAATGAGGCACTTAAGAAAGAAATAAAGGAATTATCATTTCATTCATCCCAATCACAACACACACACACACTCCTGAAATAAATAATAAAAAAATCGTACTTTACGGTCTTGCTGAGTATTATAGAGAACCCCAAAGCGATCTATATAATAGACTTATAGAACTATTCCGAGATATTGCAAATGTGGACCTATCTGGATACATTGAAGATATGTATAGAGTGGGAAGAAAAGGCTTCGAGAACAGGCCGCTGGTTATTGAGTTGCTCAGCAAAAGAATGTCTAGATACATAATAAACAACAACCAATATTTCCAAGGAACTGGTTTGTTTATATCCGAGTTTTTAGATGCGACTGCACGGAGGGAGAGAGCACAACTAAGAGAAGAACTATTTAAAGCCAGGAAAAATGGCCTCCATGCAATTATGAGGAATAACAATTTATACATAGACGGAAAACCTATCAACCACATTAAAGAAAACCAAAGAAAAAATCAACAAATAAACTCGAGCTACCAGGAAAATGATATAATAACGACGAGTAACATAACATAACGGATGAACCTGAAAATTATACATTTCGTAGATAAAATTAACGACGACCGATCATTTAAAATACTGTTCCAGAATCTTCAGAGCCTCTACAATAAACAAGACATTCTTGAAGTTTTTATTACTCAAAATCATTCATACAAAGCAATAGGTATCACTGAGACGTGGCTTACGCAAGGAAAGCTGGATATTATCTAATTTACTGGATACAAATTCGCTTCATCTTATTGCCGCAGCACCAGAAAAGGCGGAGGAGTCTGTATCCTACTCCAAGACCATATAGACTACATCCAGAGAAACGACATAACAGACATGTCTATAGAATATGTTATAGAGGTATGTGCTTCTGAACTACCTAAAGAAAATCTGTTAATTATAACCATGTTCTGGAATAAAACACAAGAAGATACTTTCTATCAACAAATACAAAAAATTCTATGATTTGTAAATGTTAAATACCCTACCCTTAATGTCATTATAGGAGGTGATTTTAATATAAACATTCTGACTGATAACTTAAAATCGAACCAATTTTTAAATCTTATGCAGGAATTTAAACTCACCCAGCACATAAAAACCCCGACACGCATAACACCCACTACAAAAACATGTTTAGATCTCATATTCACAAACTTCATATATAGAGATATGTACACAACGGTTGAAGAATTAGGTTTTTCCGACCACAGTAGTATAATTTTACATTTGATATTACCTAAGCAAACAAAGAAAATAACTTGGTACACAAAAAAAAGGCGATTCAACGATACAAATATGTTAAAATTTAAATCAAAATTACAAGAAATAAAATGGAACGATATATTAACGGCTGATAAAAATATAAA
Source organism: Caradrina clavipalpis (assembly GCA_932526535.1). Classification (NCBI taxonomy): domain Eukaryota; kingdom Metazoa; phylum Arthropoda; class Insecta; order Lepidoptera; family Noctuidae; genus Caradrina; species Caradrina clavipalpis. The sequence goes on from OW052087.1 coordinate 2,620,995, forward strand.
TGAAAACTATAAAGCTTTTAACGATCCACAAACACAACATCCAACAACAACATCCAACCAATCCAACAACCAACATCCAACATCCTAAATCAATGTATCCCTCTACAAAAACATAAATTAAAGACAAATCAAAATAAATATTGGCTCTCAAAAGGTATAAAATACTGTTGCAAAAATAAAAGACTATTCAAGATACTAATTACCAAAACAAAAAACCCTATATTAACAAAATACTACAAAAAGTATGAAAAAATATTAAAGAAAACCAAAGTGACAGCAAAAAAACAACACTTTAAACATAAAATGATAAAATCAAGCAATAAGGTAAAACAATGTGGGGTATAATAAATGAACGAACAAATAAAAAAACTAGACGCGAAAAACAGAATATAACTTTACAAACAAACAACAGCAAGATGACTTCAGAGCCCAAAGAGGTAGCTAACATCTTTAATAATTTTTTTGCTTCTATTGGGAGCATAAGTACAGGCCAATCGGGCAGCAAACCAAAAGGAACACCTATACTGTCCACAACAAATAATTCGATGATTCTGAGTCCAGTAGATCCCTACGAGGTGAACGCACTAATAAAATAAAAAACTTAAAAAATAAGTCGACCTATGGTGTTGACGAACTTCCACCAACATTACTGAGAAAATGTGCAGATGATTTAACTCTTCCATTCTACAAACTGATAAATTAATCTTTCGAAGAAGGTACTTTTCCCAACCTCTTGAAAAAGGTCCTTGTTAAGCCAATATACAAGAAAAATGCAAAAACTGACCCAAACAACTACCGCCCCATCGCTCTCCTACCAACTGCATCGAAAATATTTGAAAAAGCCATGTGTAACCGTGTCTACGCTTATTGTGAAAAATACAATATATTCAATGAGTGCCAAAATGGCTTTAGAAAAAATCGATCCAAAACCCTCGCCGTCTATAAATACATACAAAAAGCCCTCGATATCATTAACTCAAAAAAATATGCAATAGGATTACTGCTGGACATGACGAAGGCTTACGATAAAGTATAATTCAACATCTTATTGAACAAACTATACGGCATAGGGATCCGTGGTGCCTGCCGGGGCTGCGGGTTGTTCGAAAGAGATACCGCGCCCCCGGAACGCAAAGGGCACATGCAGGAACATAGACGGGTTTTAGTCAGTAAAAGTCTGGGATCCGTGGTAAATGTCATGAATGGTTTACATCGTACTTACAGCATAGAGAGCAATAAGTGGAGTTAGAATATTTTAACCAAAAAACCAACGAAATAAAATTGTTCCGATCGGAAAACATACCAATAAACGCTTCAATCCCACAGGGTAGTGTAATAGGCTGCTTCTTATTTCTAGTCTACATAAACGACCTCCCGAAACATATCAGCGAACCTTGTGTTTTGTTTGCGGATGATATATCAATTCTTGCCTCCTGCGAAACTAATCTCAACATAAACCATAAATTAAATTCAATACTTGATGGTACAACCTACAACTCAATGGATGACGGAACATAATCTGGAAATTAACTTTAATAAAACAAAAATAATGACATTCCACCCACCACAAAAAAAACCTTTACACATAGACTTCAGTTTTAAAAATAACAAGCTAGAATTAGTAGATAAATTCACCCTATTAGGACTAGACATAGACACACACATTAATTGGAAATCGCATATCCAAAAATTAAAAGCCAAATTATCTAAATTATCATACGCCCTTCGGGAAATAAAAAAAACTACAGACTTAAAAACAGCGCTGGTAACATATTATGCATATGCCTATGCATGGCTTAAATATGGTATCATACTATGGGGTAATAGTACAGACTCACCCACACTATTCACCCTACAAAAAAAACTCATTAGAATCCTAGTAAATATTGAACAAACGGATAGCTGTAAGCCCCATTTCCAGGAACAGAAAATTTTAACCCTACCATGCCTCTACATATTTGAAATCTGTAAATTTACACGCAACTATCCGGAATTTTACCCAAAAAGAGAAGACATACAAACTAAAATTACTTTAAGACATAAAAATAGATTGAACATACCTACATCCCGAATAAAAATACACTCCTCAAGTGCCTATGTGATGTCGATAAAAATATATAATAAGTTACCGGAAGAAATAAGAAATATAAATAAATATAGTATCTTCATAAATAAATTAAAGCTACTTCTACTAAACAAAAGTTACTATAATGTGAATGAATACTTGAATGATAAACTATAATTACAATAAATACAAATTTTAAATATATACACATGCATACACATATTATTATTATACACCAAGTACAAATATACAAATATACACCAGTAGGATTATTTAACTAAATATAACAGGACTAAATAAATAAACAATAAGTAAATTACAAAATGCTACCTTAATCAATAAACTGTCTTATATTGTGATAAAAATTGTTTATAATAATATTACCTACCTAAGTAAATATAACATTATCTAAATGTTAAAATAATAATTTTAAGAAAATAGCTAACTAATATTAGAGTTATTTATGTTATTGTAATTTCACTCCTTAGTTCATGTGTTCAGTTTTCGGCTTGTCATGTAAAATTAATTCTATAATTATTTTTATTTTTCTTACCTTTTTTGATAATGATATACCTTCTGTGTAAAAAGTACCGGGAATTGTTCAATAAAACCATAAAATTAGTTTATTCGCCAAAATTTATGTTTTCGCCTTCAAAGTATGCTTCTTCGCTTGCAATACAACTATGCCAGCGCTTGACCCAGTCTTCCATACATTTTTTATAAGCTGATTGAGGTATGGTGTTCAACTCTTTCAGCGATTTTTTTTTTAGGTTCAATCGGCTTGAATCGCGTCATTCTGGAGACTATTGACTTGTTTGCATATCGTACTCATAAACCCATGTCTCATCGCCAGTTACTATGCGTTTCATGAAGGTGAAGTCCGTAGAAGCTCGGAAAATCATGTCTTCAGCAACCTGCTTCCTATGCTTTTATTGGACAAAAATTTTGCTCTTTTGGCATTCATCGTATGGCGACGCGTTTCATGCCCAAAATGTCAGTCAGAATATTATGAACGTATTTAAAAGATACGTTTACCTCTAGAGCTAATTCTCAGACACTCGTACGACTATTTACAAGTACCAAACTCTTGATCAGGTTGATCTTTTCATCATTCTCAGCGTTTTGGGTCGACCAGAACGAGGAAAATCAACTACCACTTGTCGGCCCTCCTTTAATACTTTATACTATTCATATGCCCGTGTTTTTGAGATACACGAATCACCGTAAGTCTTGTTCATCATTTTTAGTGATTCGGCACAGGAAATTTCCTTTGCTAAGCAATACTTAAGGCAAACTCTTTTGTTCAAAAAATGCTTTCATAGTAAAATCGCAGGACACTTAAATTTTGAAATACAAAAATGGTAACTGTAATTACACTGATTGACTTATAGCGCTCAAAGTTCGCGCGGTAACTCATAACAGACCTACCAAATTATAGAAAAAAGAAATAAGCCGATACGTTAACCACGCGTTCTGTAATTTATGAATTCCCGGTACTTTTTACACAGAGTAGTATGATCTCATAAAACTTTAAATAATTTCTAAAATATAAATATTGTAAGTAATTTTTAAACTAGTGACTTTAAAAACTATAAATGTTACGATTTTATAAGAAGTGTTATTTTTTTATGTTTTTAAATTTTATTTTTAATTTGTATTTTTCAAAGTTTAATTTTAACTTAAATGTTGCTGTGCCCTAACAGGGTCCATAACTGTTCTTTTAGCTTTAAGCCTTATGTAACACCTTTATACACATTATGGTATGCAAATAAATAAATATGAATATCTAAAACTGAGCAATTCGCTGCACTCTCGAGGTGCAATTCTGTTCATCACTCCGATGATCCTGATCCGATCTTCACCAAATTTATGGGACCACGTGTGAAGTAGGTATCTTCTTTCAAACAAAAAAATATTTTTGCTAAACCGCCTATAATGACGGAGTTATGCCCGAACATACCAAAAAAAAACTTCCGAATCGACAACCTCCTCTTTTTTAAAGTCCGTTAAAAAGTTGGGTTACCTACTCCAAGATTTGGTGAATACCTACATTAGATGGATGTTCGAACATTGAAGATTATGTTAATAAAATTGTAACGATCGCCTAGAAAGTGAGAAATGTAGGTAGGTACCTACCTACTAATGTAATGCTTATTTGCAAGGATTTAATGTCAACGATGAATGATGATGAGGTTGGGTACGTTGATGATGGCAGGTTTGTCGGAACAATACAAACCAATGATAATGGGACTTAAAAGCTCCGGTGTGAACATAAGGTACAGACTCAATAAAAAGAGAGGTTAGACAAACCCGCCACAATATTCCCTAACCACTACAACTCCTATTACCCAGAATCAACAGAGTCGAGCACAAGAAAAGCGCCGAGGCAATGAAGCTCGACAAGTCCCGGAGAAACAATTCAACTGTCTTGGATTCCGCAACGAAATAATCAGAAAAGATAAGCAGAGGAGTAGGTACCTACCTAATGAAAACATAATTTCCACTTCTCTTCAAACAAGCAGGGGACAGAACAGAATTAGGCCAACAGGCACAAAGCCAAGCACCACGGATTGCAATTATCATTAGGTAGGTAGCTAAAAAAAAACTAAAGAAAATCTCAAGAGAGGTTAGAGTCAGATGTCTGTTCTTTAAGCAAAGCACAAATTGACCCTCCGATAGAATTCTAATCATAATTAGCATCATAAGAACGCAGGCCCTCTTGCTACAACTACAATAAGTCGGTATGGGAACACATGAGTAAGTTGGTGTAATAATAACCAAAAACAAGGAAAATAATTTAAGGTTATGCAGATTTTTCTACAGCTCATGGGTTAGGGTTAGGATCAATAACTTGGAATGGTTTAAGGACTTATAAGGAGCATCTTTACACATGACTGTATGTATGATATCTGACTGTAGGTCTGATGTCTGGGCTTCTCCATCTCCAATACAAGGTGTAAAGGTTGCCAACAATTCATTAGCCTAACCGCTAAACTAACCCTAACCTAATGTAATGTCTGATTTAAATTGGTGATTGGTGAAAATAAATCACATACAGGTTAGAGGTATTTTGTATGTTCTACAATAAGGATCAACTTGTTGTCAGTTAGCCAGTAAGCAAAGAATGATTGTCAAGCAATATTTAATAAAACTGGCAGTGGGAATAGGTATAATAGAGAGAAACAATTGATATAAATAGCAAGACTGACTAATAATATATACAAATTAAACTGTGCAAGGAAATGCATATAATTATGTCAACTGCACATGGCCAGAGCATCAATGTATGACGCCATAGAATGGGGCATATTAACAACAATAATGATAATAAATTGCCAAAGCATTACATAGCATTGCATAGGTGTAAAATTGTTAAATACTAATGACAATAATCGCATTCCATGTTTGCAAGGTAAACAGACCAGACTTTCTTTCAAAAATATAGACTTACAGGCTACTGCACCATTGGAGCTGATACACGAAGACTCGTGTGGCCCCATGGAGACCACATCTATGGGTGGAACCTAGTACTGGATTAGGCACTCAGCAAGAAAAGCAGCAAATTTAAACACATTTCTAAAAGTGATCACCGGCACAAAGCAACTCATGTGTACCGTACAACACTGTATTGAATATTTAATTTTATTTGTGCACATTAAATCTAGACAAGTTTGTAACAGTTATATTTATGTTTGCACCTTAAAAATATTCTAATGCACACTATTTAAGACCCTAATTTGAATGGGAAATTATTTACTGGGTTGAAGCCTATGACATTTTGCAAGTTAGCCACTATGTAGATTTGCTACGGGCCAGCATTGCCTTGATCTGGGCCTGCTCGTTCAGGATCTGGAGTACAACCTAAGGGAGTAGCGGTAAATGATTACCATAAATCAATATAAAAACACAACTAATTATTTTTAATTAAATTTTATTGATGATTATTGAATACACAAAGTTATTAAGTACTTACTAAGTTTTAAAATTAATGAGATCACTGTTGTTGTATTAACAGTAGCATTTAGTACATTACAAGGCGATCAATGTACGCCACCAAAGTATACAATATTATTCTTTGTCCAGCATAAACTCACATGTGCATGTGTGAAAATTTGTATATGTCAAGTCTTGTCTCTGCAATCCGCCTGTCTAACGTATGTTGCCAGTGCTGACATATGGCTCGGAGTCGTGGTGTCTTACCAGAGGCCATAATACCTAGTTCAAAGTAGCCCAACATGCTATGGAGAGGGCTATGCTCAGAGCCTCTAAGTGAGATTGAACCAGAAGTGAGGAGATCCACAGACAAAATAAAATTAGAGACAACAGCCCAGCGCTTTAGCATGTTGAATTGGCAGTGGCCAGGGCATATGACACGCAGAGCTGATAGTTTATGGGGCCGCAAAGTCCTGTTGCTGTTATGATGATGATTTAAGTTTTTGTTTCACAGCCTAATTTTGATTTTGACAAAATTGTATACTCCGATGTGTACATACCGCCCACAACACAGTTCACTCAGATGAAGGTGGATCAATTTTTACGATGCCAGCGTAGAATGGTTCAATTTTTATTGCATCTGGTTGAATTTTTACCACATCCGCAACGACTGGTTCGATGTTTACCACATCAGTGTAGACTGGTTCAATTTTTTTGACACCAGCGTATACTGGTTCTCTTTTAACGACATTAGAATTGATTGGGTCCTTTTTTACGACTTCAGACTTGACTGGTTCAGTTTTTCCATCAGCGTGGACTGGTACTTTTTTGTATGGATTTGTGTAGTAGTTCCTTTTTGGTCTTGTTTGTTTTGGAGTATAGAACATGGGTGAAGTTGATAATGGTTCATATCTGTCAAATTCGCGAACCATTTGGTTTATAATCATTCTTGAAATGCCAGTAGTGTGCCCAGTAGCTTTTGCGACACGTTCTTGAATATTTTTAAAATAGTTTCTGTAGATGGTATGCTGAAATTCGTCAGCTTCCTCATGAAAATATTTATAGAGACTATAAATATATTCGCGATGATAATCGCTTCCAGGCTCGCCTTTATTTATCTTACTGTGGAATGCCATCACAAAGTAGGTGGCTACACTCTTGACTCAAGCTGTAATGCGCGACCACGGTTTACGCTAAGTAAAATGCGATTGCCTGTGTGGTCTGCGAGTGATTATGATTATTACAGTGAACTACGTACTGGGTGATGTTGACTGAGCTGCTGAGACGAGTTACGGAGTTAATAAACCCCTTCTATTTGTTTAATCAATAACTCACTATATCGATTACAAAGAAAATTAATGTTACCATACTAAATAAAACTAATAGTGTTGGGGTACTGAACAAATTTGTTTCACTGTATGCGTAAAGAACGAAATAAAATATTAAAATGTTTAATCAGTTTAATATTCTACACTACACCACACACACAGGCACAGGCACATAAGCTCGCCCCTTAGTACATGTGTTAGGGTTCGCTAATTTACATTTTTATTTAATTAAATTGAAACGCAAAAAGGCTAGTTTCCAGTCCAATAACTATTTGATTATAATATTTTATACCGGCAACACTTTGGCTTGTGACTTCACATTGTCATTCGTGATTGGTGCACGACATTTAATTTAACCAATCACAGAACTCTATTTTCCAGCGGAAATTATAAAAACCTTGGGAGGAAAAAGGAAAAAGGGCGGCTAGATGGACGGACTTGAGCGGGAGATTGAAAGGTTGTAAGCGTTGTAAGGGAGAATAAATTGATGTTCATCTGTTTTCTGTAAATGCAGTAACTGAATAAAATTATTCAATTACTGCAGTACGTCACCTAAGCCCAAAAGCTACATTCCGAAAGCCTTAATTTTATCTATTGTCGCAGTTGTTTTATACATGGGACCTAAATATACCGGCGAACTATGGGTGTACATTGGTACACCTCTGCCTAACCCTTCGGGGAATACAGGCGTGATGGTATATATTTTTTTATATATTTTTACCACACACACACGAAAATTTTAAACAATTTCCAAGATGTCTTACTCCATTTACAATGCAGAAGTTGAAAATGATTATTTTTATACTTGTAACAAAAGTACAAATAACATGTTGGAGTTATAATAGACACCGAATTTCTTGTAATCTATATTTGCAGCAGGTATTGCACTTTAATTATAATAATTTTATCTTTATGTCTATAGCGATTTAATTTTTAAGCCTTTTAACTACCAAGCACAAATTCGTAATGAATTCGGATTTGAGACGACGACGTGTCGTTAGATGTCTTTTTTTTTTCTAGTCTTTTTATTTTGATATACCCAGTGGGTATACCAAAATAAAAAAACTAAAAAATAAAGAACGGTAATTTAAAAAACTAAAAAACCCGACTGCTTTTCTATTTATAAAAAATCCCTAAAACAAGAAAGTCGTTGTACCCGATTGTACTTAAAATTGTAGCAGTCGGGACCCATTCTAGAAATGGAGGCTTAGTGAATTGAGAGCACATAGCTATATTACATTGCAGATGGTCCCGAATTGGTCCGGACTACTACAATTTTAAGTGCAATCGGGTACAACGACTTTCTTGTTTTAGGGATTTTTCATAAATACTCAGAAAAGCAGTCGGGTTTTTAGTTTTTTAAATTACCGTTCTTTCCTCCCAAGTTTTCCATAATTTCCGCGGGAAAATAGAGTTCTGTGATTGGTTAAATTAAATGTCGTGCACCAATTACGGAAGACAATGTGAAGTCATAAGCTGAAGTGTTGCCGGTATAAAATATTATAATAAAATAGTTATTAGACTGGAAACTAGCCTTTTTGCGTTTAAATTTAATTAAATAAAAATGTAAATTAACGAACCCTAACATTTACGTATAAAAAATTGGCATGGGATCGTGACCGTAACTTCCAAATCAATAATATTATAAATGCGAAAGTAAGTTTGTTGATTTTTTTAAGCTTAAACCACCACCACAATTATTGTTTATGGCTACAGAAGTATATAGAAGAAAACTACGTACAGACCGACCGACCAACTTATCTGTGAAATGGAGAAAATGGGAACTACGGCCGCCATGTTGAAATGTCATTCGATTGTCAGTGTCTACTACAATACAATACATTCGGGTGCTCTGTGTTTTCTGTTGATATTCCTACATTTTCAGCGTTTAATATGCCGAAAGCGATTAAGTGATGCGCGAAGCATCATTCTTAAGGTCAAAACCTTTTTTGAAGAAGAAGCTCGGGCGGAGGAATTAATAATTATGGAGCTCGATGAAAAGAAAAGTTGCTGATGTAAATATTGACCACAAAAATTCTGAGATTTCCCGCCTAGTTCAAGAAGCTTTTAAAAGTATAACGACTAGTGAGTGGGCTCAGCATTGCAATCATGTTCGCAAGTTACAAGCAGTATATTTGAAGCATGATGTGTATTTGGATAAACCGTTTATTATAGAAGTGGTAAACGATTCGGAAACTGAAAGTGACAGTGATAATGATGACATGGAGATAAGCGGCGTATGGCCTCACAGCCAAGATGAAGTTGGGCGTGCAAGTTCATCAAAAGATCATAATTATTGTAAACCGGGATTCTAATACATTATTGTTAAGCAAACTTTTGTTTTGTTTTACCCCTCACATCGTTAAGGGAGGCCCGTGCGGCCGTGCCCCAGCAGTGGGGACGTATATGGATTGATGATGATGATGAAACTTTTGTTTTATTCTATTTACCTATTAACTAGGTCATGTCCTACAGGACACATTTTGAATGTCTAGATATCTGAGTTTTGTTTAAATAAAGAAGCTAGTACTAAACTATGGATTTTTGTATCAAGCTTGTAACTGCTGAATCCATCTAAGTAGGTACTTATGCAAAATGCACTTTTTTTAATATAACGTGTATTTGCAAGTTATTAAATTTCATTTGCCTACTTTGCTAAACATTAAGGGCCTTAGGGACACAGCACACACGCTACTTTTAGTAGCGCGAATCGGCGAATTTGCAACTGTATCGATATTGCATCGCGTTTTGGCGACTCTCTGCGTTCGATCGCAGCTGCCAAATCGCGCGATTTAGCGATGCTGTATCGCGTTTTGGCGACTAACTGCGTTCGGACGCAGTATCGGAATCCCGAACTGTTCCGATGTTAGATCGGGTCGGCTGTAGTGTTGCTGATCCATTGTCGATTATCGATAGTTTGCCGATTTGCAATGGTATTGTTTATCCCACTAATTTTATAAATGCGCATGTTTTAGGTTAGTTAGGTGGTAGGTTAAGTGTTAGGTGGATGATGGATGGAAACATTCATCCATCCATGCTCAAAATGCATAAGTTTGTGAGGTCAGAAACTTCGCATTTTTTACATTACAATTACAATAAATGGATGGATGGATATTTTCATCCATCCATTCATCATCCATCTATGCCTCTCCTCACAAACATTTGTATTTAAAATCCTACTTATATTATAAATGCAAACGTTTGTGTAAAGGGATATATGGATGATGGATGGAACCATCCATCCACCCATGCTCAAAATGCCAAAGATTGTGAGTTCAGAAGCTTTCGCATTTTTTATATCTATAATATAAAAATGAATCGCAAAATGTGTTGGTAAGCGCAAAACTAGAGAACGGTTGGACCGATTTCGCTAATTCTTTTTTTAAAATATTCCTTGAAGTACGAGGATGGTTCTTACGGAGAGAAATATTCAAAAAAAAAAAAAAAATATAAAATAATAAAATGGATGGATGGATGTTTTCATCCTGGATGGATGAAAACATTCATCCATCTATCCATCCCTCCTCACAAACTTTCGCATTTAAAGTCCTATTAATATTATAAATGCGAAAGTTTGTGCGGTTGGATTAATGGATGGATGTTTGCGTAATGTAAGACGTGAACTGGTTATAGGATGTAACCAATACCGCCTCCGGAGCGATTGACATTTTCGGTTTATCAATATGGCAGGCAGCAGTGCAGCTTCATTAGAATCTATCGTAAGTGTGTAGCTTCGTCAAAATCACAACACAACACTAGTCGCATTATGTTCCACATAAAGGTCTGCCCCCACGACCGATAATCGGGCTGATTCTCGGTCGTTTTTTCTCGCCGGCAAAAAAGTCTGTAAAAAATCGGCCCGATTATCGGGCCGATTTTTGAAAGTTTTTTTGAGTACATACACCCTGACACACCCTCACACACACGCGGAACTGTGGGTAATGTCGTACCTTATAGTTCCGAGACAGCGACACGCCGGCTGACGCTGAAAACCAGCGCTGTGGTTCCGTGTCTCGTGCACGGGCCACGGCTTTATGCTGAACGTCAGCCTTTTCGCGCGGTAGTAGCGCATTATAGATTATTGTTTTTGTTATTTTTATTTTTGTGTTGTGCGTCGCTTTCGCGAGAATAAATGGTTTTTCTCTCTTTCTTTTTTACACACAGACAGCTCAGACAGATTTTCAGTTTTTCAGTGGGACAGTTTTTTGTTAGTTTTGATTATCGGTCGTGGGGGCAGACCCTAATTATGTCAAAACGCTGCGATCGGCATCTTACAGTGTGCGGGGGGGGTAGCGATTAGTCGCTGAATCGCGCTTCCGAAAAGCGACTAAATCGCTGCGATTGGCGATTTCAAGTGTGCGGGGGGGTAGCGATTAGTCGCTGAATCGCGCTTCCGAAAAGCGGCTGATCGCCGATTCGCGCTACTAAAAGTAGCGTGTGTGCTGTGTCCCTTACTTATAAAAATAACGCTAATTCATACTTGGCTACCTCTTATGTGACTGACTGAACGATGAAACACTAATTAATTAACACTATTTTAATCTGCCAACAGTTAGCTTAGACGGTCAGCGTAGAGCATGACCAAATTATTCGACTAAAGAACGAAATCGAACGAACAATTGAGCATAATTGTCAAAATTTACAATAGAATTCATAGACCAAAAATGTCATCGTCACAGCTGATTGCAGCCCGCCATCTTACTTCCGAAGTCGCCGCTGTTTAAATTTTCTGTCACTTAGGCAACATCTCAACGCTGATTAACGTTTATAGCTAAGATTTTTCACCTGAGACACCGTTGAAAGTGGTTGCTATGTGAAAAATAAATTGATTTTTAGTCAAGGACACAATTACTTAATTTACATAGGTAAATTATCGTATGTATCGTATGTTCAATCTTGTAGGTTTACTAATAGTAGTAAAACATTAAGTAAGAAAATTATATCCATAGGTATTTATCCTAACTAATATTAAAAATGAGAAAGTAAGTTCGTTTGGTACCTTTTCACGCCTAAACCGTAACCGTAACGTATCCCGATAAAAAAGAACCTTAGAACGGGTGAAATAAACCACGCAAACGAGGTCGAGGGCAGAAGCTATTATAGTTTCTAATAAACTTGCTGCCGAGTGTACTGTGTGACCTGTGTGAATTATAAAACTTATTCTCAAATTAAAGGAGAATGAGCACCGAAGTAGAATAATCTGCCGCTTTGCCCAATAGTTTTATGTTATACACAAATGGTTCTTTTAATTCGAGATGGGTAAGGTCTTGACTTTATTTATTTATTTATTAAAACTTTATGCACAAAATGTATAAAATACACCGTACAAAGGCGGACTTAATGCCGTAGGCATTTTCTACCAGTCTACCTTAGGGTGATGCAGAGACGGCCGACTCAAAGGTGACATAGACAAAGTCTACGATGGAGTGAGCTTTTGTTACTAACCTGACGTTCTCCAATCGTCAGTCCGCTTGTCATCGTTATTTTCAAGACAATCAGTTTCACAGTAACAAGGCTTCTTCAGTGGGATGTACTTAGGGCACGTGGGTTGGTGTGTGAGTGACGAGGTTCTAGTAAATGACGTGCATTCTTCTGGACTTTGGAAATGAAATGATTCATCTAAAACATAAGAAGAACAGGTTATGAACTACATCTTAGCTCAACCAGCTACATACTCAGTGGCGGATTTACACATTCCCCAAGTTTTTTTTAAGCTTTGCCATTGTTGCCGCTCTTACTTCTATAATTGTCAGAACAAGACTTCAATATATGAAAGTTTCTTAGAAAACTTTTATGAAAAGTGTGAGCAGAGGCCTATTAAGGGGGTAGGCCATGTACTGGGCATTTTATGATTAAATATAGGAGGTTGCGGTACCGCTATGTACAATTAAAGGAAAGAAGGAAAAGTCATGGGAAAGATGTCTCATAGACTTCTTCAAGATATCAGAAAAATGTATAAAAAAAGGAAAATATTCTGCTCCAAATAAGCCGCTCTTTAAATCTGCTGCCCTAGACTCTAGCGTACTCAGCCTGCTGGTAAATCCGCCACTGTCAATATTGCTGATTGACGCAACAAGTTCGTGAACGGGCGATGTCAGTTGGGACTGGAGTATTGGACTGGACTTCACTTGTATAATTTTTATTATAGTTTTATGTTGCACTTCACTTATTTTTTTTTTTCACATTTAGAAGCAACAACAATAATGGGATCTAGTAAATACTTAATTTAAAAAAGAATCTGTGGCGTTTCTTGCTGGTTCTTCTCCATGTAGACTTTTCAATGTTTTGGAACAAGCAACTAGCGAGCGACTGTCAAGGAGTTGGTCATTTAGAAAGAAAGTCTTTCTAACTGACCGACACCTTGACAATTCAAAAGTACGTGGAAATGTTTTTGACTTTTACTAACATGATCGGTGAAAATAGCTAGTTGGTTCATCGACTTCCTCGTTTCCATCACAGCAACAAGGAGCCTTCGATGGAATGTAGTTAGGGCACGTAGGTTCGTGTATGATTTCCGAGGTTCTGTCAGCTGGCGTGCGTTCGTCCAGATATTTGCGTGTAAATGGTTCACCTAAAACACGCAAAAAAATGACTAACATCATAAAGTACACCGGTAGAGACTTGTACCTAAATTAAAACAAAATACTTGTTATCCCGGAAGTAGGTATATTCCTGTGAGATTATAGTTTCAAACGTTGTTTTTGTCGTTACCTATCTATACATGATTATTTCGAAAGATTGAATTCTTTGACTATTTCACCTTAAGCCAAGTCAAATGAGTCCAAATTTTAAAATTTATCTTGACTAGCTTCGGCCTGCGACTTCGTTAGCGTTTTTTTTTCACCTGCGTTAAGTTACGTCTTTGGTGATTGGTTCGCTCCCGCTGCTTTTGCAGTGTTATGTTATTTATAGCCTGCCTCGATAAAAGACTATCTAACTCAAAAAAGATTATTTCAATTCGTACCAGTAGTTCCTGAGATTACCGCATTCAATCAAACAAACAAACTCTTCAGTTTGTTTTATAATATACCATCACGCCTGCATTCCCCGAAGGGTTAAGCAGAGGTGTACCAATGTACACCCACAGTTCGCCGGTATATTTAGGTTCCATGTAATAGGGGCGAGCCTATTGCTATTGTTTTATAATACAATCTTATAAATTAAAGGAGCATGGGCAATAAAGTACACTTATCTCTTTTCTGCCCCATTGCACAATAGCCTCATCATAAACATGAAAGGATAAAATTTAAGGTGGACCTTTGTTACTAACCCGAGTTTGGCCAATCGTTATTCCGTCCGATTTCATTGTTTTCAAGATGACCAGCATCAAAGTAATCATTCAAAGGCACTTCACTCGAGGCCAAAGCTAGGCCTGTGTATTCCGACGGTTTTGAAGATACCGAAGGGTTTTCTTGTGATTCACAACAGCTGCAGTGTGGTTCAACTGAAATATTAAAAGGTGCAGGTTATATCATAAGGCTTACCGATGGCTTGCCTGACCGTAGGATACGTTTCATGCTGGTAGTAGGTACGGTTCCTGTGGGATATTTTCAAATGTTATTCTTGGCGTATTCTGCCTCCACGAGAGCGGTGAACGAGACTTTGGTTATCCCATGCAGAACATATAACCTTTAATACCCATTTAATACAAACAATAATTCTTCTTCTTTTTGAATCGATGGTGTAACGTCATACTTTTTAGGGTTCTGTATGTATGTCTGTAAAAGGTGCCAACTGCAAACCGGGACTATATTACTAAGATTCTTTGTTTTAACAGTTTTTGCCCGACCTGGGAATCGGACCCGGGACCCCACGCTCACCAGTCGCGCTTGCGACCACGAGACCAACGGGGCAGCCTATAATTTACCAAGTAAATAGTATACTTAATTAAGTATTTCAAATGTATTATTTGATTTATTTTTAATAAATGCCTAATTATATTTTGATACTGAATTATATATTTTTACTTTGTTCATTGGGTCATTAATTCGATTTAATATCAAATAATATTTCTATTCTGATCAATCAAATAATGGAAGAGCAGACCTAATGATGCAGTGTATAAGAGATCAAGGAAACCTTATCATATTATATCATAATCTTTTTTCTTTTATTACATTGATTAGATTTGGTGGCGTCTTTAAATACCTACCTTATAAACAAAGTAAGGTGGTAGAAATAAATAATAAATAAATAAATAAATAAATATCTTGGGACAACTCACACACGGCTATCTGATCCCAAGCTAAGCAGAGCTTGTGTTATGGTAACCAGACAACTGATATACATACTTATATAATTTATAAATACATACATATTATAGATAAATCACACCCAGACACAGAACAAACAATCATGCTCATCACACAAAGTTTGTCCTGGGTGGGAATCGAACCCACGACCTCCGGCTTAGCAGTCAGGGCCGCTAACCACTACACCAACAGGCCCGTCAATAACAAGAACTTTACTATTAGTAAAATGTGATGTTAGAAAAATATTTTTCTAACAAGCTTGTTGCTGACTGTATTTGTGTCACTAATTAATTACTCTTTATTACAACTCAAATCAAATGTATCCTAATTTTGAAACTTATTCTCAAAGTAAAGGAGAATGGGCAACGTAGTAGAAGAATCTCCCCCTTTGCCCAATAGTTTTATGTTATACACTAATGAATAAAACTTTTGTATTACTAACCTGACGTTGGCCCATCGTCAGTGCGCTCGTGGACGTTATTTTCAGGACAATCACCTTCACAGTAACAAGGATTCTTCGATGGAATGTGGTCAGGGCTCTTGGGTTTGTGAATGATAGACGAGGATCCTTTAGGTGGCGTGCGTTCTTCTGGATTTTTCGAGTCTAGTGATTCATCTAAAACATAAAAAAATACCTGTTTTTTATGTTTTAGATGAATGAAGGAATTACATCTTAGCTCAACTAGCTAAATGACAAACGCGTTATGTTTGTGAACGGGCATGTCTCTCTCTCAACGGAGACTGGTCTGAACGTATACCGGTGTTTTTTTTAACTCAAGGGGTATATTCCACAAGTAAAAATTACCAAAAAGTCCTACCACAGAAATATAATAATATGTCTGTGAGTCCTACAATATGTGGTGCAAAAATGCATAGTTTCGAACTTTTGAAGATATTATTAATCATAATTAATTTAGGTCAAGTCTTGTCACCGTTTTAAAGAAACTTTACTTTTGCGACGTTGCCAAGCTTCGCAGTAGTGTAGTAAAAATGGGTATACACCGTATCTGGTTTCATTGATAAATACGAGTATTAAATTTCATTTAAACCAATCATTCATGTTTACAGATAAAGGTGTGTCCAGATCTGGCGAATGCGCCACTTGCGAACTGCGAACTTGCGTTGCTTGTGTCTCATAGCTTCTTTCGCGTTTGAACTAGTTATAAGCCTCAGTTGTGAATTTGCTTCAGATTTCGGACCATACGACAGCCTAATGTCACTAGGATTTAAAAAAAAAAACTTACCTTATTGAAGAGAATCTGTGGCGTTTCTTGCTGGCTCTTCTCCAAACAGACTTACCTATGTTTTGAAACAAGCAACTAGCGAGCGACTGTCGAGTCGGTCGCTGAAGAAAGCTGTGTAACTGACCAACTCCTTGACAATTTTAAAGTAGGTGTAATGGTTTTGACTTCTACTAACACGATGAGGGAGAAGAGCTACTTGATTCAGCGACGTCGTTGTTTCCATCACAGTGACAAGGATTCTTCGGTGGAATGTAATTAGGGCACTTGGGATCGTGTATAATGCACGAGGTTACTTTAGGTGGCGTGCGTTCTTCTGGCTTTTTGAGGTCAAATGATTCATCTAAAACAAAAATAACAGGTTATGAATTACAACTTAGCTCAACCAGCTAAATGACCCACGCGTCATGTTCGTGAACGGGCGATGTCAGTTGGGACTGGTTTGAACATAATATACCCCAGTTTGTTTTTGTATTTGATGTTACTCAAGGGTTATATTACTCTTTAAGTAAAAATAATACAAAAATGTCCTAGAATATGACTGTGTCCAATAATGCATAGTTTTGAAAATTATAATCAATCATCATCAATACTCGTAATCATAATTTAGGTCAAAAATTGTCAGCGGTATAACGAAACTATATTTTTGCAACGTTGCGAAACTTCGCAGTAGTGTAGTAAAGAAGTATGTAATTCATTTTGGCTAATTATTTTTGAGGCGAATAACAACTTATTAGGCGACTAACTACTTGGTTACAAAAAAAATACTCCGTAGGTAGCGATTCAATATTTTTAGCACGATTATATTATATGAGCTACAAAAGGCAAGGATGTATAAAAACTAAATTATGGCTGCTACTATGAGATAGCAAATAAATATTAAACAGGGCCAATGAAAT
The DNA here is from genome assembly GCA_932526535.1 of Caradrina clavipalpis. Classification (NCBI taxonomy): domain Eukaryota; kingdom Metazoa; phylum Arthropoda; class Insecta; order Lepidoptera; family Noctuidae; genus Caradrina; species Caradrina clavipalpis. Next base: position 2,638,713 of record OW052087.1, read on the forward strand.
AATAGGTGAGGTATTTAAAATAATAACCTGGTGGCTAATATTAATAGTGGGATATCAAACATTGTACTACTATTATTGGCAACTCTATCTAAATATATATAATTCAAAGGTGACTGACTGACTGACTGACTGACTGAGATAGTGATCTATCAACGCACAGCCCAAACCACTGGACGGATCGGGCTGAAATTTGGCATGCAGGTAGATGTTATGACATAGGCATCCGCTAAGAAAGGATTTTCATCAATTCTACCCCTAACGGGATAAAATAGGGGATGAAAGTTTGTATGAAACTCTGTCAATTTTAAACCGATCGAGCTGAAACTTTGCATGCATAAAGCTACTATGACGTAGGCATCCCCTAAGAAAGGATTTTGATAAATTCCACCCCTAAGGGTATAAAATAGGGGATGAAAGTTTGTATAAATCTTTTTAGATTTTCGACTGATTGAACTGAAATTAAAGATTGGAGCTACTATGATGAAGACGTCCGCTTAAATAGGATTTTGATAAATTGAACCCCCATGGGGTTAAAATAAGGGATGATGGAGGATGTAAACATATTAGTTTGAACCTATCAGTACCTAATGGAACAAAATACCTAATCCGTACTAATATTATAAATGCGAAAGTAACTCTGTCTGTCTGTCTGTCTGTCTGTCTCTTCTTCACGCCTAAACCACTGAACCGATTTCAATGAAATTTTGTACAGATATAGTCTGGGACCCGAGAAAGGACATAGGATAGTTTTCATCCCGGAAATCCTCCGGGAACGGGAACTATTAATCCACGCGGACGAAGTCGCGGGCAAAAGCTAGTTCCTTATAAAAGTAAATTATAGGATGAAAGGGCGAGCGGAGTGAGGTTACCCCAACTCGGACAGGTAAGGTTAGAGGAGGATGGCGACTTCGTGGTTATTTTTTTGTAAACCCTTGTGTAATTCTCCAAAGAGACTTATCTATGTGTTGGAACAAGCTCCTAGCGAGCGACTGTCGAGCCGGTCGCTAAAGAAAATCTGTCTAACTGACCGACGCGGCGACGCCTAGACAATTCTAAAGTAGATGTAATGGTTTTGACTTCTACTAACACGATGGGCGAGAAGAGTTAGTTGATTCATCTCGTTCGTCGTTTTTATCACAGTGACAAGGATTCTTCTGTGGAATGTAATTAGGGCATGTGGGATGGTGTGTAATGGACGGGGTCTCTCTAGGTGGCGCGCGTTCTTCTGGTTTTTTCATGTCAAATGATTCATCTAAAACAAAAATAACAGGTTATGAATTACAACTTAGCTCAACCAGCTAAATGACCCACGCGTCATGTTCGTTAACGGGCGATGTCAGTTGGGACTGGACTGAACGTATACTTGTTTTTTTATAACTCTTTATATGATTGTATTGTAACTTAAGAGTTATATTACTCTACATATAGGTAAAAATTATACAAAAAAGTCCTAGTAAGTATATGACTGTGGTCCTAAAATGCATAGTTTTGAAAATATCAATAATCATAATTAATTTAGGTCAAAAATTGTCAGCGGTATAACGAAACTTCGTTTTTGCGACGTCTTTATTTTTGAATCTGTGGCGTTTCTTGCTGGTTCTTCTTTATACAGACCTGTCTATGTATTGGTACAAGCAACTAACGAACGAGCAACTGTCAACGAGGCGGTCACTTAGAAAGAAAATCTATCTAACTGACCGCCTCCTTGACAATTCTAAAGTAGATGTAATAGTTTTGACTTCTACTAACACGATTGGTGAAAAAAGCTACTTGATTCATCGATGTCGTCGTTTTCATCACAGTAACGGGGATTCTTCGGTGGAATGTAACTAGGGCACGAAGGGACGTGTGCGATGGACGAGGTTCCAATATCTGGCTTGCGTTCTTCTGGATATTTCCATGTAACTGGTTCACCTAAAACATTGTCAACTTTCCTGTGAGATATTAGTTTCAATCGTTCTGCGGGTTATTTGAAAGACATACCGCGCCCCCGGAACGCAAACGGCACATGAAGGGACATAGACGGTTTTTAGTCAGTAAAAGTCTGACACTCCCCCCCGCTCCGCCCTGGGCGGGGGAAGTTATTTGATGACATTATTTTTGATGACACGGTTCGCGAAGTGGCTGAGCTAATGATTTTTGATGAAATAAAGCGAAGTACAGTATTCGGTTCCTAACCCGAGTTTTGCCGATTGCTATTCCGTTCGTATATATTGTTTAGGACGCGACTAGCATCAAAGTAATCATTGGAAGGCACAACACTCGTGCGCGACTCTGGCTTGTAGTCTGAAGGTTCTGTAGATGGCGGAGGTCCGCCTGGTAAGTCGCTACAGCTGCAGCGTAATAGCTCATCTGGAATATTAAAAGGTACAGGTAATATCATAAGGTTCACTATTAGAGACTTCCGTGAATTAGAACTTAGACTACCTACCTACATTACATTAGATTTACTCAGGTATTTGCCAACAATAACAAAACAAAACAAAAACGCTCGCAACTAAATAAGTTACAAAATAACTAAAACTTACCTAGTGACTAGTTATAAATGAAATCATTTTTTATTAATTAATTTTCTGCACTTTTACCTGTTGCTGTTTATGATAGCGAAATTAACAACATTCCTCTCCTTCAGGTATTTTTTTTAGAATTTACGATCATAACTTTTCATAGACTTTCCTACTACATTATATCCCTATTATCCTATCCTACTAATAAAAAAAATGCAAATGTTTGGGCGGACTTATCTTTATCGAGACCCATTCATCTGAATGTTTTTAATCTTTCACGAAAAAGTAAAAAAAAACCGGCCAAGTGTGAGTCGGACTCGCGCATGAAGGGTTCCGTACCTTCTATAAAAACGCCAGTCAAGGCAGTCCACACAGAGATGACAATGGGACGTGTGGTACTTACAAAGACAACCATCTCATGCTTCAGCCAAAAACTGAGGGCGCCGCGCTGCCTCTCCAACCACGCGTCCATTACTACAGCCGATATTGTGGCGTTCCTCCCTCGTTACTAACCTGACTTTTGCGAATCAATCCGTTTGTCGTCGTTATTGTCAATAAAACCACTGTTACAGCGACAAAGTTTACCCGCCAATGGAATCTTATTAACGGGTGAGTGTGTGAGTGTTTCTATAGATAGCGTGTGTGTTTGTTCTTCTGGAAATTTGCAGTTAAATGGTTCACATTAAACTATAAAATACAGGTTATAAAGTACATTATGGTGAAACCTCCACGGTAGCCCGCGAAGTTGTGCGTTCGATGGCCCTTTACGGGGCCCCGGTGTGGGCGCGGGGCTTGAGGCGGCTTGCCGCCCACTACCTGAACGCGTCCCAGCGGGTGATCGCCATAAGGGTCATCCGCGGATACCGCACGATCTCCGGCGAGGCAGCGAGCCTCCTTGCCGGATTGCCGCCATGGGATCTGGAGGCGCTGGTCCTCGCGCGCCTACACGAGTGGCGCGCGGAGGCACTGGGCCGGGGCGAAACTCCGCTGCCGCGGCAAATTGCCGCCCAGCGGACGGAACTCCGGCTCGATCTCATGGCGACATGGAGAGAACGACTGTCGCAGCCTCGTGCAGGGCACGCCTCGATTGAGGCGGTAAGTCCCCTCTATGAGGAGTGGCTAGAGCGGCGCCACGGCGCCCTCACCTACCGCCTGACGCAGGTCCTCACCGGACACGGATGTTTCGGGAGGTTCCTGCACCTCATCGGGCGGGAGGAAACGCCCGGGTGTCACCATTGTGAGGATCGCCCCGAGGACACGGTGGAGCATACTTTGGCGGTGTGCCCTGCTTGGGCTGAGCACCGCCGAGTCCTCGAGGCGGCCATCGGCGGCGGCGCCCTCTCGCGTCCGGCACTGGTTCAGGCCATGGTCCGGAGCGAGGGGGAATGGGAAGCAGTCGCCTCCTTCTGCGAAGCTGTAATGCTAGAGAAGGAGGCGGCGGGACGGGAGAGGGAAAGGAGGGTCCCCCGTCCCAGCGGCCGCCGCGGTAGACGATCCGGGCGTCGGGAGCCACGAGACGACTCCCGGCCACCGTAGACGCGGGTCTGTGGACGGTGAGCAATGGGTAGCTCACCGTCCGTACGTTCACTAGCGACAGACCGTGTCGACGGCGCGTTCGTGTTCCACGCGCGCCTCAAAGAGATGTCAGCAAAATTGGATGGGGCCACTGAGGGCCGATGCCTGCCGGGGCTGCGGGTTGTTCGAAAGAGATACCGCGCCCCCGGAACGCAAAGGGCACATGAAAGAACATAGACGGGTTTTAGTCAGTAAAAGTCTGACACTCCCTCCCGCCCCGCCCAGGGCGGGGGAAGTTATTTGATGATTTCCCGTCTATAAAAAAAAAAAAAAAAAAAAACCCGCGAAGTTCTAATTTGCTTACGTTTTTTGCAATTTGCAAGTTAGTATTAAGTTATAAATGTTGATTAAAGTATAATTCGCGGGCGTAAGAATTGTGTATTTTCAGAATTATAACCATTTAAGTCAGCAATAAAACTCCATAGGGCCAGGTAAACCCAAAGAATGACTATTTCATGAAATCTTGACATTTTGGAATTATAACGACTTATGGAGTTATTTTACTAATTTTAATGGTTAAAATTCTGAAAATACATACTTCTTACGCCCGCGAATCTTACTTTAATCAACATTTAACCTAATACTGACTTGCAAATTGCAAAAAACGTAAGATAATTTGAATTTGGCGGGCTACCGTGGAGGTTGCACCTTACACAGCACACCGATAGTCTTCAATGTCGGAAGAGCTTTCTGCATAGCAGTCAGGTCTAATGGCATGACCATCTACGGTGAGACGTGTCTTGTGGGCGGAACATCACCCAACTCAGTACAGCCCCAGGAACACCTGCCACTCGGATATAATTTGCTATGGAAAGCGCTAAATAGATTGCGCCCCTAAGTAGACCACTACAAATATAACTAATGCCCGATTCCTAAAACTTACCAACCGGTAAATGTAAGCTTAGTAACAAACAAATACTTTCTTATTTTCGCTGTTATTGAAGTTTATTTTTCAGCATACATAAAAAAATTCTAATATTCAAAATTTTCACCAGAATTTACACAAACTACCAGTCAAGCATTCAAAGGATTTACGACTGGTAAGATAAACTATCCGTTTTGCATATAGGAACCGAGCATTAGCAAGATGGGGGATCATAGTTTTGACCGGCATCCAGTGCGAGTGCAGTGCTCTCCTGACTAAACGATAGCCAGCACGACGATCAGAAATTTGGCGTATTACTTACCATGCTGGGGCATTAAGTACGACGAATTCCGACGAATGTTCGATACGTCACTGCGCTTACTTTGGATAACCCTAGATTTCATCTCATCAGGTATAGGAACCTTAACTTTGTTGATCGAAACTACTGATGCTACTTTAGTTGGCATTTGCGTGTCCGGGACCAGGGGACCTAAAACACAGTACAGATTATAAATTACATCATTGAGCGTGATGAAAGTAAAGCAAGACTTTTGAGTTAAAAGAAACTTTTATTTTTATTAAATTACAAAATAAGAAACGCACACTTGACAAGTTCAATTGCAAGAAGAGTGCACCTACTTAAAAACAGTTGACACGTGAATAGTGCACATTGCTATTATAATGTTGCAGGCGTTTGCGTTCATCTCATATTCCATCAGAGCGCTAAATGTGTTTAAATTATCATCCTGTCTCTGTGACCTAACAATGTGACAGGAATTATTATTTTTTATTTTTTTTTAAAGATGGTAAAATCATCAAATGACCCCCCCCCCCCCCCGTCATGGGCGGGGCGGGAGGGAGTGTCAGACTTTTACTGACTAAAAACCATCCATGTTCCTTCATTTGCGTTCCGGGGGCGCGGTATCTCTTTCGAACAACCCGCAGCCCCGGCAGGCATTTGGCCCTTAGTGGCCCCTTCCAATGGCTGACACCTCTGTGCGCGGAACATGGACGCGCCGTCGACACGGTCCGTCGCTAGTTAATAACGTACGGACGGTGAGCTACCCATTGCTCACCGCCCACAGACCGTGTCTACGGTATCCGCCTGCGGGAGGCGCAATCGAGCCGTTATTGGCAATCCATTGCGCCGGATGTGACAGGGATGGAATGATGTTCTAGGTACGTTAAAGCACTAAATGTATTTAGTGATTTTTGTGAAAGTGGGTCTTATTGTAATTAAAGTTATGTAAGTAATTTAAATTTTACAGTAATGTAAACTAAACTAACTACCACAACGTAACGTAACATACATAAACTCACGCCTTTTTCCCATGGGGGTAGGCAGAAACCACGGACCGCCACCTGCTACGATCCTTACACACTCCTTTCGCCTCGTCCACATTCATACATCTGGTCATACAAGCACGCCGGTTACGAGTACTGCGCACTTGACCTTTCTGAAGAACCTCACCGATAAGGTCAAGGTAGGTAGGTAGGTGGGTAGGTAGATGGGTACGTGACGTAACGTGTAACTTGAATTAATGGTATTTGTTATTTTTAGTTACTCAGGCACATGCACAAAATTCGGTATGAGTTAGAATCCTTCGATAATGACTGCTCCTACGATACTTATACGAAATGGCAGTACCAAAATAACATATCTGGACACAGTTTCATGCTCAGGCATTAAGATTCTGCCAGTGCCGGCAGGGCCTCACGGCGCTTACCTTGAGCAGGAGTGCAGTCCATGTGACCGTGAGGAAGGAGAGGTTTGTCGCGCAGCACTGTTAATGAGTCTAAAGATGGCGTACGCATGTCCGGTAAACGTGTAACGCCAAGTGTTACATCTGAAACATTTAAAAGGACCGGTTAAACCATTACACCTGTATTCCCTGAAGGGTTAGGCAGAGGTGTACCAATGTAACCCACAGTCCGCCGGTATATTTATGTCCCATGTAACCGGGCACAAATCCAAACTCCGAGCTGCTGCTGAGAATTTCATAGAAAAACCCAATAACACTTTTTGCTCGACCTGGGAATCGAACCCGGGACCTGTAGCGTAGCAATCGTGCTTAGCACCACTAGGCTAACGAGGCAGTTCCCGCGCATTGAGCAAGAACCCGTGACTGGTAGACCTACGTCATAGTAGTATAAAGCTGAACTTTTTTAGCTAATTGTCCCCAGCACGGGTAACAACGATTGGCTACAATGAAGTTTGGATCATAGTGACTTTGGGAAGTGGGAAGATAACTGCCAAATTAAGTCATAGTATGAAGGCTGTTTTTTTTATATTTTCTTCGGAGTGATGTTGGAAGTCACGTCGCCCATTGCCAGACACTTTTCATGGTAGCTTTGCCCAGCCAGACACTTTGTAACTTGGAACAATGAGGTGAAATTACGTCATAGTATAAAAGCTGAATTTTATATACAGGATGGGTTTTTGAGACGGGTCACTAAGCGCAGGTCCTGTACCTTAACCGTTATACGAGTAGTTCCAGAAAAACTTTTCGAAGAGACTATCGAAATATTTTTTTTTATCAATCGATCCTATTTCATGTAGGGATCAAAAGACTCTATGTGACCATTTAAGGTGTGAGTACTAGAAATTACAGAAATCGCCAAAAACCTTACCCACACATTTTGTACGGAAAAACGATGCTTACTTAATATGTTTAGGAAAGGTATAAGCCTAAGCATAGTGGGCATGTCAAATTCCCGCCAGTGCCGGTAGCATGTCACTGCGGTTACCTGGGTGAACACTAAGAGTGCACTCTGCGTCCCGGGGACCACGCCGCGTAGGTTTACCGCGCGGCTCCACTGGTGAATCTGAAGGTGGCGTACGCATGTCTGCCAAACGTAAACCACCAGGTATTATATCTAAAACATTTAAGAGGACCGGTTATAGAGCAAGAGCCCGTGACTGCCAGACCTGTACACTACCTAACATAATATTTCGTTCATTCTGTCAAAGAATACATTCCCTTAAGATGTGATGAGCAGATTGTTCATATTCACAGCCAGATGTAGAACATTGACACAAAGGAGAAGCAACACGTTTGAAAACAAATAGGTATTTTACTTTTAAATTTGCCATGAACTGTGAGAAAATGGGTAAAATAGTGATCCACCTCCAGCGACGTTCTGGCCAGCCGTTTACGAACTAATGGAGGTCTTGTCCTTGATGAAATTATCCCACCTACATTGCCATTCCGTTAAAAGTGCTTCTCAGACGTCAGCCTGCGGTTTAAATAATCTAGAGATTTTAGCACGGTCACGTTGTGTTAGAAAGTTTGCGTCACGGTTTCACGCGTTGAATAGTACATTGCAGCACGTCGCTGCACCTCGAGATCAACTGGAAGTACACTTGCGAGTACTGGTAGCGCTTCAGGACCCTATACGTTTGCATAAAAATATTAAAGCTAACCATTGACTTTGAAGCAATTTACGTCGTACCGCCCCTATGGTGGCCTTATCGGCCCAAACAGGTGCACCGTAACACATACTCGTACAACCTAGGTAAGTAACTCCATAAATAATTTTCAGAGTTAAGAAAGATAAATATAGACCCCAAGGAGCTTTAGAAATTTTCGTTCGGGCATAAAAAAACAATTTGGCTTTCTCTCCTACTGTTTTAATGTGGTTTATAAATGAAAATTTCTTCTCTAAGACCAAACTAATGTAGCATACGGACTGTTTTCGTTTAACGAGAACGTTATGAAACTGAATACTAAACCATGATTTAAGATCACCTTTTAACAGAGAGTGATAGGTTTTTTGCGACGGTTAAACGGTTTCGGTCGCCCCACTGAAATATTAAACGTAGGCATGTGTCAGCTAAATTCTTAAGTCCAGCGTGAGTACTCGACTGAATGAGTAGAAGGCCGTCGTCCGCGTAACCTAAGCATGGTGAGCATGCGGAATTTCCGCCAGTGCCGGTAGCATGTCACTGTGCTTACCTTGGTGAACACTAAGAGTGCGCTCCGCGTCCCGGGGAGCAAGACACGAAGGTTTACCGCGCGGCTCCACTGACGACTTTGAAGGTGGCACATGCTTGTTCGAGATGGGGGGGCAACCGCGACGCGTTTTATCTAAAACATTTAAGAGAACCGGTATACAGGCTGTTTGGCAGAACGTTGAACATACGGAAATATAGGATAGGTGGAGTCATGAGCTACTTACTCAGCTCTAATTAATATGGCCCTAGCGCAATAGACATAAAAAAATGGTTTCTTCTTGTTTCACCAATTTCATATCTTTAAAGTGGATTATATTTCCTTTTTTTTGTTTAAATACACTTTAAAGTTAGCATTTAAAGGCAGCATGTCACTGCGCTTACCTTGGTGAACACTAAGAGTGCACTCCGCGTCCCGGGGAGCACGCCGCGTAGGTTTGACGCGCGGCTCCACTGACGAATTTGAAGATGGCGTACGCTTATTCGAGAAAGGGCAACCGCAAAGCGTTTCGTCTAAAACATTTAAAAGGACCGGTTATAGAGCAAGAGCCCGTGTCTGCCAGACCTACGTCATAGTATAGAAGCTGAAACTTTCGCAGCGCATTGTCCCAAGTGTCTGGCTACTTGGAACACATCTTTTAACAGTTACCCAAGGCTTAGGGCAGGTACACGAAAACCTTCTTAGGAGACCATCTATTACTTTTGAGATGTTTTGAACTGCGTTGATTTTGCTGCTATTTTTTTTTATACCAATCAATCCTATTTCATGTAGGGATCAAAAGACTCTAGAGGACTATTTATGAAATGAGTACTAGAAAGTACAGAAATCGCCAGAAGCTTTTTCCATATATTTTGTACAGAAAAACTTTTCTTAGTTACTATGTTTAGATAGGTATTAGCCTAAGCATAGTGAGCATGCGGAATTTCCGCCTGGTAGCATGTCACTGCGCTTACCTTGGTGAACACTAAGAGTGCACTCTGCGTCCCGGGGAGCAAGACACGTAGGTTTACCGCGCGGCTCCACTGACGAATCTGAAGATGGCACATGCTTGTCCAGTAAACGTGCACCGCCAAGTGTTGCATCTAAAACATTTAAGAGGACCAGCTGTACACTTATTTAGATATTATTTATTATTTTGCTGTGCCCAACAGGATCCACAATTGTTTCTATTTATCATACCGGTATGTTCACATTATGGATTACAATAAAGGCGTAGACGTGCACGTACCACTGAGTCGTAAAGTATGAAACTGCATGTGAGAGGACACACCGCTTGCGTATGCGTGTGCACGTCTACATTACGCAAGCGGTGTACGCGTCCGGTCTGCTCGAGCCTTAAAGATTTGAGAGCAAGAGCAAGCGCCCTTGACTGCCAGACCTACGTCATAGTATAAAAACTGAATTTTATATAGGTACAGAGTAGATTTTTGAAACGGGTCACTACGGGCATGTAGGTACCTTAAACGTTATACTTACAGGAAAACGTTCCTAAAAGACTATCCATAACTTTTTGAGACATTCTGAACTGCATTCACAGATTTTGGAAAAAAAATACCCAACGAAAAAAAACAAAATACGAAAAAAAAGCAATACCAATCAATCCTATTTCATGTAGGGATCAAAATACTCTATGTGACCATTAAAGGTATGAGTACTAGAAATTACAGAAATCGCCAAAAACTTTTCCCACACATTTTGAACGGAAAAACGATTAATTGTATTCCCTGATAGGCGTGTTGTTATTTATTTCATCATAGTGACACTCATGGAAGAATTTTAATCGAAAATTTTACGTCTTACTAAGTTTAGGTAGGTAGGTGCTGGTAGCATGTCACTTACCTTGGTGAAAACTAAGAGTGCACTCCGCGTCCCGGAAAGTAAGCCGCGTAGGTTTACCGCGCGGCTCCACTGACGAGTCTGAAGGTGGCATAGGCTTGTTCGAGAAAGGGCAACCGCAAAGTATTTCATCTAAAACATTTAAGAGGGCCGGTTATACAGGGTGTTTGGCAGAACGTTGAACATACGAAAATGGTGGATAAGTGGGGTCATCTGCTACTTACTCAGCCCTAATATCTCTGGAGTTGGCTGTGGTTATTTAAAAAAAAAATTGCTTTCTTCTAGTTTCACCACTTCTTAACTTTAAAGTGTATTTTTTTAATTTCGTTTTTTTCCTTCTTTTTAATAAAAATTACACTTTGAAATTAAGAAAGTGGTGAAACTAGAAGAAAACAAAAATACAATTTTCAAAGATCAAAATAAAATGAATCTGAAGGTGGCATATGTTTGTTCGAGAAAGGGCAACCGCCAAGTGTTTTATCTAAAACATTAAGAGGACCGGTTAAAGAGCCCGTGACTGCCAGACCTACGTCATAGCATAGAAGCTGTAACTTTCGCAGCGCGTTGTCCTCAGCACGGGTAACAATGATTGGCTACCGCGAAGTTTTAATCATGTTTGCTTTGGCAGGTGAGCAGGTAGCAAAGGTGTGAACAATATTACCACATTTAGTAGAAAGGCAATTTTTAAAAATATTTTCTTCGGAGTGGTGGGGAGTGTGTTTTCATCTGAGGAGTGAGTTGTCACTGTGCTTACCTTGGTGAAGACGAGTGCACTCCGCGTCCCGGGGAGCAAGACACGTAGGTTTACCGCACGGCTCCACTGACGAATCTGAAGATGGCATACGCTTGCTCGAGATGGGGGGGCAACCGCGAAGCATTTTTTCTAAAACATTTAAGAGGACCGGTCATTTTAAATAGCAATTTTACTTTAAGCAGCAATTTTACAACACTGGAACTATTTTTTTACAACGACTGCTTGGAAAATAAATAATAATCAAATCATGACATTACAATGCTAACAATACGTTTAGTTTATCTTAGCGACTCACGCGGCAAAAATTACGCACGGAAATTCAGCGTGCTGTCTGTTCTTAGGCATTAAGTACGCGGAATTTCCGCCAGTTTTGAGCAGGTGTGACACTGGGCTTACGTCGGAAAAGTTTGCATCCCACGTCACCGAGTGTAGTACTCGAAGGTAAGAAGGGCAGTTCTAAGGAGGCTCTAGGAGCCACATCCGTGTCCAATAAATAGGTGGAAATGTTACCTAAAACACAGCACAGATTATGTATAACATCATTTTTTGTTATCAAAATTATTATGTAAAGTTTACATAATTATTATTACATTGTTCCAGTTATTTTTCTTATTATAATTCATAGACAATATGTATAGTTAATCAGGCCAAGATGGAGATGGTGGATGAGCTACATTACTATAAACTGATTGCTTCCAAATAGCGCTAGAGAGAACTGGATGAAAGTTGGGAGGCCTGTGTCCTGCACTGGATACACTCAAGTTAGTATTGAGGTAGTTCCCCAACTACCTCATTACTAACCTGAGTTTATACTACAATCATGAACTGAATTGTCAAAGTTTTCGCTACTCTCTTATTAGTTATCGGTTTTGAGGAGACCGGGTAACAGTCTAGTTGTTATGCTGAGTGCAATTTTGCATTCTCGACAAATTTCTGGCAGTTGTCTTATTATACATTGATAATCAAATAAAAATACGACACCTGGTTTATGATGAATAAATACTTTTAGATTTTTTATGTTTGACAGTATTTCTGAATACACGTCTTTCCGAGAACAGAATCGCCCCATTGTGTTAGTGGTAGACAGTGTCACGTCTTGGGTTGCAGAATTTGTACGAAAGAGTCACCGCGACCCTGGATCGCAAAGGGCATTAGGAGGAACATGGATGGGTTTTAGTCAGTAAGAGTCTGACACTCCTTTTCCGCTCCACCTAGAGCGGGAGAAATCGTTAGATAATTTCCCACCCTTAAAAAAAGGCAGTGTCATCTGATTATATCACTGCGTGCGTGCGGGTTTATTGCCCCGCTTGCCTAAACCCAACGGTAAGACGGCTAGTATACTTATATTCAAAAATCACCTGCTAAAAAAAACATTTTATTGTTACATCGTGTTGAGATTCAGTAACATTCTCAAGTCTCAACACGGATCAGTGACCTCCTTCAATTTGACGAGTATGCAAAATTGCACCTAGTATTAAAACAGATAGGGTATAGTTTTAGATAAATTCGTCTGTTACACTTACTTCTGCTAATTTTAGCCTTGGCCTTACATAATGAATCCATAGATGGTACATGCATATGCACGTCTGGTAGAGAATCCCAGGCAGGTCTTTTATCTATCATTTAAAATCACAGATTATGAATTGCATTATATTATCAGATCATTCTTGTTTTTATTCGAGTTTATTTCTATAAAAAAAAATCGCTCAATATTTTAATGAATTACGTCAAATTAATTGAATTTGTCAAATATGTTTGCATTCTGCCGTGTGGCATAGAATGGCACTGCCACTAATTTTCCTGCGGGTGTCTTGAGAGGCGTGTAGGCGGGATATGCACCGGGGGGGGGGGGGGGGGGCAGCAGCGCCTCCGATGACTTATCACCAAAACTGCGATCGCCAACCCGCCTGCCACGCGTGGTGATTATGGCAATTACCAAAAACAAAACATAACAAAAAGGACTTTGAGGCTATCTTTTGGGAGGCCTACGTCCAGCAATGGACATCGTTCGACTAAAATGACATCAATAATGAAGAATGTAGAAGTAACACTTATGCTTAGAAACCCTAGTTTGAAATTAAACAGCGTTTAATATCCAAACCATTACAATTACTTATTTTGATAAAAAGGTCAAATTTTGACATGGGTTGGGTCATTTTGGAATAACTAAACAGTTACTTAGTTCACAATAATTGAGAAAATTACATCAAGAAAATAGCCTGTGCAACGTTTAAGCGTTATCATTATCGCAGATATGATAACGCTTAAACATACCTACACACCGTTCACCGTATGATGCCCCCCTACCGTGATGTTGGCACTATCGCATTATGGGTGCAAGACGGGTTGACAAGGCAATAGTGCCAACATCACAGCAGGGACATCTTTTAGGGGACAATGTTTACGAACGGCGTTACAAATTACAATTGGGTTATTGACCCCAATAACCAATAATTCCAATACCTGAATATTAGATTAAAATTTAATGGAAATTAATAAATTGTTAATCAATTGAATTGGCAAATAAGTGACGTCACAGTTTACTATTTTCATCATACACTTTAACGAGTTAATCTTGTTTTGACAGCTCAAAAAGTACGTCAAATACCCAATGTATTTACCGGATCGGGCAGGTCATGTCTACCGCATGCACAGTGACCGCTGGGCAAAAGTCTCCGTTGTATTTTAGTTAAAACAATATTTTGAAGGGGACATTACCTGGCCGGAAATGTACCATGGTCCGCCTAGATACAGCTTTCTTCGGATAATGATCCTCAGAGATGTTGGACGAAGATACGAAAAGAGTAGACCAGTTCTCATGAGGGGATGCCCTGCCTGGGATTGCGTCAGTTCCAATCCCTTCGTCTGCCTTCCTCAACCTTACCCTTTGTTTTCTTTCACCCGGTGCGCTAATTTGACAAAATTTATCATTCGTCATGTTAATATGTTGAAAGACTTCTATAGTTTTATTTTGGAATATCGATTCTGTATCATTGGACGATACTTCTTTCATGTAAAACTTTTTTCCTCTCCCACAAACCTGCGGGTCGTGGCTGGTCATTGAAGATGTGCTTATTGCCGGAGCTGAAATAGGTGTTCTGTTTTATTATACTAGTCGATTTTTCCCGCGACTTCATCCGCGTAAAAGTTGGTTTTCGCGCAACCAGATGAAGCCGCGGAATAAAAAGTAGCCTAAATGGAACCCTAGACCTTAGCGTTGCAGTCGCGCTAAGGACCACTAGGCTAACGAGGCAGTAAATTATAATACCTCAATCAATTTTACGGGTACGTTACGAAACCCTAAGATGTGAGTGAAACCGCGGGCAACAGCTAGTAGACTTATAATGTACTTACTCGAAACCACTCGACTGGCATCTCGCAGTATGTTTATATGAGTGTCGCTTGAATCAATCCTGCAAGAGGAAAGGTCACAGACGGAGGAACACGCCGCGCTATCGTCAGACGCCGGGATTACTAAGAATATAGACGAAGCGGCCAAGAAGCGCTTATTTGACTTAATTTTGTCAATAATCTTCGACACGTCGAGTTTACTTGGCAAGTGGTTGAATAGTACCACAGGATCTTCAGCCTCAGCACACGGCAATTCATTTTCTCTCTTCCTATTTCTAAAGTTGAGTTTTATTTGAGACATTCTTAGTACAGTAAATTCGGGTTGCGGGATTATAGTTCTTGTGTTTCTTGGTAACTTGTGTTTCTTATATGCATCAGAATGGTAGATCGCATCGTAGCTGTCGGAATAAAAACGTAAAAATGTTTAGTATCAAAAGAAGTTTAGTCCTTTTGAAAATTAAAAAAGTCTTGTAACACTTAATAAAAAGTATTATGTACCATCACGCCTGTATTCTCCGAAGAGTTAGTCAGAGGGGACCAATGTATACTCACAGTTCGCCGGTATACTTAGGAGTTAGGACCCATGTAATAGGGGGCGAGCCTATTGCCATTAACTGGGCACAAATCCAAACTCCGAGGTGCTACTGAGAATTTCATAGAAAAACTTAATAACACTTTTTTGCTCGACCTGGGAATCGAACCCAGGACCTCTATCGTAGCAGTCGTGCTTAGGACAACTAGGCTAACGAGGCAGTTACTACTACATAGTTAGTTAGAAACTATTATGTACTATCATGTATATACTCGTATATATACCCAGATGTCGAATTCGAGATCAAAAATGTCAAGAAAAGTGTTGTCAAATTATAAATTTGTCGAAAAGTACTAAGTACCTAAAACATAGTTCTAAAATTGTAGGCATATTTTTAACAGGTAAAATATAATATTCCACACAGTTTCAACTTTAAAGCGACGTAAACTACGATCAAAGTATGAAATATAACTGTTTTTTAATAAAATTGAGCAAATATTTTTTATTCTTCTGGCAATAGTGGCAAGTGTGGCAACACACCGCTTGCGTAACGTAACGCGTGCATACGTTACGCAAGCGGTGTGTCCTGTCACATACAGTTCTATACATTACAACTCAGTGGTATGTGCACGTATACGTGCACATGTACGCATACGCATCCGGTCTGCTGGAGCCTTTAAGCTGGTTTGGCTGGCCTGCGCCAGTTGTTTAGCCTAAGTACTTTTAAGGTAAGCTTCCACAGAATCACAACGTACGTATTGGACGCATCGTATCAAACGGTTCGTAGTATTCTTTATAAAGTAAGTAATACAAGTGCGTCCACTGATCTGCATCCTACGGACCGCACGAATCTGATCGGCGCAATGCCGACGTTGATGCTCGGAGGGACAACTTTTGCGACACGTGCCGATGACGTCATTGGGATGGGGAACAGAGGACGCACCCCGCGCACTCGTTCTTAAATATGACGTGTGCCCAGATCTTATGTTTTCCTTCATTATCTCATAAACACATTCCACACGTAGGTTTACTACGAAAATCCGAATTAAATGGAGTTGGCATTCCGAATGCTGGTAGTTGCGTCGGCAAATCCGATCAATGCGGGTACATTGGACGCAATGTTAAAAAATATCAGCAGTACATACAATGCGTCGGATACGTACTGTGTGGAACCGTGGACGCTTACCTTTAGTAAACGTTCATCATCAATGGGTCAGTTACCTTGTTGTTGGTCCGTCTAGTGAACTATTACTCATATCTTCAGTGGACTGGTAGCCCGAGTAATGTGCAGAGCTAGATGTGACACTGCTGTCCGCTACCGACATTAAACTGATTGTATCTCTGCTGTTGCTTGTGCTTGTGTAGCATAAAGACATCTCGCTTTTTATTACAATAATTGAATCAAAACTGCTTGCAGCAGATCTAGTTTTTAATGTCAAGTCTTTGTAAACATCACAGAATGGTCGATGCCGGTTTGAAATTTCCACTATTCTTTTAGATTTACGTGTTCTGCCTTCGTAGGGTGGTGTACTACTTTGCAGACAGATGTCCTCGCTTTCGGAACTGCGCGGTCTGGTACTATTGCTTTCAACAGAACTGCAGTTTTTTGGAGTGTAATTAGCATCATTACTAAAAGGACCTGATTCTAAACTAGACACTCTGTAAGTTGAGTATTTGAAACGTTTATGTTCAGTATGTTCGTCACCGTGAATTTCATGTACTGTTATATAATTTTTAAAGGTCATTGTATATGAGGGTGAGCCAACAGCACTTCCAACGGTAACTTTTATACCCTCGCTGTCAATGAAGGCCCCATTCTTAATGCCAGGAATACATTCGTAATCACAATCGCACAAGGATGATATGTCTGGAGATGTTACTTTGATTTTAACATAACTGTGCTTAAATCTGATTTTCTTTTTGTCGCAACCGCAGGCACGGTCGCATACTGTTGTTTTAGTAATATCTTCATATTCTTGAGCCTCTATTCCTACACCTTTTTTTGATGCTGAAACAGTGACTTTTTTCTCTGCCTTTGCAGGTGAACGAGGACTTGCCATTATTTTGGCTATAAGAGATTTCTCCGATGGCGTCCGTCCTACAGGTAATGGGATTCCCAAATCGTGTAGACCTCTTAATATCTTTTCCTTCTGTGCGTGTGTTTTGCCTTCCAATGGCAGTAGACCGCCAGCTGCAGCTGCTTTTTCATGTTTGTCTCTAATAGCTTTATTTTTAGGTTCAGGAGGTAGGCCAAGGTCGGCGCGAACCTTGTCAATAAGTTTTTTTTCGGATGGGGTTTGACCTTCGGGAAGGGGAATACCTTTCATAGCTAGTCCTCTAAGAATTTTTTCTCTTTCTTCAGGTGATTTGCCTTTGAGCGGAGTTAATAATCCCTCTGCTTTCGCTTTACGCATTCTCTCCGAAGGTGAAGTGACCTCAGAAATCCCTATTGATGCTGCATCAGGACTTGCCAATACTTTGGCTATAAGAGCTTTTTCCGAGGGGGTTCGTCCTACAGGTAATGGAATACCCATTTTTTGTTGACCTCGTAATAGCTTTTCTTTTTGCTTAGGTGTTTTGCCTTCTAGTGGTAGTAGCAACCCAGCTTTAGCTGCTTCTTCATGTTTATCTTTAATTTCTTTAGTTGTAGGTTCAATAGGTACACCTAAGTCGTTGCGAACTTTGTCAATAAGTTTTTTTTCTGATGGTGAATGAGCGTCTGGAAGGGGTACACCTCGCATAGCTATTGCTCTTAAAAGCTTCTCTTTTTCATCTGGTGGTTTACCTTCTAGTGACTTCAGTATATCCGCTGTTTTAATTGAAGCTGAACGAGGACGTGCAGTTATTTTGGCTATGAGAGATTTCTCCGATGGCGTACGTCCTTCAGGTAACGGGATGCCCAAATCGTGTAAGCCTTGTAAAGTCTTTTCCTTCTCTGTAGGGGTCTTTCCTTCCAATGGCTGTAATAAGCCAGCTTTAGCTGCTTTGACATGTTTGTCTCTAATCGATTTAGTTTTGGGTTCAGGTGGTAGGCCAAGGTCGTTGCGAACCTTGTCAATTAGTTTTTTCTCTGATGGTGATTTACCTTCTGGAAGTGGCAATCCTTTCATAGCTAGTCCTTTTAGAATTTTTTGTTTTTGTTCAGGTGTTTTGCCTTCTAGCGGACTCAATAATCCTTCCGCTTTCGCTCTACGCAATTGTTCCGAAGGCGCCAGGACTGCTGATGCTGCCTTTGAAGGTGCACGAGGACTGGCTTTTATTTTGGCTATAAGAGATTTCTCCGATGGCGTCCGTCCTTCAGGTAACGGGATTCCCAAATCGTGTAAACCTTTTAAAGTTTTTTTCTTCTCTGATGGGGTCATTCCTTCCAGTGGCTGTAATAAGCCAGCTTTAGCTGCTTTGTAATGTTTGTCTCTAATAGACTTAGTTTTGGGTTCAGGAGGTAGGCCAAGGTCGTCACGAACCTTGTCAATTAGTTTTTTGTCTGATGGTGATTTACCTTGTGGGAGTGGCAAACCTCTCATAGCTAGGCCTTTAAGAATTTTTTCTTTTTGTTCAGGTGTTTTGCCTTCGAGTGGTGTCAATAATCCTTCCTCTTTCGCTCGACGCATTTGTCCTGAAGGCGTCAGGACTGCTGACGCTGCCTTTGAAGGTGCACGAGGACTGGCCTTTATTTTGGCTATAAGAGATTTCTCCGATGGCGTCCGTCCCTCAGGTAACGGGATGCCTAAATCGTGTAAGCCTTTTAAAGTCTTTTCCTTTTCTGTAGGGGTCTTGCCTTCCAGTGGTTGTAATAA
The DNA here is from genome assembly GCA_932526535.1 of Caradrina clavipalpis. Lineage (NCBI taxonomy): Eukaryota > Metazoa > Arthropoda > Insecta > Lepidoptera > Noctuidae > Caradrina > Caradrina clavipalpis. The sequence continues at coordinate 2,657,883 of OW052087.1, forward strand.
GCCAGCTTTAGCTGCTTTGTCATGTTTGTCTCTAATAGATTTAGTTTTGGGTTCAGGAGGTAGGCCAAGGTCGTCGCGAACCTTGTCAATTAGTTTTTTGTCCGATGGTGTTTTACCTTCTGGCAGTGGCAAACCTTTCATAGCTAGTCCCTTTAGAATTTTTTCTTTTTGTTCAGGCGTTTTGCCTTCGAGCGGAGTCAATAATCCTTCCGCTTTCGCTCGACGCATTTGTTCCGAAGGCGCCAGGACTGCTGATGCTGCCTTTGAAGGTGCACGAGGACTGGCCTTTATTTTGGCTATAAGAGATTTCTCCGATGGCGTCCGTCCTTCAGGTAACGGGATACCCAAATCGTGTAAACCTTTTAAAGTCTTTTCCTTCTCTGCAGGGGTCTTGCCTTCCAGTGGCTGTAATAAGCCAGCTTTAGCAGCTTTGAAATGTTTGTCCCTAATAGATTTAGTTTTGGGTTCAGGAGGTAGGCCAAGGTCGTCGCGAACCTTGTCAATTAGTTTTTTGTCCGATGGAGTTTTACCTTCTGGCAGTGGCAAACCTTTCATAGCTAGTCCCTTTAGAATTTTTTCTTTTTGTTCAGGTGTTTTGCCTTCAAGCGGAGTCAATAATCCCTCCGCTTTCGCTCTTCGCAATTGTTCTGACGGCGCCACGATCGCAGAAGCTGCCTTTAAAGGTGCACGAGGACTTGCCATAATTTTGGCTATAAGAGACTTCTCAGATGGCGTTCGCCCCACAGGTAATGGAATACCCATATTATGTTGACCTCGTAGTAGCTTTTCCTTCTGTTTAGGTGTTCTGCCTTCTAATGGATAAAGTAAGCCAACTTTAGCAGCTTTTTTATGTCTATCTCTAATTTCTTTAGTTTTAGGTTCAACTGGTACACCTAAGTCAGTCCGAACCTTGTTTAACAATTTTTTTTGTGATGGTGTTTTACCTTCTGGCAGAGGAATACCTTTCATAGCTAATCCTCTTAGAATTTTTTCTCTTTGATCAGGTGTTTTGCCATCGAGTGTAGTCAGTAATCCTTCCGCTTTTGCTTTACGCATTTGTTCCGACGGCGGAAAAATACCTGAACCTAGCATTGAAGGTTCACGAGGACTGGCCTTTATTTTGGCTATAAGAGATTTCTCCGATGGCGTCCGTCCCTCAGGTAATGGAATACCCAAATTATGTTGACCTCGTAATATATTTTCCTTCTGTTTAGGAGTTTTGCCTTCCAATGGAAGTAATAAACCAGCTACAGCTGCCTTTTCATGTTTATCTCTAATAGATTTACTCTTGGGTTCAACAGGTAGACCAAGGTCAGCGCGAACCTTGTCAATAAGTGCTTTTTCTGATGGAGTTTTAGCTTCTGGGAGGGGTAAACCTCGCGTTGCTAGTCCTTTTAGAATCTTTTCTCTTTGTTCAGGTGTTTTACCTTTGAGTGGAGTCAGTAATCCTTCTGCTTTTGCTCTACGCATATGCTCCGAAGGCGCCAGGATCTCTGAAACTGCTTGCGATGGTGGACGAGAACTTGCCATTACTCTGGCTATAAGAGATTTCTCCGATGGCGTCCGCCCCACTGGTAACGGAATACCCATTTTATGTTGACCTCGTAGTATATTTTCCTTTTGTTTAGGTGTTTTGCCTTCCAAGGGCAGTAGTAAGCCAGCTAAAGCTGCTTTTTCATGTTTATCTCTAATAGCTTTGTTCTTGGGTTCAATGGGTAGGCCAAGGTCATCGCGAACCTTGTTAATTAGTTTTTTTTCTGATGGTGACTGTCCTTCTGGTAGGGGTATACCACGCATAGCTAGTGCTCTTAGAATTTTTTCTCTTTGTTCAGGTGTTTTGTCTTTAAGCGGAGTTAATAATCCTTCCGCTTTCGCTCTACGCATTTGTTCCGAAGGCGCCAGGACTGCTGACGCTGCTTTTGAAGGTTCACGAGGACTGGCCTTTATTTTGGCTATTAGAGACTTCTCTGATGGCGTGCGTCCTTCGGGTAACGGGATTCCCATATTATGTAAATCTTTTAAAATCTTTGCCTTCTCTGAAGGTGTTTTACCTTCTAATGGCTGTAGTTTGCCAGCTTTAGCTGCTTTTTCCTGCATATCTCTGATAGCTTTATTTTTAGGTTCAGGAGGTAGGCCAAGGTCGGCGCGAACCTTGTCAATTAGTTTTTTTTCTGATGGTGATTTACCTTCTGGAAGTGGCAATCCTTTCATAGCTAGTCCTTTTAGAATTTTTTGTTTTTGCTCAGGTGTTTTGCCTTCTAGCGGAGTTAACAATCCTTCTGCTTTCGCTCTACGCATTTGTTCAGAAGGCGCCAGGACTGCTGAAGCTGCTTTTGAAGGTTCACGAGGACTAGCCTTTATTTTGGCTATTAGAGACTTCTCTGATGGCGTGCGTCCTTCGGGTAGCGGGATTCCCATATTATGTAAATCTTTTAAAATCTTTGCCTTCTCTGTCGGTGTCTTGCCTTCTAATGGCTGTAATTTGCCAGCTTTAGCTGCTTTTTCCAGTTTATCTCTGATAGCTTTATTTTTAGGTTCAGGAGGTAGGCCAAGGTCGGCGCGAACCTTGTCAATAAGTTTTTTTTGTGATGGTGTTTTACCTTCTGGAAGTGGCAAACCCTTCCTAGCTAGTCCTTTTAGAATCTTTTCTCTTTGTTCAGGTGTTTTGCCGTCGAGCGGAGTCATTAATCCTTCCGCTTTCGCTCGACGCATTTGTTCTGAAGGTGCCAGGACTGCTGATGCTGCCTTTGAGGGTGCACGAGGACTGGCCTTTATTTTGGCTATAAGAGATTTCTCCGATGGCGTCCGTCCTTCAGGTAACGGGATGCCCAAATCGTGTAAACCTTTTAAAGTCTTTTCCTTCTCTGCAGGAGTCTTGCCTTCCAGTGGCTGTAATAAGCCAGCTTTAGCTGCTTTGAAATGTTTGTCTCTGACAGCTTTATTTTTAGGTTCAGGAGGTAGGCCAAGGTCGGCGCGAACCTTGTCGACCAGTTTTTTTTGTGATGGTGTTTTACCTTCTGGGAGGGGAATACCTTTCATAGCTAGTCCTTTTAGAATTTTTTCTTTTTGTTCAGGTGTTTTGCCATCGAGCGGAGTTAATAATCCTTCCGCTTTCGCTCTACGCATTTGTTCCGAAGGCGCCAGGACTGCTGACGCTGCTTTTGAAGGTTCACGAGGACTGGCCTTTATTTTGGCTATTAGAGACTTCTCTGATGGCGTGCGTCCTTCGGGTAGCGGGATTCCCATATTATGTAAATCTTTTAAAATCTTTGCCTTCTCTGTCGGTGTTTTGCCTTCTAATGGCTGTAATTTGCCAGCTTTAGCTGCTTTTTCCAGTTTATCTCTTATAGCTTTATTTTTAGGTTCAGGAGGTAGGCCAAGGTCGGCGCGAACCTTGTCAATAAGTTTTTTTTGTGATGGTGTTTTACCTTCTGGGAGGGGAATACCTTTCGTAGCGAGTCCTCTTAGAATTTTTTCTCTTTGATCAGGTGTTTTGTCATCGAGGGTAGTCAGTAATCCTTCCGCTTTGGCTTTACGCAATTGTTCTGAAGGTGCCAGGACCGCTGAACCTGCCTTAGAAGGTGGTCGAGAACCTGCCAATACTTTGGCTATAAGAGACTTCTCAGATGGCGTTCGGCCCACAGGTAATGGAATACCCATCTTATGTTGACCCCGTAGTAGCTTTTCTTTCTGTTTAGGTGTTTTGCCTTCTAACGGATATAGTAAGCCAACTGTAGCTGCTTTTTCATGTTTGTCTCTAATAGCTTTATTTTTGGGTTCAACAGGTAGACCAAGATCAGCACGAACCTTGTCAACCAGTTTTTTTTGTGATGGTGTTTTACCTTCAGGGAGGGGAATACCTTTCATAGCGAGTCCTCTTAGAATTTTTTCTCTTTGATCAGGTGTTTTGCCATCGAGGGTAGTCAGTAATCCTTCCGCTTTTGCTTTACGCAATTGTTCTGAAGGTGCCAGGACCGCTGAACCTGCCTTAGAAGGTGGACGAGATTCTGCCAATATTTTGGCTATAAGAGACTTCTCAGATGGCGTTCGGCCCACAGGTAATGGAATACCCATGTTATGTTGACCTCGTAGTAGCTTTTCTTTCTGTTTAGGTGTTTTGCCTTCTAACGGATATAGTAAGCCAACTGTAGCTGCTTTTTCATGTTTGTCTCTGATAGCTTTATTTTTGGGTTCAACAGGTAGACCAAGATCAGCGCGAACCTTGTCAACCAGTTTTTTTTGTGATGGTGTTTTACCTTCTGGGAGGGGAATACCTTTCATAGCGAGTCCTCTTAGAATTTTTTCTCTTTGATCAGGTGTTTTGCCATCGAGAGTAGTCAGTAATCCTTCTGCTTTTGCTTTACGCAATTGTTCTGAAGGTGCCAGGACTGCTGAACCTGCCTTAGAAGGTGTACGAGAACCTGCCAATACTTTGGCTATAAGAGACTTCTCAGATGGCGTTCGCCCCACAGGTAATGGAATACCCATCTTATGTTGACCACGTAGTAGCTTTTCCTTCTGTTTAGGCGTTTTGCCTTCTAATGGATATAGTAAGCCTTCTTTAGCAGCTTTTTTATGTTTATCTCTAATGTCTTTATTTTTAGGTTCAACTGGTACACCTAAGTCAGTCCGAACCTTGTTTATCATTTTTTTTTGTGATGGTGTTTTACCTTCTGGGAGGGGAATACCTTTCATAGCGAGTCCTCTTAGAATTTTTTCTCTTTGATCAGGTGTTTTGCCATCGAGAGTAGTCAGTAATCCTTCCGCTTTGGCTTTACGCAATTGTTCTGAAGGTGCCAGGACTGCAGAAGCTGCCTTAGAAGGTGGGCGAGAACCTGCCAATACTTTGGCTATGAGAGACTTCTCAGAAGGCGTTCGCCCTACAGGTAATGGAATACCCATCTTATGTTGACCTCGTAGTAGCTTTTCCTTCTGTTTGGGTGTTTTACCTTCTAGTGGCAGTAGTAATCCAACTTTAGCTGCTTTCTCATGTTTATCTCTAATATCTTTATTTTTTGGTTCAATAGGCACACCTAGATCGGTGCGAACCTTATTTATAATTTTTTTTTCTGATGGTGATTGGCCTTCTGGGAGGGGAATACCTTTCATAGCTAGTCCTCTTAGAATTTTTTCCCTTTCGTCAGGTGTTTTGCCTTTGAGTGTAGTTAGTAATCCTTCCGCTTTTGCTCTACGCATTTGTTCTGAAGGCGCCAGGACTGAACTTGCCTTTGAAGGTGCACTAGGCATTTCTCTTATTTTGGCTATTAGAGCCTTCTCTGATGGCGTCCGTCCTTCAGGTAATGGGATTCCCATGTCATGTAGGCCTTTTAGGATCTTTTCCTTCTCTGCAGGTGTTTTGCCTTCTAATGGTTGTAGTTTGCCAGCTTTTCCTGCTTTATCAAGTTTATCTCTAATAGCTTTAGTTTCAGGTTCAGGAGGTAGGCCAAGGTCGGCGCGAACCTTGTCAATAAGTTTTTTTTCGGATGGTGTTTTACCTTCTGGGAGGGGAATACCTTTCATAGCTAGTCCTCTAAGAATTTTTTCTCTTTGCTCCGGTGTTTTTCCATCGAGGGTAGTAAGTAATCCTTCCGCTTTTGCTTTACGCATTTGTTCCGAAGGTGCTATTGAAGCTCCTGTTTTTAGCTTATCTTCTTTTTGTAAATGACCACAAAGTATACAATTACAATTTTCGCAATTTTTCTTTTTGTAACAATCGTACAAACTCTTCATCACTTCAAACATAGCATCCGAGTTACAAGAACAACAACAATTACCATCTGAAGAGCCTATTTGGCACCTATAGATTTTAAATGTTGTTTGTCTAGGATAACTAAATGGGATTAAGGTTTTGTCGAACGGATGCTCAGACACTGCATTGATAATGTAATTTGATTGAAAAGGGCTTCCTTTGTTTTTTTTTAGCTTTTCCATTCCATGTCTGTTTTTGTTTCGTGGCTGGGTTGACATTTTACAATTGTTTAGTTCAGGCATACTCGACCGTCTGTTGAACAGAACTGGCTTCTTGGATTGACTGTTTTTTGATAAATAAGAAGCGACTGTGGGTTGAGCATATTTATAAACATAACGCTTTTTGCGGTTTTTTAATCTCTTTTTACCAACAATTATTATACTCTCGTTTTCTATACTAGGGCTGTTATCTTGATTGAAATAAGAGAATTCATTTTGTAAATGTTTGTTTGAATTGACGTCGTTCAATAAGTCTTTCATCATGTTATTTTTTCCTTTTCAAAACTCGAGACTGACAAACTATTCTGATTTTTAAGCTTGAACATAAATAAATATCATTAAATCTTCATTTTTTAACATCAGTATGTGCCATAATATGGCTATGGCATTTTCTATAAGAATCCGTTATCGGGTGATCATTACTATTATGTGTTCCAAATTTTGTATATATTGACTGGGATAAAGTTATACTTTTAACTGAGCTGAAAAAAAAAATGAAACAATAAATCAATACCTCTGAAATTATCTAATTACTTTCGCGCCAAATCTTAGGATTTAAAGTAGAATAAAATCTTTTTCTAACTTTCTGAGATAAGAGTTAAATCTGACATATGCATTGGGGTCTGTGCTTTGTAAACAGGAAACATATTTGACAAATTAGTTGTAAAAGACTAGCTTCTGCCCGCGATTTCATCCGCACGGGTGTTTTCACCAGTGTTGAGTCTTTGGTTACAGCTCCGCTCCCGTTGGTGGTAGCGTGATGTCACGCCACGTCAAAGCTTATGACACGGGGAAAAGAATTTTCAAAATCAGTTTGGTAGATTCAGAAATTATCCCCTACAACCTCACACGTTACCTCTTTATAATATTAATTCTTATAGATAAATAAATTAAAATATAGTAAATCACAATAAAAATTCACGCTTAATTGCAAAGTAAATTACAATAAGTGGCTCAATTACAAGACTAACGGCACTTCGTAACTTGATTTGGGAACCTCTGCATCCGAAATAGGTGGTAATTTGTATCTCGGAACACATGCAATCCATCCCCTATAATATATTGTACAATTTTGAAGCAATTATGAATCCATTCTAATGCAAAATAATTGGTAGTTAGTTTTCATTAATTAATAATGAATTTAAATTCATCAGAAATAGAGCTAAAACTTATGCGCAAGATGATCTATAAATAATGTTACGAGTATAAAGAGGTTTTTTTGGTTAGTTTTTATGTTAATAAGCAGTTTTTATCATAAATAATTCATAATAGATAAAAATACAATAGAAAGTTGACATATAAATTACTTTATTTTGCACGTAATTACGAAATCACGTGCAAGATACTATTTCGAGCGACATTATTCCTATTATATTACTAGCGACCTGCCCGCGTCTTCGTGCGCGTGGCTTATGGGTTATGCCTTTGGTTAAAGGCTTATTCAAACCTGAGCGATATTCGCTGCCGCTGTGGGTAGAGGTACATACCGCGCGGGTTTTGCTCAGGTATTTAGTATCAAGTACCGCGGCTAGAGCGACCTGAGCGATATTCCCTGCCGCTGTGCGTAGAGGTACATACCACGCGGGTTACGAACGGTAGCGAATACCGCTTAGGTCTGAACAGTAATATTACTGCATACCCACTGGGTTTTCTCTGCCGCAGACGGTAGCGAATACCGCTTAGGTCTGAATAGGCCTTAATGCTCCGCTCCCGTACCTCGTAACGTAATTTTATATAGCCTATGTTACTCAGGAATAATGTAGCTATCTATTGGTGATCAAATAGTTAAAATCGGTCCAGTAGATTAGGAGCCTATTCATTACAAACTAACAAAAAAACCTTACCTCTTTATAACAATATAGTAATACTCGTAAGTATATATTATTAAGTTTCATGACAATGAGATAGATACATACGTAATTATCATCGTGTAGTTTTCAAATCGGCAATAACCAAACTGTTAAATTATTTATTTGTTTATTTACGCACATGATAAAAGAAAACTGCATACAGGTGCACGAGGATTGGCTTTTATTTTGGCTATTAGAGATGTCTCTGAAGGCGTCCGTCCTTCAGGTAATGGGATTCCCATATTGTGCAGACCTTTTAGGATCTTTTCCTTCTCTGCAGGTGTTTTGCCTTCTAAAGGTTGTAGTAAGCCGGCTTTAGCTGCTTTATCATGTTTTTCCCTTATAGATTTCGATTTCGGTTCAGGAGGTAGGCCAAGGTCCGCACGGACCTTGTGAACCAGTTTTTTTTGTGATGGTTTTTTACCTTCTGGGAGGGGAATACCTTTCATAGCTAGTCCTCTTAGAATTGTTTCTCTTTGATCAGGTGTTTTGCCACCGCGAGTAGTCAGTAATCCTACCGCTTTTGCTTTACGCAATTGTTCTGAAGGTGCCAGGACTGCTAAACCTGCCTTAGAAGGTGGACGAGAACCTGCCAATACTTTGGCTATAAGAGACTTCTCAGATGGCGTTCGCCCCACAGGTAATGGAATACCCATGTTATGTTGACCTCGTAGTAGCTTTTCTTTCTGTTTAGGTGTTTTGTCTTTTAACGGATATAGTAAGCCAACTGCAGTTGCTTTTTCATGTTTGTCTCTAATAGCTTTATTTTTGGGTTCAACAGGTACACCAAGATCAGCGCGAACCTTGTCGACCAGTTTTTTTTGTGATGGTGTTTTACCTTCTGGGAGGGGAATACCTTTCATAGCTAGTCCTCTCAGAACTTCTTCTCTTTGATTAGGTGTATTGTCATCAAGCGTAGTCTGTAATCTTTCCGCTCTTGCTTTACGCAATTGTTCTGAAGGTGCCAGGACCGCTGAACCTGCCTTAGAAGGTGGACGAGAACCTGCCAAAACTTTGGCTATAAGAGACTTCTCAGATGGCGTTCGGCCCACAGGTAATGGAATACCCATCTTATGTTGACCTCGTAGTAGCTTTTCTTTCTGTTTAGGTGTTTTGCCTTCTAACGGATATAGTAAGCCAACAGTAGCTGCTTTTTCATGTTTGTCTCTAATAGCTTTATTTTTGGGTTCAACAGGTAGACCAAGATCAGCGCGAACCTTGTCGACCAGTTTTTTTTGTGATGGCGTTTTACCTTCTGGGAGGGGAATACCTTTCATAGCTAGTCCTCTAAGAACTTTTTCTCTTTGATTAGGTGTATTGTCATCAAGCGTAGTCTGTAATCTTTCCGCTCTTGCTTTACGCAATTGTTCTGAAGGTGCCAGGACTGCTGAACCTGCCTTAGAAGGTGGACGAGAACCTGCCAATACTTTGGCTATAAGAGACTTCTCAGATGGCGTTCGCCCCACAGGTAATGGAATACCCATGTTATGTTGACCTCGTAGTAGCTTTTCTTTCTGTTTAGGTGTTTTGTCTTCTAACGGATATAGTAAGCCAACTGTAGCTGCTTTTTCATGTTTGTCTCTAATAGCTTTATTTTTGGGTTCAACAGGGAGACCAAGATCAGCGCGAACCTTGTCGACCAGTTTTTTTTGTGATGGCGTTTTACCTTCTGGGAGGGGAATACCTTTCATAGCCAGTCCTCTAAGAACTTTTTCTCTATGATCAGGTGTATTGTCTTCAAGCGTAGTCAGTAATCCTTCTGCTTTTGCTTTACGCAATTGTTCTGAAGGTGCTAGGACTGCTAAACCTGCCTTAGAAGGCGGAGAACAAGAACCTGCCATTACTTTGGCTATAAGAGATTTTTCAGATGGCGTTCGCCTCACAGGTAATGGAATACCCATCTTATGTTGACCTCGTGTAGTTTTTAAATCAGCAATAACCGAACTGTTAATTATTTATTTGTTTATTTACGCACATGATAAAAGAAAACTGCACACAGGTTCAGCTTACATTACAGGTTGAATCAGGGCAATGTGAGGAAGATGCCCTTTTTGAAGGTAGGCGACAGATGGAAGGAATGGAAGGAAGAAGCAGCGACGTGATATAAAAAAATGAGATGATTGGTTAATTACTATTTCTGTTCGTTCAAGGATTGTGCGGGTGTCACATGCCAGAAATTGACAGAACGTCATAACTAGGGCAGTGACATTTTGCAAATCAATTTTATTCATATCGATTGTAAGTCGATAAAATCTCTTTCTTATAAAAAAAAAACTTTTTTTTAATGAGTCATTACAGATAATAGTACGGAACCCTTCATGTGCGAGTCGGACTCGCACTCGCACCGGTTTTTATGATTTTTATTAAATAAATTAATATTTAAAAATAAGTTTTCAAAATAATAAGGCATTTTTAAAATATTATTAACGAGAAAGAGATTTTATCGACTTACAATCGATATGAATAAAATTGATTTGCAAAATGTCACTGCCCTAGTTATGACGTTCTGTCAATTTCTGGCATGTGTCACCCGCACCATCCTTGGGCGTAAAAAAAATAGTCCTCCCAAACAAATAGACACACATTTTCAGCACTCCTTTACCCTCCAAGATGCATTGGTTGGACATTGAAAGTGGTTGGGAACCCAATTGTCATTCCATTTAGTTAATGGTGTCGAGCTCATGGGGATTACTCCAACAATTGGGTTATCAACTCTAAGATTTCTACATTTTCACATAGGTACCTGTCATTTCCTGAATCAAATATAGATTTCCAAATAATCTGAATACCGGTAGTAATAGATCTTAGGCAGCCTTACATATGGATTTTCAATATATTAAAATAATAATAATGCAGGTACACGAAAATTTTATGCTTTGACTTTTTCTATGGTTTTTATGAAATTATGTCAATAGACTGATTGCATGTCCACAGACTTAAAATATTACTATGACATGACGTGTTAAAATAAAAATAGACGGAACTCGTGCAAACTAAGCTTAACCTTTTGACCTCCAAGACCTTAGGCTAGCCGCACACACACAATAATATTGACAATCCAATATTGTCAGAATTTCAAGATCTATAGAAAAATACCGCAATACGGGCCTCCGCCCACGACCGATTTTTTTGGACCGATAATCGGGCAGAAAAACGGGCCCGTTTTTTTCAAAAATTTCAACGCCCACGACCGTGTTTTCGTCGGTAACTTTCGAGGGAGGAGCTTAAAATAGCGGTCAAATTTTATATCGCAACTTTTATTTGACAGAGTTACCGATAGTATAAAAATAACGTTAATAGATTTAAGGTTATTTAAGTTACAATTTATCGTTAAATTGTTTATTGACGATATTTTTATCGTTTTTTTTTTAAACTATTGATCTTTCTAAGATGGAAGTAGCGTAGGACGGAGGTGTGGCGGGTCGCCCAGCTTAGCGTCGCGCTAATGTAGTGCCTAACAATACTTTGCCCGATTCTTACGAGTGAGAATAACACGCTTACTTTTACATCGTTCTGAAATCAAAAGTCATGAGATCCATCATAGTACCTAACAGAAGCTATTGGCACTATTATTTTCGATAAATAACAAAAATAAATAAAATAACACGAACATTTGTGAAATAGTAAGAACGCGAAGTAACGTTTCCTTGCAGTCAAGTCATATTTGTGTGTAAACCTTATCGACTATACATGCGTAAGGTAGCCTTTAAAGAATACATTAATCGATCAGACAGGAGCGCTACTAACATTTAACTCGAATAACAAAAAAAATGACGAATTTCCAACATCTTCGAGACGTCTTAAAAAAAAAACACGCAATAACAACTATTACTCGACTGGAGTTCCAGTGTTTCAGCTGCAGAACGATGTAAAAGTAACCGTATATGTTATTATTAGACCTGGTAATCGAACCCACGACTTCACGCTGATCAGACGCGCTTTGCGACCACAAGCCCAATATAGTTAGTCAGTGACAATTAATATAAACGTACAAAACGGCAACTTACCTAATTTAACGGTTCAATTTTCGAGTTCATGGAAATTAACGTTACGTAACGATTATTATTTTTTGATTTTCATAACGTTAACAAGCCCTGGATTTAAGTCAGCAAGCTTAGTCGTTGAAAACGAATGTTATTTTCATTCTTAATCATTTATTAAATTCGTTTGATTATATATATTTTTAATCCATTAACGTTATTTTTATATTAACGGTAAATCTGTCAAAGGTAATTTTATAAATATTTACCGGTATTTAAAACCCTGCGTAAATCAACACAATATTATTTACTTATTTAAATCACAGACGATTAATTTAGAAAACCTTGATTTACCATATTATTAATAAATAAATAAGCTTTTTAATAATAAATTATTGTTATTATTCAAATGCTTCAAACTCATAAGTACTAACTTAACATAACACCACAATTGTACACTTAATTCGCAATAACTGCTTTTGACTTTAGACTTTTGACTTTAGCAATGACACAACGTTCTTCCCTAGTAAAACCATGACGCATAGGGTAAGCGCCCCAGTGAATGAACACACCCCAGTGAATTAACAAATCTGAGTATTTTCCAAAAAATAATAAACTAAGATATTACCTTCTACTCAACGCAGTATTTTTTTTTTTGTAATTGCTGCTCTTTATTCTAACATAGTAACAACATTCATGTATTGCGATACTGTTCGTTTTAAAATGACGAGCGTTTAAAGTTGGCAGTGCTGGTGTAAATTTTCTTTGTTCGGGCAAGAATTTAGGACTTGGGTCAGACGCAAATTTTTTGATATCACTTTGCAGCCGTAATTAAAGTATGTACTATAAGTTATTTATAAATTCGAGTAATGGGTAGTTATAATATATGTATCAAATCAATTTCATTGCAATTTTTGCTAGTTTTAAGTAAATTATTGAGTGTTCCAGCATTGGCATTAAAAAACGTTTGAAATCCAGTGAATTAACGGTCGTTTATTCACTGGACAATCGTTAATTTCATTAAATCTAGTGAATGAACTATAACATTTTCATCATGTTAAATAAAAGCTTTCGTCATAAAAATGTAACCAATAAATAAATGAATACCACATTTTGAGTTACTAATTTTAGAGAACGGAGAACTAACAAATACATCAAAGCTCTGAGACTCTACTCCCAAGCTCATAAAGGAAAGACGGGAACGGAACGGGCAGTCTTCAGTGGGTGCAGGTTCAGTCGGAATAAGCTCGGCTTATAAGGCAGATCCTGAAATCCATCAAACGCGACACACCTCAAATGCTGACGAAGCTGGAGACTAATGATGGCAGGATCATCTTGTCTAAACTAGAGCTTTTGAGGGAGGTAGAGAAGTTCTAAAAACCCGTCTCTAGTCCAACAAAAGACCCAAGAGCTAGACTGACCTGACACTACACCGATGAGATCCCGGACGTCAGCCTATATGAGATAAATATGGCTTCTTAACAACTTAAGGACAACAAGGTGCCGGGGAAGACGGAATCACTTCTGTACTACTGAAGTGCCTATGTCCAGCAGTGGACATCGTTCGGCTCATATCAAGATGAATTGATTGATGACGTTGGTTAGGCTTATGAAGGTATATAATGATTAAGTAAGAGTTTAAAGGCTTACACTTTGTTAAAAAAAAAATGATTGTAGCAGATTTAGAGGCTTTTTTTTATAGACGGGAAATCATCAAATAACTTCCCCCGCCTTGGGCGGGGCGGGAGGGAGTGTCAGACTTTTACTGACTAAAACCCGTCTATGTTCCTTCATGTGCCCTTTGCGTTCCGGGGGCGCGGTATCTCTTTCGAACAACCCGCAGAGATTTAGAGGCTAAGGATTTATGTTCATTTATTTATTCCATTTTGAACTGCATTTGATATAATAATAAGGATTTTTCGTAACTATTAATTCAACAAAAACTTGTGTTCAATCACTGGTTCTAATGCTGTACATTTACTGGAAAATTTCATTCATTCACTGGGGTTTAAGGGTATTTTTCAATATATTGCCAAATATCTAAAAAAGTATACAGGTTTTGTCGTAAAACCAAGTTAAAAAATATTCTTTAGTAGACATAGATTACCAAAATATAAAACCTTTAACTTTAGAGGCAACATAATGTAATGATTTTTTGAAGTCTGAAGAATGCTTAAGTGTTCATTCACTGGAGCATTTACCCTATTTTCTATTTTTCACCGATAATCGGCGGCCAGGATGCGTACATTTTGTTTTTGGACCGTTTTTTTCTCGGCCGTGGGCGTTGATGTACTAGAATCCATACGTTCCATTCTCGCCGAGAAAAAATCGGCCGTAAAAAATCGGTCGTGGGCGGAGGCCCGACAGGCCGCACACACACAATATTATTGACAATACGTACTTTATTGTCAATATTATTGCGTGTGTGCGGCTAGCCTTAGAGCAAAGACCACGACAAAAAGCAATGCAAAAAAGCAAAAGCCTGCAAAAACGTGTTCTCAGCTCCAAGCTACGAATTCATATATGGGCCTCCGCCCACGACCGATTTTTTTGGACCGATAATCGGGCAGAAAAACGGGCCCGTTTTTTCAAAAATTTCAACGCCCACGACCGTGTTTTCGTCGGTGACTTTCGAGGGAGGAGCTTAAATAGCGGTCAAATTTTATATCGCAACTTTTATTTGACAGAGTTACCGATAGTATAAAAATAACGTTAATAGATTTAAGGTTATTTAAGTTACAATTTATCGTTAAATTGTTTATTGACGATATTTTTATCGTTTTTTTTTAAACAATTGATCTTTCTAAGATGGAAGTAGCGTAGGACGGAGGTGTGGCGGGTCGCCCAGCTTAGCGTCGCGCTAATGTAGTGCCTAACAATACTTTGCCCGATTCTTACGAGTGAGAATAACACGCTTACTTTTACATCGTTCTGAAATCAAAAGTCATGAGATCCATCATAGTACCTAACAGAAGCTATTGGCACTATTATTTTCGATAAATAACAAAAATAAATAAAATAACACGAACATTTGTGAAATAGTAAGAACGCGAAGTAACGCTTCCTTGCAGTCAAGGCATATTTGTGTGTAAACCTTATCGACTATACATGCGTAAGGTAGCCTTTAAAGAATACATTAATCGATCAGACAGGAGCGCTACTAACATTTAACTCGAATAACAAAAAAAATGACGAATTTCCAACATCTTCGAGACGTCTTAAAAAAAAAAACACGCAATAACAACTATTACTCGACTGGAGTTCCAGTGTTTCAGCTGCAGAACGATGTAAAAGTAACCGTATATGTTATTATTAGACCTGGTAATCGAACCCACGACTTCACGCTGATCAGACGCGCTTTGCGACCACAAGCCCAATATAGTTAGTCAGTGACAATTAATATAAACGTACAAAACGGCAACTTACCTAATTTAACGGTAAAAATAACGATTAATTCATATTCTATGTTAATGTTCATTAACATTATATTACTGGTAATGTTATCAAATAACGTTAATAAAGTTACTTTTTTCAAAATTTTCGAGTTCATGGAAATTAACGTTACGTAACGATTATTATTTTTTGATTTCATAACTTTAACAAGCCCTGGATTTAAGTCAGCAAGCTTAGTTGTTGAAAACGAATGTTATTTTTATTCTTAATAATTTATTAAATTCGTTTGATTATATATATTTTTAATCCATTAACGTTATTTTTATATTAACGGTAACTCTGTCAAAGGTAATTTTATAAATATTTACCGGTATTTAAAACCCTGCGTAAATCAACACAATATTATTTACTTATTTAAATCACAGACGATTAATTTAGAAAACCTTGATTTACCATATTATTAATAAATAAATAAGCTTTTTAATAATAAATTATTGTTATTATTCAAATGCTTCAAACTCATAAGTACTAACTTAACATAACACCACAATTGTACACTTAATTCGCAATAACTGCTTTTGACTTTAGACTTTTGACTTTAGCAATGACACAACGTTCTTCCCTAGTAAATCCATGACGCATAGGGTAAGTGCCCCAGTGAATGAACACACCCCAGTGAATTAACAAATCTGAGTATTTTCCAAAAAATAATAAACTAAGATATTACCTTCTACTCAACGCAGTATTTTTTTTTTTGTAATTGCTGCTCTTTATTCTAACATAGTAACAACATTCATGTATTGCGATACTGTTCGTTTTAAAATGACGAGCGTTTAAAGTTGGCAGTGCTGGTGTAAATTTTCTTTGTTCGGGCAAGAATTTAGGACTTGGGTCAGACGCAAATTTTTTGATATCACTTTGCAGCCGTAATTAAAGTATTTACTATAAGTTATTTATAAATTCGAGTAATGGGTAGTTATAATATATGTATCAAATCAATTTCATTGCAATTTTTGCTAGTTTTAAGTAAATTATTGAGGGTTCCAGCATTGGCATTAAAAAACGTTTGAAATCCAGTGAATAAACGACCGTTAATTCACTGACCAATCGTTAATTTCATTAAATCTAGTGAATGAACTATAACATTTTCATAATGTTAAATAAAAGCTTTCGTCATAAAAATGTAACCAATAAATAAATGAATACCACATTTTGAGTTAGTAATCATCATTTTAGAGAACTGAGAACTAACAAATACATCAAAGCTCTGAGACTCTACTCCCAAGCTCATAAAGGAAAGACGGGAACGGAACGGGCAGTCTTCAGTGGGTGCAGGTTCAGTCGGAATAAGCTCGGCTTATAAGGCAGATCCTGAAATCCATCAAACGCGACACACCTCAAATGCTGACGAAGCTGGGGACTAATGATGGCAGGATCATCTTGTCTAAACTAGAGCTTTTGAGGGAGGTAGAGAAGTTCTAAAAACCCGTCTCTAGTCCAACAAAAGACCCAAGAGCTAGACTGACCTGACACTACACCGATGAGATCCCGGACGTCAGCCTATATGAGATAAATATGGCTTCTTAACAACTTAAGGACAACAAGGTGCCGGGGAAGACGGAATCACTTCTGTACTACTGAAGTGCCTATGTCCAGCAGTGGACATCGTTCGGCTCATATCAAGATGAATTGATTGATGACGTTGGCTAGGCTTATGAAGGTATATAATGATTAAGTAAGAGTTTAAAGGCTTACACTTTGTTAAAAAAAAATGATTGTAGCAGATTTAGAGGCTTTTTTTTTTATAGACGGGAAATCATCAAATAACTTCCCCCGCCCTGGGCGGGGCGGGAGGGAGTGTCAGACTTTTACTGACTAAAACCCGTCTATGTTCCTTCATGTGCCCTTTGCGTTCCGGGGGCGCGGTATCTCTTTCGAACAACCCGCAGAGATTTAGAGGCTAAGGATTTATGTTCATTTATTTATTCCATTTTGAACTGCATTTGATATAATAATAAGGATTTTTCGTAACTATTAATTCAACAAAAACTTGTGTTCATTCACTGGTTCTAATGCTGTACATTTACTGGAAAATTTCATTCATTCACTGGGGTTTTAGGGTATTTTTCAATATATTGCCAAATATCTAAAAAAGTATACAGGTTATGTCGTAAAACCAAGTTAAAAAATATTCTTTAGTAGACATAGATTACCAAAATATAAAACCTTTAACTTTAGAGGCAACATAATGTAATGATTTTTTGAAGTCTGAAGAATGCTTAAGTGTTCATTCACTGGAGCATTTACCCTATTTTCTATTTTTCACCGATAATCGGCGGCCAGGATGCGTACATTTTGTTTTTGGACCGTTTTTTTCTCGGCCGTGGGCGTTGATGTACTAGAATCCATACGTTCCATTCTCGCCGAGAAAAAATCGGCCGTAAAAAATCGGTCGTGGGCGGAGGCCCTATATGTCGGCGTCATCGGGATGGTTCGAGCTACGATCAGCCATCAGGCGGGTTTATATGGGTAATCGTGCAAATAAATAACACTCACTTAGACAATTAATCACTTTACTCTTCGAAATAACTAATTACAATTAACAACTGAAACTCTAACTCAACAAAACGTAGGACAGTTCCGAAGCGACTTCACTGGTCGATCACCAAGATCAGAATCCTCGTCTTGGCGCGTTTTCTTGAATAATGTAAACAACCGGAAACGCCCCGACTCTGTCAAAGCGCGCCAACTCTAGTCTTGATAGTTGCCGCTAGGTGGCGTGCCTTGTTTTGTTGTAAACGTCACTTGCCGGATGCGACACGGCCATCCTGCGAGGACACACGTCCTCGTGTGTTAGTCTGAAATGATATTACAACAGCACAGTATACGTTCGACCATGGCTTACAATAAAAGAAATTTGAACTGTAAAGTTTGTTTACTTAACTAACAATTACATCAAACCTCCAATTATTCAAAATAGCAAAATCAATTTAAAACAATAGCTAGGTACACAATTAAATAGCAACATGGAAATCAAACAGTGTCCAAGTACTATTGAGGTATATGTTCACTGATAATTTATCAATCGATCCGATTTTATTAATGAACTAACAACAAAGCCACAGGTATCTAATTCGCGGTCAACAATCACAGCTATAACATAGCCGCCACACATTTGTCACATATGCACTTCCCGCAGGAATGCCGAGTCGTCCTTGACTCTACGGTCTTGGCTTCGAGGCTAGACCCGACCATACTACCCAGAGCTACCGCGTACCACGTACCCACGGTCTAGCAACTAGATGCCGATTTCTAACGGGCTATGGCTACGATACTCTGGTACGGTCTTCGACCCAACGAATCTAGAACCTGTACTTCTCACACACACAAACAATTTAATTTGACTCCTCAACAACCTCAATTGGTACTTGGCCTTCAGGCATTTTTCTAACGCGATCATGTGCATACTTGTAAGTACGCTTATTAACTAACGACTTTAAAAGGTAACGATCTCCGTCTAGGACCTCTACGATTTGAAATGGTCCTCTGTACTTGGCATCTAACTTAGGCAACTCTTTCAAATTGATAAAAACAATAACAAAAACAATGAGACGTTCCAGTTACACACGTGTTATCAAAAATCTCAAAAAGTTCAAAGAAAACCAATTGTTGTTAACCAAAAAGTCATCAATAGTCCACAGTCAAAATCATTATCACCGACCTGCCAAATCACCATGGCCAGGCCACCAATAACAAGTCAAACGTCTCGCCAAGGCACTCCCACCAAGGCTTCACAAGTGTACTCAAGGCCTCCAGCCAAGGTCACACAACTCGTCAACAATAGTCAAACACATCACGTCAAAATACTTCAATCAACAACAACATCAGTGCTCTCACTAGCACTATCACTTTACTCACTACTCTCGTTTATTGTCTTAACGGGAACCTCACAAGTAAACAATCTGAATAAACTTAAAAAATAAAGTTGTGAATGCAAATTATCAACGCTTTAGGGCCTCCGCCCACGACCGATTTTTTTGGACCGATAATCGGGCAGAAAAACGGGCCCGTTTTTTTCAAAAATTTCAACGCCCACGACCGTGTTTTCGTCGGTAACTTTCGAGGGAGGAGCTTAAAATAGCGGTCAAATTTTATATCGCAACTTTTATTTGACAGAGTTACCGATAGTATAAAAATAACGTTAATAGATTTAAGGTTATTTAAGTTACAATTTATCGTTAAATTGTTTATTGACGATATTTTTATCGTTTTTTTTTTAAACTATTATAATAATAAATAATAATAAATCATTTATTTGCATAAATAAGGTACAGAAGGTTGATAACATAAATAAAATTGATCTCTTATTCTGCCTTTAATTTCGGCGTGCAAATATAACACATAATAGTTTAAATAAATGAAGTATTGAATATAATCATGCACTCATTACACAGATTTCAATTCCATCAAAATTCAAATAGTACTGTTGAATTAAAAAAGAAAAAATGTCAGTATAATAAAATCTAATGAAATCTAATAAAAACAACAATCATAAGTATCAGTAATAATCATGTCAATTAAACCAATATCAATAATACCAATGTTAATAATAATCATGTCAATAATAATCGTATCAATAACCATCATGTCAAAACTTACAATTTATACTCTAAAAACTCATGTACACTATAGAAACACTTTTCAATTAAAAACCTCGTCAGACTACTTTTAAATCTAGAAAAGGGTAAAGTTTTTACAGAGTCTGGTATTTTGTTATACAATTTTATACACATAATATAGCTATTTTTACCTGTAAATGTGAGATTCGTCCTGGGTTGAAACAACTTATTAGTGTACATAGATCGTGGGGCATAGTAGCTTGTCGCTTGTTGGAAAAATCTATTGTGTTTGAAAACAAATAAACAGGATTCTAATATATAAATACATGGCAGGGTTAGTATTTTATGTTTTCTAAAAAATGGACGACATGACTCTATTTGCTTTAACCCAAATATAGCTCTCACACATTTTTTTTGCATTACAAATGCTTGATCAATCTCCACGCAATGACCCCAAAGGATAACACCATACCTTAGAGTGGAGGTTATATAGCCATGGAAAGCCGTTATTGCGGCATTTCTAGATACCTCGCAGCTAATACGTCTCAAGGGGTATATAAAACTATTTATCTTGGCGCAAATGTCATTAACATGCTTTTTCCACGAGCAATATTTATCTAGAGTTATTCCAAGAAATTTAACTGAATCAGTTTCTGTTAGGGCGACTCCTCTATACGATATATTTAGATCCAGCGGTTTTGATCTATAGGTATGAAACTGAATAAATTTAGTTTTACTAATATTAACTTTCAAGTTATTCGCCTCTAACCACTCTATAGTTCTTAGGAGAGCAATGTTGATTTCTTTTTCGTAAGAACTTTTATCGTGTCCCTTAATTATGATTGTAGTATCATCGGCAAATAGTACACATTTATGATTTATTATGTCTGGGAAATCATTTATGTAGAGCAAAAACATTGGTGGCCCTAAAATACTGCCCTGCGGCACACCATATCTATTAAACATAGGCTTAGACTTGAACGATTCCAACGTTTTCGTTTCTTCATTATAATTTGTGACTTCTACTGATTGTACTCTGTCAGACAAGTAAGATTTAAGCCAGTTATATGCTGTTCCTCTGATTCCATATCTTGAAACCTTCTCCAATAATCGTTCATGAGAAACATAATCAAATGCTTTACTCATATCCATAAACAAAACTGTAACAGGTATTTTCTTGTCAATGCAGTCTGTAATTTCTTTTATTAATTGAAAGGCTGCTACAGATGTACTTCTATTTTTACGAAACCCATTCTGTTCGTCTTTAATAATGTTATGGTTTTCAATAAAGTTTGACAATCTATCATTAAACGCTTTTTCAAAAATTTTTGAAAATATAGGTATTAAAGTCACGGGCCTGTAATTGTTCATTTGAGTGTCGTCTCCTTTTTTAAATATTGGTTTTACTACTGATATCTTTAGTAAATCGGGAAATACTCCTTGTTCTAGTGAGAGGTTCACAATATGTAGAAGTGGCTCTACAATTACATTGACTGACAGTTTTATGATGTCGGTGCGAACTTCGTCATAACCACTAGCTTTGGAATCATTTAGAGACATCACAATTTTTTTAAGGTCGCTACCATCCAGTGGGTGCAAAAATATTGAATTACTAATTGATTCAATATGCTCCATTTGTTTTAACCTGGACTTCCCTTTACTATCAATGCTGTTACTGGTAACCGTGTCAATGAAAAAATTATTGAAATGATTTGAAATAGAGTCGGGATTAGTACAGTCACTATTGTCAATAGTTATTTTTGAAATACAGGACCGTTTTAAGTCGGCTCCTGTATGTTTTTTTATTACATTCCATGCTGCCTTACACTTATTTTGAGCTTTAGCTATGTATGTAGTATTATTATTTTTCCGTGACGTTAAAATGCATTTTTTCAATAAATTACAATAGCTTTTGTACTGGTTTCTGTGAGGTTCCTTATTGTTATATTTTAATTTATAATGTAATTTGCTTTTATTCTTACAGCTTATTTTTATACCTTTTGATAGCCAGTTTAATTTATTTAAAGCTTTATTTGTAATTTTTACTCGAATGGTAGGAAAACATAAGTTATAAAATAGTAGGAATGTATCGATAAATTTATGGAATGCTTCGTTTGTTGAGTTTTCTTCAAATACGTCACTAAAAGTCAGACATGAAATTGATTTTAAAAATTTTTCCTTATTCTCACTACTATAGTCACGTTTAAATTGATACCAACACTTTAAAACTGGTTGATGTATTTTTGAAACAGCCCAAGTATATGATTGCGCTGCGTGGTCCGATAAGCCTAAATTATGTATTTTGGCGGACCCTTTTTCTATGCTTGTTATGACGTGATCAATACAAGTTTGTGTCCTTTCTGTTACTCGAGTTGGCGTTAATATAACATGTTTTATGTTGTAAGTATTGAGCAGGTAATTATAATCTCTACTTTCCTTAGATTGCTTTAAAATATCTATATTTGTATCTCCACACACAATAATTTTCTTTCTTGTGTTACGACAAAGCGTTCCCAAAAGGGTGTCTAGTTTATTAAGAAAAATCGATACATTCGAAGAAGGTGTTCTATAAAGACAGATTAGTATTACACCATATTTAATTAGTTCCAAACCACAGCATTCGAATACACATGTTTCACATATTTTTTGTGTTTCCTGTATAATTTTAAATTCAATGTCATTTTTTACAAGAATAGTGACACCCCCTCTTTTGGATGTTTTTCTCGAATAATATGCCGCTGTCGTGAAGCCTTTAAGGCGAAAGTTTTTTTCCGTCCCTTCTAGCAAGAACGTTTCAGTAAGACACAGTACATCTATGCGTATATTACTATTTACTAAGTCTAATATGGCAAACGAAATCTCGTCACGCTTGGTTAATGCCCCGGCTATATTTTGATGTATAAGTGTTAGGGTAGACTCATAATTATTCACGAAAAAAAGCATCACTTTCTTGAGCCGCTGTATCAATATTATCAGTCTGTACACCCACATTATTCAGACTATCCGTTTGGACACCTACGTCCTTTGTACATTGTTGCCCCTTAGTAGTTGTTAATTTCTCAGTAAAATATTGATAATTGTTTTTGTAATTTACCTGTAGTAGTATTGATCTTTCTAAGATGGAAGTAGCGTAGGACGGAGGTGTGGCGGGTCGCCCAGCTTAGCGTCGCGCTAATGTAGTGCCTAACAATACTTTGCCCGATTCTTACGAGTGAGAATAACACGCTTACTTTTACATCGTTCTGAAATCAAAAGTCATGAGATCCATCATAGTACCTAACAGAAGCTATTGGCACTATTATTTTCGATAAATAACAAAAATAAATAAAATAACACGAACATTTGTGAAATAGTAAGAACGCGAAGTAACGTTTCCTTGCAGTCAAGTCATATTTGTGTGTAAACCTTATCGACTATACATGCGTAAGGTAGCCTTTAAAGAATACATTAATCGATCAGACAGGAGCGCTACTAACATTTAACTCGAATAACAAAAAAAATGACGAATTTCCAACATCTTCGAGACGTCTTAAAAAAAAAACACGCAATAACAACTATTACTCGACTGGAGTTCCAGTGTTTCAGCTGCAGAACGATGTAAAAGTAACCGTATATGTTATTATTAGACCTGGTAATCGAACCCACGACTTCACGCTGATCAGACGCGCTTTGCGACCACAAGCCCAATATAGTTAGTCAGTGACAATTAATATAAACGTACAAAACGGCAACTTACCTAATTTAACGGTTCAATTTTCGAGTTCATGGAAATTAACGTTACGTAACGATTATTATTTTTTGATTTTCATAACGTTAACAAGCCCTGGATTTAAGTCAGCAAGCTTAGTCGTTGAAAACGAATGTTATTTTCATTCTTAATCATTTATTAAATTCGTTTGATTATATATATTTTTAATCCATTAACGTTATTTTTATATTAACGGTAAATCTGTCAAAGGTAATTTTATAAATATTTACCGGTATTTAAAACCCTGCGTAAATCAACACAATATTATTTACTTATTTAAATCACAGACGATTAATTTAGAAAACCTTGATTTACCATATTATTAATAAATAAATAAGCTTTTTAATAATAAATTATTGTTATTATTCAAATGCTTCAAACTCATAAGTACTAACTTAACATAACACCACAATTGTACACTTAATTCGCAATAACTGCTTTTGACTTTAGACTTTTGACTTTAGCAATGACACAACGTTCTTCCCTAGTAAAACCATGACGCATAGGGTAAGCGCCCCAGTGAATGAACACACCCCAGTGAATTAACAAATCTGAGTATTTTCCAAAAAATAATAAACTAAGATATTACCTTCTACTCAACGCAGTATTTTTTTTTTTGTAATTGCTGCTCTTTATTCTAACATAGTAACAACATTCATGTATTGCGATACTGTTCGTTTTAAAATGACGAGCGTTTAAAGTTGGCAGTGCTGGTGTAAATTTTCTTTGTTCGGGCAAGAATTTAGGACTTGGGTCAGACGCAAATTTTTTGATATCACTTTGCAGCCGTAATTAAAGTATGTACTATAAGTTATTTATAAATTCGAGTAATGGGTAGTTATAATATATGTATCAAATCAATTTCATTGCAATTTTTGCTAGTTTTAAGTAAATTATTGAGTGTTCCAGCATTGGCATTAAAAAACGTTTGAAATCCAGTGAATTAACGGTCGTTTATTCACTGGACAATCGTTAATTTCATTAAATCTAGTGAATGAACTATAACATTTTCATCATGTTAAATAAAAGCTTTCGTCATAAAAATGTAACCAATAAATAAATGAATACCACATTTTGAGTTACTAATTTTAGAGAACGGAGAACTAACAAATACATCAAAGCTCTGAGACTCTACTCCCAAGCTCATAAAGGAAAGACGGGAACGGAACGGGCAGTCTTCAGTGGGTGCAGGTTCAGTCGGAATAAGCTCGGCTTATAAGGCAGATCCTGAAATCCATCAAACGCGACACACCTCAAATGCTGACGAAGCTGGAGACTAATGATGGCAGGATCATCTTGTCTAAACTAGAGCTTTTGAGGGAGGTAGAGAAGTTCTAAAAACCCGTCTCTAGTCCAACAAAAGACCCAAGAGCTAGACTGACCTGACACTACACCGATGAGATCCCGGACGTCAGCCTATATGAGATAAATATGGCTTCTTAACAACTTAAGGACAACAAGGTGCCGGGGAAGACGGAATCACTTCTGTACTACTGAAGTGCCTATGTCCAGCAGTGGACATCGTTCGGCTCATATCAAGATGAATTGATTGATGACGTTGGTTAGGCTTATGAAGGTATATAATGATTAAGTAAGAGTTTAAAGGCTTACACTTTGTTAAAAAAAAAATGATTGTAGCAGATTTAGAGGCTTTTTTTTATAGACGGGAAATCATCAAATAACTTCCCCCGCCTTGGGCGGGGCGGGAGGGAGTGTCAGACTTTTACTGACTAAAACCCGTCTATGTTCCTTCATGTGCCCTTTGCGTTCCGGGGGCGCGGTATCTCTTTCGAACAACCCGCAGAGATTTAGAGGCTAAGGATTTATGTTCATTTATTTATTCCATTTTGAACTGCATTTGATATAATAATAAGGATTTTTCGTAACTATTAATTCAACAAAAACTTGTGTTCAATCACTGGTTCTAATGCTGTACATTTACTGGAAAATTTCATTCATTCACTAGGGTTTAAGGGTATTTTTCAATATATTGCCAAATATCTAAAAAAGTATACAGGTTTTGTCGTAAAACCAAGTTAAAAAATATTCTTTAGTAGACATAGATTACCAAAATATAAAACCTTTAACTTTAGAGGCAACATAATGTAATGATTTTTTGAAGTCTGAAGAATGCTTAAGTGTTCATTCACTGGAGCATTTACCCTATTTTCTATTTTTCACCGATAATCGGCGGCCAGGATGCGTACATTTTGTTTTTGGACCGTTTTTTTCTCGGCCGTGGGCGTTGATGTACTAGAATCCATACGTTCCATTCTCGCCGAGAAAAAATCGGCCGTAAAAAATCGGTCGTGGGCGGAGGCCCTACAGGCCGCACACACACAATATTATTGACAATACGTACTTTATTGTCAATATTATTGCGTGTGTGCGGCTAGCCTTAGAGCAAAGACCACGACAAAAAGCAATGCAAAAAAGCAAAAGCCTGCAAAAACGTGTTCTCAGCTCCAAGCTACGAATTCATATATATGTCGGCGTCATCGGGATGGTTCGAGCTACGATCAGCCATCAGGCGGGTTTATATGGGTAATCGTGCAAATAAATAACACTCACTTAGACAATTAATCACTTTACTCTTCGAAATAACTAATTACAATTAACAACTGAAACTCTAACTCAACAAAACGTAGGACAGTTCCGAAGCGACTTCACTGGTCGATCACCAAGATCAGAATCCTCGTCTTGGCGCGTTTTCTTGAATAATGTAAACAACCGGAAACGCCCCGACTCTGTCAAAGCGCGCCAACTCTAGTCTTGATAGTTGCCGCTAGGTGGCGTGCCTTGTTTTGTTGTAAACGTCACTTGCCGGATGCGACACGGCCATCCTGCGAGGACACACGTCCTCGTGTGTTAGTCTGAAATGATATTACAACAGCACAGTATACGTTCGACCATGGCTTACAATAAAAGAAATTTGAACTGTAAAGTTTGTTTACTTAACTAACAATTACATCAAACCTCCAATTATTCAAAATAGCAAAATCAATTTAAAACAATAGCTAGGTACACAATTAAATAGCAACATGGAAATCAAACAGTGTCCAAGTACTATTGAGGTATATGTTCACTGATAATTTATCAATCGATCCGATTTTATTAATGAACTAACAACAAAGCCACAGGTATCTAATTCGCGGTCAACAATCACAGCTATAACATAGCCGCCACACATTTGTCACATATGCACTTCCCGCAGGAATGCCGAGTCGTCCTTGACTCTACGGTCTTGGCTTCGAGGCTAGACCCGACCATACTACCCAGAGCTACCGCGTACCACGTACCCACGGTCTAGCAACTAGATGCCGATTTCTAACGGGCTATGGCTACGATACTCTGGTACGGTCTTCGACCCAACGAATCTAGAACCTGTACTTCTCACACACACAAACAATTTAATTTGACTCCTCAACAACCTCAATTGGTACTTGGCCTTCAGGCATTTTTCTAACGCGATCATGTGCATACTTGTAAGTACGCTTATTAACTAACGACTTTAAAAGGTAACGATCTCCGTCTAGGACCTCTACGATTTGAAATGGTCCTCTGTACTTGGCATCTAACTTAGGCAACTCTTTCAAATTGATAAAAACAATAACAAAAACAATGAGACGTTCCAGTTACACACGTGTTATCAAAAATCTCAAAAAGTTCAAAGAAAACCAATTGTTGTTAACCAAAAAGTCATCAATAGTCCACAGTCAAAATCATTATCACCGACCTGCCAAATCACCATGGCCAGGCCACCAATAACAAGTCAAACGTCTCGCCAAGGCACTCCCACCAAGGCTTCACAAGTGTACTCAAGGCCTCCAGCCAAGGTCACACAACTCGTCAACAATAGTCAAACACATCACGTCAAAATACTTCAATCAACAACAACATCAGTGCTCTCACTAGCACTATCACTTTACTCACTACTCTCGTTTATTGTCTTAACGGGAACCTCACAAGTAAACAATCTGAATAAACTTAAAAAATAAAGTTGTGAATGCAAATTATCAACGCTTTAGGGCCTCCGCCCACGACCGATTTTTTTGGACCGATAAGCGGGCAGAAAAACGGGCCCGTTTTTTTCAAAAATTTCAACGCCCACGACCGTGTTTTCGTCGGTAACTTTCGAGGGAGGAGCTTAAAATAGCGGTCAAATTTTATATCGCAACTTTTATTTGACAGAGTTACCGATAGTATAAAAATAACGTTAATAGATTTAAGGTTATTTAAGTTACAATTTATCGTTAAATTGTTTATTGACGATATTTTTATCGTTTTTTTTTTAAACTATTGATCTTTCTAAGATGGAAGTAGCGTAGGACGGAGGTGTGGCGGGTCGCCCAGCTTAGCGTCGCGCTAATGTAGTGCCTAACAATACTTTGCCCGATTCTTACGAGTGAGAATAACACGCTTACTTTTACATCGTTCTGAAATCAAAAGTCATGAGATCCATCATAGTACCTAACAGAAGCTATTGGCACTATTATTTTCGATAAATAACAAAAATAAATAAAATAACACGAACATTTGTGAAATAGTAAGAACGCGAAGTAACGTTTCCTTGCAGTCAAGTCATATTTGTGTGTAAACCTTATCGACTATACATGCGTAAGGTAGCCTTTAAAGAATACATTAATCGATCAGACAGGAGCGCTACTAACATTTAACTCGAATAACAAAAAAAATGACGAATTTCCAACATCTTCGAGACGTCTTAAAAAAAAAACACGCAATAACAACTATTACTCGACTGGAGTTCCAGTGTTTCAGCTGCAGAACGATGTAAAAGTAACCGTATATGTTATTATTAGACCTGGTAATCGAACCCACGACTTCACGCTGATCAGACGCGCTTTGCGACCACAAGCCCAATATAGTTAGTCAGTGACAATTAATATAAACGTACAAAACGGCAACTTACCTAATTTAACGGTTCAATTTTCGAGTTCATGGAAATTAACGTTACGTAACGATTATTATTTTTTGATTTTCATAACGTTAACAAGCCCTGGATTTAAGTCAGCAAGCTTAGTCGTTGAAAACGAATGTTATTTTCATTCTTAATCATTTATTAAATTCGTTTGATTATATATATTTTTAATCCATTAACGTTATTTTTATATTAACGGTAAATCTGTCAAAGGTAATTTTATAAATATTTACCGGTATTTAAAACCCTGCGTAAATCAACACAATATTATTTACTTATTTAAATCACAGACGATTAATTTAGAAAACCTTGATTTACCATTATTATTAATAAATAAATAAGCTTTTTAATAATAAATTATTGTTATTATTCAAATGCTTCAAACTCATAAGTACTAACTTAACATAACACCACAATTGTACACTTAATTCGCAATAACTGCTTTTGACTTTAGACTTTTGACTTTAGCAATGACACAACGTTCTTCCCTAGTAAAACCATGACGCATAGGGTAAGCGCCCCAGTGAATGAACACACCCCAGTGAATTAACAAATCTGAGTATTTTCCAAAAAATAATAAACTAAGATATTACCTTCTACTCAACGCAGTATTTTTTTTTTTGTAATTGCTGCTCTTTATTCTAACATAGTAACAACATTCATGTATTGCGATACTGTTCGTTTTAAAATGACGAGCGTTTAAAGTTGGCAGTGCTGGTGTAAATTTTCTTTGTTCGGGCAAGAATTTAGGACTTGGGTCAGACGCAAATTTTTTGATATCACTTTGCAGCCGTAATTAAAGTATGTACTATAAGTTATTTATAAATTCGAGTAATGGGTAGTTATAATATATGTATCAAATCAATTTCATTGCAATTTTTGCTAGTTTTAAGTAAATTATTGAGTGTTCCAGCATTGGCATTAAAAAACGTTTGAAATCCAGTGAATAAACGACCGTTAATTCACTGAACAATCGTTAATTTCATTAAATCTAGTGAATGAACTATAACATTTTCATCATGTTAAATAAAAGCTTTCGTCATAAAAATGTAACCAATAAATAAATGAATACCACATTTTGAGTTACTAATTTTAGAGAACGGAGAACTAACAAATACATCAAAGCTCTGAGACTCTACTCCCAAGCTCATAAAGGAAAGACGGGAACGGAACGGGCAGTCTTCAGTGGGTGCAGGTTCAGTCGGAATAAGCTCGGCTTATAAGGCAGATCCTGAAATCCATCAAACGCGACACACCTCAAATGCTGACGAAGCTGGAGACTAATGATGGCAGGATCATCTTGTCTAAACTAGAGCTTTTGAGGGAGGTAGAGAAGTTCTAAAAACCCGTCTCTAGTCCAACAAAAGACCCAAGAGCTAGACTGACCTGACACTACACCGATGAGATCCCGGACGTCAGCCTATATGAGATAAATATGGCTTCTTAACAACTTAAGGACAACAAGGTGCCGGGGAAGACGGAATCACTTCTGTACTACTGAAGTGCCTATGTCCAGCAGTGGACATCGTTCGGCTCATATCAAGATGAATTGATTGATGACGTTGGTTAGGCTTATGAAGGTATATAATGATTAAGTAAGAGTTTAAAGGCTTACACTTTGTTAAAAAAAAAATGATTGTAACAGATTTAGAGGCTTTTTTTTATAGACGGGAAATCATCAAATAACTTCCCCCGCCTTGGGCGGGGCGGGAGGGAGTGTCAGACTTTTACTGACTAAAACCCGTCTATGTTCCTTCATGTGCCCTTTGCGTTCCGGGGGCGCGGTATCTCTTTCGAACAACCCGCAGAGATTTAGAGGCTAAGGATTTATGTTCATTTATTTATTCCATTTTGAACTGCATTTGATATAATAATAAGGATTTTTCGTAACTATTAATTCAACAAAAACTTGTGTTCAATCACTGGTTCTAATGCTGTACATTTACTGGAAAATTTCATTCATTCACTGGGGTTTAAGGGTATTTTTCAATATATTGCCAAATATCTAAAAAAGTATACAGGTTTTGTCGTAAAACCAAGTTAAAAAATATTCTTTAGTAGACATAGATTACCAAAATATAAAACCTTTAACTTTAGAGGCAACATAATGTAATGATTTTTTGAAGTCTGAAGAATGCTTAAGTGTTCATTCACTGGAGCATTTACCCTATTTTCTATTTTTCACCGATAATCGGCGGCCAGGATGCGTACATTTTGTTTTTGGACCGTTTTTTTCTCGGCCGTGGGCGTTGATGTACTAGAATCCATACGTTCCATTCTCGCCGAGAAAAAATCGGCCGTAAAAAATCGGTCGTGGGCGGAGGCCCTTAGCGGGTAACTTTGTAAAATTGGGAATCATTGAAAATACAATAATCATTACCATGTACCATACCATACCGTACCATGTGTCTTGTACCATCGTCGTTTGAAACCTTTAAAACCACGGCTCTCCAGACGACCAGCAATCGCATTGCTCTCACACATCCAGCGCATGGATCCAGTGCGCACCCACCAAGTAGATCGCCCGTGTGCATCATCCACTGACTACGCACTACGGTATTTCCAGACCACGACCTCGTGTGATAACTCTGTAACAAGATAAATAGCGCAGTACATACCGTTCGGTCACTCCTGACACAAACTTAAAATAACTTTAGAAATGAAAACGAATTTATTATCACAATAATTTTGTTTTAGTTCTACCTACATCAAAAATCTAAACTGAACAATTTTATTAATTAAACGATTAGTTCAACTACAAATACTAGAGCAATTACTAAATCATCTATAGAGCATCATAAGAACGCAAAGCAGGAATCTTATTCGTGGCCTGTGGCTTTTCCTTAAGCCCTTCCAACAAACCTCGCGTTTGTTTCATTCAATTCTCTTGAATCCTGAGTCCCACGGACCCTATGGTCTCTACAAGACCCGACCTCCGCCTGTGCCACCCGCACACCGCATATCCACGGACTACTAAAAGCAGATACCGACTTCTAACGGACTACGGCTACGAAATGGCAACAGGTACGGTCCGACCAGCCGAACTAAGATTCACCACTATCACACGGTTCAACATCTTCTACTTCTAGGAGGAACTTGGCACTCAGACATTCGTCTTAGCCTGTCATGCTCGTATTTGTAGGGTACTCCTCGAAAAACTATGAGCTTGATCGATTCCGTTAAAATAATGTAAACACGCTTGCTACAAAATTTTACGCAACATTATAATACCATCACGCCTGTATTCCCCGAAGGGTTAGGCAGAGGTGTACTAATGTACAGTATGTACACCCACAGTGCGCCGGTACATTTAGGTCCTATGTAATAGGGAATGAGCCTATTGTCATGAACCGGGCACAAATCCAAACTCCGAGCTGCTAATGAGAATTTCATAGAAAAACCCAATAATACTTTCTGCTCGACCTGGGAATCGAACCCGGGACCCTTGCACAGCAGTCGCACTTGCGACCACGAGACCAACGGGGATAATGTTCACACAACATTATCTTTGATGAAGAACATTCGGCACCAGAATCGTAATAAAATGGACACGACTCACCGGTATTCATCAGCACACCGCAAGGATTGCTAACGTAGCAAACTCCAACGCGTCGCTCGCTTCCCGCCGCTGCTGCAGCCACTCTTGACGGACACCATTGAGCTGCTGCTGCCTTGTTGTCGCTGCTGCTGCCTTGTTCTCGCTGCTGCTGCCGCCTTGATGTCGCTGCTGCTGCCTTGTTGTCGCCGCCCGGCGGAGCCGGCACAGGCAACGGCTTCTTTTCTTCTTATTCTTCATGTAACAATCCGCTTGTTTGTGTCCCAGCCTGCCGCATGCGTGACCTTGCTATTCACTGGTTTGGTTCTAAGAGTTTGTAACAGCACGTTCATTTTGTTGGTTTCGCGTTTCAAAAAGTAACCGCCTCTTTGTTGGTTTTGCATTTTAAAAAGTAACCGCCTCTGTGTTGGTTTTGCATTTCAAAAAGGAACTGCCACTTTGTTTGTTTCGCATTTCAAAAAGTAACCGCCACTTTGTTGGTCTTGCATTTCAAAAATAACAGCCACTTTGTTGGTCTTGCATTTCAAAAATAACCGCCACTTTGTTGTTGTTGCATTTTAAAAAAGTAACTGCCACTTGGTTGGTTTTGTATTTCAAAAATAACCACTATTGTGAGTTTTCAAGGTTATTTTATCACCGCGTGTTTTCTTATTTGCTCGATTTGAATCCCACTTCTGATGTCGGAGTCTTCAAGATGGTTCGAGCTATGATCAGCCATCAGGCGGGTTTATATGGGTAATCGTGCAAATAAATAACACTCACTTAGACAATTAATCACTTTACTCTTCGAAATAACTAATTACAATTAACAACTGAAACTCTAACTCAACAAAACGTAAGACAGTTCCGAAGCGACTTCACTGGTCGATCACCAAGATCAGAATCCTCGTCTTGGCGCGTTTTCTTGAATAATGTAAACAACCGGAAACGCCCCGACTCTGTCAAAGCGCGCCAACTCTAGTCTTGATAGTTGCCGCTAGGTGGCGTGCCTTGTTTTGTTGTAAACGTCACTTGCCGGATGCGACATATACAAATAGTAATAAGTTCGGAACTATTTCGATGTTGTTTTACGAGTTTTATTTACGTTTAAAAATCTTTCATGGAATCGTGACCGTAGCGCGCTGGGTACATTTTGGCATGTCATCCACACACACACATGACTATGGCGGTCAAAAGGCTGATCCAGGTTTTACAAAAGCCGGCACCAGGCAGGGATCGAAGAAAGCGCGTGCGTTCCCGTGAGGGGAACTTCGGTGTAAGTGGGGGAATGGAACACCGGGGTGGTTTTCATCAGACCCCTCCGCCGTCTGAAATCTGAGACTTACGTCCAGCTGTGGACGTCCTGCGGCTGATATGATGATGATGATAATGATGAATAATAGCAATTACATTAGACGAAGAAGAGAGGCGTCAATCAGAAACAGAAAGAGAATTTCATGACACTTTACAAGGAATTAAAAACAGATGAAAGGAAATATATTGAATATTTTAGAATGAAAAATATCATCGCCGCTGATTACGTCCGTGATTGCCGGCACCAGAACTGACCCTGAGAGTACTGTCTCTTCACTTACAAGGACAAGACAGTGTAGGTGGACGCGGTCATATAGAATGTATGAAATAATAGTTGGGTTGATGACACTGCGATTTCCCCATAGATTTTGCATGACAATACTAAACTATGACGTCACTTTTTTGTTATCTCAATTCACTAACTATGTATTTATTGATTTCAAAGCAACTATAAATCTAATTTTATAGTTATTTAAAAATTAATCAGGTTTTCAGGAGTAAAATAACGAGTTTTTTTAGTAAAGAATTGTGTCTTAGAATTATTATTTAATGGTGTCTACCCAATTATCACAGGCGGTACTGTGCCAAAACTATGACTTCACTGTTATGTCTCAATCGGCCTTATTCTGGTCAGTAATTATGGTATAGGTGCCTTAGACCTGGTGCCTGGGTGCCTTTGGCCTAGTGGTGGCCTTGGGTGGCTTTAACCTAAAAGTTAAATGCTCTTAAATGCCGATGTAGCACTTATAATGCTTCTGTAATTTTTTTGACAGATTTAAAATGTGTTTGCTTCTAAAAACAAAGGCAAATCAACACAATTATACTATACGATCTTGATATACTTTTATAAACAATAAATCAATCTTGTATTACTTCCCATACTTTATTATTGAGGTAGTAGCTTATGCCCTCGACTTCGCGTACATGATCGTCGGTTATCACGGGAATTTACCTTTTTAAAAATTTTGAATTTACCTAATAATGGAAGTAGCCAAAGGTACTCCTTATAATTACACCTATCGGACAGTGAAAATGAAAATAAAGAACTTACAATAATTTAAAAGGAATAAACCTTACTAAAAGTTTCCAAATGTCTTAACAACGATATAACCCCAAATAAAAGTCACAATATTTTTACTTTTTAAAATGCCATCAGTTTCAAAGAGATATTTATTATAATTAAAAACTTTTAAACAAAAAAAAAATACAACCGCCTTCAAAAACTAAAAAGTGAAAAATAACTTTAGCTTTGGAAGTCGGCGGCGTTGGTTCTATTTGTTGTTTTGTATTGCCTCCTATTTATATTTGGAAGCACCAGCTTTCAAATAAAAAAAGAATCATGACAATCGGTTCACCCAGTCGGGAAATTAGAGGTAACAAACATAAAAAAACAGAAATACAGTCGAATTGATAACCTCTTCCTTTTTTTGAAGTCGGTTAAAAACAAACCTTGTTAATAATAAAAGGGGCCATAGCCCTTCCATAGTGTCAGGAAACCAGTCCATTCAAGCCACCCAAACCCATAGCCCTATTCTTTGTTACCATATTCTGCAATAGTCCTGCGCCAGCCGAGGATTGTCCTTGGGTGCATTCGCTTAGTGCAAACTGGGATATTGTCGGTTGGTGTTCCATTTCATTGTAAAGCCATGTAAGGGGCCTCTGCGAGTTGGCTTCTGCTCCTCGTACGCCTTTCAAAGGTCTGGGACCCTAGGGTCCCGAGATAGTTAATGGAAACATAAAAAAAAGGAGAAACTAAATATATAAGGCATCAAAAAATTAAAACGCAGTCAAAGTGGCCAAATTCTGGGCCGCAACAATATAATATACCAATAATATAGTTTGCCATCGAAACGCTAATAAGAAGAAGATCAAAAAAAGTCCTCCGCATCGCCGCCGCCGTCAACCGGAAAACTAATATACATAGTTAATACATATTTAAAGCTCAAAATTTATACATATTTGTAACTTTTGCATTTCAGATGTTTCCACATGTTTTCTATAAAAAAAAATCATTTCAAAACGAGAATATTTTAGTATATTTTTTTAGGGTATTAGTGTTTTGTGATTTTAGTTATTTGAAAGAAAGACTGAACATTGTCTTGAATAATTAGCGACTGATCGATTCTTCACGTGACCGGAGGGCTGCACTTTTCTTGGGCCAAAGAATCAGCATTGCCATACAACGTGGCAATGCTGCCAGCCTTCTGGGCACATGTCCCATTGACAGCGATGCGGATGAGTTTTTTGATGCCCTATGACCTTCCTTTTTTACAATAACTGTACATAGTTTGTTTTATTATTTAACTAAGTTTTATGTTTAAAAGCTACATGAAAGCTAATTAAAGTTACGTAACGTTAAAAAATTATATGACTATATTTTAATTTCAATTTTCATTTGCAGCTCGCCAGCTTGTTTCTAGTTTCTAAGTCTCCTCGCTTTTCGTTGTCGCAGTCGTAGTCGGCGGTGGAGCAGGTGTCTAAGGTGAGTTAAAATGTTGATATTTGAGTAGATACTTTCAGGAAAACTAAGAAATGTATGTATTCTCTAGACCGCTTTCCGTCACAACAGCTAATCTTAACTGAGACTAGCTAAGTACGCAGGAGATATTATAGTGCACAAGTATATGCGCTGACACAGGTTCACTTCCTCTTCCCTAACTCTCATAGTCTGAAGGAACGGCAATTCGAAACAACCAGGGAGAGATCAGGTGCCGTGCAAGACCAACGGCTTTACTTGCTTTCCGAGACACGGTGGTATCACACCACCAACTTCCAAACTCCGGGTTGTTTTAAACCCAATAACACTTTTGCCCCCAGCCTAGGAATCGAACCCAGGACCCCATGCTCAACAGTCGCGCTTGCCGGAAGTGAAAAGTGAAAGTGGAAGTACTTCATTAAATACTTAGGTATAATAACAATTGTCGCAAATAAATAAATAATGTAAGGAAAAAGTGTTTATTATATACGAGTACATGTCTTTATTTTTCATAATATATACCGTATACCATCACGCCTGTATTCCCAGAAGGATTAGGCAGAGGTGTACCATTGCACACCCACAGTTCGCCGGTATATTTAGGTCCCATGTAGAGGGCGAGCCTATTGCCACTAACCGGGCACAAATCCAAACTCCGAGCTGCTACTAAAAATTTTATAGAAAAACCCAGTAACATTTTTTGCTCGACCTGGGAATCGAACACGGGACCTCTAGCGTAGCAGTCGCGCATAGGACCACTAGGCTGATGAGGCAGTTCACGGTATTTTTCATAATTATTACATAAACCTTACTTAAATACTAATTAAATTACAAGCTATGTTTAGTTAATAAAAAATTAAGTACAGGTACAATCATGTCTTGTTTACTATGTGATATAATCACTTGAGACCCGCTAGGCTGAAGCTGTTTGCGGTGTACTCCGTTAGATCCCACTTGC
Source organism: Caradrina clavipalpis (assembly GCA_932526535.1). Classification (NCBI taxonomy): domain Eukaryota; kingdom Metazoa; phylum Arthropoda; class Insecta; order Lepidoptera; family Noctuidae; genus Caradrina; species Caradrina clavipalpis. The sequence goes on from OW052087.1 coordinate 2,694,662, forward strand.
CCCAAACTGCACAACGTGTCCACGCTGCGTGCACCACACCCACCCTGTAAACACAAGTCAAATATCTGAGCATCATCTATGATAATACATTGAACTGGGCGAGTCATATGGATGCTAAAACAAAGAAAGCCTGTATAGCTTTCTGTCAGTGTACAACAGTACAAGGTTAGGTTGGTAAAAGATGGGGTGTTAATTCCAAGATCACACTTTGGCCATACACAGCAGTTTTTATCAATTAAATTTAATAGCTATCCAATCGAATTAAGGTGTATATTTCAATGCTCGGCGATCGGCTTCGGAGCATCATAGGGCAGCCAATACAACATGGCGCCTAGGGTACGCATCATAGCTGCGCCCCTTGTTAAGTGTTTTGATATAAAAACAGATACCTTAAATAAAGAGTCATAAAGTGATGAAGTAAATACCTATTATAACAGGAGAAATAAATATGAGCGAGTTGTAAGATAAATTTCCACTTACCAATCCATGAGCTGCCGTACTGCACCTCCACTCCCGTCTTCCCTCCAAGATCATATCTGAAACAAACACAATACATATTTATAATATCTGCTGAAAGAGTGACAAAGACTGGTGCGCTCATGAACACCTGTCTCTAGACAGACATAATTGCAATGGAAGAACCCGATATTCAATTATTAATCCTAGTAGGTACCTACTTGGAAGTATGAATATACCTGTCTCTAGACACATAATATAGTTGCAATGTTCCCGTAAATAAAAGGTGCCGATATCGAATTATTAATCGTACTAGGTACTTGGAAGTATAATGATGCGTAAGAATAATGCGTATCACTTACTTGAATCCAGATGCGGTGAGTCCAAGAACACTCCATTGTTATTCATTAATAAATACATGATCGTTCGGGTGCTGACTGTTGAGAGACCACTACCTACGGACCCAGAATCTCAGACAGACGCGGCTTTTGCGATCAATACATTAGCGCATGCGCTTTGGACAAAGGGCGTGGCCTAAGGGGACGCTTCTCAAATATAGCAGGGTTTACACACTTAAAAAGTTTTTGCTAGAAAATTAATTAGCTTTGAAAAAGATCTTGCTTCATTTATTCCTGAGTTCCTAATCTGTTTCTTCACATTATGGATTGCTATAATGATTTAGGATTTCAGTAGATTGAGTGAGGGTTTCCCGTAATAAAATCCACAAAATGGCAGCACTGTAGCGTAACGTTGAATCATATGTCAAAAATACATGTGACACTGGCATTTTATGAAACAATATTCCTCGACAGTCCTACCAACTTATCTGTGAACTGAAAGAGGGCGGCACCGTCGATTCAGTGTTGCTAATTAATATAAGGTGCCCTTACATTACAGTGTTTACAAAATAAAAACAATGATACCTATATAAAAATATTAAAATAAATAATAAGAATTTCATAATTTACACAGGGCTAGACCTCTTGTCGCAGTCACAGAGGTGTATCCCATCTTGTAGAATCTAAGTTAGGGGAAGGTGACATTAGCGGAGCAGCTAGGATTCTCTTTAGTAGTGATGTCGTGGCACCGTGTTCTCCGGACACTCTATCGGCTATAGAGAGTACACACCCTGACCCAGCGGATGACCTTTCTTTTCCCGACTCGGACCCGGATTCGTATAATCACACCCTCACCGTTTTTGGTCGCGAATTGATCACAGCCGTGTATTCTTTTAGGAGCGGCTCTGCCGGCGGCCTCGACTGCCTGACTCCTCAACACCTAAAGGAACTTATTTGTACAGGCGCCGGGGAAGCTGGTGAGTTGCTTTTGAAGGAACTCGCGCTTTTGATTAATTTGATGCTCTCCGGCAAGGTGAACGAGGCCTCATCGACGTTTTGTATGGGGCCAACTTATGTGCCCTGCGCAAGAAGGATGGTAGGATTCGACCCTTTGTCGTGGGAACTACCTACCGTCGTATAGCAGCCAAGACTTGCTGAAAATTATAATATAATTTACAGCACTCCGTCAATCGGGACACTTTGCTGGCAGAAACTAAAAAAGAAATTCCCCAAATTTTTATTTTCCTTTAGCAATGCTATAGATATCCATCTAAATTATTATATCGTGACAACCTATTAGGATCTGCTGTTGGCTGTCAACAAGGTGACCCTCTTGGGCCAGCGATTTTCAGTCTTGCCGATGATAAGTACTTATTATTTCATTATTCTTTATACTCATTTATTACATGTAAGGGTATTTTTTGTAATCAACACATGAAAAAGTTATTTTTTTAAATTAAAGTTTGAATGCCAAATATTTTGTTCTTTTTTCAGAGGCTGTATAAATAGGCTGTTTCTACTAAATAAAGTTATAGTCCCGATATTTTTTATGTATTTTATATTCAATTATACCCTCGTCTGTATAATAAATACAAATAATGTTTAAAAAACAAATATTATAGAATAATGCAGACGGGATCAAATCTCGGTCTAAGAGACCGTGCGCGAGTACACGTGTGATATCGACGGGCGCGGGCGCGAGTGTACAAAGGTTAAAGATCTGTCCAAACGGTTGGTTGACGCTTCTCGTGACCCAAAGGCTGGCTTTTACCTTGGCCAGAGGTTAAGGATTGCCATCCAACGTGGCAATGCCGCCAGTCTTTTGGGCACTTTTCCGGTTGACGGCGATATGGAGATGCCTTATAGATTTAGTTTCTCTTTTTTTTATTATTATTTGGTAACTTATCTCGGGACCCTAAGGTCCCGGGCCTTTGGAAGGCGTACGAGGAGCCGAAGCCAACTCGCAGAGGCCCCTTACATGGCTTTACAATGAAATAGAACACCAGCCGACAATTATCCCTGTTTGCATTATTCAAATGCATCCAAGGACAATCCCCGGGCTGGCGCAGGACTATTACAGAATATGGAAACTAAAAATAGGGCTATGGGTTTGGGTGACTAAAATGGACTGGTTTCCTGACACTATGGAAGGACTATGGCCCCTGCCAATCAATGTTTTTATGACAAAGATAAAATGGCAGGGGGTGACTAGCACACTCGATAAATGGGCCCCCTAAAACGGCCGCTAGCACGTAGTGACGTAGCGACAAGAGGGCAACTATTATTATTAAGGTATGTTTTTACTCTATTTAAAAGTTGTAAATAAATTATTTTACTAGTTGTGAAAAATTAAAATTCCATAATTTAAAAAAAAAGCAAATCTATTCGACAGATCTTGCTATTTTCAATTACCTGGCTCTCTATTTTGGACAACTGATTACGACTATTGATCGAGTGTTGAAGACATGGATCGCTGTGGGAATTGTAGGTAGCATTGCGACTGACCGCATTAACTCTATTGACAGAAGAGTCTTGGATGATGTGGCGATTTCATCAGTTATTCGTCTGTGGTGTGCTTCTCAGCCTGTAAATACCTATTAAAATCGAGCCATAATAGTCGCAAAACATATTTTGTTTACATTTTAGTTGACAACTCTCGAAGGGAACGAGATTCAATATTAGGCTAATTATTGTAATTGTATTGTAGGTTGGAAGTAGGTAGAGGACTGTAGGCCATGCCCATGTAATGTGCACAATTTTGATATTTAAGTAGGTACTTTAGGTACTTTCAGGAAGGTTAAGTAAACGTTGGTGTGTAGACAGTATTTGGGTAAATGTTTTTTTTCTATTTGTCTCGTCAAGTCATGGCTTTAATTCACAATGGGGTATAATGGAATACATGTCATCAAAGTGGAAGTATTTTATTACATATTAAAGTAAAACAAAAATTGTATAAAAAAAAAGAAAGAATGTAATTAAAAAGCATTTATTATGTACCTATATGTAATACTAAAGTCTAACTAACTAAATATATATATATATATAAATCTAATTACAACTATTTTGCTTCGCCGTTATAGGAGGCTAGAAGGGTTATAAGTCATGTTATTGTAGTCAGTAATTACAATTTTGCCTGCAATAATAATACATTTTCTTTACCGACCATGTCTTTGTGTCTACAAAGACATGGTCGGTAATGGTCGGTTTTTACATAAACGCCTAAATACTATACAGTGTGATCTCAGCCGCTTATCTTCAATCTGGCAGATGGTGATTTTGTATACCGGAATGTTAATCTGTAAACATTTAAATAAAATATATCATACAATGTATTTTATTTCGCGAGTATGAAATGCGACTTTTTTGTATACTAGGGAATATGCATATATTTTTATTACATTTTTAATCGATGGTTTACATATTATATACTTAATGCTAAAAAAATTAACACCATTAAAGTAATTTAAAGTATTTAAAAAAGAATTGAAATATTATCAACCCACACGAGAACTTTAACCGCCCGCAATTTTGGCGTACTTGGAGTAACGCCATAGTTTATGACAACAAACAAAAAGAGGAGAGAACACCTATTATAATTACGCACTCGGAATTGTCATTTCACATTTGAATGACACGTAAGAATTCACATTGTTACGTCACATTCGCTCTGATCAATGGCGACGCTTTTCATTGGATGTTCCAGATTTTTTTTTAAATTATATCAAAGTTAATTTCATGCTCAGAAATAAATTATAGTGAAAAATATTGATGGAGGCATAATTGAGTAAATTTGTTTTGGGCAGGCTGTGGAGTTTTGTTCTCTACTTAAAAAGAAAATACCTATATCCCAAAAACAAGTAACCTTCACTGCAATGTTGTATTCACACTGGTTATAAACGACGCTGTTGGTCCATTCTGGGCTTTGTTGGGTAGTTTCGCTATTCCCAAAAAAAATGAGTTTATTTTAAAACTGGTCAAAAAAATTAAACAATATGGCCGCACCAGTGCGCTACTTTTGACTGGGTCCCAACTGTTGCTTTAAAGATTTGTAGAATTATTATTGGACTTCAATTGTCATTTTTGTTGTTCATCCTAAAGTGCAAGCTATTGACTGTTTCAAACAGTTGGTTCTAACATGGTGGGTGTGAAATAACTTTAAATAACTCCAAAGACACTAATTAAATGAACTACGATAACAAATCATTCACGTTGATTCTGTGACTTGCTTTCTGTCAAATATTGAATGCGAGATTATAGTCTTCAAGTTCATTTTGTGAAAAATCTTATCTTGCAAAAAGATAGGTAGTAAAAGGAAATACAGTTTAGTTTTACTTAGCAATAAAGTTCCATTGACGAGTGTGATCCCCTAGTTAGGTTGGTAAAAGATAGGCATAGGCAGCGGTAACCGCTTAACATCAGGCGGGCCGTTAGCTTGTTTGCCACCTACAGTGGTATAAAAAAAAAAAAAAAAAAAAGATGGGGTCTTAGTTCCAAGATCACACTTTGGCAATACACATCAGTTATCAGACCTTTTTTATCAATTAAATTTAATTGCTATCCAATGGAATTACGGTGTATATTTCAATGCTCGGCGATCAGCTTCGGAGCATCACAGGGCAGCCAATACAAAATGGCGCCTATAGGGTACGCATCATAGCTGCGCCCCTTGTTAAGTGTTTTGGTATAAAAACAGATACTTTAAATAAATAGTCATAAAATGATGAATTAAATACCTATTACAACATGAGACATATGAGCGAGTTGTAAGATAAAACTCCACTTACCAATCCATGAGCTGCCATACTGCACCTCCACTCCCGTCTTCCCTCCAAGATCATATCTGAAAAAAACACAATACATATTTATAATATCTGCTTGAAGATTGACAAAGACTGGTGCGCTCATGAACACCTGTCTTTAGACACACATAGTTGCAATGGAAGAACCCGATATTCAATTATTAATCCTAGTAGGTACCTACTTGGAAGTATGAATAATGCGTATCACTTACTTGAATCCCACCCACAGTTCGGCGAACTGTGGGTGTACATTGGTACGCCTCTGCCTAACCCTTCGGGGAATACAGGCGTGATGGTATATTTATTTTTACTTGAACCCGAGTAAAACATTACAGACATGAGCGCGCGTTCGCGTTCGGGTGGTGACTGTTGAGAGACCACTACCTACGGGCCCAGAGTCTCAGACAGACGCGGCTTTTGCGATCAATACATTAGCGCATGCGCTTTGGACAAGGGGCGTGGCCTAAGGGGACGCTTCTCGATTATTGTAGGGTTTACACACATAAAAAGTTTTTGCAAGAAAATTAAAAAGATTTGGAAAAAGCTTTTGCTTCATTTATTCTTGAGTTCCTAATCTTCATCTTCACAATTTGGATTGCTATAACGAATTAGGATTTCAGTAGATTGATTGAGGGTTTCCCGTAATAAAATACCCGAAATGGCAGCACTGTAGCGCAACGTTTAATGATATTAAAAAAAATACATGTGACACTGACATTTTATGAAAGAATATTCCTCTATTAATTATTTGGAATGTTGATATCCAATTGGAAATCTATGGGGGAGTACTATGTCTAGCAGTGGACGTTCTGCGGCTGATATGATGATGATGACACGCTTACTATTACATCGTTCTGAACCCGAAAGTCATGAAGCTCTATCATAGTAACAGAAACTATTGGCCCTAGTATTTTCAATAAATAACAATAAAAAACACGAAAGTTTTATTAGAGAAATACTGAGAACCCGTAGTAACGCTTCCTTGCAGTTAAAGCATATTTGTGTGTTAACCTTATCTACTATACGTGCGAACGGTAAACTTAGAAAAATCCAGTCATCGATCAGAGAGAAGCGCTACTAACATTTAACCAAAATGATAAAAACATAATTTTTTACATAAACATAAAAACATAAATCATAACTCTTTGAGGCGTAATTAAAAGAGAAACAATGTCATTAGGAACTATTACTCGACTGGAGTTCCTATGTTTCGGCTGCAGAACGATGTAAAAGTGACCGTGTATAAATATATATAAATGAAACAAGCAGATTGTAAAAAAAAAATGATTGTAAACTACAAGACACTCATGTTTTTTGACAGATGATTAGACCTTATGCTACAGTGCTGCACCTTGTGGATCTTATTATAGAAGAAAACAACTCATTTTTAAATAAAATCACAAAATCTCAGCAGTTTGATTTGACAGGCCATCAGATACTGGTGACTCTGGCGAAGATGCCACTTTGAGAGTCCGGCTTCTGCCGCTGACTGACACGTAGGTACTAGAATTCAGTGACTACTGAACAGAGTTATCAATGTATCTGCCACCAGGTCAGTGAAAGACATTATGAACGTATGAATCACTGAAAGAGATAAACACGGGAGAAGTACTTCGCTCTGAGTGTCTATTAGGTAGCTACACTAACTCCCTACTCATTATGTAGCTTTGTACTACACATCTGTTGTATTGCTAAGAAATACTAGAAGAATTGCGCGGGTCCGTGGATTACGCCCTCAGTGGTCGAGGCACCTGTGGCCGACGCACCCAGTTCGATTAATTTCACATCTTTTTTTTATTGTGCTTTTTATTCACTTAGTACAGTAAATGAGAAAAGTGTTTCACCATAATAATAAAGTATTTTTCGTTACTAAACAAAAGTTTTCTATCACATAGCAGAGAGTATAGTTCGCCACTTAATCTAATCCTTACGCACCTTAGGTGAAAAGAGATGATTTGCTGGTATATACTATTTTCCAAGCCAAGGCTGCATTAAAAAAGACACATAAAGAAAATAGTGAATGATTAAAAATGATGAATTTTCCAAAAGCACAAAATTACTGCAGGATTTTGAAAAAAAATATCTTAGAAAAATTGGTGGCAGCCCTTACGAACCGGACCCCACCCCTCACAAAGCGCGCGCATGCGCTATTGTGTAGATGTGCGCGTTGACATAACGCGAGTAGAGTACATTGCAAGCAAAGAAGTATCTAGTGACGCACACAACTAAACTACATCGCTACTGTACGCACTGTTCGCATCGCATTCGTAGTGTGAGTGCGCTAACAACTTCTAAATGATAGTACAACATAATTTCACTACATAAGATACTCGCTCCCGTAGCGCAATAAGTAAGCATTCTATGATACGAGTTCAAATCTTGCACTTTACTCTACAAAGGCGGTGAACTGAAGTTGTTTGACTTCAAGATATAATTTTATATAAATTTGCGATCTTAGTTTGCTACAACTTATTCTCAAAAAACACTGCGTTCATGTAATTTCCTGAATTTCATGACATGATCCGTAACATAGTGCCGAGTCAACCAATGTGCCGGTGTTTGCGGCGCCTATTATCAACCTCCAATGTTTCACTTTATTAGTACCTGTTTACACTTGGACAGGTTTCATCAAAGAGTTTTATATGCTTTATAAGTGTGCCAGAATCTCACGGCAAAAAAGGAAATCAAAATTTGTAGTTTGAAATACCAGGGTAATTGTATTATACAATCTTATATATTTTTTTCTGTTGTATTAACGAAGAGGAATCATCATTCTTATCATATCAGCCGCACGACGTTCACTGTTAGACATACGCCTCCTCCATGGATTTCCAACAGGACCGGTTGGAAGCGGCCTGCATCCAGCGTAACAAAGATGACTATTCATTAAAAAAATATAAACCGCATATTACTTCCCTACCTATTATTTCCCATAAAAATAGCTAATGCCCGCGACTTCGTTTGCCTTCTTCCACACTGGGCGAAGCGGATGGGAATGTCAGACTCTTACTGACTAAAACCCTTCCGTGTTCCTCTTAATGCCCTTTGCATTCCAGAGCCGGACGCGAGAGGTCCCTGCCGCCGATTACCTCTACGAGGAGAAGGTGCTCTGCCAAAGCAGGGCAAACCTCCACCGTGTCCTCCGGGCGACACTCATATTGATAACATCCGGGCGTGTCCTCCCGCCGAATCCGAAACAGGTAGCTCCCGAAACCACCGTGTCCGGAGAATACCTGTATCTGGTGGGAGGTCAGGATGCCATGGCAACTCTCTAGCCACTCCTTAAAGAGGGGACTTATCGCCGCAATTGTGACGTGTCCGGCGCTGGTTTGCGACAGTCAAAATAGAAGTAACCTAAGTTAGTCCTTATAACAACAGCTTTCTGCCGGTGACATCAAATATAAAGAGGTTGAAAAAGGAATAAACCAAAAGAACTAAATGTGTCAACAGCGGTGATGTCTCAAATTTTGATTAGACAATTATAATTGCCTTATGAAAGTCACAATATTTTCACAATTTAAAATACCCTCAGATTCTGAAAGAAAGAAAGAAAGAATAACCATTTATTCACGTGAAAGCGACGCACATAACATAAACTTACTTCATCATCTGCTTAGCCTTTTCCCAACTACGTAACATAAACTTACTCAACCTACTTAAATACAAAAACAAAAGCATAGCTTAGCTTTATTCTGGTAGACCTATATGTCTAAATATTTTGTGAATAGCTATTTTTAACCCCCGACGCAAAAAGAGGGGTCTGTGTGTCTGTCTGTGGCATCATAGCTGCCGAACGGATGAACCGATTTCAATTTAGTTTTTTTTGTATTAAAGGTAACTTACGTACGAGTGTTCTTAGACATGTTTGATGAAAATAGGTTGGGCCGTTTAAAAGTTGTGGTGATTAGTAGTGGTGAAAGTAGGGAAGAAAAACCGAATGTCTGTAAATATACTCGAGTGGGGTCTCAAACTTAATAAAATCGACATTATAATAAGTAGGTACCTATAAAAAGCATAAAATAAAAAATTTAATTAAAAAAACCCCCAACACAAAAACCTAAGTTCCCTTAAAAAAGTAAAAAAATAACAAAAAAAATACGTCACGTTGGGGGACCGATGTTGCATTTAGGATACGATCGTCCCGAGCGGTCCCCCAACGTGACGTATTTTTTTTGTTATTTTTTTACTTTTTAAAGGGAACTTAGGTTTTTGTGTTGGGGGTTTTTTTTTAAATAATAACACTAAGTAGGTACAGCGTTTCGACCTCGCAGCTCGCCATAATGGCTACAACACACAGCGTTTTGGTAGCATTGTACAAAAATAATTATTCGGTGGAGATCAACTGCCAACGGTCGACGTAGCAGATGTCCAGCGCTTTGTGTTCCTCATGTATCTGTTCCCATTATAACTAACTACCTACAACACTAAGCAAAGCCAGTCTCAAGTCTACGTACATAAATTATAAACTGCTTTTTGCGAACCCAAAATATTTGAAATTAACGTTCCCATGATTATTGAATGCAAACCGGCTCCCAGCTCCATGATCACTCTTTATTCTCGATCACTGTTGCCGATAATGTAAGCACGCGCTCGCATGAACAACCCTTTTGACGAGCGAATCAAATTGGCATGCCGTGTACACTCAGCTTTTGTATCGCCCTGTCCGTATTCCGAATCATTTCACTGAGAGCGAAATAATAAATACTTTGTCGTCAAGTAAATTAACTCGTTAATATTTTATAGCTAAGTTTAGGGAGGAGGACGATAGGCTTGTGATTAACTCAGTTTCACGTCAATTTAATTAATTTTAAAATATAAATATATTTTTTAATTTTATCAATCATTTTAAATTACGTTTATTGTATGGGAGCCCCCTTAAATATTTATTTTATTTCTGGGTTTTATTATCTGTTTGTTATTAAAGCGGCAACAGAAATACATCATCTGTGAACATTTCAGCTGTCTAACTATCACGGTTATTGAGATACAGCCTGGTGACAGACGGACGGACGGACAGACAGACGGACAGCGAAGTCTTACTAATAGGATCCCGTTTTACCCTTTGGGTACGGAACCCTAAAAATATGACTCGACTGCTGTTACATGGAGCGCGTTGTGCGCAAAGTTAAGACGTATCCCTTCTTAGAAAATATACTTTTATTCGGTTAACCTTCAATATATCTAAGCCATGTACGTTTTCTATTGATCGTCGAAACCTTTACGCGATTTTGGGGAGGCTGGGGAGACCTTTGACTTCGGACTCAGCTCCCGTTATGTGTCTGAACCAGGTACATTATTTACTGCGACCCTCGCACACAGATATAAGTTGAATTGAATATCTCGAATATGCAGAGTGTTAAGGCGCGAGCCCACCGCGGCACATGCTGTGCACGAGCACGCGGCACATTTTAGCTGCGTGTATTAATCCTTTCAGTGCGGGGCGACGCACATGTGCGTTTTGTGGACGCGCATGCACGTTGCCCGCACTGATAGGGTTAATATGTTTGACAACGTGGGTACGTTTCCACTGGTGTACACGAAGACTATGTATAGCGTGGCACGGCACACGGAGAGGTTCACAGATACATGGTGAGTCTTCATAATGTGTACATGTCGAAAATCTTTGCTTAATTTTATGGATGTCAAGGCGAAAGATCATTTAAATCAAAAGTTACACCGTTTCGTTTACACATAAAAATAAAATTTTACATTTTTTAATATTTTTTGCCGTCGATAAAGTTAAGCATAGATTCCCTAATTTCGATATTTGCACATTATGAAGATTCACACTGTACAATAGTCAGAGACAGATGGGACAGTACTTAGAAAGCGTAAAGCGAGCTGTACATCGTCGTGGGTCATATATTCGTGTACTTCAGTGGAAACCACACACGTCGACAGCGTTGAGCTATGTAACCGTCTATTCGAGCAAGCCACGCATGTATCATTGACGTCAATTCAAGCGTAGCCTTTTCGTGGGTTGCAGTGGATACAACATTACAATTTACAACCACATACATTTTCTTACAAAGCGAAGCTTAATACACGTGCGCAGCCTCTCCGTGCGCCGTGGTGGGCCTGCGCCTTTACGGAGAGGGTATATCCAGACGAACGAGGTGAAGAGTATATATAGAAGACATTAATAATTATAGACCTATTGCTCTAATTTCAATATTCTCAAAAATCTTTGAAAAATATATTTATAATGAGCTTGTTAAATACTTTGAAACCCATAACATTTTAGCTAATGAACAAAAAGGATTTAGACAGAACAAAAGCATCAACCTTGCCATATATGACTTTTTAGAAATTATAACTACGAATGTCGACAGGCGTATACCGATCTGCGCCATCTTTATGGATATGACACAGGCTTTTGATTACGTGGTACATGACATCTTATTATATAAGCTTGAGACATATGGCATAAGAGGCAACATCTTAAAATTAATTGAAACTTACCTCAAAAACCGCACTCAGTACACTCAAATTAACAGAATTAATATTAAAACTAAGATGGAGGAAACATACCTATCAAAGGGGCGGAAAATACAATATGGTGTCCCGCAAGGAAGTGTATTGGGTCCATTACTCTTTATAATTTACATTAATGACCTTCCAAATGCGAATTCAAACCCAATGACACTCTTTGCTGACGACAGTACCATAGCAATTAAATGTAATGATACAACCTCTTATGCGCATGATATAAGCAGTAGCCTAAATGAAATAATTAAATGGTTAGACGTTAATAATCTGAAAGCAAACATAGGAAAAACTAAAATAATCCATTTTAATCAGCGTGTAAATGGAATTATGCCTCAGATTAACTATAAGGGTGAACCTGTATCTGAAGTGCAAACAACAAAATTTCTTGGTATTACAGTAGATAACAAATTAAAATGGAAATCCCAGATCGAAACACTGTGCAAAAGAATTAATAAATCAGTATATGCGCTGCACCATTTAAAACAGATCTCAAGCATCAATACCTTGTTAACTGCATACCATGGTTTAGTTGCTTCAGTCCTGAGGTATGGTATAGTTTTTTGGGGAAATTCAACTGATATCGACTTAGTTTTTAAAGCACAAAAACGGTGCATAAGGGCTATGTTTGGGCTGCAAGTGATCGAAACATGTAAACCATTTTTCCAAAAATATAAAATTTTAACTCTCCCAAGCCTATATATCTATGAGGTCTCAGTATTTGTTAAGGTTAATAAAAACTTATTTACATTAGCCTCAGAAATTAATAATAGGCAACAACGTGACGCACTTCGCCTCTGGGTGCGCCAAACCAATACCGCTTTAATGTTTAAAAGTGTGTTTCGCATGGCTCCTGTAATTTTCAATAAATTACCTACAGAAATAAGGGCAATGAATACTGCCTTATTTAAGAAAAATCTAAAGAGTCTTCTAGTTAATAAATGCTACTATAACTTGAACGACTTCTTAAACGATAATTTTTCCAAACTTAAGACCTCATAGTGACATTATGAAATACCAATTATGCATGTTTCTTCAAATAATAAATGACAATATTAATTTGTATCTATGACAATGACATTGTATATTACTTATTTCTTTGAATTTATGATACTGCATTACGATTTATTTATTTATTCTTGACATTGTATAGGGTAATTATTATTTATATTATTAGACATCTAACTGACATTCACTTTTGATTTTAAAATAATTATAAAAATATTGTTATTAATAATTAATTTATCACCATGTAACTAATTTAAAATTTGTACGCCCATGCGGTAGAACGTGATGAGACATTCTATGTAAACTTAAGACCATGTAATATGCATACCGACCATGTTCTGACAAATAAATGATTATTATTATTCTCATTTATTAGTTTCATATACATATTAAATACATTTTTAAATATTAGTATAAAAAAAAATAAAAACATTTAAAAATATAAAAAATAGTAGCCCACCGGCGTCGGGAACAGGGTCCAAGCCACCGGTGGTCAGGGCTCCTGAGAAAGGAATCTCCTAACGATACGCGCCGTGTCTAGGAGTACCGCTTTCTGAATCAAGCCCTTGATCCAACCGCCCAACGAGAGCCTCCTCAGGTGTTGGTCGAGGCTCTTGGCTATTATGCCATTGGCCGTCACGACTATCGGCACAATGATTGCCGTATTCACATCCCACATGTCGACAACCTCGCGAGCCAGATCAAGATACTTAATTTGTTTATCTTTCTCAGCTTTCACGAGGTTCTCGTCATGCGGGACAGTAATATCAACGATCATTGCGCGACGCTCTAATCGATCTACCACCACTATGTCAGGCTTATTGGCAACAATAGTCCTGTCAGTGATGATAGATCGGTCCCAATATAACGTGATATGACCATTTTCAAGAACTGGGTCGGGCACATATCTATAGTATGGTACTTCCGATTCCACAAGACTGTATTTCAGAGCAAGTTGCTGATGGATAATCCTGGCTACAAGGTTGTGTCTATGCAAGTAGTCTCCGTTAGCCAGACGAGAACAACCAGATATAATGTGACGGATTGATTCCCCGGGACGATGGCATGCCCGACAAATGTCAACCGTACCGTCCTTCACAATATATCTCCGGTAATTGTTCGTCATCATAACTTCGTCCATAATAGCACAGACAAAACCTTCGGTTTCCCCAAAGAGGTCACCAACGCGCAGCCAGGATACGGACGCCTTGAAGTCTACATCCGGCCCATGTAGGGCCCGGTAGTAGCGCCCGTGAAGCTCCTTGCTCTTCCATATCTCCATGCGATCTTTAGTATCTAATACTATAGGTTTGCGCCAGTTCTCGTTCGCTAAAGAGAGCGGGGTGAGGCCCTTGTCCACTGAGACCACATCTCGGTGCATCCCCACATCAGCTTCCAGGAAGTACTCCCTGAGACTGCATATCTCACGGTTGTGCAGGGTCTTAGCATTTAAGAAGCCTCGACCACCACACTTCCGCGGGATATACAGTCTCATTACTGACGACCTTGGGTGATGCATCCGATTTGCGGTCAATAGTGAGCGAACCCTCCTATCCAGGGCGTCAAGTTCTGTCTGAGTCCATTTGAGTACGCCGAAAGAGTACATTAAAACTGGCATGACCCAACCGTTGAAGGCGCGCACCTTGTTACCGCCTGATAAAAGACTATTTAAAACTTTATTTAGGCGGCCAAAGAAGCGCTCCTTCAACGATTGCTTCATGTCAGTAGCACTGATGCCTAACGCTTCCGACATACCCAAATATTTGTAGGTTTCAGTTGAGGAAAGGGATCTAAGGTTTATGGAATCCGAGAGTTGGGTTCCCACAGATTCCATAATCTCTCCTCGCTTCACATGCATGACTGCACATTTGTCCACACCAAATTCCATCCTGATGGCACTACTGAAAGTTTTTGTTACCTTCAGTAGCTCCATCAGTCGCAAATTGCTGGGGGCAAAGAGTTTCAGATCATCCATGTAAAGGAGGTGGGATATGACCTGACCACCTCTTCTCAACCGATAGCCCAGTCCTGAACCCTCCAGCAGTGTACTTAGAGGGTTCAAGGCTAAACAAAACCACAGTGGACTCAGACTGTCGCCCTGAAATATACCACGCTCGATCTTTATTGGTTCGCTGGTCTCCCGGATCTGCCGACATCCTGGATAGCGCAAGACCGTCCTCCATTGCCCCATACACGACATCAAGAAGGTGCGCAGAGTTGTATCTACTTTATACAATTCCAGCACCCTCATGAGCCATGTATGTGGCACCGAGTCATAGGCCTTTTTATAGTCTATCCAACATATAGACAGATCCTTTCGAGAACGGCGAACCTGCTGGTTAATGGCCATATCAATGAGGAGTAGCTCCTTAGTACCACGGGACCCATTCCTACATCCATTTTGAGAGACAGACATGATAGCATTGTTATCAATATGATCATTGATTTTAGCTCTCAAAATAGATGTAAGAACTTTATAGACCGTCGGTAGACATGTGATCGGTCTATAATTTTTGGGTTCCGTAGTACTACCCGATTTATGGAGCAGGTGGGTTATACCAGTTGTTAAGAACTGGGGCAACGATCCAGACTCTAAGGCTGACTGGAACTGGGATGCCAAGCGAGCGTGTGATCTTTGGAACCACTTGATCCAAAAGTTGTGCAGTCCGTCCGGCCCTGGAGATTTCCAGTTAGGCAACGGACGAACTGCACGAGCTACGTCCTGGGGGCTGATTGTAATTTCCCCCATCTGTGGTATTGGATCACACATTCGTTCAACCTCCCGGGTCCAATCGCCCTCAGCGTGGCTGACAGGTACCGACCAGATGCTGCGCCAAAACGAACTCATGGCATCATCATCCGGCAGGCGCGCATCAGTCACACCTTGGTCTGGCCGCTCCCAAGCCCTGTAAACCCACCTTTCATCGCTCTGGAATGTGCGATTTTGGGTATATCGCTCCACTCGCCGCTTGTACCGACGAATACGGTTTGCCCATGCACTTATCTTCTGCTTCAGGAAGTCAATACGTTCTGTGACGCGGGACAAATAATCTCGAGGATTAATATCAATCCCCGAAAATGCCCGCCTCACAAAACGCATCACTCTAGGGCGAGTATTGCCCTCCCTGAAGCAGATTAGCTTGCCAATGAGTGCTCTAGCCCTATCGATACGAAGCTCAATCCTGGACTGCCATGCTGGTACGGTCGGTTTTGGTCGTGCAGTTCCGTCACTGGGAAATTTGACGTGGGCTACACGACATGCCGCAACAGCCGCGCAGTACAAGATTGAGTGGGTATCGACAAGGTCTACGCTGCCATCAAAACAATTTGACAGCTGCGAATCTAGAGCACACACCAGCGCCTTATTTTTGTTGTGCATAGGCAAACGTGGTAGTCGCGGTCTAAGCTCAGGCGGTGTGGAGCGATACTCCCGGAAAGCATCCTCCAAAGCACTCCTCAACTGTTCATTACATTGGGAACTCACGGAAATAGCCACGCCATCATCCTCTTCATCAACGCGTTCAGGCCGCGGTGAAGCACTGTGTAGACTTTGCGATTGCACCGCGACCGTGTGCTGTGACAAAGTAGGTGTAACATGAGTACTCCGTGATTCGAGCCTAAGTCGATCAAGCACAGTATTATCCAACATATGATTACGTTGTATAACCCGTACCTGATCCGACAGTCGTTGCGCCGAAACGTTGACAGCTGGTTCAAGCGCCTGAAACAGAGAGAGCATCCGACCACGGTACGCAGTCAGGTTACTTCCCCCCTCTGTAGCCCCAAAGTATGAGCGCATGACATTTTCATTAATGGACTGTGTCCATCTCATGCGCTGCACACTTCCACCGGTAGCGGGGACCCTATCAGAGGCCAGTGGGCCTCGGAGTCCCAAACCCCCCGGCGGCCGGCGTCCTCCCCGTCGACGAGCAGGTGGTGGCGTCGTTGGCGGAGAGAAGTACTCGTCGCTCGAGCTCGACGCAACTGCCGCGGTCGGTGTCACTGCACTCACGGTGGGGCTGGTTTCCGACGGCGGCGAGGCGGAGCTGGGCGACGAGTCCGGAGATGGTGGCTGTGCGATTAAGCGGGCTCTGGCGCGTGTCAACATAGTTATTAGTACATATTTTCATCTATTAATTCCATATATCGTCTAATGACGGCCTTGACAGCCGTCATTCTCTTCTGATTTTCTTCGTTTTTTCATATTTTATTGTAGGTTTTGCTGTAGTTTTTAATCTGATTATATATCCAAATATTATTTCAGGCCTGTAGATGGAGTAATGTTGTAGGAAATGTATTATAAATATTAAAATTGAAGGAAGAAAAATGAGAAAAAAATTGTACGTCGTAACGTTGACTAGTGTTGCCAGTTATTATTATTATTATTATTATTATTATATCCGGTACTGAATCTTTATACAAAAGAGCTCAAAAGCAAAAACTTTGAAAATGCTTAATATTTTTTTAATTCGCTAGTTTATTAAGTTTAAATCATAGCAAACGTGTCAGGAGGGATAAATGTTGAACAGAGTTGTTCTTTTGTGTGTAGTTAATTGATACCGATCAGCTGACTTGGTGTAGTGATGTGTAGAATTCAATTGGAACATTTGATGTTTTATTTAAATGTTTCTTAAGTTTATAATTTTAAGTATAAGTATTTAAAAAATATTGCTATTTGATTTGTTAACACCAAAAGAATCCGTGCCTTTGATATGTAAGTACATATCCTTTCCGTAACACGTTGTATATTAAGTATATGGCTCAGAGGGGTGCGTTCTATTTGGCAGAGACTTGCTAAACATAACCTAGGAAGTTTTATTCCTTACAAACTAATATCTAATACAAAATAGATGACGCCGAATTTAAAAGTGGTCAATACGAATCACAGAATAATTATATGTCCCGCCAAAACAAAAGACTACGCAACACGTCAGTTGTCACCATAAACAAAATGTTAAGAAAGCCATAAAGTCCAAAAGAAACAAATCGTTGTAACTTGTAACAGCTCCTTCTTGTTAAAACCTTCTTGCTTGGTCCGGTTTATTGGTTGGGAGTATTATTTAAGAATATAGTATAGATTGGCCGGAGGAGGCAATACACGAGGAAGAGTGGAAGACATTGGGCAGATCATTGCCCAGCAGGGAGACCACATAGACTCCCTTCTGGACAAAGGTCTCCCCCTAATCTGTACCTATGTATATACAGGTCGAAAAAGGTGTTTAGACGCCAAAACTGAATTCCAACGAAGACCGTTGAGCAGATGTTTATGGATTCTTGAACAAGCTTTTACCTGTACACTTAAAAATAAACCAACACAAAACAAACAAACAACAAAATAATTTATGAATAGCTGGATAATAGGTTAGTAAATATGAATAGGGTTCTTTCAAACCTATTGTATTCAACGGATATAGTCGTGCTTAACCTTGATCCCTAATCAAATGGACGGCTTAATAATAGTTTGCTCCCCCTAGTTAATTCTGTCCCTCCGACATGCTTAGTCGGGCAAAAAACACGCTATTATATTTTTTAATAATAGTACTTAAAACTTAACGGTTAGGGTCGGACATGATTTCCAAGAAATATCCATAGGTTGATGTACTAATTGTTCACAATTTTTATATGGTATTTTTCGTTAGTCACCGGTACGTTTGAACCGCTTTTGACAAGACTTTTGATGGCAGATGGCTGAAAAGAAGTAACTTAAGTTGCTTTTATTTTGGAAAATTATTAGAATTCTGCTCAAAACAATAAAAAAAAATTGCAGTTATCTGACATTTCCGCAAACGAAGTCACGGGCATTTGACTTCTTATACAATAGAATAGAATAGAATAGAATAGAAAAACTCTTTATTCGAGTAACAAAGACTCACAAATGTTAGTAAAAACAACTTAATACTATGTTAGTAAACTAAAAAACATTTAGGCAATTAAAAAAAAAAAAAACATTAATGCTGAGCCATTCCATGTGAGACGGCGCAACAGTGATTTAAATAAATACAGTCCAACCTGCTAGCAATTACGTTCAGGACGCTGTTGGAGCTGGCCCGCACCCTACTGTCCAACGATGCACACCGCTTCTGCATCGTTGCGTAGAAGCAGTCTACGTGGGCGTCCGCAAACAATCCCGACGCACTACAGAATCGGGGCAGCCCCACCAGCATCCTAAACCCATTGTTATACTGAACGCTGAAAGCGTTGTAAGCAGTGGCGGATTAACAGTTTCCGAGGCCCTAAGCACAGAGCCTGTGTAGGCCCTCTATTGATTTAACGAGATGACCCGATAAAGAATGATACAAATTGGCACACGTTTTAAGGTCTAATCCTTCTTCTTGGAGCCCTTTACTAGTGCGATGAAAAACTCTTAGAATATCATTCCACAAAGTGAGCATAAATATAAACTCAAACTCTTGCATTTTATTTAAAAAATTTTGTGATTCTAGCCTGGTATCCCCTTTTTGGTTTGTGTCCTCAGCAATTTCATGTAAAGCATCCAAAATTTTCGAATAGGATTGTAATATTGCACTCGTAGCTACAGCATGAGCTTCCCAACGAGTGTCCGACTGCGACTTCAGAACGCTATCGTTACCTATATATTTTTTTAAAACTGCCCACCGGTGAGTAGGAGCCGAAAAAAAAGAATATAACAACTGCACAATTGAAAAAAAATTCACTGCAATTGTACAACAAACAAATTTAGAGTATGTGCAGCGCATGGTATGAATACAGCATATTTATTATGCTCTAAAAATTTTTGCTGCATCCCTTTGTATCGTCCTGACATATTAGCAGCATTGTCATATGATTGTCCTCTAGACTTTGCAATATCTATTTTGCAACCCTCTAGATAACTGAGTACTATATTTGCCATCTCTTCTCCGGTATGACTTTTCAAATTTAAAAACGTTAGAAATCGTTCCACGGGCATACCATCAGACGGCGATACGTATCTCAAAATAATACTTAGTTGATACGTATGTGATAGGACAGGTGTGGAGTCCACTGAGAGGCTGAAGTACCCAGCTGATTATATTTCTTCAATAATCACTTTGTGCACTTTACCACTCATTAAATCGATAAGCTCGTCGCATACTGTTTTCGATAGATATGATGGGTTGCTTTTTCCTTTATTTCCATATCTTGCAATATGGCTTGCTAAAAATGGATCAAATTGAGCCACAAGTTCAAGTAAACCCAAAAAAAACCCATTATGTATAGATCCAAAAGACTCATCATGTCCCCTAAAGGCCAAACCACGTTCTGCAAGCGTTTGTATAACTGCAATAACTCGTTGAAATACATTTTGCCAATATTTTCTTTCTTCTTTCGCTTGTGCCTCTAGATTTTTGGTGATCCCTAGACCTTGTCTTCGACTCAAATAAGTTAGCATAAAGTCCTTATGAGCTGAACTATTTTCATGGTGCTCAATTTGTGTGGGGTAACGATAAGTATAGTTTCAATCAAAGCCACTTCGTAAATAAAGTAAATACGTGCGGTATGCGTACGGGCGCTATCATTTGCAATGCAAAGACAACTAACTCACTCGGAATCGCGGCGCGACGCGACGTGCGGGCGCGCAGGGCCCTGCCCTGCGGGGGTGTATGAAGGGTCACTCCCGGACCGCTCACGCCTTGTGATTTCGGACATGTGGATGAATCTCGATAAAATGTAGGTATAAAATGAAGCGCCAGCAGAGGATGGAGGCCCCTGCAGAACAGGGGCCCCAAGCACGTGCTTGTAGTGCTTATACGTTAATCCGCCACTGGTTGTAAGACTTTTGAGTATATCTGGCCCACAAGCTACTCGTGTAGAAACTAGTGCAGTATGCCCGAAAAAGCGTAATTTTCACAGCTACAGAGCAGCGTGCAAACCTTCGGGCCAGCATGTTCGCTCTGATCGACAACGCTCGCCGCTCTCGTTCTATATCGGCATCGTCTTTGAGATCAGGGGTCAAGATATGCCCTAGGTATTTAACCTTGTGTGTCCTCAATAGAGGTTTTTTGTTTAGTACAATTACTGGCAACCCATCTGGACTCCGACCTCCACTCTCTAAAACCATGATCTCCGACTTATTACTATTGTACACCAGACCATGTGTCCTGGCATACTCTTCACACTGGGCAATCATCTTTCTGAGACCACAAACCGAGGCACTCAGCAGCACCATGTCATCCGCGTAACTGATATTATTGACACTAATGCCATCTATATAACAACCGACTCTGGTGCTGCTGAGCTCCTCGATCAACTCATTCATATAAAGTTTTTTATTTTTTGCTTTTTAGTATCAACTTCCTGTCATCCAAATCCATGAAAGAACTGTCATACTACGTAAATTAACTTAACACCACTTAAAAGTTTTAAGAAAGCAGAATACTTATGCGATTTCGTTTACTTGGAGGACAAATTTTCGAATACTACTGAATATATCTGTGTTACGCTTTCGAGTGTACACGCGTGATGTTATATTATGTGATAGTGTAAACAATGCTTAGATATGCTATCAACAATAGCAACAATCGCGGTTAATCTGCTGTTATTTATTGAAGAGTTAGAGAAGTATCAGATATTGAAATGGTGACAATGGGTCCACACGGGAAGCACCAGCTTTCAAATAAAAAAAGAATCATGACAATCGGTTCACCCAGTCGGGAAATTAGAGGTAACAAACATAAAAAAACAGAAATACAGTCGAATTGATAACCTCTTCCTTTTTTTGAAGTCGGTTAAAAACAAACCTTGTTAATAATAAAAGGGGCCATAGCCCTTCCATAGTGTCAGGAAACCAGTCCATTCAAGCCACCCAAACCCATAGCCCTATTCTTTGTTACCATATTCTGCAATAGTCCTGCGCCAGCCGAGGATTGTCCTTGGGTGCATTCGCATAGTGCAAACTGGGATATTGTCGGTTGGTGTTCCATTTCATTGTAAAGCCATGTAAGGGGCCTCTGCGAGTTGGCTTCGGCTCCTCGTACGCCTTTCAAAGGTCTGGGACCCTAGGGTCCCGAGATAGTTAATGGAAACATAAAAAAAAGGAGAAACTAAATATATAAGGCATCAAAAAATTAAAACGCAGTCAAAGTGGCCAAATTCTGGGCCGCAACAATATAATATACCAATAATATAGTTTGCCATCGAAACGCTAATAAGAAGAAGATCAAAAAAAGTCCTCCGCATCGCCGCCGCCGTCAACCGGAAAACTAATATACATAGTTAATACATATTTAAAGCTCAAAATTTATACATATTTGTAACTTTTGCATTTCAGATGTTTCCACATGTTTTCTATAAAAAAAAATCATTTCAAAACGAGAATATTTTAGTATATTTTTTTAGGGTATTAGTGTTTTGTGATTTTAGTTATTTGAAAGAAAGACTGAACATTGTCTTGAATAATTAGCGACTGATCGATTCTTCACGTGACCAGAGGGCTGCACTTTTCTTGGGCCAAAGAATCAGCATTGCCATACAACGTGGCAATGCTGCCAGCCTTCTGGGCACATGTCCCATTGACAGCGATGCTGATAAGTTTTTTGATGCCCTATGACCTTCCTTTTTTACAATAACTGTACGTAGTTTGTAATTTAATTATTATTATTTAACTAAGTTTTATGTTTAAAAGCTACATGAAAGCTAATTAAAGTTACGTAACGTTAAAAAATTATAGATATGACTATATTTTAATTTCCATTTTCATTTGCAGCTCGCCAGCTTGTTTCTAGTTTCTAAGTCTCCTCGCTTTTCGTTGTCGCAGTCGTAGTCGGCGGTGGAGCAGGTGTCTAAGGTGAGTTAAAATGTTGATATTTGAGTAGATACTTTCAGGAAAACTAAGAAATGTATGTATTCTCTAGACCGCTTTCCGTCACAACAGCTAATCTTAACTGAGACTAGCTAAGTACGCAGGAGATATTATAGTGCACAAGTATATGCGCTGACACAGGTTCACTTCCTCTTCCCTAACTCTCATAGTCTGAAGGGACGGCAATTCGAAACAACCAGGGAGAGATCAGGTGCCGTGCAAGACCAACGGCTTTACTTGCTTTCCGAGACACGGTGGTATCACACCACCAACTTCCAAACTCCGGGTTGTTTTAAACCCAATAACACTTTTGCCCCCAGCCTAGGAATCGAACCCAGGACCCCATGCTCAACAGTCGCGCTTGCCGGAAGTGAAAAGTGGAAGTGGAAGTACTTCATTAAATACTTAGGTATAATAACAATTGTCGCAAATAAATAAATAATGTAAAAAGGAAAAAGTGTTTATTATATACGAGTACATGTCTTTATTTTTCATAATATATATGTATACCATCACGCTTGTATTCCCAGAAGGGTTAGGCAGAGGTGTACCATTGCACACCCACAGTTCGCCGGTATATTTAGGCCCCATGTAGGGGGCGAACCTATTGCCACTAACCGGGCACAAATCCAAACTCCGAGCTGCTACTAAAAATTTTAAATAACAAAATAACAAAAAATTTGGGAAGTTTTTATTAATTTTTGCTTACGCACATTGGGGGCCCCCGTAGCCCTGGGGCCCCGTATAATTGATACGGCAGATACGGCGGTAGCTACGCCCCTGCCCTCACCGTTTTTCGTCGCGAATTGATCACAGCCGTGTATTCTTTTAGGAGCGGCTCTGCCGGCGGCCTCGACTGCCTGACTCCTCAACACCTAAAGGAACTTATTTGTACAGGCGCCGGGGAAGCTGGTGAGTTGCTTTTGAAGGAACTCGCGCTTTGGATCAATTTGATGCTCTCCGGCAAGGTGAACGAGGCCTCATCGACGTTTTGTATGGGGCCAACTTATGTGCCCTGCGCAAGAAGGATGGTAGGATTCGACCCTTTGTCGTGGGAACTACCTACCGTCGTATAGCAGCCAAGACTTGCTGTAAATTATAATATAATTTACAGCACTCCGTCAATCGGGACACTTTGCTGGCAGAAACTAAAAAAGAAATTCCCCAAATTTTTATTTTCCTTTAGCAATGCTATAGATATCCATCTAACTAAATTATTATATCGTGACAACCTATTAGGATCTGCTGTTGGCTGTCAACAAGGTGACCGTCTTGGGCCAGCGATTTTCAGTCTTGCCGATGATAAGTACTTATTATTTCATTATTCTTTATACTCATTTATTACATGTAAGGGTATTTTTTGTAATCAACACATGAAAAAGTTAATTTTTTAAATTAAAGTTTGAATGCCAAATATTTTGTTCTTTTTTCAGAGGCTGTATAAATAGGCTGTTTCTACTAAATAAAGTTATAGTCTCGATATTTTTTATGTATTTTATATTAAATTATACCCTCTTCTGTATAATAAATACAAATAATGTTTAAAAAACAAATATTATATAATAATGCAGACGGGATCAAATCTCGGTCTGAGAGACCGTGCGCGAGTACACGTGTGATATCGACGGGCGCGGGCGCGAGTATACAAAGGTTAAAGATCTGTCCAAACGGTTGGTTGACGCTTCTCGTGATCCAAAGGCTGGCTTTTACCTTGGCCAGAGGTTAAGGATTGCCATCCAACGTGGCAATGCCGCCAGTCTTTTGGGCACTTTTCCGGTTGACGGCGATATGGAGATGCCTTATAGATTTAGTTTCTCTTTTTTTAATTATTATTATTAAGGTATGTTTTTACTCTATTTAAAAGTTGTAAATAAATTATTTTACTAGTTGTGAAAAATTAAAATTCCATAATTTTAAAAAAAAGCATATCTATTCGACAGATCTTGCTATTTTCAATTACCTGGCTCTCTATTTTGGACAACTGATTACGACTATTGATCGAGTGTTGAAGACATGGATCGCTGTGTGAATTGTAGGTAGCATTGCGACTGACCGCATTAACTCTATTGACAGAAGAGTCTTGGATGATGTGGCGATTTCATCAGTTATTCGTCTGTGGTGTGCTTCTCAGCCTGTAAATACCTATTAAAATCGAGCCATAATAGTCGCAAAACATATTTTGTTTACATTTTAGTTGACAACTCTCGAAGGGAACGAGATTCAATATTAGGCTAATTATTGTAATTGTATTGTAGGTTGGAAGTAGGTAGAGGACTGTAGGCCATGCCCATGTAATGTGCACAATTTTGATATTTAAGTAGGTACTTTAGGTACTTTCAGGAAGGTTAAGTAAACGTTGGTGTGTAGACAGTATTTGGGTAAATGTTTTGTTTTTCTATTTGTCTCGTCAAGTCATGGCTTTAATTCACAATGGGGTATGATGGAATACATGTCATCAAAGTGGAAGTATTTTATTACATATTAAAGTAAAACAAAAATTGTATAAAAAAAAAGAAAGAATGTAATTAAAAAGCATTTATTTTGTACCTACATGTAATACTAAAGTCTAACTAAATATATATATATATATATATATATAAATCTAATTACAACTATTTTGCTTCGCCGTTATAGGAGGCTAGAAGGGTTATAAGTCATGTTATTGTAGTCAGTAATTACAATTTTGCCTGCAATAATAATACATTTTCTTTACCGACCATGTCTTTGTGTCTACAAAGACATGGTCGGTAATGGTCGGTTTTTACATAAACGCCTAAATACTATACAGTGTGATCTCAGCCGCTTATCTTCAATCTGGCAGATGGTGATTTTGTATACCGGAATGTTAATCTGTAAACATTTAAATAAAATATATCATACAATGTATTTTATTTCGCGAGTATGAAATGCGACTTTTTTGTATACTAGGGAATATGCATATATTTTTATTACATTTTTAATCGATGGTTTACGTATTATATACTTAATGCTAAAAAAATTAACACCATTAAAGTAATTTAAAGTATTTAAAAAAGAATTGAAATATTATCAACCCACACGGGAACTTTAACCGCCCGCAATTTTGGCGTACTTGGAGTAACGCCATAGTTTATGACAACAAACAAAAAGAGGAGAGAACACCTATTATAATTACGCACTCGGAATTGTCATTTCACATTTGAATGACACGTAAGAATTCACATTGTTACGTCACATTCGCTCTGATCAATGGCGACGCTTTTCATTGGATGTTCCAGATTTTTTTTAAAATTATATCAAAGTTAATTTCATGCTCAGAAATAAATTATAGTGAAAAATATTGATGGAGGCATAATTGAGTAAATTTGTTTTGGGCAGGCTGTGGAGTTTTGTTCTCTACTTAAAAAGAAAATACCTATATCCCAAAAACAAGTAACCTTCACTGCAATGTTGTATTCACACTGGTTATAAACGACGCTGTTGGTCCATTCTGGGCTTTGTTGGGTAGTTTCGCTATTCCCAAAAAAAATGAGTTTATTTTAAAACTGGTCAAAAAAATTAAACAATATGGCCGCACCAGTGCGCTACTTTTGACTGGGTCCCAACTGTTGCTTTAAAGATTTGTAGAATTATTATTGGACTTCAATTGTCATTTTTAACCCCCGACGCAAAAAGAGGGGTGTTATAAGTTTCACGTTTGTGAAAAATCTTATCTTGCAAAAAGATAGGTAGTAAAAGGAAATACAGTTTAGTTTTACTTAGCAATAAAGTTCCATTGACGAGTGTGATCCCCTAGTTAGGTTGGTAAAAGATGGGGTCTTAGTTCCAAGATCACACTTTGGCAATACACATCAGTTATCAGACCTTTTTTATCAATTAAATTTAATTGCTATCCAATGGAATTACGGTGTATATTTCAATGCTCGGCGATCAGCTTCGGAGCATCACAGGGCAGCCAATACAAAATGGCGCCTATAGGGTACGCATCATAGCTGCGCCCCTTGTTAAGTGTTTTGGTATAAAAACATATACTTTAAATAAATAGTCATAAAATGATGAATTAAATACCTATTACAACATGAGACATATGAGCGAGTTGTAAGATAAAACTCCACTTACCAATCCATGAGCTGCCATACTGCACCTCCAGTTCCGTCTTCCCTCCAAGATCATATCTGAAAAAAACACAATACATATTTATAATATCTGCTTGAAGATTGACAAAGACTGGTGCGCTCATGAACACCTGTCTTTAGACACACATAGTTGCAATGGAAGAACCCGATATTCAATTATTAATCCTAGTAGTTACCTACTTGGAAGTATGAATAATGCGTATCACTTACTTGAATCCCACCCACAGTTCGGCGAACTGTGGGTGTACATTGGTACGCCTCTGCCTAACCCTTCGGGGAATACAGGCGTGATGGTATATTTATTTTCACTTGAACCCAGATGCGGTGCTTCCAAGAATACTTTATAGTAAAACATTACAGACATGAGCGCGCGTTCGCGTTCGGGTGCCGACTGTTGAGAGACCACTACCTACGGACCCAGAGTCTCAGACAGACGCGGCTTTTGCGATCAATACATTAGCGCATGCGCTTTGGACAAGGGGCGTGGCCTAAGGGGACGCTTCTCGATTATTGTAGGGTTTACACACATAAAAAGTTTTTGCAAGAAAATTAAAAAGATTTGGAAAAAGCTTTTGCTTCATTTATTCTTGAGTTCCTAATCTTCATCTTCACATTTTGGATTGCTATAACGAATTAGTATTTCAGTAGATTGATTGAGGGTTTCCCGTAATAAAATACACGAAATGGCAGCACTGTAGCGCAACGTTTAATGATATTAAAAAAAATACATGTAACACTGACATTTTATGAAAGAACTAGCTTCTGCCAGCGACTTCGTTCGCGTGGCTTTATTCATCCACCTTAAGTTACGTTTTTGAATACTGCTTCGCTCCCGTAAGTTGTAGCGTGATGTTATATAGCCTATAACCTTCCTCGATAAATGGACTATCCAACACAAAAAGAATTTTTCAAATCGGACCGGTGGTTCCTGAGATTAGCACGTTCAAACAAACAAACAAACAAACAAACAAACAAACTCTTCAGCTTTTTAATATTAGTATAGATATTCCTCTAATAATTATTTGGAATGTTGACATCCAATTGGAAATCTATGGGGGAGTACTATGTCTAGCAGTGGACGTTCTGCGGCTGATATGATGATGATGACACGCTTACTTTTACATCGTTCTGAACCCGAAAGCCATGAAACTCTATCATAGTAACAGAAACTATTGGCCCTAATATTTTCAATAAATAACAATAAAAAACACGAAAGTTTAATTAGAGAAATACTGAGAACCCGTAGTAACGCTTCCTTGCACTTAAAGCATATTTGTGTGTTAACCTTATCTACTACACGTGCGAACGGTAAACTTAGAAAAATCCATTCATCGATCAGAGAGAAGCGCTACTAACATTTAACCAAAATGATAAAAACATAAAATTTTACATAAATATAAAAACATAAAATCATAACTCTTTGAGGCGTTATTAAAAAAGAAACAATGTCATTAGGAACTATTACTCGACTGGAGTTCCTATGTTTCGGCTGCAGAACGATGTAAAAGTGACCGTGTATAAAATGTATATGTCGCAGTAAGATAGATAAAGCCTTAATATAGTTATATCCCTAGGGATATAATTATATACCGTAACATAATTATACGGAAGCGATTCATTACTATCTCACTAGGAATATAGTTATAAAACGGTCCAAGTTTAGTGATATACTTATATTACTAGATTAAGTTTAGTGAAATAGCTTTCGGAGTGTGCGGCGCAGGCGATGTATTAGGAAAAGTTTTAGAAAAGCGAAATGAAAGTCATAAAATTGGAACATCAGTTGGTATCCTGAAAGATTGGTCACCCAGAAATGCAATACAGCTTTCAAGCATTACTTTGAATGATCCTATACCAAATGAAAACTTGTCACTGAGAGAAATATGCCAAAAATTGTCGCGCTTTGGTGGCCAATGTTATTTAAAATGTTCCTGTAAAAAATGTTATAAATATATTAATTAAATAAAACCAAATTTTATTGGTTTTATCTCTATTAATAAATCAACTTTATGTGTCCTGCAGTTAGTAACAATACTTTGTGACATTAACACGTATTAAAGTAATTATAATCAAAACGATATTTTTTTTGGAATTTAAACAATTAAACAACAATACAATTAAAACTAATTAAACATTAAAAATCTTTTAAAGCCAAACAATTTTGAGATATCTTTATTTCTTATCAATCAAGTTGAGATCTTGGTTTCTATAAAAGTATTTTATAATTTTTGTTCAGACAAGAAGAGGAATCATGTCATCTAGAATTACATAGCACTGAATGTAAAACACTGTATATTCGATTTTTTACAGGAACATTTTAAATAACCTTGGCCACCAAAGCGCGACAATTTTTGGCATATTTCTCTCAGTGACAAGTTTTCATTTGGTATAGGATCATTCAAAGTAATGC
The DNA here is from genome assembly GCA_932526535.1 of Caradrina clavipalpis. Classification (NCBI taxonomy): domain Eukaryota; kingdom Metazoa; phylum Arthropoda; class Insecta; order Lepidoptera; family Noctuidae; genus Caradrina; species Caradrina clavipalpis. Next base: position 2,724,073 of record OW052087.1, read on the forward strand.
TTGAAAGCTGTATTGCATTTCTGGGTGACCAATCTTTCAGGATACCAACTGATGTTCCAATTTTATGACTTTCATTTCGCTTTTCTAAAACTTTTCCTAATACATCGCCTGCGCCGCACACTCCGAAAGCTATTTCACTAAACTTAATCTAGTAATATAAGTATATCACTAAACTTGGACCGTTTTATAACTATATTCCTAGTGAGATAGTAATGAATCGCTTCCGTATAACTATGTTACGGTATATAATTATATCCCTAGGGATATAACTATATTACGGCTTTATCTATCTTACTGCGACATATATAAATGAAACAAGCAGAATGTAAAAAAAAAATTGTAACCTACAAGACACTCATGTTTTTTGACAGATGATTAGACCTTATGCTACAGTGCTGCACCTTGTGGATCTTATTATAGAAGAAAACAACTCATTTTTAAATAAAATCACAAAATCTCAGCAGTTTGATTTGACAGGCCATCAGGTACTGGTAGGACTATACGTATTTGCAATTAATTGACTCCGGCGACGATGCCACTTTGAGAGTCCGGCTTCTGCCGCTGACTGACACGTAGGTACTAGAATTCAGTGAGTACTGAACAGAGTTATCAATGTATTCGGCCACCAGGTCAGTGAAAGACATTATGAACGTATGAATCACTGAAAGAGATAAACACGGGAGAAGTACTTCGCTCTGAGTGTCTATTAGGTAGCTACACTAACTCCCTACTCATTATGTAGCTTTGTACTACACATCTGTTGTATTGCTAAGAAATACTAGAAGAATTGCGCGGGTCCGTGGATTACGCTCTCAGTTGTCGAGGCACCTGTGGCCGACGCACCCAGTTCGATTAATGTCACATCTTTTTTTATTGTGCTTTTTATTCACTTAGTACAGTAAATGAGAAAAGTGTTTCACCATAATAATAAAGTATTTTTCGTTGCTAAACAAAAGTTTTCTATCACATAGCAGAGAGTATAGTTCGCCACTTAATCTAATCCTTACGCACCTTAAGTGAAAAGAGATGATTTGCTTGTATATGTTACGGCTAATACCCGAAGTGCGGCTACACCTAGTTTTAGCCGGTTAGAACTAGGTGTAGCCACTTACTCTTGGTTAAACCTAGTACGAGCCGATTGTTTTCGGGTAAAACTAGGTCTAGCCTTCATCATGCCGGCTACAACTAGGTCCAGCCATTCCCTGTTGGATAAAACTAGATGCAAACAAGTTGAAAAAGTAACAGGCGCCTGGCTCACGCGAGACGCGTCGCGCTCGCGCGCCCCTGCCTCCTCACCTCCCGTACACCCGCGTTTGCCCTTGCGCTTTGAGTTTCATCAAGTTTAAGTTGTTCTAATAAATAGTTTATGTTACTTTATAAAAGTGTGATTTATAATTATAATAACATTCTTTAAATTATAATATGCAACTACTTATTGTCTGTTGTTAAAAAAAATGTTCCTGATTGTTCCTATTATATTAAAAATTGTACTCCTAATAATTTGTGTTAATTATTACAATGTGATTTATAAGAATAAAAAAACTCTCTACGTTTCTTTTTATTGGATGTTTTTTTAATATCTAAAAAAGCTCTGCCGATAGCATGCCAGCTACAACTATGTACAGCCAATCCCTGTTAGATAAAACTAAGACACGCGCTGCTGCTGCAGACGCTGTGAGTCACACTCGCTAGTAGACCTGCAGTAGATCAGCAGCACCTGGCGCTCACAACCTGCAGAGGCGCGTGCCTCGCTATGCCCTCCACCCCGCGCCGCAGCTGCAGATGCTGTGAGTCATGAGTGTGACGCGGGGCGGAAGGCTTGGCGGGACACGCATCTAAGTTTTATCCAACAGGGATTGTCTGGACCTAGTTCTAGCCGGAATGATATCGGATAGACCTAGTTTTATCCAACAGGGAATGGCTGGACCTAGTTGTAGCCGGCATGATGAAGGCTAGACCTAGTTTTACCCGAAAACAATCGGCTCGTACTAGGTTTAACCAAGAGTAAGTGGCTACACCTAGTTTTAACCGGCTAAAACTAGGTGTAGCCGCACTTCGGGTATTAGCCGTAACATATATACTATTTTCCAAGCCAAGGCTGCATTAAAAAAGACACTTAAAGAAAATAGTTAATGATTAAAAATGATGAATTTTCCAAAAGCACTAAATTACTGCAGGATTTTGAAAAAAAATATCTTAGAAATATTGGTGGCAGCCCTTACGAACCGGACCCCACCCCTCACAAAGCGCGCGCATGCGCTATTGTGTAGATGTGCGCGTTTTTTTTTTTCTTTTAAGGTATTCTCCGTGTCCGGAGAATACCTGTATCTGGTGGGAGGTCAGGACGCCATGGCAACTCTCTAAACACACCTTACACTCCCACACAACACACACACCACAACACTCCTTAAAGAGGACTTATCGCCGCAATTGTGACGTGTCCGGCGCTGGTTTGCGACAGCCAAAATAGAAGTATCCTAAGTTAGTCCTTATAACAACAGCTTTCAGCCGGTGACATCTAATATAAAGAGGTTGAAAAAGGAATAACCTACTACTTCACTACCTCAGCGCTACTCAACTACCTCAGCGCTACAAAAATCCGATTTACTCGACTCGATCGATGCACTTTTGCAGTTACTGCACTTCGACCGTACGACTCCCAGCTGACCACAACCGTAACAACGCAACTGGGTACTATTGCTCGAGCTACTAGAAGACTCGGTAACCTTACCGTCTTTCTTCTCCTTATTACGGCAAACGTCTACTGTATGTCCGAAAAGTTTACAATAAGTGCACTTCGGTCTAACTCGCCCTTCCCGGTCACTACTATTCGAGTTGGAAGTACTATTTAAAGCGTCGCGCGATTCAGACGGCATAACACTATGTTTACCTAATATTCGGGGGTCACCTACGGCATTCGTAAGGTTAACGTTCGGAATAATTGTGCTCGAACGTTCCCGCGCGGCAGCGAGAGGGTTAACAACGGAGTTCGCAATGTTTACATTCCTTATTATTATTATTATTCGCACTAATAATATGGGATGGACTCACCTCCGCCAACGACTCCTCGACTAACCTGGCCTTCGAGATCAGCTGTTCCAGTTCGTACACAGAATCGCGAGACACTCGCTTTCTTATTCTACGATCTAATAAACCGTAAACAATATCTAATAACATGACTTCCGGTACAACATACGGTAATTTAGATATTAAAGCGCGCACTTTACATACCTATAAATACATCGGCACGTTCACTATTTTGCTCGGTACAAAAAATGTCACGGAAGATTTTATAACCGGGTTGCGGCACTCCGTACGTATGCCGCGAAGACGCGGAAGACCGCGGCGGTTTTTGTGTTAAAATGTTTTCTAAGGATCCTAACTTGTTTATTTTGTAGATTTGTACCTAATATCTATTACACTTCGCCATTCTTTCACCTGTCTTAAAATTGACAACAATAGATTCTACATACTATGTAATAAAATTGTACGCATTGCGTATACACGTGTGGTCGTGAGTATTTACTAAATAATTTTAAACTAAGTACTCGTATTTATTTTGTTGACGGTCCACGGGGTTGCAAAACTGCACCTTGTATATTGGCCTATTTGACTTAGCTACTAAGCTAGGTACAATATAGAATTCCTGAGTAAATATCGAGATTCATTGGTAGAAATGCAATCTTCCTCGATATGTTTGTGAACGTACATGATTGGTTAAAGCATTTTTTTTTTAAAAGCCTCTATGTAATATAAGTTAAAAAATGCTCAAATATGAATATTACATTGCAGGCACAACCAATATTTATTTCACCGTCTAGTCCTCTACTATTATTGAAATATTGAAGTGCCATGTTAGACCTCAAACCTAAAACATCTTGCATTGTGTGTTTATCAGTCAAACATTTAATATATTATAAAATCGTTACACCTTTAAAAACGTCTACAATTTTTTTAAAGTTATTATTAACACTATATCCTATTGCAAAGATGTACAATACTGAATCTAGACCACATGTGTTTGTTAAGATTATTCTGTTATGGCCTGTATTAAAAAAAAAACTAGACAGATTGCCATTTTTCACCAATTTCACATTTACTTCTCGTGAGTTAGGTTTGGTCACTTCAGCTTCTCCTCGCCAATTATCGCAGAAAGATTTGTCCGAAAAAATTGAGTCTGTTAGCAATCGTTGATCAGTGCAGTGTTTTAGTATTTTTATTCGCTTTTTTTCAATTGGTAAATCTTTATACCTCTTGTGTTTCCTTGGGCCATTGATAGCTGGAGCTCCTTTGTTAATCACACCTTGGCATAAGTCACTTTTAGCTATTTTAAGTTCTCCATCTAAATTTTCTTAATGTAATTTTATAAATAGATCAATTCTGTATTTTGAAATCTTTGTTTTAAATATTAATGTTTTAAAGTTTTAAAATGACTCTCAGCTGCTGATGAAGATGGAGACATATTTGGTGAATTGAAATGTGAACACAATACATCAGACCAGAGCGGTAATTTGAAAAGCAGTCTCTTAAAAGTGGGCACAAATGGCGGGTAGTAATATTTATTAGCATTTTCTAAAATGAGGCTGCTTTGATTTGATTCGACTATCCTATAAAATCACGAAAAAAAAACAGTGTTTTCCAAATTTAACTCTTCTTTATTGCAATCTTCAACCAAATTAACGTTATTTTGAATGTCTTCTATCGTTCAAATAATCTGAATAGTATCGTTCAATAGCTTAAGACGCTCTTAGCCTCATTCGTTTTAGATTTCGCTCATTCATCGTGATCATAAAATTGTCCTAGACAAACTTATAATGTCTTGTATGATTTGTTTCTCCTCACATATCTGCATTAGTAAAATGCAACGTACATATATAAAAATATTTTATTCTTAATATCTATAAAGCAAGACAATTTATGTAAAGTTTTTGTACGAAATTTGGTTGGAAAAATGCAAGCTCTTAAGAAAATAGTGCCCCAAAGTCTGACAGAATGTGGAAGTGACCATGGAAGTAATAGGTATTACCATAGCCGACTGACGAATGTAATGTCGGTCAATCAGTGAGTCGCTAAAACCAAACAAGATATAGCAATTAAATTATTTTTATTACAAATAATAGTATTAAAATTAAATCATGGTAAGTAAAAAAACACAATAACGATGACGATGGCGATACATGGCTACTGAACTAGAAAATAAATCGAAAAATAACTTATGGTCTTTTGCTAAGTGTGAGTGAAAAAGTACTGTTTTGATCAGGAGAGGCATCACCATGCTTGAAAGGATTCGTCCGGCGAATCGGCGCTACGAATACCAGTGACTCCAGTGGAGGAAGGACTCTGCGAGCTTAATTGGATATCCAAGGCTTGGTCGTCATCGTCATTTTGACTTACTGATGGTGCTTCTAACGTCGAAGCAACTTCAGGGCTAGGTGAGGGCTCCGTTACTGGCGTCGTATCCCCGGCCTGTTCCAATTCAAATTCAATTAATAAAGTAGATACTTGATAATTTGGACATTTACGTGGAAAGCAGTTGGTGTACTGAAGAGGTCCAGTTTTTGTAAGACGCTGCACGCACATTTTAATAGAGCTACTCAATATATAACTTTATTTACTACACGAAAAGATAGACATTTCAGTTTGAATCTAGAATACTTTACACCTTCTCACAATAAAATTGTCACAACTGCCACCAATGTCGCGTTGCGTCTCAGTGTAAACTGGCTGTGTGATTTGCAGGACCGGACTTCCTGCAGCGTAACAGCACTAATAGAAATGCCTGTGTACCGCCGCTTTGCAAGCTGCGAGGAACGCTACTACGAATGCGCGAGCTCACTTGTTATCTCCTAGAATAGTCGATCAGTTATTCTAGTTCTCTCGACTTACCTGTTGTTCTCCCGTGGTGTTCGCAAGCGGCTCCTGTGTCATCAACACGTAATATCTGATGGATTGGTCTCGATTGAAATTTGGTGCAAGCTTAGGCGATGGGTGCTTTCCCCGATCCAATTTGGATACTGAAACTCTTTCTGATACCATCTTTTTTTTACAAATATCCGCTTCACATGCATCTTTGGTCACTAGACACTTTTCTATTTTAAGCTCGGGACACTCGCAAACAACATTTTTCTTTTTCTCTTTATTTTTAAACTTGCCATTTAATTTGGGCCCAGTGGAGGTACCGATGGTTGAATAGAATCTTTTTTGCTTATTACTTGGATGTTTCTGCTCTGTTTTTCCCATTTCGATTGATTCAAACAAGTGCCCGTCCCCCGTTTGGGGAGCACATGCCATTAAAGGTCCAGCTGTACGGTGTATTATGCAAGTGCATGTAGGTTTGTTTCTTGACGAATGATCCAAAAAATTACAACATTCAGCGTTTTGACCTGTAAACATTTTAAATGACGGTAACTATGACGGGAATAAAAATCAAATCTATTATTTCCGAATGGTTTATTATGCTTGTTTTTATGCACGTACTGTGCTATATTAGGGACACAGCACACACGCTAATTTTAGTAGCGCGAATCGGCGATCAGCCGCTTTTTAGTAGCTAGAAGCGACGACTAAGCATTCGACCCCGCACACTTGAAATCGCCAATCGCAGCGATTTAGTCGCTTTTCGGTAGCGGGATTCAGCGATTAAACGCTACCCCCCGCACACTGTCAGATGCCGGTCGCAGCGATTTGACATAATTAGGGTCTGCCTCCACGACCGATAATCAAAACTAACAAAAAACTGTCCCACTGAAAAACTGAAAATCTGTCTGTGCTGTCTGTGTGTAAAAAAGAAAGAAAGAAAACCCATTTATTCTCGCGAAAGCGACGCACAACACAAAAATAAAAATAACAAAAACAATAATCTATATGCGCCACTACCGCGCGAAAAGGCTGACGCTCAGCATAAAGCTAAAGCCCGTGCACGAGAGCACGAGACAAGGAACCACAGCGCTGATTTTCAGCGTCAGCCGGCGTGTCGCTGTCTCGGAACTATAAGGTACGACATTACCCACAGTTTCGTGTGTGTGTGAGGGTGTGTCAGGGTGTATGTACTTAAAAAAACTTTCAAAAATCGGCCCGATAATCGGGCCGATTTTTTACACATTTTTTTGCCGGCGAGAAAAACGACCGAGAATCGGCCCGATTATCGGTCGTGGGGGCAGACCTTTATGTGGAACATAATGCGACTAGTGTTGTGTTGTGATTTTGACGAAGCTACACACTTACGATAGATTCTAATGAAGCTGCACTGCTGCCTGCAATATTGATAAACCGAAAATGTCAATCGCTCCGGAGGCGGTAGGTTACATCCTATAACCAGTTCACGTCTTACATTACGCAAACATCCATCCATTAATCCAACCGCACAAACTTTCGCATTTATAATATTAATAGGACTTTAAATGCGAAAGTTTGTGAGGAGGGATGGATGGATGAATGTTTTCATCCATCCAGGATGAAAACATCCATCCATTCATTTTATTGTATTCATAATATAAAAAATGCGATAGCTTCTGAACTCACAATCTTTGGCATTTTGAGCATGGGTGGATGGATGGTTCCATCCATCATCCATATATCCCTTTACATAAACGTTTGCATTTATAATATAAGTAGGATTTTAAATGCAAATGTTTGTGAGGAGGCATAGATGGATGATGAATGGATGGATGAAAGCATCCATCCATCCATTTATTGTAATTGTAATGTAAAAAATGCGAAGTTTCTGACCTCACAAACTTATGCATTTTGAGCATGGATGGATGAATGTTTCCATCCATCATCCACCTAACACTTAACCTACCACCTAACTAACCTAAAACATTCGCATTTATAAAATTAGTGGGATAAACAATACCATTGCAAATCGGCAAACTATCGATAATCGACAATGGATCAGCAACACTACAGCCGACCCGATCTAACATCGGAACAGTTCGGGATTCCGATACTGCGTCCGAACGCAGTTAGTCGCCAAAACGCGATGCAGCATCTGAGCAGTCGCTAAAATGCGCGATTTGGAAGCTGCGATCGAGCGCAGAGAGTCGCCAAAACGCGATGCAGTATCGATACAGTTGCAAAAACGCCGATCGCCGCTACTAAAAGTAGCATGTGTGCTTAGGCCCTTAGTAAATATTTTTCAAGTAATAGTGAACCACCCGACACCTGTGACCTGAGAGACACCTAACACCTGAGTGTTCTGTGTCAGGAAAAAGGGACATTTTAATATTGCTCCAAGATTCCAGAGAGGCTAAACTTACGTCATTTAAGTATGGCTGAAATTATGAGAATACATTGAGGAATTTACAGTTAACTACGAGTAGGTACGCGTACTTACTAGATCGAAGCTGAGCCTATATTGTAGCTATTTATTGTATGATTTAATTCAATTTTGACTTATACAACCTGTTTTTTTTTATATCCCATAACTCTAGGGTATGTATGAATAAAAGCATATCAAAGAATCTTAGTTAAAAGCTATTATTCATTATTAGCATACACTTGTGGGCCGTGATACATAATTATGTGAGTTTATCTACGAATCTGTAAAGAGGTAAAGTTTGTGAGGTTCTAGGGGGTAATCTTGGGATGTACAAAACCGATTCTGAAATTGTGTATTGTCCTAAACGCAACTGCTACACTAGAGGTCTTGGGTTCAAATACCAAGCCGAACAAAGTGCTATTGGGATTTTCTATGAAATTCTCGGTAGCAGCTCGGAGTTAGGATTTGTGCCCGGTTAATGGCAATAGGCTCGCCCCCTATTTCATGGGACCTAAACACCGGCGAACTGTGGTTGTACATTGGTCTACTTCTGCCTAACCCTTCGGGGAATGTAAGCATGATGGTGTGTATAATAAATAAATAAATAAAATATTTTGGTAACCATACTAGTACAAACAAATTTTAGATTGAAGCCTCCTTTTAAGCTATGTAAATAGGGAATACCTAAGACTGTTGGCGAGAGTGCAGGTGGTGGTTGAGAGGCTCCAGTTTCATGGTGTTTGAGACCCTCTCCGCACCCAATCGACTGCATGATCTGTACCCTGTTTTCATGGACTGCTTGCTGTAACAGTGCTAAAAATCTTTCTGGAGTGCATTGACACAGTTGCTTTTGTGGCATTTCCTGAGGCCTGGTAGAATATTGATTTGTGCATGTTGATGTAGGGCTGCTTGGCGCTGGTGGTGGGCTTTCGCTCAATCTAGGTAAAAACGATTGGCCACTCACACCTACAACCACAAAACGAATCATTTTTTTATATAGTGCACTAAAAATCAACAAGGAACATCATATCACCATAATACAAATTTATTATTGCCCCAGTGCAGGGCAAAGGTCTTTTTCAGTACGAAAAGCACGGCGATTGATCACCACGCTTGCTCAAGGAGGATTTATTATCAAAAATAGTATTGAGTAGTACCTGATATTAGGTTAGCAATATAACTGTCATTTGAGTTGTAATCGGTATAGACGGGTCCTTGGAAGGCGGGGCAGCAACACGGCCTGTCGATAGTGGTATCAGTGCTAATGACATGAGACCTGTGCACCGTTGTCGTTCTCTTGACCTGTCGTTCAGGTGAAGTGATCTGACACAGCTTATTCTTTGTTGCTTTCTTTTTATCGTCCTTTGATGATAGGGCTCGGTGGTGGTTCACGATTTCTTTATTGTTAAAAGACAGTACGTCTATCGGTAAACCTTCCATGAAGAACTTTTTTCCTTTTGCTGATATTTTGACTCCTTGCTGTGCAGCGGTAGCGATTGTGTCCGCATCTTTAAGATGGATAAGTTTTGTTAATATGCTTGAATGAAGTTAGGCAAAAATAACAACATATACACTCAGCGGCACGGAATGTGGCCCAAACATAAACAAACCGATAACTTCCGAATTTTATATCGCTTAAGTATAAGAATTTCGAGTAATATAAGTAATATAAGTATAAGAATTTCGAGTAATATACACTCAGCGGCACGGAATGTGGCCCAAACATAAACAAACCGATAACTTCCGAATTTTATATCGCTTAAGTATAAGAATTTCGAGTGGCAGTTTGTCAGGACATTTGTTTTTGTTAATTCAAGAAAGTGAGCACAAAAAAATACTTCATTTGATTTCTGTGACCCGTAACGATAGTTTGTTACCGGAAAGCACAACTCATGGGTGAGTTAATCACGAAATTCAAATGGTCGTGCATGTAACCTTTATTGTTTCATTTTTCAATTAATCTGTAGTCACTAATGCATCCAGAATTGGAACACAATGCCTCTAACTACAGCTGCAACTGCTCAAGCTGTGTTGCTTCGGAGTAAGCGGCAAACGCAGCCAGAGATTGCCGAAACTTTAATTGTACCACGTTCAACTCTCAGGTACACCTTAACAAGGTACGAACAGACTGGCCTGTATACAAAAAGATCAGAAAGTTGTGGTATTAGGTGCACATCAGCGCGAGATGACCGATTTATCGCTCTCGCAATTTTGAGAAATCGGTCCCTTACTGCGGTCAAAATACGACAGCGACTATAAACGGCAAAAGGGATCCACGGAAGTGAGCGGACAATAAGAAGGAGAATGGAGGAACGGGATGTGCTTACTCGAAGGCCAACACGAGGTCCAGAACTGCCCAGGCACCATCGCGTAATTCGACCTTTGTTCGCCCGCGATCACGCAAATTGGATTAACGAACAATGCGGTAAAGTTCTGTGCAGTGTGACCATAAGAGCTCCAGATTGCCGCCAACGTGGATAGTCAATGCGTGGGAAGAGGTTTCTGACAATCACTACCAGAGAAACCGTCAGTTTTCATGGTGGATCAGTTATGATTTTAAGTGGGATCTGTTCAGACGCGTACAGAGTTGGCAGTAGTTGCAAGTCGTGTAACGGCACTGCAATACATTGAAGAGATCCTCCAAGAACATGTTTTACTATTCGTGGGATTCATCGGTAGCGAAGATTTCATTTTAATGCAAGATAATGCCCAACCTTACACAGCGCGTTGCGTAGATAATTACCTAATGGAGGCGAGAATTACAAAATCGGAGTGACTGGCACGAAACCCAGACATAAATCCTATAAAACATGTCCTGGACATACTTTAAAGATGCATCCGATCCAGTCCCAACCCTCCAAAGACTATCAGTCAGTTGAAAACCGTTCGGTTGGCCGCCTAGTAAGAAATACCCCATGTGGACATTAAAAACATAATCCACAGCATACCTGATCGCATGCAGGCGAACATCAGAGCCAGAGGTGCAAATACCCGCTATTAATTTTGAGTACGATAGCGTTATTTTGTAAATTTCATTCAAAAACATTGTTTTTAAACTAAGTCTTTAATGACTTTTTGTGATTTTGTTAAATTTTAAAAGTTAACTCACTTTTTTGATAATTCATCATTCGAATTATGGATACGAATAAACGTTTAAGATTTACAACAAAGAAAAAACGCTATTTTGAGTTTGATTTTTTGATAATAAACTACATAGCGCGCTTGGGCCACAATCCGTGCCGCTGAGTGTACTTTAATAGTTATTTTAAGTTTTATGTTTTTTAAGGCAACAAAAAAAATACCGGCCAAGTGCAAGTTGATTTCTCACACTAAGATTTCCGTGCCACCGTACAATATTTATCACTACATACAAAAACCACGTTTCTTGTACATTTTACTTTTAGAAATAAAAATATACACTCCGTTAAACTTTCAACTCTCTACCTACGAGGGCGAATCAAAAAGTAATGAGAATGAAGATAAAACGCGGTAATTAAAGTTAAAATAATAATTTATTCTTCTACATAGTCTCCTTACAAATCAATACATTTATTCCATCTTTTTTCTAAACCCAGGATTCCCTTTGAAAAAAATATTTTTCTTGACCCTCCCAAAACGCCTCAAAAGTGACCATCACTTCGCTATCGTCTTCAAATTTCTTGCCACGGAGGTGTTCCTTGAGCCGAGGAAAGAGGTAGAAGTCACTAGGAGCCAGATCTAGCGAATAGGGAGGGTGTTCGAGCAGTTCGAATCCCGTTTCTTGAATGGCAGCCATCGCAACTGCGGCTTTGTGAACCGCTGCTTTTGCTCGTCGGTTAACATCCTGGGTACCCAACGCGCGGAGACCTTTTTCATATGCAACTCGTTCGCAAGGATTTTTTGAATGCTGCCATATGAGATCCCTGTGACCTCAGCTACATGCCTGATGGTCACTCTTCGATCTGGCAACACAACATCTTCGACTTTTTTCACGTTGTCTTCAGTGAGGGACGTGGATGGGCGTCCTTCGCGATGTTCATCCTCAGTGGATGCTCTGCCCAGTTTAAATTCCTTGGTCCAGCGTGCAACTGTAGAATATGGAAGAGCAGAGTCCCCCAATTTTTCCACTAAGTCACTGTGTATGTCTATAGTAGATTTTTTTTTCAAACAGAGGTACTTGATGACTTCTCTAATTTCGTTTTTCTCCAAGTTGGTGTTATCTCTTCGACAGTTCGTATTCAAATGAATATAACTCCCGGAAATCGTGATATATGTATATGATTTTTTTAGGCTGAAGTAGTGAGTACATAAGCAAGCAAAAAAAACTTTTTTTGCGTTTTTATGCGGACCTGAAGTAACCGATTCTCATTACTTTTTGATCTCCCCTCGTATTACGGTTCATGAGATACAGCACGCTGACAGACAGACAAACGGACAGAACGACGGACAGACGGAAGGACAGTGAAGGCTTAGTAATAAGGCCCCATTGGCACCCTTCGGGTACGAAATCCTCAAAAAGGAAACTAACTTTTCATTACCATAAAACTTTATTCAGTACTTTTTTATTTAAGGTCGACCCGGTAGCTGAGTGTATTAATGACTGACGAAAATTTTTATCACTGAGGTACGAGTGTAAATAAGTAGTAGTAGAGCTCTTTGTGAAGGAGCTCGCCTGGAGAAGTACTACCACCATACTTGTCTCTGCCACAAAGCAACGTTGCTGTGTGTGATTTTAGGGTATCGGTGCCGGTGTGCAGGCACAGAACACATTTTAGCTTCGCTTCCGGATTGGCAACGCATCTGCCTCTGGAATCGCCGATGTCTATAGGCTGTCTTAAGTGGTAACACTTAACATCAGGTGAGCCGTGAGCCTGTTGCCATCTAAAGTAAAAAAAAAGAAAATACTTGCCTACTTCTATTGGCTTGGCTTTCTTTTTCCATTTCAAAGGATTTGAACTCATCTGTATACAAGTAGCTGATGCCTCGCTTTCAGGAGAGTTCCCTAACGCATGGTCGACAGATGGCACGATAACGAATACAGAAGAGTTGTTCGAAAAGTCATTCCGTTGTAAGAGATCTTCGACCATTGACAGTATATCATGCCCACTATCCATGTGGTTTACAATTACGATGTGCCCACTATTGTCACTTGTCTGTTTACTTTCCTCTTTATTTTCATGCATTTCCCCTTGATTTAGGTAAGCGTGTGTTTGAAGCCATTGAAAACATTGTGCTTCACGCCCTTCCCTTTTCTTTTGAATAAGTTGTGTGTCATCTACTTCTCCATTTTTTTGATTGGTTTGTCTTTGATAATCTGCCCTTTCTTTTTCATATATTTGTGTTTGAGGCATTTTGTGAATTTCTTATTCTTTTACCTACGTTTTGTTTTCCAAAGATCACACACAAGTGACAGCTCAGTTCATTTATATGTGTGCGTTGTGGATACCGCCGATGCCTCACTGGAACAGTTACTCAGAGACTTGTGGTATTTTGATAGTGAGCTCGGTTAAATTCATTCATACATTGCAACGACGACGATCTACAAAATTCACAATGTCACAATGTTATTAGGTACAAAAAAGTCACAACAAAAACAAGGTATGTGGTGGCAAACGGAATTATTTAGAAAAACCTTCAATCCTTTTTTCTTTATAGGCCTTGGTGAATTTAATAACATTTTCGTTGCTCCAATTTATTTTATTTTTTATGTACATCTCACAGAACAAATGACTCGCACGTGTGATACGAGCGGCCAACACGTCCAGTCTGGCAGACGCTCGTTGGCTCGTATATCCGTCTCTTCTGTGCTGATCAGACCAAAACCTACTCGACAAAGTCGGGCCGTATCGCAGCTCGTATCAAGATTGCGTGACTGCGTGACCCGCCCAAATAGACGATCATGACACGCGTCGGCGATACGGATACGGTGATCGGATCAGGGAAGTAATACATATCTGGACCCGCCTTAACGGGATGCTGTTTAATATTATTGTCATGGAGCGAGCGCATATCTAACCCCCACGACCCAGTTACTGGGTAACACGATACCCCTTGGTAAGACTGGTTGTCAGACTGCCGGCTTCTGGCTACCCGTAAAGTTTGTGAAAGATTTACGAATGATAGCCGCGACCTACGCTTTACGTGCTTTCCGATGCACGGGGCTATAACACCAACGTCCGAATTCCGGGCTGCTATTGAGAAATTTCTAATGGGAAAACCCAATAACATTTTGCCGGATCTGGCAATCGAATCCAGAACCCCATACTAGGCAGTCGTACTTGGAACCACGGGATCAACGGGACAGCTCACAAAATAAAGCTAAAAGAAATACTATCCGCTTTTCTGAAACGATTATAAGAAAGGTAAAAGATCACGTTCTTGCAACTATTCTGTTTTTATTTCTTGTGAAGGGAATTACTCTATGTTTTTCTTTTGATGTAAAAGGACAGCGTTTCCTTGTTTCCTACAATCAGTTTCGGATTTTTTTAATTACTATTATAATAAAGATTGTTTACTATACCTTTCATGTCGTGATTTTATATCGAATGTATGCTTTTTACATGTAAGCAAATTTTGATATGGGATCAGATGAGGAATTTCATTACTTTTACAAAAATATTTCTAAGTATTTGATATTTCCTGTCATTGCATTATACTGTCATTATCTGTTATACTTGTACTCTTTGATTATAAAGGTACTGATACACATGCTTTAAACTAGCATGGTAAAGCACGAGAGCATGCTACTTTTAAGCAAATGCTACTTAGTAGCATGATTGTGTATCGAAACTAGGCATGGAACATTTCATAAATAGCAGGTGAAATTTCATATGAAAAAAAAAAACATTAATCACACCCGCTATTTGCCTTCACTTATACTGCTATTTTTCACAGTCAACGAAATCACGAATCATTAGTTATGATTACATTTATTCATTCGAGCGAAGTTCGTGAGCGGCGCGCTGCTGTCTGCCAAAGCGACCGAGCGAGTAAGAAAGAAGGAATGATTTCTTCATGTGCGTGTTAGATAAGGACGAGAGATGTGATGACGGACAACACTGGGAATTTTAAATATGAACTTTAAACTTAAAGGTGTAAGGTTTAGATTTCCTTGTCATAATTCATTGTGATTTCATTAGATAGCAGGTCGCAACGTGTTCGTGGCGCACATTATATGAAAGAGCTACATTATAACACTGCGAATAAAAATCATTGCCTGTGAAATTTCACATGTGAAATCATATGATTAAAAGTCATCATTTCATATAATGAAAATGAATGAAAAATAGCAATCATTTCCATGCCTAATCGAAACCATTTGCTAATAATGAGCATAAGTTAAAATAAAAACCGTAATTGACCCTAAATGACATCATAAAGAACCCTATTTCATTCACGAAAATTATCTATGGTTTCGAACGTTTTGTGTGTGTCCGAAAATGAAATAGAGTAGTGATCATCTACGAAATTTCGTTTCAATATCGTTCGTTTCCGAAGTTTCGTTTTGAAGACAGAGAGTAGACCCCCTGTTAGTCCATGCTGTACCGTCGCCATGTGTCACCGAGAGCAATATAGGTCTATCCATATACCTATACCTGTGAGGGTGACAATTAGGTACGATTGCGAACGCCGAGAAGATGGAAGCAGTTGCGTACGCACGTACAAACAAATTTGTTACATCGCATGGTACGCACGTGCGAACCACTAACGAACATCAATACTCTGTTCGTCAAACATGTTTGCGGCCTATTAGTATGTTCTGTATGTACTTACGGTGTTCGAAGGGTTTTAATAATGTACAAAACCGTTCTTCACTTCACAATCAACCACTTCCAATGAATATCGCCCGTAGAACCAAATGTTCAAGTTTGAAGTTTGTGCTGTCCGCTAGGCGTAAGCTGAGCTTTGCATTTGTGTGAGTGATTGCCAAAAGTAGAGTTTGGTTCGGTTAAAACCGGTTACAAATAATCAAAGACGCGCGGCACTCTAGGCCGACGTCACACCTACACTATCATACCATTATCTACAAAAGCAAAAAAATCATGTCTTTTGTATAGGAGCCCACTAATATGTGATGTTTTTAGTATTTGTTGTTATAGCGGCAACAGAAATACATCTGTGAAAATTTAAATTGTCTAACTATCACGGTTCATGAGATAAAGCCTGGTGACGGATAGACAGACAGACGGATAGCGGAGTCTTAGTAATAGGGTCTAACAGATACGATACATACATTCTATAATATACAGTCCGCGAATCGTAAACTATATGATATATAAGGTATTTGTGAGAGTGATTACCAAAAGCAGAGAGATGCGTCCGGTTAAAACCGGTTTAAACGAGGCATAGGACGCGTCAGTCTAGGCCGACGTCACACTATATGGAGACTCACGCAAATGCAAAGCTCAGCTTACATCTCGCGGACTGTACTATACTATACTAACTGTACTGTACTGTACTATAAGGACAAGGATGAACGCAACATTGATTCCAATTTTACTTTATTTATGTACTTATGTAATATATTTCCTGGAACCCTAAACTGTTTAAAAAAATACACAAACGATGGGAACTTTTACATTATTGTACTGAACTGTGTTATCTTAAAACAAAATATTTACAAAACTTTTTAATTTTAGCCAATGAGTGCGCTCCATCTTGTGTTAAACCCTGTTTAATGCACAAAATGGTGTAGGCACAGTGAGATCTATAATCTCTTGAATCATATCGAAGCAACAGACGCCGCTAGGGCTTATATGCGCAGAGCGTTTGCCACTCAAAGAAAACTTGAATTTTCCAATGAGCGCTTCATCTTTAGGCTTTTCGGCAGGTGCAGAGTGAGAGAGATGTCTACACGGTATGGGAGAGGGGACTCGTAGGGTATAAGCACATTCTATTTAATATTTGAATCCTGTATGATGGCCTAAATCTTGTTGATCTGGAATCTGTAAAATCTGGAAGGCTTATAGCTCTAGCTCTGATTCAAAAGGAGGACATTCACATAATTATAATATTTTTGATTTTTCTCTTTTTGGACGTTACATTATTTCCTTTGTCTATCGCAGATACTTTGAAATAGCCATACTATTTAAAACAAAATTTTCAGTGTTTTATGACAGCACACTGTGTCGATACATATTACAAACCTGAAAATAAGCACAGTTTAAAGAATACCGCTATGCAAAGAATAATTCATTCGTGTTTCGTGATTATTCCCTAACCATTCCAAAATATCAAAAATGCACAACGTTAATATTCAAGTTTTCACTTCTGCCGGCACTCCCGGAGTGCAACCCGTCGTTTTTTTTGTTCTTAGCAGTCCCTTTGTTGGATCTACTAAAAATTTTGATTACAGAGACCTTTCACTGTCTTTGAAGTGACTACTGGGACCAACATTATCAGCAGGTTTTGCGAAGAGACTGCTTGAAAGGAAATACTTAGAAGAAATTGGGCACATAAGGCAGTAAATGGAAACAATTTTTTTTTTACTGCTTACCCGGGTGTACAATGTTATGATATTGCTTTTTATTCCAATTTGAATAGTGTTCCGATATCTGGATGCTTATACTGGAGCAATTCAAAGAGAGATCTGAGTCATCATTATCAGACGTTGGCACTGCTATAAATATTGAGGAATCATAAGAAAATTCATCATTCGATAGAAGTTGATCCATCATCGTTGTTATGTCTTGCTCACAGTCCAAATTGCTTATGACTATGTAAGGTTCGTCCTTGTTAGATTTTCTTGACATTATTTGTTCTTTGTGTTTGCTGTGCAATTTTGTTTCTGACAATAAACAGTTCAAGTATTCACTTTGTTTTCTACTGGTATAGTCTGCTTCGTATTCTTCGCTATTTGTATGTGTTCCCCCAAAGTGTGACGACATACTCACAAGAAAATCGCTGAAAAAAAAAATGCGGATTTTATACATCCCATGATTTAAGATACCAAACCTTAAAATGCAATAAACAAGAAGATCGAGTCGAAGCAAACGTAGATGGCACATCTGCGTGCCCTCACATTTGCTCGTTTTGTTTAGGGAGTTATTGCCCATTGCGTAAATCAAAGTAAGCAATAAAATTTACCTAAACATTGTGTCATCATCACTGCCTTCATTTCCACTGTTGTCAGTTCTGTTCGGAAAGCGTTCTGTGCCTTCAACTGTGCTGTCGCTGAAATTACAACTAGAAACCGGATAGAATAAAAACTGAGTGGAACTCGATGTGAAGTTACTGCTGTTTGATAAAGATATCACGCTAGTTACATCCGTACTTGCAATTGACTCTGTTTTCAATGATAGTGATGATTCGCTTTTTATCATTAGAACCGACTCAGAACTGATGTAACAGTCCAGTAGAGTGTCTCCCGAAAGTTCTATATTGCTAGAACTATTAATAAGTCTGTCCGAGTCACACGTTTCATAGGTGACACTTTTACGTAAGTAATTACGTATACTACTGTCTAATTTGTCATTATCGTCAGGATAACTGTGGTTAGAGGAACTGGTGCCCGTAAATGAAATCTCGAGATCAGTATTCAATTTATCTTCCTTAATAGAACTCATCACAGGAGGACACATATACTTATTTAAATCATTTGAACTAAACGTGTTATCAAATTCAGTATTTACTTTGTCAATGGACTTGTTACTACTATCTGTTTTTATTTTGTCATACAGCGTTTTATTATGTTTAGGTGTATTTTGAATGTGGTTACTGAACTGACTGCTGAAAGAAGAAACATCATCAACTCTTCCAACAGTTACTTTTATACCTTCGTTGTCAATGTAGGCTCCGGCTTTAACGCCAGGAATACACTCGTTCGGACAATCACACAAGGAAGATATGTCTGGAGATGTCACTCTAATCTTTACATAGCTATGTTTAAATTTAATTTTCTTTTTATCACATCCGCAGCCACGATCACAAGTTGTGGTTTTCTCAATGACTTCCAATTTTTGGCTAATACCAGCAGATACCGCTTTAGCATGCCCCTTTGATATTACAGCACCGCTTTTTTTCGATTTGGTTTTTATTATTCCTTTTTTTTCAGAAGGCGTTGGTTCCGGTGGCAGCCCAGCTTCAGTTCTAACTTTTTTGATTAATTCTTTTTCAGAAGGTGTTTTGCCTTCCGGCAATGGTAACCCTATTTCGGCCAGTCCTTTAACTATCCTCTCCTTTTCTTTAGCTGATTTTCCAGCAAGAGGCGTTAAAAGCCCCTCTTCTTTAGCCTTGCGAACTGCTGCCTTTTCTGAGGGCGTTTTTGCTGGTGGGGGCAGGCCTAGTTCGGTCCGGACTTTCTGAATTAAAACCTTCTCCGACGGAGTTTTACCTTCAGGTAACGGTATCCCAGCTTCGGCCCGGGCTTTGATAATTTTTTCCTTCTGAGATGGTGTTTTTCCTGCTAAAGGTGTAAGCAAACCGGCAGCTGCTTTCGGTGAAAGTACCCCTTCTGTTTTAACTTTTTTTATCAAAGCTTTTTCAGAAGCAGTTCTACCTTCTGGTAGCGGTAATCCAGCTGTAGCCATGCCTTTCAAAATACGTGCCTTTTCGGATGGTGTTTTACCTTCAAGAGGTGTTACAATACCAGCAGCTTCAGCTTTTTGCATCCTTTTTTTTTCAGATGGAGTTTTAGGTTCGGATGGAAGTCCAAGTTCCTTGCGAACTTTTTCCGCTACCTTTCTTTCCGATTCTGTTTGTGATTCAGGAAGTGGTAACCCATGTTCTACTAAGCCTTTTAATATTTTTTCTTTCTCTTTTTCAGATTTTCCTGCTAATGGTGTCAACAAACCGGCTTCTTTTGCCTTCTTCAACTTTTCAGATGTGACTTTTGACGGAACTCTACTTTCCGCTTTGACTGCAGCTATTAGTGCTTTTTCTGAAGGAGTTTTTCCTTCTGGCAATGGTATGCCAGCTTCACGGAGGCTTCGTAATATCTTCTTTTTTTCGGATGGAGTTTTAGCTTCTGTTAACCTTTTTGAAGGTGCTTTTGCCGGAGGCTCTCCAGCAGTGACTTTTCTTACAATTTCCTTCTCTGACGGTGTTGCACCTTCTGGTATAGGAACGCCCGCGGCCACTCTGTCTCGAAGAATCTTCTCTTTAGCAGATGGTGTTTTACCTGCTAAAGGGGTTAAAAGTCCTGCTGCTTTTGCCCTTTTCATTTTTTCTGATGGGGAAGGCGTTTCATAACCTGTGTCTTTTTTGATTTTTTCTAATAAAGCTCTTTCAGATGGGGTTCTACCTACTGGCAATGGTAATCCAGCTGCTACTCTACCTCTAAGTATTTTCTCTTTCTGTGATGGTGTTTTACCTTCTAAAGGTGTTAAAAGTCCCGATTTTTTTGCTTTTTTTATTTTCTCAGATGGTGTTTTCTCGGGTATTTTTAACTCTGTTTTAATTTTTTTAACTAATTCTTTTTCAGAAGGAGTTTTACCCTCTGGCAAAGGTAAACCGGCTTTGGCAAGGCCTTCTAGGATTTTTTCTTTTTGTTCCACGGTTTTCCCTTCGAGAGGTGTTAACAGGCCAGCTGCTTTAGCTTTTTTTATTTTTTCAGTGGTTATTGATGGAGCTGCTACTTTCGCAGATGGCGCTTTTTTAGCTGTCTTTACTTTATCTATTAGGGCCTTCTCTGATGGCGTTCGTCCTTCAGGCAATGGAATACCTCGGTCTTTTAAATCTTGTAAGATTTTTTCTTTTTCTGCCGGTGTTTTACCTTCCAGAGGTTTTATTAAACCGTCTTCTGCAGCTTTGGCGTACTTCTCTTTCATAGACGGAGTTGTAGGTTCTGGAGGTAGGCCAAGTTCAGCTCTA
Organism: Caradrina clavipalpis; assembly: GCA_932526535.1. NCBI lineage: Eukaryota > Metazoa > Arthropoda > Insecta > Lepidoptera > Noctuidae > Caradrina > Caradrina clavipalpis. Next base: position 2,745,122 of record OW052087.1, read on the forward strand.
ACCTTATCGGCAAGCTTTTTCTCTGAAGCAGTTTTTGTTTCAGGAAGTGGCAGTCCTTTCATTGCTAATCCTTTCATTATCTTTTCTTTTTGTGAGGGAGTTTTTCCTTCTAATGGCGTAATAAGTCCAGCAGCTTTTGCTTCGCGGACTTTTGCCGATGGTGTAACAGACGGTGCACGTACTCCCGCTTTTACTTTATCTACGAGGGCTTTCTCTGATGGCGTTCGTCCTTCAGGCAATGGAATACCGCGGTCTTTTAAATCTTGTAAGATCTTTTGTTTTTCAGATGGTGTTTTACCTTCTAGGGGCTTAAGTAATCCATCACTTGCGGCTTTGGCGTACTTCTCTTTCATAGACGGAGTTGTAGGTTCCGGAGGTAGGCCAAGTTCAGCTCGAACCTTATCGGCAAGCTTCTTTTCTGAAGCAGTTTTTGTTTCAGGAAGTGGCAGTCCTTTCATTGCTAATCCTTTCATTATCTTTTCTTTTTGTGAAGGGGTTTTGCCTTCTAACGGCGTAATAAGTCCTGCAGCTTTTGCTTCACGGACTTTAGCTGATGGTGTAACAGACGGTGCTCGTACTCCCGCTTTTACTTGCTCGATGAGGGCTTTCTCTGATGGCGTTCTTCCTTCAGGCAATGGGATTCCCCGGTCTTTTAAATCTTGTAAGATCTTTTGTTTTTCAGACGGTGTTTTACCTTCTAGGGGCTTGATTAATCCGTCACTTGCAGCTTTGGCGTACTTCTCTTTCATAGACGGAGTCTTTGGTTCCGGAGGTAGGCCAAGTTCAGCTCGAACCTTATCGGCAAGCTTTTTCTCTGAAGCAGTTTTTATTTCAGGAAGTGGAAGACCTTGCATTACTAATCCTTTCATTATCTTTTCCTTTTGTGACGGAGTTTTTCCTTCTAACGGCGTAATAAGTCCTGCAGCTTTTGCCTCACGGACTTTTGCCGATGGTGTTATAGACGGCGCACGTACTCCCGCTTTTACTTTATCTACGAGGGCTTTTTCTGATGGCGTTCGTCCTTCAGGCAGTGGGATACCCCGGTCTTTTAAATCTTGTAAGATTTTTTCTTTTTCAGATGGTGTTTTACCTTCTAGGGGCTTGATTAATCCGTCACTTGCAGCTTTGGCGTACTTCTCTTTCATAGACGGAGTTTTTGGTTCCGGAGGTAGGCCAAGTTCAGCTCGAACCTTGTCGGCAAGCTTTTTCTCAGAGGCAGTTTTTATTTCAGGAAGTGGAAGACCTTGCATTACTAATCCTTTCATTATCTTTTCCTTTTGTGAGGGAGTTTTTCCTTCTAACGGCGTAATAAGTCCTGCAGCTTTTGCCTCACGGACTTTTGCGGATGGTGTTATAGACGGCGCACGTACTCCCGCTTTTACTTTATCTACGAGGGCTTTTTCTGATGGCGTTCGTCCTTCAGGCAGTGGGATACCCCGGTCTTTTAAATCTTGTAAGATTTTTTCTTTTTCAGATGGTGTTTTACCTTCTAGGGGCTTGATTAATCCGTCACTTGCAGCTTTGGCGTACTTCTCTTTCATAGACGGAGTTTTTGGTTCCGGAGGTAGGCCAAGTTCAGCTCGAACCTTGTCGGCAAGCTTTTTCTCAGAGGCAGTTTTTATTTCAGGAAGTGGAAGACCTTGCATTACTAATCCTTTCATTATCTTTTCCTTTTGTGAGGGAGTTTTTCCTTCTAACGGCGTAATAAGTCCTGCAGCTTTTGCCTCACGGACTTTTGCCGATGGTGTTATAGACGGCGCACGTACTCCCGCTTTTACTTTATCTACGAGGGCCTTTTCCGATGGCGTTCGTCCTTCAGGCAATGGAATGCCCCGATCTTTTAAATCTTGTAAGATTTTTTCTTTTTCTGCCGGTGTTTTACCTTCTAGGGGCTTGATTAATCCATCTTCTGCAGCTTTAGCGTACTTCTCTTTCATAGATGCAGTTTTAGGTTCTGGAGGTAGGCCAAGTTCAGCTCGAACCTTGTCAGCGAGCTTTTTCTCTGAAGCAGTTTTTGTTTCAGGAAGTGGCAGTCCTTTCATTGCTAAACCTTTCATTATTTTTTCTTTTTGTGAGGGAGTTTTCCCTTCTAATGGCGTGACTAGTCCTGCTGCTTTTGCTTCACGAAGTTTCGCCGATGGAGTAACAGACGGTGCACGTACTCCCGCTTTTACTTTATCTACGAGAGCTTTTTCTGATGGCGTTCGTCCTTCAGGCAATGGAATGCCCCGATCTTTTAAATCTTGTAAGATTTTTTCTTTTTCTGCCGGTGTTTTACCTTCTAGGGGCTTGAGTAATCCGTCTTCTGCGGCTTTGGCGTACTTCTCTTTCATAGATGCAGTTTTTGGTTCTGGAGGTAGGCCAAGTTCAGCACGAACCTTATCGGCAAGCTTCTTTTCCGAAGCAGTTTTTGTTTCAGGAAGTGGCAGTCCTTTCATTGCTAATCCTTTCATTATCTTTTCCTTTTGTGAGGGAGTTTTTCCTTCTAACGGCGTGATAAGTCCTGCAGCTTTTGCTTCACGAAGTTTCGCCGATGGTGTTACAGACGGCACTCGTACTCCCGCTTTTACTTGATCTACGAGGGCTTTTTCAGATGGCGTTCGTCCTTCTGGCAATGGGATTCCCCGGTCTTTTAAATCTTGTAAGATCTTTTGTTTTTCAGACGGTGTTTTACCTTCTAGGGGCTTGAGTAATCCGTCACTTGCGGCTTTGGCGTACTTCTCTTTCATGGACGGAGTTTTAGGTTCTGGAGGTAAGCCAAGTTCAGCTCGAACCTTGTCGGCAAGCTTTTTCTCTGAAGCCGTTTTAGTTTCAGGAAGCGGCAGTCCTTTCATTGCTAATCCTTTCATTATCTTTTCTTTTTGTGAGGGAGTTTTTCCTTCTAACGGCGTGATAAGACCTGCAGCTTTTGCCTCACGGACTTTTGCTGATGGTGTAACAGACGGCACTCGTACTCCCGCTTTTACTTGATCAACGAGGGCTTTTTCTGATGGCGTTCGTCCTTCTGGCAATGGGATTCCCCGGTCTTTTAAATCTTGTAAGATCTTTTGTTTTTCAGACGGTGTTTTACCTTCTAGGGGCTTGAGTAATCCGTCACTTGCAGCTTTGGCGTACTTCTCTTTCATGGACGGAGTTTTAGGTTCTGGAGGTAAGCCAAGTTCAGCTCGAACCTTGTCGGCAAGCTTTTTCTCTGAAGCTGTTTTAGTTTCAGGAAGCGGCAGTCCTTTCATTGCTAATCCTTTCATTATCTTTTCTTTTTGTGAGGGAGTTTTTCCTTCTAACGGCGTGATAAGACCTGCAGCTTTTGCCTCACGGACTTTTGCTGATGGTGTAACAGACGGCACTCGTACTCCCGCTTTTACTTGATCTACGAGGGCTTTTTCTGATGGCGTTCGTCCTTCTGGCAATGGGATTCCCCGGTCTTTTAAATCTTGTAAGATCTTTTGTTTTTCAGACGGTGTTTTACCTTCTAGGGGCTTGAGTAATCCGTCACTTGCAGCTTTGGCGTACTTCTCTTTCATAGACGGAGTTTTAGGTTCTGGAGGTAGGCCAAGTTCTGCTCGAACTTTGTCGGCAAGTTTTTTCTCTGAAGCAGTTTTTGTTTCAGGAAGTGGCAGTCCTTTCATTGCTAATCCTTTCATTATTTTTTCCTTTTGTGAAGGAGTTTTTCCTTCTAATGGCGTGATAAGTCCTGCAGCTTTTGCTTCACGGAGTTTCGCCGATGGTGTAACAGACGGCGCACGAGCTCCTGACTTTACTTTAGAAATAATTGCTTTCTCTGATGGCGTTCGTCCTTCAGGTAATGGTATACCCATGTCTTTTAAATCTTGTACTATTTTTTCTTTTTCCTTTGCTGATTTGCCTTCCAGGGGCTTCAATAATCCAGCACTTGCGGCTTTAGCGTACTTCTCTTTCATAGACGGAGTTTTAGGTTCCGGAGGTAGGCCAAGTTCAGCACGAACCTTCTCGCTGAGCTTTTTCTCAGAAGCCGTTTTTGTTTCAGGAATTGGCAGTCCTTTCATTGCTAATCCTTTCATTATCTTTTCCTTTTGTGAGGGAGTTTTTCCTTCTAATGGCGTGATAAGTCCTGCAGCTTTTGCTTCACGAAGTTTCGCCGATGGTGTAACAGACGGCGCACGTACTCCTGCTTTTACTTGATCTACGAGGGCTTTCTCGGATGGCGTTCGTCCTTCTGGCAATGGAATACCCCGGTCTTTTAAATCTTGTAAGATTTTTTGTTTCTCAGACGGTGTTTTACCTTCTAGGGGCTTGAGTAAACCATCACTTGCGGCTTTGGCGTACTTCTCTTTCATGGACGGAGTTGTTGGTTCTGGAGGCAGTCCTAGTTCAGCTCTAACCTTATCGGCAAGCTTTTTCTCTGAAGCAGTTTTAGCTTCAGGAAGTGGCAGTCCTTTCATTGCTAATCCTTTCATTATCTTTTCTTTTTGTGACGGAGTTTTTCCTTCTAATGGCGTAAGTAGTCCAGCAGCTTTTGCTTTCCGTAGTTTTTCTGATACTGCAAGAGACGGCACACGAGGTCTTGCCTTTACTTGCTCTATGAGGGCTTTCTCTGATGGTGTTCGTCCTTCAGGCAGTGGGATACCCCGGTCTTTTAAATCTTGTAAGATTTTTTCTTTTTCTGCCGCTGTTTTCCCTTCTAGGGGCTTGATTAATCCGTCTTCGGCAGCTTTGGCATACTTCTCTTTCATAGACGGAGTTTTTGGTTCTGGAGGTAGGCCAAGTTCAGCTCGAACCTTGTCGGCAAGCTTTTTCTCTGAAGCTGTTTTTGTTTCAGGCAGTGGCAGTCCTTTCATTGCTAATCCTTTCATTATCTTTTCTTTTTGTGAGGGAGTTTTCCCTTCTAATGGCGTGACAAGTCCTGCAGCTTTTGCTTCACGGAGTTTCACCGATGGTGTTACAGACGGCGCTCGAATTCCTGCTTTTACTTGATCTACGAGGGCTTTTTCGGATGGCGTTCGTCCTTCAGGCAATGGAATACCCCGGTCTTTTAAATCTTGTAAGATTTTTTGTTTCTCAGACGGTGTTTTACCTTCTAGGGGCTTGAGTAATCCGTCACTTGCGGCTTTGGCATACTTCTCTTTCATGGACGGAGTTTTAGGTTCCGGAGGTAGGCCAAGTTCAGCACGAACCTTATCGGCAAGCTTCTTTTCTGAAGCAGTTTTTGTTTCAGGAAGTGGCAGTCCTTTCATTGCTAATCCTTTCATTATCTTTTCTTTTTGTGATGGAGTTTTTCCTTCTAACGGGGTTATTAGCCCTGCGGCTTTCGCTTCACGGATTTTTGCCGATGGTGTAACAGACGGTGCACGTACTCCCGCTTTGACTTGCTCTACGAGGGCTTTTTCGGATGGTGTTCGTCCTTCAGGCAATGGAATACCCCGGTCTTTTAAATCTTGTAATATCTTTTGTTTTTCAGACGGTGTTTTACCTTCCAGGGGCTTAAGTAATCCGTCACTTGCAGCTTTGGCGTACTTCTCTTTCATGGATGGAGTTGTTGGTTCTGGAGGTAGGCCAAGTTCAGCTCGAACCTTATCGGCAAGTTTTTTCTCTGAAGCAGTTTTTGTTTCAGGAAGTGGCAGACCTTTCATTGCTAATCCTTTCATTATCTTTTCTTTTTGTGAAGGAGTTTTCCCTTCTAACGGCGTAATAAGTCCTGCAGCTTTTGCTTCACGGACTTTTGCCGATGGTGTAACAGACGGTGCACGTACACCCGCTTTAACTTGATCTACAAGGGCTTTCTCTGACGGCGTTCTGCCTTCAGGCAATGGAATACCCCGGTCTTTTAAATCTTGTAAGATCTTTTGTTTTTCAGACGTTGTTTTACCTTCTAGGGGCTTGAGTAATCCGTCACTTGCGGCTTTGGCGTACTTCTCTTTCATGGATGGAGTTGTTGGTTCTGGAGGTAGGCCAAGTTCAGCTCGAACCTTATCGGCAAGCTTTTTCTCTGAAGCAGTTTTTGTTTCAGGAAGTGGCAGTCCTTTCATTGCTAATCCTTTCATTATCTTTTCTTTTTGTGACGGAGTTTTTCCTTCCAAAGGCGTAATAAGACCTGCAGCTTTTGCTTCACGGACTTTTGCCGATGGTGTAACAGACGGTGCACGTACTCCCGCTTTCACTTTATCTACGAGGGCTTTTTCTGATGGAGTTCTTCCTTCAGGCAATGGAATACCCCGGTCTTTTAAATCTTGTAAGATCTTTTGTTTTTCAGACGGTGTTTTACCTTCTAGGGGCTTGAGTAATCCGTCACTTGCAGCTTTGGCGTACTTTTCTTTCATAGACGGAGTGGTAGGTTCTGGAGGCAGGCCTAGTTCAGCTCGAACCTTATCGGCAAGCTTTTTCTCTGAAGCAGTTTTTGTTTCAGGAAGTGGCAGTCCTTTCATTGCTAATCCTTTCATTATCTTTTCTTTTTGTGACGGAGTTTTTCCTTCCAAAGGCGTAATAAGACCTGCAGCTTTTGCTTCACGGACTTTTGCCGATGGTGTAACAGACGGTGCACGTACTCCCGCTTTCACTTTATCTACGAGGGCTTTTTCTGATGGAGTTCTTCCTTCAGGCAATGGAATACCCCGGTCTTTTAAATCTTGTAAGATTTTTTCTTTTTCAGATGGTGTCTTACCTTCTAGGGGCTTGAGTAATCCGTCACTTGCAGCTTTGGCGTACTTTTCTTTCATAGACGGAGTGGTAGGTTCTGGAGGTAGGCCAAGTTCAGCTCTAACCTTATCGGCAAGCTTTTTCTCTGAAGCAGTTTTTGTTTCAGGAAGTGGCAGTCCTTTCATTGCTAATCCTTTCATTATCTTTTCTTTTTGTGATGGAGTTTTTCCTTCTAACGGCGTAATAAGTCCTGCAGCTTTTGCTTCACGGACTTTTGCCGATGGTGTAACAGACGGTGCACGTACTCCCGCTTTAACTTGATCTACGAGGGCTTTCTCTGATGGCGTTCGTCCTTCAGGCAATGGAATACCCCGGTCTTTTAAATCTTGTAAGATCTTTTGTTTTTCAGACGGTGTTTTACCTTCTAGGGGCTTGAGTAATCCGTCACTTGCGGCTTTGGCGTACTTCTCTTTCATGGATGGAGTTGTTGGTTCTGGAGGTAGGCCTAGTTCAGCTCGAACCTTGTCGGCAAGCTTTTTCTCTGAAGCAGTTTTTGTTTCAGGAAGTGGCAGTCCTTTCATTGCTAATCCTTTCATTATCTTTTCTTTTTGTGAAGGAGTTTTTCCTTCTAAAGGCGTAATAAGACCTGCAGCTTTTGCCTCACGGACTTTTGCCGATGGTGTAATAGATGGTGCCCGTACTCCCGCTTTAACTTTATCTACGAGGGCTTTTTCTGATGGCGTTCGTCCTTCAGGCAATGGTATGCCCCGGTCTTTTAAATCTTGTAAGATTTTTTCTTTTTCAGACGGTGTTTTACCTTCTAGGGGCTTAAGTAATCCGTCACTTGCGGCTTTGGCGTACTTCTCTTTCATGGACGGAGTTGTTGGTTCTGGAGGCAGTCCTAGTTCAGCTCGAACCTTATCGGCAAGCTTTTTCTCTGAAGCAGTTTTTGTTTCAGGAAGTGGCAGTCCTTTCATTGCTAATCCTTTCATTATTTTTTCTTTTTGTGAAGGAGTTTTTCCTTCCAAAGGCGTAATAAGTCCTGCTGCTTTTGCTTCACGGACTTTAGCTGATGGTGTAACAGACGGTGCTCGTACTCCCGCTTTTACTTGCTCGATGAGGGCTTTCTCTGATGGCGTTCGTCCTTCAGGCAATGGAATACCCCGGTCTTTTAAATCTTGTAATATCTTTTGTTTTTCAGACGGTGTTTTACCTTCTAGGGGCTTAAGTAATCCGTCTTCTGCGGCTTTGGCGTACTTCTCTTTCATGGATGGAGTTGTTGGTTCTGGAGGTAGGCCTAGTTCAGCTCGAACCTTATCGGCAAGCTTTTTCTCTGAAGCAGTTTTTGTTTCAGGAAGTGGCAGTCCTTTCATTGCTAATCCTTTCATTATTTTTTCTTTTTGTGAAGGAGTTTTTCCTTCCAAAGGCGTAATAAGTCCTGCTGCTTTTGCTTCACGGACTTTAGCTGATGGTGTAACAGACGGTGCTCGTACTCCCGCTTTTACTTGCTCGATGAGGGCTTTCTCTGATGGCGTTCGTCCTTCTGGCAATGGAATACCTCGGTCTTTTAAATCTTGTAGAATTTTCTCTTTTTCAGCCGGTGTTTTACCTTCTAGAGGCTTTATTAGTCCGTCACTTTCAGCTTTGGCGTACTTCTCTTTCATAGACGCAGTTTTAGGTTCTGGAGGTAGACCAAGTTCAGCTCTAACCTTTTCAGCAAGCTTTTTCTCTGAAGCAGTTTTTGTTTCAGGAAGTGGGAGACCTTGCATTGCCAATCCTTTCATTATCTTTTCTTTTTGTGACGGAGTTTTTCCTTCTAACGGCGTAATAAGTCCTGCGGCTTTCGCTTCACGGACTTTTGCCGATGGTGTAATAGACGGGGCACGTACTCCGGCTTTTACCTTATCTACAAGGGCTTTTTCTGATGGCGTTCGTCCTTCAGGCAATGGAATACCGCGGTCTTTTAAATCTTGTAAGATCTTTTGTTTTTCAGATGGTGTTTTACCTTCTAGGGGCTTAAGTAATCCATCACTTGCGGCTTTGGCGTACTTCTCTTTCATAGACGGAGTTGTAGGTTCCGGAGGTAGGCCAAGTTCAGCTCGAACCTTATCGGCAAGCTTCTTTTCTGAAGCAGTTTTTGTTTCAGGAAGTGGCAGTCCTTTCATTGCTAATCCTTTCATTATCTTTTCTTTTTGTGAAGGAGTTTTTCCTTCTAATGGTGTAATAAGTCCTGCAGCTTTTGCTTCGCGGACTTTAGCTGATGGTGTAACAGACGGTGCTCGTACTCCCGCTTTTACTTGCTCAATGAGGGCTTTCTCTGATGGCGTTCGGCCTTCAGGCAATGGAATACCCCGGTCTTTTAAATCTTGTAAGATTTTTTCTTTTTCTGCCGGTGTCTTACCTTCTAGGGGCTTGATTAATCCGTCACTTACAGCTTTAGCATATTTCTCTTTCATAGACGGAGTTTTAGGTTCTGGAGGTAGGCCAAGTTCGGCTCGAACCTTTTCAGCGATCTTTTTCTCTGAAGCAGTTTTTGCTTCAGGAAGCGGTAGACCTTGCATTGCCAATCCTTTCATTATCTTTTCTTTTTGTGACGGAGTTTTTCCTTCCAAAGGCGTAATAAGACCTGCAGCTTTTGCTTCACGGAGTTTTGCCGATGGTGTTACAGATGGCGCAGCTGCTCCTGACTTAACTTTGGAAATTATTGCTTTCTCTGAGGGCGTTCTTCCTTCAGGTAATGGTATACCCATGTCTTGCAAACCTTGTAAAATTTTTTCTTTCTCCTTTGCCGATTTTCCTTCCAGGGGCTGAAGTAATCCTGCACTTGCAGCTTTGGCGTATTTCTCTTTCATAGACGGAGTTTTAGGTTCTGGAGGTAGGCCTAGTTCAGCACGAACCTTGTCACTTAGCTTTTTCTCTGAAGCAGTTTTTGTTTCAGGAATTGGCAGACCTTGCATTGCTAATCCTTTCATTATCTTTTCTTTCTGTGACGGAGTTTTTCCTTCCAAAGGTGTTATAAGTCCTGCAGCTTTTGCTTCACGTAGTTTCGCCGATGGTATGCCAGATGGCGCACGTGCTTCAGCTTTTACTTTGTCTATTAGGGCCTTCTCTGATGGCGTTCGTCCTTCAGGCAATGGGATACCTCGGTCTTTTAAATCTTGTAAGATCTTTTCTTTTTCTGCCGGTGTTTTACCTTCTAGAGGCTTGATTATTCCGTCACTTACAGCTTTGGCATATTTCTCTTTCATAGACGGAGTTTTAGGTTCTGGAGGTAGGCCAAGTTCTGCTCGAACCTTTTCAGCGATCTTTTTCTCTGAAGCAGTTTTCGCTTCAGGAAGCGGTAGACCTTGCATTGCCAATCCTTTCATTATCTTTTCTTTTTGTGACGGAGTTTTTCCTTCTAAAGGTGTAATAAGTCCTGCAGCTTTTGCTTCACGTAGTTTCGCCGATGGTATACCAGATGGCGCACGTGCTTCAGCTTTTACTTTGTCTATTAGGGCCTTCTCGGATGGTGTTCGTCCTTCAGGCAATGGGATACCTCGGTCTTTTAGGTCATGTAAGATTTTTTCTTTTTCAGACGGTGTTTTACCTTCTAGGGGCTTGAGTAATCCGTCACTTACAGCTTTCGCATATTTCTCTTTCATAGACGGAGTTTTAGGTTCTGGAGGTAGACCAAGTTCGGCTCGAACCTTTTCAGCGATCTTTTTCTCTGAAGCAGTTTTTGCTTCAGGAAGCGGTAGACCTTGCATTGCCAATCCTTTCATTATCTTTTCTTTTTGTGATGGAGTTTTTCCTTCCAAAGGTGTTATAAGTCCTGCAGCTTTTGCTTCACGTAGTTTCGCCGATGGTATACCAGATGGCGCACGTGCTTCTGCTTTTACTTTGTCTATAAGGGCCTTCTCTGATGGCGTTCGTCCTTCAGGCAATGGGATACCTCGGTCTTTTAAATCTTGTAAGATCTTTTCTTTTTCTGCCGGTGTTTTACCTTCTAGGGGCTTTATTAATCCGTCACTTACAGCTTTGGCATATTTCTCTTTCATAGACGGAGTTTTAGGTTCTGGAGGTAGGCCAAGTTCGGCTCGAACCTTTTCAGCGATCTTTTTCTCTGAAGCAGTTTTTGCTTCCGGAAGCGGTAGACCTTGCATTGCTAATCCTTTCATTATCTTTTCTTTTTGTGACGGAGTTTTTCCTTCTAAAGGTGTAATAAGTCCTGCAGCTTTTGCTTCACGTAGTTTCGCCGATGGTGTAACAGACGGCGCACGAGCTCCTGACTTCACTTTAGAAATGATTGCCTTCTCTGATGGCGTTCGTCCTTCAGGTAATGGTATACCCATGTCTTGCAAACCTTGTAAAATTTTTTCTTTCTCCTTGGCCGATTTGCCTTCCAGGGGCTGCAGTAATCCTGCACTTGCAGCTTTGACGTACTTCTCTTTCATAGATGGAGTTTTAGGTTCTGGAGGTAGGCCAAGTTCTGCTCGAACCTTGTCACTTAGCTTTTTCTCTGAAGCAGTTTTCGTTTCAGGAATTGGCAAACCTTGCATTGCTAATCCTTTCATTATCTTTTCTTTTTGTGACGGAGTTTTTCCTTCCAAAGGTGTTATAAGTCCTGCAGCTTTTGCTTCACGTAGTTTCGCCGATGGTATACCAGAGGGCGCACGTGCTTCAGCTTTTACTTTGTCTATTAGAGCCTTCTCTGATGGCGTTCGTCCTTCAGGCAACGGGATACCTCGGTCTTTTAAATCTTGTAAGATTTTTTCTTTTTCAGCTGGTGTTTTACCTTCTAGAGGCTTTATTAATCCGTCACTTACAGCTTTAGCGTACTTCTCTTTCATAGACGGAGTTTTAGGTTCTGGAGGTAGACCAAGTTCGGCTCGAACCTTTTCAGCGATCTTTTTCTCTGAAGCAGTTTTTGCTTCAGGAAGCGGTAGACCTTGCATTGCCAATCCTTTCATTATCTTTTCTTTTTGTGACGGAGTTTTTCCTTCCAAAGGTGTTATAAGTCCTGCAGCTTTTGCTTCACGGAGTTTGGCCGATGGTATACCAGATGGCGCACGTGCTTCTGCTTTTACTTTGTCTATTAGGGCCTTCTCTGATGGCGTTCGTCCTTCAGGCAACGGGATACCTCGGTCTTTTAAATCTTGTAAGATCTTTTCTTTTTCTGCCGGTGTTTTACCTTCTAGAGGCTTTATTAATCCGTCACTTACAGCTTTGGCATATTTCTCTTTCATAGACGGAGTTTTAGGTTCTGGAGGTAGGCCAAGTTCGGCTCGAACCTTTTCAGCGATCTTTTTCTCTGAAGCAGTTTTTGCTTCAGGAAGTGGTAGACCTTGCATTGCCAATCCTTTCATTATCTTTTCTTTTTGTGACGGAGTTTTTCCTTCTAAAGGCGTAATAAGTCCTGCAGCTTTTGCTTCACGTAGTTTCGCCGATGGTGTAACAGACGGCGCACGAGCTCCTGACTTTACTTTAGAAATGATTGCTTTCTCTGACGGCGTTCGTCCTTCAGGTAATGGTATACCCATGTCTTGCAAACCTTGTAAAACTTTTTCTTTCTCTTTGGCCGATTTGCCTTCCAGGGGCTGCAGTAATCCTGCACTTGCAGCTTTGACGTACTTCTCTTTCATAGACGGAGTTTTAGGTTCTGGAGGTAGGCCAAGTTCTGCTCGAACCTTGTCACTTAGCTTTTTCTCTGAAGCAGTTTTCGTTTCAGGAATTGGCAGACCTTGCATTGCTAATCCTTTCATTATCTTTTCTTTTTGTGACGGAGTTTTTCCTTCCAAAGGTGTTATAAGTCCTGCAGCTTTTGCTTCACGTAGTTTCGCCGATGGTATACCAGATGGCGCACGTGCTTCAGCTTTTACTTTGTCTATAAGGGCCTTCTCTGATGGCGTTCGTCCTTCAGGCAATGGTATACCTCGGTCTTTTAAATCTTGTAAGATTTTTTCTTTTTCAGCCGGTGTTTTACCTTCTAGAGGCTTTATTAATCCGTCACTTACAGCTTTGGCGTACTTCTCTTTCATAGACGGCGTTTTAGGTTCTGGAGGTAGGCCAAGTTCGGCTCGAACCTTTTCAGCGATCTTTTTCTCTGAAGCAGTTTTTGCTTCAGGAAGCGGTAGACCTTGCATTGCCAATCCTTTCATTATCTTTTCTTTTTGTGACGGAGTTTTTCCTTCTAAAGGTGTAATAAGTCCTGCAGCTTTTGCTTCACGTAATTTCGCCGATGGTGTAACAGACGGCGCACGAGCTCCTGACTTCACTTTAGAAATGATTGCTTTCTCTGACGGCGTTCGTCCTTCAGGTAATGGTATTCCCATGTCTTGCAAACCTTGTAAAACTTTTTCTTTCTCCTTGGCCGATTTGCCTTCCAGGGGCTGCAGTAATCCTGCACTTGCAGCTTTGACGTACTTCTCTTTCATAGACGGAGTTTTAGGTTCTGGAGGTAGGCCAAGTTCAGCACGAACCTTGTCACTTAGCTTTTTCTCTGAAGCAGTTTTCGTTTCAGGAATTGGCAGACCTTGCATTGCTAATCCTTTCATTATCTTTTCTTTTTGTGACGGAGTTTTTCCTTCCAAAGGTGTTATAAGTCCTGCAGCTTTTGCTTCACGTAGTTTCGCCGATGGTATACCAGAGGGTGCACGTGCTTCAGCTTTTACTTTGTCTATTAGGGCCTTCTCTGATGGCGTTCGTCCTTCAGGCAACGGGATACCTCGGTCTTTTAAATCTTGTAAGATCTTTTCTTTTTCAGCCGGTGTTTTACCTTCTAGAGGCTTTATTAATCCGTCACTCGCAGCTTTGGCGTACTTCTCTTTCATAGATGCAGTTTTAGGTTCTGGAGGTAGGCCAAGTTCGGCTCGAACCTTTTCAGCAAGCTTTTTCTCTGAAGCAGTCTTTGCTTCAGGGAGTGGCAGACCTTGCATTGCTAATCCTTTCATTATCTTTTCTTTCTGTGACGGAGTTTTTCCTTCCAATGGTGTTATAAGTCCTGCAGCTTTTGCTTCACGGAGTTTCGCCGATGGTATACCAGATGGCGCACGTGCTTCTGCTTTTACTTTGTCTATTAGGGCCTTCTCTGACGGCGTTCGTCCTTCAGGCAACGGGATACCTCGGTCTTTTAAATCACGTAAGATCTTTTCTTTTTCAGCCGGTGTTTTACCTTCTAGAGGCTTTATTAATCCGTCACTTTCAGCTTTTGCGTACTTTTCTTTCATAGATGGAGTTGTTGGTTCTGGAGGTAGGCCAAGTTCAGCTCGAACCTTTTCAGCAAGCTTTTTCTCCGAAGCAGTTTTTGTTTCAGGTAGTGGCAGTCCTTTCATTACTAGTCCTTTCATTATCTTTTCCTTTTGGGACGGAGTTTTTCCTTCTAACGGCGTTATAAGTCCTGCAGCTTTTGCTTCACGGACTTTTGCCGATGGCGCTAAAGATGGCGCTCGTGGTCCTGACTTTACTTTTTCAATTATGGCTTTCTCTGATGGCGTTCGTCCTTCAGGCAACGGGATTCCTTTGTCATGCAAAGCTTGCAGAATTTGTTCTTTTTCTTTTTCTGATTTGCCCTCTAGGGGTTGCAGTAATCCAGCACTTGCGGCTTTGGCGTACTTCTTTTTCATAGATGGGGTTTTAGGTTCCGGAGGTAGGCCAAGTTCCGTTCGAATCTTTTCAACCAGCAGTTTTTCTGAAGCAGTTTTTCCTTCTGGAAGTTGCTTTCCTTTTTCTGCTAATTCTCTTAATTGTTTTTCTTTCTCCTCTGGAGTCTTTCCTTTTAAAATTTCAACTTGGGTAAGCTTGGATTTTAGTTTTTTTGGAGCTAATGACTTCCTTTCTTCCCCTAGTTTCCTCTCTTCCCTTGCTAAATGACTGCATAGTATACAGTCACAATTGTCACAGTTTTTCATTTTGTAGCAGTCGTAGAGGCCTTTCATCACTTCGAACATAGCATCTGAGTTACAAGAACAGCAACAGCCGTCCTCCTGTGCACCTATCTGACATCGGTAAATTTTCCATTTCTTTTGCGTGGGAAAAATAAACGAACTCAAGTATTCGTTTAAGTGGTACCCTGATACTCGGTTTACTACGAATTTAGAGTTATAAAATGTATTTTTTTTTATGGCTTCAGAGCTTTTAGTTCTTTGCTTTGCTAGTTTTGTGCGTTTAATAATTTCCATCATACTGTTGTGTTTAGTAAGAAGCTTTTCAGATTTATTCGTACCGAAACGTGATAACCGAAAAGCAACTGCTGGCTGTTGGCCATAATACGTTACTAAATCGATTATTTTGCAATTTTTAACTTGTTTCTTATGATCCATACTGACTTTACTTTTTCCATGAAATGGAATATTTTGCTGAGGGTGCAAATTATATCGTACTTGTTTTTTTCTTTTCTCCTCGTCCCTCATTTTGTCTTTAGTAGCAGCCTCAGATTGATCTATTTGAAAAGTATGCTTGATATTAATAAATTCTCAATGTTTAACTATACGCTAATTTCTCTCTTTTAATGCGCCTCCTTCAATACTTTATTTGATTTGATTTGATGACAATTATTTTAATTAAGTACATTTTTGTATTTGAAACATTCTGAAAATTAAGCACTAGTTTTGTTTTATTTCTTCCTGCTCTTTGTAGATTCCTCGATAAAACTGCTGCTGAAAAAGAAGTTTTATCTATATATTTTAACGAAGGTTACAAAGGTACTTAATTAAAACGACAGATTTGCTAATCATCGTTTACAAGACAAACGTTTGGACGCCAAGTTTTGTTGCTTCGTGTCGTAAGTCATTTTATGTGCGGCTTAGGCCGGATCAAACCATCATTATGTTTGTAGCTTTAAACACTATTAAAAAAAATGCCTTCCATTTTAATAATCATAAGTGCATAGGTAGTATTGCAACCATAACTATTTACATATGATTAGTACGTCCATTGACCGATCGTAATTATGTTGATTAGATACGATCTAGTCCATTAAAGAAGCTTGCCAGATCTTACCTCGTTATTGTCCCATCGCCATCGTAAACGGTTCTATTCGTAGATAAATATTCAGTGGAGTTATGGTACAAAAGGTCATTGAATGGCTGGTAACAAAAAAATTGCATAGAGTTAGGTACTGTTAATCTATGATATTACTGTAAACTAACTAACCATTAACTTGTTTCACCTCTAAATAGATACTAAATGACTAGCTTCTGCCCGCGACTTGGCCCGAGTGGCTATTTGCACTCGCCTCTCGACTTTTGTACGATATTTTTCAAGATAATTTTTTCATATTTTATATTTTTATAGTAGCTACACTTGGTGGAATAAAGTATATTTTGATGACTGCTACTGTGACTTCTACACGACAAAAGCGGATGGTGCCGAGTTTGGGCATGATTTGTTAGTTATAATGACTTCCTCGTACCTTCCATTTTTAAAGCTATAAACAAGAAAAAAAATGAAAAAAATTGTATGGAGAGAATGAGCAAGAAACTACATAAACACAGTCCGCGAGGCCTAAGCTGCGCTTTGCATTTGTTTGAGTGATTAACAAAAGTAGAAAGCTTGGTCCGGTTAAAACCGGTTTCAACAAATCAAAGACGTGTCGCACACTAGGCCGACGTCTCACCTATACCTATACTATCTGTATGGGCACTAACACAAATGCAAAGCTTAGCTTACGCCTCGCGAACTGTACCTACTATTTTGATATAATAAAATGTTAACAATGATTACTATGATTATTAATTTCCGGCTGTAAAAAAGATCTAATGATAATAAAAATTTGCAACAAAATACATGTTTAATTTTATTGCGAACTTTTTAACATAGTTTATAACAATCATAAAAATTAATAATCACGAAGTTTTTAAAGAGAGTTTTTCCCAAACGCCTTGGGCTTTGGCATCTAAAACCACAATTATTTTAAAGTTAAACACATTTTTATCAATTCTACTTACGTAAAAATTCCAGTATAAGTCACCGTACTGAACCATTCCATTAACTCCGGGGGTTAGATATCAACATGATAAAGTACCAACAAGTCACCAAATATCATTACCCCGATGTTAACTATAACATAACTGCGAATGCATATTACCATGAAAAACTTATTGCCGAAGTCATACGAATCCGAATAACAAAACCACAAACTCACCAACATCAAGCTCTTTTTCTTAAGGATGGGATCATCAAGTGACTTCTTCCGCCCTGGGCGTCGCGTAAGGGAGTGTCAGTCTTTTACTGACTAAAACTGTGCCCTAAAGCCCATTCGTGTTCCCCCTAATGCCATTTGCGATCCAGGGCCGCGGTGACTCTTTCGAACATACATACATACATAGGCTTCCCCCATAGATTTCCAAAAAAAAAAGGTTGAAAACGGCCTGCATCCAGCGTCTTCCTGCGGTATTAACCAGGTCGTCCGGCCACCTTGTGGATGGACGTCCTACGCTGCGCTTGCCGGTGCGTGGTCTCCATTCGAGAACTTTGCAGCCCCATCAGCCATCAGCTCTGCGTGTCATGTGCCCTGCCCACTGCCATTTCAACTTACTGATTCGCTGGGGTATGTCGGTAATTTTGGTTCGTCTGCCAATCTCATCATTTCTGATTCGATCTCGCAGACAAACTCCGAGCATAGCCTTCTCCATAGCTCGTTGGGCTACTTTGAGCTTGCTTATAAGGCCCATGGTAAGAGACCACGTTTCTGTGCCAATGTCATCACTGACAACACACACTGATCGAAGACTATCGACTTGAGGCACCGAGGTATTTTGAACGAGAAGATATTACGCAGTTTCCCGAAAGCTGCCCAGCCGAATAGATTCGGCGGTTGACCTCTTTCTTAAAGTTGGATCTACCTAGTTGGACTGTTTGTCCTAGGTAGACATTCATCTCAACAACTTCAAGAATCAAGTTCCAATCTGATACCGGGGCGGGTACAACATGGGCATTGCACATCACCTTTGTCTTGTCCATGTTCATTTTAAAACCCACCTATTGGGAAACTCGATTGATATAACATCACGCCACGAGTCAGATCAGGGTCAGGATCAGGATCAGGTCAGTGATCGGAGCAGTAACCAAACACGTAACTCACGTTTCGAAGAAGTATGGCAACTAACATTGTGACACGAGATTTTTTTATTTAAGAATATGATTAAGTTTCAATAATACTAGGGGAACTGGCACATTTTTCGGCACGCAACTTTGATCGCAGGAATTACAATCAAGTTGCGATAGTAAAGTACAGTCTGTTATGTCGAGCGACCAGAGTTGGTCGTTCCACTCAACTGCGTTCCTGGTGTCTATTGTATACCCTGGTGTTTAAGACCGTTGGACGTGGTGGAAGTAGTGTAGGACATAATAAAATCTATACTAATAATATTATAAAGACGAAAGATTTTTTGGTTGTTTGTTACAAATAGGCTCCATAACTACTGGACCGATTTTAACCATATTTTCACCATTAGATAGCTACATTATTCTTAAGTAACATAAGCTATATCACAGCACTCTACGACCCACAAGAGCGGAGCAGTAACCAAAAACGTAACGTAATGCGAGTGAGATAAGCCACGCGCACGAAATCGCGAGCAGTACGCTAGTATCATAATAATTTTATACGATACCTGACATGTCGTAATATTTTTATGAAATAAACCCTTTAAAACTATGAATTCATGCGAAATTAGTTTTATTACTTCACTAAAATCTTATTTATTTCCTGTATATGACATTATTTCTTGGGTTGAAACATGGTCGGGAGCCAGTCCCATACGGAGATATTGATGCACTGTTGAAAATTACAAAATGTCGCAAGTGGCATATGATAGATAGTACTGACAGAATATCAGAGCATGCTTGCCACTATGACTTATCGGCGGAGTTTTGCTTAGATCTGCCATAGAGGTATTACTTTTACTATGCTTATTTCTGCCGCAAAGCAGCGTTGCTGTGTTTCGATTTGAAGGGTATCCATCAGGATGAAGGGTCACTATGCGTGTAATTACAAGCATACGAAACGAGACATTTCTACTTTGTCTCCGGGAGGGCAACACATTTGCGAGGCCTCTGGTATTGCAGATGTCTATAGGTAGCGGTGACCACATCAGGTGATAACGTCAGGTGGGCCGCCGGCTTGGTTGCCTTGCAATGACATAAAAAAATGATTCTAGGTGATGAGACTGCATACAGTAGAACTGCGGCGGTCGAAAGTTCGAACACTCGCAAATCCGGAAGATATTATTTTGAAAAGCACTAAAACCCATTTAAAATGCTCAAAATTTTGCCTATTTATGCCGCTGTCAACAGCGGCCTAGTGTGCAATCAACGGGAACAAAACTATAAATATTACTAAGTATGTGCGTTGGCAAAGATTTCATAGTTATAGGCGCACTAATGGACAGACAGACAAATGACTTAAATTTGTGTAACCAAAAGAATAAACAAAAAATTGATTCCAAATCTTGTTTACTTAATTATAATTATTTTCTGGAAAACGTGACTGTTTAAAAAATACACAAACGGTGTTGAATGTTTACACTATTATCGGCTTGTATTGTTTGAATTCAAAATATTTTTCAAGTTTCGTCAAAATTATTTAATAGAAGATGGCGCTACCCGTTGAAATGTTTATTTTTTTGAAATCTTTGTCTCTTGAATCATATCGAAACAGCATACTCCAGCGAGACCCTTCGATCCAGAACCTTTGCCACCTATACGGAACTTAAATCCTCCGGTGGGTTCCTCCCTTTCAGGCTCGGGCTCAGGCTCAGGGGGCTTTTCAGGTTCTTTCTCAGGCAGTTTCTCAGGCTGTTTCTCACCCAACGGCCGTATGTCAGGCGGTCCCTCCTTGTCGTATACAAAAGGAACATGTGACTCAGCGCCCGGCGAGGGAGGACATTCGCACTTTACCTTTTCGTTCCAAGGTCTGTAGTCTGGTTCCGGTTCATCTTCCTCGTTGCACGGACAGTCCGATTCCGCTTCCATCATAGATCCTTGTGCTGCTGGTGCTGGCTGAGGCAAAAGATCCTTTACAAGGTCCGGGTTTATAGACACGTAGTACCTGACTGCGTCTTCCACCGTGTACTCGGGCTCAGATGATGACGGCGGTTGAGGTTTTGGTTTTTTCTTTTTGTAAAATCTGAACCCCGACTGTGTCTGCGTCATATCTGACTTCTGTCTCATAACTTGCTTCTCAAGTTCCTTCGCATTATATCCCTGATATTGTTGTAGATAATTTTCATATTCAATGTCGGCTGGGGATGGGTATAAGTTTCCGAGTTCGGGCTCGGGGGAGGGTGCGGCGGGTGGTGATGGCGGGGGCTCGGGTTCCGGGGGAGGACATTCACAAATTATATTTTTGTTCTTTTTTCCATGTTTTTCATTTTTTTCGTTTCTTAGATTTCTTTCTCTTTCCTTTTTTTCCTTTTTTTTTGCCTTACAAACACAGCCCTTACGGGTACTCACTTTATAAGCTACAGGAGTAGGAGGTATCTCAACTCCGCCTGCTTGACAGTAAGCTCCTCCTTCATCCATTCTACACCATCCTCCGCCGGGACCTGGTTTACCCTTTAGCGAATCGTCCAGCGCGGATACGTCGCAATCGCAGCACTGACAACCCGTGGACCGGGTGCCAAGATACGGTCCAGTAACTGTCTTTGACACTGGTGGCTGAAGCTGTTCGCATGGGCATAAAGGATGGATCTTAATTGTTCTTTTCTTACCACTACATGCACATGTATCCACTGTGTCTTTGTTCTTATTATGTGAACACTTTCCACAATCTTTTTCCTCATCTGAAAATATTAACGTTTCATTATGACTTGAGTCACTTTACGCCGAGCTAGACACCACGAGATTTTATGACCACTTTAGCTTTAATGTTGCGGTGCCCTAGCAGGGTTCATGTACGAAACTTATATGTATTTGTAACAAGACCTTGTAAATAATGAATGCAATAAATAAATAAATAACTGTCAGTTAAAGTGGTCTTAATATCACGTGCGCAAACAAAAAGACTTGAAGTCAAACAAAAAGAGTTGAAGTCTACAGCAAGTGTGAATTCACGGTCGTCACACGTACCTACGTGTTAATATATTTTGCCCAGTTCAAGTTTTGCTGTATTTGACTTGCATTTATTGATACATAGAAAGTTAAAGCACAGAGAGAGAGAGAAAAATCTTGAAAGCTGTTAACACACAGGCACGCGACTATAAAATGTGATAATAAGGTCATAATGTACGGGTAAGAGTATCGTGCAAAAAAATGACACCTCGAGGTTTCTGTAAATCATTTAGTTTATTGGAATGGGCTTGCAGTAGCCGGATAATACCCTACGATTTTGGCTTTAGCAAAGTAGGCATTAATTCCTGCTTTAAGATAGAAAGGTTTTTGCAAAGAGAGCAAGATCATTAAGTCAAGTCGTTTAGAAACTGTTCATAAAAAAGGTGTATGTTTAAATATATATTAACACCTACCTGTTTCGTCTCTTATTATTACAATAATACCACAGTCTGAACCACATGCTGTTGTCGTCAAAACTGGTCGTGGTAGCGGCGGTGGCGGTAGTGGTGGTGGTGGTGGTGGCTCTGTAATTGGTGGCGGTGGTGGTGGGGGTGGCGGTGGTAGTAGCGGTGGCGCCACTATAATCGGTGGTTTTGCTTTCGATATTGGTTTTCCTGTAAGTACTTGTTGGAACAATTCTCTTATTTTTTCGGGACTGCATTGACATGGCTCTAGTGGTGGCATACAACATTGTTCTGGTGGTGGCCTGCAAGGTGGTGGCATATAACATCCCTGTGGTGGTGGCGTATAACACGGCTCTGGTTGTGGCACACACCGTTGCTCTGGTTGTGGTTCTGGCTTACAATATGAGTTATAAGGAGGATACTTGTCGTAACCTTTATCTTCGACGCACGGAGGTCCTTCACACGGATTCGTTGACTTTGGAGTAATGTAGGACACAAAAGATGCTTGCTGAAACGCGTTCGCTTTGCTAAATTGACGGTACTCTTCGCGGTTAAAGCCTGAAAATATTGGCTCATAAGTAATATAATTTTGTCCTAAGCGCGACTGCTAGTTACGCTAGAGATCTTGGGTTCGATTCCCAGGTCGAGCTAAGTGATATTGGATTTTTCTATGAAACTCTCAGTAGCAGCTCGGAATTAGGGTTTGTGTTCGGTTTATGGCAATATGCTCGCCCCCTATTACATGGGAGCTCAATATGTAAACTGTGGGTGTATATTGGTACACCTCTGGCTAACCCTTCCGGGAATACAGGCATGATGGTGGTACAAACCCGACACAACTATTTTGAGTGTCAAATATTCTAGCATTTGGGACAGTTGCACAAGAGTTGTATGTTTTTTTAGGACCAGTGTCCGTCTCCTTTGGTTCAAATAAATGTACTTATTTACTGAACATAATGTAAAAAGTAACTTGGGTAGTAGGTACCTTGGTTTACAAGAACAGACGTAGGTTCCGGTGCATATAGACGTTCGTAATGACGGTGTATGCAAAAAGATGTTTCAGGGGCACAGCAGCATGGTCTGTCCAAGGTGGTGTCAGTACTCACACCATGTAGTTTGTAGATATTTTGGATTGGTGTAGAAATTTGGTTATTTTGATTTTTTGTTTCTTTTTCTTTCTGCTTGCGTGGGGGTGGTGCTACGTAACTTGGTGGTTTTTGACGGTTCACGTTGTCTAGGCAATGATAAGACCCTACGGTCTGCTTTATCCCTTCCAAACAAAACTTTTTGCCTTTGGCAGATATCCTCAAGCCTTGTACTGTACTATTGTTGACTTGTACTGAATTTCTTGTAGTTGACGTTTCTGTAAGTTTAATGTTTTTTTATTTAAATAATTACAAATAAACAATCACAATCAGTTAACGACATCGGAGGTAGTAAAAATAAAAGGACACATTAGTTTTCTATGTCTTATCTTTATGAACAATTAGAAAATTGCTTGTTATTTGTTAATCAGGAATAATCTAGCTATTAGTGAAAAAATGGTTAAAATCGGTCCAGTAGTTTCGGAGCCTATTCGAAACAAACAAAAAAAGTGTCCTCTACATAATGTTAGCTTTCACCTCATTCCGACGTTTGTACTCTGTTTCTGTCTTAAATAAAGAAAAGGAAAGATTAAAAAAATGTGGTATGAAATAAATGCTTACCCGGTTCTTCGTTGCTAGTTTGCTTTGGATTCCACTTAGGGCAATGTTGGGACACCTGGATACATATAGTAGAGCAATCGGACGAGTACACCGACTCATTGTCGTCCGACGTTGGCACTACTACGAATATTGAGGAAGCTTCAGAAAATTCATCATTTGATAAAAGTTGGTCCACCATGGTCGTGATATCATGGCCACTGTCCAAGTTGCTAACGACTACCACAGGTTCACCATTATTAGTGTTTCTTGTTTTTGTTTGCTGTTTATTGTGTTTAATGTCCAGTTTTGTTTCGGACAATGTGTAGACAAAGTAATCATTTCGATTTCTCCTGCTATAGATTTGGCCGTATTCTCTGTTTCCGGCGTGTGCTCTGTTAACGAGTACCTCGCTAGGCACGTTATCGCTTTCGCTAAAAGGAAAATGAGATCTTAATTTCACATTTATCAAAACCCATTATTACTAAACTCTGTCATACATTCACGTCTTGTTGCTGACGGACTGTTTCAAATAGTTAGGCAGTCAAAAAGAAAAGAAAAAATATGTAGTCTGGAGTTTGGTAGTATTAGGTTCCAAATATAAAATAGAAGCAGGTATACTCAGCAACAGTCGATTATCAATGTTACTTTTACATATCATTTAGATAGACTCAAAATAACACAATTCACACTATTCACAGCTATTCAGAATTTTAAGAGTTAATTTTTCATTTTTCACTGGGCAGCCAACGATAATTCATTTTATTTTAGATATTTTTTATTTTGTTTTAATTTGGGGCTTTGTGTATGCCGAGAATCGAAGTAAACAATAAAATGTACCTCATAATTGTGTCGTCGCTACTGTCTTCTTTCTCACTGGTGTCAATCATGTTTAGAAAGCGCTCTGTCTCTTCAACTGTGCAGTCGATGAAATTACTACTGGATTCCGAGAAGTATACAATTTGTGTTGAACTCGTTGTGTAGTGGCTGCTGTTCCATAAAGATATTACGCTAGTTACATCCGTACTATCCCTTGAGTCTGTAGTCAAGGATAGTGATGATTCGCTTTTCAATAAAAGAATCGAGTCGTAACTCACGGAACAGTCGTGTAAAGTGTAAGATGAGTATTTAAAAACATCTCGCAATGATTCCATATGTCTAAAACTATTAACAAATCTGTCAGATTCATCGTTGCAGATTTCAGTGGTGGTGCTTTCAAGTAAGTAATTACTTTTATATTTTTTTATTTTGTTTATATTGTCGTCAGTATAACTGTCGCATGAGCTAATGGAATATGTACATGAAGTATCAAGATCATTGTTCAATTTATCGTAATTAATAGGATGCTTTAGGGTAGGACACACATCACAAAAATGTTTATTTACATCATTTGTCTCAAGTGAATTATCAAAGAGAGCATCTACTGTATCAGTAGATGTATTACTACTGTAGCTATCTGTAAGTGCATTGTCAAACAAAGTAATAACATTTTTAGGTGTCTCTAGGACCAAGTTGCTGAACTGACTGGTAAACGAAGTAACGTCATCAACTCTTCCAACAGTTACTTGTATACCTTCGTTGTCAATGAAAGCTCCAGCTTTAACGCCAGGTATACACTCGTTCGGACAATCACACAAGGAAGATATGTCTGGAGATGTCACTCTAATCTTTACATAGCTATGTTTAAATCTAATTTTCTTCTTGTCACAACCGCAGCCACGATCGCAAGTTGTTGTTTTAATTATGTCTTCATACCCTTCACTAATGCCAGCTGCCATCGACCGGCGCTTTAATGGTGGAACACCGGTCCTTTTAGCTCTGGTTTTTATTTTACCTCTTTTTTCAGAAGGCGTTGGTTCTAGTGGCAACCCAACCTCAGCTCTAATTTTTCTCACTAATTCTCTTTCAGAAGCCGTTTTGCCTTCAGGCAATGGTAACCCTGCGTCAGCCAGTCCTCTAAGTATCCTCTCTTTTTCTTTGTCTGATTTTCCAGCAATGGGCGTAAAAAGCCCCTCTGCTCTGGCCTTGCGTACAATTTCCTTTTCTGAGGCTGTTTTTGCCGGTGGAGGCAGACCTAGTTCGGTCCGAATTTTTTGTATCATAGCCTTTTCCGAGGCAGTTTTACCTTCGGGTAACGGTATTCCAGCTTCGGCCCGACCCCTAATAATTCTTTCTTTCTGAGATGGTGTTTTTCCATCCAAAGGTGTGAGCAAACCGGCAGCTTCTTTCGGCGAAACTTTCCCGCCTTCAGCTTGAATTCTTCTTATCATAGATTTTTCTGAAGCAGTTCTACCTTCTGGTAGTGGTATTCCGGCTGCAACCATACCCTTTATAATACGTTCTTTATGAGATGGTGTTTTACCTTCAAGTGGTGTCACGATACCAGCGGCTTCAGCTCTATGCATTTTTCGTCTTTCTGATAATGTTGTAGGTTCCGGTGGAAGACCAAGTTCTCTGCGAACTTTATCCGCAATCTTCTTCTCTGATTCTGTTTGAGATTCAGGAAGTGGTAAGCCTTGCTTTAGTAAGCCTTTTAATATTCTTTCTTTCTCTTTTGGAGATTTTCCTGTCAATGGTGTTAACAAACCGGCTTCTCTTGCTTTTTGTAATTTTTCAGAGGTGATTTTACTCGGTGCTCTGCTTTCTACTTTTATTTTAGCTATTAGCTGTTTTTCCGAATCAGTTCTCCCTTCAGGTAAGGGTTTTCCAGCTCGATGGAGACTTCTTAATATTCTTTCCTTTTCTGAAGCAGTTTTAGCTTGTCTAAATTGCTCAATAGTGGGTTCTCCTGCAATTTTTCTAATAAATTCCTTTTCAGATGGTGTTTTGCCTTCTGGCATAGGGATGCCTAGGGCCATTCTGTCGCGAAGAATTTTTTCTTTTGTGGAAGGGGTTTTACCTTCTAAAGGAGTTAGTACTCCTGCATCTTTAGCCCTTTTCATTCTCTCTGTCATTGTAGGCGATACGTAACCAGTTTCTCTTTTAATTTTTTGCACTAAAGCTCGTTCAGACGGTGTTCTGCCTGATGGCAATGGCAAACCAGCTGCTGCTCTACCTCTAAGTATTTTCTCTTTCTGTGAAAGTGTTTTCCCTTCTAAAGGTGTTAAAAGACCAGTTTTTTTTGCTTTTCTCACTTTTTCTGATGGGGTTCTTTCGGGTATTTTTAACTCTCTTTTTATTTTTTTTATCATTGATTTTTCTGAAGCTGTTCTACCTTGTGGCAATGGAAGGCCAAATTTCGCAAGGCCTTTTAGGATTCTTTCTTTTTCTTCTGTAGTTTTTCCATCGAGAGGTGTTAATAAGCCAGCTGCTTTAGCTTTTTTTAATTTTTCTGTAGTAATTGATGGAGTCGCTGCCTTTCCGTATGGAGTGATTTTGCCTTCCTTCACTTTTGCTATAAGTGATTTCTCTGATGACGTTCGTCCTTCAGGCAATGGAATACCTCTCTCATGCAAACCTTGCAAAATTCTTTTCTTTTCTTCAAGAGATTTACCTTCCAGAGGCTGCAAAAATCCGGCGTCTGCAGCTTTAGCGTACTTGATTTTCATAGACGACGATTTAGGTTCTGGAGGAAGACCAAGGTCGGCGCGTACCTTTTCAATGAGTCTTTTCTCAGCAGCAGTTTGTCCTTCAGGAAGAGGCAGTCCTTGCATTGCCAATCCTCTCAGTATTTTTTCTTGTTGTTCCGGGGATTTCCCTTCTAAAGTAGTAAGTAGTCCCGCAGCTCTTGCTCTTTGTATTCTCTCGGAAGGCGTAACAGATAGCGGACGTGGGCCGGCCTTTATTCTAGCTATAAGAGATTTCTCTGATGACGTTCGACCTTCAGGTAATGGGATTCCCCTGTCATGCAAACCTTGCAGAATTTTTTCTTTTTCTCTTTGTGATTTTCCCTGTAAGGGCTGAAGTACACCAGCCCTTACTGCTTTATCATATTTCTCTTTCATCGATGCAGTTTTAGGTTCAGGAGGTAGGCCAAGTTCGGCGCGTACTCTGTCAGTGATCTTTTTCTCTGAAGAAGTTTTTGGTTCAGGGAGAGGCAGTCCTTCCAATGCTAATCCTCTTAAAATCTTTTCTTTTTGAGAATGTGTTTTTCCTTCTAAAGGTGTAAGCAGTCCTGCTGCTTTTGCTTTTCGTAGTTTTTCAGATGGTGTTATTATTATTCCCGCCTTTACTTTAGCTATGAGGGATTTCTCTGATTCTGTTCGTCCTTCAGGCAATGGGATACCTCTCTCTTGCAAACCTAGTAAAATTCTTTCCTTTTCTCGTTGTGATTTACCTGCCAGAGGCTGCATAAAACCATCCTCTGCAGCTTTCGCGTACTTTTCTCTCATGGATGCAGATTTAGGTTCCGGAGGAAGACCAAGGTCAGCTCGTACCTTTTCAATGAGCTTTTTCTCTGACGCAGTTTCTGCTACAGGGAGAGGAAGTCCTTCCATTGCTAATCCTTTCAAAATTTTTTCTTTTTGCGAATGTGTTTTTCCTTCTAAAGGCGTTAGCAATCCTGCAGCTTTTGCTTTACGTAGTTTTGCAGATGGTGTTATAAACGTACCTGCTTTTACTTTAGCGATAAGAGATTTTTCTGATGCTGTTCGTCCTTCAGGCAATGGGATACCTCTGTCATATAAACCTTGTAAAATTCTTTGTTTCTCACGAGGTGATTTGCCTTCTAGGGGCTGCAATAATCCATCATCTGCGGCTTTGGCATACCTCTCTCTCATTGATGTAGATTTAGGTTCCGGAGGAAGTCCAAGGTCAGCACGTACTTTTTCAATGAGCTTTTTCTCAGCAGCAGTTTGTCCTTCAGGAAGAGGCATTCCTTGCATTGCCAATCCTCTTAGTATCTTTTCTTGTTGTTCCGGAGACTTTCCTTCTAAAACAGTGAGTAGTCCCGCAGCCTTTGCTCTTTGTCTTCTTTCAGATGGCGTAACAGAAGGCGTTCGTAGTCCAGTCTTAATTTTAGCTATTAAAGCTTTCTCTGATGACGTTCGTCCTTCAGGCAATGGTATACCTCTGTCATATAAACCTTGTAAAATTCTTTTCTTTTCATGTTGTGATTTACCTTCCAGTGGCTGCAATAATCCATCATCTGCAGCTTTGGCGTACTTATCTCTCATAGATGTTGATTTAGGTTCCGGGGGAAGGCCAAGGTCAGCACGTACCTTTTCAATAAGCTTTCGCTCAGCAGCAGTTTTGCCTTCAGGAAGAGGCATTCCTTGCATTGCCAATCCTCTTAGTATCTTTTCTTGTTGTTCGGGCGGTTTTCCTTCTAAAGTAGTAAGTAGTCCCGCAGCCTTTGCCCTTTGTCTTCTCTCAGATGGCGTAACAGAAGGCGTTCGTACTCCAGTCTTAATTTTAGCTATTAAAGCTTTCTCTGATGACGTTCGTCCTTCAGGCAATGGTATACCTCTGTCATATAAACCTTGTAAAATTCTTTTCTTTTCATGTTGTGATTTACCTTCCAGTGGCTGCAATAATCCATCGTCTGCTGCTTTGGCGTACTTATCTCTCATAGATGCTGATTTAGGTTCCGGTGGAAGGCCAAGGTCAGCACGTACCTTTTCAATCAGCTTTCGCTCGGCAGCAGTTTTTCCCTCAGGAAGGGGCAGTCCTTGCATTGCCAATCCTCTTAGTATCTTTTCTTGTTGTTCCGGGGGTTTCCCTTCTAAAGTAGTAAGTAGTCCGGCAGCTTTTGCTCTTTGTATTCTCTCCGAGGGCGTAACAGAAGGCGCTCGTGCTCCAGCCTTAATTTTAGCAATTAAAGCTTTCTCTGATGAAGTTCTGCCTTCAGGTAATGGAATACCTCTATCATGCAATGCTTGTAAAATTCTTTTCTTTTCTTGAGGTGATTTACCTTCCAGAGGCTGCATTAAGCCGGCGTCTGCAGCTTTCGCGTACTTCACTTTCATAGATGACGATTTAGGTTCTGGAGGAAGGCCGAGGTCAGCGCGCACCTTTTCAATTAGTTTTCTTTCAGCAGCAGTTTTTCCTTCAGGAAGAGGCACCCCGTGCATTGCCAGTCCTCTTAATATTTTTTCTTGTTGTTCCGGAGATTTTCCATCTAAAGGTGTCATTAGTCCTGCTGCCTTTGCTCTCTGTTGTCGCTCAGATGGCGTAACAGATGGCGGAGGTGGTCCGGCTTTTATTTTTGCTATTAGAGCTCTCTCTGATGACGTACGCCCTTCAGGTAATGGGATACCTCTGTCATACAAACCTTGTAAAATTCTTTTCTTTTCTTGTGTTGTTTTACCTTCCAGAGGCTGCAATAATCCGGCGTCTGCAGCTTTAGCGTACTTCATTTTCATAGACGACGATTTAGGTTCTGGTGGAAGGCCAAGGTCAGCGCGTACCTTTTCAATGATTTTTTTCTCAGCAGCAGTTTTGCCTTTAGGAAGAGGTATTCCATGCATTGCCAATCCTCGTAGTATCTTTTCTTGTTCTTCTGGAGATTTCCCTTCTAAAGGTGTAAGTAGTCCTGCAGCTTTTGCTCTCTCTACTCTTTCAGATGGTGAAACAGATGGTGGAGGTGGCCCAGCCTTTATTTTAGCTATTAGTGCTCTTTCTGATGATGTTCGCCCTTCAGGTAATGGGATACCTCTGTCATATAAACCTTGTAAAATTCTTTTCTTTTCTTGTGATGATTTACCTTCCAAAGGCTGCATTAATCCGGCGTCCGCAGCTTTGGCATACTTCACTTTCATAGACGACGATTTAGGTTCTGGAGGAAGGCCGAGGTCAGCGCGCACCTTTTCAATTAGTTTTCTTTCAGCAGCAGTTTTACCTTCAGGAAGAGGCACTCCGTGCATTGCCAATCCTCTTAATATCTTTTCTTGTTGTTCCGGGGATTTTCCATCTAAAGGTGTCATTAGTCCTGCTGCCTTTGCTCTCTGTTGTCGCTCAGATGGCGTAACAGATGGCGGAGGTGGTCCGGCTTTTATTTTTGCTATTAGAGCTCTCTCTGATGACGTACGCCCTTCAGGTAATGGGATACCTCTGTCATACAATCCTTGTAAAATTCTTTTTTTTTCTTGTGGTGATTTACCTTCCAGAGGCTGCATTAATCCGGCGTCTGCAGCTTTAGCGTACTTCACTTTCATGGATGATGATTTTGGTTCTGGAGGAAGGCCAAGGTCAGCGCGTACCTTATCAATGATTTTTTTCTCAGCAGCAGTTTTGCCTTTAGGAAGAGGCATTCCGTGCATTGCTAATCCTCGTAGTATCCTTTCTTGTTCTTCTGGAGATTTCCCTTCTAAAGGTGTAAGTAGTCCTGCAGCTATTGCTCTCTGTTCTCTCTCAGATGGTGAAACAGATGGTGGAGGCGGCCCAGCTTTTATTTTAGCTATAAGAGCTTTCTCTGATGAGGTTCGCCCGTCAGGTAATGGGATACCTCTGTCATGCAATGCTTGTAAAATTCTTTTCTTTTCTTGTGGTGATTTGCCTTCCAGAGGCTGCAGCAATCCGGCGTCTGCAGCTTTGGCGTACTTATCTCTCATAGACGACGTTTTTGGTTCCGGAGGAAGGCCAAGGTCAGCGCGTACTTTTTCAATGAGTCTTTTCTCAGCAGCAGTTTTGCCTTCAGGAAGAGGCATTCCTTGCATTGCCAATCCTCGTAATATCTTTTCTTGTTCTTCTGGAGGTTTTCCTTCTAGAGGCGTAAGTAGTCCCGCAGCCATTGCTCTCTGCAGTCTTTCCGATGGTGTAACAGATGGTGGTGGTGGACCAGCCTTTATTCTAGCTATTAGAGCTTTCTCTGATGAGGTTCGCCCTTCAGGTAATGGGATACCTCTGTCATACAATCCTTGTAAAATTCTTTTCTTTTCTTGGGGTGATTTACCTTCCAAAGGCTGCATCAATCCGGCGTCTGCAGCTTTGGCGTACTTTTCTTTCATAGACGAAGATTTAGGTTCAGGGGGAAGACCAAGGTCAGCACGAACTTTATCAATGAGTCTTTTTTCAGCAGCAGTTTGTCCTTCAGGAAGAGGCAGTCCCTGCATTGCCAATCCTCTTATTATCCTTTCTTGTTCATCCGGAGGTTTTCCTTCCAAGGTTGTGAGTAGTCCTGCAGCTTTAGCTCTTTGTATTCTCTCAGACGGTGTAACAGATGGTGGACGAGGTCCGGCCTTTATTTGAGCTATAAGAGCTCTCTCTGATGACGTTCTTCCCTCAGGTAATGGGATACCTCTGTCATGCAACCCTTGTAAAATTCTTTTCTTTTCTTGAGGAGATTTACCTTCCAAAGGCTGCATCAATCCAGCGTCTGCAGCTTTTGCGTACTTCTCTTTCATAGATGAAGATTTAGGTTCCGGGGGAAGGCCAAGATCGGCGCGAACCTTTTCAACTAGTCTCTTTTCAGAAGCAGTTTTGCCTTCAGGAAGAGGCAGTCCTTGCATAGCTAATCCTCTTATTATCCTCTCTTGTTCATCTGGAGGTTTCCCTTCTATGGGTGTAAGGAGTCCTGCAGCCATTGCTCTCTGCAGTCTTTCCGATGGTGTAACAGATGGCGGAGGTGGCCCAGCCTTTATTCTAGCTATAAGAGCTTTCTCTGATGATGTTCGCCCTTCGGGTAATGGGATTCCTCTGTCATGCAACCCTTGTAAAATTCTTTTCTTTTCCTGTGGTGATTTACCTTCCAAAGGCTGCATCAATCCAGCGTCTGCAGCTTTTGCGTACTTCTCTTTCATAGATGAAGATTTAGGTTCCGGAGGAAGACCAAGATCGGCGCGAACCTTTTCAATTAGTCTTTTTTCAGCTGCAGTTTTGCCTTCAGGAAGAGGCAGTCCTTGCATAGCCAATCCTCTTATTATCCTTTCTTGTTCACCTGGAGATTTTCCTTCTATAGGCGTAAGTAGTCCCGCAGCCATTGCTCTCTGCAGTCTTTCCGATGGTGTAACAGATGGTGGTGGTGGACCAGCCTTTATTCTAGCTATTAGAGCTTTCTCTGACGACGTTCGCCCTTCAGGTAATGGGATACCTCTGTCATGCAAACCTTGTAAAATTCTTTTCTTTTCTTGTGGTGATTTGCCTTCCAGAGGCTGCATTAATCCGGCGTCTGCAGCCTTGGCGTACTTTTCTTTCATAGATGCAGTTTTAGGTTCCGGAGGAAGGCCGAGGTCAGCGCGTACCCTTTCAATGAGTCTTTTCTCAGCAGCAGTTTGTCCTTCAGGAAGAGGCAGTCCTTGCATTGCCAATCCTCTTATTATCCTTTCTTGTTCTTCCGGAGGTTTTCCATCTAAGGTCGTAAGTAGTCCTGCAGCTTTAGCTCTATGTATTCTCTCAGACGGCGTAACAGATGGCGGACGTGGTCCGGCCTTTATTTGAGCTATAAGAGCTCTCTCTGATGACGTTCTCCCCTCAGGTAATGGGATTCCTCTGTCATGCAACCCTTGTAAAATTCTTTTCTTTTCATGAGGAGATTTACCTTCCAGAGGCTGCATTAATCCGGCGTCTGCAGCTTTGGCGTACTTTTCTTTCATAGACGCAGTTTTAGGTTCCGGGGGAAGACCAAGGTCAGCGCGAACCTTTTCAATCAGTCTTTTTTCAGCAGCAGTTTTGCCTTCAGGAAGAGATAGTCCCTGCATTGCCAATCCTCTTATTATCCTTTCTTGTTCATCAGGAGGTTTCCCTTCTATCGGCGTTAGTAGTCCTGCCGCCATTGCTCTCTGCAGTCTTTCCGATGGTGTAACAGATGGCGGAGGTGGCCCGGCCTTTATTCTAGCTATTAAAGCTTTCTCTGATGACGTTCTCCCCTCAGGTAATGGGATACCTCTGTCATGCAATGCTTGTAAAATTCTTTTCTTTTCATGAGGAGATTTACCTTCCAGAGGCTGCATTAACCCGGCGTCTGCAGCTTTAGCGTACTTTTCTTTTATAGATGAAGATTTAGGTTCCGGAGGAAGACCAAGATCGGCGCGAACCTTTTCAATCAGTCTTTTTTCAGCAGCAGTTTTGCCTTCCGGAAGAGGCAGTCCTTGCATTGCCAATCCTTTAATTATCCTTTCTTGTTCATCTGGAGGTTTTCCTTCTATAGGCGTAAGTAGTCCCGCAGCCATTGCTCTCTGCAATCTTTCTGATGGTGTGACGGATGGCGGAGGTGGTCCGGCCTTAATTTTTGCTATAAGAGCTCTCTCTGATGATGTTCGCCCTTCAGGTAATGGAATACCTCTGTCATGCAATGCTTGTAAAATTCTTTTCTTTTCTTGAGGCGATTTACCTTCCAGAGGCTGCATTAATCCGGCGTCTGCAGCTTTGGCGTACTTTTCTTTCATAGACGAAGTTTTAGGTTCCGGGGGAAGACCGAGGTCAGCACGTACCCTTTCAATAAGCTTTCGCTCAGCAGCAGTTTTACCTTCAGGAAGAGGCAGTCCTTGCATAGCCAATCCTCTTATTATCCTTTCTTGTTCATCTGGAGGTTTCCCTTCTATCGGCGTAAGTAGTCCCGCAGCCATTGCTCTCTGCAGTCTTTCTGATGGTGTGACAGATGGCGGAGGTGGTCCGGCCTTAATTTTAGCTATAAGAGCTCTCTCTGATGATGTACGCCCTTCAGGTAATGGGATACCTCTGTCATGCAAAGCTTGTAAAATTCTTTTCTTTTCTTGTGGCGATTTACCTTCCAGAGGCTGCATTAATCCGGCGTCTGCAGCTTTGGCGTACTTTTCTTTCATAGACGCAGTTTTAGGTTCCGGGGGAAGACCAAGGTCAGCGCGAACCTTTTCAATCAGTCTTTTTTCAGCAGCAGTTTTGCCTTCAGGAAGAGGCAGTCCCTGCATTGCCAATCCTCTTATTATCCTTTCTTGTTCATCAGGAGGTTTCCCTTCTATCGGCGTTAGTAGTCCTGCCGCCATTGCTCTCTGCAGTCTTTCCGATGGTGTAACAGATGGCGGAGGTGGCCCGGCCTTTATTCTGGCTATTAAAGCCCTTTCTGACGACGTTCGCCCTTCAGGTAATGGGATACCTCTGTCATGCAACCCTTGTAAAATTCTTTTCTTTTCTTGAGGTGATTTACCTTCCAGAGGCTGCATTAATCCGGCGTCTGCAGCTTTGGCGTACTTTTCTTTCATAGACGAAGATTTAGGTTCAGGGGGAAGACCAAGGTCAGCGCGAACTCTATCAATGAGTCTTTTTTCAGCAGCAGTTTTGCCTTCAGGAAGAGGTAGTCCTTGCATTGCCAATCCTCTTATTATCCTCTCTTGTTCTTCCGGAGATTTTCCTTCTAAGGTCGTGAGTAGTCCTGCAGCTTTAGCTCTATGTATTCTCTCAGACGGTGTAACAGATGGCGGACGTGGTCCGGCCTTTATTTGAGCTATAAGAGCTCTCTCTGATGATGTTCGCCCTTCAGGTAATGGGATACCTCTGTCATGCAATGCTTGTAAAATTCTTTTCTTTTCATGAGGAGATTTACCTTCCAGAGGCTGCATTAACCCGGCGTCTGCAGCTTTAGCGTACTTTTCTTTCATAGATGAAGATTTAGGTTCCGGAGGAAGACCAAGATCGGCGCGAACCTTTTCAATCAGTCTTTTTTCAGCAGCAGTTTTGCCTTCCGGAAGAGGCAGTCCTTGCATTGCCAATCCTCTAATTATCCTTTCTTGTTCATCTGGAGGTTTTCCTTCTATAGGCGTAAGTAGTCCCGCAGCCATTGCTCTATGCAATCTTTCTGATGGTGTGACGGATGGCGGAGGTGGTCCGGCCTTAATCTTTGCTATAAGAGCTCTCTCTGATGATGTTCGCCCTTCAGGTAATGGGATACCTCTGTCATGCAATGCTTGTAAAATTCTTTTCTTTTCATGAGGAGATTTACCTTCCAGAGGCTGCATTAACCCGGCGTCTGCAGCTTTAGCGTACTTTTCTTTCATAGATGAAGATTTAGGTTCCGGAGGAAGACCAAGATCGGCGCGAACCTTTTCAATCAGTCTTTTTTCAGCAGCAGTTTTGCCTTCCGGAAGAGGCAGTCCTTGCATTGCCAATCCTCTAATTATCCTTTCTTGTTCATCTGGAGGTTTTCCTTCTATAGGCGTAAGTAGTCCCGCAGCCATTGCTCTCTGCAATCTTTCTGATGGTGTGACGGATGGCGGAGGTGGTCCGGCCTTAATTTTTGCTATAAGAGCTCTCTCTGATGATGTTCGCCCTTCAGGTAATGGGATACCTCTGTCATGCAATGCTTGTAAAATTCTTTTCTTTTCATGAGGAGATTTACCTTCCAGAGGCTGCATTAACCCGGCGTCTGCAGCTTTAGCGTACTTTTCTTTCATAGATGAAGATTTAGGTTCCGGAGGAAGACCAAGATCGGCGCGAACCTTTTCAATCAGTCTTTTTTCAGCAGCAGTTTTGCCTTCCGGAAGAGGCAGTCCTTGCATTGCCAATCCTCTAATTATCCTTTCTTGTTCATCTGGAGGTTTTCCTTCTATAGGCGTAAGTAGTCCCGCAGCCATTGCTCTCTGCAATCTTTCTGATGGTGTGACGGATGGCGGAGGTGGTCCGGCCTTAATTTTTGCTATAAGAGCTCTCTCTGATGATGTTCGCCCTTCAGGTAATGGGATACCTCTGTCATGCAATGCTTGTAAAATTCTTTTCTTTTCTTGAGGCGATTTACCTTCCAGAGGCTGCATTAATCCAGCGTCTGCAGCTTTGGCGTACTTTTCTTTCATAGACGAAGTTTTAGGTTCCGGGGGAAGACCGAGGTCAGCACGTATCCTTTCAATAAGCTTTCGCTCAGCAGCAGTTTTACCTTCAGGAAGAGGCAGTCCTTGCATTGCCAATCCTCTTATTATCCTTTCTTGTTCATCTGGAGGTTTCCCTTCTATCGGCGTAAGTAGTCCCGCAGCCATTGCTCTCTGCAGTCTTTCTGATGGAGTGACAGATGGCGGAGGTGGTCCGGCCTTAATTTTAGCTATTAGAGCTTTCTCTGATGACGTTCGCCCTTCAGGTAATGGAATACCTCTGTCATGCAACCCTTGTAAAATTCTTTTCTTTTCTTGAGGTGATTTACCTTCCAAAGGCTGCATTAATCCGGCATCTGCAGCTTTGGCGTACTTTTCTTTCATAGACGAAGTTTTAGGTTCCGGGGGTAGGCCAAGGTCAGCGCGTACCCTTTCAATAAGCTTTCGTTCAGCAGCAGTTTTACCTTCAGGAAGAGGCAGTCCTTGCATAGCCAATCCTCTTATTATCCTTTCTTGTTCTTCCGGAGGCTTTCCTTCTAAAGTCGTAAGCAGTCCTGCAGCTTTAGCTCTATGTATTCTCTCAGACGGTGTAACAGATGGTGGACGTGGTCCGGCCTTTATTTTAGCTATGAGATCTCTCTCTGACGACGTTCGTCCTTCAGGCAATGGGATACCTCTGTCATGCAACGCTTGTAAAATTCTTTTCTTTTCATGAGGAGATTTACCTTCCAGAGGCTGCATTAATCCGGCGTCTGCAGCTTTGGCGTATTTTTCTTTCATAGATGATGATGTTGGTTCTGGAGGAAGACCAAGGTCAGCGCGAACCTTTTCAATCAGTCTTTTTTCAGCAGCAGTTTTGCCTTGAGGAAGAGGCAATCCTTGCATTGCCAATCCTCTTATTATCCTCTCTTGTTCATCTGGAGGTTTTCCTTCTATAGGCGTAAGTAGGCCCGCAGCCATTGCTCTCTGCAGTCTCTCTGATGGTGTAACGGATGGTGGAGGTGGTCCGGCCTTTATTTTAGCTATAAGAGCTCTCTCTGATGACGTTCGCCCTTCAGGTAATGGGATACCTCTGTCATGCAACCCTTGTAAAATTCTTTTCTTTTCCTGTGGTGACTTACCTTCCAGAGGCTGCATCAATCCGGCGTCTGCAGCTTTGGCGTACTTTTCTTTCATAGACGAAGTTTTAGGTTCCGGGGGAAGACCAAGGTCAGCACGAACTCTATCAATAAGCTTTCGCTCAGCAGCAGTTTTACCTTCAGGAAGAGGCAGTCCTTGCATAGCCAATCCTCTTATTATCCTTTCTTGTTCTTCCGGAGGCTTTCCTTCTAAAGTCGTGAGAAGTCCTGCAGCTTTAGCTCTATGTATTCTTTCAGACGGTGTAACAGATGGCGGAGGCGGTCCGGCCTTTATTCTAGCTATTAGAGCCCTTTCTGACGACGTTCGCCCATCTGGTAATGGGATACCTCTGTCATGCAACGCTTGTAAAATTCTTTTCTTTTCTTGAGGAGATTTACCTTCCAGAGGCTGCATTAACCCGGCGTCTGCAGCTTTGGCGTACTTTTCTTTCATAGATGAAGATTTAGGTTCCGGGGGAAGACCAAGATCAGCGCGTACCTTTTCAATGAGTCTTTTCTCTGCAGCAGTTTTGCCTTCAGGAAGAGGCAGTCCTTGCATAGCCAATCCTCTTATTATCCTTTCTTGTTCATCTGGAGGCTTCCCTTCTATAGGCGTAAGTAGTCCCGCAGCTATTGCTCTTTGCAGTCTTTCTGATGGTGTAACGGATGGCGGAGGTGGTCCGGCCTTTATTCTAGCTATTAGAGCTCTCTCTGATGATGTTCGCCCTTCAGGTAATGGGATACCTCTGTCATACAAACCTTGTAAAATTCTTTTCTTTTCATGTGGTGATTTGCCTTCCAGAGGCTGCATTAATCCGGCGTCTGCAGCTTTGGCGTACTTTTCTTTCATAGACAAAGATTTTGGTTCCGGGGGAAGACCAAGATCAGCGCGTACCTTTTCAATGAGTCTTTTCTCTGCAGCAGTTTTGCCTTCAGGTAGAGGCAGTCCGTGAATTGCCAATCCTCTTAGTATCCTTTCTTGTTCATCTGGAGGTTTCCCTTCTAAAGGCGTTAGTAGCCCTGCAGCTTGTGCTCTATCTAGTCTCTCAGATCGTGTTACAGATGGCTCAGGTACTCCGGCCTTTATTCTAGCTATTAGAGCTCTCTCTGATGACGTTCGCCCTTCAGGTAATGGAATACCTCTGTTATGCAAAGCTTGTAAAATTCTTTTCTTTTCTTGTGGTGATTTACCTTCCAAAGGCTGCATTAATCCGGCGTCTGCAGCTTTGGCGTACTGCTTTCTCATAGCCGAAGATTTAGGTTCCGGAGGAAGGCCAAGGTCAACGCGTACTTTATCAATTAACCTTTGCTCAGAAGCAGTTTGTCCTTCAGGAAGAGGCAGTCCACGCATTGCCATTTGTTTTAGTATTCTTTCTTTCTCTGCCTGGGGTTTTCCTTCTAACGTCGTTATAAATGTTTTACCTCTTTTCAGTTTCTCTGAGGGTGTCATCACTTGGGTTGCTTTGCCTTTTTTTATTCTTTCCATTATTGATGTAGTTCTAGATTCTGGCACTCCTTGTTCGGCTCTTACTTTCTTGATCAAAGCTCTTTCAGACGCTGTTTTTCCTTTGGGTAGAGGATGTCCTGTTCTGATAAATTCCTCTAAAATCTTTTTTTTTTCTGATGGTGTTTTCCCTTCTAACATTTGTTCCGCTTCTTTAATTTTTATTTTTTTTCTTTCTTTTTCACTTTGGGTAGCTAAAGACTTCCTTTCTTCCCCGAGGCGTCTTTCTTCCCTAGCTAAATGACTACATAGTATACAGTTACAATTGTTGCAATTTTTCTTTTTATAGCAGTCATAGAGGCTTTTCATTACCTCAAACATTGCATCTGAGTTGCAAGAACAGCAACAACTGTCTTCCGGGCGGGCAGATAATTGACATCGGTACACTTTCCATTTCTGTTTCGATGGAAAATTAAACGGACTCAAGTATTCGTTGAAATTGTATCCTGAGACTTGGTTCACTACGAATTTAGATTTGAAAAATGTTTTTTTATTTATGGCTTCATAGCTCCTTGTACTATTACTGGATATTTGTGTTCGTTTGTTAATTTCGGTCATACTGATGTGTTTAGTGAGGAGCTTCCGGGTTTTGTTTATACCGAAACGTGATAAGCGGAAAGCTACTACTGGACGTTTGCCATATTTTTCTAGATCATTTCTTTTGCGGATCTTTACTTTTTTCTTATGAATCATTATATTGACATCATCTCTCGCATTGCATGGATTACCATCTTGATTATACTGGCTCAATTCATATTGTAGTCCTTTATACTGTTTTTCTACGTCCTTCATTTTGATTTTATGGACAGTGTCAGAACTGTAAATCTTACTTTATTTATTTCTTTTTACACCTCCATTCGAGGAAAATGCTGTTACGTACATTAAAATGCTTTAACTAGATGCTAGGACATTTTCTTAGAATGATATTAAGCTGCTCATTTCTACTATTATCTTCATTAATTTTGTATTGATTTATGCTGTAAAAATATTTAGGGAAGAACCATTAGAGTACACCGTCCCCGTAGCGGAAAAGAAGCGTTGCTCAGCTTAACAATGAAACACCAACTATCAATAAATATTGTTGACGGTAGTCATCAATATTCAGACTATAGACAGATAATTGGAGACCATGTATATGACATCTATAACTACCTAAGAGTAACATAACATAATAATATAACATTAAAATAATTGCCATGATTTTGATAATTTCTTCACCATAGTGACCAATGGTTCAAAATAATTGTAATCCCGAGAGTAGTGACGCGACAGTTGCAACTTTCTCGACACAAGAGTAGCAGACTGCGGGTTTACGCGACATGCACTCACGCAGCCACAACTGTAACTGTTTTCTTCACCAATGCTCTCAAATGGTGAAAGAAAATAATAATATCGTACAAATACTGGCATAGCCTAGAACAAAAAATTAGACAACGTGTGTTGTATTTTAAAGTATGTTGTGCTATATATTGATTAGCATTGGACCCGTGCGGATTACGTTCCGCTCCTCTGACAGAGAAGAGACTTGTGTCCCACCCAGCAGAGCGGGCGTTATATGCCGATGATCTTCATGCTTATTTCTTATTATACAATTAGTATTATTCATAGTTATAATCACGTACCTCACGTTTTAGTTCTCGGACTATTTTTTTACGGGTGTATGGGTTCCTTGGCAAATAACGTCATTATTACAGAATATTGTGTGATGAACCACATCGTTTTGTGTATTATTTCTGTTTATATGTTTCAATTTTTAATGGGTTTATTTGTTGATTAAATACATGATGGAAAATGTTATGCCATATTTTTTGTCACAAATGGCATGTGACGTACTTTTTTATAAGATGGGTGGGCCCTTGTCATTGAAGAACGATGGCTATTTTTTTCATTCTCTCGTGCAAGTTTGTATGTTGCCAGTATTAAGTCTGACCACCTGCGTGCAAGTTAGAGCGATTGCTTGTGCCCATTTTTAACCGACATCACAAAAAGGAGGAGGTTCTCAATTCGTTGGGATATCTTTTTTAATTCTATTTTTTAGTATGTTCTCCGATTTCTCGAAGACGCCTGGACAGGTTTGTTTTTTTTTTTTGTTGTTTAAAATGGTATACCTCAATTGTAGTCCCACACAAATTTGGTGAAGACCGGATGAGGATCTTCGGAGTGATGAACAGAATTGCACCTCGAGAGTGCAACAAATTTCTCAGTTTTCATATTTCTACCAGTATTACCGTTCCTTCATGGATTGTGATGGCAGGAAGTTGATACTAAAAAGCAAAAAATACAAAACTTTTTCCACAAAAAAGACAACCGCCTTCAAAAACGAAAAATTGAAAAATAACTTTAGCGTTGGAAGTCTGTGGCAATACAAAACTACTAACAGAACCAAGGCCGCCATTTTCAAAACTTATTTACTAACTTACTTTACTTAAAAGTTATTTTTAATTTTGTAGCTTTTAAAGGCGGTTGACTTTTTGTTAAAATGTTTTTTATTCCATACAAACATATTCTTATTATTCTCATTTATTCATTAGATTACATACATATAAATTAAGTTTTAAATATTAGTATAAAAAAATAAAAATATTTAAAAATATAAAAAAATAGTAGCCCACCGGCGTCGGGAACAGGGTCCAAGCTACCGGTGGTCAGGGCTCCTGAGAAAGGAATCTCCTAACGATACGCGCCGTGTCTAGGAGAACCGCTTTCTGAATCAAGCCCTTGATCCAGCCGCCCAACGAGAGCCTCTTAAGATGTTGGTCGAGGCTCTTGGCAATTAAGCCATTGGCTGAAACGACTATCGGCACAATGATCACTGAGTCCACATCCCCATTCTTATTATTAACATAATGTTGGCCCATTAAAGACATCCGATAAGTATATCAATCGTGGCCATAACAGACCGTTCCTTTTTTTTTGGATTCAGGAAGTTATGACCAACCAAATTTCAATGAAAATGTACATTTAGAATGGTTCCAATAATAGCGTGGTAAACCAATCTGACGGCATAAAACAAAAAAAACGAAACGGTCGGGCATAGGTAGTCTGTTTCCTTGCTATCTGGATAGAGATGTTTTTAATCAGTTAAGATTTGGACGGAAAAGTTGACTGAAATTGTTCTCACTTACGGGTGCCTCTTTCGCACGCGGTATCTTGTATACGGGGGCAGCGCGATTGCAATACATGTTGTTACATTATTAATTTATTCGAGTGGCATTTCCTCCTATGTGCGTGCCGTCATTCTTCATGACATGCACTCACTTAACTGCAAGCGTGTCAAATATGTAGTTCCATTATTTTGCAGTGAATTGTTATTACCTACACGTGGCGTCGTGACGTGTCTATGCACGTTTGTAGCTCGGTTGGAAATGTTTTCAGGCAAGAAATTGTTGCGGTAGTCGACAACCATGAGATGAAGCAGAAAGACAGCGTAATATTGTAAAAAAATAACGTATACATTTCTAAGACTTATTTTTTGGTAGAAGTTGACCGTTTTTATTGCTGCACCTTATTAACCTCGTTCATAGAAACCATTTCACCTCTGAGATGCATGGCCCTACGTCGCACTGTTCCCGAGTTACGGGGCTTTGATTTTTTTTAATTTTATGAGAAACTATATTTCCGGCGAACTGTGGGTGTACATTGGTACACCTCTGCCTAACCCTTCGGGGAATACAGGCGTGATGGTATATGGTCTATATTTCCAAAACGGTAGCTCTGATGGAAATCTTTTCTTAAAATTATTAGTTAGGTACTTTATTTCGATACAATCACACAGCGGCACGCCGTGTTTCACCGTAGTATGCCGCGGCATGTCGTGCTATGCATGCCGCTTCATTCCACCGCGTCCTGTGATAGGGTTTTCACAACTAAACTAATTGAAATGAGGTTTATCAGGTGCGGCAGTGTTTTGGTGGCATGACACGGCGCATGCCCCGGCATGTCGCGGCGTCAGTCAGCGCCGGCACTATGTATCTCATTAAGACCATTATCACATTTAGGCGACTTTAGCAGAGCGACTGTCGTGCTACCGTCACCCATTTAGAATTGCATAATAAAAACAGGAGCACTGCTTCCGCATATCCATAAGATGCAGACCCTCCAAAACCGTTTCTTGCGAAAGGCCACGGCAGCCCCGTACTATATTCGCAACGAGAACCTCCATCTCGACCTTCGAATACCCACCATCCAGCAGTTCATGAAACGCATCAACAAGCTTTTCTTCGACTCTGAAAAGCACCCCAATCCGTTAATCGTATCGGCCGTCCAATACACTCCCTCCCGCATCAGTGGGTCACGCCAACTGAGGCACACTTTAACAACCCCGACGACGCCTTTACCCTCGCCCAGGAGAGTAATAAACGCACTAGCCCAGTTCGCAAAAACAGACCGCTATCATTCCACCCTCGCCACCGTCACCCTGTCGCCGACGCGACATCCCCGTCCGATCCCATACGTCCCTTGCTCAAACCAGCCTGCGAGCTGAGCCTGTAGCTTGAAATTCGTCTATTTTTAGACGTTGTATAAAGTTAAAAATAATAAAACAGACCTCGCCTGGTTTTTTCATAATTATATTTTAAAAAATTGTATTGTTCTTTATATGTGTACTTAGGAGAACTTTGCTCGAAAGCCCCGTTGGTTTTATTTTTTTTAATTGTCGGTTGGTGTTTGAAGTTGGCTTCGGCTCCTCGTACGCCTTACAGATGTACGGGACCCTAGAGTCCCGAGGTAAGTTAAGAAAACAAAAATAAAAATTCATCATAATTTATTCAAATAAAAAACTTTTATAAAATACTTGCAATCCTTGTAAGTAATAAATACTAACTTAACACCAACATTGTAGGTACACATATTAGCAATAAACGCTTTTGGCTTTGATATTGAGAATAACTTAATTAATGAACACTTCGACAGCCGGTTTATGTTTGAATGTCTTTGCAAATTTTTTCCACTTGTATGGGCTCAACTTGGACCCTTTTGAAACATTGTGTTTGAATTCGGAATAAAAGTTGGATACAATACAGGAGCTGAATGAAAATAGTTGGTCCTTTTAAAAATACTAATAATAATCTGTGCCTTGCATTGGGAACATTGGACTTTAACTATTATTCGTTCATTTACGTAGGTACATTTGTATACATGCATAGTGTGGGGTCTAGGGTTACTCCATTGTACACAAACATGTTTTATCCAACCTTGTATTTGTTTTGTGTTTACTATGAATGTAAACTTAGGGAAAGCAGGTAGGCTCCGTACAGTGGGAGCGTTCGTACAGTAGCCATATCTACACTATCCAATATGTTGCCGCGTTGATTTTTGTGTGCGTGACGCTAACTCACACACACGTATGAACCGCGAGGTGGCGGGTCAGAGCGGCCGCCCGGCTTCAACGTGACGAGTCGATACGTGTTTTCGCTCTAGGTAAGTATTTTTCATATTCACTTATAAACAAGTTTAGTTGTTATAAGTTTTGGTCGAAATATTAAAGTAATTTTATTTCTTTAATGTAGTGATTACGTAGTTTATTACGTCAATAGTCATTTTAGGCTAAGGGCCTCCGCCCACGACCGATTTTTTTGGACTGATAATCGGCCAGAAAAACGGGCCCGTTTTTTCAAAAATTTCAACGCCCACGACCGTGTTTTTGTCGGTGACTTTCGAGGGAGGAGCTTAAATAGCGGTCAAATTTTATATCGCAACTTTTATTTGACAGAGTTACCGATAGTATAAAAATAACGTTAATAGATTTAAGTTACAATTTATCGTTAAATTGTTTATTGACGATATTTTTATCGTTCTTTTTTTAAACAATTGATCCTTCTAAGATGGAAGTAGCGTAGGACGGAGGTGTGGCTGGTCGCCCACCTTAGCGTCGCGCTAATGTAGTGCCTAACAATACTTTGCCCGATTCTTACGAATGAGAATTATACACGCTTACTTTTACATCGTTCTGAAATCAAAAGCCATGAGATCCATCATAGTACCTAATAGAAGCTATTGGCACTATTATTTTCGATAAATAACAAAAATAAATAAAACAACTCAAACATTTGTGAAATAATAAGAACGCGAAGTAACGCTTCCTTGCAGTCAAGGCATATTTGTGTGTAAACCTTATCGACTATACATTCGTAAGGTAGCCTTTAAAGAATACATTAATCGATCAGACAGGAGCGCTACTAACATTTAACTCGAATTAACAAAAAAAAAAGTGACGAATTTCCAACATCCTTGAGGCGTCTTAAAAAAAAACACGCAATAATAACTATTACTCGACTGGAGTTCCAGTGTTTCAGCTGCAGAACGATGTA
Organism: Caradrina clavipalpis; assembly: GCA_932526535.1. NCBI lineage: Eukaryota > Metazoa > Arthropoda > Insecta > Lepidoptera > Noctuidae > Caradrina > Caradrina clavipalpis. Next base: position 2,789,428 of record OW052087.1, read on the forward strand.
AAAGTAACCGTATATGTTATTATTAGACCTGGTAATCGAACCCACGACTTCACGCTGATCAGACGCGCTTTGCGTCCACAAGCCCAATATAGTTAGTCAGTGACAATTAATATAAACGTACAAAACGGCAACTTACCTAATTTAACGGTAAAAATAACGATTAATTCATATTCTATGTTAATGTTAATTAACATTATATTACTGGTAATGTTATCAAATAACGTTTTTATAAAGTTACTTTTTTCAAAATTTTCGAGTTCATGGAAATTAACGTTACGTAACGATTATTATTTTTTGATTTCATAACGTTAACAAGCCCTGGATTTAAGTCATTACATACTTAGCAAGCTTAGTCGTTGAAAACGAATGTTATTTTCATTCTTAAGAATTTATTAAATTCGTTTGATTATATATTTTTTTAATCCATTAACGTTATTTTTATATTAACGGTAACTCTGTCAAAGGTAATTTTATGAATATTTACCGGTATTTAAAACCCTGCGTAAATCATCACAATATTATTTACTTATTTAAATCACAGACGATTAATTTAGAAAACCTTGATTTACCATATTATTAATAAATAAATAAGCTTTTTAATAATAAATTATTGTTATTATTCAAATGGTTCAAACTCATAAGTACTAACTTAACATAATACCACAATTGTACACTTCATTCGCAATAACTGCTTTTGACTTTAGACTTTTGACTTTATCAATGACACAACGTTCTTCCCTAGTAAATCCATGACGCATAGGGTAAGTGCCCCAGTGAATGAACACACCCCAGTGAATTAACAAATCCGAGTATTTTCCAAAAAATAATAAACTAAGATATTACCTTCTACCCAACGCAGTTTTTTTTTTTTGGAATTGCTGCTCTTTATTCTAACATAGTAACAACATTCATGTATTGCGATAATGTTCGTTTTAAAATGACGAGCGTTTAAAGTTGGCAGTGCTGGTGTAAATTTTCTTTGTTCGGGCAAGAATTTAGGACTTGGGTCGGACGCAAATTTTTTGATATCACTTTGCAGCCGTAATTAAAGTATGTACTATAAGTTATTTATAAATTCGAGTAATGGGTAGTTAATTAGTTATAATATATATGTATCAAATTTCATTGCAATTTTAGCTAGTTTTAAGTAAATTATTGAGTGTTCCAGCATTGGCATTAAAAACGTTTGAAATCCAGTAAATAAACGACCAGTTCATTCACTGGCCAATCGTTAATTTCATGAAATCTAGTGAATGAACTAACATTTTCATCATATTAAAATATAAGCTTTCGTCATAAAAATGTAACCAATAAATAAATGAATACCACATTTTGAGTTAGTAATCATCATTTTAGAGAACGGAGAACTAACAAATAGAACAAAGCTCTGAGACTCTACTCCCAAGCTCATAAAGGAAAGACGGGAACGGAACGGGCAGTCTTCAGTGGGTGCAGGTTCAGTCGGAATAAGCTCGGCTTATAAGGCAGATCCTGAAATCCATACCTCAAACAAACCTCAAACGCTGACGAAGCTAGAGACCAACGATGGCAGGATCATCTTGTCTAAACTAGAGCTTTTAAGGGAGGTAGAGAAGTTCTAAAACCCCGTCTCTAGTCCAACAAAAGACCTAAGAGCTAGACTGACCTGGCACTACACCGATGAGATCCCGGACGTCAGCCTATATGAGATAAATATGGCTTCTTAACAACTTAAGGACAACAAGGTGCCGGGGAAGACGGAATCACTTCTGTACTACTGAAGAGGCCTATGTCCAGTAGTGGACATCGTTCGGCTCATATCATGATGAATTGATTGATGACGTTGGCTAGGCTTATGAAGGTATATGAATATGTAAGAGTTTGAAGGCTTACACTTTGTTAAAAGAAAAAATGATTGTAGCAGATTTAGAGGCTAAGGATTTATGTTCATTTATTTATTCCATTTTGAACTGCATTTGATATAATAATAAGGATTTTTCGTAACTATTAATTAAACAAAAACTTGTGTTCATTCACTGGTTCTAATGCTGTACATTTTACTGGAAAATTTCATTCATTCGCTGGGGTTTTAGGATATTTTTCAATATATTGCCAAATATCTAAAAAAGTATACAGGTTATGTCGTAAAACCAAATTAAAAAATATTCTTTAGTAGACATAGATTACCAAAATATAAAACCGCATACTTTAGAGGCAACATAATGTAATGATTTTTTGAAGTCTGAAGATTGCTTAAGTGTTCATTCACTGGAGCATTTACCCTATTTTCTATTTTTCACCGATAATCGGCGGCCAGGATGCGTAGATTTTGTTTTTGGACCGTTTTTTCTCGGCCGTGTGCGTTGATGTACTAGAATCCATACGTTCCATTCTCGCCGAGAAAAAATCGGCCGTAAAAAATCGGTCGTGGGCGGAGGCCCTAACTGTTACAGTTATTTTAATTTTTAATTTTATTGTGGATTCCTCTGGTTGGGGTACCTTCGTGCAGCTATGAATGGGGTAGATTCGTACGGTACGAATGCTCCCATTCTTAACTTTGTGCCAGCAAAAATTTTAATCACTTAAGTAATTGTTGTTACAGAACCATGCCGCGAATATACATAAAAAAGGGGACAAGGACAGGAGAAGTAGTTGAAGATGCAATGAAGTCTGCGATGAAAGAAGTTTTGGATAAAACTTTATCAATAAGGAAATCTGCACAAAAATATGGTATCAAGCCATCAACTTTAGAAAGTCGTCTGGCAAAATTTCATAAGCCAGAAACTGTCAATAGAGAGAATAATACACAGGTGCGTGTTTTTAGTTTCAAATTGACGTTGTAGCTACCTACCACGTTATGACATTCTGTTAAGAAATAATGATGCAAACAGTTTTAAGAACTTGGTAGCCACAGTTAGGTATACAACGTTTTGACAACAGTGATAAGAAACAAGGAACCATACAGCCCTGAGAAGGACTGACACCACGTTTGACAATTCCGTGAAGAAACATTATCATCAGGACACCAGATGCCACGCGTCGTCTCCAGGAACACCAGGATCTGCCCAGCTTCAGTTCGCGATGTGTTCTATCTTCGATCGCCGTGTTTAGCGATTTCTGTGAGCTCCGCACACGACCGTGGCTACCTAGGAAAGAAAGAGCGGGAAAAATAGGCACCCCTATTTATAAGTTTTGCCTGCTCGCAGCTGCACGCCGTAAACAACACAGGCGCCCCCGTGCGGAATCCAAAATTGTTAACAATGTCCTGTGTTGTGATTAGTCGAAATTCCACTAATCTTATTGGTTGTGTTTTTCTAAAATGTTTTGTAAATATAATGTACAAGTTATTATTCGTCAACTCAGATTTTTGTCTGTATGCTGTATTGTGATTAGTCAAAATTACTCTTTTCTTATTGGTCGTGTTTTTCTAAATTGTGTTATAATTTTAATGTAGATCCCTTTATTGGTTCTGTCACATTTTTGTAAATAGTATAAATAACGTGTAAATAAATATTCGATAATTATTTGCACTTCAAACTTCAACACGAGTTTTCTTCACCCTTCTGATATACCTACTTCAAGGAGTCACTATAGCCACCAAACCTTTGCTATCCAAAGTACTGCCCACATCGCTAAAACGTCAAATCAAGTGCTTACTATTGACGAAGAAATTCTACTGAACACTTTTATAGTGCAATGCTCGAAAATGCACTGTGGATTGACTATTCTACAAGTAAGAAAACTTGCTTACGAGTTTGCAAAAGCGAATAAACTACGTTACCCTTCTAGTTGGGACCATAATAATATGGCAGGAAAGGAATGGTTAGACAGTTTCCGCAGGCGTTAGGGAACCTGAAAATACCAGTGCAGCGAGATCTTTTGCATTCAATAAAACTGTCGTAAGTGAGTTCTTCGAAAACCTTGAAAAGGTATTGACAAAATATAATTTTACTTCTGATCGAATTTACAATTTTGATGAGTCAGGGATATCCACAGTGATGAGCACTCCTAAAATTTTGGCTATAGAGAAAAAGCAAAAACAAATAGGTCAACTTGTTTCTGCAGAGAGGGGCGAATTAGTTTATTTATTTATTTAAACTTTATGCAACAAAAGTACAGAGGCGGACTTAATACCTTAGGCATTCTCTACCAGTCAACCAAAGGTGGTGAAGAGATATCATGGCAGGTGCAAATTACGGTAAAAGATTAAAACAACATTTGATACTTACTTTAAACACAAAAAAGAACTCAATGCAATTATAAAGAAAACCTAACTGTACACAAGTACAAAACAACCGAAATTATCCAAACGAAAATGTATATACATACATATATAAAACATATCTATATACCTACATACATACATGCATACATACCTATATATATATATATAAAACACATATCTTATGATAACAGTAGAGAGGATTATGACACAACTCTTACCTACTATTGGTTCTGAAAATAACTCCGCAATTTCTGTTTGAAAGCATACCGACTCGTGGCTGTCCTGATATCGAGAGGGAGTGCATTCCAAAGAAGAATAGCCTGAATATGAAAGGAAGAATGAATGAAATCAGAAGTATGAGAGGGACAGTTAAGCAGAAGATTGTTAGACGAACGCAGACTCTTAGCATGAGTAGAACAAAGATATCGAAAATGAGAAATAAGATAAGAAGGAGGAGAAGGAGAATTAAGAAGGGAGAAAAGCGTGGTTAACGCACGTAAATTCCTTCTCTGGCGGATGGGCAACCACCCAAGCTCCGCCCTGAAGCTTGACACGTGGTCATATTTCCGTAAATTGTAAATGTACCGAATACAATTATTTAGAACCCTGTCCAGCTTATCCAACAACACTGCATTTAAGTCAAAGTAGCACACGTCACCATAGTCAACTATAGGAAAGATTATTTTATTTATAAACATAGAATAAAATAAATATAAAAGCTATGTATACAAAATAATATTAATTAATTATTACTAAACTAAGTAGTACAGTCAACCACTACCTTTTCACCACCTATCAGCTATACCAGTACATTACAACAAAAATAACATATAAAAAAAAAGTTACTATCGATTAACAACAAAATTCCAGAGACAAGTTCGGGATTTTTTTTTAAACTCGTAATAAAAATAAACAGTATAACGGAACGCAACACAACATAAAAGTAATGACTTACATTTGACTGGACATATGACAGACGTCAATCATTAACAAAGAACATAAAACATTTACATTACTGATTCTATGAAGAAATCTAGAAATAAACAGAACACCGCCAAAATAAAAAGTAAATATTAAACTAACCAAGCGGGTAGACAAGTGTGAGACAAAACTAAGAGAGAGAATTTCTTAAAGAGAACGACGTCCCGAACAAACCAAGTTACTTTTGGAGGAATAATTTCAGCTAGTGGTAACACAAAAATATACCATCACGCCTGTATTCCCCGAAGGGTTAGGCAGAGGTGTACCAATGTACACCCACAGTTCGCCGGTATATTTAGGTCCCATGTAATAGGGGGCGAGCATATTGCCGTTAACCGGGCACAAATCCAAGCTCCAAGCTGCTACTGAGAATTTCATAGAAAAACCCAATAACACTTTTTGCTCGACCCGGGAATCGAACCCAGGACCTCTAGCGTAGCAGTCGCACTCAGGACCACTAGGCCAACGAGGGAGTTCAACAATCAGTTCAGTTCAGTTCAGAGAATTGTGTTCGTGGTAACACAATTCCGCCACTATTTATCTTTCCTAGGGTCCATTTTAAGGACCACTTTATGGCTGGCGCTCCCGAAGGCAGCCTCGGTACTGCCACAAAAAGTGGCTGGGTAAATTCAGGTACCTTTATTTTTGGAGTTATCTTTAAAACACAACGATTTCTTTTGTATATGTTTCAACACCTCCAATCTCCATATTTTGCTCCTGGTCGATAACCATGAAAGCCACGTTACAACAGAAAAATATATACACAGCAACTGTGCCAATCATAACTCCTGAAATAATCCGGCCCTATCCCAGGGTGGACAGAAATTTATTAAAAAAGTCAAAGCAAGGAAAACTGCCAGGAAAATCAAGAATTTATACAAACGCTCCTGAAAAAACCAGACTTCAAGAAATTAAGAATTAAAAAAAGTTTAAGAAGCAAGAGCAAGAAAGGAAAGAAAGAGCTAGAAAAATGAAACAAGCACTAAAGTTACTTTCAGATGAAAATTTAATAACAAAAACAACAAGACCGAAGAAAACTTTAGGGAAAGATAAACCAAAGAGACAAAAGAAAACTGTTGAGAATGAAACTGATTATGAAGGTGAAACTGACTATAACGACGAGACTGATTGTGAGGATGAGGCTGATATGAGTTTGAGGGAAAGTTCTTGTTCTCCCATCGAAGAGTCTTCTGAAGATGAATCAGATATTGAAAATGAAACACCAGTTCTGACAGAGAACATCAAAGAACAGAGCTTCATACTGGTTAAGTTTGAAAAAAAAGAAAACCATTTTATATTATGTTGGGCAAGTGCTTCATAAATCGACACCTGCAATTTAAAACGTTGTAACTCATTTTTCACTACTTTCCAAGAGAGTGATTTCAAAATTCAAAATATTCTCACTTTGTTCCTATAAGTGCTAGCGCCTTCCAATTTTGTAAATATAATTAAAAAGGTATTATCTACATTGCTGTATGACTAATATGTTGTTTCCTTATGTATTTTATATGTTTTTTTGACTTACAATGATTTTTCACTAAAAACGGGTTTCCAAATTACAGTTGTAAGTAACTCAGACATACAATGCAATTTTAAAGAAAAATACGTAAGAAATCTTACCAAGAAAAAAAATTGTATCTTATGTTACAATTATTGTTTTGTAAAATTATTATTACTTACCACGGGAAAACGTGTGTGTAACTAAAGATACCCTTTTTTCAGCGTAAGTGCACGACTAGTTACAATGTTTTTATGCTAGCTAAAATCGTAACGGGAGTGAATTGGGTAACGAGGGTAATCGCAAAAGAAAGAGCATTTTTTTCTTAGTAAACCTGTGCATAAAAGTCATTTTCGATAAAAAGTGAGTTACAATGTTTTAAATTGCAGGTGTCGAAATATAGTCCTATCGAGTATAAAGTATCATTTTTAATATTTGTTAATAATTGTTAATTAGTATTACATGACACTGATTACTACTTAAGTGCTTACTTGGATCTCAATAAACATTTATATTAGGTACATTTGTAAAATGGCATTTTAATTGACTGTACGAAGGTTTCCCACTATGTACGAATGCGCCCTACGCTGTGTACGAATCTACCACACGTGTGGGGTAGTTTCGTACGTTTTCCATGTTTTAGATAAGTAACCGTAGCTTCGCCGTGCTGAATAGTATCAAGGCAACACTACACTATTTTTAAAGCTAGATAAATAGGGTACATAAAGACATTAAAATTATTTTAAAATAGTTAATAGTATTTCGTATAAACGGCTAAGAATAACAATTGTACGAATCCTACCTGCTTTCTCCTATCTATAATATAAAAATGAATCGCAAAATGTGTTGGTAAGCGCATAACTCGAGAACGGGTGGACCGATTTCGCTAATTCTTTTTTTAAAATATTCCTTGAAGTACGAGGATGGTTCTTACGGGGAGAAATATTGTAAAAAAAAAAAAAAAACCTGAAATAGTCTAAAAACAACAATTTTCTATACTCCCATACAAAAGATTTGTGATAATACTTATAATGTCGGTAGGGGTAGGGTAGGGGTTGGGTAGGGGTAGGGTAGGGGTAGGGTAGGGTAGGGGTAGGGTAGGGTAGGGTAGGGGTAGGGTACGGGTAAGGTAGGGGTAGGGTAGGGTAGGGGTAGGATACCACGCGAACGAAGTCGTGGCGGGTCAGCTAGTTTATAATAAATTCTTTAATTTGCGGAAATTTTGCTCGTCTTCAGTACTTATCCATGTATTCTTTTAACATACTCGACCATTTAAATTTAGGCAAAGTTAAATAGGTCCTGTAGCGGTTGGAATAACTTAAGTTTCTTGATTGACCGAATCGGTTTAATTTTTTGTCATTCATGTAAATCAATATACTTAAAACAAAAATGATGAAAAGTCATTCGCCGACTTCCCAACAGAACTTTCGAAGAATTCAACGGATTCAGAAGTCGTTGTCCTGTCTGATGGAGGGTTTGTATCAACAACATTCGTAGAGGCGTAGGTTTCTGCAAATAAAATTTGGCGATGCCGCAAGAAGGATGTGTACCTACAGAGCTTTAGCAGACATCATACCATTAATTACATGAGACATTTCCATAAAAATGGGATTGTTATATTTAATTTCTTTTCCCTGCAGGTACGCGATATATTGTTTAAATAATGATATTAGTTCTTCTAAAGGAACAGATGGCGTGCGTCCTCTTAGCATGGATTATGGTTGAGAAAATAAGTAATGAAAATATGACAATACTGAAATAATATATTTATTTAATTTATTATTTTTTAATGTGCACATGAAAAATGAATGATTATTTTATTCATTTCTCACCAGAACTTTCATACAACTCGTATCACTGATACTCACTCAGTGAGTTAGTTACGTTATTGACACACTACGTGAGTCAATAACTTTCCACGTTACTTACCTAATATCACGATAAATCTCTTCCGTAATTCTGCACGCCTAATACCTACCTACCGCCTAGTAGCCTACCGCAGGCGGTAACGAAATAAAACATGCCGCTAGGCGCTGCTAGACTGCGCCGTGCCCGCCAGGGCCGGGGGAAGGCCCCGCACTGCCGCTGCCGCCGCCGCCGCCGCTGCCGCCGCCGCCGCCGCCGCTGCCGCCGCACAGTGGTCCCATATATATTACACATACACACACACACACACATATGGTTATATATATTACACATATATAATAAAGTATAAGTGCTTGCATAGTACATAACAAATATGATTAGAAATTAGATTTTTAGATATAACCACGGAGTAAGATATAGAAAGAAAGAAAGAAAGAAAGAAGAAAGATTATGTACATTATGGAATGCAATAAAAAATTGAGTATTGAGTATTGAGTATATCGAAAATTAGTGGACATAGGCAACAAAGTTCCAATATCGATGCGATTTTTTTTTATGTAATTCTTTATGATATTCCTGACAACTTTTACTCTTGTGAAATTTCTTCTAAAGTTGATAGTTTGTCTGAAAAAAAAATAATTAGATTTTTTTGTATGGGGCGAATCACCTTTCATTTTTTTTCTTCAATTGTACTAATATGCTAGGTGTATGGCGTGAGTATATAGTGATTCGCTCCATACAAAAAAATCTATTTTTTTTTTCAGACAAACTATCAACTTTAGAAGAAATTTCACAAGAGTAAAAGTTGTCAGGAATATCATAAAGAATTACATAAAAAAAAATCGCATCGATATTGGAACTTTGTTGCCTATGTCCACTAATTTTCGATATGGGACCACTGTGCACAGTGGATTTATTTTTTCGTGGATGGAGAATGACCCTAGCTATCATATACTCAAGCCATACATGCAACATATTAGTACAATTGAAGAAAAAAAAATTAAACAAAATTAATTCGATTTTTTGTATGGAGCGAATCACGTTTCATTTTTTTTCTTCAATTGTACTAATATGCTAGGTGTATGGCGTGAGTATATAATAGCAAGGGTCATTCTCTATCCACGAAAAATAAAATCAGCGCCGGCCATCTGCGGCCGCGCGAGTAATCACTCGGTAAAAAAAAATAATCTCTCCAAGAATTACTAGTTGTAGGTACCTTATATGCTATCAAAACTATATATTAAAAAAAAAGAAGGTCAGAACAGCCAAATGAGACAAAAAATATACTTTGAAATTATTCTAAATGGCAAAAAATATCATAAACAATTATTATTTTTTGAGGAATGATTACTCGCGCGGCCGCAGATGGCTGGCGCTGATTTTATTTTTCGTGGATAGAGAATGACCCTTGCTATTATAATACTCATGCCATATACCTAGCATATTAGTACAATTGAAGAAAAAAAATGAAAGGTGATTCGCTCCATACAAAAAAATCTAATAATTTTTTTTTCAGACAAACTATCAACTTTAGAAGAAATTTCACAAGAGTAAAAATTGTCAGGAATATCATAAAGAATCACATAAAAAAAAATCGCATCGATATTGGAACTTTGTTGCCTATGTCCACTAATTTTCGATATGGGACCACTGTGCGCCGCCGCCGCCGCCGCTGCCGCCGCCGCCGCCGCCGCTGCCGCCGCCACCGTTGCCGTGGCCGCACCCGCAGCCGCCGCGTCCGCCGGCGCAATGGATTGCCAATAACGGCACCATTGCGCCTCCCGCAGGCGGATACCGTGGACACGGTCTGTGGACGGTGAGCAATGGGTAGCTCACCGTCCGTACGTTATTAACTAGCGACAGACCGTGTCGACGGCGCGTTCATGTTCCGCGCACAGAGGTGTCAGCCATCGGAAGGGGCCACTAAGGGCCAAATGCCTGCCGGGGCTGCGGGTTGTTCGAAAGAGATACCGCGCCCCCGGAACGCAAAGGGCACACGAAGAAACATAGATGGTTTTTAGTCAGTAAAAGTCTGACACTCCCTCCCGCCCCGCCCAGGACGGGAGGGGTCATTTGATGATTTTACCATCTCTAAAAAAAAAAAAAGGCGCTGCTAGAGAGTGCTCGGACGCGCATTAGACATACCTATTTTACCATGATGTAAAAAAAATGAATGCATAGGTAATTATTTAATTACATATTTACAGTTTACTCGTTAAAATTTTACGTAATTATTGAGATAACAAAGCAGGTCTGGGGACCGCGGAGGCCCAGCCACGCTTCTACTACCACGCCCGATCTACTAGGGTAAGCGTGTATCTAAATAATGGCGCACTCCCGAGCAAAGCGTGCCGGTGCACCGTCGTGTTGATAAACAAGTTAATATTTCCTGTCACAAGATTCAGATAATTTGACACTGGTAGTACTGTGAGGATATCGTTTAATTCATTCCTTAGGAAGCTTAAATGATTTTGGACGTTTAAACTTTGTGGCAAGACAACTAATCCTACGACGACATCTCCCATTATAACTGCGCACACGTTCAGTCGCCGTTGGTGTTGGAATGACGACTCTGTCGAAGCATGCGGGTTCGTGTGAGACCAAACATGGTCATTGTGGATGTTACTTATTCTCGCTCTCGTGAAGGATGCCTCATTGGTTCAAAGCACTCTTGAACCAAAACCTGGCGAAGCTTCTAACTGGCCTCGGTACCACTAAAAAAGCCACACGAGGCAAAAAAATCTGCAGGTGTCAGCTCCTGGGTGTGACGGAAGTGGTATGGGTGCTGACCGTCAACTTTCTTAAGTAATTACTCTTTTTTAAAATGTGAAGAGGAGCGATGACACACATGTGACCAAAAGAGTTTTGAACATAATTGTGGATGGATGGAAAGGAAGAGGGAGGCCAAAGAAAAGATGAATGGATTGTGTGAAGAATGATATGAAAGAGAAGGGAGTCAGTGATAGTACGACGGCTGGTAGGACGGCATGGAAGAAGAAAACGTGTTGCGCCGACCCCAAGTAACTTGGGATGAGGGCAGGAAGATGATGACTTTTTAAAGTTAAGAAAGTAGTGAAACTAGAAGAAAAAAAAAAATATCCGGGGGCCCAGGGCAAAAAAAATATATTTCCGTTAGCATGTACTCGATAAGGTTTACACACAAATAATAATATGATTTGACTGCAAGGAAGGGTTACTCGAAGTTCTCACTATTTCACAAATTAAATTTTCGAGTATTTTTATTTTGTTATTTTTTGTAAATTATAGTGCCAATATTTTCTGTTACTATGTTAGAGCTTATGGCTTTTGGTTCCAGAACGATGTAAAAGTAAGCGTGTATATGCAAACATAATTCGCTCCTCTCGCAGTACTTCAAAATTTCTCCCAGGATCACCTTCAATGCATCCCGCAAACACGTCACAGTCACGCCTGGAGACCAGGAGGCAGTGAGCGTAGTGAGGGTTCGCTGGATGGGAGATCTAGAGCAAGCCCTACATATTGGGACTGCAAACAGCCTGCTTCCTGCTTCACCGATAGTTATTAGGAACAAACAAACGGCACAGTTCATAGTTCAGCTCAGGAGCATCTACTGTTCTCTTCTTTACTCCTCGACAGATATTTTATTTAAGCTATTAGGGATATATTAGGATAAGTTCCAGTCCTCAGTGCCAGGTTAAAGAGGTGACACAGAAGTTTATCAGAAACTCTTTAGGCAAAAAGAATTAAGTGATACTAAGATAGGTGCATGGGCATTAATAATAATAATAATAATCATTTATTTGCATGAAATACGGTAGGCATAAGGTGTTATACAGTAGTAAGTACACGACATATTTCACCCTCAATGAGGGTATGCAAAGATAATATTTAAACATGAAATTAATTAGGTACAAATCTAAATTACAGAAATTACAATAACAAATCTAACATTTAAACATCAATAATTCAAGTATAATCATAGAAATACATAGGATAAACATATCAGCGTGCACCAATTCTACAGGTGCTTTTATTAAAAAATTCTTTGGTACTATAAAAACTCTCCTGGATTAACCATTTTCGCAACGCACAACAGAACCTTTTATAAGGCAGATCAGTCATTCATTTAGACAAGGAGTTATAAATCAGAGGCGCCATATAGGCGCAGCTTTTTCGAAACAGTTCTAGTTTGGGAACAGGCATTTTCAAGGGTAGGTGGTTAACTTTACGTTTAAATGTGTTGTCGTTGACGGTAAAGAGATAGCTGTGATATTTAACAAACTTAGCAACTTCTTAGATGTATATGCAAGGAACCGGTAAAAGATTATAAGTTTTAAAGATGGGCTTACAAGATTCGCACCAATTCATGCCATAAAGCATTCGGATGCATTTTTTCTGTGCTATGAAGACTTTACTGATGTCAGTAGAATTTCCCCAGACTACTATCCCATATCGTATAATGGAGCATATGTAGGCATGATACACCATGATAGAAGTTTGCCTGCAACTAACGTCTTTGACTTTCCGAAGTGCAAAAACAAACTTGTTGATTCTTGCACATAAATTATTAATGTGTTCTTTCCATGAAAGATGTGTGTCAAGTGTAATACCTAAGAATTTTGCGCTATGTACTTGTACAGTAGGCGCTCATAATTGCATAAGCACGCTAAGGTTCACTTTGCTGTGAACACGGGCGCGATCCAGTCAGTGCGTGCGCATGTGTGTTTACGAGTGATGTCTCAACATTCCACAGATAACACACACTAATGAACTATCGTCGCGCTCACTAAGCGAGATGGCATTATATTTCTGTTTATACGTCCTACCCGACGCGTGACGTATTCTTACCATTGCATTGCTAAAGGAGAGTGGGCAACCTGGTCTACCTACTCAACAGTGATGTAACATACGTCGTTGAATAGGTAATTGTGTGTACTCCATTTTGTTATATGGCCGTTAACTTGTAGGTAATGGGGTTCTTGAGATATTTCCCAAAAACAAGTTAAAGCAAATTAATTTCGCTGAATGGAATATTAGTGCAAATCTTCATTAACTATAGCTATATAAGCGCCGCTGCCTTACTGTTTTAAGATCACGAAGTCGTCACATGTCTTAATCACTCAGCTGTTTAACTGATTACACTTTAGGAACAACAGTTTGCTTTTTTTCAAAAAGTTCTTTTTTCTAGTTATCCCGATTGGTAATCACATTAGACAACACATCAATAATAATAATAATTATGACTGATGTAGCTGTACTGAAGGTTACATGAACTTTTAGTAGCGCCATCAGGATGGAATTTGGTGTAGACAAATGTGCGGTCATGTATGTCAAGCGAGGGGAGATTGTGGAGTCCGAGGGAGTTTAACTCTCGGGATCCATAAACCTTAGATCCCTTTCTTTAACGGAGACCAATAAGTATTTGGGTATGTCGGAAGCGTTGGGCATCAATACTGTTGTCGTGAAGCAATCGTTGAAGGAGCGCTTCTTTGGCCGCCTGAAAAAAGTATTTAATAGTCTTTTATCAGGCGGAAGCAGGGTTGCCTTCAACGGGTGGGTCATGCCGGTATTGATGAACTCTTTTGGCATACTAAAATGGACTCTATCGAAACTCAATGCCCTGGATGGGAGGATCCGTTCATTGTTAACGGCATATCGAATGCATCACCCACGGTCATCGGTAATGAGACTGAATATTCCGCGGAAGTGTGGAGGTCGTGGCTTCTTAAATGCTAAGACTTTCCACAACCGCGAGATATGCAGTCTCAGGGACTTTTTCATTTTAGCCGACGTGGGAATGCACCAAGATGGTGCATGGCATGGCAGTGCATAAGGGCCTCACCCCGCTCTCCTTGGCTAAATAAAACTGGAGCAAATCAGTAGTGCTGAAGATCACGAGGAGGTATGGCAGAGTAAAGAGCTTCACGGACGCTTTTTCCGGGCCTTGCATTGGCCCGATGTAGATTTCTTAGCGTCCGTATCCTGCCTTCGCTTCGGTGACCTATTTGGGAAAACCGAAGGTTTTGTCTGTACAATTACGAATAACTACCGGAGATTTATTGTGAAGGATGGCACGGTTGACATTTGTCGGGCATGCCACTGGCTCATCCGCCACATTATCTCTAGGTGTTCTCATCTAGCTAGCGAAGAGTACTTGTATAGGCACAACCTTGTGGCCAGGATCATTCATCAGCAACTTGCTCTAAAATACCGCCTTGTAGAATCGGAAGTACCGAACTATGGGTATGTGTCCGACCCAGTTCTCGAAAATAGCAAAGTCACATTGTACTGGGACCAATCTATCATCACTGACAGGACTATTGTAGAAAGTAAGCCTGATATAATGGTAGTGGATCACGTAGACAAGCGCGCAATGATTGTTGACATAACAGTCCCACATGACGTGAACCTCGTGAAGGCCGAGAATGACAAGAAGATCAAGTATCTTGACTTGGCTGACGAGGTCGTCGAGATGTGGGATGTGCACTCAGCGATCATTGTGTCGATTATCGTTTCAGCCAATATTAAATAAGCCATAATATTTAAAGCTCGCTCTTTTTCCAACAAAGCGCACGCGTCGAGAGGCGTGGTTTACCAATTCCTCTAAGTTCGACACGGTCGCTGATCACTTATGTAGCCATAGTTAATGAAAAATTGCATTATTGTTCTATTCGGCGAAATTATTTTGCTTTAGCTTGTTTTTGGGAAATATCTCGAGAACCCCATTACCTACAACTTAACGGCCATATAACAAAATGGAGTACACACAATTACCTATTCAACGACGTATGTTACATCACTGTTGAGTAGGTAGACCAGCTCCCATACATTTTTGCCCACTCTCCTTTCGCGTAAAAATAACATGTCCTGGCAGCTGTTTAGGATAAGAAATGGTTGACGATCATTGAAATCCGAGTTCAAATCTTACACTATGTGTGGCTGTTTTTTGTTTTTTTTAAACCATAATAATGTTAGGTAAAAACTTTTTAGGTTTATGTTGATTGATAACGTATTCATGCTCATTATTTATGTTTTATAATAAGCAAATATTAGTTATTGTAATATTTATTTAAGTATTTATATGATTTTTAGTATAACTTTTTGGAATAAGAAGAAGGAAATAAAACAAAACGTGCTAAATAATAACAAAAATTTATTTACCTATAAAATTAACAAACTTATGAGAATAGGGTATTCTACTCTGTTTGGCAAAGTACTATAATATGTTCGATTCATCGTTAAAAGACACCAAAAAAAATATTTCGGCTAAATAAACCCGCTTTCATGCCATAAAAATACTTCAAAATTTTAAATATATTTATTCCCGCGAAAACAGGCTTCTGCGCTGTCCGCCATGTTTATGACGTCATTTCGGCATGTAAACAAAGCTTGACGTTTAAAGTTTTTTGTAGGTACGAGTTGTTGTATCTACACAAAAAGTTTACATTCCATATTTATATTGTTGTTTTTTGAAAAAAAATATGAATTAGGTACACTCGCTATCGGTGGTGTGTAGTGTCTAGTTGTAAAAATACTAGCGTAAAATCCCCGGAAAAACTGTTTATCCAAGTGCCGGACGACCATAAAATGAGAAATGTTTGGTTGGAACTCGCTAAACGTGATCCTATGACATTGTCAACTAAAAGTAGATTATATATATGCGAAGATCATTTCAATGTAAGTACAACCCATATTCTTTATAATTTGTGAGTACAACTTCTTCTTGATTTGAATTATATTTTTCTGTAAGTAAGATAACATAACCTAAAATTACTTTGAAAGCAACCAAGAAAATTCATATAATGATTCATATCATTGCAGTTGGAACAAGACATGGAAAATTTTATGGAGTACAAGATTATGGGATCCGTGAAACATGTGAAAATGAAAGCCAACATCACCCCATCCCGATTATGTTGTCATAGTGACAGAAAACGGAAGCTGTCACCAAGTCAGTCAACTGTTACAAAAATACAAAAGGTGGATTTTATACAAGGAGCTGAAGAAAGCAAGCTGGTTGAAGACTACATGGAACCAGTAGCATCATCGTCTAAGTCAGGTATTATAGTCTGAGTATAATAAAGAGTGTGTAGCTACCTACCACGTTATGACATTCTGTTAAGAAATAATGATCCAAACAGTTCTGAGAAGAACTTGGTAGCCACAGTAGGTATACAACGTTTTGACAACAGTGATAAGAAACAAGGAAGCATACAGCCCTGAGAAGGACTGACACCAGATGCCACGCGTCGTCTCCAGGAACACCAGGATCTTCGATCGCCGCGTTTAGCGATTTCTGTTTAGCTCCGCACACGACCGTGGCTACCTAGGAAAGAAAGCGCGGGAAAAATAGGCACCCCTATTTATAACTTTTGCCTGCTCGCAGCTGCACGCCGTAAACAACACAGGCGCCCCCGTGCGGAATCCAAAATTGTAACAATGTCCTGTGTTGTGATTAGTCGAAATTCCACTAATCTTATTGGTTCTGTTTTTCTAAAATGTTTTGTAAATTTAATGTACAAGTTATTATTCGTCAACTCAGATTTTTTTCAGTGTGCTGTATTGTGATTAGTCAAAATTACTCTTTTCTTATTGGTCGTGTTTTTCTAAATGGTGTTATAATTTTAATGTAGATCCCTTTATTGGTTGAGTCACTTTTTTGTAAATATTATAAATAAC
This sequence comes from Caradrina clavipalpis, assembly GCA_932526535.1. Classification (NCBI taxonomy): domain Eukaryota; kingdom Metazoa; phylum Arthropoda; class Insecta; order Lepidoptera; family Noctuidae; genus Caradrina; species Caradrina clavipalpis. The sequence continues at coordinate 2,806,635 of OW052087.1, forward strand.
GTGTAAATAAATATTCGATAATTATTCGCACTTCAAACTTCAACACGAGTTTTCTTCACCCTTCTGATATACTTACTTCAAGGAGTCACTATAGCCACCAAACCTTTGCTATCCAATATACGGCCAGTATCGCTAAAGTGGTTACCCCGAACTCAACACTGAAGAAATCAACGACCAACGAAGCTCAGCCAGTATCGCCGAATCACTCCATCCAAGATGTCCACCGATGAACAATCCAGCTCAACATCGCACACAGTCTCGAAGGCGGAAGCAGCCGGCATATCACTCACCATGCGCATTCCACCTTTCTGGCGAGATCGACCACGACTATGGTTCATCAGTTTCGAAGCCGTTACTAACGACCTCAAGAAAGGCCAAAGCCAGCTCGCTCAGATGGTCATTGCACAGCTCGAGCGACAAGACATCGAGCAAATCACGGACCTGCTGTACAACCCACCAGAGAATGACCAGTACAACGCCATCAAACAAAGGCTCATATCTGCATACGAGGAATCTGACAACCGTCAGTTCCAGAAACTGCTGTCCGAAATGGAACTCGGAGACCAGAAGCCCACGCAATTGCTCCGTCGCATGCGAAACCTTGCCACAGACAAGATTCCAGAATCCACTCTGCGACTTATGTGGACAAGCCATCTCCCATCACACGTCCGTTCAGTCCTCGCCGTCAGCGAAACATTCAGCACCAAGACCGCACTCGACGAACTCGCGCTACTCGCCGATAAAATAATGGAGCAGACGTCAGCAACACAAGTGGCAGCCGTGCATACACCACCACCATCAGCACTACCAACACCATCCGCACCGCAAGCAGATACACAGTACCTTATCAACGAGATAAGAAAACTATCACTTGAAATCGCCGAGTTGAAAGCCAGACCATCATACCACAACGATCATCGCCGCAGCCGCTACCCATCTCGTCACCGCAGTACATCAAGATCACGTACGCGAGAGTCATCGCCATCACCATTCTGCTATTATCACCGACGCTTCAAAGAACAAGCTAGACGCTGTACATCACCTTGTTCATTCAAGAAACAGACATCGGAAAACTAGACAGAACGCTCGCAACGGCGGACACCTGCGTTCAAGAAAAGTCCCACCGCCTATACGTCACTGATAAGAACTCGAAACTATCGTTCTTAGTCGACACCGGAGCAAACATATCCGTGTTACCGAGGAAAAAGGGACAGGTACAACAACCACTACCATTTCAACTATACGCGGCGAACAACACAACTATAGCTACGTATGGTGAAAAAACGATAACACTCGATCTTAATCTACGCCGACCGTACCTGTGGAAATTCATCGTAGCTGACGTCACAAAACCTATACTTGGAGCCGACTTTCTTCAGCATCACCAACTCATCGTCGACTTGAAAAATCGAAGATTAATCGACGGTGTGACTAACTTACAGGTCAATGCCCCGATACGAGTATCGAGCGTACCTACCGTACGCAGCATCGATATGTCGCAGTCGTACCACGACATATTAGCCCAATATCCCGGCATAACAAGACTAACAGCGATGCAACTAAACTCCGATATCCACGTGCAACATTATATAGAGACAACAGGACCACCAGTACATAGCCGAGCTCGCCCGATTCCACCACATCGCTACGAAATAGTGAAAAAGGAATTTGAGAAGATGATTGATCAAGGATTATGCAGACCAAGCAAAAGTCCATGGTCATCACCTCTCCACATTGTACCAAAGAAGAATGGCGACATCAGAGTGTGTGGTGATTATCGTCGACTAAACTCTATCACCATACCCGATCGCTACCCCGTTCCTCGTGTCAAAGATTTCACACATCACTTATCTGAAAAATCAATCTTCTCGACAATAGACCTCAACCGCGCCTACCAACAGCTGAGAGTGAGAGAAGAAGATATCGAGAAGACAGCCATCATAACTCCGATGGGATTATTTGAATTCCCACGTATGTGCCCTGGTTTGAAAAACGCGGGACAAACTTTTCAACGTTACATCCACGAAGTTCTACGAGGACTAGACTTCGTTTTCCCATTTATCGATGACTTACTGTTAGCATCCGAAAACGAAGAACAACACCGAAAACACCTCCACGTAGTACTAAAACGACTAGAAGAAAACGGCATCACCATCAACCCCGCCAAATGCAACCTAGGAAAATCAGAAGTCCTATTCCTAGGTCACTCCGTAACAAAAGAAGGCATTAAACCACCCCAACATAAAATCCAAGCAATCACAGATTTTCCACAACCAAAAACAATAGAAGAATTAAGAAGATTTCTCGGAATGATCAATTTCTATCGCGACCATATTCCGAACGCCGCACTACTTCAAGCGCCACTCAATTCATATTTACATAATGTCAAGAAACGAGATAAAACTCCGATCACATGGACCGACGAAGCATCGCAAGCATTCCAGCAATGTAAAGCTAGCATCATACAAGCAGCTCTACTCGCTCACCCATCACATCACGCTACCCTCGCTGTGTTCTGCGACGCATCGGACAACTCAGCTGGCGCCGTCCTACAACAATACATAAACGAAACATGGCAGCCGCTTGGATATTTTTCCAAGAAATTCAGTGACGCGCAAAAGAAGTACTCTACCTACGACCGAGAGCTACTCGCTATATATATGGCTGTCAAGCATTTCCGCAAAATATTCGAAGGACGCCACCTAATTATATTTACGGATCACAAGCCGCTAACATTCGTAATGACAAAAACGCAATCGAATACCGAAACATTACGAAGAACGAGACAACTTTTGTTTATCAGTGAATTTACCACCGACATACGACACGTGAGCGGTAAACAAAACATCGTCGCTGACACACTCAGCCGCATAGAAACAATCTCGTGTCCATCTGCGATAAGCTTCAAGGACATAGCAGGTGCGCAAGAAAGAGACAGCAACATTCAAAAATTATTACAAGAGAACAACATTATTCTCAAGAAAGTAATAATACCTAATACAGACGTCGAGTTATACTGCGAAACATCTACACCTTATATACGACCTTATATACCAGAAGCATATAGACAAGAAGTTTTTACAAGCGTGCACAACATCAGTCACCCTGGTACGCGCACGACTCGCAAACTCGCAACTCAAAAATACTTCTGGCCATCAATGAACGCAGACATCAGCCGCTGGACTCGAACCTGTATACAATGTCAGAAAAGTAAAGTACAACGTCACACGTTCTCAGAAATCTCATCCTTCCCACAAAGTGATCGATTCCAACACGTGCACATCGATATCGTTGGCCCGCTACCTACAACAGCTCAAGGACATCGTTATTTAGTTACGATGATCGACCGACTAACGAAATGGCCCGAAGCAATCCCGACAGACGAAATATCAGCTGATCGAATAGCCGATATTGTGTATCAACATTGGATATCGAGATTTGGATGCCCGACGACACTAACAAGCGACCAAGGTCGCCAGTTCGAGAGTCAGCTGTTTCAAAACTTAATGAAACAAATGGGAATCAAGAAACAACGCACCACCCCTTATCATCCACAAAGCAATGGAATGGTCGAACGATGGCACCGCTCGCTCAAAACATCTCTACGCGCAAAACTATCCGACACAAGTACATGGGTCAATGAACTCCCTACTGTGTTACTTGGTTTACGAGCAGCGCTACGTACAGACACCGGAGTGAGCGCAGCTGAACTTACCTATGGATACAACCTACGCCTACCTGGTGATTTCTTTACAAGTACCAACACACCTGCAATGGATTATACCTACGTCGAAAAATTACGTGAAATCATAAAAGTAAACAAACCGCAAGCAATCACCGAGCATCACAGCAATAATAAGCGTGTATTCGTGCATCAAGATTTACTTAAATGCACTCACGTGTTTATTAGAACCGATGCAGTAAAGAAGCCACTCCAAGCTCCATATGAAGGTCCCTACCGCGTGATAAGCCGAACCGAAAAAGTATATAATATACAGTTACCTAATCGGCAAGCAAATATTTCGATTGACCGACTGAAGCCTGCATACGTTATAGCTGAGAATAACAACGATAATATTACCTTATCACCAAGCGAGATTACCATCACCTTAACACCAAGCAAGGATACCATCACCTCACCACCGTGCAAGAATATTACCTTACCTCCAAGCGACAATACCGTTACCGTACCTCCAAACCATATTACCAAGGAAAGTACCACAGCCAAGCAACAAGCGCGAGTACCTACAGTCAGCGTGACGTCACATCCCGCTACCAACATGACGACTCGCTCTGGCCGTCCGGTCAAGCTGCCGGTACGCTTCGCTTGAGGGGGAGTACTGTAGCTACCTACCACGTTATGACATTCTGTTAAGAAATAATGATCCAAACAGTTCTGAGAAGAACTTGGTAGCCACAGTAGGTATACAACGTTTTGACAACAGTGATAAGAAACAAGGAAGCATACAGCCCTGAGAAGGACTGACACCAGATGCCACGCGTCGTCTCCAGGAACACCAGGATCTTCGATCGCCGCGTTTAGCGATTTCTGTTTAGCTCCGCACACGACCGTGGCTACCTAGGAAAGAAAGCGCGGGAAAAATAGGCACCCCTATTTATAACTTTTGCCTGCTCGCAGCTGCACGCCGTAAACAACACAGGCGCCCCCGTGCGGAATCCAAAATTGTAACAATGTCCTGTGTTGTGATTAGTCGAAATTCCACTAATCTTATTGGTTCTGTTTTTCTAAAATGTTTTGTAAATTTAATGTACAAGTTATTATTCGTCAACTCAGATTTTTGTCAGTGTGCTGTATTGTGATTAGTCAAAATTACTCTTTTCTTATTGGTCGTGTTTTTCTAAATGGTGTTATAATTTTAATGTAGATCCCTTTATTGGTTGAGTCACTTTTTTGTAAATATTATAAATAACGTGTAAATAAATATTCGATAATTATTCGCACTTCAAACTTCAACACGAGTTTTCTTCACCCTTCTGATATACTTACTTCAAGGAGTCACTATAGCCACCAAACCTTTGCTATCCAATATACGGCCAACATCGCTAAAAGTGTAATCTTGTACATACTTACTATATATATATTCTCATTGGTAATAGGTATTCCATTAATATGTTAGTACATATTAAAAGCATTGTAATCCAAAAAGTAAGTATCATTAATGAGTACTTATTATATTATTTTTTATGCTTCCAGATGTACCAATATTTCTTACTACAAAAAACATTGAGGACAAGTCGATTCAAGTGCAAACACTGACCACTGACAAGTCAATCCAGGTGCAAGTACTATCTCAAGAAAGCAAATTAATACAAGCAAATATAGTGCCTCATTACAGAAGTAAAGCTACCCAGTGCACATTCAAAATAAGAGACCAATGTTTGTCACCCATAAACACTAATGTGTCTGTTGCAACGTCACCTCATATCAAAGGAAGCCAAATAAATATACCAAGTACATCAGGAGTCACAACATCTGCTAAACGCAAACTATCAGTTATATTTGAAGAAAAGTCTGACAGTGAATTATCACTTGCTCCGTCGCTTTCAAGTGAATGGCCTACACCAACTAAACCTAAGACAACGTCTGACAGTAGCTTACTAGAAGAATTAAAGTTAGAAGACCAAAAGCTATATTACCACAACACTTTAGCTAAAATTAAGAAAAACAGCAGGCTGTATGTGGGTATTCCTAATGGACTTTATTTTTTGGTACATATAATAAGGAAACATACACATATAACAGAACAACACATTTTGTTATGCCTCATGAAAATTAGACTCAACAGAACATTTTCGCAATTGGCCGATGATTTTGGGTTTTCATTGTCACAAACAAGTAAAATCTTTCTGACTAAGTTACCAGTGATAAGCAAAGTATTGTCTCCTTTCATAAAACCTTTTAGTCCTGGCTCAATAAAACGGAACTTACCTATAGCTTTCCGACATAGATTTCACAAAGTTACCTGTGTCATTGATTGCTTAGAAATTCAAATACAGAAACCAACAATGGCAGTACGTCAAGCACTGACTTGGTCAGAATACAAAAAAGCTAATACAATTAAATATTTAGTTGCTTGTACACCTGATGGACTGGTTAGATTTGTTTCTTCTGGATATGGGGGTAGGATAACGGATGTTCACCTAGTAGAGAACTGTAAATTTTTAGATAGTTTGGAACCCGGCACTTGTATTCTAGCAGATAGAGGGTTCAAACACATCGAATTCTATTTAAAACAAAGAAACTTTTCTTTGGTGAGGCCTTCAAGTGTCAGTAGCGGTTCCAAACTAACAAAATCTGAAGTAAGGCTAACTAAACAAATAGCTAGCCTTAGAATTCACATAGAGAGAGTGATACGCAGAATTCGAGAGTTTGCCATATTAAAACCCCATTCGGTTGTTAACTCTAATTTAATTTCTATTCTTGATGAGTGTATTGTAACAGCTTGTGCTCTGATAAATATACAAGATTCCCTAATTAAATACTTTATTTGTAATTATGTTTATTTTATAGTTTTCATCTACAAATATTTTCATCAAGTATTTTCTTAATATTGTAGTCATAATTTTGGCAATGTTTGCTAATGTTAGTATTTTTTTTAACAACAGTATGGGAGCACCTGTATACCTACATATGTATATTGTAAATTATTCAAATTTTATCTATTAATGAACACTACTGATACTTTGTAAATGAATGAGTACTTGTTGTAGTTTTAACTAACATTTAGGTATTTTAAGAGTAAAATAAAAGACTTGCTTATTATTCAAAGTATTTTTTTATTATATTTGTACAGTTTCATATAAAATGGGAAAAATATTTCTTTTCCAAAATGAAATAACACTGTGGAGCAGTTTTGACACATATTTTTGATCATATGCAATCTCTATAATATTCACTTTATTGTCCTTTTCGAAACCACTACTTGCGACACAGAAATAACTTTTATTCACATTTGCACAATACATTTGTACAATACATTTGTACTTGCACTTGAGCATAGTATTGTTTAGTGATAGCACCGTCTTTAATATACTTATTTATTTTCAGTTTTGTTGGTACTTGGGCACTTAATTTCTATTGTAGTATTTTTTTCACAAATGCCATCTGGCGAACCTGCAATCATAGGATTCTCTTCAGAAATAAATAATCCACATTTTTCAATATTTTCCCCAATTTTTTCTCCACTTTTTTCTCCACACTTTTTCGCACACTGTCTTCCTACATTCTGCCTCGCTTTATTGCAGTAGTTTCGATGGTTCTTCCTCCAAGAATGGTGGCAACCAAAGAACCATCAGTAGTTTTGCACCTACTGACTTCAAAGCATTTTGAAGCCGTGATTCTCCCATAACGTAACTCATACCATAATCCACTCTTATGTTGGTTTCTGGTTTCTTTCTCAACATTTCTGATATTTATATCATTAAAAACTTTAGCTATTTGGTTTAAGAAATCATCACATTCATTGGTGTTGTTACTACACATCAGGTAATGCAGTGACAGTGTATTAGTTTTCTTGCAAACATAATCATTTTCATGCTTTAAATATTGACAGGAAGTATTTTTTCTTTTTTTACATTCAATTCAAAAATCTTCAACTACACTGTCACCTATACTAGTTTCAGCACTTTTTACCTTCTTTTTCGTCATTTCTTTTGTGGTCATAATCTTTATTGAAGATCCAACCTTTGATAGTGTTGATTTTTTCCAATAACATTGAACTGAAGTGCATGATGGCTCTTCACTTCTACGATGACACCACATTAAAAAATGCTACAGCATGCTTACATCCACCAGTAGACGCAGGACAATCATGGCATGTCACCTGTAGCACATCATCTTCTTGCTCATCTACAATGAGAGTTACAGAATATGGTTTGGAATGAACTTTATGTTCCGGACATATTGTACATTTTATAGTACATATAGTTTGGGTCCTTTGTAGTTGCACGTATCCGATAGCATCGTCGCCGTACGATTCTCTTGCAGATCTGTGGATAATGAAGTCTTAATAAAAACATTTGAAAAACAAAACATAACCTATAACTTTCCGATATTTTTCTACAAATTAGCTGTTATTTCATTAAAAACAACATAATAAAGGTAATACTTACAAAGATGTTTTCACATTCCGGAATTCGGCAGAACAGAAATCTGTATTACGTTCAAAGAACTTTGCAACCATCATCGTGTCGATTTTTGGTAAGTTCGTACTATCTGCTTTTACGAAACCGGCTTCCATTTCGTGTTTTAAATAGTATTTAGCTTCTTTTAATTTAGTATTTATCAACTGAATAATTTTGACTAAGAGCACTGACGAATCGAAAATATAAAGTTTACGACTGGGTTGACAGGTGACAGCAAATTATTATTGCCAATATGACGTCACAGCATGGCGGCTCGTGTTTTTAGTCACGTGATATACAGATTAAAAATATCAATTTTTAATTTTAATATTATAAATCAATCATGTACATTTATGACTCAAAATCAGTTTAACTATGTTTATTTTTACATAGAGTTCATTTTGTACCGATTTTTATATTTTTTTATTAACCACCGAGAGTACCCTATTGTAACGTCACATTCCTACCGACATAAAAGAAGTTCTATTGTAACCGTTCATAACATTTTTTGTTGTATACCCACTAAGTCAATAAAATTCATAATAACATAATAAGAAAAGGATATTTTAATAACACAAATAAATTTGGTGATACTCACGTATTAAGTTTCTGAATCGGTATTCAGCAGACTTTATTGAAAACTAAACTATAATTTAGACTTTATGAACAGGTTTTTTTTTATGTAACGTCACAATAAACTTATTGAGATAATAGCTTAAGTAATTGTTTTCTTGATGAAAAGAAGATTGAAACTAAACCTCAATTTAAGATCACTATCTACGAATATATAATTATTAAGTACTAAATATTTAGTTACACCATCTAACTATTAAAACTAAAACATCCAGGTTATTAAACGTTGCGCACATAACACCGTCTAATACTTCTTCATAAGTAGCACTGTTGCACTCCATCCCCACATATTAAAAACGAAATGTAATATTTCTGGTTAATGCCTTTCTGTCAAAAAAGGTTTGTAGCTGGTCTTTAATGATGCAAGCCTTCAGCATGAGCCCTCATGCTGCGGCAAACAGTTTGTAATGAATGTCTCATCGGTAAGAAACCACCATAATTAATTTTGTCGTCACAGCACATTCTCTTCACTGTTGAGTAGAAGGTAGCAAGGCTATCTATCCTCTTCCTCGTATTTCTTGATCCAGAGACTAAGAATAGTATTCTCTAAAACAACAAAAAAAGTAATATTAGGCATTTATAACAAAATACTAAAGTGACTTAATTTTTTATATAATTTAATAATATTTATTTAATATAACAATATCATTTAAATTTATTAAAACTATTAATTTATAAATTCCATAATAAACACATTTATTTTGGCGTCATTATAGATTTAAAAATTAATATTAATAAGAATTAATTGAAATGCCACCAAATAATCTTAGGTATAAATTTCAAATAAAAGTTTAATTTACAATGCGTTAATATAATACTCACATTCAGTCCGGTTTCATAAGATATAAATTGGGACCACTTTTATGCAGCCCAATAATAATCGCCCTCGCCTCAGTAATATTATTTGTCTGCGTTTTGAGAATAATTACAATATGGCTATCTATTAAAACACTCGTCACTAACCAACAACTACAACCAAACGACAACGCTAATTCCGATCAAGTTAAATATGCATAAAACTCATGTCTACCTCACAGAAATCTAAATTCTATATTAATTTTCTATGACTACCCTTTTAACTTTACAAAATGTGTGAACAAAGCGAACAAGATAAAGAATATTATATTTCTGTCCATTTCTTCAAATTGAGTAAAAACAAAAAGACAAAATGTGAGATTCGAACTCGCGGCACGCTGATTAACGCCACTAACTGGGCGCGCTTAACCGCTAGGCCATTTTGTCTCATGTAAAAATGTTGAAATTATGAACTACATTCACAACTATGATACATGTGTCTATTCTTGAAAGTAAAAGGTCGTAAGTCAAACTAAACGTCAAAGTAATACGTTTTGAGATTGCTTATGCACTTTTGGTCGCCACTGTACATTATGCTTCATCAATGGCAATGAACGTGCCGATGAGCTTGTGAGGGGGGCGCATAGCTCGCAGCAGGGACCTGAGCCCTACAGTGGCATACCAAAAGCCTTGTTCAGAGCACCCTGACCAAATCGTTCTTAGAAACTGCTATACTATTGTGGAAGGAGTCGCCGGGCATGCTACACTCGAAAGCTCACAGCCTATAACAGAGCGCTTAGTAACCAAGTCCTAGTACTCAGCAGGAATAACTTGCACATTCAAAGTCAAAGTCAGATCATTTATTCCAATTAGACCATTAAAAGGCACTTTTGAACGTCAACTAATTAAAACTATTGAATCTAGTTGCGCATTCCAAAAGGTAGTTTCATATGGAGAAAAATGGGCAAGAAATTTAATTTTGCCATTTGTGGCTAGAGCCAGACAGGCCAGCGCTGCTTAAACAAGCACGAGTTTTGCATGGGACTAAGTGATATGCGAACCTGCAGACACTGTAACGAGGCTGATGAAATGCCAATTCATCTTCTGGGGGAAAGCGGAGCACTAATTCACAAGCGCAACAATCATCTTGGAAAACACCTATTAATCCTGGATGAAATAATGGAGAATGCCTCATACTTGATCCTGTAGTTCATCACAACTGCTAGGTTGCTCTAACCATAAAAGCGGCGATCACAATAACCAATAAATCTTGGTTTTCTTTAAGTATTTTAGAACCCTCTTAACATAGTTAGAATATTCAACACCATTATCTAGTATCACACTGACTTAAATAACGAACAGAATAGCACCCATTCGGGGCTGCGGGTTGTTCGAAAGTAGGGTTGCCATCTCTAAAAATCAAAAAGCCGGACTTACTCGTTAAAAAAGCCGGACTTTTGAATTCCAAAGACGGACTTTTGAATTCCAAAGCCGGAAAAAAGGGATTTTTAATATACCTACTTTTGTTTTGAAAAAACACGGTTTACGAGATCTGTTTCTTTAATAATTGTTCGCATAACATTGTTTACAAGTTACAAGTCTCACATTAAATTCGTCGTTTAAAATTTTGGCGATGGTTTTTGGAGATAACCTATTCCTTTGTTTTGTCCATTGCTGGCCAATTAACGAGAATACTCTCTCGACAGTTGCATCATGCCGCGGTTTTGAAAAATCATACTCGCACATAGCGAGTATGTCTGACTATCAATACATATTAGGGCCTGCGCCCACGACCGAGAATCGGCCCGATAATCGGCCCGATTATCGGGCCGATTCTCGGCTGTTTCTTCTAGCCGGCGAAGAAATCTGTCAAAAAAACGGCCCGATAATCGGGCCGATTATCGGTCGTGGGCGCAGACCCTTATGTTACTCAGCGACACAACAGTCGCTTAAAGCGAGGATCCTCTTGTTTTTCTTGTAGAAAAGATTAATCGATAGTTTAAAAAGCCTAACAAAAGCCGGACGGGCCGGACACAGTCAAATATGGCCGGACAAGAGGTCAAAAAGCCTAACATGTCCGGCTTTATCCGGACGGATGGCAACCCTATTCGAAAGAGATACCGCGCCCCCGGAACGCAAAGGGCACATGAAAGGAACATAGACGGGTTTTAGTCAGTAAAAGTCTGACACTCCCTCCCGCCCCGCCCAGGGCGGGGGAAGTTATTTGATGATATCCCGTCTATAAAAAAAAAAAAACGCACCCATTTCAGATGCAAAACTTTCAGGTGCACACATGTAACAGCCCCTTTACACTAGCGTTTGTCCAGCGTAGGCGTTCAATGAACGTATGCGCAGCGCAGGCGCCGCGACTACGCGACGACCAGGCGTCGCCATGTTGCGGTGTTTCTCTGGTTTCGTCTGGAGTGGAGTGGGTGGGTGGAGTGGGTGTGGTGGTGTCTGGTGGTGTGGTGGTGGTGTGGTGTCTGGAGTGGTGAACGCTGGGCAAATGTGGCGCACACGTTACACAATTGCGTCGTTGTTTCAGCGTATTCATTTACTCTTGCATTCACGCTGCAACAACGCGACGCCTGCGCCGCGTTGTGGCGGCGTCTGCGCTGCGCATACGTTTATAGAACGCCTACGCTGGATAAACGCTAGTGTGAAGACGCTCTAAATGGGGACATTTACATTTAGATTAGCATCATGAATATCAGAATAATGTCCCCCGAAACTGCTCAATGCCTCCGTCACTGTAAGTCCAGGATCTGCGCTGGCCAAAAATTCTGTTGGATTGTATCTGTCAAGCTACCGCCGCTCCTTTATTGGTCTGTCGAAGATTTCAGACTCTGGTTCTGGTGACCTGATTGGACTGCTGTTTGGCGATGTAATTTCAGGAATATGGGTTTCATCTTGCTTAGCCTCAAATAACGTTTGCTTTGATCATTCACTGTCTTGAGTATTTGATTCTGATCGTTATTCATTGCTACGATCCTCCTCTGAATCATCATCTTCTTCAGGAACAGGATATGCTTCTTACTTATACAGTGTCGCTTCACTGGGATACTGCAGATATTCATCCTTCCATCACCTACTACATCTCAGTTGGTAGTGAGTTGGCTTTTGGCAGGCTCATAAACCCTGTCTCTCGACTGTCTAATTATGTGTTTGTCTTGCATGCTCTGAGCAACAAGAATGTGATGCCGAGCTTTCTTGTCTCACTTGCTTCATTAGTAGTGGAGTGTCTGGGGGTTTTGACCTCAGACTTTTGTTACAGTGAATGAATTTAAATGGTCGAGGGGGGGTTTTCTTTTTTATACTATGAAGTGTAAAGTTTACCCAAAATTTTTTTGTGCTTTTGATTTTTTTATTATTTAAACAAAAACTATAAAAAAATAATACTTGAGCATGTAATTTTATTTGAAGTACATTTTTTTTTGTATCTATACGTTGAATAATACCTAAATAGACATAAATGAATATTTTTTTTAAATGTTGGAGCGTATGAAGGGTCATAACGACCTTGGACAGGTAGTAGAACGTGGAGAGGGGAGAACGGCAACACCAGCTGCTCCAAAACTAAACGACATTTTTCTAGCTACTTTTTAGTTATAAATGACACGTGTTCTGCGCATGTTGTATATATTTGAGAGTAAAAGTTGTGTATTTTGTTGTTTATTTCTGATAAAAGTTTTATTGAAGACGTCTTTTTTTCTATCGAATTTCTATGTTAGATTTTTTATTTGTTCATTTGGTAAGTAATCTCATTAAAAATCTGCAGTTTATTATATGATCATGATGGTTATAATATGACCATAATGATTATTAAATAATAAATTAAATAATAGGTACATAGATAATTAAAGATTAATTTAAGTAAAAGAAAAAAAAATGTAATAAATTAATCATCTCATGTATTCAATTGTTTTCTATCACAGTTTTCTAACAATGGATGAATCAAGGACCAGTAGTACAAGTAATGAGCACAGCTGCCTTATCTGTGAAAAAATGGGTTCATCTTCCGAAACCAATTCAGATTTAGGTGTTATTAAAAAAATAAATAAAGGAATGACAACGTTACGAATATATCATCATTCATCGTCGACCCGACGCCGACGGAAACCCCTCCTACCGTTATTTGGGATCCCGAAGGTGGCGCGTTCCGAAGCCCATGAAAGCACAGGACCTCGGACTTGTGCAAGGCCACCTCGAGACCCAATTGCCGGATCCTCTCGACGACTATCGCAACCCCGCGTGTCATAAGGTCGGCCGCCGCCTCGTGCGACCACCCCTGCGCCAGGACCAACGTGTCATCCGCGTAGCAGACTACGCTGGCGCCCTCGGGGAGGTCAGCACGTAGCACCCAGTCGTAGCCGATGTTCCACAGGAGCGGCCCTAACACCGATCCCTGCGGAACACCGCACGACATCTCTCGCCGGTTCCATTCACCATTTCGACCAGGGTAGATCACGGCTCTATCACACAGATAGGCCCCGACCACCCGACGGAGGTAGTTCGGCACCCGGTGGTACCGGAGTGCCTCCCTAATGCAGGACCAGGGCAGGGAGTTAAACGCATTGGCGATGTCCAGCGACACCGCCAGCACAACCCTGCCCCGGGACACAGCATCCCCCGCCGAGAGAGCTCTCACGCGCAAGATGGCATCCACCGTAGAGCGCCCCCTGCGGAAGCCGAACTGGCAGTCCGCAAGGTCCGGCCTCACCCCAGACAGGTGCCCGACGAGGCGGCCCGCAATAACTCTTTCAAAGAGCTTACCCACCTCGTCGAGCAGCACGATGGGCCGGTATGCAGACGGTGAGTCCGCAGGGCGCCCAGGCTTCCGAATGAGGACCAGCTTCCCCGTCTTCCAACGAAGTGGGAACTGGCCCCTCTCCAAACATGCGCTTAGGAGCCCCTCCAATCGGGGCCCTAGAGCCTCTGAGGCCAGGACCCAGGCTTTCCCAGGCAAGCCGTCGGGTCCCGGGGCGGTATTTTTGCCTTTCAGCTTACGTACCGCCACCCTCAGGTCTACCCCAGTGACCTCTGGTGTGTCGTCGTCAGTGTGGTCCGCTTCCGGCATCGCATGCGGCGGAGCCATGGGCGGGGGAGGATGTTCTCCCCGCGAGGGGAACAGAGCGCTCACCACGTCCTCAACGAGCTCCGGCCGGAGACTCTGCGTCAGCAGGGGGGCCCAGGTGCGGATCTTGTCCCGCACCGTCTTGTAAGGGCGCCCCCACGGATCCGCGTCCAGAGTCCCCAGCAACTCCTCGCGGGCCTGAGCCTTGGCCCGCGAGATGGCCTCGTTGAGGGCGGTCTTCGCCTCTCTGTATCTCTCGTACAGCTCCGCCTCAATGACCGCCACATTCGGTGGCCGAATGCGGAGTCTGTTTTTTTTCTTTCATTTTCCTTCATTTATTTCTTTTTCCTAATTAATATCTCTATATGAATATATAAATTAATTTAATTTTGGTGTAGAAAAATGTTCTACAGCCTAATATTATAAGTTATTGTATCGTTTAAACCATCAAAATGAATTAGAAAAAAAAATTTATTAAATTACTATTAATTTCATAATTTTTTTTTTCTAATCGAGATCACAATTTTTTAATAGGTAAACTTTTTTGTATATATTATAAGCTAAACATTCCACTTTGAATTATAAAATGTCATTCACTGTAACAGAAATCCTAGGTTTTCATGTTTTTAACGCCCCAGGCTCTCCACTATAGGAACATGCACCAATACTGGACTACCTAAAATACGTATTTGGTTCATTTTGGGTTTCTTGCCATGCCGCATCTCATATGGCGTTCTTTACTATACGAACGATTTTTAAGGAGACAGCAAAGGATACTGCCTCTGCCTAAATAGTTCTTATTAACTTAGCATCAACCATCTTGCTATTTCAACAATTGTTCTATTGTTTCGCTCCGACTTTCCATTTTGTTTGTGTGTGTAGGAGTTTGTCTTTTGGAGTAAAATGTCAATGGTTTCCAAAAATCTTCCATCACTTTCAAACAAAACTCTCCACCATTGCCTGTCCGCAAAATCTTGATGTTGGTATTGTTCTGTTTCTCCACCATTGATTTAAATTCTCTGAAATGTAAAAATAATATGTATGAATATCTCAATTTTTTCTTTCTTAATAATATTTATAGCTATATTTTTAACTAGCTGTTGCCCGCGACTTCGTTCGCGTGGCTTATTTCACCCTCTAGGATACGTCTCGGGTTACCGCTCCCGTGTGTCATAGCGAGATGTAAAATACCCTATAACACTTACATATAACGTATTTTCTATGGGTAAAATATTTTTTAAAATCGATTCAGTAGATCCAGAGATTACCCCCTTGTGCCCCGCGGTATCACCCGCGTTACGTTAGGATTTTGGTTACTTTTCCGTTCCCGTGGCTCAAAGCGCGATGTTATGTAGCCTATAATCTGTTATTCTGAGGCAACTGAGGTAAAAGCTACGGAATGTCACGCAGAGTCATTATTTTGCTGCGAAGTTATTTTAAAACTGTGATATCTCCTAAGATATTTATTGAAATTAAATGATGTAAAGGGCAATTTTGTTCAAAATTAAACACTTGTGATGAATAACGTATTTATGTTGATAAGGATTAATACTATGTTTATAAAAACACCTTCGCAAATAATGCATTATTTTAAAACAAATTGTCTGCCCATAAAAATGGCTATACTGAGTCAACCTTTAAAGTTAGGCATGTACTATCGCGGACTTTTTTTTAGAATACTTTAAGAGGAACAATTCTCTGATACATTATTTTTGCGTAACTTTAACCGTTTACGCAGCGCACGCAACAAAAGCCCTAAAAAAGAATATTTTTTCCCCGTTTTTGCCACTTTTTTCATTGATGCTCCGCTCCAATTGGTCGTAGCGTGATGTTATATAGCCTATAGCACTCACGAATAATGTAGCTTTCTAACAGTGAAACAATTTTTAAAATTGGTTCATTACTTCCAGAGATTACCCCCTACATACAAACTTACAAACTTACAAACTTACAAACAAATGTTACCTCTTTATAATATTAGTATAGATGGATGGGAAGTCATCAAATGACTTCTCCCCCGACCTGAACGAGACGGTAGGGAGTGTCAGACTTTTACTGGCCAAAACCTATTAATGTTGTTTCATATGCCCTTTGCGTTTCGCGGGCGCGGTATCTCTTTCGAACAACCTACAGCCCCGGCAATACAGCTATATAGCCGTGTGTGCGGAATATTGTCATTTATCACAACCTAATTTAATTATAGAACCACTATAGAAACGGTTAATAAACTATTAAGTATTATTAATATTCATTCAATTTACTTTACGTAACTCAGGGACTCTAATGTCTCGAGTTACGTAAAGTAAATTATAATAAATAGTCACGCCGCCTTTCAAAGGAGGTCTGAAAGGCGTTCGAGGAGTCTAAGCCAACTAACAGAGACCAATTAGACCAGGGTTTCCCAACCTGGGCGTCGCGGCGCCCTAGGGCGCCGTGGAAAGTTCATAGAGGCGCCGGCCGCGAGGTGCTCCTCCAAAGCCTGAACCTTAAAAAATAAAAAAAACTACGAACAATTTTCTATTAAAAGTACTGATTAACGTCATATTCAAATTCATGCTATTATAGAAGGGAAGTATGCGGAAGGCGCGTTGTTTGGTTGTTTATAGTCAGTAAAATCTGACAAACCCCTCCCCCCCCCCCCCAGGGCGCTTTGATAAATTTCTAAACTTGCTAGTGCGCCGTGTACTGAAAAAGGTTGGGAACCCCTGCCTAAGATAGCTTTAAGATGAAATGAAACACCAACCGACAATTATCCGTGTATGCACTTACAATGCATCCAAGAATAACCCCCGGTTGGCACAGGACTATTGCAGGATATTATTTATAGAATATTGGGACTATGGGTTGGGTTTTATTCATCTTTTGGGCTACTGCCCACCAAGGAAAGCCAAGGAAGGGTCTAACGACCCCACACTCCCTAGTGTCAGAGTTTCTAAACCACCTCAAGGGCCTCTGACATGGTTACCGATGTCAGTGACGTCCAAGATAAACTTAGAAAGTACATATGGATTAGAAAAAGTCACATTGGTACTTGCCCGTGCCCGGTAGCGACCCACAACCTCGTGCATGAGAGGCGAGCGTCTTAACCGCTGGGCCATCACGACACTCACTGATGGATGTTGTCACGTTTCGGATGTTGTGCCCGTAGGACGGGCAGTCGAAGCTCAGCTGGATTCGCTGTAAATAACAAAGTTAAGGCAGATTTAGACAGGGTCAGTGACTGGCGCCGAAATCGATACAAGTCAGCGCTGACTCGAAAATGACCCCGTATAAATTGATTTCAAGTCAGTACAGTGGCGGGAAGTCAGCGCTGACTTGTAAATTCGCATATGAATATTTAGAAGTCAGTCTAGGCGCGGGCACTGGCGCCGACAACTGACTTGTGCACTGACCCTGTCTAAATCTGCCTTTACGTTAGAAAGAATACTGCAAACCAAGAATGTGTGCGCTAAAGTATTCGGTTCGGGTATAATTTCGACTTAGACGTATGTCCAATAGACATATTGCTATCCGTTATAATTTGGTATTTAAATACATTGTCATTTCCCCCATAGGTTTTGTATGGCAATAATAGACTGTGACGTCACTTCTTTGCCAACTCAATAAATTAACTATTTCTTGATTTCAAAGTCACTAAGAATCGATAATTACTGGTATTTTCAGAGTTAAAATAGTGTTTATAGAGAAGTTGTGTGTTGGAATTATTCGTTAAGTGTCAAATACCAAATTCAATGTGACAATCAATATAGATCTACCAGAATTTGTCATGAAATTCATGAAAAAAGAAGAATCAAAATACTAGGGTACTTAATTGGATTAAACGATCTTAATACTTTTTCATATTATTTTTATTTTCTTCTTTTTTTTATTTGGGACAAGCCCGCCACACTGTTCCCAAACCACTGCAACTCCTGTAAGCCAGAATCAACAGTGGCGACCACAAGAAAAGCGCCGAGACAATGAAGCTCGACGAGTCCCAGAGAAACGATTCAACTGTCTTGGATCCCGCAACGAAATTAATCAGAAAAGATTACCGGAGGAGTAAGAAAACACACACGAACAAGAACGTGAATATAATCATGAAAAATAAACTGCCGAGTCCGTAAGGTGGCGTGTACTTACAGTGGCTCTCCGGTGCGAGTTGCTCAACACTTGGTGGACCTCCGCCTTGTCGATGGTGATGTTCGCCCAGTAGTATTTGAAGAACTCCTGGTTTCCGATGAACGAGCTGTTGCAGACATTGTGGTGATTCTGAAACATTGACGGTACTTCATTATAACACTAGCTTTACTTCGCCCAACTTCGACTTTGTGGTTAATTTTGTTGAGTGGTGTGGAATTCTTTATATTTTAAGTCAAATTATTATTATCAAACATTTTACAGTTTTACCCTATCGAAATTGACAACTTGACATGCGCCCTTTTGGGGCCATCGTTTTTTTTTTTTTTTTTTTTTTTTATAGACGGGAAATCATCAAATAACTTCCCCCGCCCTGGGCGGGGCGGGAGGGAGTGTCAGACTTTTACTGACTAAAACCCGTCTATGTTCCTTCATGTGCCCTTTGCGTTCCGGGGGCGCGGTATCTCTTTCGAACAACCCGCAGCCCCGGCAGGCATCGGCCCTCAGTGGCCCCATCCAATTTTGCTGACATCTCTTTGAGGCGCGCGTGGAACACGAACGCGCCGTCGACACGGTCTGTCGCTAGTGAACGTACGGACGGTGAGCTACCCATTGCTCACCGTCCACAGACCCGCGTCTACGGTGGCCGGGAGTCGTCACGTGGCTCCCGACGCCCGGATCGTCTACCGCGGCGGCCGCTGGGACGGGGGACCCTCCTTTCCCTTTCCTTTCTCTAGCATTACAGCTTCGCAGAAGGAGGCGACTGCTTCCCATTCCCCCTCGCTCCGGACCATGGCCTGGACCAGTGCGGGACGCGAGAGGGCGCCGCCGCCGATGGCCGCCTCGAGGACTCGGCGGTGCTCAGCCCAAGCAGGGCACACCGCCAAAGTATGCTCCACCGTGTCCTCGGGGGGGGGCCATCGTTAATTGAATTTTTTATGTGAATTTTTCTTCATGAGTTTCGACTAATACAGAGTACTCCGTTTTTTCAACCTCTTTTTACCTGATATATCCTATTTATTGCACTTTAGATAGGCGTAACTAGGATAACATTTGAAATCTACTCCGTTTTCAATAAATTTGTTGCTTTCCCAAATACCAAATAAGAATAGTGATTAAGCAGTCACTCTTCTAGAATGAGAGAAATTCTGTAATCCAAATTAATTTGTCTGTATCTTAACACGCGCTTTAGACGATTGGCACTCTGCCCCGCATCACGGAGCGTGTGGCGAGAGTGAGTGTTTTTACGTTGTTCGCAAGTATCTGTGTTTGTATAGAAAACACGCGTAGTTCAACACATTGAAAACGCGGTCACGCGCAGTGTTGCAGATCACCAAAGCTCCGTCGCTGCGCACCACGCTGCGTATTGCGGGGCAGTGTGCCAATCGCCTTAGATTAAAATGGCGATATAAACTCCTGTTATAGACCGACTGGTATTATGTATCGAAGATTACATAGCTACGCCCATTGATAACGTACGTACGAGTGTGAGCAACAAAACTGTGAGGAGTCAGTTAGCACGTTGCGCAGAGCGGCGCGTGGTGAGTGCGGGTGTGTTTACATGTGGATCGTGGCAGCTGTGTAGCGAGCCTCACCGCGACGCCAGTTCCACTGCGACGGTCGGTACTGGAACAGTAAAACGTCATCATCATTTAAGGAAAACTAGATAAGTATTTTTTGAGAGACATACAGTACTTAAGTCCAGTCAAAATAGACATTCACCCTTGCTTAAGTTCCCAACAAGCTGAAAATTTGTATAAACATTAGGGGTTATTAAGAAATTGTGAATAATTAAAATCGATCCCGTGTGTGCAAAAAAAATTATACATGGATGTTTTGGATTTTTTAGCGAAATGGTTAGTTCCATGATAAAAATAACTCAGACGAAGATTATTCTTGTATTTTTTCCCTAAGATCGACCATTTCTGAGAAAAAACCACTCAAAAATTAACTCAAATGGTATTCTCCATAATATGCATGACTTTATACATCAATGGACGCATTAGATAAGTAAATATATCAGTCTACGTGACTAATGTATATGTTGCAGTTAAAACTCTTAACCAGTCAAAAGTACTATTGACTAGCAAAATCAGTCAAAAGTACTTTTGACCGTATGCTTTGGTCAATAATACTTATGACTAAAATAACAGTTAAAAGTACTTTTGCCCAATGGAGCTGGTTAATAGTACTTTTGACTAAGTGATTCCGTCAAAAGTGGTTTTGACTGCCCGAATCAGTCAAAACTCTTAAAAATCAGTCACTAATCTGCAATAATAATTAATAATATCTATTCTTTATAAAAGTAAATTATAGGATAAAAGAGCGAGCGAAGCGAGCTCGGGACTTGGGGCACCCCGACTCGGACAGGATTGGTTAGAAGGGGATGGCGGGGTCTAGAGAGCGAGCGAAGCGAGCGAACAGACCCCACCATCCACTTCGTGGTTATTTTTTTTGTAAACCCTTGAGCCCCGCGAAGCGGGGCTCCTCGACTATGCTTTTTAAGCATTATTCACATCTGACAAGTTAATAGTGCTTTTGACTGATGCTTTATTGCAGTTGTGCGCTACTTTTGACGCAGTGCACTACTTTTGACGAAGAGCGTTAGTCAAAAGTACTTTTAACTGCAAATTTGCAGTCAAAAGTACTAATAACCAATATTTTTCAGTCAAAACCACTTTTGACCAACCTGTTCAGTCAAAAGTAGTTTTGACTGATTTTGCTAGTCAATAGTACTTTTGACTGGTTAAGAGTTTTGACTGCAACATATATATCTATTCTCTAGACCGATACCGGTCACAGCGGCTAGCCTTAATGCAAACTAGCCACGTACGTAGGAGCGAGCGCATAAGTGTGTTTATGTGCCGTGTTATGCATACTTTTTGTTGTTGTTCTGTTATAGAATTTGTACCAACCACTTAATATGGCATCTACTTGGGCGGAGCACCGCCGAGTCCTCGAGGCGGCCATCGGCGGCGGTGCCCTCTCGCGTCCGGCACTGGTTCAGGCCATCTTCTTCTTATCGTGTGGGCAGTAAGGTCTAACGACCCCAAACAGGGTGTGTGGGTGTGTGTGTTCAGGCCATGGTCCGGAGCGAGAGGGAATGGGAAGCAGTCGCCTCCTTCTGCGAAGCTGTAATGCTAGAGAAGGAGGCGGCGGGACGGGAGAGGGAAAGGAGGGTCCCCCGTCCCAGCGGCCGCCGCGGTAGACGCTCCGGGCGTCGGGAGCCGCGAGACGACTCCCGGCCACCGTAGGCGCGGGTCTGTGGACGGTGAGCAATGGGTAGCTCACCGTCCGTACGTTCACTGAATAACGACAGACCGTGTCGACGGCGCGTTCGTGTTCCACGCGCGCCTCAAAGAGATGTCAGCAAACTTGGATGGGGCCACTGAAGGCCGATGCCTGCCGGGGCTGCGGGTTGTGAGCAAGAGATACCGCGCCCCCGGAACGCAAAGGGCACATGAAGGAACATAGACGGGTTTTAGTCAGTAAAAGTCTGACACTCCCTCCCGCCCCGCCCAGGGCGGGGGAAGTTATTTGATGATTTCCCGTCTATAAAAAAAAAAAAAAGCATCTAAGCTATTTATTTTTATGTTAGTGTACTATTTTTAGAAGTTGGGATTAACTAATAATACAAAGGAGTTCTGAGGATTTTACGGGGTCGGCAACGCACGAGTGATGCCTCTGGTGTTGCAAGTGACCATAGGCAGCGGTAACAGGTTGACATCAGGTAGGCCGTTAGTCTGTTTGCCACCTTCTGTGGTATAAAAAAAACCAATCAATAAAAACATTTGAATAACTAAACGTAATAAAATCGTAAACTAAACGCAGTTATGTTTTTAGAAGTTGCCATATAATAAAATAACACAAATATCAAAATGATAATTAATTATTTAGAAATCGAAATAACATTAAAAATAAATAGATATTATTTTATATTAGACCTTAAAAAACATAATTGTAGCATAAAATCAAAATAGTAAACGATTTAATGATAGGAATGTTTTTTGTCTCATCAATTTTTTTTTGTTCATAGGGCAAATAAACAGGCAGACATCAGAAAATAATAAAATAAATGGTACTTACTAAAATAAAGTATTGTTTTATTAACTTCAAGTAAAACCTCAGGCACCTCTTTTTCTTGAACTTGATTCTTTCCTGCAGCCAGCTTGGCCAAGGCAGTTCCTCACGACACTTTATTTTTTAGAGCCCGCCATGCTCAGGTATTTCTTTATTTGAGGCCGGCTAGGCCCAAGCACCTACAATTTTAAAGCATAAAAATGATTTAATATAACTAAAAGTAATTGAAAAGATAAGAATGATTCTATATTAATATGATGGTTCTACTTTTAAATTATTATGGAAATGAAATTTATGTCTACAGATGATTCTGACATACAAAATAATGAGTTTTGAATGCATGCTAAATGAGTGATATCAAATGGTTTATTGCGAAATGAAGTTTATGCAATCGGCTGTTATGCAAAATAATATAAGTTACTTTTTAAAAGATCTTAACCCTAGATAACTAATCATTCGAAGGCGCTTAAGCTCGAAAGTGTCATGTGCAAACTACCCCGCGCCCTTTATAATATCCAAAATCAATGCAGCGCGTCAATCGACTGCGTTTACACGCCTAATTATTTCGGTCGAGACACAATCAATAATTTTAACAGTGTCCACTAATAGTGATAATATTGGTGGTGACAGTGAACTGACAATAATCCGCTAGTGATATTACCAACTAAAGGATGACTCACGCTACACCGTGCCTGGCCCGAGCCGAGTGTCGGCCGTAGCACGGGCATCTAAATATTACATATATATTGTATGGACGCACTCACGCTATACCGAGCGGCAACCGAGTGACGGCCGATTCAACATTTAAGTAATATTAGATGACCGTCTTACGGCCTACACTCGGCTCGGACCCGACACGGTCTAGCGTGAGTCATCCTTAATACTGATTGACTGCAACTATACTTGCGGATTGTGACAACGAAAATGCGAAAGCTTGTGAGGATGGATGGTTGAATGGATGGTTTGTTACTATTTCACGCTTAAACAGCAAAACGGATCTGGCTGAAATTTGGCACATAGATTAGTCTGGAATAGCACATTTTCCGTAGAATAATATAACAACTTTAACAGGGATGAAGTCGCAGGCGAAAGCTAGCTAGCTATAACAAAGTCCACTAATAAGGATATCAATGGAGGTGAAGATAATGAAAGTGACAATGACAATGATTCGGTACCAACAAATATAACATTGTGCACTAACCATTAACCTTTATAATCTCTTGATTTTCTCTAGAATATTTTATCATATCATATCGACACTCGGCGGCGGCGGTTGGCCTCGTTACCCCCACCATTTGATGTTTGTCGTCTTTAGCAGCGTTCACTGAAGTTTCTTCGAAGTTGCACAGTCTAGGTAAACTATCCGTAATGTCATCTTTGCCTGGTTTATATATAACCTTAAAATCATATGTCTGAAGTCACAAAATCCATTGCTTTATTCTGGCACATGGTTTGGACTTGGTTCCAAATATGTGGAATTGCTCCACAGCCCATAGCAGAGCCAGTGCTTCCTTTTCAGTTTGAAAATATCGCCGTTCGCAATGTCTTATGCAATAATCCGTGGTCTACTTTGGTGTATTTGTATTAAAAGGTTATCTAATGCTACAGGACTGCATCGGCTATTACTACTGATCGATCCTTAACATCGTAGTAGACTAAAGTTGGATTGATAGGGCTGAACGCAATTCGATAAACGAAATCTCTTGTTTGGATCCCCAGTATTTACTGATCTCTAGTCCTTGCCCTTACTTGTTCCACAGTTACTCTTTGAGAGGTTGTTTTAGTTGCTAAGTTAGGTGTCTATTTCCCGACAATGTTGATAAGGCCTAAGAAGCTCTGAAGGTCACCTATATTTATAGTCAAAATCCTTGGATATTGGTAGGTACATGTTTCTCTGTCCGAAAATTCATGTCCCAGAAATTGTATCTCAGTCTTTCTAAATAAACATTTGTATTTTCTTGATACCACATTGTCCTTTTGTAGAGTGTCTATAACCTTTTATAATGTTCTTCTTTATTCTTTCCATAGATCAAAATATCATCAATGAAGTTGATGGTTCTTTCAAATCCTAGAAGAATCCTCTCTATTTTTTTGCAATAGTTCGGAAGCGCTTGACATACCAAGCATTAAGCGTTATATCTGTAAAGCTCTTTCGCGGTTTTAAAAGTAGTATTATAGCGGGAATCTATCCGGGTTGTCAATCTAATTGGTGGAATGCATCTGTAATATCCAATTTGCTGGATAGGTGGATACATGACTTTCCCACAAGATTGCAGTATTATTATTTATTTATACAAACTTTAAATCTTATAAATTAGAAAAATAGTCTCCCAAAACCACCTAGACGGTTTGACTGGGAGATCAGACAGTCTCAATCTCTTACATAAATAATAAAACAGTAATTAATAATATGACTTTATTAGCTCGTCTCATATCCACACAGAGCCTGATTTCTCCATAATCTTTTAGCACTGGGGCATACCCACTATTGGGGATACCCACATTGCAGAACCATGGCTTCCTCAATGATATCTCTGCCAATTAACTCTTGTTTTTTTTTCGACTTCTTCAAGCTGTATAGCGGCTTTTTCCGAAGTGGATGGAAACTGACTATAAGTTATCATCGATTGATATTTTAATTTCAGCCCCCTTAAACTTTGGAAAGGGTTTAAGAACTCCCATATTCAAAGCTGTCTGTTTCCCTAATAAATTTCTTGTTCCATCTTCAATTACATAAAAAGTTGCGGATTGTGACTTATCAGCTATTAGCGAACTATCTGCGACTGCGTCCGCGTGGCTTATTTCAGTCGCGTTAAGTTACGTACAAAAATCTAAATATACACATCTTTTCTCTTTAATATATTAATATTAGTATAGAACTATAGATTGTGATATTCGCCTCAAAATATCCAGTTACTTTTAAAGGTTGATTTGGATTGTTAAGTTGCATTTTTAATCTGTTTTCTTATTGTTGTTTTTCAATATTATACTGTCCGTATTTATGATTGTATTTGAAATCCACTTTATTGATGTCTTAAATTCTACTTGTTCCGATTCTATTGCTATTATTGCCGCTTCTATTCTATCAATATTATTTATGGATCAGCTGACTCAAGTGCATTTGCCTCAGCTAAGATGTCATTAAGTGACATAGAATACCCAGTTCTCAATATTTTTTCCTTTAATTCTTTTGACAAGCACTTGTCAAATATTTGATCTATGATTTGTTCATTTTTATTATTATCAAATTGACATTTATCTGCTTGTTGTGTCAGGCGAGCAAGAAACTCTTCAAATTTTTCGTTAGGTTCTTGTTTTATTGATCTAAATATATGTCGTTCATTAATCGTGGACTGCTTAGAGTGCTTAGGTGTAAAATGAGCGTCAAGTTTTTTTATTGCGCTCTGGAAATCATCTAGCCCATCTGTTTCACTTGTCTCAGGAATACTGTAAAATATGTCCTGCAGATGTAAGCCGCCTACATGCAATAAGCTAGCTCTCTTCCGCTCACTTGTGGTTATTTCAGCTGCATCCAGATATGTGAAGAGTGCACGCTTCCATCGTTCCCACCTGTCATGCACCGCAGTAGGTTCCCCTTTGCAGTCAAACGTCCCGAGGGGTGGCATGTTTGTATTAGATCTAAAATCACCCAATTTATTATTTGTTTAGTATCAATTTAATTATCAGTAATATTCTGCTTATAACCTACACATAGTATAGTGATAATGACTGTTAACGGGCTATCCTCTAAAGGGTTTATGGGCACCCTGTATTATGTGCATGACAGAAATCTGGAGTAATGATAGGCGCGATGTAACCCTTCAGCATGTGTTGTTTATAGCAATGAAGATGTCAGGACTGCGGGAGATCAAAGGGATTTATTTACCTACAATACTTTGCAATTTCCGACAGAACACATATCAAACCCGAACAAACATATTCAAACCGAAAGCATATCGAGAGTCCTGAGTTCGTGGAGCAGCTCGCGAATCTCGCTCTACGAATAATTTAAAAAAAAACCTAATTCATGTACTTATTAAAAAGTTTAGTAAAACTATCCTTCGAATAACTATGAATTTAAAAAAGATTACTAGCTAAACGAAATTTAACACAGAGTATACAAGAGTGGCTGCGCTCTTAGGTTATTATACAGCGTGTTACGGAAAGGGAATATCCATACAAACGGGGTGAAGAGTGTATCGGTATAAATTTCTAAACAAAATTTCAGCTCAAATGCTATATCTTTGAAAATACGTAATATTTTTTATTTATTTATTCAGTTTATTAAATTTAAGTCACAACAAACGTGTTAGGAGAAACCAATCTTTTACGGAGTTATCTCTTTGTGTGTAGTATATCGATCAGTTGACTGGTGTACTTACGAATATGTGTAAAATTCAATTAAACATTTGTTTTTTTTTACTTGATGTTAATGTTTCTTATCATTTTAGTTCTGTGCGTACAGGTACTTAAAAAATATAGCTATGTGGTTTGTTAACACGATTATGTATATTATGCCCTTTTGTAACACGCTGTATTGTAATTTAGTTTAATAAATCTGAAATAATAAGTCTGTGGACCTTTTTTCCGCCTTGGCTAATTTTGATTCTAGGGTTTCGATCGTCCTTCGTGATTGGATCACTGCTATAGAATATACCGCTACTGCTGACTGTAGCGATTTTACCTGATCCAACAACGACCGCTCGAAAGGTCCATCTGTAAATATTACACCTGATGTATAGTACAGCAGGATAAATGTGTGCTAGCTGCACACATTTATCATGCTGTACTGAACATAAAAAACATTAAAACAACATTAAAATAATATGGTTCATTAATTACCTATGCCTGGTGATGAGGCTCGACTGGATGTACTAGTACTGGTACTTGGTTCTGACTGTGTTGCGGCAGCCATCTGACCTGAAAGACAAAATAGTATTTATGGAATCCAGGTTTCTTATTATTTAGGAGAGGGCACCTGCCTAGACAGATAGGGAATAAGCATGTGAATCAAATGAGAGTAACATATTTTATTTTTTAAACTTTATTACTTTAGAATTATGCCTCCATCAATATCTATCACTAAAATTGATTTCTGAGCAAGAAATTCATTTTGGAAAAACGTGCAAAAAAACAATACAAATAAATGAAATTGAAGTATCTATTTGTAATATTGAATATACTATAAAAAGGCCTTAGACTCGGTGCCACATACATGGCTCATGAGCGAGTTGGGATTGTATAAAGTGGATACAATTCTACGGAAACAGGGTGCGCGCCTTCAACGGTTGGGTCATGACAGTGTTGATATACTCTTTTGACATACTCAAATAGCTCTGACCGAACTTGAAGCCTTGGATAGGAGGATTCGCTCATTATTGACCGCAAATCGGATGCATCATCCACGGTCATCAATAATGAGACAGTGTATCCCGCGGAAGCGGGGAGGCCGACGCTTCTTAAATGCTAAGACCCTGCACAACCGTGAGGCATGCAGTCTCAGGGAGATTTTTTAAAATTTATTTTAATAAAAAAGAGGGTCCCGCGGAAACAAAACTGAAACCATTGAAATAGTGAACTCGAACTAAGTCGCGGGGAATAGCTAATATGAGGCGGATTGTCCGCCGCGTTCTTTACCTGAATTAATAACAATTGAAGTCGATTAAAACGAAAATGAGGTCATTTAGTTTACTGTATTAATAACATTAATACTAAGGTTAATAAGTTATTAAGGTTAGCCTAGTGCTCCTAAGCACGACTGCTATGCTAGAGGTCCCGGGATCGATTCCCAGGTCGAGCAAAAAGTGTTATTGGGTTTTTCTATGAAATTCTCAGTAGCAGCTCGGAGTTTGGATTTGTGCCCGGTGGCAATAGGCTCGCCCCCTATTACATGGGACCTAAATATACCGGCGAACTGTGGGTGTACATTGGTACACCTCTGCCTAACCCTTCGGGGAATACAGGCGTGATGGTATATTATTTTTATTTTTTAACCCCCGACGCAAAAAGAGGGGTGTTATAAGTTCGGCGTGTCTGTCTGTCTGTGGCATCATAGCTCCCGAACGGATGAAGCGATTTCAATTTAGTTTTTTTTGTATGAAAGGTGACTTATGTGCGAGTGTTCTTAGACATATTTGATGAAAATCGGTGGAGCCGTTTAAAAGTTATGGGTGTGAAAGTGGGGAAGAAAAACTAAAAATGATTTGTCATGTGGGTTATTAAATTATTAGGAACCTATGTATTTACAGCTTAACAAAATCGACATTATAATAAGTATGTACCCATAAAAAGTATAAAATAAAAATTAAATTATTATTTTTTTTTTTTATTTTTTTACTTTTTAAAGGGAACTTAAGATTTTGTGTCGAGGGTTTTTTAAATTTTTAATTTAATTTTTTAATACTAACGGCCACTTTCACCAAAATCACAAAATATTTAGAACATCCTTGCATCCCTGTCACATTGTTAGAAGGTGACAGTGACAGAAAGATAATTTAAACACATTTAGCGCTAAATATGTTGAGTGATTTTGGTGAAAGTCGGCCTAAAAGTAAGTACTTAAGTTACGATTAACACTTTTAGTCGTAAGGAGTTCAGCACTTTTTGTTTTTGTTCTTTAAACTTTAGGGACATTAGTTCTACCTATTCCGATCACTGATGATAAATGTGTGCGGTTGAAAATTCTAATGATATGGTTATTACCTGTGACTGGTGTTGAGGCTCGAGTTAATGTACTAGTACTGGTACTTGGTTGTGGCTGTGTTGTAGCAGCCATCTGACCTGAAAGACAAAACAGAATTTAATGAATCCAGGTTCCAATCTATATCACTGTTATTATTATTTAAGAGAGTATACCTGCCTACACAGACAGGGAAGATGCACGAGGCTCAAATAAGAGTAACTTATTTTATAAACTTTATTACTTTAGAATTATAACTCCATCAATATTTTTCAGTAATATTTCTTTTTGAGCAAAAAATTAATTTTGGGAAAACAGTGCAAGAAAAATACCAATTAAAAACAGAAGTGTCTGTTAGTAATTACAAAGTAACAGGTTTTTGGATTTGTTGTTGTTGTTTGTTGAATAGACTATAAGAAAGCTTTTGACTCGGTGACACATACATGGCTCATGAGGGTGTTGGAATTGTAAAAAGTAGGACTGAGACCTGAGACTAAGACCCTGAACAACCGTGAGATATGCAGTCTCAGGGAAATCTTATTATTTATTTAAATAAACAAAGAAGGTTACGTGGAAACCAAATTGAAACCAATGAAATAGTGAACGAGAACGAAATCGATAAATCATCATCTGCTTAGCCTTTTCCCCAACTATGTTGGGGTCGGCTTCCAGTCTAACCGGATGCAGCTGAATACCAGTGTTTTACATGGAGCGACTGCCTAACTGACCTCCACAACCCAGTAACTGGGCAACACGATACCTCTTGGTTAGACTGGTTGTCAGACTTCATGGATCTGACTATCCGTAACGACTGTCAAAGATCTACGAATGAAAGCCGGGACCAACGGCTTTACGTGCTTTTCGAGACACGGGGGTGTCACACCACCAACTTCCAAACTCGGGGCTGCTACTAAGAAATTCGTAATGGAAAAACCCAATGACACTTTTTTTGTCCGACCTGGGAATCGAACCCGGGACCCCACGCTCATCAGTCGCGCTTGCGACCACGAGAGCAACGGGGCAGTTCGACAAAAAATCGAACAAACGGTTAATGTACTAGTACTGGTACTTGGTTGTGGCTGTGTTGTAGCAGCCATCTGACCTGAAAGACAATACAGAATTTAATGAATCCAGGTTCCATTCTATATCACTGTTATTATTTAAGAGAGGACACCTGCCTAGACTGATAGCGAATATGCATGTGGCTCAAATGAGAGTAACATATTTTATTTTATAAACTTTACTAGCTTTTGCCCGCGACTTCGTTCGCGTGGAATAGTGACTTCCGGCAGATTTTTGGTTTTACCCACACAGTTCCCGTTCTCGCGGCATCTCTTCAAACATGAAATGTAGAAGATATTCTAGGGAACTTTTCAAAAATCAACATAATGAGCTCTGCGTTTGAATTTAAGAGATGTATGTGAGTATACATCTCTTAAATTCAAACGCAGAGTAGGGCATTAAAGCCGTTATTGTCGATCGAAAAAGGCGACAATGTTATTTTTCCCTTATTTTCCTATTATTCTACTGATTTGCCAATTCAGTTCAAAAGGAAAAAAAGACTGTTTCTCCCTTGACAAATTTTCTATTATTTTAGGCTTTAGAGATTATGAAAGTTTCTTACACCGAGACATTTCTGTATACCACATTTTTAGTTTTGCCATCCTTTGCAAAAAATATAAAGGTTTTGTGGTTTCCACACACTCTTGAGCACGCAACCTAGACTTGTCCAACTCTACATACAGGATAAGTTTTTAACCAGTGCGTAAATTTTTTTTGGTAGTTCAGTGTCAGTAATAGAACTCATTTCCGTGTTTAGTTAAAAAAAAAAAAAAAAAAAAAATTCATCTTTATCCGAGTTTGAAATAAGCAAAACATCCAGGACATAATCTATTCGCCATACTATCAATGAAAACTCGCGGCCGCCGCCGCCGCCCGGGCGCATGGCTGGGGTGAGGGGGTGGGGAATGCGCTAGCGCCGAGTGACAATGAAATATGGTTTTTAAGTAAACATGTTTCGTAAGCGATAACTTTTTTTTTAGTACTAAGACATATCAAAATAAAATATACGTGTTTAATAAAACGTGTTGAAGTTTATTATGGCAAAATTTACGCACTGGTTAAAATTTTTTCCTGTATAGTACTAACAGAATTATTTAGACTCCGTTAGAGCATTTTCTTTGTACTAAAAGTTGAATTATATTATATTTTTCATACCTTTTTACTATTTAACTACATTTTTCCGATATATTTTCCGATGAATTAAAACAATAACATGAACCGAACACGTGTAATGACACCATTGCGTGATCATTCCATCTATCTACGGAGCATAGGAACAGCTCGACATATGTAGTACTGAATTGATGCCGACTTTTGACCAATAGATGGCGCTGTATGTCCGGAATAAATTTTATTTTTTATTTTTGGAATAAAAACTATCCTATGTCCTTTCTCAAGTTCCAAACTATGTCTGTACCAAATTTCACACAAATCGGTTCAGTAGTTTAGGCGTGAAGAAAAGACAGACAGACAGAGTTACTTTCGCATTTATAATATTAGTTTGGATTACTTTAGAATTATGCCTCCATCAATATTTTTCAGTAATATTTCTTTTTGAGCAAGAAATTAATTTTGGGAAAACAGTGCAAGAAAAATACCAATTAAAAACAGAAGTGTCTGTTAGTAATTACAAAGTAACAGGTTTTTGGATTTGTTGTTGTTGTTTGTTGAATAGACTATAAGAAGGCTTTTGACTCGGTGACACATACATGGCTCATGAGGGTGTTGGAATTGTATAAAGTAGGACTGAGACCTGAGACTGAGACCCTGCACAACCGTGAGATATGCAGTCTCAGGGAAATCTTATTATTTATTTAAATAAACAAAGAAGGTTACGTGGAAACAAAATTGAAACCAATGAAATAGTGAACGAGAACGAAATCGATAAATCATCATCTGCTTAGCCTTTTCCCCAACTATGTTGGGGTCGGTTTCCAGTCTAACCGGATGCAGCTGAATACCAGTGTTTTACATGGAGCGACTGCCTATCTGACCTCCACAACCCAGTAAGTGGGCAACACGATACCTCTTGGTTAGACTGGTTGTCAGACTTCATGGATTCTGACTATCCGTAATGACTCAAAGATCTACGAATGAAAGCCGGGACCAACGGCTTTACGTGCTTTCCGAGACACGGGGGTGTCACACCACCAACTTCCAAACTCGGGGCTACTACTAAGAAATTCGTAATGGAAAAACCCAATAACACTTTTTTTGTCCGACCTGGGAATCGAACCCGGGACCCCACGCTCATCAGTCGCGCTTGCGACCACGAGATCAACGGGGCAGTTCGACAAAAAATCGAACAAACGGTTTATCGGTTCCGAACGAAATCGATAAATAAATAAATAAATATGATTAATTATTTACCTGTGACTGGTGTTGAGGCTCGAGTTAATGTACTTGTACTTGGTTGTGGCTGTGTTGTAGCAGCCATCTGACCTGAAAGACAAAACAGTATTTAATGAATCCAGGTTATATTCTATATCACTATTATTATTTAAGAGAGGACACCTGCCTACACAGACAGGGAATATGCATGTGGCTCAAATAAGAGTAACTTATTTTATAAACTTTATTACTTACTTTAGAATTATAACTCCATCAATATTTTTCAGTAATATTTATTTAAGAGCAAGAAATTAATTTTGGACAAACGTGCAAAAAAACAAAACGTACGATAACTAACGTCAGACCGTGTCGTCCGCGCGTTCGTGTTCCACGCGCGCCTCAAAGAGATGTCAGCAAACATTCGGAGGGGCCACTAAGGGCCGATGCCTGCCGGGGCTGCGGGTTGTGAGCAAGAGATACCGTGCCCCCAGAATACAAAGGGCACAAGAAGGAACATGGATGGGTTTTAGTCAGTAAAAGTCTGACACTCCCAAGTCATTTGATGATTTCCCATCAGTAAAAAAAACATCTGATGTACCTAGTACAGCATGATAAATGAGTGCAGGTAAAAATTTAAATGATATGGTTATTACCTGTGACTGGTGTTGACGCTCCAGTTAATGTACTAGTACTGGTACTTGGTTGTAGCTGTGTTGTAGCAGCCATCAGACCTGCAAGATAATACAGAATTTAATGAATCCAGGTTCCATTCTATATCACTGTTATTATTTAACAGAGGACACCTGCCTAGACTGATAGCGAATATGCATGTGGCTCAAATGAGAGTAACATATTTTATTTTATAAACTTTACTAGCTTTTGCCCGCGACTTCGTTCGCGTGGAATAGTGACTTCCGGCAGATTTTTGGTTTTACCCACACAGTTCCCGTTCTCGCGGCATCTCTTCAAACATGAAAAGTAGAAGATATTCTAGGGAACTTTTCAAAAATCAACATAATGAGCTCTGCGTTTGAATTTAAGAGATGTATGTGAGTATACATCTCTTAAATTCAAACGCAGAGTAGGGCATTAAAGCCGTTATTGTCGATCGAAAAAGGCGACAATGTTATTTTTCCCTTATTTTCCTATTATTCTACTGATTTGCCAATTCAGTTCAAAAGGAAAAAAAGACTGTTTCTCCCTTGACAAATTTTCTATTATTTTAGGCTTTAGAGATAATGAAAGTTTCTTACACCGAGACATTTCTGTATACCACATTTTTAGTTTTGCCATCCTTTGCAAAAAATATAAAGGTTTTGTGGTTTCCACACTCTTGAGCACGCAACCTAGAGTTGTTCAAGTCTACATATATAGTACTAACAGAATTATCTATACTCCGTTAGAGCATTTTCTTTGTACTAAAATTTGAATTATATTATATTTTTCATACCTTTTTACTATTTAACTACATTTTTCCGATTTATTTTCCGATGAATTAAAACAATAACATGAACCGAACACGTGTAATGACACCATTGCGCGATCATTCCATCTATCTACGGAGCATAGGAACAGCTCGACATATGTAGTACTGAATTGATGCCGACTTTTGACCAATAGATGGCGCTGTATGTCCGGAATAAATTTTATTTTTTATTTTTGGAATAAAAACTATCCTATGTCCTTTCTCAAGTTCCAAACTATGTCTGTACCAAATTTCACACAAATCGGTTCAGTAGTTTAGGCGTGAAGAAAAGACAGACAGACAGAGTTACTTTCGCATTTATAATATTAGTTTGGATTACTTTAGAATTATGCCTCCATCAATATTTTTCAGTAATATTTCTTTTTGAGCAAGAAATTAATTTTGGGAAAACAGTGCATGAAAAATACCAATTAAAAACAGAAGTGTCTGTTAGTAATTACAAAGTAACAGGTTTTTGGATTTGTTGTTGTTGTTTGTTGAATAGACTATAAGAAGGCTTTTGACTCGGTGACACATACATGGCTCATGAGGGTGTTGGAATTGTATAAAGTAGGACTGAGACCTGAGACTAAGACCCTGCATAACCGTGAGATATGCAGTCTCAGGGAAATCTTATTATTTATTTAAATAAACAAAGAAGGTTACGTGGAAACAAAATTGAAACCAATGAAATAGTGAACGAGAACGAAATCGATAAATCATCATCTGCTTAGCCTTTTCCCCAACTATGTTGGGGTCGGCTTCCAGTCTAACCAGATGCAGCTGAATACCAGTGTTTTACATGGAGCGACTGCCTAACTGACCTCCACAACCCAGTAACTGGGCAACACGATACCTCTTGGTTAGACTGGTTGTCAGACTTCATGGATTCTGACTATCCGTAACGACTGTCAAAGATCTACGAATGAAAGCCGGGACCAACGGCTTTACGTGCTTTTCGAGGCACGTGGGTGTCACACCACCAACTTCCAAACTCCGGGCTGCTACTAAGAAATTCCTAATGGAAAAACCCAATGACACTTTTTTTGTCCGACCTGGGAATCGAACCCGGGACCCCACTTCCATCAGTCGCGCTTGCGACCACGAGATCAACGGGGCAGTTCGACAAAAAATCGAACAAACGGTTTATCGGTTCCGAACGAAATCGATAAATAAATAAATAAATATGATTAATTATTTACCTGTGACTGGTGTTGAGGCTCGAGTTAATGTACTTGTACTTGGTTGTGGCTGTGTTGTAGCAGCCATCTGACCTGAAAGACAAAACAGTATTTAATGAATCCAGGTTCTATTCTATATCACTATTATTATTTAAGAGAGGACACCTGCCTACACAGACAGGGAATATGCATGTGGCTCAAATAAGAGTAACTTATTTTATAAACTTTATTACTTACTTTAGAATTATAACTCCATCAATATTTTTCAGTAATATTTATTTAAGAGCAAGAAATTAATTTTGGACAAACGTGCAAAAAAACAAAACGTACGATAACTAACGTCAGACCGTGTCGTCCGCGCGTTCGTGTTCCACGCGCGCCTCAAAGAGATGTCAGCAAACATTCGGAGGGGCCACTAAGGGCCGATGCCTGCCGGGGCTGCGGGTTGTGAGCAAGAGATACCGTGCCCCCAGAATACAAAGGGCACAAGAAGGAACATGGATGGGTTTTAGTCAGTTAAAGTCTGACACTGAGGGCGGGGGAAGTCATTTGATGATTTCCCATCGGTAAAAAAACATCTGATGTACCTAGTACAGCATGATAAATGTGTGCAGGTAAAAATTTAAATGATATGATTATTACCTGTGACTGGTGTTGAGGCTAGAGCTAATGTGCTAGTACTTGTACTTGGTTGTGGCTGTGTTATAGCAGCCAACTGACCTGAAAGACAAAACAGAATTTAATGAATCTTCAATAGTGAACTTTTCAGTAATATTTCTTTTTGAGCAAGAAATTAATTTTGGGAAAACAGTGCAAGAAAAAATACCAATTAAAATATTGTAGTGTTTGTTTGTAATTTCAAAGTAACAGGTTTTCGGATCTGTATGCATGTTGAATGGACTGTAAGCAGACTTTTGACTCGGTGACACATACATGGCTCATGAGGGTGTTGGAATTATATAAAGTAGGACTGAGACCTGAGACTAAGACCCTGAACAACCGTGAAATATGCTGTCTCAGGGACATTTATTATTTGTTTTAATAAACTAAAAGGGTTGCGCGGAAACAAAATTGAAACCAATGAAATAGTGAACACGAACGACGTTGCGGGCAACCGCTAGTATCTACACAATATTACACCTTATGTATAGTACTATATGATTAGGCAGAGGTGTACCAATGTATACCCACAGTTCGCCGGTATATTTAGGTCCCATGTAATAGGGGGCGAGCCTATTGCCATTAACCGGGCACAAATCCAAACTCCGAGCTGCTACTGAGAATTTCATAGAAAAACCCAATAACACTTTTTGCTCGACCTGGGAATCGAACCCGGGACCCCTTGCACAGCAGTCGCACTTGCGACCACGAGACCAACGGGGCAGTTAAAATAATATGGTTTATTAATTACCTGTGACTGGTGTTGAGGCTTCAGTTAATGTACTAGTACTGGTACTTGATTGTGGCTGTGCTGTAGTAGCCATCTGACCTGAAAGGCAAAATAGTATTTAAGGAATTTAGGTTTCATATTATTTTAGAGGACGCCTGCCTAGACAGATAGGGATTATGCAGGTGATTCAAATGATAGTAACATATATCTTATTTTATAAACTATATTACTTTAGAATTCTGCCTCCATCAAAATTTTTAGTAACATTTTTTTTGAGCAAGAAATAAATTTTGGAATAACGTGCAAAAGTAATACAAAATTAATAAATTAAATGCATATGACTTCTGCTTTTCACTAAATGCATAAGAAAGTACATACGGCACTTACACCAAAAATGTATTGCCTGTGTCTGTTTGTTTCGGCTGTACTGCTGGAATTCCAGCAGTGGAATCATTTATGAAAAAAATGTTTTCAATCAATTGATTGAAAACATATTTTTAGATGTTATGGTAATAACATAATGATAAAAAAGACACAATTAAGACAGATAATACGAACTTTAATGCATAAAAAATTCCTTGTTTGTATAAATAAGTAAAAAATCCGATATTTTTAAACCATATAAAAGAACTTAAAAGAACTATTTTAATGTAGTCAAAAAGACAAAAGCACTTGTCTCTAAGACAAAATGATAATGATTATTATTAGATTGGAAACATAATATAGTATGATTGGATCTATTTTGATAAACTTTACCAAAGCATATACCATAACATGTACATAATGTTATACCTAATGTATAGTACAGCATGATAGATGTGTGCAGCCGAAAATTGAAACGATATGGTTTATTAATTACCTGTGACTGATGTTAAGTCTCGAGTAAGTGTATTAGTCGTACTGGTACTTGGTCGCGCCTGTGTTCTAGCAGCATTCTGACCTGTAATACAAAATAGTATTTAGGGAATCCAAGTTTCTTCATATATCACTATTGTCATTTAAGAACGGACAATAATATATTCTCAATGCATACCTACACACGAACAAAACTATAAAAGCAAGACGTGACTTCCACTCACTAGCTTTCAAACGTATCTTCCACATCCCGCTACAACGAATCACCACCTTTCTAGCCAAACGCTGTCCCGCCTAGCTACAAACTTGTGTATAACTAGGTCAATAATAGATTGCCTTGAGACTTAACAAACCTTCCCCTATCCACATGTAAGAAAACTGTAAAGAAATGGCTAATAGGTCTTTCATAGCTTTCACTTTTTTAGTACAGCATATACATCATGCAATTAAACATTAATATCATCATTATCATCAACAGCCTATCGCAGTCCACTGCTGGACATAGGCCTCTCCCAAGGTGCGCCACTGAGCCTGATCTTCGGGTCTCCGCATCCAGTTTCTGCCAGCCATCTTGAGCAGATCGTCGCTCCATCTAGCCGGGCGGCGTCCTACACTACGTTTGCCTAAACGTGGTCTCCACTCCAGAGCTCGTCACTCCATCGGTTATCGGTTCTGCGACAAATGTGACCAGCCCACTGCCACTTCAGCTTGCTAAGGCCGCTTTCACAATAGGACGTTAGCAGCGTGACAGTAGCGCGGCAGAAGTACATTCCTTCACATTACAAGAACAGATCAAAGTTTAGGTCAGTATGGCTCGTTCTGCGACAGCTCTTCTGTTTTTTTATTATGAAATTCTGACGGGGCGACAGTCGCGCTGCTAAAGTCACATAAATGTGAAAGCGGCCTAATCCTTGCAGCTATGTCGATCACTTTAGTTCTCTGGCGAATATCTTCGTTTCGGATTCTATCCGCCGAGCATAGCTCTTTTCATAGCTCGTTGAACGACTTAAACATTAAAATGAAATGGTTTATTAATTACCTGTGAGTGTAGAGGCTCGAGAGTATGTCTTACTTGCACTTGGTCGCGGCTGTGTTGTAGCAGCCATCTGACCTGAAAGACAAAACAGTATTTAAGGAATCCAGGTTCCATTCTATATTGTTCTATAAAACTAATTTTAATGCATTAAAAAAATCCTTATTTATGTAAACAAGTAAAAAAAAAGTTTTTTTTTAAACATAAAAAAATCTTTTTTACAAAAAAGGCCTTCAAAAACCAAAAAGTGCGAAGTAGCTTTGGAAGTCGGCGGCTTTGGTTCTGTTTGTTGTTTTGTATTGCCTCCGACTTCCAAAGCTAAACTTACTTTTCACTTTTTTGTTTTTGAAAGCGCCTTTCTTTTGTATTTTTTTTTTTATGTTTCGCTTTTTAGTGTCAACTTCCTTTCATTCAAATTCATGAAGGAACTGTCATACCATGTAAAATAACAAGACACCACTAAAAATAGAAACATCCGAATTGACAACCTCCTCCTTTTTGAAGTCGGTTAAAAAGTCATTAGAAAGCAGAATATGCGATTTGGTTTACTTGGATGACAAATTTTCGAATACTACTGAGTACATCTGTGTAACTCTTTCGAGTGTACAGGCATGACGTTATGTTGTGTGATTGCGTAAACAATGCATATATATGCAATATGCAGCAATCGCGGTTAATTTGCTATATTTTTTTCCGTTCGAGAAGCTGCTCTAATTTTTCCGTAAATGTTCCGTTGTCTGTCTCCGGAATCCAATATCAGATCTATATGGAATGTAAATGGGACCATTTCGGAATAAACCTCTTTTAAACAAAAAAAAGAATTTTACAAATGTGTCTACATATATGACGGAGTTATGCCCGGAAACACATACAAATAAATAAATAAATAGAATCATCCGAATTGAAAACCTCCTGCTTTTTGAAGTCGGTTAAAAATAATTTAAAGTACAAAAGCATTTTGCGTTTTGTCTTTAAAACAAAATGATAATGGTTATTATAATAAGTATGTATTTTAATTGAATAAATGATTATAATAATAAAACATATAGCGCGCATATTATAATAATAATCATTCATCATCATCATTAATTTCTTTCATTTATTTCATCATATGCACGCTATATGTTTCTATTCTAAGAATAGAAACATATAGCGGTTGGATCTTATTTGATAAACAGTAATAATTCAGTATACTGAAGCATAAACCATGATATACCATCACGCCTGTATTTCCCGAAGGGTTAGGTAGAGGTGTACCAATATACAACCGCAGTTCGCCGGTATGTTTAGGTCCAAAGTAATAGGGGGCGAGCCCATTGCCATTAACCGGGCACAAATCCTAACTCCTAACACTTGCTCGATCTGGGAATCGAACCCAAGACCTCTAGCGTAGCAGTCGCGCTTAAGAGCATTAGGCTAACGAGGCAGATAAGTCATGATATGTGTGCTTCTAAAAATTAAAATGATATGGTTTATTAATTACCTGTGACTGTTGTTGAGTCTCGAGTGTATGTGCTAGTCCTACTTGTACTTGCTCGCGGCTGTCTTCTGGTAGCTGATTCACCTGAAACACAAAACAGTATTTAATGAAGGACTGAAAGACGGTCCTACGCTATCCAGGATATCAGCAGATCCGAGAGAACAGCGAATCAATAGGGATCTAGCATGGTATATTTCAGGGCCATAGTCAGAGCCCACAGTGTTTTTGATTTCCTTGAATACCAAGCACACTACTGAAGGGTCGGATCTAGGCTATCGGTTGAAAAGAGGTGATCAGGTCATATCTCACCTCCTTCACATGGATGATCTGAAACTCTTTACCCCCAACAATTTGCGGCTGGTGGAGTTAATGAAGGTAAGAAAAGTTTCAGTAGCGCCATCAGGATGCAATTTGGTATGGACAAATGTGCAGTTATGCATGT
This sequence comes from Caradrina clavipalpis, assembly GCA_932526535.1. Taxonomy (NCBI): domain Eukaryota; kingdom Metazoa; phylum Arthropoda; class Insecta; order Lepidoptera; family Noctuidae; genus Caradrina; species Caradrina clavipalpis. The sequence goes on from OW052087.1 coordinate 2,847,399, forward strand.
GAAGCGAGGAGAAATTATGAAATCTTGGGAACCCAACTCTCGGATTGAATTAACCTTAGATCAATTTCCTCAACTGTAAAGTATTTGGGAATGCCGGAAGCTTTAGGCATCAATGTTGTCAATACGAAGCAATTGTTGTTACAGCGCCAACAGAAACACATTATCTATGAAAATTTCAACAGTCTAACTATCACGGTTTATGAGACACAGCCTGGTGACAGACGGACGGACAGCGGAGTCTTAGTAATAGGGTCGTTTTACCCTTTGGGTACGGAACCCTAAAAAGAGGGTTACGCGAAAACAAAATTAAAACCGATGAAATAGTGAACGCTGTTCCCACGAAACAGGCGTGAGTTTATGTATGTATGTAGTGAACGCGAAAGAAGTTGCGGTCAACAACTAGTATCTACATAATATTATACGTGATGTACAACATAATAAATGCGTGCAGCTGAAAATTAAAACAATATGGTTTATTAATTACCTGTGAGTGATGTTGAGGCTCGAGTGTATGGGCTAGTCCTACTGGTACTTGGTCGCGGCCGTCTTCTGGCAGCTGACTCACCTGAAAGACAAAGCAGTATATAAGGAATCCAGGTTCCATTCTATATTCTTCTATAAGACTTATTTTAATGTAAGTATAAAAACAAAATCCTTATTTGTGTAAAGAAGTAAAAAATCTGGTATTTTTAACCGACTTCAAAAAAAAGAGGTTTTTGAATTCAACCGTATTTTTAATGTTTGTTCGGGGATAACTTCGTCGTTTATAAACCGATTTTTCAAAACTAGAGTTATTTTTCACATTTTAGTATTTCAAGGCGGTTTTTTTTTTTGTAAATAAGTTTTTTTTTAGTTTTTAAAGGCGGTTGTCTTTTTTGTAAAATAGTTTTTTAATTCTCGCCTTTTAGTATCAACTTCCTGTCATCCAAATACATAAAGGAACTGTGATGTTATGAAAATTAACAAGACACCACTATTTTTAGTGGGGTCATATGAAAGCAGAATATGCGATTTCGTTTACTTGGATGAGAAATTTTCAAACACTCTGTATACATCTGTGTAACCCTTTCGAGTGTACAGGCGTGATGTTATGATGTGTGATTGCGTAAACAATGTATATTTATGCCATAGCAGCAATCGCGGTTGATTTACTGTAATTTTTTGAAGAGTTCCGTTGTAAGTCTCCAGAATCCATCATCATCATCTATATGAAATGTAAATGGTACCATTTCGAAATAAACCCCTTTTCATACAAAAAAAGAATTTTACAAATCCGTCTTTATACGACGGCGTTATGCCCGAAAACACATACAAATTGATAAATAGAAACATCCGAATTGATAACCTCCTAATTTTTGAAATCGGTTAAAAAATAATTTGAAGTATTTATTTTTATGTAGTCTACTTACTAATTCGAGGTTATTTTTTGCAAACCCTTGAGCCCCGCGAAGCAGGTCCCCCAACTATGCCTTTTAAGGCTAGGCTAATCTCTGGCTCTATCTCTTGGGCAAATAAGTAGGACAATTATATTTAAGTTTAATTTCATTTAATAAGCAATAACAACAAAAACACAACAGTTAACCTATTTTAATACTTTGCCCAAGATAGGGTGGGCATTATTCATAATGGCCGAGAAAAGTGACTAAACATGCTGTTTTAATCACATTGCCCAATTGAGTCTGGCATTATGAATACAGACCGGCCATTATCAGCGTCCGGACTTATCGAATTGCCCGTAACATACTCGTATACATCTACATAATATTGGTTTATTAATTACCTGTGACTGTTGTTGAGTCTCGAGTGTATGTGCTAGTCCTACTTGTACTTGCTCGCAGCTGTCTTCTGGTAGCTGACTCACCTGAAATACAAAACAGTATTTAATGAATCCAAGTTCCATTCTATATCACTATTATTATTTAAGAGAGTCAAAGTCATGTGAGTCAAATATTTTTTATAAACTTTATTACTTCAGAATTATGCCTCCATCAATATTTATTTATTTAAACTTTATGCACAAAAAAATTACAAAGGCGGACTAAATGCCTTAGGCTTTACCTACCAGTCAACCAAAGGTGGTGAAGAGACAACACAGCAGGTGCAAATTATTGTACGAGAGTAAATAAATAAAATGTACACAAGTGCAAAATAATTTTAATACTACATGTTTTAAAAGAACAATAACAATGACTTAAATTATATACATAATGTATAATTTATATTTCAACATTTTTCACTATAATTGATTTCTAAGCAAGAATTTTTTTTTGGGAAAACGTGCTAAAACCAATTATGAAATTGAAGTGTCTCTTAGTAATTTCAAAGTAACAGCTTTTCGAATTTGTTGTTGTTGTTTGTTGAATAGACTATAAGAAGGCTTTTGACTCGGTGACACATACATGGCTCACGAGAATGTTGGAATTATATAAAGTAGATACAATTCTGCGCACTTTCTTGATGTCGAGTATGGGGCAATGAAGTACTGAAGGACGGTCCTACGCTATCCAGAATGTTAGCACATCCGTGAGAGAACAGCGAACCAATAGGGATCGAACGTGGTCTATTTCAGGGCGATAGTCTGAGCCCACTTTGGTTTAGTTTGCCTTGAACACCAAGCATACTACTGAAGGGTTCGGATCTAGGCTATCGGTTGAGAAGAGGTGTTCAGTTATATCTCACCTTCTTTACATGAATAATCTGAAACTGTGGAGGCCGACGCTTCTTAAATGCACAATCGTGACATATGCAATCTCAGGGAAAATGTAATAATTATTTTAATAAACAAAAGAAGGTTACGCGGAAACAAAATTGAAACTAATGACATAGTGACGAAACATAACGAAACCGCGGGCAACAGCTAGTATCTACACAATATAACACCTGATGTATGGCACAGCATGATAAATGTGTGCACCTGAAAATTAAAATGATATATAAAAATAAAATATACCACCACGCCTGTATTCCCCGAAGGGTTAGGTAGAGGTGTACGGATGTACACCCACAGTTTATTTAGGTCACATGTAATAGGGAGCGAGCCTATTGCTGCTGAGAATTTCATAGAAAAACCCAATAACACTTTTTGCTCGACCTGGGAATCGAACCCAGGACCTCTAGCGTAGCAGTCACACTCAGGACCACTAGGCCAACGAGGCTGATAAAATGCAATAAAAACGAGCGAGGCAATTAAAATGATATGGTTTATTAATTACCTGTGACTGATGTTGAGATTCTAGAGTATGTCCTAGTGTACTTTACGCGACCAAGTACTATAATACTTGGCTGCGGCCGCGTTCTAGCAGCAATCTGATCTGGAAGACAAAACAGTATTTAAGGAATCCAGGTTCTATTCTATATTCTTCTATAAGACTCATTTTAATGTATAATAAGTCCTTATTTTTGTAAACAAGTAAAAAAACTGTAATTTTAAAACATAAAAAAGCTTTGTTACGAAAAAAGCAACCGCCTTAAAAAACTAAAAAGTGAAAAATAACTTTAGCTTTGGAAGGCGGCGGCTTTGGTTCTGTTTATTCTTTTGTATTACCTCCGACTTCCATAGTTTTTTATTATTCGCTTTTTTGTATCAACTTCCTGTCGTCCAAATTCATAAAGAAACTGCTAAACTACGTAAATTAACAAGACTCCACTAAAAATAGAAACATCAGAGTTGATAACCTCCTCCTTTTTGAAATCGGTTAGAAAAGAATTTAAAGTAAGTATCTATTTTTATGTAATCGTAAAGACAAGCATTTTGCATTTTGTCTCTAAATGAAAATGATAATGATTATTATTAGAATGGAAGCATACTCGTATAGCACGGTTTGGTCGTATTTGATAAACGGTAATAATTCAGTATACTGCAGCATAAATCATGATATACCATCACGCTGTATTTCCCGAAGGGTTAGGTTAGGTTAGTTTATGTACTTTTAGGTCCCATGTAATAGGGGGCGAGCCTATTGCCATTAATCGGGCACAAATCCAAACTCCGAGCTGCTACTGAGAATTTTATAGAAAAACCCAATAACACTTGCTCGACCTGGGAAACGAACCCAAGACCTCTAGCGTAGCAGTCGCGCTTAAGAGCACTAGGCTAACGAGGCAGTAAGTCAAGATATATACATCTACATAATAGTTATTTCACCTAATCATGATGTAAAGTACTTCTAAAAATGAAAATGATCATCATCTGCTTAGCCTTCTCCCAACTGCGTTGGGGTTGGCTTCCAGTCTAACCAGATGCAGCTGAATACCAGTGTTTTACATGGAGCGACTGCCTATCTGACCTCCACAACCCAGTAACTGGGCAACACGATACCTCTTGGTTAGACTGGTTGTCAGACTTCTTGGCTTCTGACTATCCGTCACGACTGTCAAAGATCTACGAATGACAGCCGGGACCAACGGCTTTACGTGCTTAAAAAATTAAAATGATATGGTTTATTAATTACCTAAGAGTGATGCTGAGGCTCGGGTGAGTACATTAGTCGTACTGGTTCTTGGTTGTGGCTGTCTTCTGGTAGCTGACTCACCTGAAATACAAAACAGTATTTAATTAATCCAGGTTCCATTCTATATCACTATTATTATTTAAGAGAGGACACCTGCCTAGACACAGATTATGCGAGCCGAAGTCATGTGAGTCAAATATTTTTTTATAAACTTTATTACACACCATCACGCCTGTATTCGCCGAAGGGTTAGGCAGAGGTGTACCAAAGTACACCCACAGTTCGCCGGTATGTTTAGGTCCCATGAACTGCCCCGTTGATCTCGTGGTCGTAAGCACCACTGCCGAGCAAGGCGTCCTGGGTTCGATTCCCAGGTCGGGATAAAAGTGTTATTGGATTTTTCCATTAAGAATTTCTCAGTAGCAGCCCGGAGTTTAGAAGTTGGTGGTGTGACACCCTCGTGCCTCGGAAAGCACGTAAAGCCGTTGGTACTGCGCCTGATCTCTCTCCGATCGTGTCGGATTGCCGTCCCATCGGACTGTGAGAGTTAGGGAAGAGAGAGTGCACCTGTGATTGCGCACACACTTGTGCACTATAAAATCTCCTGCGTACGTGGCTTGAATGCATTAAGATTAGCCGCCGTGGCCGAAATCGGTCTGGAACGTTACATTATTTTTTAAGTCCCATGTAATAGGGGGCGAGCCTATTGCCATTAACCGGGCACAAATCCAAACCCAAGACCTCAAGCTTAGCAGTCGCGCTTAGGACCTTTAGGCTAACGAGGCAATCATAACTTAAACTTTATCACTTCAGAATAATAATTATGCCTCCATCAATTTTTTTCACAATAATTTATTTCTGAGCAAGAAAATTATTTTAGAAAAACGTGCAAAATGAAATTAAATTGAAGTGTCTCTTAGTAATTTCAAAGTAACAGCTTTACGGATCTGTTGTTGTTGTTTGTTGAATAGACTATGAGAAGGCTTTTGACTCGGTGACACATACATGGCTCATGAGAATGTTAGAATTGTATAAAGTAGATACAATTCTGCGCACTTTCTTGATGTCGAGTATGGGGCAATGAAGGACTGAAGGACGGTCCTACGCTATCCAGGATGTTAGCAGATCCGTGAGAGAACAGCGAACCAATAGGGATCGAACGTGGTCTATTTCAGCGCGATACTCTGAGCCCACTGTGGTTTAGTTTGCCTCGAACACCAAGCAAACCACTGGAGGGTTCGGATCTAGGCTATCGGTTGAGAAGAGGTGTTCAGGTATATCTCACCTTCTTACAATGAATGATCTGAAACTCTAAAACTACGAAGGACTTTGCTTCTTAAATGCTAAGACCCTACACAACCGTGACATATGCAATCTCAGGGAAATGTTGTTATTTATTTTAATAAACAAAGACGGTTACGCGGTAACAAAATTGATACGAATTAAATTGTGAATGAGAACGAAATCGCGGGGAACAGCTAGTATCTACACAATATTACACCTGATGCATAGTACAGCATGATAAATGTGTGCAGCTGAAAATTAAAATGATATGATTTATTAATTACCTGTGACTGATGTTGAGACTCTAGAGTTTGTCCTAGTGTACTTTACGCGACCAAGTACTATAATACTTGGCAGCGGCCGCGTTCTGGTAGCAATCTGGCCTGAAAGACAAAACAGTATTTAAGGAAACCAGGTTCCATTCTATATCACTGTTATCATTTCGGAGGGGACACCTGCCTAGACAGATATCAACATGCATGTGATGCAAATAAGAGCCACATATTATATTTATGAACTAACTTCTGAATTATATCCTAAAATCGCCTAGCCTCCATCAATATTTGTCACTATCATTTCTTTCTGAGCAACAAATTCATTTTGGAAAAACATGTAAAAAAATACAATTAAATAAAAATGTGTCTGTTTGTAATTTCAAATTAACAGCTTTTCGCTAAATGTATATGAAAGTACATGCGGCACTTACACCGAAAAAAATATTGTCTGTCTGTCTGTTTGTTCCGTCTAATCTCTGAATCTGACTGGTACCTCTTGTACTGGTCGAATTTAATGAAAACAAATTTTTAATACATTTATAATGATAGAAAGACACAATTAAGACAGAAAATACGACATTTTATGCATTAAAAAATCCTTGTTTGTAGAAACAAGTAAAAAATCTGATATTTTGAACCATAAAAAAAGAACTTAAATTAACTATTTTGATGTAGTCAAAAAGATTATTATTAGACTGGAAACAAATAGCATGATTGGATTTTTCAAAATTGGTTCACGGTAAACAAGTTGGCACTAAATGAAAAGAAAACCAAATGTATTCGATTTTTTTTTACCAAATGTTAGAAGTAGTGTATGTGACCTTATATTGAATGGCGAAAAACTGGCTTTTGGTAATCGAACGATTTTCTTAGGAATCATGCTAGACGAGAAATTACAATGGGGACCACATATAACATCTCTTGCAGGGCGGCTAAGCTCAGCAGCTTTTGCTGTTAGGAAGATTAGACAGTTAACTGATGTTGAAACTGCGCGTTTGGTCTATTTTAGCTACTTTCATAGCATTATTTCGAATGGCATTTTACTGTGGGGTCGGGCTGCTGACATTGAATCCATTTTTATTTTACAAAAGAGAGCTGTCAGAGCCATTTATAATCTCCGTCGCGGCGAATCTCTTAGGAAACTATTTTAAAAGATTAATATTATGACAGTGCCCTGTCAATTCATTTATGAAAATATTATGTATGTAAGAAAAAATCTACATCTTTTTATAAAAGATAGACACTTTTTAAATAAGAGATAGACACAATTTTAATACCAGATATAAAGACAAAATAGCACAACCATTTTTTAGATTACCGAAAGTGCGCACACTTTTCATGGGGTACTGTGTTAAATGTTACAATAACATACCTTGCGATATATAATTAATACTAAATGAAACAAAATTTAAAAAAATATAATAGTACTACACTTTGTAAACAAGCATATTACAAATTAAAGGATTATATTCAAAATAATAATGCTTGGAAACATGCTGGTCTTGCTCCGCTGGAAAATTCGTGACAAAATCTACTGGTAATTAACTGCTAATTTAATTATACAGGGTGATCTGAAATTGCTCGTATTCCTCTCGGGAGAAGAAACTATGACTAATTTAGAATGATTTAACCCCTATCACTTGGGGGTCGAAAATCCGCCATTTTCGAGAAAATCTACTTTGTTTTTATTTTTAGAAAAATCCGAATTTTGGTAATTAACATTTAATAAAAACAAAAAAAAACACTTTTTAGCCAAAAATTTTCTATGATCTGATAGCTTACTAATTGACCAACCTCTCTAAAGCTGAAAACTGTATAATTTACTGTTAGATTTAATGTTGTATGTTAAAACTTGCAATAAATTAAAAAAGAAATCTGATAAGTGATGAAGTTTTTTTTTATTAATTTTTAATTATCAAAATTCAGATTTTTCTAAAAATAAAAACAAAGTAGATTTTCTCGAAAATGGAGGATTTTCGACCCCCAAGTGATAGGGGTTAAATCATTCTAAATTAGTCATAGTTTCTTCTCCCGAGAGGAATACGAGCAATTTCAAAGCACCCTGTATAAGTAATTTGTTTTGATTCCATTAACTATCTCGGTACCCTAGGGTCCCTTACTATTTCTTTTTTTCTCTAAGACAATAATGCTACATTTGGTGATTACTATGGCTCACACACTGATTCATTGTCCTTTGAAATGTTAGAGGTGATCATCTACAATCACAATATTGGTATTATTACAATTGGTTTAGCTTTCATTTCTTAATTCGTAGCACTTAATACGTATTGTAGTATTTTGAGTGACTTTTATTGTTAATAGATCGTTTTGAAATTAGCGTATTTTTATGTAATGAATGTAACTGTACAACATAATGTAATACTTAAAAAAAAAGAGTATGTATAGAGTTTCTTGCCCGTTCTTCTCCATATGAAACTACCTTTTGGAATGGGGAACTAGATTCAATAGTTTTAATTAATTGTCGTCTAAAAGTGCCTTTTAACGGTGTAATTGGAATAAATGATTTGACTTTGTCTTAGACTTTGATGTTATTTGATAACATAAATATACCGAAGTATACACCATGATTAGATCCACATAATAATATACCTGATGTACAGCATGATAAATGTGTGTAGTCAAAAATCAAAATGATATGATTTATTAATTACCTGTGACTGGTGTTGAGGCTCGAGTGCGTATATTAGTCCTACTTGTATTTGGTCGCGGCTGTGTTCTGGTGGCTAGCTGACCTGAAACACAAAATAGTATAAAAAACATAAAAAAACCATTTCGGAATAAACCCCTTTCAAACAAAAAAAGAATTTTACAAAACCGTCTATATACGACGGAGTTATGCACATTTAAAAAAAAATTGAAACATCCGAATTGATAACCTCCTCTTTTTTGAAATCGGTTAATAAGAATTTAAAGTATTTATTTTTATGTAGTCAACCAATCTAACCAAGAGGTATCGTGTTACCTACTAACTGGGTTCTGGAGGTCAGATAGGCAGTCGCTCCATGTAAAACACTGGTATTCAGCTGCATCCGGTTAGACTGGAAGCCGACCCCAACACAGTTGCGAAAAGGCTAAGCAGATGATGATTTTTATGTAGTCAAAAAGACAAAACCATTTTGCCTTTAAAACAAAATGTAAACAAACGTATACAACGTTTACAGTTTTTCTGTAGTGTATTTAGTATCAGCATTGCACCCGTGATAAGCCGGGGCGGGTCGCTAGTTAAAAATAATTTAGTATTTGTTTTTATACTTCCGTTTGAATTTTATTTATTATGGAAATGTAATTTTGTTATGACATATTCCGGTTATTCATGTATAAATAAAGTTGTAATTCGAGGTTACTTTTTGAATTCACGTTCTGAAATAAACATCCTGAACTGGCGTCAGATATTTCCTTTGTTTTAATAATATCTTTCAAGTGTTTTCCTTTTGTAACTGTGCAAATAAGGAGAACGGCGATGAAGCGCCGACATGGACTTCCAAAAATTAAAATAATGTGGTTTATTAATTACCTGTGACTGTTGTTGAGTCTCGAGTGTATGTGCTACTCCTACTTGTACTTGCTCGCGGCTGTCTTCTGGTAGCTGACTCACCTGTAATACAAAACAGTATTTAATGAATCCAGGTTACATTCTATATCACTATTATTATTTAAGAGAGGACACCTGCCTAGACAGTTAGAGAGTAAGCGAGTCTAAGTCATGTGAGTTATTTTTTTTTTAAACTTTATTACACTCAATATACACACACCGTCACGCCTGTATTCCCTGATGGGTTAGGCAGAGGTGTACCAAAGTACACCCAAAGTATGCCGGTATGTTTAGGTCCCATATAATAGGGGGCGAACCTATTACCATTAACCGGGCACAAATCAAAACTCCGAGCTGCTACAGTGCATTTCATAGAAAAACTTAATAACACTTTGGAAAACCTTCACCTGGAAATCGAACCCAAGTCCTCAAGCGTAGCAGTCACGCTTAGGACCACTAGGCTAACGATAAATCAAAACTTAAACTTTATCACTTCAGAATTATACCTCCATCAATTTTTTTCACAAAAATTTTGGAAAAACGTGCAAAAAGCAATACAAATAAATGAAATTGAAGTGTCTGTTTGTAATTTCAAAGTAACAGCGTTTCAGCGTTGGAATTATATAAAGTAGATACAATTCTGCGCACCTTCTTGATGTCGAGTATGGGGCAATGAAGGACTGAAGGACGGTCCTACGCTATCCAGAATGTTAGAGGATCCGTGAGAGAACAGCGAACCAATAGCGACCGAACGTGGTCTATTTCAGGGCGATAATCTGAGCCCACTGTGGTTTAGTTTGCCTTCAACACCAAGCACACTACTGGAGGGTTCGTATCTAGGCTATCGATTGAGAAGAGGTGTTCAGGTATATCTCACCTTCTTTACATGAATGATCTGAAACTGTGGAGGCCGACGCTTCTTAAATGCTAAGACCCTGCACAACCGTGACATATGCAATCTCAGGGAAATTTTATTATTTAATGGTAATAAACAAAGAGGGTTACGCGGAAACAAATTGAAACCAATGAAATAGTGAATGAGAACGAAGCCGCGGGGAACAGCTAGTATCTACACAATATTACACCTGACGTATAGTACAGCATGATAGATGTGTGCAGATGAAAATTAAAATGATATGATTTATTAATTACCTGTGACTGATGTTGAGACTCGAGAGTTTGTCCTAGTGTACTTTACGCGACCAAGTACTATAATACTTGGCAGCGGCCGCGTTCTGGTAGCAATTTGGCCTGAAAGACAAAACAGTATTTAAGGAATCCAGGTTCCATTCTATATCACTGTTATCATTTAGGAGGGGACACCTGCCTAGACAGATATCAACATGCATGTGATGCAAATAAGAACCACATATTATATTTATGAACTAACTTCTGAATTATATCCTAAAATCGCCTAGCCTCCATCAATATTTGTCACTATCATTTCTTTCTGAGCAACAAATTCATTTTGGAAAAACATGTAAAAAAATACAAATAAATAAAAAAGTGTCTGTTTGTAATTCCAAATTAACAGCTTTTCACTAAATGTATATGAAAGTACATACGGCACTTACACCAAAAAAAATATTGTCTGTCTGTCTGTTTGTTCCGGCTAATCTCTGAAACTGACACCTCTTGTACTGGTCGAATTTAATGAAAATATATTTTTCATACATTCATAATGATAAAAAGACACAATTCAGCATAGGCGTATATAGGGGGGGGGGGGGGGGGGGAGTGGGCCGTGCCCACCCCAGAATGGTCTTGTGCCCACCCCAGGCTGTAGGGCTCACCCTACCTAGGGATCGCATTGCATCGCATCGGCCATGGCATCTTAGGGGCCAGGCCCCCCCTGAAAACTAACTCTAGATACGCCAATGCAATTCAGACAGATAATACGAACTTTAATGCATAAAGAAATCCTTGTTTTTAGAAACAAGTAAACAATCTGATATTTTTAAACCATAAAAAAGAACTTACATTAACTATTTTGATGTAGTCAAAAAGACAATAGCATTATGTTTCTAAGACAGAATGATTAAGATTATTATTAGAATGGAAACATATAGCATGGTTGGATGTTATTTGATAAACTATACCGAAGCATACACTATGACATATATATACACCAAGATCTACACAATATTATATTATACCTACCTGATGTATAGTACAGTGTAATGTAATGTGTGCAGTCGAAAATTCAAATTTAGGGCCTTATAAAAATAACGATAATTCATAGTTAGCTACCTCTTATGTGACTGACTGAACGATGAAACACTATTTTAATCTGCCAACACTTAGACGGTCAGCATAGAGCATGACATGACCAAATTATTCGACTAAAGAACGAAATCGAACGAACAATTGAGCATAATTGTCAAAATTTACAATAGAATTCATAGACTAAAAATGTCATCGTCACAGCTGATTGTAGCCCGCCATCTTACTTCCGAACTATACTTAAACAACGGGTCGCCGCTGTTTAAATTTTCTGTCACTTAGGCAACATCTCAAGGCTGATTAACGTTTATAGCTAAGATTTTTCACCTGAGACACCGTTGAATGTGATAGCTATGTGAAAAATAATTGATTTTTAGTCAGGGATTTGAGAGTTAATCAATTGATAAGTAGCTAAGTATTATTTAGCGTTATTTTTATAAGTAAGGCTGAATATGATTTATCAATTACCTGTGAGTAATGTTGAGGCTCGAGTGCGTATATTAGTCCTACTTGTACTTGGTCGCGGCTGTCGTCTGGTAGCAATCTGACCTGAAACACAAAATAGTATTGTGTCCAAAAACAACAAAGTATACATTTCGGAATAAACCCCTTTCAAACAAAAAAAAGAATTTGACAAATCCGTCTATATAGGACGGAGTTATGCCCAAACACATTTAAAAAAAAAAATAGTAACATCCCAATTGATAACCTCCTCCTTTTTGGCATCGGTTAATAAGAATTTAAAGTATTTATTTTAATGTATGAAAGAGAAGGGAGTCAGTGATAGTATGACGGTTGACAGGTTGGCATGGAAGAAGAAAACATGTTGCGTCGACCCTAAGTAAAATTAGATAAGGGCAGGAAGATGATGATGATGATTTTAATGTAGTCAAAAAGACAAAAGCATTTTGCATTTTGTCTTTAAAACAAAATGATTAAAAAAATATATTATCAGAATGGAAGCATATAGCATGGTTGAATCTAATTTGATAAACAGTAATAATTCAGTATACTGAAGCATAAATCATGATATACCAACACGCCTGTATTCCCCGAAGGGTTAGACAGAGATTTACCAACGTACACCCACAGTTCGCCGGTATATTTAGGTCCCATGTAATAGGGGGCGAGCGTATTGCCATTAACCGGGCACAAATCCTAACTCCGAGCTGCTAATGAGAATTTTATAGAAAAACCTAATAACACTTTTGCTCGACCTGGGAATCGAACCCAAGACCTCTAGCGTAGCAGTCTTGCTTAAGGCCACTAGGCTAACGAGGCAGATAAGTCATGATATATACATCTAGATAATATTACACCTAATCATGATGTAAAGTACAGCATGTTAAATGTGTGCTTCTAAAAAGTCGTGCTTAAAACCCCAAGGGTTTTTTTTGTATAGATGGGAAATCATCAAATAACTTCCCCCGCCCTGGGCGGGACGGGAGGGAGTGTCAGACTTTTACTGACTAAAACCCATCTGTGTTCCATCATGTGCCCTTTGCGTTCCGGTGGCGCGGTATCTCTTTCGAACAACCCGCAGCCCCGGCAGGCAAGACCACTAGGCTAACAAGGCAGTAAGTCATGATATATACATATACATAAAACACCTCCTGATGATCCTGATGTATAGCAGAGCATGTTAAATGTGTGCTTCTAAAAATTGTAATGATATGGTTTATTAATTACCTGTGACTGAAGTTGTGGTTCGAGTGACTGTACTAGTCCTACTGGTACTTGGTTGTGGCTGCGTCCTGGCAGCTAACAGACCTGAAAGACAAAACAGAATTTAATGAGCCCAGGTTCCATTCTTAGTCCAGTCAAATTAGACATTGAGGGTTGCATTAATTCCCATAGAGGTGAAAATTGGTATGAATGTTCAGAATACTCTTATGAATGAATTGTGAAAAGTCTCCATCGATCAAAATTAAAATGATAAGGTTTATTAATTACCTGTGACTGAAGTTGTGGTTCGAGTGACTGTACTAGTCCTACTGGTACTTGGTTGTGGCTGCGTCCTGGCAGCTAACAGACCTGAAAGACAAAACAATATTTAAGGAATCCAGTTTTCTTTCTATATATATTACTATTTGTATTTAAGAGAGGACACCTGCCTACACAGTTAGGGAATATGCGTGTGATTTAACTGAGAGTCACATATTTTTTTTATAAAGTTTTTAAATAAAAATTATGCCTCCATTAATATTTGTCACTATAATGATTTTATAAAATATATATACATATACCATCACGCCTGTATTCCCCGAAGGGTTAGGCAGATGTGTACGGATGTACACCCACAGTTCGCCGGTATTTTTAGGTCCCATGTAATAGGGGGCGACCCTATTGCCATTAACCGGGCACAAATCCAAACTCCGAGCTGCTACTGAGAATTTCATAGAAAAACCCAATAACACTTTTTGTTCGACCTGGGAATCGAACCCAGGACCAATGAGGAATAATGATTTTCTGAGCAAGACATTAATTTTGGAAAATACAAAATTTATAAAATTGAAGTGTCGGTTTATAATTTCAAATTAACAGCTTTTCACTAAAAGCGTATGAACGGATAAGGTACACAAAATAAAATGAAATCAATAAAACATTTGTCCGTCTGTCTGTTTGTTGATGCTAATCTCTGAAACAGCTGGGCCGATTTTGACGAGGCTTGCACTCGCAGATAGCTTATGTTATAAAGAGTAACTTAGGCTACTTTTATATTGGAAATTGGTGTCGATTCTGTTATGCACAAGCTAAACTTAATTTAGAGTATTTCTATCTTTTTCTCTCCAATAAAACAAGAAAGGGACGGACAGTAATAAGACTTGTCAATTTTAGTTGATCTAAAACCTCTATACAATTATAGTTGACATGTCAGAACGCATTAATTAAAAACACGGAAAAGTTCAAGGCAAAACTAATTTGACATCTCTAACTTAGTTTTAAGGTATTACCGTCCTTTTCTTTTGCTGTATGTTAGTAAGAGATGTCAATTCTCTAATTTTAGTTTAGTTTGTGAACAAGGGAATCGGCACCATTTATTTATTTTAATTAAAAAAAAAGAGGGTAGCGCGTAAAAATAAATTAACCCTTTCAGTGCCCAGCACCCGGCTCGGAATTATCGTTCGACTCGCGAGGCGGGTGCTGGGCACTGAAATACAAATGAACTACTAGACGCGAACAAAGTCGCGGGCATCAACTAGTACAGCATGATAAATGTGTGCAGTGAAACATTAAAATGATATGGTTTATTATTTACCCGTGACTGGTGTAGATGTGCAAGTGAATGTACTAGTTGTGGTACTTGGCTGCGGCTCTGTTCTGGCAGCCATCTGAACTGAAAGACAAAACAGTATTTAATGAATCCAGGTTCCATTCTATATCACTATTATTATTTAAGAGTAGATACCTGCCTAAAGAGATAGGGAATAAGCATGTGACTCAAATATTTCTTTTATAAACTTTATTACTACAAAATTATGCCTCCATCAATATTTTTCAGTATAATTAAATTCCGACCAAAAAGTTATTAAAAAAAAATTTTTAGAGCATTACAATATTTGAAAAGCGTCGACGCCAAATCAAAAAGTGAAATGTCAGTGCCGAGTTACGCACTCGGCACTGACGTGTTCTCTCCGCTTTTTGTCATAAACTATGACGTTCCACCAAGCCCGCCAGAATTGCGCGTTTAAAGTGCCCATGTGGATTGGTAACTTTTAAATTTCTTTTTTTTGGTGTTTAATATTGTTTTTAGTACTAGAAATGTAAATTTTCGAATAAAAACAAAATACACGCATATTCCATATACTTTCTTTTTATCTTCAAATATACTATACTTAGTGACTTTTTATTTATGTAAAAAGAAGGCAAAAAAAAACGAACTTACTTCGCACATGTCCAACATAGCGTGATGGAACAGCTAATGCATTTAACCGACTATTTCGGTTACGGTCTTCTGGTGTAAAATGCCTGTCACAAAGCTTTTTGTTCCGGTATTCTTTGTAATCATCAGGTGTATCGAGCTTTCCTCCAACAATTCTGACCCACTCTCTGAAGCGCTCTGGATCTTTATCTGGATCGGGGAATTTATGGATCGAATAATCTGAAAAGAAAAGTTGCTTAGTTATCAATACTATCTAAAACCAAACAAATGCACACATGCCAGGGAGCTTATACCACTAGAATTAGCTAAGAATCATTTAAAAAAAAATTGGAAAGGACAGATAAAATATGTATGTACAAACATACATTGAAAGCAAAACAACGTCAAAATGATGATAAGTGTCGTGAAGGCCCAGTGGTTAAGGCGCCCGCCTCCCATGCACGAGGTTGTGGGTTCGCAACCGGGCACGGGCAAGTACCAATGTGACTTTTCCTAATTCATATGTACTTTCTAAGTTTATCTTGGACATCACTGACATCGGTAACCATGTCAGAGGCCCTTGAGGCGGTTTAGAAACTCTGACACTAGGGTGTTTGGGGTCGTTAGACCTTACTGCCCACACGATAAGAAGAACGTCAAAATATCCCCAACTCGGTCTCGGAACTGTGGGTGATGTCGTACCTTATAGTGTGTTTGGCGCATGAACCAAACACAATTTTTTCAGGAATTTGGGAGATCATTAGCTAGGTTCTACAAAAAAAAAATTAAAAAAAAATAAACAAAGAAGTTATTTTTAATTAAAGGAAACAACTTTGGGCATTTTTTTCATTTAAAAAAAAAAGTCGTATGTAACCAACCGTGACATTTGGGACAAAGGGTGTATGAGTAGAACCTAGCTAATGACCTCCCAAATCCTTGAAAAAATTGTGTTCAGTTCATGCGCCAAACACACTATAAGGTACGACATCACCCACAGTTCCCAGACCGAGTTGTTATGAGAGTTTCTAACTTTTTCACATATTCTACCATGACAAATAGGATAAAATGATGCCATACAATCTTGAGAGCATAATGACACGTTTCACCATACTCGTATACATATATGTTGGGGGAAATACACGAAATGGAATTGATTGTTGATATAAACGTGTGACTACTATTGTTTACCAAAAATACTTTGTAAAATCTAATATAATTTGATCTAATTTGATTTGATCTAATATTATTTAATTTGATTACTTAGTTACATTTTTCTACCTACTATTTAATATATCATGAATTTAATTAAAGCTTTTATTTTGTATTTTGGATTACGTCCAATGAGAGCAGAGTATAGGCGTCGAGCGGGGTTGAGAAGTAAACTCGCTGAGGGGCGACTTAGATCAACTCTGACATTAGGGTGTGTGGGGCCGTAAGACCTTACTGCCCACACTATAAAGAAGAAGAAGATCATGGAAGGCTTATAGCTTGTTGGCCGGTGAAGGTGAATTGGCGTCGCGAACCCGCTGCTCAAATAGAATTGGTTAATTAACATGTTTAAAAATTAGCTGTGAAGTATTTACTTGTTCAGTGATTAATGTTGTAAAAGTGTTACTAAATTGTAGCAAAAGTGAATACATACTTTGTTTTGAGCTAGCATTACACCCAATGACACCCACCAATTCCTGACTACTAATGATGGAGTCAAGAAGGATGCTGTTTCTTCAACATATGTTCTATGTTAAGGGTTTGGTTTCTGCACTTAGTCCTTCAGTGGACCATTGTAGGTGTGCTGTTGCGGGCGTTATTCCAACCAGCCCACCTCCCTCCAGAAGCAGATAAGTCTTCCCAGTCTCCTCAGGACATCTGCAGGGGAACTTGGTATACCAAGGATTTCTTTGCGGATCTGGGCGACGCCGGCACACTCGAGGAGCACATGCGCCACCGTTTCCTCCGCCTCCATGCTCGCTCTGTACAGAGGACTGTCTACGATGCCTAAATTGTAAAAGTGTTTGTTTAGTGAGCAGTGACAGGTGATGATCCCCGCCACCAGTTGCAGACTACCTCTGTCCAGGCGCAGAAGGCACTTGGTTAGCTTCATGTCTAGGCATGGCATGGCCTCCTTGGGTTACCTGCACCCTGGTGTCGAGGTCCATCATTTCTCTGCTTGTGTATGTGTTGTTACCAAGTGATCCACTGTGTCCTTTGATCCATTAAAGTGTCACAGTATTGCGGTTTATTTTTGAGACACGTTCTAGTGTGTTGTGGCATTCTAGTATTAGTGTCAATGTGATTTGGTTTTTCTTTAAGGATTGGAGTACTGAGGCGCTTTCGGAAAGTATATGGATATGGGTATCCATGACTTTCCTGACCTCTATGGTGTGTGCTGCTTGGATAGTGCCTATTCTCTCCAGCATATATATAAGTTGTGATATATCACCTGGTTTAATTTTGGATATACAAAGACAATATCCTAGACTAAGACGACCCACTGACCAGATTAGCACCCTACTTCTCGAGTAGGGTATTTTTCTGACGACCCATCGACCCTCTTTTCAGCAAAAATCTACTGGGGCTAATACTACTCATGAATACTTACTAGATGGTTCACATCCCAATTCACAGCGTCTAGGCATGTTGATAATGGAAACTCACAGCACAAAATTAGAATTGCGTCTTTTTCGCAAGACAGTGTTCTTAGTTCGTAGGTAACGTCTTTTCGCAACAGTATAAACCGGCCGGTCTTTTTATTGCAAACACTAATCGTAAAAGTCTTAGCGGCGTACGGAGGAACACGAGGCTCAACTCAACGTAAACTGCTGTAGAAATCTGAAACGAAGAAGGCACAAAATGTGCAACAAGAAATACGCGCAAGCAGCGCCGCCCGTTTATTTTGTTTGTTGTTGTTTATTTCATTCTCTTAGTATTGATTGATTTCGACACTTTGACATTTTTATTTTGACACTGACGTTTGTTTTATTTTCTGACTCATTGCCTTTTTGGCCAATCCACAGCTTAATGTAAGATTTTAACAAGAAAAACAAATAGTGAGTTTATAATTCAAATGACTTTATTTCGATACAACCACACAGCGGCACGCCATGGTATTCAGTAGCATGTCGTGTCATGCATGCCGCTTCATTCTACGGCGCACCACCGCGTCCGGCAATCAAGGGATTTTAGCCATTAACATTCAAGGATGGGATTTCTATATGAAAATCTTAATTTGAAAAATATGCGAGATGTCTTGAGTTCGACTCCCAGGTCGAGCAAAAAGTGTTATTGTGTTTTTCTATGAAATTCTCAGTAGCAGCTCGGAGTTAGGATTTGTGCCCGGATAATGGCCATAGGCTCGCCCCCTATTACATAGGACCTATACATACCGTTGAACTGTGGGTGTACTTTGGTACACCTCTGCCTAACCTTTCGGGGAATACAGGCGTCATGTTAAATATTTAAAAATACAATAATTGCACATTTCTGTCTTTTTTATTGTAATGTTTGTAAAAATAAAGCTTTTTTTGTGTAAGTAAATCAATTTTATTATACATATATTTATTTATAATTTTATTATAGGCTAGACTACGAGCAGTATCGCAACCTGAGTCCGGGGCTTGGTTACAGGCGATTCCTTCCCCTCACCTGGGCCCTCTATTGGACGATGACTCTTTGCGTGTGGCGGTGGCTCTCCGCCTGGGCTGTACTGTAAGGTGTGCGAACCACACATATCCACCTGCGGTTCTATGGTGGAGGCCGATGGCCATCACGCATTGAGTTGTCGCCGTTGCACAGGGAGGTTCCCACGTCACCATGCCCAGAACGACATACTCCGCAGAGCCCTTATATTAGCAAACGTCCCCTGCCTGCTTGAGCCTGCAGGTCTTAGCAGGTGTGATGGTAAGAGGCCGGATGGGCTGACTTTAGTGCCCTGGAAGAATGGGAAGTGCCTGATCTGGGACGCAACTTGTGTCAGCACTGTCGCTGTTGGAGGAGTTGGAGTAGGGCAGCGAATGGTTTTGTGGTGGAATTGGGCCGCAAGCTCGAGGAGGCAACCGGTGACTCCCGCACGGGGTCGTTCTTGGTGCAAAAGGTTGGCCATCGCTATTCAGCGAGGTGATGCGGCGAGTATTATGGGCACCTTTGCGCCGGGAACGATTAGGGGCGGGTTATTTTGTGACCTTTGACTGTTTAGTTAATTAATCTACTAGACTATTTAGTTAATTTTTTAGACTATTTATTCACATTTGTATTCTAATTTTATCTTGTATTTAATATATGATATTATTTGATTTTATTATATAGGTACATTGGTGTGCAATTTTGTGGTGGTATGATGTTGGCGACTTGGTTGTGTCTGGGTTTGTAATCTCTTTGGGCTACTGATGCACGTATACCTACATGCGCCTGTGATATATTGGATGGTTTCTGTTGAACTATTGCATTTTTTACTGACCAATAACTTGTTTTTCTGGTTTTTAACTTTTAATTCAAGTTGTATTTGATAAATAATAATAATAAAAAAAAACTACAGGTGTCAGTACATAAGTTTTAAATAATGATTTTCCTATAATTTTTGGTTTCAATGACTTAGTTCTGTATAGGTATCATAAAGCCCTCAGTATCTGGGAACAGATCATCACGTTTAAGCGTTCGACGTTCGACGTTCGTCCACGTTCGACGCTTATTTTTCGACATTAGTTTGGCTCAAATCGTGACTATGTCTTCTTTGTTATTATTGTTTTTTACGTATCTCGGGACCCTAGGGTCCCGGACCTTTGAAAGGCGTACGTAGGGCCGAACCAGCAGGCAGAGGCCCCCTAAACTGCTTTAAAATGAAATTAAACACCAACCGACAATTGGGTAGTCGATAATCAATTGACTTACTTTTTACCCGACTACGGCGAAGCAAAAAGGAGGGTTATGAGTTTGACCGGTATGTATGTAGGTATGTATGTATGGATGTTCATCTGCTCCCTCATAACTTCTATACCATCTATCATAAATTGATGAAGCACGGAAACGTGTAGGATGTAAGGAGTGGAGCATAATGGTTAACAAAAAAAAGAAGGTGTTGTTGCCTTTATGGCGTAAAGTGTCAATGCGGCGCTCCTGACCAGACAATGGCCTAATTTCTACAGTGACCAAGTGCACACACCTGCACATAACAATGCTACTGACTGATGCTGCGATAAACGTGGCCACCACTAGGCTCAACAATATAGAATTATCATCGACTCAAATTAAGACTCGAAAACGAGAATATCGTCTAGAATAACCCTAGTTATACCTGCAGAGTACTTAACCTTCTTAGTTACTTGATCTTCATGTAAATCTGTAGTCTGTGCTTTTTAGTGTCTAAGCGTGACAGATGCAGAGTACCAGAGTACCAGATACCTACGTTTCAATGGACTGAACATTAAAAAGCAGTTAAATGATTTATAAAATACTTACGACATACATTTTAACAACATCTTCTTACCGTATTTTCCTTAAATCTCTGTCATCATAAACTCAACAAATTTGTTAATTATCAGCAATAAATTACAACCCAGAATTATTAAGAAAGTAATAATAGATAAATATGAAAAACATAATCTGAAGAAATACAAGCCATGACAATAGGAACGTGTAATTGTGTAGGTGCTGGTCACGACGTTGGTTCATGCAAGTGTCAGTTTCATACGGGGTACGGGCCCGATGGGATCGGTGGTGTTGTGTGGTTGTCCCAGAGTAACAGCCTTCGTTATTTGTTAAGACGAGACTCTAATCTCACTCGCAGCTTAGATATTCCCTACGAAGAATCTTATTTCAATATAATTATGAAGACTTTCGAAGATGTTTACGACACGTGTACTGGATACAACATGAGGTGACATTTGTTTATTTATTAAAACTTATAAATTTATGAAAAACCACGCTCTAAAAGTATGAAACAAGAAATTATTCTTATCTTCATTCATCTTATCTGAAATAGTTATTGCTAGTGTTTAGAGCATCACCGTGGTATGTCGTATGACGGCTACCCTAAGGGCGCTTTCAATTTAGACGGTTGGTGCCGGACTGCTGCCGTACGGTTGTTACGACCATGAGCCGTACTGCTGCCGGACGACAGCAGTACGACGTAAATCGTCTTATTTGAAGAGATACGCGGCTGCAGTCCGGTCGAATTTCTAAGAAACACGATGCGTTCACAGCACTAGCGAACAACGACTGAGCTGAGACACTGACAGGTTGTTGCCGTTCCGCCAACGGACGTGCGCCGCACTGCTGTCGCACGACTTTGCGTCGAGACATTTTGTATGAAAAATCATAACCGCCCGTGCGCAGTACGACACCCGGACTGCAGCAATCCGGCACCAATCGTCTAAATTGAAAGCGCCCTTATAAAACCCATTTTTTAACTTATGTTTTATTTAAACTAATACTATACATATAGAGGAAAGATTAATTTTATGGTTTCTATTGGACAAACTAAAAACTACTTTACGCTTTCACTACCTGCGAACCAGACAGCTATTGGTTTAATACTCTAAGGCTATATGTGAATCATGGGACAGGGATTAGGTGTTGGTTTTGTATTAAGTTTGTAAACGCACCCTATAATGTCACTGTCAATGTAGTGACATCTGTCATTGATTTTGACAACCCCGCCATATATGTGATTGTGTGTGTGTGCTATCTGTCATTCCTACTTACTAGGGCCAAAACACACACGCAACTTTTAGCATCGGCGATTAAGGCCCACTTTCACCAGAACCACAAAATACATTTAGTGCCTAAACGTATTTAGAACATCATTGCATCCCTGTCACATTGTTAGAAGGTGACAGTGACAGAATAATAATTTAGACGCATTTAGCGCTATTATAAATATGTTTAGTGATTTTGGTAAAAATGGGCCTTAGTAATTTTGATGAAAGTGGGTATTAGGCTGGCCGCACACGCACGGTTTCTTGATAAGGTTTCCTGATTGCGTCGCTTCTCCGTAAACGCACTCATACCTACAACGCCATAAGTTTGAATTCAGCGCGGGCCGCGCCGCACACCGCGACGCCCCGCGTCTCCGTAAATGAGGCCTAAGACTTATGATCAGCACTGGGCGCTTATAGCACGGTAATATAATAATACAGTAGTGTAACTCGGCCGCATGACAGAAATAAATGCCTACAGCCGCGCGGTACGTAAACATGCGTTATGGGCTGCCCGTCTCCAGTATTTTACTCTGTCTGCACCGCGCGCGCACCCCAGGATCGAGGCGCGTAGGTATAGCTCGCGTTTCGTCCGTTTGTATGAAGTTGGAGTACTGTATTATAATATTACCGTGCTTATAGGCTGTTATGATGACAACATTCAATAAAGGGGTTGCTCCCCTGTATTAAATATTGTACAGTGATACGGAACCGTACGTAGCGAGTCTCATGGCTGGTTTTTTCCTTCGGGAAACCGGGGTATACCAAAGTATCATTACACCACGGTAATAATAATATTATCTATGATTACACTATTTATTTATTTCTATGGTTATACTCAGACTCAGGGGGTATAACTGCTCCGTTGGTCTCGTGGTCGCAAGTGCGACTGCTGTGCAAGGGGTCCCGGGTTCGATTCCCAGGTCGAGCAAAAAGTGTTAAGTATTGGGTTTTTCTATGAAATTCTCAGTAGCAGTTCGGAGTTTGGATTTGTGCCCGGTTAAAGGCAATAGGCTCGCCCCTTATTACATGGGACCTAAATATACCGGCGAACTGTGGGTGTACATTGGTACACCTCTGCCTAACCCTTCGGGGAATACAGGCGTGATGGTGATGGTTATACTCAGGTGGCGCCATTGTCCGGGCCATCTCTAACTTGAATAAACGTGTGTTTCAGGTACTGCGCCATCACAGGGTTCGTGAGCCATAGCGGCAACTACGTGGTTCACGTAGTGTACGATGTCGTTAATATAATTTGCTTCTTCCTCGCAAATTTCGTTGTGTTCCTTATGATTGCGAGCAAAACTATTGTGCATTTGTTTTGCGTTCTCTTATTGACCTTGCGGTGGATTTTAAGGTAATCTTAACCACGTTTTTATTCTTAAGCTAAAACATTGTTATAATCCAGTTCACAAGTCAATAATAATTTATGTTTCGTTTAATTATTTCTATAGCATATCGTATAAAGAAATAAATTGTCTAAAAAAGAAAATGTCTAAATTATTATTAACTCGAATAAATCTGCGCGAACCTGCACTCGCAGCTAACTAAAGACCATTAAGTTTGAATCGCACTATACCTTGTACCTCCAGGACAATGGCGGTTGACTACTTTCAACCTTATTGCTAAGGGGTATAAGGGTGAAAAGTGGTTTACCGCAATTGCTCACAATTGTAGCATGGAATAACGTAATACACACAACTAAGTTCTCCGACACGACCGGTAATCGGACCGATTTTCGGGCCGATTTTTGTCAATTTCTTCTCGCCTACGAAGAAATCTTTTAGAAATCGGCCAGATAATTTGTCCGATTATCGGTCGTGGGCGTAAACGCTAAGGGAGAAACAATCAAGGAATTAAAACACTAAGAATTTCCGCTGTATCGTATAAACTCAGATACACAAATAGCCAGACCCGGACCAACTACCCGTAGGCCATACAAATATTCTTTTCCTGCGGGAAACGAACCCGCGAAACGCAGCGCAGAGGCCAATCACTCAGCGACTGCGCCACAACTATAATATGCTACTATAGTTAAATAATCCACCTGTATGTTTTCAGGAGGTCTTGTACAAACACGGACACGTGTGAGGAAATTTCTTCGTGCGGCTACTCTGCTGGGCAGCAGACGGGACGCATCCCCTACAACCCTTACAGTCGGCATATCACTAACAACTACTTTACATACTTCCCACGCAGGAAAAATTATAACTTATAATTTTTAAACTAGTCTATTTTTGTCTCTACACCTATATCATCTATACATGAATACATACTATCACGCCTGTATACCCGAAGGGTTAGGCATAGATGTACCAATGTACACCCATAGTGCGCCGGTATGTTTTTAGGTTCCATATAATAGGGGGCGAGCCTAGAGAATTTTATAGAAAAGCCCAATAACACTTTTTGCTCTAGCGGAGCAGTCGACCTTAGGACCACTAGGCCAACGAGGCAGTTATATCTACATCTACATTTGTATTTTTGTATGTAATTAAAAACTAGCTAAGCTACATTATCACTAAGTAACATAGGCTATATAACAAATCACGCTACGATACACGGGAGCGGAGCAGTAACCAAAGACGTAGGTAACTTAATAAGAATAATAATACCAGCCTATAACTGTCCCACTGCAGGGCAAAGGCCTCTTCTCATACAGAGAAGGCACGAGCATTAATCACCACGCTTGTTCAAGGCGGATTGGCAATTTCAGACTTATATTAATTATAAGTCCAGGTTTCCTCACGACGTTTTCCTTCACCGTTGTCAGTGATGTCCAAGATAAACTTAGAAAGTACATATGAATTAGAAAAAGTCACATTGGTGGCTGGTCTTGCTCGTGCCTGGTTGCGAACCCACAACCTCGTGCATGAGAGGCGGTTCCCTTAACCACTGGGCCATCACGACATTGTAGGTAACTTATGACGGGTAAAATAAGCCACGCGTACGAAGCAGCACGCAGTTCGCTAGTTCTATTTTTTTATACAAATAAATAACTTGAATTGTCTGTTTGTAACGTCAAAAAGGCTTATGCCTTTTACAAAATAAATAATTATGAAAGTTTACAAGGTACAATGCCCCGTTGGTCTCGTGGTGGCGAGCACGACTTTTGAGCTTAGGATCCTGGGTTCGATTCCCAGGTCGGGCAAAAAGTGTTATTAAGATGTTCATTAGCATTTTTTCAGTAACAGCCCAGAGTTTGGGAGTTGGTGGTGTGACACCCCCGTGCTTCTACAAGCACGTATAGCAAGTCCTGCGCCTGATCTCTCCCCGGTTGTGTCGGATTGCCGTCCCATCGGACTATGAGGTTTAGGGAAAAGGGCTTGTGCACTGTAATATCTCCAGCGTCTTGGCTGGTCTGCATTAAGGTTAGCCGCCGTGGCTGGAATCGGTCTGAAAAATACGTACACTTCTTCTTCTTAGCGTATCGATGGCAATTAATAGAATGTTAATAAATATAATTTATAGAATAATAATACAATTTAAATTTTATGTTTGACAAAAAATTCGTACACTAAGGCGCCATTTATTTATTACGTGAGACTATTTTTACCCGACTGCGACAGAAGGAGGGTTATGTTTTTCAAGGGTATGTTTGTATGTATGTATGTATGTATGTATGTTTGTATGTATAATTGTTTGGCACGCTCTGCAGGCTGAACGGCTCGATGGATTTTAGCTTGAGAGGTGTCGTTAGATTCGTATTTACTGTGAGAGTGACACTGGGTATATTAAAATTAAAAAACAAACTAAAAAAGTAAAAAATAAAAAACGGTACTTAATTTAAAAAACTAAAAAACCCGACTGCTTTTCTGATTATTTATGAAAAAGCCCTAAAACAAGAAAGTCGTTGTACCTACCCGATTGCACTTAAAATTGTTGCAGCCGATTCTTATTTTTTCTTATACACGGTGAATTTTAAAGCGTTGCAAAGCTGCAGCGAAATGATTTTGTTTTGGTAGTAGAATCTATTAATAAATATCTTTTTTATGTAAATATAAAAATGGCAGATTTGCAATTGTGAAAAACTAAACTCGAAAGCTACCTCAATCCAATAGTAACCACTTCAAATAATAGGTACCTTGCGTAGCGGTCGAGACTCGAGCGGCAAACGGCGCGCGGCGCGGCGTCGCGCGCGCAAGGTCGATACCCTTGCGCGTATCAACAGCTGATTTGCTGATTTTTAGTTAATTTAATGGAACACAACACTCAAGAAGTTAAACCAATTTTCCCTTCATAAACGGCAGCGCAGCGGCGCGCGCGTAAGGTCGATACCCTTGCGCGTATCAACAGCTGATTTGCTGATTTTTAGTTAATTTAATTGGAACACAACACTCAAGAAGTTAAACCAATTTTCCCTTCATCCTTTTACTGGTTTAGGACCGTCAAAATACTTTTTTACCTACAACCTACTGAACAAGAAATCAAAATAATTGTTTGTTATCTTAAAGAAAATAATTTCGTGATAAGAAGATAGTAAAGTACCTATTTTAGGCGTATTTAAAAAATTGGAATGAACTTATTTACAATGATTTCAATTACCTAACCTATTATTAATGTTTACTATTTACAAAGTACTTACCTACACTTCCCGGTGCTGCAGTAATTGTTCGAAGTGTAAGCCACTACGTTCCACACACAAACGAGCACGTTTTAGTGAATTTGGTTTTAGTTTTAATAATGTGTCTCTGTCACTTCTAATCACATCGAAAGCGTTCACTATCGCAGTCACTAACGCGTCCTGAGTTTCGTATTCATCGCGATATACCAGGCGTTTTAGCTCCGACCACAAGAAGGAGTCCAATGGAGTCAAGTCGGAGTAAAGTCGTCGAGCAGTAGACTCATTGTAATCCGCCCTACCGTACAGGTGCACCATGGCGACGTACTCTAAATTACCGAAATTGTAGTTTCTGTTCATTTTTGTTTACTTGAACTTACAAGTACAAGGTTCGCGAGGCAACTGAGCTACGAGTGCGCGGCGCAACACAGCGCGGCGCGGCGCCGGCGCCGGCGCGGCTCGCCGCCGTTCTTCTTATCTTTTGTTGCGAATGGCGAGAGTGCAAGCAACGCGCTCTAGTTTATACCGTATCACGAGGCACGAAGGCTTATTTTTCTCTGAAAATTTAATTGTTCGCTTTTTCCTTTGTAGGCACCGCGTGGCTTCTAGTTTATACCGTATCACCAAACGCGAGAGCTTATTTTTCTCTGAAATTTTATGATTTTGTTTTTCCTTTGTCGGCAGCTCGTGAGTTTTGAATGTACCTATGTTACGTCTGTGTGTGTCTACCGTGTGTAACTATTGTAACTCACGCTTTCGAGTTAAAGATTATTTTTTTTAATATTTTAAAATAAAAATATGTTTATTTTTTAAGTTTAACTCTATAATCCATTAGTACTACTGAGGGCAAATCGATCTGCCGCGGCTTTGCAACGCTTTAAAAGTCGCCGTGTATAGGTAAGGGGTCAAAAACTAGCAAAAAGAAACGGTAATTTAAAAAAAACGGTAATTTAAAAAACTAAAAAACCCGACTGCTTTTCCAAGTATTTATGAAAAAGCCCTAAAACAAGAAAGTCGTTGTACCCGATTGCACTTAAAATTGTAGCAGTCGGGACCCATTCTGGACCATCTGCAATGTAATATAGGTATGTGCTCTCAATACACTAAGCCTCCATTTCTAGAATGGGTCCCGACTGCTACAATTTTAAGTGCAATCGGGTACGACTTTCTTGTTTTAGGGCTTTTTCATAAATACTTGGAAAAGCAGTCGGGTTTTTTAGTTTTTTAAATTACCGTTTTTTATTTTTTACTTTTTTATTTACCCATTGTCACTTTCACAGTAAATACGAATCTAATGACACCTCTCAAGCTAAAATCCATCGAGCCGTTCAGGCTGCAGAGCGATCCAAACATTTGAATTTAGCGCCAAAAATCCGCCATTTTGTTTTTTTTATTTTGATATACCCAGTGTCACTCTCACAGTAAATACGAATCTAACGACACCCCTCAAGCTAAATTCCGTCGAGTTGTTCAGGCTGCAGAGCGTGCCAAACAATTATACATACATACATACATACTCTCGAAAAACATAACCCTCCTTCTGGCGCAGTCGGGTAAAAAGAAACAAAGGTACTTGCTCGTGCCCGGTTGCGAGCCCACAACCGCATGCATTAGAGGCGGGGGCGCCTTAACTACTGGGCCACCGCGACGACTCACCGCGCATGCCCCACTCGCAGTTTATTTATTGAACTTGACCCAGTTTCAGACCCTAGATCAGACCCAGATGCTAAGTATTTGATATAGCGCCATCTATCATCGAGTAGCAACATCAACAATCTGAAAAGGAGTATCTAATGAACTTTTTTATAAAACAAGACGTTCTTCTTAAGAAGATTGTTATAATATTCATTGAAACAAAAACAGCTCTTCCATACAAAATTACAACAAAATTAACATCCTTCTTTTTTTTCGTACCTATATCATGGTAAACGTTAGAGTCATCATAATGCGTCATAAAGGGGAATGCCCTTGAATGATCTTTTGGAATACGATCCAGCATTGACATCTAATCATTAAGCTGTGACAGTGAAATTTATTTGCCCTTGCACCTCAATATAATAAGATCATGCAAACATAGTGAATCGAAATAAATCGAAACCTTAGGCTCTCTTCGTTCACGAGAAGAACAATATGCCAAAAACCGATAAAAAAATCGGTCGTGGGTAAAGAGCTTTACTGACCAATATTACGTCAATAAGTTTACTAAATTTGTTTTTTTCCAATACTGTGAAGTTAACGAAGCGCTAAACGATGCATAATCATTATTGATGACGGTTTATTTTCTCCTTTTATGGTACTGAACCTTCTGCGGAACTCCCTGTACTCGTGGCCTACTAGCCGTTTATTTATTGAACTTGACCCAATTCCAGAAGCGGACGCAAAGCATTGTAGGTAGCGCCACCTATTATCGAGTAGCGACATCAACAATTTTAAACGGAGTATCTATTACATTGGTATAAAAACAAGTATTAAAAGTGTTTTAAAGTATTAATATTATTTTAAAGAAACATAATTAAACAGTATCTTATAGTTACAACATTTATTGACTATTCTGTAGCATGTTATAGAAGTTTCCAAACTTTTTGTTTACAAAATGTACTCATAGATGGCGTTAGATGTTCATTGGACGCAGCTGGGGCAGCCTTGATTCTCTTTCAGGGTTTTCAGGCGTGACCATTTGTTATGTATGACTTTATGTAATGGCTGGCTCCGCCCTCCAGGTGAAATAGCGAGCTACAAGCTAAGAGACGATAAGAGACGACGATAGATGCATTGGCGCAGCTTTACGAGTGGCCACGAGGTCGCTCTTGACTCTTTTTCATAGCAACCTATCTCTTTCAGGTTCGGGTGACCTCGGGCCGATGCACGTGTCGTAAAGTTTATGAAGTTCCATGTTCGATACAAGTTCTGCATAACATTGACCACGTGCACCGCGATTGCAAACAAACGTTTATCAACTTTTTTGTATTCTACTTTCGGAGGTTTTTTTTACAGTTGGTTTAGACTTGTATTATTGAAAAACTGTTTTTTTATAGCGCCAAACCGAAACTGTGTAAATTTTTGGCAAAACAGCTAATCCATGTTTTGTCGAGCCCCGTTTGAAAACTGGGGAATGCCATGCTATTTTTTTAAAGAATAGACATATTTGTTTTGTTTATTAGCATTATTTATTTACATGGTTTGCATTATATTTCAGGATAATAATATGTTTTCAGGGGTATGGCACTGAAAACAGATTAAGTTTCTCCGCACACGAACGTATTTTTGACAAATTATTGGGCTAATTTTTTGACCAATTATCGGGCCAATTTTTTGACAGATTTCTTCATCAAGCGAGTAGAAACTGTCGAGAAGGAAAATCAGTAAAAAAATTGTCGTTGTCATTTCCCAGCTGCATTTTCTTTTTTCTTTAATGTATAATTATCCCTATTAATGTTACTGATGGGGAAACTTTTTCTTCACTTTCTCTAGGTCATAATTAATTCTCAACTACCTTTTGCAAATTCATGTAGATGACATTACATACTTACATTCCCGTCATCAGGTCATCAGCTCCGCGATGGCATCAAGAAGCCCATCTGTTCCAGAGTTTTTAACTTCTTTAAAATTAGTTTCGGTGTTGGGCACTTGTATGTCTATATAGAAATAATAGTATGTAAGATAATCTAAATTAACATTATAAACATATAAAATTGAGAACTGAACTTAATATATTTTTTTATATTTTACGCTATTGCTATTAAAAAACAAAATTATTGTGACTTTCATATGGCAATGAGGCAGCTGTCATATGTCAAATTTAATAGTTGACAGCTGACAGTTGTTGAGACATTTAGATACGTTAAGTTTATTTATTTTTAACCCCCGCCGACTCAAAAACAGGGATGTTATAAGTTCGACGTGTCTGTGTGTCTGTCTGTGACATCATAGCTCTTAAATGGGTGAATCGATTTGAATGCGGTATTTTTATATGAAAGCAGGTGTCCTAGCGATGGTTCTTTTTAGATATGTTTTATCAAAATCGGTGAAGTCGTTTCATTGTTACCAGCGCTTTTGATGGTTAACTACGATAGGTATCTTAGGCGCATAACGAGTATTTAATTTCAAGAAAAAAAAAATAAGTAGTTATCTATCGGAATTAGGGTCTGCGGGTAATTTAAAAGGAATGAAATTAAAATGTTTTGTTTATGTCACTCCTGACACAAAAAGCTCTAAAAAAAGTAAAAAATATTGTGTATTATTTATTTATTTATTTAAACTTTATGCACAAAAACAAGTACAAAGGCGTAGGTGTAATATTATAAAAAAAAATAAGTAACCCCCGTTACCTATTTTTTGTTTAATCATTGTTACTTCTCTATTTTTATTTTCACTGGCAATATTAACTGATGCTATCTATATAGGAATAACTTAGGCTATCTTATTTTAGAAAAATAAGTTTATAGAAAAATCCAAAACCACAATCTCCAACCATACTACAATCTGTTTTAGTGCAAAATTTCTTCCAGATCCGTTGAGCCGTTTAAGCGTGAAAGAGTTACAAACATCCACCCATCCTCACAAATTTTCGCATTTATAATATGAGTTGATGTAATTGAATTAACTGAAAATATGAAAGAAGGTCATTCAAGATTTGCGATGGGACTAACCTTGGAATCGGGAAAAAAATATCAGCTGATCCATACGTTTTTTGTTAATTTTCTCAACAAAACGTATTTTATTTTATTCCAGATAGATAAGCTCTTGACCCGACAAACTCGACAATAGAATGACCTTATCCAAAAGAAGCATGTTTACTCTAACTTTGAAGAATATGTATAGATTA
Organism: Caradrina clavipalpis; assembly: GCA_932526535.1. NCBI lineage: Eukaryota > Metazoa > Arthropoda > Insecta > Lepidoptera > Noctuidae > Caradrina > Caradrina clavipalpis. The sequence continues at coordinate 2,879,122 of OW052087.1, forward strand.
GCTTATTTTATTTTAATAGATTTCAGGATCATTGTACAAGATATTCATGATGATGAGTTCAAAGACCCCTTTTCAGGTTTTCAGTATATAAGAGCGACTACATTCACGTGCCGCCTTTCAGGGGCTGAAAGTACATAAGACTCGTGTTGCATTTTTTAGAGAACAGCTGATTTTTTTTTCATATTTCGGAGTTGGTTCCATTATAAAAGTTGTTTATATTCATGAGTACTTTTACTCCCTAAAAGATGGCAGGTGAATGAAAAATAATGTCATCCTGTGTAGTTTCCACTATGGTTCGATGCCATAGCGTCTCCACCCACAGCCAATTTCTTGTTCGAATATCGGGCCGACTTTTGACAGATTTCTTCGTCGGCAAGATGAAGGCTGCTTACGACCGATTTTTTTAGCGATTATTGATCCGATTTCCTCTAGGCGACAAAGATATCTGTCAAATATCGGTCCGATAATTGGTCTCAAAATCGGTCGAGTAGGTACAGTTTCGAAATCTGTCAAAAATCGACCCGATAATCGGTCAAAAAATCAGTCGTGTGCGAAGACGCAAATACTACTACGTAACAAAACTTGTATGCTTCTACGAAGTTTCAGATACCCCTACGACCTCTGTACAGTTGCATGAACGGTTAAGCCATTTGTCCGCCGGGACGTCACTGAGAGCAGTACCTAAGTAGCCATACAGAGATTTACTATGGTCGCGTGTTCGCCGTAGATATGTCCATCACCCGAGCGCCGTTATCCCAGCTCCGGCCTCCAATAATCTCGTTTAAATCCCGGTGACAGGCAGCAGCGGTGAACTGCCCTTAAGAACAGTGGCATGCTACAATAAACAGGGATTTGAAAAGTCGTTTCCCAACATTTTTTTTTTCATTGTCATTTGTTTAGTCTGGGTAGATTGATAGTGTGACCAGCCGTTATTTCGTAACAGACTACTTTGTAGTAGCTTGTGACATGACATCTACTGTCATTGTTGACAGTAGATGTCATTTTGACAGTACAACGATATCCATTGCGTTATTAATGCTAAAGAGCAGGCGAATTTATCAAACGTGTGAAGCAATGGATTTTGCTGTATTGTCAAATTGAAAGGGATTGTCATTATGAGTTAGTTATGCAGTTAGTGCTGAAACGATAGTCGGTATCATGACTGTTATTTTGATAATTGCGTTTATCTAGTTTTCGAACAGATTTTTTTTGTACTAACGAAGGAATGGAATTTATTGTATTGTGTGAATCAAAATAATTGACATTGGAAGGGGGGAAAGTATGCCTGTTTTATAGGATTAGTTGACTTTTTTTGTGTGAAAATGGTATGAGGCTTCCTTTTAATGATGAATAAAAGTGGTTCAACCACCTTGTTGCTACATGTCTTGTAAATTTGAACTAGTGAAATGATGGGCCTATTCTGTAATAATTTCGCTCGCATCTGATTAAGTGAAGTGAGCTCGAGGTGAGATATTATCACGCTCATTTCACCTATAAATTCACCGAGCGAGATTTTTATAGAATACCCTTGCTGTTATAATAATATGGTGTATCATAGGGAACTTGTGTGAGTTTAGTAATATGATAATCATTCAAAAAATTTAATTATTTAATTAATCTTGACACAAGAAATATGTAATAGGTATGATGTTTGTGTGTAAGTATGTTGAAATATATTTTTTATATGAAATGTGAGAAATTATGTTGTTGTATTGTGTGTGCAATGTTTCAAACAACCATGAACATGGGACATAAAGGTGAGAAGAGAAACAACAGAAATAGTTTTTTTTGTTTATTTTGCCTTTTTATAACAAGTAGTTCCAATAAAATTTTACAAGTTTATTTTGTACAAGTACGGAGTATCCTCCGCTTATTGAAACTCAAACGCATCAGATATTTAATAGTGGCATAAGTTGCGGAGAGTGCTTTTAGAAAGTAACAGGGCATATACTAGCGTTTGTTGATCTGTGCGTCCGTACGCCGATCGTCGCCACGAGACAAAACCACCTAAGTACCTTACATACACAACAATGTGGTCGAGAGCCCATTAGATTACAACCAATGTGGACAACATCTGTTTGTTTGCTCGTTTGTCATTTTACTGCAGAAATATGCAGAATAAAAAAACACGTAATTTTTTGAACGTTTATCTGGCTTTAATGAGGATTCTATTGAATGCCAGTGGTGTTAAGTAGTCATATTGAAATTACACTTGGTAAAAGTCAATATAAAATGCAAACTTGTCTTGGTAGACAGTCTATCTTCTTCTTATTTCTGTCTGTTTAAAAATATCTGCAGTAAAATCATAAACATTTCCTTAAGAAAAATTAGCAACACGACTTCTCTTATTCTCAGTTTACAGACACGAGCTTCTTACTTGTCACTTAAGAGTTTACTAACCATATCTACCTGTCGCTTACTCAATATTATCGGCCTCTATAAATTTCTATTCACTTTCACTACAAAATATGTTTACACGTGGTAAGTGACAAGTCACAAGCATAGCTATAATATCTCCTGTAAACCATAATGCATGCCACAGTATCCATTTCATCAAATATTTTCATCAAGGCAATCCAATACAATCGATCCCTTAATAATATGTTGTGTAGATGATATAATATATAATATAACCAACTTTAAAAAATCAATTCCAAAATCTATCGTAACCTTTTTTTAACTCTTTTCTGTATTGTGTTGCTAATTATTCCTTTACATAATAGGAATAAGGACGACTCAACGACTTCGTCAAAACTGCATACAATTGTTTTCCTTTATTTTTCGTATAGCAGTTCCGACGAAACATTACTCATATAACATAATTACAGACTCGATAATGTTTGAACCATTCGTACATAGGACGCTGGGAACTTGGGAGATTTTAAATTCTAATACATCGAAACGTTTCAGTTCAATTTGCAGAAAAATTACAGCCATATTGCAGTCTTTATCTCATCGTATTGTAATGTTGATCCTAACTGGATCAGTTTCTTTGTAAGTTTTTGAACCAAGGTCAACGTTGGTACCCGAGGCCTTGTCCTAATATAATGCGGTTACGCGAGCAACGCGCAGTCGCAGGAGCTCTACAGCAGCGCTGTGAACAACATCGTGTAGTCTTCAATCCGTAGGTACGGTCAGAGCTCCCGTGGACGCCTAAGCCTGCGATGGTCGCGTAATCGCGTTGTGTTAAGATGCCATCAAACTATCTCGATCGCATACCTCTAGCATACTGGTTATAATCGTAATGGGCCCCTAAGTTCAATCGATCCAATGCTTACCACTTCGAATTTATCTATCTCCTTGCAACATGATACGTAAACAATTGTAAGCTTAAACATTTCAAACCTAACATTTCAGCTATAATATAATTTGACTATAGGTAGGTGTATATATAAATATCTTACAACGACTATTCAGTTTAACAGAATAATTGATAGTTAATATTTAACATTTAACAATGTGTAACGCAACACAGTTCACAACGGTATCACAACGCTGCATATTATAAAAAATATAACACAATATATTATTTATTACATATCTGAAAATGTAACACAGCATTATATATTCAAAATGGTAAACTTCTAATCCGTCGCATTGGTTCGACTGAATCTTGTACAGATTTGTACTTATTTTAAGTCTATTTACAGTTACTCGCTATCGCTTGCCCGAAGATAAACGGAAACATATTCAATGCTTACACAGCTCGATGGTGTAAACTTACCTAATGATAAGGGTCATTATTGTGTGCACATTCACAGAGATCACAGCCTTCAGAAGTGTAACTAAAGTAGTGTGATGCGCACTGATCGGTAGCAATGTTACATTAACTTTATTAATTCGACGGTAACGTTACATTTACGAATAATTATTGAATTGATTATTATTTATTGAGTTTATTATTTCAATCATAAATTAAATTTACGTCCCTTTAATGTACTCTTCAGTCTAATGTGACACGGCATTGTGGCGATGTTACATTTACCAAATGTAACCTAAATTAATAATTGTAAAATACAATAAAATAATGTCGAATCAGTACGCTTGTTATTTCTATATGCGTATGTAAACAGAAACTTACATTGTGCGTTCTTTAGAACATACTTGTGCTAATTTTGCGCGATCTTCGAATTCGAACAATCTTCGGGCTTTCGACCGTAAAACTATATTAATAACACCAAAATATCGGAACAACCAATAAACGTTGCTTTAGTCTAATTTATTTTATACTATTTGATTTGGAGACACAGTCTCTATAGCTACCGCCAATAGCATCTGCTATGAGATCTAGTGATTATAGTGCCGAGCCCTACCGCCCGGCGCCGGGGGCACCGATCTCATCGAGTGCCACCCACACCTCACTAACATAATAATAACATTTATCCATAAAAATATAACTTACAAAAAATCTACTGTGACTTATACGATACAAAAATGTCGAATGCTACACCAATTAAAAATTACATCCCCATCTACTTATTGCTTATAAATTAAAAATGACATTATTGTTGCAAATTGTACAATTATATCTTTTTTTTTATCATTATTTATTATTATTTTATTTGGAAAATATTTTAGTCTTATAGTTAATTTAGAATTAAGACGACCGCGGGATGTGTTACACGGCGGCGACGTCGTTCCGAACGCGCGATTGTGTCGCGCTGCGTCGCATCTGTGTAAGACACCCTGAAATCTTTCGATTTATTTTAATATCCCTCGATTGCGAGTTGCTTTAGTCGCGAATCTGCCGCGACGACTAGACCACTCATACACGAGATGACAAATCATTTGAGCCAATTATTGCGTTAAATGATAGCAGTCATCGTCAGCGACGTACAACACACATTTTTTTAATATTAGGCCGTGCTTACTGCACCAATCACGACACGCTAGAGATCATCTTAGTCTTAATATATTGAATTGAGCAGTACACGGACGCACGGACGCACAAATTGACTATAACCCTGTAGTAACTACTGAAACCTAACTAATAAGTAATTAATTTTCTTCTCTTTCTAGGGGCGTATAAGTTAAAAGCATTACATTATTAAAGTCTCCACAAAATTGTATAACTTACTATAACGCTATTCATTTTTTATTCATCAATTAAAAAGATAATAATTTCTCTTACTATCTCTTATGCTACAAAAGAATTTGAACATAATGTATATTAACATAAAACTTTGTATATGAGGTTATATTTTGCTATGTAACGTATATAGATATACTTCTCATATTATCGTAATCAATTCCCGAATGCAAACTATTGCAATCTGTTCACTGTTTCGTAAATATTTATTCCATCTGTCGTTATAACTAATAATATCGGTCATCTGGATATGACTTCATCTATCATCATTTGTATATAACAATAATTATGAGTAAAAAGATAATAAAAACGTTTGTAAAATAATTTAATATAATATTTCGATAAATATAATAAAAATCAACAATACAATAAAGTCACAGCATGTATTTACATGTCTCTATACATGTTTGTGACGTCACGTGCAACGTCAGCACAAGTACAGTCATCGTACCCATTTTAAGTGTATTTTTCTACATAGGAATAGTTGGCTTTTAGACCAGTGCGTACAGACAGCCAGGAAAACGAGTTCTCCTCTCTTGACTCCTAACCGGCTTGCTCCTAAGTAGTCGATAAAAATCTACTATTTTATAATGAATCTCCCGCGCCGTCGAAACATACTTATCAGTAAATATATAAGTAGGTATCAGAAGCTATAATCTGTAGACCGTAATTACTGAACCCCACATCCGACCGAAGTACTCGATAATATTCATCTTGAAAAGATCTATTTAAAATGGGTACAAGAAATGATGGCACTTTACAGGGTTACCTATGCATTTTTTTTTCATAAATTATGTCATAAAATGACGACTAAAGAACTATGTATGTTTAATTTACGCCGTGACTTATTACCTAATTTCGATTTATACCTAATCACATCGATTTAGAACATTTGTTGTGTGGTAGTAATGGTGGCACGGCCGCCGGCCTGGCGTCTGAGCCCATGAAACAAGAAGCTGGCGGCGGCCTTGATCGGGCCGACTAGAGGCGCCCTCGCAGCGGTCTCCCATTGTCAGACATTGCCGGTGGCGGGGAACCTCGGCGGAGGCAGCGGCGGCGGCGGCCGCCCCGCCTCCCCCCCACCCGAAGACTGCTCCGATACTGAAATGCATAGCTTAGTTATCGCCACCACCCTCTGGCCTTACATCTCGCGCTGACCTTAGGATACGTCTCTGATCATTCTACTCTAACAACCATGGGTTCATCAGTCCCTCTAAGAATTCTTAGTGTTGCAAGCTTTGTGTTCCACCAGTTCTGTATTATCTTAATCATGCGTGAGCCAGTAGTCAGATGGTACCATGTCTTATAACCGAACTTACTATCGCCTGAACCCTGTCTTAGCTCAGATGATCGTTTCTAGTTCGGTTATTCATTTGCCGCTTTGGGGTTGGTATGTGTGAGGGAAAGTGTTTTTAGAAGGTTTGGCAGTAAAAAACATTATCTTCGTATGAGTTTTAATAAACGACTGGCGTTTTTACAGTGGTTTATATGACTTAGAGCTAAACTTACAAGATACGTAATACATTGTCTCCGACCAAACATGTACAATATGACTACGCGCTACAGTTCTCCCCCCTCAGATTTAACCATGAAGTTTTTATTTATTTCTCCCCAAAGGAATACTATGAACTAATTACTATAAATATATTAACAATAAACAAGTTGAGTTACAGACAATTGTTTTACTAGACTAGAGCGTTCACATCAGTTCCTCCGTCACACGTTGTTTGCACTACACTACACTATAGTAATGTCTGTCTGTGGTTTGCACTCGTAATATTTGCTCGTAGGTTGGCCATCCCTTGTGGTTCGCCGCTATCTCGTCGTGTGATTGCGCGGTTAATGCGTGTTTCGGCGGCAGCTGCAATAGTACCACCCTGCGTAGAGGGTGAGAATAGGGTTACATCGTCTGGGTAATAGCAAGTGGTTCTTCCACTGTGGCTTCGTCGCCAGCGGCTGCGCTGTTCTGCGCAACGATGGTCTTTTTGCTAGCTGGCTGGCTGAAGTGGTGACTGGTGTGAAGTGCAATGTAGTGTGCATTTGTTCACGTGTGGTGGCTATAGGAAGTGTGCAGCGCCGATCATGAAGGCATCTTACACGTCGATTCTCAGTCTTCTTAGCGACGCGGTCTCGTCACAGCAGGTGCGCGGCAGTGCCGTAGTGCTCAAAGTGCCGCGAGGTTCGCCGCATGTGGGACAGTGTCGGATAGCGATGTTGGGCTCTCTTGGCGTGGGACCATTATCTATAGATAAGCTGGTTTAAGACAATCAAGTGACCATATGGTTTGCCTACCGTTGTTGTGAAACAATTGGGATGTCGTGTTAGCTCTAAGTGGGTCTTTATACGGTGGTACTACAGATCGTCTTGCTGCATTCCTAGCAAACAGATGAGTGTTAACGGTTGCAGTACCTATTATGATATAGTATTATACTTTTAATGCAAAGCACATCCCATACACGTGAGATCCTGTAGAATCATACAGGATCATACATTTATTTAAGAGAATAAGTACCTACGGAGGTTCTTGCCCATTCTTCTCCATATGAAACTACCTTTTGGAAAGGGCCTACTAGATAACATTCTTTTATCTTGTATATGATGTTAATGGCCTATGAAATAAATGATATGACTTTGATCTCACTTTGGTTAAATCTTTATGACGGAATTCAGTATTGTGGTTTTTACGTGATCTTGAATGGTAGAGGGTAGGAACGGGTCACAAGGAATTGGTCAATTGTTTTATGTAGTTGCTTTCGATAGTATTGGAAGGCTTGGAATGAAACAAAGTCGAAAAACTTGGTTAGGACAGACTTGGTCCCAGATATAATTTTATTCTTTTTATTCTTTTTTATTCTTTTTTATTCTTTTTTATTCTTTTTTATTCTTTTTTATTCTTTTTTATTCTTTTTTTCTGTTTTTTTTTTTCTTTTTATTTACCTAAACCGGCCACTGACTTATTACGTCAGTCAAATACATAAAAAATATATTTAACGACATTCTCACTCTCGTTAAATTGCTGAGTATAACCCTAGGAGTACAAAAGAGTGGATGCCGCCATTTTGGAAATTGTTGCACGGGGAGGAGGGACCTGTTAGAGCAGTGGGTCGACGCCTGTGGGGGAGCGGTGATGCTTATGCGAATCCCGCACCCCCGGCCATAGGTAGAGGTGGAATACTGTGGTAGCAGGTAAGAGTCCGGTAAGCCCCTCCGTTACCCCCACGATGGAGGAAGTCCATGACGATTACCATCTCGCACCAAAAAAAAGAAGTACTAAAGATGATTTTCGTAACCATTCTGTAGGTACTATTTGAACATTTAGCAATAATAGTAGTTTTTAAGATACGGTATAGACTTTCGATCTTGCCGTTCAAATTTGGTTTTTATGGTTGTATGGGTTCTATCGAACTCGCTCAATGCCAAGTCTTGCTGCCGCTGCCGAAATAGATCTGATTCGAACTGAGATGACCTTGATATGTCTTGAAGTTATACCTACTACAAATAGATTGAGAAACCCAATGCTGTACAAGTACCTTAGCAATCGTTTCAACTGTTACATTTGACATTTGAAATCCTTTGTTAATGGAAGTGGTATTTTTTTTGAGTTGGGTAAGCCCTTGATTCTAGTCTTGGTCATAGGTGATATGGAGAAAGTTTACAATGGAGTGAGCTTCTCTAGAATGATGAAGATGTGTTTAAAACCTTTCCTGTGTTGTTAAATTCGCTTATCGGTGTTAGGGCTTTTTATTTAACTTATGAGCTAGGCATTGCTGAGCAGCTGAACCAGGGCAAATGTCACACGAAGGGTTGTCTTTTTTTTATACAGATGCTACGTCGAGACAGCCGTGCTTTACACTAACCGGTACGGCAGCAGGACGACAAAAGTCACGTAAGAGACAACCGTCTGAGTACCATCCGATATGTCCAACGCCCACTGATCCAGAGTCGTAATAAAGTGTAGAATTTTACATTTTCGACAAGGAACCATACGCCTTTACCACCTCGTCTTAGGTACCTCGATTTTAGGAAGCGTTTGGTTGCTGCGACGCCAGGGTGACTCAAGTTTTGTTAGGTATTGATGGCGAGTTTCCGAAGTCTAGATAGATACTAATGTATATAATTAATTAACGTTGGTCCTTCGCCTGATCCCTCCCCGGCTGTGTCAGATTACCGCCCCACAGGACTATGAAAGTAAGGGAAGAGGAAGTAAACTTGTTTGCGCACAAGATTGTGCACTTTAATACATTTTGCGTACTTGTCTAGTCTGCATTACGATTAGCGGAGACAGATAACGACCTGGAGAATACATTGTTTTTGTACTTTACCTCCGAAGCAAGCATTGTGACTGAACTTAATTCAAGTTTACCATTTTTGCCTTGCCAGTTTACCATTTTAGATTTTATAATTTTGAATTGTGATTTTTGGGATTTTTGGATTGCTCATTCGACCGTCCATCTGTTTGTACCTCTGCCACAATGGTCCAACGGCTAAACCGTTGAAGTCTTCATATTTAAGTATTACCAAGAAATACATTACCAAGAATTATTTTAAAATTTTAGTGAGGATGGTTCTCATACAGGTGAATGGGGGGGGGGGGGGGGTGATGAAAAGACATTTAATTAACTTATTTATTAAGGATCTCCAACAATACATACAAATCATGACATACAAGCATGACATAATGGCACGATGATAATATCTCATCGATTCGGGGATGATGAGTAGGCGACGGTATCGGCTAATCTCCGGAACTGCTAAACCGATTGAAACAATATTTTTCCATTATATGTCATTATCTGCCTAGCCTTTTCCCAACTATGTTGGGGTCAGCTTCCAGTCGAACCGGATGCAGCTGAATATCAGTATTTTACATGGAGCGACTGCCTATCAGACCTCCACAATCCAGTAATGGGTAATACGATACTCTTGGTAGGACTGGTTGTGAGAATTTCTGGCTTCTGACTAACAGTAACGACTGTCAAAGATCTACAAATGACAGCCGGGACCAACGGCTTTACGTGCTTTCCGAGGCACGGAGGAAACTCGCTATGGTAAATGGTCACCCATCCACAGACCAACCTCGGCAAGCGTGGCCTAACCCGGAAGATCGGTCTATGCGGCTGTAATTATTTAGCCACGAGCTCCTCCTCCTTCCATTATATGTATATCCCGTTTATCAAGGAATCTTATAGGCTATATTTGTAACTTCATACTACGACCGACAGGAGCAGATAATTAATCAAAGATTAAACTTAACGCTGGTGAAACCGCGGGGTATAGCTAGTTGAGAAATAAAGTATGTCTTAACCGCCTGTGTGAGTGAAGGCCTGAGTCTGAAGAAACCTTTATAGAGCGAATGTTAATAGCTTGTGGTCTGTCTCTACCTTCTGCCAAATGAAATATTTTATTGCCATGTATGCTAAAATTGAATTGTTGACTTCAAAAATTACAGCTGAATTGATAACCTCTTCGGGTATCAATTCAGCTGTAATTTTTTATTGGTTTCCTTCGTACTCCTTTATTCATCAACCGGTTTAGAATATTCATTTTCTGATTTTTTTTAACCCCCGACTCAAAAAGAGCGAACCGATTTGAATGTGGTATTTTTTATTTGTAATCAGGTTTCCTAGCTTTGGTTCATAGATATGTTTTATCAAAATCGGTTCAGCCGTTTCAAGGTTATCAGCTTTTGTTAGCTACGGCAGGAAAGTTTATTCTTCTGTTGGGGGTTACCTAAAATTTTTAATTTTATTAGTTGTTGAACTCTGATTAGCATCGACCAAACTGCAAAGCAATATATCGGCAGCTTTTAATTGGGAAAAGCCCGCCACACTGTTCCCAAACCACTGCAACTTCTGTAAGCCAGAATCAACAGTGGCGACCACAAGAAAAGCGCCGAGGCAATGAAGCTCGACGAGTCCCGGAGAAACGATTCAACTGTCTTGGATCCCGCAATGAAATTAATCAGAAAAGATTAGCGGAGGAGTAAGAAAAGCAGTAGGTTCTTGTGGATTTCACACAAATATATTAAACTAGCTGTATACCCTGCGGTGTTACCCGCGTTCAGTTACGTCTTATGTTATTGCTCTGCTCCCGTTGGACGTTACGTGATCTTCTTTACTCATATACCTTTCTCTTGAATCTCTTCATCATCATCCATCAATCTATATCCATAATTCTATTCTATCATCATTCTATCATTTTCATCATCAATTCTTTTTTTCTTTTGTTTGAATCTATCTATTGATGAAAACGCATCGAATTTCGTTGCGTTGTTTAAAATATCAACTTACAGACGGTGGGAAGCGATTTTGTTTTACTTAATGTAGTTTTTTTAATGTAAAGAAAACTATAGCCCTAGCTTTGCAAGCAACAACTCTTTGTGTTGATATAGAATAATACCCCACTAATCGGCAGATTCTAAAACCACAGAAATCACACAGCGGCTTCAGCCAAGAACTGTCACTGTAATCTAAGTTAACCGTGATGGGTGCGTTCTATTTGGCAGAAACTTGATTATCCGAAACCTATTTGGCATAACTCACTTCGCATAAACTTCTTTAGACGAACGTTTTTAAGGCATAATATTTTTATAGCATAATTATTTTTTGGCAGAACGTTTTTATATCCGAATTTAAAATGGCATACTCTTAAGATGGCAGAATTTTATTTGGCATAATTAATTACCTTTGGCATACTTATAATTTCGATTAGTATAACTTTTATAAAGAGCGAGCGAAGCGAGCTCGGGAATTGGGGCACCCCGACTCGGACAGGTTAGGTTAGAAGGGGATGGCGGAGTCTAAAGAGCGAGCGAACGAGCTCGTGGTTATTTTTTTTTAAACCCTTGAGCCCCGCGTAGCGCTGCTCCCCGATTATGCTTTTTGAGCCTCGAAGGCTCTGGATCTATCTCTAGGGACTTTGATACGAAATGTATGCCAAAAGACGATTCTGCCTGTGAACTTTCTGCGATGTGATGGTTCTGCTTTTTAATTATTATGGAAATGAAATTTATGCGAAATGAGGATTCTGCCATACAAAATTAAGAGTTATAAATGTATGCCAAGTAAGTGATGCCAAATGACTTTCTGCGAAAAGAGGTTTATGCTATCAGTTGTTATGCAAAATAAAATTATGACTTAAAAAGTTCTGCTATAAAAGGTGTTAAACTGTGATTTCTTTCCCATAAGTCTCTAATTTGTGTCATTGACTAACTATCTATATTCTTCTATCTATCTATTTTAATACATATCTGCCTACCCTTTTCCCAACTACATATGTTGGTCGGCTTTCAGTCTAACCGGATGTACCTACCTAAATACCAGTGTTTTACATGGAGCGACTACCTATCTGACTTCCTCAACCCAGTTACTAAGCAACACGGTACTGACGGTACTTATTCGCTAACCTGGTTGTCACACTTCCTAAGAGTATTCTATCTACAGGATTTTTTTTTAACCAGTGCGTAAATTTTGCCGTAATAAACTTCAACACGTTTTATTAAACACGTATATTTTATTTTGATATGTCTTAGTACAAAAAAAAAGTTATCGCTTACGAAGCATGTTTACTTAAAAACCATATTTTATTGTCACTCGGCGCTAGTGCATTCCCCACCCCTTCACCCCAGCCATGCGCCCGGGCGGCGGCCGCGAGTTTTCATTGATAGTATGGCGAATAGATTATGTCCATGTTTTGCTTATTTCAAACTCGGATAAGGATGAATTTTTTTTTATTTTATTTTTTTAACTAAACACGGAAATGTGTTCTATTACTGACACTGAACTACGAAAAAAAAATGTACGCACTGGTTAAAAACTTTTCCTGTATATTGGTAAAGCTGGAGAGATTTTTGTTTGTTTCTTTAAACGCATTAATCTCTGGAAATACCTGTTGGGTTGGATAAAAATCTTTTTGTGTATAATAAGCAGACTCATGAGGAATATTATATGAATAGGGTATATACATAATATCATGCTACCTCGCATGGAAGCGGGGCAGTAACCAAAGACGTAACTTAATGACGGTGAAATAAATCACGCCAACGAAGTCGAGGGCAAAAGCTAGTATGTATTATTTAATCTGACGATTTTTGCTTTTGACCAGCCATCACTGACATTATGAGCACCAGTGGTGATAGGAAATCGTGCATCAGTTATAATATCTATAACAAAATGATAGGAATTGGGTAGTAGGTAGACCATTTTCCAATAACTCCAAAGAAACACTTTATTTAAGTCCTGAAAATACAATGAATTTCAAACTGTAGAATGAGATTTGAAATCAATACAAAGTAAGTGATATTACAGTTTACTGTTGCAGTATAAAATGTACGGAGGATTCGCATTTTGACACCGAGACGACACGCAATACCCAATTGTCCACGATGGCAACATTGTGTATTTGACCTAGTATCTAGATTAGTTTCTCTGTTTCTTATTGTTGCAATTCATTGTGTCACATTGTGTGTGCGTTTGATATTACAAGTGAAGAGGTAGGAACACAGATCGTATTCATTACCTGGTATTCATTTTTTGATTCAGGTATTTGAGTGTTCTGGCGACTTTAAGTTTCGGGACCAAAGCAAAAGTAAAAATAAATATTTCAATTTAACCAGGTGCTTTTGAATTGTCAAGGAATTGGTCAGTACTCTGAAGTTGGTAGTCCCAAAATGGTCTCTATGCAGAAGAACGAGGAAGAAACTAAACGGGCACTCTTTGGAATCAGATTTTTACAAATGTATCTACCAGGTAAAGTATCTCGGCTTTGCAACTCACAGGTCTGGTGATTACTGGAACAGACTACTTTATTACTTAGTTCTCTTTCTATTTTCATTTTCTTTAGTTTGCTAACAATGGTCTCGAAGGTTGTTTGGTCTGCACTTTTTTTTTTTTTTTTTTTTTTTAAAGATGTTAAAATCATCAAATTACCCTTTTGGTCTGCACTTGAAGTTGTTTCAGTAGCCGGGGCTATTTTTGTTGTTTTATCTGCAATTCTATCCAAACTGTCGAGGTTTTCGAGATCGCATGCGGCATCGACTTCCCTTAATTGTGTGGTAGACATCTTGACCGCAACAATTTTAAAGTGTTGTCTGGCATTATTTTTTTTCTAAAACTCGCATAGCCAAAGTTACTGTGATGGTTTTTGGTCCCCGATTTCAATTTAGTTCATTTGTTTCGCTTCCGACGCTGCATCCCAAAATGCACCATTATTTTAAACTTCGAGCTTTAATTATTCTCCTGAATATTTTCTAGAATGTCACTGATGTCAGGTCATTCGTCTGGATATAGCTTAGCTATAATAAGTTGACTTTTCTGAAGGTGACTTGTCTGTTGAGGTTCACGAAACCAGGTCCTTGGTGAATCTCGATCTCCGGTATCCTCGGTGTGATTGAAACTGATGTCGTCTGGTGTGGTTGTGCCCGCTCTTCGGCTGCCGTGGCTTCGGGTTGTTGGAGAGCAACAGCCTGTTCATCTATGGTGAATCGTAACTGGGTTACAAATACTCTCTTAGTTACACGAAACGCGCGCGGATACGTACGGGTATCACCACTTTGCGTTAAGTAGTGGTATGTGTGGTACAGTTACCAGAAGGTTTAGCGATTGAAAAGTGTGTTCTCTGTATGGGTTTTATTGACTACTGGCTTATACAGAGGTTGAGAGGACTTAGAATTAAACTTACAAGCTATGAAATACATTGCCTCAGATTAAAGATGTATACCTTGACCCTGCATACAATCGTTCTCTTACTACAAACGGTAACCTCCCAGGAAGGGTCATCCCTACAGGTGTGTTAGCACAACATAACATTTGATAGCCTGCACATAGACGACTTGGGTGACATGGGACATGGGATCAGTTATCGTAGTAGTCTCGCCGACCATAACTGTAAACACCATCATTTTAGCTCTGATGAAGTAATAGAAGATAGGTCTCGCTTTATTTAGCCATTTCTTTAGAGGAAATAGTACAAGAGCATGTTAGACCAGTCGGGCCACCAATCCCGTTATTTTTCTTGTTTGATGGTGATACTCAACCCTAATTATTATAGTTAAAACCTAGTTGTAGGTACCTATTTCTTGTCCTTTCATTTACTGTCTCTTTTGAGGGTGATTTTAAAGTCGGCGTGGACCTCTGCGCTCCATTCTGAAGGTTCCTCAGCGCATGTACACCCTATCGTAGAAAATTGTGTTTAGTTTAGTTCAATATAAACATACAGGGTTACGTTCAAGTGACTGGCACAACTTTGTAAGGTATGTGTCGATTAATTATTTCTCGTGGATAAAGCCACATAAGGAATGAGCTTTGTTCATTACCCCGCATCTATGTTGTTAATTTTGAAATAAGATAATTATGTACTGTTGTTTTTCTTTACTATAATACCGTGGTATTTAAACACGGTGCTGTTGAAATAGTTGATGAAGTAACACTCATGAGTCACATGGTTTATAAAACCCTCTGCACTCAGTGCTAAAGAAGTGGATCTCAGGTTTCAGCAATACTTAGACAGTGATACCTGCCTTGTTATAAACTACACACACTCCATAAAAGAATGCCAAGTCATTGTAATAACACCTGTATGTAAATAAAAAAAAATAACACTGATATTGACAATCCAAACTGACAGATAGCTTAGCTCACACCAAGAAGTCTAGAAAAATAAACTTTGGACAGAAATGAACCTATGAAGGGTAAGTAGAAACATTACAAATTATAACATAGTGTTACGATGCCAGAAGGAAAGTATAATTATTAAATCATAAAGGGAGTATAACGAAAGTATTGCATGGTAAAGTCAGATCATAACATCCACAACTAAATCTTAGGTCATCGGGACAAGCGTAATAAGCT
Source organism: Caradrina clavipalpis (assembly GCA_932526535.1). Taxonomy (NCBI): domain Eukaryota; kingdom Metazoa; phylum Arthropoda; class Insecta; order Lepidoptera; family Noctuidae; genus Caradrina; species Caradrina clavipalpis. The sequence continues at coordinate 2,895,058 of OW052087.1, forward strand.
GAGCGAGGTTCCACTAGGCAGTTTCTTCCCAATAATTGACGAAAGATCAATTCGGTTGATGAACCATCTGGTGACTTGACAGCGCACCTCAACTCACATCACCTAAATTCACCTAGTGATATCTTGAACCAAACAGGCCAATGGTTCTTGGTTCAAGCAGTGAAACAGCCTCGTGGATACCGATGCATTCATTCACTTAGTTTATATTATACGTCACAATAGATCATGCGGACACAGGTGGTACAGAGACATGTGTATCGTGTCACACAAGCGTGTTGAATGATGAAGTGTACAAATAATGAGAAATGTTTACAAGTAGTAAGTCATGTATAAAATGAATCAAGCATATGAATTCAGAAACATCGTGAACTAAAGTAAGAGTTCAGATTTATATGAAGATGGAAGACCAGTACATGTGGGAACAGCCAACCATGATAGTTATTATTTGATATAGTTGTTGCATTTCACGCGCGTCAAACATTACAATTTGAACCGTATGTTAAAGACACGAAAGTCACAAGACGGGCGTTCGTGATTTGCATCAACTTTAATTATATTATCATTATATTATTCACAAAGAAGTTAGCAAATTGAGAGGTTATGATCTAAGTCGTAGCGATATCATTCTAATTGGAGAATCAACTGTACTGGGGAATATTTCACTCCATTTGCAACTACTTTGTGTTATTAATCTATAGTGTGTTTTTCTTCACATGTCTTATTTGGTAAACAAGCGTACAGAGGTTTCAATTTGCAGAAAATTTGAATAGTTAAGTTGAACAAGTTTATGATGTTATTCATACCATATGTGTTTATTAAGACGAGCATAAACACTGATGCGAATACTCGTGTTTTTGCGACGTGTTTGTTTACCAAATGAGACTTGTAAGGTAGAGCACACTATAGGCAACATAATCATAGTGGGTGCGGTGACGTAAAGCGTGGTACTTACGGGAATCGTGTTTCTCGTCAACGGGGGCGGGGGGTGGCGGGGGTGGCAGCTGTTGTTCCAACGCGTTCACGCAGTTCATCATACTCCCGTAGAGGCGGCTGTCGCGAAAACTGTCCCTGCACACAGTCTCCAATCATCCCCATTGACCGATTATAAAGTAGCTAACCCCCATGTTTAATGATTATCACTACTGCGCTTCTTATCACTTCATTCATTTGTTTATTTATTTGTAGCAAGAGCGCACCAGACACGAAATCGAATCCTCTCGATTCAAACGAGGTAGAAGAATAATCTGCCTAGTTCCTCAGATCAAAGAATTTCATGAGTTTATTGCCAAAATTTTTGAAATGTAAAGTTAATCTAATTGAACCTTATTTCGTTTCATTAGTTAGCACTGATATTGTTATTTTGATTAATTCTACAATAATTGTTTTATGGAATACCTCATCCTTTTGAACAGTTCTGACAACTAACATTTTCAAATAACTTAAATATTACCTGCTACAAGTAACGCAAGAAGGAAAGTTATATCGATTAGACGTTCTATTTTTATTTTTATCTTTTGGTTTAACTTTAGGTAAACTATAGCTCCATTTAAATCAAACAATACGAATCTTTCTTTATTTATTTCGGTTTTTTTATCAGTCTATTTAGCTTTAGTGTACCTACACATGTAAGTAAATATTGTAGATAAGACCGTGGTTTATCGTTTTTTAAAATTTTGATCTGAAACACGGTACACAGTGGGTCGGAGCTAGGTTTCGACAGCACTCTCTATGAGGAAGGGTAACATCGTTCGTTCCAGTGATATGTACATACTGCTTTACAAACATCACGTGCAACGCGTGCTCATGAATGACCAGCACCAGTCTGGTTTAGTGCTGTGTCGTGATAATAAGGAAAATCATGAATCATGTGTCATGTCAATGGTAGGACACAGTCAGTGCCAATAAGTATCCAAAACATATCAATGAAAGTGTCGCCGTCTCTTACCTCCCGTTGGAATTCCGGAACAGTGCCAAAATCTCTTCGAAGGTCTTATTTTTTGTTTCAGGAACTTTTTTATACGTAAATATCCAAAAAATTGCAAGGAATACACTAAAAGGCAGGAATGTATAGTTTTCCAGTAGTGCCTGCAAAATAAATATAGTTAACATTGTACCGAAATAGAAAAAGAATAGGAATCTACAAGATTATTAGTTGATGGTCATCGTTAACCAAAATTGAAGGAATGTGTAATCTGTTTACCCACGGATTAGGTCGGACACTCAATTTCGTTATTACTTGATTGGAATCAATATTGACAGCAAATATGACTGACCGTAATTATAAGATCAGTGTGCCTGTACCAATATTAATTAACGGATGGCAATTGGAATCCTATACACATTGTTGAGCAAACACACACAGACCTACCTTCATGCTAGGAAAGCCGATTCCGACAACGAAATTGGCCATCCAATTAACTAATACGGCGATAGCCATCGCGCTAGGGCGGGGGCCCTGCGAGAACAGCTCGGCAGTGATGAGCCAGGGGATGGAGCCGGGGCCCACCGCGAAGAACACCACGAAACTCAGCGTCGACACCACCGACAAGTAGCTCATCCAGTCGATCATTTCCTGCACATAGCCGAAGAACTCCTATCAGGGGATAGCAATGGTGTCCTTTCCCGTCGCCGACCGGATGATGAAATAAACCACAAACATAAATGCACATCACACACTAGTCTGTCCGTGTGTCCGTCAAGCTCCGCGCGATGCGAGGAGTTCCGACTCAGTTGTTGAGTGCTGGTAGCGTAGTGTCGTCCATCTATCGTATGTACTGCGAATGCTGGTGATAAGTGCCATCCTGCTTTTGAGCAGTGTTTGTGTGATTATAAATTTCGCTTCATTTAAAAACGCGTGCGCTGAGCTCCCCGTGATCTTTTACCACATTTGAGTGGTCAACAAAAATAGTGTTAGTGCTTTGTGAGTGATGTTCCTAACATTTATATTTGAGAATTTATTCCCATTATTTACAATGCTTTCCTACCGAGAGTCCGGTTTCGGAAACAGGAAAGTCGAAGAGGGGGGAGGGCTAGCGAAGCGACGAGTGTATGTGTCTCAATGATTGTGAAAACTGTTGTTCTGAACGAACCAAAGTCAACAACACACGTTGATGACGATGATTTGTTGGAAACAACAACAGGTTTCAAGACCATTGGTGACACATACACCCGATGAAGCAAATGACAGTGTGTGAGAAATAAACCAGGGATTAAAGATGAAGTGCATGCATAAGTGTTACTAGACTAAATAAATGATAATTATGATAGTTGGTAATTTTAGAGATTTGATAACGATTTGTTTGAAAAAACATTCGTACGATATGACGATATGATTTGCATGACACATCAGTACGATGACTGAATTTTTTTTTACTTACCATTGTTTAAAATATTAACAAAAATAATGTTCTACTGCAGAACAGCAATTTATTTATCTTCATACGGAAAACGTTTTCATAACCATAAAACATTAGACGAAATTTTATTTAATTACATTATACGTTTCATTAATAAAATTCATTTGTTCCTGTAAACGTATAGAAAAATTGTAAAAGTTTAACCATACTTTTAATGCCTGTTATGCCTCAATTTATCACTTGGCATGTGATGTGTGATGCGAATCATCTTCTAGTGAAGAATACTAAAAAGTATCATTTAAAAGGCGTCTCAGTATACAGACGCCCGAAAATCTAAATAAACCAATGAAAATTTCGAAAATATTAATTGAATAAATTGATTTGGAAGAGATCGAGCAACCAATTGGGGTATGAAAGAAAATATTAGTAATGAAGTCAATAGTCAAGAATGTATACAGATAGTAAGTGGGGAAAGCGATGAGGAAGCGTGCCAAAGCCATTTTTTAAATGTAATCCTTGATCGAGACAACGTCGCTTGTAAAACAACGATGTAATCATGAATATCTCGGATTTTTTATAAAATGAATTACCAGTAATAAGAAGTCTATATGATGTAAGTAAATACGTTGAATGTTTGGAATATGTGATATTATTTCGCAGTGTCTCTCAAGGAACACATTTAGGGCCAGGGTTACAAACCGCAACACTGGCCCAACTTATACTAAATTACACAACTAAATTCAAAACGTCAAAACGTGGTCAATACAAGTTCGAAAACGTTTACGTTTGTACTTATAGAGATACATTTTGTGGTGGTTTTCATTGATTATGTATCTGTTTTGAGAGAGTTAATGCTGTATCGATATGTTGCGGAGGTTTATGAATATGTTCTTATGCAAATCTCCGACTTCTTCTACGTGAATGGAATCTTTCTTGTACATCAATAATTTTACATTCAATTCAATTTAATTCATTAGTCTTTCATACTCATAACTTCACAGACAGCAGTTTCATTATTTTACTTTTGAGTTTCCTACATAACAGAGAACCAACCACAATTTTATAAGACACACCTTTATTAGAAATGAAATGGTGATGAAAATAGAGAAGATGAACATTCCTCCGAGGCCGTAGAGATGTAGCGTCCGTCTGCCGGTGCGGTCCATGAGAGGCAAGGACACTAGCGTCATGCCAACCATGATGGCTCCGATACCCATGGTGGCGAACTTCGCTGATTCGTCCGTAAGCCCCGAAGAAGTGAACAACGATGTGGAGTAGTAGAACACCTGAACACACGAGGAGCAAATGGCGGATTTCGGAATATCTACAGGCTTATATTTAATGTTATTGAGTTGGAAAATTGATAAAATAAGTACCTAAAATGATCATATTTTTTAACATCAATAAATTCAATCGTATACACAATTTGAGTGGAAGTAAGTACTCAATTATTTACTGTCTGATGAATAAATAGGAACACTGAGTCTTTTACGATAATATTTTATCCTTGAGATGATAAGTGTATGAAAACAATTTCGTTTAAAGATCAGAGCGTTATTATGATAAGTGTGGAGAACCTTCACAGTTTAGATGATGACATCACTTACTGCGTTGATGCCGCTGAGCTGCTGGGACAACTGCATGACAACGCCGATGAGCAAGGGAGCACGTAACGTGGGAGAACATAGGAGTTCCCTCATTGAGATAGACGCCTCCGCCTGTTGAGCCCGTTCTTCAGCACGCATTTCTTCGATGTCCTCTTCAACCTTGATAGGAGATTAAGGAGTTGTTCATACTTGGACAGTTCAAGATATACAAACGAACATAAGCCGTAGCTGGAATCGGTCTGGAGAATTACAATTCTTTAGACCGATTCCTGCTACGGCGGCTAGTCTTAATGCAGACTAGCCAAGTACGCAGGAGATATTAGTGCACAAGTGTGTGCGCAAACACAGGTGCAATCACTCTTCCGTCACTCGCATAGTCCGATAGGACGGCAATCCGACGCGATCGGAGAGAGATCAGGCGCAGCACACACAAGCATATCATCCAGGTAAATGAAATCTTATGTTCGTACCTGATTGCTAGCACGTAGTCGTCTGAGAGCGCGTCGAGCCTCCTCCTCCCATTGGCGCGTGATAAGTAAGTATCGGGGAGACTCCGGACAGGCAGGCAGCAACAATAGTTGCAGGATCGCCGGACAGATCGCCAGACCTAAACATGATAATACGTAGAATAAATAACAAAAACCAACAATACTTTATATTTTTATGAGCTGTCGAAATGCGATTCCCCCGATTTGTGACAATACTAAACCGTGATGTCACTTATTTTTCAACTCGATTCAATAATTATTGACAGTAAAGCGGCGGAAATTATTGTTATATGGTGTCTACTACTCAATTCTATTATTACGTAATGTTTACTGATTACTATAATAATGAGTGTACAACTGTCTGTTGTCTCCAACATTTAAAAGACAGCACATACAATACTTACACAACATTGAGAAAACAATATTAAAGTACTTCATGAAGACATGAATATGTTCTAATATAGAACTTTGTCGATACGTAAACCTCAAACTCATATCCTCAACAAATATTTGAATCCACCGGACTTTCACATTTAAACAGGTACATATCTATTAGAGTCGACAATAATTAATACCTACTTTGGTTCAAGTCCCTAAAGTCTTCAAACAAACTAATTTGTCTCTTGGAACAAGCGCGTAAAGTCCCAAACTTCCATCCTTACTAAACATACCTACATCTAAATTCCAGTAACCGAGTGAAGATAAAATAAATGAGAATTAATCCAAGCTCAACTTAGACTTGCACTTGAAGCTTCAAAGTCCCGTCCTTAATGTCAACCACTAACTTGCAAGTTATCCTTAACTTTTGAATCTCACACCTGCAACGAGCGTCTTTCATCAACTTTGCATTCACACTTTTCCTTTTCATCTCTAAGTACTGCAATATGTTATTTCAAAGTTTCAAAGCTGTGATGAGAAGTTCTGAACACGCTTGGAATTAGTCGTGTTGAAATGCATGTCAGAATATAATTCTTCATTTCACTGTCTTTTAAGTTCTGCATTCAAAGTTTATGACGTTTGAGATTTGTGGAGACGAAAGTACGTTATTATTTTAAACACTAAATATTTTTGCTTGCGAGATGATTTGTGTATAGTTATGATTAAATTTACTATTTGGAACTATTGTAAGCCTAAAACTGTAAAGTCTTGTTCGATTTTAATTTGATTCGCACTAAGTGATTTCAATATTCTTTTATAATACGCACTGCAAAGGAGTGGAAGTTTCTACCTGCGTTTGTATTTCCGAACGCATTCAACCCTAATCTCTTCAAAGTTAGAGTGAACAGGCTTCTTCTAGATAAGGTCACTCCATCTTTGTTTATGTCATCGCTGACCAAGACTAGAGTCAAGAGCTTACCCATATCGAATTAAAAAAAATACCTCCACTTTAAATTTTATAGAGCACGGGGAAGACGAGTTCTGCTCGTTGAAATCTTCCGTATTGAGGTTCATGCAGTTTCCAATTTTGTACTATAATATTGCTGTTACAAGCTGCAAATTTGATATAAAGGTAAACGGGGCGTACTTCATTGAAAGACACGCCCCCAGGTCAGCTGTATATATTCATATCTATGATAGAGTGCATCTCGCTCGCGTTCATTGATGGATGCGCTTGTTTGGCGTGTACTATGACCTACTTTTGAACGTGTGGTTCTGGTTAAAGCAAATCAGAGCTTTTAAATATAATATAGGTGATTGTAACAACTTTTAAAGGTAATGAATACGGAGTTGTTGTAGCAATTTATCACGTCGGTTGAATTGATAACTGTATGTTATTTAGAGTTTATTTTTAACTAGGTTTTGCCCGCGACTTCGTCCGCGTGGATTAATAGTTCCCGTTCCCGGGGGATTTCCGGGATAAAAACTATCCTATGTCCTTTCTCGGGTCCCAGAATATATCTGTACCAAATTTCATTGAAATCGGTTCAGTGGTTTAGGCGTGAAGAAGAGACAGACAGACAGAGTTACTTTCGCATTTATAATATTAGTAAGGATTTAAAGAGATCTTTGCTTGATTTCAAATCTTAGTTAATATAGGTTTCAACGAACTTCTTACCAAATACGATAGTTGGGATACTGTGGTTAAATCTTTACCTTGGCAAGCTAATAACCAATTTCTATGACTAGCTGTATTTAGAAGCGAGTATCTTTGTTCCTGTCAGTTATATCTGTCATCTTATATCCTGACTTCAAACATAGCTTATCTTTCTTTTTATTTAAAAACATACGTTCCCCACGCTAGGAATTTCTTTCGTATCGTGGGTGCGTTAACAAACAAATAAACCCATATACTGTAGGTTATACAAATATTTGTACCGTGCGGGTGTCGAACCCGCGACACGCAGCGCAGCAGTCGGTCGTTGGGCCACTACGCCAAACGTGTCGTCAAAGCAAAGTACTTCAGTCACGTGACTCTCGTGAGTTGTAGGCTGATGTCGCTGAGTAAGTATAGTGGCTGTGGTTTTAGAAGCTGCGTGCGTATCGTGCTCATACAGAGACGCTTCTTGCAGAGCGGTAGTCGTAGTTTTCCTATCATTTTATTTTAAAACGATTTATTACTAAAACGTGTCTAATCCACGAGAACCATTTTTTTTGTTTTCGGAGGGAATCGTTCAAAAGGCGTCCAGTCTTTGGGGATAAGACCGGGGCGTGTGGGATTCTTGCCTCACTAAAATTACCGCGGTGGACATTATCAGCACATGGAGAGGGTTCCGTTTCCTCTTAAAAGACCTCACCAGAACCCTCCCTGTGCAACGTTTGTAAAACCTACTGCTGACAGATTGCTTTGCTGTTTGGCGGATGCTATATTAGAGTGGTTTCTTCTTTATCTTGTGGGCAGTAAAGTCAAACGACCCCACACACCCTAGTGTCAGAGTTTCTAAACCGCCTTAAGGGCCTCTGCCATGATTACCAATGTCAGTGATGTCCAAGATAAACTTAGAAAGTACATATGAATTAGAAAAAGTCTCATTGGTACTTGCCCCAACCCGGTTGCGAATCCACAACCTCGTGCATTAGAGGCGGGCGCCACTGGGCCATCACGACACATATATACGTTAAAGTTAAACATATACAGCCAAGTAGCCGAGTTAGCCATATACAGTGTAAAAGAATAAATAAAGAACTTACCAAGCAGAATTGGCCATCCTTCATCAGTGCCGAGTATCTGCTCGATGCCCAAGACTTGGGAGAGGAGTAGCCCCACAGTGACAGCCAGCTGGTTGACCGTGCCCAGCCCTCCGCGCAGGTTTAGAGGCGCGATTTCCGATATGTACATTGGCACTAATGATGTGTTTAACCCTAGACAAAACAAATTAAATCAAAGAAGTTTTCAACGGATTGAGTATCTAGGAAGTTTGCGGAGATCAGTGTTACGCTATAGATTTTAAACAGACCCACTGGCATGCATATGCGTATAAGTATATGATGCGGGTTTTAATGCTTATTAAAAAACTATTGAAAAATAAACGGTCATGGACAATTTCTCTGGCATTTGTATTACTTGGGCTGTGCCAGTTACAGTCCCGTTGAAGCCTTAAGATTCGATGCGTTTGCAATTAACTTACGCTCCACTAAAAACAGTCCAGTTGCATTCGGACCAACTGGTTTTTTTTTAATGCAGTACTAGCAAGAATGTTAGGGCAGTCAGCAACAAAAGCAGATTAACATTTCATATTTTTAATCTTTATTGTAGAGCACAATATCAAATAAAATACGAAATGGTTTTAAAATTAAGATAAAATACACTCTTATGTATTGCCGAAAATTTTGAATAGCAGTGAATAGTGTTATTTCGTGTCTATTAAAATGACATGTAAAAGTAACATTGTTAATCGAGTTTTGTTGCTACTTTTAATAATAATAATATATTTATTTGCTTAAAACACGATATAAAAAGGTCTTACATAAAAATGAGTTCATATGTTTAGCTTCAAAATAAAGCATGCAAAATTGTTAAGCACAAGCAAGTGCAAGATGCAAGTGTTGCACGTTGCTAATATTAGTGTTTTAGGAAATCCTTAATACTATAGAAATTATTTTCATTCAACCAAATGTACAATTTAAATTTAAATAGTCTACAATTTAATTCTTTCAGTGTCTTTGGTAACTTATTAAATACACGTACACACATAGGTACACAGTTTTTATTATATTTAGCACACTTATGCAGTTCGTCAAGTACAAGTGTGTATTGGTCACGCCGACTTCGTGAACATACTTCTTCTGCTGTTATAAATAATTCTTTGTGTTTCTATACGAACATACACATCTCATAAATATATAACGATGGCAACGGTAGCAAACCAAGCTTTTTAAATATTGGTCTACACGATTCATCGGACGAAATTCCGTATAAGGCGCGTCTACATTTTTTTTGTGCGATAAATGCCCTGTTGTGTTCCGTACTATTTCCCCATGTTATTAGTCCGTACCGCAACGAGGACTCAACGTACGATCCATAAGACATTACAGCCGTTTTTATATTAGTTACATATTTAATTTTTCTAAGGGCATATTATACAATTTTTTTATTTTATTGCATACGTACTGAACCTGCGCCTTCCAGACTAAATATTCATCTAATAAAATACCTAAAAATTTAGTTTGTTCGACATGTGTTATTTTACGTATATCCATTTATGAATTAAATTTTCATTGAATGTTTATTATTATGGTGCAATTTTTTTTACAAATGCTAGTTCTCTAAAACTATACCCTTATATACCCTTCTTAATTATGTATGTATGTACCACCACGATTTTTTTCCCTGCAAAAATGTGTTGCCATGTCATAATCCGATAACTTGAGATAGTTCTCATATCCTTTTTTGATAAATGTTTCGGAGAAGCAAATTATATTCTGTACATCTCTCATCTCCTGTAACGTTATTTCTAAAAGTTTCTGTTTTGATTGTACGCTTGCAATATTTTGGTGGAGTATCCTAAAATTGTGAGAAGTAGGCATCGCGATTTTAGGCACGAAAAAAAGTGTCGTTTTTAATAATTGGAGGAAAATAATAAGGTACCATTACCTTTTTTAGGTTTTTCAGTAGATATATTAGAAACATTATTTACTCTAAATTCCTTACTGTTGCTACTTTTGAAGTAAAACGGAATGGTCCCTTTTTTGGGCTCAATTACGGTTGTTTATGGAAAAAGCTTAGTTTGCTACTGGCAAGGTGCTTCCTGATCTCGACTGGATCTAGATTTTTTTTGTTATAATTCACAATCTATTAGATAATTTCTTGATTTATAAATGTCAGGCAAGTTATATTTGCTATTGTGTGTGGATTTTTTTGATACTATTGTTTAGTTTATCGACATTTAGGTTGTAATTTTTCAATACACTTAAAACAACAATGCTATTTTAAACAAATGTCATAAGTACACTTTTGAGTTGAGATAATAAATTACTAATATAAAGGTCATTTTCGCCCAAACATATTACTATTTTGTCTACTGTTCGGAGGTTAATCTTAGTACAGTACTTGACAATTTGGTCGCTATGTGCATATGGCATCGTTTGGGCAAAGACTCCATACTTTTCGTATTGCGTAGACTTTCTTGAACGAAGTACTTTAGTACTATTCTATTAGAAACTTACCACAGTTGACCCCTATGATGAACCTTCCGAATATGAGGAGCTCGTAGCAGTGTGATATCTTGGTGAACCCCATGAGACTAGCGCCGCTGATGCCGAGGATGTTGTTTAGCAGTAAGCCCCCTTTCCTGGGAAAAAGAAGATATTAAACACATTGCAGTGCCGAGGAGGCATTTACGAGTAAGCAGGCATTTTACCATGCATCTATGTCAAGACTGCTCAACTGCAGGCCCGCGGGCCAACGTGGTCAAAGACAAAGTCAATACATTTATTTCAATTAGACTATTTACAGGAATTTTGAATTGTCAGGAAGTTACAGTTTAAAGTTGAAGCTCGTTCCAAAACGTCTCTACGGAGAAGAACGAGCAGGAAGCGCACCGTCTCTGGATGTATTTTCCTGTAGGTAATGTAACAGTTCAGATGCGAGATTACAGGCGAATGTTCGTCAGTCAATGAGGCAATATTGTAACGTAATGTTCAAAATCGAATCTTGGATTGTTGAAGTTGAAGTCGAATGGTCCCGGTGAGGGTGCGCCTTTATAAGCATCTTGACACGTACAATGTTGTACAAATAAATAATGATACCTAATTTATTTCCGACCTAATATCGAACCAACACAATAATCAAACTCAATGAGATTTGCCCAATGCGCAGGTGATATAATAGTACACAAGTACATGAGTCCTTCCTCATTCTCATAGTTAGATGGGGGCGGCAATCTTTCACGATCAAGCGCAGGACCTAATGCGACATGGGAGTTTTACAACACCAACTTCCAAACACTACTACGGCTACTGAGAAATTTCTAAGGAAAAACCTAATAATACTTTGTCCAAATTGGGAATCGACTCCGCGTTCAATATTCGGGACTAAGAGACCATCCTTTTGTGGTTCACATATTGCTTCTAATTGTAATCGCTAATCGTTCAGTAATTTATTTCTTACTATACCATGTAACGATTTATCCGATTAAATAATTCTAATGATTTTATCACCGTCGCAAAATTATCAAATGATCTATAGTGTGGAAGGAACATCGATGTACCATAAGTTCAAGGTATTATTTTAGACCTATTAAAAATAACCAGTTTGTGTCATACATTTGAACCTTATCTCATTTCATGTATAATACCGCCAGTCTTTTGGTCACTTTTCCTACTTCTTATCTAATTTTAAGGTCGTAAATATTTAATAATTTCATGTAAGTATTGCACTTTTGTATCAGTTTTTTTTGTTTATAAGCAAGTTTATTTCTTTGTCGCATCTAAAATCATTAACCGAATCCATGGCCAACATGTTAAGGGTCAATGACCACTCTACCATTAAAATGACGTCATCCTTACCTTCCGAATCTGTTCGCGATCATGCCACCAGAGAATCCGCCGAGCATGCCTCCGATAGCGAAGATGCTGACCGCTATGGAGTACAGCCTGTTCACGGTGTCGTCCTGCAGGTCCATGCCATACCGGTTCTTGTACACATCCTTCATGAAGTTTGCGATGTTCTGCTGGGGCAAATGCTCACAGTCAAAAAGTGGCTTAGACTGAATCATGAGGATAAGGAGCAGTATTATCTTGTGCGTCTTCGAAATTGAGTGTAGTACTGCCAAAACGAATCAGCCTATGTTACTTGCTGATAATGCAGCTATTCACAGGTGAAAGAATTTTTCAAATCGGTTAAGTAGTTTCTGTTAGAAAATATAAAATACTAGCTTCTGCCCGCGACTTCGTCCGCGTCACAGTTGATGTGTTATCCTACGGGTACCGTACATTTTCCCGGGATAAAAAGTAGCCTATGTGTTATTCCAGACTATAATCTATCTTTGTGCCAAATTTCATCCAGATCCATTCAGCCGTTTAAGCGTGAAAGAGTAACAAACATCCATACATCCATACATCCATACATCCATACATACAAACTTTCGCCTTTATAATAGTAGTAGGATGTTCTCTTAACCATAATAGTTAATAGTAATCTACATTAATAGCTCGCGAAATATAAGTATCTACATAACACAAGTCACAATACTACTCCAATAGTTTTATTCCCGTTTAACGTTGATGAGCATTCAATTTTGCGTAAATCGAACAGAAGCTGAAAAGCTTTACCTATTACTGAATATTGCCACAATTACGCTTAATAAACCTGGCAGCTCTCAATCCTATTATCTGCTTTAATTCATAAATAGCTCGGCATTTACTAACAATCGTATTTCACTACAATCTGGACTGAAATATCAACAACACAATACAGCTTTTGTAAACACTATTTCAATGGAATGTTTGAGTTCATTATTTCCTTTCATTCAATTCATACAAATAATTGAAATGCGAAAATAGCTCTGTTTGCTGTTCACTTGTTTTTTTGCACTTTCACGGCGAAACTACTAGACCGGAATTAATACAATTTTAAATTGGGTAAGCTTAAGTTCTAAGAGAGAAAATAGTGAACTTTTTCAATTTGCGAGTTCATCTGCGCGTCCATGATAACCAGCATTCAAGCGGACAAAAGCAAAGGCATCAAAAGCCAGTTCTATTAGCCTCCGTAATTGAGACGATCCCTCTAATTGAAATCAATTCAGAACCACTCGAGTCCGTTGAATGCGTCGCCGGTTCCGCTTCAATATTTGTATGCATCTAGTTTACAAGTTGTCGGGTGCACCTATTCAAACTAAGTTGGTGTCGGGACGTCGCTTCGGCTAACTTGTCTCGGCTTGACTTTCTAGCTTCGTATTTATGTAGTTAAGTGATTCATGAGTGGGAGCAATGAGTTAGAATTCTCGATGTTCTCTTGGATGTTGAATAGCAGTTCAAATAAAGCTTCCGTCTGTGGTTTCGTCCGCGTCAATGTCAATTTATTATTATCCCTCTCGTCGGTTGTTACTTAAAAGTGGATATTTAAAGAATATGTAATTTAATTATTTTTCTTTGACATTTGTAATTTGATATGTTTTTCATTTAGCACTTTGATGGCTTTGAAATTTAATTATTTTGTTTAAATTGGAATTATTATTATTGTCACATTGCATGCCGAATTTAGTAGGCGGAATATGTAGAACTTTAATGTGTACCTATGTTTATAAAATCTGTTAAATACTTATATACATATTTCAGGCTAACAAATGAATTCATCTATCTGTCTATCTCACGGGAACCGTACGTTTTTTCGGGATAAAAAAGATTATAATCTATCTCTGCGGTTTTCATCCAGATCCATTTAGCCATTCTAGCAAGAATAAGATAAACATATTCATTCATCCAAACTTCACACTTAAAGAAGGTTTAAGATAAAAGAAATGCAGTTTTCAATGTTAAGATAGTTTTTCACAGACGTAATGGTATGCTAGGTTACAGTGTAGTACTGGGTAACGATGTGCAAAATTGTCATTCAGTGATGAATGATTAGTATTCTGATTGTCATAGATTAGCTGATTAGTATTTTAGAATTAGGAAAAGTTTCTATCTTTAACTACAAAGTCCACTTTATCATTATTTTGTGTTAATATCTACAATAACTTTAGAGCGATCTTTCCAGAGTGTTTAACTGAGATTGGTGTGTTTGACACATAAATCATAAACGTCATTATTGTCGCGTCTTGTCTACCCACTTCAACTGTCAAATGTCTCCGCTTTGTCCTTATTTGACACGACAGACATATTTTTGTTTTCCTGTACCAAGTAAAAAAAAACCAGCCAAGTGCAAGTCGGATTCGCGCACGAAGGGTCCCGAACTATTATTTATAAAAACGGCAAAAAACAATCAATTTAATTATTTATTTATTTGTAAAGTGAATATATAACTAAATATTGTGTGAATATTTCAAGCGTCTACCTGTTGCCTATATCAATATCTAGCAAAACGAGCATCAAAATCCACCATTACGCCTGTATTCCCCGAAGGGTTAGGCAGAGGTGTACCAATGTACACCCAGCATCAAAATCATGTTTGTTTTAAGGGAACCCTCTTAAATATATATTTTATTCTGGTTTTTACTATTTGTTGTTATAGCGGCAACAGAAATACATCATCTGTGAAAATTTCAACTGTCTAATTTTCACGGTTCATGATATACAGCCTGGTGACAGACGGACAGACAGACAGGCAGACAGACGGACGGACAGCGAAGTGTTGAAGTAAAAAGAAATGTGTGCCTGACCTTGCCAGGAGCGTTGATGACACCAGTGTTGTACCCGAACTGCAACATGCCGAGGACCGCTGCCAGAATTGCGTACGACAGGAAGAAGGTAAGGCCCTGAAACAATACCACTTGATAACTTACAGCGCAATAAACAACAACACAACATAAATAATCGAAAATGTGCACTTTATATATAATAACTAGCTAATGACACAGGTCATGACGTGATGAGCAGCGCGTTAAAAGTCTTGAGTTGATTATATTCATAATATTGCAGTGACAAACTCCACACCAGGACATCCACTGAAATAAAATCTACAGTACCAACAAAAACAAATAAACACAAATTAACAAAAAAAGCGTTAGACAAATAATATGCTTAAAAATAAAAAATAAGCTCTACATTTTTTTATTCCCATTATCCCTAGCATTGATTTACACAGAGTGTATTTATTTTGGAATATTAATTCATAATTTTGCTCGACAAGACATAGTATTTATCAGTGCACATAATTAAGTTTTCTTGAGCAGGACGGCGAAGACTTGTCTATTAAAATAACTTCACCGAGCTGTGGAATGCTTCAGAAAAAATGTAACTGCCCTTAGGCCCGGAGTTAATTAAATAAAACTCGAACCGGGAGTTGTGGAAGGAACCGCTTTTTATGCAATTTGTAGCAACTGATAGAATTACTGCCTTGTGTGGTTACTCTGCGATTAAGTTTATTTAGTGCAAGCTCCACGGTAACTAACTCAATTTGTTCCTTCAACGTCGCTAACTCCAAACGATCTATGTAGCTACTTCTCGAATTTTAAATGCAGCTACCGTTTCTCTTGTAAACTCGGACAATTTGTTCATGTTTTTGTTAGAATTTTATTCTAGCCGCCCTGATGTTTTCCTGACATGAATCTACCGAAGCCAATGTTTGCATATGTTGGTTATTTTGATATTTATGGTACCAACCTTTATCGGAAAACAGCTTTTGCGAACGGTCTTCGCTTTCCGAACCTTGTGTACTTTACACGATGTCCTGTACTTACTATATGTGTAGTACATCATGACATCACTTACTGCAGATGGGTCTACTTTCAGGCAAGTAGTAGTGGCGTACTTTGCAGCTCTTCTGATGTCTTGAACCTGTTGGTATCCAATTCATCATAAGTTCCCTACCTGTTCTGATGCCCTGATCTTCTGTTTCAGTTTAAATTCTGCGTCCCCTTACCGATTTCCATCCCCAATTTTGAGCCCGAATACCGTGCTATAATTTGGAATCCTTCTTTCTTGGTATTAAGTATTGGTACCATTAGTTTAAACATTCATGCACGACATTAAAGTAAAGAGTAAGCCATAGTACAGTTCTAAAATAATAAACATAAAATATTAATCACTAAATTTAAAAAGGAAACTTGTACCTATTAATTAATAACTAAATACATACAAAATCACAACTACTTGAGTACCTGGAGCAGCAGCTAGGCGCCTCCCGTCGTCTTCTCTCACATTCAATTAGCGCTACGTTTGATATTTGTCTATAGAGCCATTGACTGTGTATCTTGATTGTCCAACCTAACTAAACCTAAAAACCTAGGACTATTATTGCGCTTTATTCATCACACAAATCTTTTGCAATACCGTGAATATTTTCACTTGCAAGGATGTCCTATACTAAGATAGTAGATCATTTTTGTTTAAATTGTAAAGTTGCGTATCCACTTGATGCAGGCACTCTTATATGCTTGTCTCAAATTAGCCTCTTTTAGAGTCTTCCATTAAGTAAACTTCTTCATTAAAAGAGCTGAGCTAAGTTTGCTGCTGTGAATATGCATCTTATGTTAAAGTCCCTAGGGTCTATTTCATGATTACCTCCGCTGGTGTACGTACCTGTTCCAGCAGTCTCAGTTTCCGCCTCTGTGAGTGTTCCTCGAGCCGGTCGACGTATTCACGCAGCTCTTCGATTTCCTCTTTAACTTGCTGCACAGTATCCAACTCTTGCTTGATGGCGACCATGTCACGTTTCACCTGCAAATAATCTTGAGTTTTATATCAATTGGAAAAAGATTCAAAATTAGATTGTTAGTTAGTGAGTCAGAGGCTAAGTACAGATGGTTTTAATAAACGCTTTGGTTGTCGGTGGTCTTTATATTATGTTGTTGTTTTTTTTGGTATTGCAATTTGTAGCTTGTTTTTTTTTCTGAAAGCCCTGTCCATGAACTGCGTATAACATTAGTGAAATATTATGAACGAACCCATGTGTTAACCACAGCAATCGGAGATATTGGCAGCTAGCATTGTCACCACAAACGTAACCACATGTATTGATTGCGGAATATTGCCAATGTACGCATCATTGCCCTATATCGACAACCATCGGATGTGGTCACGAGAATGAATTGTAATATTTTGTCTAAGCTTTTTTACACAGAAACATCCTGTTTTTTATATCTTTAAACTCGCGTACACACACACACATTTGCACTTAAATTGGGTAGATGACTAATCAATATTTTCAAGACACAACTTCTCTAAAAAAACAGTTTGTTTTAGCCCTGACGACCCGATATATATTCAAATAACTATAAAAAACGTTTTTATTTGCTTTCAAATCAATAAATAGTCTGTTAGTGAATAGAGATGACAAACACGTGACGTCATAGTTTAGTATTGTCATACAAAATCTATGGGGGAATGGCTGACAGCTCATAATAAGTACGACAATTGATTAGTGGTGTCATCAGACCCAATTGTCACTTACAGGTCTTCCATATTGTTTGGTGAAAAGCGTATCCTTGTATGTGAATGTTGTTGCAAGCTCCATGATTGCGGAGTGACTGACAGACGGGAAAGGTTCCACACTACTACCACTAAGCAAGATACTTCGTAGAAACTTTGCTAATTTACCATTTACTTGTTCTCTTTTAAATAATAATAAAAGGGACGTATGAAACATGATCACTCGTTTAATGAATTTTTAGCATCAGGAACACAAATGTTTTGTCTAACGAAGTTCATGTTTTTAATGAGTGTGTTGTTCTTAGTCTGTGTGTTACGGTGAAAATGTTTTGTTGGATTGTCTCGTTAGCCTACTTCCTACTTATAATGTTAAAAACGCGAAAGTTTGTGACGATGGTTAAATAGATGGTTGGTTGTTAATCTTTTACGCGGTTCTGAATAAAATTCACTTGATTGTACTAGACTGTAATGTGGAATAACACACCGGAACTTTTTATCCCGGAAAGATGTACGATACGACGTGGGATAATATATCAAATTTAATGCGAACAAAGTCGCGAGCAAAAGCTAGTTTATTTGTATAGAAATAAATCAGAAGCCGTTTCAGGTTATTGTACCGTTTACAGGCAGCAAAACGAAGGCTTTCCAGTGAGGTGCACGGTTGTGCACGCTGCACACGCGATCAATACCGCTGCGGTACGGCCGCACAATCATCGAGCTATTTATGGCACGACGGCGGCCTGAATGTGGGCAATCGTACGAGAATGAAGTCTCGAGCATTTTACGTTATAGTAAATCTTTTGGTGCCATCGTCATTGTCGTAGAAATCGCAGACTAGTGGACAAATCTCTTTCGATGTCACGGCATGATTTTAAAGCATAGCAATTTATGTCATATTTCTATATCGATACATTTGAAAATCCATTGGTTAAAATGAATGCCGTCCCTCTGTGTAGGCCTTTACGTGCAAACAACACTCTGCGTTAAGGAAATTATGTTTAGTTTTGTTCTCGTGTGTTGTAGCGTGATGTTAAGTTCTTTCCTCATGAATCCGACTATCATAATTACGCAATATTTTTTCTAATCAGATTGTTAGCTCCAGACATTAGCGCGTTTAAACAAACAAAATGACTCTTCAGCTTTATTAATAATACCAACTCATTATTGTCCCGCTGCAAGGCAAAGGCCACTTCTCATACAGAGAATGCACGAGCATTGCGATCACCATGCTTGCTTTAGGCGGATTGGCGATTACAGACTTATTCATAAGTCCAGGTTACCTTACGATGTTTACCTTAACAGCTGATGTCAGATATGTCCAAGATAAACTTAGAAAGTACATTTGAATTGAAAATGTCACATTGGTACTGGCCAGGTACCGAACCCGCAACCTCATGTATAACATGTGTGTTATGTTTTTTTTTATTTTAGGCAAGAGAAATTATTTTTAAAGTTTATGATTTTATGAAAAAAGAAGCAAGTAAAAATTATGCAGAAAAACTCACTGATGCGCGATGGAGAACCGCACAGGCTGTTGGAGTATTTGAAAGCACAGTGACTAGAATTCTACGCAAAAGAAAGGAATATACTAATACAATGAAGCAAACTACAGTACCTGCTATGGAATCGAATATGACTATGGAGACGGATGCGATAGTTCCTATAGCCCCAAGTGCAGAGCGTACAACAGAGCCGACTACGTAAACGGATATTGAGTCTGAACATGAAGCTAGTACGTCGCATTCGAATTTAGTCTACAGAAGTGATTCTATTTTTACATCACCTACGAATACCAGAAATCGTATTTTTTTTTTAATTTTATTTTAAGATTAACTAACAAGCTGAAAGTTAAAAAATATTTCCAATACAATCAATTCTCTGTTAGACTTATGGTAGACGTTTAAATCAATTAAAGAAGATCTGAAAATCTTCAAACAACTGAACAGATTTTCTCAAAACACAGCAAAGAACACTCTCGGTCAAGTCACTTTTGTAATCGGAATCGGCTCAGCCGTTCATGAGCTACGATGCCACTGACAGACAGACAGATACATACATACATAAACTCACGCCTTTTTCCCATGGGGGTAGGCAGAAACCACAGAACGCCACCTGCTACGATCCTTACATACTACTTTCACACACACACTAGATACACTCATGAAACATATCACAAGCTTCAGTTTTCGTCCGGTATAAAATAAAATGATTAAAGCTCGCCAACCATTGGTTAAAAGCGTAGGCATTCCAGCGTGGAATGAAACAATTCTCAATTTTAAAATTAAATGCAAGCGATCCGATTGGCTATTAATTGGCTTTTTCCAATTGATATTACAGTTAACCAATCACAGCGGCTTCCGCGCGCATGTCTGTTGGTTAGCGAATCTAGGTAAGCGAGGACTTTATGTAATTTGACCAATCAGTACTATTTTTAATTGTAGGTAATATAAAAAATGAGAAAACAGACATATTTTTCCACTTATTGGTGGGATGTGTCCGGTACAAAAGAGATACAGAGAGAAAGATAATGCCGTCCGAGTTAAATGTGAACAGTTTTACAAACAGTTCTTGCAAAATTTTACAGCCAAAACGCTGTTTAAGTATCTGAATTTAGTTATGTTTAAGTATCTGACATCTCTTTGAGGCGCGCCTGAAGTACAACGCACCATCAACCCGGGCTTGGTTCTAGCTAGTCATATGGCGAGCCAACCAACACTCGCCGCGCCGCGGGTTGCACGCGCCTGCTGTGGCCGGGAATCGACCTGCGACTCCCGGCGCCCACGCGCCTATACAGTTAGATAAGTGTCTGGTACTTTATCAAGTTATAAAAGATTATATTTGACAACAGTTATCTACGCCGTGACTAAAGAATATTTTAAAAGTAACATGAAAACTACGAATCCTCCCTTTAAATATGATTCGATGTAGACGTAGCGTGGCCAAACCCTTTAAACAGCGATTGGACAATATTATATTCAGTTGCAGTCGCGCGACGGTTTTATATCACATATTAATACAGAGTCAGTAGGCGGGGCAGATGGGTGGAAGCCTGACGAGTCTAGATACGACAGCCTTATTACATAAAGGTATGCACTTTGACTAAATAGAACCTCCCACTGATCAAATTCTCGGAGCTCGGAGCTCGGCGCTGCGCCGGTATATAGGTATTAAAAACTATTTCTGCACTCGGGCACAGTCTACGAACTTTACCTATGTACAGCGGACCGTTTCAGTGTTTTCGTGCATTTCGCAGCTTTGCAATTTACTGGTTCGTTTTCATTTATGATTTATATCTTTAGGGTATTTTGTTGTAGATATTATTATGGTGTACTGTGAGTGTCTGTGAGCAAACTTTAGGACAGTTGCTGGTCTGGCGAGATTACTGTATTACGATCCAGTGTTAGATGTTAAAGTATGCATCTTATTGATGTTGTGGCAAGGTCAAAAGGTTGGAAGTAAGCGCCTATTTTTGGTTTTGTTTTTTCAGGAGTTATATTTTTCCTATAGGCTTTCAATATCTACCTAACTTTTTATAGTGTAAATTATAACTTTACAAAACCTAGGAGATGTAGGGGGTACTATGCTGTTTCTTTTTATCTATCTTGTTTTGTGATATTTTGGGATGAGTAGAAGGCAATGGGATGGATCTTTGTCCAGCAGTGGACTATTCCATTATCGGGTGTTATATTTATATTCTTCCGAAAGTTCCGAAAGTTAAACAGGGTGACTGGAAATTGCTCGTATTCCTCTCGGGAGAAGAAACTATGTATAACTTGTATAACCCTGCAGTCATTCTCCCTATCAATGCAATATAACTGCTTCGTTAGCCTAGTGGTCCTAAGCGCTACCCTAGAGGTCTTGGGTTCGATTCCCAGGTCGAGCAAAGTGTTATTGGGTTTTTCTATGAAATTCACAGCTTCAGCTTGCAGTTAGGATTTGTGCCCGGTTAAAGGCAACAGGCTCACCCTATACTACATAAGACATAAACGTACCGGCGAACTGTGAATGTAGATTGGTAGACCTCTGCCTAACCCTTCGGGGACTATAGGTGTAATGGTGTGCTTGACCTGATCGAAAATCTTACGAATTTTCGATCAGGTCACGTGTCCTGACGCGAGTTTAACATTTTTTACCCATTACAAAAAAGTGTACAACGCCGCTAAAGAAGTTTTCACTTCAAAAAAAAAAGTTGTATATGTTATCACAACCAGTCTTTTCAGGTCCTTACAGGGTTACACTAAGTAACGCGTATCGTTTTCCTGTTATTGTTTAGTGCCCTTCATTGTTCGTGGACAATGGCTAATGGCTTGAACAGGCTGTCCTTTCAGTAAACACGCTGCACTATGTGCAGAAAATACGTTCGCTTTTGTGTACAGGTTGTTGGTAATGGAATCTATTGTTCAGATTCTGTAAGCCGCTTAGCAGTATGGAGTTCGATTGCGATTAAATATTCAAATCGCTCACAATGTAGCAACTGTGTGGATTGTACTCGTAGCTTGCTGTGTGCCTAATGTACGATTTCTACTGCGTTAAAGAAAATTCAAGCTTCTACATAAGAGTTAAGGTTCATTTCTGCATGGCATGTATACGGCCTCAGTTAGGTCCACGCGTATGCCAAGCGGTATGTATCTTTGATGATATTCATGAATAATCATTATTCGTACTTATGACCGTCTTTTTGAAAAGATAACTCTTAATGTACAGTCTCATATTGTTCTGCTATCCCCTTTTATATTATAAATATATATATACCATCACGCCTGTATTCCCCGAAGGGTTAGGCAGAGGTGTACCAATGTAAACCCACAGTTCGCCGGTATATTTAGGTCTCATGTAATAGCGGGCGAGCCTATTGCCATTAACCGGGCACAAATACAAACTCCGAGCTGCTACTGAGAATTTCATAGAAAAACCCAATAACACTTTTTGCCCAACCTGGGAATCGAACCCAGGACCTCTAGCGTAGCAGTCGTCGTCCTTTTCTAATATTTTCTCATAATTAAGGTATATGTCTCAACTAAGTGCTATCACTTAAACAAATTTTTGAACTCGAGTGTGTTTGTGTAAGTCTAAAAACTCAAAACACACCAACGAATAAGGAAAAAGTCTACTGCGAAATTGTCATGTTTAAATGAAAAAATAAGATAACAATATTTTCTTAAGAAATTTACATTGTAATGTTCCCTTTAATTCACCTCACGGCCTTGCTATTATTTGGCATACAGCGAAAGCGCTCTCATGTTTTTGAAGGTACATACATAACTGATGTCCTGAACGCCTGAACTCCGAGAGAATCGCAAGAAAATATACGCCACCTCGTCTGTATCCGCCAATTCTCTTTACATAACTTAGCAGCGGTTACTAACTTATTCAACCTGTAGTAAGACTATAAAGTATATGTTATATTCACTTGGTATTACGCTTCGTGTTGCTTAACGGTGTATTTCATTTGTTGATTTAGTAATGAAGTTCAGTGTAGCAACGTAGCATGGCGTAGTAGTTCAGCGTAGCAAGGCGTAGCAGTGTCTTACTGCCCACACGATAAAGAAAGAAGGATCTGTCAAAAATGGCTATTTTGCCACATTTTGACATTGATTCTGACTAGATTTTGAATGCTTTTAGTTGCGGAAATTGACCTTCTGTTTATGTTTGTAATGAATATATATCATGTTGAGAACTGAGTTTCTAGACAAAATAGGTACGTATACTAACTATTGTTAATTAGGCACAGCATGAAAAATAAAGATGATTAACAAAATGACAGAAAAGGGTTCTAGTTTCAATGATATCACACTTTATGCAGTTCGCAACAAATCTGGAATCAATATCCAACAAATGTTAATAAATTAAATCCCCAGTAACAAAATAATTTTCCCCTTCACCTTTATTTTCTTCAACGCTACATATATCATTAGTGTGGGACATAATTATTGCCTTTGATCAGTATACCATTCGTAGAAAGAACACAGTTAAATTGCTAGTGCAATTAATACAAGTAAACCTCATCTATTATTCCCGTTGAATTCTCTTTGGTAGACCGCTATAACCTCGATTTATGACCGTTTATTAAACTTCGAAGTAGTCGTTCTTAGAAATGCATGTTAAAATTTACCTTGGCTTGGCAATGGAAACTGTTTCATTTGAAGTTATAATTTAGATAAGTGGCCGCTCCACGGTATCGATTTGAGTCAACCAAACTCGAAATTGCTCATTCATATCTTGGAAATCACCAACATCGGTGAAGGAAAACATAATGAGAATACCTAAATAATAAGTCTGTAATCGTCAGTCCGCCTTAAGCAAGCGTGGTGATGAATGCTCATGTCTTCTGGTACGAGAAGAGGCATTTCCCTTGCAGTGGGACAATAATAGGCTAATATCATTACTATTAAACTCTTAAATTATAAGATTAAGAGATTTTAAGATAAAACGACGAAATAACGATTTTAGGTCTTTTTGTTAACGAGCGAAAGTACAAGTTTTAAACTTGATAAACAAAGGCTGATTTTTTTAACCTGACTTGTAAAATGCAACATACTTTATTCATTTTATTCACATGCATCTTTAGGGGACTAAGAAATCTTATTTATACAAACACCTTTCAGTAAAAAACCAATCTTACAATTAAAAAAAATACGTTGTTTCCTACTTTGTGATCGTATTGTAGGGCATTATTTTTCTATTTCAAAGTTGATGTCACTGTAAAAGATATCTGTATGTATTGTATGAGTACTTTCACCCACTGAAATATAAATTAAAAGTCAACCTGCAAAACACTCTTACCATTCAGTGAAATGCACAGCAATTATTAAATTAATGTGTATTTCGTGTCCAATCAAGTATTACATATTGTCAAATTAACCGGGATAAAGCTCGTAATTATAGTGAAATGAATCGATCAATTCGACAACAACAGGGTTAACAATGGAATTGCATTCAAACATCATCTATCATATTCATTGGTCATTAATTATTGTGTTAAGTGTTCTCCGATTGCCGTGTCATTGTCTGCTCGCATTCGATATTAATTAATAAGCTGAATCGACATTTAATAAAATATTAATGAGTTTTGCATATTCAATGCCATACCTGTACAAACATAGAGTAATTCATACATTTTAAATCGATTTGTGCACAGAGGATGCATAACATGTTTCTGGTGCGCAGTACCGTTTGAAATTATACTGTAAACCAGCTACAAACCGCTTGGGATCTGAACTTAGCCTCTGACGTCACAGGAAGCTCACTGCTCGCTTCCTTAACACCCCATGGGGCGTCCACAGTCACGAATACAAACATTGTACACGAAACAAAATTCAAAAGCTAATCTGAAGCTT
This sequence comes from Caradrina clavipalpis, assembly GCA_932526535.1. Classification (NCBI taxonomy): domain Eukaryota; kingdom Metazoa; phylum Arthropoda; class Insecta; order Lepidoptera; family Noctuidae; genus Caradrina; species Caradrina clavipalpis. The sequence goes on from OW052087.1 coordinate 2,920,314, forward strand.
GAAATGGGAACACAGGTCTTTGTATGCAAGTCTTTAAGTTTAAAGAAATATTGTACATACAATTTCAATGAATACTTTTGAATTTTGCTAATTTACATCATTTGAACATTGCACACTTTATCGTATCGCTAGCCGTCGTTAACAATACAATCGTACTTACCTCGGAGACCTCACTCTGGCATGACTCCACGCTCTTGGTGAGTTCTTGGAGCTGCGTGCGGATCTCGCAGAGAGCGACCGTCGTCTCGAGCTGCCGGTCCCCACGTTGCAGGTCATCCAGTTTGGCGGATAGATTCATGCTCATTATGCTCACCTGTCTCTGTAGGCTACAGCCAAAGTCAATGTTAGTCACACCAGCGGCAGGCTTCCAACTTAGTCGTTGAACCTTCCTCGCTACACGACAACTATCAAGTACATAAGCATTTGTTGTACTCGACCACACTTAGGAAGCAGGCCAACCAATTTCATCTTCACAAGTTAAATCCAGAATTAAACATCGTTCCAGGTGCTACGTGGAAGTCATTGTCGCTTAATCCTCCGATTCATTGAAGTCTTGCGCCTATTTCTCACTTGATGTTCCTCTGTGAGTGAACGAAATAAACAATATTCTAATCGATTTGAACAAAATATATTATATACAGTGTAGCACGATTATGCGCTTCCAGCTTACGAGACGTTGATAATGTTTAGTAAACAACCCGTCTGTGTTGTCGGTGACAAGCGAGGAAGGCCCGACGACCTCTTTACTGACTATAACGATATGTGGGACAATATAAACAAATGATTTATATTATTACATCAGCATTTATCAACATCACACTGCATGATAACGCAGAAACTGGTCAGTTTTTACTTTATTACTGCTTTATTTAGATCACTCTTTATTTTAATATTCGTTGGTTAAAAATGATAAGACTTTTGTCCTAGCATTCTTTTAAATTCCATCTACAATTCTCTTGAGTAGTTTTTGAGAATCTATAAAAAATATAATAAGCAACTAAAGTTTGTTAGATTTTACAGAATGGAATTATAATAACTAGTTTTGAAACGAAAATTCTTTATGCATAATTAAGTGTTTCGTGTGAATTATAAATACCATTGTGCTAATCAAAGTAAAATAATGCTCATTTATTTATACAGGGTGTCCCATCGGGATCGCGTATTTTCAAATGAGTCACTATTTTTTCTTATAATTGTCGGGGATGAAACTTTGATAATAATATTTGTGAAATTATGCAATTGTGATTCTTAATTATGGAAAGATAATATAAAAGAACAAAGCGTAAATATTGTAAAAAATGCTATGAAAATGGTGAAAATTATACGTAGACGACTCTTCAAGTTCAAGAGAAGAAGAAGAAGAATAGTATACAATGTTCGGTTTGCAAAGTGCACCGGACTGGTTGAGGATGAAAGACGTATGTGTTTGTCCCATCAGAAGAACTGAAAAAATCGCCTCTTTTAAATGTAAGTGGCGAACAAAATATTCGCCACTGTGGACCAGTGACAATAACTTTCTGCCACTAAATTCTAGTATGGACCTTATTTCGATTTGGCGCATTTGAGGGATGTCTTTGAATAATTTTCATCATAATTAACCCATAGTGAATTTTAACAATATTTACATTACGTTCCGCCGTACATCATTCAATTATTAAAAACCACAATAACAACAGATTACAAATTTCAAAGGTCTATTCCTTACAATTGGAAGACAAAATCAATGACCCGAGTCAAAATATGCGTTTCGGATGGAACTACCTTTATCCTAAAACTTTAAGGTGAAAGGTGAACAAAGACAAAAGGTGAATGCAGTGAGTTAAGTTCAATTTCATCTGTACATTGTTTTTCGGGAAACGAAAAATAATGAAACTGTTTTAAGAAAGTCTATTGCCTTCTAATTTCTATGGAAAACACTTGATTTAAACACTACATCAAAACGTTACAACCACACCCATGCAAGCGTCACCCCGTCCTATCCCAAGGTTGATGTCAGAGGCAAGTGCTAAGCACGCATGTGTTCCGGGCAGCGAGAGACAAACAGGGTCGTGGCCATAGATGCTAACCACGGTGCCATGGTCCGATGTCATGATAGGAACTGTGAATGATTCAGCCACCGCGATTGGACTCATCGAACGCATCGTCATATCTGTTATACGAGATAGGATGCCAAGCCAAGGTGAAACAAAATGTAGAAGACACATCGACACATAGAGAGATCCTTATGATCGTATGCAAATGAAGCCAGTATTAAAGGCGGAAAGCTATCCGGTATTGTCGCTATGGTCACGTACCTAAGTAGTAGCTCCCTGAGTGTGGTCTCGTCTTCCTCCGTCGTCGCATATCGTGTCAGCTTGCCTCCGGCCTCCCGGCCCACATGGTCTGGTACCACTGCGCCAAAACTACTTGTTTATTTTATTTTTTACATAACTAACTTCCCGATTCATTTCATCATTGTTTTCCTGTATTCTTATGCTTATTTTCGACGCAGAGTTTGTGGTTTGGAATTTGGATTACCGAAAGAATGCGTGGCGCATAATGTTGTACGGTTGGTGCTACAAGTACCTACTCAGCATCGAACCTTTCACCGTTTGCCAATTAGCTTCGATGGCCACGACAGGGTCCCTAATCAATTTTGATGTTCAGCGATACCCACAAACTGGTATGGAAATGAATATTTTTTACCGAAATAAAAGGGTTTTAGTTTAGCAAAAAAAAAGGATTTATCCAAAATAAAAATTTAGCACCCTGGTCAATTTCACGAGGGACACGTTTTATTATGTTAGAAATAGTGTCTGAATATTTCTCAAAGTTATACCATTTAAGTTAAAACCATTAAATTAAACTCTTGTTTAAGCAGTAAATAAAACCTGTGGAATTTAGACTTTCAATTTTAAACACGTTGAACTTCATCGTACCATTTTCCGGCAAAATGTTGCCGGAAAATGGTACGCTATTTCGAGAGCAAGTTTCAATGAATGAGAACATAGATGAGTTTATAATATCAGAGATAAAATGAGGTCCGAAGTGTGATTATATTCTGAAGAGATGTGTTTGAGTCTGATGGTACGATGTGATCAACATTCCATGCACGTGACAATACTAATAAAACACCGACAATGATCTGAATGATATTAGTGCATTGTTGAGGGACATGTTCAAAATCCTTCAAAATACTAAAAGGTATTTTACAACGTTTAATTAATATAGAAAAAAATAAAACGAAAGTATTTTTACAAAAAATAAATTTTGTTCGAGAGAATTCTCTGATTTGTTTCACTACTCTGTGAATTCTGTAATGCAGTTCGAGGAAACCTTTCATTGTCTGGCGTCGAGCGGAAATACAATGAATTTGCGTCGACACTGACATTGACGGGGCAACGGTTAAATTTTGAAATTCAAGGTAAATAAACAAGAATTCCATTCATAGATTTACCAGGGTTCATGAATGAAGGCTTTATGTTCGTTGCACATTATGCGACTTGTATTGCGATTTTCATTTTAGGTGCGTTTTTTAGGTCTTGCAAGAGGTCAAGTTTGGTGTTGTAAAATAAGTGATATATTATCGTGTTAATTGGAGACGATTATTTGAATTATCTTTATGATACAGCGTTAGATAAGGCCTGATAAAACAGAACAGGAAAAGTAGTGCGGATCGCACGTGGACATTCAAGATTTTGTTATATTCGTAATCATTTACAGACATTTTTGAACTGCCTCGTTAGCCTGGTTGTCCTAAACGCTACTGCTACGCTAGAGGTTTTAGGTTCGATACCCACGTCGAGCAAAGTGTTATTGGGTTTTACTATGAACTTCTCAGTAACCAGCTCGGAGTAAGAATTTGTGCCCGGTTAATAGCAATAGGCTCGCCCCCTATTACATAGGACCTAAACATAGCAGCGGACTGTGGGTTTATCATTGGTACGTCTCTGCCCAACCCTTTGGGGAGTATTCCCCATACATAACATACCATCATACCTGTATAGGTATGATGGTATGTTATGTTATGTTATGTTATTTACTTTATTTTTGTTTTACTCAATAAACAATTGTTTATCACTACAACAATATTTTTTCCAAAAAATAAAGCATTACCCTCTTGCCTACGCGTGTATTATTGTAAAACACCTTAGCAAATATACGCTTGATATTAAAAAAAAAAACACGACAACTCATTCCCTACTTTATTTGCAACTACAATAAAACTGAATTTAAATCGCAAGCCTGCAGCGAGCCTACCTAACGTCGGAGCGCGTCAATAGATAGCATTGATTAGTCCCGTCAAGCATGTCAGTGAAACCGGAGTTATGAATAGAAACTGCATTTACCGTGCGCTGAATGCTTTCCAGCTATGAAATACGGGAGACTACACGCGGTTTCGAGAAATGAAAGCGAGTCTGAAACCAAGCGACGGCTCGCGTACTACGCTCGTAGTACTCCAGGTTGTTTACTAACACAGGTACATATTTCCGACGCTGTGCTCTGTTCATCTGATATTTTAAATGGCGTTCTTATTTTCAACTTTTGTTTTGTATAGAATTGTTCCGAGTTTATTTACGGAATGTTGAGTATTTAAATCAATGTTTGCGATTTACGTGGACTTCGCTTTTGTTGTTGACGTAGTTTATTCGTTTCGCTTTCTGTTCAAGGTTATTAGGTTTTTGATTATGTTTTGTTGTGTTTAATTAGGTAAGTGTGTGTGTAGTAGTATGTATTATGGTTCTGTTAAGCACTCTTTTCTAAAGATTCGGTTGTTATTCGTTCTAACTTAAATAATTGGTCTTGTTCATACGGTAGCTGACAGTATTGGTTTAAATATAATCTTTAGGAAGTTATAGCTTCTTGTAGTCGTTCTAATTCTTATGTTTTTATACTTTTACGGGTATCTAAATTAAACGATTTCAAAGTCAAAGTCAAAGTCAAATCATTTATTTCAATTAGACCATTAAAAGGCAGTTTTGAACGTCAAAATAATTAAAACTAATGAATCTAGTTGCCCATTCCAAAAGGTAGTTTCGTTTTTTTTTTTTTTTAGATGCATTACTGGGCCCGTTGATTTAAAGGCAGGAGTATAGATATTTATGGTGGTGGAATGTTGGACTTTGGTGGTAAACAGCTGGATCCTGTGTTCAATCCCCACGTCGGACTGTTATTGGGGTTTTTATATGGCTGAAGGTATGGGGGAAAGGTTTCAATGAATCCCGTTATCAAAACTTGTGATAACAGGAGGAATATGGTGGAACTATTGACATATACCCATCCATTCTTGAATAACGAAGGGTATCATGAGAATATCGCAATGAGGCAGATCATAGACAAATCGAAGGACCTCAAACTGAACTGAAAGCTACATGTTCTTTCCGTCTGGACGATTTTTTTTGGTGGATCATAACTGGGAATTTTCTGGTTACGGGAAGGTCAAAGTTCCATCTTTTTAAGGTGTTTTGCTTGCTTTACATTGGGGGTTATTTTACACCAAAAGTAAAAACCGCCTAACTAAAACTGCTTCGTTAGCCTAGTGGTCCTAAGCACGACTGCTACGCTAGAGGTCCCAGGTCGAGCAAAAAGTGATGTATGTATGTAAATAAATAACATATACTATTATTATAAACTATTTTGATGCGGCCCAGAATTTGGCCACTTTGACTGCTTTCATTTACTGATTGAAAAAGAACTAAACACGCTACAAATAGAGTCGGAAATTGTGTACAAATCATAATTTAGTGCAGCATATATTATCTTGCACGCTATTACACCATTTTTAACTCTATTTCTGTTGTTTTTCAGTTCACTATCGAAAAATCAATTAAACCTCTAATGCGACTTTATTTGGACAGGGTTAGACTCAGTAGAATGAGTTTTGGTAACTTATTGTTAGGATTGGTTCTCCAATAGAGCCCTTTGTGATAAATAAATAAATAAATATCTTGGGACAACTCACACACGGCTATCTGATCCCAAGCTAAGCAGTGCTTGTGTTATGGTAACCAGACAACTGATATACATACTCATATAATTTATAAATACATACATATTATAGATAAATCACACCCAGACACAGAACAAACAATCGTGCTCATCACACAAAGTTTGTCCTGGGTGGGAATCGAACCCACGACCTCCGGCTTAGCAGTCAGGGCCACTAACCACTAGACCAACAGGCCCGTCGTGATGGGTCTCGTCCGGGGAAGTACTACCACCATACCTGTCTCTGCCGCATGCCGTGCTCCGATTTGAAGGACATGGGTGCCGGCGTAATTACAGGCACATAAAACAACTTTGGCTCTGGGTTAGCAACGCATGTTCATAAGGCCTCTGGTATTGCTGTTGTCTATAGGCAGCGGTGACTACTTAACATCAGGGCAGTCGCCTTGTTTGGCATTCAATGTCATAAAAAAATCTTGAGGAGACTATTTCATTCATAACTATAATCTTTTGGACCCAAAATTCTTCTGTGGATTTAATCTTATTCAGCGAACCAATTAATGCTAATTGGGAATACCGGGCAGCTTATTGAAGCTTATATTAGAAGAAAAACATTTTTCATCAAAAAGAATTACTCATAATCAGCTTATTACAAAATAATAAGCGGAAGTAGGTATGAAAAATGATGATTAAGATTTTCTCGTTTTAGCGCAGGATTACAGGTTTTTAACGCGTTTTTTAACTGTTACGTAAATAACTTCATTAATTGTTAATAACCCCTACCGTCGGGTTGTTTTCCCCCGTACCTCGGTAAGTACGTAAAGCCGTTGGTCATGCGCCTAATCTCTCCCCGGTTGTGTCGGGTTGCCGTCCCATCGGACTGTGAGAGTGAGGGAAGAGGATGTGCACCTGTGTTTGAGCACACACTTGTGCGATATATCTCTTGCGTACTCGGCTTGGTCTCCGTTGAGATTGACGGCCATGACCGAAATTCAGTCGGCACTATATTATTATTGTTACATATACCATCTTGTCTGTATTTCACGAAGGGTTAGGCAGAGGTGTACCAATGTACACCCACAGTTCGCGCGTATGTTAAGGTACCATGTAATAGGGGGACAGCCAATTGCCATTTACCAGACAAAAAACTTAACGCCGAGCTGTTAGCTTTTCCTGACTGTTACTGTCTTACTGTTCTTTAATCGTCATGTAATACATATTTATTAAACGGTTTTATTTTGCTACCCCACACAGCTAAATGATTTTAATTCTGCCATAACGAGGTAAGCCACAATCTTTCAGTAATTTAACCAATTACGTAAAACTATGACTGCCCAATGTGCTACATGAGTATTCAGAAATAAAAGTTCGATGTACATCCCAAACTTATGCTTACAACACATTTAAAAATCAACATTCCATATCCAATTTTGGTGTGTATTGGTCCAGTTTAGCAAAACCAACCCTAACTAACCGTAACCCCAATCGATGTCTAGACATAACAACGTTGAACAATCACCAATAATCGAATAACGGTACCGAGGTATCGAATACTAATGAAGTTTCCCGATAACTATCCGAACGGGCGCACGGTCGAAGCGGCCTTTGTGTACATATTTGCATGTATGCGCGGTGCAAGCGGTGCCCTATTAATGGATAACGTAATTTTCCCCGACTGCGTACGGCGCGCAAAGTGCTGACGCCACTGATCAATTAAGTTGTTACACAATTTTCGACGCTCTTCGTGATGCGTTTAAGTTCATTATAGAGTGTTAATGAAAACTGTTTTAGTTCATGCTGCTCTGTCTAGTGTAAATAATTTTATACGTTCTAATTACTCGTTTTTAGCTTCTTCTCGCGATTTCGCCCGCGTATATTATTACGTCTTTGGTTACTGCTACGCTCCCGTGTGTTGTAGCGGGATAAAGCCTATACTTGTCCTCAAGAATCTGGCTATCATATACAAAAAAAAAATCAGACCATATATTAGAAATGTTTAAGCAATCTAAAAAAAACCCTACAACTTTATTAATATAGATAATTGTGAAAATATTAAATAGGCCATTTGTAGTAAAATATTGGAAGGTGTAGTTCAATAATCACAAAACGAATAACAACAGCTTGGTTATCTGAATGTAAAATACATTTAGGTATCTTAAAATTACACATTTTTCTGTTCACATAATATGAATTATATTGCACAAGTGTAATGTGTGAATCATACTAACTCCATGACGAAAGGTTATCGTTGCGATGTCCTTTCCACCACGTATGCTATCGCTTTTAATAATTTCCCGCAAATTATACATTGTGTAACTATCATTGATGCAAAGCCTTGAAGGCACCTGTGTCTTAATGCTTCGTCCGAGCAATAATTCTATGTTCTTTATATTTAACTATGTGTTTCTAACATTGTGGATCATTTTCTTTTAACTTAGACTTATTTGGAGATAGATTTTAACAAATAGTATACCTATAAAAAACTTAGTAAGTAGTTCAAATGAAGTCAATTGTCATTGTTATAGCATTCGTGCACGGTTCAACCAAATTGATTCAATGATCGAAAAGCCCAAAACAGAAATGTGTGGCCGACATTGTGTCATTCATTTTTATGGTTAAACGATTCAATTTGGTTGCATCACCCAAATACGTGTGAGCCGTGTAAGTACACACGGGTGTTAAGTACGATTTGTAATTTTTAAAAACGTAGCAAATACGTCTAATTTCTTTGAAAATCGTTATGAATGTCAATAAACTTCCCAGTATAGTTATATCGTGCTAATTAAAAGTAAAAACGTTCTTCTAAGGGGAAGTTTGTGCACGAACTGCATAACTTTTAACGACGTACGTGCAAGTTAAACTAGTATACATCAGCCCACCGCCATATGATCAAACTGTATTGAAACTCTGTAGTGTAACACGTCGGAACGTGGTTGCCGGCCACGGAACTTTCCCCGTGTATAAGTAATCTATTCGCTTTTGTGCCGAGTTCGTCGTAATACTTTGTTAAACGATTATTATAATAATTTTATTTATTATTATAATAATATAGCCGTGCATGACGGGTGCATGACGTCTACTCGACGGTTTGTTTCTGTTAATTATATTTATCTTATTGAAGTGGTCTTAAGTAGATACGGTTAATTAAAGTAAAATAGTTTTATTTTTATTTTGTCATATGATACAAAAGAGTACTGATCAAAGAATTTGATCATATTGTAGTTAAAAGTACCTAACTGTTTTAAACATAACAGTATTTTCCTAGAATCATCATCACTTATTAGTAGGTTTAGTAAAGTCAACGCGTCACGATAAATAATATTAAATATATCTGTAATAGGCCAAATGATGTAAATAGTGAAATGACAAAGCGTGCAATGTTGCTACACGAAGTTGACATCTAAACTGTAGTGTTGCTATTCTGACGACATCAATACGCTAAATGGGTTCTATTATTTATAGAATCCATTTTTCTGTAGTTAAACTTCGATTTAAAAAAATATCGATATCGACACGACAACATCACTATTGTTTAGCCCGAGTTTTACACTTAGTACCAAAAAACATACGAATATTAAATTACATTCACATATTAAATTATAGAGGAACGCGCTGATAATACAATAATTTCAAAACAAAATTTATTTAGATTAAATGAATATCACAACACACAATACTGGTAACATGAGGATTATGAAAGCAGTTGGAAGGATTGGAAGCAAATGGAGGATGATATGAAGGAGTGGCTGTACTTAGAAAATCCTACCTCCCGCAGAATGTAAAAGACTGAGGTAGCTGGTTGATTATACAATAAACAAAAAAAAACGATTTAAAAAGAAATACATAGGTATAAGTATATTAGTTTATAATTGTTTGTAGAATGCAAATCGATCTTCTTTAGGTTCAAAACTTATAAAGATTAAGGCAATGTTACACGGTTCAACCAAATTGATCCACTTCAATATGCATTGAATAATAAACTTCTTTATTTTACCACAATAAAATTAGTTATTTCATCTAAATTGTATATCATAACGAAATCGTGTCATGTCGTTATAATAATTCCAGACAACAACTAAAATCGTGTATCTGTTAATAATCTAGTAATAACCTACTATGATTTGTATCAATACTAAAATCATGATTTATTGATAATTTAGAAAATAAGTTTACATTGCTGCCTAACATCCGGAAATCGTGGTAATAGCGGCATTTTGTGGTTTTGTCGTAAACATTACACTAATTGTTATTAAAACATGAATTTATTATTAATTGAACCGTTATATGGTTTCCAATGAAATCATATATTGAATGGAGCCATCATTATACGGATCGTAATATTATATGTTCGATGTATTTGATTAATTATTTTATGCATGAGCTGTATCATAATTGTGGCGTACAACAAAGCATTGTTTCTAGAATTCCAATCGAATTTTTGCTTTGTGAAATTGCACCTACTTTTTATTTGCGTCATTTTTCGGTGTAAACAAAACCTCTTTTTGTTTTTATTTAATATTTATATTATTACCTATGACAGTATTATATTTTGAAAAGTTAATTAGATACAGTGGCTATAAAGTTGCATTTCATAATGTAGGCCATCGGTATTATTTTTACTAATCGCACTCCATAAAGATCTTCTACCTTTACAGAGAGGTGATAAAAACAAGTCGTTTATTTTTAAAGGCCCGCGCACACGGGATTGGACAACTAGCGGGCGCGGTGAATACTGCAGTAGTACCTCACCCGCGTTGCTGTGGAACCGTCTATACAAGTATTTGTGTAGATTCGTACACACCAACGCAGAGCTAGTATTACTGCAGTATCGGAACGCATTCGGGAATGCGCCCGCAACTTGTGCGCTCCTGTGTAGCTGGGCCTTTACGGCGTGCGATAAATGCATAATTGTCAGTCTGTGATCCATAATTTCTATGCCACAACATTCAAATACATTTTACATGCAATATTATTAAAAAGGCTTAATTTCTTACTTTTGTTGCCCTTTGCAAGGTATATGCACACCCCTCCTCGAGATCTGTCTCTGCAGTAAGTATGAAGAAGTAAAAATACAAATTGTTGTTACTGCGTTTGTTTCAGTAACTTGTTTTTATAAAAGCTTTAGCGAAACAAAGAACTGTCAGAGCTGTCTCGCCAGTTCCACCATCTTCGGTTGAGTTTTCTCGAATCGTTCTGGTAGATAATGCCAGTGGTAAAATGTTTTATCTTTAAACTCATACAAGCCATCTTTCTTGTTCTACTTAACAGCTGACATATCGATTTACTACCGAGTTAACTATGGGTAATTGAAGAACAATACTGTTGTAGTACCCTCTAGAGTTATCAAACATTGATCTAGTATATTAAAATGGAAAACTTAAAATGATTATTGGAATTGATTTTATTATTTTACTGCTCATAAATGTATGTGTTATTAGAATTGAGAACAGGTAAAGATTAATAGATTTCAAATTGTATTTGTTTAACAAATGCTGTAACGATTAATGTGGAACAAATTTATTTTCTTTCGTATTGGGATTTCAGAGAGTGTAATAATAGAAGTTATTTTCAAGGAAAACCTTACAGTGGATATAGGATTTGAAAAAGAAAGAGATGGTGCAGTAATGAAGGTTACAAATCCTCGTCGAAATTTTAGTGGATTTTGACTCGAGAGCAAATAAATCATTCACGTAACAATAAATATTTACATTTCTGCAGAAATGTAAAGAAAAGAAAATACAAGTCTTAAAACCATTATAATTTCAACCAATAAAGCAGGTATGTTAAAATTATAATATTAGGATCAATTATTAGTTTAAGTGTTAGTATTATCAGCGCGCTCGAAGTTACCAGCTAACTAATGCTTAATTCAATGAGCCGTAGCTCTTACAAGATGAGCTTATCATGATCTCCTCGATGAAGGTAAGCCCCTAATCAACTAATTAATTGAAGCTCTCGACGTTCAATCAATAAGTCCCATTTCAATAAAGTAGGTTACAATTCAATATATATTTAAAAAAAATGAACTCTGAAAACCGTTGCTAATTGCGTTTAAGTTGAATGAAACATGTTTTCTATCAATTTATTTATTTGGAAGGATTATTTATTAGGATTTATTTATTCTGTGTAGTGAAACGTTATTCTTAAAAAGAAATAAAGTATTTCGAAATAGTAATTACTTGAAATATTCTGAGGTAATAGTTAAAATCATTATGTGTGTGGAGAATTCAATATGTTTAGTATGCTAATAATCATTCTTCACTGCATTGTTTTTTACTATGCCAATGGTATTCATGTAGCCACGTGTAACTTCGCGAAACTTAGTGATTTTTTTTTTTCATCTAACCCCCAAAAATAGAGTGATTTCATCCACTATGGGAGCAGTACACGGGAAGAATCCCCGGTACGTTGGTAAAAATGTCTTATTACACATTGAACCGCTAGGCTGATTTAATTTACAATCTGACATTAAAAACAATAATTCATTCAATAGTAAAAGTCCACAACAAACAAATTTTTCATTCATTTTCCTGGTTACGATTAAAATAGTACGCGTGCCCTTGAGATATCAGATAAAAATAAAAAAAGAAAGCATGAACTTCCCCAAGCTTCAACTTCAGCGTTAGATGTGAGCGATGCCGCGTTGTTGAGGCTTCTCGTATTACCGACCATGGCCCCAGTTAGTTTGGCCTAGTATCCTTGGCCCAGTATTTATTAACCGCCGAGTTAGCTGATAACTTTGATCTCGATAGAGTAAACTTAACTTTGATGCTACGGTTTTGGAGCGAGCTGAGCTTTAATTAAAAATGTAAGATTCCGTTTATTCATCGTCTTTCGTTTTATTTTTGGCGTGGTTTGAATTAGATGGTGGAACAAGTTTATTTATATTAATCAGTCAGAACAGAAGTAATACACGGTTCACTTCTGCTTTTCAAATTGGTTGAATCAACCAAATTGAATGAAGTAGAAAACATAAAAGTGAATCGTATTTCTGCTTGAACATAGCTCTCCAAAACCTTAACATACGAATAAAAATGCTACACAATGATTTTACCTGAAATTTGGTCTATGGGTGAGTACAGAGGGGGTTCCTCCCCTCCCGGGTGTTGGTGTTCCAGCAGACGGTGACACGACTGTCTCATGAGCGCTCCCGACACTGACAGACAGACAAACAGACATACAGACAAAGGACCATGTCCACGTGTAAATGGTCTAACCTAACGTTCCAACTATTAGTACCATAGATTCTAGTAGTATTGGTCCCTCTGTCAAAATAAATTGGTGCAATCAGTAAATGCTACTGATTAAAATTTCGAGGAGAGTCCGCAATTTTAGTTTGCCCGCACTCTGCAGCAATATTTAACGTTTAACCCCCCCCCCCCCCCTCTCCCTCCCCGCGGCTGGCCCGGCTTCCCTGTGGTGAAACGTATGAGTAATATGAAAGTTACATTCAATAATGGGTACCCGGCGCCGACTATCCAGACAGCGTGTGAAAAGTGGCTGTAGTTTTGAAAAAGTATTCGTCGGGCAAGACATTGTTCCCTATATGACTATTTTTGTAATTATATTGTCAATAGTGACTGTTACTATCGTAATGTTTTTATTTTATTTTACTTTTATAGAAATGGATACGGTTGTTACCGATTACAATAATTAAAGAGAAAAGAAAAATATAAAAAAGAAAAAATATAAATTTAAAACAAAAAAATACAAGGTCATCCCTCTCGTAAATTTTTCTCACAGTACTTCTGACATACTCGTACTAATATATAATCTTCGTCCGTTCATCCGCAAACAGATCGTTTGTTGGATTATAATCCATGAGATCATTAAGTGCAGACAGAGTGCGTGGTATTGGGGACTTAGCGCGCGCAACGGTGCGACAAGAAGGCACAGCAAATAGCCTGTGCTTTCGGCAGCGGTAGTAATTGTACAACGGATTTGTATAAAAATATTCTGCGGTGAACTTGGGCGAGGTTGAGGTGAACTATTCTGGATTAGATGAGCGGTAGGTGAAATGCTGAAATGAGGGATTCAAAAGACTATTATAAAAAACCGTCGCATTTTATTTAATTTGACTGCCTCGTTAGCCTAGTGGTCCTAAGCGCGACTGCTACATCAGAGGTTTTGGATTCGCTTCCCAGGACTAGCAAAGTGTTATTGGGTTTTGCTATGAAATTCTCAGTAGCAGCTCGGAGTTACATTTTGTGCCCGGTTAATGGCAATAGTGTCGCCCCCTATTACATGGCACCTAAACATACTGATGAACTGAGCGTGTACATTGGAACACCTCTGCGTAACCCTTCGGGGAATGTAGGCGTGATGGTATGTATGTGTATGTATGTATTATTTTAAAAATGAGCACTGCAGAATACTCCCGGTGGTATGACAGCTCACTTCGCCTAAATTCACCGAAGGAGATTTTTACAGAAAAGCGTTATTAATTACGTTTTTGATATATTTGTTTATCAAAAAGAGTTCAAGTACCAGACTCTAGGATTTTTTTATATACGTTTGGTGCGTTTCCAAGCATCTAAAACTACCACTATAAAGCTATTTCTTCCGTGCGGGAATCGAACCCCAAACACGCTGCAGCTAACAGCTCAGCCGCTGCGCTAAACGGGTCGTGAACAATGTTAGTTAACTGCTTTAATGATGTAAAAATAAATAAAATTAAAGTAATTGCAATTTTGAAGAATAAAGCTCAAAAAATAAGTGTAAGTAAGCAAAGATTGAGTCACGGATTACCAAATTTAAAGAAGTTAAAAGTTAAGTGCAATCACTAATTCACTAACAAAATGAACATAATATTATCTATCTCCTTAAAAGAGAAGAAAAATGAAAGCATATCATTTAGTAAAGTAATGGACTGAATATCAATTTATACTTTAATCCTCTTGCTTAAACCATTACTTGAGTTAAGACACGCTTAAATGTCAAGAAATGTGTGGCTAAGCCACAGTTTATCATTACTTAAGTTTAAGTAATGTTTAAAAGGAGGGAGTGGGCACATTATTAGGTAAAAGTTTCAATTTAAAACCAACCAAGAGAGTTCAAAATGCATCAGCCTCAGTCCATATCTTCACCAAATATTTTCATAATAATAAAAATATTACCTTTATTCTAGTTATTGTCATTTGACTACGACTGTTGTCAGTCTAACCGGCGACATTGTGTCTCTGTAACAATACAAGAACCACTATTAATTGAAACGTAGAAACATAAAAGTAGTAAGGAACCCGAAGTTCAAGACTATATGGATGCTGACCTGAACTATCGATTCACACAAATTTCAATATCGTTGCAAATATTTGTCTTGACGACCGCTTTGATGACTTAGGAGGTCTCGGATAAAGGGACCAGAGGCTCAAAATAGACAGTATTCAGTTCAGTACCGAATATCGGATATCCGAATCATGAACGCTTGCATAGGCAAAGGATCACTTCAATTAGTGTAGTCATTGGCTTGGCAATGCAATCTAGCTAAGTAAGACTGAATGCGGCTTGAATTGCTAGGTGGAGTGACGTGTGGACAGGTTAGCAACCGAACTTAGCAGCGTGCCTGTCGTTGCTCTACGACGTATATAATGGAAACAGAAACTAGCGTATTGGATTACATTTCAGTACACAAACGTGAAAGGAACAAGTAGAAAATACTAATTAATGAAACATTGGAACTCTTCGTTGCAGTTTGCGGAAAACATGATCACGTCGCCTGCAGACATACTCGTATCTCTTATTTGTATCTCGTATTCACTGAGGTTTAATTAATTAACTAATACATTTCGTCGGACTTCGTGGTAGCTCGGTGGCGCACCTCTAATACATGTTACGGGTTTGCGGCGTATTCAATTTCGTATATTATACTTTCTCGGAAAACATCGAGAGGAATTCTGGACCATAATACATATATAAGTCTAAAATCGCCCGTCTTTAGCAAGCATGGTGATCAATTCTCGTGCCTTCTCTTGCGGTCAAAGTTTCTGTCAATGATGTCCAAGAAATCCATCATCATCATTATATACCGTAGGACGTCCATTGGTGGACACAGGCCTCCCCCATAAATTTCTAATAGCACCGATAAACTTAAAAAGCTCATTCTAAATTGAAAAACTCGCATTAATACTCGCTCGATATCGAACACGCAATCTCAAATCGGTATAAACGACAAAACGGTTTTAGTAGATGATCGTATGCACGTGAATATTGAATCAATATCGATGGCAGGGCTTAACGAACCCTAAACGTGTGGCCGATGGTTGGGTAATGCGCCGCGCTCGACGCTGCATGCTCGCCCTAATGCAGTTATAAAGCCGCGCTTCCCGTCTGCGCTGTGTCGCGATGGAACTTCGGCGTGAAAGGAAATCGCATTATGGCAAGTTATCGCGTACACAGGCGTCGATTAATTGGTTCAAGTGCTTGCTTTGATTTTCCTAACTAAACGGTTTAGATCGCTTACGAAGGTGAGAGTTCTTTCGCTTTTTTGTTCTTTATACTATCAATGCTGTTGGTGTACTTTATTGAATATTTTGTTTTTAAAGAAGACATAGGTTTGGGTGTCTAACCTTATTTTGTAGGCATTTTGTCAATTCATATTAAATTCATATTAGTTCTCGGTAACGCAGAGTCACTGTCACTGCTGACTTATCCTATCACCGCGATGGTAATTCCAAACGGCTCTTCCCAGGGCCAAATAACTAAAATGAGCATAATGCTGTGCTCTGTGGTTTAATACAGTGCTCAGTCCGGGGACTCGTTTCATTTATTCCGAAAAAAAAAACACAAAATTGAAGAAATTCAACCCATTGCAATTTATTTTAATACGAACTCACGTCGATTGCGAGTAGATACTACAAAATCAGCCTTTTTAAAGAACATTGCTTCAGTACCTTCATCACCAATTAAAACATTTATTGACTCGTAATTATCTTTGGGACAGTTAATTTATATTTTATGCATTTTCGCTACACGTCATGACACCAAATCAATTACACACCGTTATGAATTCGTCCTTATAAGCATATAATTAAAATCAATGTTTAATTAACTCTTCTTACCCATTTCATTACATGTCATTGTTGTCACGACAGTCTGATCATTATAATTTTAATTAGAATCCAAATGATCGCGATATGAAATTGTTTAATTTAGCGGTAAAAGTCCCAATGAATACGGTGTTACACAAATTTCATGTTCATATTCAGTGCACTGGAAAATTGAATCCATCCTTGCACCTAAATGAATAGGGAAAACATTTTAACATTATTTGTGTCATACGTAAGTCTGTTGCGCAAGTCGAGTTAAGCCCCTGGCAAAATGGCACGGTAGAGGAATTCTAGGTGCCGAACAATAATACACCTTAACAACATCACATTGTAGTTGAAATTTGAATGATGTGGAGCGTAGCTACAAAAACAAATGCTGTAGCACGTCGCTCGTGTGAATACGCGTTTCAAATTTCAAGTCGCGACGACGACAGACGATGTTAAAAAGTAACTCAACCTGTAATTTCAAAACATATTATATCTGTTCATAAGTTAAGTTCAAAATGGCTTGAAACTTTTCTTTGACGATCCTACACGTTCCTTATTAATATTGACTTTTTTACGTATCACCGAAGACGGTATTGGAAAGAGCTTAATTATCAAAGCCGTATCTATAGCTCATAGAACTTTCACAAGAAAAAATGTTAAAGGCAATATTTGCGAACCATTCGATTTATTTTAACATCAAAGTTGAAGCTTATCACATAATAACGACCACGAAGCTTTTCCACGAAGCGTTTCTATTGCGTATCATTAAAATAAATCCTCCTTTACAAAACAACGTCAAACGAATGTCGCATACTATTTTCTAAACACCAGTTTTTGCAGAAATTTCTAAGTTACACGAGCAAGAGCTTAGGAAATAAATATTTGTAACAAGAAATTGTTATAAGCACCATTATACCGGCAGCTTATTTTCGCAAAGTGTTTATTAATTAATTAAGTGCCTATAACCTTCCTTGATAAATTTCTCTTCCTATAGGAGAAAATTGTGTGAATACTAGATTCTACCCGCGACTTCCTCTGCATCTATTATTTTATCCCGCGGGAAACGTACATATTTTATTTATTTATGTGTTACTTTACTACAATTTATCTCAGTGCCAAATTTCATCCAGATCCGTTCAGCCGTTTAAACGTGGTAGAGTAACAAACATCAATCCATCTATCCTCGCAAACTTTCGCATTTATATTAGAATATTAGTGGAGTTTCGCATTCATATTATATATAACATTATTAGGATCAATACAGTAGTTTCCAAAATTAGCCTAAATAAACACAAATTCAACACGACAGGGGACTGCTATATATAATATGAAGTAATAATACGGGAATAAACACCGCCAATTTCCCTGAATTTTGTAAGGCAATTGGGTGCTGTGACGTCACTTATATACAAACTCAATTGAAATCTAATTTGATAGTTCATTGAGTTTTATCAAGGTTTTAGGGCAAAAATAAAGTGTTTTGTAAAGAAATTGTGTCTTGGAATATTTCTTTAACTAGCTTTATACCCGGTGTCACCTGTGTTTATTTGCGTCTTTAGTTACTACTTCGCTTCTGTGGGTCGTAGCGCGATGATCTATAACTACGTACAATTTTTTCTCTTGAATCATTCTATCTATTGATGAAAACTGCGTCAAAATCCGTTTCGTAGTTAAAATATATGAGCGTAAAGATGGGACACACGATGTTTTTTTATGCTAATAGATATTATAAAGAGGATTTTTTTTTTGTTTCTTGGTTTGTACCGAATAGGCCCCAAAACTACTAGACAGTTTTTTTACATTTTTTTTCTCAATAGATAGCTACATTATTCCTGAGTAACATAAGCTCATTGAAGCGGAGCAGTAACCACAGACGTAACTTAACGAGTGAAATAAGCCACACGGACGAAGTCGCGGGCAATTCGCTAGTATATTACGTATGCGGGCTGCGGGTTGTTCGAAAGAGATACCGCGCCCCCGGAACGCAAAGGGCACATGAAGGAACATAGACGGGTTTTAGTCAGTAAAAGTCTGACTCTAAGGGTGGGGGAAGTTATTTGATGATTTACAGTGTATAAAAAAAAAGTATATTACGTAATTGGTTTACTCCCGTGTATTTATAAATGCTTCCAAAATATGACGCAGAATATTTACCCTTTCACAATACACCGTTAGTGTCGCTACGAAAAAGTTAAATGTAGACTTTTACAAGTTTAAATTAAGATATGGTTTTCCCCGAACTAATGACGTAAGCTTAGTACCAATTCTCTTGGCGTTTTCCAGTAAAGCAAAACAATCGTATGACGGAGTATTCTCTGCAACGTTTTGTTTTGAGCTTCTCTGCAGGATTTTTGTATGGGAACCGAAAATTTAATTTTTAAGTAACCGTATTTGTGAATAGTGCAGCTGGATATTTTCATGCAGCCGAGTTACACAATGACTATTGTAGGCTGTACCGTAAAAATAATTAAGTTTGTTTTTTACTAAAAATAATTTACAGACGTAACGTGCAAATTTATGTGGGTGTATCTCTGATCCGTATGTCATTGCAATAAGGTATTCATTGCAATCTTTCAACTTACTAATTTGAAGAAACTGAAATCGGTCCCAATATCTAAAATATGAGAAAAACGTGACATTTATATTAGCATTTTAGTAAATCTACATCTGAGTACAATTTCTTACGATTTATTATCTTATTTCAGATCTTATGGTAACGTAATTAAGATTTGTTTTTGTTCCACTCCAATAGAGCTTAAGTTCAAGCCTTCATTAAAAGCCTTTGTACAAGAGACACTCTTACTCAGTTTTACCTATATCACGTAGGTACGAATAATAGGCTAACAAAAGCTGGAAATTATTCAGTTCAGCTAGTCTAGAATCACAAGTGGTATTCACAACTATTCCATATGTCAACCTCCCCCTTCCTCGCCATACACGTTTACTTTAAACATGATGCATGTTATTGTGTTACCATAATGTATTCCTGTTCGCCCTCTCTCCCTCTCTTCAAACGAACTGAAAGTGCATCCATTAACGAGTCTGCAAAACATCCACTTCGAAACTTTGTAGGATGCAGAGAATTTAAAAAAAAAACAAACTACCGACCGATACACGAGGCGGGTCTCTCGTCATGTCACTAACAATTTTCAACTACCGCATATTTCATTTCCTTGCTAAAATAAATTATAACATTTTCCAAGACTTGATATTTTTAAAGTAGTGCCTTTGCGCTTTGAACGTAGAACTGAATGTAATTATAAAGTTCCCCGATATGGAACACTTTAAAATACACGTCTCACATTTAAGATAATATAAGCTTGGAACAAGGCGAAAGGTCATCAAAGTAGGTCGTACGTTACGCTTACGCTGCATTAAGTTCAGAGATAATTTTTAATCAATCTTTAATCATTTTACGAGATCGCCGTAATAAACATTTGCTTGAAATATTAAGAGTTGAATAAGCAGGTAGTAATTACTAAGGTCCCTAAACATATTTAGCGCTAAATGTGTTTAAATTATCATTCTGTCTCTGTCACCTTCTAACAATGCGACAGGGATGCAATGATGTTCTAAATACGTTTAGGCATTAAATGTATTTAATGATTTTGGTGTAAGTGGGTCTAAGTTTCATAAAAAGCCAAATTAGCAAGTAACAGAATTCTATACATGAATCAAAACACAACCTTTATTATTAATTTTCATAAATAATTGCCTATTAGAACCAGCAATTCAAGATGGCGGGTTAGTGACAAATAAATGGAATACGGCTGTTTCGTAAAGAGGTTTAGAACCATAAGGGCCCTTGATTAACAAAATTAATGCTAAATTATTATTCAAATGTGACACCTATCTATTGACAACAGATAATATCATGAAATATTCTTTTGCTTTAACTTGATTTTATTTTCTGGAATAGATAATCAAATAGTTGTGTATATATGGCGCGTTGGACTTGCTGAGTACTAGATTCGATTCTGAGGTCAGGCAAAGTGTTATAGAGATTTTTAGGATGCAAGTAATGTGACACCCCGGTGCTTCGGAAAGCATAATTATAAAAGCCGTTGGTCTTATGCCTAATGTTTTCTTGGTTGTTTCGAATTGCCATCCCGTCAGACTTTTAGAGAGAAGGGGTGCACATTGAGATACACCCAACGTTGAGAGTGGCTGCCATGACTGATAGATGTCCCGAAGAATATTTATTGTTAATATTTAAGAACGATAGTCAAGCATATATTTTCTCGTCACTGATTGATAGGTTGAATCGAGTTTTAATTAGTTGAAAGTTTTAATATCGTTCTGTAAAACGGACCCGCTATCAATTAACAGAAATATTTACATAGAACAATGAGAAAAATAATAAACTCAAACTACTAATTAAAATTTAACTACCAACATTTTAAAATGTATACGATGTGCAATACAAATTGCTTTCTACAGAATTCGAAATTATTAACTCATTTCAGCAGGTAATTAAAAAGCACCACCATTTTAAGGTTTCAACTACGTGTTGAAGTTAAACAAATAAAACACCTACAAAATGAAAACTAAATTCACGAAATACATTAATATTTGTTGTTACCACAAGTGCGCAAACACGGTAGCGTGAATAAATAACAAGTTTTCAAACTAGACTTTAAATTTAGTTAACTTAAACATCAATATTGCATGCGCGCCACACAGCAAATTCCTCCTGATAATTATTTTCCCCGGAAAATACAGCTTCAATCTGCCAAAGCGAGCGAACTCGCAATCCCTCAATAATTAAATTAATCACATCAAACCAATTCATTATGCAAAACATATTTGTTGCGTTATTATTCAGCAATTCAGTGCAATGTTCGTCCGAAAGTCATGTTTTGAATAGAGTAAAATATTCAAAATTATTATGACTATTTCGTAAAATGAGAGAAATTTGGCATTCGGTTATTTGTTTCAGCCGAACTAAACTCAATTCTGAATCATTTACAACATTTTCATCATAATTAAATATTATAAATAATAATAAAAATACTAGGTTTGTACAGTTTTTTATATTACGTATTCAAAAAATTCAAGGCTGGCAGCATTGTCAGTAGTACATTTCCTAATTAAATAATTACTAGGGGATCAAGTAATGCTGGTTGCTAAGCACACACGTTAAACATTTCCTAGATTAGGGACCCCTACCCTGCACGTCGGGTGCCTAGCAAATTGTCATCTTGTTAGGTAACAAGATACATGTTCTGGCTAATTTTAGATGTTCTAATTACTTTACCCGTTAAGCCACCGAACTGCAACTAACTTTCCTAATCTCTATTTGGAATAATAAAGTTTGGTACCGACACACGTTTTCCAATAGGAAACGTAATTTGAAATGTAGCTCAACTTTGGTTCTGTGGTGAATACTGCCATGACCACTGAGTATCTGGCGATAACGAATAAGTAATGGTTTTTAAATATATCCTGTTCAATATAGAAAGACTGCCATCTCATTTGAATTTAAGTGGTACTTTTTAAAACTGATATCTGAAAAAGGGACCCAGCTTATTTAAAGCAAGTACGCATAATATCTTGTATTTTTTTTAGACATCTTTGGTCGGCATACAAGCCGACTGCCAACCTAATTTCAAGTGGTCACCTCGGCTTAGAGACTGCAATACAAGAGGCCTTGCAAATGCGTGCCATCCCAGAGACCAAGTTGAAATGTCTCTGTGACTGTACATATTCCACTTTAAATCGGCTTTTCCGCCATGTTACGTAATATTACGGAGATCTAGCTGCTGTGGGCTCTCGATCTAATTACGTAGTCGGGGTATTACTACGACACGCCACTAAACTGCATGGACTGCAAGAGACGGTCCTAATCCCTATCTGGATTAATGAAGTTTATTATCGGGAAACGGACGATAATAGGGATATTCTGTTATAATCCAGCACATTTTCCATTTCCAGGGTAAAGCGTAAATCTGCCAGGGGATCGATGCAGGAACACAGTCATGGCGTTGCGTTGTTGGGGTGATGTTTTGTTATGTTAATAAAAATATTTTACTCAAGATTTTTCAAAATCTAAGCTAAGCTTCGTAAAGTTTTGTATAAGTACATATTCATTTTATGACTTTATTTAGTTATGATTAAAGTATTAGTAACCTTACAAAGTGTAAAATCATTTACCTAATTCATTATCATTTTAACATAATATTTAACTACGTACTTCAGCAAATTACATTGAACTATCAGATCACAATGTTGGGCAAACAAAAAGTGTTAAAGGAAACAAAAGAACGTCGATAGTCTCATGAATATCCATCCCTTTGTAACTAAAGTTCTGTCACAATAGTCATAATCAAACAGATGTCTGATCAGACGATATCCAACTTACTACAGTGCCCAAAGTGTCCCTACACCTACACTTCAGAGGACATTAAAAACGCCACTTATATACGGATAAAAGTGGCCTCCTACGGGGGCCCAAGAAATCTAAGAAAAAAGGATTATCTCAAACCATCGAGTCGAAAAGGAGAAGATCAAACAGATTTATAAGAAGATTACAAACGAGACGAAAAATATATCACTCCTACCTATTTTTTTATCCCACTGTTGTCTAACATCGCTTGGTCCCGTTCGCCCGTTTGTGAGTCTGTGCCAAGATTGACCAAAGCATTGTTAATTGGTAATTCTTAATTAAAAAGCGGTCATTTGCACGATAATTAAACAATTACACGACGTCGACTGTTAAGGACATGTTGACTTAATAAACAGTAAAATTATACCAGAGTTAATTAAAGTGTCACAGAATCAGTAAGATAATAACACCATTCATGTTTTTTACAATAATTAGAAAAACCTCAAAATGTTTAGACATACAACCAAAAATAATTGAAGATAGCTAATAATATCATTACACAAGATTCAATAAAAAAAAAAACAAGAAAAACAAGAAATACAAGACCCAAGAAAAAAAACAAAATGAAAATTTTAAAATCAAAATTCAAATCTTATTGTCACTATTATAAGAATCTCTGTTTATAATAATGATTTTACTCACGTTCCAAAAAAGAAAGGGTGAAATGACCGCGCTCTCCAACGGCAAAACACTTAGAGTATTCGAGGCCTGAATGAACAGGTAGAGTATCCAAGCGAGACGATACGACCGACCGAGCTAGGCAGCGACCGCGGGCCCGAGATGCGATGCGAATGTGGAACGGTCTACAATCGGAACCTCACTCCGGGCGCGCGCATGCGTCATCGGCGGGCCCGTGCTTCCCCATCACCCGCTTGCTACCATAGGTATCTGATTTTAATACCTTTCGATTTACGCTTTGTGAGATTTTTTATGTTAAGCTCGGATTCGGCAAAAGTGCAACTCGAGTTCGTTAAAAATATGTCGCCATGTAAATCAGGATAGCAATTGTAAACGAAAAAACAATGTTCAGATTACGTCGATCGGTTTTGTGGCGAAAAAGGCGATCTTTATTACCACATAACATCGTAAACGTATCCTACTTAAGATAGAGAATCTGTATCGTGATGTGTGCCGGTGTATTTACTGCACCCGGTCCCCTGTCCGGCACAAATAGATAGGCGGCGGCACACTCAGCCGGACAGCGAGCGGCGGCGCTATCTATTCCGGTGTCAACTAGCCACTTTTAGTAATACGTTTATTATTTTCTCGTGGGTACTATAAAATACGCCAGCAATACTGTTCATACAAAAAAGAAAACACCAACCAAACAACGGCCACATCTCGATGGAGTAGTTTGGGGCTAATAAAAATAATTCTTAATAATTTATGTAGAAACCACATCACATGAATCTTGGTTTTCTTATTTATCTGATCGCAATAGTCGACTTTTTGTACTTCCTAAAGCAGAAGAATTAAAACAAGTTTCGACTTTCTGCTCTCAGGATTTTTCCCGAACTCAGACTACAGACGTCTACTAATTGTTTTTATAATGTACACGTGACGTGTGTCATTAGCAATCAGCTGAAACTTTACTAAGTGCTTAATATCCACAAGTAAACACAGCCTGCGCTAGTTGCATCTCAAATAAGTTAGTGCCACAAAGTTCCTCGACACCGCCGCGGACCAATTTCCGTGCACGCCGCCTGTGCAAGAAAAACATGAGACATACATTAGTTGTCGCACTACAACTTGTGCAGACTGCGCGGTACCAATAACGTTGTTACCTCGCCACAGCGTGGCTCGATTGCAACTTGAATAATTCGAAAATGGAATATGTATTTTATTTTTCCGATAGGAAATTGGATATTTGGTTGTTAAGTTTTGTAACCGCGTCGGATGCATGCCCCGCTTCATAGCGTTACGAGACAAAACGTTGTTATTCAATCCATTTTGTTCCACTCGATTTCTGACTCTGTCAGATGAATACTAAAGGGATTTCAATGTTTTATTTCTTTTGTTTCTATGATGCATTTTACCAAGTTGTGGTTGTAAAATGACAACGTTTTTAAATATCATACTGGTTCTGCTGCATTACGGTAGTCTAAAATCTAACGACCGTTTAGAAATACAATCAAAATACAGCCTCGACTGCTCGAGATAGAAATAGACAGTAATTAAAACCTGGGTTGCCGAAATATTCTTGAACCGTGCTAACTTGCACCCGGTTACGAGACCAACTCAATTTGTTGCTCCAGTAGCATTTTAGGACAGATACCGCTCGTTAGTCTACTATTTTAGTAACATTTACCTACGACGTGTTATTTAATCTATCCTGTCGTAACAATTTCATGCTTTTTGGAGATACTTATGTAACTGAAAAAAACACTAAGCGTTTGTAAAGTATTTAAATATTGATCTTAATTTGTATGAACTAATTATTATAAAGTACGTCATTAATCAGGGCTCTGGTGAAAGACCAGTCAGTCAAGTCCCTCATGGGCGTTGCATTCAGTAATTACGGACTCATTATAATAATGCTGGCTCATTGGTCACGCGGCTAAGGACGTAGGTGTCAATAAACCTCGTCGCAAATAACCTATGTATATTATAGACGGGACACGTGCTCATAAAAGCAGTCAAAATGATGTGACTTCAAAAAACAAAAACATCATGGAATTAAGTTTCATGGATGCGATTCAGTCAGTAGAAGAAGTTAATGTAGCTTTTGTAACGCGCATAATTTATGAACTCACTTCTAAATCCCCAAATTCTACAAGTCGCTTGAATTGTCGGCCATCATTGATCAGATAAACTACTCGTAGCTAAACCAACCACACATTGCATAAGCTATATTCTCTTCAGCAAACTTCGTTTCGAACATGGCCAAGTCTAACAATAGCGAAGTTTAATTTCCGTAGAACGTAGTCCGCGCGTCCACCGAATATGGGAGACTAGTGTCTCCCGAGACCTCTAGGTACGAACTATGGCCTGCGGAAATTAAACTTCGATATTGTTAACAAGATAATTATTGGACCATTTTACGGTAAAACCCGTCTGTCGGCCATGGGACTGACATGACACTCATCTATGTTCATATACTGTTAAATAAATAATAAAATATAAACTAAAAAAAACAGTTGAATATGACAATGATGTCAAATTCTCTAAAGTTCTTACCGAAGTTACGAATTTCTGAATGTTAACAATGATGTAAACAGTATTGTAAAATAAAATAGAACGAAATAACTGGAAGCATTTCTCAACTTTCCTTTTCAGCAATTTTCTTATAAAATATTATTAAACAGAATTCCCGTCTAGATGCACAAGGGATTTTCTGTATACCAAGAAAAGAAGCGCGGTTTTCTCGTGAACGCGACTGAGATTCCTTGCGGAATTACCGCTGAATACCGCGCTTGCAAGCGTAGTGACATTGTGGAGAAGTGCTGCAAGCGGCTTTATAAATCAGTTCTTTATTAATTGCGGTCTCTGAGAATATCGAAGAAAGAATTTACTTAATAAAGCACCCTAAGGCTACCTTCGCGGTATTAGATTAATATTTGAGATGTAAATTAGGTTTTCTAAGTAAAATGGCTCTCCTTGGCTTATCCCGAGAAGAGCCTTTTCATTTTTATAATCTGCAACTACATTGGCTTTATGCGACATTCAATATTCCCTCACCATTTGCGAGTTAAATGGGAAAATGTTTATTGAAAATAGTTGTGCACGTATTGATAATATGCAGAGTATTTCAGGCCGTCAAAGCATAGCAGGCATTTCAATAAATTCTCACGTTCCTATAGAATGCATTCAGTATTGACTGCCGCTCATTCCTGCACCTTCATTATATTCACTCATACGCTGTTCATACATGTATCCACACAACATGCTAGCAAATATCTGTTCGTTCAATAATTTTGAGCGTAGTCCTTTATAATATGTCGGTATCAATTTTATTTATACTAATATCAAAAGAGGTAAACCTTTTCTTTATTTTTTTTACTGATAGAAGCAGCTACACTATTGTTTGGTGTCTTAAGACCTATTTTTTTGCTACATCTGACTTCCATGCGTACGATGCGGCAGATGGTCGTATACAATATTCACAGCTTTTACGTTTTTATAAATTATTTATTTACCTTTCAATATTTTAAAAGGTATAGTGTGTGTTCGTTCATAGAAATGGCAATCACATCGCGTCAGTATTTTTGTGCATTGGTAACAAAGAACGATTTCGAAAAATAATCTTTTTTACTGTGAAACACGACCGTATTTTCTCTCAAAAGGTAAAAATATACTTCAGTACTCAGTCATAATAGAATTCCCTGTGGATTGTATGTTTTGCTGCGAAAATCAATAGGAATGACGGCGCCTTGTTTAAATTCTTCCTAACAAGCAATGCCTTCTCGGAAATAGTATCCGTTACTCTCACCTGGGAAATAAAATAAAAGAAAAACAACACAAGGAGCCATTCTCTACGGTTTATTGTCTACAGCAATTGTATAAAAGTGTAGCATGTTGCCCCGTAGCCAATTTGTTATCTAAGTAACTCTTTTTTACTTATTCGTAGAAATATATATATTATTATATTATTTGGAAAAAAATGTTTTTTATTTTTATAAATAACCCTCTAAATGAATTTTCGAAATAAATGGGTTGGAAAATAAAGTTGTAGATACAGAGAGATTAAAAAAAAAGGTTGATTCGTTCGTTTCAATGTGAAATTCATCGTATTTTGAATATTGCTTTTCTGAAATATCTCCCAATAACTTAGAACAATAGGATATTTCAACAGAACAAATCAACGGCTTCGCAGAATCTGTATCAATTGCAGGACGTAATTTCAAACTATCATTATAAGCTATTCGCATAAAGCGATTCATGGATGTTCAAAGATTTTTATGCTTCAGAAGATTTCTCAATAAAGTGAGGAGTGGTCAGTTCATAGAAATACCTGATAAATACCTATATTCCTGTGAATACTGTTATAACATAACAAGTTGTAGATGTAAAGTTTCATAAGTTTAAAATGATTTGTTTAAATGTAAAGCTTGAATTTGATATGTAATGTTATTTAGGTACTGTTTATTTTTACAAAGCCAAGCCATTTCGTACTAAAAGAAATTAATGTAAAACATTTTAATGTACCAAATTGGTATGTGAACTTCATCTTTACGTCACGGAAAGTATACGAACAGGGCGAACAGTGTTCAAAACATATCACCACGCCTGTGTTCCCCGAAGGGTTAGGCAGAGGTGTACCAATGTGCATCCGGTGGAGTGTTTCTAGTATTAAATTCAAAATGTTAGCTCAATCCAATTTTAGTACCAACTTTATTTTCATTTTGACAGTCATACAAGTTACGCACTGCGAGGGTCATTATCCCGCCACTTATAAATAAGGATTTAATCTCTATCTCTCCCGGGCTTCTGAGCGCCTAGTACAAACATTGTAACATGCCTTTTTTAGTTCAATGCATGTAGTAACTTTATAATTAATTAGGTGAAAATGACACACATTTCATGTAGTTTGGTATCATCAAAAGAATTTGTGCCCTCCTTGCAGGCCACCAAAAAAGACTTCAATAGTTCTTGATACTTGTATCAGTAAATAAAAAGAAATCAGAAATGAATAAAATATACCTTCATTGATTCGAATGCCGCCGTTAAAGATATCTTCGTAGTAAATAATATCCAATTATAACGTAAACATCTTTCTGACGTGGGTGTGGGCAGAGCTAAGTATATTGTAACAATGCTACAATGTTAACGTAGGCATACAATGTACACCCTTTGCTTCGCCCACGGCGCGGCGACGTTCACACGAACACTATATGACCTGATTCATATTATACGTCCCCTTTTCCATCTATGCCATCTCCAATATCAAACGTCTTATATCTATATATCTTTTTATTCACTCTCTCAACTTAGACGCCTTTTACGACACCCATAAGATCAAACTAGAACGGTGACATCCTAGTTCACAAATGCAGTGGTGCAAACATTTATGAACAGCCGACATTTATTTTCAATATAAACGTCATACTCGCGTGTCATGTCCATACATTACGAGAGTGTTTTATTCAAAAATGTTCTGTTCATTTTTAAATCCGAAATGTGTGATTAAAATATCGGACAGCGCCGGCAGTAATTGGCTCGTTTCGCCTGGAGCGTCTGTCAAAAAAATACAGTGTACATGCAAGCGTGATTGTTTTAATGACCACGCAATCAAACTTTAAGAGAAAATCGCTTTATAATTTTATTTTTATATCATTGTTCGAAAAATACGTCTGCTTTTTGAACGCTTATTAAATTTTTACTGCTGTGTAATCCCTTGGTGTAAACTAATAGACGGAATAAGCAGATTGGTAGGCTTTTAATAATTGTGCCTAATGCGTTGTGTGTGACCAATAAACACATGTATGTCATCAATCTATATTTATAACAGTGGTAAAGAGTCAATTACTGTAGGTCGGAAGTCGAAGCAAAAACACAAAAAGTATAGGTGTTTTTACAATGCTTTTAGTTGAAGGTGTAGGTATTAAAACGCCGATAATGTGACTTGTATTCTAAAATACATAGTATACACTACTGTTTGTGCCATTTATCACTAGCGGCAAAGCAGCTGTTGTTCTGAAACTCCAGAGGAAAGCCGGTAGGAATTGAGTTGTATGGAAACCTCGCCACTGGTATACGAAAGGGGAAAGCTTACCCGCTCACTGACTAAACATGAAATCTTGAAAAAATTAAATTAAAAATTTAAAAAACCCCCGACAAAAAATCCTAAGTTCCCTTTAAAAAGTAAAAAAATAAAATACGTCGCGTTGGGGGACCGCTTGGGACGGTCGTACCCTAAATGCAATATCGGTCCCCCAAAAAAATAAAAATTTAATTTTTAATTTAATTTTTATTTTATACTTTTTATAGGTACATACTTATTATAATGTCGATTTTGTTAAGCTGTAAATACATAGGTTCCTAATAATTTAATAACCCACATGACAAATCATTTTTAGTTTTTCTTCCCCACTTTCACCCCCATAACTTTTAAACGGCTCAACCGATTTTCATCAAACATGTCTAAGAACACTCGCACGTAAGTAACCTTTCAAACAAAAAAAACTAAATTGAAATCGCTTCATCCGTTCGGGAGCTATGATGCCACAGACAGACAGACAGACAGACAGACAGACACGTCAAACTTATAACACCCCTCTTTTTGCGTCGGGGGTTAAAAACTACTCGACCTATAAAGCTGTTGGTAGGTAGTTTATAGATAGGAGACATCAGCGAATGACTTTGCGACACGATCGAATCAAACTCAAAGGTTACTTTGACATCCACGCAATCGAACTCGTGAATAATGGAATGATAAGAACGAAACTATGGTCAACAGGTGTCGGTGCAACATGTTCTAATAGTTTATTTATAGTGCTCACGGCTCAACAAGTCACCTATGGATCCAACACGTCAAATATATGTCTGTTGGTGAAATGTTAGCCTGCGATTGTCGGGCTAAGGTATTTGAACGTTCGGATTTTCACCGTTGTGAAATGTTTTGTGGTGTATTGACGAACGTGAATTATTTAGCATAGACTGTAATAGATATGTTTCTAGTGCTGACATTCCAATGTCGATGTTGATTGTGTGGGTGAGTTTATATGTTTGTAAAGGTATACACAATAAAGGCCTTTTGTAAACGACGAAGAACGATTTTTGTTAACTTATAAAACAAAGTATTGTTTTTTATTTTATTCCACTGTTGCTTAATATTTTGATGGTTGTTGAAAGATACTGCCACTTTCGAAATAACCTAAATGTAGGCAGAATGTGCACTTGCCAATTAAGTTTTGTATATTGATTGAGAAAACGATATTCGGTAAAAAAAAATTAGTGCTTTGTGTAGTTATATTATGATTAACAGTAAAACTCTAATGACTTTAAGTTTGCTTCATTTTAAATGTGTATTTATAAACAAACTAATAAAAAAATAATTTTAATTTATTATTTATAAATTAATTCAATTATTAGAACATACAAGTCGATCCCAAAATAGAACCATGTCTTTGCAGAACCACACATTGTTCAACTTACGAACTCACTGTGAGTCTTAACTTGAAAGTCACCTCAAGTTGTGCACTAATAATACCGAGTCTCTTCAAAGGATATTAAGTGAGGAACTTTACTTGCATAGTTGCAGACTTAAGTTAATAGTTTGCAGCGGCGAACATGCATAATGTTTTACTCATGTTGTTACTAAGTTTAGGGAAGCCTGGAGAGTTTTCGGCCTGGAGAATTGACCCTTACTGCCCTGCCTCACCTTTGTGAATAGGAAGTTATTCTCTAGCAGCCTTTGTAGTACTTGAAAGTGTTTTCGACGTAAGCAATATTCATACGAACATTCAAGGCCAGACTAATATTTATTATTTAAGACATTTATCACCCATATAATTATGAAGTAGACTTATTAACACGATAATTTTATCATGTTCATAAATATAATTATTTCAATCCAAACATTTAAGTGGGCGATATTGAAACGAGTAAGTATTTTAATATAAAGTTACACTTTGGAAGCTTGAACGTGACACGTGGACGTAAAATATTGTGGAGCCACAATTACGAGTACTTTTTCATACGTCCACTTAGAGGTATAATATACATTACAATAGAAAAGAAATTTCCTTAAAAAAAATGTTTAAGAACCTACTAAAAATGACAACCCTAGGAGTTCAAGAATCATGTTCTAAATACATGTTAAAACTTTCGGTACGATGTTACACCCCGTATATTATACAATAATCGGTTATATGGAAAACAAACCACAAAAATAAACTCTTCAAAAAAACAAAAGCCTAGAAAACCAGTAATTTAGTTAAACGTAGGTTGCATCAATTATTTAAAGTTCTAGCTTTGAGCAATCACTGCGTAGTTGCAGTAATACTCTTTACTTTGTATCAGTCAATATTTCCCGAAGCTTATTTTTTGAAGGCTACTTTAAATTGTGGGAAAGAACATGTGACAGCTATTTGTTGTGTGGGAAGTAAATCGTCGCCCATACCTACGACCTACGAACATTCGTAGAAAACTAAATTACCGTACTATTTCTTAGCCGACGACACCGGCGGCGCGACATGAAAGACAACTTAAACACAGGTATCATGTCTTTCATGACGTGAAAATGATTGGTTTTATACCTTGTCCACGAGCGAGGTGCAAATGCTGTCACAATTTAACGTCGACGGCGTCGATAAGTTCTAACATAAAGACATATTTCTTGAAGGACAATCGTATGAAAACCCACAGTTGTAGAGTTCTGTCAATATCATTTTTCGGTCCGTGGCGCAATATTTCAATCGAGTAGGAACAACTTTTGCAAGCCAAACTAGGTCATATCGAGCACAGTTTCCACTTTTTCGTACGCTAAAAGAATATTCAGAACGGTTTCAGTGTGCTAACTTTTTTATACATTTGTATTGAACTGCAGATACATAATTCAAAGGGATGAAAAACTGTTTTCGTTGATTACGCACAACTCACAATGGCAGAAAGATTATTGTGGCTTGGTAAGCTGTCTATTTGCCTGGGTATTAAATGACTGCTAAAAACCGGCCAAGTGAGAGTCGAACTCGCGCACGAAGGGTACCGTACCAATATCTTTAATGACGTATTAAAAAAAAACTACTTATTAAAATGTCGTTCAAACCAAGTTTTGGTGGTAGTTTAAATGGTAATGTAGGTACATCATATTTTTTTTTAGATTTATCATTCTCTTATTTTAGAAGTTACATGGGGGGGGGGGGGGACATTTTACCACTTTGGAAGTATTTCTTTAGATTAGAATTAGAATTATATTAGAAACCTCAATATCATTTTTACAGCCACTTTTCGTCATGTCGCATGCCTCGCATGTCGCATGTCGCAACCCTTATAGCTTGGGTTGCGGGTTATAGATTCGTCATGTTGCATGACGAATCTATAAGGGTTCCGTTTTTGCCATTTGGCTACGGAACCCTAAAAATGATGGTAGTAGCAGCATGCTTCTTTCACATTGACAATATTGTTTTAAATTCGGGAGATAAAGTAAGATGATGACTTTGATGTTTTTCAGCACATAGACATTCCACTCGCATTTTAATTACACCACTCATAAAATAAACTCTTTCTAGTAAATTAAACGTCTATTAAACTTCTTCTAGCATTTAATAAAATATTTATAGTGGGACGGACTAGCCTGTGTTAAACACAGTGTAACGTAACTCGGAAAAAGAGATAGGGCAGCAACACAGTGTACGTAACAAACAATCGATTACCCGTACCAGAGCTACTCGCGCCCAAATCAATATCCACCAATCACTAAACGGCGCTGTAAAACTTCCACATTTACTGAACATTTTCCGTTCTAATTGTGACTTAACCCGTTGCCTATAAGTGGGGCATTTATGTACACAAAATGGTGGTATCGAGGTGCTTACTACGAAAATAGGTTAATGTAAGGTTAACCGCTTACTGTGGTATATGCAGGCATAACCTCGGTGCGACCTCGATAGTACATTCAGCGAATCATCGTTACGAACTTAGCTTTAAAAATGCAAGGAAATGGATTTCAGTCGCTTTGATCGTTTAAAAAGTCGTTATGAAATTGATTGGAGAT
Source organism: Caradrina clavipalpis (assembly GCA_932526535.1). NCBI lineage: Eukaryota > Metazoa > Arthropoda > Insecta > Lepidoptera > Noctuidae > Caradrina > Caradrina clavipalpis. Next base: position 2,954,311 of record OW052087.1, read on the forward strand.
TTTTTTAAGTGGTTTGATCAGTATTGGTGCCGATTCCCTTGTTCACAAACTAAACTAAAATTAGAGAATTGACATCTCTTACTAACATACAGCAAAAGAAAAGAACGGTTATACCTTAGAACTAAGTTAGAGATGTCAAATTAGTTTTGCCTTGAACTTTTCCGTGTTTTTAATCGACGTGTTCTGACATGCCAACTATAATTGTATAGAGGTTTTAGATCAACTAAATTTGACAAGTCTAATTCACGTCCGTCCCTTTCTTGTTTGATTGGAAAGAAAAAGATAGAAATAGTCTAAATTAAATTTAGCTTGTGCATAACAGAATCGACACCATTGTTGGTTTATTTTTACCGTACTTAATAATTGTAGGTATCATTATACTTGCATTTGCCCGTAATTTCGTTGGCGTGAATAATGACTATTTTTTACATAGGCTCCGGGTATCTCTCATCAGGTTTTGAAAATTCTGAGTTACATTGCTATTACTGAAATAATTTTCAGAATTAGAATATTTGGAGATTAGTGCGTTTAAATAGAACAAAATTCTCCGCTTTATAATATTAGTAAAGACAACTCATATGAGACACATTAATTGAAAAAGAAGTCGGTAGCTTCAAGTTAACCTGTTACTACCTAACTACACACGTTCTCAGTACCTATGTATCCATTAATGCTAACTAGTACAGGTGCAGCCAAAGCCAACGCTAACGACTAGTAATCTGCCTTGAAGGATGGCAACACTACACGTAATATGCTCGGTCAATTTGTGTGTTGCCAGTTCCAAACTATGTTACGTGGGTAGTTCGATATCTTCACTAATTGGAACACGGTAAAAAGAAAAAGTCTATGCGGTGAACCGCGCTTCCGTAGAGACAATTTAATAGAGGTTTTATGTCGTAGCAGCAAGGACGGTTTTTGGTTACCACCGACATGTAATTGGACGTCAGTAACCTAACTTAAAATGGCTTCTGTTATCCTATGGCGAGGTTTTTAAATTTAGGCGTTGTATAGATCTGTAGATATATGTACAATGTAGAATATTTGTGGACATCGTCCGCGTAGTATTTTTTACCTGATTTAAGTTACGTTCTTGGTTACTGCTCAGCTCCCATGAGTCGGAGCGTGATTGTATGTGGCGTATACGATTCTTCATGAATCTTTATGATGTACAAAAAGACTGTTTCCAATCCAAATGGCAGTTCCAGATATTAGCGCGTTTCAACATACAAATAGACAAAAACGGTAATTTAAAAAACTAAAAAACCCGACTGCTATTCTTTAAAAATCCCTAAAACAAGATAAATTGTAGCAGTCGGGACCCATTCTAGAAATGGAGGATTAGTGAATTGAGAGCACATACCTATATTACATTGCAGATGGTCCCGAATGGGTCCCGACTGCTACAATTTATCTTGTTTTAGGGATTTTTAAAGAATAGCAGTCGGGTTTTTTAGTTTTTTAAATTACCGTTTTTTATTTTTTATTTTTGTAGTGTTTTAAAAAATAAATTAATATACCCAGTATCACTCTTACAGTAAATACGAATCTACCGACACCTCTCAAGCTAAAATCCATCGAGCCGTTCAGCCTGCAGAGCGAGCCAAACATTTGAATTTGGCGCCAAAAATCCGCCATTTTGTTTTTTTTTTTATTTATATACCCAGTGTCACTCTCGCAGTAAATACGAATCTAACGACACCTCTCAAGCTAAAATCCATCGAGCCGTTCAGCCTGCAGAGCGTGCCAAACAATTATACATACAAACATACATACATACAAACATACCCTTGAAAAAAAAAACGGTAATTTAAAAAACTAAAAAACCCGACTGCTATTCTTTAAAAATCCCTAAAACAAGATAAATTGTAGCAGTCGGGACCCATTCTAGAAATGGAGGATTAGTGAATTGAGAGCACATACCTATATTACATTGCAGATGGTCCCGAATGGGTCCCGACTGCTACAATTTATCTTGTTTTAGGGATTTTTAAAGAATAGCAGTCGGGTTTTTTAGTTTTTTAAATTACCGTTTTTTTTTTTGTGTTTTAAAAAAGAAATTAATATACCCAGTATCACTCTTACAGTAAATACGAATCTACCGACACCTCTCAAGCTAAAATCCATCGAGCCGTTCAGCCTGCAGAGCGAGCCAAACATTTGAATTTGGCGCCAAAAATCCGCCATTTTGTTTTTTTTTATATACTCAGTGTCACTCTCACAGTAAATACGAATCCAACGACACCTCTCAAGATAAAATCCATCGAGCCGTTCAGCCTGCAGAGCGTGCCAAACAATTATACATACAAACTTACATACATACATACATACAAACATACCCTCGAAAAACATAACCCTCCTTCTGTCGCAGTCGGGTAAAAACATAACCCTCCTTCTGTCGCAGTCGGGTAAAAACAGAACTCTTCAGCTTTACGGATGACAGATTGCACAAATCCTTCCCAATAACCTTTAAAATACCAATTTGTTTGTGAAAAAACATCACCAATAAGGCTTATATTTTATTTTACTGTACATTTTAAATCCAACTAACTATTTCAGAGTTCACAGCGGACCGCGCCGCTGCAATTTATTCCTTTTCATTCGTTTCGTACAATGTGAAAATATTTTTCACAAAATATTAAATATCGGGATTATAATTATGAATTTAACGTGGAATACGTTAAATTCATCGGAATCAGAAAACAGGTAGTAATAATACACATTCAGAGCTTTCCACGGGTGTATTTTTAGATATGGCCTTTTTATGTTGATAACACATTTTTTTTTAAGTGAAAACTTCTTTAGCGGCGTTATGCACTTGTTTTGGAATGGGTAAAAAATGTTAAACTCGCGTCAGGACACGTGACCTGATCGAAAATCTTACGAATTTATCGTACACAAATATGATGTCAAGTCATATTTGTGTACGTCTTTAGCGTTTTCACTTCTGCCGGCACTCCCGGAGTGCAACCCGTCGTTTTTTTATTTGTTGTTATACATTTTTGTATCCTGCCTCGTTAGCCTAGTAGCCTAGAGCAAAAAAAAATGTCATTTTGTAAGAATCCGCAAAATCCTGCATGTGCATAGCAGTTTTGTAAGGTTTTCTAGGTTGAGGGAGCTAAGTCAGTGCAGTTGTTTGTAAATGTCTTGAGGCACCTTAAGGGCTCTCTCAATTTATGCGTTTCGTGTCGGACGGCTGCAATATCGCAGCGGTACGTTTGTCGTACGGCGCACGGACGGTCGCTTGTTTTCATACAAAACGCGCGGTGCGGCAGCAGTGCAGGCGTCGGTACTACGAACGCTCGGCAACAGGACCGTTGAAACACTGCGGGATTTGTATGAAAACAAACGAACATCCCGCATCCGTGCAACAAACGCACCGATACGGCACTGCAGCCGTCCGACAAGAAACGCATAAATTGAAAGATCCCTTAGATGACCGTCATCGCTACTTAATCGCTAATTCGGGTTATCTCATTTAAAAAAAAATGGTTTTCGTTATTATATTTGAATTAGTTTCAATAGGTCATTGACCCTGAGCATTTTAATCGATTCAGTTGCTACAGGACTTTTTGTATGCCTTCACAGAGAGATTATTGTATGTCACGTGGCTTCGCCTGCTTAGACCTCGAAGTTCTTAATTCTCCCACGAGAACATAAAAACGGCGGAAGAATAAATATCTCATAAGTTAAATTAGATCAATCTATAATTACGTGCGCCTTTAAGCTCATTCCTTTCAGCTAATAAAGCATGAAAGAGTACTAACATGTTCATTTCCATCCATCCTCACAAACATTTGCATTTATAATAGGAAGTACTTGTAAGCCAGTATTAGCACGGTTGACTGCAAAGGGAACGCCGGACGTGTTCAAGTCACCACTCCAAACTCATTCAATGCATCTCGCAAATATTTGACGTAAGGTGCATATTGACTCTATTCGAACCAACGAAATTGAACCCTAACAAAGTTATCAAAAGGTTCAATTTCCACTGCAACTATACCGAAATATAGCTAGTCATTTTGGAAGCAACATTTAACTGTGGCGCGTCGGAAATTTCATTTCACATGGCTATGCTCGGCTAATGAACGATTTCTAATTTGTGACGTCGATGCGACCGTGTGGCTTGGGGCGGTATTAACCAATAAGTGAGACTGACAAAGCATGATCCTTATCTATTATCACGTTTCAGTTCGATTAATACAGAACCTGCTCGGGTAATAGGCATCTGTATCATGTTATGTAACATAGCTGTGTAAAAATGCAGCGGGATTTTGAACCTTAAATGTGAAACTGTCTTTAGTTTTAATTATTTATTTTGATTAATTATAATAGCTGCCCCGTTGGTCTCGTGGCCGTAAGCACGCCTGATGCGCATAGGGTCCTGGGTTCGACACCCAGGCCGAGTGATGTAAAGTGTTATATGTACAAGTGTTTTTTTTCCATTAGGAATTTCTCATTTTTTGCTGCGGGTGTACATTCGTACACCTCTGCCTTACCCTTCGGGGAATACAGGCGTGATGGTGTAATAGGTATATACGGTAACTTACAGAAACGTACCTTACTCTTTTAAAAGACTTAAAAGTAATAAAGAAAATGACTGTATTCATTCTTCCGGAATGAAGAAGAAACTGAATAACTGCTAGAAATAAATAAAGTAATATAAAATAAAGCAATGGTCTCTCCGGTAAAACCAGAACGGAGCTGGATTGGCTCGTTGAAAGCGAGACGGCGGCCTCCTCAGGTGCTAGGTTCCCAAGTGGATCCTTCCGAGAATTTTCCATCATTCCTTCAGTGCGGAAAAAAATACTGGTCCTTTGAGTCGCAATGTTGGTTGGGTTTTATTCTAGTATTTTGAAGCGGTCCTCATTATTGTTCTTATATTTTTCATTCAAAAAAATGTAATAAAGAAAAAGTGTGCTTTTACTTAAACATATTTTTCATTTTAACAGCAATCTTAAGATTTCGTCATCCATAAAGCAAAGTGTTTTATTAATACAACAACCTATAGTATGCAATTACCGATCGCGTGTCCTGACAACCCACTGCATTATGGCGGCATGTTCATAGAAAAACTAACAAACTGACTGAATGTTTTATTCCATTGTAAAATTGTTGGGGTGTGGCGGATAACACCCTCAACATGAAGGTCGATTAGGTAGATACTGGCGGTTCTAAATAATTGCACTGTGCCCAGTGAGTACTGGTTTTAGTGCTTTAAATTCATCCTTTGCTACCGGATCCTTTGAGACAGTTGGTGTGAAATGATAGTTACAATCATTTGTGTTCCAAAATATTAGATACCTAATAACTAGGAATCGTGATGTCGTGTGTCGTAGTGCCGTGATGTTAAGGCGCCCGTCTCTCATGCACGAGTCTGAGGGTTCGTAACCGGGCACGGTCAAGTATCAATGTCACTTTTTCTAATTATTGTATTTTCTAAGTTTATCTTGGATATTACTGATATTGGTAACCATGACAGAAGCCCTTGTGGCGGGTTCGAAATCCTGGCACTAGGGTGTGTGGGGTCGTTAGACCTTACTGCCCACACGATAAAGAAGAAGACCTAGGAACCGAGTTTGTCAAAGGTGATGGAAGATTATTTCTACATTTGCGTATAAAGAATAATCAAAAGTGTGTTACCAATATAAACTAAAAAAAGGTACAATAAAAATATCGTGCAAACTCTGTAAATTTTGTAACGTAGACCAAAATAAAGTAATTAATAATTTTATCCGGCAAAAAGGCAACGGAAAATGCTGGGGAAAAAAGTTTGTCTACAGTAACGAGGTCGAATGAGGGAGAGAAAACTTCTAACCGAGCTGTACAAATAGCTGTTTAGAGCTGTAGCAACACAGTATTCATTGAGCTTAGTTTAAAACAAGCCAACCCATAATATCTCATTATTAAATTAATTACATCAAACTACTTTATTATGCCGTAATTTCTATCCAACAACAACAGTTCTATAACGTCCTAAACTTATGCTTAAAATATATTTAAGATTTATCAGCGTTAAAAACGAAAAAACCAAAATTAGGGAGCTATTTGTAAAAAGTCTATCTGAAAAAGTAGATAGTACCATAACCTATTTCTACCTCCAACCAGTATTGCTGTGATTCCACATGAACGGTAAAAAAAGCACATACAGGCTTGTGTGTTGGTTTGTGTTTGGTTACACACGTAAAAAAAATATTCTGCAACAAGATGAAGCGAAAAGAGCCAGCAAAAAACATCATATCATTCGGCAAAAACCATATGTGAAATACTTTTATTTTTTGTCCGTGAGCGCTGTTCGAATGTTCCGTATTTTTCATTTGATCAATGTTGGTTTTTGTAGGTTTGCATTGCAACACTTCGAATACGAATATTTACCAAATTCTTTTTACATGATGTACAAAGTTTTAATAAAGATTTTAAACCTAAATGAACGTGTTAATCTGTCTATTGTATTGGTAAGTAAACTGATTGCAATAAATTAAAATAACACGCGACATTGAGCAAAATTTATCGTGTACAATTTTACTGCAACCGTACGGAAATTTGCGAGGTGTTCAATATTTACATTGTATTAATTAAGTTAATGATGTCGCAAATAAATATAAAGTATCTGTGCAGCTTTTTGTCAGTAAACTCGCGGACTGTACGGTTAATTATAATTATTGCGTGTACACCAAAAATGCCAAAGTACTTTAGTAAAATACTCGTATTATGTTAAAATATCAAAGCAAAAGTGCAAGTAACCTTTACTTGCAGTTTACGGCACTTGGTCTCAGGAATACGAAAACGAACCAACGTTATTAAAAATGTTATAAGTTTAATAATTTTATTTAGAAACGCGTCTCAAAGGTTCCACTCGCGCCGCTCATTTGCGAGAGTAAAGAGGTCTGGCTACATAGTTTTTGTTCAGCGCTCTGGTAAAAAGCGTCGCTTCAGGCACTGACACTGCGATTCATTCGTGTTATAAAATAAAATGCAATTTCTTACTGTGTATTCTTTTTCGCCAGTTGAGTTAACTGCTTTGAGAAATGTTGGGTTATTACGTAAATAGTGCTTGACTTTATTGAGGAGAGTTTTTCCACGTTTTTCTTGAAAACATCGTAGGGTTTCTTGGAAAAACGAACAATGTTCATGCCTTCGGGATTTGCTTTGTAATGCGGGGAAGCCTGCTGGAGGGAAATCTCGCTACCCTCGTTTGTGTAAAAGATTGCAATAGAATTGTTGCAATCTTTAAATAAATATTGTGCTACTTATAATAAAAATATTAAAGACAACATCCAAGTAATCTGCTTCACTTCAGTCTGTTAAGAATTTTGTATAATACATTTTGTATAATACATTATAGACACGAGTGTGCTTCGAATACACACAATATGAATGCCGGCGCGTGACGCTGTATAAAACAGGAGGATAATAAGTTGGCTAAATTAGTATACAAACACAAGTTCATAATGTGTTTACATTATAGCACCTACTAGTACTATAGTGTTAATACAATATAAACTTGTTTTATACAAATTCGGTTTGTATAATCGTACACAAAGAGTTTAGTTTTTCAACAACATTTTGTCAATTTTTACTTAAACAACTTTTTTTATCGTAACATAATTTCCCAAATAAATTCTTGACTAAGGGAGGGGGAGGGGGGGGGTCAATTCTAGTATATTTTAGAAACGTTCACATTTTAATCTTCGACTAAGATTGACCTTCAATGTTACCTACATTTTTGACTAGATTTTGACATTGTTGCCGCGTTATGAGATTGCGACTAGATTTTGAACGTTACTAATTACAAGAATTGGCATTAAGTATGCGCACAGCCTTATTCTCTAAAATGGAAATGAAAATACAATTGTGTCGAAGTGCAAAACCGCAATGTGAGTTTACTTTTGAGTTCAGTGCGATATTTTTTAATGAGTTTTTTGATGAGTTTTGGGAGAGTAGTAATTGAAAACGGGAATCGGTAAATATTTATGGCATGACTATGAGTAAATACATTTACCCGGGTTTCGATGATATTACTTTTAACACACAATCAGTATTTGCGAGTTTATTTACATAGAAATTCGATTTCGGCGACTAGGTAATTCATATTTATGTGAATATTTTGAAACGAACTGTCGGTGGGAACTTTATCCCTATCAAACTATTTGCATTATAAATTGAAAATAATACTGTATATTATTACTTTATAATATTTTCAGTATTAACTTGCTTGTTTTTATAGGGTGGCTGGTAATTGGTGACTGATACTTAACTTACCTACCTTACTTTACTTTTAGGATGACATATTTGCTTCGATTTGTTTTATTGATTTTTTATATTTAATTGACACGATTATATTTGACTCAACTATTTAGATTTAATTTGATTGATATTTATTTTATTTATTATGAATTTTATTTGATATATTTATAATTGCTTGATGTGAATTTGTGTGTGGCAATGGGTGATAATTATCTGAGAAAAAATCAATTGATTATTTTATTTATATTCGTTGCGTATCTCGGGACCCTAGGGCTATTTCGTTTATTATTATTAAAAACAAGATTTTACTCATAATAAAACAAATTTTACTAAAACAAACGATTATTTTTCATTTGCAAAACGAGTGACAATCAAGTGATGCCCATTTTGACAAGTTTCAATAGATATGGAACTAACCGATCAGTTTGAATATCAAATTATGATAACATTTCATTTCAATGTTATCTTGAAGCGATGCACACATAAGCCGCGCTGTCACTCATTACACGGTAGCGAGTAAAACCCGAAGAAAAATCAACTTTACTGAGAATCCGTGTAGGTGCTGTTTTTTCACCCGCGTTATATCTTTGGTTACTGCTCCGCTCCCGCGAGTCGTAGCTTGATGTTATAATGCCTTTATTCATGAGTCTGATTTTCATATACAAAAAGATTTTCCCCAATCCGACTGTTAGTTCCAGCGATTAGCAGGTTAAATCAATTAAAGAAAGCAACGCTTCAGATTTATTATATTTAAAGATTTATTAAGTACTAGCTTTTGCCCGCGACTTCGTCCGCGTGGATTAATAGTTCCCGTTCCCGGGGGATTTCCGGGATGAAAACTATCCTATGTTCTTTCTCGGGTCCCAGACTATATCTGTACCAAATTTCATTGAAATCGGTTCTGTGGTTTAGGCGTGAAGAAGAGACAGACAGACAGACAGACAGACAGACAGAGTTACTTTCGCATTTATAATATTAGTACGGATGAATATGCCACATGAAAATGATCGAATATTGAAATTTCATATGAATTAATAACACAGTTGAATAATTACGGAGAATCACGTAGCATTTCAACTGAGCAATAAGAGGCTTAGTATCTCACATTTTACAGGGAATTCGAAAGGCTTAATTAATTTTAATTGCAACCATGTTAAACAGAGAACCGATGGAATACCGGGGACCATTACCGTGCAGACTCCGGTTTACGTTAATTAAAATTCAATATGTAAATACTTTTGACCAAAATGTAAAAACCGGCCAAGCGTGAATTGGATTATATAAAAAGTTACAGCGCAGTACACACTGCATATAACAAAATCCGATGTCTTACATTTCTAACTATAACTAAAGCCGGTGGTCGGAGGTCGTGGGTTCGATTCCCACCCAGGACAAACTTTGTGTGATGAGCATGATTGTTTGTTCTGTGTCTGGGTGTGATTTATCTATAATAATAATATGTATGTATTTATAAATTATATAAATATGTATATCAGTTGTTTGGTTACCATAACACAAGCTCTGCTTAGCTTGGGATCAGATAGCCGTGTGTGAGTTGTCCCAAGATATTTATTATTTATTTATTATTTTTTGTTATAACGATAAAATCTATTTTAAAGTTTCATCCCTATTCACCCCTGCATCTCTATGCACCCCATTTTATGGTACACCTCTGCCTAACCCTTCGGGGAATACAGGCGTGATGGTATTTTTTTTTTAGACTCACTCGATATTTCATTCGTTCAAACAAAAGACGGTATTTTAGCTCCCATATTATAATAATCCGACCGTTTTATTGAACGTCGGAAACAAGGCGACACAACTGTTCAATATCACCTCCAGAAACTACCGATGCTGTGCCGTCCTTTTCACTTACTGCGTTTTAGTATAGGAGTGAGAAAGATAAGTGTATATCGAGAAGTGGTATCCGATTTCTTTAGATTAAATTGTAGGTTGGTTTTCATGAAATATTGTTGCAATACAATGAGAGCGCGCTGCCGAGGTGTATCAAAGGAATCACTTGTTTTATTCTAAGAATAGAAAGAGCACGATTTTAATTAAAATATAATTTCCATTGTAAAGTGTTCAAGGCAATATTGTTCAAGGAAAGGAATAATAGTTGTTTGTTTGTTCGATTTCCTTCGACTTATTTTGTATTTGCATTGCATTGTGCACAAGTTGCTGTTACAATACAGAGTGTTTGTTTTATGAAGAGGGTCGAGTTTTCATTATATCTTGTGTGCTTTAGGTTATTTATTTCTCTTTAAGAGCTGCCAAGTCATTTATATTATTATTATTTATTTCTGTAAATAAATACAATTCAGTAAAACATGTTTTGTAATACTAGCTTCTGCCCGCAACTTCGTCCTCGTCAAATTTGATATATTATCGCACGGGAACCGTAATTTTTCCCGGGATAAAAAGTATCCTACGTGTTATTCCACACTACAGTCTATCTCAGTGCCAAATTTCATCCAGAACCATTCAGCTGTTTGAGCGTGAAGAAGAGACAAACATATAATCTTTCGCATTTATAATATTAGTAGGATGACTTATAGTTACACTAGCTTTTGCCCGCGACTTCGTCCGCGTGGATTAATAGTTCCCGTTCCCGGGGGATTTCCGGGATAAAAAACTATCCTATGTCCTTTCTCGGGTCCCAGACTATATCTGTACCAAATTTCATTGAAATCGGTTCAGTGGTTTAGGCGTAAAGAAGAGCAGACAGACAGACAGAGAGACAGACAGACGAGTTACTTTCGCATTTATAATATTAGTACGGATTTTGAGTACAAAGGTCAGTGCTCATCAGATTTTTTTTTGCTAGCAGACCTATTAGTCTTACTAAGTTATGATGTCTATTCAACACTACAAGTTAATAGTGACGCACTTAATATTCTTATCGACCGCAACGAGTATTGAGAGCTACGCGTGGTTACGACGTAGCTGATGTCACCGCTACGAAAGCTACGCCGTAGCTGCTACGAACAGTTTGCATCTACAAGAAAAAACTATGAAACTTTGATACCAATTTTCTTTATATTTTGCAATAAATTGAAACTTAACAGACATTTTGATTAGAGCAATTAAAACATATTTAGTTTGGCGATACATTTTATAAATGCCTAGTTTTTACCGGAAAGTTCATAAATGCGAAAGATCTCACGGTACCGTACTTTTTTTAAATAATATTATATTTTATACTATCTATTAAAGAGATACTTACTCCCAAATATTTTGGAGAATTCGATTGGCGTACTACCTAAAACTGCTACAATACTAAGTTTGAAACTTACAGAACAAAAGAAATAAAAATGTACAACCGAAACAGTCAAATGTATACGAGTATTTATCCATTGTAAGAGCAATATGTAACATGCATTCTTAATACCGAACGACGCTTACTCATCTCATGCTAAAACCTTTGTTGTTGGAGGTTGTACACCAATCCATTACAGGTTGAACCCCGACTCGCTTGAGAGAAAAATGTGAGAGAGAAATAATAAAAATTGTACACAAAGGTATCTTCGAGGGGCGCTTGAGGCGGTGAGCCCCACAATTTTCTGCACCTTTACATTATTTCCTTTACCGAGAGCGTCACTCAGGATGCCGTTTTTCTTTGCCTCACACTGGGACTTGTTACTCTAGCGATTAAACTCTTTTATTATTCAATTACTTATTGAAACACTTATTTGAATACTTTAGCTAATTATTTTTTTTATCTAGTTTGTACTATATCCAGACCGTACTGCCGGGTCTGCGGGTTGTTCGAAAGAGATACCGCGCCCCCGGAACGCAAAGGGCACATGAAGGAACATAAACGGACATAAACTGACTAAAAAGTCAGTAAAATTCTGACACTCCCTCCCGCCCCGCCCAGGGTGGGGGAAGTTATTTAATGATTTCCCGTCTATAAAAAAAAGAGCGCTTCTAACCTCTCTTTTTGAAAATCTATTTGGGAGGCTTATGTCCAGCAGTGGACGTACTCAGGCTGATATGATGATGATGTATAGATGATTATTATTACATCAAGCTGTAGTGACGGTTTGTCAATGTTTTCTCATTTCATACTAGCGAACTATTCGCGACTTCCGCGAGGCTTATTTCACCCAGTGACGTCTTTGATTACTGCTCCGGTCCTGTGGGTCGTAGAGTGATGTTATATAGCCTTTTTTTTTTAAAGACGGGAAATCATCAAATAACTTCCCCCGCCCTGGGCGGGGCGGGAGGGAGTGTCAGACTTTTACTGACTAAAACCCGTCTATGTTCCTTCATGTGCCCTTTGCGTTCCGGGGGCGCGGTATTTCTTTCGAACAACCCGCAGCCCCGGCAGGCATCGGCCCTCAGTGGCCCCATCCAAGTTTGCTGACATCTCTTTGAGGCGCGCGTGGAACACGAACGCGCCGTCTACACGGTATGTTATATAGCCTATGTTACTCACTGATAATGTAGCTGTGTAACGGAAAATATTTTTTGGAATTGGTCCAGTAGTGTTGATGTTTATTCGTTACTTACAAAAATACAAATCATTCTTCTGAATAGTATGATTAGTGAAGATGTAGCGTTTATCTCATAGGCCGCGCCAAACGAGGTTGCATTTGACTCAGCCTCTGTGACTCAGTTTTATTTTTGAAGTAAAAACTTCTTTAGCGGCGTTGTACACTTTTTTTGTAATGGGTAAAAAAATTAAACTCGCGTCAGGACACGTGACCTGATCGAAAATCTTACGAATTTATCGTATTACACAATTGTACGATAGCACAATAAATTAATATTGTATTATACCACATAAATGATAGTACTTTTATACTGATAATTAAAGCAATTCGTGCAAAATTATTCCCTAACCATTCCAAAATATAAAAAAATGCACAACCTTAATATTCAAGTTTTCACTTCTGCCGGCACTCCCGGAGTGCAACCCGTCGTTTTTTTTTTGTTATGAGGTTTTCTACGAGACAGATGCCACTTGAAATTATTAAGATCAAGTAGAGTTTCAGACCGTTCAGAATTAAAATATAAAATATTTTAAAATAATATATTTACTACTTCAATATACGAAGTACTACACTGCACAAAATAAAGTGTTTAAATAAGATAGATCCCTACAAGTCTATAGTACCATGAAACCATTTGTCTATGAATAATATCTTCAATTAAATAAATACACATAATGACATTAATTAGGCACAAGGAATTTACAAAATTATGAACCTAACATTCAAGAGCAAGTTTTTTTTTATACCACAGATACAAACAAGCTGTCAAATTAACAATAGGCACACAAGCTGACGGCCCGCCTGATGTTAAGCGGTTACCACTGCCTATGGACACTTGTAACACCAGAGGCATCACTCCCTAAAGGATCAAGATTCATAAAGAATCATATTCACAAATTCATCTTAACATACAAAAAGTACAGTTGCACGTAAACGTCGAAATCTAAAGCTGCATGAATTGCACCGATTATCTCCAGAGCAATTTGTTCACGGATGTACCGACATTCTCAACAATACCAAGTCAAGCGTTCATCTACCAATAACCTGGACTGTTGTGGATCTCTATTGGGCTCCAATTGGTCAGATTAGATTTAGCGGATGACGCATTCGATAATTGCTTTCCTGCACATGACAATGCATCGTGCTACACGTGTCCAGTATATGCTGTTCAAGCTTTGTATAGGTTTAGCGTACAACGAGGGGTCAGGTTATATTGGAAATGTGTAGTTCCCACGCTGTTCATATTCGACATTCATATTCGTTGTATGAAATTAAGTATTTATTAGACTCAACGTTAGAGTCTGCTAACATTATTCAGTATGATTTTTTAATCCTGAAACTTGACTACGTCAGTCAGTGAATGAAGAACAGAGAATGAAGAGTGAAGAAGATGCACCAACTGTTTTTGCGGTTTCGTTATAGGCATGACATGAGAACATGAGCTGTTATGCTTTAAAATGATGCCGCGGAATCGATATATCCCTTTCGATGACGCGGCATTATTTTAATACGTAGCAATTTATGTCGTATTTCTATATCAGTACGTTTGAATATTCATTGGTAAGAATTTTAATCCCTTGCCTTGCCGTTCCTTGCGTAGGCCTTTAGTTTATTTATTTGTTTACTTAATTTTTTTACACGCGTTATATTAAAATTTTTAATCTTGAAGGTACTGACAAAGTAGTATATTGAAGGATTTATATTTCCACGGAATTTCTATTCAGGAAAAGCAAACTATTTCAAAAATACATTTCATCTGTCCCTTGGACTTTAACTTGTATTCAGAAATTCCGAATTTTATGCATTCCGTCGTCCGAATTTATTTCCTTACGTACTCGTACATCGTACATTTGCAAAGCACTGCAGCACCTACAAATAAAGTCTACAGTCAATCTACCTAATTTAAAGTTTGTTGCAATGGACTTAAAGGTAACTTTGGATCGAAGTATCCTCACCTACTCCGCATGATTAAACCAGATTTGCTAGATAGCTTTAACCATAAACTTACCCGCAGGTATATTCAACATTTGAAGTTTGCTTACCACAGATTTTGAAGCGAATTTGTGGTTAGAATTACATTAAATTATCAAACTGCCCCGTTGGTCTCGTGGTCGCAAGAGCGGCTGCTGTGCAAGGGGTCCCGGGTTCGATTCCCAGGTCGAGCAAAAAGTGTTATTGGGTTTTTCTATGAAATTCTCAGTAGCAGCTCGGAGCTTGGATTTGTGCCCGATTAATGGCAATAGGCTCGCCCCCTATTACATGGGACCTAAATATACCGGCGAACTGTGGGTGTACATTGGTACACCTCTGCCTAACCCTTCGGGGAATACAGGCGTGATGGTATATATTTTTTTTTAATTTTCGAATCGGAAATACGACTAACATAAAGTATTTTTGGTTTTTTATATGACAAGCGAAATTTCGATGGTCCCTATTATGAATAATTTTAAATTAAACAATTTTCACTTTTCATAAATAAAATCACAATAAAAAGATCTACCTTACGTAATATTTTATTTTATTGAAAATCATTATATTTATTCAGTTTTTAAGTTAATATGACATACATACATTACCTCACGCTATTTTCCCATGGGGGTAGGCAGAAACCAAGTTTCTTAGTTAATATTGTCGGTTGCAATTCCTTTTTTATCGTCAAAACACACTTCAAACTGCTCTACTGAACAGTAGTCTTTTTGCAAACTGACATTGTTAATAGAGGTCAGAATCGATTTGTCTCACCGTACATAAATACAGCAGTGCAATTCTCTAAGCCTCACTTCGTAATTCGAAAGCTGAATCCGCAATGAGATTACAAAATGGTATTCTGTTAAACACGATCACGCCGGTGATGTCACCACAGCGACCGAATACTAAACCAAGATTAAGTCGGTTCGTTATCGAAGTGAGAGTGGTCACTTGAGTGAGACTGGTTTCCGAGTTTGCATTATAGAGAATCGCACTACTGTTTGTAAGTGTCGTGTATGAAACGAGTATTTCCAATTAAAAAATCGACCGATTTTACTTTTTACTTTTCCGCCGCGCGTGTTCGTGCTAGGAGGTCGGTTTGCCTTTCGCGCATGCGTTCTAGTACTTTTTGCCGGAGAGGGTGTGAAGTTTGTTAAAGACCCAGTCTCTAAGTAGAATTTCGTATTATTATCATGTCATACAATGAGGCGAGGCAGAAGTTACAGCGCGCATAACCAATGTGACCCAAGGTCGAACAGTGTTGATTTATTCATTGATAATGGACTTGTACATCACAAATAAAGTTAGGAACTGTGTACAAGATATTATTCCTCGCGGTATTGATTATTAGGGTACGCAATTTTCAAATCTATTGGTGTACTTTTTGGTTCATTATTAATTGGTAAATGAAAACTGCCAAAACATATTTAGGTACTTATTCGATGATAATTAAAGATTGATTGTTTTTTTTTTTAAGTGTGCATTCTGGATTCACATCTAGTAGATATCAATCTTATGTATGTAAATCAATTACTTTATTTTTATTGCATGTGTGATTGTATATCAGTTTTGAGAATTATAATAAAAACAAAATCGATCCGTTTCTGGCTGTTTGCCTATGTAAATTCATGTATTTGTAAATGTACCCACAAAACAGGTGAAATAGCTAGAGACATAGAGAAATTGCGGGTAGGTGTTCGGTGACTATGCGACACTGATATTCTTACTAGAGTCGCGTTGCGGGCTCATGTGAAATCATGCGCGAATTTAACATAAAAGGAGAGGAACAGAAATGGTTTTCGAAAAATTCACATCGAGTCTTAGGGTCTACAACGAATGCACTTTCAACAAAGTCAAAAGAAAACTCATTCTTTGTTTATTTTGTTGAATACTAGTGAACTGGCCCCGATTTATTTCACGTAGCGTTATGTTATATAACCTTTGTTGCCCAGGAACAAAGTAGATATCTATTGGTGAAAAAATGATTATTTGTCTAGTAGTTTCGGAGCCTATTCGTTACAAACAATAAAATCTTACCTCTTTATAATATTATTAGTATTAGTAAAGATAAAGTTGCCCCTCACTACGAATTTTTCCTGTATCGGGGTTGCGTTTACAGACATACAAATTCATACATACAACAAACTCGAAATAATTTCTTCTTTTTCAGTGGATGATTGTAGATAATTCGCTCATTTATGGACTCAGTAGGTGGCCACGTTTATCGCAGCTTGAGAAGCGTTGATAATGTCCTCTAAAGTGCAGGAGTAGGGACACTTTGGAAATTGTATTATGGGCAAGCGTCTCATCAGGAGTACTCAAATAACTATCTGTAAGTCATCCTACTAATAAGAGATGGATGGATGGGTTCTATAGATGTTTGTTACTCTTTCACGCCTAAATGGCTAAACAGATCAGGATGAAATTTGGCACTGAGATAGATTGTAGTGTGGAGTAACACATAGGGTACTTTTTATACCAGTAAATTAGACGGTTCCCGTGGGATAATATGTCAAATATGACGTGGATGAAGTCGCGGGCAGAAGTTATTACGAATATATTTTATTCCGTGCAAGAATCAAACTTAACGAATTACTCAGCCAACCATCGAACATCATTCATTGATATATTGTACAAAACTTTAGCTCCACGAAAGTCAACATGGATTTTAATCGAATACCCTTTGTATTTTAAATCGGACGTTTGCACTCGATTGCAACAAATCGGATTTATTTCAATCCCCCGTTCCAATCAGACAGAATGATCTGGTGTTACTTTTATTTGTACAGTTTAGCTGCGCACTTCCAATGGTTTCCACTAACCGAACGCGGTGAAAAAATCTCACACACATTCACGCACACGTACAAAACAACCCCAGTTTTGTTCGAATTTCAATAATCGTTTTAGTACAGTCAATATTCAACCTTAACATCAGCACGGGACAAAACAATTTTATTCATATTTAAACCATGTCAATTAGCATCTTTCTACATTGTAAGGTAAACAACACAGAACTGTACTACAAACAGCCGCTTCTGAAAATAGAATATTCATTTTTAGTATGATTAAATTGATTGTTTTTACAATTGACGTTCCTAACCACAATTTGCCAAAAATGGCTCTTATTTACCTACATTTATGGCAAGTTTTGTCTGGATCATTGCTGAGGTGAGATTCTGAATAGACAGAACGTATTAAGTTACGAGAATTGGCCTAGTTGAGTACGTAAACTCTCCTTCCCCCTATCTCAGCTTGCGTAAACCGCTGCAGACGTCGTGAGTTACGTCTCTAGTTAGCATAATATAGGCTACTAGCTATACCTCGTGGTTTCACGATCAGTTACGTCTTTGTTTACTGATCCCGTGGGTCCTAGTGTTATACAGGCTGTAAAGACTGCATGCACATTTATAATTTCGCCAGTGTGCCGTGTTTGTTGATGGATAGAATGCACCACGACTAGGAAAGGTTGACTTGTGTCCTAAAAGATGTTGATTTGGAACCCTTACTTTGAAGGTGCCAATGAAGACAAAACAAACGAACCCAAACTCGATTATCTTCGCAGTGTTCATAGAAGAGCTCCAGTGGCAATCTCCCACTCCCTGCTTCATCTTCAGACCCTCATCATCATGTAGAAGGAATGTCCTCATGGTAACAAAACAAACTGGCCCAATTACGACTGTCGTACCATTTGGCATCATAAAGTTCCTTATCCCGGCTCCATCATTAGATCAGCTCGATGACACCATAATATTACATTGTCACCGAACTTACAAAAACAAGCCAAAATGCCAAACTCAATCGGATACCAGAAAGTGGTCGATAAATGGTTTGCAAATGTTACAAACAACTTGCATACGAACTGTGCAGGTGAAATAAAAGCTTGTAAAAACTAATGAAAACCAATCGTACGATTGAAAAAGTTATTTTCAGCTCCGCGGGCCAGACGAAGTTAGCATATCGAAACGAAATGTTCACAGCTTGTATTCTGTCGAACAGAAAATCGACCGACTATTGCCGTGGACGTTCGGAGATCTATTAATAGTTGACAATGCTCCGACGATGCCGACTAGCCGAACACTGAGAGAACAGGTTCTGTCAATGTGAATATGTAACTAGTCTTGTCGACTCGTGTCTACAAGACTAATTAGAAATTCACATCGAGGTCCACGAATCTGCAGGTAGAAATAAAAATACTCGTAATTCTTCCTGCAGTTTATTCGTCTACTTTTTTACTCTAACTTTTCATCAAAGTCGGTTCGATATAGCTATGATTGTGAATAATATGTGTAAAGGATTGCTGTTTACATGCGGCAATGCAGGTACCGGGTATCATTAAGATTCAGAAGCATAAATTAGAAAATAACAATTATCGTACATGTTTAATAACAAAACAAAAGTTACAAAGGAATAACCTGACTGAACTGGACTTTTACACAACCTTAATGATAAATAAAACACCAACCAGTTATACAACCAATACATCATGACGTAGTAGTTACTTACAGGTAATTCAAATAATAATTACAACAATTCACAAGTCGCGCCTATTATTCATTACCAAAACCAACGAATGCTGTTTGTTGCACTTTATAAAATAAATAAGTAGGTCAAAGGAAAGGAGGCGAAAGTAGTATGTAAGTATCGTAGCAGGTGGCCTTCTGTGGTTTCTGCCTACCCCTATGTGAAAAAGGCGTGAGTTTATGTATGTATGTGAATAGGTCAATTTGAATTATTACGCCAAAAAGTAATAAGAAGTTAAGCCATTATTTTGATCATAATGTAGATAGGATAAAGATTCTTTTCTTTTTATGTCAAATTACCCAAATTAAAATTGACACACGATAACTCAAAAGTATTTTATAAGAATTTTTGAGTAGCTACAAGCCTACACAATATTAGTGCCCTTATATCTACAAATATGTTTAAATATGTGATGATGTCTCGCTGAGTAGCACGGTTCGCGCTCGTCCGTGACCTTCAGACCTGAATTTGCGAGTTCAATTACTTATTGACCTAATTTGACTACACTTAATTATGTATGGAGTGAATAACAGAGCTCTATCGCTGTTTATTTTCGCGGGACACGGTGGTGTCAACTTCAGAATTCCGGGTTGTTATATGTGCTTAGGAATCTATACATCTATACAAATTTAAAAAAAAATGAAGTGGCTGATTGTAATTTCAAATTAACAGCTTTTAACTTAATGCATATAAAAGTATAATAACATGAGAAAAATAAAACATTTTTTTTTTGTATGTCTTTCTGGTTTGCTATCTGTCTTATTGTTCCGGCTGATCTCCTAAACGGCTGGACCGATTTTGACGGGACTTTCACTGGCAGATAGCTAATGTTATACGTTGTAACTTAGGCTACTTTAATTTTAGTTTTTTTTATTTATAAAAAAAAGAAATAAGGTTGTCCCTTTAAAAAGAACAGCTAGTTTCTAATAAAAAACTAAAAATATTTTGCCCGAAACCACAGGACCGCACGCTTAATAGAACTAGCGAACCAAAAAAATTGATTGTTGAAAGTGCCAATCAATTAGAAACTAAGTGCAGTGTAGCCGTTCACAAAAATCATAAAAGCATTCGACAAATTTATAAAATAAAAAAACCAATAGAGCATAAATGATTGGAGCGTTTCAATTAACATTGTCAACACTTTGAGCATTCACTCGTTATTAGCGCTATAGTGTCATTTTATTTTGCTCCTATAAACTTTCAGTATCTATTATTTTATTAGCGGTTTTATCGTAAAAACTAGTACAATTTTAACCCCATTCAATATTTCTATATATTTATTTTATTGTTTGTGTTATTGGGAAATTCTTAGTAGGAGCTCAGGATTAGGATTTGTGCCCGGTTAATGACAATAGGCTCGCCCCCTATTACACGGGACTTAAAGATACTGGTAAACTGTAGGTGTTCATTGGTACACCTCTGCCTAACCCTTCGGAGAATACAAGCGTGATGATATGTGTGTTGTTTTATAATTTAATTTTACTTGGACTAATAACCCTACTTTTATAAACGCGAAAGTTTGTTAGGATTAATGGAGGAATGGATGGATGTTTGCGATTGACGATTGATATTCTCCTAATTTATTACATAATAGAATTTTAGCTCCTTTTTGGAAGGAATGGAATTTTTAGTTTTAAACATTTTTAGTTTTTTTTTTGTGGTTACTTTGGCACACGTTCAAAACCAAATTTGAAACAAACAAATTCATCACCTTTATACTATTAGTTTAAAGAAAATCATTTTAGTTCTTAATCTAGCTTGGTACTCGTACTAAAGAAATATTTTCATTGGATGTAAACTAAATACATCCTTTTATATCTTAAGTGTTGGATTGTTACGCTTCAATGGTTTCTTAAGGAGGATACGTGGATGGCGAGTGACAAGAGATTTCTGGGCCGATTGTCAGGAAATGGGCTGGAAGAACTACTAAAACACATATATAAAACGTGCCGAAGAAAAACTCTTACAATATTTATGAATAGGCATTAGGTTTGAAAATAACTGATATAGACTCGTAAAAGAAAGTGTTATAGATTAAAAAAGAGGTTTTTTTTTACCGATGGGATATCATCAAATGACTTCCCCCGCCCTGGACGGGGCGGAAGGGTCACACAAGTACAAGACGCCACACAAATTTAATACCAGAAATAAGGACAAAATAGCACAACCATTTTTTAGATTATCAAAAGTGCACACATCTTTCATGGTTTTTTTTTATAGACGGGAAATCATCAAATAACTTCCCCCGCCCTGGGCGGGGCGGGAGGGAGTGTCAGACTTTTACTGACTAAAATCCATCCATGTTCCTTCTTGTGCCCTTTGCGTTCCAGGGGCGCGGTATCTCTTTCGAACAACCCGCAGACGGATGGATGCTTGGATGGATTTTGGTTATCCTTTCACGCTTACACGTCTGAACGGATTACTTGATAGAAAGCTATAGTTTGCCGACTAGTGCAATAAAATGCAAAGATTTTCAAACTAAAAAAAAGGATAGCCGAGCGGCCCAATATACCACAGTACTGCTAACCAAACTAAACAGTTAATGATCGTCTCTGAGTGTGGCAGTAAGATCTAAATATCGAATAATGTCCAAACAGGTACGAGTACATTTATATTTATAAAGGTTTTCATGTCAAACAAAATGTTGGTGGCAATTAATTTATTTTTACGACTTGTGTACACGATATTTCATGTTACAACGTTCCAGTGCGTATGACTCCATACACCTCGAGTCCTGCCGACTTCCTTCGAAATTGCAGTACATGAGGCGAAAGATGAGCTTTGCATTTGTGTGAGTGTCCATATAGATAGTAATAATAAATAAATAAATAAATATCTTGGGACAACTCACACACGGCTATCTGATCCCAAGCTAAGCAGAGCTTGTGTTATGGTAACCAGACAACTGATATACATACTTATATAATTTATAAATACATACATATTATAGATAAATCACACCCAGACACAGAACAAACAATCATGCTCATCACACAAAGTTTGTCCTGGGTGGGAATCGAACCCACGACCTCCGGCTTAGCAGTCAGGGCCGCTAACCACTAGACCAACAGGCCCGTCAAATAGTGCCCGTCAATAGTGTAGGTGTGACGTCAGCCTAGAGTGCGACGCGCCCTTTGCTTGTTTTAAACCGATTTTAACCGGACGTAACTCTCTACTTTTGGTAATCACTCACACAATCGCAAAGTTCAGCTTACGCATCGCGGATTGTACTAGGTACACTTCCAGGGTTGCGCAATTTGTTCGAAAGAGTCATCGCGGTCCTGGAACGCAAAGGGCATTAGGAGGAACAAGAATGGGTTGAAGAAGTTATTAGATGATTTCCCACCCTTAAAAAAAACAAGCGCTAAACTAAGTGCGACTTCTACGTAAGCTTGAGTTCGATTCTCAGGTCGAGCAAAAAGTGCTATAGTGTAAAAGTGTGAATGGCAATAGACTCGCCCCCTATTACATAAGACCAGAGAAGTGTGGGTGTAGGTGAAACGCAATATAAATAAAAAGAGTAATATAGATATAAGCCACGGCAGTTAAAAGGTGACCCAACACAACTGACAGCCGATCATCTTGAACGGAACCGAATGATCCATCTAAATAGTCCTTTTCCAGCCATATTCTTGCACAAAAGTCACGACAAACCCGATATTTCCGCGTCACGTGAAACACCAACAAGACATAACAATACGAAAGAGGCTGAACACTCAACAGCGAACTCGCAATGTTGTAGAGAGCAATCTAAGACTTACAAGTGCCTCCCAATCCCACAATCTCCGACATTGCAAAATGTATTTCTATTTTAAACTAAAAATATTTATCTGTGCAACAGAGTGTATTATTCCCGCTTCCGATATTCTCTTTGTAACTGACTTCAGAACGTTAATAATAAATGTGGTCAGATCTTTGAGAGGTCGCAATGGACTCCGCATTTCCTCTCGTGGTGACCTCGGCCGCTCTCTTATTTCTATACAGAAATTGTGTCGTATTTATAGTCGTGCTTCTATTGTGTGGCTGTGTTCTGTTTTGTTTAATTTTGATTTCGATGTACGGATTATAATAATATATAATACTCGTATTATTGATGGTATGTTTAATAGAATGATGAATGAGTTTTGTGATGAGTATCTGTTGTAGATAATGATGAGATCAATCTTTTGAGACGTTGATTTGTATGGATAGGTTAGCTAACAGTGACATTGGACAGAAAAAAAATATTCCTAAATAACATGTAAGTTTCTCCCATATGTGTGAAAGAGATATTTTATTTGATGTTGTAACGCGTTCAACGTTCTTCCTAATCGTTTTACCGTTCTGTAGAATCTGGCTAATTAGCGCAGTTCAATTAGTCTATGTATTCGCTTCCATTCACTATAATGAGCTCAATATCCACGAATTAACAGCGCGCACATTCCCAGCTTTGTGGTAGCCGAGAGAGTTTTACAATTGTCATACCTATTACTGTATTCATTTATAGCCGATTCATGGAAAACAATACGAAAAAATATCAGCTCATCCGAACACCGGAAAGTGGGTCAAATTTAACTTGCAAGATTTGATTACCGACAGACACCGGGACACGTAAAAGTAAATAAAAGCTTGTAATAAAAACAGAGGCATCAAAATAAAAATCACCTTTTGTAGAACTCGATTAAAACGTTCCTTTGTGTATATTATTAAAAGAACGCCCACTCAAATACCGAACACGTTGCTAAACTGTCAAAGGGAAGGTGAATTTAATACATTATTCCATTTCATCAACAAGGTAATAGCGAGGCTCAATAACAGTCTGAATGCGATTAAATATTAATGGCAGCATTCAACCGCGGCCTGTTCACGTGAACGCGCCCGGTTCATCGATGCTAAAGTCTTGCGTGCACTCCGAACGACGCGGCGCCGTGACGCTAGCCATGAATAAATATGACAATCATGTGCACTGAACACGCGGTTTAGTCTAAGAATGCTGCATTACGTAAGTCGGTATTAATAATTCACGACATTTTATAGCGCCACACTGGCATTCTTGAACAGTAATAATAATACAGTACCCAACTGAATAATTGTATTTTATAACATTAAGTATTATAATATATTTACAAACATAACATTAGATTTAAGAAAGAAAAAGAAACTAAAACTAAAAGGTATCAAAAAATTCCTCCACATTACCGGCAATCGGAAAAGTGCCCAAAAGACTGGCGGCATTGCCATGTTGTATGGCAATGTCAATTCTCTGACCGAGGTAAAAGGCAGTAACTATAAGATACAGTAACTTAGATTTGTAATAATAATATCTAAGATTAGGGGGTCTATCACCATCTCTTAAAATAGCACCATTTTAATATTACTTTGTAATTACAGTTGTTGGATTTTCAACTGTCGGCGCTGAACCGAGTGTTGAAAATCCAACGCGCAAAATCCAGTGCGCAACGCAAAGTAATATTAAAATATTAAGGAGATGGTGGCAGGTCCTTAGTATGTATCCAATACAAATTAAGTTGACTGTCTATTTATTTTGACAAGTTGCTCTTAAATTATTCACCTTAAGAAGGAAAAATCTGGCGTGGGTGGAGAAGCTAACGCGAATCAAATTCAAGGTTGGAAATAATTATCCATGTTTAAAAAAAAGAAAGAAGTGCCAATGGACTAGCACACGAAAGGTTTTGTACCGCCGCGCCGAACTATATATAAAACTACATACAAAAAACTTCTTGTACGTGATACCCTGTCCCAAGTAAACTTTGCTATTTCTATTTATGGCCATCGTAATATAATATAAACTGAATATTTAAAGTATGTATTTCTTACAGTATAAAAAACGCAGCTCTGTGATATACAGAATCACCATGGAGTCCAGTATAGGGGCTCATTTGCCACCTTAAGGTCACGGAAACCTAAACAAATAATTACTACTGTAAATAATTTTACTAATGCATAAGTTTAACCCAGAAGGTTGCCGTATAATAACGCACTCCTAATCTAACTTTCGATTTGAAAATCTAGTTTTAAATGTAGGAAAATAAAAAAGGTTATGGCTAACTTTAACGGCTTAGTTCGACCGTAATTACTTAGAGAGGGCCTCGCAGCGAACAAAACAAAACTAAAACACCGGGGAAAAGCGCATAAAAGCTTCGGCTGGAGTAATAACCCGATACTATTCCCGGACTGCGGAGCGTCAGAACTTTCAATGCAGCCGTCTACCTTGTAAAAGAGTTGTGACTTTGATCTGAAACCACAACATCCAACTTAGATAGAATACGAATGGCATAACTAGGTCAGGTTAGTAGTAGCGGATTCTAGATTTATAATATTGGATTAGGTTCGTACCGCGGGTCCTCTCGTATCACTGGGCAAACTGTCAAACTGTCCGCTGCGCGCTCTACCGTGAAGGCTATTTCATCGGGGTTAGTTTGGTTAGCATTGTTCCAATACGTTCCGCAATATTAGATTTACGTCTGTTACTCCTTTTGACATATAGGGTTCAAATTTCAAATCTAAACCCTTTATTGCAATCCATAACGTGAAACATGATACAGAGGTAATAAATAGAAATAATAATGAACCCTGTCGGTCACAGTAACATTTAAAATAAGCTGGAGGCAGGACGAGACATGCCGCAAAGTCGTTTACCTCCATAAAAACAAAAACGTCCTCAGCGCCAAGCTATGAATTTATCCTTTAACACCTACAAAATAGTAGTGAGTTTGAAATTATATCGATGTTGTTTTACGAGTTTTATTTACTTATAAAAATCTGTCATGGAATCGACACCATGGCGTGCTGGACACATCGGTTTGTCATCTACACGAGCCGATATTCTGACAATCTAGGCGATAAACTAGCGATAAACTCTCGAGTGTGGTAACAACGTACGCTTGACTCTGCCCTATATATTGTGAGCGTAAACCGAGTCTAGATAGTTCATACTCAGCTGACTGCCCCTGACACGACACACTGGAACGACAGCGTGCCACATCTGCATGAAAAGAAGTTTAACATAAGAAGCTAGAATCTTACGTTTAAAAAATAAACAGGTACTATTTTTGGATTATCAAGAAGTAGGTACAGATATGATTGGTGAGTAGGATTTAATGATACTAAAAAAATCAAGATTTTAACTAGCAATTTCTATCCGCGACTATACTATAATATAATAATAACATACTACCTTACCAACTTTTGGAGTTTACGGTTGATACTATTAATTATAATTATTATAATTATGTCAACGCTACGCCCATCCTCAAGGCATGTATCACGTGTACGGATCACCTTCTAAATGGATATGTTAAAAAAGTTACATTTTACCTCCTTTGTATTATCGCAGTAACGTACTTACATTTAAGAACTGCGAAAAATAAATGTAGGTACTCTTATTCTATTCTAGCGGAATTTAAGTCAAACAATCTAAAAAATTACACTATAGACCGTAGGGATGCTATCTAAGCTTTTTGAGATACGAATCGTGACAGCGACGTTCTTCAAAGCCGTTTGACTCGTGTACAAACAACCGGTTTGGTGTCAACGCGATTGAATTTGTATCCCCATCCGTTAACAAATAACATCGTCCTACTATTTCTTTACCAACTAAGACCTTCTCAGCGTGTTTGGATACGACTTAAATGGAAATTGGACGCAATCTCGTCATCTGCGGGTAAGGCACGCGTCACGCCTGGTGTCAACCCCGGCGGAGCGGGAATTGTCGCCATCGATTTTCTATTAGAACGCTCTCTCACCCCTCGCACGAGTTCAACCAGTTCAACTCACCAGGGCGCTTCATTCTTAACAAAACAAATTAAACCTTAACTTAACAAATGTTGAACTCAAATTTCAACGAATACTTGGTGTGATACTATTTTCTATGGTTGTTATTCGAATTTGAGTTCTAAGTTAAGTAGGTGAAGGTGTGTTTTAATTTGTGGGGTCGTTTCGCACCCTATCACGTACCCTAGTAATACCGACGACGTCCGCAAACTGTGCTAGTAGCAGGCAGACATTCACCTCACGCTCGAGGGATCACCGGGGCGGCCGCGCCGTGCCGCGGAATCATATTGAATGCAAGTAATGAATAAGCACAACTTTGGTAGAGAATTCGTTATTACTGGCGCAGTTCATGATTACATAGATTGTGCGACTTGGATAAGAAATAAACAAATTTTAAGACATTCTATTGAACGACATAAATCAAAAAATGAAAAATATTTTTTCTCGGTAACCTCATTGTTTGTTTTAAAAAAAGATATCTAGAGGGATGTTCCAACTGGTCGGTAAAGAGCGCCGACTATCGCACCTTCTTTTGTATGTATTTCTCAATAAAATGCCTCTATCAGATTTAGTCTCTTCGTAAAGTTGACGATTGATGCTTTGTGTAAAATACTGTCTGCCCGGTATGTCATATTCTAGTTTAACTTTTCTCATCAAGTTTCTGAAGCACCCGCGAGTCAGCTGTAAACAAAGCCTCGCGACCGAATATCCCCGGGACCGTGATCGGATTGACCGACTAGTCCGCCGATTAGTCGGCTTCTTTACTACCGACTAATCGGCTAGTCGGCCTGAGACATACTCGACACAACTTTAATATCTACTAAAAACCAAAGGCCTATTGCATAGTGTGTATGGAAACTACATGCTGTTATAAACTTAGGCCCACTTTCACCAAAATCACTTTAGCGCCAAATGTGTTTAAATTATCATTATGTCTCTGTCACCTTCTAACAATGTGACAGGGATGCAATGATGTTCTAAATACGTTTAGGCACTAAATGTATTTAGTGATTTTAGTGAGAGCGGGCCTTATATCTGCCACACTAGTTAACTAAAGCTTATCCAGAGCTCGCAAAATGGTTCAAAACACAAAATACATCCACCGCTGACTGGCCAATGACAAAAAAACAGCCAGCAAAAACCTTTTCACGGAATAAAAATTGAGAGCGTATTTTTCAACAGTCAAAAGGGAAAACATTCAGTGCAACAAACATTTCCAGTCTTTTCACTCCATGACATGTGTACCTAGAATGTTGATAGTCGACAGCGGCTGTCCGTCGAGCACAAATGTTTTCCTAAACCGTACCCAGCCGACCCGAAAATATATTCGTTTACAAACATTTTGGTTTCCAATATAAATAGGTACCCATTCGGCAACTCAAAAACTTTCGCAAAAAGAGAGCGCTCTATGCCTTTGTTTCTATTTTCGATGTCCAAAACAACCACTTCAATTTGGTTTGAGCTTTTGTTTCAAAAGCCGCTTTGTGCTCGTCGGTTAGTACTGTTTGCCTTTTGTTTTTTGTTTATGATTATCAATAATACTTGTGGACCTAAACAAGGTAAATTTGAAATAACTGTCTATTTTTACAGTAGGTATCTTTTTTGTAGGTAGGTACTAATAATTTGCATATCGTAACTTAGTTTGTTTTATTAGGGATACGATATTCGCATGGAGGCGATTCTACTAACTTTTTGGGATGATCGCAATCTAATCTCAATATTAATCTGTCTAAAATGCCTCTGCATAACTTACTTTTATTTTTTTTACAAATTGCCACTTAGTTGAAATTGCAGCTAGATTTTAAACATCTTTAATTGGTAGAATATGTACTTTCAAGATAAAAATAAAACTGCCAAAAATTACTTTATATATATGAATGCTTTAAAAAATAACAAAGATTCAACAGAAGTAGGTACAGGCGCAAACTGGAATACCACCAATGTAATAACCGCACTGCTTCTTCATTTTACAACGGCATTGTATACCAAGTGACATTAATACGAACTCTCATGTTTGTTCTGTTTTATTGAAAAGGACTAGTTTACTGTTCTGAACCACAAGTGGAGCAGTTTGCTTATTCCCTGCACTTTCCACTTACTACAAAGTTGCAGCAACTTTAACCAGTATCATTTAAATTGTAGGAATGGCAACGTGCAACTTTGAACAACTACGAGTTCTATTTATTGGATTATGCACAAAGTTCTTCGCTACCGAGGAGTTTCACTTGAGAACTGAGACAAAGATAGCGACCTACATAGATGCATGGATAATTTTATGTATTTGGATACTCAAATTGTTAGAGCTTTTCATTTATACTAATATCACAAAGAGGACAGGTTTTGTTTGTTTTTACTAAAACTACTGGCCCGATTTTAACCAGTTTTCACCAATAGATAGCTATATTTTTCCGCAGTAACATAGGCTAGTTAACATCACGCTACGATATACAGGAGCGGAGCTGTAGCCAAACACATAACTTAACGCGGGGGAAATAAGCAACGCGGGTCTCTAGTATAACACGAATACATAATATTTTATTGTTTGTTTGTGCCGAGACGCTTTTTATTAAGTTTAGGTACACATGCAGAGAATACATGTTCAATAATATTAGTACCTAACTACAGCGAGAGAATAAGGGAAGGGGGAGTACACCTGTATTTGCACACACATTTGTACACTATAATCCGCATAGGTACTTGGCGAGCCTCCATGGGCCGTCGTGACCCAAATTCGACTGGGACTGTAGTACCTATTGTACTATAATATATCGCCCGCCTCTCATGCCTGTGGTTGCGGTTTCGATACCGGGAAGTACCAATGTGACTTTTACAATTGGATAGATGACACCACTAATCAATTGACGTACTTTTTATGAGCTGTCAAAAACCGATTCTCCCATAGATTTCACTAACTACATATTTATTAATTTAGAAGCAACAAAAATCGGATTTTTGGACATCGGCTTTACAGGGCTAAAATAAACTGTATTTTTTTGTGAAGTTGTGTCTTGAAATTATTGTTTGACAATCCTTGGGATAATATACGGCAGTGTGTTAGAATACGGTTAGCGAGATAGGTTAAATTATTTTTTAGACTTAAATTAATAAAATAGCTAATTTTCTGGCAATAGGCTCGCGCTATTACACGGGACCTAAACATACCGAATTGTTGGTGTACATTGGTACACCCCTGCCTAACCCTTCGGGGAACACAGGCGTGATGTTATGAATAATAACTAATGTTAGAATGTTAACAGGAGTACCGGTTTAAGTTCTCAGCTTAAACATTAAGCGGAATAGAATTCTATGCAGCACTCTTGGGTATTATATTGCTTCCGGAATTATATTCCTCTGCAGTATGTGTACTATTATTAGATGGTTATTCATAGGTCGAAACTAATGCTACAAAGATGTTAAGTTTGTTTGTTTGTCACCCCGATTGCAAAAATCTTTCAGCAATATAAAGCTGCTCCATTGCTGAGTGTATGTATGTGAGTATATTTTTTATGGTACACCCTCTTTTCTTTTCGGATATTTTTTGGAAATCATCAAATGACTTCTCCTGATTTTAGTGTCAGACTTTTACTGATTGAAAACCACCCATGATCCCTCTTGTGGCCTTTGCGTTCCGGGGGCGCGGTATCATGTATGCTTGACTTCTAAGCGGGTGAAGTCGCGGGCAGAAGCAGTACCTAATATTGTTGGAAACTTGCCCGAAGTTACGGATAATGCATAGTACAAGCGTTAGGCTTATGATAAAAGGTTATTTATAAAGTATCTACGACAAAAATCTAATTTTCCAACAGTGAAAGAGAAAAGAACCGGTATTTCCTTTTACAAACAAAAAAACCAAACAACCTCTGATTTATTAAGTACGAGATTTTGCCCAAGACTTCGTCCGCGTAAATTTCTTTACAGCCGGCTTATTCTGTAAGAAATCTCCCTCAGTGAATTAAGGTGAAGTGAGCTAAAACTGGGCTGTCACTATACGATGGGGATTGACAGGTCGCCACACGCTTACTTCACGGAAAGAGGGTTTTACAGAATAACACCGCAGATCCCATTTTTTTAATTATACTATTTATTACTCTCTTATAAAGTAGCTTTCCATAGATGAAATAATTCTTAAAATCGGTTAAGTACTTTTTGAGTTTATCCATTACAAATAAAAAGTCTTTTCTCCTTAAAATATTAGTTTACACAGAGATTTCATCAAACAGCTTACACAATTAAAATGAAACTAAAGAACACTTAGAGACAATAAGTGACAAATTGAAAATCGTATCTCTCTCCCGGAAAATTCACAGCAGAATTTCTACATTTCCCGGCGTTGTTAAAAGTCGCTCGAACGACTTTCACCGAGTCGAGCTTCAGGGTTCAAAATGGCCACCCTAATAATATCACTTTTGGACGGTGACCGCAGCTCCAGATTGAAGCCTATTGTTTGCAGGAGAATGGAATGGAAATAGAATAAACTCGGTCCTAGATTCCATATTGAAAACTGGATTCAGTCTGAGTCCGTTTTCGAATGGAGGTCTTTTGAATGAGGAGAGGAAGAGATTTGACTATCCGATATGGCACTGAAGCCAGCAGACAATAACCTATTATGTCAGACTGAATTCTGCCAACAAAGCTTCATGACCTAAAAGGCTGAGAAAGTACTAGGTACTTACCTATGCTCGGCAAATTTTTCTGACAACGGCCAAGTGTGTGTGTTTTTAAATAAATAGTAGTATTGTACTAAAAAATTATATTGTAAAAAACAAAGCAACGTGTTTTGTTTTTATGTTATTTATAACTTCTCTTAATTTCATTTCTGTCTACTTATTACTGTTCAAAAGGTACAGCCCTGTGACGGTTAAGCGAGACTTACGTAAGTAGGGTTCCGTTTGGCACCGTTTAGGTACCCTAACGCAATAGTTTTCGCTCTTTCCAGTAGGTAATTTTCTTTTCTTGGAATCGTTGCTGCATAACAGACAACTGATCCCTAAATATGAAAACTGAGCAACATTTTCAATTCAAACTGACCTTTTAGTTTTCCTATAATAAATGGGTTTCTACGAAAACTTATTAATGTAATGTCTGACATGAAAATGGGTTTACGGTGAAAGAGTTATATAGAACTAGCTTCTGCCCGCGACTACGTCCGCGTATAAATTGATTTATTATAACCGTACTTTTTTCGGAGAGGAAAAATATTCTATGTGTTAGTTATTTCACATCATTATCACCATACCAGCTGCAGGACATAGATTTCCAAAAAGACCAGTTGGTAGCGGCCTGCATATAGCGTCTTGCTGCGGTCTTAATCAGGTCACTAATCCACATTACAATCTATCTCAGTGTTAAATTTCATCCAGATCCGTTCAGTCGTTAAAAAGTGAAAGAGTCACAAATATCCAACCATCCGTCTATCCTCACAAGTTTCTCAGGAATAATGTAGCTATCTATTGTCGAAAAAATGGTTCAAATCGGTTCAGTAATTTTGCAACTTATTCGGTACAAACATACAAAAATCTCTCCTCTTTATAATCTTAGAACTTGCATTGTATCTCAGTTTTAACCTATCCTTTCTAGAAATACAATATTAAATATTATAGTTCAAATAAATCTTTTGAACGTGAAACTCTCAGTTCAAATATCGTGTAGTAAGTACCCACCTACTTATAAAAGAGCAATCTTTTCTCCAAGAAATACGTTGCCTCAACTTTTCTCGGTGACGTAAGCTAACGAGTTTACATCATTGTTTATTTATTTTCGTATCATACAGATTGACTTTCTATGACGTCAATTGTGGAGACGTTTTTCCAAGAAATGAGCAACAAAAACAAAATGTTTCTTTATATAAATGTTATGTAATTCAACTTTACACAACAAAAAATACGATGGCGTACTTAACATCTTACGCATTTTCTACCAGCGAACCAAAGATGGTGAAGACATACCATTGCTTTGGAAAACTTCTCTATCTATACTAACCTACACTAATAGAATAAAGAGGAAATATTTGTATTTTTGTATGTAACGAATAAACTCAAAATCAAACCGATATAAAAAAATATTTTGCCGTCAAAAAGTTACATTATGACTGAGTAATATAGGCTGACAACATCACGTTGCGGTCCACGGGAGCGGAGCAGTAACCAAAGACATAGTTGAACGCGGGTGAGATACCGCAGGGTATATAGCTAATTTAATAGTCTTGTGTTTTATTACAATATTTACGTGATATGTAAATATTATTAATAATAAAATAATAATAATATTATTCATATTATTGGTAACAAAGAGTATACATATAAAAGCAATCTTAAAGTGGTTGGAAACTTATTTTAGAAAAAGACAAAACCGTGCTGGTATTGCACTCGGATGAGCTCACTGCTAAAGGCAAGCTTGAGACATGGAGACAAAGATATACTCACACTAGCGAACGAAAATACCGATAAAAACTAAAACATTACTGAACAAACACTTTCAAAGTTTAGGCATCTCAGACAGTCCTCTGTGCAGAGCGTGCATGGAGGTGGAGGAAACGGTGGCGCATGTGCTCCTCGAGTGCGCCAGCGTCGCGCAGATCCGCAAAGAAATCCTTGGTACACCAAGTTCCCTTGCGAATGTCCTGAGGAGACGAGGAGACTTATCTACTTCAGGAGGGAGGTGGGCTGATTGAAATAACTCCCACCACGGCTCACGTACAATGGGCCACTAAAGGATTAAGTGCGGAAACCAAACCCCCTTTTTTATACATATATGGGAAATCATCAATTAACTTCCCCCGCCCTGGGCGGGACGGGAGGGAATGTCAGACTTTTACTGACTAAAACCCATCTATGTTCCTTCATGTGCCCTTTGCGTTCCGGGGGCGCGGTATCTTTTTCGAACAACCCGCAGCCCCGGCAACTAAACCCCCTAACATAGAACATAGAAACTAAAACATCATCTTAACTATCCAGTATTTCAAGGGCCCAAAAGATTAAACTCATTTCGCATTCTAGGCTTCCTGAATGCTCGCGGAATTTATCAATAGCCGCTACAATAGTACGGCAGCTATAAATATCTTACTCGTAGTAGAATCGGTCACCGGATATAAATAAACGTAAACTTGAACCGTGAGTTTGTAGCAAGAATACGTACAAGATTCTTTATTCATGCACCGGTGAGGTTTCCGATCAGAATGTTGGGCCACAACATAGGTTATTGTAAGCTGATATTTTTTTTTCTCAGATTGCCTATTTTGTTGTTGCTCAGACGGAGAAATCCTAAGTATTAAAGTAAATTAGTAAATAAGTAGTATTAGTAAGAAACCTAAGTATTTTTATGTACATTACGAGCTTATTTATTTATTTATTGCATTCATGTCGTTTACAAGGTATATATATATATATATATACCATCACGCCTGTATTCCCCGAAGGGTAAGGCAGAAAGAAAAGTGTATCTCTGTTTTTCGGTGATGGCAAAAAATGTCACTGCTGAACTGCTAATAAACTGAAGAATTTCCACGTGACAAAGTTAAAGAATTTAAGCTTACATCAAGAAGGTATACATACTATCACGCCTGTGTTCCCCGAAAGGTTTGGCAGAGGTGTACCAATGTACACCCACAGTTCGCCGGTATATTTTAGGTCCCATGTAATAGGGACAAAAGCGTCGCGTACAAGCGCCGACAAGCACGGCGGCACAAGCCGCGGTCGGCGTTTACAAGGTCTTGTCACAAATACATATAACTTTCGTACATGAACCCTGCTAGGCTTACGCCCGCGACTTCGTCCGTGTCAAACTCAATATACGAGTATATATTATCCCACGGGAACCATACACTTTTACCAGAAAGCCTTTGTGCTATTCCGGACAATAATCTATCTCTGTGCCAAATTTCATCCAGATCACTTTAGTAGTTCTTGCGTGGTTGAGTGACAAACATCCATCCATCCATCCATCCAAACAGCTCACAGTTTATCATAGGGGCATCTGCTTTTCGTCTGAGGACTTTGAAAATGTAAATAATGCTTGTTTGCCACCTTCAGCGGTATAAAAAAAAAACTCAGTGGTGACGTTCTTCAGAAAGATCTGGTGCGCAGTACTCGTAACCGGCATGCTTGTATGACCAGATGAATGAACGTGAACGAGGCGAAAGGAGTATGTAAGGATCGTAGCAGGTGGCGGTCTGTGGTTTCTGCCCCCCGTAATGGGAAAAAGGCGTAAGTTTTGTATGTAACTAATTGGTTATTATATCTTCATACCTCTAGCGATTTATAGCCCAAGCATCCCAACCGAGAGTACCCATACAAGCGCATGTCAAAACCTATATTCACTAACTCTAAAAGTTACCTAAACAGAAAAGCACTGATTTGTTTTATAAATAATTCCTCGCCAAACCTAATTTTCAAATAAACCAGTTCGACTAACAATAATTAATATTATCATGCCGCTAATAATTTCGGAAACAAATTTCATTCCAGTAATTAGCAGGGCCTCGCTTCTAGGAACGCCATGACATGACACGTGACCTACTACAGTTGACCTTGATATTAATTTCCACGTACTCGTATGAACAGTATAGTAAATAATGTCGATCGTCTGTCAAGGTTACGTTAATTATGAGTTAAATTCTCGACATGTGCTCGCACCCTATTCACTTTGATATTTCCGACGTATAATGCAACAGCAAAGCGCCCCCGGGGCACGATGCAAACACAAGGGTGGCACGCACACGCTTGCAGCCGTGTACTGCGACTACGCTAGGTTGCACACTGCCTCACTATGTAATATCGAGCAAACATTGTAGCTGGAAAACGACTTTCATATTTGGTTTGAAAAAAATACTGGTTATGGTAACACTCTACTGAGCATGAAGTTCTGGGTTCGATTATTGTCGTTCGATTTCGGAATCTGGAATTTAGTGGAATGGAAGTTGGTGGTTTGACACTCTCTGAAAGAAAGCATGTAAAGCCGTTGGTCGAGCACCTGATCTCTCCCGCTTGTGACAGATTGCCGTCCCACTGGACTGTAAGAAGTGAGGGGGAGAACACCTGGATTTGCGTACAAGCTTGTGCACTGTTATACCTATCTCCTTCTTTCGTGGTGTAGCCCCTCTGGTTAGTTTCCACCTGGGGAAGACGGAGGGTTACGTCGGACTATTACCCACTAAAACCTCACGGTTCCTTCTTCCACCATAAGACAGGGAGCCTGGTATACACATTATATTGGCTAGTTTCCATTAAAATTGGCTTCCGTGACCGAAAATCGGAGAATATGTATAGCCAAAAGCCATTGAGGCGCTACGTCACTGCCCAGCGACAGTCATAATTACCATCACGCCTATATTCCCCGAAGAGCTAGGCAGAGTTGTACCAATGTACACCCACAGTTCGACGGTATGTTTTTAGGTCCCATGTAATAGGGGGCGAGCCTATTGCCATTAACCGGGCACAAATCTAAACTTCGAGCTGCTACTGAGAATTTTATAGAAAAACCCAATACCACTTTGCTCGACCTGGAAATCGAACCCAAGACCTCTGGCGTAGCAATCGCGCTTAAGACCACTAGGCCAACGAGGCAGTCATAATTATTATCATAGTGATACAATCAATGAATCTGTCGAACTGTATTTAATGTTTTAATCCTACAGCGACTACGGAACTCAAGTAATAATTTACAAAGTTTATTTAAAGCCTTGTTTCATTTAAAATGTCGATTTTAAAATCCTGAGCTGTGATTGAACTGTGGTAGCTGTGGTTCACGGAACTTTAATCAATCATATTACGGTCAGCGCAGATTGAGCAGCGGTATGCAATTTTCAACTCTATTCCTGTAAAAATGTTGTCCATTATCGATTAATAAGTGAAAATGGCTCGGGTATATTGTGCGTTAAGCGTCCAGTGACATTTTATACAGATAAAAAACTGGCTTCTGAATTGTTTTTATTCTAGGAACCTGTCCCGTTTTTTTATGGATGCAATGTACTATACGTCACTATTTTTAAGTGAGATTTTTATACAGAAGACTGCCCCGTTGGTCTCGTGGTTGCAAGTGCGACTGCTGTGCAAGGGGTCCCGGGTTCGATTCCCAGGTCGAGCAAAAAGTGTTATTGGATTTTTTTATGAAATTCTCAGTAGCAGCTCGGAGTTTGGATTTGTGCCCGGTTAATGGCAATAGGCTCGCCCCCTATTACATGGAACCTCAAACATTCCGAACTGTGGATGTATATTAGTACACCTCTGCCTAACCCTTCGGAGAAGACAGGCGTGATGGTATGTATCGAAACATTTACATCAGTAGTTACTTTACCTGCCAGTTGAACTAACAATAAACTAAAACAAACCTTACTTCAACTACGGGCAACTATTGTTAGGTATATTAGAACGTACCGGAGCAAAAGTTAAGCGTACGAGACTATCGAACAACGGATGTGCACGGGATTCAGCGCTGCACAAACACAATCAGAACGAAAGCCCGACTTTCAGATTAAACAGCGAATCTATCGAAGCTTTTGGAATATTTCCATTTGCCGTTTTTTAGGGGCCCGTGCCTCAGTAGAGAAAAACGAAACCCAAAAAGACAAAACTAATCTTTTAAAGATTAGTTTTTGTCTGAAAATCAGGAATGCAATTTTTTCATATATTAGAACATTTAGATAATAATATACTCTCGACCGAATTTTAGTCATGGCGGCTAAACTCAATGGACATCAGTCAAGTACGCAGGATATATTATAATGCACAAGTGTGTGCGCAAACATAGACACACTCCCTCTTCCTTCACTCACATAGTCCGATGGTTCGGCAATCCGACACGACCAACGCTGTCACACCACCACCGTTCAAACTCTGAGCTGCTACTGAGAAATTCCTAACGGTAAAACCCAATGACACTTTTTGACCGACCTGGGAATCGAACCCAGGACGCCTCGCTCAGCAGTCGCGCTTGCGACTACCGAAACCAACAAAGTAAATAGATTTAGATAAAGTACAATTAAATAATAATAAATATCAAGAGATATCATTCATCATTGGTGATAAAAGAAAAATAATTTTGATATATTAAAATATATTATAATAATTAAAATATATTTTGGCGGATCTGATTATTATCGTTAAGAAAAAATTTATTAATCATTTTAAAGTGTTAAGTATGATAAATACATATTTATAACTTTTTATTGTGTGTAGGATTCATTTAATTATTATTTAGGTACAGCAGTTTTAAAATATAACTCGAAAGCAACTGCACTCCACCGATTAATACACGAACTGAATACTTGTGAAGTGTTCAGTTCGTGTATTAAACCGGTAGTTGCATTTCAGTGCAAAATTTTCTCCTCTGAACGAACTATCTCTTATTTTTTACGATTGTCATTACAATAGAGATGAAATAATTGTCTTATATTTATCCAATGTGTGCTAAATAGAGTAAAAAATAAGAGATAGTTCGTTCAGAAGAGAAAATTTTGCACTGAAATGCAACTACCGGTTTAATACACGAACTGAACACTTCACAAGTATAAAAATATAGTTAAATGAACTAGTAAAACAGAGTTCATTGCATGAAGGACTAAAGAATAAAAATAAAGAAGAAAAAGAAAAGATTTTTCAATAGCTAAATATCAGTGCAAGGACAAACACAAATCACAGAAACCACTTATGAGAGGAAGACAAGACAACTGAAAAGAATGGAACTACCCCACCCCCCCTACCCCCCACTGTTCACTGCATTCGCAGAAATATCGGGACTTTTATCGATAGCACTAGTTACCGAGTGAATCTTCCTTGTTCGGTTCCTGCGGCATTCGGGAGGGGGGGAGGGGAGTGGGGGAAATGAGAGCGGGGGGGGAATGCGCCAGTATTTCAATTACTTTGGGGCATGACCTAGGCTATGGGGATCGAGGCATGGGTTAGGAACTAATAGTGGCATTGTTGAATCAGAACAATCACCCGACAGCGCTTTGACATGCGAGATTATTGGAATTCGGATCGAGATTGTACTAGAAATTTAATAAAGCTGAAGATTCTTTTGTTTGTTCTATCTCTAGAACTGGTCGGATTGGGAAAAATCTTGTTGTGTTTTTTTTCCAGATTCGCAAGTAATTGCTGAGGCTATGTTTCACGCTACGACTTACTGGAGCGGAGCAGTAACTTAACGGGTGAAAAAACCATGTCGATGAAGTTCTGGACATAAGCCACATACATACCATCACGCTCGTATTCCCCGCAGGGTTAGGCAGAGGTGTACCAAACTACACCCACAGTTCGCCGGTATGTTTAGGATCTATGTAATAGGGGCGAGCCTATTGCCATTAGTCGGGCCCAAATCCTAACTCCGAGCTGCTACTGAGAATTTCATAGAAAACCCCAATAACACTTTTCTCGACCTGGGAGTTGGACCCAAGACAAGACAAGCGTAGCAATTGCACTTAGAACCGCTAGGCTGTCTCAGAAGCCAGATCATTAATTTCAACTACAACTTCTTGTATTGCGCTACAATGCTACGCGGTTACTACGGCGTAGCGAACACATTGCCTATGCTACGCCTGCTGCGCTTGCTACCTCGTAGTAATAATTACGTCTTTTGCGGTTGGTGGTGGTGAAATAAAAATAAACTTTGACGCCCATTACTACTTCTGTCGGTTATAGTGAACCGGGCAACGGCCCGGCCGGAATCGGATTCAACCATCCAACCGTCAGCCATAAAAGCGACACCCACGAGCCTTTTTTTGTATCTTGTCATTAAATAAAATATTTTAATGCACACTATGTTGTGTTGGTGGCCCAGTGGTTAAGGCCGCCCGCCTCTGATGCGCGAGGTTGTGGGTTCGCACCCGGGCACGAGCAAGCACCACTGGAACTTTTTCTAATTCATGTAATTTCTAAGTTTATCTTGGACATCACTGACATGACAGAAAACTTAGAAACCGCCTCAAGGGCCTATGACATGGGTACCGGACCATATCAGAGGCCCTTGAGGCGGTTTAGAATCTCTGAAACTATGGTGTCTACTGGCTGGGTCTAAGCTTACTGCCCACACGATAAAGAAGAAGAAGAAGAACAACCTAGATTACAAAACGATAAATAAGTCCTGCAAACTGCAAAACATTGTCAATAGTAAAAAAAAAGCTCGCACCCACTTCTTCCCTATAACGAACACAAACGGGAAACGCAGCAAAAAAGGACCGGGAAAAAGCAAACTGCCAATCAGGCGCGTCGAAAGCGACCCGCTCGACGCTTTTATCGGCTTTCGAATTGTTCAAATTAAAAGGCTTTGACACAAGCCCTTCATGACTGAGCATTGACAGCAAAGAGCATTGAACAGTCTGCGCGTTTTCATCAATCACATTCACTCGGCGCTTTCATTGAGAGCCAATTACAAGGCCGACTAAAGTGGACGTTTTGGACAATTGGTAAATAATGTTTGTACTCTTTTATTTTCAAATAACGTCGCGCGAACACACGTCCTCTCGAACAATGGAGTGATTAAGCCCTTATGTTGTTTGGGAAATGTTTTTTGGTAGTTCTCTTTTATGATTGGTTTTTTCCGATAGTTCTGTGTGATTAAAAATACATGTTGTATTGTTGATCAGCTGGGGTTTTGTCACGTACTGACGCGTGTATTTTGTACGAAAAATACATGTACTACAAACTGAAGTAGACTTTAATTTTGCCTGATAATTTTGCCATATTTAATTTTGATTATTTTATTGTTCGGTTCAGAGTGCAGCATATTTGAAACTAGTTTTATACTCCGTGGAGAATAGATCGTCTTTGGTTAATTGTCCGCTCCCTTCGGTCGTAGCTTCATGTTCTATACGTATAAACGTTCCTCTTGAATCACTACAAACTGCATAAAAGTAGCGTAGTTTAAAGGGTTTAAGTGTACAGAGGGACAGACAGCAGGCCGCGACGTTGTTTTATACATGGATAAACATAACATCACGCCTGTATTCCCTAAAGGGTTAGGCAGAGGTGTACCGGTGTACACCCACAGCTCGCCGGTATGTTTAGGTCCCATGTAATAGGGGGCGAGGCTATTGCCATACATGCATCCATGCATATTGCATCCACGTTTTATACTATAGATTTTTATGGCAGATGTGAGTGGCAATGCCGGGAGGGGACGCCCTATAAAGACCTACCCTGACCTTATTGGTGAGGTTCTTCAGAAAGGTCAGGTGCGCAGTACTCGTAACCGGCGTGCTTGTATGACCAGATGTATGAATGTGGATGAGGCGAAAGGAGTATGTAAGGATCGTAGCAAGTGGCGTTCTGTGGTTTCTGCCTACCCCCATGGGAAAAGGCGTGAGTTTATGTCTATCTATCCTGCAAAGAATAAACTACGAACACAAAACGCTTTGCACTGGTACTGAGTCTGTTCAAAACATGTTTGTCAGGGTTAGTGAAGAGTATAATTAATAGATAATGAACTTAAAATCAACAGAAAATAGAGTTAAAATTGGAATTGCATTTAAACCGTTAAGATTTTAATTACATTTCGAGTCCATACCGACCAAAACAAGTGAATAGCGCTGTTTGAAGGGACACAAACAAAAGTTTTCAGATGCAGCAAAGGAAGAGTTGTAAATTAGATTCCCGTTGTGTGAAACGAGTTAAGTTTGCCACTCCTATGGATTTGTTTCCCAGAATCACCCGACATGCATCATCTATTCATGGACTTTAAGAGTACCAGAAACAAACCTTTTTTACGGTTTTTGCAGTGTCCTGATGGCCCAGTGGTTAAGGCGCCCGCCTCTAATGCACGAGATTGTGGGTTCGCAACCGGGCACGGGCAAGTACCAATGTGATTTTCTAATTCATATGTTCTTTCTTAGTTCACCTTGGACATCACTGACAACGGTAACCATGTCAGAGGCCCTTAAGGTGGTTTAGAAACTCTAACACTAAGATGTGTGGGGTCGATAGACTACCTTACTGCCCACACGATATAGAAGACGGTTTTGGCAATTTGCCGCACAGGATTTGGATGTATGGTAGGGTTGAAAAAATAGACGCGACTGTACTGAATATATATGACAACCTTCTGCCCGCAACATCACCTGTGTAGATTGCAGAATTAAAGCCAAAAGCTCTGAATTATCCCACGGGAATCATAGTTTTTATAAAATGTTGCTTATGTGCCTTTCCAGACTATATACTCGTATTATAATAATCTATGTTTGTGTCAAATTTCCTGATTCGTCTAGCCGTTCTTGCGTGATCAAGTTACAAACATCCATTCGTCTAAACTTTCGCATTTATAAAAGTACTAAGAAGTAAGATTTTGATCGTTATAACTTATAATTGGCCGGAAACTTCTTATTTTCATTAAATACGGGTAATTATAACTTGGAGAGTTTTGTTGATGATTTTAATGAGAGTAATGATACGTCATTATATTCGTCTCGATGGCGCATGTGTCACTGAGTACATAAAATTCTTAAAAAAATATAAAAGTGCAATCTTCTTTTCTACACTGCCTCGGTAGACGAGTGTTCTTAAGCGCGACTACGCAAGAGGTCTTGGGTTCAATTTCCAAGTCAAGTAAAGTGCTATTGGGCTTTCTGTGAAATTCTCAGTCGCACCTCGTAGTTAAGATTTGTGCCCGGTAGGCTCGGTATAACATGGGACAAAAACATACTGGCGGAATATGGGTGTACATTGATACACCTCTGCCTAACCCTTAGGCGGGCAGGCGTGATGGTATGTTATGTATTTTTAATTATTTTATTGTGCCCTAAATTACCGTTATTGGTTACAAAAGTAACCATTATAATTAAAGTAATAAATAAATAAATTCTAAACCAAGTTGTCTCATTGGAATGTATGTGAGTGAGGTACCTTCTGTACCTTTTACCTGAAAAAGGTCTCACAAGTGTTGTTAGTTTACGAAAAAACACATTCTCAAAACTGAAGCATTGTGCTCCGAGTGTGAACGCAGAATGGACAACTGCTTAAATATTTGATACTTCTCATGAATTTAAACAATTTTTGCTATGAGACCAACTCTACAAAAGTGCTGATCAAAATGTATGAAATAGCTCATTTATTTCAATAATTTGGATAGGTCAACTACTTACTAAGTAGTTGTTAATATTCGTCGATATTTTTAAATTATTATATTATTAAATTATTATTTTAATTTCTTAAATTATTTTTAAATTATTATATTTTTAAATTTGTTTCCTTGTATCCAATATAGTTTGTTGTAAATTTTATAAAATTTTAGATTTATGATAATATTAATTTTATGTTTAACAGGGTCCATTATGTACTCAGCTTAAAGCCTGTTGTAACATCCTTAACACATATGGAATGCAAATAAATACTTGAATACTTGAATAAATAGCCTTAGTTCTGCTAAATCGCCCGTACCTCTAAGTAACTGTTATGTTTTTTGTGGGATATATAACTGATTTATTTTAAATCAAAATTAGGTTTATTTTTAATTTGATCAATAATATATTTATTTATTTATTTTAGACACAAGTTTTGCATGCACTTTAACCAATTTTTGCGGTAGTTTGACGGGTTGAGTCATTTTGGCAGAATAAATCTCAAAATCACACTATTAGAAATATGATACATGTTTAAGTGTGTTTCAAATACAGCTTTGACTGTCTGAACAAAACACGTTCTAGTATATTATTATGTTATATAAGCCGACGGCATTCGATATCTGTAAAGAATGCAAATATCGCCAAAGCTGAACGAGGTCAACCTCTAAC
The DNA here is from genome assembly GCA_932526535.1 of Caradrina clavipalpis. NCBI lineage: Eukaryota > Metazoa > Arthropoda > Insecta > Lepidoptera > Noctuidae > Caradrina > Caradrina clavipalpis. Next base: position 2,998,030 of record OW052087.1, read on the forward strand.
TGTCCTCATATGAGGCTTTGTAGCCACAACTGGCCTGAATATAACAGTCATTTTACAAGCTAACTAGCCTCTGGGGACACGTTAACCTAGATTCTAAAGCGAGACAGACACTGGCCACAATCTTAATTAACATCGCTGTTGGATTCTATTAGGGAAATATATTTGTGTAGGTCGCAAATAATTTAGGTTTTTTTTTGCCTTTTTTGCGCATAATAATAACGATTTGTTGGATTCGATTCTAATATCAAAAGTCTGGGACTAAGCTCCGAGATATGTGTAGACATAATAACACCAGCCTATTATTGTCCCGTTGTAGAACAAAGGCCTCTTCTCACACAGAGAAGGCACGAGCATTAATTACCATCATTGCTCGAGGTGGATTGACGATATTAGATTAATATTAACTAAAATTCAAAATTTCCTCACGATGATAGAGATGGCCAAGAAAAAGAAAATACGTATGAATTGAAAAAGTCACATTGATATTTGCCCGCGACATACGCCATGAAAAACAGTACAATCAAAAAAGTTCATGTTCAAAATTAGCAATATCTCAGAATATAAATAACCCGTTAAAAAACGGAAAAAATATTAACCCTTCACCCTTCACCCGGTGTCAGAACAAAGCCGGCCTTTTTAACGTTGGGGTGTAAAATTCCGATGCCTTTGTTTGCGTCAAGAGGTGCAAAACGCGTCAGTGGTTAGCTTATTTTTGAGGCAATTCCGTCCGGGCCGATACCGTGTTGCTGCGGTACAGTTTTAGTGAGCGATTACCATTGTCCCGGTTTTAAATTCACGTCTCCTTTTTTCGCGAATGTTAACGAATATAGGCGTAATATTTTGTAATTAGTCTCCGCTCAAGTAGAATTGGCAGAAGAAAGAAGTCGTTTAAGCATTATTGTGTATCTATTTACCACCATCTCTTAAAAACATTTCATACCATTTCAGTAATAGTTTGTAATTTCAGTTGATGGATTTTCAACTCTCGGCCCTAAGTCGAGCGTTTTATGCGATGGCGGTAGCCTCCCACACATGTTGGGGGACTGTCGTACTTTATTTCACTGCTGCAAAGGAACTACATCGTGACGTTAACTTTTAACATTTATTCACCTCAAGATCGTCGGTTGTTAAATAAGTTAGCGTTTCATACAAAATTGCAACACCTACACAGTCAGAGTATTTGCGTTTCTGGAGATTCTACAGTCATAAACTCAATTGCCACGATTTCTCTTTCACCTTTTCTAAGCGAAACATGATTGCCACACTCTGACTTGAAATGCTGCAGTTGCATAAGCTTACAATGTTCCTGAGTAAAAGCCCTTTTCGTTTTTTAATGGTAATTAGGACGTGTATACTAGCCATTAAGTCGGTTTACTATGCATCTTGAATCCTGTGAATTGGTAATGGCTATAGGCTCTGTGTGAGTCAGTATTTACCTTTGTTTATGCGTTCCAATAGGCATCAAAAGCGCCACTGGTTCAGTCAAAGCAATGGCGCTTTTGATGCCTATGTTGATGAATAGGATTGAGCGACATTCAGATACGATTTGTGCCGAGAGATAACGAGGTGCTTTCCGTGGAGGTTTAATGCCTTTGCGCACTCTACAGGTCAATCACTAAGTCAAGTAATGTATACAATTCTTGCTCGTTCTTCTATTTAATTCTCGTCGTCTACGTTTTGGAACGAGAAACTAGCTTCAACTTTAAACTGTAACTTCTTGGTATTTCAAAAGTGCCTGTAAATGGTGTAATTGAAATAAATGTTTTGACTTTTGCCGTTTTGTTTTTGACAATGTGCTGTGTACTGTTGCTACTTCTACTAGTACCGGAATTTTCAATCTATTGTGATGGACACATGTATATTTTCTATTATAACTTAATTTTAACCGTCAGCTGTAGTGAGCAACGGTTTGTCATATCCTTCTTAATTTAATCTAGCGTTAATCTCGATGTTCGATGGAAATCATCCTTAACTCTACATTTAATAAAACTTTCATACATCTTTTAGATTGCTCAATAACAATAGTGACTTGGGCCATGTTCTTAAAACTAAACTTTTTTTAAAGACTTTTTGTTTATAAAATGAAATAATATTTTTTTTCAAGGTAATGAAATGACTCTCCATTTCATATCAATTTCAGATGAATTAAATCGTTACTTTTAGACTACGCTACTTTTAAAACTACTTTTGGAAGTATACGACTTTTTTGACATTCAGTATATAAGTAGAATTGAGACCGTAAAAGTCTAGTTTTAATAAGTCCAAAAGTAAAACAGAGTTATAAAGCATGAATAGTGCCGTCCATTTTTCGCAATGGAACATCGGTGTCCGATGAGTCCGGTTCTGTTACATACGACCAACTTCTTGACTTGATCTACGTGTCCATGTATACTGCACATTGAACCAATTAGCACGATAATTGGCAACTGTGTGAACTTCAAGTCTGTAGACGCTGGGGTACAGACCCAGCTTAGTGAGAGCTGTCTCACAAATGGTAGTCTCGCAATTCAGGTAGATTGCTATGTAAGTCTTAACTAGGTACTTGTTCCAAAATTAAATCTAATTCAAAACTCACATGACATCCGTTTACTCAGAAGTCACTTTGTTACCTGTTGGAAAAATAAAATTGACGTTATTATTTTTTTTAATAAAAATACAGGTTGATTTTTTACGAGACACAGAATTTTATTGAGCCTTTTTTTTACTCATAAAAAGCTGTGTGTAGAGTGCAACGGTCGATGTAACCCTAATTAAAATTGTGTGAACAACGAACGCTGGCAGCGGCCGCAGCAACGATGGTTTATTTTTACGTACACCCATTAAAATTGCGGCTGCAAATATTTTTGTAGCGTTTTTCACAAATGTATAAGTATATTCACATATTACTATTTATTTAACCTAATGACATGACTCTTACTTAAGAAATTATTCATAAAACAAAACTTCTTCGAACTAGTAAAAATAGGAATTACGAGCAATTATATGAGTCAACGGGTTTTCGCCCCACGTGGTGCCAAACAAAAAGTTTAGTTAGAAATCAATGAGGGGAAAAACCAGCAAAAATTCTTACAGGATTAAATTATATTACATCACACTCACACTTGTGCACTATGATGTCTCCTGCGTACGTGACTAGCCTGCATTAAGATTAGCCGCCGTGGCCGGCATCGGTCTGAAGAATTACATTTACATTACACCATACGATTACCCACATGTGCCCACCACCACTATATTATATAAACTTAAACCGCTTTATAACTAATTATACCAGTTAAGTATTTTCCAACACAGTATTCTATTACTTCAGCGTGCAAAAATAATAACAAACCTCCACTCTCAAAAATTTTATTGAGCCATTGAAATATCAAGTGAGCGCAATTCAGAACTACTGCTTTCGAACTAGTGCCGGCAGCGTCAGAAGCAAAAACAAAATACACGAGAAGCTCCGGAATATTATTTTATTCCAGCATCAACAAATTCTTACTGAATGGAACACGAATTCAATGGCGCCGGTACCGCAGTGGTGAAAAGCGCATCGCATCAACTTTAATATAATTTTGAGATGCAAGATAAACGGGAGATCTGAATACAGCTTCGCTTCCTTTTCTACTAAAATGTCCGACATTTATTTTATTATCGTTTTAATGCAGCTTGAAATGAAATGCTTCTTGCTTTTTGGCGACGGTGTTTAATGAATAGAATGAAAGAGTTTTTTATATGTTCTTTTGTGAGGATTACTTAATTTGTACCCTGTAGTGCTATTGTAAGCGTTCATTTGTGAAATCACTTTTGAATCCGCGGTGAGATTTTAGATTCTTTTTTTTTTTAAATGAGTATGTTCGACACTAGCGCCACCGCGTGATAACGTAAGAACTATTATGACGAGTGAGTATTTTAACGTTTTTCAGCAGAGTTTGGTATTCTGCGAAATGATTGAGACTAGCAAGATGACTTTCAAAATGATTTGCCGTAACGGTATGGTGAGTAGAAACTTAATACGGAAACTTAATACGGAAAGGACATTCTATAAAAAGTTGGGATTACAAAATAACGGGCGGCTACTTTAAGATTCAATCGAGAAAAAGAGAAAACCCGTTAAAATGAGCTCGATTTACAAACCTAAAATAAAGAAATTGTTTTAAAATAGAATCAACCTTAATAAAGAGGTTTTAGCATAAAAACTACACCAACATTTACAAAGGCCAGTAGTAAAGCAGAACGAATAAAATACGATAAAAAAACTGAAACAAACGTCAAGAGAAGGAATATTTAAATATCGAACAATAGCTGGCTGTGTTCCAGTTCCCGAGTACTCTTTGCATTTATAGGGACAAAGTGACAGTAACGAATTGTGACGTAAATATTCTAACATATTTACCACTTCTAGAATTGTGCTCTCGAGTCAAAAGCCACTTAACGGCATAATTGACGAGACTGAAACAAAGCATTTTATTTACTGCCACTTTGTATTTTCATTTGAAATGTTCTGTCTATATTTATATAAATGTTTTTCTTGTTTTATTTCTGTATTCATTTATGTTACTGTGTTATGTGAAAAGTAATAAGTTATTGTACTCCGAAATAATTATAAGTTCGGAAAATAAAACGTTTTTCTGGCCCAGTGGTTAAGACGCCCGCCGTTCATGAACGAGGTTGTGGGTTTGCAACCGGGCACGAGCAAGTACCAATATGACTTTTTCTAATTCGTAATGTACTTTCTAAGTTTATCTTGGAAATCACTGACATCGGTAACCATGTCAGAGGCCGTTGAGGCGGTTTAGAAACTCTGACACTAGGGTCTGTGGGGTCATTAGACCTTACTGCCCACACGATAAAGAAGAAGTCTTTAATTCCTTAACTATACTTTCGTATCTCCGAAAGTACAAACATTTTACCATAGTTGTATTAATAGCTAGGGAACTGCCTGCGACAGTTCGTCCAATTGCTGTGTTCCTGTGTGTCGTAGCGTTATGTCATAAAAGGCCTATGTTACACAAAAATAATGTAGCTATTTATTGGTGAAAAAATGGTTAAAATCGGTAGGAACAAGATAAAAAATATATCTAATACATATATATTTTCCGCTTAGAAATTAGTCATATAATCATTTATATATTTTAATATCCTTATGGTACAGTAAATAGGTACATTCTGTGTTTCCGAAAAAGATACATTTTAATTATTTATTTATTTTCTCAACACGCACTAACAATAAATTATTGTTAAACCAGCTTCAATTTACCCGGCGGCCATTTTGACCGGGCGCTCGAATATTATCCGTGTTTGCTTCGTCCAGGTGGCGTGTGAGGTGGCGCGGCGCGGTGCGTGCTTGTGGCGTATTCCTGCACCTAATACCAGACTCCCGGGGGGCCGTAGTGAACAATGTCCGACAGTAACTACTACACGAATTAAGCGATTTATAGCGTTAGCTTCGTGCTCTTGAACGTTCATTTGTTATAGACACAAGGTACCTTTAATCCTGCTACTATTATAAACGCGAAAGTTTGTTTGGATGGATGTTTATTTATTTCTTTGTTAATCTTGCCTTTGACTGAACAAAATTAACTAACTTTTGTTACACAATATACATAGAGACATCGTTAGCCTAGTGGTTCTAAGCACGACAGCAACGCTAGAGGTCTTGGGTTCGATTCCCAGGTCGAGCAAAGTGTTATTGGGGTTTTTATGAAATTCTCAGTAGCAGCTCGGTGTTTGGATTTGTGCCCGGATAATGGCAATAGGCTCGCCCCCTATTACATGGGACCTAAATATACCGGCGAACTGTAGGTGTACATTGGTACACCTCTGCCTAACCCTTCGGGGAATACAGGCGTGATTGTTATGTTAAATTATTTCTCATGAATCTGGCTATCATGTACAAAAATGTCTTGTAGGCCCAGTGGATAAGGAATCCGCCTCTCATTCATGAAGCTTCCGGTTCGGAACCGGGCAAGTACCAATGTGACTTATTCAATTCATTTGTATTTTCTAAGTTTACCTTGGACGTCATTGACGTCGGTGAAGGAAAATATCGTGAGGAAAACTGGACTTGTGTGTAATTTATATAAGTGTGAAAGCGCCACTCCGCCTTGAGCAAGCGTGGTGATCAATGTTCATGACTTATCTGTCTGAGAAGAGGCCTTTGCCCTGCAGTGAGACAGAAATAAGCTGTTGTTATTTATACAAAAATACTTTTTTCCATTTGGACTAGTAGTTCTTTATTTCATAATAAAAATACATCATCATCATCATCTGCTTAGCCTTTTCCCAACTACGTTAGGGTCGGCTTCCAGTCTAACCGGATGCAGCTGAATACCAGTGTCTTACATAGAGCGACTGCCTATCTGCCCTCCACAACCCAGTAACTGGGCAACACGATACTTCTTGGTTAAACTGGTTGTCAGACTTCTTGGCTTCTGACTATCCGTCACGACTGTCAAGGATCTACGAATGACAGCCGGGACCAACGGCTTTACGTGCTATCCGAGGCACGGGGGTATCACACCACCAACATATAATAAAAATACATATGTGTCGAAATATTTGCTCAGTGGGTACACAAAAAGAAGCAACATAAACAATTATAATAAAAGTAACCTCGTTCCCCACCCAGCATTGAAGTCAGAACCCCCATCCAAAAATAAAATACAAACTTTACGAATATTAACAGAGATAAGATGACATCATAAAGGTACTAATACACATGCTTTAAACTAGCATGCTAAAAGAGCATGCTTATGAGCATGCTTATGAGTATGCTTCATTCGAGCATGCTTGTGAATGGTTTACATTTGCTAGCGTTTGCTAGCAATAAGCATGCTACTGAATAAGCATGCTCTCTCGCTCTCAGTTCTAACAAAGTACCGCGCTGCAGGTATAATACGATTCAAACTTAATGGCGGCTCGGAAGTTAGCTGCGAGTGCAAGTTCGCGCAGATTTATTCCAGTTAACAATAATTTAGGCTCCATTTAATTATTTCTATAGCAGAAATATATAATATCTATAAATCATTAAAAGGAAGCAAAATTATTGTTAACTGGAATAAACCTGCGTTGACCTGCACTCGCAGCTAACTTCCGAGCCGCCATTAAGTTTGAATCGTACTATAGCATGCTCGAAAATCGCACGACCTTGATTTTTGACCATTCTCAAAATTAGCATGCTCATTATTAGCAAATGGTTTCAATACACATGCTACTAAGTAGCATTTGCTTAAAAGTAGCATGCTCTCGTGCTTTAGCATGCTAGTTTAAAGCATGTGTATCAGTACCTTTATATCATACATCCATCCATCCATTATAATTCAATGGAAGCGCGGAAACAATAGTATCAATAATTAATCTCGCCATGCGCCCATTTAATTAGCTCCGTCTTCCTACATACAATTCCAATGAGAGGAGGGATACACCTGATGAATGCATGCGAAAAGGGCCGGGTAGCTGTTACACATTGCATTATGAGCCTTAAAATTGAAACCTTACGGTCTCGTATTCCTTGCAGACAATTTGAACTAATTATTTACCGCTACGTTTCGCCGCTATGAAATGTTCTGTGTCGGAATGCAGTTGGATATTATTGTAATGTGTACCATTATATACAGTAATATTGTTATTGGATTTCATCGCAATACATGGTATAGTAAATTTATAGGAATTTCTCAGTAGCAGCCCGGAGTTTGGAAATTGGTGGTCTGACACCCCCGTGCCTCGGAAAGCACGTAAAGTCGTTGGTCCCGGCTGTCACTCGGAGATCTTTGACAGTCGTTACGGATAGTCAGAAGCCAAGAAGTCTGACAACCAGTCTAACCAAGAGGTATCGTGTTGCCCAATTACTGGGTTGTGGAGGTCAGATAGACAGTCGCTCCATGTAAAACACTGGTATTCAGCTGCATCCGGTTATTGTTTTTTTTTACTTTAATTAATCTGCTTAAGAAATATGACATATTATGTCATATTTATATGTTTTTTTATTTAGTATAAAATACCAAAATGAATACTGCTTTTGCGGTTTTTTCAGAAATCAGTGTTGTCAGAAGGCTGCCTTTTAAAGAATCACGGCAGATATATATTATATAATAAATACATCCATATAAACAAAATATACAAAGTAGGGAGAGATAAGAATACATGGGTGGCGAAATATAACAAATTAATTATAAGACGAATCTACCAACTTCTTATGTATGTGTTCGCGAACTTTTAAATATTCTTCTCCGACGGAACGATTCACCGAAAACTGTCTCGATCGATAGAACATCTTAGCATATTAAACAGTTCTGAACTTAGTGTGTTGCATTACTAAATAGGTTCGCTTAACCTGTCGCCCGCCGCTTGGCTCCTCCCCCTAGGCGGACAGTATTGTACTACAAGACCTATCGTGCTCCCAGCAGGGAGTAAGGTTGAACCGCATCCGAAACACTAATTGGGCCTTAGATTTATGCCTATTTATGTAGTGACACACTTTTTAATTAACGTTTTAATTTCATTTATAACATACTAGCGAGCTGCCCGCGACTTCGTCCGCGTTGCTTATTTCATTACTTTGGTTAATGCTCCGCTCCTGTGAGTCGTAGCGTGATGTTACATAGCCTATGTTACTCGGGAATAATGTAACTATCTAGTGGTGAAAAAAATTTTAAAATCGGTTCAGTAGTTTTGGAGCCTATTCGATACAAAAGAAACTAAAATCTTTCCTCTTTATAATATTAGTATATAGACTACCACGCCTGTATTCCCCGGAGGGTTAGGCAGAGGTGTCCTAATGTACACCCACAGTTTGGCGGTATGTTGACGTCTCTTGTAATATGGGGCGAGCCTATTTCCATTAACCGGGCACAAATCCTAAGCCCGAGCTGCTACTGAGAATTTCATAGAAAAACCAAATAACACTTTGCTCGACTTGGGATTTGAACCCAAAACCTCTAGCGTAGCAGTCGCGCTTAGGACCACTAGACACTTAAGTCACATCTTTTATTTCAATGAAACCTTTTAAAAGCGCTTTCGAAGGGCAATGGTGTGGCTGTTTTTTTTTTTTAATAAAAGTGACCTAATCTCGTTAAATATGATCTGCTGTCAATCCCTAGCATCAGGTGGAATGATAGCTCATCTAAATTCGCCAAGGGAAACACAAAAGGTTCAGGCATAAGTTAGTTAAACAGGATACAAGATCAAGCAAAAATAGCTAGGCTAAACTATTTTTTTTCATTCTGGCTTGATCTTAAGAAAACTCGCTTTAAGACAAGCGGCAAGAAAATGGTTTGGTATTTCTCATTTAAAGTTGGAACTATAAAAAATATTGATCAAAAACTAAAATCCCAACACTAGAAAATAACGATCTAAAAGTATGAAACAAGAAAACATAGAATTTACATTTGAAATTGTTATTGTTAGTGGTGATCAGAGAATAGTCGTGGTGGTATGCCAGTTTGTTGTAAAGCTTATAGCTTACAGCTACAGCTCTAAGGATGCATTGTTTTGTCAGAGTAGTTGGCATATTGGTCAAAATCATAACCCTCCTTTTTGCTTTGCACGTTGGCTAAGAAGATTTTCTAAACTAACTCAAGTAACTGCACTACCAGCGGACTTTGATTACGTAAACAGCTATAGCTACCTAAAATATTGTAAGTTAATAAACTTTTTTTTTAATCAATTTAGGGGTATATTTGCAGTCCTTCCGAAATATCGGGTGTAAGGGACATCTATCCGTAAACTTCGCCAGTGCATTAAGAACACTATTCTGACTTCAGAACAAGTGGAATTTCTTTGAAAATTTTCCCTTTTTTCGGCAAATCAAGTTTGAAAAAATTGGCCCGTTGCTTTTTCAGTTGTCCCTAATGGCAATAACGGTATTAGTTGACCTAAAACAAGGACAACATATTTTTTACCAGCCTCTGAGTACCAGAACGAATGAGAACCAATTTTTACTTAGCGGAAAAGTATTAAAAACCTCCATATCTCTTTACTTATGGTTTTCCTAGAAACAAACTTGTTGTCTGATACTCAGCCCAGAATAGAGAATACATGGTTTCAGTTTAAGGATACACCCGATATTTCGGAAGCTTATTTTTAATGTTACATTCCCACCGCACTATTCCCGAACACTGCAACTACTGAAAGCCAGAAAGAAGATTGGCAACCACCTAAAAGCGAGAAGCGTTAAGCTCAACTAGTGCCCGAGAACCGATTTAACTGTCTTAGAACCAGAAAAGGACAGCGGAGGAGCAGGATTGAGAGAGTTTTGAAGTGTTGAACGCGTTGGAGGGTAAGCACTTTATGCATAAGAGTCTTGCCGCCGCACTTCGATAACTTGTGGCAGACCAACCTTACCGCCACACTCATAGTTACACACTTACGTTGATAGCCAATTAACGAAGACTGAAGCTGGCGATCTCATTATTCAAGTTAAGTAAAGAGTTTATTACTAGATACATAAGTTTACTGTAATCGTCATTTTATTTAGGACTTGTGTGTGCATATAACGAGGGGCAATCAAAGGTTAAGGATCCAATCTTTTTAAATATTTTTTTAGAAATCTAAATTTTAAATGTTATAACTAAACTTTAGACACATCTATGGTCCACGTAGAGCTCATATTTTTTAATACGTTTCATTGCGAGGTACTATAAACAGATGTTCCGCAATAATTTTGAAACAACGTCACCTAGTTTGATGAAAATAATGCGTACAATTAACAGCTATGAGTTGTGTCTTTTTACCAACCACATTTAAAGAACTAAGCTTCCCGGCCGAGACGGCCGATTTTCTACCGATTATCGGGCCGATTTTTGACAGATTTCTTCCATAGGCGTGAAGAAACTGTCAAAATCGTCCCGATAATAGATCAAATATCAGTCGTGTGCAGAGACGTTACGTTATTTTCCCAATAACGGTAACTGATGTCAATAAGTTGCACTATGGATGAACAGACTGGCTAACGGCACCGCAGAGAATTTTAAATTTTATTTATCAATTCAATTTATCGTGTATCGCACTGCAGCTCCGATCACTGAAAAATATACGTTATTTAGATTGGATAACTACTAAATTCAATTGATAAATATCTTCCTTCCAGTCTACTCAGGCCATTACCGTTGGCAATTTGAAATTGCTTGAGTAAAAGTTACTACGTATAAATACACGTTTGAAATTGTCCCGCGGCGAGTTTAAGAGGCTTAGTGGGTTGCCATTTAAAGAGCGCTATTATGAATAAGTAGATGCATTATGAGTGACGTGAATTTTAAGAGCTAGATTATTTCTTTCCTCAAGAATGGCATTTTTAACCGGCTTTTATTTTTTGTCGCGAGTTTATTCTTGGTCGTAAAATACTAATTTATGCGCTTAAGGCATTTTGATTAAATATTTTCATAATAAATGCCACAGTAACGTTAGCTATGACTTTTATAGGAATGTTTTCAAGTGTCGCATTTTGAACAATGGGAGTATTTTTATGTAATTTTATTACTCGTAAAATAATATTTGGTCATAGAAAAGAACAATGCAGGCTTATATTGTTTATGCTTTCTGATTTCTAAGCTAGTATATTTTCGGAGCAGTTTTTTTTAATCATTATTGATCTTAGTTCTGCTAAATTTAGCCAATCAACAATCTTATTTTTCTATTTTCTAAATGTTTTTACTTTTATACAAATGCTTATTTTTAATAAAATTAATGAAAGAAAATTATTTGCCAAATTACTGTGAGTAATAATAGTTCAATGTAAGTGCATTCGAAACTTATGCTTAAAACAGATTCATTATGTTACTTCGAAAAATGGGAGGCAATTTGACATGGCTTAGTTTATTTTGGCAGAACTAAAACGATTCAGTTTGCTACTCATGTCACAGTTCTTGGATGGTTTTGGGTTTATTTAACACTAGCAGACTAACTGCGACTTCATCCACGTGGCTTACATCATCCGCGTCAAGTTACCTCTTTTGGTTACTGCTCCGCTCTCCTGGGTCGTAGCGTGATGTTATATAGCCTATGTTACTCAGTGATAACGTAGCTTTCTAACGGCAAAAGAATTTTTGAAATCGGTTTAGTAGTTTTAAGTTTATTCATTACATACAAAAATTTGTTCACCCGAATCGAACCCGCAACAGCAACCAATCGCTGCGCTACTGCGCCAACCGTGCTGTCAAAATGATCAAAACCTGTGCGTATTATCAGCTTCGATAATTATCTTTGTTATTGTTGATTAGGCTACGCGTAATTATCTCACTAACGTGTTTGTTGCATAATCCGAAATTGAGTGGCGGGTGATGTAATCAACGAGATGTACTAGTAGTAACCTTGACAATGAACTATAGGTGCAGGTGATTGAGATACAGTCTGCGAGCTGAGCGTTGCATTTGCGTCAGTACGGTCAGTACCCATACAGATAGTGTAGGTGTGACATCGGCGTAGTTTGCGACGGTTTACTAATGTTTGCCATAATTTAAAAGGCAATAATTATATATGCCATTCTTGTATTTGCCATAATTTTATTAGGTTCAGTTGCCATAATCGTGAAAAAACATAAAATCATTTTCACTAATTTCATTGGTAATAATAATAGTAATAATTACGAGATACGTTACCAAATAAAAATAGTAATAATTTTGTTAACTATCTCGGGGCCCTAGGGTCCCGGACCTTTGAAAGGCGTACAAAGAGCCGAAGCCAACTCGCAGAGGCCCCTTACATGGCTTTACAATGAAATGGAACACCAGCCGACAATTATCCCTGTTTGCACTATGCAAATGCACCCAAGAACAATCCCCGGCTGGCACAGGACTATTGCAGAATATGGAAACAAAGAATAGGGCTATGGGTTTGGGTGGCTTAAATAGACTAGTTTCCTGGCACTATGAAAGGACTATGGCCCCTGCCAATCAATGTTTTTATGACACAGATAAAATGGCAGGGGGTGACTAGCACACTCAATAAATGGGCCCCCAATAGTAATAATTTTAACTAATTAGTAATCATTTGATTCCATAAATTTTACCTCTTTGATTGGTTGAAACCGTTTTTAACCGGACCAAACTCTACTTTTGGTAATCATTCACACAAATGCAAAGCTCAGCTAACGCCTCGCAGACTGTAAGACGCCTATGTTCGACTATACGTATAGTGTTTTTAAAAGAGTATATAATTATGTAACTGCCTCGTTAGCCTAGTGGTCCCAACAGCGACTGTGACACTAGAGGTCATGGGTTCGATTACCAGGTCGAGCAAAGTGTTATTGGGTTTTCCTATGAAATTCTCAGTAGGAGCCTGCAGTTAGGATTTTTGCCCGGGTAATGACAAGAGGCGTGAGCCTCTTGCCATATACCCACACGCCGGTGTGGTAGGGGTCACCCCCTATCACATGGGACCTGAACATACCGGCGACTGTGGGTGTATAGCTACACCTCTGCCTAACCCTTTGGGTATACAGGCGTGATGATATGTATGTTGTATGGAGTTTCTTGCCCGTTCTTCTCCATACAAAAACACCTTTTGGAATAGGTAAATAGATTCAATATTTTTAATGTTTTAACTTGTAACTGACGTTCAAAATTGCCTTCAAATGGTCTAATTCAAGGCTGCTCAACTTTTATAACAGTCGGGCCAACCGGTCGATTTAGACATTTTTGGAAAGCCAAAAATTTGTGCAAACCAACCAAAGGTATTATGAAATGAACTACATTTCATTCATTCAAAAAAAGGATAAAACACTGAGTCACATCAGGGCCCGCGGGTGTGCGATTGAGCAGCCTTGGTTTAATCGAAATAAATGATTTGACTTTGACTTTGACAGTACTGTGATCACCTTTTAGGCGTGACCGCTATACCGGTGATATGTACTTTACATCACTCATAGGGCTTCAATTATATTATTTTCAAGCTAATACCCGACTCCGACCGTGTTGAATATTTTTACCCGCGTTAAGTTGCGTCTTTCGTTATTACTCTGCTCCCGTTGGTCATAGCGTCATGTTTTATACGTATAAACCTTCGTCTTGAATCACTGTATCTATTGATGAAAACCGTATTAACATTCGTTGCGGATTTTATAAGATTTAAGCGTAGAGAGTTACAGACGGCGGGAAGCGACTTTGTTTTATACAATGTGCAGATGAAACATGATCGAAGTTTGCCATCAGGTGACGCTAAGCATCACTCAGGCAGAAAGAAGATGACTTGGTTTATATTGTTAACTTCGATTTTACTAATTAACGTTTTGGGATTTGTTTTATATTTTGATCATTTTGTATACCGAGAATATCACGTGGGCAAATTCCTTCCTTTGATTTGATGACTCGAGAGTTAGACAGTGGCATTTGGGGGCTTACAACTATCTCTTATAACTTATAACAGTACCATTTCAATATAACTTTGTAATTTCAGTTGTTGGGTTTTCAACTCTCGGCGCTGAACTGAACGTTGAAAATTCAACAGTTCATCAGGCAATTATCATTTCTTATATATTGTACTATCTGACATGTGCCAGATAGTACAATTCTACTGACAACTGACCTTCACTGCTACCGTGTCAGTGGAAAAAAGCGACAAGCGACGAGTTCATTTCCCAGTAAAAGCAAATAACACCCCGACCATGAAACGAACCGGCTTAAAAACAAACCAAAATAAAAAGGGCAACCAAAAAGCGATCCTGAAAATTTTCACGGAAAGTTGTATTGAATATTGTTTTATTCCAGATGTCACGGGCACTCAGACAGGGCGAATTCCCCGTAAAAGTGAAAACAAGTGAAAGCTACGGCAAATATTTCCACTAGCAATCAAAGCTGTGAATATAATAAACATTCTATGCTTCCGCGATATTTCGTCGGCCACGTGTTTCGAATGCGCCGCATTCAATTTACTACCGGCGGGCGGTCGAATATCAATCGAGTATTAATTTAATGAATGGGGCGAGTACACACATCGGCTGTCCGATATTATTGAGGCATCCATTTCAGGAGATATACGCTCGTGTTTGTAAACAGTTATTGTTTACAAATATCAGCGTGTTTCTGTATTTTCCTACTATTATGAGAATTAAATACTGTATAGAAGCGAACAATTATTATTAACTATTTTTGTATACCTACTAGGACTTATTTACGTGTATATAATTAATGAATAGTATTTATAGGTCAAGTGCATCACGACCCAAGAATGTTTTAACGTATTGTGTTGTTTCGTTACAAAAGTTAAGTTGAAATAAAAGCTTAATTAGCATAAGTAAATTAGCGCGATAGAATTTCATTGGTTTTTGAAATGACAAGATGATTTGTTATGTACTTATAATGACGGGCCTGTTGGTCTAGTGGTTAGTAGCCCTGACTGCTAAGCCGGAGGTCGTGGGTTCGATTCCCACCCAGGACAAACTTTGTGTGATGAGCATGATTGTTTGTTCTGTGTCTGGGTATGATTTATCTATAATATGTATGTATTTATAAATTATATAAGTATGTATATCAGTTGTCTGGTTACCATAACACAAGCTCTGCTTAGCTTGGGATCAGATAGCCGTGTGTGAGTTGTCCCAAGATATTTATTATTATTTATTTATTATTTATTTACTTAAGTTTATGAACGCTCTTAGAAACTGCTCATATAAATTCATATGGAACCTCTCCTTTTCGCTTTATGATTCTTATTTTATTTTAGGAACTAGCTCGTTAGCCTGGAGTTCCTAAGCGCGAGGTCTTGATTTCGATTCCAAGGTCAAGCAAAAAGTGTTATTGGGTCTTTCTTTGCTATTCTCAGTAGCTGCTCGGAGTTAGGATTTGTGTCCGGTTAATGGCTCGCCCAATGGCTTAATGGTTTAATGGCTTGTTAATGTCTTTACATTGGACCTAAAACATACCAGCGAACTGTGGGTCTACATTGCTACACCTCTGCCTAACCCTTCCGGGAATACAGGCGTGAGTTTATGTATGTATGGTATATGTGTGTGTATTTTATTTAGGTTTAGAACAAGCAAAGATAAATATATGGAATTGAAGACATGTTCAGTAATACAAGTTTTGTTAAGTGTTGTTGTGTAGTTGTGTAGTATTTAAATATGTCCAACAGGTTTCATAGTGTTTGATTAGTAAGCTACGGAATTTCAAACGGGTCCGTGAGAGTACCGCGTTATCATAGTTTATACTGATTAGAAAATGTTCTAGACTCTTGTTTACTATCAGTAACTACATGACATAAGTATGTTGGGTAACTGTAGGTTTATTCACTATTGTTATGAATAGTGTTAACGGCTATTTCATGTGTTTTTCGTTAATAAAGATGTTGTTTGTTTGTTTGATATGAACTTACTTTTAAGCCTTTGTAAAGATAATGTTTGGTTGTTTGAAGTTAAGTGTGATTATGAAATTGTTTAAAGTTATAAAGATAAATATGTATGTTATATTATTATATTATTGAAATTCAAAATAGTATTGTTTAGTATTTAGGATATGCTGTTGTTTAAATTCATTGCTTTTCCTTTCGTTTTCATGTGTTTTTAGCGACGTTTTCTCTTTGGGACGTATCGTCGGATTGTGCCCAGGTTTCTCGATTTATTCCAAATGTAGGCAGTATTTGTACGTTTTCTATTGATAAGTGAGTGTAAAGGGATGCTAAGAAGTGGTTCCTTATCAAATGTTGCTGTTTCTAAGACTTTCAAGATAAGAAAGGTGTTTGTTTTCAACATTCCGTTTATTTAGTTTTTAGCGCATCAGTTTGTTTCGCCTTGAGCGTGTTTTAGATTTAAATGAAAGATGTCTTTTATTGATTCTGTGATTATTAACCGATTCTACTGTTTACTATACTTGTTTGTCTTTACTTAGATCATAGCTCATCCAATGAGTGAAAAATCGCGAGATATTATACAATTTGATTGTTTTAGAACGTTGTTTATGCTTTAAGTCACGGATCGATCTTCACTTTATCACATGATTGTTTTGGCAATATCTCTTTGATTAGCCGCCGATTCACTCTCAGAGCTATCGGTTTTATTTGATTATGTTATTTGACGTCGGGTTTATCAGTTGTTTAATTTATTTATGTTGTGTTCATTTTATTTTTCGACGCCAGCGAGAATTTGGAACTTGTGTGGCTAGAGTGTGCGGTTTAGTAGTCCTAGTAACCTCAAAGTGACCTATTTGTAGGCTGCATCCACTTAGTTGAACTTTATTGAATTCTGTTATTCAATCGAGCGCTCGCTTTTTCATTGAAAAGACTTCAACGCGCTGCAGTTGTGAATGCACTCCGATCGTAATGTTATTGATACAGGGATGGTTCGGTGTGTTCCCCCACAGCTTGGAGGCATTCGCATTGCAAGGCATGACTGTGCTGTGGGGTGCGTGGTGGTGTGCGTGCGTGAGCTCACACGCGCCGGATCACTCCTATTGTCCATTTATGATTCACACGACGTCTCCGACTATATTGCGGTCATAAAACATGCATTAGCAGTCGCCTAGCTGTATACTATGACACGCTGAGCTTCTCTCGCAACTTAGCAGCGCAAAGCCTTAATTCTAAGTAATTGGGATAATGAGTAGTTTTTGGATAATGAGTAGTGTGTCGGGTGTCAGGATGGGTTTTCAGAGTTTTTAAAGTTAATTCCTAAAACCGCCTAATCTATAAAGGCCCTAATATTTGATTCACGAATTTTTGATAAAACTTAAGATTTTTAATCCACTGTATTTTTTTAGGATGTGCCATGTCCCCTCACCTCCCTACTGCTTAAATATCCACTGCCGCACTTACATAAATCAAACTGTGTCACTCATTAGTCCTCCACGTGATTACTGCATGATGGCGCGGACGCGTTGCTCTGCTGACCTCCTGAATGAATAGTGGTACGTACCTGGTTGTAGGCTGTATACAGAATGTCAGCGATGCGGCCGGTATACGCGGGCGACAGCGGCGCGATTATCTGCAGAGCATGACCAGGCGAGCTATCGGGGTCAATGGGACAGTGGGTGGGAGACACATAAGGTGCGAGCGAGTACGGTCGGCGCGACGCTGGGCGACTGTGAGCGAGTGTATCGCGAGCCTGCCGAGCGCGGCCGCGGCACTCGCGCGTTTAATCCCATTCGCCTCGTGTCGGTCGATGTGGTGGGCACCCAAAAGGACCCGCGCATGGCTACACTAGCGTGCAGACGACCCGCTGGTAGGGAACATGCGCGACGCGGAATGGATGCGCATCGGTCGATAGGGCAGGGCGTGCGCTGCGGAGTTCGCGGATCCGACCCCCGCGGACATACGACACCCTTTATTTATATGATGACGTTCGAAATCGACGTCATAATGAAAATTGAGCGAGCGTTTTTGGGCGGAGCGCGTCGGAAAAAGCGCGGGAAACGAGCGCGAGCGCGCGCAACCCGCGCCCGTCTGTGCAACGTATGCGCAACCTTACTGCGCCGCCACCCAAGCTAGGCGCAGAAGTACAAGTACGGCGTGCCGTCTGGTATTAATGAAGGGCACGCTTGTTTACAAGGTCAACGTTGATGAAAAAAGCGTATGTTAGGGCAATCCAGTTACCTGGATCAGAAAGAAGATAGTTTGAACTTATTTAAAAAAATCAAATAACTTATACTTGGTTGTAATTAAGAAAGTTAATTAAAAGTTTTATTTTTATTTAATTTTTCGTTTTGTTAGCTAATGTACAGCCATGCATTGTTGTGTGATTAACTTACGTAAAGTAGTCTGCTTGACATGCGAACGGCGTCCGCTACGCTATAACAAGCTATATTCCGCTAGTTAAACTGGGGCACGTTTACGCGTAGCTGGTATTACAATGTATTATGTAGTGGGTCGTGGGCTGAGTATTGGGTGGAGCGGGAGGGCCAGCCTCCGGGAAGTATGCCTGTCTCACTCGTCGCGTGGCGGTTGCCCCGCGCGGACGTCACCGTGGGAAGCGAGTAGCGAACGAGGAGGATCGTTCGCTACTCGCTTCCCAACACTCGCGAAATATTGTAAACAATACCGTTAAAGTTGTTCGAAAAGTTTTCGCGTTTACCTTATATCGATTATTTATACCTTAACTACTTAAAGAGGTTATTAATTATTTTTTTAAACTATAAACTGTGTTTCAATCAATTATTTTTGTACGTTTGAGAAGTTTGTTTACATTTTTGAAGTTACTTTAAATTGCGTTTGGAGCGAAAATTTTAGGGTTTATTAATTTATTTGAGTGCCACAAATATCAGTTGTGTCCTCAACTAACTTTTTTGAGCAGTTTGAAGTTCTTAAAAAGTTTTTAAGTAACTTTCTTTAAACTTTTTATTTTGTTATTAAATTCTAAAAACTTTATACACGTATTGGGTGAAATAATAAACAAAATTTTAGCAATTTTATTTTCATATTAGTGTTATAAAAAGACTTGTGGATTATAGTTCATTGCCGAATGCGCCAAGCGATTTTAAACCTTACCACACTCTTAAAAGTTATGGAAATAACTTTGTCGTACGCAACTAATTATATGGTGTATTTATCAGTGGTATTAGCAAAACTTTCGAGATTATTGTGCTTTTTTAGATTCATGATTCAGAGAACTAATAATTATTTGCGCTAATCAAACTTTGATGACATTAAAAGCTCTATGAATTGTGAACGAACTTTAGAAATTTAGGGAGCCCCCTTACAGATATTTTAGGAACATCAATTATAATTAGATTAACTTTGTTGTTACACAAGTAAAGTTCAAAATATTTTTTAAATTTAAATTAAAGAAAAAAAGTTGCCGTTTTAAACTTTTATATTTATGTATGTCACTAGATAGCAAAGAAGCTGGCGGCTCACCTGATGTTATGTGGTTACCGATGCCTATAAACATCGGATAGCTTCGTATAGCATCGCATCGCTTCGTATAGCATCGTATCGCTTTCATGCATCAACCTTCCAAAACCGTTGCCAACCCAACAACAACATGTTAAATGTCTCCTGTGCCTGCTACACCGGCCAGCCTTCAACACTGCTTTAGTCTGACAGGGGGCATCAATAGTTCATAATAAACCGTAGTCAGCTACAAAAATATGCAGCCCATTCAACAAGTTTACTAGTGTAGGCGCCGCGGTCATGACCTTACGAAAATAGGCATCGACCATCATCGAAATAGTTACAGGGAGCGCAAATAGTGGGTCGAGTAAAATTAGAATGTTTCGCTCGAGTGTTGTGGGACTGGCCACTTATACATACACACAGATATAGAATCTGTGTTTGTAAACAAAACGATGTGTGCCGCTACAATTTACGTTGACAAGAGAATTTTGCGTTTATTTCAATATCGAAAATTGGTTTCTCGATTCGCAAAGCGAAATTTACAACGTTCTTCACACTACGTATTGTTTCTTTGTAATTATGGCTACAATTACATTGAACTCTCGTATATAAAAAGCGACAATCACTATACAAATATTGGTTCCGTTCGGGAATTAAACCCGCGACCCGTGAGCAGCGAATCACTCAGCCACGGTTCCAACCGTATCGACACGGAATCGGCATTTGGCTTCCAGACACGAACCTACGCGTGTAATGCTGGTATTATGCCAAACTCCATACATAGATGTCGTGCTTAACAGTTGTTTGGCCTTAAAGCACTATGGTAAGCAAATAAGACAAAAATGCAGCGCGGCTACAAATAAGGTTCAAAATAGCGATGTAAGTTGTATCGAATAACCACCAAAGTCAAGACTTTGGAGATTTTCATTAAATTGAGAATAAAACTACACTGTTCAATGGCATAATTTATAAATATGTCTTTAGTTCTTGAAAATCGCTATAATATTATTATATAAAGTTATTTATGTAGTTTACGCTCAAAATTCTTAGATATACGCGACGATTTTAATTTTCGTTGAATAAGCTTTATTTTCTAAAAAAAATTATAGATACGTCTTTTCTTTGAACCCTTGATACACTCAATTTTTTTCAGGCTTGTACCAATACGCCAGACTAAGCGACAAAAAAAATGTCCTGTGTTCGGACAGCCCCTTAACAACTAATATGCAATATCCCTATTACTAGAGCAACTAGAGTGACGCGTTCACAGATGTGACCTTGATACGATTAAACCACAATCCGATGCCACCGGCTGGCCCCTCTATTTCGTGGCCGTTCCATTCTATGCATTATTAATGCACAATTCAATGACAAAATATTTGATTTGCAGTACGATTTACACTAAGCTTCTAGCCCCAGGCTTACAAAATATTAATATAATGTTTATTTTATAGATTTTATATAATTTATTTAGGTTCAATTAAAAATTAAAAAAAAGAATTCGTTAACAATCAAAATACGTAAAATATACCCGTGATCCCTATTTACCCAGGGCCGCCAATAGACAAGCTGTTAATGTAGATATGTAGGACAAAAATCTGCGGTAAAATATTAAAATATTAAGGAAAATACTTAGCTCGCGTCACTCGTTATGCTCATTATTTTGAGCATCAAATGAAAATAAATCAACACTCCTCAATGAACTGTAATCGAGTTCGCAGTGAAGCGGTAATATATTTATCATTTTTGAATAGATACTCTTTCAACGCCAACGGACATAATTCACTAATATCAATTTGCGGAACTACGCCCCAAAGCGTGACGTGAACTCGTTTTTATGAAAACGTTGGTAATCCCAATTGCACTTCTCAATTGAATAATTTTAACATTAATAAATCAAGTTTTTTATCTCTAACTTTAAAGACAATACTTCATACACAATACTTCATACACACTCAACCCTACATTACTTTATTTTGATCCCGTTAACCCATGTTGTCTAGTACTACCTAGTCCTAAACAACCTATCATATCATAGCAAGTGCAATTAATTTAAACTCCTTCACGGCTAAATGACATCGTCTTCACTTTAAATTGCTCTTTTAAAAAATAAATGTCTTCCCTAAGTTTCAATAGGAGCCGCTAGCACCTAAACTTTCCAGCAATCAGCTTCTCTTGAACTTAAAACTTCAAACTTAGTCTGCACCCCAATGCACTACTTCAATAAATTCAACGTACATTGGCCAGCCAGCCGCCCGCCGTAAACCAATCACAGAGCTTTCACTCACGTTATTGGAGAATACGCTGAAATTAATTTTACAACTCCTGAAAATAGATTCCCTCTACTGTGTGTGAGAGCTGTTTGTATTCGCAGCATCATGTTATTGGTCAGTTAGTAGATGCGACATGCAGTACATAAGCTGTTATGTAAACGGGCTCAATTTTTATTCGTCCTTATCTTTACTTACGAAAAGAACTTTAGGCTGGGTTCAGGACCGCGCGGTACAAGATCAGACTAAATAGTGTTTATCGTGTGCATGATCGCGCGGCATCGTGCGGCACAGTGCGACACGCTCCGTCCCTTGCGCAAGATTTTGTAAAGCGCGTCACCAATCGGTACAAGATATCTACGAACTTGTATCGACTCATTCAGTTAACTCAGGATTGAAGAGAAGTGAGGTAGCGCTAAGACGTGTTTAGATGCCAGGCTGGTTCGCGCACAGTTTTATCATGTGGACGCTCCCACCGCGTGCCAATGCGCGGTGCCGCGTGGTCCACTGCTGGACATAGGCCTCTCCCAAGGTGCGCCACTGAGCCCGATCTTCGGCTCTCCGCATCCAGTTTCCGCCAGCCGCCTTGCACAGATCGCTGTTCTATCTAGCCATTTGGGTTAGTTTAGGAAAAATGGTTACATCACGCGGCGGCCTGGCGAATAAAGCTCAGAAATAAGCGTGGAATAAAGCTCAGTAGTGCGGCACAGCACCGAGACGCACCGCTCTTATATGTGTCGACCCTAAGGGCTGTCCAGTTCTTAAACTTGCTCCCCCTCACTTATAAACATTACGTA
The DNA here is from genome assembly GCA_932526535.1 of Caradrina clavipalpis. Taxonomy (NCBI): domain Eukaryota; kingdom Metazoa; phylum Arthropoda; class Insecta; order Lepidoptera; family Noctuidae; genus Caradrina; species Caradrina clavipalpis. The sequence goes on from OW052087.1 coordinate 3,020,834, forward strand.
AAATGAAGTAATGAATAACATCTGCTGAGCCGTACACTTAATGTTTAAGCGTGTCATGACTTGCCCCTTGTGATCGCAAGCACGGCTCGATTCCAGGTCGAGCATAAAGTAATTAGATTTTTCCATTACAAATTCTTAGTAGCAGCCCGGAGTTTGTAAAGTTGATGGTGTTAGCGTCGGAAAGCAGGTAAAGCCGGTGGTCCCGGTCGTGACCGGAATGCTCTTTCTTCGGGCTGCGATAATGTGGAAGGTGTCAGAGTGCACCTGTGTTCTATGAGGTCAATGTACTATAGCGTCATTGATCTCCTTGACAAAAATATTTTTATAAAAGCGACGAACGTTTATAAGAAGGAGGGAGTTTCATGATAAGAAGGAAGGCTATTAAAATGGCAAATAATCGTCAAAAATTTTATAAGAATATCTTTTTAGTACCGTTACAGTGGTCCAGTCAACCCTGCAGTCGCCTCGCTATCGCAACGAGTGTACTACGTGAGCTCGACAAATGTATGTGCGATTAACGCTTATGCGACAAAACTGTACTGCGACTCTGACAAGTTACTGATTGCCTTATAAGGGTTTAGGTTTCCGTACTAAGTCCTTACAATGGGCCACAGTACGCGAGCCGTAGCGGGAGCCAACCAGCCTACCTCCCTCCAGTAGCAGATAAGTCTTCCCAATCTTCTCAGGGCATCCGCAAGGGAACTTGGTGTGCCGATAGTTTCCTCGCGGATCTGGGCGACGCCGGCGCAGCCGAGGAGTACATGAGCCACTGTTTCCTCCGCCTCCATGCATACCCTGCACAGAGGACTGTCGGTGATACCTAGAGTGTGAAAGTGTTTGTTCAGTGACCAGGGATCAGTGTAAGGCGATTGGCACACTGCCCCGCATCACGTAGCGTGGTGCGCGGCGACGGAGCTGGTGATCTGCAACACTGCGCGTGAACGCGTTTTCAGTTTGTTGGACTGCGCGTGTTTTCTATACAAACACAGATACTTGCAAACAACGTTAAAACACGCACTCCCGCGCCACGCTCCGTGATGCGGGGCAGTGTGCCAATCGCCTTAGTAACAAGTTTTGGGTTCCGTTGAGATTTAAGTTTCCGAGCACATCCAATGAGCAAAGAAAACTCGAGTAGAAAGTATAAAAAAGTAAAACGTCGCTCCACTATAAGATGAAAAACCTTTTCTCTCAAGGAATACTTGAACAAAAACTTTACCATCTCTCGCTGCAATCTTTGAACTTAGTATGCAAGATTGTTTGCTAGTTTAATTCGAATATCGACGTAAGTTTCTTAAGTTAGTTAGCTCAGTTCCTAGCGAGCGAGGGGACTATAGATCTCATTGACAACTCTTAACAATGGCCAATGGCCCGCTTGACCCGGAGTGTCTCTTTTTTATTAAGGATGGGAAATCATCGTATGACTTCTCCAGCTCTGGGAGAGGAAGGGAGTGCCAGAGTTTTACTGACTAAAACCCATCCATGTTCCTCCTAACGCCTTTTGAGTTCTAAGGCTGCGGTGACTCTTTTGAACAAATTCCGCAACACTGGCACCCGAGGTGTACCTTTTTTTTAAGGATGGGAAATCATCAAGTTTTATCTGAAGAATTAAATATAGCAATTTGACATATTAACTATATACAAAAGCTGCCAAACTACCATATTTATTCCTCTGTTAAGAAGAGGTACCTGACGATTAAAAAATGGGAAATAATAATGGTTCCGAAAAACAAATTAATCTCCAGCGATCTGTGGCCGACTATTATTCTAATTAACCAGCGTTATAATGAATTACCGACAAAAAACCCAAAAGATAAACGAAAAAAAATATCCAATTTAACAACAAATAAGAGCATGTTCAAATTACATTTTCTCCTAAAAAAAAAATGGATCTTCGAATAACAAAACTAAACTTCCGGATAGAATACTGAACCTCCGACAAAATGACTAAGTTACCGACAACAGAGGTTTTGTCAAAATAATCATATTTTTACAAGTTGCATGAACTGTTTTAATTTCTATTGTTGGTTATCAAATTTATTTTTTACCTCACAATAATGATGAAAATGGGTGCGTTCTATTTGGCGGAAACTTGAAACTCCGAAACCTATATGGCATAACTCACTTCGCATAAACTTCTTTAGACGAACGTTTTTAAGGCATAATATTTTTATAGCATCATTATTGGCACAACGTTTTTATGTCCGAATTTAAAATGGCAGAATTTTATTTGCCATAATTACCTTTGGCATACTTATAATTTCGCATAATTTCGTTTAGTATAACTTTTATAAAGAGCGAGCGAAGCGAGCTCGGGACTTGGGGCACCCCGACTCGGACAGGTTAGGTTAGAAGGGGATGGCGGAGTCTAGAGAGCGAGCGAAGCGAGCGAACAGACCCCGCCATCCACTTCGTGGTTATTTTTTTTGTAAACCCTTGAGCCCCGCGTAGCGGGGCTCCCCGATTATGCTTTTTGTCTGTTTATGTTACAAAATTAAATAATTATTGGTTTAATATTATCTTTTCAACCGAAGCATACCCGTGGTAAGTAAAATTCATGATATATGATGCAAGAAAAAGTTATTGTTACAAGTGCATTTTTATATTTTTTATGAGTTTCTGTATAACCACTCAGAATAATATTTTCAGTATAATGTTACAGTTAAAATAGCACCACAGTCTATGAAATATGAAAGGTAATTTATGAATTAATAGTAGGCAAGTAAAGATAAAAATTACAAAGCATAATTTTCAGTAGAACGTAATTTATGCTGGTAGAAAAGTATTATAGCAAAAAACAGTCATGATTATTTTTCGAAGATTTCAGTATCTCATTCGGTCGTTTCGTCATTTTTATTCGGACAAAAGTAGTCGGAAAGTTAGTATTTTAGGAAGTAGATTTAATATTTTGAGTAAGGACAATTCTTCTTTTTTTGTCGGAGCTTTTATTACTACCCTTAAAAAATCAACCCTTAATGATGCCGAAAAACAATGCGCCTCCGTCTTATCGAATAGAGAATATGCAGATGATTGAAATGAGAACCAATTTTTTTTTATAAACTTTAATACTTCACAATTATGCTTCCATCAATATTTTTCACTATAATATATTTCTAAGCATGAATTTAATTTTTAAAAAACGAGAAAAAAATTGTGTATCAGAGCGAATGTGACGTGAAAACGTGAATTCTTACGTCACATTCAAATGTGAAATTTCAATTCCGAGTGCGAAGTTGTCTCTGCTTTTTTGTTTGTTATCATAAAACGTGACGTCACACCAAGCGCGCCAAAATGGCGGGCGTTTAAAGTGAGGGTTAGTTATGTTTAAATTATTTTTTAAATACTTTATTGGTATTCAAAATATTTAAAAAATGAAAACATTACATGAGATCTAAAATCATACCGGCAAACTCTTGGTGTACATTACATCATTCTTGGTGTGGTTAACCTAACCCATAGGGGAATACAGGCGTGATGGTATGATGGTATGCTGACCCACAGAGGATCGTACCTACCTAATGCATTTTTAATGAGCTGCGCGGTGTGTCAATCCTCTCTCAAAATACCTGTTTGTTTTGAGGCTATTGCTTGAGATGATGGTATTAATCTATACTAATAATAAAAAGCTGACTAGTTTGTTTGTTTGGTTGAATGCGCTAATCTCAGGAACTACTGGTTCGAATTGAAGAATTATTTTTGCACCACGAGCCAGAGGAACAAAGCAGTAAACAAAAAGGTAACATAACGCGTTTGAAAATATCACGCGAAAGAATTCGCAGGCAGAAGCTAGTACAATATTATATCTATTTTAATGTGTCTATAGATATAAAAATACAGAAAGTCCACAATAAAATGATTTGTGAATGAACATTTATTTATTTTATTATTTTAAAGAAAACTTACAGCCAGTACATCTTAGTAAACTACACAATATATGAACTAAGGCCAATTACAAGTTTCCACTTATAAACATGCGCAAGATAATATAAGATCCGCGATTATGATGAACTCAGCCACCGTACCTGGTATGGTAGTAGGTACTTTTCCTGCTAGTTCCCCACAAAGAAGGTCAATACACGTGTCGCATTTTAAGGCGACGTTGGCAGCCCCTCAGAAATATTGTACAACGTTTATGATTTCGTAAGGATTTGCTAAGAAAACTTTTACCAACAAAACTTTTATGCCAGTTTACAGAGCTCCTAGCGCCATCTAGTATAAACTTACCAAACTAAATGCAGCGTGGAGTAACAAAACTACAACGAGTAAAGTACGGCGGTTGAAAACGGAGTTTATTAGTACTTTCGTCTTTAGAAATACTATTTATACAACAGCCGAATGCTTCTTAGAAAATATTCAAGTATATTTATAAAATAAAAATCAATTGCCGTATGATCATCATCATTACTTGAAAACGTTTGATATTTCTTTTTATTTTTTTTTGTTTGTGGTGTTCTTAAATTCCCTCAATCTAACAAGTACGTCGGAAATTTAAATGGTATTTCTGTATAAAAATTTCAATATATTAAAAATAAACGAACCATCGTATATTATCACGTCTCTACTGATTGGAGTTAAAGTTACTAAAAGAGGATTTAAAGGATTCTGAATCAACATCACCTTGCATCATAGTTTTTCCCATCGAAACCTACGAATATTTCACATAAGTCTAGTCTGTTTTAAGCTATGAATTATCATCACGCTATTTGCTTTGGGGGATTAGCAATGTGGCATTCTGTGCATATTGTGGTACAGTTTACCACAGAAAAATGAAATGACTCGACGAAATGATCCACTAAAAAAAACAATCATCTGCTTAACCTTTTCCCAACTATGATGGGGTCGGCTTCCAGTCCAACCGGATGCAGCTGAATACCAGTGTTTGACATGGAGCGACTGCCTATCGGACCTCCACAACCCATTAACTGGGAAACACGGTACGTGACCCCAAAAACCCAATAACACTTTTTGCCCGACCTGGGAATTGAATCCGGGACCCCTCGCTCGGCAGTCGAGACAAACGGGGTAGCAAACTAAAAAAAAAAAAAAAAACTATAAATGATCGACTATTGTAGATGGCTGCAGATTTAACCTTATAATAAATATATAACAGTAAATAATAACAGTCAATTATGATGAATGAGAAGGGCTATTTGAAAATATAAAGCGTCGACGAGTGGGCCGTTATTGGCGTCGGCTGCGTTGCGAACACCAAGTCGCAAGATCGATCCTGAGCGACTGTTTTGCTTTTTGTATTTTTCTACGTTTTTTTTTGTTTTTGTTTTAATTTTAGTTTATTTTTTTAATATAAAGTAATAAGTAAGTGGTTTTTGTAATTTAATTATTATTTACGTAAATTTAAATGCCCTGGTTATAGCAATCAAGATTTAAGTTGTCAAAATTAGCGCAAATTAGTGTGATCAAGACTGTTTTGTTCCTAGAAGAGGTAAAAGTAACTGACACTATTGCATTTTACGCAAACTTACAAATGATAAGTAGTACAAGTACCAATCAGACAAACTGAAAATGTCTATCTGGTTGTTGGTTCTTTATTTTGCTCGTCACCGGCGATGAAATGTGCAGGTGAACACGTGAAGTTGGTGGCCCCTTAGAAATGCTATACCTAGCGTTTGTGATTTCAAAAAGAAAATTGCCAACAAATTAAAAATTTTCGAACAAGACCAACAAGTAAGTTTGCAGAGCTCCTAGCGCCATCTAGTAAAACGTAGCCAAACTAAATGCAATGTAGGGAACCTAAACTAATAAGTACCTAAGTTGTGGCGGTTGAAAACGGATCTTCTTGGTACTGTGGTCCTTCGAAATATTAATACATCAGTTAAATGCTCCATTTAATATTATGTATTTTTATAAACAAAAATCATTTGGCGTAGGTATGTATAATCATCATTGAAAACGGCAGATTTTTTTATTGTGTTTCTAATTTCCTGGACATCTTTGTATAAAAAAATGGTTTGAAAATTGGTATGTTCGTATAAAAATTCAATAAAAAAAAATGTGCCGTTTAGTAAACTGTAGTCGTGCGAAGCCGGGGCGGTTGGCAACAATACTTTAACAATCTATTCAACAATACTTATAAGTGTAAACACCACCTAGAATTATCACGTCTCTACTGATTGGAGTTAAAGTTACTAAAAAAGGATTTAAAGGATTCTGAATCAACATCACCTTGCATCATAGTTTTTTCCACCGAAACCTACGAATGTTTTACATAAGTCTGGTCTGTTATAAGTTATGAATTATCATCACGCTATTTGCTTTGTGGGATTAGCAATGTGACATTCTGTGCATATTGTGGTACAGTTTACCACAGAAAAATGAAAAGACTCGACAAAATGATCTTCTAAAAAAAAACTATAAATAATATCTACAAATTATCGACTATCGTAGATGGCTGCAGATTTAACCTTATAATAAATATTATCACGCTATATCTTCAAGGAGTGTAACAGTCAATTATGATGAATGAGAAGGGCTATTTGAAAATATAAAGCGTCGACGAGTGGGCCGTTATTGGCGTCGGCTGCGTTGCGAACACCAAGTCGCAAGATCGATCCTGAGCGACTGTTTTGCTTTTTGTATTTTTCAACTTTTTTTTTATTCGTTTTGGTTTTTCAAATTATAATGCATACTTATGACATCGCTTGCTTATTTTTTCAAACTCAATATTTCAGTAAATATCTGTACATCAAAACTGTTGGAATATAAGTTCGAATGCAAACGCCTAACTAATATCAAGTAGCAACATCACACATTCTTAATCCTTTGTCTATAGTTTGTTGTAGTAGTTTGTATCTATCACTCTCCGATACACTCTGTACTCTTAATGATGTGCTCCTCACTTATAATATACCACGTTAAATAATTGTCTAGTATTTCAGTTCATTTCAACAATAACAAAAATAGCAGCGAAAGTAAATAGTTCGTACTTTTTCGATGGAATTTTATATATTCAAAGTAATAATGCAATAGTTTCAAACATACCTTTAACCAAACGTTGAGGTCTTGCATACTCAAGTATCTATATTATTTTTTCTCATGTTTCTGCAAGAAGTAATTGAATAGAATAGGAGTCGGCTGATCGCTCCACAAAATACAAGCTGTTGTTTTGCATTCTCGTCAAATTCAAGGAGTTAACTATGCTCGTGATTCTTAACACGAATCAATAATACAATATTTATGTTTCTTTTTTAATTTATATTTTTTGACGTGATTTTCCAATTTGAACTAGCCATCTCGCCAGAAGATTTAGGCGCTATGCACGCATTGATATAGCCGCGCGACAACTCTGCCTACCGCATACGCAACTGGGTGATGCTGATTTTTGCAAAAGGAGTATTCTGGAATACTGTTTTTTGATAGTTTCAACTAAATCAAATCAAATCAAATCATTTTATTTGCATAATATGGGCAAAAACAAGCATTTATTAAATATTGGCCAGGTATCGTAATTATATTTGATTACTTCTTTTTTTCTATGACAAGCTCCTAAGACGAGGATGCAAATCAACAGCTTGTATAGCTACGCTTAGAATATTTTTCATTTAGATGAAACGGCACTTGTGACAATTTAAAAAGATAGCAAGCTGCATATTATTACATATAAGTAGGTTTTATTTCGGATGGGAAATCATCAAATGACTTCAGTCGCTCTGGGGGGGGGGGGGGGGAGGTCGTGCCATACTTTTACTGCCTAAAAGCCATCCAAGGTTCCCTCCCTCTTGTGCCCTTTGCGTCCCGGGGGCACAGTATATCTTTCGAACAACCCGCAGCCTGAATAACCCTAGCCTGGCCACGAGTTTACGTCACTTTAAAATTGAAAAAACTGTATGCTATGATTATGCCTACAATTTTAGAACAATGTTAAAGTACTTTTAGGCAAACTGCACAGTTGAGGTTATTATTTAAAATAGACAACATCTTTATTTACATTTTTGATCTCGAATTCGATTTCTGGGTATAATAGAAATGACAATAAAACTGACGTCTTTAAAAATGTTTACTCTTTTTTACAAATCGTCTCAGTTGCCAGTTGAAAAATCAGAAAGAAAAGTAATAAAACGTTTTTATAGGCACTTTTCTTGTCTTGGTTGTTGTATTACTTTTGGAACAGTGAAACGGCTGATGACTAACCAAGACCATTGTGTATTGTACAAGCCTAATGGCTTTTCTTACAACTCACAATGGTCGCATAACCTAGTTTCAATAGAACTCAACTAACAGCAAGCTGTACGATAAGGATGCATTTACATCTGAAGTTTTGAAAAAACTTTTTTGCAAAAAAGACAACCGCCTTCAATCACTAAAAAATTAAAAACAACTTAAGAGTGGAAATCGGCGGCTTTGGTTCGGCTAGTAGTTTTTTATTGCCACCGACTTCCAAACCTAAAGTTATTTTGATTTTTTTAGTGTTTGAAGGCAGTTGGATCTTTAAAGCAATATTTTTCGCTTTTTAGTATCAACTTCCAGCCATCCCAATCCAGGAAGAAACGGTATAACAGGTAGAAATCGAAAACTGAAAAATTTGCTCCACTCTCGAGTTACATACAATTCTGTTCATCTCTTCGAAGATCGTCATCCGATCTTCACCAAATTTGTAAGGGACCACCTGTAAGGTATTCCCAAACAAACATAAAAATATTTTTTATCCTCCTCCCTTTTTTAAACATACATAGGTATTACATATTCCATCACGCCTGTATTCCCTTGTAAGGAACACTACTGAAAATGATGTAAGTTACAAAAAAATGACAAATGCAGCAGCTAAGCGATTGACTGGCAGCGACTGCGTGTCCGGGGTTTGATTCCCGTATGGAATAAATATTTTATGACCTACAGATAGTTGATCCGGGTCTGACTGTTTATGTAATCTAGTTTATATTAAAAAAAAACCATCACGCCTGTATTCCCCGAAGGGTTAGGCAGAGGTGTACCAATGTACACCCACAGTTCGCCGGTATATTTAGACATTTGAGATTTCGGTATGTTTTTTAGGGCCGAGTTTATATACATGTTTATAAACGCACCCACGATACAGGAGTATTTACAAGTGTGGGGCAACAAATAAAAACGTAGACTTTGCACATAAGCTTTACATGAATAAAAAAAACATTAAATTATTATTTTTTCGTCCAGTATGTTTCGAGTGTACACAATGGCCAATATTGGCCATTGTGTACACTGGCCCAGTTAGTGGTTTTTTAGTCGGTCGTGCATTAAAAACTGTTTTCTTATGACAGGCCGCGAAGAAATCGGAGGTATTTGAAATAAAAAAGTAAATTTCAAGCTTTGACCGTGGAACAGAGCGGCATTCGTTTTTCGTATAGTTCAAACTATGAATTGATCCAGGAGGTCCAGCAATTTAAGCTTTGAAGTGAAATTAAAAATCTATTTTTTAAGTAACTTTATCCTGTTTTAAAGTTAAACATGCGTGAATGTATATCTATACACGGCGGCCAGGCCGGCGTACAAATCGGTAACGCCTGTTGGGAGTTGTACTGCTTGGAGCATGGTATCCAACCAGACGGGCAGATGCCCTCTGACAAAACCGTTGGCGGGGGAGACGACTCGTTCAACACATTCTTCAGCGAGACGGGCGCTGGCAAACATGTGCCCAGAGCGGTGTTCATCGACCTGGAGCCCACCGTGGTGGACGAGGTGCGCACGGGAACCTACCGCCAGCTGTTCCACCCCGAACAACTCATCACAGGCAAGGAGGATGCCGCCAACAACTACGCGCGGGGGCACTACACCATCGGCAAGGAAATTGTAGATTTGGTGCTCGATAGGGTACGTAAACTTGCTGACCAGTGCACCGGTCTGCAGGGATTCCTAATCTTTCATTCCTTCGGGGGTGGCACCGGGTCAGGCTTTGCCTCCCTGCTAATGGAGCGACTATCCGTCGACTACGGTAAGAAATCGAAACTAGAATTTGCAATCTACCCCGCTCCACAAATCTCTACTGCCGTTGTAGAGCCTTACAACTCTATTCTCACCACACATACGACACTGGAGCACTCTGACGCGGCGTTCATGGTGGACAACGAAGCTATCTATGATATTTGCAGAAGGAATTTAGACATTGAAAGGCCCACCTACACTAATCTGAATCGCTTGATTGGTCAGATTGTGTCGTCTATCACCGCGTCCCTGCGATTTGACGGCGCCCTAAACGTCGACTTGACCGAATTCCAGACGAACTTGGTACCATATCCTCGTATTCACTTCCCCTTAGTAACGTATGCACCCGTCATCTCTGCTGAGAAAGCGTACCACGAGCAACTGTCCGTAGCGGAGATCACCAACGCATGCTTCGAGCCCGCCAACCAAATGGTGAAATGTGATCCGAGACACGGGAAGTACATGGCGTGCTGCATGCTGTACCGCGGGGATGTCGTGCCGAAGGACGTGAATGCCGCTATCGGAACCATCAAGACAAAGAGAACTATACAGTTTGTTGATTGGTGCCCGACTGGCTTCAAGGTGGGCATCAACTATCAGCCGCCGACCGTGGTGCCGGGTGGTGACTTGGCGAAGGTGCAGCGCGCTGTCTGTATGTTGTCGAATACGACAGCCATTGCAGAAGCGTGGTCCCGGCTCAACCACAAGTTTGATCTAATGTATGCCAAGCGAGCGTTCGTCCACTGGTACGTCGGTGAGGGTATGGAGGAGGGCGAGTTCTCAGAAGCTCGCGAGGATTTAGCGGCGTTGGAGAAGGATTACGAGGAGGTTGGCATGGACTCCGGCGAAGGTGAAGGCGAAGGCGGAGAAGAGTATTAATTTTTAGCTCATTTTTTACGTTTTATGTTTAGGTCATTTTCATTTTGTTAGGTCTAACAATGTTTTAAATAGTGTTTTGGATTTTTTAAGGAAAAATATACAAGTGTACTGCATTCCAGTTTCTTATTCTCTCTATAATTGTTTCTAGCCGCATACTCAAAGAAGACAATTAGTAAAAACAAACATAGCGCCATCTTTCCGATACCTGCGGTATTCATCATACTTGGCTGATTGGTTTTCAATTTGCAGAAGAAGTTTTACCTAATGATGATAGATGGAGCTGTCCTAAATTAGCCTTTACTTTACGAGATGAAAATTTAAACAAGTTTTTATCTACGATAAACCTCATAAATAAAGATTTATATGGACACATGAGTATTCCACATGCAGGACATTTTGTATTTTTGAGATTTTTCGGCTGTTACCTACTATAGATATTACTCATTTTCTTTTTTTCTAAACAAAAAACAAAAAAATTATCGTTGAAGCCAGACACTGCTGTTGATAAGTTTTCATGTACGTAAGGATTGAGGAGCCACATCAGATTTTTAAAATCTGATCTCACCATTATTTAGCAGCAATGTAGCTTATTTTGCAGAACGAATTCTAGATTTAGCAGCAAAATATATCACTAGTTATTTTTATGCAAAAGTGGCTCCTCAATCTAAACGTCTGAATTGAGGAGCCACCTGGAACTCGTAAACTAATAGATGAATATTTATGAAAATTTTGCATCATTTAGCAGCAATTTTGCATATTACCGTCTAAAAATTTCGCTTCTGTAGCGCTAAAATGAAAGAAAATACAATACTTTTAATATGGCTCCTCAATCTAAACTCAAGAGGTGAATTTCTATTGGATGTGAGCGAACAATTAATATATTCGACATAATGATCATTTAGCAGGTGTTGTGTTTGTTTTTGCAGTATAGGAATAAAATAGTAAAACAGAGTAAATTTTGTAGATGAACGCATTTTCTTAGGCTCCTCAATCCTGACGTTCTAATTATATATGTTTGACTGTAGCCACCTGAGATCTTAACGGAATCTAACGCCAGAGATACTAACATTCAGCAGAAATGTCTGCTAAATATATCTGCACAGTTCAGCAATGTATATATCTGGGTTTCTGAAAAAACAATACTTAACAATTTTCTTGTAAATTCAGTGTGTAGGGTGACCATGTTATACTCGTATTGTTACGAGCTGGGTATGGGATAAATTAATTACTACCAATCAGACAATTAAATAACTTTATTAAACACAAAACACTTAAAACTTAATCACAAATACACTACTGTTCACTATTCGCTTAGATATCGCACTTCTAGTTCACTTCGATTCGCTTCGTTGTATCACCTGAATCAGACTGACTCCCGTGTTTTTTTTTTTTTTCTTTTTTTTTCGGTTTGGCATCTCGCAGTTCAACCTAGGAGGTTGTGTACTGCTTAACCGGGCTTTCCTGTGGTGTGCCTTAGAAATTTAAGGCCTCCAGCCAGGGCTTAAAACTATATACTTAAATACTAAGCGACTACACGCTAAGGGCACCCTCTGCGGGGTACGGGCCTCGGCTTAGGGCGTCGCTGAGAGAGGGCAGCAAAGGGACAGGCTGGATTGATTTATTTATTATTATTTATTATATTTAAAAGAGTTTCTGTGATTGGTCGAACCATATAAAATCTTACGAATATATATTCGTTAGTTTATAAATTTACCGTATGACGTCGGAAATTGATAAATTTACGAAAATGTGGACGTAAAATTGATAAATTTACGAAAATGTGGACGTAAAATATTACAATAATTTATCTCCCGTTTAGAATCTTACGAAAGTTTATAAACTTCCTAGTAAATTGATAAACTTACGGATCTTGTTATTTTCCGGTGACATATACATATGAAAAGTTTATGATGAAAAAGGTATGAATGATATGACACCACAAACTAATACAGTGTGTCACATGTCAAGTTAAATGTCTTTTGAGTTTGAAGTTTATGTGTATCTATCTCTCTGCCTACGGCCATTGTCAACGGAAAATATGTCTGCTCTTCCAAAATTACAACAAAATACACAAAATACGTACATAATACTGGAACCGATCCATCATCACTGACAGGACTATTGTAGCCAATAAGCCTGATATAGTGGTGGATCGCTTAGAGAAGCGAGCAATGATTGTTGACATAACAGTGATTATTTGTGATTATTTGAAAAAAAAACACACCAAACTGCTAATCTCGCGAGATCTCGAAATTGGCGAGATCTCGCAGTATTGTTATTAAATTTAATAAATTACTTATCCTGGTTTCATTAATAAGAGTATAACATGGTCACCCTACACACTGAATTTACAAGAAAATTGTTAAGTATTGTTTTTTCAGAATCCAAAATATATACATTGCTGAACTGTGCAGATATATTTAGCAGACATTTCTGCTGAATGTTAGTATCTCTGGCGTTAGATTCCGTTAAGATCTCAGGTGGCTACAGTCAAACATATAATTAAGAACGTCAGGATTGAGGAGCCAAAGAAAATGCGTTCATATACAAAATTTACTCTGTTTTACTATTTTATTCCTATACTGCAAAAACAAACACAACACCTGCTAAATGATCATTATGTCGAATATATTAATTGTTCGCTCACATCCAATAGAAATTCACCTCTTGAGTTTAGATTGAGGAGCCATATTAAAAGTATTGTATTTTCTTTCATTTTAGCGCTACAGAAGCGAAATTTTTAGACGGTAATATGCTAAATTGCTGCTAAATGATGCAAAATTTTCATAAATATTCATCTATTAGTTTACGAGTTCCAGGTGGCTCCTCAATTCAGACGTTTAGATTGAGGAGCCACTTTTGCATTAAAATAACTAGTGATATATTTTGCTGCTAAATCTAGAATTCGTTCTGCAAAATAAGCTACATTGCTGCTAAATAATGGTGAGATCAGATTTTAAAAATCTGATGTGGCTCCTCAATCCTTACGTACATAAGTTTTCTGGTCATCATCTGAAACTCAGAAAATAGTTCGCTGCTGGACATTAGCGTTCCTCACAGACGTGTCGAATCCAGCGACCGCCGCGGTAGACGCTCCGGGCGTCGGGAGCCGCGAGACGACTCCCGGCCACCGTAGACGCGTGTCTGTGGACGGTGAGCAATGGGTAGCTCACCGTCCGTACGTTCACTAACGACAGACCGTGTCGACGGCGCGTTCGTGTTCCACGCGCGCCTCAAAGAGATGTCAGCAAACTTGGATGGGGCCACTGAGGGCCGATGCCTGCCGGGGCTGCGGGTTGTTCGAAAGAGATACCGCACCCCCGGAACGCAAAGGGCACATGAAGGAACATAGACGGGTTTTAGTCAGTAAAAGTCTGACACTCCCTCCCGCCCCGCCCAGGGCGGGGGAAGTTATTTGATGATTTCCCGTCTATAAAAAAAAAAAAAAAAGACGTGACGAATGTCAAGTGTTTTCTTAAGCAGTAGTTACGGCTAAGCATTATGCCTGTTACCCCAAATGTATACCTTCTTCCACTAGTGCGTTCCTCCTCTAGTGGTCCTTTCCTCTCCTGATAGCCAGGTCGAGCAAAAAGTGTTATTGGGTTTTTCTATGAAATTCACAGTAGCAGCTCGAAGTTAGGATTTGTGCCAGTTAATATCAATAGGCTCGCCCTCTATTACATGGGACCTAAACATACCAGCGAACTGTGGGTATAAATTGGTACACCTCTGCCAAACCTTTCGGGGAACACAGGCGTGATGGTATGTATACCTTCTTGATGTAAGCTTAAATTCTTTAACTTTGTCACGTGGAAATTCTTCAGTTTATTAGCAGTTCAATTTTTGCCATCACCGAAAAACAGAGATACACTTTTCGCAATTGAATTTAAATGGCGTACTCGTAAAAACTACATACACGCGCATGCTTTCTTTGCTTTGATTTAGCTGGTATTCTAATTCTATGGAAAATAAAGTAAGTAGATGCTCATAGTTCACTAGAAACGTTTATGTAAGACTAGCAAACGATCCAGGACTTCGACCACGTGACCTATGTATTTCACCCGCGTTATGTTGCGTCTTTGGTTACCGCTCCGCTCCCATGGCTCTTGAAGTGATGTTATAATATCCTACAGCCTTACTAGATAATTGAACTATCCAACACAACCATATTTTTTCAAGTAGTTCTTGAGATTAGCGCGTTCAACCAAACAAACAAACAAACTCTTCTGCTTTTTAATATTATATTAAAAAATGTGAGTACTAAAATCATTCCAAATACAGGGTGGAAATTTATTATGCTACCTGGAGGGAAAGTACTCTAAATACTTGAGTTAGCAAATTTTACTGAAAGGAAACATTCCTTTATTTTTAAAAAGAAACAAAACTGCATTTAAATAATTTTGAAAATACGCTTGCCACACCCGGGAATCGAACAGACTAAAATCGGATAAAATAGCATCCTGTACTTTTATGGCACTTATCGATAGGGTCAATCACAAGGATCAAATCTCTACAAACATGGTAAACTAAATTTAACAAAAACCATGAAATTTCAATCTAAACTTATTTCATTCGGATGAAAAAAACGAGTACAGTAACTAATTGCATGCTGGAAATGAGCTTCACTTTCTTCGATGCACACATTAATTATTTGAAGGAATTCATTTTGAATAACTTTTAGAAGGGTGTTGTGGTGAATATTTAAAATTTTACTACGCTACCAAAAGTTACTTAAAATGATTTTTTTAAAGGAATAAATTCATGCATTCAAGAAATGAAGCTCATTTCCAGCAACTACTTAGTGAATTTACTCGTTTGTTTCGTCCGAATAAAATAAATTTACAATAAAATTGCATGTTTTTATTTTATTTTAATTTACCACGTTTGCAGGGATTTGTTCCTTGTGATTGACCCTATCGATTAGTGCCATAAAAGTACAGGATGCAATTTTTTCAAATTTTAGTCGGTTTGATTCCTAGATGTGGCAAGAATATTTTCAAAATTATTTAAATGCAGTTTTGTTTCTTTTTAAAAATAAAGGAATTTTTCCTTTCAGAAAAATTTGCTAACTCAAGTATTTAGAGTACTTTCCCTCCAGGTAGCATAATAAATTTCCACCCTGTATAATATTAAAAAGCAGAAGAGTTGAGAGTTGAGAGTTTATTTGTTTGTTTGGTTGTATAGTATAGATTGGCCGCAGGAGGCAATACACGAGGAAGAGTGGAAGACATTGGGCAGATCATTGCCCAGCAGGGAGACCACATAGACTCCCTTCTGGACAAAGGTCTCCCCCTAATCTGTATGTATATACAGGTCGAAAAAGGTGTTTAGACGCCATTAAAACTGAATTCCAACGAAGACCGTTGAGCAGATGTTTATGGATTCTTGAACAAGCTTTTACCTGTACACTTAAAAATAAACCAAAGCAAACAATGACAAATAATATGAATAGATGGATAATAGGTTAGTAAATATGAATAGGGTTCTTTCAAACCTATTGTATTCAACGGATATAGTCGTGCTTAACCTTGATCCCTAATCAAATGGACGGCTTAATAATAGTTTGCTCCCCCCTAGTTAATTCTGTCCCTCCGACATGCTTAGTCGGGCAAAAAACACGCGATTATATTTTTTAATAATAGTAGTTAAAGCTTAACGGTTAGGGTCGGACATGATTTCAAAGAAATATCCATAGGTTGATGTAAGGACTAATTGTTCACAATTTTTATATGGTATGTTTCGTTAGTCACCGGTACGTGTGAACCGCTTTTGACAAGACTTTTAATGGCAGATGGCTGAAAAGAAGTAAGTAACTAAAGTTGCTTTTATTTTGGAAAATTATTAGAATTCTGCTCAAAACAATAAAAAAAATGGCAGTTATCTGACATTTCCGCGAACGAAGTCACGGGCATTTGACTTCTTATACAATAAAATAAATAACAAACCTTATCAATAATAATAGGGGCCATAGGCCTTCCATAGTCTCAGGAAACCAGTCCATTCAAGCCACCCAAACCCATAGCCCTATTCTTTGTTACCATATTCTGCAATGGCGCAGGACCAGCCGAGGATTGTTTGTCCTTGGGTGCATTCGCATAGTGCAAACTGGGATATTGTCGGTTGGTGTTCCATTTCATTGTAAAGCCATGTAAGGGGCCTCTGCGAGTTGGCTTCGGTCCCGAGATAGTTAATGGAAACATAAAAAAAGGAGAAACTAAATATATAAGGCATCAAAAAATTCAAACGCAGTCAAAGTGGCCAAATTCTGGGCCGCAACAATATAATATACCAATAATATAGTTTGCCATCGAAACGCTAATAAGAAGAAGATCAAAAAAGTCCTCCGCATCGCCGCCGCCGTCAACCGGAAAACTAATATACATAGTTAATACATATTTAAAGCTCAAAAGTTATACATATTTGTAACTTCTGCATTTCAGATGTTTCCACATGTTTTCTATTTAAAAAAAAATCATTTCAAAACGAGAATATTTTAGTATATTTTTTTAGGGTATTAGTGTTTTATGATTTTAGTTATTTGAAAGAAAGACTGAACATTGTCTTGAATAATTAGCGACTGATCGATTCTTCACGTGACCAGAGGGCTGCACTTTTCTTGGGCCAAAGAATCAGCATTGCCATATAACGTGGCAATGCTGCCAGCCTTCTGGGCACATAGTTATTTTTCTCTTTTTAGTTTTTGAAGGCGGTTGTCTTTTTTGTAAAAAAGTTTTTTATTTCTCGCTTTTTATAATATTTTTATATAGGTATCATTGTTTTTAATTTGTAAACACTGTAATGTAAGGGCACCTCATATTAATTAGCAACACTGAATCGACAGTGCCGTCCTCTTTCAGTTCACAGATAAGTTGGCAGGACTGTAGAGGAATATTGTTTCATAAAATGCCAGTGTCACAATATGTATTTTTGACATATGATTCAACGTTACGCTACAGTGCTGCCATTTTGTGGATTTTATTACGGGAAACCCTGACTCAATCTACATAAATCAATCATTATAGCAATCCATAATGTGAAGAAACAGATTAGGAACTCAGGAATAAATGAAGCAAAACCTTTTCCCAAAGCTAATTAATTTTCTAGAAAAAGCTTTTTAAGTGTGTAAACTCTACAATATTCGAGAAGCGTCCCCTTAGGCCACGCCCTTTGTCCAAAGCGCATGCGCTAATGTATTGATCGGAAAAGCCGCACCTGTCTGAGACTCTGGTCGCTCTCAGCAGTCAGCGCCAGTCAGCGCCCGAACGCGAACGCGCGCTCATGTATGTAATATATTACAGTGAAGTATTCTGGGACTCACCGCATCTGGATTCAAGTAAGTGATACGTATTATTCATACTTCCAAGTAGGTACCTACTAGGATTAATAATTCAATATCGGTTTCTTCCATTGCGCCTATGTGTGTCTAGAGACAGGTGTTCATAAGCGCACCAGTCTTTGTCAATCTTCAAGCAGATATTATAAATATGTATTGTGTTTTTTTCAGATATGAACTTAGAGGGAAGACGGGAGTGGAGGTGCAGTATAGCAGCTCATGGATTGGTAAGTGGAGTTTTATCTTACAACTCGCTCATATTTCTCATGTTGTAATAGGTATTTAATTCATCATTTTATGACTATTTATTTAAGGTATCTGTTTTTATACCAAAAACACTTAACAAGGGGCGCAGCAATGATGCGTACCCTAGGCGCCATTTTGTAATGGCTGCCCTGTGATGCTCCGAGGCTGATCGCCGAGCATTGAAATATACACCGTAATTCGATTGGATAGCTATTAAATTTAATTGATAAAAAAAAGGTCTGATAACTGCTGGGTATGACCAGTGTGATCTTGGAATTAAAACCCCATCTTTTACCAACCTAACTAGGGGATCACACTCGTCAATGGAACTTTATTGCTAAGTAAAACTAAACTTTATTTCCTTTTACTACCTATCTTTTTGCAAGATAAGATTTTTCACAAAATGAACTTGAAGACTATAATCTCGCATTCAATATTTGACAGAAAGCAAGTCACAGAATCAACGTGAATGATTTGTTATCGTAGTTCATTTAATTAGTGTCTTTGGAGTTACTTAAAGTTATTTCACACCCACCATGTTCCTCCCATGTTGAGGTATTCCGCGAAGCACACCCAAATGAAGCACACCCAGACGAAGCACACCTAAAGTATTCCACTTAGCACACCCGTAGGTGGGCTTCAAATAAAAATTTAAAATAATTAATTTCCTATTCCACGAAGCACACCTACGAATATCACTCGCATAGTGCGGGGACTAAGAAATAAAAATGTCGATAGAAGAAAATATTTATTATTTAAAAGACTAACTTAAATATCTAACATCTTTCAGTTTCATTATAATAATGTGATACAATACTTGTAATTTTTATAATGTAAAAAAATAATAAAAATAATAATAATGTAAATAAAACTAATAATTATACAGAGTCTCATTGCTCTGAAATAAATAAAATTTTCAATAAAAACAGAGCCATAAATCTGGCAAAACTTTTAGATTACTTCCAAAAAAATTGCAATAATTATGCCGAAATTAGAGTAAAAATGGGTTATTCAAATCATCAAAAACATGCTGAAATAAAAAATAATATAATCGAAAACACAATAAAAGATTATAAAAATGGCATAATTTCAGTTGGACATTGTCTAGAGAAATTAAGATTCTGATTAATAATAATTTATTTAATTGATAAGTTTAGATACTAAATTGCCCATTTCTCCAAGATTATTTAAGAATCTTAAAGATTGTGATTTGTGATTTTAAACAGTCTGTGATTTTACATAAAACTAGAGTATTTTTATTATTAGTTAAGTAGTAGCTATAAGAAAACTTCAACATAGATATCTATGGAAAACTATATTTACAATGTTTTTGATATTTGTCCAAGTTTTTATTGTGATTATGAAACAATCTGTGATTTTTTTGTTAAAGTAGAGTAGTTTTATTATTTACTAAACACGTAGCTATAATAAAACTTCAACATAGATCTCTATGTAAAACAATATTTACAATATTTTTGATATTTGTCTAAGTTTTTATTGCAATTATGAAACAATCTGTGATTTTTTATGTTAAAGTAGAGTATTTTTATTATTCACTAAACAGGTAGCTATAAGAAAACTTCAACATAGATCTCTATGGAAAACTATATTTACAATGTTTTTGATATTTGTCCAAGTTTTCATTGCATAATTATGAAACAATCTGCGATTTTATTAAGAGCACAAAAAAGGAAAATAATAGAAAAATAGTTAAAAACTAAAAATTTTTTTGGAAAGATAATTATGAAATAATCTGTGATTTTAAATAGTAAGATTACAAAAATGTCAAATATTGTGTCACATTATTATAATGAAACTGAATGATGTTAGATATTTAAGTTAGTCTTTTAAATAATAAATGTTTTCTTCTATCGACATTTTTATTTCTTAGTCCCCGCACTATGCGAGTGATATTCGTAGGTGTGCTTCGTGGAATAGGAAATTAATTATTTTAAATTTTTATTTGAAGCCCACCTACGGGTGTGCTAAGTGGAATACTTTAGGTGTGCTTCGTCTGGGTGTGCTTCATTTGGGTGTGCTTCGCGGAATACCTCACCATGTTAGAACCAACTGTTTGAAACAGTCAACTAGCTTGCACTTTAGGATGAACACCAAAAATGACAATTCATGTCCAATAATTCTACAAATCTTTAAAGCAACAGTTGGGACCCAGTCAAAAGTAGCGCACTGGCGCGGCCATATTGTTTAATTTTTTTGACCAGTTTTAAAATAAACACATTTTTTTGAGAATAGCGAAACTACCCAACAAAGCCCAGAATGGAATTAAATTATTCATCCTCATGTAGACAGGTTACATCTGGCGTTCCACAAGGAAGTGTATTGGGTCCGCTTCTTTTCATAATATACGTCAATGACCTTCCAAAAGCTACAAAATACAACACAATTCTATTTGCTGATGATAGTACAGTACTATTCACAGGAGATAATAAATCACACATGGAACCTGAGATAAATATGACTCTAAATAGCATTATAAACTGGTTGACATCAAACAATTTACACATTAATCTCGACAAAACTAATTTCATGACATTCAGAAGTAGAGTAAGTAAAATAGCAAATATAAACATAAATTACCAAAATAATAAGATTAATGAAGTTGACGTTACGAGATTTCTCGGTATAAAGTTAGATAATAATTTAAAGAACATATCCATACATTATGCACTAAATTGAATAGCTTCTCCTATGCATTGTTTAAACTAAAACAAACTGTCAGTACTTCTACAGTCCCTATAGCCTACAACGGCTATGTTGCACCTATTCTAAAGTATTGTGTTATTTTTTGGGGTAATTCCACTAATAAAGAAGCGGTATTTAAAGCCCAAAAGAAATGTATACGAGCCATAACCAGTATAAAAGTAACTGACAGCTGCAGACCATCATTTTTAAAATTAAATATTCTCAGTGAGAATATTTAATTTTTCTCACGTTACCATGTATATATATTAGAGGTTATAATGTTCGTTACAAAAAATACAAACTACTTTATTTAAATAATAAAAGATACAAATTCAATATATGTTTACCAAGCAATAAAACAGCATTGGTAAATAAAAGTATATTATGTATGGCTCCACGCATATATAACCATTTACCAAATTCATTTCTAGAGATAAGTGATACAAATATATTTAAAAACAATATAAAGAAACTGCTACTAAAAAAGGCATATTATTCTGTCACTGAATATCTACAGGATAAACTTATGTAATGTTTATCCTTGAGATATTTTAAATAAATAATCCATAAGATTAATCCATTATATTATATTACATTATATATATTCGTACATAAGATATTGTAAGTTACTCCATAAGATATTTTAAATAATGTCTTCTATCTTTTAAATTCTAGTTTTCGTAGTTAGGTACCTGTGTATTTGTATATTTGCATGCCGTATGGTAGGATATGGTTAATGGACACTATTATATTGTATAAGACCTTTTCTTTTGTACCCATATTCGCAAATGAATAAATGATTGATTGATTGATTGATTGGACCAACAGCGTCGTTTATAACCAGTGTGAATACAACATTGCAGTAAAGGTTACTTGTTTTTGGGATATAGGTATTTTCTTTTTAAGTAGAGAACAAAACTCCACAGCCTGCCCAAAACAAATTTACTCAATTATGCCTCCATCAATATTTTTCACTATAATTTCTTTCTGAGCATGAAATTAACTTTGATATAATTAAAAAAAAAATCTGGAGCATCCAATGAAAAGCGTCGCCATTGATCAGAGCGAATGTGACGTAACAATGTGAATTCTTACGTCACATTCAAATGTGAAATGAAAATTCCGAGTGCGTAATTAGGTGTTGTCTCCGCTTTTTGTTTGTTGTCATAAACTATGGCATTACTCCAAGTGCGCCAAAATTGCGGGCGTTTAAAGTTCCCGTGTGGGTTGATAATATTTCAATTCTTTTTTTATTACTTTAATGCTGTTCATTATTTTTTTTAGCATTAAGTATAAAATATGTAAACTATCGACTAAAAATGTAAAAATATATATATATGCATATTCCCTAGTATACAAAAAGCTCGCATTTCATACTCGCGAAATAAAATACATTGTATGATATATTTTATTTAAATGTTTACAGATTAACATTCCTGAGTATGGCATTCAGGTATGGCGTCAATACAAAATCACCATCAGCCAGTTTGAAGATCGGCGGCTGAGATCACACAAAGTAGGCGTTTATGGAAAAAAAAGGGAAGGAATATAAAAAGCTTTTCTACGAAGACATGCTCGGTAAGGGTAATTTTGATTTTCCCATTGGCTACAAAATTAATAATTATATTAATTACTAATTAAAATAATGTACAAGATTTAAATGATTAATTGTAAAAAATTAAATTACAAAAAGCTAAAGAAAATGTATTATTATTCCTTGTAAAATTGTTATTACTGACTATAATAATAGGACATATTTATAACCCGACTAGGGCAAGCAAAAAGGAGGGTTATGAGGTAGACCGGTATTTAAATAAATAAAATAAAATAATCTGGTCTTTCATAACTTCTAAACTATCTAACGTAAATTGACAAATGAGGTGTCATTGGAATCGTTAAAATAGTAAGCTGTTTATAGGCTACGTTATGTTGCAATAGCCCTCTAGGGCTCATGAAGTTGTGAAATAATATTTTTTTCTTCCAAATATGTTGCATATCAAATTAAATGGCTTAACTAGCACATTGTAAATATATATATATTGTATTAGTGAATTGTACATGGCACCCTTTAGAACGCATCATAAACCTAGCTAACTAACTAATATATTGTTTGGGAGACCTAAAAGATTATTCCATACATTGTGTATATGTTGCAGTAATATTACGTACAGTAAGCGCTCATAAGTGCATAGGCACGCTTAGGTTCAATTTACTATGAACACGGGCGCGATCCAGTCAGTGCGTGCGCATGTGTGTTTACGAGTGATGTCTCAACATTCCACAGATAACACACACTAATGAACTATCGTCGCGCTCACTAAGCGAGATGGCATTATATTTCTGTTTATGCGTCCTACCCGACGCGTGACGTATTCTTACCATTGCATTGCTAAATTTAGCGTAAAAATAACATGTCCTGGCAGCTGTTTAGGATAAGAAAGGGTTTACGATCATTGAAATCCGAGTTCGAATCTTACACTATGTGTGGCTGTTTTTTGTTTTTTGAAACCATAATAATGTTAGGTAAAAACTTTTTAGGTTTATGTTGATTGATAACGTATGCATGCTCATTATTTATGTTTTATAATAAGCAAATATTAGTTAATGTAATACTTATTTAAGTATTTGTGTGACTTTTAGTATAAGTTTTTGGAATAAGAAGAAGGAAATAAAACAAAACGTGCTAAATAATAACAAAAATTTATTTATAAAATTAACAAACTTACGAGAATTGTAACGTCACATTCCTACCGAGATAAAAGCAGTTCTCTTGCAACCGTTCATAACATTTTTTGTTGTATACCCACTAAGTCAATAAAATTCATAATAACATAATAAGAAAAGGATATTTTAATAACACAAATAAATTTGGTGATACTCACGTATTGAGTTTCTGAATCGGTATTCAGCAGACTTTATTGAAAACTAAACTATAATTTAGACTTTATGAACAGGTTTTTTTTATGTAACGTCACAATAAACTTATTGAGGTAATAGCTTAAGTATTCGTTTTCTTGATGAAAAGAAGATTGAAACTAAACCTCAATTTAAGATAGTTACACCATCTAACTATTAAAACTAAAACACATTTAAAGCAGATCGAAACATGTCAAAACAAAATTATAAAACTTTTATTCCATTACCACTACCTAACTCCTACAGAAAAAATTTACAAAGAAACAAAATTAATGACACTATCACAGATTTATAAATATAACACATGCATATTAGTACATAAACTACTAAACAAAAATATACATTCTAAAATAACATTTACAACAAAAGGACAAATTCAAAAACGCAGTACTAGACGAAAAAACAACATCTGCTTAAGACCACCTCGAACTAATTACGGAAGGAAAAATTTGCTGTACGAAGGAGCAGAGCTTTATAATAAATTACCTAACGATATTAAAGAAATACAGTCCTTTACTCTATACAAAAAAAATGTCAAACACCACATCTTGAAAGTTTTCTCCAGGTTTTAAATTTATAGCACTAATGAATTAAGGTCATATTTATCCTATTATGTTTAAAATATATATATAATAATAATTTGCTGTGTATAAGGATAATTAGGAAACGTACTGCATATTTCCGAAGCATACTAGTACATATAAACAGATCAATGAGTAATTGCTATTGACTTGCTTTTAAAAAATCGATATGTAATTGTGCACGATCTTTTTCCTATTACCCACAACACTGTAGAAATTGTGTTCACGAATTAGCTTATTTATTTACGAGTACCTACCTACGCTAAGTAATTCTTATATTTAGTTTTTAAGATTACCTTGTGTTTCTCATATTAAGTGAATTGTATTCTTTTTGAGAAATAAATGTCTTAAACCGTAAACCGTAAAACATCGAGGTTATTAAAAACTTCCAACATCCAGGTTAAACGTTGCGCTGCACAGTAGCACTGTTGCACTCCATCCCCACATAATAAAAACGAAGCGTAATATTTCTGGTTTATGCCTTTCTGTCAAGAAAAGTTTGTAGCTGGTCTTTAATGATGCAAGCCTTCAGCATGAGCCCTCATGCTGCGGCAAACAGTTTGTAATGAGTGTCTCATCGGTGCGAAACCACCACAATTAATTTTGTCGACACAGCACATCCTCTTCACTGTTGAGTAGAAGGTAGCAAGGCTATCTATCCTCTTCCTCGTATTTCTTGATCCAGAGACTAAGAATAGTATTCTCTAAAACAAAAAAAAAGTAATATTAGGTATTTATAACAAAATACTAAAGTGATTTAATTTTTTATATAATTTAATAATATGTATTTAATATACCATCACGCCTGTATTCTCCGAAGGGTTAGGCAGAGGTGTACCAATGTACACCCACAGTTCGCCGGTATATTTAGGTCCCATGTAATAGGGGGCGAGCTTATTGCCATTAACCGGGCACAATTCCAAACTCCGAGCTGCTACTGAGAATTTCATAGAAAAACCCAATAACACTTTTTGCTCGACCTGGGAATCGAACCCGGGACCCCTTGCACAGCAGTCGCACTTGCGACAACGACCAACGCGGCAGTAATATAACAATATCATTTTAATTTATTAAAACTATTCATTTATAAATTCCATAATAAACACATTTTTTGGCGTCATTATAGATTTAAAAATCAATAATAAGAATTAATTGAAATGCCACCAAATAATCTTAGGTTAAAATTTCAAATAAAAGTTTAATTTACAATTCGTTAATATAATACTCACATTCAGTCAAGATTCATCCTACTACTATTATAAAGGCGAAAGTTTGTATGTATGGATGTATGGATGGATGTTTGTTACTCTTTCACGCTTAAACGGCTGAATGGATCTGGATGAAATTTGGCACAAAGATAGATTATAGTCTGGAATAACACATAGGCTACTTTTTATCCCGGGAAAATGTACGGTACCCGTAGGATAACACATCAACTGTGACGCGGACGAAGTCGCGGGCAGAAGCTAGTAAGATATAAATTGGGACCACTTTTATGCAGCCCAATAATATTCGCCATCGCCTCAGTAATATTATTTGGCTGCGTTATAATAATCACAATATCGTTATCTATTAAAACACTAGTCACAAACCAACAACTACAACCAAACGACAACGCTAATTCCGATCCTCACAGAAATCTAAATTCTTTATTAGTTTTCTATGACTACCCTTTTAACTTTACAAAATGTGTGAACAAAGCGAACAAGATAAAGAATATTATATTTCTGTCCATTTCTTCAAATTGAGTAAAAACAAAAAGACAAAATGTGAAATTCGAACTCGCGGCTCACTGATTCACGCATTTGACTGGACGAGCTTACCGCTAGGTCATCTTGACTCATGTAGAAACGTTGAAATTATGAACTACATTCAAAACGATGATACATGTGTCTATTCTTGAAAGTAAAAGGTCGTCAGTCAAACTAAACGTTATAACTAAAACTCGACTACAAAAATTTCGCGTTCTAAAAAGTATGAAGCAAGAAAACATTCCCATCTGAAAGCCGTGGTCGTATGCTACGACGAAGTGGCGGACTTCAGTTTGTCGATGTTTTTTAGAAGAATATTGTATTTATCTGTATTTTATTATCTAGTTTAAAACTATATTTCTTTTTCAACCAAAATTATAAAGCAATGGAATATGGTGTTAAGCATTCATATATCGTTGGTGAAGAGTGTAAATCGTATTTTTTTTACTAATGTAGGATTATTAGACTATTTTTTTAAAATTTGTATGTTTCTCTTTCTCTGTCTCTAGGCGCATGACGCAGGTCACAAAGGTCAGCTGTGTGCGGCGAGTGCGGACAGACACCCCGCGGACACGCCACGAGGACGCGGTGCTCATGCCATTCGAGAACTTTGCGGCCTTATCGTCCATTCATCCGAATCCCGAAAAATAAAACGGAGGATTATGCGAGTTGAACGGGAAATCAAAAGAAAGAAAAAAACCGCTTGCAAAAGATGTTCAGAAAAATTAAAGAAACTGTAAGATGCAAAATACTTATGTTAATTAGGGGATGACACTCGGCAATGGGACTTCATTGCTATATAGCTAAGGCTAATTATAATATAAGGCTAATTTTAAAACATATTTATACAGGGTTATTTTGCAACCACCATCCAGGAATGATTTAGAGTCGATAACCTTATCAATTAATGAAATAAAAAAAAATACATGATTTTCACCATTGTGCGCTACTAAAATCACAACGTGTGGAATAAATACAGTTCAACAATAGGTTGTTGAACTGCTGCATTTTCGCTTCCGTATTCCGGTCAATCATCATCGCACGACATAGCGACTTTTTATTCTAATGCAGAGTATTATGAGATGGTCAGGTGCTATCTTTTAAGTGGCGAAAGTTTAAATGGTGCGCAAAGAATGTACCGTACAGAAAGTTTACCGCGTTTACAAAGACGAGGAATTAATTCGCGAGTGCCTAATAGACAAACAATTTTATCGGCAAATCAGAGGTTGTTAGATTATGGGCAGTTTACCACACCAGCCCATGCTACAAGTCGTGGCGGTCATAACGTAATAATACCAGCAGTCGAAAATTTTGTAAGTTTAATTATTGTAAATAGCTAGTTGATTCCAATTTTTAAATACGCCATAATAAACACCAGTAAAGGAGAGTGGGCAAAAATGTATGGGAGCTGGTCTACCTACTCAACAGTGATGTAACATACGTCGTTGAATAGGTAATTGTGTGTACTCCATTTTGTTATATGGCCGTTAAGTTGTAGGTAATGGGGTTCTTGAGATATTTCCCAAAAACAAGCTAAAGCAAAATAATTTCGCCGAATAGAACAATAATGCAATTTTTCATTAACTATGGCTACATAAGTGATCAGCGACCGTGTCGAACTTAGGGGAATTGGTAAACCACGCCTCCCGACGCGTGCGCTTTGTTGGAAAAAGAGCGAGCTTTAAATATTATGGCTTATTTGGCATATTTAATATTGGCTGAAACGATAATGGACACAATGATCGCTGAGTGCACATCCCACATCTCAAGTCAAGATACTTGATCTTCTTGTCATTCTCGGCCTTCACGAGGTTCACGTCATTGTTGACATAACAGTCCCATGTCAACAATCATTGCGCGCTTGTCTACGTGATCCACCACCATTATATCAGGCTTACTAGCTACAATAGTCCTGTCAGTGATGATAGATTGGTCCCAGTACAATGTGACATTGCTATTTTCGAGAACGGGGTCGGCACATACCCATAGTTCGGTACTTCCGATTCTACAAGGCGGTATTTTAGAGCAAGTTGCTGATGAATGATCCTGGCCACAAGGTTGTGCCTATACAAGTACTCTGCGCTAGCTAGATGAGAACACCTAGAGATAATGTGGCGGATGAGCCAGTGGCATGCCCGACAAATGTCAACCGTGCCATCCTTCACAATAAATCTCCGGTAGTTATTCGTTATTGTATAGGTCACCGAAGCGAAGGCAGAATACGGACGCTAAGAAATCTACATCGGGCCAATGCAAGGCCCGGAAAAAGCGTCCGTGAAGCTCTTTACTCTGCCATACCTCCTCGCGATCTTCAGCACTACTGATTTGCTCCAGTTTTATTTAGCCAAGGAGAGCGGGGTGAGGCCCTTATGCACTGCCATGCCATGCACCATCTTGGTGCATTCCTACGTCGGTTAAAAGGAAAAAGTCCCTGAGACTGCATATCTCGCGGTTGTAGAAAGTCTTAGCATTTAAGAAGCCACGACCTCTACACTTCCGCGGAATATTCAGTCTCATTACCGATGACCGTGGGTGATGCATTCGATATGCCGTTAACAATGTACGGACCCTCCCATTCAGGGCATTGAGTTCCGATAGAGTCCATTTTAGTATGCCAAAAGAGTTCATCAATACCGGCATGACCCACCCGTTGAAGGCAACCCTGCTTCCGCCTGATAAAAGACTATTAAATACTTTTTTCAGGCGGCCAAAGAAGCGCTCCTTCAACGATTGCTTCACGACAACAGTATTGATGCCCAACGCTTCCGACATACCCAAATACTTATTGGTCTCCGTTAAAGAAAGGGATCTAAGGTTTATGGATCCCGAGAGTTAAACTCCCTCGGACTCCACAATCTCCCTTCGCTTGACATACATGACCGCACATTTGTCTAAACCAAATTCCATCCTGATGGCGCTACTAAAAGTTCATGTAACCTTCAGTACAGCTACATCAGTCATAATTATTATTATTGATGTGTTGTCTAATGTGATTACCAATCGGGATAACTAGAAAAAAGAACTTTTTGAAAATAGCAAACTGTTGTTCCTAAAGTGTAATCAGTTAAACAGCTGAGTGATTAAGACATGTGACGACTTCATGATCTTAAAACAGTAAGGCAGCGGCGCTTATATAGCTATAGTTAATGAAGATTTGCACTAATATTCCATTCAGCGAAATTAATTTGCTTTAACTTGTTTTTGGGAAATATCTCAAGAACCCCATTACCTACAACTTAACGGCCATATAACAAAATGGAGAACACACAATTATCTATTCAACGACGTATGTTACATCACTGTTGAGTAGGTAGACCAGGTTGCCCACTCTCCAATTTTATTATGTCGGTCCTTAGCCTTTTACGGATATTTTGCCGACGTGCTCTCGTCGCCGTCGGTGTTCCAGCTATTTCAGCAATCGACGGCTTGGCACGTGACGATTGTAAGAGACCGGACGGAATGTCTTTATTCCCTTGGAAGATGGGTATGCCTTTAGTGTGGGACGCTACGAGCGTCGATACTCTTGCGCCATCCCATCTTCCTAGTTCTGCGTGCTGTGCTGGCGCTGCCGCTGCGGCTGCAGAAAACCTCAAACGGCGTAAGTATGCTTCCCTCATTGGTAACTATATTTTCGAGCCGTTTAGAGTGGAAACCCTCGGGCCGTGGGATCTATGAGCCCATACCCTTTTTAAAGATCAGTCCAAACGGTTGGTTGACGCTTCTCGTGACCCAAAGGCTGGCTTTTACCTTGGCCAGAGGTTAAGGATTGCCATCCAACGTGGCAATGCCGCCAGTCTTTTGGGCACTTTTCCGGTTGACGGCGATGTGGAGGAATTTTTGGATGCTTTACAGATTTAGTTTCTCTTTTTTATTATTATTATTAAGGTATCTTTTTACTTTATTTAAAGGTTGTAAATAAATTATTTTACTAGTTGTGAAAAATTAAAATTCCATAATTGAAAAAAAAAAAGCAAATCTATGGGGGAGTACTATGCCTAACAGATAATAAAAGACTATTCGACTGATCTTGCTACTTTTAATTACCTGGCTCTCTATTTTGGACAACTGATTAGATTACATTTTTACAAATACAGCCTTACTTATAAAAATAACGCTAAATAATACTTAGCGACTTATCAATTGATTAACTCTCAAATCCTTGACTAAAAATCAATTATTTTTCACATAGCAACAACTTTCAACGGTGTCTCAGGTGAAAAATCTTAACTATAAACGTTAATCAGCGTTGAGATGTTGCCTTAGTGACAGAAAATTTAAACAGCGGCGACCCGTTGTTTAAGTATAGTTAGTATAGTTCGGAAGTAAGATGGCGGGCTACAATCAGCTGTGACGATGACATTTTTGGTCTATGGATTCTATTGTAAATTTTGACAATTATGCTCAATTGTTTGTTCGATTTCGTTCTTTAGTCGAATAATTTGGTCATGCTCTATGCTGACCGTCTAAGTGTTGGCAGATTAAAATAGTGTTTCATCGTTCAGTCAGTCACATAAGAGGTAGCTAAGTATGAATTAGTGTTATTTTTATAAGTAAGGCACTTAATCATTTAAATCTTGTACATTATTTTAATTAGTAATTAATATAATTATTAATTTTGTAGCAAATGGGAAAATCAAAATTACCCTTACCGACCATGTCTTCGTAGAAAAGTATTTGGGTAAATGTTTTTTATTCTATTTGTCTCGTCAAGTCATGGCTTTAATTCACAAAGGGGGATAATGGAATACATGTCATCAAAGTGGAAGTATTTTATTACATATTAAAGTATAACAAACATTGTATCAAAAAAAAAGAATGTAATTAAAAAGCGTTTATTATGTACCTACATGTAACACTAAAATCTAACTAAAATCTAATTACAACTATTTAACTCTTGTCCGTTGCCGTAGTCGGGTTATATGTCCTGTTATTGTAGTCAGTAATTACAATTACTTGTAACACTAAAGTCTAACTAAAATCTAATTACAACTATTAAGCTATTGTCATTCTAGGTTTGCATGAGACATGTTGAAAAATGTGGCGAGTCGTTCATTGGACCTAATTACAAGTATTATATACAATAATATCCTGCTTCGCCGTAGTCGAGTTATAGGTCCGGTTATTGTAGTCAGTAATCACAATTTTGTTCAACACTAAAGCCACACTAAAATCGAATTACAACTATTTTGCTATTGTCGTTCTAGGTTTTCATGAGACATGTTGAAAAATGTGGCGTGGCGAGTCGTTCATTGGATCTAATTACAAGTTATAGTGCCAATCCCACATACAACTCCCTGCACTGTCAGACTACGTCGCTTACCGGCATGGCTACGCGACTAAGTCCGGTCGGCTCCGCCTGTGCGAGCACGATAGCGCATGCCAGTTAGTCACGATCGCCCGCTACTCGCGCATGCGTCCGCCTCGCTCTTTCCGGCGTAATCTTGTGCCTTGTACCGTTGTATATTAAATATTGTTAAATAGTTCGGAGTGTTTCCTTTTCAATAATACCCCGACTATAAAGTATTATATACAATAATATCCTGCTTCGCCGTAGTCGGGTTATAGGTCCGGTTATTGTAGTCGGTAATCACAATTTTGTGCAACACTAAAGCCACACTAAAATCTAATTACAAATATTTATTTGAGACATGTTGAAAAATGTGGCGTGGCGAGTCCTTCATTGGATCTATATACAAGTATTATATACAATAATATCCTGCTTCGCCGTAGTCGGGTTATAGGTCCGGTTATTGTAGTCGGTAATCACAATTTTGTGCAACACTAAAGCCACACTAAAATCTAATTACAACTATTTAGCTATTGTCGTTCTAGGTTTGCATGAGACATGTTGAAAAATGTGGCGTGGCGAGTCGTTCATTGGATCTAATTACAAGTATTATATACAATAATATCCTGCATCGCCATAGTCGGGTTATAGGTCCGGTTATTGTAGTCGGTAATCACAATTTTGTGCTACACTAAAGTCTCACTAAAATCTAATTACAACTATTTAGCTATTGTCGTTCTATGTTTGCATGAGACATGTTGAAAAATGTGGCGTGGCGAGTCGTTCATTGGATCTAATTACAAGTATTATGTACAATAATATTCTGCTTCGCCGTAGTCAGGTTATAGGTCCGATTATTATAGTCAGTAATCACAATTTTGTGCAACACTAAAGTCACACTAAAATCAAATTACAACTATTAAGCTATCGTCGTTCTAGATTTGCATGAGACATGTTGAAAAATTTGGCGTGGCGAGTCGTTCATTGGATCTAATTACAAGTATTATGTACAATAATATCCTGCTTCGCCGTAGTCGGGTTATAGGTCCGATTATTATAGTCAGTAATCACAATTTTGTGCAACACTAAAGTCACACTAAAATCTAATTACAACTATTTAGCTATTGTCGTTCTAGATTTGCATGAGACACGTTGAAAAATGTGGCGTGGCGAGTCGTTCATTGAATCTAATTACAAGTTATAGTGCCAATCCCACATACAACTCCCTGCACTGTCAGACTACGTCGCTTACCGGCACGGCTACGTGACTAAGTCCGGTCGGCTCCGCCTGTGCGAGCACCACAGCGCATGCCAGTTAGTCACGATCGCCCGCTATTTGCGCACGCGTCCGCCTCGCTCTTTCCGGCGTAATCTTGTGCCTTGTTGCGTTGTATATTAATTATTGTTTAATAGTTCGGAGTGTTCCCTTTTCAATAATACCCCGACTATAAAGTATTCTATACAATAATATCCTGCTTCGCCGTAGTCGGGTTATAGGTCCGGTTATTGTAGTCGGTAATCACAATTTTGTGCAACACTAAAGTCACACTAAAATCTAATTAAAGCTATTTAGCTATTGTCGTTCTAGGTTTGCATGAGACATGTTGAAAAATGTGGCGTGGCGAGTCGTTCATTGGATCTAATTACAAGTATTATACTCAATAATATCCTGCATCGCCGTAGTCGGGTTATAGGTCCGGTTATTGTAGTCAGTAATCACAATTTTGTGCAACACTAAAATCGCACTAAAATCTAATTACAACTATTTAGCTATTGTCGTTCTATGTTTGCATGAGACATGGCGAAAAATGTGGCGTGGCGAGTCGTTCATTGGATCTAATTACAAGTATTATGTACAATAATATCCTGCTTCGCTGTAGTCGGGTTATAGGTCCGATTATTATAATCAGTAATCACAATTTTGTGCAACACTAAAGTCACACTTAAATCTAATTAAAGCTATTTAGCTATTGTCGTTCTAGATTTGCATGAGACATGTTGAAAAATGTGGCGTGGCGAGTCGTTCATTGGATCTAATTACAAGTATTATGTACAATAATATCCTGCTTCGCTGTAGTCGGGTTATAGGTCCGATTATTATAATCAGTAATCACAATTTTGTGCAACACTAAAGTCACACTAAAATCTAATTAAAGCTATTTAGCTATTGTCGTTCTAGGTTTGCATGAGACATGTTGAAAAATGTGGCGTGGCGAGTCGTTCATTGGATCTAATTACAAGTATTATATACAATAATATCCTGCATCGCCGTAGTTGGGTTATAGGTCCGGTTATTGTAGTCAGTAATCACAATTTTGTGCAACACTAAAGTCACACTAAAATCTAATTACAACTATTTAGCTATTGTCGTTCTAGATTTGCATGAGACATGTTGAAAAATGTGGCGAGTCGTTCATTGGATCTAATTACAAGTTATAGTGCCAATCCCACATACAACTCCCTGCACTGTCAGACTACGTCGCTTACCGGCACGGCTACGTGACTAAGTCCGGTCGGCTCCGCCTGTGCGAGCACCACAGCGCATGCCAGTTAGTCGCGATCGCCCGATACTCGCGCACGCGTCCGCCTCGCTCTTTCCGGCGTAATCTTGTGCCTTGTACCGTTGTATATTAATTATTGTTAAATAGTTCGGAGTGTTTCCTTTTCAATAATACCCCGACTATAAAGTATTCTATACAATAATATCCTGCTTCGCCGTAGTCGGGTTATAGGTCCAGTTATTGTAGTCGGTAATCACAATTTTGTGCAACACTAAAGTCACACTTAAATCTAATTAAAGCTATTTAGCTATTGTCGTTCTAGATTTGCATGAGACATGTTGAAAAATGTGGCAGGGCGAGTCGTTCATTGGATCTAATTACAAGTTATAGTGCCAATCCCACATACAACTCCCTGCACTGTCAGACTACGTCGCTTACCGGCACGGCTACGTGACTAAGTCCGGTCGGCTCCGCCTGTGCGAGCACCACAGCGCATGCCAGTTAGTCACGATCGCCCGATACTCGCGCACGCGTCCGCCTCGCTCTTTTCGGCGTAATCTTGTGCCTTGTACCGTTGTATATTAATTATTGTTAAATAGTTTGGAGTGTTTCCTTTTCAATAATACCCCGACTATAAAGTTTTCTATACAATAATATCCTGCTTCGCCGTAGTCGGGTTATAGGTCCAGTTATTGTAGTCGGTAATCACAATTTTGTGCAACACTAAAGTCACACTAAAATCTAATTACAACTATTTAGCTATTGTCGTTCTAGATTTGCATGAGACATGTTGAAAAATGTGGCGTGGCGAGTCGTTCATTGGATCTAATTACAAGTTATAGTGCCAATCCCACATACAACTCCCTGCACTGTCAGACTACGTCGCTTACCGGCACGGCGACGTGACTAAGTCCGGTCGGCTCCGCCTGTGCGAGCACGACAGCGCATGCCAGTTAGTCACGATCGCCCGCTACTCGCGCACGCGTCCGCCTCGCTCTTTCCGGCGTAATCTTGTGCCTTGTTGCGTTGTATATTAATTATTGTTTAATAGTTCGGAGTGTTCCCTTTTCAATAATACCCCGACTATAAAGTATTCTATACAATAATATCCTGCTTCGCCGTAGTCGGGTTATAGGTCCGGTTATTGTAGTCGGTAATCACAATTTTGTGCAACACTAAAGTCACACTAAAATCTAATTAAAGCTATTTAGCTATTGTCGTTCTAGGTTTGCATGAGACATGTTGAAAAATGTGGCGTGGCGAGTCGTTCATTGGATCTAATTACAAGTATTATATACAATAATATCCTGCATCGCCGTAGTCGGGTTATAGGTCCGGTTATTGTAGTCAGTAATCACAATTTTGTGCAACACTAAAGTCACACTAAAATCTAATTACAGCTATTTAGCTATTGTCGTTCTAGGTTTGCATGAGACATGTTGAAAAATGTGGCGTGGCGAGTCGTTCATTGGATCTAATTACAAGTATTATGTACAATAATATCCTGCTTCGCTGTAGTCGGGTTATAGGTCCGATTATTATAATCAGTAATCACAATTTTGTGCAACACTAAAGTCACACTTAAATCTAATTAAAGCTATTTAGCTATTGTCGTTCTAGATTTGCATGAGACATGTTGAAAAATGTGGCAGGGCGAGTCGTTCATTGGATCTAATTACAAGTTATAGTGCCAATCCCACATACAACTCCCTGCACTGTCAGACTACGTCGCTTACCGGCACGGCTACGTGACTAAGTCCGGTCGGCTCCGCCTGTGCGAGCACCACAGCGCATGCCAGTTAGTCACGATCGCCCGATACTCGCGCACGCGTCCGCCTCGCTCTTTTCGGCGTAATCTTGTGCCTTGTACCGTTGTATATTAATTATTGTTAAATAGTTTGGAGTGTTTCCTTTTCAATAATACCCCGACTATAAAGTTTTCTATACAATAATATCCTGCTTCGCCGTAGTCGGGTTATAGGTCCAGTTATTGTAGTCGGTAATCACAATTTTGTGCAACACTAAAGTCACACTAAAATCTAATTACAACTATTTAGCTATTGTCGTTCTAGATTTGCATGAGACATGTTGAAAAATGTGGCGTGGCGAGTCGTTCATTGGATCTAATTACAAGTTATAGTGCCAATCCCACATACAACTCCCTGCACTGTCAGACTACGTCGCTTACCGGCACGGCGACGTGACTAAGTCCGGTCGGCTCCGCCTGTGCGAGCACGACAGCGCATGCCAGTTAGTCACGATCGCCCGCTACTCGCGCACGCGTCCGCCTCGCTCTTTCCGGCGTAATCTTGTGCCTTGTTGCGTTGTATATTAATTATTGTTTAATAGTTCGGAGTGTTCCCTTTTCAATAATACCCCGACTATAAAGTATTCTATACAATAATATCCTGCTTCGCCGTAGTCGGGTTATAGGTCCGGTTATTGTAGTCGGTAATCACAATTTTGTGCAACACTAAAGTCACACTAAAATCTAATTAAAGCTATTTAGCTATTGTCGTTCTAGGTTTGCATGAGACATGTTGAAAAATGTGGCGTGGCGAGTCGTTCATTGGATCTAATTACAAGTATTATATACAATAATATCCTGCATCGCCGTAGTCGGGTTATAGGTCCGGTTATTGTAGTCAGTAATCACAATTTTGTGCAACACTAAAGTCACACTAAAATCTAATTACAGCTATTTAGCTATTGTCGTTCTAGGTTTGCATGAGACATGTTGAAAAATGTGGCGTGGCGAGTCGTTCATTGGATCTAATTACAAGTATTATGTACAATAATATCCTGCTTCGCTGTAGTCGGGTTATAGGTCCGATTATTATAATCAGTAATCACAATTTTGTGCAACACTAAAGTCACACTTAAATCTAATTAAAGCTATTTAGCTATTGTCGTTCTAGATTTGCATGAGACATGTTGAAAAATGTGGCGTGGCGAGCCGTTCATTGGATCTAATTACAAGTATTATGTACAATAATATCCTGCTTCGCTGTAGTCGGGTTATAGATCCGATTATTATAATCAGTAATCACAATTTTGTGCAACACTAAAGTCACACTAAAATCTAATTAAAGCTATTTAGCTATTGTCGTTCTAGGTTTGCATGAGACATGTTGAAAAATGTGGCGTGGCGAGTCGTTCATTGGATCTAATTACAAGTTATAGTGCCAATCCCACATACAACTCCCTGCACTGTCAGACTACGTCGCTTACCGGCACGGCTACGTGACTAAGTCCGGTCGGCTCCGCCTGTGCGAGCACCACAGCGCATGCCAGTTAGTCACGATCGCCCGATACTAGCGCACGCGTCCGCCTCGCTCTTTCCGGCGTAATCTTGTGCCTTGTACCGTTGTATATTAATTATTGTTAAATAGTTCGGAGTGTTTCCTTTTCAATAATACCCCGACTATAAAGTTTTCTATACAATAATATCCTGCTTCGCCGTAGTCGGGTTATAGGTCCAGTTATTGTAGTCGGTAATCACAATTTTGTGCAACACTAAAGTCACACTAAAATCTAATTAAAGCTATTTAGCTATTGTCGTTCTAGGTTTGCATGAGACATAATGAAAAATGTGGCGTGGCGAGTCGTTCATTGGATCTAATTACAAGTATTATATACAATAATATCCTGGATCGCCGTAGTCGGGTTATAGGTCCGGTTATTGTAGTCAGTAATCACAATTTTGTGCAACACTAAAGTCACACTAAAATCTAATTACAACTATTTAGCTATTGTCGTTCTAGATTTGCATGAGACATGTTGAAAAATGTGGCGTGGCGAGTCGTTCATTGGATCTAATTACAAGTATTATGTACAATAATATCCTGCCTCGCCGTAGTCGGGTTATAGGTCCGATTATTATAATCAGTAATCACAATTTTGTGCAACACTAAAGTCACACTAAAATCTAATTACAACTATTTAGCTATTGTCGTTCTAGATTTTCATGAGATATGTTGAAAAATTTGGCGTAGCGAGTCGTTCATTGGATCTAATTACAAGTTATAGTGCCAATCCCACATACAACTCCCTGCACTGTCAGACTACGTCGCTTACCGGCACGGCGACGTGACTAAGTCCGGTCGGCTCCGCCTGTGCGAGCACGACAGCGCATGCCAGTTAGTCACGATCGCCCGCTACTCGCGCACGCGTCCGCCTCGCTCTTTCCGGCGTAATCTTGTGCCTTGTTGCGTTGTATATTAATTATTGTTTAATAGTTCGGAGTGTTCCCTTTTCAATAATACCCCGACTATAAAGTATTCTATACAATAATATCCTGCTTCGCCGTAGTCGGGTTATAGGTCCGGTTATTGTAGTCGGTAATCACAATTTTGTGCAACACTAAAGTCACACTAAAATCTAATTAAAGCTATTTAGCTATTGTCGTTCTAGGTTTGCATGAGACATGTTGAAAAATGTGGCGTGGCGAGTCGTTCATTGGATCTAATTACAAGTATTATATACAGTAATATCCTGCATCGCCGTAGTCGGGTTATAGGTCCGGTTATTGTAGTCAGTAATCACAATTTTGTGCAACACTAAAATCACACTAAAATCTAATTACAACTATTTAGCTATTGTCGTTCTATGTTTGCATGGGACATGGCGAAAAATGTGGCGTGGCGAGTCGTTCATTGGATCTAATTACAAGTATTATGTACAATAATATCCTGCTTCGCTGTAGTCGGGTTATAGGTCCGATTATTATAATCAGTAATCACAATTTTGTGCAACACTAAAGTCACACTTAAATCTAATTAAAGCTATTTAGCTATTGTCGTTCTAGATTTGCATGAGACATGTTGAAAAATGTGGCGTGGCGAGTCGTTCATTGGATCTAATTACAAGTATTATGTACAATAATATCCTGCTTCGCTGTAGTCGGGTTATAGGTCCGATTATTATAATCAGTAATCACAATTTTGTGCAACACTA
This sequence comes from Caradrina clavipalpis, assembly GCA_932526535.1. Classification (NCBI taxonomy): domain Eukaryota; kingdom Metazoa; phylum Arthropoda; class Insecta; order Lepidoptera; family Noctuidae; genus Caradrina; species Caradrina clavipalpis. The sequence goes on from OW052087.1 coordinate 3,059,899, forward strand.
AAGTCACACTAAAATCTAATTAAAGCTATTTAGCTATTGTCGTTCTAGGTTTGCATGAGACATGTTGAAAAATGTGGCGTGGCGAGTCGTTCATTGGATCTAATTACAAGTATTATGTACAATAATATCCTGCTTCGCCGTAGTCGGGTTATAGGTCCGATTATTATAATCAGTAATCACAATTTTGTGCAACACTAAAGTCACACTAAAATCTAATTACAACTATTTAGCTATTGTCGTTCTAGATTTTCATGAGATATGTTGAAAAATTTGGCGTAGCGAGTCGTTCATTGGATCTAATTACAAGTTATAGTGCCAATCCCACATACAACTCCCTGCACTGTCAGACTACGTCGCTTACCGGCACGGCGACGTGACTAAGTCCGGTCGGCTCCGCCTGTGCCAGCACGACAGCGCATGCCAGTTAGTCACGATCGCCCGCTACTCGCGCACGCGTCCGCCTCGCTCTTTCCGGCGTAATCTTGTGCCTTGTTGCGTTGTATATTAATTATTGTTTAATAGTTCGGAGTGTTTCCTTTTCAATAATACCCCGACTATAAAGTATTCTATACAATAATATCCTGCTTCGCTGTAGTCGGGTTATAGGTCCGGTAATTGTAGTCGGTAATCACAATTTTGTGCAACACTAAAGTCACACTAAAATCTAATTACAGCTATTTAGCTATTGTCGTTCTAGGTTTGCATGAGACATGTTGAAAAATGTGGCGTGGCGAGTCGTTCATTGGATCTAATTACAAGTATTATGTACAACAATATCCTGCATCGCCGTAGTTGGGTTATAGGTCCGGTTATTGTATTCGGTAATCACAATTTTGTGCAACACTAAAGTCACACTAAAATATAATTACAACTATTTAGCTATTGTCGTTCTATGTTTGCATGAGACATGTTGAAAAATGTGGCGTGGCGAGTCGTTCATTGGATCTAATTACAAGTATTATATACAGTAATATCCTGCTTCGCTGTAGTCGGGTTATAGGTCCGATTATTATAATCAGTAATCACAATTTTGTGCAACACTAAAGTCACACTAAAATCTAATTAAAGCTATTTAGCTATTGTCGTTCTAGGTTTGCATGAGACATGTTGAAAAATGTGGCGTGGCGAGTCGTTCATTGGATCTAATTACAAGTATTATATACAATAATATCCTGCATCGCCGTAGTCGGGTTATAGGTCCGGTTATTGTAGTCAGTAATCACAATTTTGTGCAACACTAAAGTCACTTTAAAATCTAATTACAACTATTTAGCTATTGTCGTTCTATGTTTGCATGAGACATGTTGAAAAATGTGGCGTGGCGAGTCGTTGATTGGATCTAATTACAAGTATTATGTACAATAATATCCTGCTTCGCTGTAGTCGGGTTATAGGTCCGATTATTATAATCAGTAATCACAATTTTGTGCAACACTAAAGTCACACTAAAATCTAATTAAAGCTATTTAGCTATTGTCGTTCTAGATTTGCGTGAGACATGTTGAAAAATGTAGCGTGGCGAGTCGTTCATTGGATCTAATTACAAGTATTATTTACAATAATCTCCTGCTTCGCCGTAGTCGGGTTATAGGTCCGATTGTTATAGTCAGTAATCACAATTTTGTGCAACACTAAAGTCACACTAAAATCTAATTACAACTATTTAGCTATTGTCGTTCTAGATTTGCATTAGACATGTTGAAAAATGTGGCGTGGCGAGTCGTTCATTGGATCTAATTACAAGTTATAGTGCCAATCCCACATACAACTCCCTGCACTGTCAGACTACGTCGCTTACCGGCACGGCTACGTGACTAAGTCCGGTCGGCTCCGCCTGTGCGAGCACCACAGCGCATGCCAGTTAGTCACGATCGCCCGATACTCGCGCACGCGTCCGCCTCGCTCTTTCCGGCGTAATCTTGTGCCTTGTACCGTTGTATATTAATTATCGTTAAATAGTTCGGAGTGTTTCCTTTTCAATAATACCCCGACTATAAAGTTTTCTATACAATAATATCCTGCTTCGCCGTAGTCGGGTTATAGGTCCAGTTATTGTAGTCGGTAATCACAATTTTGTGCAACACTAAAGTCACACTAAAATCTAATTAAAGCTATTTAGCTATTGTCGTTCTAGGTTTGCATGAGACATGTTGAAAAATGTGGCGTGGCGAGTCGTTCATTGGATCTAATTACAAGTATTATATACAGTAATATCCTGCTTCGCTGTAGTCGGGTTATAGGTCCGATTATTATAATCAGTAATCACAATTTTGTGCAACACTAAAGTCACACTAAAATCTAATTACAACTATTTAGCTATTGTCGTTCTAGATTTGCATGAGACATGTTGAAAAATGTGGCGTGGTAAGTCGTTCATTGGATCTAATTACAAGTTATAGTGCCAATCCCACATACAACTCCCTGCACTGTCAGACTACGTCGCTTACCGGCACGGCTACGTGACTAAGTCCGGTCGGCTCCGCCTGTGCGAGCACCACAGCGCATGCCAGTTAGTCACGATCGCCCGATACTCGCGCACGCGTCCGCCTCGCTCTTTCCGGCGTAATCTTGTGCCTTGTTGCGTTGTATATTAATTATTGTTTAATAGTTCGGAGTGTTTCCTTTTCAATAATACCCCGACTATAAAGTATTCTATACAATAATATCCTGCTTCGCCGTAGTCGGGTTATAGGTCCGGTTATTGTATTCGGTAATCACAATTTTGTGCAACACTAAAGTCACACTAAAATATAATTACAACTATTTAGCTATTGTCGTTCTATGTTTGCATGAGACATGTTGAAAAATGTGGCGTGGCGAGTCGTTCATTGGATCTAATTACAAGTATTATTTACAATAATCTCCTGCTTCGCCGTAGTCGGGTTATAGGTCCGATTGTTATAGTCAGTAATCACAATTTTGTGCAACACTAAAGTCACACTAAAATCTAATTACAACTATTTAGCTATTGTCGTTCTAGATTTGCATGAGACATGTTGAAAAATGTGGCGTGGCGAGTCGTTCATTGGATCTAATTACAAGTTATAGTGCCAATCCCACATACAACTCCCTGCACTGTCAGACTACGTCGCTTACCGGCACGGCTACGTGACTAAGTCCGGTCGGCTCCGCCTGTGCGAGCACCACAGCGCATGCCAGGTAGTTACGATCGCCCGATACTCGCGCACGCGTCCGCCTCGCTCTTTCCGGCGTAATCTTGTGCCTTGTACCGTTGTATATTAATTATTGTTAAATAGTTCGGAGTGTTTCCTTTTCAATAATACCCCGACTATAAAGTTTTCTATACAGTAATATCCTGCTTCGCCGTAGTCGGGTTATAGGTCCAGTTATTGTAGTCGGTAATCACAATTTTGTGCAACACTAAAGTCACACTAAAATCTAATTAAAGCTATTTAGCTATTGTCGTTCTAGGTTTGCATGAGACATGTTGAAAAATGTGGCGTGGCGAGTCGTTCATTGGATCTAATTACAAGTATTATGTACAATAATATCCTGCTTCGCCGTAGTCGGGTTATAGGTCCAGTTATTGTAGTCGGTAATCACAATTTTGTGCAACACTAAAGTCACACTAAAATCTAATTAAAGCTATTTAGCTATTGTCGTTCTAGGTTTGCATGAGACATGTTGAAAAATGTGGCGTGGCGAGTCGTTCATTGGATCTAATTACAAGTATTATATACAGTAATATCCTGCATCGCCGTAGTCGGGTTATAGGTCCGGTTATTGTAGTCAGTAATCACAATTTTGTGCAACACTAAAATCACACTAAAATCTAATTACAACTATTTAGCTATTGTCGTTCTATGTTTGCATGGGACATGGCGAAAAATGTGGCGTGGCGAGTCGTTCATTGGATCTAATTACAAGTATTATGTACAATAATATCCTGCTTCGCTGTAGTCGGGTTATAGGTCCGATTATTATAATCAGTAATCACAATTTTGTGCAACACTAAAGTCACACTTAAATCTAATTAAAGCTATTTAGCTATTGTCGTTCTAGATTTGCATGAGACATGTTGAAAAATGTGGCGTGGCGAGTCGTTCATTGGATCTAATTACAAGTATTATGTACAATAATATCCTGCTTCGCTGTAGTCGGGTTATAGGTCCGATTATTATAATCAGTAATCACAATTTTGTGCAACACTAAAGTCACACTAAAATCTAATTAAAGCTATTTAGCTATTGTCGTTCTAGGTTTGCATGAGACATGTTGAAAAATGTGGCGTGGCGAGTCGTTCATTGGATCTAATTACAAGTTATAGTGCCAATCCCACATACAACTCCCTGCACTGTCAGACTACGTCGCTTACCGGCACGGCTACGTGACTAAGTCCGGTCGGCTCCGCCTGTGCGAGCACCACAGCGCATGCCAGTTAGTTACGATCGCCCGATACTCGCGCACGCGTCCGCCTCGCTCTTTCCGGCGTAATCTTGTGCCTTGTACCGTTGTATATTAATTATTGTTAAATAGTTCGGAGTGTTTCCTTTTCAATAATACCCCGACTATAAAGTTTTCTATACAGTAATATCCTGCTTCGCCGTAGTCGGGTTATAGGTCCAGTTATTGTAGTCGGTAATCACAATTTTGTGCAACACTAAAGTCACACTAAAATCTAATTAAAGCTATTTAGCTATTGTCGTTCTAGGTTTGCATGAGACATGTTGAAAAATGTGGCGTGGCGAGTCGTTCATTGGATCTAATTACAAGTATTATGTACAATAATATCCTGCTTCGCCGTAGTCGGGTTATAGGTCCAGTTATTGTAGTCGGTAATCACAATTTTGTGCAACACTAAAGTCACACTAAAATCTAATTAAAGCTATTTAGCTATTGTCGTTCTAGGTTTGCATGAGACATGTTGAAAAATGTGGCGTGGCGAGTCGTTCATTGGATCTAATTACAAGTATTATATACAGTAATATCCTGCATCGCCGTAGTCGGGTTATAGGTCCGGTTATTGTAGTCAGTAATCACAATTTTGTGCAACACTAAAATCACACTAAAATCTAATTACAACTATTTAGCTATTGTCGTTCTATGTTTGCATGGGACATGGCGAAAAATGTGGCGTGGCGAGTCGTTCATTGGATCTAATTACAAGTATTATGTACAATAATATCCTGCTTCGCCGTAGTCGGGTTATAGGTCCAGTTATTGTAGTCGGTAATCACAATTTTGTGCAACACTAAAGTCACACTAAAATCTAATTAAAGCTATTTAGCTATTGTCGTTCTAGGTTTGCATGAGACATGTTGAAAAATGTGGCGTGGCGAGTCGTTCATTGGATCTAATTACAAGTATTATATACAGTAATATCCTGCATCGCCGTAGTCGGGTTATAGGTCCGGTTATTGTAGTCAGTAATCACAATTTTGTGCAACACTAAAATCACACTAAAATCTAATTACAACTATTTAGCTATTGTCGTTCTATGTTTGCATGGGACATGGCGATAAATGTGGCGTGGCGAGTCGTTCATTGGATCTAATTACAAGTATTATGTACAATAATATCCTGCTTCGCTGTAGTCGGGTTATAGGTCCGATTATTATAATCAGTAATCACAATTTTGTGCAACACTAAAGTCACACTTAAATCTAATTAAAGCTATTTAGCTATTGTCGTTCTAGATTTGCATGAGACATGTTGAAAAATGTGGCGTGGCGAGTCGTTCATTGGATCTAATTACAAGTATTATGTACAATAATATCCTGCTTCGCTGTAGTCGGGTTATAGGTCCGATTATTATAATCAGTAATCACAATTTTGTGCAACACTAAAGTCACACTAAAATCTAATTAAAGCTATTTAGCTATTGACGTTCTAGGTTTGCATGAGACATGTTGAAAAATGTGGCGTTTCGAGTCGTTCATTGGATCTAATTACAAGTATTATATACAATAATATCCTGCATCGCCGTAGTCGGGTTATAGGTCCGGTTATTGTAGTCAGTAATCACAATTTTGTGCAACACTAAAGTCACACTAAAATCTAATTACAACTATTTAGCTATTGTCGTTCTAGATTTGCATGAGACATGTTGAAAAATGTGGCGTGGCGAGTCGTTCATTGGATCTAATTACAAGTTATAGTGCCAATCCCACATACAACTCCCTGCACTGTCAGACTACGTCGCTTACCGGCACGGCTACGTGACTAAGTCCGGTCGGGTTCTCCGCCTGTGCGAGCACCACAGCGCATGCCAGTTAGTCGCGATCGCCCGATACTCGCGCACGCGTCCGCCTCGCTCTTTCCGGCGTAATCTTGTGCCTTGTACCGTTGTATATTAATTATTGTTTAATAGTTCGGAGTGTTTCCTTTTCAATAATACCCCGACTATAAAGTATTCTATACAATAATATCCTGCTTCGCCGTAGTCGGGTTATAGGTCCAGTTATTGTAGTCGGTAATCACAATTTTGTGCAACACTAAAGTCACACTTAAATCTAATTAAAGCTATTTAGCTATTGTCGTTCTAGATTTAAATGAGACATGTTGAAAAATGTGGCGTGGCGAGTCGTTCATTGGATCTAATTACAAGTATTATGTACAATAATATCCTGCTTCGCTGTAGTCGGGTTATAGGTCCGATTATTGTAATCAGTAATCACAATTTTGTGCAACACTAAAGTCACACTAAAATCTAATTAAAGCTATTAAGCTATTGTCGTTCTAGGTTTGCATGAGACATAATGAAAAATGTGGCGTGGCGAGTCGTTCATTGGATCTAATTACAAGTATTATGTACAATAATATCCTGCTTCGCCGTAGTCGGGTTATAGGTCCGATTATTATAATCAGTAATTACAATTTTGTGCAACACTAAAGTCACACTAAAATCTAATTACAACTATTTAGCTAAATTGTCGTTCTAGATTTTCATGAGATATGTTGAAAAATTTGGCGTAGCGAGTCGTTCATTGGATCTAATTACAAGTTATAGTGCCAATCCCACATTCAACTCCCTGCACTGTCAGACTACGTCGCTTACCGGCACGGCGACGTGACTAAGTCCGGTCGGCTCCGCCTGTGCCAGCACGACAGCGCATGCCAGTTAGTCACGATCGCCCGCTACTCGCGCACGCGTCCGCCTCGCTCTTTCCGGCGTAATCTTGTGCCTTGTTGCGTTGTATATTAATTATTGTTTAATAGTTCGGAGTGTTTCCTTTTCAATAATACCCCGACTATAAAGTATTCTATACAATAATATCCTGCTTCGCCGTAGTCGGGTTATAGGTCCGGTTATTGTAGTCGGTAATCACAATTTTGTGCAACACTAAAGTCACACTAAAATCTAATTAAAGCTATTTAGCTATTGTCGTTCTAGGTTTGCATGAGACATGTTGAAAAATGTGGCGTGGCGAGTCGTTCATTGGATCTAATTACAAGTATTATGTACAATAATATCCTGCTTCGCCGTAGTCGGGTTATAGGTCCAGTTATTGTAGTCGGTAATCACAATTTTGTGCAACACTAAAGTCACACTAAAATCTAATTAAAGCTATTTAGCTATTGTCGTTCTAGGTTTGCATGAGACATGTTGAAAAATGTGGCGTGGCGAGTCGTTCATTGGATCTAATTACAAGTATTATATACAGTAATATCCTGCATCGCCGTAGTCGGGTTATAGGTCCGGTTATTGTAGTCAGTAATCACAATTTTGTGCAACACTAAAATCACACTAAAATCTAATTACAACTATTTAGCTATTGTCGTTCTATGTTTGCATGGGACATGGCGAAAAATGTGGCGTGGCGAGTCGTTCATTGGATCTAATTACAAGTATTATGTACAATAATATCCTGCTTCGCTGTAGTCGGGTTATAGGTCCGATTATTATAATCAGTAATCACAATTTTGTGCAACACTAAAGTCACACTTAAATCTAATTAAAGCTATTTAGCTATTGTCGTTCTAGATTTGCATGAGACATGTTGAAAAATGTGGCGTGGCGAGTCGTTCATTGGATCTAATTACAAGTATTATGTACAATAATATCCTGCTTCGCTGTAGTCGGGTTATAGGTCCGATTATTATAATCAGTAATCACAATTTTGTGCAACACTAAAGTCACACTAAAATCTAATTAAAGCTATTTAGCTATTGTCGTTCTAGGTTTGCATGAGACATGTTGAAAAATGTGGCCTGGCGAGTCGTTCATTGGATCTAATTACAAGTTATAGTGCCAATCCCACATACAACTCCCTGCACTGTCAGACTACGTCGCTTACCGGCACGGCTACGTGACTAAGTCCGGTCGGGTTCTCCGCCTGTGCGAGCACCACAGCGCATGCCAGTTAGTCGCGATCGCCCGATACTCGCGCACGCGTCCGCCTCGCTCTTTCCGGCGTAATCTTGTGCCTTGTACCGTTGTATATTAATTATTGTTTAATAGTTCGGAGTGTTTCCTTTTCAATAATACCCCGACTATAAAGTATTCTATACAATAATATCCTGCTTCGCCGTAGTCGGGTTATAGGTCCAGTTATTGTAGTCGGTAATCACAATTTTGTGCAACACTAAAGTCACACTTAAATCTAATTAAAGCTATTTAGCTATTGTCGTTCTAGATTTAAATGAGACATGTTGAAAAATGTGGCGTGGCGAGTCGTTCATTGGATCTAATTACAAGTATTATGTACAATAATATCCTGCTTCGCTGTAGTCGGGTTATAGGTCCGATTATTGTAATCAGTAATCACAATTTTGTGCAACACTAAAGTCACACTAAAATCTAATTAAAGCTATTAAGCTATTGTCGTTCTAGGTTTGCATGAGACATAATGAAAAATGTGGCGTGGCGAGTCGTTCATTGGATCTAATTACAAGTATTATGTACAATAATATCCTGCTTCGCTGTAGTCGGGTTATAGGTCCGATTATTGTAATCAGTAATCACAATTTTGTGCAACACTAAAGTCACACTAAAATATAATTACAACTATTTAGCTATTGTCGTTCTATGTTTGCATGAGACATGTTGAAAAATGTGGCGTGGCGAGTCGTTCATTGGATCTAATTACAAGTATTATTTACAATAATCTCCTGCTTCGCCGTAGTCAGGTTATAGGTCCGATTGTTATAGTCAGTAATCACAATTTTGTGCAACACTAAAGTCACACTAAAATCTAATTACAACTATTTAGCTATTGTCGTTCTAGATTTGCATGAGACATGTTGAAAAATGTGGCGTGGCGAGTCGTTCATTGGATCTAATTACAAGTTATAGTGCCAATCCCATATACAACTCCCTGCACTGTCAGACTACGTCGCTTACCGGCACGGCTACGTGACTAAGTCCGGTCGGCTCCGCCTGTGCGAGCACCACAGCGCATGCCAGTTAGTCACGATCGCCCGATACTCGCGCACGCGTCCGCCTCGCTCTTTCCGGCGTAATCTTGTGCCTTGTACCGTTGTATATTAATTATTGTTAAATAGTTCGGAGTGTTTCCTTTTCAATAATACCCCGACTATAAAGTTTTCTATACAATAATATCCTGCTTCGCCGTAGTCGGGTTATAGGTCCAGTTATTGTAGTCGGTAATCACAATTTTGTGCAACACTAAAGTCACACTAAAATCTAATTAAAGCTATTTAGCTATAGTCGTTCTAGGTTTGCATGAGACATGTTGAAAAATGTGGCGTGGCGAGTCGTTCATTGTATCTAATTACAAGTATTATATACAGTAATATCCTGCATCGCCGTAGTCGGGTTATAGGTCCGGTTATTGTAGTCAGTAATCACAATTTTGTGCAACACTAAAATCACACTAAAATCTAATTACAACTATTGAGCTATTGTCGTTCTATGTTTGCATGGGACATGGCGAAAAATGTGGCGTGGCGAGTCGTTCATTGGATCTAATTACAAGTATTATGTACAATAATATCCTGCTTCGCTGTAGTCGGGTTATAGGTCCGATTATTATAATCAGTAATCACAATTTTGTGCAACACTAAAGTCACACTAAAATATAATTACAACTATTTAGCTATTGTCGTTCTATGTTTGCATGAGACATGTTGAAAAATGTGGCGTGGCGAGTCGTTCATTGGATCTAATTACAAGTATTATGTACAATAATATCCTGCTTCGCTGTAGTCGGGTTATAGGTCCGATTATTATAATCAGTAATCACAATTTTGTGCAACACTAAAGTCACACTAAAATCTAATTAAAGCTATTTAGCTATTGTCGTTCTAGGTTTGCATGAGACATGTTGAAAAATGTGGCCTGGCGAGTCGTTCATTGGATCTAATTACAAGTTATAGTGCCAATCCCACATACAACTCCCTGCACTGTCAGACTACGTCGCTTACCGGCACGGCTACGTGACTAAGTCCGGTCGGGTTCTCCGCCTGTGCGAGCACCACAGCGCATGCCAGTTAGTCGCGATCGCCCGATACTCGCGCACGCGTCCGCCTCGCTCTTTCCGGCGTAATCTTGTGCCTTGTACCGTTGTATATTAATTATTGTTTAATAGTTCGGAGTGTTTCCTTTTCAATAATACCCCGACTATAAAGTATTCTATACAATAATATCCTGCTTCGCCGTAGTCGGGTTATAGGTCCAGTTATTGTAGTCGGTAATCACAATTTTGTGCAACACTAAAGTCACACTTAAATCTAATTAAAGCTATTTAGCTATTGTCGTTCTAGATTTAAATGAGACATGTTGAAAAATGTGGCGTGGCGAGTCGTTCATTGGATCTAATTACAAGTATTATGTACAATAATATCCTGCTTCGCTGTAGTCGGGTTATAGGTTCGATTATTGTAATCAGTAATCACAATTTTGTGCAACACTAAAGTCACACTAAAATCTAATTAAAGCTATTAAGCTATTGTCGTTCTAGGTTTGCATGAGACATAATGAAAAATGTGGCGTGGCGAGTCGTTCATTGGATCTAATTACAAGTATTATGTACAATAATATCCTGCTTCGCTGTAGTCGGGTTATAGGTCCGATTATTGTAATCAGTAATCACAATTTTGTGCAACACTAAAGTCACACTAAAATATAATTACAACTAATTAGCTATTGTCGTTCTATGTTTGCATGAGACATGTTGAAAAATGTGGCGTGGCGAGTCGTTCATTGGATCTAATTACAAGTATTATTTACAATAATCTCCTGCTTCGCCGTAGTCGGGTTATAGGTCCGATTGTTATAGTCAGTAATCACAATTTTGTGCAACACTAAAGTCACACTAAAATCTAATTACAACTATTTAGCTATTGTCGTTCTAGATTTGCATGAGACATGTTGAAAAATGTGGCGTGGCGAGTCGTTCATTGGATCTAATTACAAGTTATAGTGCCAATCCCACATACAACTCCCTGCACTGTCAGACTACGTCGCTTACCGGCACGGCTACGTGACTAAGTCCGGTCGGCTCCGCCTGTGCGAGCACCACAGCGCATGCCAGTTAGTCACGATCGCCCGATACTCGCGCACGCGTCCGCCTCGCTCTTTCCGGCGTAATCTTGTGCCTTGTACCGTTGTATATTAATTATTGTTAAATAGTTCGGAGTGTTTCCTTTTCAATAATACCCCGACTATAAAGTTTTCTATACAATAATATCCTGCTTCGCCGTAGTCGGGTTATAGGTCCAGTTATTGTAGTCGGTAATCACAATTTTGTGCAACACTAAAGTCACACTAAAATCTAATTAAAGCTATTTAGCTATTGTCGTTCTAGGTTTGCATGAGACATGTTGAAAAATGTGGCGTGGCGAGTCGTTCATTGGATCTAATTACAAGTATTATATACAGTAATATCCTGCATCGCCGTAGTCGGGTTATAGGTCCGGTTATTGTAGTCAGTAATCACAATTTTGTGCAACACTAAAATCACACTAAAATCTAATTACAACTATTTAGCTATTGTCGTTCTATGTTTGCATGGGACATGGCGAAAAATGTGGCGTGGCGAGTCGTTCATTGGATCTAATTACAAGTATTATGTACAATAATATTCTGCTTCGCCGTAGTCGGGTTATAGGTCCGATTATTATAGTCAGTAATCACAATTTTGTGCAACACTAAAGTCACACTAAAATCTATTTACAACTATTTAGCTATTGTCGTTCTAGATTTGCATGAGACATGTTGAAAAATGTGGCGTGGCGAGTCGTTCATTGGATCTAATTACAAGTATTATGTACAATAATATCCTGCTTCGCTGTAGTCGGGTTATAGGTCCGATTATTATAATCAGTAATCACAATTTTGTGCAACACTAAAGTCACACTAAAATCTAATTACAACTATTTAGCTATTGTCGTTCTAGATTTGCATGAGACATGTTGAAAAATGTGGCGTGGTAAGTCGTTCATTGGATCTAATTACAAGTTATAGTGCCAATCCCACATACAACTCCCTGCACTGTCAGACTACGTCGCTTACCGGCACGGCTACGTGACTAAGTCCGGTCGGCTCCGCCTGTGCGAGCACCACAGCGCATGCCAGTTAGTCACGATCGCCCGATACTCGCGCACGCGTCCGCCTCGCTCTTTCCGGCGTAATCTTGTGCCTTGTTGCGTTGTATATTAATTATTGTTTAATAGTTCGGAGTGTTTCCTTTTCAATAATACCCCGACTATAAAGTATTCTATACAATAATATCCTGCTTCGCCGTAGTCGGGTTATAGGTCCGGTTATTGTATTCGGTAATCACAATTTTGTGCAACACTAAAGTCACACTAAAATATAATTACAACTATTTAGCTATTGTCGTTCTATGTTTGCATGAGACATGTTGAAAAATGTGGCGTGGCGAGTCGTTCATTGGATCTAATTACAAGTATTATTTACAATAATCTCCTGCTTCGCCGTAGTCGGGTTATAGGTCCGATTGTTATAGTCAGTAATCACAATTTTGTGCAACACTAAAGTCACACTAAAATCTAATTACAACTATTTAGCTATTGTCGTTCTAGATTTGCATGAGACATGGTGAAAAATGTGGCGTGGCGAGTCGTTCATTGGATCTAATTACAAGTTATAGTGCCAATCCCACATACAACTCCCTGCACTGTCAGACTACGTCGCTTACCGGCACGGCTACGTGACTAAGTCCGGTCGGCTCCGCCTGTGCGAGCACCACAGCGCATGCCAGTTAGTCACGATCGCCCGATACTCGCGCACGCGTCCGCCTCGCTCTTTCCGGCGTAATCTTGTGCCTTGTACCGTTGTATATTAATTATTGTTAAATAGTTCGGAGTGTTTCCTTTTCAATAATACCCCGACTATAAAGTTTTCTATACAATAATATCCTGCTTCGCCGTAGTCGGGTTATAGGTCCAGTTATTGTAGTCGGTAATCACAATTTTGTGCAACACTAAAGTCACACTAAAATCTAATTAAAGCTATTTAGCTATTGTCGTTCTAGGTTTGCATGAGACATGTTGAAAAATGTGGCGTGGCGAGTCGTTCATTGGATCTAATTACAAGTATTATGTACAATAATATCCCGCTTCGCTGTAGTCGGGTTATAGGTCCGATTATTATAATCAGTAATCACAATTTTGTGCAACACTAAAGTCACACTAAAATCTATTTACAACTATTTAGCTATTGTCGTTCTAGATTTGCATGAGACATGTTGAAAAATGTGGCGTGGCGAGTCGTTCATTGGATCTAATTACAAGTATTATGTACAATAATATCCTGCTTCGCTGTAGTCGGGTTATAGGTCCGATTATTATAATCAGTAATCACAATTTTGTGCAACACTAAAGTCACACTAAAATATAATTACAACTATTTAGCTATTGTCGTTCTATGTTTGCATGAGACATGTTGAAAAATGTGGCGTGGCGAGTCGTTTATTGAATCTAATTACAAGTATTATGTACAATAATATCCTGCTTCGCTGTAGTCGGGTTATAGGTCCGATTATTATAATCAGTAATCACAATTTTGTGCAACACTAAAGTCACACTAAAATCTAATTACAACTATTTAGCTATTGTTGTTCTAGATTTGCATGAGACATGTTGAAAAATGTGGCGTGGTAAGTCGTTCATTGGATCTAATTACAAGTTATAGTGCCAATCCCACATACAACTCCCTGCACTGTCAGACTACGTCGCTTACCGGCACGGCTACGTGACTAAGTCCGGTCGGCTCCGCCTGTGCGAGCACCACAGCGCATGCCAGTTAGTCACGATCGCCCGATACTCGCGCACGCGTCCGCCTCGCTCTTTCCGGCGTAATCTTGTGCCTTGTTGCGTTGTATATTAATTATTGTTTAATAGTTCGGAGTGTTTCCTTTTCAATAATACCCCGACTATAAAGTATTCTATACAATAATATCCTGCTTCGCCGTAGTCGGGTTATAGGTCCGGTTATTGTAGTCGGTAATCACAATTTTGTGCAACACTAAAGTCACACTAAAATCTAATTAAAGCTATTTAGCTATTGTCGTTCTAGGTTTGCATGAGACATGTTGAAAAATGTGGCGTGGCGAGTCGTTCATTGGATCTAATTACAAGTATTATGTACAATAATATCCTGCTTCGCCGTAGTCGGGTTATAGGTCCAGTTATTGTAGTCGGTAATCACAATTTTGTGCAACACTAAAGTCACACTAAAATCTAATTAAAGCTATTTAGCTATTGTCGTTCTAGGTTTGCATGAGACATGTTGAAAAATGTGGCGTGGCGAGTCGTTCATTGGATTTAATTACAAGTATTATGTACAATAATATCCTGCTTCGCTGTAGTCGGGTTATAGGTCCGATTATTATAATCAGTAATCACAATTTTGTGCAACACTAAAGTCACACTTAAATCTAATTAAAGCTATTTAGCTATTGTCGTTCTAGATTTGCGTGAGACATGTTGAAAAATGTGGCGTGGCGAGTCGTTCATTGGATCTAATTACAAGTTATAGTGCCAATCCCACATACAACTCCCTGCACTGTCAGACTACGTCGCTTACCGGCACGGCTACGTGACTAAGTCCGGTCGGCTCCGCCTGTGCGAGCACCACAGCGCATGCCAGTTAGTCACGATCGCCCGATACTCGCGCACGCGTCCGCCTCGCTCTTTCCGGCGTAATCTTGTGCCTTGTACCGTTGTATATTAATTATTGTTAAATAGTTCGGAGTGTTTCCTTTTCAATAATACCCCGACTATAAAGTTTTCTATACAATAATATCCTGCTTCGCCGTTGTCTGGTTATAGGTCCAGTTATTGTAGTCGGTAATCACAATTTTGTGCAACACTAAAGTCACACTAAAATCTAATTAAAGCTATTTAGCTATTGTCGTTCTATGTTTGCATGAGACATGTTGAAAAATGTGGCGTGGCGAGTCGTTCATTGGATCTAATTACAAGTATTATTTACAATAATCTCCTGCTTCGCCGTAGTCGGATTATAGGTCCGATTGTTATAGTCAGTAATCACAATTTTGTGCAACACTAAAGTCACACTAAAATCTAATTACAACTATTTAGCTATTGTCGTTCTAGATTTGCATGAGACATGTTGAAAAATGTGGCGTGGCGAGTCGTTCATTGGATCTAATTACAAGTTATAGTGCCAATCCCACATACAACTCCCTGCACTGTCAGACTACGTCGCTTACCGGCACGGCTACGTGACTAAGTCCGGTCGGCTCCGCCTGTGCGAGCACCACAGCGCATGCCAGTTAGTCACGATCGCCCGATACTCGCGCACGCGTCCGCCTCGCTCTTTCCGGCGTAATCTTGTGCCTTGTACCGTTGTATATTAATTATTGTTAAATAGTTCGGAGTGTTTCCTTTTCAATAATACCCCGACTATAAAGTTTTCTATACAATAATATCCTGCTTCGCCGTAGTCGGGTTATAGGTCCAGTTATTGTAGTCGGTAATCACAATTTTGTGCAACACTAAAGTCACACTAAAATCTAATTAAAGCTATTTAGCTATTGTCGTTCTAGGTTTGCATGAGACATGTTGAAAAATGTGGCGTGGCGAGTCGTTCATTGGATCTAATTACAAGTATTATGTACAATAATATCCCGCTTCGCTGTAGTCGGGTTATAGGTCCGATTATTATAATCAGTAATCACAATTTTGTGCAACACTAAAGTCACACTAAAATCTATTTACAACTATTTAGCTATTGTCGTTCTAGATTTGCATGAGACATGTTGAAAAATGTGGCGTGGCGAGTCGTTCATTGGATCTAATTACAAGTATTATGTACAATAATATCCTGCTTCGCTGTAGTCGGGTTATAGGTCCGATTATTATAATCAGTAATCACAATTTTGTGCAACACTAAAGTCACACTAAAATATAATTACAACTATTTAGCTATTGTCGTTCTATGTTTGCATGAGACATGTTGAAAAATGTGGCGTGGCGAGTCGTTTATTGGATCTAATTACAAGTATTATGTACAATAATATCCTGCTTCGCTGTAGTCGGGTTATAGGTCCGATTATTATAATCAGTAATCACAATTTTGTGCAACACTAAAGTCACACTAAAATCTAATTACAACTATTTAGCTATTGTCGTTCTAGATTTGCATGAGACATGTTGAAAAATGTGGCGTGGTAAGTCGTTCATTGGATCTAATTACAAGTTATAGTGCCAATCCCACATACAACTCCCTGCACTGTCAGACTACGTCGCTTACCGGCACGGCTACGTGACTAAGTCCGGTCGGCTCCGCCTGTGCGAGCACCACAGCGCATGCCAGTTAGTCACGATCGCCCGATACTCGCGCACGCGTCCGCCTCGCTCTTTCCGGCGTAATCTTGTGCCTTGTACCGTTGTATATTAATTATTGTTAAATAGTTCGGAGTGTTTCCTTTTCAATAATACCCCGACTATAAAGTTTTCTATACAATAATATCCTGCTTCGCCGTTGTCGGGTTATAGGTCCAGTTATTGTAGTCGGTAATCACAATTTTGTGCAACACTAAAGTCACACTAAAATCTAATTAAAGCTATTTAGCTATTGTCGTTCTATGTTTGCATGAGACATGTTGAAAAATGTGGCGTGGCGAGTCGTTCATTGGATCTAATTACAAGTATTATTTACAATAATCTCCTGCTTCGCCGTAGTCGGGTTATAGGTCCGATTGTTATAATCAGTAATCACAATTTTGTGCAACACTAAAGTCACACTAAAATCTAATTACAACTATTTAGCTATTGTCGTTCTAGATTTGCATGAGACATGTTGAAAAATGTGGCGTGGCGAGTCGTTCATTGGATCTAATTACAAGTTATAGTGCCAATCCCACATACAACTCCCTGCACTGTCAGACTACGTCGCTTACCGGCACGGCTACGTGACTAAGTCCGGTCGGCTCCGCCTGTGCGAGCACCACAGCGCATGCCAGTTAGTCACGATCGCCCGATACTCGCGCACGCGTCCGCCTCGCTCTTTCCGGCGTAATCTTGTGCCTTGTACCGTTGTATATTAATTATTGTTAAATAGTTCGGAGTGTTTCCTTTTCAATAATACCCCGACTATAAAGTTTTCTATACAATAATATCCTGCTTCGCCGTAGTCGGGTTATAGATCCAGTTATTGTAGTTGGTAATCACAATTTTGTGCAACACTAAAGTCACACTAAAATCTAATTAAAGCTATTTAGCTATTGTCGTTCTAGGTTTGCATGAGACATGTTGGAAAATGTGGCGTGGCGAGTCGTTCATTGGATCTAATTACAAGTATTATGTACAATAATATCCTGCTTCGCCGTAGTCGGGTTATAGGTCCAGTTATTGTAGTCGGTAATCACAATTTTGTGCAACACTAAAGTCACACTAAAATCTAATTAAAGCTATTTAGCTATTGTCGTTCTAGGTTTGCATGAGACATGTTGAAAAATGTGGCGTGGCGAGTCGTTCATTGGATTTAATTACAAGTATTATGTACAATAATATCCTGCTTCGCTGTAGTCGGGTTATAGGTCCGATTATTATAATCAGTAATCACAATTTTGTGCAACACTAAAGTCACACTTAAATCTAATTAAAGCTATTTAGCTATTGTCGTTCTAGATTTGCGTGAGACATGTTGAAAAATGTGGCGTGGCGAGTCGTTCATTGGATCTAATTACAAGTTATAGTGCCAATCCCACATACAACTCCCTGCACTGTCAGACTACGTCGCTTACCGGCACGGCTACGTGACTAAGTCCGGTCGGCTCCGCCTGTGCGAGCACCACAGCGCATGCCAGTTAGTCACGATCGCCCGATACTCGCGCACGCGTCCGCCTCGCTCTTTCCGGCGTAATCTTGTGCCTTGTACCGTTGTATATTAATTATTGTTAAATAGTTCGGAGTGTTTCCTTTTCAATAATACCCCGACTATAAAGTTTTCTATACAATAATATCCTGCTTCGCTGTTGTCGGGTTATAGGTCCAGTTATTGTAGTCGGTAATCACAATTTTGTGCAACACTAAAGTCACACTAAAATCTAATTAAAGCTATTTAGCTATTGTCGTTCTAGGTTTGCATGAGACATGTTGAAAAATGTGGCGTGGCGAGTCGTTCATTGGATCTAATTACAAGTATTATGTACAATAATATCCCGCTTCGCTGTAGTCGGGTTATAGGTCCGATTATTATAATCAGTAATCACAATTTTGTGCAACACTAAAGTCACACTAAAATCTAATTAAAGCTATTTAGCTATTGTCGTTCTAGGTTTGCATGAGACATGTTGAAAAATGTGGCGTGGCGAGTCGTTCATTGGATCTAATTACAAGTATTATGTACAATAATATCCTGCTTCGCTGTAGTCGGGTTATAGGTCCGATTATTATAGTCAGTAATCACAATTTTGTGCAACACTAAAGTCACACTAAAATCTATTTACAACTATTTAGCTATTGTCGTTCTAGATTTGCATGAGACATGTTGAAAAATGTGGCGTGGCGAGTCGTTCATTGGATCTAATTACAAGTATTATGTACAATAATATCCTGCTTCGCTGTAGTCGGGTTATAGGTCCGATTATTATAATCAGTAATCACAATTTTGTGCAACACTAAAGTCACACTAAAATATAATTACAACTATTTAGCTATTGTCGTTCTATGTTTGCATGAGACATGTTGAAAAATGTGGCGTGGCGAGTCGTTTATTGGATCTAATTACAAGTATTATGTACAATAATATCCTGCTTCGCTGTAGTCGGGTTATAGGTCCGATTATTATAATCAGTAATCACAATTTTGTGCAACACTAAAGTCACACTAAAATCTAATTACAACTATTTAGCTATTGTCGTTCTAGATTTGCATGAGACATGTTGAAAAATGTGGCGTGGTAAGTCGTTCATTGGATCTAATTACAAGTTATAGTGCCAATCCCACATACAACTCCCTGCACTGTCAGACTACGTCGCTTACCGGCACGGCTACGTGACTAAGTCCGGTCGGCTCCGCCTGTGCGAGCACCACAGCGCATGCCAGTTAGTCACGATCGCCCGATACTCGCGCACGCGTCCGCCTCGCTCTTTCCGGCGTAATCTTGTGCCTTGTTGCGTTGTATATTAATTATTGTTTAATAGTTCGGAGTGTTTCCTTTTCAATAATACCCCGACTATAAAGTATTCTATACAATAATATCCTGCTTCGCCGTAGTCGGGTTATAGGTCCGGTTATTGTAGTCGGTAATCACAATTTTGTGCAACACTAAAGTCACACTAAAATCTAATTACAACTATTTAGCTATTGTCGTTCTAGGTTTGCATGAGACATGTTGAAAAATGTGGCGTGGCGAGTCGTTCATTGGATCTAATTACAAGTATTATGTACAATAATATCCTGCTTCGCTGTAGTCGGGTTATAGGTCCGATTATTATAGTCAGTAATCACAATTTTGTGCAACACTAAAGTCACACTAAAATCTATTTACAACTATTTAGCTATTGTCGTTCTAGATTTGCATGAGACATGTTGAAAAATGTGGCGTGGCGAGTCGTTCATTGGATCTAATTACAAGTATTATGTACAATAATATCCTGCTTCGCTGTAGTCGGGTTATAGGTCCGATTATTATAATCAGTAATCACAATTTTGTGCAACACTAAAGTCACACTAAAATATAATTACAACTATTTAGCTATTGTCGTTCTATGTTTGCATGAGACATGTTGAAAAATGTGGCGTGGCGAGTCGTTTATTGGATCTAATTACAAGTATTATGTACAATAATATCCTGCTTCGCTGTAGTCGGGTTATAGGTCCGATTATTATAATCAGTAATCACAATTTTGTGCAACACTAAAGTCACACTAAAATCTAATTACAACTATTTAGCTATTGTCGTTCTAGATTTGCATGAGACATGTTGAAAAATGTGGCGTGGTAAGTCGTTCATTGGATCTAATTACAAGTTATAGTGCCAATCCCACATACAACTCCCTGCACTGTCAGACTACGTCGCTTACCGGCACGGCTACGTGACTAAGTCCGGTCGGCTCCGCCTGTGCGAGCACCACAGCGCATGCCAGTTAGTCACGATCGCCCGATACTCGCGCACGCGTCCGCCTCGCTCTTTCCGGCGTAATCTTGTGCCTTGTACCGTTGTATATTAATTATTGTTAAATAGTTCGGAGTGTTTCCTTTTCAATAATACCCCGACTATAAAGTTTTCTATACAATAATATCCTGCTTCGCCGTTGTCGGGTTATAGGTCCAGTTATTGTAGTCGGTAATCACAATTTTGTGCAACACTAAAGTCACACTAAAATCTAATTAAAGCTATTTAGCTATTGTCGTTCTATGTTTGCATGAGACATGTTGAAAAATGTGGCGTGGCGAGTCGTTCATTGGATCTAATTACAAGTATTATTTACAATAATCTCCTGCTTCGCCGTAGTCGGGTTATAGGTCCGATTGTTATAATCAGTAATCACAATTTTGTGCAACACTAAAGTCACACTAAAATCGAATTACAACTATTTAGCTATTGTCGTTCTAGATTTGCATGAGACATGTTGAAAAATGTGGCGTGGCGAGTCGTTCATTGGATCTAATTACAAGTTATAGTGCCAATCCCACATACAACTCCCTGCACTGTCAGACTACGTCGCTTACCGGCACGGCTACGTGACTAAGTCCGGTCGGCTCCGCCTGTGCGAGCACCACAGCGCATGCCAGTTAGTCACGATCGCCCGATACTCGCGCACGCGTCCGCCTCGCTCTTTCCGGCGTAATCTTGTGCCTTGTACCGTTGTATATTAATTATTGTTAAATAGTTCGGAGTGTTTCCTTTTCAATAATACCCCGACTATAAAGTTTTCTATACAATAATATCCTGCTTCGCCGTAGTCGGGTTATAGGTCCAGTTATTGTAGTCGGTAATCACAATTTTGTGCAACACTAAAGTCACACTAAAATCTAATTAAAGCTATTTAGCTATTGTCGTTCTAGGTTTGCATGAGACATGTTGAAAAATGTGGCGTGGCGAGTCGTTCATTGGATCTAATTACAAGTATTATGTACAATAATATCCCGCTTCGCTGTAGTCGGGTTATAGGTCCGATTATTATAATCAGTAATCACAATTTTGTGCAACACTAAAGTCACACTAAAATCTATTTACAACTATTTAGCTATTGTCGTTCTAGATTTGCATGAGACATGTTGAAAAATGTGGCGTGGCGAGTCGTTCATTGGATCTAATTACAAGTATTATGTACAATAATATCCTGCTTCGCTGTAGTCGGGTTATAGGTCCGATTATTATAATCAGTAATCACAATTTTGTGCAACACTAAAGTCACACTAAAATATAATTACAACTATTTAGCTATTGTCGTTCTATGTTTGCATGAGACATGTTGAAAAATGTGGCGTGGCGAGTCGTTTATTGGATCTAATTACAAGTATTATGTACAATAATATCCTGCTTCGCTGTAGTCGGGTTATAGGTCCGATTATTATAATCAGTAATCACAATTTTGTGCAACACTAAAGTCACACTAAAATCTAATTACAACTATTTAGCTATTGTCGTTCTAGATTTGCATGAGACATGTTGAAAAATGTGGCGTGGTAAGTCGTTCATTGGATCTAATTACAAGTTATAGTGCCAATCCCACATACAACTCCCTGCACTGTCAGACTACGTCGCTTACCGGCACGGCTACGTGACTAAGTCCGGTCGGCTCCGCCTGTGCGAGCACCACAGCGCATGCCAGTTAGTCACGATCGCCCGATACTCGCGCACGCGTCCGCCTCGCTCTTTCCGGCGTAATCTTGTGCCTTGTACCGTTGTATATTAATTATTGTTAAATAGTTCGGAGTGTTTCCTTTTCAATAATACCCCGACTATAAAGTTTTCTATACAATAATATCCTGCTTCGCCGTTGTCGGGTTATAGGTCCAGTTATTGTAGTCGGTAATCACAATTTTGTGCAACACTAAAGTCACACTAAAATCTAATTAAAGCTATTTAGCTATTGTCGTTCTATGTTTGCATGAGACATGTTGAAAAATGTGGCGTGGCGAGTCGTTCATTGGATCTAATTACAAGTATTATTTACAATAATCTCCTGCTTCGCCGTAGTCGGGTTATAGGTCCGATTGTTATAATCAGTAATCACAATTTTGTGCAACACTAAAGTCACACTAAAATCTAATTACAACTATTTAGCTATTGTCGTTCTAGATTTGCATGAGACATGTTGAAAAATGTGGCGTGGCGAGTCGTTCATTGGATCTAATTACAAGTTATAGTGCCAATCCCACATACAACTCCCTGCACTGTCAGACTACGTCGCTTACCGGCACGGCTACGTGACTAAGTCCGGTCGGCTCCGCCTGTGCGAGCACCACAGCGCATGCCAGTTAGTCACGATCGCCCGATACTAGCGCACGCGTCCGCCTCGCTCTTTCCGGCGTAATCTTGTGCCTTGTACCGTTGTATATTAATTATTGTTAAATAGTTCGGAGTGTTTCCTTTTCAATAATACCCCGACTATAAAGTTTTCTATACAATAATATCCTGCTTCGCCGTTGTCGGGTTATAGGTCCAGTTATTGTAGTCGGTAATCACAATTTTGTGCAACACTAAAGTCACACTAAAATCTAATTAAAGCTATTTAGCTATTGTCGTTCTAGGTTTGCATGAGACATGTTGAAAAATGTGGCGTGGCGAGTCGTTCATTGGATCTAATTACAAGTATTATGTACAATAATATCCCGCTTCGCTGTAGTCGGGTTATAGGTCCGATTATTATAATCAGTAATCACAATTTTGTGCAACACTAAAGTCACACTAAAATCTATTTACAACTATTTAGCTATTGTCGTTCTAGATTTGCATGAGACATGTTGAAAAATGTGGCGTGGCGAGTCGTTCATTGGATCTAATTACAAGTATTATGTACAATAATATCCTGCTTCGCTGTAGTCGGGTTATAGGTCCGATTATTATAATCAGTAATCACAATTTTGTGCAACACTAAAGTCACACTAAAATATAATTACAACTATTTAGCTATTGTCGTTCTATGTTTGCATGAGACATGTTGAAAAATGTGGCGTGGCGAGTCGTTTATTGGATCTAATTACAAGTATTATGTACAATAATATCCTGCTTCGCCGTTGTCGGGTTATAGGTCCAGTTATTGTAGTCGGTAATCACAATTTTGTGCAACACTAAAGTCACACTAAAATCTAATTAAAGCTATTTAGCTATTGTCGTTCTAGGTTTGCATGAGACATGTTGAAAAATGTGGCGTGGCGAGTCGTTCATTGGATCTAATTACAAGTATTATGTACAATAATATCCCGCTTCGCTGTAGTCGGGTTATAGGTCCGATTATTATAATCAGTAATCACAATTTTGTGCAACACTAAAGTCACACTAAAATCTATTTACAACTATTTAGCTATTGTCGTTCTAGATTTGCATGAGACATGTTGAAAAATGTGGCGTGGCGAGTCGTTCATTGGATCTAATTACAAGTATTATGTACAATAATATCCTGCTTCGCTGTAGTCGGGTTATAGGTCCGATTATTATAATCAGTAATCACAATTTTGTGCAACACTAAAGTCACACTAAAATATAATTTCAACTTTTTAGCTATTGTCGTTCTATGTTTGCATGAGACATGTTGAAAAATGTGGCGTGGCGAGTCGTTTATTGGATCTAATTACAAGTATTATGTACAATAATATCCTGCTTCGCTGTAGTCGGGTTATAGGTCCGATTATTATAATCAGTAATCACAATTTTGTGCAACACTAAAGTCACACTAAAATCTAATTACAACTATTTAGCTATTGTCGTTCTAGATTTGCATGAGACATGTTGAAAAATGTGGCGTGGTAAGTCGTTCATTGGATCTAATTACAAGTTATAGTGCCAATCCCACATACAACTCCCTGCACTGTCAGACTACGTCGCTTACCGGCACGGCTACGTGACTAAGTCCGGTCGGCTCCGCCTGTGCGAGCACCAAAGCGCATGCCAGTTAGTCACGATCGCCCGATACTCGCGCACGCGTCCGCCTCGCTCTTTCCGGCGTAATCTTGTGCCTTGTTGCGTTGTATATTAATTATTGTTTAATAGTTCGGAGTGTTTCCTTTTCAATAATACCCCGACTATAAAGTATTCTATACAATAATATCCTGCTTCGCCGTAGTCGGGTTATAGGTCCGGTTATTGTAGTCGGTAATCACAATTTTGTGCAACACTAAAGTCACACTAAAATCTAATTAAAGCTATTTAGCTATTGTCGTTCTAGGTTTGCATGAGACATGTTGAAAAATGTGGCGTGGCGAGTCGTTCATTGGATCTAATTACAAGTATTATGTACAATAATATCCTGCTTCGCCGTAGTCGGGTTATAGGTCCAGTTATTGTAGTCGGTAATCACAATTTTGTGCAACACTAAAGTCACACTAAAATCTAATTAAAGCTATTTAGCTATTGTCGTTCTAGGTTTGCATGAGACATGTTGAAAAATGTGGCGTGGCGAGTCGTTCATTGGATTTAATTACAAGTATTATGTACAATAATATCCTGCTTCGCTGTAGTCGGGTTATAGGTCCGATTATTATAATCAGTAATCACAATTTTGTGCAACACTAAAGTCACACTTAAATCTAATTAAAGCTATTTAGCTATTGTCGTTCTAGATTTGCGTGAGACATGTTGAAAAATGTGGCGTGGCGAGTCGTTCATTGGATCTAATTACAAGTTATAGTGCCAATCCCACATACAACTCCCTGCACTGTCAGACTACGTCGCTTACCGGCACGGCTACGTGACTAAGTCCGGTCGGCTCCGCCTGTGCGAGCACCACAGCGCATGCCAGTTAGTCACGATCGCCCGATACTCGCGCACGCGTCCGCCTCGCTCTTTCCGGCGTAATCTTGTGCCTTGTACCGTTGTATATTAATTATTGTTAAATAGTTCGGAGTGTTTCCTTTTCAATAATACCCCGACTATAAAGTTTTCTATACAATAATATCCTGCTTCGCCGTTGTCGGGTTATAGGTCCAGTTATTGTAGTCGGTAATCACAATTTTGTGCAACACTAAAGTCACACTAAAATCTAATTAAAGCTATTTAGCTATTGTCGTTCTAGGTTTGCATGAGACATGTTGAAAAATGTGGCGTGGCGAGTCGTTCATTGGATCTAATTACAAGTATTATGTACAATAATATCCCGCTTCGCTGTAGTCGGGTTATAGGTCCGATTATTATAATCAGTAATCACAATTTTGTGCAACACTAAAGTCACACTAAAATCTATTTACAACTATTTAGCTATTGTCGTTCTAGATTTGCATGAGACATGTTGAAAAATGTGGCGTGGCGAGTCGTTCATTGGATCTAATTACAAGTATTATGTACAATAATATCCTGCTTCGCTGTAGTCGGGTTATAGGTCCGATTATTATAGTCAGTAATCACAATTTTGTGCAACACTAAAGTCACACTAAAATCTATTTACAACTATTTAGCTATTGTCGTTCTAGATTTGCATGAGACATGTTGAAAAATGTGGCGTGGCGAGTCGTTCATTGGATCTAATTACAAGTATTATGTACAATAATATCCTGCTTCGCTGTAGTCGGGTTATAGGTCCGATTATTATAATCAGTAATCACAATTTTGTGCAACACTAAAGTCACACTAAAATATAATTACAACTATTTAGCTATTGTCGTTCTATGTTTGCATGAGACATGTTGAAAAATGTGGCGTGGCGAGTCGTTTATTGGATCTAATTACAAGTATTATGTACAATAATATACTGCTTCGCTGTAGTCGGGTTATAGGTCCGATTATTATAATCAGTAATCACAATTTTGTGCAACACTAAAGTCACACTAAAATCTAATTACAACTATTTAGCTATTGTCGTTCTAGATTTGCATGAGACATGTTGAAAAATGTTGCGTGGTAAGTCGTTCATTGGATCTAATTACAAGTTATAGTGCCAATCCCACATACAACTCCCTGCACTGTCAGACTACGTCGCTTACCGGCACGGCTACGTGACTAAGTCCGGTCGGCTCCGCCTGTGCGAGCACCACAGCGCGTGCCAGTTAGTCACGATCGCCCGATACTCGCGCACGCGTCCGCCTCGCTCTTTCCGGCGTAATCTTGTGCCTTGTTGCGTTGTATATTAATTATTGTTTAATAGTTCGGAGTGTTTCCTTTTCAATAATACCCCGACTATAAAGTATTCTATACAATAATATCCTGCTTCGCCGTAGTCGGGTTATAGGTCCGGTTATTGTAGTCGGTAATCACAATTTTGTGCAACACTAAAGTCACACTAAAATCTAATTACAACTATTTAGCTATTGTCGTTCTAGGTTTGCATGAGACATGTTGAAAAATGTGGCGTGGCGAGTCGTTCATTGGATCTAATTACAAGTATTATGTACAATAATATCCTGCTTCGCTGTAGTCGGGTTATAGGTCCGATTATTATAGTCAGTAATCACAATTTTGTGCAACACTAAAGTCACACTAAAATCTATTTACAACTATTTAGCTATTGTCGTTCTAGATTTGCATGAGACATGTTGAAAAATGTGGCGTGGCGAGTCGTTCATTGGATCTAATTACAAGTATTATGTACAATAATATCCTGCTTCGCTGTAGTCGGGTTATAGGTCCGATTATTATAATCAGTAATCACAATTTTGTGCAACACTAAAGTCACACTAAAATATAATTACAACTATTTAGCTATTGTCGTTCTATGTTTGCATGAGACATGTTGAAAAATGTGGCGTGGCGAGTCGTTTATTGGATCTAATTACAAGTATTATGTACAATAATATCCTGCTTCGCTGTAGTCGGGTTATAGGTCCGATTATTATAATCAGTAATCACAATTTTGTGCAACACTAAAGTCACACTAAAATCTAATTACAACTATTTAGCTATTGTCGTTCTAGATTTGCATGAGACATGTTGAAAAATGTGGCGTGGTAAGTCGTTCATTGGATCTAATTACAAGTTATAGTGCCAATCCCACATACAACTCCCTGCACTGTCAGACTACGTCGCTTACCGGCACGGCTACGTGACTAAGTCCGGTCGGCTCCGCCTGTGCGAGCACCACAGCGCATGCCAGTTAGTCACGATCGCCCGATACTCGCGCACGCGTCCGCCTCGCTCTTTCCGGCGTAATCTTGTGCCTTGTACCGTTGTATATTAATTATTGTTAAATAGTTCGGAGTGTTTCCTTTTCAATAATACCCCGACTATAAAGTTTTCTATACAATAATATCCTGCTTCGCCGTAGTCGGGTTATAGGTCCAGTTATTGTAGTCGGTAATCACAATTTTGTGCAACACTAAAGTCACACTAAAATCTAATTAAAGCTATTTAGCTATTGTCGTTCTAGGTTTGCATGAGACATGTTGAAAAATGTGGCGTGGCGAGTCGTTCATTGGATCTAATTACAAGTATTATGTACAATAATATCCCGCTTCGCTGTAGTCGGGTTATAGGTCCGATTATTATAATCAGTAATCACAATTTTGTGCAACACTAAAGTCACACTAAAATCTATTTACAACTATTTAGCTATTGTCGTTCTAGATTTGCATGAGACATGTTGAAAAATGTGGCGTGGCGAGTCGTTCATTGGATCTAATTACAAGTATTATGTACAATAATATCCTGCTTCGCTGTAGTCGGGTTATAGGTCCGATTATTATAATCAGTAATCACAATTTTGTGCAACACTAAAGTCACACTAAAATATAATTACAACTATTTAGCTATTGTCGTTCTATGTTTGCATGAGACATGTTGAAAAATGTGGCGTGGCGAGTCGTTTATTGGATCTAATTACAAGTATTATGTACAATAATATCCTGCTTCGCTGTAGTCGGGTTATAGGTCCGATTATTATAATCAGTAATCACAATTTTGTGCAACACTAAAGTCACACTAAAATCTAATTACAACTATTTAGCTATTGTCGTTCTAGATTTGCATGAGACATGTTGAAAAATGTGGCGTGGTAAGTCGTTCATTGGATCTAATTACAAGTTATAGTGCCAATCCCACATACAACTCCCTGCACTGTCAGACTACGTCGCTTACCGGCACGGCTACGTGACTAAGTCCGGTCGGCTCCGCCTGTGCGAGCACCACAGCGCATGCCAGTTAGTCACGATCGCCCGATACTCGCGCACGCGTCCGCCTCGCTCTTTCCGGCGTAATCTTGTGCCTTGTTGCGTTGTATATTAATTATTGTTTAATAGTTCGGAGTGTTTCCTTTTCAATAATACCCCGACTATAAAGTATTCTATACAATAATATCCTGCTTCGCCGTAGTCGGGTTATAGGTCCGGTTATTGTAGTCGGTAATCACAATTTTGTGCAACACTAAAGTCACACTAAAATCTAATTAAAGCTATTTAGCTATTGTCGTTCTAGGTTTGCATGAGACATGTTGAAAAATGTGGCGTGGCGAGTCGTTCATTGGATCTAATTACAAGTATTATGTACAATAATATCCTGCTTCGCCGTAGTCGGGTTATAGGTCCAGTTATTGTAGTCGGTAATCACAATTTTGTGCAACACTAAAGTCACACTAAAATCTAATTAAAGCTATTTAGCTATTGTCGTTCTAGGTTTGCATGAGACATGTTGAAAAATGTGGCGTGGCGAGTCGTTCATTGGATTTAATTACAAGTATTATGTACAATAATATCCTGCTTCGCTGTAGTCGGGTTATAGGTCCGATTATTATAATCAGTAATCACAATTTTGTGCAACACTAAAGTCACACTTAAATCTAATTAAAGCTATTTAGCTATTGTCGTTCTAGATTTGCGTGAGACATGTTGAAAAATGTGGCGTGGCGAGTCGTTCATTGGATCTAATTACAAGTTATAGTGCCAATCCCACATACAACTCCCTGCACTGTCAGACTACGTCGCTTACCGGCACGGCTACGTGACTAAGTCCGGTCGGCTCCGCCTGTGCGAGCACCACAGCGCATGCCAGTTAGTCACGATCGCCCGATACTCGCGCACGCGTCCGCCTCGCTCTTTCCGGCGTAATCTTGTGCCTTGTACCGTTGTATATTAATTATTGTTAAATAGTTCGGAGTGTTTCCTTTTCAATAATACCCCGACTATAAAGTTTTCTATACAATAATATCCTGCTTCGCCGTTGTCGGGTTATAGGTCCAGTTATTGTAGTCGGTAATCACAATTTTGTGCAACACTAAAGTCACACTAAAATCTAATTAAAGCTATTTAGCTATTGTCGTTCTAGATTTGCGTGAGACATGTTGAAAAATGTGGCGTGGCGAGTCGTTCATTGGATCTAATTACAAGTATTATGTACAATAATATCCCGCTTCGCTGTAGTCGGGTTATAGGTCCGATTATTATAATCAGTAATCACAATTTTGTGCAACACTAAAGTCACACTAAAATCTATTTACAACTATTTAGCTATTGTCGTTCTAGATTTGCATGAGACATGTTGAAAAATGTGGCGTGGCGAGTCGTTCATTGGATCTAATTACAAGTATTATGTACAATAATATCCTGCTTCGCTGTAGTCGGGTTATAGGTCCGATTATTATAATCAGTAATCACAATTTTGTGCAACACTAAAGTCACACTAAAATATAATTACAACTATTTAGCTATTGTCGTTCTATGTTTGCATGAGACATGTTGAAAAATGTGGCGTGGCGAGTCGTTTATTGGATCTAATTACAAGTATTATGTACAATAATATCCTGCTTCGCTGTAGTCGGGTTATAGGTCCGATTATTATAATCAGTAATCACAATTTTGTGCAACACTAAAGTCACACTAAAATCTAATTACAACTATTTAGCTATTGTCGTTCTAGATTCGCATGAGACATGTTGAAAAATTTGGCGTGGCGAGTCGTTCATTGGATCTAATTACAAGTTATAGTGCCAATCCCACATACAACTCCCTGCACTGTCAGACTACGTCGCTTACCGGCACGGCTACGCCACTAAGTCCGGTCGGCTCCGCCTGTGCGAGCACGACAGCGCATGCCAGTTAGTCACGATCGCCCGCTACTCGCGCACGCGTCCGCCTCGCTCTTTCCGGCGTAATCTTGTGCCTTGTACCGTTGTATATTAAATATTGTTAAATAGTTCGGAGTGTTTCCTTTTCAATAATACCCCGACTATAAAGTATTCTATACAATAATATCCTGCTTCGCCGTAGTCGGGTTATAGGTCCAGTTATTGAGTCGGTAATCACAATTTTATGCAACACTAAAGCTACACTAAAATCTAATTACAAATATTTATTTGAGACATGTTGAAAAATGTGGTGTGGCGAGTCGTTCATTGGATCTAATTACAAGTATTATATATGTCGTAACGTGGGCGAATCTCTAGTCTTCTCTCTTTGGGTAACTCGGACAAGCAAAAGACGGTATTGGTTTACAATGGTTTTACTTTAGTTACATAGCTTTACACAATATAAAAACACCACTCCAAGAATGAACCGGTAGGTTCAGTGACGTCAGCTTTCCTCCAGTCTAGCCCGCCATGACTAGCACCGCTCTTTCAAGGATTCTGTCACCAAACTGCGCCACCGACGCCCGCCCAGGTACTCACTCTATTAGTAAGTACCCTTGTTCACACTAGAGGGCGTAGCCAATCCATAGATGGAATGTAACCTCTTTTCAGAAACAGCAAAAAGATCTCATTCTCCGACACGGCCAGGACTGACATTTCACACGTCCTCGGGTGAATTGTTCAACTCATCATCTGTGGACAATCATAGAAGAGCCCAAGTAAACCACTTAACGCTCGGTCATTCTGACCGTTTTAAATCAAACACCACGATATCACAGAGAGCGATAACAGCTAACGGATAACACAAAATAACAGTGTAATTACCTCTGAAACGAACGTGTTATATATTATGGCTTTTAATGATAATAATCATTAAAAGTTATAATATATATACTATATTTTTAATTGTTAAAGTTGTATTTTATGATTTGTTGATACCGGAAGTTGGTTCGGTTATGATTCAAATCATAAAATCATAGCTAAAACCAGTTTTACGTTATTTATATTTTATTATTTATGTCGTTACATAATTATAACTTTTTATACACATAAATATAATTTCTAGACACATTTGTACAAGTCTCTGTACTAACGACTCGATGACGTCACTTGTTTGTCACTGTCTATAAAGGCGAGAGCCCAACGCTTTGGGTGTCATTCTTATCTGAGCTGTCGGACCGAGCAGATCGCTAGTTAAGTATATTTCCTCTTTTATTAGATATTATAATTATGTGTTCCTTATATTCTTTTGTAATGCTGGTTATTTACTTGATCTAGTTATATAATTTATATGGTACCTAAATAATGTTATTAGTGAGCAATAATGTTGTATAAATATATTATGTACTATATGTATATATACATTATGTGTATATATATGTATACGTATGTATATAAAGACACTTTCCTATATGTGTTAACATATATATACTTTTGTATTTTGTACTGCTGATAGCAGTGTTGGTTATATACTTGATGTAGTAACTAAATGATGTTACCAGTGAGTAATAATGTTGTGTACATAGTATATGTGTAAAAATATTTATGTATAAATGTTGGTGTGTATACATGATGATATAGAATCATTGTATAATAATAATGTAATAAATGAAATGAGTAATAATGATAAATGACTTTCATTGATACATAAGGTTAGTTTCATTATTGAGCAACTTTAATAAATAAGATAATTGCCATATATTAAATAAATAAATATATTTGATTCAAATTTATTTTAATTATTTTACCTTTTTCTCTACCTATTTCTAACAAACGCATAAACACAGAGGTAAGCGCCACAGAGGCTATTGCCACACAGGGTATTGCCACACAGGCCATAGCCACACAGGCAATTGCCACACAGGCCATTGCCACACAGGCCATTGCCACACAGGCCATTGCCACACAGGCCATTGCCACACAGGCCATTGCCACACAGGCCATTGCCACACAGGCCATTGCCACACAGGCCATTGCCACACAGGCCATTGCCACACAGGCCATTGCCACACAGGCCATTGCCACACAGGCCATTGCCACACAGGCCATTGCCACATAGGCCATTGCCACACAGGCTATAGCCACCCAGGCCAATGCTACACAGGCCAATGCCACACAAGCCAATGCCACACATGCTAATGCCACACAGGCTAATGCCACACATGCTAATGCCACACAGGCTAATGCCACACAGGCTGGTGCCACACAGGCTAATGCCACACAGGCTAATGCCACACAGGCTAATGCCACACAGGCTAATGCCACACAGGCTGGTGCCACACAGGCTAATGCCACACAGGCTAATGCCACACAGGCTAATGCCACACAGGCTAATGCCACACAGGCTAATGCCACACAGGCTAATGCCACACAGGCTAATGCCACACAGGCTGGTGCCACACAGGCTAATGCCACACAGGCTAGTGCCACACAGGCTAGTGTCACATAGGCTAGTGTCACACAGGCTAGTGTCATACAGGCTAGTGCCATACAGGCTAGTGCCACACAGGCTAGTGCCACTCAGGCTAGTGCCACACAGGCTAGTGCCACTCACGTGTGCCACCACTCACAGTGGCACACACGGTATTTTTTTACCACGAGCCCTCAAGCGAAACAAGTTAATCCAACTACACAACTCACCTGCACCGTTAGCGACACATTCTAACTCTACAGTGTTTGTAGGTGTTTCCAAACCAACAGTCAACTTCAATGGAACGCAGCACTCTGGCATAGGTCGTATGCGATCATGTGCATACATACTTGTACGTCCGATTAGAGTTCAATGCTTTCAATAAGTACTTGACACCATCAAGTACCTCAGCCAGCTAGCAACCTTACCAATTAATAATTCAAATTAGTACTATGATTGCTATAATTTGTGGTTACCAGCTCCTACTGCCATGAGCATGTTATTAGTGCGGACATCACCCGTTCTACCTGACCGTTAGCGCGGCTAGAGCCGGTAGCGATGAGGTGTAAGTTAATATTATGTGCAGCACAAAATTCCTTAAAATTCTTTCCTAGCAAAACATCTACCCTGATCGGCAATTATACGCGTAGAGGGCCCAAACAATGACATGCTTGACTGCAACGCTTTAATAGCATTATTAGCATCAATGTTCATAGTATGATGCTAAATTACGCATTTCGTAAAAATCTATTAACACAAAGACGTAGGTACTCTTTAGAATCGCGCTTGCCGCTAAGCTTTCTCGTTGCATCCATATGAATGGTATGCCAAGGTATTGCTACTTTCGGTATTGGATGTAGTTCTGACTGGAGTTTCCCTGAATTAGATTTAGACACTACATGGAATGCAAGTTTCGTCTAATTTCCTAACATATTATTTGTTCATGATAGAAAACCAATAGTAGCAAAACGCTTCTTCTAATGTTTTCTCCCACCCTAAGTGCATTATGATTTCATGGATGTGATTAATTATCGACCACTGAAACGCTTTTGGTACTATAGGTAACCAAACACTTCCGTTGTTACGCTCTATCCTTTTATGCAGAACCTCTCCCCTAATTTCGTAAGTCCTGGCAAGGTCAGGGTCGAGTCCATTACCTTTCAGTTGAGCTATCATAGAATTGATTTCGCTATGCTATTCCTGCTCAGCCTGTAACCACGTATCATCATTTCAGTGAAATTGACACGCTTTTGCTCTACTTTTAGGATCGGGCGTTGGAGCTCAGACAAGGGAACAATTTGAGGTACCATAGCTCACAAAAAGCCGTTCGGCCTTCCTGACCTCAAAACAATACACCAGGCAACATATTCAAATTGATAAAACAATAACAATGAGACGTTCCCGTTGCACACGTGTTACCAAAAATCTCCAAAAGTTCCAAAAATTCAAATAGTTGTTAACCAAAAAGTCATCAATAGTCCAACAAATCATGTCAAAATACTTCAACATCAACAGCGACTACAATATCAGTGCCCTCACTGGCACCATCACTTTACTCACTTTAATCTCGGATATCGTCTCAATGGGAACCTCACATATGGGAATTTTCTAACTGCATTATCAGTGAACTTAAAACATCTGTTTTCCATTTCAAAATTTCACAACATATGCTATCACCTTTAATATGATACTTGGCTCTAACCAATATCATAGTTAACTTCAAACTCCGGGATGCTACCGAGAAATTCCCAATGGGAAAACCCAACAACACCCCCTGTCCGACCTGGGAATCGAACCCAGGACCCCTCGCTCAGCAGTCGCGCTTACAACCACGAGACCAATGGACTAAGTAATCAAAACTATCTAATTCGATGGTAGTCATGGTTAAGCAAAATCTGTTATTTCAAATGTCACTAACTTGTACTATAGCCATTGCTATGACCATTCAAAACCTTAAATAAAATCTTTTTTATTTTTGACATAATAACTGACATAATTACTTTGACTGACTTTTGCCTGCTAGGTAAAGGTTGGGCTCCACTATCGGACCGATTCGAATGAAAACGCGCACGACGAAAAGTAGCAAAAACGATTACCTGCATTGCAATTAATAGATTGCGCATCTAATTTTGAAAAATAAAATACACGCACATAAAACGCACAAAATATGTACCGACAACTCCACGATGTGTACTCGTGTCCGGCAAATACTTCGATTTAATGAATCATTGGACCAGTCTTGTCGCGTTGTGAATACCAGCCAGACACAGTCTACCCACAGCTTTACGATTTGAAAAATAACACTATTTTATTCGTTTGCCTAATTTACGTAGTTTACGTAATTGAAAACGGTAAATTAAATAACATCAACTCACCACCACGGCTGCCGTACTCAAAAGGTTAGGGGTATCCAGCATTATAGCTACAATTTGCTACAGCATCATAATACAAACCATATTTCGAGCTGTTGCTAAGATTTCCTACATTTGGAAAATCTCAATGCTCACCAACATGAACACCATATCAACGAGTCAAAACTCTATTGCAGCAGACAGACAGAGTACGGTACAACCTTTAAATTTTACAAGAAACAAGCTACTCGCTTGTCTTCTTACTTCAACTGAAACTACAACAAAATGAATACGAGTCATGTGCCATCTCAGACTGCACCTCGCAGTTAAGCCCGCGACGCTCCGCAGTACCGCTGAACTTCCGAGTGCAACTCTCAGCGCTACCACCAACATACGACGCACGATGCACTGCACACTTATCAAAGCGATGTGGTGATCACCTGCTTCTGGTGTCTTACTATCAAAACGGCACAGACGTAGTCCTTCGTTCTAAAATGATAACAAATGACATTAATATCTCTACGAAGTAAATAGACGGTGCTCATTCAGAGAATGCTGTAGTTGATGTCTCTTTGTCGAGCTTCATAATCAAGCCATTCCATTCACTGCACACACACACAAGACATTTGAGGCTAAGAGGTAATGCATCAAGTTATGATGTGTCGCAGTACAGTTCTGTCGCTCATCCAGTTGTCGATCTCACGCAGTACACTTATGCATTCTATCCATCAAAAATAAACAACAATCTTTACAGCAATGCATGTTATCAATACGATTCATCAAAACCAATAGTTGTTTTTGAATCATCATAAGTGAAATCAACTGAAAAACAACAAAATCTTATTTTCTTCAAGAAGAATCGGTGTTTTCATCAAAATCCTGCTCAACACTCTGATGAGCGTAATGGCTCTGCCTCCGGGTATTCAGTGACACATTGATCGGCAGTACGAGATCATTCTAGAAGATTAGTCTCGACTTCAAGTCTTCGTTACTGGCTTTTGTGAAAGACCATCCACTCTCTCTCTCTCTTGGTCAGGTTTCTAACAGTTTTCTATGGTAGTTTCAGAATTTGAAAGCTGTTCCATCACATTCAACAGTCTACCAATAATGTCAGTTTCATAATCCACTAATGTAGAAATGCTCATTCTAGGCTTGCGACAAAAATATCCAGTCTGATCTCCGGCGTTCAATTCTTTTCTTAGAATAGTCTAGAACTATTTGTTGTCCAAGCGAATCCCACTTCTGATGTCGTAACGTGGGCGAATCTCTAGTCTTCTCTCTTTGGGTAACTCGGACAAGCAAAAGACGGTATTGGTTTACAATGGTTTTACTTTAGTTACATAGCTTTACACAATATAAAAACACCACTCCAAGAATGAACCGGTAGGTTCAGTGACGTCAGCTTTCCTCCAGTCTAGCCCGCCATGACTAGCACCGCTCTTTCAAGGATTCTGTCACCAAACTGCGCCACCGACGCCCGCCCAGGTACTCACTCTATTAGTAAGTACCCTTGTTCACACTAGAGGGCGTAGCCAATCCATAGATGGAATATAACCTCTTTTCAGAAACAGCAAAAAGATCTCATTCTCCGACATATACATTAATATCCTGCTTCGCCGTAGTCGGGTTATAGGTCCGGTTATTGTAGTCGGTAATCACAATTTTATGCAACACTAAAGCCACACTAAAATCTAATTACAACTATTTAGCTATTGTCGTTCTAGGTTTGCATGAGACATGTTGAAAAATGTGGCGTGGCGAGTCGTTCATTGGATCTAATTACAAGTATTATATACAATAATATCCTGCTTCGCCGTAGTCGGGTTATAGGTCCGGTTATTGTAGTCGGTAATCACAATTTTGTGCAACACTAAAGTCACACTAAAATCTAATTACAGCTATTTAGCTATTGTCGTTCTAGGTTTGCATGAGACATGTTGAAAAATGTGGCATGGCGAGTCGTTCATTGGATCTAATTACAAGTTATAGTGCCAATCCCACATACAACTCCCTGCACTGTCAGACTACGTCGCTTACCGGCACGACTACGTGACTAAGTCCGGTCGGCTCCGCCTGTGCGAGCACGACAGCGCATGCCAGTTAGTCACGATCGCCCGCTACTCGCGCACGCGACCGCATCGCTCTTTCCGGCGTAATCTTGTGCCTTGTACCGTTGTATATTAAATATTTTTAAATAGTTCGGAGTGTTTCCTTTTCAATAATACCCCGACTATAAAGTATTCTATACAATAATATCCTGCTTCGCCGTAGTCGGGTTATAGGTCCAGTTATTGTAGTCGGTAATCACAATTTTGTGCAACACTAAAGTCACACTAAAATCTAATTACAACTATTTAGCTATTGTCGTTCTAGGTTTGCATGAGACATGTTGAAAAATGTGGCGAGTCGATCATTGGATCTAATTACAACTATTATATACAATAATATCCTGCTTCGGCGTAGTCGGGTTATAGGTCCTGTTATTGTTGTCAGTAATTACTGTAGTAAATAAATAATTAATAACTCGGGACTGAGAAATTCAATTGCGTTTATTAACCGGTAAGTATGACAAGACAGATGACCACAGACAATAATAAACTATACAGATAAAAATATTCATTTGTGGTTTACTATTTCAACATCCCCCCTTAAACACAAATCAACCCCATCTTGGAAGAACAATAAGTTAGCTTTGAGTAGGATGTAGCCTTAGTAAGTGCATCGGCAACCATGACATCTGTCTGCACGTACTGTACATTAATGGCCCCGACTGCAACTTTGTCACGAATAAAATGATGCCTCACATCTATATGTTTTGTTCTGGGATGGTACCCATCAAAACCTGAAAGTTTAATAGAGCTTTGTTTATCACTGTAAATAGTCATTGCCTCATTCTTCAGTAGAGGCCAAAATACTTCTTGAAGTTGTTTCAGCCACATAGCCTCTTGTACACAAGACGACAAAGACATGTACTCTGCATCGGTCGTTGACAGAGCAACAGTAGGCTGGCGTTTAGAGTTCCAGCTGATTGCTCCCCCCTGAAACAAGAATGTGTAACCAGTGCAGGAGCGCCGATCATCTTCTGAGCTTGCCCAGTCTGCATCGCAAAAACCATGAGTCATACTTTCTTCTGTATTTTGTTTATAACTTAATTTATATTCTTCAGTACCTTTCAGGTAACGCATAACTCGCTTCAATGCTGTCCAATGCGACATCTCAGGTTTGCTGTTGTATTTGCTTAACATATTAATAACATAACTTATATCTGGTCTGGTAATTTGTGAAATATACAATAAGCACCCAATTATCTCCTGATATGGAATTCCATGTAAGATACAAGATTCCTCAGGTATATCTTTAAGTTTTGAATTAGTATCAATTGGAGTTTTGACACTCTTGCAATCAGACATGCCATACTTATTAAGTACTTCTCGTATGTACCTTTTTTGACATAAATATATGACTCCTTTCTTTCTGTCTCTTTCCACATGTATACCAAGACAGTAATTGATATCCCCCAGATCCTTTATTTTAAACTGTTTTTTAAGCTCTTCCTTTAAATAATTTTTAGATTCTATATTATTTGTAAATAAAATTATATCATCAACATAAGTACCTAAAAACACCATGTTGTGATCATCCACAATTTTATAATAAATGCAAGGATCTAGCTTGTTCTGTAATAAACCCATTCCTTTGAGTGTAGTGCTAAGCTTCTTGTTCCATTGTCTACTAGCCTGTTTTAATCCATATAGAGATTTCTTCAGTCGACATACTTGCTCACCATTACCATACAATGGTGGTTGTAACATATATACGAGTATCTCCTCCTCTATGTCACCTTGAAGAAAAGCTGATACAGCATCCATTTGACCTGCGGGTTGTTCGAAAGAGATACCGCGCCCCCGGAACGCAAAGGGCACATGAAGGAACATAGACGGGTTTTAGTCAGTAAAAGTCTGACACTCCCTCCCGCCCCGCCCAGGGCGGGGGAAGTTATTTGATGATTTCCCGTCTATAAAAAAAAAAAAAAAAAGCATCCATTTGACATATGTCAAAATCAAATTTCACCGCCAAGGCAAACAAATATCTTAAAGAAGCGTACCTTATTACTGGTGAAAATACCTCTGTATAGTCAATCCCAGGTTTTTGTGAACATCCTTTAATTACAAGCCGTGCCTTATATTTGATTATTTCTCCATTTTCATTAGTCTTCTTTTTGAAAACCCACTTGCATGAAATTGGACGTTTATTATCTGGAAGAGAAGTAATTTCCCAAGTATTATTCTCCAATAAAGACTGATACTCTTCATCCATTGCTGCTTTCCAAAATTCAGCATCAGTGCCCGACAAGGCTTCTTCAGTGGTCAATGGATCTAATGACTGTTGAACACACATGAAATTATTTTCTTTCTGATGTGATCTTAAAGTTATATTCCTTTTACTATCAATGCTACTGTCATCATCATTTGAGCTGGGGTAATAAGTCTCATCATCATTTGCTCTATTGATCACACAACTGTCGTATGATGTGTCAGTACTAGAGTGTGACGTGTCATCTTGACTCTCACTCGTAGTTCTATCATCTGATGTTGGCACATCATTATCCGCATTGCAAAGAGGAATATTTACTAGTTTGGTAACTGTAGGCTGCTGTGCAATATTATCATTTTCATTTGTGCATTTTTCAATAAATATTACATCCCTACTAATCATGACCTTTTTATTCACCGGATCAAACAGCCTATAACCTTTTGTGTTGTCACAATATCCCACAAAAATTAATTCTCTTGATTTACGGTCCCATTTTAAACGATTTTGTTTTGGAATATGTACCATGGCCTTAGAACCAAAAATCTTTAAATTTGATAAATTTGGTTTCTTACCAGTCCACTTTTCATATGGAGTTACCTCAGACAAAACCCTCGATGGTGATCTGTTGATGACATAGGCTGCAGTGGTAACTGCCTCTGCCCATAAATGTTTAGACTGCTTTGCTTCAAACAACATGCATTTTGCACGTTCTACCAACGTCCGATTCATCCGCTCCGCTAACCCGTTTTGCTCTGGAGTATATGGAGTGCTGGTCTGATGTTTGATGCCGGAAGCTGCTAAAAAATCAGAGAATTCTTTATTACAATATTCTTTTCCATTATCACTTCTTACTATCTTTATTCTTTTTTCCAATTCATTTTCTACTTCTTCCTTAATTTTTTTAAATACTGACTTAATATCCATTTTGTTCTTGAGAAAATATACATAAACTTTACGGGAGAAGTCATCTATGAAGGTTATGAAGTACTTCGCACCACCAGCTGATGGTGTCTCCATCGGACCGCACAGATCAGTATGTATTATTTCTAATAATGCTTTTGCTCTAGAACCGGAATGTGGAAACGGTAAGCGTGTTTGTTTTGCTTCACAACAGGGTATACATACGGTATTAACATCTTTATTAGTAATAGTTACACCCTCAGCACATGACTCTAATCTCTTTACATCTGCCAAGTTTAAATGACCCATTCTCTTATGCCATGTAATAAGGTCTGTCTCATTTTTACATGAAACAACATATGCACTCTCAGTTTCAGTGTTCAGTTTGTACATATTATTGATCAATTTTGCATTAGCAATTAATTTATTATTAGAACTATATATATTACAGCCCATGTCAGTGAATTCCACTTTATAGCCATTTTTAGTTAATTGACTGACTGACAATAAGTTTACAGACAGCTCGGGAATAAATAAAACATTTCTCACCTGGATTGGACATTCATCTTTGCAAAAGGTAGTCTGAATGTTTACTTTACCCATACTTTGCACGGAGACAGCATCATTATTAGCAACCTTAATTTGCTGAGTTGGAGATGCTTGAATATCATACATCCAGTCTGAACGTCTTGACATGTGCATTGTAGCACCAGAGTCAATATACCAATCATCCTTATCCACTCCACTGTAAGCTGAAAACGCTGCTGTAAAACTTTTTTGGTTAGATTTCTTCGTTGTGCACTGATTTTTGAAGTGACCATATTTATTGCAAATATAGCATCGTGGGCCTTTTCCTTTTTGCTTGGCGTTAGATGTATTCTTGTGCTTTGTAAATAGCGCAAAAGACTCGGAAACTTTAACCTTCTGTAAAAGTTTTGTCTTCACGAAGTCTGATGAAATTTTTACACCGGAACTCTCCATGCCCATTATCATCGGTTTATAATTATCCGGCAAACCTGCCAGCATGAGTGTTCCTAACCACTCGTCATCGACTTGGAAACCGATATTTCGTTATTTGTATGCAGTACTCATTATTTTATTTACGTATTCCTCGATGCTTGCGCAACTGTCCAGCGATGTATTTATTAAATCCTTCAATAAGCCGACTTTTCTTGACAGCCCAGAGTCCTCAAAGGCATTTTGTAAGTTCAGCCATACTTCTTTGGATGTCTTTGCATTCTCAATATGCACGTAATTAATGGGTTCAACTAACAAAATTATTTTGGACTTAGCTTTTATGTCTTTTTTGAGATCGACTTCAGTTGCGGGATCTACACATTCCCATAACTCTTCAAGTTCAAGGTAGGACTTCACCGCAAACTTCCACGTGGAATAATTTTCGCGACCGGCTAGCTTCTCAATTTGGACGCTGGAGACGGCCATTTTTTTTCAGTGAGATACTTGTAAATTATAAATATACTTTGCTTTACGGTACTTATGTTAATAAATATGAATTATAAATATATCTCAATCTATTATTAATTAGGTATACGGGACGGCCCATAACCTGTAGTAAATAAATAATTAATAACTCGGGACTGAGAAATTCAATTGCGTTTATTAACCGGTAAGTATGACAAGACAGATGACCACAGACAATAATAAACTATACAGATAAAAATATTCATTTGTGGTTTACTATTTCAACAATTACAATTACATGTAACACTAAAGTCTAACTAAAATCTAAATACAACTATTTAGCTGTTGTCGTTTTAGGTTTGCATGAGACATGTTGAAAAATGTGGCGAGTCGTTCATTGGATCTAATTACAACTATTATATACAATAATTAGCTGCTTCGCCGTAGTCGGGTTATATATAGGCCCTATTATTGTAGTCAGTAATTACAATATACTTATCGTTTACATTTTAGTTAGAGATTTGTCAAAGAGAACGAGATTCAATATTAGGCTAATTACTGTAATTATATTGTAGGTTGGAGGCAGGTAGAGGACTGTAGGCTGCTGTGCCCATGTAATGTGCATATGGTGCAGTATCTCAGTTAGGCAAGATACCAAGAAATTGTCAAAATCAAAGCATTTATTTCAATTAGACCATTTACAGGCACTTTTGAATTGTCAAGAAGTTACAGTTTAATATTGAATCTAGTTGCTCGTTCCAAAACGTAGGTCTCTTTGGAGAAGAACGAGCAAGAAACTCCATGGACACTCTTTTCATTCAATTTGGTTTTTACAAAAACTTGGTTACAATATTCTTGTTGCTTCTATATGTGAAAACAATG
Organism: Caradrina clavipalpis; assembly: GCA_932526535.1. Classification (NCBI taxonomy): domain Eukaryota; kingdom Metazoa; phylum Arthropoda; class Insecta; order Lepidoptera; family Noctuidae; genus Caradrina; species Caradrina clavipalpis. The sequence goes on from OW052087.1 coordinate 3,102,750, forward strand.
AAGGTGAGTATAAAAAATAACAAAATTATAATAAAGATGTAAGCCATGGCAGTTGTTAGGGACAATGAGGGCCTAACTAATAGATAATGTTTGTATTAATTGTTTTGAGTACTTAATTAGTAGATAAGATTTATGTTAGAGATAATGAGTACCTAGCTTGTAGATAATGCCTATGTTGATTGTTTAGAATATGAATTTGTATGAATAGGTAACTTGTAAATAATGTCGATCTACCCACATACGGGTTCACAAATATTTCCGAAGTAAAAATTTGAGGGTAATTTGAAATACTTTTATTGAAATTGTTAAGAGAAATTGTATATAAGTAGGCCCGATCGGCTCACTAATCGCACTCATCACTTGCAAGCCGGCGCGACTACAACAACTTGAAGATCCGGAGAACTGAACGCTCACGAACTGAGCCCCTGAAGTAAAGTGGGGACCTGCAACATAAGAAAAACTGGGGGGTCACTGGAAGCCTCAAGAACGAATAACGTGTAGCTAATCGTCGTATAGTGACAGTTTATATTTAAATAGACAACAATAAATACGGCAAGTGCCTTTCAACGTTATCAAGCTTTCATTTGACCTCCAACTGTAGGCATCCCCCACAGTTTGGTTGGTCCTTCGAGCCGGATCAAGAAGTTGGTTGGTCCTTCGAGCCGGATCAAGAAGCAAGTCAGCCGCAAGTCAGCCGCTCAAGACGCAAGTCAGCCGCTCAAGACGCAAGTCAGCCGCTCAAGACGCAAGTCAGCCGCTCAAGACGCAAGTCAGCCGCTCAAGACGCAAGTCAGCCGCTCAAGACGCAAGTCAGCCGCTCAAGACGCAAGTCAGCTGCTCAAGACGCAAGTCCGGAGTCATAAAACGTTATTTCTATCCTGTTTCTAAGCGGGTGGACCGCGGCTCCGTATCCCTGCCACCTAACGGTGTCAAACGGTGGGGGTCGGAGTTAACGCCGTTCAAGGCGGTGTGGTAATTTTGTGCATTACCACCGGTTCATGAAGAGTGCCTTTTTCGAGGCGCGAACCGAAGTCGCACTTCTACGCCGGTAAGGTTGTGTGTGGTGCGGGGGCCGGACTGTAGGCACTGCTGAAGGAGCCGGATATTCCCACCGGTTCCCGAGCGCCCCGTAGGACACACTGCCCTCTGCTGGGTAGATCCCTGAACCCGTCCGATCCTGCACGCATCCATCCCTGGCGGAGCGTATCCCGGCCACCTGCGGGCCCTCCAACAGGACTGATAGGGCCGTTAGGGCTGTTAGGGACGTCAAATGTCGAAGATGACGCAGACCAGGAGCCAAGCAGCGATCGACGCGAAAACAGGGAAGATATACGAAGAACCCCCCGCGTCACCGTCTGCACAAGCGTCCACGTCCGCGTCCGTTTCCGCGTCCGCGTCCGTACCCGCCGGAACAAAGCCGCGCGCGCGCCCCGACCCGAACGCACGTGCGCGTCCCGACCCGGTCACTCGCGCGCCCACGTTACCCGCACAAACGACGATGGATACAGATAGAACAAAGGCGACGCTACGAGCCGCCACGAACACCGCCGCCGCTGCCGTTGCAACCGCGTCTAACATTGAACAAGGCAGGGAAGGAAGAAGATCCAGAGCGGAAACCGAACGATCGCACGGATCAACTGTTAGCGTTATTGCCAGAATCAAGCAAGCTGAGTTCGATGCCCAGGAACGCCTAGCCGAAATTCAAAAGAGAGAACTGCAGATCGAAGCAGACCTCGTAAAGAAGCGACTAGCTTTGGACATTGCCACGATTCATGAAGAAACTGGCCAAGGAAGTGTCACTGCACGCGAAGCGTCTGAAGTGGAACATAGAGTCACTGATTGGTTAAAGAATGCCCAGATTAGAGGAGGCGAGCTACCTCCAACGACCACAGAACAGGACAGGTCATCGGCCGTCCGCGCATCGGCCCTGTGCGAACCACGGGGGGAGCGTACCGAGCGCGGGCCTCCAGGAGGATTAGCAAGACAAACGTCGCAGCATTCTTTCTACCAATTTGCGCCGCAGGAGGCGCCGAAAGGAGTCACCATAGAAACTCCAGGACGAGCACGGTCACCCACCCCGCCGCGATCAAGAGATAGGGGAATAGACAGACTAGCTGAAGCCATAGAGCGAATGGCCCAGCGCCGCCCGCCGCCCAGACAAGCGCAAGAACTGCCTTACTTCAGCGGCGCGCCGAATGAATGGCTGCTATTCAGATCAGCGATGAGGGACTCGACGCGTTTGTACGGATTCTCACCGGCCGAGAATCTAGCGCGACTGAGAATATGTCTGAAGGGAGAAGCGCGTGAAACAGTCGCCGCCCTTCTATATACCGCTACAGATCCCGCGATCATTCTACAAACATTAGAACAATGTTACGGTCGCCCTGAAATTATTATCGACAAAGCGCTAGACGACATAAGAAAGCTACAGCGCCCCGCGGGATCAGCTAGCGACTTGAACGCGTTCGCAATAAAACTACAGAACATAGTCTGTGTATTGTCAAGCATAGACGAGAGAGGGTACCTGCGGAACCCTATGCTGGCCCGCCAAGTAGTAGAAAAACTGAGTCCACACATTAGAACAAGATGGTGTGACTACGCCGATCAATTCGGAAGCGCGAGTGAACCCGAAATCGCAACCCTGTCTCGCTTCCTCATGGGAGAGGCAGACCGCGCCGTGCGCTACGCTTACTCTACTACGAACAACGCAAATAAAGAGCCGACACGGGGCACGATAGCGACCAAAGCGAGCAACGTGCCGGCGCGCCGCCAGAACGAGCGGAGGCGAGATGGCGCCACATACACAGCTACAGAAAACAAAGTATGTTTATGCTGCGGACTCGAACATGCGACGAACGAATGCAAGAAGCTTTAAGCGATGACCGTACCTGAACGATGGGCATGGGCCAAGGAAGCGCGTGTATGCTTTCGTTGTCTTAACAACCGTCATCACCGAGCCAGTTGTAAGGCGAAGAGATGTGGAATGGACGAGTGTCGCCACCCACATCACAAACTGTTGCACACCGTAGAGCGAACCTCTACGACCGCTAAGGAGAGCACTGAACAAGAAAAAGCGGTCGACGCGTCGGCTCACACAGTGACGTCAACAGGCGCGGTATTATTAAAGGTGTGCCCGGTCACGATCAAAGGACCGGACGGACTGAAAGTTGACACGTACGCTCTACTCGATGAGGGCTCTACGATTACTCTGATCGACGAGGAAACCGCTAGAGCCGTGAACGCGCGTGGATCGAAACGCGCCCTGCGACTGAACGGCCTGACGGCCACGCAGGAAGAACCCGAGAGTGAGAGCGTAGATTTGGAAATATGGGGAACACGAACTGACCCACATTCCATAAAGGCGCGAACCGTCAAACGTCTCAACATAACCAGTCAAACGATCGCAGCAAGCTGTTTGAACTATAAACACTTGAAGCAATTACCACAGAACGAGGTCTGCTATGCAAATGCAAGACCGCGCGTACTTATAGGTGCAGACAATTGGCACTTAATAGTATCGCGAAAGCTCCTGATCGGAGGAAAGAACGAACCGGCCGCGTCGCTAACTCAGTTGGGATGGGTAGTACACGGTACGGTGCCACGAACGATAGTGGCCAAAGAAAAACCAGAAGAGGGCGTCACTGTGCTCCATGTAAGCGCGCCGGAGCGACGCGCGCGAACCTACCACAATGACGAACTGGATGAACTAATTAAGGCACATTTTGCAATCGACGCATTAGGAATAGCGAGGGATTGCAAACCCGTGCAGGAAGACGAGCGCGCGAAGGAAATATTTAATAATACGGCGCGACTCGTAAATGGTCGCTATGAAGTTGGATTGCCTTGGCGAACGGAGAACACTCGCTTACCGCCTAGTTACGATATGGCGGTACGGAGGCTACGATCGATAGAACGAAAAATGGATCGAGACGCAGAGTTTCGTCAAGCATACACAGCGCAAATGAACAACCTATTTGAAAAAGGTTACGCTAGACCTATTGATGATAACGAACACAGATCGATAGAATGGTACCTACCGCACTTTGCGGTCACCAACCCGAACAAGCCAGGCAAGGTACGCCTTGTATTTGACGCCGCAGCGATCACGAACGGGCGCTGTCTCAACGACGAGCTGTTAACTGGACCAGATATGCTCAGAACGCTTTACGGTATATTGTTCCGATTTAGAGAAAAGCCAATCGCAATAACAGCGGACATACGTGAAATGTTTTTACGGATTAATATTCGAGCCGAGGACCGAGCAGCGCAGCGTTTCTTATGGCGGGGCGATGAACGTAGGAGTCCGCCGCGAAGGTACGAGATGAACTCCATGATATTCGGCGCACGAAGCTCCTCTTTCCTAGCACATAGCGTGAGAAACAGGAATGCGGAGGAATGTAAACAAACGCACCCGCGCGCCCTCTGCCCCATCACGATGAACCATTACATGGACGATTGGGTAGACAGTTTTGACTCGGAAGAGAGCGCCGCGTTAACAATGAACGAGGTGCAATGTGTACATAATCGAGCCGGCTTCGAACTCGCCGGTTGGAACTCAAATCGCGCGCACTTGCTCGATCATATCGTGGAAAAAGACAGGTCTAAAACCCCGAAGGAGTTAGGCGCAAATGCACACCCATACGGCAAGACGCTGGGAATGGTGTGGTGGCCAGAGACTGATGACTTTGCATTCAACACAGATATGCCTCGCGTACCGAACGACGTACGCTGTGGGCAAAGGACGCCTACGAAGCGCGAAATGTTGGGAGCAGTAATGTCGATCTTTGACCCGTTGGGTTTGCTCAGTCCGTATACGATTACGGCGAAGATCTCTCTGCAGGAACTATGGCGAAGACAGGTCGGTTGGGACGAGCAGCTACCCGCCGACGAAGCTATCGCGTTTCTCCAATGGATAAATGGTCTGACGAGCGTAGCGGGCCTGCGACTCCCCCGACAATACGCGGATCACATGTACACGGAGAGATCGCTACATGTATTTACTGACGCGAGCGAGCAAGCTTACGCCGCCGCTGCATATTGGCGCTGTAAGACAAGCGACGGAGAGGTGAAAGTAGTGTTAGTCGCGGGAAAAGCGAAAGTCGCACCATTGAAAGCGCAAAGTATACCGCGCATGGAACTACAAGCATGTCTTATAGGCAGTCGGCTCGCTGCGGACATAATAAAGGAGCATAGATGGACGACCGAAGTAACCTACTGGAGTGATTCTAAGACCGCGTTGCATTGGATACGAAACGACTCTGCAAGATACACGCCCTACGTTGCGCACCGGCTGAGCGAGATAGCCGAACTCACCCCCGCTGAACGATGGCGCTGGGTGCCGACCGCGCACAACGTAGCAGACGATGCAACCAGAGGCTACAGAACGCGCCTCTCTCAGAACGACCGATGGTTTACTGGCCCCGCATTCCTCAAGGAACCAGAGGAAGCCTGGCCGATAGAAACGCATCCATGTAACGACGAAGGAACAGAGATGTCGGCCCATGTAATAGCGGCCAGTGAGAGCGTGGTCGATATGACACGTTTTTCATCATATAAAAGAATGTTGCGCGCTACAGCTTATGTACACTTATTTATAGACAAGTGTAGGAAACGCGCTACTACCTTAGAACTAAAACACATCGAAGAAGCCGAACTAACGCTTATTCGTGAAGCGCAGCGCGTCAGCTTTCCACAAGAAGTAGAACGACTCGCATCGGGAAAGGACCTGGAACGATCTAGTAGGCTGATCAAGCTCGACCCGGTATATGAAACCGATCGAATCCTACGTTTAAACGGGCGCATTAACGCCGCGAACGTGCCCGACCACAGAAAAAGACCGCCTATATTGTGCGGTAAACATCCGCTTGCACGTTTACTTATACGGCACGAACATGTCACGAACGGACATGCCGGCCGCGAGCACGTTGTAAATAACATACGTCAACGCTATTGGATACTACAGCTACGAACTACAGTGCGCATGATATTGAACAAATGTGTGACGTGCAAACTAAGCAGAGCTGCGGCACCGACGCCAGTCAAAGGAGACCTACCGCTCGAGCGACTCGACGCCTACTCACGGCCCTTTACACGATGCGGAGTAGACTGTTTTGGGCCCATGATGGTAGCAATTGGAAGGCGCAGAGAGAAACGATGGGGATTGTTATTTACCTGTCTCGTCACCAGAGCGGTGCATATTGAATTGTTAGCCGGGTTAAGTACAGACTCGGCGATAATGGCTATCCGTAGAATGGCTTCGCGCCGCGGGTGGCCTAAAACAATAATGTCCGATAACGGCACGAACTTCCGCGGCGCTGACGTAGAGTTACGTAAAGCATACGAAGAGTGGTCGCATGAGCTAAAGGACTTCGCGTTAACAAAAGGAATGGAATGGCGTTTCATTGCGCCCGGAGCGCCAAATCAGGGAGGCGCCTGGGAAAGATTAATAAGAAGCGTCAAAAGCGCTCTCGCGGTCGTACTAAAGGAACGTGCGCCGCGGGAAGAAGTCTTGAACACAGTTATGACGGAAGCCGAGTACACAATAAACTCGCGACCGTTAACTCACGTATCAGTGAGCCCCGACGACGACGAAGCATTAACACCGAACCATTTCCTACTGGGGTCAGCAGTAGGATTGCCGGTCACTGGAACTTGTGACGTAGGCGATAAGCGCGCCTGGCGGACGGCGCAAGCATTAGCAGATCGCTTCTGGGCAAGGTGGGTGAACGAATACCTACCAACGCTAACTCCGCGCGGCGACGTCAGGAAGAAAACAGAACAAATACGAACGGGTGACGTCGTTATTATCGCCGACGGCTTATTGCCTCGTAACGTGTGGCCGCGGGGCCAAATCGTGCGCGCGGCACCGGGCCCGGACGGGGTGGTACGGATTGCGGACGTACGGACTCGCGGGGGTATTTACAGGCGACCTGTAAGAAGGCTCATCGTCCTGGACCGAAGGGATGAGGCTCGCAGTGCTACGCCGGGGGGAGAATGTTAGGGACAATGAGGGCCTAACTAATAGATAATGTTTGTATTAATTGTTTTGAGTACTTAATTAGTAGATAAGATTTATGTTAGAGATAATGAGTACCTAGCTTGTAGATAATGCCTATGTTGATTGTTTAGAATATGAATTTGTATGAATAGGTAACTTGTAAATAATGTCGATCTACCCACATACGGGTTCACAAATATTTCCGAAGTAAAAATTTGAGGGTAATTTGAAATACTTTTATTGAAATTGTTAAGAGAAATTGTATATAAGTAGGCCCGATCGGCTCACTAATCGCACTCATCACTTGCAAGCCGGCGCGACTACAACAACTTGAAGATCCGGAGAACTGAACGCTCACGAACTGAGCCCCTGAAGTAAAGTGGGGACCTGCAACATAAGAAAAACTGGGGGGTCACTGGAAGCCTCAAGAACGAATAACGTGTAGCTAATCGTCGTATAGTGACAGTTTATATTTAAATAGACAACAATAAATACGGCAAGTGCCTTTCAACGTTATCAAGCTTTCATTTGACCTCCAACTGTAGGCATCCCCCACAGCAGTCAAGAGAAGACCAATCCCAACTGACAGCACCCGTTCACGAATATGACGCGTGCATCAGCACCATTTAGCTCAACCATCTTGAAGGGAACCAAACGACCCAACCCACGCGCCACCGTCAGCGGGACATTAAAGTGAGCATGACGAAGCTCTCAACTGCCATGCTCAGTGTCCAACACATAGTAACTTAACAAATAAATGGCTCCATGGTACTCACATTTACAAAATTGAAATAAATTATGTTAAATTATATAAAACTAAGATTTTTAGTGAACCTATTCGACTGATGATCCGTGGTATGTAATAAATAGCAATAAAATAACGGTAAACGTTATTAAGGTCAATCAAAATGAAAAAGGGGTAAGAAACATTCCCAAAAACAATATCTATTAATTTGTGAGCCCGAGTCTCTGTGGAGCAGGACCAGCATTAAGCCAAGTATTCTTGTCATTAATATAATCTTCTAACTTATAATATGCTTGACTACATATGTCGTAGGTACCTCCTGCACAATTCTTGAATGATATTCTTGTAAGTATTGAACATGAATAATAATTACTGTATACATATATTGGTGTTTCATTTTACTTTCTCTTCTCCCTTTTTTTAAACGTTGGTACCTACTGCTTGCCAGGTAGTACTCTGAAACGATGATTCAGTATCTATTCAGTAATATGATACGGATGGCGCAGTATGTACTGGCTCAACCCGGAGCGGGTCGCGTGCGTATCAATCCGCGTCACTGTGAAATTATGTTCTAGTGCCTCTCGTGTGTTTCCGTTCTGGAAGCCCGTATGGGTCAAAGTCAAAGTCAAATCATTTATTTCAATTAGACCATTAAAAGGCACTTTTGAACGTCAAAATAATTAAAACTTATGAATCTAGTTGCCCATTCCAAAAGGTAGTTTCGTATGAAGAAGAACGGGCAAGAACTCCATACATACTCTTTTGAAAAAACGTATTACATTATGATGTACAATTACATGCATTCCATAAAAAAATATGCTAATGTCAAAACGGTCTGTTAACAATAAAAGTCACTCAAAGTACTAAAATACCTACGTACTAAGTGCCACAAATTAAGAAATGAAAGCTAAACCAATTGTAATATTTAACACCAATATTGTGATCGAAGATGATCACTTCTAAAATTTGAAAGGCAACGAATCAGTGTGTGTGCCATAGTAATCACCAAATGTAGCATTATTGTCTAAAAAAAAAGCAATAGTAATAATAGTCAAAACAAATTACTTATATAATTTAATAATAATAATAATATCGGATCAGGTGCGTGTCATCTTGCGTAATCATATGTTGGATGATACTGTGCTTGATCGCATTCGCACTGAGATGCAAAGGAGCCATGTCATTACCCCTCCGTCGCAGACTGTGGATGTGGCACGGCCACAGTCCATCCCAACATCCAGTCGTGTAGATGAGGAAAGTGATGACATGGTTACTCATGTAAGTACCCAGTGTAGTGAGGAATTGAGGAGTGCTTTGGAGGGTGCGGTTCGGGAGTATCGACTCATGCCGCTCGAGCTCAGACCACGCTTACCACGTTTGCCTATGCATAACAAAAATAAGGCGCTGGTGTGTGCTCTGGATTCGCAGTTATCGAATTATTTTGATAGCTGTGAAGACCTTGCTGATGCGCACTCGATTCTGTACTGTGCGGCTGTTGCGGCGTGTCGTGTAGCTCATGTCAAATTTCCTAATAATGACAGAGCTACGCGACCAGCTGTGCCAATGTGGCAGTACAGAATTGAGCGGCGTATTAGTGAGGCCAGAGTGCTCATCGGCAAATTAATCTGCTTTAGGGAGGGCAATACTCGCCCAAGAGTGATGCGCTTTGTGAGACGGGCATTCTCGGGGACTGATATCAGTCCTCGAGACTATATGTCCCGGGTCACAGAGCGCATCGACTTCCTGAAGCAGAAGGTGTATGCATGGGCAAGCCGTATTCGTAGGTACAAGCGGCGAGTGGAACGATACACCCAGAATCGCACATTCCAAAGTAATGAAAGGTGGGTTTATAGGGATTGGGAGCGACCGGACCAAGGTGTGTCTGATACGCCCCTGCCGGATGATGACGCCATGTGTTCGTTCTGGCGTAGCATCTGGTCGGTGCCTGTCAGTCACACTGAGGGTGATTGGACTCGGGATATCGAGCGAGCGTGCGACCCAATTCCAGAAATGGGGGCAATTACCATCTGCCCCCAAGATGTAGCTCGTGCGGTCCGTCCATTACCTAATTGGAAATCTCCCGGACCGGACGGGCTGCATAATTTCTGGATAAAATGGTTCAGAGGATCGCACGTTTGCTTGGCGTCCCGATTCCAGTCGGCCTTGGAATCTGGATCGCTGCCCCAGTTTCTAACAACAGGAATAACCCACCTGCTCCACAAGTCAGGTAGTACTGCGGAACCCAAAAATTATAGACCGATCACATGCCTGCCGACGGTCTATAAGGTTCTTACATCCATTTTGAGAGCTAAAATTAACAATCATATTGAGATTAATTCTATCATGTCCCCCTCTCAGAATGGATGTAGGATTGGATCCCGTGGTACTAAGGAGCTGCTCCTCATTGACATGGCTATCAGCCAACAGGTTCGTCGATCCCGGAAGGATCTGTCGACATGTTGGATAGATTACAAGAAGGCCTATGACTCGGTGCCACATACATGGCTCATGAGGGTGCTGGAGTTGTATAAAATTGATGCAACTCTACGCGCCTTCCTGATGTCGTGTATGGGGCAATGGAGTACGGTCCTTCGCTATCCAGGATGTCGAAATATCCAGAGGAATAGCGAACCGATAAGGATTGAGCGTGGTATATTCCAGGGCGATAGTTTGAGTCCGCTTTGGTTCTGCTTAGCCTTGAATCCCCTAAGCACACTGCTGGAGGATTCAGGTCTAGGCTATCGGTTGAAGAGAGGTGGTCAGGTAATATCCCACCTACTTTACATGGATGACCTGAAACTCTTTGCCCCCAACAACTTGCAACTGACGGAGCTACTGAAGGTAACAGAAACTTTCAGTAGCGCCATCAGGATGGAATTTGGTGTGGACAAATGTGCGGTCATGCATGTCAAGCGAGGGGAGATTATGGAGTCCGAGGGAGTTCAACTCTCGGAATCCATAAACCTTAGATCCCTTTCTTCAACGGAGACCTATAAGTATTTGGGTATGTCGGAAGCGTTGGGCATCAATACTGTTGACGTGAAGCAATCGTTGAAGGAGCGCTTCTTTGGCCGCCTGAAAAAAGTATTTAATAGTCTTTTATCAGGCGGAAATAAGGTGCGCGCCTTCAACGGGTGGGTCATGCCGGTATTGATGTACTCTTTCGGCATACTTAAATGGACTCAAACGGAACTCGACGCCCTGGATAGGAGGGTCCGTACATTGTTAACGGCATATCGGATGCATCACCCACGGTCATCGGTGATGAGACTGTATATTCCGCGGAAGTGTGGAGGTCGTGGCTTCTTAAATGCTAAGACTCTCCACAACCGCGAGATATGCAGTCTCAGGGAATTTTTCCTTGAAGCCGACGTGGGGATGCACCGAGATGTGGTGGCAGTGGATAAGGGCCTCACCCCGCTCTCCTTGGCTAAAGAGAACTGGCGCAAACCAGTAGTGCTGGAGACTAAAGATCGCGAGGAGGTATGGCAGAGTAAGGAGCTTCACGGACGCTTTTTCCGGGCCTTGCATGGGCCCGATGTAGATTTCTTAGCGTCCGTATCCTGGCTTCGCTTCGGTGACCTATTTGGGGAAACCGAGGGTTTTGTCTGTGCAATTATGGACGAAGTTATCATGACGAATAACTACCGGAGATTTATTGTGAAGGATGGCACGGTTGACATTTGTCGGGGATGCCACCGGCCGGGGGAATCAATCCGCCACATTATCTCTGGGTGTTCTCGTCTAGCTAACGAAGAGTACTTGCATAGGCACAACCTTGTGGCCAGGATCATCCATCAGCAACTTGCTCTGAAATACCGCCTTGTAGAATCGGAAGTACCGTACTATAGGTATGTGCCCGACCCAGTTCTCGAAAATAGCAATGTCACACTGTACTGGGACCGATCCATCATCACTGACAGGACTATTGTAGCCAATAAGCCTGATATAGTGGTGGTGGATCGCTTAGAGAAGCGCGCAATGATTGTTGACATAACAGTCCCACATGACGTGAACCTCGTGAAGGCCGAGAATGATAAGAAGATCAAGTATATTGACTTGGCTCGCGAGGTTGTCGACATGTGGGATGTGGACTCAGCGATCATTGTGCCGATAGTCGTTTCAGCCAATGGCTTGATTGCCAAGAGCCTCGACCAACATCTTAGGAGGCTCTCGTTGGGTGGCTGGATCAAGGGCTTGATTCAGAAAGCGGTTCTCCTAGACACGGCGCGTATCGTTAGGAGATTCCTTTCTCAGGAGCCCTGACCACCGGTGGCTTGGACCCTGTTCCCGACGCCGGTGGGCTACTATTTTTTATATTTTTAAATGTTTTTATTTTTTATACTAATATTTAAAAATGTAATTTATATGTAATTTAATGAATAAATGAGAATAATAATAAACCCGCAGGGCAGCTTGTGGCGAGCTGTTGGGCAGTAGCGACCCCACGGACCTGATCTCCCGGGAGAAGTCTTGTTCTTCATCTCTGGCTTGCCTTTATTGGCCGGCCGGAGTGAACACTGACGAGGAACAGAGCTCCCACCTCTCTCTTGCCTTCATTGGCCGGTTTGACTGGAGAATCGCAAGAGCATTCGTGTTCGGGGGAAGGAAGTATTTCAGTAAGGTGCTGGTAGGGATCTTGACCGTACTTCCGGGATTGTCCTGATAGCCGTGAAATACCTCTCCACTCCTCAAGCACCTCAGTCTGTGTTGCCCTCTTGTCGCTACGTCACTACGTGCTAGCGGCCGTTTTAGGGGGCCCATTTATCGAGTGTGCTAGTCACCCCCTGCCATTTTATCTTTGTCATAAAAACATTGATTGGCAGGGGCCATAGTCCTTCCATAGTGTCAGGAAACCAGTCCATTTTAGTCACCCAAACCCATAGCCCCATTTATAGTTTCCATATTCTGTAATAGTCCTGCGCCAGCCGGGGATTGTCCTTGGGTGCATTTGCATAGTGCAAACAGGGATAATTGTCGGCTGGTGTTCCATTTCATTGTAAAGCCATGTAAGGGGCCTCTGCGAGTTGGCTTCGGCTCCTCGTACGCCTTCCAAAGGTCCGGGACCCTAGGGTCCCGAGATAATAATAATAATAATAAACTGGCAACACTAACATCAACAAGTCGTCGTATGTAACTTACATAATAATAATAATAATAACTGGCAACACTGAACTTGACAAGTCCTGTCTGAAACAATTAAATTTAAAAATTTTCATATTTCCCATTTTTACCCAATAGTTGTGTTGATATTCTGTATTTTAAACAGTAAAACTCCTGGAACAACAATAAAAACCATACCTAATACAATCAAAATGGAAAAAGAAAATCTATACCTGTACAAAATGAGAATGACGGCTGTCAAGGCCGTCAAAGCAAATACAAACGAAAAAATTTAATGAAAATGAAGCAGGAATGTTGACACGCGCCAGAGCTCGCCTTAACACACAACCGCCATCTCCGGACTCGTCGCCCAGCTCCGCCTCGCCGCCGTCGGAAACCAGCCCCACAGTGAGTGCAGTGACACCGACCGCGGCAGTTGCGTCGAGCTCCAGCGACGAGTACTTCTCTCCGCCGACGACGCCACCACCTGTTCGTCGACGGGGAGGACGCCGGCCGCCGGGGGGTTTGGGACTCCGAGGTCCACTGGTCTCTGATAGGGTCCCCGCTACCGGTGGAAGTGTGCAGCGCATGAGATGGACACAGTCTATTAATGAAAGTGTCATGCGCTCATACTTTGGGGCTACAGAGGGGGGAAGTAACCTGACTGCGTACCGTGGTCGGATGCTCTCTCTGTTTCAGGTGCTTGAGCCAACTGTCAACGTATCGGCACAGCGACTATCGGATCAGGTACGGGTTATACAACGTAATCATATGTTGGATAATACTGTGCTTGATCGACTTAGGCTCTAATCACGGAGTAGTCATGTTACACCTGCTTTGTCACAGCACACGGCCGCGGTGCAACCGCAAAGTTTACCCTGTGCTTCACCGCGACCTGAACGCGTTGATGAAGAAGATGATGGCGTGGCTATTTCCGTGAGTTCCCAATGTAATGAACAGTTGAGGAGTGCTTTGGAGGGTGCGTTCCGGGACTATCGCTCCACACCGCCTGAGCTTAGACCACGACTACCTCGTTTGCCCATGCACAATAAAAATAAGGCGCTAGTGTGTGCTCTAGATTCGCAGCTGTCAAACTGTTTTGACGGCAGCAAAGACCTTGTCGATACCCACTCAATCTTGTACTGCGCGGCTGTAGCGGCATGTCGTGTAGCTCACGTCAAATTTCCCAGTGACGGAGCTGCACGACCAAAACCACCTGTACCAGCATGGCAGTCCAGGATTGAGCTTCGTATCGATGGGGCTAGAGCACTCATCGGCAAGCTAATCTGCTTCAGGGAGGGCAATACTCGCCCTAGAGTGATGCGTTTTGTGAGGCGGGCATTCTCGGGGATTGATATTAATCCTCGAGATTATTTGTCCCGCGTCACAGAACGTATTGACTTCCTGAAGCAGAAGATAAGTGCATGGGCAAACCGTATTCGTCGGTACAAGCGGCGAGTGGAGCGATACACCCTGAATCGCACATTCCAGAGCGATGAGAGGTGGGTTTACAGGGCTTGGGAGCGGCCAGACCAAGGTGTGACTGATGCGCGCCTGCCGGATGATGATGCCATGAGTTCGTTTTGGCGCAGCATCTGGTCGGTACCTGTCAGCCACGCTGAGGGCGATTGGACCCGGGACGTTGAACGAATGTGTGATCCAATACCACAGATGGGGGCAATTACAATCAGCCCCCAGGACGTAGCTCGTGCAGTTCGTCCGTTGCCTAACTGGAAATCTCCAGGGCCGGACGGACTGCACAACTTTTGGATCAAGTGGTTCCAAAGATCACACGCTCGCTTGGCATCCCAGTTCCAGTCAGCCTTAGAGTCTGGATCGTTGCCCCAGTTCTTAACAACTGGTATAACCCACCTGCTCCATAAATCGGGTAGTACTACGGAACCCAAAAATTATAGACCGATTACATGTCTACCGACGGTCTATAAAGTTCTTACATCTATTTTGAGAGCTAAAATCAATGATCATATTGATAACAATGCTATCATGTCTGTCTCTCAGAATGGATGTAGGAATGGGTCCCGTGGTACTAAGGAGCTACTCCTCATTGATATGGCCATTAACCAGCAGGTTCGCCGTTCTCGAAAGGATCTGTCTATATGTTGGATAGACTATAAAAAGGCGTATGACTCGGTGCCACATACATGGCTCATGAGGGTGCTGGAATTGTATAAAGTAGATACAACTCTGCGCACCTTCTTGATGTCGTGTATGGGGCAATGGAGGACGGTCTTACGCTATCCAGGATGTCGGCAAATCCGAGAGAACAGTGAACCAATAAAGATCGAGCGTGGTATATTTCAGGGCGATAGTCTGAGTCCACTGTGGTTTTGTTTAGCCTTGAACCCTCTAAGTACACTGCTGGAGGGTTCGGGGCTGGGTTATCGGTTGAGAAGAGGTGGTCAGGTCATATCTCACCTCCTTTACATGGATGATCTGAAACTCTTTGCCCCCAGCAATTTGCGACTGATGGAGCTACTGAAGGTAACAAAAACTTTCAGTAGTGCCATCAGGATGGAATTTGGTGTGGACAAATGTGCAGTCATGCATGTAAAGCGAGGAGAGATTATGGAATCTGTGGGAACCCAACTCTCAGATTCCATAAACCTTAGATCCCTTTCCTCAACTGAAACCTACAAATATTTGGGTATGTCGGAAGCGTTAGGCATCAATGCTACTGACATGAAGCAATCGTTGAAGGAGCGCTTCTTTGGCCGCCTAAATAAAGTTTTAAATAGCCTTTTATCAGGCGGTAACAAGGTGCGCGCCTTCAACGGTTGGGTCATGCCGGTTTTGATGTACTCTTTCGGCATACTCAAATGGACTCAGACAGAACTTGACGCCCTGGATAGGAGGGTTCGCTCACTATTGACCGCAAATCGGATGCATCACCCGAGGTCGTCAGTAATGAGACTGTATATCCCGCGGAAGTGTGGTGGTCGAGGCTTCTTAAATGCTAAGACCATGCACAACCGTGAGATATGCAGTCTCAGGGAGTACTTCCTGGAAGCCGATGTGGGGATGCACCGAGATGTGGTCTCAGTGGACAAGGGCTTCACCCCGCTCTCTTTAGCGAACGAGAACTGGCGCAAACCTATGGTATTAGATACTAATGATCGCACGGAAGTATGGAAGAGCAAGGAGCTTCACGGGCGCTACTACCGGGCCCTACATGGGCCGGATGTAGACTTCAAGGCGTCCGTATCCTGGCTGCGCGTTGGTGACCTCTTTGGGGAAACTGAAGGTTTTGTCTGTGCTATTATGGACGAAGTTATGATGACGAACAATTACCGGAGATATATTGTGAAGGACGGTACGGTTGACATATGTCGGGCATGCCATCGTCCCGGGGAATCAATCCGTCACATTATATCTGGGTGTTCTCGTCTGGCTAACGGAGACTACTTGCATAGACACAACCTTGTAGCCAGGATTATCCACCAGCAACTTGCTCTGAAATACAGTCTTGTGGAATCGGAAGTACCATACTATAGATATGTGCCCGACCCAGTTCTTGAAAATGGGCATATCACGTTGTATTGGGACCGGTCTATCATCACTGACAGGACTATTGTAGCCAATAAGCCTGACATAGTGGTGGTAGATCGATTAGAGCGTCGCGCAATGATCGTTGATATTACTGTTCCGCATGACGAGAACCTCGTGAAAGCTGAGAAAGATAAACAAATTAAGTATCTTGATCTGGCTCGCGAGGTTGTCGACATGTGGGATGTGAATACGGCAATTATTGTGCCGATAGTTGTGACGGCCAATGGCCTAATAGCCAAGAGCCTCGACCAACACCTGAGGAGGCTCTCGTTGGGCGGTTGGATCAAGGGCTTGATTCAGAAAGCGGTACTCCTAGACACGGCGCGTATTGTTAGGAGATTCCTTTCTCAGGAGCCCTGACCGCCGGTGGCTTGGACCCTGTTCCCGACGCCGGTGGGCTACTATTTTTTATATTTTTAAATGTTTTTATTTTTTTTATATTAATATTTAAAAATACAATAAATATGTTGAATAATGAATAAATGGAATAATAATAAACTGGCAACACTAACATCAACAAGTCGTCAAAATTTTTTCTTCTCCTTTATTTTCAAATTATATTCAAGCAAACCATCACCTGTACCTTCTTTCGTCTCCAGTTCCCATATACCACCTAAATTTACCGTAAATCGAATAAAAACTATAAAACAAATCATATTATGAAAAAACCAAAGAAAATCATTCAATCATTCAATTTAAGAAAATTAAATTTGAATGACGGCTGTCAAGGCCGTCATGACATGATCTCCCAATGAAGGAAGAAAATGATCATCATCATCATCTTCCTGCCCTTATCCCAAGTTACTTGGGGTCGGCGCAACACGTTTTCTTCTTCCATTCCGTCCTGTCAGCCGTCATACTATCACTGACTCCCTTCTCTTTCATATCATTCTTCACACAATCCATCCATCTTTTCTTTGGCCTTCCTCTTCCTTTCCATCCATCCACAATTATGTCCAAAACCCTTTTGGTCACATGTGTGTCATCCCTTCTCTTCACATGCCCATACCAAGACAAACAAGGAAGAAAATGATAACGAACGAAAATGTTGACAAGAGCCAGAGCTCGCAGAAATGCACTCTCACCACCTCCGGACTCGTCGCCCAGCTCCGCCTCGCCGCCGTCGGAAACCAGCCTCACCGTGAGTGCAGTGACACCGACCGCGGCAGTTGCGTCGAGCTCTAGCGACGAGTACTTCTCTCCGCCGACGACGCCACCACCTGTACGTCGACGGGGAGGACGCCGGCCGCCGACCAGCTTAGGACTTCGAGGCCCACTGGCCTCTGATAGGGTCCCCGCTACCGGTGGAAGTGTGCAGCGCATGAGATGGACACAGTCTATTAATGAAAGTGTCATGCGCTCATACTTTGGGGCTACAGAGGGGGGAAGTAACCTGACTGCGTACCGTGGTCGGATGCTCTCTCTGTTTCAGGTGCTTGAGCCAGCTGTCAACGTTACGGCACAACGACTATCGGATCAGGTGCGTGTCATCTTACGTAACCATATGTTGGATGATACTGTGCTTGATCGCATTCGAACTGAGATGCAAAGGAGCCGTGTCATTACTCCTCCATCGCAGACTGTGGATGTGGCACGGCCACAATCCATCCCAACATCCAGTTATGTGGATGGGGAAAGTGATGACATGGTTACTCATGTAAGTACCCAGTGCAGTGAGGAATTGAGGAGTGCTTTGGAGGGTGCGATTAAGGAGTATCGACTAATGCCGCTCGAGCTCAGACCACGCTTACCTCGTTTGCCCATGCATAACAAAAATAAGGCGTTGGTGTGTGCTCTGGATTCACAGTTATCGAATTATTTTGATAGCTGTGAAGACCTTGCTGATGCGCACTCGATTTTGTACTGTGCGGCTGTTGCGGCGTGTCGTGTAGCTCACGTCAAATTCCCTAATAATGACAGAGCTACGCGACCAGCTGTGCCAGTGTGGCAGTGCAGAATTGAGCGGCGTATTAGTGAGGCCAGAGTGCTCATCGGCAAATTAATCTGCTTTAGGGAGGGCAATACTCGCCCAAGAGTGATGCGCTTTGTGAGACGGGCATTCTCGGGGACTGATATCAGTCCTCGAGACTATATGTCCCAGGTCACAGAGCGCATCGACTTCCTGAAGCAGAAGGTGTATGCATGGGCAAGCCGTATTCGTAGGTATAAGCGGCGAGTGGAACGATACACCCAGAATCGCACATTCCAGAGTAATGAAAGGTGGGTTTATAGGGATTGGGAGCGACCGGACCAAGGTGTGTCTGATACGCCCCTGCCGGATGATGACGCCATGTGTTCGTTCTGGCGTAGCATCTGGTCGGTGCCTGTCAGTCACACTGAGGGTGATTGGACTCGGGATATCGAGCGAGCGTGCGACCCAATTCCAGAAATGGGGGCAATTACCATCTGCCCCCAAGATGTAGCTCGTGCGGTCCGTCCATTACCTAATTGGAAATCTCCTGGACCGGACGGGCTGCATAATTTCTGGATAAAATGGTTCAGAGGATCGCACGTTTGCTTGGCGTCCCGATTCCAGTCAGCCTTGGAATCTGGATCGCTGCCCCAGTTTCTAACAACAGGAATAACCCACCTGCTCCACAAATCAGGTAGTACTGCGGAACCCAAAAATTATAGACCGATCACATGCCTGCCGACGGTCTATAAGGTTCTTACATCCATTTTGAGAGCTAAAATTAACAATCATATTGAGATTAATTCTATCATGTCCCCCTCTCAGAATGGATGTAGGATTGGATCCCGTGGTACTAAGGAGCTGCTCCTCATTGACATGGCTATCAGCCAACAGGTTCGTCGATCCCGGAAGGATCTGTCGACATGTTGGATAGATTACAAGAAGGCCTATGACTCGGTGCCACATACATGGCTCATGAGGGTGCTGGAGTTGTATAAAATTGATGCAACTCTACGCGCCTTCCTGATGTCGTGTATGGGGCAATGGAGTACGGTCCTTCGCTATCCAGGATGTCGAAATATCCAGAGGAATAGCGAACCGATAAGGATTGAGCGTGGTATATTCCAGGGCGATAGTTTGAGTCCGCTTTGGTTCTGCTTAGCCTTGAATCCCCTAAG
The DNA here is from genome assembly GCA_932526535.1 of Caradrina clavipalpis. Taxonomy (NCBI): domain Eukaryota; kingdom Metazoa; phylum Arthropoda; class Insecta; order Lepidoptera; family Noctuidae; genus Caradrina; species Caradrina clavipalpis. The sequence continues at coordinate 3,122,252 of OW052087.1, forward strand.
CACACTGCTGGAGGATTCAGGTCTAGGCTATCGGTTGAAGAGAGGAGGTCAGGTAATATCCCACCTACTTTACATGGATGACCTGAAACTCTTTGCCCCCAACAATTTGCAACTGACGGAGCTACTGAAGGTAACAGAAACTTTCAGTAGCGCCATCAGGATGGAATTTGGTGTGGACAAATGTGCGGTCATGCATGTCAAGCGAGGGGAGATTATGGAGTCCGAGGGAGTTCAACTCTCGGAATCCATAAACCTTAGATCCCTTTCTTCAACGGAGACCTATAAGTATTTGGGTATGTCGGAAGCGTTGGGCATCAATACTGTTGACGTGAAGCAATTGTTGAAGGAGCGCTTCTTTGGCCGCCTGAAAAAAGTATTTAATAGTCTTTTATCAGGCGGAAATAAGGTGCGCGCCTTCAACGGGTGGGTCATGCCGGTATTGATGTACTCTTTCGGCATACTTAAATGGACTCAAACGGAACTCGACGCCCTGGATAGGAGGGTCCGTACATTGTTAACGGCATATCGGATGCATCACCCACGGTCATCGGTGATGAGACTGTATATTCCGCGGAAGTGTGGAGGTCGTGGCTTCTTAAATGCTAAGACTCTCCACAACCGCGAGATATGCAGTCTCAGGGATTTTTTCCTTGAAGCCGACGTGGGGATGCACCGAGATGTGGTGACAGTGGATAAGGGCCTCACCCCGCTCTCCTTGGCTAAAGAGAACTGGCGCAAACCAGTAGTGCTGGAGACTAAAGATCGCGAGGAGGTATGGCAGAGTAAGGAGCTTCACGGACGCTTTTTCCGGGCTTTGCATGGGCCCGATGTAGATTTCTTAGCGTCCGTATCCTGGCTTCGCTTCGGTGACCTATTTGGGGAAACCGAGGGTTTTGTCTGTGCAATTATGGACGAAGTTATCATGACGAATAACTACCGGAGATTTATTGTGAAGGATGGCACGGTTGACATTTGTCGGGGATGCCACCGGCCGGGGGAATCAATCCGCCACATTATCTCTGGGTGTTCACGTCTAGCTAACGAAGAGTACTTGCATAGGCACAACCTTGTAGCCAGGATCATCCATCAGAACTTGCTCTGAAATACTGCCTTGTAGAATCGGAAGTACCGTACTATAAGTATGTGCCCGACCCAGTTCTCGAAAGTAGCCATGTCACATTGTACTGGGACCGATCCATCATCACTGACAGGACTATTGTAGCCAATAAGCCTGATATAGTGGTGGTGGATCGCTTAGAGAAGCGCGCAATGATTGTTGACATAACAGTCCCACATGACGTGAACCTCGTGAAGGCCGAGAATGATAAGAAGATCAAGTATCTTGACTTGGCTCGCGAGGTTGTCGACATGTGGGATGTGGACTCAGCGATCATTGTGCCGATAGTCGTATCAGCCAATGGCTTGATTGCCAAGAGTCTCGACCAACATCTAAGGAGGCTCTCGTTGGGCAGCTGGATCAAGAGCTTGATTCAGAAAGCGGTTCTCCTAGACACGGCGCGTATCGTTAGGAGATTCCTTTCTCAGGAGCCCTGACCACCGGTGGCTTGGACCCTGTTCCCGACGCCGGTGGGCTACTATATATTATATTTTTAAATGTTTTTATATTTTTTAGTAATATTTAAAAATGTAATTTATGTTTTATTAATGAATAAATGGAATAATAATAATAGGTGCGCGCCTTCAACGGTTGGGTCATGCCGGTTTTGATGTACTCTTTTGGCATACTCAAATGGACTCAGACAGAACTTGACGCCCTGGATAGGAGGATTCGCTCACTATTGACCGCAAATCGGATGCATCACCCAAGGTCGTCAGTAATGAGACTGTATATCCCGCGGAAGTGTGGTGGTCAAGGCTTCTTAAATGCTAAGACCCTGCACAACCGTGAGATATGCAGTCTCAGGGAGTACTTCCTGGAAGCTGATGTGGGGATGCACCGAGATGTGGTCTCAGTGGACAAGGGCCTCACCCCGCTCTCTTTAGCGAACGAGAACTGGCGCAAACCTATAGTATTAGATACTAAAGATCGCATGGAGGTATGGAAGAGCAAGGAGCTTCACGGGCGCTACTACCGGGCCCTACATGGGCCGGATGTAGACTTCAAGGCGTCCGTATCCTGGCTGCGCGTTGGTGACCTCTTTGGGGAAACCGAAGGTTTTGTCTGTGCTATTATGGACGAAGTTATTATGACGAACAATTACCGGAGATATATTGTGAAGGACGGTACGGTTGACATTTGTCGGGCATGCCATCGTCCCGGGGAATCAATCCGTCACATTATATCTGGTTGTTCTCGTCTGGCTAACGGAGACTACTTGCATAGACACAACCTTGTAGCCAGGATTATCCATCAGCAACTTGCTCTGAAATACAGTCTTGTGGAATCGGAAGTACCATACTATAGATATGTGCCCGACCCAGTTCTTGAAAATGGTCATATCACGTTATATTGGGACCGATCTATCATCACTGACAGGACTATTGTTGCCAATAAGCTTGACATAGTGGTGGTAGATCGATTAGTGCGTCGCGCAATGATCGTTGATATTACTGTCCCGCATGACGAGAACCTCGTGAAAGCTGAGAAAGATAAACAAATTAAGTATCTTGATCTGGCTCGCGAGGTTGTCGACATGTGGGATGTGAATACGGCAATCATTGTGCCGATAGTCGTGACGGCCAATGGCATAATAGCCAAGAGCCTCGACCAACACCTGAGGAGGCTCTCGTTGGGCGGTTGGATCAAGGGCTTGATTCAGAAAGCGGTACTCCTAGACACGGCGCGTATCGTTAGGAGATTCCTTTCTCAGGAGCCCTGACCACCGGTGGCTTGGACCCTGTTCCCGACGCCGGTGGGCTACTATTTTTTATATTTTTAAATGTTTTTATTTTTTTATACTAATATTTAAAAATGTATTTAATATGTATATGAAACTAATAAATGAGAATAATAATACCATTTATTTCAGGCAACAAAGGCCCATAACATAAATACCTTACAGACTAACATACATAATTATAAAAAACAAAGACAAACATATAAACTATTTAATACGAAGTGACGGCGTCGTATCGCGCTGCGTGGTGTCGCGTAACCTTCCACGGAATCTCCGAAACACGACACCCTTCGGCCAAAACTCTTCCTTAAGAAAGGTCTCGAGTGATTGAGTCGGAACTCGCACCACAAACGAATTGAAATTCGTGTTGTGACGCGACTCCAACTTCTCGACCCTTAAGGTCCAGCTGGTCTTCACTCGAACATACTCCACGATCCCCTCAACCTTCGTGGTGTGATGTAGACGGGTCACAAAGAGCTGGGTCGTCGGCACTGCTGGACGCAGCACATTGGGTCCTACCAGCGCGGTCCCGCACTGGTTCCGACTAGGAGGCTTGTTCCTCTTCTTCTTCTCCACCTTCACGAAGCCATCCTCGTCAATCACGCCTGTTGTTAGGCCTGGCTGCCTGTTAACCCTGTCAACAGATTTGCAGCCACTCTTCTTAACCCCTACCCTGGTTTGTGACGCAGGTTTGCTTGTGGCAACGATAGCAGCGTAGGCACGTTTAGGGGTCAACGTACCTACACTAGTCACGACCTCGGCTGGCGTTGAGTTCGCAACCGTAGCGGCGCGAGTTGCAACGCGTGCAGTGTCAGCAGCGGGTGACGTAGCAGAGCTCGCCGACTCAAAATTGCCGATGCTAGCGTTTCTCGCTCCGCGACATGTGCTCACGTTGGAGGCATCAGGTGACCTATTTACCGCCACAGCGTTGCGCAACAACACTACTTCGGCACGCAGTTCACCAATGGTGTTATTCGACACCTCCAATTTGGACTGTAGATCGGCCAGGCCTGCCTTAAGGACAGTAATATCCTTCAGCAACCTGGTGACGTCGACGTGGTCGAACGTGACGGGGGGCAACTTATGCAGCTCCTTCGCCACAAATGCGGGCACGTCGTCCGGGTCGGTGCTCTTCATCAATGTGATGATGTCCTGCACACACTTCTGGCCACCATCCCTCCGGCGGGACTGCATCTGCTCGACTTTGCCGAGCGATTGGAACAATAGCAGCTTGGCACTGCTGATCTCCTCCTCCTTAAAGTTGGACTTGCAGATCTGCATGATGCTGACTTCGTCCATGTAGTCGATGGCATGTTTGATAAATGCCAAGACCTCGTTGGCTATGAGCGGTTGAGAACTCATAGCGACGTAAACCGGGCAGCGGCTAGGGCCGCGCGACACGTGAATATAATATTCGTATCGAGCAGCGCAAACACGTCCGTACTCGACCGTGCATTGCAATGCTGTCGATGTTAATTAGCAACCAGTTGATTTTGTCAAAACTAAATTGTCCAGTGGAGCAGGACCAGCATGTTTCCAAGCATTTTTATCTTGAATATAATCCTCTAATTTATAATATGCTTTTTTTGCAAAGTGTACTCTTTTTAAAAAAAAAAATTATTTAGTTTTAATATATCGCAAGGTATTTTATTGTAACATTTAACACAGTACCCCATGAAAGATGTGTGCACTTTTGATAATCTAAAAAATGGTTGTGCTATTTTGTCCTTATTTCTGGTATTAAAATTGTGTCTATCACTTATTTTATCAAAAAGATGTAGTTTTTTTCTTACATACATAATATTTTCATAGATTAATTGACAGGGCACTGTCATAATATTGATCTTTTTAAATAGTTCTCTAAGGAATCGCAGCGACGGAGATTATAAATGGCTCTGACAGCTCTCTTTTGTAAAATAAAAATGGATTCAATGTCAGCCGCCCGACCCCACAGTAAAATGCCATACGACATAATGCTATGGAAGTAGCTAAAATAGACCAACATCAGTGTTAACTGTCTAATCTTCGCCCTGCAAGAGATGTTATATGTGGTCTCCATTGTAATTTCTCGTGTAGCGTGATTCCTAAGAAAATCGTTTGATTAACAAATGCCAGTTTTTCGCCATTCAATATAAGGTCACATACATTACTTCTAACATTTGGTAAAGAAAATCTAATACATTTGGTTTTCTTTTCATTTAGTACCAAATTGTTTACCGTGACCCGAACCCGAAGAAGGTCTCTCAGACTGCTCTGAAACCACCCTTACTTACTCGTAGTTAGAGTCTGACACTCCCTTCTGCTCCGCCCAGAGCAGAAGAAGTAATTTGATGATTTCCCATACTTATTACTATTAAGATTCTTAAGAGTTATGGTGGGTCCACACGACACAGACTTCTATAGAATTTTGTCTGTACAACAAATCAGTACAGACAAATGTCGGTGTATCAGAAAAGTCGGAAGTCTACGTACATGTCTGTACGATTGTCTGAGCAAAACTCATGATTATTGAATTACTTAATTTATTCATTAAAACCGAAGTCTGAACTGATGAAAAGTCTGCACAGACATTTGGTAAAGACCTCTGAGTAAACATTTTTACTCAGACTTTATAGTCTGTGCAGATGTCTGTACAGACAAAAGTCTGTGTCGTGTGGACCCACCATAAGGTACATGCTGCTTCTTAGTGCAAGATATTAGATGTAAAAAATTGTCTTGAATTGTAGCGCCTGTCCAAGGGCGTGCCAAACGTGTTAGATATTCTACACGTCACACAAGGAGGCTCTCTACTTGCACTCCATGCATAAAATCATAACGTAGCCCAAACAATTCAAAAACATTTTGCAAAAAACTGCAATATTGTTACGTCGTACGTACGAGATCTTTCGAGAAAGCACGTGATTACAGTGTGTTTGGCTAAAGGCTTCGAGAAGCATTCCACTATTATTATTAGTTGGAAGTTAGTTGTCATTGTAATTTCGACCGTACGCCGAGGGCATAATTTACCTATTTCTTTATTCGGTACAAGTAGACATTGCCGGAATGTTCGTGAACATTGGTGGTACCTACCCATAAAAGCACAAGCGCCGACAAACGAGTGTCGGTCTGATTCAGGCGATACAACGAAGCTAATCGAAGTGAACTAGAAGTGCGATATCTAAGCGAATAGTGATCAGTACTGTATTTGTGATTAAGTTTAGTGTTTTTGTGTTTAATAAAGTTATTTAATTGTCTGAGTGGTAGTAATTAATTTATCCCATACCCGGCTCGTAACAATTTAGTGTCAGAAGTGGGATAAATTATGCCGATTCTACCGAAGGGCGACACGGACGGTATCCGTACCAGGAGTCAGCGACAGCAAGACATGGACCAAAGGCGGTTTGGAGGTTCTCCAACACAGACATCGGGTGGTGACCAGCCTACGTCAGTGCAAGTCGCTGGCCCATCTGCAGTTGCTACAGCATCAAGTGCGCCAGACTTGTCAGCTTTAATGGCGCTGCTACAGGAGCAGTCTCGCCGTCAAGAGGAGCAGGCTCGCCGTCAAGAGGAGCAGGCTCGCCGTCAAGAGTAGCAGGCTCGCCGGTTGGAAGAGCAGTTGCAGCGAGACAAAGAGGAGCAGGCTCGCCGTCAAGAGGAGCAGGCTCGCCGGTTGGAAGAGCAGTTGCAGCGAGACAAAGAGGAGCAGGTCCGCCGCCAAGACGAGCAGATGCTCCTCATAAAGGATCTTCATGCAACTTTTGGCAAAGACCTAAAGGTGATGAAGGATCAGGTACAGCAGCACGAGAATCGCCTCTCAGAAGCCGAAGTTCAGATCGCTGGGGTGAAGAAGGCTTTGGGGGAACTGAAGACTGGAGACGTCACTGTAGCTTCAGTAGTTGCTGCACCTTCAGCGCGGGGCTTTAAGGTGCCTCCATTCGATGGCACATCTTCGTGGTCGGCTTATAAGATTCAATTTGAGGCCGTTATGAAGGCGAATGGATGGACAGAACCGCAAGCTATGACCGCGCTCACCTTGGGCCTTCGAGACCAGGCCCTAAACATTCTTGAGGCGCTCGGCAAGAATGTTACCTACGAGCAGCTGCTGGAGGCGTTAGAGTCCAGATACGGCGACGCGCACCTGGAGCACGTATTTCGTGCTAAGTTGAAGGATCGTGTTCAACGTAGTGCCGAGAACCTACAGCAGTGGGCCCTCGAAGTTGAAAAGCTGGTTCGGAAAGCATACCAGTCTGCCCCTGCACTTATCGATGGGAATCTGGTACAAGCGTTCGTTGACGGAATACGCGACCTAGAAGTTAGAGCCGCTGTGAGACTTGGGCATCATGAGACGCTGAAAGACGCCTTGGCCCATGCCCTAGAAGTAGAGGCAGTGAGGCAGGACCACCGAACACACCGCGTCAGGGAGGTTGTAGCATCACCTGTACGCGACCGGCCACAAGGGTACAGTCCTAGGTGCTACACGTGCGGAGAACGGGGTCACCTTCGGTCAAGCTGTCCTAAGCGCAGCAGCCCGAGAGAAGATCAGCAGGGAAGGGCGGCTGAAGTGACTGCCCAGCCACAGCAGGGAAACGAGTAAATGCCAGGACTGGGGGGCGGGTGCTGACTGGTATTGAAAGAGCCCCGAGAATCTTGATCTCGCAAGCACATGATGGGAACAGCCTGACCATCAAAGGCGAAGTCAACGGAACACCATGCAAACTGACGTTGGATACTGGAGCTTCTCACACGGTCGTCAATTCTCACCTAGCAAGTCGGTTTCTTGGGGACTACGTCGATAACCACGACCGTATACGATTACTAACAGCTACCGGTCAGCACATAATCGTCCGAGGCAAGAAGGAGGTGGAGTTAAAATTGGGTGATAGAACTTACCAGCACAATGTCATCGTGGCCGATATAGTGGACGATTGCATCTTGGGCTTGGACTTCATGCGGAAACATCGTTGCGAGATCGACGTTGATCAAGGAGTATTGAAATGTGGTTCAGATGAAATCTTCATGGAAGGTGCACCATCAGGAAAAGTGTACTGCTTGAAAGAGATTGTTCTTCCTCGCAGATCAGAAACAATTGTGCCAGTTAGTTTACCACAGAATTCTGGACACAAAGATCGAAGTGTTCTGATAGAAAGGGTGAACAATGACTTCCCATGGAAGATGGCACGTACTCTGGTCAAGGCCACCAACGTCTCAGCAGTACGCATACTGAATCCAAGTGACAAGGAGCATGTGATCAAGAAGGGCACTTTGATCGGTACTTGCGAGGAAGTAGCTTGGATGCGTCAATTGCAGGATCCGCCTACCGGAAATAAAATTCGTAGTGCAAAATTTGACGTGTCAACGCTTTTGGAGAACACCGATTTAACTAAAGGAGAAATGGACAAGGCTAAGAAGATGTTACTTCAGTACGCCGACACTTTCTCTTCAAACGATGCTGACATAGGGAGAACTGGACTTGTTCAGCATAAGATTAATACAGGCAACGAGTTACCAATCCGTTAGCGACCAAGAAGACTGCCAGTTGCACGAGAAAAAGAGGTGGAAACCATGATTGAGGGAATGGTGAAGGACGGTGTTATAGAACCTTCATCGAGTCCATGGTGTTCTCCTGTGGTCCTGGTAAAGAAAAAGGACGGCAGTATGCGCTTCTGTGTAGATTATCGACGATTGAACGACGTCACGAAGAAGGACAGCTACCCGCTGCCTAGGATCGATGACACACTGGATACGCTGACTGGTATGAAGTGGTTTAGCACACTTGACCTGAAAAGTGGCTACTGGCAAGTAGAAATAGACCCCAAGGATAAGGAGAAAACTGCATTTTCAACAGGAAAAGGGTTGTGGCAGTTTAAAGTTATGCCATTCGGTTTATGCAATGCTCCTGCGACGTTTGAAAGATTGATGGAGCAAGTACTCGCCGGATTGATTGGAGACGCATGTCTTGTATATCTAGACGACATTATCATCGTGGGTCGTACATTTGAAGATCACCTTAAAAACCTCAATCAAGTGCTGTCGAAAATCCATACAGCAAATCTCAAGTTAAGTCCGAAAAAGTGCTCGTTTTTCAGACAGCAAGTAAACTTTTTAGGACACATAGTTTCGGGGGAAGGTGTTCAAACAGACCCAGAAAAAGTAATCGCCGTCAAGGATTGGCCAGTTCCGAAAGACAAGACACAGGTCAGAGCATTTCTGGGTTTGTGCTCCTACTATCGAAGGTTTGTCAAGAATTTTGCCGACATTGCGAGACCTCTGCACAAACTCACTGAGGAAAAGCGGCAATTCTGTTGGGACGAGAACTGCGACGTCGCATTTCAGGAATTAAAGAAACATCTGTGCAACACACCTATTTTAGGGTATCCTGACACTGAACATGACTTCATAGTTGACACCGATGCAAGTAATACTGGAATTGGGGGCGTGCTGTCTCAACGGAAAGGAGACCAAGAGGTTGTGATAGCTTACTTCAGCAAGTCTTTATTCAAACCAGAAAGAAATTACTGCGTTACAAGACGGGAGCTACTCGCCGTAGTAAAGACATTGCAGCACTTTAGTAAATATTTGCTGGGACGTAAATTCCAATTACGAACTGACCATGCTGCATTGAAGTGGCTATTACAGTTTAAGAATCCAGAGGGGCAAGTGGCGAGATGGATTGAACTACTACAAGAGTTTGACTTCATAACTGAACATCGCAGTGGGAGAACTCACGGTAACGCAGACGCCTTGTCAAGAAGACCTTGTCCTGAAGACTGTAAGCACTGTGCCAGGCAAGAGACTAAGGAAGTAGTGCCCGTGAGGATGCTTAGAACAGATCTCAGCAATGAATGGAAGGAAACCCTACAGCAGGCTCAGCAAAATGACTCGGACATCAAACCGATCTTCGAGTGGGTCAAAGCTGGTGCTCCTAAACCTAAATGGAGTGATGTGGCTGCGATGAGTTCCATTACGAAGAGTTATTGGGCGCAATGGAACAGCTTGGTGATCCAGGATGGAGTCTTGTGCCGTAAATGGGAAAACGCTCGAGGGGACAACTGTCATCTACAAATGGTTGTCCCTAAAGCTAAGGTACCGGATGTTCTACGGCTCTACCATGATGGATGTTCAGGAGGACATATGGGGGTAAAAAGGACCCTACTTAAAATTCGAGAACGCTTTTACTGGATCCACTGTCGAGATGATGTGGAGGACTGGTGTCGCAAATGTACCAGTTGTGCGGCCGTGAAAGGACCCCACACACGCAGCCGAGGTGCATTAAAGGTGTACAACGTTGGAGCCCCTTGGGAACGGATAGCACTAGACGTTGCGGGACCATTTCCAGAAAGCGAGAGCGGAAACAAGTACTTCCTGGTGGTCATGGATTACTTCACAAAGTGGCCAGAAGTCTTCGCCATTCCTAACCAAGAAGCTACAACTGTCGCAGATAAATTAGTACAGGAAGTTTTCTGTCGTTTTGGAGTACCTTTAGAGATACACAGCGATCAAGGAAGGAATTTTGAATCGCAAATATTTCAGGAAACTTGTCGATTGATGGGTACCTACAAAACCAGAACCACCTCTTACCACCCACAATCTGATGGAATGGTGGAACGATTCAACCAAACGTTGGAGAGATATCTGGCAAAAGTCGTGGAAAGCAGGCAAAAGGATTGGGACAAGCACATACAGCCGTTTCTACTGTCCTACCGCAGCGCAGTCCACGAAAGTACGACTGTGACGCCAGCCTTCGCGAACTTTGGAAGGGAATTACGGTTGCCTGCAGATTTAATCACTGGAACTCCTCCTGATGCTCCACGTAGTGTAACAGATTACGCAAATGATTTGCGTAACAAGTTGAATGATGTTTATGAGCATATCCGACAATCCGGCCAACAGATGTCTGAGAAGATGAAGACCCGTTATGACCGCAAGGCAAACAGTAGGGGTTTCGACGAGGGCTCACTGGTGTGGTTACATAACCCAGTGCGGAGCAAGGGGAAGTCTCCGAAATTGCAAGCAAAATGGGATGGACCATACCGAGTCGTGACTAGGATCAACGATGTCACCTACCGAATACAGAAGGGTCCACGAGGTGCGCCTAAGATTGTCCATGTAGACCGATTGGCCCGATACTACGGGGCTAATGATGCTCGGGACGAGCATGTCTAAGGAGGGGGCAGTGTTACGTCGTACGTACGAGATCTTTCGAGAAAGCACGTGATTACAGTGTGTTTGGCTAAAGGCTTCGAGAAGCATTCCATTATTATTATTAGTTGGAAGTTAGTTGTCATTGTAATTTCGACCGTACGCCGAGGGCATAAGGTACCTATTTCTTTATTCGGTACAAGTAGACATTGCCGGAATGTTCGTGAACATTGGTGGTACCTACCTATAAAAGCACAAGCGCCGACAAACGAGGGTCGGTCTGATTCAGGCGATACAACGAAGCGAATCGAAGTGAACTAGAAGTGCGATATATAAGCGAATAGTGATCAGTACTGTATTTGTGATTAAGTTTAGTGTTTTTGTGTTTAATAAAGTTATTTAATTGTCTGAGTGGTAGTAATTAATTTATCCCATACCCGGCTCGTAACAATATTATAATGTAACCTCCCTTTTACTTTACTTCATATAACTTGATTTCTAGATAGCCAAATTGCACCAAATTTTCAGTGAGGTCTTGTTATTATATCTTCTTACAAATAAGGCTAATTTGATTGAGTTAACACCTGGGCCCAGGATATTATGGAGTCCTACCCTTCTTTCTATAATAGCATGAATTTTAATAATTATGATGTTAATCAATAATTTTTAATTAATAGGAAATTGTTCAATTGTTTTTTTTTAATTGTATTTTTTTATGTTTACAGTAGCGCCTCGCGGCGCCCCTATATGCTTTCCACGGCACCCACGTTGGAAAGCCCTGTCCTATCCGATACCTATGCCTAAATCATATACATATATGTGTAAAAACGAATTCGATCAGTCCTGAAAGAATCATATCTCTGATACATGTTGTTTAAATGTAAATATCATTTTAGGAAGACCCCTCCCGTTGGTCTCGTGGTCGCAAGCGCGACTGATGAGCGTGGGGTCCCGGGTTCGATGCCCAGGTCAAGAAGTCTGCCAACCAGTCAAACCAAGAGGTATCGTGTTGCCCAGTTACTGGATTGTGGAGGTCAGATAGGCAGTCGCTCCATGTAAAACACTGGAATTCAGCTGCATCCGGTAAGACTGGAAGCCCGACATAGTTGGGACAAGGCTAAGCAGATGATGATGTCATTTTAGGAAGACTTGAGAAGTATAGAGGAATATTAATTTGAAGGAAAAGTGGCATCACGTATTTGGATAATATTCATGTAATTGATGAATAAAATGTAAACGTGGTAAACGTATCGTACCGTGTACTCGAGCACGGCCGAAGCTAATAAAAATAATTTATTTTATTCATAACGGTTTTGCGTTTCACATCATGGGGCCAGATGGTATTAAAAAGGGATGTAGCACAATAGTAAGTAATTAGCATTAAAAAGACTTCATTTATATCAATAGCTCTGCGAAAAATTCGATGAAAAGGGCTTTTGAATACGTTCCGCCATTGTCATTTAAAAACGGTCGCAAAATTGTTGAGATTTGACCTTGAGACACCCTACGCTAACTAAGTATTACTAGTATTATTAAATGGGGAACGAAAATTCACCCTAATAAACTCGTCATTCATCAGCTTTGAATAGAAGGGTTATAATCTTATACTAGACATTGTGATCGAGTTATTTTCGTTAATACAAATTGAACTTTAAGCCAATTGGAACAGGATATATTTTGAACTGCCGCTTAATTGAAACAGATTAGGATTTTAGGTAGGTAAGAACCAACTGCCAGTGAAACAGGATCCAGTTGATCGTTACAATGGGCACTGCCAGACAGTATTGTTTTCTTTGTTAAAGGAGATTAAACATGATGCTCCCATGGGGAATAAGGAGAAAAAATAGAGCTTATTTCTTTTTTGTAATTCAACGTGGAATATAATACCTCAGTGGCCATTTATAAAAAAGTTGATTGAAATCAAACTTGAACTGGGAGATGCAGCTGTGAGTCTTTTTTTTTACAGAATATAGGTACAACCGCTTCCAAAAACTAAAAATAACAGTTGACAATTCTGTTATTCAGTAACTGATGCATACTAAACTTGTATAGATGTTTGCTTGTCGGTCATCATTTAGTAGATTAATGTTGTAGTCTCTAAATACTACAGAGTTTCGTTTTTTATCCAGTTGTAATCCATACGTTTCTGTAAATTCGTTAAAGTGTGTGCTGGGCAGCTTATAGACCAGTCCAACGTGAAAACCATATTTTTCCAAGAATAACTAAAGATATTCGTTTTGGCATTTACTGCAAAGAACGCGCTAAGCTCAGGAACTACCAGGCTTTTTGTGTTGGATAGCCCATTTATCGAGGAAGGCTATAGGCTATATACCATCACGCTATTGCCACATGGAGCGGAGCACCAATGATAAATGTGGAGGTAAACGGGGAGAAATATTCCTTTTGAGGACTTTCGTTGCATGCACTGCGTAAACGGTTAAAGTTACGCAAAAATTATGTATGAGAGAATAGTCCCTCTTAATATATACTAAAAAAGAGTCCACATTAGTAAATGCTTAACTTTTAAGGTTGACTCACCATAGCCATTTTTATGGCCAGAAAAATTGTTTGAAAATAATGCATTATTTGCAAATATGTTTTTATGAACATCGTATTAGTTCTTATCAACATAGATACGTTATTCATTACAAGTGTTCAATTTTGAATTAAATTGCCCTTTACATCGTTTAATTTCAATGAATATCTTAGGAGATATCACAGTTTTAAAATAACTTCGCAGCAAGACTGCGAGACATTCCGTAGCTTTATACTTCAGAATACCAGATTATAGACTACGTAACATCGCGCTATGAGTCATGGGAACGGATCAGTAACCAAAAACCTAACGTAACGCAGGTAAAACCGCGGGGCACAGCGGCTATATATTAATACTAGCTTTTGCCTGCGGCTTCGCTCGCGTTAAGTAGTATTATTATCCAATCTTTAATTTCATAAAAATCTAAGTAAATCTAAGAAGATTTATACAAACTTTCATCCCCTATTTTATTCCCTTAGAGGTGGAGTTTATCAAAATCCTTTCTTAAGGTTATTACATCGCTCGATGTCCTTGAGGATTTGACATCTGTACTATTATTTTTTTAAATTAGCGCCATCTACCGGTATCCAGTATGCTACGATAAACGGAACTTAACATTAAGCAAGAACACAGATGTGTCGCAGAGTTGTCATTGTTTTTGCCTATTTTATTCGCTCTCTGAGAGATTACATATATATTACAGATACATTTTGTTCTTCTATTATTTATTATTTGGTACATCGTAATTTATATTTATTTTATCATACACTCTTACTTTTACATCGTTCTGGAACCAAAAGCCATAAACTCTGTCATAGTAACAGAAACTATTGGCTATATTATTTTCAATAAATAACATGAAAATTTAATTTGAACTGCCTCATTAGCCTAGTGGTCCTAAGCACGACTGCTACTCTAGAGGTCCTGGTTTCGATTCTTAGGTTGAGCAAAAGGTGTTATTGGGATTTTCTACGAAATTCTCAGTAGCAGCCCGGAGTTTGGATTTGTGCCTGATAAATGGCAATAGGCTCGCCCCTTTTACATGGGACCTAAATATACCGGCGAACTGTGGATGTACAATGGTACACCTCTGCCTAGCCCTTCGGGGAATACAGGCGTGATGATGATGGTTTCATTTGTGAAATAGTGAGAACTCGAAGTGACGCTTCCTTGCAGTACATGCATATTTGTGTGTAAACCTTATCGACTGCACATGCGAATTGTAGCCTTTGAAAAATCCATTCATCGATCAGGCAGAAACGCACTAAGATCTCGAATGACAAAAAAAGTCGCAAATTTTCAAATTCTTTGAGACGTGTAAAAGAACGCCAATAGTAATTATTACTTTACTGGAGTTCCTGTGTTTCGGCTCCCGAAAGATCTAAAGGTAACCGTGTAAATAAAATATTCACTTTGTCTGCTGACCTAACTTTCAACATTTATCTAATTGAGTACGGAGTGTTCATGTGATATTTCTAAAGGTCTGATGATGAACAGGAAAGTGCTTATCGGTTGTCGGAAACGAAAATAGTTAGGATGACCTAGCTTTCAATATTTATCTAACTAAGCACGGATGCCACTATGTAGTATATTCTAAAGGTCTGATGATGACCAAGTAAGTGCTTATCGGATGTCAGTAACGGAAATAGTTGTGCTCTATGTGCTCATACATGATACATTCTGAAAGTTTGGTAAGCAATTTTTTTTTTTAAATCACTTAAATCTATGTTCTCCGTCAAACGAAATTCTTAAGGCTAAGAACAATAAAAAAAAATAAACACCAAAGAAATTATGTATCTACTCAAAGAGTAGGTATTTACCAATAATCTTGGAGAGCTCGGACAAGCATTTGTTTTTACATAGGCATAGTAGTTAGGCTTACTCTATGATAGATTCAAAAACTAAACGAAATTACAAATTTCTTTTTATTTATTTACGAACTTAATTTCAATTCTTATTTTGCTAAATATTTATATTTGTACTATTTACTATATTGCTTCATTCATAAATTATAAAAAAAATGAAGTTTTGGTTTTTATTTTGGAAAAAATAACATGCGTGTAGTCCACCCTTGACAACAGCCATCAAGGCACTGAAGTTTGGCGTCTCAGGCATAGCGGGGGTGCCTCGTGGGGGGAATTGATGAAATTTCGAGTTTTTAGTTATTATTACAAATTCTTAACAGAAACAAGAAAAAGTAAACAATGCGAATTGTTTGATATGTCATTACATGTCTTTAGGTATAAAATTCATGCCGAACTATTCAGCTGTTTTACCAACAATTTGCAATTTAGATTGAAAAATGACCTGTTTAAATTTTTTTTTTCCGAAATTTGGGCAAGTTTATTACAATTCTAATCAATGCGATCTGTTGAGGATGACTTTAAGTATAACATATATTTTTTATATGGAAAACGTACGGAAGGATTCCTCAACAAATTTCTTTAAACATAAGGTGTTTTTAGGACTTGAGCGATGTAATACCCTTAAGGGATATCTACGTCATAGTAGCTTTATGCATGCAAAGTCTCAGCCCGATCGGTTTAAAATTGTCAAAGTTTCATCCCCTATTTTATTGCCTTAGGGGTGGAATTTATCAAAATCCTTTCTTAGCGGATGCCTACGTCATAACATCTTCCTGCATGCCAAATTTCAGCCCAATCCGTCCAATGGTTTGGGCTGTGCGTTGATAGTTGACTATGTCAGTCAGTCAGTCACCTTTGAGTTATATATGTATATTTAGATTATTATAAAGCTGAAGTTTGTTTATTTGTTTGTTTGAACGCGCTAATATCAGGAACTGCCATGTCGGTCCGATTTAAAAAATGCTTTTTGTGTTGGATAGTCCATTTATTGAGGAAGGCTTTAAGCTATATAACATCACGCTACGAGCAAATGGAGCGGAGCATCAATGAAAAATGTGGTAAAAACGGGGAAAATATTCCGTTTGAGGGCTTTCATTGTTTGTGCTGCGTAAACGGTTTAAGTTACGCAAAAATAATGTAACAGAGAATTGTTGCTCTTAAAATATACTAAAAAAAAAGTCCACGGTAGTAAATGCCTAACTTTTAAGGTTGACTCACTTTAGCCATTTTTATGGTCAGTAAATTTGTTTTAAAACAATGCATTATTTGTGACGGTGTTTTTATGAACATAGTACTCGTATTAATCCTTATCAACATAAATACGTTATTCGTCACAAGTGTTTAATTTGAACGAAATTGCCCCTTACATCATTTAATTTCAATGAATATCTTAGGAGATATCACAGTTTTAAAATAACTTCGCAGCAAAATAATGACTCTGCGAGACATTCCGCAGCTTATCATAGCGCTATGAGCCACGGGAACGGATCAGTAACCAAAAACCTAACGTCATGCGGGTGAAACCGCGGGGCACAGTTAGTGTATAATATGTGGATAAGTCACCCGATGCGCCAATTTCGGTATAATTATAATTACAAAATTATAATTAGTATATGCGAAACCTGAATATAGTTTGTTAAGAATAATTAACTGAATTGATTCCAATAATTTTTATACCACGAACTGTTACATTTTACAGCCCCGGATCTACGATTTTTTCGAACCGGGGCAAAACCTTAATAGTGGCGCCCCCAACAATTTTTTTCGAACCGGGGCAAAACCTTTATAGTGGCGCCCCCTCCCTTCAGTGCGTTTTTCAAACATATTATATTAAGATTCGATTAATTGATAAAAACCTATGAAATTGTAGCAAAAGAGGCTTCATTTGTTCGATATTTCGAATTCTTGTGTCAAGGATTTGGCGCCCCCATAAAACTGTCGCCCGGGGCAAGTGCCCCGGTTTGCCCCCCCTTAGATCCGGGGCTGACATTTTATCCCACAAAGGAGACGGATACGCTTTTTTTGTACGGACAACCAGATAAAGGTAGACATAACAAGCTCAACTTTGTGATTTTTCATGGTACAGTTTTGAAAATTTGTATACAGATTCTTTACAATGTTGTTTATACATATGAATAGTTTGGAATATATCTTCTTATCGTGTGAGCAGTAAGGTCTAAACGACCCCACACACCCTAGTGTCAGAGTTTCTAAACCGCCTCAAGGGCCTCTGACATGGTTACTGATGTCAGTGATGTCCAAGATAAACTTAGAAAGTACATATGAATTAGGAAAAGTCACATTGGTACTTGCCCGTGCCCGGTTGCGAACCCACAACCTCGTGCATGGGAGGCGGGCGCCTTAACCACTGGGCCACCACGACACTTTGGAATATATAATAAGTTAGCTTCGGCATCAGATTTGATTCAAGTGTCAGTGATTAAAATATATGCGTAGTTCTTCTTATTGATTTTTACATATCATATTTTATTCGTACAAATGCAAGCAAAGTGCTTTAGTCTGTAAAGCACCACAAATTGTTTTTGTGAAATGGCTTGTGCGAGACTCAGAAATGTACTAGGTATTGTTTGCTAACCTAAACGTACCGACGAAATGGGGGTGTATATTGATACACTACTGACTAACCCTTCAGGGAATAAAAGCGTGATGGTATGTCGATCACTGAGTACATTGAGAACACGGAGTGAGCTTTTCAATTTTAAACATAAAAAGTAACTTTTATTTTTAAGATTCCACGTATAGCGTAATTTTAACATTAGCCAAATTATTTGATTTGAGTTTAGAGGCCGTATCTCGTACTATTAGGCACCTAGATGAGAAAAAGTGGATGTACTATGACCGTTGGTTCTCATTTGAGCGCTAATTTGAACGCATTGGTTTGGGTCACCATGACGATGACAGTTGTCATAAAAATAACAGCACTGTTATATATCAAGGCTGTCACTTCGTTGCCATTATTACGAGCGTCCTGATTCAACTTTTATTCGGTAACTCAAGCTATAATAAAGAGGGGACGTAAACCACGTTTAAGGATTGCAGAGCAAATTGAATCCTTAAAAAAAATTAAGAAAAATTTCAGACTTCAAATGTTAAGTACAGTGATCCTATATTCTCAACGTTTTCTAAAGAAATCGACTCAAAGATGTCACCAGTCGCCTTATTTATGTCCTATAGAAGATATTTTTGTAATAATACAGCTTTACCATCAGAACAATTAACACCAGTATCGTCCAACGTACCAAACAGTCGAAGCACAGAGACTGCAACTCCGATTGTTGAAAAAGTAAACATAGACTTGTAAGGTTAATTAGTCAAGATGTAGGTATTTTGATAATATCCTAGTTAGTATGTAACCACGAATACAATATATTTGTATCGTAAGTAAAAGCAAATTAAAATAGTAGTTGTTATAAATAAGGTCTAATATTAAATTGATTATTTAATTGTATCGAATCGAGAGTTAAGTATGACAACACTTTGTAAGTTAGTTTTGACGTTTTTATGACGGTAAAATGTATTAATGTTTGATTTGACGGTTGAACCGAAAACTGGTTTTAAAATAAATCCTTGAATATCGTTACGATCTTCGTTTAATTTAAAAGATAAAGATCAGATCCTTTTAGACTAGAGTGGAAATTCTTTTTTTTTTATTTAGATATTTACGATTTAAAACGTGTGACTCCTTTTTATACACGGAGAGATAAAAGGTACAAAAGTTTACCCAAGTTTCAATGGTCCAATATGATCAAAGAGATTGGCTTGGTTCAAAATTACACTGTAAGTACGTGAGTTCTCAAAAAAAAACTGTTAACGTTTTAAAATTTAAAGGCCACTCAGTGTTCTGCAAGCATCACAATAACCACGTTAGAAAAATCAGTTAAAATACACACATTTATTTGCAGCGTGCGAAACTTAAAAACCTCGTAAAAGTATAATCCGGTAAAAAAATCCAAAGCAACAAGATACAAAAATTTGCAAAAATTGTGAAATTGAAGCCTGCTGTCATGATTCGCCATGAAATGGCTTCAAAGTAATGGTAAATGGTGAATATATCGAGCCTTCAGTTCTGCCATCTATTTCTAGTTTGCGAAAGATCAAATCACATTCAAGCTGGGAGAGTAACTCGATGGCAAGCCATTAAACGTCACTACTTATTTTTGCAAAAACTACAAAACATTCAAAATCTATTAGGGAGATTAGCGTCCACCCCAATTGTTATATTTATTATTGGTAAGAGAAACAAGTGGAATACTTACAAATTTATTATAACAAAGGACCATGGGCACCGTTGTACCATTCTTGGACCCACTTTTCAACATTGCTCAACAGTGATGAGACATGTGTCATATGAAAGGTCTTGACGAGCTCTTCATTTCATTCTATGGCAGCTAACTTGAAATCCACCGCGAAAATGGTGTTTTGGTACTTTTAGTCACTTTCGTGAAAGTCATGGGCAAAGATTGCCACATTGCTCAACAGTGATGAGACATGTGTCATATGAAAGCTCTTGACGAGCTCTTTATTTCATTCTGAGGCAGCTAACTTGAAATCCACCGCGAAAATGGTGTTTTGGTACTTTTAGTCACTTTCGTGAAAGTCATGGGCAAAGATTGCCACATTGCTCAACAGCAATGAGACATGTGTCATATGAAAGCTCCTGACGAGTTCTGCATTTCATTCTAAGACAGCTAACTTGAAATCCACCGCGAAAATGGTGCTTTGGTACTTTATAGCATTTTCGTGAAAGTCATGGGCAAAGATTGCCACATTGCTCAACAGTGATGAGACATGTGTCATATGAAAGCTCTTGACGAGTTCTGCATTTCATTCTAAGATAGCTAACTTGAAATCTACCGCAAAAATGGTGCTTTGGTACTTTATAGCATTTTCGTGAAAGTCATGGGCAAAGATTGCCACATTGCTCAACAGTGATGAGACATGTGTCATATGAAAGCTCTTGACGAGTTCTGCATTTCATTCTAAGATAGCTAACTTGAAATCTACCGCAAAAATGGTGCTTTGGTACTTTATACCATTTTCGTGAAAGTCATGGGCAAAGATTGCCACATTGCTCAACAGTGATGAGACATGTGTCATATGAAAGCTCTTGACGAGTTCTGCATTTCATTCTAAGACAGCTAACTTGAAATCTACCGCGAAAATGGTGCTTTGGTACTTTATAGCATTTTCGTGAAAGTCATGGGCAAAGATTGCCACATTGCTCAACAGCGATGAGATATGTGTCATATGAAAGGTCTTGACGAGCTCTTCATTTCATTCTAAGACAGCTAACTTGAAATCTACCGCGACTTCACGAAAGTGACTTAAAGTAAGATCATACGGACTTATCGATATAGATACCGAAATGGTTTCGAAATCGGTAACTCCTTTATTAAGCCGCTAAAAGCTTGATTCCCCTTAAAAAAATCAACATTTTTTTTGCATGTTTTTATATTTTGTTTGTGTGTGTGTCTCTTTACCTCTTTTAACGTGTAAATACGACTTGATACAATGATCCCACATTGTACCTGTAGATTTGATATGAATGATGTAACCCTTATCCTACTAATATTATAAATGCGAAAGTTTGTTAGAATGAATAGATGCATGGATGGATGTTTGTTACTCTTTCACTCTTAAACGGTTGAACGGATCTTGGTGAAATTTGGCACTGAGATAGATTGTAGTCTGGAATAACACATAGGATACTTTTTATCCCGGAAAAATGTGCGGTTC
Organism: Caradrina clavipalpis; assembly: GCA_932526535.1. NCBI lineage: Eukaryota > Metazoa > Arthropoda > Insecta > Lepidoptera > Noctuidae > Caradrina > Caradrina clavipalpis. Next base: position 3,143,386 of record OW052087.1, read on the forward strand.
CAGTGCGATAACCAATGAAATTTGACGCGGAGGAAGTCGCTGGCAGAAGCTAGTTTTTAATATTTTTTTGATTATAAAAGAGTGTTTATGGAATGTCTTGCTCATTCTTCTAGAATGTTTGAACTGTTTGAAACGAGCAACTAGCTTCAACTTTCTGATTAAGTGACTCCTTCACAATACAAAGTGACTCTTAATAATTGTTTATTTGAAATAAATGTTTTTCTCTTTATTTTGATTTTCTGAATAATTGCAATTTTTGCTTGTACAAAGAACAAGAAATATGTTATTTTATTTTTTAGTTTAGCACTAAAATTGAGACTTGTTAGAGTTATGTTATTACAAGCAGTAGTTGTTTTTTTTTTTACAAAGTTTCTTTAAAAGTTTTCAGAAAGAAAATGTAATGCTGTTATCTCAATGTTTTTTTCTAGACTTTTGTAAATTAAACATTTAATAAAATATATTATGTTCTTCTTTTTTTCAATTTATTTTAGTGAAACGACATATCTGTTTCTATTTTAATAATTAATTAATAGTTTTTGAAGTATCAGTTGGCAATATTTTTTTAATTGGTTTTCCATTATAATCCAAAACCTACTAAGCTGTACTGCCGTAGCTAGGCAAGTGCCCAGAGGGCAGGCAGAGGAGTCTCCAAAATGGGCTATCGATGCAATCCACAATGGTGACGACCGAAGCGTCGGCTCCCAGACTATAACGGTACAAGTACTTTCCGTCGTACATGTAGGTCACGCTATAGCCGTCTCTCCAGGAGCTAGTTTATGACAGGTCGCCATAATTGCCGCAAATGTATGGACAACCTACAATTTTTTTCCTTGAGAAATCTAAAAATTGCAATATCTTTTAAAGTTCATTCCGGTCAGCCAATAATGGCAAGCCAGAGATGAGGAATAAGACTTCTCCTGGCAGATCAGGTCCGTGGGGTAGATACTGCCCAACAGCTCGCCATAAGCTGCCCTGCGGATTCATACTATTAATTTGATTATTTTGAGATATTTAGTTCATTTTAGTTTAATAATAATTTTCAAAGTTTTTACTTTTGAGCTCTTTTGTATAGAGATTCAGTACCGGGTATACTCTTCACCTCGTTCGTCTGGATATACCCTTTCCGTAAAGGCGCGGGCCCACCGCGGCGCACGGAGAGGCTACGCACGTGTATAAAGCTTCCGTTTTGTAAGAAAATGTATGTGGTTGTAATGTTGTATCCACTGCAACCCACGGAAAGGCTACGCTTGAATTGACGTCAATGATACATGCGTGGCTTGCTCGAATAGGCGGTTACATAGCTCAACGCTGTCGACGTGGGTCTACGTTTCCACTGGAGTACACGAATATATGACCCACGACGATGTACAGCTCGCTTTACGCTTTCTAAGTACTGTCCCATCTGTCTCTGACTATTGTACAGTGTACAATAGTGAGGTACAGCACATACGATGGCCCATCTTACATCGTGCCCTGCATGCCCTAACAGCTGCACGCAGGAAGATTTAATGGCTGCCACCGACAACGCAGTCAAAGTGGCCAAATTCTGGGCCGCATCAATATAATTGATAATAGTAGTATATTTATTTATTTATTGTAATATAGTTTGTCATCGAAACGCTAAGAAGATTGTACAGTGTGAATCTCCATAATGTGCAAATATCGAAATTAGGGAATCTATGCTTAACTTTATCGACGGCATAAAATATTAAAAAAATCAATATTTTATTTTTATGTGTAAACGAAACGGTGTAACTTTTGAAGTAAATGATCTTTCACCTTGACATCCATAAAATTAAGCAAAGATTTTCGACATGTACACATTATGAAGACTCACCCTGTATAGTTATCTGTGAACCTCTCCGTGTATACATAGTCTTCGTGTACGCCAGTGGAAACGTACCCACGTTGTCAAACATTAATACAGTGTGTGCCGCGTGCTCGTACACAGCATGTGCCGCGGTGGGCTCGCGCCTTAACACTCTGTATATTCGAGATATTCAATTCAACTTATATCTGTGTGCGAGGGTCGCAGTAAATAATGTACCTGGTTCAGACACATAAGGGGAGCTGAGTCCGAAATCAAAGGTCTCCCCAGCCTCCCCAAAATCGCGTACGGATGAGTAGCAAAATTAAATACGTGACTATACAAAGAGCGAGCGGACTTATTACTCAATAGAATGGATAGGAGTATAAACGTTATTCACAATTTTGCAACTTAAAAAAAAAGTTTGGTTTTTAATAAAGGTTTCGACGATCAATAGAAAACGTACAAGGCGTAGGTATATTGAAGGTTAACCGATAATAAAAGTATATTTTCTAAGAAGGGATACGTGTTAACTTTGCGCACAACGCGCTCCATGTAACAGCAGTCGAGTCATATTTTTAGGGTTCCGTACCCAAAGACTTCGCTGTCCGTCTGTCTGTCCGTCCGCCCGTCTGTCACCAGGCTGTATCTCAATAACCGTGATAGTTAGACAGCTGAAATGGTCACAGATAATGTATTTCTGTTGCCGCTTTAATAACAAATAGATATAGACCCAGAATAAAATAAATATTTAAGGGGGCATTAAACATTTTAAATTACGTTTATTGTACGGGAGTACAATAAACGTAATTTAAAATGTTTAATAAAATTAAAAAATATATTTATATTTTAAAATTAATTAAATTGACGTGAAACTGAGTTAATCACAAACCTATCGTTCTCCTCCCTAAATTTACCTATAAAATATTAACGAGTTAATTTACTTGACGACAAAGTATTTATTATTTCGCTCTCAGTGAAATGATTCGGAATACGGACAGGGCGATACAAAAGCTGAATGTACACGGCATGCCAATTTGATTCGCTCGTCAAAAGGGTTGTTCATGCGAGCGCGTGCTTACGTTATCGGCAACAGTGATCGAGAATAAAGAGTGATCATGGAGCTGGGAGCCGGTTTGCATTCAATAATCATGGGAACGTTAATTTCAAATATTTTGGGTTCGCAAAAAGCAGTTTATAATTTATGTACGTAGACTTGAGACTGGCTTTGCTTAGTGTTGTAGGTAGTTAGTTATAATGGGAACAGATACATGAGAAACACAAAGCGCTGAACATCTGCTACGTCGACCGTTGGCAGTTGATCTCCACCGAATAATTATTTTTGTACAATGCTAACAAAACGCTGTTTGTTGTAGCCGTTATGGCGAGCTGCGAGGTCGAAACGCTTTACCTACTTAGTGATATTATTTAAAATAGCTATTCACAAAATATTTATACATAGGTCTACCAGAATAGGGCTCGCCTCGATTGAGGCGGTAAGACCCCTCTTTGAGGAGTGGCTAGAGCGGCGCCACGGCGCCCTCACCTTCCGCCTGACGCAGGTCCTCACCGGACACGGAAGTTTCGGGAGGTTCCTGCACCTCATCGGGCGGGAGGAAACGCCCGGATGTCACCATTGTGAGGATCGCCCCGAGGACACGGTGGAGCATACTCTGGCGGTGTGCCCTGCTTGGGCTGAGCACCGCCGAGTCCTCGAGGCGGCCATCGGCGGCGGCGCCCTCTCGCGTCCGGCACTGGTTCAGGCCATGGTCCGGAGCGAGGGGGAATGGGAAGCAGTCGCCTCCTTCTGCGAAGCTGTAATGCTAGAGAAGGAGGCGGCGGGACGGGAGAGAGAAAGGAGGGTCCCCCGTCCCAGCGGCCGCCGCGGTGGACGATCCGGGCGTCGGGAGCCACGAGACGACTCCCGGCCACCGTAGACGCGGGTCTGTGGACGGTGAGCAATGGGTAGCTCGCCGTCCGTACGCTCACTAGCGACAGACCGTGTCGACGGCGCGTTCGTGTTCCACGCGCGCCTCAAAGAGATGTCAGCAAATTGGATGGGGCCACTGAGGGCCGATGCCTGCCGGGGCTGCGGGTTGTTCGAAAGAGATACCGCGCCCCCGAAACGCAAAGGGCACATGAAGGAACATAGACGGGTTTTAGTCAGTAAAAGTCTGACACTCCCTCCCGCCCCGCCCAGGGCGGGGGAAGTTATTTGATGATTTCCCGTCTATAAAAAAAAAAAAAAAAAAGGTCTACCAGAATAAAGCTAAGCTAAGCTTTTGTTTTTGTATTTAAGTAGGTTAAGTAAGTTTATGTTACGCAGTTGGAAAAAGGCTAAGCAGATGATGAAGTAAGTTTATGTTATGTGCGTCGCTTTTACGCAAATAAATGGTTTTTCTTTCTTTCTTTCTTTCAGAATCTGAGGGTATTTTAAATAGTGAAAATATTGTGACTTTCATAATTGTCTAATCAAAATTTGAGACATAACCGCTGTTGACACATTTAGATTCTTTTGGTTTATTCCTTTTTCAACCTCTTTATATTAGATGTCACCGGCAGAAAGCTGTTGTTATAAGGACTAGCTTAGGTTACTTCTATTTTGACTGTCGCAAACCAGCGCCGGACACGTCACAATTGCGGTGATAAGTCCCCTCTTTAAGGAGTGGCTAGAGAGTTGTCATGGCGTCCTGACCTTCCACCAGACACAGGTATTCTCCGGACACGGTGGTTTCGGGAGCTACCTGTTTCGGATTCGGCGGGAGAACACGCCCGGATGTTATCAATATGAGTGTCGCCCGGAGGACACGATGGAGGTTTGCCCTGCTTTGGCAGAGCACCTTCTCCTCGTAGAGGTAATCGGCGGCGGGGCCTCTCGCATCCGGCTCTGGAATGCAAAGGGCATTAAGAGGAACACGGAAGGGTTTTAGTCAGTAAGAGTCTGACATTCCCATCCGCTTCGCCCAGTGTGGAAGAAGGCAAACGAAGCCGCGGGCATTAGCTATTTTTATGGGAAATAATAGGTAGGGAAGTAATATGCGGTTTATATTTTTTTAATGAATAGTCATCTTTGTTACGCTGGATGCAGGCCGCTTCCAACCGGTCCTGTTGGAAATCCATGGAGGAGGCGTATGTCTAACAGTGAACGTCGTGCGGCTGATATGATAACAATGATGATTCCTCTTCGTTAATACAACAGAAAAAATATATAAGATTGTATAATCCAATTACCCTGGTATTTCAAACTACAAATTTTGATTTCCTTTTTTGCCGTGAGATTCTGGCACACCTATAAAAGCATATAAAACTCTTTGATGAAACCTGTCCAAGTGTAAACAGGTATTAATAAAGTGAAACATTGGAGGTTGATAATAGGCGCCGCAAACACCGGCACATTGGTTGACTCGGCACTATGTTACGGATCATGTCATGAAATTCAGGAAATTATATGAACGTTCAGCATTGGAAATTTTAAGAAAAAAGAATTATCGCAGTGTTTTTTTTGAGAATAAATTGTAGCAAACTAAGATCGCAAAGGTGATGGCTAAATGACTGCCCCCGGGCCAGATACATTCTGGAATGTATATGCATCTTACATAACCCCATAATATTTAAAAAATCATTCATGAATTATGTAGTGTTTAATATTTTCCTAGCACTTTCGTGAACTATTAAACATAATAAAGTATCTAAAAAAAAGAAAAACTTTTTCATCACAAACATTCGCTTATAAATATACAACCCCATTTTTGTTTTTAGTTTTACTCTTTTTTGAAAGTGTCAGTTGAATAAAATTATATACTGTCACACACACCTTTTTTCCTTTTTAGGCAATATTATTTTACCATTATATTATTCCCAAAAAGTATCCGAAACTTTTTTACATGAAATACTAATATTTAGCCATTCAGCATTACATTGTGCTAGGTACCATATTTATACATGGTACCTGACACATGGGGCAGTGGTCTACACTTCCATTTAGCCATCTCCTTTATTTAAAATTATATCTTGAGGTCAAACAACTTCAGTTCACCGCCAAATTTGTAGAGTAAAGTGCAAGATTTGAACTCGTATCATTTGTCACTATAGGTCTAATGCTTACTTATTGCGCTAGGGGAGCGAGTATCTTATGTAGTGAAATTATGTTATACTATCATTTAGAAGTTGTTAGCGCACTCACACTACGAATGCGATGTAAGCGTGGCCGTCGTGAACCGTGCGTACAGTAGCGATGTAGTTTAGTTGTGTGCGTGGCTGGATACTTCTTTGCTTGCAGTTGCAATGTACTCTTACAGTTCGCGTTATATCAACGCGCACATCTACACAATAGCGCATGCGCGCTTTGTGAGGGGTGGGGTCCGGTTCGTAAGGGCTGCCACCAATTTTTCTAAGATATTTTTTTTTCTAAATCCTTCAGTAATTTAGTGCTTTTGGAAAATTCATCATTTTTAATCATTAACTATTTTCTTTATGTGTCTTTTTTAATGCAGCCTTGGCTTGGAAAATAGTATATACAAGCAGATCATCTCTTTTCACCTAAGGTGCGTAAGGATTAGATTAAGTGGCAAACTATACTCTCTGCTATGTGATAGAAAACTTTTGTTTAGCAACGAAAAATACTTTATTATAATGGTGAAACACTTTTCTCATTTACTGTACTAAGTGAATAAAAAGCACAATAAAAAAAAAGATGTGAAATTAATCGAGCTGGGTGCGTCGGCCACAGGTGCCTCGACCACTGAGGGCGTAATCCACGGACCCGTGCAATTCTTCTTGTATTTCTTAGCAATACAACAGATGTGTAGTACAAAGCTACATAATGAGTAGGGAGTTAGTGTAGCTACCTAATAGACACTCAGAGCGAAGTACTTCTCCCGTGTTTATCTCTTTCAGTGATTCATACGTTCATAATGACTTTCACTGACCTGGTGGCCGAATACATTGATAGCTCTGTTCAGTAGTCACTGAATTCTAGTACCTACGTGTCAGTCAGCGGCAGAAGCCGGACTCTCAAAGTGGCATCGTCGCCGGAGTCAATTAATTGCAAATACGTATAGTCCTACCAGTATCTGATGGCCTGTCAAATCAAACTGCTGAGATTTTGTGATTTTATTTAAAAATGAGTTGTTTTCTTCTATAATAAGATCCACAAGGTGCCGCACTGTAGCATAAGGTCTAATCATCTGTCAAAAAAACATGAGTGTCTTGTAGTTTACAATCTTTTTTTTTACAATCTGCTTGTTTCATTTATATATATTTATACACGGTCACTTTTACATCGTTCTGCAGCCGAAACATAGGAACTCCAGTCGAGTAATAGTTCCTAATGACATTGTTTCTTTTTTAATTACGCCTCAAAGAGTTTGAAAATTTATGTTTTTATCATTTTGGTTAAATGTTAGTAGCGCTTCTGTCTGATCGATGAATGGATTAAACTTGAATTAAACTTTCGTGTTTTTTATTGTTATTTATTGAAAATAGGGCCTAGGGCCAATAGTTTCTGTTACTATGATAGAGCTTCATGGCTTTCGGGTTTAGAACGATGTAATAGTAAGCGTGTCATCATCATCATATCAGCCGCAGAACGTCCACTGCTAGACATAGTACTCCCCCATAGATTTCCAATTGGATGTCAACATTCCAAATAATTAATAGAGGAATATTCTTTCATAAAATGTCAGTGTCACATGTATTTTTTTTTAATATCATTAAACGTTGCGCTACAGTGGTGCCATTTCGTGTATTTTATTACGGGAAACCTTCAATCAATCTACTGAAATCCTAATTCGTTATAGCAATCCAAAATGTGAAGATGAAGATTAGGAACTCAAGAATAAATGAAGCAAATGCTTTTTCCAAATCTTTTTAATTTTCTTGCAAAAACTTTTTATGTGTGTAAACCCTACAATAATCGAGAAGCGTCCCCTTAGGCCACGCCCCTTGTCCAAAGCGCATGCGCTAATGTATTGATCGCAAAAGCCGTGTCTGTCTGAGACTCTGGGCCCGTAGGTAGTGGTCTCTCAACAGTCAGCACCCGAACGCGAACGCGCGCTCATGTCTGTAATGTTTTACTCGGGTTCAAGTAAAAATAAATATACCATCACGCCTGTATTCCCCGAAGGGTTAGGCAGAGGCGTACCAATGTACACCCACAGTTCGCCGAACTGTGGGTGGGATTCAAGTAAGTGATACGTATTATTCATACTTCCAAGTAGGTACCTACTAGGATTAATAATTCAATATCGGGTTCTTCCATTGCAACTATGTGTGTCTAGAGACAGGTGTTCATAAGCGCACCAGTCTTTGTCACTCTTCAAGCAGATATTATAAATATGTATTGTGTTTTTTTCAGATATGAACTTGGAGGGAAGACGGGAGTGGAGGTGCAGTACGGCAGCTCATGGATTGGTAAGTGGAGTTTTATCTTACAACTCGCTCATATTTCTCATGTTGTAATAGGTATTTAATTCATCATTTTATGACTATTTATTTAAGGTATCTGTTTTTATACCAAAACACTTAACAAGGGGCGCAGCTATGATGCGCACCCTAGGCGCCATTTTGTATTGGCTGCCCTGTGATGCTCCGAAGCTGATCGCCGAGCATTGAAATATACACCGTAATTCGATTGGATAGCAATTAAATTTAATTGATAAAAAAGGTCTGATAACTGATGTTTATGGCCAAAGTGTGATCTTGGAATTAAGACCCCATCTTTTACCAACCTAACTAGGGGATCACACTCGTCAATGGGACTTTATTGCTAAGTAAAACTAAACTTTATTTCCTTTTACTACCTATCTTTTTGCAAGATAAGATTTTTCACAAAATGAACTTGAAGACTATAATCTCGCATTCAATATTTGACAGAAAGCAAGTCACAGAATCAACGTGAATGATTTGTTATCGTAGTTCATTTAATTAGTGTCTTTGGAGTTATTTAAAGTTAATTTACACCCACCATGTTAGAACCAACTGTTTGAAACAGTCAACTAGGATGAACAACAAAAATGACAATTCAAGTCCAATAATTCTACAAATCTTTAAAGCAACAGTTGGGACCCAGTCAAAAGTAGCGTACTGGCGCGGCCATATTGTTTAATTTTTTGACCAGTTTTAAAATAAACTCATTTTTTTTGAGAATAGCGAAACTACCCAACAAGGCCCAGAATGGACCAACAGCGTCGTTTATAACCAGTGTGAATACAACATTGCAGTGAAGGTTACTTATTTTTGGGATATTGGTATTTTCTTTTTAAGTAGAGAACAAAACTCCACAGCCTGCCCAAAACAAATTTACTCAATGCCTCCATCAAAATTTTTCACAATAATTTCTTTCTGAGCATGAAATTAACTTCGATATAATTTAAAAAAAATCTGGAATATCCAATAAAAAGCGTCGCCATTGATCAGAGCGAATGTGACGTAACAATGTGAATTCTTACGTCACATTCAAATGTGAAATGACAATTCCGAGTGCGTAACTAGGTGTTCTCTCCTCTTTTTGTTTGTTGTCATAAACTATGGCGTTACTCCAAGTACGCCAAAATTGCGGGCGGTTAAAGTTCCCGTGTGGGTTGATAATATTTCTATTCTTTTTTAAATACTTTAAATTACTTTAATGGTGTTCATTTTTTTAGCATTAAGTATATAATATGTAAACCATCGATTAAAATTGTAATAAAAATATATGCATATTCCCTAGTATACAAAAAGTCGCAATTCATACTCGCGAAATAAAATACATTGTATGATATATTTTATTTAAATGTTTACAGATTAACATTCCTGAATATCGCATTCAGGTATGGCGCAAATACAAAATGACCATCAGCCAGTTTGAAGATGCGGCTGAGATCACAAAAAGTATTTAGGCGTATATGGAAAAAGGCAAGCAATATAAAAAGGTTTTCTACAAAGACATGGTCGGGCACATATTCCACATTTACATATTCCAGGTAAAATTGTAATTACTGATTATAATAATAGGACATATAACTCTACTACGGCAAAGCAAAATAGTTGTAATTAGATTTTAGTTATTTAATAATTTTACATTTATTTAGAATGAAAAAAAAAAAAACTAAATAATAATTAAATTACAAACTATGTACAGTTAAAATAATTAGATTAATTAATTAATTAGATTTTAGTTAGATTTTAGTTAGATTTTAGTTAGATTTTAGTATTACATGTAATTAACAGGAAGCAATTGTATATAGTAGTTGTAATTAGATCTAATGAACGACTCGCCACATTTTTCAACATGTCTCATGCAAATAGAACGACAATAGCTAAATAGTGTAATGTATGTGTGCTAATTGTATGACACAATTGGGTAGATGACACCACTAACCAATAATTTCAAGAAACAACGTCACAAAAAAACATTTTATTTTAGCACTAAAAACCCGATGATTTTTTAAATAACTATAAAAATCGATTTTTAGTTGCTTTGAAATCAATAAATAGTAAGTGAATTGAGATGACAAAAAAATGACGTCATAGTTGAGTATTGTCATAGAAAATCTATGGGGGAATGGCGTTTTGACAGCTCATAAAAAGTACGCCAATTGATTAGTGGTGTCATCTACCCAAGTGTTCGTTTTTTTTTTCTTTATGTTACATATAAAATATTATTATTATTCTCATTTATTCGATTAAAATACATACAAATTACATTTTTAAATATTAATATAAAAAATAAAAACTTTTGTTATTATCATTATTATAGTTTTAATTAGATTTTAGTGTTACATGTAGGTACATAATAAACGGTTTTTAATTACATTCTTTCTTTTTTTGATACAATTTTTATTATACTTTAATATGTAATAAAATACTTCCACTTTGATGACATGTATTCCATTATACCCCCATTGTGAATTAAAGCCATGACTTGACGAGACAAATAGAAAAACAAAACATTTACCCAAATACTGTCTCCACACCAACGTTTACTTAACCTTCCTGAAAGTACCTAAAGTACCTACTTAAATATCAAAATTGTGCACATTACATGGGCATGGCCTACAGTCCTCTACCTACTTCCAACCTACAATACAATTACAATAATTAGCCTAATATTGAATCTCGTTCCCTTCGAGAGTTGTCAACTAAAATGTAAACAAAATATGTTTTGCGACTATTATGGCTCGATTTTAATAGGTATTTACAGGCTGAGAAGCACACCACAGACGAATAACTGATGAAATCGCCACATCATCCAAGACTCTTCTGTCAATAGAGTTAATGCGGTCAGTCGCAATGCTACCTACAATTCACACAGCGATCCATGTCTTCAACACTCGATCAATAGTCGTAATCAGTTGTCCAAAATAGAGAGCCAGGTAATTGAAAATAGCAAGATCTGTCGAATAGATTTGCTTTTTTTTTAAATTATGGAATTTTAATTTTTCACAACTAGTAAAATAATTTATTTACAACTTTTAAATAGAGTAAAAACATACCTTAATAATAATAATAAAAAAAAAGAGAAACTAAATCTATAAGGCATCTCCATATCGCCGTCAACCGGAAAAGTGCCCAAAAGACTGGCGGCATTGCCACGTTGGATGGCAATCCTTAACCTCTGGCCAAGGTAAAAGCCAGCCTTTGGGTCACGAGAAGCGTCAACCAACCGTTTGGACAGATCTTTAACCTTTGTATACTCGCGCCCGCGCCCGTCGATATCACACGTGTACTCGCGCACGGTCTCTTAGACCGAGATTTGATCCCGTCTGCATTATTCTATAATATTTGTTTTTTAAACATTATTTGTATTTATTATACAGAAGATAATAATTGAATATAAAATACATAAAAAATATCGGGAATATAACTTTATTTAGTAGAAACAGCCTATTTATACAGCCTCTGAAAAAAGAACAAAATATTTGGCATTCAAACTTTAATTTAAAAAAATAACTTTTTCATGTGTTGATTACAAAAAATACCCTTACATGTAATAAATGAGTATAAAGAATAATGAAATAATAAGTACTTATCATCGGCAAGACTGAAAATCGCTGGCCCAAGAGGGTCACCTTGCTGACAGCCAACAGCAGATCCTAATAGGTTGTCACGATATAATAATTTAGATGGATATCTATAGCATTGCTAAAGGAAAATAAAAACTTGGGGAATTTCTTTTTTAGTTTCTGCCAGCAAAGTGTCCCGATTGACGGAGTTGAAGGCATTCTTTATGTCAACCTTCAAAATGACCTCTCCTTTACTGGAGATGAGGTAGGTCGACAGATCGTGTACGGGGGCCTCGCAGCCCCCTCTAGAGCCATAAATTAGCTGTAGGGGCTGTTTCTCCGAAAATATCTCACCATATAATTTACAGCAAGTCTTGGCTGCTATACGACGGTAGGTAGTTCCCACGACAAAGGGTCGAATCCTACCATCCTTCTTGCGCAGGGCACATAAGTTGGCCACATACAAAACGTCGATGAGGCCTCGTTCACCTTGCCGGAGAGCATCAAATTGATCAAAAGCGCGAGTTCCTTCAAAAGCAACTCACCAGCTTCCCCGGCGCCTGTACAAATAAGTTCCTTTAGGTGTTGAGGAGTCAGGCAGTCGAGGCCGCCGGCAGAGCCGCTCCTAAAAGAATACACGGCTGTGATCAATTCGCGACCAAAAACGGTGAGGGTGTGATTATACGAATCCGGGGGGTCGGGAAAAGAAAGGTCATCCGCTGGGTCAGGGTGTGTACTCTCTAGAGCCGATAGAGTGTCCGGAGAACACGGTGCCACGACATCACTACTAAAGAGAATCCTAGCTGCTCCGCTAATGTCACCTTCCCCTAACTTAGATTCTACAAGATGGGATACACCTCTGTGACTGCGACAAGAGGTCTAGCCCTGTGTAAATTATCAAATTCTTATTATTTATTTTAATATTTTTATATAGGTATCATTGTTTTTATTTTGTAAACACTGTAATGTAAGGGCACCTTATATTAATTAGCAACACTGAATCGACGGTGCCGTCCTCTTTCAGTTCACAGATAAGTTGGTAGGACTGTAGAGGAATATTGTTTCATAAAATGCCAGTGTCACATGTATTTTTGACATATGATTCAACGTTACGCTACAGTGCTGCCATTTTGTGGATTTTATTCGGGAAACCCTCACTCAATCTACTGAAATCCTAAATCATTATAGCAATCCATAATGTGAAGAAACAGATTAGGAACTCAGGAATAAATGAAGCAAGATCTTTTTCCAAAGCTAATTAATGTTCTAACAAAATCTTTTTAAGTGTGTAAACCCTGCTATATTTGAGAAGCGTCCCCTTAGGCCACGCCCTTTATCCAAAGCGCATGCGCTAATGTATTGATCGCAAAAGCCGCGTCTGTCTGAGATTCTGGGTCCGTAGCACAGAGTACATTATTATATAGGGTAGTTAAGTTAATTTACGTAGTATGACAGTTCCTTCATGGATTTGGATGACAGGAAGTTGATACTAAAAAGCAAAAAATAAAAAAATTTAAACAAAAAAAAAATGTGGTTGTTTTTTTTTTGTTTAAAAGTTTTTTATTTATTTTATTGTATAAGAAGTCCAATGCCCGTGACTTCGTTCGCGGAAATGTCAGATAACTGCGATTTTTTTTTATTGTTTTAAGCAGAATTCTAATAATTTTCCAAATAAAAGCAACTTAAGTTACTTCTTTTCAGCCATCTGCCATCAAAAGTCTTGTCAAAAGCGGTTCAAACGTACCGGTGACTAACGAAAAATACAATATAAAAACCTATGGATATGTCTTTGAAATCATGTGCGACCCTAACTACTAAATTAAAGTACTATTATTAAAAAATATAATCGCGAGTTTTTTGCCCGACTAAGAATTTCAGAGGGACAGAATTAACTAGGGGGAGCTAACTATTATTAAGCCGTTCATTTGATAAGGGATCAAGGTAAAGCACGACTAAATATCCGTTGAATACAATAGGTTTGAAAGAACCCTATTCATATTTACTAACCTATTATCCATCTATTCATATTATTTGTCATTGTTTGCTTTGGTTTATTTTTAAGTGTACAGGTAAAAGCTTGTTCAAGAATCCATAAACATCTGCTCAACGGTCTTAGTTGGAATTCAGTTTTAATGGCGTCTAAACACCTTTTTCGACCTGTATATACATACAGATTAGGGGGAGACCTTTGTCCAGAAGGGAGTCTATGTGGCCTCCCTGCTGGGCAATGGTCTACCCAATGTCATCCACTCCTTCTCGTGTATTGCCTCGTCCGGCCAATCTATACTAAATAATATTAAAAAGCAGAAGAGTTTGTTTGTTTGTTTGGTTGAACATAGTTGGACAAAGACTAGGCAGATGGCGATTTGAATATGTGAGACGTACTCGATGTATACAACTAAACTGTCGGCTACAAAATAAAGATGAAAGAATGGCGAAGTGTAATAGATATTATAAATCTACAAAATAAACAAGTTAGGATCCTTAGAAAACATTTTAACACAAAAAGCAACCCTGCACAAAGCTAACGTTTATAATGACTGAAATCTGCTAAACACGTTTGATAAAACCACTCAAGGTTAGGAAACAGACACGCATACAGATAAAAAATACTGGTGTTCAGTTCCGTACGGTTAAACTGGAAGCTGACCCCAACATAGTTGGACAAAGACTAGGCAGATGGCGATTTGAATATGTGAGACGTACTCGATGTATACAACTAAACTGTCGGCTACAAAATAAAGAAACCCTTACTTGAATACGCACCGCACCGTTATTTTACTTTTTATTTTTATAGTTAAGTACTCTTTAGATCGCAAAATAATACAGTTACTTACAAACAATAACCAGCTAACTTCTCGAGAATTTCATTTCAAAATACATATTTCAGTACATACAATAATACTGTACATTTTTTTTTAATGGGACCAGCCCGCCACACTGTTCCCAAACCACTGCAACTCCTGTAAGCCAGAATCAACAGTGGCGACCACAAGAAGCGCCGAGACAATGAAGCTCGACGAGTCCCGGAGAAACGATTCAACTGTCTTGGATCCCGCAACGAAATTAATCAGAAAAGATTAGCGGAGGAGTAAGAAAAATATAATTTCCACTTCCCTCCAAACAAGCAGGAGACAGAACAGAGACACAAAGGGATTATTTACAACTGGGAGAAGCCCAGATTGCCAAGCACCACGAATTGCAATTATCATTAACTTAATGGGTCCTAATGTGAACATTTGATTCAGTAATAGGTATGGCAAAAACGCTTGAACGCACGGAAATTAGTTCTAGTTTCTACAAGGTCCGCGTAATAAACAACACCGGATGTAACCTGTACACTATCTAACATAATATTTCGCTATCCTACTAATAATACTGTACAGTAATACTTGTTAGTCACCTATTCTTTTGTGTAATCATTTCTCAGCATAGGAGCAGTATAAAACAGTATGTATGCAGTTTCTTGCCCATCCATATGAAAGTATCTTCTGGAATGGGCAACTAGATTAAATATCTATCTTCTTTCTTTCTCGTAAATGACGTTTTAAAGTGCCTTAATAGTAGATAGGTGTGTTAATGGTGTCTTATTTAAATAAATAATTTGACTTTGAATTTCACATGAATCGGGAGATCTTTCGAGTATCCCAATCTCAATCCCATTCTTTCATCAGCTATTTATTGCCCAAATAATGAAAAAACAATAGTAATGGCGTATTACAATTTTGGTTACACGTGGCATAACCTTGAAACGGGATATATTCAACTCTGAGACGGGTACACCTTTTATAGCAGAACTTTTTAAGTCATAATTTTATTTTGCATAACAACTGGTAGCATAAACCCTTTTCGCAGAAAGTCATTTGGCATACATTTATAACTCATAATTTTGTATGGAAGAATCTTCATTTCGCATAAATTTCATTTCCATAATAATCAAAAAGTTGAACCATCATATCGCAGAAAGTTCACAGTCACAATCGTTTTTGGCATATATTTCGTATCAAAGTCCCTAGAGATAGATCCAGAGCCCTCGAGGCGTAAAAGGCATAGTTGGGGCTCAAGGGTTTGGAGACAAAAACACGAATTGGATGGCGGGTTCTGTTCGCTCGCTTCGCTTGCTCTCTAGACCCCGCCATCCCCTTCTAACCTAACCTGTCCGAGTCGGGGTGCCCCAAGTCCCGAGCTCGCTTCGCTCACTCTTTATAAACTTTATACTAAACGAAATTATGCAAAATTATAAGTATTTCAAAGGTAATTATGCCAAATAAAATTCTGCCATCTTAAAAGTATGCCATTTTAAATTGGGACATAAAAACATTCGGCCAAAAAATAATTGTGCTGTAAAAATATTATGCCTTAAAAACGTTTGTCTAAAGAAGTTTATGCGAAGTGAGTTATGCCAAATAGGTTTCGGAGTATCAAGTCTCTGCCAAATAGAACGCACCCCTCTGAGACATATACTCAATATACAACGTGTTACGGAAAGGGTATGTACATATCAAAGGCACGGATTCTTTTGGTGTTAACAAATCAAATAGCAATATTTTTTAAATACTTATACTCAAAATTATAAAGTTAAGAAACATTTAAATAAAACATATGTTCCAATTGAATCTACACATCACTACACCAAGTCAGCTGATCGGTATCAATTAACTACACACAAAAGAACAACTCTGTTCAACATTTATCCCTCCTGACACGTTTGCTATGATTTAAACTTAATAAACTACCGAATTAAAAAAATTAAAAAATAAATATACCATCACGCCTGTATTCCCCGAAGGGTTAGGCAGAGGTGTACCAATGTACACCCACAGTTGCCGGTATATTTAGGTCCCATGTAATAGGGGGCGAGCCTATTGCCATTAACCGGGCACAAATCCAAACTCCGAGCTGCTACTAGGAATTTCATAGAAAAACCCAATAACACTTTTTGCTCGACCTGGGAATCGAACCCGGGACCCCTTGCACAGCAGTCGCACTTGCGACCACGAGACCAACGGGGCAGTTAAATTAAAAAAATATTAAGCATTTTCAAAGTTTTTGCTTTTGAGCTCTTTTGTATAGAGATTCAGTACCGGATATACTCTTCACCTCGTTCGTCTGGATATACCCTCTCCGTAAAGGCGCGGGCCCACCGCGGCGCACGGAGAGGCTACGCACGTGTATTAAGCTTCGCTTTGTAAGAAAATGTATGTGGTTGTAAATTGTAATGTTGTATCCACTGCAACCCACGGAAAGGCTACGCTTGAATTGACGTCAATGATACATGCGTGGCTTGCTCGAATAGGCGGTTACATAGCTCAACGCTGTCGACGTGGGTCTACGTTTCCACTGGAGTACACGAATATATGACCCACGACGATGTACAGCTCGCTTTACGCTTTCTAAGTACTGTCCCATCTGTCTCTGACTATTGTACAGTGTGAATCTTTATTGTGCAAATATCGAAATTAGGGAATCTATGCTTAACTTTATCGACGGCATAAAATATTAAAAAAATCAATATTTTATTTTTATGTGTAAACGAAACGGTGTAACTTTTGAAGTAAATGATCTTTCACCTTGACATCCATAAAATTAAGCAAAGATTTTCGACATGTACACATTATGAAGACTCACCCTGTATAGTTATCTGTGAACCTCTCCGTGTATACATAGTCTTCGTGTACGCCAGTGGAAACGTACCCACGTTGTCAAACATTAATACAGTGTGTGCCGCGTGCTCGTACACAGCATGTGCCGCGGTGGGCTCGCGCCTTAACACTCTGTATATTCGAGATATTCAATTCAACTTATATCTGTGTGCGAGGGTCGCAGTAAATAATGTACCTGGTTCAGACACATAAGGGGAGCTGAGTCCGAAATCAAAGGTCTCCCCAGCCTCCCCAAAATCGCGTACGGATGAGTAGCAAAATTAAATACGTGACTATACAAAGAGCGGACTTATTACTCAATAGAATGGATAGGAGTATAAATGTTGTTCACAATTTTGCAACTTAAAAAAAAATGGTTTTTAATAAAGATTTCGACGATCAATAGAAAACGTACAAGGCGTGGGTATATTGAAGGTTAACCGATAATAAAAGTATATTTTCTAAGAAGGGATACGTCTTAACTTTGCGCACAACGTGCTCCATGTAACAGCAGTCGAGTCATATTTTTAGGGTTCCGTACCCAATGGATAAAACGGGACCCTATTAGTAAGACTTCGCTGTCCGTCTGTCTGTCTGTCCGTCCGTCCGTCTGTCACCAGGCTGTATCTCAATAACCGTGATAGTTAGACAGCTGAAATGGTCACAGATAATGTATTTCTGTTGCCGCTTTAATAACAAATAGATATAGACCCAGAATAAAATAAATATTTAAGGGGGCATTAAACATTTTAAATTACGTTTATTGTACGGGAGTACAATAAACGTAATTTAAAATGTTTAATAAAATTAAAAAATATATTTATATTTTAAAATTAATTAAATTGACGTGAAACTGAGTTAATCACAAGCATATCGTCCTCCTCCCTAAACTTACTTATAAAATATTAACGAGTTAATTTACTTGACGACAAAGTATTTATTATTTCGCTCCCAGTGAAATGATTCGGAATGCGGACAGGGCGATACAAAAGCTGAGTGTACACGGCATGCAAATTTGATTCGCTCGTCAAAAGGGTTGTTCATGCGAGCGCGTGCTTACATTATCGGCAACAGTGATCGAGAATAAATAGTGATCATGGAGCTGGGAGCCGGTTTGCATTCAATAATCATGGGAACGTTAATTTCAAATATTTTGGGTTCGCAAAAAGCAGTTTATAATTTATGTACGTAGACTTGAGACTGGCTTTGCTTAGTGTTGTAGGTAGTTAGTTATAATGGGAACAGATACATGAGGAACACAAAGCGCTGGACATCTGCTATGTCGACCGTTGGCAGTTGATCTCCACCGAATAATTGTTTTTGTACAATGCTACCAAAACGCTGTGTGTTGTAGCCATTATGGCGAGCTGCGAGGTCGAAACGCTTTACCTACTTAGTGTTATTATTTAAAATAGCTATTCACAAAATATTTAGACATAGGTCTACCAGAATAAAGCTAAGCTAAGCTTTTGTTTTTGTATTTAAGTAGGTTAAGTAAGTTTATGTTACGCAGTTGGGAAAAGGCTAAGCAGATGATGAAGTAAGTTTATGTTATGTGCGTCGCTTTTACGCAAATAAATGGTTTTTCTTTCTTTCTTTCTTTTTTCAGAATCTGAGGGTATTTTAAATAGTGAAAATATTGTGACTTTCATAAGGCAATTATAATTGTCTAATCAGAATTTGAGACATAACCGCTGTTGGCACATTTAGTTCTTTTGGTTTATTCCTTTTTCAACCTCTTTATATTTGATGTCACCGGCAGAAAGCTGTAGTTATAAGGACTAGCTTAGGTTACTTCTATTTTGATTGTCGCAAACCAGCGCCGGACACGTCACAATTTCGGCGATAAGTCCCCTCTTTAAGGAGTGGCTAGAGAGTTGCCATGGCGTCCTGACCTCCCACCAGATACAGGTATTCTCCGGACACGGTGGTTTCGGGAGCTACCTGTTTCGGATTCGGCGGGAGGACACGCCCGGATGTTATCAATATGAGTGTCGCCCGGAGGACACGGTGGAGGTTTGCCCTGCTTTGGCAGAGCACCTTTTCCTCGTAGAGGTAATCGGCGGCGGGGCCTCTCGCATCCGGCTCTGGAATGCAAAGGGCATTAAGAGGAACACGGAAGGGTTTTAGTCAGTAAGAGTCTGACATTCCCATCCGCTTCGCCCAGTGTGGAAGAAGGCAAACGAAGCCGCGGGCATTAGCTATTTTTATGGGAAATAATAGGTAGGGAAGTAATATGCGGTTTATATTTTTTTAATGAATATTAGTCATCTTTGTTACGCTGGATGCAGGCCGCTTCCAACCAGTCCTGTTGGAAATCTATGGAGGAGACGTATGTCTAACAGTGAACGTCGTGCGGCTGATATGATAAGAATGATGATTCCTCTTCGTTAATACAACAGAAAAAAATATATCAAGATTGTATAATCCAATTACCCTGGTATTTCAAACTACAAACTTTGATTTCCTTTTTTGCCGTGAGATTCTGGCACACCTATGAGATAAAAGCATATAAAACTCTTTGATGAAACCTGTCCAAGTGTAAACAGGTACTAATAAAGTGAAACATTGGAGGTTGATAATAGGCGCCGCAAACACCGGCACATTGGTTGACTCGGCACTATGTTACGGATCATGTCATGAAATTCAGGAAATTATATGAACGTTCAGCATTAGAAATTTTAAGAAAAAAGAATTATCGCAGTGTTTTTTCGAGAATAAATTGTAGCAAACCAAGATCGCAAAGGTGATGGCTAAATGACTGCCCCCGGGCCAGATACATTCTGGAATGTATATGCATCTTACATATGTTTAATATTTTCCTAGCACTTTCGAGAACTATTAAACATAATAAAGTATCTAAAAAAAAGAAAATCTTTTTCATCACAAACATTTGCTTATAAATATACCTACAACCCCATTTTTGTTTTTAGTTTTACTCTTTTTCGAAAGTGTCAGTTGAATAAAATTATATACTGTCACACACACCTTTTTTCCTTTTTAGGCAATATTATTTTACCATTATATTATTCCCAAAAAGTGTCTGAAACTTTTTTACATGAAATACTAATATTTAGCCATTCAGCATTACATTGTGCTAGGTACCATATTTATACATGGTACCTGGCACATGGGGCAGTGGTCTATACTTCCATTTAGCCATCTCCTTTATTTAAAATTATATCATGAGGTCAAACAACTTCAGTTCACCGCCAAATTTGTAGAGTAAAGTGCAAGATTTGAACTCGTATCATTTGTCACTATAGGTCGAATGCTTACTTATTGCGCTAGGGGAGCGAGTATCTTATGTAGTGAAATTATGTTATACTATCATTTAGAAGTTGTTAGCGCACTCACACTACGAATGCGATGTAAGCGTGGCCGTCGTGAACCGTGCGTACAGTAGCGATGTAGTTTAGTTGTGTGCGTGACTGGATACTTCTTTGCTTGCAATGTACTCTTACAGTTCGCGTTATATCAACGCGCACATCTACACAATAGCGCATGCGCGCTTTGTGAGGGGTGGGGTCCGGTTCGTAAGGGCTGCCACCAATTTTTCTAAGATATTTTTTTTCTAAATCCTGCAGTAATTTAGTGCTTTTGGAAAATTCATCATTTTTAATAATTAACTATTTTCTTTATGTGTCTTTTTTAATGCAGCCTTGGCTTGGAAAATAGTATATACAAGCAAATCATCTCTTTTCACCTAGGTGCGTAAGGATTAGAATAAGTGGCGAACTATACTCTCTGCTATGTGATAGAAAACTTTTGTTTAGCAACGAAAAATACTTTATTATTATGATGAAACACTTTTTCTCATTTACTGTACTAAGTGAATAAAAAGCACAATAAAAAAAAGATGTGAAATTAATCGAACTGGGTGCGTCAGCCACAGGTGCCTCGACCACTGAGGGCGTAATCCACGGACCCGCGCAATTCTTCTAGTATTTCTTAGCAATACAACAGATGTGTAGTACAAAGCTACGTAATGAGTAGGGAGTTAGTGTAGCTACCTAATAGACACTCAGAGCGAAGTACTTCTCCCGTGTTTATCTCTTTCAGTGATTCATACGTTCATAATGTCTTTCACTGACCTGGTGGCCGAATACATTGATAGCTCTGTTCAGTAGTCACTGAATTCTAGTACCTACGTGTCAGTCAGCGGCAGAAGCCGGACTCTCAAAGTGTCATCGTCGCCGGAGTCAATTAATTGCAAATACGTATAGTCCTACCAGTATCTGATGGCCTGTCAAATCAAACTGCTGAGATTTTGTGATTTTATTTAAAAATGAGTTGTTTTCTTCTATAATAAGATCCACAAGGTGCAGCACTGTAGCATAAGGTCTAATCATCTGTCAAAAAAACATGAGTGTCTTGTAGTTTACAATCATTTTTTTTTACAATCTGCTTGTTTCATTTATATGTATGCATTTATACACGGTCACTTTTACATCGTTCTGCAGCCGAAACATAGGAACTCCAGTCGAGTAATAGTTCCTAATGACATTGTTTCTTTTTTAATTACGCCTCAAAGAGTTTGAAAATTTATGTTTTTATCATTTTGGTTAAATGTTAATAGCGCTTCTGTCTGATCGATGAATGGATTAAACTTGAATTAAACTTTCGTGTTTTTTATTGTTATTTATTGAAAATAGGGCCTAGGGCCAATAGTTTCTGTTACTATGATAGAGCTTCATGGCTTTCGGGTTTAGAACGATGTAATAGTAAGCGTGTCATCATCATCATATCAGCCGCAGAACATCCACTGCTAGATATAGTACTCCCCCATAGATTTCCAATTGGATGTCAACATTCCAAATAATTAATAGAGGAATATTCTTTCATAAAATGTCAGTGTCACATGTATTTTTTGACATATCATTAAACGTTGCGCTACAGTGCTGCCATTTCGTGTATTTTATTACGGGAAACCCTCAATCAATCTACTGAAATCCTAATTCGTTATAGCAATCCAAAATGTGAAGATGAAGATTAGGAACTCAGGAATAAATGAAGCAAACGCTTTTTCCAAATCTTTTTAATTTTCTTGCAAAAACTTTTTATGTGTGTAAACCCTACACTATTCGAGAAGCGTCCCCTTAGGCCACGCCCTTTGTCCAAAGCGCATGCGCTAATGTATTGATCGCAAAAGCCGCGTCTGTCTGAGACTCTGGGTCCGTAGGTAGTGGTCTCTCAACAGTCGGCACCCGAACGCGAACGCGCGCTCATGTCTGTAATGTTTTACCATAAAGTATTCTTGGGCGCACCGCATCTGGAATCAAATAAAAATAAATATACCATCACGCCTGTATTCCCCGAAGGGTTAGGCAGAGGCGTACCAATGTACACCCACAGTTCGCCGAACTGTGAGTGGGATTCAAGTAAGTGATACGTATTATTCATACTTCCAAGTAGGTACCTACTAGGATTAATAATTCAATATCGGGTTCTTCCATTGCGCCTATGTGTGTCTAGAGACAGATGTTCATAAGCGCACCAGTCTTTGTCACTCTTCAAGCAGATATTATAAATATGTATTGTGTTTTTTTCAGATATGATCTTGGAGGGAAGACGGGAGTGGAGGTGCAGTACGGCAGCTCATGGATTGGTAAGTGGAGTTTTATCTTACAACTCGCTCATATTTCTCATGTTGTAATAGGTATTTAATTCATCATTTTATGACTATTTATTTAAGGTATCTGTTTTTATACCAAAACACTTAACAAGGGGCGCAGCTATGATGCGTACCCTAGGCGCCATTTTGTATTCGCTGCCCTGTGATGCTCCGAAGCTGATCGCCGAGCATTGAAATATACACCGTAATTCGATTGGATAGCAATTAAATTTAATTGATAAAAAAAGGTCTGATAACTGATGTTTATGGCCAAAGTGTGATCTTGGAATTAAGACCCCATCTTTTACCAACCTAACTAGGGGATCACACTCGTCAATGGAACTTTATTGCTAAGTAAAACTAAACTTTATTTCCTTTTACTACCTATCTTTTTGCAAGATAAGATTTTTCACAAAATAAACTTGAAGACTATAATCTCGCATTCAATATTTGACAGAAAGCAAGTCACAGAATCAACGTGAATGATTTGTTATCGTAGTTCATTTAATTAGTGTCTTTGGAGTTATTTAAAGTTAATTTACACCCACCATGTTAGAACCAACTGTTTGAAACAATCAACTAGCTTGCACTTTAGGATGAACAACAAAAATGACAATTCAAGTCCAATAATTCTACAAATCTTTAAAGCAACAGTTGGGACCCAGTCAAAAGTAGCGCACTGGCGCGGCCATATTGTTTAATTTTTTTGACCAGTTTTAAAATAAACTCATTTTTTTGAGAATAGCGAAACTACCCAACAAGGCCCAGAATGGACCAACAGCGTCGTTTATAACCAGTGTGAATACAACATTGCAGTGAAGGTTACTTATTTTTGGGATATAGGTATTTTCTTTTTAAGTAGAGAACAAAACTCCACAGCCTGCCCAAAACAAATTTACTCAATTATGCCTCCATCAATATTTTTCACTATAATTTCTTTCTGAGAATGAAATTAACTTTGATATAATTTAAAAAAAATCTGGAACATCCAATGAAAAGCGTCGCCATTGATTACAGCGAATGTAACGTAACAATGTGAATTCTTACGTCACATTCAAATGTGAAATGACAATTCCGAGTGCGTAATTAGGTGTTCTCTCCTCTTTTTGTTTGTTGTCATAAACTATGGCGTTACTCCAAGTACGCCAAAATTGCGGGCGGTTAAAGTTCCCGTGTGGGTTGATAATATTTCAATTCTTTTTAAATACTTTGAATTACTTTAATGGTGTTCATTTTTTTAGCATTAAGTATATAATATGTAAACCATCGATTAAAAGTGTAATAAAAATATTATGCATATTCCCTAGTATACAAAAAAGTCGCAATTCATACTCGCGAAATAAAATACATTGTATGATATATTTTATTTAAATGTTTACAGATTAACATTCCTGAATATCGCATTCAGGTATGGCACGAATACAAAATCACCATCAGCCAGTTTGAAGATGCGGCTGAGATCACACAAAGTAAGTATTTAGGCGTTTATGGAAAAAAGGCAAGCAATATAAAAAGGTTTTCTACAAAGACATGGTCGGTAAAGAAAATGTATTATTATTCCAGGTAAAATTGTAATTACTGACTATAATAATAGGACATATAACCCTACTACGGCGAAGCAAAATAGTTGTAATTAGATTTTAGTATGACATGTAATTGACAGGATGCAATTGTATATAGTAGTTGTAATTAGATCTAATGAACGACTCGCCACATTTTTCAACATGTCTCATGCAAATAGAACGACAACAGCTAAATAGTGTAATGTATGTGTGCTAATTGTATGACACAATTGGGTAGATGACACCACTAACCAATAATTTCAAGAAACAACTTCACAAAAAAACATTTTATTTTAGCACTAAAAACCCGATGATTTTTTAAATAACTATAAAAATCGATTTTTAGTTGCTTTGAAATCAATAAATAGTTATTGAATTGAGATACGTATTATTCATACTTCCAAGTAGGTACCTACTAGGATTAATAATTCAATATCGGGTTCTTCCATTGCGCCTATGTGTGTCTAGAGACAGATGTTCATAAGCGCACCAGTCTTTGTCACTCTTCAAGCAGATATTATAAATATGTATTGTGATTTTTTTCAGATATGATCTTGGAGAGAAGACGTAGTGGAGGTGCAGTACGGCAGCTCATGGATTGGTAAGTGGAGTTTTATCTTACAACTCGCTCATATTTCTCATGTTGTAATAGGTATTTAATTCATCATTTTATGACTATTTATTTAAGGTATCTGTTTTTATACCAAAACACTTAACAAGGGGCGCAGCTATGATGCGCACCCTAGGCGCCATTTTGTATTGGCTGCCCTGTGATGCTCCGAAGCTGATCGCCGAGCATTGAAATATACACCGTAATTCGATTGGATAGCAATTAAATTTAATTGATAAAAAAGGTCTGATAACTGATAAATAAATAAATAATAAATAAATTCCTTTTACTACCTATCTTTTTGCAAGATAAGATTTTTCACAAAATGAACTTGAAGACTATAATCTCGCATTCAATATTTGACAGAAAGCAAGTCACAGAATCAACGTGAATGATTTGTTATCGTAGTTCATTTAATTAGTGTCTTTGGAGTTATTTAAAGTTAATTTACACCCACCATGTTAGAACCAACTGTTTGAAACAGTCAACTAGCTTGCACTTTAGGATGAACAACAGAAATGACAATTCAAGTCCAATAATTCTACAAATCTTTAAAGCAACAGTTGGGACCCAGTCAAAAGTAGCGTACTGGCGCGGCCATATTGTTTAATTTTTTGACCAGTTTTAAAATAAACTCATTTTTTTTGAGAATAGCGAAACTACCCAACAAGGCCCAGAATGGACCAACAGCGTCGTTTATAACCAGTGTGAATACAACATTGCAGTGAAGGTTACTTATTTTTGGGATATTGGTATTTTCTTTTTAAGTAGAGAACAAAACTCCACAGCCTGCCCAAAACAAATTTACTCAATGCCTCCATCAAAATTTTT
Source organism: Caradrina clavipalpis (assembly GCA_932526535.1). NCBI lineage: Eukaryota > Metazoa > Arthropoda > Insecta > Lepidoptera > Noctuidae > Caradrina > Caradrina clavipalpis. The sequence continues at coordinate 3,169,435 of OW052087.1, forward strand.
CACAATAATTTCTTTCTGAGCATGAAATTAACTTCGATATAATTTAAAAAAAATCTGGAACATCCAATAAAAAGCGTCGCCATTGATCAGAGCGAATGTGACGTAACAATGTGAATTCTTACGTCACATTCAAATGTGAAATGACAATTCCGAGTGCGTAACTAGGTGTTCTCTCCTCTTTTTGTTTGTTGTCATAAACTATGGCGTTACTCCAAGTACGCCAAAATTGCGGGCGGTTAAAGTTCCCGTGTGGGTTGATAATATTTCTATTCTTTTTTAAATACTTTAAATTACTTTAATGGTGTTCATTTTTTTAGCATTAAGTATATAATATGTAAACCATCGATTAAAATTGTAATAAAAATATATGCATATTCCCTAGTATACAAAAAGTCGCAATTCATACTCGCGAAATAAAATACATTGTATGATATATTTTATTTAAATGTTTACAGATTAACATTCCTGAATATCGCATTCAGGTATGGCGCAAATACAAAATGACCATCAGCCAGTTTGAAGATGCGGCTGAGATCACAAAAAGTATTTAGGCGTATATGGAAAAAGGCAAGCAATATAAAAAGGTTTTCTACAAAGACATGGTCGGGCACATATTCCACATTTACATATTCCAGGTAAAATTGTAATTACGGATTATAATAATAGGACATATAACTCTACTACGGCAAAGCAAAATAGTTGTAATTAGATTTTAGTTATTTAATAATTTTACATTTATTTAGAATGAAAAAAAAAAAACTAAATAATAATTAAATTACAAACTATGTACAGTTAAAATAATTAGATTAATTAATTAATTAGATTTTAGTTAGATTTTAGATTTACATGTAATTAGCAGGAAGCAATTGTATATAGTAGTTGTAATTAGATCTAATGAACGACTCGCCACATTTTTCAACATGTCTCATGCAAATAGAACGACAATAGCTAAATAGTGTAATGTATGTGTGCTAATTGTATGACACAATTGGGTAGATGACACCACTAACCAATAATTTCAAGAAACAACGTCACAAAAAAACATTTTATTTTAGCACTAAAAACCCGATGATTTTTTAAATAACTATAAAAATCGATTTTTAGTTGCTTTGAAATCAATAAATAGTAAGTGAATTGAGATGACAAAAAAATGACGTCATAGTTGAGTATTGTCATAGAAAATCTATGGGGGAATGGCGTTTTGACAGCTCATAAAAAGTACGCCAATTGATTAGTGGTGTCATCTACCCAAGTGTTCGTTTTTTTTTTCTTTATGTTACATATAAAATAATATTATTATTCTCATTTATTCGATTAAAATACATACAAATTACATTTTTAAATATTAATATAAAAAATAAAAACTTTTGTTATTATCATTATTATAGTTTTAATTAGATTTTAGTGTTACATGTAGGTACATAATAAACGGTTTTTAATTACATTCTTTCTTTTTTTGATACAATTTTTATTATACTTTAATATGTAATAAAATACTTCCACTTTGATGACATGTATTCCATTATACCCCATAGTGAATTAAAGCCATGACTTGACGAGACAAATAGAAAAAAAACATTTACCCAAATACTGTCTACACACCAACGTTTACTTAACCTTCCTGAAAGTACCTAAAGTACCTACTTAAATATCAAAATTGTGCACATTACATGGGCATGGCCTACAGTCCTCTACCTACTTCCAACCTACAATACAATTACAATAATTAGCCTAATATTGAATCTCGTTCCCTTCGAGAGTTGTCAACTAAAATGTAAACAAAATATGTTTTGCGACTATTATGGCTCGATTTTAATAGGTATTTACAGGCTGAGAAGCACACCACAGACGAATAACTGATGAAATCGCCACATCATCCAAGACTCTTCTGTCAATAGAGTTAATGCGGTCAGTCGCAATGCTACCTACAATTCACACAGCGATCCATGTCTTCAACACTCGATCAATAGTCGTAATCAGTTGTCCAAAATAGAGAGCCAGGTAATTGAAAATAGCAAGATCAGTCGTAGATTTGATTTTTTTTAAATTATGGAATTTTAATTTTTCACAACTAGTAAAATAATTTATTTACAACCTTTAAATAAAGTAAAAACATACCTTAATAATAACAATAAAAAAAGAGAAACTAAATCTATAAGCCATTCAAAAATTCCTCCACATCGCCGTTAACCGGAAAAGTGCCCAAAAGTCTGTCGGCATTGCCACGTTGGATGGCAATCCTTAACCTATGGCCAAGGTAAAAGCCAGCCTTTGGGTCACGAGAAGCGTCAACCAATCGTTTGGACAGATCTTTAAAAAGGGTATGGGCTCATGCATCCCACGGCCCGAGGGTTTCCACTCCAAACGGCTCGAAAATATAGTTACCAATGAGGGAACCATACTTACGCCGTTTGAGGTTTTCTGCAGCCGCAGCGGCAGCGCCAGCACAGCACGCAGAACTAGGAAGATGGGATGGCGCAAGAATATCGACGCACGTAGCATCCCACACTAAAGGCAAACCTATCTTTCAAGGAAATAAAGACATTTCGTCCGGTCTCTTACAATCGTCGCGTGCCAAGCCGTTGGTTTCTGAAATAGCTGGAACACCGACGGCGACGAGATGTTACGGATTATGTCATGAAATTCAGGAAATTACATGAACGTTCAGCACTGGAAATTTTAAGAAAAAAAATTGAGAATAAGTTGTAGCAAACTAAGATCGCAATTTTATTTAAAATTATATCTTGAGGTCAAACGACTTCAGTTCACCGCCAAATTTGTGTGAAATAGGTATTACTACACCCTATCCAAAAGGTAGACCTATGTAATATCTGAAACGTTAAAAAATAATCAATATTCTCGCTTACTGAAAAGATGCAGAAAGACGAAAGTAAAGATTCTTATATCGATTTACCTAAAAGTTGCGTTCAGTCTAATTGATATTTGCAATAAATTAAAAGTAAGCACAAAGCGTAGGAACCGATTAAAATCTATAATATATTTGTCAGGATTTATATTTATATTAAAAATAAGCGAACCGTTCGCGTGGCTTATTGCACCCGCGCGTCAAGTTAAGTCTTTGGTTACTGCTCTACTTCCGTGTGTCTTAGCGTGATGTTTTATAGTCTATGGTATGGTATAAGTATAGCTTACGAGCATTCAATTTAAATGGAACTGAAATAATTCTTGCTAATGTTTCTGAGACCGTAACAGTAAAGAACAAAACTTTAAAGGTTATGTATCAATGCATACCTACTGTTTTTTTAGATCCCATTTTATAAGGTGTGAGCCTATTGCCATTAATCGGGTACAAATCCTAACGCTGAGCTTATGCTAAGAACTTCGTAGAAAAACACAATAACACTTTTTGCTGGACCTGAGAATCGAACCCAAGATGGCACGGCAACAGTTTTTTTATTATCATCACGAGTATTGTAAAACTTTAAATAGATATTTAAAACTATTCGTCGAATCAGGAGAAGATTTTAGAGTTATGTCGGATTTAGCTCTTTTAATTTTATTTTAACATTTAAAACTGTTTTGTTCATCCGTTTGTTCTGTTCCGTTCCCTCCTTTGTCCTTTTTGCCCGACTAAGCATTTCAGTGGAACCGAACAAAATAGGGTGATTAACTATTATTAAGCTGTCCATTTTGATTTATTGATCAAGATTAAGCACGACTAAATATCCGTTGGATACAATATGTTTAAGAGAACCCTATTCATATATAGTTACCTATTATATTCAGCTATTCATTTTATTTTTCATTGTTTACTTAGGTTTATTTTAGCCAGTGGTCCGACAGCCAACGATGAACGAGAAACGAGTAGAACTAGAAACTGTAAAAGAGTTGGCGATCAGCGGGAAGCGGGTGTGTAGTTTCGATAGGTTTGTCGCCGGGCTATAAGCGAGTGTGCAAGTGCGACGAGCGATTTCTCGCGCCACTCGCCCGCACTTTCAATGCCGCACTGTAAAGAAATGATCAAGCGAGCGAGCATCGCTGAGCGAGATTTTTTTTTTGAAAGCTCGTCGCTAAGCGACAAAACTAGTAAAGCGAGTCGTCGCCGGCAGTGCGAACAGTCAGAGAGCAACTTTTGATATATGTGTCGTAGGTTTTTCATAAAATTAGGTTTTTGATATAACATTTTAAACTCAATTTCATCATAAACCTGTAACAATCCAGATTTTGAAAAAATGCCGAGATAATATATCTAGTAGAGAAGTATTTACAATGCCTTGTTTTGATTACTAGATCCTCAATAAGAGGAAACGATTGTGATTGTGGCACAACAATTTTGCTTAGGTCACGAATATCTATGCGCAATCTTGATTTTTTGTTTTCATCTTTTTGATGTAAATAAATAAAACAAGATTTTAATGTATATCTATGTAATTTATTTATGTGTGCATAACATTTATACCGACATTGGAATAATTAATTAATTTCTTAAATCTAAGCAGCAACTCCATCACCTTCATCATCTGAAAAAAATATGAAAAGTATAATGTAAGTATAAACATATTATAAACATAAATGACAACAAGTTTTCATAATGACAGGGTTTTCAGAATATAATCTATATTAGATGATGTGATTGATCGACAATACGCACAATTAACAATATTGTTTTCAAATTCCCCTAGTTGCGTTCAAATGCAACGCAATACAATGTTAATAGGGTGAAAAGAAGTCTCGAGCAACCATTCGGATTGCGTTATTTCCTCAGCTCTCCGCTAAGTTTGCGAGTTTTCACCAAACACAAATCAAAGTTTTGAGTGCGCCTACATGGCCAATGTGGCAATATACGTTATTAATAGGAAATGTTAAATAATATGCACCTTTGTCATCAGTGTCCATAGGCTCTGGTGTCTCCTGATAGGCTGGAGCAAGTGGTGATACCACTACGCCGTCCCACACCGTGATTTCCGTGGAGATATCCTTGCCACCTTCGAAGGACTGCAGGCCGAGCACGTATCGGTGACCGCCGCGGGCTACGACGCGGAGTAAGCTGTGCAGGGAATAAGTTCATTTACGATCAACACCGACACCAGTGACAAGCATACTGGACATAGAAACGGGCCTCCAAAAATAGCTTTGTTATCAAGTTTACGCGGTGCTGTATTAGGTCCAGTGCAGAAAGAGCAGCAAACTACTCATACAGTTTCTCGTTAATCACTAACAAAGTCACATGGTAGAATTTAAAATAGCCCAGGTGTTCAAACAAAGAATGCTCGAGCAGTTTGCTGCTGTCGCCGCTGAGGAGCTTGTGCTTTTGAACGACACCGTGTAGATGCCTTGTCCGGTTATACGTATTTACTATTGCAATGACAAAGTATGCGAACAATACTGCAAGCCTCGACACGCGAATGCGTGATAGTCTGGCTAATGAAAGCTGACCGAAGCAAAAGGGGGACAATTTTAAAATTCGACATTATCGGCAGCTAAATTACACAGACAATACACTGAATAAATTGATTGCCAGATTTTCACTTGCCAACCAACGTTTCGCCGATGTTTCACTTTGTCAACTAACGATTAGCAAATTTTTGTATGACAACTTTTTATTTGGTAGAATTATTGATAAGCAGATTATTATAATAACACAAAACGTTTGGGACATTTATCATTTGCCAAACATTTCACTAGGCCACACAACTATTAGACGAATGACGGGCCTGTTGGTCTAGTGGTTAGCGGCCCTGACTGCTAAGCCGGAGGTCGTGGGTTCGATTCCCACCCAGGACAAACTCTGTGTGATGAGCATGATTGTTTGTTCTGTGTCTGGGTGTGATTTATCTATAATATGTATGTATTTATAAAATTATATAAGTATGTATATCAGTTGTCTGGTTACCATAACACAAGCTCTGCTTAGCTTGGGATCAGATAGCCGTGTGTGAGTTGTTCCAAGATATTTATTTATTATTTATTTATTTATTTATTAATGACGTTTTCTCAGTGTAACAGTTCCCTTTTCATACATTGATATAATGATGAAAAATTAACTAATTTTTACATACATTTTTTATTTAAGAATCTCAAAAATAATATTAAACCTTTAAATTGGCAACAATGCAATACAATAATTTTGCCTCTGATAGGATGAAAGAGCGAGCTTGGGACTTGGGGCACCCCGACTCGGACAGGTTAGGTTAGAAGTGGATGGCGGGGTCTAGAGAACGAGCGAAGCAAGCGAACAGACCCCGTCATCCACTACGTGGTTATTTTTTTTTATGTTTAGTGAGTTTGGTGAAAGTGGGCCTAAGTGGTTTCCTTATCTTGCATTAGTGTACTAGTGTGCCGTGATGGCCCAGTGAATAAGGTGTCCGCCTCTCATGCACGAGGTTGTAGGTTTGCAACCGGGCACGGGCAAGTACCAATGTGACTTTTTCTAATTCCTATGTACTTTCTAAGTGTATCTTGGGCATCACTGACGTCGGTAACCATATCAGAGGCCCTTGAGGCGGTTTAGACACTGACACTAGGGTGTGTGGGGTCGTTAGACCTTACTGCCCACACGATAAAGAAGATCAGTGTACTCACGTCTGAGCGGTAGCGGCGGCTAGGTCTTGTGCGGCGAGATCGAGTGCCGTGTGTGCGCGGGCGTGCGCCGCCTCGCACGGGTCTGCCAGCCCCGCGCAGCCCGGCAGGAACAGCCCGCCGGCCAGCAGCGACAAGGCGCGTCTACGGGACATACGTCACTAGCTTAAAGCCCGGTTTCCACCGCGAGCGGAACGGACCCATTAATCATTTCGTTGAACTCGCATGCGCAAACTGCATACTTGTCTCTTTCCGTCCAACTATTTGTTGGTGGAAAAACATGTATGCAGTTTGTGCTTGCGAGTTTAACGAAGTCATTAATGGGTCCGTTCCGCTCGCGGTGGAAACCGGGCTATACACATACGCCTGTATTCCCCGAAGGGTTAGGCTGAGGCGTGTCAATGTACAGAACGTGCCACGAAAGATGAGACTTGGCGAGTGTCAGTATGGGGGCTTACGTAGGTACTATCGTGTACGAAATAGTTATCCATAATTGGAATGTCATTGGAATTAAAACAACATAACAAAATACTTAACAATATTTATTACGAAATAAAAAAGTTGGTGTATCAAGTCTCATCTTTCGTGGCACAGTTTTTATACCCACAGTTCGCCGGTATGTTTTTTAGGTGCTATGTAATAGGGGGTGAGCCTACTGCCATTAACCGGGCACAAGTCCAAACTCCGAGCTGCTACCGAGAATTTCATAGAAAAACTCAATAACACTTTTTGCTCGACCTAGGAATCGAACCCAAGACCTCTAGCGTAGCAGTCACGCTTAGGACCACTAGGCCAACAAGGCAGTTCAGTTAGCTTTGGTTCTGCTAAAAGGTACCAAACCAGGTCATTATTTCTCTTATTCTTCAAAGTAATTGTAACGCGTGCAATAAACGATGATAAATCTATTTTAAAATTATTTTGGGATGTACATTTATTACTAGACAAGAAACATGTTTGGCACACAGCACACTTGTAACACCCAACGCCACTCTACGCGTGCTTATTGGCCAAACGACGAAGAGTAGGTTCGTTGGTATTACTGCATCGCTGGCATTTGATACAAAGATTTAAATTGTTGATTCTGGTTCAGTACATCCATATGCTGTGGCAGCCAACTGATACAGTAAGGCCGACGTATCTTGGCGAGTCTGATTAGCCGTTTCTCTGCGTAATGGATCTTTTGGCAACAAAATTGTCTACTGTGCACCTAATCGGCTAAATTCAGACAGAATAAAGAAGAAGCTATGTTCTTGTAATAGTTACCGAAACGCCACATTGATGGGCAGCGCCTGTCGAGCCGGGTTGTTCATGATGCAGTGGTGAGCTAGCAGGTCGATCATCCAGGGTGTCAGGGGTTCGAGCCCCGCGTGACGCGCACACATGTCGCGGAGGAGACGGATCAAAACCTGCCAATAAAAAAATTTGTTTGTGACCATTAAAATTTTAAGATCTTATATTTTTAGGGTTCCATAATTAGCAGGGTTGCGGAATTTGTTCGAAAGAGCTACCGCGGCCCTGGAAAGCAAGGGGCAGTAAAAGAAACACGGATGAGTTTTAGTCAGTAAGTGTATGACTCCCTTCCGTTCTAGAGCGAAGAATTCCTTCGACTATTTCCCATCCTTAAAAAAGGTTCCATAACTAAAAGGGAAACAGGAACTCGGATAAGATGACTTGGGCGGTTTTTTTATACAAGGAGTTTGGCAGAACGTTGAACATACGAAAATGGTGGATAGGTGGGGTCATCTGCTACTTACTCAGCCCTTATTTATTTGGCCCTGGCCCCATGGACATTTTTTTTCTTACATCTTTTTGTGACTTTGAGGACTCATAACTTTTTTTCTAGCTAACATCTGAATAAAGCAATAATTTTATGAAAATCTGCCAACATTAAAGAGAAAAAAAATTGAAGTGGTAAAACTGGAAAAAAGCTAAAAAAAACCCAGGGGGCCAGGGCCAAATAAATTAGGGCTGAGTAGACGACCCCACCTATTTCGTATGTTCAACGTTCTACCAAACCCCTTGTGTATAATATTATTAATGAGATTTATGTTTACAATTTTCGAATGATTTAATAAAGAAATGGCTTTTACATGAGGACTGACCTTGATGGAGGAATGGTGAGCGTTTTCTTCGAACCAGCGGCTGTGGCGGATAGCCGCTAAGTGACTGCTTATCACCTTGTACTCCAGGTGCACCTATAAACCATCATAAAATATTTTTTTGTATCAACATGTTTAGTAATAATCTTATTGCAGCCGACGTCCAACGGGGGTTTATGCTTTCGGCTTGCTTTCTTTTATGCAATAAGACAAGACGATTTTACAAAAATGTTATGATATCCCTAAAAAACAATTTAAAATCTAAGTACATTTAAAATTTTGATAAATACATATTCTCATAATAAATTTTGATCAATATACAACGAAAAGCAACTCCAATTTGTAACAAAACTGAATTTGACGTATTACATTGAATGAATCATAACATATCATCACGCCTGTATTCCCCGAAGCGTTATGCAGAGGTGTACCAATGAACACCCACAGTTCCCCGGTACGGTTAGGGCCAATGTAATAGGGGGCGAGCCTATTGCCATTAACCGGGCATAAATTCTAACTCCGAGCTGTTACTGAGAATTTCATAGAAAAACCCAATAACATTTTTTGCTCGATCTGGGAATCAAACCCAAGACCTCTAGCGTAGCGGTCGCGCTTGGGACCACTAGGCTAACGAGGCGAAGGAATAATTTAATTTTCCAGCCTTACCTCCGGCTCCAACTTCCTGAGATTCTGATGCAGTGTGGTGACGAGGACGCGCACGGCGGCGGTGGGGCCCGTCACGGTGAACCCTCGCTCGTGGCACGCGCTCGTCACCGACGTGCTCGGGCTCTCCGCCCGCATCAACTTGTTCAGCTCTTCGCACACCTGCACATACAAATTGTCACCAAAGTGGATAATGATAATCATGATAATGTTCAAACACATAACTGTAAACTACCTCGGTAGCCTAGTGGTCCTTAGCGCGACTGCTACGCTAGAGTTCTTGGGTTCGATTGCCAGGTCGAGTAAAACGTGTTATTGGGTTTTTCTATGAAATTCTCAGTAGCAGCTCAGAGTTAGGATTTTTGCCCGGTTAATGGCAATAGGCTCGCCTTCTATTACATGGGCCCTAAATTATACTGGCGAACTGTGGGTGTACATTGGTACACCTGTGCCTAACCCTTTGGGAAATATAGGCGTGATTGTATGTATGTACATAACTGTAATTTTAAAATGATTTACATGAAATTTTAATTCTAGTGAGGGCATAAATCTGGCCAGAACCTGAGGATTGGTTCCAACTATTAAAAAACTTACTGTTACAAATAAAGGTTGTAAACATATTATACCTTATTGGATAATCCCTCAACAGCCTCCTTAGTGGGAAGAGTTTTCATGATGACCACAATGTCAGCCACATTCTTACCAGCCATCATTGTTCCTTTCTTGTATGAACCCACTTGACGAACCTCTTCGAGTTGCTGTAAAAATATAAAAAACAAACCTTCATTTAATTTATAGATTATAATTTCTTTTTTTTTCAAATATACTCAAAAATACGGTTAGTAAAACTTATACCTACGACCCACGTACAATCCGGGCGACTAGCAATCATGCTACAGATAATGTGGAAGCTGTCTCACATACTGTGCACCAAGGAGGTTCATGATTTGCGCATGGTTGCATAAAAGCAATCTACAGGCGCATCTACGAACATCCCCTTGCTGCATTACAGAAGCGAGGCAGCCCCACCAACATCCTAAACGCGTTATTATACTAAGAAAATATTGTTTGTTTGTTTGTTCGTTTGTTTATTAGATGTAGGTAGTTTTTAACTTCTTTAATGATACGGCTACGTTATAGCCCTACCCTAAATTCCTCTACCGCGCCCCCGGAACGCAAAGGGCACATGAAGGAACATAGACGGGTTTTAGTCAGTAAAAGTCTGACACTCCCTCCCGCCCCGCCCAGGGCGGGGGAAGTTATTTGATGATTTCCCGTCTATAAAAAAAAAAAAAAAAACCCTAAATTCCTCAGGTGTAAACATGGCATATAAAGTTATAAAAAATACATCCACCTAGGTATGAATTAAACAAACTATGACAAAGCCTGCAAATTAATGGAATGATGAACCTGTTATGTAACCCTCTAAGAAAATACCCTTATTGTAAAGCATTGACACAAAAAGGTGCACATTAATTTGGATTTGATTTTTGGAACAAAACAAATAAGAAATCAGTTATACTAAAATTGTATTGAGCAACTAGTTTCTGTTTAAATAAATGAGAAATAAGTAAATTTCAATTGCAGATACATAGCTATGCCTATACTAGAAAGGTTTAGGTAGTTAACTAAATGTAAACAAAACAAACCACGTGACTCATGGATGCTAAACCTTTCACTTCAAATTTTAAAATCGTATTATTTAAAGTCGTATAATAATAGGTTCTAGTCTATATCAGAATTTGAGGAACTATCTGCCACGTTAATAATAAAACGTTCAGTGGTATTATCAATCATTTTATCTAATTTAAACATTTTCTGTTCTTGTTTTATTACATGACCCTCGCAATGTTCAAAGGCGTCTGGTTAATCGACTAAACGTAATACCTGCTATTTCAGTTGCCATACTACATCACGGGCGTACTCTTCAATTTAGCGACATTATCTAATTCGTCGTATCTTCTAAAAGGTTTTGGGAACCTGTCTTTTTAGGCTCTTTACAATAGACAGATTACAAAATATTATACTATTTTATAAAAGTAACAAAAAAGTGGTGTCCAAACAATGACATCTATGACGAGTAGTTTACGAATAAATGATAAAGTTTAACATACATTAATAAAAGAGAAAAGTATCGCATAAATCGAAATTAGAATTGATTTTGTTGTAACGTATTTTTAAACAAGGAAGTGTCAACTATAAAAAACCTTTTCGACGATTTGTTTACCTTTAGTTAACTACCTAAACCTTTCTAGTATAGGTATGAGCGCTGACCGTCATACTTCACAACACCCAGGTATTAATTATTTCTATTAATTGTAAGTCCAGGTTACCTCACAATGTTTTATTTCACTAATGCCAGTGCTTTAAAAGATAAACTTGAAAGAACGCATGAATCGAAAAATTCACATTGTTATTAACAATGTGCATATTTCAAAGATGTCTACCTACAATGCATTAGAGATAGACATCTAAACCACCAGTGTGAGTCCAGGTTCACAACAGTTACAGGTTCTTTCACAGTAACAAAAAGTATAACTTACGCATGCTGCAAAGTCACCCGGAGCCACAACGAGGTTGTCCAGCACCGTCTGAAGCTTTGTGACAAGGCTCAGCACTGCAGACTGCTCAGCAGGGGTCGGGCATAACTCTCCATGCCGTTTGAGAAGAGCCTATAAACTAATATATTGTTAACCATTGTCCAAGAACGATACAGCTACCTCTCTATACACTTCGTCAAACGTGAACAAGTCAAAGTAAAAGCATTTATTTCAGTTACACCATTTACAGGCTTGTCAAGAAGTTACAGTTACAAGTTGAAGCTAGTTGCTCGCTCCAAAACGTACGTCTCTACGGAGAAGAACAAGCAAGCAACTCCATGGACACTCTTTTCTTTCAATTTGGTTTTTTTTTACAAAAACTTGGTTATAAAATTATTGTTGCTTCTATAATGTGAAAACAATGAAGGTAAATATAAAACAATTAAAAACATAACAGTAATAAAGATGTAAGCCATGGCAGTTAAGAGATGATCAATCCCAACTGACAGAAAACAAAGAAATACAGGATGAAATTGTGCCATCATCATCACTTTTTCGACCAATGTCACCAAAAACGCAACAACTATTTAATATAAATTAGCTGCCAACCAATTAACAACATTAACGAAAATAATGATATTTCGAAACACGTAGATGCACCTGACTATTGTGATAGTGATGACAGCGTAGGAGATCAGCCCCCCCTAGCCAAGTCGCAAACGATAATCGTAAACGTTCGGTAGGTATCAATAGATTTTCAACTCACCCAACTAAACCCAACTTAATACCCCAGAGCCTTAGGTTGAAAATCTATTAAAGATTTCTAAGCGTTAGCGACTGGAAAGAACGAAAACGATCTTCAACTTAAAACCAAGCACATAAAGTTGAAGATCTATTAAAGCCTACTCAGCGTTTGCGTTTATCGTTTGTTACATGGCTACAGGCCCTGGATTATGTCTCACATAACTAAGTAATACATATAGATGAGTCGACAACCTCTTGTTCGTCTTTTAGTGATAGTGCGGAACATGAGGTGAGTAGAAATAAGAAATTTCCATCAAAAGAAAAGCTCAACAATGAGGGTATAGAAACAATGAAGAATCAGCAGAACTTATTCAACCTATAAGTGACGAAGACTTACGTTACGACGATCTAATTTGGGAACTGGTAGACCGAAAAGGGAATTAATCCTCAACTAAGAGAATCCTCTTTCTCTCTTTCTAATTGAATCTCTTTCAAATTCTCCTCAGAGAATTAATTTTGGGTAAGGTTCACAATTACGTCGGAGGGGGGGGGGGCGGGGTTCGGGGGACTGGGGGCGTGGGGGGGGAGGTGCTGAGTCCCCCCCCACCAATTTTCGCCGCCGGAGATGCTCCACGGAGCCCTACTGGGGTTTTGTATCAAGTCACATTAATAGGGCCGTAAGGGGGGCGGGGAAGGCGGGAGGAGGGTAGAGACACCCTTCAGCCTTTCCTTCCGCCAGGGCAGCTCGACGGGTGGTTTAAAAAAAAATAACCACGAAGGGGATGGCAGGGAACTTATGCAAATATTTATGGTAAAGGGCAAAAGGGCGCTTTCTTCGAATCAATCAAATAGAATAAAACATTAAAGAAAGACACCTGCAATAAGTGCGATATGTTAGCTGTAAAAATTCATAACCCTCGAGGAAAAAGAACAAGCTAGAATAAAAAAGACTCGACATTTAGGAAAGGCTGAAAATTTGAGGAAGCAGATGAACTCCGATTTTGAAGACGCTCGTAAGATGTCGATGAATGTATAACATTCGATTTAGAAAAATCTTAACCATTACCACTTCACCATACCTACAAATGTTGCATTTTATAAAAGGCAATTGTGGCCATACAACAGTAGCATCCATAGTGCTTCAGATGACATTGGTCATTGTTACATATGAGTTGAAGGGGAAGCAGGAAGAGGTGCGCAAGAGGTGGGATCATGGCTTATTAAATATATTCAAACTAAGGCCCACTGTTGAACACCTTATTCTTTGGAGTGATTATTGTTGAGGGCAGAACCGCAGCATAAAAATAGTTCTCATGTTGAAAGCACTTCTAAACTCACATGACACTTTAAAAGTCATTACAATGCCATTTCTTGAGTCTGGGCATACCCTTCTGCCTAATGACACAAACTTTTCCAAAAATTAAACTGCTCTCAAACACTATACAGCTGAAGAATATATGTCCATAATTAAAACGTGTTAAAAAAGAAAACCTCTAGAAATATTTCAAATGAATAAGCCTGATTTTTATGGCACAGAAAAATTGGAAAATAGTATTATAAATAGAAAAAAAAAACACAGACATAACCAAAGTCAATTGGTTAAATACAAAAGAAATAAAAATTGAAAAGGAGAAAGTGTTTTCAGTTTTTATGAAATCATCATTAGAGGAAGATTACAAGGAATTAACAATATTGGAAAAAAAGTAAGAGCGGGAAACGAAATATAAACATGTCCGATTTCTGTTTGTTGTGGCCGGATGGTAAAGCCATTGCTCCAGCCAAATTAGCAGTTTTACCATCCATGTATGAGTATAGTATGAGTATACATCCCTGAGGATAGTCATGAATTTAAAAAAACCATAGATAAAAATAAAAATAGTGTGGATGAACAGTACATGTTATTATTTTCACTTGTATCCCAGTTCATATGTAATATTTTTTGCCACCATACTGCATTTTTAATAAGTCCATCAATCGTTAAATAAAATAGTTAATAGTCTCCCATGAAAACTTGACTAAATACACATTTGGTTGGGCAAGCACAACGACGATATGATTATCTAAACACAATATAATCCAACAATAAAACCTTTAGTATTGACCTTTACTAGTTAGAATAAAAAAGAATACCAATGAAACGTGTAAATGCTTTATCTCAAATTCAATTTACTGTGGAATGGAACATTTTTCCATAGTCCAATATGCTTGACTACATAGTATGCGTTTTTTGCATGTGCTAAACATTCTCTCATTTAGTTCGAGAATATCAAGTGTTATTTTATTATAACATTTTACACAGTACCCCATAAAAGAAGTGTACTTTCGACAATCTGAAACTAGGTTGTTCTACTTTTTTTTAAAAATTAAGATTTTTCCAAACTTGCATGTTTTTGTATATGTATAATTGTGTATTTTTGTTATATTTTTTTTTTAAACGCTGCCCCACACTAGTAATTTCTCCTATGTGGTGGGTGTGTTTACAAATATAATTATAATCTCACATACACAAACAGCCAGACCCGGCACAACTACATGTAGGTCATACTTGTCCCGTGCGGGAATCGAACCTGCGACACGCAGCACAGCAGTTGATTGCTCAACCACTGCACCAACCGTGAAGTCGAATTGACAAGGTACCGTCATGATATCAATTTTTTTAACCAATTCCCTTAAATATTTGCATCCATCCGGCATGTCTTGTGAGACAGGTACGGGTATGGGTTTTTAAACTAAACGTCTCCTATTGAGGGCTTGTGTACATGAATTTAATAACTATATATTAACCTCTATTCTCCACAATGTTCCTGTAGACTAATAAGATATTGGATTAAATCTGTTGTATCATTAGAAAATGAAGCTGCCACCAGTCTACATCCAATGCATCTTCTAACACTGAGGTTTCAAACACATTAATTTCACTCTCCATTGTGGATAGGTCTAGTTTTAATATAATTCCAGCTGGCAGCTATCGTAACTCTATTCTGCAAAATGCCTTGGTTTGCGAGTCATCTTCTTCAAATTGTTACATCTGCAGGTCTAGAATCATGTCATGAAACTTTGGTAAAAGTTTTTGTTCCAATGTCCATCTACACCATATAATATACTATTCTTCATACTGTATAAACTGCAATATTAGTAGGCCGGTATCTACTAATAATGTAAAATGCAGTTTATACAATAAGAATCGGAGTACATTTTGTTATACCAATTTTATTATGATGAAACGCGACGCAAACACAACGACGCGATTCGCTCTAAGTCGTCCTAACACAGCTATAATAATTATGATCCCACATTCTATGCCCTAACAATTCGTAGTAAGAAAAATGTAAAAAGTATCAATTCACCTGTGTCAGTGCTGATTCATCAGGTGCTGGCTTGCATCGAGGAAACGACGGTTCAGCAAGAACCAGGTCGAAAGGAGGCCTCAGCATCAAGACTCGAGGCCTGTTGAACGGGGGCCGCCCCATACCGCCGCGAAGGCCCATACCGCGGCCTCCGCGTCCACCCCCACGGACCATACTTCAACTTTCACTCGAGAAAAATCCTAAAAAATACTGCTATAGGAGTTACCCAGTTTTTAAACTTAATTATTACCACCAAGATTCTACAATGTATCGTATTCGCTTGGCTAGTGTTATAACGCGTGTGTAATACTTCTATCGCATTATTTTTGAAGTAATTATAATTGCACTTTGTTAAATTAATTATGTTACGAACACGAAAAAAATTGTATTTTTAGGACTCTTTGTCAAGTAAAAGGGAGAAACTGACCAAAAGAGAAACAAATTGAGGAACGGCCCGCCCGGCGCACATTGACCACAGATAAAAATATACTTTATAAATCACGGACAGATTATCCTACTTGTTCATACTACCCAGTGTTGTCAGATGGATATTCTAATAAAAATACAGTACTAGCGATAAAAATACGGGAGATGCAAAAAAAAATACAGTTCGTTATGTTAGGTATTAAATCTTTAATTAGATTAACCCACGGAGTTTACTCCGTGGATTAACCCAAACATTAATAACAAAATAACAATTCAATTAAGGCTCTCCCACATAGGCGCATTATTATCGGCCGGGTAATGGAAATGGAATCTTGGAGAGGAATAATTTGATAAAAGTGGCGGGAACTAACAAACGATTTTTAGTTTAGTCTCTATAGACTAAAGATCGTTTAGTCTATAGAGACTAAAAAACGCAGAAAAATCTTTTTCACCTGTTCAATACACTGCAATGGCATGAACAACTTGTTCATGAACGTAAAAACAATAAGTAAGTAAGCCCCGACACACAAAAACAGCAAAAACTAAAAACAATCTCTAGGCCTTTTTAATTAATTGAAAGAAACTATTAATATTTTTCAAATAAGCGACACAGCTTACGTTGTTTTCATAGGTTAGGTCTTTGTACAATCCATACTTTATCATTTCCGTTTTTTATTTATTTAGTTAGCGGTACCCGGACGCGGCTACGCTTGCCTTACAAATTTTAATATGTTTTTTGATTAAAAAAACACATTTTAAAATTTATATAGTAAAATGGCCGAGAGTTTATTTTTTTAGTTTTCAGAGTTTAATTTGTTTTGGTGCCTTTTCAAATTACTCGTAGACCCTCGCTCTATGGAGCGTTCGGCGGCTGCTGCCGCGTTTACACGCTCGCGGCGTGTACAATACTATAGTGTGTTTTTAATCTCGTAGACTAAATTGACAGTTTCATACGTCAAGTATAAAAATAATGTGCTTTCGGCCCATGAACATAAAGCACACTATTTTCAAGTTTGACGTAAGAAGCCGTCAAATTTAAAATAAAAAAACACACTTTACTTAACTTACATTTTTTCGTAGATCCCCCACCACAGCTAACAAAAGAGCTGATAACTTTGAAACGGTTGGCCTAATTTTGATGAAACATATCTAACATCCATAGCTAGGAAACCTGCTTTCAAATAAAATAAAATCATTCAAATCACTTCACCCGTTTCACCGCTATGGTGCCACAGACAGACACACAGAGTCACAGACACGTCAAACTTATACACCCCTCTTTTTGCGCCGGGAGTTAAAAAGGACAACCGCCACTTACAAAATAAAAATAAAATAATTTTGGTCCAAATAACTTCAAGTCTTTGTTTCTGCATGTTTGAATTTCTACCGATTATAAGGAAAAATTTTGGCCACTGAATTCAGAAGCAAGTTAGAAGCATTTGATCACACTGTCCTTAATTCAATTCAATTAAGGTTTGGCGTAGTTGGTATTAGTTTTGCGCATGTACCATTTAATACAAAAAAAAAACCTAAAAAAATACGAATTCTGCGCATCTACCGACTCTTGAATTGATTACCAGTTTAAGCGCGACCAAGTCGAACGTGTCGTGTTGTTTCCGAGGATGGCCCCAGTATTGTCCAGAAAACAAAAAAAATGGGCTTGCTGTCAGCTCAATTATAATAGAAAAAGAAAGATAATAATATGGGTGAAGAAATATTTGTTACTGCTCGGAAAGTTAGCAAACATCAACATTACGGGTGATTTAGAAAAAGCGGACTTCAGAAAAGTACTGCCCCGCCTCGTAGTACTACCTCTGCCTAACCCTTCGGGGAATGCAGGCGTGCGTGATGGTATATATATTAAAAAAAATATAAAAATAATATACCATCACGCCTGTATTCCCCGAAGGGTTAGGCAGAGGTGTACCAATGTACACCCACAGTTCACCGGTATATTTAGGTCCCATGTAATAGGGGGCGAGCCTATTGCCATTATCCGGGCACAAATCCAGACTCCGAGCTGCTACTGAGAATTTCATAGAAAAACCCAATAACACTTTGCTCGACCGTGCTTAGAACCACTAGGCTAACAAGGCAGTTAAAAATGAAACAATGATGGTGATGATGTGTGTGTTGGTAATGATGTGATGACGAGTAAAAGTGGTAAGTAATTTCACATAAACATACTATTACGCATGCATTCCTCGAAGGGTTACGTAGAGTTGTTCTAATGTACACCCACAGACAGTTCACTGGTATGTTTTAGGTCTCATGTAATAGGGGGCGAGCCTAATGATATTAATTGGACACAAATTCTCTATAAATATATGTACTCCGAGCTGCTATTGAGCATTTCATAGAATAACGGATATCCGTTATTCTATGAAATGCTCAATAGCAGCTATTATTCCTAGCTATTAGCTGTTATTGGGATATCCCAATAACACTGCTCGACCTGGGAATCAAACCCACGATCTCTAGCATGGCAGTCAAGCGACGACTTGGCTAACGAGTCAGTTAAAATAAATAAGTTAAGATAAATAATTTTAATTTCCTAGCCTTTTAAACTTAATTTTTAAAGTATCTAATACAAGATCGGGTGAGTTGCGGTCAAACGCAAGTCTATTAGAATATAAAAAAACGTAATCAATGTATGGTCCACGTGGTCGTGGTTTTAAACAAATTTAAATCCGGTTTGACCACGGATTTTGGTTTAAGACGGTTTTTTAACCGACTTCAAAAAAAGGCGGCGGTTCTCAATTCGTCGGGATATTTTTTTTTATGTATGTTCTATTACTGATAAACTTTTTTTACACAAAAGACAACCACCTTCAAAAACTATGATTGAAGAATAACTTTAGCATTGAATTGCAGATCAGTTCGATGGTACCATTTTACCAGAAATGATTGTTTACTTACAAGATCATAAAGATTACAATCTTTCCAAGTTAGTACCTACAACCAGTGAATATGCCTATTTAATGTAAACATGACGATTGTGATAATAAATACATATTCGTTATTGTCACGTCATTTTTTTTAAATTTACAGCTGGACACTTTAGAGGTAATAAAAATAAGACAAAATGTTTCATAATCGCCATTGAAAGGATTTTCGCATTCGCGATGTAGAAAACATTGGCGTATCTAGAGTTAGTTTTCAGGGGGGGCTGGCCCCTAACTTAGGGGCCCTAAGATGCCATGGCCGATGCGATGCAATGCGGTCAGGCGGAAGGTGGCCCCTACAGCCTGGGGTAGGCACAAGACCATTCTGAGGTTGGCACGGCCCACCTGCCCCAATATACGCCTATGGTAGAAAATGTCAGTTGTAATTCTCATGTCATACAGGTCTTCTGCACGACATGCGCCACAATAGTAAGCTACCAATTGCAAGAAACGGTTTCGACTTCGAAGCTCATCTTAGTAAACCCCGGAGTAAAAAAAAAGGTTTTTGTAGAGTACAATACTTACTTACCTAAATATTATTCTCTTACAACAAGCCACGTTGCCAGTTGATATAGGCTTTCAGTTTAACAAAAAAATATACAAGCAATAACAATAACAAATATTATTTCCCTCACTCCGGATCCATAATCGCTGCCTGCTTGGACCATATCTCGTGCTTCTAGCGAAGCGTTATTGATTGCGGAGTTGCGGTAGGTATATAAAGATAATAACAAAAAACCATTTTGAAAAAAAGAATACTAAAATGAATTACTTTATTTTTTCAAAGTGATGTACAAAAAGGTTTGTTGTATAACTCACGGTAGCGGAATTGTAAACCAAACCAAAAACGTAACAACTCGAGTGAAAAAACCCACGCGGAAGTCGCAGGTAGAATCTAGTGTGGGAGATATGAGGTAACAAATAAACAAAAATATGACATACACATAATAGACGGTTAGAAACAGTTTGTATGGTAGCACCCTTATTATTATTATTATAAATTATTGCCAATTTTCATTTTGTAACTACCCCAATTATTTGTCTATCAGTTTATCATAAACAAAAAACGATCGAATTTTGACAGTTTGACTTTGAAAACGAAACGACAACGAGCGGGAAGGTATCACAAGAATACAAGATTCAAAATTAGAGATGTGCCAACTCGGAAAAAACACGACTCGAGTTAACTCGAGTTTAAAATTTAGGTAACTCGAGTTGAACTCGAGTTACACAACTCGAGTTGGCAGGAAGAATTTAAGTGTATGATTTTTTACAAATTACTTTTTTACTTATTTGTACTTCCATCCAACTCTCTGTTAGAACAAGAATCTAAACTTCGAAGATTAGGATTAAAATAAAAAGGTTTTTATAATTTACAAATATAATTTAAATACCTTTCTCATCACAGTTATTACCACATTAGTTAGTCTTAGTTTAATTATAGTAAGTACTCACATTTAACAACAAATCTAGTTAGGTACTCGTATATAGCAGTCTTCACAAATAATATCAGTCTCAACTTTATAATGTAGGTACATATGCTATTAATAGTTTAATCATCACAATCAACTTTTATTCAATAATACTACTCAAATTAAATTTGTCTTGACAACGAGATATATAATATAAAACAATAAACAACTATGTAAAGTGAAATATTTAGTAAAAAGTATTTTCTGAATAAAAAAACTAAAAATATTTTCTTCGTATCGCGCCCTCGCTCTTTCACTTGATTCGTTCATTTACCGAAGAATTCAACTCGAGTTAGGAAGAATTCAACTCGAGTTGACTCGACCTTAACACAACTCGAGTTAACTCGAGTTAGTAACTCGAGTTGACACATCTCTATTCAAAATCACACACACTCACACCACGGTCGCTAACAAATTAAAATGGTGGATGGGGATTGGGGACGCGTGGCTAAAATTGTATTGAAGTCATTGAAGATGAATTCTTTTCTTAGTGGTCCGAAGTCGTAGTTTCAGACTTGTTAAATATGTATTTAAATTTGTTTTACGGTTTTAATATAATGTGTGACTAATAAATGCCCGACGCGCATTCCTGATCTGGCCGTCTGTGGTAAACGCGGTGTGGCGGGCTTTCTGTTTTTGTATTTGTGAATATGAATTTACGAATCATATGTGGATATCTAACCTACGAACGATTTCACTTCGGCTCGTTCCGTATACTTATTCAAGTTGTCTGCATGATGCTTCCATCACCACAGATCCAAGTCATGGGGTTTGATCATTTTCTTAGGGTTCAAAGTGACTAGTGTGAGCGTTGTAACAGATATTACGGTCAGTGGGTCACCTTACGGTTAAAATTGTAAAAAATGAAAAAACTACCTCGATTCCCACGTGGTTGGTTCCTCCTTGAGCCTGAAGGTTGCCTAAAGCCGGTATATACATTTGCTCTGCGTATTGTAGATGGCGGTAGTTCGACTTTCGATGGTAATGAATGCAGTAGGTAATCGGGTCAGTGGGCAGTGGGTCGTCTTTGCGAGTCTTTATGGATTTAAGTAGGTAGGCAGGCACCGACGTACCTACCTACTATTTCTCAACCTAAAAATCTTCCCACTTATAATGGCATACAATGCTACTACCTACTCGTGCTCAGGATGCTCCCAGGCTCCAATTTTTTTTTTATTGCTGTTGCACTGTCTGCTTCGTTATCTATATTTACCTACCATTGATAGTGGGTAGAGTAGTCTTTTTTTTACACTTCAGTTCTTTTGTATGGAGCCTCCTTGCAAACTTGGTCCTTTAAAATATATATGTCCATTACAATAATATATATCCCTATGTATGTAATTGAGCATGTTTAGTGTGGGTGTGGTATGTCTTTATTAGTCTCGTTTGTTTAATTAAAAAATACCAGTATTGTGTATCATTTTTGAAAATATTGTATACATGAAAGGGTCAGTGGGTCGTCTATGTTATGTGTGTTATATATTATTTGATGTTATGAATATCCACTTGCTGTTTCAAATGGTTATCTTGGTCGCTAAAATAAAATTGAATAGGTAGTTTTCAATTACCTCTTAGGCTTTAGTGTGTGTTGCATTGTGTTTTAGTTTTTTCCAAAGAATAAGTTTCAGTTAGCTAGCAAATTTTAGACTCAATATGAGTTATGCCACATTCTTTTAATGTAGGTATGAAATGCTTGCATTTGTAATTTGTCCTGATGATTGGTCTACTCTTGGCATTTGGCATATTATGTTATACCTACCTTGAAATGAAGATTTTGTGATTTGAATGTTGTTGTACAGAGTTTGACAATCAAATGATGTGGCTTGGTTTTGGACACAAGGGCCGTGGATTCAATGAAAATGGTTTTAAAGTAAAATTTTATTAAACAAAATACATCAATACACGGGAAGAGCGCTTAGGAATAGATAATAATAAATTAAAATAGCATAATGCATCTATACACCGATAGTAGATATTTTTTATTAAAAATAAAGCTAACCCAAGCACATAAAGGGGTAAATTACAATTATTTTAATAATGAAAAATAATATTTCACAATATTTCAATTGGTTTTCAATTTATAGAATACAATGCAGTAAGTAAATGATAATTACAATGTTCCGAATATTAAAAAGTCATGATCATGAGATTGGAGTCAAAGTTTAGTTTTTATAATAAATTGATATATTAATTCTTGAACTAATAATATAACAGGTATAATTATATTTGTTTATTTTCCTGTATGAGACAAATACATATATATTAAAAATATTCACATAAGTAACTCAATCTAAGAAAACAGTGCAGTTCCATTAAGCACTTAATTTTTAATTGTAATTTTCCTGTGATAAAATAATATATTTTAATGTATTACTTTAATCTTAATCTAACAATGCATTGTAATATTAATATGGGTTAATGCCTGAAATAAACATTTTTTTTTTAAAGCTTGGCATTTTTTATTTTATTGAAGATCTTGAGACTTTTTTATGTTTTATTAGATGTGTAAACATATTGTGTTGTGTTGTTGATAACAAAAGGGACTCCAAAATAATATTTAGACAAACATTACACATTAATATTTGTACACACATCAATTTACCTGCACAGACTCAAATATGTCAAAAAAAATAAGCCAAATTACTGTATCCCTGATAAATAGAGAAAGAAAAAGCAATCTTAAATAATGTGAGCCCGAAATAACGTTATCCCAAATGAATTTTATCCCTGAAAACAATATTTAACTCTCAATTTAAACAATGTCATACAATAAGTACCTAATGAATGTGTTATTGGTTAAACTTATTACAAATTTCAAATAATAAGAACAACTGCCTGTTTATTGTAACAAAAAATACACAAATAACCAACAGCTTTAATAAAATAACCAACACGGAAAATATTATAATAAAAAAAAAATGTTGCCCCACACTAAGGATTTCTCCTGTATCGTGGGTGCGTTTACAAACATATAAACTCACATACACAAACGGCCTGACCCGGAACAACTATCTAGATCATACAAATATTTGTTCCGTGCGGGAATCGGGCACGCGACACGCAGCGCAGCAGTCGATCTCTCAGCCACTGCGCCAACTGAGTCGTCAATTATTAAAATATTATTATTTTTGTTTGAAAGAACTCAAATGGGCCCAGCCAATCAATAAGTGTAACTACTTGTATCTGGGCCCCAGATAAGATGTTGATCCGACAATAATGTCGGAATAGTTGATAATAAATTGATATTGTAACTGTTGGTTTTGAAAGTTCCCGCGTCCTGCTGTTTTTCCGACCAAAGGCGCTTAATTTAAAGTTAGTATTTCGTAGTGAATTTCCAATGATAGAAAAATATGATTGTCATAATAAAGAATGTGACACTTAGGTAACTTGGATCTTTAGTTACCTAGTCTTCTCGCAGGTGTTGGAAATATTCTTTCGATCTTTTTTATTGCTTACTCTTTTCTACTATCTTTTCTATACATTTAAAACCTATAACTATCTTAAAATGTACCTAACTTATTACAACGTTTAACTTAGTACAATCTTATTATTTACGATTAGTATAGATTGAGACCCCTATCCTACCCCCTAGAAGAAGCGGCCAATCCTTATTAGCTACTGAATGATCATCTGATATTTAGTGGTTACCAACGTCTATTGACATCTACAGAACCAGTGGCATCGCAGATGTGGTGCCATTTCAGAGACAGCTGAAATGTCGCACGCCCGTAAACGTGTGCACATAATCACAATGGCGTTAGAATTTGATTGTGTTAGTATTTACCTAGACGATCTTCACAAAAATCTGTTTTTTTACCTACTACTATAAAATTAATTAAGGTATCGTTATTGTAATTATTAATTAGTTTAATCTATCCGTCTAAGTGCAACCCGGTTTGGCTTTCTAGTTATATGATCCGTAACTGGCATTTTGTAAATCCTTCATATATTCGGCTGTATTGAGAATACTCAAGAGCGTTTGCAAACCTTTCAAGTATTAGCCTTTAATTTGAAAAAGTAATAATTATTATTTGTTACAAAAATAAGGGAAGTCATGGAACCCCTAAAAAAACACATTTTAAGTTGATTTTCAAATAGAATTTGCGGGGTCCGCAAAAAAACTAAAAATGCTTTCTGTTACTTCCTCCCCGGGCCTCGTCCGTACGTTCGTCTATCTGCCATAACAAGTTGGCCCGCCCCCTTAATTGCAATCTATATTATAAAGACCTCCCTCTATCTATATTTAACGGATAATCGAATTCCTTGTGTTTTTTTTTGTATTTATTGTAAAATCATGAAAGTACCGGGTTACGAAATATGGCGGGCCACGAAGTGTTGTTTTTATAGCTTTCTATCGCTTAATTTTCTACAAAATATTGCTACAACGTAGGTACCTACGCAGGACGTCTACAGATCCTTTTCGCAGTTTGGCCCTCACTCGTCAATCTAAAATATTATCTTAATTGTATTATTCGATATCTAAATACTTTGCATACGTCGTTTGGTTAAAAAGTAGAATTTTATACTGTCAGTTACACAAGTTTTGTTTTTTGATTTTGTTAATTCAAGAATATATTTAAGTATATTGTTGGGTGTCATTCTATATTGATTCATTCAGTTTTTAAATAATTATATATTATGCCGTATAAGGCATACGTGAACGCGCAAGGCTTAACCAACTATGTTTCAGTGTATTTATTTCGTTTGTTTTAATGTATAATATTATAATGTTGTTTTAGTCTTAATTCTTATTACAAGACTTAGTGATTAGCTACTACAAGCAACAATGTAGGTTTGACTTTTAATAATATTTATGAAAACTGCACAATTGAAATGAAAACTCAGTAAAACAGGGAGAAAAGTGGAGATTGGAAAGGGACGGAAGAATAGTGTTGTGGTGTCCAGAATAGGCGGTAGCCTATTAATACACTTTTTCCAACATAGTAGTAAACATGTTGGAAAAAGTGTATTGTTATTAGTGTAGTGTTGTTAGTATGTGTTGATTGAGGATGGTGGGTTAGGAAGAGATCAGTTAGGGAGGAGTTGATGGTAGTGTCTTCATAATAATAGAACCCTGAAAAAAGTATTATGCAGTTTTATGTAGTATTTCGGACCACACTAATATTTTATATTTATAAAGGGCGACCCAGTTGCGGACTTAAAATTGTGGAAGCCTCTTCTCATGCTTTTCAATGTATGTTCTGCAATTCTTTGTAGTTTAGGAGGTAGGCGTTTTTTTAAACTGAATAATTCAAACCAAGATAATTTTCAATTTTTCTATTGCATTTCTTGGTTTAAAAAAAAATTAACTGCTGAATATGGTACGATTGACAAAAAAACAAATTAAGGATTCTTCGTTATTGTTTAAAATAAAAAGAAGGGGTGGCAATGGCCTCAATGTAGATTCAAAACCTTCAACAGACCCTCAAGCTTCTCAAAGCAACACAAATAACCGGCATTTTACAGGTCATTATTTGGTGTAATTGAAGCTTGAACATGAATCGAAAATGATATCAATATTTTAGTGTTCACTTAAAACCTGATAAAAATAAATAAGAACGACCTCCCATCAAATTTTCAATGAGCTCTATGTCAAGTTGAATTTTTGCATTCGAATTAGTTTGAAAAGTCAGTTTTGGGTTAGGTTAGGTTTGGTCTAGATATACTCGTATAATAGGCGAGTTAGGTTACGTTCTAGACCCAACCCTAAACTAACTTTTCAGACTAGATAATACTACTAGAAGTTAATGTCATTTATTTAATAAAGACAGTGACGTAGTTAATTTTGCATTGAAAACTTGATAAAGGTTTATTTTAATCAATTTTCATCAACTTTTTTCATTTGAACAGTAAAATATTGATATTTTCGACTTATCTATTACGTTCGAGCTTCGATTGCACCGGTTAATGCCCTGTAAAATGCCGGTTATTTGTGTTGTTTTGGAAAGCTGAATCCGAAAAAGGATTTAAAACTACTTTGAAGTACTTGCCACCTGTCTTTTGTTTTTTATTTATTGAAAATCTGGAACGAATTTTAGCGGAACAATTTTCCCCGTTGTATTAACCACAAAAAATCGTAGAACATGCATGTTTCGGGAATCCCCAATTTTTCGTTTGGACGTCCTTAACACTACCTTAACATTTATATTTCTGTACATTTGTAGTTATTTTTAATCCTTAATTTCTTAATATTATTCTATTTAAATAAGACACCTACCTAATAATTACGTTCTAAATAAAATATCGCATATTTATAACGCGCTTCCTAACGTATTTTTTCAACTTTTGTTTTTTTTTATATTCTTTTTGTAATTATATAGATTTTTGTTTTTTTTTTGTAATTTTATCGTTTTTTTTTTTTAATTATATAGTTTTATATTTTTTTTTGTAATTATGTATATCGTTTTATATTTTTTTTTGTAATTTTATCGTTTTATATTTTTTTTTGTAATTATATCGATTTATATTTTTTTTGTAATTATATCGTTTTTTTTTTTTTTTGTAATTATATCGTTTTATATATTTTTTCGTAATTATATCGTTTTTTTGCATTTATATCGTTTTATGTTTTTTTTGTAATTATATCGTTTTATATTTTTTTTGTAATTATATAGTTTTATATTTTTTGTAATTATTTATATATTTTATGTTCTTTTTTTATTATTATATTTTATAGAAATTATGAATTACCTAATGTTAACTAATTTTATGGCAGATAATGCTGTCTAGTCTATCACAAGTACTTTTAAGAGCGATCTGATGAGAAATGTTTTGATAGTATGGAATGGAGGTTTCAATTCCGTATGCGGTCATCCTCTGTGTCATATACATCACAATTTCTGCTGACAAACAGCAGTTTTCAAGTCTAAAGGGCTACCAGAGCGTTTGCTAAATCCAATCAAATGACACTTCAGATTTTACGTCCACTGAGAATTTCATTTCCCCTAATTAATATGCACTGAGTGTTGAGGTATATAACTATTTCTGCTGACCAGTGGCTTTGCAGTCTCAAGGGCTGCCTTTTCTAAATCCAATCAGAAGGGACTTCAGATGTTGTGCCCACTAAAAAAATAACCTTTCCCCTAATTTAATTATGTTATAAAATGGGTAAATATTCAATGAGAGTTGAGGTATATAATCATTTCCGCTGACCAGTTGTTTTGCAGTCTATTTGGCTGCCTTTTCTAAATCCAATCAAATGGGGTTTCAGATCTTATGCCCACTGAAAAAAATCACCTATTCCCTAATTTAATTATGTTGTAAAAATGGATGAATATTGTACTGAGAGTTGAGGTATATAACCATTTCTGCTGACCAGTTGTTTTGCAGTCTATTTGGCTGCCTTTTCTAAATCCAATCAAATGGGATTTCAGATGTTATGCCCACTGAAAAAATAACCTTTCCCCTAATTTAATTATGATGTAAAAAAGCGTGTTAAAATGGATGATTATTGTACTGAGAGTTGAGGTATATTTGCTGACCAGTGGTTTTGCAGTCTCAAGGGCTGCCTTTTCTAAATCCAATTAGATGGGACTTCAGATGTTATGCCCACTAAAAAAAATAACCTTTCCCCTAATTTAATTATGTTATAACAATGGGTAAATATTCAATGAGAGTTGAGGTATATATCTATCTGCTGACCTGTTGTTTTGCAGCCCAGGGGGCTGCCCGAGCGTTTGCTAAATCCAATCGAATGGGACTTTAGCTGTTGTGCCCACTGAGAAAAAATAACCCTTCCCCTAATTTATTTATGTTATAAAAATGGGTAAATATTGCACTGAAAGTTGAGGTATATATCTATCTTCTGACCTATTGTTTTGCAGCCCAGGGGGCTTGCAGAACGTTTGCTAAATCCAATCGAATGGGACTAGATGTTGTGCCCACTGAGAAAAAATAACCTTTCTCCTAATTTAATTGTTATAAAAACGGTTAAATATTGCATTGAGAGTTGAGGTATATATCTATCTGCTGACCTGTTGTTTTGCAGCCCAGGGGGCTGCCCGAGCGTTTGCTAAATCCAATCGAATGGGACTTTAGATGTTGTGCCCACTGAGAAAAAATAACCTTTCCCCTAATTTATTTATGTTATAAAAATGGGTAAATATTGCACTGAGAGTTGAGGTATATATCTATCTGCTGACCTGTTGTTTTGCAGCCCAGGGAGCTGCCCGAGCGTTTGCTAAATCCAATCGAATGGGACTTTAGATGTTGTGCCCACTGAGAAAAAATAACCATTCCCCTAATTTATTTATGTTATAAAAATGGGTAAATATTGCACTGAAAGTTGAGGTATATATCTATCTGCTGACCTTTTGTTTTGCAGCCCTGGGGGGCTGCCCTAGCGTTTGCTAAATCCAATCGAATGGGACTTTAGATGTTGTGCCCACTGAGAAAAAATAACCATTCCCCTAATTTAATTATTATAAACATGTATATGTATAGCAGTTGTGAGTTGAGGTATGTCATGTCGCGATAACCTAAACTTACACACTATGTTTACTCTAAAGATTTTTGTAAATTTGCAAGATTTAACGTCTATATTTATTTATTTGATTTAAGTGAAACGTTAATTTCATTCTTTGTTTTATATTTAAAATAAAAGTTGTGTAAATAAGGATTTAATGTTGTTTAACAATAAATTAAAAAAAAACGATGTTTTAGATTTAATAAACACGTAAACCTCTTATTTTTCTTCTAAGTAATAAGCCTAACTATAACATTATTATTATTATGGTTTAAGTTATATGGTTAGAAAAAGAAACTACTAATAAAAGAATTACGAAAATAAAATAATAATAACAAATAAATAGCAGCTATTTACAAAATTACTGAGAATTATTGAACTTTGGTGCTGATCATTTTGTTTACTTATCTGTACTTAAATTAGAACTTACTTTTTTAAAGACATGCTGGGACGGGGAAGATAACTGAAATTAAATTTAAGCGGGCTAATGTATGTGAACTTAGAGGCTTTTGTTTATCCTATCGTATTCACTTTTTGCTCATGCGTGAAAAAAGTAAGAGCCTATTTTAAGCTGAGTTTTTATTTAACAGCATCCTAATAGTTTCTTCAATTTTAGCTAAATTGTACGTGTACACCAAATATCGGAATATATCTTAGTTCTTGCAACGTGTAGGTACCAGGATCAGACCCCGCAGGGCATGATTGTAAATCAGCACCAATTGTCCAATTACATTATTTCCCCGGGGGATGCGGTGGTATTGACCTTAATGATTATAATAACCTGATAAAACAATGGTGGCTGCGGTACTTTGTAATTCATATTATTGCTTTAGCGCTATCTAATTTTATATGACGAGTGAAGGGCACGAACTTCTTTAGTCCATCCGTTTAGTTTAGACTATACCCTACTTACAGACTAATCATCACGTGTGTGGCGCTGCTTTATAATATACAGGTTTTTTATAACTACAGATTTTAAATGAGTAAAGACAATATACATGTTTGCAGAAAAGTGAATGACATTCTTAATTACCATCCGATTAGTTTAGATTATACCCTACTTACAGACTAATCATCACATGTGTGACAGCTTTATAATATGCAGGTTTTTATAACTACAGATATTAATACGAGTAAAGACAATAAATATGTTTGCAGAAAAGTGAATGAGATTCTTAATTACCATCCGTTTTGTTTAAACTATACCCTACTTACAGACTAATCATCACATGTGTGACAGCTTTATAATATACAGGTTTTTATAACTACAGATATTAATACGAGTAAAGACAATAAATATGTTTGCAGAAAAGTGAATGAGATTCTTAATTACCATCCGTTTTGTTTAAACGATACCCTACTTACAGACTAATCATCACATGTGTGACAGCTTTATAATGTACAGGTTTTTTATAACTACAGATATTAAATGAGTAAAGACAATATACATGTTTGCAGAAAAGTGAATGAGATTCTTAATTACCATCCGTTTAGTTTAGACTATACCCTACTTACAGACTAATCATCACATGTGTGACAGCTTTATAATATACAGGTTTTTATAACTACAGATATTAATACGAGTAAAGACAATAAATATGTTTGCAGAAAAGTGAATGAGATTCTTAATTACCATCCGTTTTGTTTAAACTATACCCTACTTACAGACTAATCATCACATGTGTGTCAGCTTTATAATATACAGGTTTTTATAACTACAGATATTAATACGAGTAAAGACAATAAATATGTTTGCAGAAAAGTGAATGAGATTCTTAATTACCATCCGTTTTGTTTAAACGATACCCTACTTACAGACTAATCATCACATGTGTGACAGCTTTATAATGTACAGGTTTTTTATAAGTACAGATATTAAATGAGTAAAGACAATATACATGTTTGCAGAAAAGTGAATGAGATTCTTAATTACCATCCGTTTAGTTTAGACTATACCCTACTTACAGACTAATCATCACATGTGTGACAGCTTTATAATATACAGGTTTTTATAACTACAGATATTAATACGAGTAAAGACAATAAATATGTTTGCAGAAAAGGGAATGAGATTCTTAATTACCATCCGTTTTGTTTAAACTATACCCTACTTACAGACTAATCATCACATGTGTGACAGCTTTATAATGTACAGGTTTTTTATAACTACAGATATTAATACGAGTAAAGACAATATATATGTTTGCAGAAAAGTGAATGAGATTCTTAATTACCATCCGTTTAGTTTAGACTATACCCTACTTACAGACTAATCATCACATGTGTGACAGCTTTATAATGTACAGGTTTTTTATAACTACAGATATTAATACGAGTAAAGACAATATATATGTTTGCAGAAAAGTGAATGAGATTCTTAATTACCATCCGTTTAGTTTAGACTATACCCTACTTACAGACTAATCATCATGTGTATCGTAGCTTTATTTTTTTTAATAACTACATGTATTATTATTATGAGTTAAGACAATATGTTTGAAGAAAAATGTATGATATTCTTAATTACGAAGTAAAGTAAAATTCGTGTAAAATGTATTAACCATCGGTGTTATTTCTATTTGCCCCAAAATTAATGTCGTGTCAAAGCATACAGTTAATTGAAACTCCTCTATTGAAATGATTATCTTTGTTTTTTTTTTTTGATCGAATACTGTTCTCGTACACATTTAATGCTCACTTATAATTGCATTTATTAAATACATAAAAACACGTTCGGGCTATTGACAAACATTTTTATGAAGCTTTTTGCTATTTTGTATTTTTTATTTCTTGTTTTTACGTATTTTGTATTTTTTTTTTCCGTATTTTTGTTTTTTTTTAATTCGTTTTTTAGTTATTTACATCAACATAATTTATTTACACAGATACGTAGTCATTTCTTTTTCATATTTTCTATTCATTCCGAGATGTGGCCTGTTTTAAAGTCTCCGGACCATTTTGTCCTGTTTACAGAACCAGCATTAACAAATATGATGATAAATTATTCCAAGTGTCTTACATGCCTGAGTAGCACATCTGTGACACATTGGTAGAGTCCCACGTACACAATCATGAATAAAAGGCTCTACTTTAGCGAAAGACGAGCTGTCGGATCATTTAAACTCCGAAGTATGTAAATAACACATCTCACACAAATAGGTGATGTTTTAAAAGATTGAAAGCGAGCAATCGAACCTCTGAAGCTATACCGATTCATGATCATACGAGTAGTGCTGATATGTGTTTACAGGTCTTAGATTACGATTTTGCAAAAAGACGGTATCTTTTTCGATTGCACTTTACAATATTATACTCGTTGTTCATTGTTCTTCTCTTGGTTGCTTATGAAGGATATGATGTACTTACGTGCCGCCGTGATCTTACGTTAACTCGTATTTCTTGACTGCTACAGTCTATCGTTGGAAAGCTAAAAGTCACGTACTACCAGGATCTTAGTGTTCATCTGATATTGATTTTGCGTCTGTCTGCTTTTCACATCACTTCGCACTCTTCTCTTAGCTGATTGCCATCTTTTCTTTCATTCTGTTTAATCCCTTAGTCGCCTTTTACGACACCCATGGGATGAAAAGGGGTGGTCTATTCTTTGCCGGATACCACACGGCTATATTGGTGTTCGGGTAGCTTTGTTAATAATATAAGTTCTGGTGGCCCAAAACATGCTCCAACTTTTTTATAAGAATAGCATGGGCTAAACCGACTAATTAATACCGCACGAAGACGTTGGATGCAGGCCGCTTCCAACCGGTCTTTTTGGAAATCTATGGGGAAGGCCTATGTCCAGCAGTGGACGTCCTGCGGCTGATATGATGATGATGAAACCGACTAATCATATTATTAGCTGGGTTTATTCAATGTTCGTTTGCATAATATCACTACTTAATTATCAATGTAGTCCTTGTGTTTATTAAAATCTGGTCCATTTCACAGGCAGGCCGTGTGACATATTGCTCCAATTCTTTCGTTGGTGGGCCATTCTGATGAGTACATAATTGTCTTTACAGCCTGTTTTTGCTTTTGGTGCTGATTCCCAACCTTTAGGGGGTCTTCCCTTGAATGCGTGACTATTACGTAGACTTTTTCGGGTACACGATATGAGTTCACGCACCTTTTTCTTTGTGGGGTCACACACAATGTGCCCAAAAAACCCAATGGCCTTACGTTGGCACCACGTTGACAATTTATCGGATATGTTTAACTGATTTAAAATTAAGGTGTCCTTCCTAAGACGTGAACGTGGTTTATCCAACACCTTTCGCCAGCAGTTAATCTCGAATAAATCAATTTTTTTGCTGTCCTGGTATTTAAAGGTCCATGTTTCACATGCGAATGTGAATATAGGAAATACTATTCTGTGGACAACTTTTTTTCTTTCATCAAGACTTTTAATATTTCGCTCCTTCCACTGATTTTCAAACGTGGTTAGCGCATTTGATGCCATAAAAATTCTGCGATCTATGTCTTTAGTACAAGTTCCGTTGTTCGATATTATAGAACCAAGATAAAGCATATCATCAACTCTCTCGTAATCTCCTAGTTCTTTACATCTATTTAGGACATTAGCCCTATCAACTACCATTATTTTGGTTGAGTAGCGATTGATTGTTACTCCATATTTAATTGTTGCCTGTTCAATACTTTTAAGCAATGTAGCTAGTTCATACTCATCCGATGCTAATAATGTGGTTTCATCTGCATACCGTATATCTTTAATTTTACTCCCATTAAATTCAACTCCACCAGACCAGTTTTTTAAGATTGTAAATACAGTGTTTACGGTGTCTTCCTCAAAAAGAGTTTTTGGCAGTATCTCACTTTTTCGCACCCCTATTTGTCGCTTAAACCACATTGTTTGGAGATATTCATCGTTTTCGAGCAGAGGGCCGTAGCAGTACAATTTCTTGATTTTGATCGCTTCTTGTTTTGACTTCCCATTTTTGGTTAGAAGATCAATCATCGTTGACCACGGTAAACACTCCTCATCTTTAAAAAACTCAAGAAAGCAAAGAACCATCGGCTTATAATATCGATGATGTTTTTCAATCAGCAAGCGGATAGTTAAAATTTGTTCATTCATGGCATTATTTCGGAAATCAGTAATGCGGGAGTCGCAGTCTACGTACGGCGAGAAACGATGGCTCACTTCACGAGGCAATGTTTTGTTTGTTTTCTTCATTTTTGCGCCAGTTTCGTGAGTGTAAATAACGAATAAACTGTTTCACCAATGGCTATCAATTTAAAATTCTGAACCAGAACCTAGCAGCAAGTTTTGCTGATGCAATTCAAGTTCTCTGAACACTTCCATAAAAGTCATTTAACAATAATGTATTCGATGAACGATCAGTAGCATTTTATGAGTAAAATTTTAGATCTACAAGTTTACCTTGAAATTATGCTTATCGGTCTTATTAAGTCGTATGTTTATTTTCAGTTTCAAATAATTAAACTTACGTCTAAAAGCTCCTTCTAATTTGTTCTTATTCATAGTCTAATCGAGATTTCTGTAACAATAAAAATCCATCAGTAACGTTGATAATAGTTTTTATAGTTGAAGTAGGCAGTAGATACTGTATAAAGATATAAAAGTATTTGTGGTAAAATAAGAAGAGATAAAAAAAAGGACAACTTCAGAAAGAAAATTTTGGAAGCCTATTTGTACCGGCCTCCAAAAACCATGTTTTGCGATTTTTTTATAGTTTCAGGACGAATCGTTTCTTTTTGTTCTTTTTTAGAAATTATTATCTGGCAAGAATTTGTTCATTTTCCCTTTTTCAGTTGCACTTTTCGGCGGTAATATATTTGTTTTATAATAAATCCGAGCATAAGTAAAGTTGCAAAGTTCCAATGTATTGGCACTTTTTATTTACAAAAACCAGTTTTTAAAGTTAAATTTATTAGTTAAAATACCGGTTATTTGTATTATTTTGAAAAATGGAAAATTTTGAAATTCCATTTTGGTAATTTCCAGCCTATTTTTGTCCCTTTTAACTACGTTTTAGTCACTTAAGACGATGATTAGTCAAATGATTTTCAGTTGATGGCAAAACTCATTTTCAGGATGTAAAAAAAATGCCAATTCCCAATAAAGTGCTATACAAAAACGGTAAAGTAAAAACAATCTGAGGTCAAATTGCAGAACACTCGTTCATTGGGGCGGGCCATTCTGGTTTTTTTTCTATTAAAGAAAAACTCTGACATAGTTGTAGAATAAATCAGTTAACAAGGTTGTGGTGTAATAAGTAGGAAAAAAAAAGCGCCGAAGTAGAAGTATACTCACATCACAAAGACATCCTTGGTAACTGAGTTAACGCCTTGTATTCCTTAGTTATGAATCCCGGTACAATCAAACAATCTATGACGTCTTCTACAGCGCCTTGGTAAATCTTAAAAAAAAAATTGAAATATTATTAATGTTAAGTTTATACGTATTTAAATTAACAATAGAAAATTTATTGTATAAAATTATGTTTGTATAGGCACTATCTGCCTGCCTTGTTATATCTTGGAATGTATTTCTTAACCAGATAATAACATTAAAAAGTCCTTACAGTATTGAGCCTGAGTCAATTTGGTGCAGTGTTGACTGGAAACGGACAAGACCCCCTCTGGGCCCGAAAGACGATACTTAACGATGATAGACCAGTTTTCTGAAAAGAAGCGAAAAAAACTAAATTACGTATACTTTCGTATTGCTGGAAACGGTTTGCATATTCGTAGAGCAATCTAAACACAACTTCGAACAACTTTACTCAAAATCAAAAACGGTTCGAAAAAAGTAAGATATTATGAGAGTTTAACCGATAAACCCCACGGAAACCAAACGGTATTCCATACGCCTAGCGACAAGTTTATCGGTTAATTCAATAACGCCTGCGCGTTGCACCGTTAAGCTGGCCCACAATTAAATGGGCGGGGCGAGCGGTGCGCACTGCGTTTGAATCAAAGGGGATAGCTAATGTATAGGCGCTCAGTGTTTGCTAATTGTAAATACGATAAATGCTCGTTTTCATTAACGTCAAGTTAATTTATAAATATATATACCATCACGCCTGTATTCCCCGAAGGGTTAGGCAGAGGTGTACCAATGTACACCCACAGTTCGCCGGTATATTTAGGTCCCATGTAATAGGGGGCGAGCCTATTGCCATTAACCGGGCACAAATCCAAACTCCGAGCTGCTACTGAGAATTTCATAGAAAAACCCAATAACACTTTTTGCTCGACCTGGGAATCGAACCCAGGACCTCTAGCGTAGCAGTCGTGCTTAGGACCACTAGGCTAACAAGTTAAGGTTATTACATCGCCCGATGTCCTTGAGGATTTGACATCTGTACTATTATTTTTTAAAATTAGCGCCATCTACCGGTATCCAGTATGCTACGATAAACGGAACTCAACATTAAGCAAGAACACAGATGTGTCGCAGAGTTGTTATTGTTTTTGCCTATTTTATTCGCTCTCTGAGAGATTACATATATATTACAGATACATTTTGTTCTTCTATTATTTATTATTTGGTACATCGTAATTTATATTTATTTTAGTATAAACTCTTACTTTTACATCGTTCTGGAACCAAAAGCCATACCTAAACTCTGTCATAGTAACAGAAACTATTGGCTATATTATTTTCAATAAATAACATGAAAATTTAATTTGAACTGCCTCATTAGCCTAGTGGTCCTAAGCACGACTGCTACTCTAGAGGTCCTGGGTTCGATTCTTAGGTTGAGCAAAAGGTGTTATTGGGATTTTCTACGAAATTCTCAGTAGCAGCCCGGAGTTTGGATTTGTGCCTGATAAATGGCAATAGGCTCGCCTCTTTTACATGGGACCTAAATATACCGGCTAACTGTCGATGTACAATGGTACACCTCTGCCTAGCCCTTCAGGGAATACAGGCGTGATGATGAAGGTTTCATTTGTGAAATAATGAGAACTCGAAGTGACGCTTCCTTGCAGTACATGCATATTTGTGTGTAAACCTTATCGACTGCACATGCGAATGGTAGCCTTTGAAAAATCCATTCATCGATCAGGCAGAAACGCACTAACATCTCGAATGACAAAAAAAAAAGTCACTTCAAATTCTTTGAGACGTGTTAAAAAAACTAAGAACGCCAATAGTAATTATTACTTTACTGGAGTTCCTGTGTTTCGGCTCCCGAATGCTCCCGATGTAAAGGTAACCGTGTAAATAAAATATTCACTTTGCCTGCTGGCCTAACTTTCAACATTTATCTAATTGAGCACGGAGTGTTCATGTGACATTTCTAAAGGTCTGATGATGGTCAGGTAAGTGCTTATCGGTTCTCGGAAATAGTTAGGATGACCTAGCTTTCAATATCTATCTTACTAAGCACGGTTGCTACTATGTATCTACTCGTTTTTGTAGTGCCTCTAGTATGTTTGCGGAAGCCGGGGCAGACGGTTTTCATGCCATCATGCGCAAGCGGCTCGCTTCTTTGTTAAGCAGAGTCCGGGGTAGCACTAACAGCATCCTACAGGTCATTGCGGTTAAACAGGACTCAAATATCCTGAAAACATTTATTCGTGCACAAAATAAACTTTTTGTAATTATTATAGACATGGTCTGAAATAAAGATTTTATTATTATTCTTCCATTTATTTATTCATTATACATATTCATTACATTTTTAAATATTACTATAATAAAAAAAAAACATTTAAAAATATAAAAAAATAGTAGCCCACCGGCGGCGTCGGGAACAGGGTTCGAGCCACCGGTGGTCAGGGCTCTTGAGAAAGGAAACTCCTAACAATACGCTTCGTGTATTTTTATTATTATGATTGTGGTACATTCTAAAGGTCTGATGATGACTAAGTAAGTGCTTATCGGATCTCAGTAACGGAAATAGTTGTGCTCATACATGATACATTCTGAAAGTTTGGTAAGCAAATTAAAAAAAAAACACCTAAATCTATGTTCTCCGTCAAACGAAATTCTTAAGGCTAAGACCAAAAAAAAAAAATAAACACCAAAGAAATAATGTATCTACTCAAAGAGTAGGTATTTACTTTTACCAATAATCTTGGAGAGCTCGGACAAGCATTTGTTTTTATACATAGGCATAGTAGTCAGGCTTACTCTATGATAGATTCAAAAACTAAACGAAATTACAAATTTCTTTTTATTTATTTACGAACTTAATTTCAATTCTTGTTTTGCTAAATATTTATATTTGTACTATTTACTATATTGCTTCATTCATAAATTATTAAAAAAATGAAGTTTTGGTTTTTATTTTGGAAAAAATAACATGCGTGTAGTCCACCCTTGACAACAGCCATCAAGGCACTGAAATTTGGCGTCTCAGGCATAGCGGGGGTGCCTCGTGGGGGGAATTGATGAAATTTCGAGTTTTTAGTTATTATTACAAATTCTTAACAGAAACAAGAAAAAGTAAACAATGCGAATTGTTTGATATGTCATTACATGTCTTTAGGTATAAAATTCATGCCGAACTATTCAGCTGTTTTACCAACAATTTGCAATTTAGATTGAAAAATGACCTGTTTAAATTTTTTTTTTCCGAAATTTGGGCAAGTTTATTAAAATTCTAATCAATGCGATCTGTTGAGGATGACTTTAAGTATAACATATATTTTTTATATGGAAAACGTACGGAAGGATTCCTCAACAAATTTCTTTAAACATAAGGTGTTTTTAGGACTTGAGCGATGTAATACCCTTAATTTATTTATTTATATATTAATATATTTATTTATTACAACGGCTTGCGCCAATGACAGTAATTAATAAGTAAAACTAAACATAAAAGTAAACATATAACATAAACAAAAACATATTTAAAAACAAATAACAACTTTAAAAAAAGAAAATTAAACAAAATTGAATAAAATGATAACAAAATACAACTTATTTGTTTAACAAACATAGCTTTCAGAACATCACGCGATACAGTGCGACAATGGGCTGTGGTGCACGGTCGGTATCGTCGAGTGGGCCTTAAAGGTAGGTAATTGTTAGGTACATAAAATGTACACAAAGTATTGTGTAGAACTGGGGAATCTACCATGCTCCTTAAATTTTTTATAGCTATTAGATTCTGATCTCT
Source organism: Caradrina clavipalpis (assembly GCA_932526535.1). Lineage (NCBI taxonomy): Eukaryota > Metazoa > Arthropoda > Insecta > Lepidoptera > Noctuidae > Caradrina > Caradrina clavipalpis. Next base: position 3,208,793 of record OW052087.1, read on the forward strand.
GGCTCTAGCTATAAGATTCTGATCTCTGGCTCTACGCACTGACAGAGAATTATATCCTATGGTTTTTAAGTCCACTTCGGTAACGATCAACTTAGTGACTTTGCTAAGAATTGTCCAAGCATTATGCATTTGATTATCGGTGTCGTAACTTTAGGTGGCGCTTAGTGGTGTAGATTCCTTCGATCAAGTCAATGAATTATTTAATCACTTGTGCCACGGTGGCATTTACACTTCATGCGCCATCTGGGCTAACAATTTGTGGTTTGATTTTTTGTGCACACATTTTTACGTCCATATTAACATTCTCATGGTGGATTATCGGAAACAGACCGATGTGGCAATGCAAGTACAATACCAAGCCATGTATTTAATAATACATTATAACAAGGCCGCCTATGAAGATGCCCATTTTTGTGCCATGTTCGACTTTTAAGAGATATTTATTTTTAAACTTTTAACTAAACCGAATATTACGTGGCAATTGGTTGAGATGTTAAATCTAAAACTATTGAAGATTAGCTTGTAGAAAAGTAGTTAATACTAAGGAACTACACTCAGCGGCACGGAATGTAGCCCAAGCGCGTTATGTAGCTTATTATCAAAATTGAACTCAAAACAGCGTTTTTTTTTTGTTGTGAACCTTAAATGTTAACTCGTACCCTTAATGCGAATGATTAATTAAATAAAAAAGAGTTAACATTTAAAATTTAACAAAATTACAAAAAACGAAATTAAGGTCAAGTTTAAAAACAATGTTTATGAATGAAATTTACAAAATAACGCTATGGTACTTAAAATTAATAGCGGGTATTTGCACCTCTGGCTCTGATGACCACCTGCATGTGATCAGGCATGCTGTGGATTACGTTTTTAATGTCCACATGGGGTATTTCTTCTCAGGCGGCCAACTGAACGGGTTTCATCTGACTGATCGTCTCTGGAGGGTTGGAATGGGATCGGGTGTGTCTTTAAAGCAAGTCCTAGCCATGTTCTCTCGGATTCATGCCTGCGCTTCGTGCCGGCCACTCCAATTTTGTAATTCTCGCCGCCAATAGTTAATAATCCACGCAACGAGCTATGTGAGGTCGGACATTATCTTGCATTAAGATGAAATCTTTGCCATCGATGAATCCCACGAATGGTTTAACATGTTCTTGGAAGATCTCTTCAATGTATTGCACTGCCGTTAGACGACCTGCAACTGCTGCCAACTCTGTGCGTGCGTCTGAACAGATGCCTTCGCAAATCATAACTAATCCACCATGAAAACTGACGATTTCCCTGGTAGTGATTGGCAGTAACCTCTCTCTATGCCTTCTCTATCCACGTTCGCGGCTATCTGGACCTCTTAAGGCCACTTTGCATTCGTCAGTCCACAAAACTTTACTGTATTGTTCGTGAGTCCAATTTGCGTGTTCGCGAGCGAACCAAAGTCGAGCTACGCGATGGTGCCTGGGCAGCTCTGAACCTCGAATTGGTCTTCGAGCACGCAGATCCCGTTCCTCCATTCTTCTTCTTGTTGTTCGCTCACTTGTGTTGATCCCACTTGCCGTTTGTGGCCGCTGCCGTATTTAAACCGCAGTAAGAAACCGATTTCTCAAAATTACGAGAGCGATAAATCGGTCTTTGGCGGTTGGACCACCACTTTCTGGTCTCCTTGTGTAAAGGCCAGTCTGGTCGTACCTTGTTAAGGCGTACCTGAGAGTTGAACGTGGTACATTTAAAGTTTCGGCAATCTCTTGCTGCGTTTGCCCCTTACTCCGAAGCAACACAGCCTGAGCAACATGAACTGAAGTTAGAGGCATTGTGATCCAATTCTGGATGCATAAATGACTAAAGATTAATTAAAAAATCAAACAATAAAGATTAAATGCACGACCATTTGAATATCGAGTTTTAACTCGCCCATGTTTTGTGCGTTCCGATAACGAACTAACGTTAAGGGTCACAGAAATTAAACAAATTAACTTTTTTTTGTGCTCACTCTCTTAAATTAACAGAAACAAATGTCCTAACAATCTACCATTCGAAATTCTCATATGTGATATCAAAATCGCCTATTATCGGTTTCCTTATGTTTGGGCCAGATTCCGTGCCGCTGAGTGTAGATCACCGGTTTAACAGTTATGAAAAATTGCATTTAACTCTTATCAAAATATTTTATACGTGGCGTGACAAAATAACCCGGATATTTGCAGAAAAGAAAAACATCGTTTTATTGCGGCTTTTAACCGACTTCAAAAAAGGAGGAGGTTCTCAATTCTTCTGTATGTATAATTTTTTTTTTTTTTACGTATGTTCACCGATATTTTCGTCAATTATAGACGGATTTCAAAATTTTTTTTTTTGTTGGATAGATTTCACTTCTGAGGTGGTCCCATTTTCACCAGTCCAGGATCTGATGATGGAATCCAGGAGAAATCGAGGGCAACCACCGAAAATTATATGCTCGTATGGTGTTTTTGTTACGTAATCATGTCTTACTCAGGTATATGCTTCAGGGTGTCAACATCTGATGCTGCTGTCCTGATGATGATGCTACAGTACTCCTTAACGGTAGTAGTTTTTGAGATAGGGACTTTTTATTATATTATGTTTGTTCGCGGATAACTTCGTCGTTTATGAACCGATTTTGATTATTCTTTTTTTGTTGGAAAGGGCAAACTTCCCAAATAGTTCCATTTAAATTTCATATAGATCTGATGATGGATTACGGAGACAGACAACGGAACTCTTCAAAAAATTTCAGCAAATCAACCGCGATTGCTGCTATCGCGTAAATATGCATTGTTTACGCAATTACACAACATAACATCGCGCCTATACACTCGAAAGAGTTACACAGATGTATACTTACAGTAATATTTGAAAATTTCTCATCTAAGTAAACGAAATCGCGTATTCTGCTTTCTTATGACTTTTTTTAGCGGTGTCATGTTAATTTACATGACATGACAGTTCCTTCATGGATTTGGATAAAAAAATTGATCAATATGTCAGTGTATATATCAATTTTTGTAGAAACACGTCGGTGGGAGATTGAAAAAAAATAAAACACTGTCTCTAAAACAAATAAAAATATTAAGATAGATATAACTGCCTCGTTGGCCTAGTAACTGCCTCGTTGGCTTAGTGGCCCTAAGCACGACTGCTACGCTAGAGGTCCTGGGCTCGATTCCCAGGTCGAGCAAAACGTGTTATTGGGTTTTTCTATGAAATTCTCAGCAGCAGTTTGGATTTGTGCCCGGTTAGTGGCAATAGGATCGCCCCCTATTACATGGGTCTTAAATATACCGGTGAACTGTGGGTGTACATTGGTACACCTCTGCCTAACCCTTCGGGGAATACAGGCGTGATGGTATATTTAGATATCATAGTTCAAGTTACAGTTCCGTATCATTCGTGCCGACACGATACATAAGCGGACTAATATATTTTTTATACTTTTGGCTGAAGCTCCTTTATACGTACTTGCATATTTGATTGACTCCAACCTTTAGTTCATTAACCCTCTTACCTGGATGTAGGTGAGAGGGCACAGTTGTCTCAAAAGAAGGTAGACCCATGTTCGTATGGGCATCCGGGAGTTCAGCGCATTATATCTGGATGTTGTTTTCGCCAGCCACCATTTTAGAATGAGTCCAAATTAAGTGGAGTACAGGTTCGGGTAAATTGAGAAAAAAAGGTTGAGTACGTCTACTTACAGATTATTTTGATATCATGTCTCCTTGTGCGCCTAAGTAAACAAACCTACTTACACCTCACAAGAACTTCAACGATTAGGTTAGGCCTTTACTAATTAGGTAATATTATTATAGTGAACAAGTGCTCCGATCGCAATTCAGAGCCCCGGGCAACTGGCAAAATCCAGCTGCAAGCAGGACGTGGTTTATTCAATTGGGTCAATCGATAACCTGCGCAGTGTACATCTGCGCGTTGAAGTTGCATGTGACGCGGCAATAGCTACAGCTTCACCATCTCGCCACCTCTGATTTTCACCCACATTTGTACTAATAAAATACTACTATGTTTCAACCTTAATTTAGCAAGTTCATATTGTTACAACAAAGCAAACTCGATTTGCGTTTCAAATATTACTTCCTGGGTTAGAATGCACCACTATGGTATAAAAGTGGCGTTAAGTAGAAATCGTACAATGCTCACTTGTTGCGCTGTCTAAAAGGACTATAAAAGTCTATATTTTAAAGCATGATTATGTTGATGTGTTGTTCGATATTTTTTTTTTAACGGACTTCAAAAAGGATTATTTTATCAATTCGAATGTTTCTATTTTTTTAACCCCCGACGCAAAAAGAGGGGTGTTATAATTTTGACGTGTCTGTCTGTCTGTCTGTTTCATCATAGCTGCGGAACCTGTGCGGAACTGATGAAGCGATTTCAATTTAGTTTTTTTTTTGTATTAAATGTGTGCGAGTGTTCCTAGACATGTGATTGATGACATTGATGAAAATCGGTTGAGCCGTTTAAAAGTTGCGGGGGTGAAAGTGGGGAAGAAAAACCGAATGTCTGTAAATATACTCGAGTGAGGTCTCAAACTTAACAAAATCGACATTATAATAAGTAGGTATCTATAAAAAGTATAAGATTAAAATTAAATTAAAATTTCAAAAAAAAAAACCCAAACCAAAAATGTAAGTTCCCTTTGAAAAGTGAAAAAAATAATAAAAGAAACTCATTCTGTTGGGGGTTTTTGTATGTATGTTCGGGCATAACTCCGTCGTATATAGCGGTTTTGCAATGTTCTTTTTTTTTTAAAAGGGTTTATTCTGAAATGGTCCTATTTAAATTTCATATAGACCTGATGATGGATTCCAGAACCAGACAATGAAAAAAAAAAAAAAAAAAAATCTCTTCAAAAAATTACAGCAAATCAACCACGATTGCTGCTATCGCATAAATATGCATTATTTACGCAAACAAGCAACAACGAAAAGGTTACACAGATATTTAGTATTCGAAAATTTGTCATCCAAGTAAACGAAATCGCATTCTGCTTTTTTATGGGTTTTTAGTGGTATCTTATTAATTTACGTAATATGACAGTTCCATCATGGATTTGGATGTGATAATAAAACGCAAAAAATAAATAAAAATATGAACATTTTAACTAAAAAAGAAAACCTTTAGCTTTGGTAGTCAGAGGCAATACAAAATAACAAATAAAACCAAAGCCGTCGACTTCGAAAGCTAGTTATTTTTTTTGTTATTGAAGGCGGTTTTCTTTTTTGTAAAAATGATTATTTTTGTAACTTTGGTTAATGAGGTTTTATTTTTCCTTTCTCAGATTTGTCCGTTGTTCCGTTGCACAAAAACGCATGACAACCCAATATTTTTTCATGATTAGCGTGCGGTAATCACTGCCTCTAATCTGCTGAACTCCATGGCGCGGGTAGTGCCAGCAGTCGATGCCGGTATGCAGGTAGATGCGGCAATTTTGATTACCCTCTATTGCATACAAAGCCAATTTTGGCTGCTCAACTTTAGTAATTTATTTCTACCCTAATTTTCAACAAAATTTATAAAATGTCACTGTAGTAATATTAAGGAATTCAAACTGAAACGAAACGTAATTTTTATTGTCTATGGCCAACGCCATGTGTCATTATAACCTCACTTTTCTCCGGTGCGTACGCGAAGTCGTTCTTAGTGAAATTTATTGCAGCTTTGTTGGTGAAAATTAAATAGAAAAGGTAAGAAAATTGATGTTAAAAAATGAAAATAATGTTTTGCAAAACCTCTGTTTTTGACCCCTATCACAGTTTATTCAAAATATTTGCTCCTTATACTTCATTTTCAATATTTTCTACAGGAGCCAATTTTGGCTTCGTATGCATTTACGATGAATTATGTTTGCGCCTAAAATGGCTTCGCATGCATTCAGAGTTTTTTTTTTTATCTTTCCAGAATGCTTCCTTCACGCTTTTATGGCACTGCTAACTGCATTAAACCTATTCCTGGTGATGGCTCTCTTAGTAACGATGATTCACTATCTGATTCCGATGACGATGTTCCGCTTTCTCGCTTGCGCAACCAAACACGTAAAAAACCTATAATTATTCCACCATCCGATTCCGATACTTCCGATGACGAAATAGTTGATCCTAGACCTAAAAATTTGAAACAGAAGCGAGCAGTTAAGGAAAAAATTATCTGGAGTGAAGGAAAAATGCCAGCGTATGATGAAAATAATTTCAATTTTAGTGGTAGCCTGGAATTGCCCGAGTTTACTCAAGAATTAGAATCACCTGCCGAATTTTTCCAATTTTTTTTCACAGAAGATTTGATAACATTTATTACGGAACAGTCAAATCTGAAATCTACTCAGGTCAATGTTAACAAGCCAGCAAATATCACAAATACTGAGATTGAGCAATTTATAGGTATTGTCATCTTCACCTCATTAGTTCACCTGCCATCTACACGGATGTATTGGTCCAGCAACATTGGTCAGCATCAAGTCAATTCAATAATGACATGTAATAAGTTTGAAATGATAAAACGTCATCTTCATTTCAATAATAATGATGATTTCAAACCACCGGGTATACAAGGTCACGATAAACTGTTTCAAATTCGACCTCTTATAGATAAATTAAGAGAGCGATTACTTTTGATACCCAAAGAAGAATATCTGGCCGTAGATGAGCAAATTATACCCACGAAAGCTCGCCACCAACTCAAACAGTATAATCCAGCCAAACCTCATAAGTGGGGGTACAAAAATCAAGTGTTGAGTGGCGTATCAGGGTTCAGTTACGACTTCGATATTTTTGCTGGCGATCAAAGCAACATTTTTCCAAGTGATGCACCAGATCTTGGTGTCAGCTCCAACGTTGTTACACGACTCACATCTACTGTGCCTCGAAATGTAAACCACAAAATATTTTTCGATAACTGGTTCAATAGTATAAAATTGCAAGTTTACCTGTATAAAAATGGATTGCTGCCATTGGGAACCATTAGGATAAACAGAGTACCTAACTCTGATATGCCTACAGAAAAGGACCTGAAGAAAATAGGTCGTGGTACTATGGTTGAGAAAATCGCCATCGTCGATGACGTAAAACTAAGCCTGGTATCATGGTATGACAATAAAGTGGTCAATTTACTGTCTGCGTTTGTTGGTAGTGAACCGATTTCTACTAAGACTAGATATTTCAGAAAAGATAAACAGTACAAGGACATAACATCGCCACAATGCGTTGATGTGTATAACCGACACATGGGAGGCGTTGATTTGCTTGACTCTTTGTTAGGTCTGTATAGGATTAAAATAAGATCTCGTCAGTGGTATAAAAAAATATTTTTCCACTTGGTTGATATGTGTGCAGTTAATGGTTGGTTACTGTGGCGACGCAAGACTGACCAATACATGTCACTATTTGACTTCAAGCTACCCATTTCTGAACATTATTGCAAGGCTGGCAAAAGCATCTCAAGAAAAAGAGGCCGTCCTAGTATCAGTAATCCCGGTACACCTACCTTGTCAAGAGGAAATACTCCTACGTCATCTAGAACGGGTACTCCTACCAGTAGAAATGAATCTTTCGCACTTCGAAAAAGGGCACGGAAAACCCTAGCAAAAGTGCAAGACCTACCTCTAAATTCAGTACGTACAGACAAAATTGACCATTTCCCGATACACCAAAAGAATCGTCAATTATGTCAGAATGATTGTTCTTTGCGTTCTCATATAAAATGTGAGAAATGTGACGTGTTTCTTTGCTTGAATGAGAAAAGAAACTGTTTTAGAGAATTTCACCTTGTGTAAGTTGTTGTGCATAGGAAGCCAAAAATGGCAGTCTCATACACAGACGTTATTGCATGGGAAGCCAATTTTGGCTTCTGTTTTTTTTTTCTAAAATAAGATACCTATTTTTTTTTCCACTTTATATTTTGTCTTACAAGCCCTATTAAAACACATTAAAACATAAAAATATTTTTTTTCTTTTTAACTTAATAATTCATGCAATAGAGGGTTAAAGAAAGCATTTGATACAGTCGATAACGATGTATTGCTTTTGCTTATAGAGCAGGCAAAATTGGCTACACACCGCACCTCTTACAGTTTTTTACTAGCTATTTGAAAGATGAAAAATATATTTTTGTTTATTGTTTGCAGGTGACCTCAAATTGCTGCTCGAGGTCAAGGGTGAGTCGGACTGTGAACGATTGCAGGAAGACATAGATGAGAGTGGTTGAGTGTAGCCATAAAAATAAAGTTTATTTTAACGTAGCGAAATGCTCAGTGATGACATTTACGTGCGCGAAGACTGCGGAAAGAAGCGCCGATGTTGCGAGTGTCTCAGGTACGAGATCTAGGGGTACTGCTTGCCTCGAATCTAACTTTCCGGGATCATGTAGTTAAGATTTGCAGGAAAGCGTACAGAAACCTGGGTTTCGTGCTGAGACAGTCGCAGGGCTTCACAAATATAACCACGACCAGGGTGCTTTATAAAGCTTTGGTAAGGAGTCACTTGGAACACAATGCGGTGATTTGGGCTCCTCATGAAGCGAAATACGATGTCATGCTGGAGCGAGTAAAAAATAAATTTACAAGACACTTGTATTCCAAACTTTATGGGGTCTTCCCTTTTTACTCGCTGATGATACTACACTGTTTTGTACTGGGTATGGTGGGGTACAACGAACTCAGGGTGCGCCGGGAGTTTACACTCGCGGCGTACGCGCTGAAGCTCCTGCGAGGTGTAGCACATAACCCGGGAGTGCTGCGTCACCTAAAGCTGTGCGTGCCAGACCACGCGCCACTGCTGGCCGTGGCTCGACCCAATCTATTGGCAAAAACACCCGTCACCCGCACAATCTGTGTGCTCAACGAATTGCATGAGAGGCTAGACATATTTTCGTATAATCGACATAGACATATGTATTTTTGTATATTCGTGCAATATGAGTGAATTCGCCTGAGTTTTGTTAAATTTTGTTGGTTATAATTAGAATAAATAATAATATAGGTAGATAAGTTAGAAATTATATTAGTTTAGATTATTTATATACTACTAGCGGGCCCGGCAGACGTTGTTCTGCCCTGAAAGTGCACCACCTATCTACCCACATACTTACTCTACCTACCCACTACATCCCTACCTACATACCTACCCTACCTACCTACCTACATACCTACCTACCTTCTTTGCTATAAACCTCACGGAGCCCGAGACCTTTCCAACGAATGCAAAACCTGGGAAATCGGTTCGTGCGTAGATTATGTTGTCTAATTTTTAATAGGGTTTAGTTTAGAGTTTTCAAATTCTCGTTTCTGTTTTCTAGTATTAGCTTATAGTAGACTAGCTGTTCCCCGCGGTTTCACCCTCGCTGCTCAGCACCTGTTGGTCGTAGCGTGATGTTACATAGCCTATAGCCTTCCTCAAGAAATGGGCTATCCAACACAAAAAGATTTTTTTAAATCGGACCGGTAGTTCCTGAGATTAGCGCGTTCAAACAAACAAACAAACAAACAAACTCTCCAGCTTTATAATATTAGTATAGATAAGTCTAGTTTTAATTGTTGGTTTTGCTAGTAACTACTATTGTTTTGGGGTTAACTTGTAAGATAGTGTGTGTAAGTTAAATAACATACATACATACACATACATAAACTCACGCCTTTTTCCCATGGGGGTAGGCAGAAACCACGGACCGCCACCTGCTACGATCCTTACACACTCCTTTCGCCTCATCCACATTCATACATCTGGTCATACAAGCACGCCGGTTACGAGTACTGCGCACCTGACCTTTCTGAAGAACCTCACCGATAAGGTCAAGGTAGGTCTTTCTAGGGCGTCCCCTCCCGGCATTGCCCCTCACATCTGCCATGTAAATCCCTTTTGTTAGTCGCCTTTCACTCATCCTCTCAACATGACCGAACCATCTAAGCATACTCTTTTCAACCTTTGTCACTACATCCTCTAAGTTAAATAAATAAATAAATAAAATGTCCTGGTTTAAATAAAAACAAACATTTAACCAAGAGCTTTTTGTGGCTGCTACACTACATGGCGGTGAGTGTATAAAATCATAAAACTTGCTGTATTTCGTGATCCAGCCAACTTCCGTGCGGAACAAGACCGCACACTACTGCGCTGTCATTTGCCCCAGAAAACCGGAGGGGCCACTGCCACGGAACTGAACGCGTATGCTTTGCATGCGCTGCTTATGATCTCCTGGAGGCCGACGAGAGCGACGCCATATGAAGATGATCAGTTGATGATCATGTTCATCAGGAGTCCATCCATGTCCAAGATGCCCACCGCACGACACATCTTGGTGTACCCAATATACTTAGTGCGCTTTAGCATGCCAACTGCGGTAATTGCCCTTTCCTATATGTCTTCATAGAAATCCAAACAATAAACAGTATTGTTCTTCATTGGTTAAAAATGTACATCAACTGATTTCATTTGAAATGAAGAGTTACTGCTATTGCCATATTAAAAAGCACTAACTATACACATTTGTATACTACTTCTTATTGCTTAATACTCACAATTAACATGATTTTCTTCTCCGAGTTCGTCTTGATGCCAAGTACAAAGTACGTTATATTCAACACATTTGACTAATCATGTCTTAATAATCTTAATTACGAATAATTTGTTAATACTTAAAGTCGCTACTAAGGCACGATAATAGTCAAACTCAACTAGTCGCTTCCCTTAGTCATAGGAAACTACGTCCGCCCGGTCAGAGCTAGAGCATTGCGGCAGTAGAAATAGGTCAATCAATCAATAAATTCTGCGCTTTGCAGGTTATGCGCGAGTCGATGCAAGACTTACAAGTGGGCGTGAACTTCTATGAAAAACTATTTTTCTCACGCACAGCCGCCTGATTCTTAACGCACTAGAGTAGAAAATTATTTCACACGAGTTTGATAATAATTTTTCAAAATTTTTAAGTTACCATAAGATCTAAATACATATTCGTGATTAAAAATTCTCCAAATACTTTTTTTTTACTACAAAATAGGCATAACAGACTGACTACAAAAAAAAGTACGCAAGCAGCGCACTATGAATGCTTAAAAGTCTTAGCCTAATTTACTTACCGGACAGTAAGGTTGGGAAGTGCCCTCTTCTTCCTTTGTTTACGCCGTCGGCTGTAACATATGACAATCACGTTCCAGTGCTCAAAAAGTCTCAGTCCCTTATCGAATAGAACAACACGGATTTAGAGAGCCTATCGCTCGAAATTATGTATTCTGTACTTGTTAGAATAGACGATTTTTAGCGAAACCACATGAAGTACAATAATGATTATCTCACTAAATCACTATTCAAACTCAACGAAGGGTGTTCGGAGTTATTTTATTAAACTGTCTGACAGCGATCCGCTCCCTACTCGGACGTCCGGGCAAGTAAAAGTGCTACATAAGGCGCCCTAATTATTTTAAAAGGGGGTGGGTTGATGACGCCTGCGTATTGCACATGTAAAGATGACACACCCGAGCTCCGAAGGATCGATATCAGACTTTCGGCAACCAAATCTGCTAGCTTAGGTACTGTACCTCCGACGTGATTACAAAGTACATTACGCTAAAGATTTAGGTAAATATTGGTAACTATAAATATCTCAAGGTAAACAGGGAAATCAAAATTAGTATGCAATCCCGAGGAAATTCGATTAAACGATCTCGATACTGTTAATTATTTTATTTTTCTTATTAACCACTCTGCTCGATAAGATTTTGACATTTGACACATCCGTTGGCTCGGAGCGTTGTAACGGATCATGTCATGAAATTCAAGAAATTACATGAACTTTCAGCATTCAAATTTACACGATATAAAAATGTTCGCAGCTATTTAACAGAATAAGTTGGTAGCAAATATCTTTAATTATGACTTGAGGTCAGTCAAACCGCTTCAAATCTCTGCTAAATTTGTGTAAATTACGTATTACTACACCCTATCGAAAAGGTAGGCCACTTAGATTAGCTGAAATTAAGTACAAAAACATCATTCTTGCTTGCTAGAAAGATGCAAAAGGACAAAATAAAGATATTTTCATTCCAACTGCATTATTATTTTAGGCATTATCCATACTTAGGTACTTAAAAACTAAAAGCAAATCTTGACAAAATTTACACAAAATTGTGTTGCAACTTGACACTTCTTAGTGTTCACCGTCTACCTAAGTTTCTTATTTCGATTTGAAAGTTGCGTTCAGCCTAATCGATACTCGAAATAAAATCGAGGTTGGCAAAAAAGAGTAGGAACTGAATAAAAACTCTTTGGTTAATCAGGATTTATAATTCAAAATTTTAATAAACGTAAATATAGTCCGGAGATTTAATTTACTTAGATAATTTTAACCGACTTGAAAAAGGAGGATGTATATAATTTAAAAAATACATAATTATGCATATACATATCTGCCAAAATTTCAACAGAACCTTTTTTTTCGTTTTACTTAGTTCTACGAGTAACTTTTATATTTTCCTCATGAAAATCTGTTTGTCTGTCTGTCTCAACTAGTCAATTCTAGTTTAAGCTAATTTGGATCAGCTACGTTAGTGAGTCAACACGAAATTTGTAGGTAGGGAATTCGTACAGAAGCTGAGACGGATAGCAGCACGGAGTTTACGTGACAAGCTGCTGTACTGCAGCTTGGGATATTTAATTGCAAGGACTGTCACTTTTTTGGGTTCCGTACCCAAAGGGTAAAACGGGACCCTACTACTAAGACTTCGTTGTCTGTCTGTCACCAGGCTGTATCTCATGAAACGTGATAGTTAGACAGCTGACATTTACACAGATGATATATTTATGTTGCTGCTATAACAACGAATACTAAAAAGCAGAATAAAATAAATAATTAAGGGAGCTCCCATACAACAAACGTGACTTATAGCTTGTTTTTGCTCGATATTGATATCGGCAACAGCTAGACGCTTGATAATTACAGAATATTTAGTAATATATTCACTTTAAAATTAAATATTTAATTAATATCATATATATCATATATATATATCATATATCATATACCATCACGCCTGTATTCCCCGAAGGGTTAGGCAGAGGTGTACCAATGCACACCCACAGTTCGCCGGTATATTTAGGTCCCATGTAATAGGGGGCGAGCCTATTGCCATTAACCGGGCACAAATCCAAACTCCGAGCTGCTACTGAGAATATAGATATTTAATTAAATTAAAATAAATATTTTCTGTTTTTTTCGTTTTCATAGATAATGGTACGGAACCCTTCGTGCGCGAGTCCGACTCGCACTTGGCCGGTTTTTTCAAACTAGCTAAATAACGAGTATTCACTTGAACGAAGTCGCTGGCCTAACAGCGACTTCGTTCGCGCGAAGGTTCGTTATCTGCGAAGTTTTATTTAATAGCGCGGAACCCTATTTGTATTCTAAAATAAAGGTGGCCCAAGTTATTGCTTCTAACAACAGATATTTGCAAATCCAAGATATGTATTTCCCATCAAAATCGTTTCAGACGTTTTGGAGATTAGCCGGAACAAACGGATAAATAAACAGACAGACAAAAAAAAGTTTTGTCTATGTACCGTGTAAACGTGTATCAAACTTTCACAAAGTAGGTAACGCATCAAAATTAAAATTCGCAATAAAATGTTATAATATTGAACAATGCACGCTAATGAAAAATTAGAAAACTAAAAAAAAAACTATGTGGTCTTACCACAGTCTTACGTCATTGGTCCTGTCCGGTGCGCCGTGTATAAATAATAAATATTTGCAATGGCTAACATATATAGGTAATACTTATTTTTAATATACTAATATAAATTAATAATGTGATTTAAGCTTAAAATATAATTTATTAATTTTTTTAAGAATACATTTCTAATATTCGTAGTTATCAATACCTACTCGAGTCGAATCAAAAACAAAAAAATCGATTGGCATAATTACAGTTCCACATCACTGCAATTTAAAAAAAAACAATAATGGTCAACATTTCGACAATTTCTAACATAAATGAGTTGTGGTAATGAATATTCCGTGTAATTAGACCCGTGTTTGTAAATAACGTTAAAACATGGGCATTTTCTTGTTGTTTACTATATTTTGAATGACATTTGTTATGTTTTTAATGTAAACTAAATGTTTTTATATGATATTTGTGTAAAATAAAAAGTAAACACGCGCGATTGGCGCGAAGTTTCGACTTTGTGTATCAAAAACTTTGTTACCATTACTGATTTATGTTGAAATACGGATGAAATCGACGTACAATTCAATGATGAGTTATTTATTCCTCCTGTAGAGGAGAATGGATGTCAGAAATCAGTCTTTTTTATGTTTTTTAGCCTCGACTTCCACAGTCATCAAAATGGCGGTAACTGTGTTTTCACACATGTATTTTTAAGAGGTAAATTTATAGAATTGCATGCTGCACGAAAAAGAATGAATGCCGCTATCATGTAGGCTTTTTATCAAACCGTCTTAATTAATGCTAACTCGTGAGATTCGACGACTAGCATGATCAATATTTACACTTATTGACTAGGATGGCGATACATCAATTTTCGGGTCCAAGTGGACGCGTTACCGAGCCGGCGGAGGTTTCTGTTTTCGGGTCCAATCGGATGCGCTCCCGAACTATACGGTTAATGAACATAAATTAACTTGAAAAATTAATCAGTCATTTATGTACTAATATATTATTGTATGTCCACTTCGGCCGTTTTCACAACGGCGATTCGCAACCAGTAGCCAAGATAATGAATAAAAATGTTCCTAATTCGCCCCGTCATGACTACATACGTTCGGTTAGAAAGTCCTGAGACTCACAACTGATGGCGCCGCTAGTGAAAAGTTTTTTATAATTGATAGTTAGTAGTACCAACTTTCAAACATACATGATACATGTCAAAGTTTTAAGACTTAAATTATTGTGTTCTTACTGACACTACATAAGGCATTTTGAAAACCAGTGGAAAATCCGATTTTGATGTGGTTATTAAACATTGCTTTTTGATGGAAAAAAATACCGTTCGAACTAAAAAATTGCCCGGAAAGTGTTGTAAGGAATTGCTCCGTCGAAAACAACTTTATCGGTGGTTTGCAGAGTTTAAAAGAGGTCATATGGACACCGATGTTGCTGAAGGCCCGAAACGTCCAAAAGAGGTAGACTCCAGAAACCCTTAAAAAGGTCCACAAAATGATGTGAATGTCCGTAAAGTTAAGTTGCAAAAGATTGCTGACCCCCAAAAGATTTCAAAGACAGTGTTCAATATTGGGCATTAAAAAGCTGCATTCGAAATATTCTTCAGGTGTAGCCTAGCAATAAATGGAATGCTCCAGGGAAAGATTTGGTTCAAATGGTGAAGTCATTGCGGAAACTGAAGCATATTTTGAAGGTCTCGACAAACCATTCTCTAAGAAAGGCATTGTCATGTCAGAGAACCATTGGAATGTATTGTATCGGTCTTGAGGAAGATTATGATAATGAATAAAACGTAAAATTTAAAAAAAGGTTTTTTTTTAGTTATGTCTCGGGACTTTTTGACCCAGGTGTTAAATAAATTGATACAATAAATAACTCGCGAACGAATCTGCGAAGCCATAATGTATACACCCACGCGTCACCTGAGGAACTCCCTATGTACACAATTTTGTAACCCCGTACGGGTATTGCGCACATAATACAGCCTAATTTGGTACATTGAGCCACCTTCCTGCAGAAATGGTTATCGTGGAAAATTCTTTTTTTTTAACCAACTTCAAAAAAGAGGTTAGCCAAAGTCAGAGCATTTATTTCCATTAGACTATTTACAGGCACTTTCTTATAGTCGAGAAATTACAGTTTAAAGTTGCTCGTTGCAAAATGTACGTCTATGGAGATTCTCGTTGCTTCTATGTGTAAACAATGAAAGTATAAAAACAATAAAATTATGATGTCAACCATCATCTGCCTAGCCTTTTTCCCAACTAGGTTGGGGTCGGCTTCCAGTCGAACCGGATGCAGCTGAATATCAGTATTTTACATGGAGCGACTGCCTATCAGACCTCCACAACCCAGTAATGGGTAATACGATACTCTTGGTAAGACTGGTTGTCAGACTTTCGGGCTTCTGACTAACAGTAACGACTGTCAAAGATCTACAAATGACAGCCGGGACCAACGGCTTTACGTGCTTTCCGAGGCACGGAGGAAACTCGCTATAGTAAATGGTCACCCATCCACAGACCAACCTCGGCAAGCGTGGCTTAACCCGGAAGATCGGTCTATGCGGCTGTAATTATTTAGCCACGAGCTCCTCAAAATCACAGTTGACACAAAGTTGACATCATCAAAATTATGATGTCAACCATGGCAGTTAAAAGACTAATCCCAACTGACAGCGCCCGTTTACGAACATGACGCGTGCATCAGCACCATTTAGCTCAACCATCTTGAAGGGAACCGAATGGTCCAACGCAGGCGCCAGCATCAGCGAGACATTTTGATCAGGACAAAGCTCTCAACCGCATTATCAATTCGCCTCATGTGGACATGGTTATAGGAACTATTTCGCAGACTATTAAACAAATATTTGACTTCCTTACTAGGCAGAGCGGAAAGGAGTGTCTGGCTCTTACTGACTAAAATCCATCCGTGTTCTTCTTCATGGCCTCTGCGTTCCAGGGCCGCGGTGACTCTTTCAAATAAATTCCGCAACACGCTGCATCAAGCCTCCCTTTTTCATTACTAATAAAACAAAAAACTATTTACACCGCACTGCTTAATATGCGATTATTGGTTTGCGAAGTAGTTTTTCTCGACTATTTTGAAAGGAGATGGCTAAATGGAAGTATCGACCACTGCCCCACTGCCCCACAGTAATATATAAATATGGTACCTAGCACAATGTAATGCTGAATGGCTAAATATTAGTATTTCATGTAAAACAAGTTTCAGGTACTTTTAGGGAATAATAATAAATGGTAAAATAATATTGCCTAAAAAGGAAAGAAACTGTGTGTGACAGTATATAATTTTCTCCAAATGACACTTTGACATTTTCGAAAATGAATAAAATTAAAACGAAAATGAGGTTGTATATAAGCGAATGGTTGTGATGAAAAAGTTATTCATCACAAAATTCAGGTATCCAAAACATATTTGATAATTAAGATTTTCTTCTCAATTAAAATCGATATAAGTTATAATACAGCATACTTCATCTTAATTTACTTTTAGAATCAATCGCGTATTATGTGCGTTATTATAATGCTATTAAGTATGGAAGACCCACGTTTTGTTTCATCAAGTCAACATACAAAAATGCTTTTTATTTTTTTACTTGCTTTTTTTTGCTTTTTTTACTTTATTTAACTTAAGATTTATTTTTAAGATTATTGCATTATGCTTTTTACACAATTCTGTGTGTTATAGTTTAAAAAAAAGCAAGAATTTTTCTTTTCTTTTCCTAACGAAACGAGGCTATATAATTAGGTCGAGTTATACGGTTCCGACGGCTTTTCCTTCATAACATAACCTGATAAAGTAACAACCAAACAAACTCGCATTTAGAGCACGTACTAGCCATGTTAGGTTTAATAATGTATATGGAAATAACACATGGCTGGAAAAGGTTGTTTACAACTGCCTCTAACTGCCAAAAAATCAGTTGCCTAGCAACGGTTTGTTTATTCTTTTTCCAATGTGAAAAATGTCAAACATGGTCTGTCAAACAAAAATAGCTTAAAAAGCAATTGAGATACTTTATTATGTTTAATAATTCACGAAAGTGCTAGGAAAGTATTAAACACTACATAATTTATGAATGATTTTTTAAATATCATGAGGTTAAGTAAGATTCTTATACATTCCAAGTGCATGACTGCCCCGGGGGCAGTCATTTAGCCATCACCTTTGAATAACAATATTTTCAAGGGCCTCTTCAAAAATAAATCATTATGATATTAATTATTTTAATTTATAAATAAATATATAAATATACCATCACGCCTGTATTCCCCGAAGGGTTAGGCAGAGGTGTACCAATGTACACCCACAGTTCGCCGGTATATTTAGGTCTTTAGGTAAACCGTACTTGGCCACAGGGAAGCTTTTGTGTACCCCTTCCTGCTTAGTGATGGGCATGTGATTGTGGCCAAGTCTCAATTCATTGATACGCAACGCAAACGCAGAGAACATATCCAAATATGGACCTATTGTGCCATACCAATTCTCTGTGTCTGAAGGATCAAAATCCTTATATACTAGCCCATTTGACATTAATATCTCAATCCACATTTTTCGTACTGTTTCATTAGGGAGAAGGTAATCGTTTCCTTTGTAGTGAATTTTGTAGGAAGTCTCTTTAGTCTTATTTATCATATTTGTGTCAGCTCTCTTTGTTCCCTGGCGGCAAATATTGTGCACGGTAAATATGATGCTAGTTATATGATTTCCCACTGTAATACTCCTCTTCACCTCTTCATTTAGCTCCAGTGACGCCACGTCAATATCCATTGAGCTTCCAACAGGTGTTTGTTGGGCAGAGAAAGTTGTAGTTATCACCCTCTCATACATCTCCACTATGCTTTTTAAACAACTAAACTTTTTGTCTGGACTAAGATCAATTTTTGGTTTTTTAGAGTCTTCTATTGGTTTTAGGGTTAATTTTTTGTGAAATAATATCAATTTATCGCCATTACGACCAACTATTACTTATAAGTGCTTTATTAGAACAATATAAGTCCAATACTCTTTTGTAATGTTTATATCGCACTCGAAAACTCTAATTTAACCTAAATTCATTTTCTACACGGCCATATTGCTCATAATTTTAGGGTTCCTTAATATGTAAAAGCAAGCCTAACGACGAAGTCGATATAGATATAAATTAAGCCACAACGTTAATTTAAACAGTATTGAGTATATGATTGCAATTATGGATGTCGACTGTTTCAAATTATGTAAAAAACGATCCGAATGCTTATGAATGAAAAACGGTCATGTAACGTAACGCAATATGTGTTATGTGAATAAAAACGGCAAAAAAAAATACGTTTGTTGTATGAAAGCCCCTTTAATTGTATTATTTTAATTTAATAATTTATTTTCAAAGTGAATATATAACAAAATATTCTGTGAATATTTCAAGGGTACCTGTTGCGTTTATACATAGCAAGCAAAAACGAGCAAAAAAATCACGTTTGTTGTATGGGAGCCCCAGTAAATATTTATTTTATGCTGGTTTTTAGTATTTTTTGTTATAGCGGCAACAGAAATACATCATCTGTGAAAATTTCAGCTGTCTAAATATCACGTTTCATGAGAAACAGCCTGGTGACAGACGGACAAACAGACGGACAGCGAAGTCTTAGTAATAGGATCCCGTTTTACCTATTTAGGTACGGAACCTTAAAAATATATCGTCCGTGGATATCCTACTTCAAAGTAGACTTCACACAACAGGAAAAATAAATAACCCTTAATAGAAAATTGTGCAAGACACTTATAAAACTATGAAACTTACTTACTTACAAAATGAATTTATAAGTATTATTTAAGCATCAACGGCAATTTAGCTTGCGAAAGGCGCTTATAATGACACTGCCCTTATTTATATCATATAATGTATTCTTATACACGTCTACAAGAATATGTCACAAGTATGATTACTCTTAAAGGGTTAATAGACTTATAATATTCCACTATTAGGGTATCTGGCTTAACTAGAACACATATAAACATTATATGAAACCATAGCTCTTACAAGCTTTTGTTTTGAAGGGTACTTTGCTAGTTGGGTCATTTTAAGAATATGAAACTAAAATCTCACCGCAGATACATAAGTGATTTTGCGAATGAACTTTTAGAATAGCACTACCAGTGCGCCGTGGTTGAACGTGCCCGGCTAATAAATAATTGGGATGATCGCGAGTGCCTTGGACGAGTGAGTCGTTGTTTGAAGGGAGATGCGAAGTCATGACTGAATGATTGGGTTACAAATGATTGTTCGTAGAGTAGTTTTAAATTGGAATTTAGATCATTGTGACCACGTAAGATTGATATTGCTTCCGTATTGTATGGTCTTGCAAGCGCAACTGCTGAGCGAAGGGTCCTGGGTTTGATTCCCGGGTCGGGCAAAAAGTGTTACTGGGTTTTTTCCATTAGGAATTTCTCAGTAGCAGCCCGGAGTTTGGAAGTTGGTGGTGTGCCACCCCCGTGCTTAGGAGAGCACGTAAAGTTGGTCCGTCGGTCCTGCGCTTGATCTCTCTTCGGTCGTGTCGGATTTCCGTCCCATCGGGTTATTAGAGTTAGGGAAGAGGGAGTGCACCTGTATTTGCGCACACGCTTGTGCACTATAATATCTTCTGCGTATGTGGCTAGTCTGCATTAAGATTAACCGCCGTGGCCGGAATCAGTCTGGAGAATTACATTCTAAGATTTACATTGTATGATGTAATTAGTACCTACAAGCTTAACTTATGCGGATTAAGCGCGTAAATCATTGCTGCGTCTTAACATTGTTAAAGGTTTATCTGACGAACTGAAAGCTGTTATCGTTGTTTGAGGCATTCTTGAACCTCAAATAAAGGCCTCGGTAACCAACGAACGCCAAGTTACCCTAAAAGGATTTAGTTGAATTTTTATCTCTTTATAGCAAACCTAGATACGATAACCGTTATTCCGACAATACTGTTCGTTCTTCTGGTAGTTCAAGTATGTCTCAGTTGCGTAAACGCGATGTGATATTGTGCTATTATTTGCGCGATAGGTATACAATATTTTATCATTTTCACAAACTAGAATAGTAGTGTGTACTATTTAACAAGAAACATTTATAAATGTGGTATAAAATCTTTAAAAAATAAATAAAAGAATCTGGACGCAGTTGCACGATTCATCACTAAAACTAGACGGACAATCATAGCCGATTTACACAAAAGCTATAAAACCTAGAACAAAAATATAACTATGTAGAGAAAGGAAATTTTATTAGCTTTAATATGAATATAAAACTTTTCCCATAAGTCTTGAACCCCTTGAGATAAATGAAAAAGAACCAAAGATAGATTATTTTTAAAAGAAAAACATAGTGTTTTCAAACTAAAATTACGACAACACTATGCTCTCATTTATAAAGTTTCAATCATTTGATGAATAGATCTAATCCTTAAGTTTATATTTATGGCATAATTTGAATTAATACTATTAGATTTATAATAAATTTAAAGCTAATACTTACGACAACTTTCCGTTTCAAAACTCGCAATGACCTTGAATGGGCCCCTAGGACCGCAAGATGGCGGCTGTAGAACGCTAGGGTTGCGTTTGACCAAGTAATTTATTTTACGTGGCCGGGTTTGAATAAAACTCATTTTTTTTAAACATATTTTATTATATATATAAATATTTTAATATAAAATTTTTTAATTTTAAATATTAAAATTTTACTTATTTTAATATTAATATAAAATTAATGAAAAAAGGAGGGACTAATTTTGATTCCGCATCAAAATTGAAACCAACGAACAATAATATTCGATTCAAATAGGCGTTCAAGGTATACAAGTAAATGTCACATAGGGGTTGCGCAGGAACAGTATTTGTTAAGACTGTGCACTCTTAACAAATACTAAACCAATTTCAACAAATCTGTTTTGCAAATTAAGCATGTCATTTAATAAGAACATTGTTATGTTTTACAACCACAACGCGAACGAAGTCGCGAGAAACGCTTAATAAGAACATTGTTATGTTTTACAACCACAACGCGAACGAAGTCGCGAGAAACGCTAGTAAAATAAAAAAATAAAACGAAAAGGAAAAAACAAAATGTCATGCTAAGATGGCACGGTGTGCACGGTGTGGTATTCCTCAAAGCAAATCTGTAAGCAGAGCGATACATCGCACTGCTTACAGATGTACTTCGTCCGGCTTCTTCGTAAAGCGACCCGTACCAATAAAATGATTGCCCTTTAAAATTGGCCGGTTCTTGTTGGGCGTAGGGGCCAACGCCATTATTGTGGTCTCAACGACGAGAGGCCGGACAATTGCGGGTGGTTGAGACATCTTGATAAGGCCTTCTGCCACCTGCCGCCTAAAGTCTCGTGGACTACAATTCTTGAATCGAGTCCGAAATATTATATGGGCGTTCATCAAAGTGATGTTCAGAAGGCGTCGGAACACCTTCTTGTACCATACAATATTTCGGACTCGCTCGATGGGAAATGCTGACAGAAGTTGATCCTTCTTATCGACGCCTCCCATCATAAGATTGTAGTCCAGTACAACTTGAGGCTTGTACTTGAAAAGGGCGTACTTTTCGGTGCCCCCAACGACTCCATCGTGGTAGGTCGATATAAGTGACACCACGTTTGAGTCGCGCCACATCACTACACTCAAATCTTGAGTGTAGCTCTGCACCAGCTCGCCCTCCCTCAGCTCGTGTTTTTGAACCGCTTTGATTGCTTCGGGCACAAACTCCCGGTTTACCCGAAGAGTTCCGAAGAAATCAGTGCCCTGCGATTTCAAAAACCGAGCGAGCAAGGGTGAGTTATAAAAATTGTCCATGATCAAAGTGTCCCCTCGATTATACAAGGGCTTCACTAGATCATGGACAATTTTGGCTGTGGCGTTGGTGAGCAGTGGTGGCAGAGGCGTTGCGTCGGTCGGTCTGTCTGTCGGTTCGTCGGTCAAATCTATTGTGAGCCCATCATCTATCGTCGTCGGTACGTCAGTCTGTCCGTCGGTCTGTTGGTTCGTCTTGCCAGTGTAGACGAAAAATCTCCATAAATAGCCTGTGTTGGATTCGCACAGCTCGTAGGACTTAATGCCAACTCCGGCAGCCTTAGTCGCTATGCGCTGTGCGAATGACAATCGTCCTCTCCATTTAAGGAGAGACTCGTCTACAGCTATTTCTTGTCGCGGAAGATAAAGCGAACTAAATTTCTCTTGCAAGAGATTTAGCACCGGCCTTATCTTCCGCAACTTTTGCTCGTCGGTCGGTAACGTCGAGTCGGTCGAGTCAGTAAAATGTAAAAGTCTTTTCAATAAAATAAATCGGTTGTAGGTCATAATTTTTTTAAAATATTTCAAGGTGAGATAGCCATTTTTCCCCAATAACTTTTCTCTACAGGATTTGGTACCAAGCCCTGCTGGATTAGTATTGCGAAGAACCTGGCCATCTCTCCTCGGTCAACATTAGTAAAATAATTAAGCCTAGAGTAGAGGCGTCAAATTTTGGTCAATTTGTCGGGTCGCGTATCGGTTGGTCTGATGAACAGCTAAGTCAAACAAATTGTCGTCAAAAAATTTCAAAAATACGTCTAGTGGGGTCGTCTCGTCAGTCACTGGGAAGGTCGGCCCCGCAATACCCGTCAAAGTTTCCCGCTTCCCTCGGAAAGTGCGGTGGTCCTGTACCCAGTCAAAAGTCAAATTGTCATTTGGTACCAAGTCTTTAAGTAGTCCGTCAGAGTCCTTATCATTCTTAGTCAGCCATGCTCCTAAGTCTGTGTCCATGTCCTCTAAAATATGAGCTGGCGTCAATTGGTGGAACAGAGTGTTCGTCAGTCCGTCCGTCTGTATGTCTGTCTGTCCGTCCATCTGTATGTCTGCCTCATCCACCTCATTGTCCGACTCCACATTGAGCCACTCTTCCAAGTCGGCAGCGGCCTTCTCCGTACCTGAAACAAACACATTATGAGTACCAAAGTAACAAGACAATATGCTTAAAAGTAATTCACCATATACACATACCCATGTTGATCATGCGCTTGGCGAGAGCCGGGGCCGGTGGTGCCTTGCCCGATGTCGTCGATGTCGTCGGGACTGGATCTAAAATAAATTACGCAATTTTAAAAAATCTGCCTAATAATAAGTGAAATTTTAATATTACGGTAAATTCAAGCATTACCTGGTAGGTCCGGCGACGCTGTATCCATGGGTGGCGGTAAGCAAGGCCATTTCCCCACATCAGTTTCTGTAAGTTAAAGTACGGATATGACATAACATTGTTGGAATCCAGTTAGAATTAATGGTTATTAATTCTAACTGGATTCTAATAGGGTTATTACTACGCAATTAATTCATAATGTGTTGGCAGGTTAGGTTAGGTATACTTACTCAATAAGCCACTCCTGAAGTCGACCATTAGCTCGCCCAGGGCAGAGACTTCAGCAGTGCTTGTTGAGCTGAAAAAAATATTTTATTAGCCATTATAATCGCAAATGTAAACAAAATTCAGGAGATCGGTAGATTACAACGTACCTGATTGGGGTTAGGCAACGTATTTGCCCCGCCACCTCATGGTCGCTGGTGTCCCTTGACGGGTCCTGGAGGCCTGCGTGCTTACTGTAAAAATAAACAATTACCTAACAATTGTTCAGCAGTTATCAATATTTAAATGAATATTTTGTCAAATATTACCGTTTTTGCCAAGGCTGAGGTTTCCTTGGTGGAGGTGCTACTGGTGTGCCGGCAGGCACTCGACGCGTTCAGGTGAACATTTCCTAAAAAAAAAAACGACGGGTTGCACTCCGGGAGTGCCGGCAGAAGTGAAAACTTGAATATTAACGTTGTGCATTTTTGATATTTTGGAATGGTTAGGGAATAATTTTGCACGAATTGCTATAATTATCATTATAAAAGTACTATGTATATAACAGAAACCATTAAACCAAACACGTGTACTATTTAGTCCATCCGTCCATTCGTCCATCCGTCCATCCATCCATCCACGATTTTGCGTGCGAATCGTACAAATTTGCACGAAAAATCGTGCAAATTTTTCAATCAGGGTCACGTGTCCTGACGAGCAAAACAAGTGCACAACGCCGCTTAAATTTTTCGATTAGGGTCACGTGTCCTGACGCGAGTTTAACATTTTTTACCCAACGCCGCTAAAAAAGTTTTCACTTCAAAAAAATTATTATTTCTTATTTTAATCTTAACTAAGTATACTTACTTTTGGCGCTTTCGCGCTGGAGCGTCGGGTAGAAGCGCCCACGACAGCTGCTTCAACCTTTTTCGCGCGTCGACCTCCTTTTTGACTGCCGGGTCCAGTCTTTTAATTTGCTCTTTAGTTTCAGCCTTGGCCTTGCGCATTGCCTCCAGGCTCTCCTCAAAAGTTCTAAAAATATAATTGAGCAAGGTCAATTATAAGAATTCCACCAAAATTTTAAATATACATATAGTTTTAATAATACTTTACCTCGAGCTTGGCCCTGCAACGGGCTCCAGGTATAAAGGTCGTGGTCGAGGGTCTCTTCACCTCTTCCACACGCGGAGGGAGTGGACCCTCCGCGTGTCCGTGCCCTGCCGCCCCTCCCGGCTCCGGTTTTCCTCCCGCCTCCGGTTCCCCTCCCGCCTCTTGTTTTTACCCCCCTCTTGTTTCCCCGCACCCCTCGTCCTTCGTGCCCCATCCCTCCATTACATACTTCTTGTTCGTTACTATGAGTAAAAAATACACATGCAAACACCACCATCGTTCAACATGCTAATGAAATACAATATACATTACACAATGCAACATGCGTGTAGGAAATATGTAGATAGGTACATTCAATAAATAAATAAATAAAAAATAAAATCGGTAATTTAAAAAACTAAAAAACCCGACTGCTTTTCTACCCCCCCCCCCCCCCACCACTCCCCCCTCTTCCCCCCACCATTTCACGGAACCCTATCGAGGCAGCACGTTTCTAAACTATAACCATTTTAAATATTTAATCATTAAAAAAAAATCCCCATGCAATTTTCCTAAACACTTCAAAATATATAATTCTATGAAAAACCAAACCACCAACCATCATCATCCATGGTATTGTGCGTCACAATCAAACAAAAATAAAAAACGTGAAAAAAGTGCCAGCCCTAACAGCAAAACATACTTTGCTTCTCAGGGACTGGAGGCTCCAAGCAAATCGTTAGTAACTACCTACTCACTTCCCGCTAATTTTGATGTAATCCAGCAAATCTACGAGAAATTGTTACGATAATATTCCTTTTACCATTAAAATTATGTATAAACTTTATTATTATTCACATAGTTGCCCGCAGATATAAGTAATTACGATAAATTATCAATTTAAAATGTACAAAAAAACAACGTCAACAAAGACGCGTTCGACTGTTTCGATTTTAGCACATTTTACTTACAGTATCATTGAATACAATATTAAAATATCATAGAACAGGTTTTCTACATTAATTTGATACCTTAACTTTATAACAAACCAATAAATTAAAATACGGCATTTTTTGTAGCAGCACACAATCACGGACACTTTCACTTCAACACAAAAATCACAATATGGCCGCTTCAAACTTTAATTTAAAATTTTTGTTCTATCATGTTGCAATCTTGCGCGGAGATCATAGATAATCTATCGCTCTATGCTTTGCGTGCGTTTAGAATGGACTCTACGCGCTTTAAAATAGGGTTTTAAGTCGTTTAACAAAAATGACCACTTGGGGACTGTAGGGACCAGCGGCAAAGTAACTTTTTAATTTTGGAACCTCCAGTCCCCGAAAGCAATTATAAACGCATAAAGAATGGACACGACATTAGTAAAATTGGTATTGCATATATTATTGCAAAATTAGTGTGAATAGTAGACATGTGCGAGAAAGGTTTTGGGCAAAATTATCTTAAAAAAATGTGAAACATATTCCATGTGCCTTTTTCCCGCACGTCTTTAAAAAACCAGAATTTTGATTTTTTTACCTTTTGAACGCCAGAGCGTAAACACATCGGCGCCACTGCTACGCCAAGCTACAAATTCAGCATTTCGATTAGCAATTTTTGATTATTGTTTTTTTCTAGTGAACGAATATATCTTTGTGCTATTTTACAATATTTCATTAATGTAGTTTTAAATAATAGGAAAGAGAAACACAAAAAACTTAATTTAGGACATTTTTAAGTAGAAAATAAGTACTTAAAAAGACGAACACCCAAAAAAGCCCCAGTCCCGGCGCAAAAGAAACTTATCTCATCCTTTAGAGTATTTTAGGTAAAAGATTTTTTGATAGGTGTGATTGCTGCAGGGAGTGGCAAACATTGAAAAAAATTGCCTTGCAATTTCTTTTAGGAGTGAATTGAAAACTACAGACTGTTGAGTATATGTAATATGTGTAAAAAGAAGTGCTATAAAAACTATTTTCTTGTTTTGACACAGTGATTCAGGAATAAAAATAATAAAGAACAAAACAAGATTATTTTAATAACCATTTATTTTTATAAATCATACAATATTGTAATTAGGTACCTATTTGAAAAAAAATAAACAAATACTGCTAAAAAAAATACAAACTTTTAAGAATAGCGTAAACCATTGTGAGTAGCCGCTCCGATGCCTAGCGCTATGCACAATAAAACCGATTTCGGATAACACGTAATACTGATGTATTTTTACTTTTTCTTTTTCGGTACAGGATTTCTTCTCCTTCTTCTAATTTATTTATTGACACACCGACGACTTATTCACTAAATTCTAATCTATGTGCTTCTCCAGAAAAAGATGAGTTATTCTGTACTTCCACTTGAGATAGAAGCATGAGACTGGGAAGATGAAGAATATTACCTTCGTTTTCGTCTCCTCTATCTTCATCCGTCATCACACCATCATCAAGAGGAAATAAAATAATATCGCCTGGATCCTCCGCGGTCTGCAACTCCTCGGCAATCTCATCTAAGGTCAACCTGTAATATGTAAATAAGCTCTAAAACACCATCACCACATAGCAATAAGCCCAAAACTCAAGTCTTAGTATTACAGAACAGGAATTGAGAACAATAATGTTATTATAATGCCCAGTGTCACCCGCAGGTGACACGGCATATTTCCAATGTTGTAACAACCATGTTCTAAGTTATTTTTAACCGACTTCCAAAAAAGGAGGTTATCAATTCGACCCGTATGTATGTAATATTTCCAGAACTGTCTAGTTTTCGTATATGTTAGTCTATATCAGCATCTGAACAAATGTGCCAAATTTCAAAAGTGTATGTAGGTATGTTTTTATGTTTGTGTTCGCATATCTCTGTAACTGCAAGTCCGATTTAAGTAATTCTTTTTTGTTGTTGTATTGGGTATTGTTCAACTTAGGAATACTGCAAGTTTCATCAAAATCGGTTCATTAGTTTTTGAGATAGAGAAATTTTTGCTTACTTGGATTGTAGATTTTCAAAGACGATTGTATGTTTGTCCGCAATTATCTCGCGTTTGACTGAACCGATTTTGATGTGGTTTTCAAAAATTGATTGTTACATTCTGGAGAAGGTTTTAATGTATATCACTAATTGATATCCCGTGACGTTGCCTGCATGGATCCGTTTTTCCAATCCAAGTAAGCGAAATACTTCAACTTCATGGATTTGGAAAGTTGATACTAAAAAGCGAGAAATAAAAAACGTTTATACAAAAAAAAAACCGCCTTCAAAAACTAAAAAGAGAAAAATAACTTTAGCTTTGGAAGTCAGTGGCAATTCAAAACAACAAATAGAACCTATTTGTAAAAAAGTTTTTTTATTGCCAATAAAACATTTATACAATAACTTATTTATGCAAGAAAAGAAAAAAAGACAGGCGAGCTGACATGTATCTCAAAGAAGTAATGATCTTTGGAATAATCAACTAAAATTGTTAAAGACAGATACATACAGATATATTATACATATAAAATGTATACCGGAAAACAAAAAAAAAAGATAAGTGTAAAGGATAGGTTTAAAATATATGTATAACTTTATGGTATAGTATAGTGTGAAGTTCAAAACAGAGCGGCAATCAGCATTCAGCACATTAAAATGACGTCTTAACGTTAAGCTTACCTCGTCGATCTACACACCACACACATCTTTGACGGGGTGCTCTATGCGCATCGACCCCCATTTTTTCAATGTGCTGAATGAAATGCTGCGTGTTACACGACCTAGACGAAAATGTGAACGTCTAGCAAAGGCGGTTGCCACGGATGGAGGCACTGGGACATGCGGCAAATAGTGGTTGATTAGATCTTTCACCAACATGAGGCAAGACTAAAGCCAGGTAAGTTTGCCCCATTGACTTCACCAGAAGTATTCGGCTGTTCTGAATATTAATATTCAGAAACAGTTTTAATAATTTCTTGTTCCGTTTAATGCACTGCTTTCGCTCTACTAGGTAGGGCTCCGCATTTTGTCCAAGCGATTAACTCCACCCATACCTCGGTTGTAATCAGTTATAAGTGTGGGTTTATAGACTGATATTCTGCCAGGCTTAGAAGCCATTTTAGTTTGAGCCATGTCGTGGTACGTAGATATAAGGTTCAATCGCTTACGGTCTTGGTAAGCCATCACCATGACATCGCCAGATTGACGACCCATGTATTCGACCTGCACTGGCTGGACTTTCTGAATCGAGGCTGGAAAGATTTTGCGACGTGCACGTAGTGTGCCGACGCAATCCCTTTTTCTCCTTTTTAGAAACTTTGCTAGTGCAGATGAATTGAACCAGTTATCCATGTACAAAACATGTCCAAGGTCTCAAAGCGGTTAAATTAGTTGGGTACTCGAAGGCATGGTGGAGGTGATCGTTCTTTTACAGAGATAAATAAAAAAAATCCAAAGGTAACCTGGGCCAGATTCACACAGGTTAAAAGTCTTAATACCATATCGTGCAGCTTTAGTTTTGATTTACTGTTTTATTGACCGAGGTCATTTCCAATTCTATGAAATTCTCAGTAGCAGCTCGGAGTTTGGGTTTTCCCTATTTCATGGGACCTAAATATACCGGCGAACTGTGGGTGTACATTGGTACACCTCTGCCTAACCCTTCGGGGAATACAGGCGTGATGGTATATATTTTTTTTTAGGTCATTTTCAAAGAATAAAGGATTCATAAATACAGATGTTCTGACTCGGAGTATAATACTTCTGAAATTTTGAATGTAGGCGATCAAAAATGGGCGGCATAGGGTATAATACAGAACCCCTGGCAAGGTGTAGGGCTCGGTTTAATAACCAATAGCTTTCTTCTTTGAAAAGGTGTCTGAACGCATCTGTCTTCAACAATGGCAATTTTCTAAAACAGGATTTTACTGAAGATATTTTGATGATGCCAATCATCATCCAAAATGCGAACAACACCAAAATTTCATGCACATTCGTATCATATCACAACCTAGCAAACCTGGCACTTTCACTCTTTATTTCATTATTATACTTTTTGGTTTCTTCGACAATGGGAATTAAGATGCCGTTATCCCAAAAGGCTCTGAAAATTTTCTAACCCTTATGATAAGGGTCAGAAAATTTTCGAGAAGGCCCAACGGTATCCCGGAAAAAGCACTCTTTCTCACCTTGCCACCCATTCATCACTTCCCACTTTTAGCCAGCAAATTTCTTGTTACAAAATTTTGTTGACCAGTGTTATTTTCGGGAGCACACATTAATCGCGTTACATTTCTCTAACGGCCGTAGTAGATACGCGCACTTGCTTCCAACTTTAGACCTCCTACTGTTCCGCGGTATTGTTTCGATAGCATTACTGTCGTTTCTCTTTAGTCGTCGTAAGTATTAGACTTACGAATTATTTTTAATTGGATATAAATAAATTAATAAAATAAAAGTGTCTTTAATTTAAATTAACAGCTTTTTACTAAATGCTTTCATAATTATTTATGAAAATAATAATACTTTAATGTTAAAAATATTAATTTTAAATATTATTCTATTAATTAAATTTAATTATATAGAGTGATACATCGCACTGCTTACAGATGTACCTCGTGCGGCTTTTTTAGCACCACTCACACCGTGCCACTTTAAAAGGACCCGGACCAATAAAATGGTTTCCCTTTAAAATGGGCCGCTTCTTATCTGGCTTAGGGGCCAACGCCATCTTAGTGGTCTCAACGAGGGGCCGGATAATTGCGGGTGGTTGAGACATTTGTATAAGGCCTTCTGCCACCTGCCTCCTAAAGTCTCGTGGATTACAATGCTTATAGCGAGTCTGATATATTATATGGGCGTTCATCAATGTGATGTTCTAATCTGAAGGCGTCGGAACACCTTCTTATACCATACAATATTTCGAATTCGCTCGATGGGAAATGCAGACAGAAGTTGATCCTTCCTATCGACGCCTCCCATCGTAAGATTGTAGTCCAGTACTACTTTAGGCTTGTACTTAAAGAGGCCATACTTTTCTGTGCCCTCAACGACTACATTGTGGTAGGTCTATGTTAGTGACACCACGCTGGAGTCGCGCCACATCACTACACTCAAATCTTGAGTGCAGCTTTGCACCAGCTTGCCCTCCCTCAGCTCGTGTTTTTGAACCGCTTTAATTGCTTTGGGCACAAACTCCCGGTTTACCCAGAGAGTTCCGAAGCAATCAGTGCCCTGCGATCAGTACGTCAGTCTGTCCGTCGGTCTGTCAGTTCGTCTTGCCAGTCCGTCTTCAAAGTCAAATCATTTATTTCAATTAGACCATTAGAAGGCACGTTTGAACGTCAATTATAGAAAAAATATATATATATTGAATCTAATTGCCCATTCCAAAAGGTAGCTTCGTATGGGGAAGAACGGGCAGGAAACTCCATACATAAAAAACGAAAAATCTCCACAAATAGCCAGTGTTGGATTCGCACAGCTCTTAAGGACTTAATGCCAACTCTGGTAGCCTTAGTCGCTATGCGCTGATTCGCACAGCGCATAGCAACAACCGTCCTTACCATTGAAGGAAAGATTCGTCTACAGCTATTTCTTGTCGCGGAAGATAAAACGAACTGAATTTCTTCTGCAAGAAATTTAGCATCGGCCTTATCTTCCGCAACTTTTGCTCGTCGGTCGGTAACGTCGAGTCGGTGGAGTCAGTAAAATGCAAAAGTCTGAAAAAAAAAAAAAAAACTTTGAAATAACACCCCCCCCCCCCCCCCCCCAATAACTTTTCTCTACAGGATTTGGTAGCAAGCCCTGCAGGATTAGTATTGCGAAGAACCTGGCCATCTCTCATAAGGCGTCAAATGTTGGTCAATCTGTCTGCTGAATAACTAAGTTAACAACGCTGTCATCAAAAAATTACAAAAAATCGTCTAATGGGTAGGTCGGCCCGCAATACCCGTAAAAGTTTCCGCTTCCCCCGGAAAAAAGTGCTATGGTGCTCAGCTGTACCCTGTCAAGTTGTCGGTAGGTACCAAGTCTCTGAGTAGTCGGTCAGAATCCTTGTCATTGTTCGTCAGCCATGCTCCCAAGTCTGTCTCCACGTCCTCAAAAGTATGAGCTGGCATCATTTAGTGGAAAAGTGTGTCCGTTCTTCCGTCTGTATGTCTGTCTGTCTGTGCGTCCGTCCGTCTGTTTGTCTACCTCATCCACCTCATTGTCCGAAAAATTATTAATTCATTTAGGTTTCTGATATTATTTGCCATTTATCTGTAGGGTTTCATACTGAGTTTCAATCTGTGGAGAAGTGGTCACATGCCACTGAAGTGGATAAAAGTAGATATAGTAACAAGTAATGTTAGTTTTATTTAGTAGTGCTAGTATGCATGTGTAAATAGTGTTAGAAGTGTTTGTTATGTGCGAGTATGGGAGAATGTGAATGTGAAGAATGTAAGTGGTTTTTAATGTATTAAAAGGTGTATTTAGTGTGTTTGTGCTACGTTTATTTAAAGTGTGTTGACATACTATATAAGTTGTAGATACCAGTTAAGTACTGAGATAAAAAGATTACAAAAAATATTAATACAAACTATAAAGAAAACGAAAACTAGTCACATATTGTTAAAAAGCGGCTGGATTTGAGCTTCATTAGTGATGGTTATAGTTTTAGAGTTTTCGTCCTTTTTAACGTATACGTTTCCATAGGCCGTCCAACAGAAGATAAATGCAGTTGATTTTATAAGATCCCGTGCGAGAAAGTATAATCGTGAGGCCTTAGGTGTCAATTGCTCCGAGACGAATACAGCAGTTTCTTCGTTAACAACAAATCTGAGGTGTTTTGCGCGGAGTTTTTCTCTGTTCTTTTTGTTAAAGTCCTTACATTTCTTCAGTATGTCAGACTTTATCAGAGTTGATGTCAATTCTATTACTATAAGTGCATTGGTAATAAACTGAAAATGTAAATAAAAAAGAATAAAATAATTATTTTTCGTCGCTTGCCTAATTACTCACATACGAGTATTGTGGAAATGATAAAAGCAATTTCTTTTAGTCACTAAGCACAACCTCTGCTTGCATTTGGAACACTGTATGTACGTTTTATTGTTCTTGCAGAACTTGCAACGTCCGTATGTCATATATTCAGGCCAGTGGTTGTAGCCATCATAACGCACAGAAACTGGGAGCCTCGGTGCACTTGGGTTTTGGTACAGGACTAGGTGGTTCCGTCTCAATTGATCTTCCCTTTTGCCTCAATTCGACTGCCAACCCCTGTCTGATCTTTTTCAGGCATATGTTTTTCAGGCTTTTTGTGTTGCACTTTCTCCTGTAGAGTAGCCAAGCATTATTAACCGCCATAAATATCTAACATTTGGCCAAAGATGTTCAGGTAGCAACGACGGCTCTTAAAAGATGTTCTGTAGAGAGCTATCAACATGCCGCACAGGTCAACTCCTCCCATATGTTGGTTGTAGTGTCGAACTAACTGCGGACACGCGACACCGATTTCCTTTTTATGTTCTTTGCTCCATCTCTTGATTTCTTGAACTGGGTAAGCATCTGCATATGAGCAGTTTGTTTTGCCCACGGAGTAAGGAAAGAAGCGGAGATGGCGCAAGGTAAAATCTCTTACAAAAGAAGCGTCGCCTAAATACGGGGGATAGGGGGACGAGGTACGGCGATGGCCACACTCCACGCTGAAAAACCCGCCCATTTTTTATAAATCCATCTAGCGGTGAAAGGAATAACAACAGTGTAACTAACCTAACTATTTTTCATTTAGTTCATCTACTGGCCACTATGGCGTTACAAAGCATGACACTTTTTTCCAGAAAATTCTATGTGTATTAGTATGGCGGGACCACATTATTTACCCAACTGCGGGCGAAGCCCAAAAGGTGGGTAGTGTGGTTTTTTTTTATAGTGTCATGTGGTACCTACCTCGGTATGTAGGGTAGGTGGGTAGCGTGTGCTGATAGATAGGGTAGGTAATAAAATCAAAAAGTTGTTAAAATCATCAATATTTATTGGACAATGCTTATTATTGGCCACTAAATAACACAGTTTTATTTAAATGCTGCCGTTTAGACAATACAATATTTTCGAGCTTACTGTAATAATTAAGTCTCGTATTACAATAATTTTGGCTTATAGCTTTGGTTAATAACGTGACGTGGTTGAAAATTGGATCTTGATCATGCGCATGTGCATTTAATGATATGAAAAAATCTTCTCCTATTAGACTCTTAAGAGTAGCATGAACAATGTTACGCGGTTTAAAGTTACAAACATTTAAACTTTCTTTTTTCATTCTCCTTATGATTAATTCTGTGCGTAAGCAAATTTTGACAACATCATCAGATGGGGAAAAAAGATGGCCGCGGCTTTTCAGGGAAATAAATCTATGTCCTGTCTTTATTTGTAAAGAGTGAAGGGCGAGAACACATTCTTCGCATTTTATTTTTTTCTGCAGCACTCGTACTATGTAACCCGCTATATATGAGACAATTTGATGAGTGTCAGAATATTCGCTCTCCAAAATCCTACTACTTTCCACCATAGCGTCATGAATAAAATTGTCATCATCAGTATCTAGAGTCTCGTCTGATATTCTGAACCATTCGCTGGTGTTGTTGATCAGATCAACAGCGCTAAGACGCGAAGAACAAGACAGGATTCCTATGTGCTCAAGGGGAATGCAATTTCCTCTAAAGGAATCCTTTAACTCCGTATTGATAAGAGTTTTTTTTGTACGCCGCCTGGAACTGTCGCGCCGTTGGGTTATTATTTGTCCTTCCATGTGCTCTAATATTGCCAAAGAATAATTCAAGGTGATCCTGGCTAAACTTATACAAAGGCAAATAAATAAGTTCTTTTTTTTCTTCAATTAAACTTTTGTATAACCCTATTGCGCTGTTTATACAAACAATGATGCCAATGAAACCAGTTTTTCTTCTTGACTGTACAATTTTTTGGGAACATGTTGCTAAATGCAAGATGTAATTTTTTGAAAATATTAAAAATGATAAAGTTTTGGAAAAATTGCCTTCAAATAGTGCTTTTTTGGTTCCGTATTGTTTTATATTTTTTGAATTTAATATGTCAAATAAGTCGTTGATTAGTTTAAAAAAAAAATTGTAGCAAAAGCATCTTTATAATAATAATGCCTTTCTTGGCAAGATTCTAAGGCTTTGGCAACACTTGTGCTAAAAAGTTGACTTGCCAATTTAACTTTCATCTTTTCTCGGTGAAAGTTAATATGTCTATCCGTTAGTTTGTTTCCCAAATTTAGAGTTTCCTTTTTCTGTAACTTATTTAATTCGACTAAATATCTCCATTCTATCGCATTGCCTTGATAATCATATAATATTTTATTAAATTCAAAAGCATTCCGTATCGACTTCACCATGTGACAAGCATCCAAAAACACATAAACTAATTCGTCAGAACATGGATGCTTAAAAGACGTTTTAATATGGCCAATGTCCAAAGAACAGCCGAGAATTTTTGCCATGCTTACATTCGATGGACATCCATCCATAGTTAGTCCTACTACTTTTACTCCGGTATCATGAGCGTTAATTAAGCATTGCTGGACTAGAGAAGCACGTTGTTCACCTGAAACATTAAAACTTCTGTTTTTTCTTCTTCTGAGGTATCGGCTTGGGGTGCATATTTGATACATATGTTATGCACATGTAATTTTAATCGATGTTTTGAACATTTACATTTTAAAAGCAGATATTTTAATTTTCGCAATTCAGATATGTACCCATCGTTTTGAGCTCATATACGGTAATCGCTCCTCAGTTTAAAATGAAAGTAATCAGTCAGTCATATCAAGTTTAAAAAAATACCTGTCACACTATCAATGAAAAAGAATCCTACGGGTAATTTCCAAGAATCATTTACGCCAACCAGCATTAAAACAAGGGCCTGAGTGGCTTTATTTTGAGTGTCTGTATCTAAAGAAGCGCCAGTGTCAACATATCCATAGTATTTAGATCCATCCCACTCTACGTGTCGTTTAATCGCCATTTCATCTAATACTAAATTGCAAATGAGGGGATGTTCCAATTGTTCTGTTTTCTGTTTTAATACTTTAAATGACTCTTCTGTAAATCCTGGTTTACCATTCACCGTTTGATACCATTTTGCTATAGTTCGCTGGTGTGGTAAACATGTATCAAAAGTACGCCTCACGTAATCATACGCCTTGGGCGAATAGAAATTTAATGTTAACGCAAAAGTGCGCAAATTTACGGAGTATTTTTTTTTTACTGTCTTGCCAAGTGTTTTTTTATTTATTTGGCGTTGCACAAGCTCTCTTGCTTTTATGTCAATGCTTTTAAGAAGATCAGCATCAGAGGACAATATCATATTTTTTTGCTGGAGATCATTTAAAAGGCTTTGGACTGATGCTATCTGAAAAAGACATATATATGTATTTGCTAAAAATGTTATACTGTCTAAATACTTTATTCACATTGGTAAGCAATGTCTCTGGTAAGTCCCAAGTTAATAGTAAGATTGCCTTTGGAAAATCGGGATTTGGTTCTAAAATACATTACTTTATAATTATACTGTAGGTTTACTTGCAATAATTTAAACAAAAATTCAGATTCTAAAATAAATGGTCAGTATTGAGGCCTACTCGTAGACTAGCATTTATTTACCGACATGTTAACTACAAAAAAACCTAACCTTTTTTTTTAATCGTCTATTTTTTGCTTGCAGTTGCTTAATTTTTTTATTTTTTCTGAGGTTTTCAATTTTTAACCTATACATTTCCCGTTTCAACGCCTTTTTTCTTGGTGAATCATTTAATTTTAAAAACGGTTCCAAATCCTTTTCTATATTTGAAGCAAGATTAGCTAGAGGAAGTAAAAGATCTGCTTCAGATTCCTGTAAACATACTTATGTAAGTTAAATCATTATCTTAGATTACTGCTTTGCAATATATGTGTATAGAGATAATTAATATCATTGCGTGTTCTTGTTCAAGGTTACACTATTAGTAATTCTATATTCTTACCTGTACTTCACTAATATTTGGCGTGGTATTTGAAGTTCCTTCAAACACATTTGCTTCAGATTTCTGTAAAAATAAATAAAAATGAACTTTACCTTTTTCTGGTAGGCTCGCGGGGTTGATCACAGCCTCACCTGCTGTTTTATATAAAGTTATAATTTTATTTTAAATATTTATCATTACCTGATTAGGTATAAACAATTTAGGTAACGCTCCTTGATGCAATTTCTTATAACCTTTTTTTGCTATAAAGAAATCATTTTCATCGAAATGAACTGAACAGATTTTTGAATACTTTGTTGGTGTCCAGTTAGGTTTATTTATAATATGTATCCATGCATTTCTAAAATCTGTATTAACAGGGAATCTAAAATGATAACAAATATAAATTAAAAAATAAAACAAATAAATTACATACATACATATAAGAATTTGATAAAATAGGGTCCTGTCCTGCTGGCATGATGCACATATATTTATTTGTCAGTTTGAAGCGACTACTTACCGACAGATGGTGCATTTTTGTTATTTTAAATTCTTCTTGTTTCATATATCAAGGTATGTTATTTATCTTTGAAATAACTCATAGCGTGCAAAATTAACTTAAACAAATTATTTGAACCGAAAATTGGTCACAATAATATGAATTGATAATGATAAAACACATAATAGACAGGAAGTGGTTAGTTAAATCTATTCGACAACAGATGTCTCTAGCTACAATCTCGCGACAAAACGAGAAAACGTGTTTTAAAATGAAAATATTAATTTTAGGGACTTACACGTGGAATGTTATGCCATCAATTTGTTTCAGTTGTGATCCTGAACAATTTTTGCATCCAACGCACTTCATTGTTAAAACAATTTAACAATTAAAAACTATTGACGTGCAGCAGACCCGAACGCTATGACGATTCATTCGAAACTAAGATTTTTAGCCCCGCCCACTGTGACGTCATGGCCTATATGAAGGCGACAGGCCTATTTGCCTTGGACCACCTCCGCTTCTTTCCTTACTCCGTGGTTTTGCCGTATGGTTCCGAGGCTGAAAATCGGTTCTCTATTGTGTCACC
This sequence comes from Caradrina clavipalpis, assembly GCA_932526535.1. Taxonomy (NCBI): domain Eukaryota; kingdom Metazoa; phylum Arthropoda; class Insecta; order Lepidoptera; family Noctuidae; genus Caradrina; species Caradrina clavipalpis. The sequence goes on from OW052087.1 coordinate 3,247,006, forward strand.
TAACTGTTTTTGTCCTAATCATTATTTGTCCGAATGATCACTTACCTGAACTTAATATCACATAAAATCACATGCCATAAAATTGAAATCCCTAAATATACTATATTCTAAATCCGTTTGTCATAAATATTACAATTAATAATATTCAAAAGATATAAAACCGTTTTTAATAAAAGTTATAAATCCTAAAGGTGATGGCTAAATGACTGCCCCAGGGGCAGTCAGCACTTGGAATGTATAAGAATCTTACATAACCTCATGATATTTAAAAAATCATTCATAAATTATGTAGTGTTTAATACTTTCCTAGCACTTTCGTGAACTATTAAACATAATAAAGTATCTCAATTGCTTTTTAAGCTATTTTTGTTTGACAGACCATGTTTGACATTTCTCCACATTTGAAAAAGAATAAACAAACCGTTGCTAGGCAACTGATTTTTTGGCAGTTAGAGGCAGTTGTAAACAACCTTTTCCAGTCATGTGTTATTTCCATATACCTACATTATATTAAACCTAACATAGCTAGAACGTGCTCTAAATGCGAGTTTGTTTGGTTGTTACTTTATCAGGTTATGTTATGAAGGAAAAGCCGTCGGAACCGTATAACTCGACCTAATTATATAGCCTCGTTTCGTTAGGAAAAGAAAAGAAAAAATCTTGCTTTTTTTTAAACTATAACACACAGAATGGGACAACTCACACACGGCTATCTGATCCCAAGCTAAGCAGAGCTTGTGTTATGGTAACCAGACAACTGATATACATACTTATATAATTTATAAATATATACATAGGTATTATAGATAAATCACATCCAGACACAGAACAAACAATCATGCTCATCACACAAAGTTTGTCCTGGGTGGGAATCGAACCCACGACCTCCGGCTTAGCAGTCAGGGCCACTAACCACTAGACCAACAGGCCCGTCAAGTTATATTGCAAGTAAAAAAAATAAAAAGCATTTTTGTATGTTGACTTGATGAAACAAAACGTGGGTCTTCCATACTTAATAGCATTATAATAACACACATAACACGCGATTGATTTAAAAAGTAAATTAACATGAAGTATGCTGTATTATAACTTATATCGATTTTAATTGAGAAGAAAATCTTCATTAGCAAATATGTTTTGGATACCTGAATTTTGTGATGAAAAACTTTTTCATCACAACCATTCGCTTATAAATATACAACCTCATTTTCGTTTTAATTTTATTCTTTTTCGAAAATGTTAAAGTGTCATTTGGAGAAAATTATATACTGTCACACACAGCTTCTTTCCTTTTTAGGCAATATTATTTTACTATTTATTATTATTCCCTAAAAGTAACTGAAACTTGTTTTACATGAAATACTAATATTTAGCCATTCAGCATTACATTGTGCTAGGTACCATATTTATATATTACTATGGGGCAGTGGGGCAGTGGTCGATACTTCCATTTAGCCATCTCCTTTATAATAATATTCTTTGAACATTTTTTTTTATTTGAGTTTGATTTTTATCAGGTTTTTGTAAGCAAGCATGCAGAATGCAAGCAAACATGCAGCATGCAAGCAAGCATGCAGCATGCAAGCAAGCATGCAGCATACAAGCAAGCACGCAGCATGCAAGCAAGCACGCAGCATACAAGCAAGCACGCAGCATGCAAGCAAGCAAGCAGCATGCAGCATGCAAGCAAGCATGCAGCATGCAAGCAAGCATGCAGCATACAAGCAAGCACGCAGCATGCAAGCAAGCACGCAGCATACAAGCAAGCACGCAGCATGCAAGCAAGCAAGCAGCATGCAACATGCAGCAAGCATGGTTTCTGCCACGGCTCCGGCGCTGCGGGGCTCCGGTGGTCCCATGCGAGCTTATCGTCGCAGATGATTTCACGCTCACCACCGCGGCTTCGGCTTGCTGGCCGGCCACGCCGGCCAGCCTCAGCCGCGGCGGCGAGTGTCAAAACCACCTGCTCCTCAGCTCGCGGGCCGCCTTGCCCCTCCGCGCCTACGCGATTTTAAATTACACTCTAGGGGTAGGGCAGACAAGACTACGTGAAGTCGGTTTTGCAGCGATTCGTTTCTGTCACTAAAACCTAATTCTTAGCAAATGTTTTAGGACTAAAAAAAATATTATAAACATTCAGAAATATTGAACATTCGGAATAATACACATTATTTAACGCAATACTTAGGACATATGACTTTAGGTCATGTAAAATTAGGAGTTATAGGTGTTGGTGCTTTTATTTCAATACACAAATGTTCACAGGTACATAATAATAGTCACTTTAATATTATCGTAGGGGTGGTTGCTTCTACACAAACAAAATAAACCGCGGTGTCGCGCGGACCGACCGGATAACATGTAGTTCCGGTAAACAAACTCTCAACGTACTAAACCGGCGCGTGCGGGCGGGGTGGATTATCCACGTTGCCAGCGCGCGCGGCGATCCGAGTCGAGCGGCGACACGGCGGTGGGGTCGGCGGGAGGCGAGGGATAGCGTGAGCTGGCAGCGCCGCCTTATTTTCGCGCGCTATATCCTCCCCCTCCAAGTCACAAGGACGACCCGGCAGTGACTTGGCTGGTCGGCCACGCCTACGTTGGTGAACTACCACTGGTGTTGACCCTATATAAGGTGTCAGAGCGCTGGCATGGTATCTCCCCTTTACAACCCCGCTGCTATCAACAACTGAAAACGATGTAGGACTGATGACCTGAGAGACACGATACGGACCTTCCCGTCTTGGTACAAACTTGCTGGTAAAACCCTTGGCTGCATTACTTGCCAGGTGGGTCTCCACGAGGACCAGATCCCCCTCCTTATAAGGAGGAACGTCCCTACGACGTTGATCACCCGTCGACTTCCTAGCGTCTTGCTGTTCCTCTACTCTGAGCTTCACGTCATAGAGGACGCGTGCAAACTCTTTCAAATACGGGGTGAATTGGGGCACGAAGTTCTGCTGGGAGACAATAGCTCGAAGATCCGTTTGTACGGTCAGAGGCGAACGTAGTTCTCGAGCAAAGGTTAGAAACGCTGCGGTTTGACCCGTGCCCTGATTGTAAGCGCTGTTCAGGGCGAATCGTACCATCGGCAAAGCGAACGGCCATCGGCGATGCTCGGGTCCAACTAGAATGGCAAGATGTTTTTTTAATTCACGGTTTTTGCGTTCCGCAGGATTAGCCTCGGGATGGTATACTGGTATCAATGACTGATGAATTCCAAGCACGAACATAGCCTTTTGCATTACGGCCGAAACGAACTGGCTCCCGTTATCAGAGATAACGCGACGAGGCAAGCCGTACCGCAAAAAAACTTCTTCGATCAGTACTTTTGCACACGACTCTGCAGTCGCATCAGAAAGTGCAAATAGTTCGATCCATCGGCTGGAGGTATCCTCGACTAAGAGAATCCACTTTTCCCCCTTATCTCCTTTGGGTAATGGTCCAAATAGGTCCATCGCGAGAACTTCGAATCTTTGCTGATGTATTGGGGTTTGAAGCAAACCAGCAGGCTTTAAATTAGTGGCTTTATACTTCTGACATAGATCACAAGTCTTTAGGTATTGTGCCACATAAGTTTTCATATTTTTAAAGTAATATTTTTCTTTAATCTTCCTCAAGGTCCGCTCTAGACCTAAGTGTCCGGCAGTAGGCGCGTCATGAAACTCTTTAAGGAGTTCTGCCTTTAAACTCTCCGGGACTACTAATTGAGGTTCTTCGGAATCTCCATCCGGATCACAGCGGTACAAAATACCTTGAGAAAGGTAATATCCTCTATCAGTCCAGCGCATAGCTGCTTCTGGATTGTTAGTATCTTCAAAATCGGATATAATTTTGCTAACGTCCAAGTCGTTTAGTTGGGAATGGCGAAGGTCTTCAGGTGACCTTTGAGGTAGGTCAACTACGACCGGACAAATAGTGCAAGGACTTACCTTGTGTTCTTTAGATTCGGTAGTAACTGGGCGGCTGAGGGTATCCGCGACTACGTTGACCTTTCCCGGCGTATATTCTATAGTCAAGTTGTATGACTGAATTTTCAGGGCCCAACGGGCTAACCGGCCACTAGGAGTTTTTAGTGTCAGGAGCCATTTCAATGGCTGATGATCAGTGGACACCCGAACCTGCGCTCCTTCGATGTACCCTCGGAATTTGTCTAAAGCCCAAACCACCGCCAGAGCTTCCCGCTCCGTGGTGTGGTAATTACGCTCGGCAGGTGCTAATAACCTGCTAGCGTACCCTATTGGCCGCTCTTCCTTCTGAGTCGCGCCTTGAAGCAGCACCGCTCCAAGGGCATAAGCGCTGGCGTCCGTGCGCAAAACAAAGGGCTCCTTGAAGTCTGGTTGGCGGAGAATGGGGCTAGTTGTGAGCCGCAACTTCAGCTCTTCAAAGGCTCCTTGCTCCCTCTCCCCCCATTGCCAACGACGGTCTTTCTTTGTCAGGTCGGTCAGAGGACGCGCAACCTCCGAAAACTGTGAAATAAATTTCCTGAACTAAGAACAGGTTTGAAGGAACGTCTTAAGTTCCTTTAAATTTGTCGGCGGGGTCATATTTAATACCGCTTTGACCTTCATAGGATCGGGTTCAATACCCCGAGAAGAAACAACGTGTCCCAAGTAGGTAACTTTATCTCTAGCGAAGACACACTTATCTCGATTAGCCCTCAGGTTAAACAAGCGAAGCCGGTCGAAAACCAGCTGAAGATCCTTCAGGTGCTGATCTATATTTGGGGATATTAACAGAAGATCATCGAGATATGCTAGGACGCAGACGTCTTTGAGGCCAGATCTCATTCGATCCATGAGGCGCTGGAAAGTGGCAGGGGCATTCTTTAGACCGAACGGCATACGACGGAACTGGAAAGTTCCAAAGGGGGTCGTGAACGCAGTTTTGTGCCGATCCTCTGGAGCTACAATCGTCTGCCAATAACCTGCTCTTAAATCAATCGTAGACATAACACAATTAGGTTTAGTGCTCTGCAGCAGCTCGTCGATCACCGGTAGTGGATATTTATCATTCCGAGTTACGCTATTAAGTTTTCGGTAATCAACACAGAACCTAATGTCCCCGTTTTTCTTTGGTATCAACACAACAGGCGACGCCCACTCCGACTCAGCATCTTCAATTATATCATCCTCAAGCATCTTCTCTATCTCTCTTTTAATTATTTCCTTTTTAGCAGAAGAAACCCTATAAGGTGGACTTGCTATTGGCGCAGCATCTCCAGTATCTATGCGATGAACAGCAAACTGGGTAGGTCCTCCCCCTGGAGCGAATATGTCCCGGTGGACATTCAAAAGGTCAGACAATCTCTCTCGTTCGTCTGAAACGAGGTAAGATCCCTCGTCCTCACGAAGACCCACGGACGAGCAAGCGAGAGGCTTCAATGACCTAGATTCGAAAATAATCGGCAGGGGCGCCCTATCATGCCTCACAGACCATGTACCATGGTCAAAATCCAACACCATGCCAACGTCCTGAATAAAATTCATACCTAATAAACTTTCAGTTGCTCCCGGCAACATAATAAAATTAACAACTAACGCCATCCCTCGCACTGTTACACTAACGTGCGCTATTTCGACATTTTGCGCACAAGTACGACCATCCGCATATTTTAATTCAGTAAATACATTATCAAACGTCTGACCATTATTTACTAAATGAGATCTCAAAGATACGCTACCAATACAATGTTTAGCTCCTGTATCTAACAATAAACTACCTACTACACCATAAATCGCTACACTAATTACGGGACGCACACGCGAATCGATTTTATCGTCACTCGCGGACACTGATTGAAACACGGACGCGGACGACACTACACTATTCTTTTCTTTACACGTGGGACAATTGGAGCGAATTACCCCGGGCGCCCCGCACCCGAAGCACGTGACCGCAGGCGCAAGCGGCTCTCCCTCCTTTGCCTTGTCTTTGTCCTTGGTCGTCTTCTGTTTGGTAAGTCGCTGACAGGCCTCCTTTAAGTGGCCGTACTGTTTACAGTAATTACAATGGGGCCGGGACTTATTAGAAGCAGGCACTGCCGGCGACTGTGGAGTCGGCACAGCAGACGACGTAGACGGTTTATTATCAGCTGTGGCCCGTGGACGGCCCTCGTCCAAAATCTCCTCGACGCGGCGAGCTTGTGAAAGAAGTTCCGCGAAGGTACAAAAAGAGGAGCGCGGAATCTTCTCACGGATCTGTCGGTGCAACAACCCATATGCCATGTCTAGCTGAACCACCTCAGTAAGAGAGAAAGGTAGGAGTTGTGCGATTATTGCTCTAATATGACATATAAACAAATCAGTCGCTTCGTTTACTTTTTGTTCACGTTCGAATATTTTTCTATATATTTTATGCGGCGGTAATCGTGGCCCAAACGTCTGTTTTAGTGACTCTACGGCGGCTTGCCAGGACAAGGTAGTATCCTTCACACCTTGCCACCACGTGGCTGCAAGTCCCGTCAATAACATAGGAAGTCCACGAAGCGCATTATTATCGTCGACTCGGACACATTCCTTGTACGTTTCTATAGCGTCAATAAAAGCTAACACGTTGCTCGACTTATCCCCGTCAAAACGCGCCGTACACTTGGCAAAGTGGCCAGCGGAAAATGGTAAAGATGTACTCACAGGATCGCTGCGACTTAACCTGTCTATCAGCAACAGTAGCTGGTCGGTCGACATCGTAACCGAAGTCGGTACAGCAGCAGGCTGCGGATCCACCATAGCCGCCTCCGCGGCTTCGGCGTCGGCGCCGCGTGGAACTGAATCCGGCGCGGGCGCGTGGGGCGGCGCCACGCCGCTGGGCGGAGCGCCGGCAGACGCTGGGCTCGCAGCACGCGATCTTGTTAGCACCATCGCAAACGCGTATTTATTTCACTATAAAATCGTCTGAATTTATTTCACTACGTAAGTAAGTATATAAATGTCCGAAACACACATACATATAGGTCCACTCAGTAACCTAGGTTCAGGTATTTCGATCCTGGAACGAAACCTAGTTACTTACAACGCGTATTTATTTCACTATAAAATCGTCTGAATTTATTTCACTACGTAAGTAAGTATATAAATGTCCGAAACACACATACATATAGGTCCACTCAGTAACCTAGGTTCAGGTATTTCGATCCTGGAACGAAACCTAGTTACTTACAACGCGTATTTATTTCACTTTTCATTGTCCGAGACACATACACATAGGTCCCACTCAGTAACCTAGGTTCAGGTATTTAATCCTAGAACGAAACCTAGTTACTTACAACGCGTATTTATTTCACTATTTACGCGCGAAACCTACGCAATGTGCATAGCAACAGCGAACTTCAACCCCGTGACACGAGGCGAGTGACGATTGTACTTCACGAACCTACAAGTACTTCTATAAACTTTATGTTCTGCACCACGTTGGGCTGCCAGTTATAGGTGTTGGTGCTTTTATTTCAATACACAAATGTTCACAGGTACATAATAATAGTCACTTTAATATTATCGTAGGGGTGGTTGCTTCTACACAAACAAAATAAACCGCGGTGTCGCGCGGACCGACCGGATAACATGTAGTTCCGGTAAACAAACTCTCAACGTACTAAACCGGCGCGTGCGGGCGGGGTGGATTATCCACGTTGCCAGCGCGCGCGGCGATCCGAGTCGAGCGGCGACACGGCGGTGGGGTCGGCGGGAGGCGAGGGATAGCGTGAGCTGGCAGCGCCGCCTTATTTTCGCGCGCTATAGAGTTGTCATAATACTTTTAGAACTAAAGATAATTATGTTACACAAAATTTCGGGATTTTTAACATTATGGTTACTGAGGTTTATATCAAACGTGTTATAGATAATGATTTTCGGACAAACAATTTTAGGAGATGTAAGGGACTCCCCTGAAAATCCCCCAGTGTTCACGTAGATACCAGATCAAGTCAAGTGTTGTGAAATAATTATCAAAATAAACAGCACATCCTGGCGTCCGAATTGTCTTGCAAAGGGCTAATACCAATTTAGCACCGAGTGTCATCTGCTCTTCCTCCAGTAGGTAGGTCTTTTGACCGTAGTTATATTCAAAATAGTTAGAATAACTAGGTATTATATACGTAATCATAGGGTTACGTATTTAATACCTAGTTATTCTTACATCGCGTCGGGTGGCGTGCTTCAAACATTTTTATACCTTTGATCATACCGCTCGCCGCCCGCACGGCCGCCTGTTGCAAAATGTATCCCTTTTAATGTATGCTCTTCTTGTGGTGCAATAAAGAATATTAATTGATTGAAGGTACGAGATTCAAGTCGCTCAGGGGCTGCAGCTGAAGAAATGTATAAACCCATCTGGTTTGCTTATGCATATATGAATTATTTCCTCGGTGAAGGGTTGACAGTAAGAAAAACTACTGAAACATTAAATCAAGTAAGTTTATTTATTTATTAGTTTTATAGTATGTAGTTACATTAAGATCTACACAGAAGATATCGATATGTGGAAGTTCGAAACCTATACAGGGTGGAAATTTATTATGCTACCTGGAGGGAAAGTACTCTAAATATTTGAGTTAGCAAATTTTACTGAAAGGAAACATTCCTTTATTTTTAAAAAGAAACAAAACTGCATTTAAATAATTTTGAAAATATTTTTGCCACACCCGGGAATCGAACCGACTAAAATTCGAAAAAATTGCATCCTGTACTTTTATGGCACTAATCCATAGGGTCAATCATAAGGATCAAATCCCTGCAAACATGGTAAATATAAAATAAAATAAAAACATGCAATTTTATTGTAAATTTATTTTATTCGGACGAAACAAACGAGTAAAATAGTTTCTGGAAATGAGCTTCATTTCTTGGATGCATGAATTTATTCCTTTAAAAAAATCATTTTAAGTAACTTTTGGTAGCGTAGTAAAATTTTCAATATTTACCACAACACCCTTCTAAAAGTTATTCAAAATGAATTCCTTCAAATAATGAATGTGTGCATCGAAGAAAGTGAAGCTCATTTCCAGCATGCAATTAGTTACTGTACTCGTTTTTTTTCGTCCGAATAAAATAAGTTTAGATTGAAATTTCATGGTTTTTGTTAAATTTAGTTTACCAGGTTTGTAGAGATTTGATCCTTGCGATTGGCCCTATCGATAAGTGCCATAAAAGTACAGGATGCTATTTTATCCGATTTTAGTCTGTTCGATTCCCGGGTGTGGCAAGCATATTTTCAAAATTATTTAAATGCAGTTTTGTTTCTTTTTAAAAATAAAGGAATGTTTCCTTTTAGTAAAATTTGCTAACTCAAGTATTTAGAGTACTTTCCTTCCAGGTAGCATAATAAATTTCCATCCTGTATATACCTATATTGGGAGTAAAATATTTAGTGAACACTTCTCTTATTTCAATTGCAGTCAAACTTGGTCTACGCGGTTTCTGAGGCAAATCGCGTATAGCATATGTATCTTGAATTTCCGATCTCCTATTCTATTCTATTCTATTCTATAAACGTCAATCGTCCCTGGTGGTGTGTAAATTGGGCGAAATGTGTCACTTTCCTTAAAAAATTGTGTAGTAGTACACAAGTCATCGTAATGAGACATACTTTATCCGGGCATACTCAATGGTTTTCTAAAGACTCTAAATTTTGAAGCCAATATGCCAAAAGTGTTTTCTACCACCACTTGTGCACTGGATAATTTTCTATTAAATTCACGTTTTGGAGTGCCTAAATCATGATTTCCCGAAAAGGTTTCATTAGCGATGTGCTGAGTGAAAAGGCACCATCACCCAAAAATACGTAAGGCACGGGTTTATTAGATCCCGGAAGTGGACACGGAGGTGGTAGAAATAAGGAATTGGATGTAATCCTTCGCCATAGTTCACAGTTTTTAAATATTCCACCGTCACTTATTTTACCGTGACCGCCTATATTGACATAAACGAATTTGTAGTTGCTGCTTACTAATGACATAAGAACGATACTAACATTTTTCTTATAGTTGTAGTAGGTTGATCCTGAGTGAAAGGGTGACTATAATGATATATTTTCCATCTAATGATCCAACACACCGAGGAAATTTATTGCTGAATCCATTTTCAATTTCCAACCATTCTTCAACACTGTCTGGAATCTGAAAACAAAAATATATTTTTGTTAACACATTTTTAATTTTTATGAGAGCAACGTTCATGATTCCCGAGAAAACAACCAGGAAAACGTCGACCCTGCGCCACCGAGTGATGAAAATCCTACAACAACAAAACGGCGCCGTAAGAATCCGCACGAGCTACAACAAACTGGAAGCTTCATTAAAGAAAGCCTCGCTAACCTGAACCAAGCATTATGCAAGAATAATCCCCAGGATAAAGAAGATGATTGCGATCGTTGTGGAATTTTTTTAGCAAATAAGCTAAGACAGTTGTCAGAAGACGAAGTATTAATTTGTATGCACCAAATTGATGGCTTGTTTATACAACGGAGAAGTAGTCTAAATCAGAATCGTCTTTCATCACCGTTATTTGTTTCGTCTCCTTCACCTTCTCCCAATATCTTGCAATCTCATCAACAAAATACGAGTAGGCCTGGGTCTTCTTTTACTTCCTATTCTGAACCTATATTTTTACATAATGAGCCAAACCATGGTTCCAAAATGGGTCAATCTGAAGCAAAATTTATGAACACAACTAACATCATGCAATATTGCCGTTATTAAACATCTACCTGAGCAATCCAATACAAACACAACTAGAATCAGAATTTTGTCTAATGAAATTGTTGCGCCGTCTCCCCCTACTCAAACTGAATCCGTTTCCCAATCTGAATACGAGTACAATTTAATTGCCGATGCATATGAGAAAGCTTAATTTTTATTGTAGTGTTTAAGGATGTCAAATATCATAGCTATGTTTGATTCAAGTAAGTACATTAATAAAAAATATAAACTTATTGAATGCGTTTTACTTACCCTGATTTCATTCCTTAGTATATGTACCAGTGCTTTACATACTTAGGTACAGTTTCTGATATAAGCTGTGGAGAAACTTTGAATAAGAAGTGAAGACTCTCATACCTGTCTCTTGAAGTTAGAAACCGTAGTGTAATGGCTAAACGAATTCTTGCTGGTATTGCTGGTCTAAATTGGGTATCTGTTTTGGAAATAATTGGAGAAACCTTTTGAAGCAAATATTCAAAGTCCACTGTTGACATACGAGTAAATTTCTTAAATTTGCCACTGGGTCCCGAATGTAATTCTGATAACTGCTTCTTCATAGAAAGTCTAAAATGAATTTTATATAATTAATAAAGACAGTAATTCTAATCATATATCTACTAAGCAAATTCAAAAATGCACTAGGTACACCAGCAAACATACCTTGATCGGTTAAGATGTGTTTCAGTCATCCACCATCTTCTTTTTTTCCAACGCTTTTTAATAAGTTTCTTGTTTTGGACGTCTCAATAGTTATACCTTCTGTGTAAAAAGTACCGGGAATTGTTCAATAAAACCATAAAATTAGTTTATTTTCCAAAATTTATGTTGTCACCTTCAAAGTATGCTCCTTCGCTTGCAATACAACTACGCCAGCGCTTGACCTAGTCTTCCATACATTTTTTATAAGCTGATTGAGGTATGGTGTTCAACCCTATCAGCGAATTTTTCTTTTTTAGTTTCGATCGGCTCGAATCTCGTCATTCTGGAGACTGTTGACTTGTTTGCATATCGTACTCATAAACCCATGTCTCGTGGCCAGTTACTATGAAAATCATGAAGGTGAAGTCCGTAGAAGCTCGGAAAATCATGTCTTCAGCTTCCGATGCTCTTTTTGGACAAAAATTTTGCTCTTTTGGCATTTATCGTATGGCGACGCGTTTCATGCCCAAAATGTCAGTCAGAATATTATGAACGGATTTAAAAGATACGTTTACCTCTAAAGCTAATTCTCAGAGACTCAAACGACGATTTCCAAGTACCAAAGTCTTGATCAGGTTGATATTTTCATCATTCTCAGCGTTTTGGGTCCACCAGAACGAGGAAAATCAACTACCACTTGTCGGCTCTCTTTAAATACTTCATACTATTCATATGCCCATGTTTTTAAAATACACGAATCACCGTAAGTCTTGTGCATCATTTTTAGTGATTCGGCACAGGAAATCTTTTATTAAAAAAATGCTATCATAGTAAAATCGCAGGACACTTAAATATTGAAATACAAAAATGGCAGCTGTAATTACACTTATTGACTTATAGCACTCAAAGTTCGCGCGATAACTCATAACAGACCTACCAAATTATAGAATAAAAAAATAAGTCGATACGTTTACCGCGCGTTCTGTAATTTATGAATTCCCGGTACTTTTTACACAGAGTAGTATATTACCACGGCAAACAAAGTTATTGCAGCAGCAGCTTCTACGTCCATTTCGCGGCAGGTTTCACGAACGATGGTGAATGTGGATGTACGTTTGCCCAGCACGGCCCCTCAGAATTTGCATTTATGGTGTACACCATTGCAATGTACTCGCCTCTAGCAGTATATGTACCGATTTCTTTTTCAATGTACCTCTATACTTTTGAAGAAATATGCAAAAAAAGGTGGCCGTGCCAGCCAAACGCTTTCAGCACGGCCCCCCATGTAACTTGAATAATACATACCGTATTAACAAATGTCTATAACTCAAGAAATGTACTCTATTAATACGTTATATGTGCCGCAACAGTTATTGTGAATTCATAATAACAAATAATATATAGATGTGGATAAGGGGCCGTGCTGGAAAAAATCATTTTAAGAAATATCTAAAAAAGACAAAACATACTTAGCCAAAAACTATTAAAAAATAATTGAAGTTTAGCAAGTAACATATGTACCGCATTGATTTCTCATACAACTTGTTATATTGTGAAAAATAAATCTATTTTAGTTCATTCAGCACGGCCCTCTATAGTTGCCTATATCTTTTTAAATAAGCCGTGTATGTTTACAAAATTCGACTTCCTGAATAATATATAGGAGTACATTCCTTTCAACTAAATTGCAATTCTGCTGTATCAATACTTTAGAAGATAAATTCAATCTAAAATATACATACATTAAAACTGATGGGGTGACCATGATTCTACATGAAAATAGGATAAAAAATACTGCTTAAATTGAGTAAATCTTTATTAAAATAAACAAATCAACAATATGGTAAACTATATAAACGATAACTAGGTACTTATACATAATAGGTCGATAATCGTACAAGTGTCAAGTTAGTGTCGCTAAGACTACATAGGTAGCTCAAAGTCTTAAAAATCATACATTACAATAAAATCACAGATTCATTACATTTCACAAATTAGTTCGTTTACATGGAATAACAACCTATGTCTCAATAACACTACAGAGCTTAAAAATCTTAAAAAAAGTAGGGAATTCAGAGGGAACTCTGGGCCATTATAAGTGCCATACGCTTAGCCATGATCTGTGGCTATGTTATGATGATTTGGCCTTGAAAATTAACAACAGTACAGTGGAGTCGATATTTTTACACACTCTTACTTACGTTTTAGTGAGTGATATGTGATATTTAATACAACTAAAAATAATAACTTTTACGAATATTCCGCTTTCACGTCGGAGCGGAGCTCAGGGTTTGCTGAATATGATCCTATGAGTGACGGCTCTGGTAATTACAGTGAAACCAGAATATGTTTTTGAGCCATGGTTTTTAAATACATGTATTTTGTAATAATTTAAAGTTAATTTTACACTATTTAAGAATCTGGTAAAGACTAGTTGCTAAAAATATGCATATGAAACTGTGAACTGTTTAATAAGAAGTCAATACTGTTGTAATGTCATCTGTGATTACTTTTAATAAGTTAATTTATGTACTAGTTTTTCTATGATTATTCCATAGGTAACATAATATTAGTAACATAAACGAACAATATTCTAATTGTTATAGTCGTTGAAAAACATCTGTGATTACGTGGATTTAATTAATTGCCTGTGATTATACCAAATAATTAAAGCGATTCATGCATATTAATATTAGTGTAATGTAAGGTTCACTGCGGGTTGTTCGAAAGACTGCGGGTTGTTCGAAAGAGATACCGCGCCCCCGGAACGCAAAGGGCACATGAAGGAACATAGACGGGTTTTAGTCAGTAAAAGTCTGACACTCCCTCCCGCCCCGCCCAGGGCGGGGGAAGTTATTTGATGATTTCCCGTCTATAAAAAAAAAAAAAAAAAAAAAAAAAAAAAAAAAAAAAAAAAAAAAAATGTAAGGTTCAATCAATATGATTTATTGAACGCGTATCTGTGATTTTTTAAGATTTTTAAGCTCTGTAGTGTTATTGAGACATAGGTTGTTATTCCATGTAAACGAACTAATTTGTGAAATGTAATGAATCTGTGATTTTATTGTAATGTATGATTTTTAAGACTTTGAGCTATGTAGTCTTAGCGACACTAACTTGACACTTGTACGATTATCGACCTATTATGTATAAGTACCTAGTTATCGTTTATATAGTTTACCATATTGTTGATTTGTTTATTTTAATAAAGATTTACTCAATTTAAGCAGTATTTTTTATCCTATTTTCATGTAGAATCATGGTCACCCCATCAGTTTTAATGTATGTATATTTTAGATTGAATTTATCTTCTAAAGTATTGATACAGCAGAATTGCAATTTAGTTGAAAGGAATGTACTCCTATATATTATTCAGGAAGTCGAATTTTGTAAACATACACGGCTTATTTAAAAAGATATAGGCAACTATAGAGGGCCGTGCTGAATGAACTAAAATAGATTTATTTTTCACAATATAACAAGTTGTATGAGAAATCAATGCGGTACATATGTTACTTGCTAAACTTCAATTATTTTTTAATAGTTTTTGGCTAAGTATGTTTTGTCTTTTTTAGATATTTCTTAAAATGATTTTTTCCAGCACGGCCCCTTATCCACATCTATATATTATTTGTTATTATGAATTCACAATAACTGTTGCGGCACATATAACGTATTAATAGAGTACATTTCTTGAGTTATAGACATTTGTTAATACGGTATGTATTATTCAAGTTACATGGGGGGCCGTGCTGAAAGCGTTTGGCTGGCACGGCCACCTTTTTTTGCATATTTCTTCAAAAGTATAGAGGTACATTGAAAAAGAAATCGGTACATATACTGCTAGAGGCGAGTACATTGCAATGGTGTACACCATAAATGCAAATTCTGAGGGGCCGTGCTGGGCAAACGTACATGAATGTGGAGGGCATGACTTGTGTCGTGTATTCACGGCACTAATGTGGAGCCGTCATAACATACCTTTAGGAAACAACTTAAATTACAGTAGCATTCTAATATAAGAAAATGGAAATACACTAGTTGGAGGTCTATCTTTTGTCATCCAATTGTACTTTAGTAAAAAATGTGCGACCTCTCTGGGTTATTAGTTCAAGTTATTTGCAGGATGATTAATCTTTTAATCTTCGTTCATTTTAGATACCTTATTTCTTTTGGCTTTAATCGCGCTAACTGTTTTTGTCTTACTTCTTCAGCCTTTTCCGGGTTGTTTTTTTTAATTTATCTCGATACCTGTTGGCTCTTTTACCAGATATTAACGCCATTGTTTTCTAAAAACATTTAAATTATTTTCCACTATAACTAGTTTATGCAAATATTAAGTACCTAGTTGGCTACAGCCATAAATGCTTAAAATTAAATGCTTAAGCACAAATACTTAAAAAAAAATTAAATCCAACGTCTTTTACGTCGAATCTAAAAACACTCAAATGAAATTAAACTATCACAATAAAATTATTATGGAAACGAGTAAGTACTTATTAATTAGGTACAAAAATAACACTCGTCAATAATGGGTAATGATCATATCCGTGGCTGGCGGGAATACATTGATATCTCGACATATGTTTTTTTTTATTCGTTTAGACGCTTCCTACGCCTGTGTTTTATTAGGAAAAAAAATTACAACCCGAAATATTCATAATTTTTTGAGATTTTACTTTCGGTAATAACAGAATATCTCAGTCTTGAGGGTTCACTACTTAACAAAACGATATGTCAAACTAATTAATCCCGGTATATTCTGTTCACACATTGATATAACGTTTTATCAAGTTATGCTCGCTAACCAAAACCAACATTATTACTATACAAAACTTGATAACTCAACTTGTACATTTAACATTTTATTGTTTTAATCATTTAAAATTGATATAACGTTTTATCAAGTTATGCCCGCTAACCAAAACACACATTAGTGTTATACAAAACTTGATAGCTCAACTTGTACATTTAACATTTTATTGTTTTAATAATTTGTATGTTAATATCATTACATATTATATTGTGTACAAACAACCTGCCAATCTTGAAACATGATAAATAATTAGTATGCAGGTATCAAGATACTTGTTGGCTTTACTTTATTAACTTTCAACTGGTAAACCTTATTTCTAGATAATACAATAATAACAAAGCATTTAGAGATATCTAGTAAGCATCTATCTAGGTCACTCGAAGCTTAAAAGGTTATTTATAGTCTTATTTTTACTTATGTTCTTCGCACAATTTATTTTTTGTGTCTAAATTGAACCCATGACCGCCAGATATGCAGTTATCAATATAGGTATTATACCATAAGTTCAAACATAATTGAACATATTCAGTTATCCAGTTACGGCCGACTGAAGACAGTTAAATTAATTATGATATCTATAGATATCATAATAGGTAATGTCTACGTATTTGAACGTTTTTGAATATATTTAGTTATTCAAATAAATCCGCAAATCCAAATTAGAGTATATTGAGATATCATGAAATCTTCATAAAAAATAATAAAGTATCTTTAGTTGATGCCATTCTTTACGATTTCATACACTATGGTTTATAGTACAATGCGTAGGTAATAGATTATCTGTACCGCTTGATGAGACGCAGAGAAATAGAAACGGCGCGAAAAATGACATGTTATTGACATTTCATCGTGAAAATAGCGGTAACGCGCCAAAAGTGTATTTTATAAAGTTTATGTTGTCTTGAAAGTATTTGGTTGAACGTTGGTTCCATTCGTAAATAAACGTGTTGTGTGAGTTGTATAGTTTTTTACATGCAATGGAAGACAAGGATAATGTAGACAAGGAAAATTATACGACGAAAGAGGTATTTTATTGTGTTCTTAAATTATCTACGTCTACGATTTTGTTTCAGAATCAGCTTGATATTGAGAAATGAATGCTTAGGAAGCGCAAGTTGATAGAGCTTCGAGAAGAAATAAACAAGGCAAAAAAAGTAAATCAAGAAGGTAAGATACCTATAACATTGTTTTGTTATTTAACTAGTGAACGCTCGCTTTATTTACGTATTTCGCTGTTACGGAATTACCGCAAATCCTTTCTTAGTGCTTGCTTACACCCCTTAAACCTAAGATTTTGCACGTGCATGCAAAACTGAATAGTTTAGGTACTTTTAACCATTTAAGCTGGGGGTTCTCTATAAATCATTTAGTAGTTATGTCAATCACCGAATTATTCTAAGGCATTTTTGCTTGATGCAATTGCATGTTTTACCATAGCTCATTAAGTTACCTATACCTACCTGCTTTGTTACCTATTTTGTGAGCTTGTGCCCAGAAGTCTGAATTTCGATTCCCTTGCTGTCGTTTGTCTACACATTTACCTACATGTTGTTTGTAACTGTTTACATAGATGTACTATTTTTTGCTTTAGATGAATGCAGCCCTGATGCTTTATTCTCTATTGAGCAGCCTTCAATTTCTCCACCACCATTTTCGCCATTAACTCCTTTAACACTTAAACCAAAACCAAATAAATTACAGTGTAAGTGGTTTATTTGATTTTTAAATACTTATTTAATTTGTCACTACATATTATACATCAAGTGCTCCTCCGCGTCTGGCTGCCTGTCCGTTCACGATAAACTCAAAACTACTGCACCGATTTTCATGCTGTTTTCACCAATGGATAGAGTGTTTACGAGGAAGATTTTAGTATATCATTTCTTAAGTTTTTGTATACATTGCCTAAAATATAACGATATTTGCTTTCAACAAAAACGCTGCGCGGCCGAAGTCGCGAACGGAAGCTAGTTTGCTATAAAATAGTGATTGCTTACTGGAACTTTTCCCGTTTTGTTTTAGGTGAACCTACTTCTGATACACCTCGTACCGTTTCGCCGCCATTGGCCTCATTTTCGTCTCTGAAGAATATTGTTAATAATGTTGAGCCGACATCATCTCCTATTCCGGCAATGTCACCAGAAACCCAATTACTATTCAGTGTATTAACTGAAGTAGACTTAGAAAGTGAAAATTTATCAGACACGATTAAGACTAGTGATATTTCAGTAAATGGAAGTAAAAGTTACTATGATGCGGCTAGTGACGACAGCGTCGAGGACCCCGACTTTACAGTGGATAACATGAAGCATCGCGTAGTGGATGAATCAGAAACTGACTGTGACTCGACGAACGAACTCGAACTCGATACAACATACTCTGAGAAACGAAGTATGACTTCTCAAATAATTAATATAGCTGATACTAGTACTGTAAATGAGATAACAATATCTATGTGCAATAGATTTGCAACCGAAACACAAAATATGACATCTCAAAATATTACTATAGACAAAGAAAATGATAGCTTACCTTTACATGAAAACCACACACAAAGCTTAGTTGTGAATTTGGATTCTCCTACAGAAAACATAAATGAAGTTGTGCAAACTATAATTTGTACACATACCAACGAAGAAGCTACTAAAACAATAAAGAAAAATAAGGGCAGATCAAGAGAAGACAGAAAAGAATGCAAAATATTAAGAAATACAGGAAAGAGCTATATTACAGAAAAGGGTAAGGTAGTCGCTGAGCGAAAACCTAAAGATTTAGGAGTATGTAGATTAAAATGTGCTGAAAGATTCGCAGAGGCTGAAAGAAAACAGTGTTTTGAAGATTATTGGCAATTAGGACAGAGAGACAGAAGGGCAGCATTTATATCTAAATCAGTTACGATATTACCCAAAAAAACTCAAACAACTGGTTGTAAAGAAAAAAACAGGGATTGCTATTGCGTGTATAAACTCTTGATTTCTAATGAGGAGAGACCGATTTGCAAAGAGTGCTTTTGCAGAGTACTTGGTGAGACCAAGGGATTTGTAAATGTTATAGTCGAAAAGAAAAAACATTCCCCCACGGGCAACATAGACAGTGATCAGAGAGGTTGTAAGCCGCCAAAAAATTAAAAATCCATGGAGGAAATGACGTCTGTCCGAGAACACATTTCCAGTTTCCCGAGCTACGAAAGTCACTATTGCAGGAAATCCACTGGCAAGAAATACCTTGCTACCGATTTATCGATTGCAAAAATGTATAGGGAATATAAAAAAAATACGTTAAATCCTGTTTCTTTGAAACTATATGCTAAATGCTTCCATGACCTAAATCTCTCATTTAAACAACCCTCAAAAGACACCTGCAATACATGCGATTTCTTCAGTGCCAAAATTAAAGTAGCAGACGCCGATCACAAAATAAATTTGATTGCTGAGTTAGCCGAACATCAATCTCGAGCTGAACAAGCTTATAGTGAAAAAAGGATTGACAAAGATATAGTAAAGAACGACTCTTCGATTAGGGCATTTACTTTTGATCTTCAACAATGCTTGCCAACGCCTTATTTAACAACCTCGGTATCCTTTTATAAATGACAGCTTTGGTCCTTCAATTTAACTATCCATGACCTAGGAAGCAATGAGGATACATGCTATATGTGGGATGAGACCATAGGAGCTCGAGGAGCCAATCAAATTGGATCATGTTTCTGGCACTTTTGCAATAGATTGCCACCAAATGTGAAAGAGATAATTTTCTACTCGGATACTTGTGGCGGCCAAAATAAAAATAATATTGTTGCCATGATGTTTATGTACCTACTAAACAATCATCCTACACTGCAAACAATTCATCACAAATTTCTTATAAGTGGACATACTCATATGGAGTGCGACTCTGATCACGCAATAATAGAAAAAACAAAGAAAAGGACAAAAATGAAGATTAATCACTTAAATGATTGGGTACAGCTAGTCAGAACATGCAAACTTAAAAATCCCTTTAAAGTAGTAGTAATGACTTTAAAAGACTTCTTGGATTTCTCAGAGTTTAAATCCAAGAAAGGACCGTTTTCTATAAAGAAGAATGATGCTTTGGGACAAAAGTTTTTATGGCAACCAATTAAATGGTTGCAATACAATAAAACGAGTTTCGGCATAATTCATTTTAAAGATAATCTTGATCGAGAATCCGTTTTTAACACTGTACATTTTAAGAAAAGAGGAAGATTGTGTACTGGCGAAACTTTTAGATTGAACCAAATTTCTAAAAACCCATTACCAATCAGTGCCGATAAGAAGAAAGATTTAATGGATCTTCTGGAGTTAATCGATGAAGTTTTTCATAATTTCTATAAACAGTTAAAAACAAATGATTGTAACCCTACTGATCCAGATATAGATGATGATGATCCAGATCTAGAAGATAAAGAAGATTGCTAATGGCTAATTTATTATTATTTTGCTAATTTGCATATAAGACATAGTGGTCCACCACTACGTCACAAAAAACGCAAAAAAAGCTCCACTTTGTTCCACCAAAGTGGAGCTACTTTTTTGCGTTATTTGTGTTGCTTTTTTCTTTTTTTTCAAAATATAGGTTCTCTATAGTTAAACGTTTTTTCTTCTTTAAACAACAAATTATTTTGAATATAATTATAATTTTAAATACCTAAAAAAAGAGTTTTCTTTAGTATACAGACAAATGATAAAAAATAACACCTTTTCCGTAAATATGACTGCCTATTTTTTTTCTTCTAAAGTGGTGAATAAATTGATAACTCATTGGTGAACAAATGAGGAGGAGCACTAACTTTTTATCACGACAGAGGGCGCATAAGCAACTGTACCCTGTTTTGACATAACAGTTGTCAAATCGTATGGTTTTTTGCATTCAGTAAATATTATTATTTATTTTTTCCCTAATCTTGAGAAAGATGCCTCAGTGTAGTGCGTTAAATTGTAAAAATAGAGGAGTACATTTGTTTCCTAAGGATAATAAACGCAGAAAACAATGGGAATCGGCGTTACGTATTAAAAACTTTAAGGCAAGTAATACTGTACGCTTGTGTGCTGCGCATTTTACTGAAGACGATTATCATGGGAAAAGCAAGTATACAGGTGAGTCATCGCAGTGGTTCTACCTATAATATTCTACTATCAGTCAGTAATTGATGAACCTAATTTCTTAATTCAATAAATATATTTTTTACATTATCTACTATCTTATGTATATAGAAAACAGCTTCTTAAAGATTTATTATTTGAATATAGGTACCTACTTTTCAAAATAATCCTGTATGTCCTCTCTTTTGATCATTGGTAGAAGAGTATCTGCATTTATATCTTTGAATGTGTTTGTAGGTGGACACTGGTACACGGAGTCCTCGTGGATGTCGCAATTGGCACCAAAATTTTGATTCCGGTCATATGATTCTAATCTACAAATAAAATAGGATAGTTAGTCCATAGAAACAAAAAAAAAATATACAAATCAATTATAATCTCAACCATTTTAAGTCTTTCAATCAAATCGGCCTTTTTACCGGCAGTTGTCGCATTCCTCTTACGTAACTCATCTTTAAGTTGAGGGACAGTCAGAAAAGAGTACATTTTAAATGAATTTAACTTAGAATATTAACGAAAAATCAATCACAATCTTGTCTTGACAAGTAAACACGGTACAGTTGCTCCTGGCGCCATCTATACTCAGTTTTGCCTGTGGCTCCTCATTGATAAGTCTAATATTACTAATATTATTTAATATTTAAGCGTATTTCTTATCATAATTCGATAGATAGCATTACACTATCCCTAAGTCAAGTGAGATACATAAGTATTTAAGATAACACGATTTAACATAAAAGTCAAACTTTAAAATTGCGACCCTGTAAAAATGACATTTTGAACATGTCAACATATTCACGCCAGCCACGGATATATAGTGAACCAGGGGGTCTACTCTCTTTCTTCAAAACGAAACTTCGGTCGATATTTGAAACGAAATTTTGTAAGTGATCCTACTCTCTTTCATTTTCGGACACACATAAAAAGTTCGGAACCATAGACAATTTTCGTGAATAAATGGAAATGTGTGGATTTTTTATGATGTCATTACTGTTTTTATTTTAACTTAAAATTAATAAACTCTGCTTTATTTTCACATTTTACATTTAACATGTGATTTATTAAATATTTCTATTAATATTAATGCTGATAAAATAAATATACAGATACAATTATTATTTTCAGCGAATTTCATCGAGACACTATAAAAAAAACCCTTTCACTGTCATTGATAACCGACTAAATTGAAGAGTTCTATTACATGCCAACGATGGGTAGTAATGTATGACAAACTGTAGACTGTATATTCACCCGCAGGCTAATCATAACATGTCAACTTATTGTTATTTTATTTGAATGTTTTTTAATACTTTTATTGTTTCTCAAGTATTGTGTTTATAAATCAATGTTTTCAAGTGCTTTTTTTTACATACATCGCGCTCATGAAACACATTCCGTAAGGAAGTTTCAAGTTGTATTGTCGTAGTGTGCATTTTGGGTCTCCACAAGTTTTGTTTTGTATTTCCGCCGCCGTCGCCGACTTGATACCGGCCGAAGTTGTGCCTAATGTAGGTACATTAGCCCCTAAACGTGCCTAAGCTGCTATCGTCGTCACGCACAAACCTATGTCGCAAACCAAGAAGGGAAATAAGAAGAGCTGCGGGGCCACGCTGGCAGAACCCAATATGCTGCATCCAGCAATACATAAGACGCAGCTCTATGTGTCCCAGCTACATCACACCACGAAGGATGAGAAGATCGTGGTGATTCCGCGGAAGGCTTCGCGACACCACTCAGCTCAATACGACACCGTCATTTCGCGTGCAATATTTATGTTTTTGTGGTTTCTATAAGTCTGTAAGGTATATATGTATGTTGTGGGTCTTTGTTATCTGAAATAAAACATTACTCTCGAAATAAAGGATTATTATTTAAAACTGACTGACATAGTGATCTATCAACGCACAGCCCAAACCACTGGACGGATCGGGCTGCAATTTGGCATGCAGGTAGATGTTATGACGTAGGCATCCGCTAAAAAAGGATTTTGATTAATTCTACCCCCAAGGGGATCAAATAGGGGATGAAATTTTGTATGAAACTTGCCCAATTTTAAACCGATCGGGCTGAGACTGCATGCATAAAGCTACTATGACGTAGGCATTAGGGCGTGCAAGCCCGGTTTACCGGTTTAGCTAAAAACCGAAAACCGGTCAAAATTTGCCGATTTTTAAAAACCGGGGTTGAGATACAAAACCGGAGCTACCCCCGGTTTTCCCGTTATTGAACTACATATTTACATTTTGGTTTAAACAACTTTTTTCGAACACAGTCAAGAAATATTTAATTTTGAGATATCAAATAAATATCCGAATGCAATCTAAATATATATAACTCAAAGGTGACTGACTGACTGACTGACATAGTGATCTATCATCGCACAGCCCAAATCACTGGACGGATCCGGCTGAAATTTGGCATGCAGGTAGATGTTATGACGTAGGTAGGCATCCGCTAAAAAGGATTTTGATTAATTCTACCCCCAAGGGGATCAAATAGGGGATGAAAGATAATATTTCTTGCGAGCGAAGCCGCGGGCAAAAGCTAGTTTTCTATAAAAACGGCAAACAAAACACGTTTGTTGTATGGGTGCCCCCTTAAATATCGATTTTATTCTGTATTTTAGTATTTGTTGTTATAGCAGCAACAGAAATACATCATCTGTGAAAATTTGAGCTGCCCAAGTATCACGATTCATGAGATACAGCCTGGTGACGGGCAGCGTAGTTTCAGAAATAGGGTCCCGTTTTACCATTCGGGTAAGGAACCCTAAAAAAGAAAAAAAATTAAAGAAACAAAGAAAAAATGTTTATTGACACCGACTATGAGTGCACACAACAATAATAATAAAAAAATGAGAAAAGAACATTACATATTGTGTTATTAGTTATCAGCCCGACAAAAGTTATTATGAACACAAAGTGGCCATTAAGTTTAAAACAAAAATATTATCTTAAATACAACATTTAAAGCTATAATCTTACAAATTCCTAACAATTCAAGTCTTACAGTATATGTTCTTTAATAATAAAATATCGATAATTATTAACATTCACTTAATAAAAAAAACTTAAGCTGACCAAAGCTAATAATATGTATCTTGGTTTACCGCGTATTACGTTAATGCGCGGGAAATTTAAATAAATGGAACGTAGTTTGAACTTCTTTTTTTTTCAATCCATAAGAAAGTTAGAAGTCGTAGTGTCGAAGCCTGCATTTTTAGTCGCTAGTTTTGTTTCGTACTTATAACAAATTGAAAGTATAATTATTATATTCATGATATATTGGTTTTTTCTATAACAATAAATGTGTCCACATACAGGTGCAACCACTCCGGAGCAAATAGATAACCTCCTTAATTATTTAGACGATCACAGAGATCTAGCTCGCGGCAGATTAAGGGGGATAACGGAAATGCCCACGCAAAGAGGCTGTGGGAAGAATTATGCAACATACTGAATTCCATGGGTGGTTGCATTAAAAGCATTCAGCAGTGGCAAAACGTACCTAGTGTTTTGTTAATTTATAACATAATAACATTGTGTCAAAAACCTTGCTAATGCTTTATATTTTGCAGGTATGGTTCGATAGAAAGCATTTGGCGAAAAAAGCTGCTGCTGATGCTCGGAGGTCGGCTTCAGGGACTGGAGGTGCTCCAAATATGGCAAACCCACTCTACTCTCCCAGTGGCAATTAAAAATACTTTGCATAATGGGAAATGAGTTTGGTGAACGCCAAACTGGAGCAAGAATACCTGCCTTTATTGAGGTAGTCATTTTTTGAATTCTCAATTTTAGTTGTGTTCAATCTTTTTAAATTTCAGATTTAATGCCATCGAATCTAATTTAATTTCAATATTATTTTCATGTTTCTACTAGATATTTAATCTGTAAAATTTTCAGACCAATGATCCAATGCCATCCACCTCCAGACAAGCAAGCCAAGCACTAAGCTTCCCACAGCCTTTGAGTGAGGAATTTGTGTATGTGAAACCCAGCCACGAAGATGAGGGGCTCGTAGAACCCACAAATCAACGACAGTCACACGCAATTTGTAAATATTTGTTACTTTGGTATTTTTAGTAATGCTATCCTAAAAATGTTAGTACATCATATAATATTGTTTTGTGAGTGTAATTGTATGAAATATTTTTCATACTAACTTTTTCTGTTAACACATAATATTTAATTTGGAATGTTGTATTGCAGCCTCACAACCTACACGTCGTAGAAGAAGGCAATCAGTTGCTGGCTCTGATGTCAGAACGAGATTGTATAAGTATAAAGAGGGGCGTAGAGAACGAGAGATAGTCAGAAACTCCGAGCTCGCTGGCATCAGGGCTGGTCTGTTAGAGCTGTGTGTGCTTAGGGAGTATTTAGATAAGGATTAAGTTTTTGTTATATATTGTTGCTTTTCTTTTTAATATTCGCTTGTGTATTTGTATTTATTTTGTTGTTTTTTGTTTTTGTTGTTTTGCGAAGGTGTTTTTTTAATGAACATAGTATTCATTATCAACATACGTTATTTATGACAACTGTTTAGAGTATTTAGATAAGGATTAAGTTTTTGTTATATATTGTTGCTTTTCTTTTTAATATTCGTTTGTGTATTTGTATTTATTTTGTTGTTGTTTTTTCTTTTTGTTGTTTTGCCAATGTGTTTTTTAATGAACATAGTATTCATTATCAACATACGTTATTTATGACAACTATTTAATTTTGAACAAAACTGCCCTTTACATCCTTTGATTTCAATGAATATCTTAGGAGATATCACAGTTCTAAAATAACTTCGCAGCATAATAATGCTTCTGCGAGACATTCCGTAGCTTATACCTCAGAATAACAGATTAAAGGCTACATAGCATCGCGCTATAATAATAATAATAAGAAAATATGTACTAATAACTATGTTGACACGCGCCAGAGCCCGCTTAATCGCACAGCCACCATCTCCGGACTCGTCGCCCAGCTCCGCCTCGCCGCCGTCGGAAACCAGCCCCACCGTGAGTGCAGTGACACCGACCGCGGCAGTTGCGTCGAGCTCTAGCGACGAGTACTTCTCTCCGCCGACGACGCCACCACCTGTACGTCGACGGGGAGGACGCCGGCCGCCGATCAGTTTAGGACTCCGAGGCCCACTGGCCTCTGATAGGGTCCCCGCTACCGGTGGAAGTGTGCAGCGCATGAGATGGACACAGTCTATTAATGAAAGTGTCATGCGCTCATACTTTGGGGCTACAGAGGGGGGAAGTAACCTGACTGCGTACCGTGGTCGGATGCTCTCTCTGTTTCAGGTGCTTGAGCCAGCTGTCAACGTTACGGCACAACGACTGTCGGATCAGGTGCGTGTCATCTTGCGTAATCATATGTTGGATGATACTGTGCTTGATCGCATTCGAACTGAGATGCAAAGGAGCCATGTCGTTACTCCTCCATCGCAGACTGTGGATGTGGCACGGCCACAATCCATCCCAACATCCAGTCGTGTGGATGAGGAAAGTGATGACATGGTTACTCATGTAAGTACCCAGTGTAGTGAGGAATTGAGGAGTGCTTTGGAGGGTGCGATTCGGGAATATCGACTAATGCCGCTCGAGCTCAGACCACGCTTACCTCGTTTGCCCATGCATAACAAAAATAAGGCGTTGGTGTGTGCTCTGGATTCACAGTTATCGAATTATTTTGATAGCTGTGAAGACCTTGCTGATGCGCACTCGATTCTGTACTGTGCAGCTGTTGCGGCGTGTCGTGTAGCTCACGTTAGATTTCCAAATAATGATAGAGCTGCGCGACCAGCTGTACCAGTGTGGCAGTGCAGGATTGAGCGGCGTATTAGTGAGGCCAGAGTGCTCATTGGCAAATTAACCTGCTTCAGGGAGGGCAATACTCGCCCAAGAGTGATGCGCTTTGTGAGACGGGCATTCTCGGGGACTGATATCAGGCCTCGAGACTATATGTCCCAGGCCACAGAGCGCATCGACTTCCTGAAGCAGAAGGTGTATGCATGGGCGAGTCGTATTCGTAGGTATAAGCGGCGAGTGGAACGATATACCCAGAATCGTACATTCCAAAGAAATGAAAGGTGGGTTTATAGGGATTGGGAGCGACCGGACCAAGGTGTGTCTGATACGTGCCTGCCGGATGATGACGCCATGTGTTCATTCTGGCGTAGCATCTGGTCGGTGCCTGTCAGCCACACTGAGGGTGATTGGACTCGGGATATCGAGCGAGCGTGTGATCCAATACCAGAAATGGGGGCAATTACCATCAGCCCCCAAGATGTAGCTCGTGCGGTCCGTCCATTACCTAATTGGAAATCTCCTGGGCCGGACGGGCTGCATAATTTCTGGATAAAATGGTTCAGAAGATCGCACGTTTGCTTGGCGTCCCGATTCCAGTCAGCCTTGGAATCTGGATCGCTGCCCCAGTTTCTAACGACAGGAATAACCCACCTGCTCCACAAATCAGGTAGTACTGCGGAACCCAAAAATTATAGACCGATCACATGCCTGCCGACGGTCTATAAGGTTCTTACATCCATTTTGAGAGCTAAAATTAACAAACATATTGACACTAATTCTATCATGTCTCCCTCTCAGAATGGATGTAGGATTGGATCCCGTGGTACTAAGGAGCTGCTCCTCATTGACATGGCTATCAGCCAACAGGTTCGCCGATCTTGGAAGGATCTGTCGACATGTTGGATAGATTACAAGAAGGCCTATGACTCGGTGCCACATACATGGCTCATGAGGGTGCTGGAGTTGTATAAAATTGATGCAACTCTACGCGCCTTCCTGATGTCGTGTATGGGGAAATGGAGTACGGTCCTTCGCTATCCAGGATGTCGAAATATCCAGAGGAATAGCGAACCGATAAGGATTGAGCGTGGTATATTCCAGGGCGATAGTTTGAGTCCGCTTTGGTTCTGCTTAGCCTTGAATCCCCTAAGCACACTGCTGGAGGATTCAGGTCTAGGCTATCGGTTGAAGAGAGGAGGTCAGGTAATATCTCATCTGCTTTACATGGATGACCTGAAACTCTTTGCCCCCAACAATTTGCAACTGACGGAGCTACTGAAGGTAACAGAAACTTTCAGTAGCGCCATCAGGATGGAATTTGGTGTGGACAAATGTGCGGTCATGCATGTCAAGCGAGGGGAGATTATGGAGTCCGAGGGAGTTCAACTCTCGGAATCCATAAACCTTAGATCCCTTTCTTCAACGGAGTCCTATAAGTATTTAGGTATGTCGGAAGCGTTAGGCATCAATACTGTTGACGTGAAGCAATCGTTGAAGGAGCGCTTCTTTGGCCGCCTGAAAAAAGTATTTAATAGTCTTTTATCAGGCGGAAATAAGGTGCGCGCCTTCAACGGGTGGGTCATGCCGGTATTGATGTACTCTTTCGGCATACTTAAATGGACTCAAACAGAACTCGACGCCCTGGATAGGAGGGTCCGTACATTGTTAACGGCATATCGGATGCATCATCCGCGGTCATCGGTGATGAGACTGTATATTCCGCGGAAGTGTGGAGGTCGTGGCTTCTTAAATGCTAAGACTCTCCACAACCGCGAGATATGCAGTCTCAGGGAGTTTTTCCTTGAAGCCGACGTGGGGATGCACCGAGATGTGGTGGCAGTGGATAAGGGCCTCACCCCGCTCTCCTTGGCTAAAGAGAACTGGCGCAAACCAGTAGTGCTGGAGACTAAAGATCGCGAGGAGGTATGGCAGAGTAAGGAGCTTCACGGACGCTTTTTCCGGGCCTTACATGGGCCCGATGTAGATTTCTTAGCGTCCGTATCCTGGCTTCGCTTCGGTGACCTATTTGGGGAAACCGAGGGTTTTGTCTGTGCAATTATGGACGAAGTTATCATGACGAATAACTACCGGAGATTTATTGTGAAGGATGGCACGGTTGACATTTGTCGGGGATGCCACCGGCCGGGGGAATCAATCCGCCACATTATCTCTGGGTGTTCTCGTCTAGCTAACGAAGAGTACTTGCATAGGCACAACCTTGTGGCCAGGATCATCCATCAGCAACTTGCTCTGAAATACCGCCTTGTAGAATCGGAAGTACCGTACTACAGGTATGTGCCCGACCCAGTTCTCGAAAATAGCAATGTCACACTGTACTGGGACCGATCCATCATCACTGACAGGACTATTGTAGCCAATAAGCCTGATATAGTGGTGGTGGATCGCTTAGAGAAGCGCGCAATGATTGTTGACATAACAGTCCCACATGACGTGAACCTCGTGAAAGCCGAGAATGATAAGAAGATCAAGTATCTTGACTTGGCTCGCGAGGTTGTCGACATGTGGGATGTGGAGTCAGCGATCATTGTGCCGATAGTCGTTTCAGCCAATGGCTTAATTGCCAAGAGCCTCGACCAACATCTTAGGAGGCTCTCGTTGGGCGGCTGGATCAAGGGCTTGATTCAGAAAGCGGTTCTCCTAGACACGGCGCGTATAGTTAGGAGATTCCTTTCTCAGGAGCCCTGACCACCGGTGGCTTGGACCCTGTTCCCGACGCCGGTGGGCTACTATATTTTATATTTTTAAATGTTTTTATTTTTTTTACTAATATTTAAAAATGTAATTTATATGTTTGTTTAATTGAATAAATGGAATAATAATAATACATTTATTTCAGATCATAAATCCATATAAACAAACATAATTTCAATTTTAAAAACAAAACATATACATACATAAAACACACACTATTTTACATACTGGAAGGACGCACAATGAGTGGTCATCCATTTCCACATCATTGGGCTGTCCATCCTGTCGGCAATGAGCTACGGGAACGGATCAGTAACTGTTCCCGCAAGCGCCTACAGAAATCAGCATATCTTACTGTCCAGGCTACGTGGATTCTGGCTCGTATGTTTATTTTTTAATGTTTCTCGACCGCCTACCTTCACCTGTGATTTATTACTTGAAATATTCAATTCAAAATTAAAATTCATTCAAGGAACGCGTTTTTTTGCTCTCTTCCCGAAATTATATCTGGATCAACCCCGCACATGGTCCTTCGAGCCGGATTCTTTGGAGATTTGAAGAATATTCACTCCGATCAGCGAATTGTTACAAAGGGATTGAAGATAATTGAGTACATCAAAAATTTAGTCGACGCTCGGCGTGGCCGGTGAATTCTACTAAGTCAGTAAGAAAATATTGGAATTTACGTGGTCTGGAGACCAATAGCTGAGAAAAGGCGTATTTATTATTAAATTTGTGTACCCAACACTCTATTTAACAGGTATAATTAGTGTAAGTCAGCCATTAATAGCCAGGTTAGTACGAAATACCTATTGTCATTTTTCTTTGTTCTGTGAGTGGTTACAAATTGTAAAACAATTGTTAACTGATCAGTAATTAAATTTCATTTTGTTATTTACACATTGTTAAAGAGTAGTTCTTTGTAGTAACTGCATTATTTTACTTTACGGTGTAATAATTTTACAGTTATTGAGACAGTTACGTAATCATATTAGTTAGCACAGGTAGACAATAGTAATCATTGCAATTGCAGTATTATTACCAAAGTTTAGTACAATATAACCGTCAAGACGCATGGTGCATTATAATTTCTTTATTATTATTTATGTAAATTCACTCTAAAGTTAGTGTATTTTCATTCTGTACGTATTTCAGGCAACTTCATTTGTAATTGTAGCTTAACGTCGCTATAACGTTATTTATTATACATTCCAGGTTGATTGCACCAGCTTTCGCAATGCCAGAGGATAAGGAATTAAATAAGGACATTAAAGACCTAGTTAGGAAACGAGCGAGTTGCAAAGGAAAGGTGACAATGTTCGCAAACTATTTAAATTCTTTGAATCCTTCTTCCTTGAGCCCTACTGAGGTAAGCGAGTTGCAATTACGTTTTACTAAACTCGAGGCATTGTATGCCCAATATGATGAGGTGCAATTAATGCTGGAGTGTAGTACAGATGACTTGAATGGTCAGATGTCGGTACGCGAGGAGTTTGAATCTCTTTATTACAAAACCCTATCTAAAGCTCAACAAATGTTGGACAATAATAGGAAAGGAGATTCTAATGACAACTGTGACGTAATGTCGCGTTCTAGCAATCATAAGTTTGTTAAATTACCGACTATTCAATTGCCGAAATTCAGTGGTTTTTACACTAACTGGTTAGAATTTCACGACACATTTGTTAGTCTCATCCATTCAAACGACGATATGGATGAAATAAATAAATTCCACTATTTAAGGTCATCCCTAGAAGGGTCTGCTGCTGTGGTGATCAACTCAATTCAGTTTTCTTCTGCAAATTACTCAGTAGCGTCATCCTCCACGACTTTTACGTGGATGACTTGCTCACCGGAGGAGATGACATCAACGAGGTCAAAGAGTTGCGTCATAAAGTTACTTCAACTCTCGCTTCAGCGCAGATGAATCTAAGAAAGTGGAAGTCGAATGACATACAATTGGTAATTGGTTCTGACTTTCCCCAGTCACCCGTTTCATTGGATCTGAATGTTGGTGGATTTGAGTCAACCAAAACCTTAGGCCTAGGTTGGCAGCCACTGTCAGACTACCTGTGTTTTCCAATAAGTCAGTCACAAAACGTGACATGCTTTCGATTGTTTCACAAGTTTTTGATCCGCTTGGATTATTGGCTCCCTGTGTAATTGTTATGAAAATATACCTTCAAAAGTTATGGTTACAAAAATTGTCTTGGGATGAACAGCTATCACCGGACATTAGTAAGCTTTGGAATGAAATGATTGTTAATTTACCTAAACTAAATGAAATTCATATTCCACGTCGAGTTTTAATTGATTGTTATGAGTTTTTAGAATTTCACATTTTTACTGATGCGTCTGAACGCGCCTACGGCGCTTGTCTGTATGTAAGAAGCGTTGATAAGCAGGGACAGATTTTAGTGCGTTTATTGTTAGCCAAAGCCAGAGTTGCGCCACTCAAGCCGATGACTATACCCAGACTTGAGCTATGCGGTGCTCTTGTAGGTGTTCGCATTTTTGAAAAGGTTGTAGCAGCATTACGAGTCAGCGCGCGGCGCACTTTCTTTTGGACTGACTCCACTATTATTTTAGGGTGGCTAAAAATGTTACCGAATAAATTACAGTCGTTCGTTCGCAACAGGGTTGCCGAGATTTTAGATAAGACTAGTGGCTGTGAGTGGAGACATGTTCCTACTGACCAAAACCCTGCTGATTATTTGTCTCGTGGAGTAGACATTAATTTATTACCTAGTTTAGATGATTGGTGGTCCGGTCCTAGCTTTTTAATGAATGAAATGTCTCATTGGCCTTCTAAACTAATAAATTTTAATAATGAAATTTTGCCTGAAATTAAATTAGATGTCACCTTGCATGTTTTACTTAATAACAATAAATTTGATGAATTGATTAATTTTACACGGTTTTCAAACTTTTTAAGACTTCAGCGAACAGTCGCCTACGTTTTACGTTTTATTGACGCATGTAGAAAACAACCTATTCGCGGTCCTCTTTCTGTACATGATCTAGAAAGGGCTTTAAACTTTATCATATATTTATCTCAAAGGCAATCTTTTAAAGACTATAAATTACTAATTGATAATAAATCGTTACCCAAGAAAAGTGAATTAGCCCTTAAATGCATGAATTTTTGTTTTTAATCAATAAAATTTGAAATAAATCGGAAAATGGGTGTAGTTAATGGGAAAAATACTGAAAAAAATAATTATGGAAAATATATTTTTTATTTTCAAAAAAACATATTGATGTACTTCTACATCATCATGCACAATCGGTCCTTAAGTTTCCTACGTACTATAATATAATATTACAAACGTAATTATTATCTTATTACATTACAAAATATGGAAATTCATGAAGCAATTATTTTTTGCATTTAGACATAAGGGAACTTTGCATTTGCTACAAGACCACTGTGTGGTACCCTTACATAGAGGAATTTTACACCTCAATCTATTCGAAAATATAGGCCAGTGACCAACGCCGTCTTTTCGCACATCTATAGACGGCAAAGGATGAGATGAGCCTTTGGGTTTTTTTAACTGTAAACTTTGCTCTAATGAACCATTACTAGGCCGACCTCTTTTATTACCATTATAAGATCCCACATTACAAAGAGAATCAGCCAAATCATTGCGGAACTGACCAAGATTTGGTAGTTGTTTGCTTGGAATGCCTTTTGCGATAAGGTTTTTCTTCATAAGTATCCAGGAATTGATCACTGCAAGGTCCAATAGATGATAAAATAGGCGGAGGTACCATTTGCGGCTTTTCACTCTTATACGATAGCGACCTAAGTAGCTATCCATCAAGTCCACTCCCCCCATGTGCATATTATATTCTTGCACTATTTTTGGACAACAGATATCAATCTTTTGCTTTAGCCGCTTATCATACCGACAGATAGTACCTACAGGTTGCGAGCCAATATAAGTAGACAACAAAGTAACTACCTTGTTATCTTTCCACACCGTAGCTGAAAAGTCAACACCATCATGGTGAGCAATTCTTTCCTCATAAGTACCCCTAGGAATCGTCGTCTTCATTAGGTCTTTCTTGTCTGGAAGTTTACAATTAGGCAATCTATTCTGTTGCACAGTTCCGACACAATGGATTCCTTGTTTCGACAAATAGTATGCCAGGGCCAATGAAGTGTAAAAATTGTCGAAAAACACTATATGATTTCTCATTCTTGGTATCACTCTAGCCAACCGTAAGACCACATTATTGGTGACTCCCAAATCTGGCTCATTTGCTAGTCTGTTTCTTTTTTCTTCCTGTCCAGAGTACACTTCAAAGCGGTAGGCATATCCCATGAGACTACATAAAACAAATAGCTTGTAGCCCCATTTATGGGGCTTATTTGGTAAATACTGTTTTAGGAAATGACCGATTTTAGTAGAACACATTTGTTCGTCTATCGAGAGGCGTTGGTCTATCGGAATAGATGAAAAAGTTTCGTTCAGGTGGTCTATTACAGGTCTGATTTTGTGTAGGCGATCGTGGTTTGGATGATCTCTAGAAAGATGCTTTTGATTGTCGTTGAAATGCAACATGCTTCTTATGGCCTCAAAACGATTCACCGGCATTGCGTTCTTTATTAGTTCGTAGCCAAATTTTTCGTGCCAACAAGAACGCACTCTAGGAAAATGTTGAACAGACATAAATAACAATATTCCAATGAATTTTTTTAGTTCGCTAACAGTTATCACAAAAGAGGTCGCTGGGTTTGTTTGAATGGCATAAAGATTGGTTTCATCTACAATTTTTTGAAGAAAATCTGGAGTAAAATAATGAAGAAAACATCTGTATGGTGTATCGAGGTTGGCTGTATGCGGATCGAATGTGCTGGGTTCGTAAATTAATTTAGAGGCATCAGAAGTAATATAATCTTTTTTCCAAATAAGGCTACGTCTATCTATCTGGTTAACTAGGTTATTGTGCAATTCGTCCGGAACAGATGGCTCAGGATTGTCGACTAAAGGTGGGTCACTATGTACTTCGGGTTCGGGCAACGTCTCATCTTCTTCCATCAAATCTTCGATAATTTCTCGAGTGCTCTTGTAGAATTGATCCTCGTCATCATTCTCATTCTCTAACCCATCATCCGAGACATTACCGTCTTCTAAAGCAGCTAAGAGTTGTTCGATATCCTTATTTTGCAGGGACCGAGACATTCTGTGAAAATATAAACGTAAACTGAAAACTCGTAAGAAATGAATGTGAAAATAATTCAGCCATATTGTAATATATCTATATTTATAAAAATAATAACATAATTACTTAAAAAGACTAATAAATACGTATATAATAACACATAATAACTTTAGGTTTAGTAAACTTAGGTAAGCCGATTTTGCATACTGATGTACTTCTACATCACAAAAAAGAATGCATTTTTCTTACGTAACTTTATCAATAAATTGAAAAATAAAAATATTATTTCTTACTCTTACCTTGTTTCTATCCGAAAACAATTTATCTTGTACGTTTTTCTTACTTTTATTTCAAATAATCGTAATTCATAACACACGCCGAAGTGAAGTTCTAATCAAATTGCGCGCCAACAATGAAAATTGTCACAGATAAAAAAAATAAACTGTCAAAGATATTACTTGTGTTCGGTAACGATAAAATAGTTTTGGAAAAGTTAAAATTAAAAAAAAAACTCAGCTGTGGTTGCTACATAAAGAGATTATGAGGTTTTAAACATACGGTGCAGATCTACATCGCTATGCATTTAAGGGTTAAGCAAGTTTAACGTTTTTCTAGATAAGAATAAGATAATGCGAATTCGAGGTAGATTACAACATTCAGATTTTCCTTATGCTAAAAAGCACCCGATTCTTATTCAATCTAGTCATCATTTTTCTAAATTACTTTTTAATTATGAGCATAAAAGATTATTTCACGCTGGACCCCAGTTATTGTTGGCGTCTATACGAGATACCTACTGGCCCATTCGAGGTCGCAATTTAGCTAGAATGTGCTGCAAACAATGTGTTCGTTGTTGCCGATTTAAAGGTAAAACTGTAAGTCCTATTATGGGAGATTTACCACAGCAGCGACTTCTAGCAGGTTTTCCTTTTGAAAATATAGGCTTGGACTATGCAGGTCCTATTCAGTCAGCTGTTCGTCAAGGTCGTGGCTGTAAATTAGTAAAAGTTTATATAGCTATTTTCGTTTGTTTTTCTACAAAATCAATTCATCTTGAATTAGTCGGTGATTTAACAAGCAATACTTTCATTATGGCATTAAAGAGGTTCATCTCACGTAGAGGAAAGCCGACAAATATCTACTCGGATAATGGCACCTCATTTGTTGGTGCATCTAATGACCTTTCTAGGTTTCTTAAGGTAAGTTGCGATTCGCTGTCTGAGGAAATGGCTAAGGAAGGAATTAACTTTCACTTTATTCCTGCATATTCCCCTCATTTCGCTGGCCTTGCGGAGGCTGGTGTTAAATCAACTAAGCATCAATTAGTCAGAGTGCTGGGCCTTTGTAACCTTACCTACGAAAAGCTATATACCATGATGGTTCAGGTTGAAGCCATCTTGAACTCCAGACCACTGACGCCGTTATCATCACACCCAGAGGATCTGACGCCGCTCACACCCGGACACTTTTTGATTGGACGTCCTCTGACATCGCTGCCGTCACCTGATTATCGAGACCAGTCCATTAACTCTCTGACTCGATTTGAGCGTATTGAGCTTCTCCGACAACATTTTTGGAGTAGATGGAGTAAAGAATATATATCGGAGCTCCAACTTCGCATGAAATGGCGAGTATGTAAGGGCTCCTTGAAGCTGAATTCTTTGGTCCTGTTAAAGGAAGACAACCTCCCCCCACTCAAGTGGAAAATGGGTCGGATCGTTGCTACGTATCCAGGGACAGACGGCGTAGTCAGAGTGGCAGACGTCAAGACTTCTAGTGGTCTATTACGCAGATCATTTAGCAAGATTTGTCCGTTGCCTACAGATCCGGAGTCTGAGGATTCTTAGTGGTTGAAAGACAAGCTTTCAACGCCCTGGGGTATGTTCCCGCAAGCGCCTACAGAAATCAGCATATCTTACTGTCCAGGCTACGTGGATTCTGGCTCGTATGTTTATTTTTCAATGTTTCTCGACCGCCTACCTTCACCTGTGATTTATTACTTGAAATATAGCACATTCATTCAAGGAACGCGTTTTTTTGCTCTCTTCCCGAAATTATATCTGGATCAACCCCGCACAGTAACCAAAAACCTAACGTTATACCGCGGGGCACAGCTAGTTAAAGTATAAAATGTTAACATTGTTTTAATATAATGACATTATTGTGGGATATAGGGTTCTTCCAATAAAAATAGTCTTCTCAATTTTCTAGTTTTTTATTTAGCGTTTTCAACTTAGCAGTTATTTCCGTCGTCACACACCCCGTCCTTCCATCTTCTTCCTCTTACCTCTCACTCCCACAGCATTCCCTCTCTTTCTTCCGGTTGCGTTCCGTTTCTAACATTATTATAAATGTTATTAAAGATAATCATCGTTATCCAAGTCAAATCATTTATTTCAATTAGACCATTAAAAGGCACATTTGAATGTCGGTTGCACTATAAATAAATTAATAATATTGAAACTAATTGCCCATTCCAAAGGGTAGTTTTGGATGGAGAAGAACGGGGACAGAATCTCTATACATACGCTTTAAAAAATTTTTTTACAATCATTTGTACAGTTACTTTAACTCCATAACAATAAACTAATGTCAAGAGGATCTAAGAAAAAAAAAAAAATCTAAGTACTACAAATTAAGAAATGAAAGCTAAATTAATTATAATGTTTACATTTCAAAGACAACAAATCAGTGGGTGAGTCATATCAGGCGTAGGAATTCTACTGCTGGATATAGGCGTAAAGATATTGCTTGGGTTCAAGTTTATCCTACCTATTCCTCTCTAACATTTGCACAAATAGACCTCTTGCCCTTCGCCCTGACTGTAAATCTTGAGCTGAAAAGGCGGCTGATCCTGAGGGAACCTGCCTGCCTCTGCTGTTTCAAGACAGTAATGTAGCTCCCGAGCTGCCAAAAGGCGTCTCCATCGACCTTTTAAAATTCCAAATGTGCGTTCGATGGTAGAGCGTGCACGCTTTTGGGCAAAGTTAAATCCGCCTTCAGGAGAGTCATCAACAGCATTATCTATTGGTGTCATCATATGCTCCCTTAGAGCATAACCCAGAATCACCTAAAATTAAAAAAATATATATGATTCTGAATTACATTATAATCCTACTTAGAAATATTATAACTGTGAAAGTTAACAATGTCAATACATTGTAACAAACTTTGACATAATTTTTTATTTTTATATATTACATATATTTGATATTCTTTCATTTTGAAATGGTTTAACAGATTTGGTTAAAACTTGGGACAACACATAGGATACATTTATCCCAGTCATGCAGGTGAAGAAGTGGGTGGTTAGTTATAACACAAACAATAAATTTAAGCATACCTAATAGATAAACAACCTCATTCTGGAGACTTTCGATGAGGCTTCTTATGTCACACTCTCTCCAAATATACGCATAATGTGTTGCTCCACCAAACGAAGCATCCACATTTGTTGTATAACAATCGCTGTCGCATATCTGGACGATAATGTCATTCAATGTAACAAACATAAAATGTAAATTAGGTATAGAGATTAATGGAGCTTGGAAGTATCATTGCTGCATTGTGGTGAAAGGAATGATAAGTTAGACTTTGCTTTATTGAGTGCTAGCTGTCCAGATTTAGATAATGCCGCTAGGGGAGGCTCATTTCATGCACAAGAATTACATATAAAGCAGTAGCTGTGTTGTAGTTTAGTTCTTATACTTACAACTTAGGTATTCAGCGAATGAAAATGCTTTCTGTTAAAATATTGTTCCTCGTGCTCAGGAGGTCTAACAATTGCAATATGAGTGCAATCAATGCACCCAATTACACCTAGAAGCCCATATTTCTCATAAAATCTGCAATATTAATGATATAGGTAATTGATTAACATTCATTCAAAATACATTAAACATATATGTAAATAATAAACTTAGATACATGATACGTATGTACATACCGCCCCGCTTTATAAGATTCCTTTCGATCCTATTTTGCGGGAATTTTATATACTTCCTCATTATATAAGGTGTATTGAGGGCAGTTGTGACCTCCTGCAAGCAACGAGAAACAGTCTGCTGTACCGTTGGCCCATCCATGTTTTGCCCCACAGACCCTTGGTAAGAACCCCGGGCATAAAAATTCAAGGCTGTAAGGATCTGTAAAAGGCATGGATTTATGAAGTTATATATGTGAATTTAAAGTAAATAACGTACAGTACCTTAATTGTGGGCTCTATTCCGTGACTTCTGGCTTTTGGAGGTAGCAACGGCACTATCTCCTGGCACAACTCTTCAAATAATTCCCGACTTAGTCTGTAATTTATTACAAACTCTAAGTCGGGAATTTGAGTGGTGTTTAGTTGGTTGCGCAGGCGTCGCCGGTTCTTCCTACGCTCTAGACGTTCCTCGCGTAAAGCAGCTTCAATTAAAAGCATTCTTGAAGCCATTTTATTAAATTTTCTTTCAAAATACACTTTAAATCAAATATCAAAAGGTAAAGATTTTGTTTTCGTCAATTTGACGCCGAAAATCCGTCAGAAATCTGTCAAATTTAAATTTTCGGTCGGAACATTTAAGAATTAGAGTAGGTTTAGAAAGATCTAAATGTCAAACAATTTTCATTCGCAAGAAACTTCGGAACGAATGAAACCGTGGTAGGAAACATGCGAAATTTTGGCCGAAACTTCGTTTTTCGTTGAATAAGAGTAGACCTCCAGGTCGTATGCCAGATCCTGTATCCTCATCTGAAAACCCTGGAGGAGTGTATGTGTTCGGCGATGGTTTTCTCAACCATCGTTTTCACAATGGCATCTATTTTTTCGGGTGCTAATCCTAATGGCCTTTCAAAAATCCTAAATCGTGAAACTAAAATACCAAATGCGTTTTCGACAATTCTCCTGCATCTGCATAGCCTATAATTTTTTTTTAGTTCTTTTGATAAATTATTTCGTCGATGGTATGGTTTCATTAGGTAGGGCTTTAGAGGAAAAGCTTCATCTCCAACAAAAACAGCATCGCTAGGCAAATCCAGTGTATTTTCTTCGATAGCTTTTTTCATTGTACTTTCATTGAATATACCACCATCGGAGTTTCTTCCCTTTGCTCCAATATCTACATATACAAAGCAGTAGTCATAATCAACACATCCTAAAACAACAATACTGAATGTGTTTTTATAATTAAAAAATTCTGATCCTGTTCCTGGAGGACACTTAATCAGTATGTGTTTGCCGTCCAAAGCTCCGGTGCATGTAGGAAACTGCCATCTTGATGAAAATCCTGTTTGTATATTGACCCATTCTTCTTTAGTCCTTGGTACCTAAAAAACAAATAACTTTTATTTATTTATTTTAATTTCAGATTGATGAGTCTACCCCAAATACGTATACATCTCACAGTCAAGTTAATGACTCGGTGTTTAATATCGATGAAACACAAACTGTCCAAATTTTAAACTCCGCTATCGATATAATTGATTTGTCACCAAAGCCAACCGAAGCTACAAAGACCCAAAAGAAAAAGAAAACCAAAAAGGAGAAGGCTAATCTTGGGCTGAGCAGTTAATTAGATGATATGGGTCTTAAGAAATCCGTTATTTTTTTCTAAAGGAAATAACAAAATACTATACCATGATTCTGTCTAGGAAGCGAGAAAACTTAAAAAATGTTATGAAACATAAAATCGATTAAATACATGCTTGAATTCTTAGTAATCGATAGTGAATAATTCGGTAAAATCTCAAATATGTATGTGGGATACAAGTCAAAGAAATAAAAATCACCGTCTTGTTTCAACACGTGTATTGCACTTCGTCGTTCGTTATTTGAATGCTCACTCAGATCCATTCCGTCCTGTCACACTCCTGTCAACAATGTCAAACCTCTCACTCGCACATCTTACCTTCTCGTTCATTCCTTTTGCGTTCCATTCCTACATTCGGCCGTCCTGACATTATGTCTGTCCTCAGACATTCATCTCGCATTCATTATGTTTCCTCATACAGTACAACTCGTCTCACTTTCATACACCTTCATTCCACACCTAACAATTGTTTGAAAAGCTAAATAGGTACACAAAAAAAATAAAACAGTTCACAAAAGTATGATTACCCATAGGCCAGATAACCTAGACTCTCCTAACAAACAGTTTACCGTTACATTGCTCACACTAAGTTTAAAAGAAATAGAATAATTATAAGTAACATCCTTTTGGAGTATACAATGCTCCATCTTAATAATATTTACCATAACCAGGTACAAGTAAATACTAAACCTTTAATGTTGTAATAAGACACTATGATGTAATTAAAAGTTAACAACTTATACCTCTATAACAAAATTTACTTTATACATCTTCCCAGAACATAACCAAATATTGCTTTGATATTATTAAATAAAGATTACATAGACACTGTTTAGTTCACCTAATTTCACCTTAGACATCTGCTATACATATACCATGACAATGAACACAGTACACAGTGAATATATAATTACCAAATAAATTCATCATACATCCATCATCTCATACAATCCGCATTTACTTCAAAGAATACCTCCTCATTCTGAATTTTCTTCATCAGTAGGCCACCTCTTCATATTATCAGCCGAGCTTGAGGTCTTCACAGGGCCTTCAGTAGAACTCTCTGATTTTTCTAAATCATAACGGTCATTTCTTTTCACCTTCACCACCCTGTAGGGTCCTAGGTACTTCGGTTTCAGTTTAAGTCCTGAACCAAACTGAGTTCTCTTTATAGCTACTTTATCTCCAATATTGTATTTAGAACTATCCTTTCTCTTTTTGTTAAAACTTCTTGTATTCTCATCCTGTACTTTCAATATCTGTTCCTTAGCTCGTTTCCGGAGTTCTTCCCTATCTCCACTGAACTGCTCTATATCTTCTTCTTGTAGTAATTCCTGTAAATGGACATCTTCTTTGGTACGCATTCTTGTTCCTGTTAACAATTCAAATGGCGTCGTTCTAATGCTTCTCTGAAATGTACTGTTGATGGCTCTCTGTGCCTTGCTTATGTGT
This sequence comes from Caradrina clavipalpis, assembly GCA_932526535.1. NCBI lineage: Eukaryota > Metazoa > Arthropoda > Insecta > Lepidoptera > Noctuidae > Caradrina > Caradrina clavipalpis. The sequence goes on from OW052087.1 coordinate 3,288,983, forward strand.
TTATACCAAAGGCTGGGATTCTCCAGACACAACTTCGTTAACAGAGGAATGATGATTCTATGCATTCTCTCAACCTGGCCATTGCCTCGTGGAATTCCTGTAGTTATAGTCAAATGTTGTATGTTTTCTTCCTTACAATACTCAGCAAACTCATGGCTGGTGAATGCAGTGCCTCTGTCAGTTATAATTCTTCGTGGGTTCCCGAAGGTCTGCTGGTGAATCTCTAACTTGTTTAGCGTCTCCCTGCTAGATGTAGATTTAGTTGGAAATAGCCACACAAATTTGGTAAATGCGTCTACTACGGTCAGTATGTAGTTATACTGTTTACTTGTCTGGGTCAATGGTCCTACATGATCAAGGTGGATAGTATCCAATGGAATACTTTCTTTCTCTATAGGATGCAGAAATCCTTCTTGTTTCCCTTCTTTCTTCGTAGCCAACAAGCATGGGATGCATGTTATAATGAAATCCTCTATTTTCTTATCTAGTCCCTTTATGTAATATTCCTTTACAATTATTTCTTTCATCTTCTTCTTTGAAAAATGTCCCTTACTATGTACTCTCTTCAATATTTCTTTTTCCATCGTTTTAGGTATTACAAGCAATTTCCTATCTTCCTTGTAGAGTACACCATTTTCTAGCCAGTAATCTTGGTATGATTTATCCTTTAAAACTTCTTTTATAGCCATCAGCCCCTCATCTTGATTCTGCGCTTGCTTCACCATATCATGTAAAGTTGTTACTCCTACATATGGATAACGGCTTAACGCATCTGCATGTCTCATTCTTGATCCCGCTCTGTGTTCAACTTCAAAGTCATACTCATTAAGAAATAGTACCCACCGTGCCACCTTTGCAGTTAGATCTTTTTTCTTCAACGTCATTTGAAATGCCTTGCAGTCAGTTATGATTTTAAAATGTACTCCATATAGGTAGTGCCGGAACTTTTTCACACCTTCTATTATCGCCAACACTTCGAGCTCATAGCTACTATACCTACTCTGGGCGTCGTTTGTTTTGCAACTCATATAATGGACAGGATGTAGTCCTGTGTCTGGCCAATGTTGCATGAGAATGGCAGAGTATGCCACACTGGAAGCATCTGTGTGCAATTCAGTTTTCAATTCTGGAACAAAAATCCTAAGTACGGGGCCTGAAGCCAGTTTCTTCTTTAATATCTGAAAGGCTTGCCTTTGCTCTTCCTCGAATATAAATTCTTTTCCTGTCTTCAATAAATCTGTAAGGGGTTTGGCAATTAAAGCATAGCTTTCTATGTATTTTCTAAAATATGATGTCAGGCCAACAAAACTATGTAGTTGTTTGACATCTCGTGGTTCTGGGTACTTGAGAACTGCATCGGTCTTCTCTGAGCTTGGTTTTATTTCTCCATCTTTCACAGTATGACCTAAGTATTGAATTTCCCTCTTAATCAGCTCAGCTTTCTTCCAGTTTATCTGCAGACCATACTCTGAAGCTACATTGAGTACCAACTGCAGTCTCTCAACCGCCTCAACTTCGTCTTTAGCTGTAATGACAATGTCGTCAATAAAAATCATCATAACTCCTTGGGAAATTAATTCCCTAAATATAATGCTAACATACCTCATAAAATACTTCGGGCAAATGGACAGACCGAACGGAGCCCTAAGAAATTCAAATTGCCCGTGATGTGTGACAAAAGATGTGTACTGGATAGACTCCTCTGAAACTCTCAAATGAAAGAACCCATTTTTTAGGTCCAGCACGCTGAACACCTTTGCACCACATAGCTTATCTATTATTTCATCAATGACTGGCAAAGGAAATTCATCCTTCACAATTTTTTTATTTAACAACCTGTAATCTATACAAGTCCTGACTGTGCCATCTTTCTTCTTGACTAGTACCAAAGGACTCGAATATTCTGAAAAGCTTACCCTCACTATGCCGTTGTCAAGCCACTCCTTTACCTGCTCTTCAACCATCTTCTGCTCAACTAAAGACAATCGTCGTGGTCTCTGAGCGATAGGCACATCGTCTTTAAGGGTAATCCTTAACTGGATTGGTGCCTCCTTCACTTGCACTGGATTATAACTTTGAACACACTGCAACACCTTTTGTTTTACAGCTGGATCAAGTATGTGCTCAAGGTCAACCATTGTATCTGAAAAATAAGTAAACTTAGACATCCATTCATCCCTTTTAAGCAATAGTATCACTTTCTCTCCGTTCATTATCATGGTAATATGTTTTAACAATTCTTGACCTAAAATCAGGTTAAATGGCATGACCTCCCTACTTACAACGTGAAATATTACATCAATAAACTCTATGCCGTCAATTACAATATTAGTAACCACTTTTCCTAAAGATTTCACTTTTGAATGTCCAAGTCCAGTAAGCGTCAATTCATCTTTATTTATTTCCACACCGATCGCGACACAACTCTGGTAGGACATGAGATTTACGTCGCTCCCTGAGTCCACTAACGCGTTCATTGTTATTTGCTTGATCATCACACTTTTCATCGGCTTTCCATTATTTTCTTTATTTTGAACTTTCATAACTTCGCATTCAGTTGATCTGTCAGCTGACACCGTCACGTCTGTCACTGTCATTACGTTGTCATTATCATCGGTGTCCTCTGTCGCCGCCATGTTGTTGAAGTGGGATTGCTGCTTTACCGACCGACTAACCATAGAGCCGCTTGTCACCATAGGTTTTTGAGTTTTGGAGGAGAACTGTTTTGTCGACACTGACGTTGCTTCCGCTTTTTCACCGTTTCCTTTTTCTGTACAATGACTCCCGATATGACCAAATTTATTGCAGCGAAAACATTTTATGCCGTTTGGACACGAACTCGCCACATGATTTAAATCACCGCAATTATAGCATCTTTGGCGTTGAAATCGCTTTTCACCGCCGGCACCTTTTTCTTCTTTGTTTCTCCCGCCATTATTGTCAACCGCCGTGACTGTTCTAAGCTTCTGTACTTTGCTTTTCATTTTCTCGTACTGGATCAATTTTTCTTTCAGCACTGGAAACGTGGCAGACCCATATAATATAGCCTTATTTGTCTCGTAGTCCGGTATTCCGTCAATAATATACTGCACTGACACATAGTCGGGGAATTTAGCTCTGCGACCTAGTTCCTTCATAACTAACATATATTGATAGTAGGTCTCATCCTTATGTTTTTTTCGCGCCGCCATTACTTCGTGCATCTCCTTAACGTTAACAGAATCTGGGAACTCCTTTTCCACCGCCGTCTTTAGCTCATTATACGTCTTAAATGTTTTTTCACTCTTCAACCACAGGGCCGCCGTGCCCGTGAGCGATCTCCGTGCTATAATCAGCTTCTGCTGATTGGTCCACTGAAATATTTCGGCGTTATCTTCCAAATCTTGTGCCCACTTCGACGATGACACCGTTTTATCGTCGCCGCTGAATTTAGTGATACCATCCATGCACCACGCCGACATTGGCAAGTCGGAGCCGTCGTTATTCTTCTTACTCGGACTTCCATTACTCGTCATTTTTGTATTTTTTCGTCTTGCACGTGTTAATCGTCGCTGCCGTCGTTTTATTGAATCGTCGTAGATGCACTTCTTTGACCCTATCCCGGACGAGCCCCCAAATTTGTGGGATACAAGTCAAAGAAATAAAAATCACCGTCTTGTTTCAACACGTGTATTGCACTTCGTCGTTCGTTATTTGAATGCTCACTCAGATCCATTCCGTCCTGTCACACTCCTGTCAACAATGTCAAACCTCTCACTCGCACATCTTACCTTCTCGTTCATTCCTTTTGCGTTCCATTCCTACATGTATGAAATTCGAGTGACAATAAGTGTTTATCAATCGTTTCGTGGAATCGATACATAGCGAATAGTTTCTTTAATTTGTCTTTGGTTAGCAACACTGGTCACCGACTGACAGATGACAGCCAGAAAAAAACCGGCTGTCGTTCATTTTATTTCGTTCTGAGTGTGCACGTTTTTTCCATGTTTTATTAGCGGCCTTTATACACACACTCTTTCGCGTGTGAAACAGCAATCGTGCGCGAAAGAGCGCGCGTATAAAGGAAGTGAAAGAGAAAGGAAAAGACCAACGCGCCGCGCTCAGCAGTCATGCGCGCAATCACGTTTGCTTTGGTTGTCTGTTATTTAAAATTCTTTCGCGTATTATATAATAGTAATAATTTGAATTACTAATTGTTATAAAAGTAATAAAATGATTATGTTATGCAATTATAAATAATTTCATTAAATATGTTTATTGAATACAATTAATTCACTTAATCATCAGTGTCAAACAAGTTATAAAGAACATCTGTTGTTTATGTCAAGTATGATTATTGTTATTCTTCATTAAGGAACCACGTGCTATTTTTATAGCAAGAATCTTGTATTTAAGTAATAAATAAATCTTTCTAGCATTTTTGATAACCTTTGTAATGTATCATACATCATAAAACCATTAGATTGTGAACACGTGTTCTTTTAGAGTTGTTTGTCACAAAGTATAAAAGAAGACGGAATCGGAAGATGTGATTCATTCTGTGTCCGGCCGTCGTAGAGAGCGGAGCTCAGTAATATTGTAATAAAGTTAAGTATATTCTATTATTGTATATAAATGTAGTAAATGATATAACTAAGATAAATAAATAAAAATATTATTATTTAAACTTGTCTTGTATTTATCCCCCTACATATATAATTAAAATAAATTATAAATAAATTGTATATTCTTATAATATTACTCAAAACTTATAAATATATGTATATTGGTATTTCTTGTCAATATACATATTAGACCATGTATATTTTTTATATTATATATTAATAATTCTAACATCAGAAGTGGGATAAGAATTCTAACGTAATATTAATAACGGTATGTTTTCAGGTACCTATATAATAATGGATCAAACAATCCTGGAAGGGTTGCTCACCGCCATCCGGGATACTCTTTCCAGCAATAAACGACAAGACGACGTGGCACTGCCAACGTTCGATCCATCCACCAGCGACAGCGGCGCAGCCGTATGGTGTGACAACGTTGACAAGCTTGGAGAAGAGTTTGGATGGAGCGGTATAGCAAAAGTTGCAAAGGCAGGTAAGGCCCTTAAGGGCTCTGCACTAACTTGGTACGAGACATGGGAACCCCAAGAAGGACGCTCTTGGGAGGATTTCCGGAATGAAATAATTTCTTTATACCCACAAAAAAAAAACCTGTCGGAAAAATTGTATAAGGCCGTTACATATTCATCAGATTCAGCGGATTCATACTGCGAGTACGCCAGGGAAAAAATCCGATTATTAAAAAACACTAAAATCGTTTTTTCTGAAGCTCAAGTTATTGAATTAGTTTGTGGAACAATTCGAGATGTAAATGTAAGAATGGCATCATTTAATAGTAGAGTCACAACTACCTCGGAACTAATAGCTCTGTTTTCTGCCTACGTTAAAACCCGAAAACGACCTGCGGATCTAGCACCTGAAACCTTGCGAAATACGAATGACTTAAAACGGTTTAAGCCAATATCTAATACAAACGAAGCCCTGACATCAAAAACGTGTTTTACCTGCGGGGATAAAGGACATTTAAGGCCACAGTGTCCCAATAAAAAAGCTGCTAAAGATTCTCAAACTGAACAGGGGGTAACAAAATGTACCGTGTGTAAAAAAATTGGACATGATAATACAACCTGTTTCTTTAAAAAAAAATTAACGATGAAAAACAAGTCACTCTCGAACATTACAAATCCTAAGATTTGACTATATACCCCCACAAGTGTCAATTTACAATATGCCATTAAACTGTCTTATTGATACAGGAGCTAATTGTAGCATTGTTAAATAATCTATTGCAAAAAAAAAAAAACAAACTGTCTCTTGGTCCCTATAATCACATTGTTGGCACACCATCACTGTAATTAACATGCTAACAACAAAGTGTAATAATATGTCAGATTGGCCGAACGAATTATGTAATATGCAGCTATCCTTAAATACTACCATTCAAAAGTCAACAGGGTTCTCTCCTCTTCGTTTATTATTAGGTAAAAACTCCAACATTCCATGTGTACTGGCCGGAGAATGGGTCGATGAGGACGCTGCTACTAATGATGCTATTCGAAGTAGACATAATGTTTCTATTTTTCTTTTAGTTATTAAGATTGATTAAAGTTTTATAATATGTTTATTTTTAAGATATTGTTATAACTGTGGCTGTGCCTGTGGTTCTACCAATGGCTGTGCCATTGATCATAATATTATGACTGTGCCTGTGAACCTATGGCTGTGCCTTGGTTCTGTAGCTGTGCCTTATGATCTTGTGGCTGTGCATTTGGTTTACCTGTGGCTGTGCCTGTGTTTATGAGTATGTTGCCACGTGTATCAAAAACAATTATAATGGTTAACTGTGCAGTGGCTCAACATATTGATAGATAGGTACTTATACACCTTTATAAAAATAACTACATTTTGGTGATGTACTCCGAGAACGTAGTACATTTCAGAATGGCCGTATTATATAATAGTAATAATTTGAATTACTAATTGTTATAAAAGTAATAAAATGATTATGTTATGCAATTATAAATAATTTCATTAAATATGTGTAGGATCTTAAAATGTGTACTTAGAGGTTATATTATAAGCATGACTGAGTGTAAGCGAGACGACGTATGTGTGAGAGAGAGAGAGAAAGGACGGAAGGGGAAAAGTTAAGATGGCGATAACCGTAGGAACTAATGCGTGTACTCTGTGTAATTTGAAACTAATAAAAGTCCAAATAAGTTAATCTGCTATTATTTCACCGCCTCAGACCTACAAAATTGGGGGCTCGTCCGGGATATCAAAAACAAAGGCGGAATAGTACGGCCGGTGAAATAAAAACGACGTGTGCAGATCGGCTACGACGTGCACAGAAAAAACACGTGAACGACGACGGCGGTTTCTGCGGTAGAAGACTCAAGCTGTCTCAACGACTACGACGAAATGTCCAAACCAGTGAAAGATCGCAGGAGAAGTCGGCAAGAAGACTACAGCGACTGCCAGGACGACTTCGATGCGAAAAAGCGTAACGGCAACATGCTTCAGATGACGGCCGAGCTGATACCCAGCTTTAGCGGCCGCGACGACACCTATCCAGTGACGCGGTGGATAGACGAAGTAGAATCCAACGCCGAGATATTCGAGTGGACATCGCTTCAGCAGCTCCTAATTGCAAAACGAGCGCTGACAGGTACAGCACAGCTATGGTTACGGGCGGAGCGTCCACACAAGACTTGGGAAGAGCTCAAGGCAGCGCTTGTAAAAGAATTTCCAGACACTGTCGACATCAAATCCATCCATGAATTAATGAGCAACAGAAAGAAGCTGCCGAATGAATCCTGTTTAGACTACATGCTTGTTATGAAGGAACTTGGAAAGCGCGGTAAGATGCCTGACTACGTCGCAATTAAGTACATAGTGGATGGAATTGTGGATGTCGAAACAAATAAAATCATGTTGTATGGTGTCACCTCGTATAACGACCTTAAAGAAAAACTTAAGATTTATGAAGCTATAAGCAAAAAGATGCAAAGTGCGGCGCAGGTGCAGAGGCGTTCAGCAGTGAGTACAAGTAGCAATAAAGATAAACCCCATTCAAGCGGCAAACCATGGATTCGGTGCTATGGATGTGGTGAAGTTGGACATGCATCAGTCGATTGCCCGCATAAAAGCAAAGGATTGAAGTGTTTTAAATGTAACCAATTCGGACATGTTGGATCGGCGTGCACTTCATTGGCGGCGGCGACGTCGAAACCCAGCCATCGTGCATCATCGGACGAGATCGGTAAAACACGACGGAGCTACCAACAGCAACATACGAAGAGCGCGATGTTCGCGGCGGACGTCACACAAGACGACAGTGGCGCCTCTAGCGACCTCCGGTGTAACGAACTACAGGACTACCAACACACAAAGCGAGCAATGTTCACGACGACGGTGAATGACGAAGAAGACAGCGCCCCAAGCGGATACTTTTCGAACGACGAATCGAAAATGGCGGCGTTTGTTTACAACGACGAAGAAGTTTCAATGTCAATGTTGACAAAAGAGAAAAAGCCGGTTGTTTTGTTGGAGATAAATAACGTGCAGTTAAAAGCGTTGGTAGACACGGGCAGCGACGTGAACATTATTTCGGCGGATGTTTATGATGCGATTGGAAAACCAGAATACGAAAAGGACGAATTATTACTCTCCGGCATTGGACAATCAAAAGTGCGTTCGATGGGAAAGTGTCGTTTGAATTTGTGCGTGGACAAACAGTGCTACCCAGATGTTATATTTCACGTTCTATGTAAAGACTATATACCGTACGATGTAATAATAGGTCAGGAATTTCTTAACGACGTCACAGTTGTCTTAAAAAGGGGTTGCGTGAAATTTTATAGCAAAGAGTGGGAGCGACTGGGATGTTATGTGAGTGAGGTATGCCCATCTGATTCTGTTGTAGGTCACATGAAGGATCCGGCGTTAAGAGAAGAAGTGCTAAATTGTGTACGAAACTACAAGCCTCATCAAACGAAAGAAGCACCGCTGCAACTGCAAATCGTGCTCAAGGATGACGTTCCGGTGGCGCAACGACCACGACGTTTGGCGCTGAAGGAGCAGGAAATAGTAGTTAAACAGGTTGCAGAATGGTTAGAAAAGGATATCATACGCGTGAGTTATTCAGAATATAGTAGCCCGCTGGTATTGGTTAAGAAAAAAGATAATTCTGTTAGAGTCTGTGTTGACTATAGATTGTTAAATAGAAAAATGGTTAAAGATGAATTTCCGTTACCAGTAATAGAAGATCTGATTGATAAATTAAAAGATGCTAGGGTCTACAGTGTACTCGATTTAAAAAATGGGTTCTTTCACCTGAGAGTGTGCGAAGAGTCCGTCAAGTATACTGCTTTTGTCACACACAATGGACAATATGAATTCTTGAGGGCTCCTTTTGGTTTAAGTATCTGTCCAAAATATTTTATGAGATTTATAACGATTATTTTCAGAGAACTACTAGCAAAGGATGAAGTCATAATATTTATTGACGATATATTGATACCGGCAAAAGATGAGGTTCAAGCTGTGCAACGGCTTAAGAAAGTACTTATGATTTCAGAGCAATATGGTTTAGAGATGAATTGGAAGAAAGCAAAATTGATCTCCCGAGAAATAGAGTACTTGGGGCACATAGTGAAGAACGGAGAAGTGAGACCCTCTACTGAAAAGATAGATGCTGTCATGAGGTATCCAAGACCATCAACAACAAGGCAAGTTCATAGTTTTCTTGGCCTCACTTCATATTTTAGAAAGTACATTAAAGATTATGCATTTATAGCCAAACCCTTATCAGACTTACTCAAGAAGGATGCTCTGTTTGAGTTCGGTGAGAAAGAAACAATGGCATTTGAGAACTTAAAACGTAAGTTAGGAAATTCGCCAGTATTGAAGATTTATGATTCTTATTTACCCACCGAATTGCACACAGACGCTTCTGCTGTTGCCTGTTCTGCCATACTGCTGCAGCTACACGAAGACGGCTGGCACCCTGTTTACTACATGAGCAAGAGGACTACTGACGCCGAATCGAGGTATTCAAGCTATGAACTAGAAGCATTAGCCATCATTGAGGGAGTGAAGAAGTTTCGAATTTATTTATATGGTATCCATTTTAAGATAGTGACTGACTGTCAAGCCTTTCAGCTGACACTGAAGAAGAAAGAACTGTCACCGAAAGTAGCTCGCTGGGTCTTGTACTTAGATCAGTTTGACTATGACATTGAGCACAGAGCTGGCACGAAGATGCAGCATGCCGACGCGTTAAACCGACATCCGTGTATGATTATAACAGTAAACAGTCTACAAAACCAAATAAGGCTGGCTCAACAAAATGATGACCGATTAAAGGCAGTGTGTGAAGTACTAAAACATGGTTCTTTTAAAGATTACTGGCTAGACAATGGACTTCTATACAAAGGAGAGCATAAGCAGCTTGTTATACCGAAGTCACTGGAGAAAGAAATCATAAAGCAAGTTCACAGTAAGGGGCATTTCTCTATGAAAAAAATGAAAGAAATTATAAAACAAGATTATGTTATCCAAGATTTGGATAAGAAGCTACAAGAGTTTGTGGTGTCTTGCATACCATGTCTACTGGCCACGAAGAAGGCAGGCAAGCAAGAGGGATATCTGAATCCAATTGATAAAGAAGGTACCCCATTACACACTCTACATATAGATCATTTGGGACCACTGACGGATACGAAGAAAATGTACAATCACATATTGACAATAGTGGATGGTTTCACTAAATTCACGTGGATCTTCCCTACGAGGAGTACAACAAGTAAAGAAACGGTTGAAAAACTAAAGATACATCAACAGCACTATGGAAACCCTGTGAGGATAATAAGCGACCGGGGGACTGCATTTACTGGAGGTGAATTTCAAGAGTACTGCCAAGAGGAGAACATACAACATGTTACCATCACCACAGGAGTCCCGAGGGGAAATGGCCAAGTGGAAAGGCTGCACAGGACTATACTAGCTGTATTGACCAAGCTATGTCTGGAAAATCCATCATTGTGGTATAGACATATCAGTCGAGTGCAAAGGGCTATAAATAGTACATACCAACGAAGTGTAGACACAACTCCGTTTCACCTTATGGTTGGCATAAGTATGAGATGTAAGGAAGACCTACACATATTGGAATTGTTAAAACAGGAAGAGATTGATCAATATGAAGAAAATAGAGAAGAGATTAGAATCAAAGCCAAGAAGCAAATACTACAAGTACAAGATGAGAATAAGAAGACATTCAATGAAAAGCGGAAGCCAAGTACCCAATATAAAGAAGGAGATTTAGTGGCTATAAAAAGGACACAGTTCGGTACGGGGATGAAGCTGAAGCCCAAGTTTCTAGGGCCGTATCGAGTATCAAAGGTTAAACGAAATGACCGCTACGATGTGGAGAAGGTTGAGCGTGCTACCGAAGGGCCTATTAAAACGTCTAGCTCCGCGGACCAAATGAAGCCATGGCCGCAGTAGGTATTTTCTTTAATTATTTTTGTTGTTAGTAGATGAATGAAAGGTTAAGTAAACAAAACAGAACCCTTTTTATATCAACTGTAATGTCTATTAGCATAAACGGTGTGTATTCTGTATTGATATAATATTATGTGATCTGTCGTTGTTCACACTTTATAAATTGTGTATTTGTACACCAATTAACCATATTTTGTTTGTAATGAGTTCCATATAAATGTGTAATGTTGTAAAGCAAAGTAACTTCCATTTTAAACTGGTATTATTGTAAGCTAGTATAGAACAATTCTTGATGTATGATTGTTCATTGTTCCTTGACTTTAAGATAAGAGGTTGGTTCATTTTGTTATTTAAGATAAGAGGTTGGTTCATTTTGTTATTTAAGATTAGAGGTTGGTTCATTTTGTTATTTAAGCTGAAGATTGAAATTGTAATTAAGGTTGTCTGAGGGCAGACAAATTATCAGAACAGCCGAGTTGTAGGATCTTAAAATGTGTACTTAGAGGTTATATTATAAGCATGACTGAGTGTAAGCGAGACGACGTATGTGTGAGAGAGAGAGAGAAAGGACGGAAGGGGAAAAGTTAAGATGGCGATAACCGTAGGAACTAATGCGTGTACTCTGTGTAATTTGAAACTAATAAAAGTCCAAATAAGTTAATCTGCTATTATTTCACCGCCTCAGACCTACATATGTTTATTGAATACAATTAATTCACTTAATCATCAGTGTCAAACAAGTTATAAAGAACATCTGTTGTTTATGTCAAGTATGATTATTGTTATTCTTCATTAAGGAACCACGTGCTATTTTTATAGCAAGAATCTTGTATTTAAGTAATAAATAAATCTTTCTAGCATTTTTGATAACCTTTGTAATGTATCATACATCATAAAACCATTAGATTGTGAACACGTGTTCTTTTAGAGTTGTTTGTCACAAAGTATAAAAGAAGACGGAATCGGAAGATGTGATTCATTCTGTGTCCGGCCGTCGTAGAGAGCGGAGCTCAGTAATATTGTAATAAAGTTAAGTATATTCTATTATTGTATATAAATGTAGTAAATGATATAACTAAGATAAATAAATAAAAATATTATTATTTAAACTTGTCTTGTATTTATCCCCCTACATATATAATTAAAATAAATTATAAATAAATTGTATATTCTTATAATATTACTCAAAACTTATAAATATATGTATATTGGTATTTCTTGTCTACATATTAGACCATGTATATTTTTTATATTATATATTAATAATTCTAACAACAAGATGACAAGATGACACACATGACAAGATGGCGGACATACGTACAGTGGCAACCAAAAGTGCATACCCAATCTCAAAACGTATTAGGTTGACGTTTAGTTTGACTTACGACCTTTTACTTTCAAGAATAGACACATGTATCATCGTTGTGAATGTAGTTCATAATTTCAACGTTTCTACATGAGACAAGATGGTCTAGCGGTTAAGCGCGCCCAGTTGACGGCGTTAATCAATGAGCCGCGAGTTCGAATCTCACATTATTTTTGTCTTTTTGTTTTTACTCAATTTGAAGAAATGGACAGAAATATAATATTCTTTATCTTGTTCGCTTTGTTCACACATTTCGTAAATTTAAAAGGGTAGTCATAGAAAACTAATAAAGAATTTAGATTTCTGTGAGGTAGACATGAGTTTTGTGCATATTTAACTTGATTGGAATTAGGGGTTTGCACCGGAGACGATTTCGGTCTCCGGAGATTTTTAGCCGGTTTTCAGAAATCTCCGGAGATTCTCCGGCAAATTGCCCCCTTTGGTAAAGGTAATAAAATAACATGTAGATCACATAATTCAAAATTTTAATTGCACAAATAGTATCTAATATAGCACAAAGCTAAATAATAAAGCTAAAAAAAACACATTAGCATGTTAAGTAAAGTGTAAACATAAAATATAAATCAAAATAAAAACACCCGTCTCCATACCATACGTATTCGTAATTTTTAAATAAACAAAAATATGTACTTAAAAGTAACATTAAAAAAATATTAATACAAGATTGCTTAGTTATTTACTATATTAATAAAATCAACTTATCAATAATCAGCATTCAATATTAGGATTAAGAACATCGAAATGTAATAATAATAAAAAATCAGTCAAGTATGAGTCTCATATAATCAACATTAGAAATGTAATAAATGAATAATTGAAATGTAATAATAATAAAGACTTAGTCCAGTAATCAGTCTCCTATTAGGTAAGTAAGTACTAATAATTATTCAAACAACCATTGATTTTGGTTTAAAAAACACAGAATTTCTACTGCATCTGCCGCTAACACTTAAAACCTCTCAAAATTTTTGAGACGTTTTAAGTGTTGCCGTAAAAATAAACGAGTAAAGCGTTTTGTTTTTTCTAAGCATAATTATAATAATCACATTAACATTTCCTTCAATAAATTATAACAAAGTAGCGTAAATAAATATAAAAATAAAAGAAAGAGTGTGTATTTGTTTTGATCATTAAATATCCGGAGATTTAGAAAAAAAATCGGTTATTCGAAAAATCTGTGATCTCCGGAGATTCTCCGGTATTTTTGCCTCCGGAGCAAACCCCTAATTGGAATGAGCGTTGTCGTTTGGTTGTGGTTGTTGGTTAGTAACGAGTGATTTAATAGATACTCGTAGTGGTATTGTAATTATTCTCGAAACGCAGGCAAATAATATTACTGAGGCAAAGGCGACTATTATTTTATTGATTTTTAAATATATAATGACGCCAAAAAAAATGTGTTTATTATGGAATTTATAAATAAATAGTTTTAATATATTAAAATTTGTTATATTAAATAAATATTATTAAATTATATAAAAAATTAAGTCACTTTAGTATTTTGTTATAAATGCCTAATTATAATGAAAGACAATATGGCTGGACAACGACTGAACGTTTTTATTTGAAAATTAATTAGAACGTTACAACATTATAGGTGGCGCCACTGGATACATTTTGTTACACAACCTCATTTTAACACCCCCACTTAACAAAATAATAGGTGCATACATTTAACACATTATACCCATCAAATATCAGTATACATCTACATATTTGTTCTATTGTAACAAACCAAAAATAAATCACCTTTTATCAAATAAACCAAACATTCTTAAAAAATTATAATGTTTCATTTTACATAAACCCTTAGTTAGTAAATCTGCAGGCATCTCTGAAGTAGACAAGTATTTTATCTTTACAATATCATTAGCAACTTGTTCTCTACAAAAATGATACCGCACATCAATATGTTTTGATCTTTTATGGTGAATAGGGTTGGCTGACAACTTATGGGCTGACTGATTGTCATTAAATATTGGTATGGGATAAGTTTCATTTGTTAATTCAAATAACAAATTTCGCAAGTACACAGCTTCTTTGCAACTTTCCGAAATACCCATATATTCAGCCTCCGTGCTGGATAATGCTACAGTAATCTGTTTCTTGGTTTCCCAAGAGATTGCACAGTTTGACAGCCTGAAGAAATATCCAGTATAGGATCTCCGATCAATTACATTACTGGCCCAGTCAGCATCTACAAAAGCTTCTAACTGACTATTACCACTAGCTAAAAACTTTAAACATAAAGATTTAGTTTTCTTTAAATACTTTAAAACTCTCTTTGCATAGGACCAATGTTCCTCATTGTAACAGTTATTAAACTGGCTCAAGTAATTTACAGAAAATACAATATCAGGACGTGTGAGCACAGCTACATACATAAGCGAACCAATCAGTTGCTGATAAGGTAACTTTTTATCACAATTCTCACTTTTAGTTAAATTCAGTCTAGGTTCAATTGGTGTCTCTGCAGACTTACAATCAGAAATATTGAATTTTAACAACAATTCTTCAATATAGCTTTCTTGGTCTAAAGTTATAGAACCATTCTCTTTATCTACAACCACTCTCATACCTAAACAATTTTTAACACATCCTAAGTCTTTGATTTTAAACTTTGATGACAAACTTTCTTTTAATAAACAAGTTTCTTTTTCATTAATCGAAAAAACAAAGAAATCATCAACATACAATGCAATAATAATCTTTATGTCTCTATCGATTTTTGTAAACAGACATGGTTCTAGTTTGGATTTTTTATAACCCACTGATTGTAACAATTCATCAACTCGCTGGTACCATGCCCGTGCTGACTGTTTCAGTCCATAAATAGCACGTTTCAATCGCAAAACCTTGTTTACATTATCATTTCCCTGAAAACCTGGTGGTTTCATCATGTACACATTTTCTTTTAAAAAACCATTCAAAAAAGCAGTGTTCACATCTAAATGACAAATATCTAAATTAAACTGAACTGCTAAAGCGAATAACAATCTCAAAGTGGAATGCCTGACAACAGGTAAAAAACAATCATCAAAATCAATGCCTGGCCTTTGGGTGAAGCCCTTAGCAACCAACCTGGTTCTATATCTGACTTTATTATCAATATCAAATTTCCGTTTAAAAACCCATTTACATTGTACAATTGTGCCACTAGGCGGAACATCAACTAATTCCCAAGCATCATTTTCTTCAAATGAATTAAATTCACTTTGCATGGGTAATTTCCACTGTTCACTTTCTGAACCGTTCAATGCTTCATCTAGTGATATTTCATTTGCATTTGTTTCTGTGGTTTGACCTACACATACATTACCAGCACAGTACCAATCAGGCTTCTTGCGAATACGCTTAACAGGCTTCTCCACTGGTAACTCAGCGGGTTCAGCTCCCAGCATATCTGTGCATTCCTTAAAGTCCTCTTCATCAGTACCAGGAGTTTCTCCTGTAGGACTCTGTACTTCTTTGTGCTTTATGTGTGTCATGTCCCCCACTTCTTGGGTACATTCTTCTCCTTCCTTCACTGGAAAGATGTCATCAGTTCCCTCACTAATGTCAAAGTGTATCACATCTTGCTTCTGGTCAATCCCCTCCTCAATCACAACAATATCTCTTGATATTATTATACTGTTATTGTTGGGATTGTAAACTCTATAACCTTTGACATTATCCGAGTATCCAACAAGAATACACTGAGTCGCTTTTCTGTCCAATTTCAACCTTTTTTCTTTTGGTATGTGTACCATGGCCTTACTTCCAAAGATACGTAGATTACTGACATCTGGTTTAATTCCTGTCCAAATCTCTATAGGCGTCTTGTCAGTTAATCCTGATGCGATAGACCTGTTTCGCAAATAAACAGCAGTGTTCACTGCTTCTGCCCAAAAACGCTTAGGCAATCCTGCATCGAATAACAAACACCTCGCTTTCTCTATCATTGTACGATTAAACCGCTCGCAGAGACCATTCTGTTCCGGTGTGTATGGACAAGTTTTTTGATGGACTATTCCAGCAAACTGCAAGAATTTTTCAAATTCCTTACTACAGAATTCTGTACCATTGTCTGTCCTGAACACTTTCAAATTTCTGCCTGTCTGATTTTCCACTAACGTCTTGAATGCCTTGAAATTTGAGAATACTTCATCTTTTGACTTCAAGAAATATACAAATGCCATCCGACTATAGTCATCGACGAATAACAAGAAGTATTTCTTTCCTCCGATAGATCTGGCTTCCATAGGCCCACAAACATCTGCGTGTACTATATCGAGAAGCTCCTTGCCTCTGTTGCCAACATGAGTGAATGGCAACCTGGCCTGCTTTCCTTCGCAGCACACAATGCAATTGGTTTTACTGACCTGAGCCTTGTCCGAGTATGACATTCCTTTGACAGCACCATCTCTCATCATATTAAGATCTTTGCTGTTCAGGTGACCAAGTCTTCTATGCCACACATTCCACGACACTGAAGTCAACAAACAATCTGCTTGCTTAATTCTCAACTTATAAACACCTCCTACCAAATCTGCAGTCGCTACTAGTTTACTCTTTCGGTTATAAATATAACAGTGCTTCGTATCAAATGTCACTGAGTTTCCTTTGCTAATTAACTGGCTGACAGATAACAAGTTCGTAGCCAAGTTTGGTACATATAATACTCCCATCACTGTATTCTCATGCTCGGTATCTCCAACAACTGTAGTTATTTGCACATCTCCACAGCCTTCAACCGTAATTTTCGTCTTATTAGCGATGACAATCTCTTGAACCTGGTGTTGATTTGTTGTGTTCAACAACCAGTCTTTCTTAGATGTTAAATGACAGCTGGCACCGCTATCGACGTACCAATCCGTTTTATTAAAGTTGCCGCTGAGAAATACTGCACTGAATGCATTAGATTCTTTGCCTTTTTGAGTATTTTCACATTTATTCATGTAATGCCCAAACTGTTTACATTTGAAAAATCTGACATTTGATCTGTCGTTATGCGATGACGTTTGTCTATGCGCTTGCATTTGGTTTTTCTTTTTATGTTGCCAACCTTTCGACACAAACGCATTCTGTGTAGAACTATTACCAATGTCACTTCCGTCTTCCATGTCAAGTAACTTTGACTTGATGGCATCAGCTGTCAACTCGATACCTGAATGTTCCACCGCCATGATCATGGGTTCAAATTTTTCCGGCAATCCCGCTAACAATAAGGAGCCGATCCATTCGTCACTGATTTTGAATCCTGTATTGTTCAATCGCTGACTCGTTTCTAAAAGCGAAGTCACATATTGAGACATCGATTCACAATTTTCTCGACGGATTGATATTAGATTCCGAAGCAATCCGATGCGCCGCGTGTAGCCATTATCATCAAATAGCTTTTTCAGCTTCTGCCACAATCCCTTTGCTGTTTTTTCATTCTTGATGTGCACGAACAAACTGGGATCTATAGTTAAAATTATTTTGGCTTTAGCTTTTGCGTCATTTAGATCGCCGTCAGTCGTGATGCACTGTTGCACGCCTTCTAATACGAGATAGTTCTCAACAGCAAACGCCCAATTTTCGTAATTCTCTCTACATTTAAGCTTTGCAATACTTGCAATAAGGTTTGTCGACATTTTGCACTATATTTCAACCAAAAATTACTATTATACACGTGAGCGGCCCATAACCTATAATGAAAGACAATATGGCTGGACAACGACTGAACGTTTTTATTTGAAAATTAATTAGAACGTTACAACATTATAGGTGGCGCCACTGGATACATTTTGTTACACAACCTCATTTTAACACTAATATTACTTTTTTTGTTGTTTTAGAGGAATTCTATTATTAGTCTCCGGAGCAAGAAATACGAGGAAGAGGATAGATAGCCTATCCTACCTACTCAACAGCGAAGTGGATTAAGTTTGGTGGTTTCGCACGGGATAACATACTGTTTACAACAACAGCTGCATGGCTTGCATCATAAACCAGAAAAAATACGTTTCGTTTTAATATGTGGGGATGGCGTGCAACAGTGCTTCTTATGAAGAAGTATTAGACGGTGTTATGCAACATTTAATAACCTGGATGTTTTAGTTTTAATAATTAGACGGTGTAACTAAATATTTAGTCATAATTATATTATATATTCGTAGATAGTTATTTAATGATCTTAAATTGAGGTTTAGTTTCAATCTTCTTTTCATCAAGAAAACGAATTATTAAACTATTACCTCACTAAGTTTATTGTGACGTTACATAAAAAAAACCTGTTCATAAAGTCTGAATTATAGTTTAGTTTTCAATTAACTCTGCTGAATACCAATTCAGAAACTTAATACGTGAGCATCACCAAATTTATTTGTGTTATTAAAATATCCTTCTCTTATTATGTTATTATGAATTTTATTGACTAAGTGGGTATTCAACAAAAAATCTTATGAACAGTTACAAGAGAACTTCTTTTATTTCGGTAGGAATGTGACGTTACAATTCTCATAAGTTTGTTAATTTTAAAAATAAATTTTTGTTATCACACAGCACGCCTTTTTTTCCTACTTCCAATTACAAAAAGTTAAAATAAAATCACATAAAAAGTTAAATAAATAATACAATAACTAATATTTGCTTCTTATAAAAAATAAATAACAAGCATGAATACGTAATAATTCAACATAAACCTAAAAAGATTTTGCCTAACATTATTATGGTTTCAAGAAACAAAAAACAGCCATACATAGTATAAGATTTGAACTCGGAATTCAATGATCGTAAACCCTTTCTTATCCAAACCAGCTGCCAGGACATGTTATAATTATGCGAAATTTAGCAATGCAATGGTAAGAATACGTCGCGCGTCGGGTAGGACTCGTACGGTAAACAGAAATATAATGCCATTTCGCGTAGTGCGACGATGGTTCATTAGTGTGTGTTATCTGTGGAATGTTGAGACATCACTCGTAAACACACATGCGCACGCGCTAACTGGATCGCGCCCGTGTTCAAAGGAAAGTGAACCTTAGCGTGGGTATGCATTTCTGAGCGCTTACTGTACGTGCGTAGACAGAGAAAAGAGGTAGACGTGCTCTTAAGCCGGCTTTTCACTGCGGGATGTAATGTAATATATATTACATCACGAGATATAATTTAATATCGCTCACCATACTATTTAAGAAACCTCTTTACACTAAGCTGTAATATATATTATATCCCAAACTATAAATATTTTTTCGACCGAATGGGCGATAAAGAGGAGATGTATATTTTACCTCACGTCCCGGACAACGCACCCCCCCTGCCTCGCCCTCACTTTGAACGGAACGGTGCAGACTGTAGAACTGTTTGAACCAAATATATATCTTTCAGTGTGAACAGCACCTGCGGGATGTAATATATATTCCAGGATGTAATATATATTACATCCCGCAGTGAAAAGCCGGCTTCAGAATAATAATAATTGCGAGAGTGAGATGACATATATGTCAAAATGTGCATGTGTGATCTCGCTTTTTTGTTGTTTGCCATCACTAGTCATTGATGGCAAACAAACTGTGGTGTCAAAATATTTTCGTTGTTAAAAACTTTGAAACGCATGCTTTGTGTGATTTGTGACTTTATTGATATTACAAAAGGTCATATTTAGTGTCTAGTGATGGTGAATTGCTGTATAAATGGCTGTAAAAGTCGTAGTGAACGAAATCAACCAAACATAACCTTTCATCGGTAAGTAGCATTTTGTACCTATTACAGCAAGTAAATCAAAGAATTATTGTACTCAAGACTATTTTGTGTCATTATTAAACAAAATTTATTGATAATATCATCTAAAAATACGATAAAATCCTAACTTGTTTTTTGTACTAACCGACCAAAGTGGGAGACATTTTATGTTAGGTTGTTATCTATGTTACTTCATGTCATTTGTCAATAGTCGGATAATAACTTGACGGGGATACCAGCATTTAATTATTTTTACCACTGAACGTATTTAATTTTTACTTTTTTTTTAGATTTCCAAATGAACCAATTTTAAGAAATAAGTGGACTGAGTGTACGGGTCGAATTAACTGGCAGCCAAGTCGTCACTCCCGAATCTGCTCACGACATTTTGAAGCTAGTTGCATTCGACAGAAATTAAATAGTACTCACTTAAATCCACGTTCGATACCCACACTTTTCATCCAGGTAAAGTAAATTATTTTATTAATTAAAGTAAATTTATTACACACAACCATTTGTTCTACACGTTTAGTTTGTTCTACACCTTTGATCCGTAAACATTTATTGTAATTTGATTTGTGACACAGAAATAATATTATAAACATTATTTGAGATGACTTTTTTAATATTATTACATGGAATTAATTTAAGTGGAATATATACATACCTAATTATTAAGCTACCAAACAACGTAAAGCAGATACAGTAAAACTTACTTACTCATTTCAAAAATTATTAATTCTTCATTATTTTAGCAGTTAATTGCAAGTTCGTGTCCTTTCAAATTTCAGGTCCGACCGGCTTTAGATCAACCGAGTTCCTCTAAATATGATACTTTGGGGGTTGATATGCAAGCAAAGAATTATTTGGTACTTACTTATTTAAAGTTTTTTTTTTAGAATATTCGTGTATATATGTCGTAGGATAATTTGATACTTCGAATCTTCGCGGAAATCCTAGGGGTTTTGCGAAAACGCGGATAATTAGACATAGGCGAAAAATTATCAAATCTTACTGGACAAAGTCAGGATTTTTGCGAAAATACTCGTTATTATAGCAATATTGCGAAACGAAACGCTGGCTGTTATGAAATAAGAACGCTGATTGGTCGGTCAGCGCGTTCAATAAGAGATCGTCTCTGATTGGTTGACGTCTTAAATGTCAATCATTTGTTGCCGCACGTTATTTGTTTAAGTTTGTGTCTGAGTTAAATTGCAGAAGTGTTTTGTTTTTTATCGTAAATAGTGTACCTACTTGGACTTAAATAAAGTGGTAAATAAAAGTGCTACACGGATGTACATAGTGTCATCCTACTACTATTATAAAGGCGAAAGTTTGTATGTATGGATGTATGGATGTATGTATGGATGTTTGTTACTCTTTCACGCTTAAACGGCTGAATGGATCTGGATGAAATTTGGCACAAAGGTAGATTATAGTCTGGAATAACACATAGGCTACTTTTTATCCCGGGAAAATGTACGGTACCCGTAGGATAACACATCAACTGTGACGCGGACGAAGTCGCGGGCAGAAGCTAGTATATCATAAAAGTCTTAGTCAACCACTCAACAACAACAATGCTTTCGAGATTGGTTTAGCGGTGTTTTGTTTGTCATTGTGTTAAAAGTGGACTATAAAATTGGACTTGAACTAAGAAACGGTGTGAATAGGAGGTTTGGTTTTCATATAATTATGACAGATTCGACAGAGAATGATGTTCAACCTTCAGCAGAATCGGAGAATTTGGAGGTTATCTCCGATAAAGACAAATTTTACATAGAGTTAAGAAAGTTTTACGATAATAGAGTTGACGGTACAACTAAACCAGAATGGACTAAAGAACGCGTAAATGCTGTAATAAATTCAATTGAACAATTTAAAACTGCGAGTGTACTTAAGCAACCAAAAACACAACAATAGTATAGAAATGCAAAAAAATACGACGTGATGAGTGTAGGTGAAGAAAAACTTCTGATACTGAGAAGAAAGGATCTTAACTCTCCTGTTGTACAAGTACCTTCAACAGATAATGTACTATGATATTCTTCTGCAGGCGCACATATCAACTGGGCATGGAGGACGCGACAAACTGATATATAACCTAAAGCAACAATATGTGATACCGGTACCGATTATGATATTGTTCCTCAACTTGTGTAAGATCTGTCTGAATAAAAAAAGTTGCCCAAAAACAGGAATTGTTGTACGCCCCATAATTTCTCAAGACTTTAACAAACGTGGGCAGGTAGATTTAATTGATCTCCAGTCAACTCCTAGCCACAATTACAAATGGATTTTAAACTGTCAAGACCACCTCACTAAGTTCTGCCTTCTCAGACCTTTAACCAGTAAAAAAGCAACTGAAGTAGCCATGGCTCTTTTAAAAATATTCTTAGAAGTTGGTGCGCCAATGATTTTACAGAGTGATAATGGCAAGGAATTTACTGCCAGCATAATAAAAGAGCTAATCACATTGTGGCCTGCATGCAAGATAGTGAATGGACGTCCCCGACATCCTCAAAGTCAAGGTTTGTTTGCAAGTTTTGCACTATCCCGCTTACCGCTATGCATTTTTCTTTCACCCAAAGGTTGCCTGGTAGAGATTGCTACCTTAGCAATAAGGCCACCTATGTTGTACTGTCTTTTGTTGTTATCTGTTGTTTTGTATTTTTTTTTTATGTGCAATAAAGTATTTTTCTCTTTTTTAGGTTCGGTAGAAAGGTGCAATCAGGATGTTGAGAACATGTTGCGTTCCTGGATGTCCGACAATAACTCAACTGAATGGTCACTGGGATGCTATTTCGTTCAGTTCCAGAAAAATTCTTCGCATCATCGCACAATAGGACGTTCACCATACAAAGCCTTGTTTGGTCACGATCCTGTAATTGGCCTGTCTTCAACTTATTTGCCTAGAGATACATTGTCAAAATTAGAAAATGAAGAAGACTTACAACAGGTTTTAATTAATGAAAATCCTCCTCGCACTGAAGATATTCAAGACGAGCGTAATGCAGGTTGTAGAAATGAACCCAAAGTTGAAAATGCAATCCTTTTCTATGAGCAGCTTTCTAACGAAACCACAAATCAGTATGTTTCCACTGATCAAAAAATGACTATCCGAACACAAACTTCAACACAATCTACCCCTCTTTCATCTATGACACAATATAAAAAAAAATCTGCAAATAACATTACAATTTAGAAGATGTAATAATTGTCCCAGCAAGTACAACAAAAACGATCTGTCTTGATAACAATATCGCTATAAATGACACAAATTCCCACACAAATGTACAACAACAACATTCCAATAATATTGTTGCTACTGAAGTTAAATGTTGTATTTGCCAAATTACGACATCCGATTCACTCAAATGTTCAAAATGCCAACAAGTGATTCACGGCGCATGTGGAGTGTCTGAAGTTAGAGAAGGTAGTAGTTCTTCTAATGTTAAATGTAACTTATGCTGGCAAGAAGATTCTATTAAGAAAGAAAGAACAAGTTCGCATGAAAATTTAAAAAGAGCAGCTGCGACTATGTCTACATCCAACAAAAAATTTAAAGAAATAGATGTAGGTGCTACAATTTTGGTTGATGTTCCGAAGTACGATCGTGCACCCTTAGATAACAAAAACATTACAGGACGAGTAATTGATAAGAAGAATGGTTTGTTTCAAGTTGGTACCTCCGTTGGTATAATTAAAGATTGGCTACCAAGAAACGCACTTCAAATATCTCCAGGAGCTCAATTCACCGGGCCCGTTCCCGAGGTAGTATTACCTATTCGTGGTATTTCCTCACAACTATCACCATTCGGCGGACAAGGGTTTAAGCAATGTCATTGCAAGAAATCAAGCAAACAATGTTCCTCAAATAAGTGTGCTTGTAAAAAGCACGGTTTGCTTTGTAATTCCAAATGTCATAAATCTTTGAATTGTTGTAACAAGTAAAGTCTTACTAATAATTTCATATTACTATTTACTAAACGCAGCTGTGCTTGCATTGCAACTCCAATGTTACAGGTCCATGCAACTCAGCGTAAGTTTCACATTAGTGACGTATTTAATTATCTTTTGTTCTGTGATTATTCGCTTTTCAAATTTTTTTCTAGTTATCTTTTAATTTCTTTGAATAAGTCTATTTTTTCCTATTTTTGCTAATTCAATAATAATTTGTTGTAGTTATTTTGTTCACTATAAGTGAACCAGAATGTGATAATAATTTTGCCTCAATATATCTTAAGTTTAGCTGTATAAGAGAAGAGAAGGCTGATGAATGAGTGATTTTATCTCAAGACTTTAATTCACAAGACTGATCAATTCCATTGTTGCACTATTAAACTAATTGTTTACCTAACCAGTTTCATCCAATTTATGGATTACACCCTAAAATTGGATCTTTTTTTTTTACTACGACTGAGATCTCCTATTGTCTGTAGAAAACAACATACATACTAAAATTTTCAATAAAAAGTTTTTAAAAATCAATTTAGTGATTTTCCTTTCTCACCTATTCTAAACCTTCATAACTCTATGATACAATACTTGAAGTTAATCATCGGCAAACTAGGAACCAATTAGAAGTCAGCCAGCAAAACTGTAGCCAATCAGTGTTGAGCACATCAAATCTTACTATAGTAACTAGTATTTTCGCAAAAATCCTGACTTTGTCCAGTAAGATTTGATAATTTTTCGCCTGTCTAATTATCCGCGTTTTCGCAAAACCCCTAGGATTTCCGCGAAGATTCGAAGTATCAAATTATCCTACGACATATATAAATACAGTCTTTTATGTATAGGTATAGGTATTATAGATTATTTATTTGAGTGAGAAATGTTAACAAATTTAAAACAATAATCACATTTTTCAGCTTGGCGATTCATCCATGACAGATAGTCATGGTCACCTATCTTTACCATTGGAAGAAGTTGCTATGGAAGTAGAAGTAGAAAGTACTATCGTAAGTTTATTCTTGTTCAGTCTTTATTATGAAAACTGAATCTTGTAAATCGTATACTGCGCAATTCCTGCTGTTTTAGCTGTGCATGTGTAGCCGTTTATATTATATCTACTTAAATATTTTTAACGTTACCATGTGATTTAAATCGTTAAAGCTGTAGAGATATTTTTCTATATTTATTATTTACGGTAGTTGTGAATAAGTATTAGTTATAAATACAGAAATATTTTTTGTTATATTTCAGACACAAGAAATATTACCTACGGTGGCAGCGCCTGAAGTTGAGATGACTCCTCGTAAAAAGAAGTTAATTGGGAAATTGAAAAAGAAGACAATATTAAGTGATAATAGAAGAAAGAAATTAGCTGCTTTAAGATCTAAGACCTGGCGTTTGCAAAAGAAAACTGCTGAACAATCTACTGTAATTGAGGAATTAAAAACTCGTTCATTAATTAACCAGGAAGCCGCTGACATGCTGTCTTCGATCGATGCAACCAATCGTGATTTTTTTTTAAAGTTTTTGTGTAAAAATATAACTGAACAAAAGTACTCGCCTGAACTGCGGAAATTTGCCTTAAGTCTCCACTACATCAGTCCCAAAGCTTACACCTTTGATAGGAAACAATTTAACACTTGCTTACCACATCCGCGTACGCTATCGCGATGGTACCAATGCATCGATGGAAATTCTGGTTTTTCCACAGAATCTATCAAAGCTGTCAAATTTTTACATGAAATAAATAGGACCGTTTTCCACCCCGGAGGGAAGAAAACGATTATTTCAGGTCTTGCCGAGGCTTGACCTTTCGGAGATTACCTATCACCTACCTAACGTTACACACATGTACTTACGTGCTCCATTCACTGCGCGTGAGGAAGTGCAGGGGGGACGAGAGACGCGCGGGAGGCGCGTGGCGCGCGGCAGGCGCGGGCGATGACGATCGCAAGCGCGCTTCTTCAGTACCTCCTCTGAAACGCCGGCTAGGCCTTACTCAGGTCAAGCCTCGGCAAGACCTGAAATAATCGTTTTCTTCCCTCCGGGGTGGAAAACGGTCCTATTTCAGTGCTTGTCCTCGGCTTGACCTTTCGGAGAGGTGTTTGACTTCTGCCGGCGCCCAAAGCGTACTGTGACCCCCTTTTTTTTTTTTTTTTTTTTTTTTTTTTTTTTTTTTTTTTTTTTTATTTTTTTTTTTTATTAAATGGCAACTATAGACGTAATAAAGAAAACAAAAAACAAAAATTATGTTTAATAAACACAATATTTTGAATTTGTTATACCGGGCACCGGTAAGTAACAAAAAAAATGTGGAATCTTCCTTCACATATTCAAATTAAATTCAACTTAATTGAAATAAGATCAGCCTTTTCATAAATAAATAAATAAATACCAATCACAGGTCATGTTAACCTAATCAATTAAAAGCTATATAGTTAAGGCACCCTCATACACCGCTTTATAGGAACCGTTCAACACTAGCATTAGCGTCACGAGGCTTATCTACGGGTTTACAAAAGTGTTTAAAGAAGTTCTCTGTTTCTCCAGTTTTCTTGCTGTAATATTTGATCTAGAGGAAGCTATTGCTAATAATTATAGGACGCAACGGCCGACCGAATAGAGCCAGGACTACAATTAATACCGCGATCTGCAAAAGGTGCTTTAAGCCAACCAGCAATAACCGCTCTCGAAGCGGGTTTCACTATACCGCGTGTACTAATAAACAAATTAGACAATTTTTTACGCGCCGTTCTCCTATCTGCCGAGACTTTGATCAGATTTCTTACCCATATGACAAGACTTAAGGCTGGATCTCCAGAACAAAACAGTTGCCAGCTCGACTGGCGGTGCTTTGCATTATCAGACTTGGATCCAAAACTCGGCCAAAACATCACTGATGTATCTGTGATTTCACAATGACCGTTGTCAATGTGTAAAAGAGTTAAATCGTGCACTCGACGACCCGAAGCTATAAGTAAAAGTA
The DNA here is from genome assembly GCA_932526535.1 of Caradrina clavipalpis. Classification (NCBI taxonomy): domain Eukaryota; kingdom Metazoa; phylum Arthropoda; class Insecta; order Lepidoptera; family Noctuidae; genus Caradrina; species Caradrina clavipalpis. The sequence continues at coordinate 3,316,086 of OW052087.1, forward strand.
AGGCTACATGTCTAGAAATCTGAAAGATACTGTCATGTAAAGGCATATGAATCCTGAGCCACTGGAGCAAGTCTTGAATATTCCATATTCTAGGACGATGGGACACTTTGGTAGAGCAACTATTATTACTTAGGGCTTTAAGCATGGTTGTGATTAAAGGGTGGGACGATAACCTCTGTCCAAGCAACGGATTGGCTAAAGTAACCACCACTGATTTATAAACTAATATAGTTGAATAGGCTAGCTTCTTTACTCGTGACACATAACCAAGGTGAGAGGCAGTATGTTGTGGGTTAGGGTTGTTTGGTTTCACTTTGCTTTCTCTACACCCAGCTACCCACTGTTTCCAAGCAGATCCGTACGTCCGCCACGTAGAACTACGCCAAGCTGAATGAAGCAGAACGACGTCTGCAGGGTCTAATCCTACTGCCAGATCACTCCACCCCGTATCTTCCAAACCTCTAGAAAAGAGTTCTTTCGCCATCGGGGGAGGACAACTGGCGGACAAATCGATCAAATGAAGATCTGTATTGAATATTTGAAAGGGAGCTTCCATAGCCCTGCATTCGAGGTCGCCCCTCCAAAATACCTTGTCCCATCGAGGCACCACTAATAGGAATATCCCCACGGCTTTGTTCAGATGCTGAAGTACCCTGGGTATTAATGGTGGTGGTGGAAACACCCAAACTAGGCTGTACTGCCACTGTTGGCTGAAAGCATTTGTAAAGCAGGCTTGGGGATCTCTGGAGTCTATCGACACATAATTCTGAACTACTTTCGACTGAGCCGTCGCGAACAAATCTATCTGGGGTATTCCCCATTACCGAAAGATGTTTTGGGTTATCTCCTTGCTGAGATGCCAATCTGAAAGAGGTTTCCTTCTCCACAGACAATCTGCAACCGAGTTGTATCGACCTGGTAGGTAAAAGAAACGTGAAGAGTCACTCCCAAACTTTATACTAGATACAACAATTTTAGTTTTGCGTCCACCAAAAGCAATCCCTGAGAGCTGGCGTGGGCATTGCTATCATCAGACGTGGACAGTCGTGTGGAAGCTTCCGGCTTGCCCTTTGTATGCGTCTCGTGTTTACACGACCCATCGGAGTCACCAACGATCCGAAACTGGTTCCAACCTTCCCATGAGGGACATGCCTGTTTGCCAAGACCACGTACCCCGATCTTGGTGTCTTTTTAAAACCTTTTCCAACACCACTATCTTTTCGGTAGGCAACCTCTTCTGATTCAGCTTTGTATCCCACACGATACCTAGAAACTCTATCTCCTGTGTCACCTTTGTAACCGACTTTTCTAGGTTTACGCACCACCCGAGTCTCCGAAGGAGATCTATGGTGTAGGCAATTTGACTCTCTAAAACCTGAGAATTCTGATGAACGAACAAAAAATCGTCCAAGTAGTCTATCACCCGAATCCCTTCTTTCCTCAAAACAGTCGCTACCCAATTGCTGACTCGAGAGAACGCCAGCGGGGCGCTGGACAAACCGAACGGGAGAAACGTCGTCTGAAAAAATTCGCCGTTGTATGCGAAACAAAGGAACCTTCGATGGCTCTCCTTTATTGGAATATGAAAATATGCCTGACTGATATCTAACTTCCCCATGTAGTCCCCGTCTTGAAGAAATTTGGGAACCTGAGATTGGTTTATGAGACAGCATTTTCGCGGGTTGAGGTGCTTGTTTAGGCGGCGAAGATCGAAGATCTGTCTTAATTTTCCGTTCGGCTTTGGAATAAGGAAAATTCGTGACACGAATCCCGTCTTGACATCTGACTTTTCTATAACACCTGATCTTCTTAGAGATTCTATTTCCTTGGTCATAATCATAGAGGGTTTCGAAGGTGGCTTTACTACGAACGGTATTGCATAACCTGAAATTATTCTTAAAACAGGGGCTGGTGTGCCCACCGACTTCCATTGTGGTAAGAAGTTCTTCAGCTGTCCCCCTTGGAAAGAGTCAATGTTTACGACCTCTTTGTTGATGGTTATCACCCCGTCTGGATACTTGGTTCCCGTTTGACTGCTGTCTAGCAGTGCGTTGGTTGGCCGAAGTAGGCTTACGAGAGGATGCCCGAGTTGGCAGTCTGAGAAGCAGCCGATGGCCGCGTCCGCCAGGTAGGCTGTCTTAGCTTAGTGGCCCGTGACGATGTCAACGGCCTCCGGAACATGTCCTTTTCTCCTTCCCTTTTTTTCTGGAGCTCTTCCGAACTTCGAAAGGAAAATTAGCGCAATACCACCGTTATCTTTCAAGAAGCCTGACAGCGCTTTCTCTTCAAACAAGTGAGTCGCCGAAGGAGGGATTTGATGCCATGATGAGTTCAGGATCTCATTCCCTGGTTTAAATGCCTTTCGCCTAAATTCGATCATCTCGGCTCGGTGAGCACCTACGAATTGCAGAAGGTTATCCGTAACTGCTTTGAATGGGAAGTTTTCTGCCAACACCTTCCTCGCCTCCTCAGCTGCCGTTGGGCAATCACTCGCTCTTCTCTTCAGTTCCTCTGCTAATGTCTTCCTATGGAGAAGAAGGCCGTGGGTGATAGTGCCTAACATACCCTCTTGCTTAGCAAATAGAGGGGAAGCATGACTTACTTGGCCTCCCAGTTCCGTGTTAATCTTTAACGCGCTAAAAACAGGAGTCGCGTGTAGTGACCGCTCTACTTCTTTGTATCTCATCCTGCTCCAGCCTTCCCAACCTAGTCTCTGGCACTCAATGCCTTCGTTCTCGATTTGTGGACTAGGTTCAGGTACGAGAGGCTTCGCTTCCTTGACCTGAGGTACGGATTCGAATTCCCTAGTAGATAGCTCCCCGTTGTCACAATGATTCAGTGAGACTAAGTCGGAATCTAGTCTTGGGACTCTCCAAATTTCAGCGGCTAGGGATTCATTATCGGATACTGCCGAATCTGATTGCTCGCTTTCACAGTCTGAATGACTATCAGTGAGCTCTACTTCCCGAGGGTCCGGGGTCTTAAGCGACTCAATCTTCTTCATTAAAACTGAAAACATATCCTCCATACGCTTCTCCAGCTCATCAACCTTTGACTTCTTTGCCTTAGGTTGGGATGACACTGAAGATGAATTGCTTCTTCTTCTACGAGCCCGATCATCTCCAGAATCTATCTCTCCAGAAAGGATAGCATCTGCCTGAGATCTCGAAAGCAACAAATGTTAAAGGGGGTTAAGAGCCTTGTTAAAAATTTCAGTCTGCACCGCAGAACCCCTTATTCGGTTTGAAACAGCTGGTGGGCTCATTATGAGGGCTCGTGTAAACTCCCAATCTAGCAACGTAACTTTTAGCTCTACACAGGTGATCTATTTCCGGATCGGTACGGAACGGTAGCTAGACCTACCGTTGGGAGTGCAAATCTTAACTTATTTAGGAGGAGTTGGGGGTCTAGGCTATCCCCAAAAACTTCTTCCTTGGTTGCTCTAATTACTTTCCACTCAGCCCAGCCGTCGGGCAAGTGTTCCTGAGCAAGCAGATTCACCCTTTCCAGGATAAGGTTTTCCCGTTCTGTGTCTGCGGATACTCCGAGAAGTTCGCCAAGGGTTACGAAAATACCTCCTTGAGCCTTCTAGAACAAGGGTGAAAAAGAGACCACCACCAGCAGTCATAGCAAAAGCTTAAAAAGCACAATATCTTCTATGCCCATTCTCAGAGTGACAGCATGCACACATTTCAATGTGGAAAGCTGTGACTGTTTAAATTAAAGCGGGTTGCTTCCTGAGGGCAGGAGGTCTGCCTTAACGTTAGTAACCCCCCCCCCTTTTTTTTTTCACAGTTGAGCGGATGCAGGCTGCTTGTGTCGATACACGCAGCCGACGCAGGCTGCGTGTGTCGAGCCGACGTCGGCTGCGCGTGTCGAGCCGACGTCGGCTGCGCGTGTCGAGCCGACGTCGGCTGCGCGTGTCGAGCCGACGTCGGCTGCGCGTGTCGAGCCGACGTCGGCTGCGTGAATCGAGCCGACGTCGGCTGCGTATATCGAGCCGACGTCGGCTGCGTGTATCGAGCCGACGTCGGCTGCGTGAATCGAGCCGACGTCGGCTGCGTGAATCGAGCCGACGTCGGCTGCGTGTATCGAGCCGACGTCGGCTGCGTGTATCGAGCCAACGTCGGCTGCGTGTATCGAGCCGACGTCGGCTGCGTGTGTCGAGCCGACGTCGGCTGCGTGTATCGAGCCGACGTCGGCTGCGTGTGTCGAGCCGACGTCGGCTGCGTGTGTCGAGCCGACGTCGGCTGCGTATATCGAGCCGACGTCGGCTGCGTGAATCGAGCCGACGTCGGCTGCGTGAATCGAGCCGACGTCGGCTGCGTGAATCGAGCCGACGTCGGCTGCGTAAATCGAGCCGACGTCGGCTGCGTGAATCGAGCCGACGTCGGCTGCGTGAATCGAGCCGACGTCGGCTGCGTGAATCGAGCCGACGTCGGCTGCGTGTATCGAGCCGACGTCGGCTGCGGCTGGCGAGCCGACGTCGGCTGCGTCTGGCGAGCCGACGGCTGCGCCAGACGAGCGAAACCAATGACTGCAAGTGCATTTGGTTAAAAGCGCCTTTTCCATAAGTTGCCGTGGGCGAACCATTAATGGAATTTTATTAAGCTAACTGCTGCTGTAAGCGAGCGAGTGCTTCCAATTTGGGCTGGCGAGCCGACGACGGCTGCGTCTGGCGAGCCGACGGCTGCGCAAGACGAGCGAAACCAATGACTGCAAGTGCATTTGGTTAAAAGCGCCTTTTCCATAAGTTGCCGTGGGCGAACCATTAATGGAATTTTATTAAGCTAACTGCTGCTGTAAGCGAGCGAGTGCTTCCAATTTGGGCTGGCGAGCCGACGACGGCTGCGTCTGGCGAGCCGACGGCTGCGCAAGACGAGCGAAACCAATGACTGCAAGTGCATTTGGTTAAAAGCGCCTTTTCCATAAGTTGCCGTGGGCGAACCATTAATGGAATTTTATTAAGCTAACTGCTGCTGTATGCGAGCGAGTGCTTCCAATTTGGGCGATATTATATCTACACACCATTAAAAAATGTTCACTTCCTAAACGCACAATAAAATACAAACAAATATTATAATGAGCACTAGACTTACCATTTACGGAGTAAAAACGGTAATCCAACACCAAAAACACGAACGCTACAACAGCGTTAGCACAAACAAAATACACGTGTGCACACTAGGTAAATAATAAGCGTACTGAAGAAGCGCGCTTGCGATCGTCATCGCCCGCGCCTGCCGCGCGCCACGCGCCTCCCGCGCGTCTCTCGTCCCCCCTGCACTTCCTCACGCGCAGTGAATGGAGCACGTAAGTACATGTGTGTAACGTTAGGTAGGTGATAGGTAATCTCCGAAAGGTCAAGCCGAGGACAAGCACTGAAATACAAAAAAAAAAAACACATTACACAAAACAATATGTGCCTTGACTTTTGATGAAATGGCAAAGATTGCATAGGATTTGTTAATTTTGGCAATAACGTTAATAACGACCAATTTGCTAAAGATGCGTTAATTTTTATGCTGACATGTGTAAATGGATCCTGGAAAATCCCTTTAAGATATTTTTTAATCGATGGGATAAGCGCTGAACAAAAGGCCAGTTTAGTAACAAGTTGTATTGAAATATTAACCCAGGATTGTGGTATTGAAATTATCTCACTAATTTTCGATGGATGCCCGACAAATTTTTCTATGGCCAAAGTTTTAGGTTGTAAATTAGATGGTGATGACATTGATCCTTCCTTCACTGTCGGCAATAATAATATTGTTATATTTCCAGACCCTTCACACATGCTGAAATTAGTTAGGAATACGTTAGGTGAAAAGGGTCCAATATCAGATCCACAAGGTCGTGTTATATCATGGAAATACGTAAAATTACTGGTAGAGCTCCAAGATAACGAAGGATTGCATTTAGGTTACAAATTAAATAAATCACACATAATTTTTTTAAACAAATCATGAAGGTCAAGTTGGCAGCCCAAGTAATGAGTGAATCCGTTGCAAATGCTATTGAATTTTGTAATACAGAACTCAATATTGACGAATTTAAGAACTCTGCTGGTACTGTTGATTTTATTCGAAAAAATAATAATCTATTTGATGTAATGAATTCAAGAAATCGGAAATCATTTTTAGATGAAATGATTTTATATTTGAACAAGTTAAAATTAGGAGACAGAAATATAATGTCATCAAATAGAAAAACCGGATTTTTAGGCTTTCTAATTTGTATTAAAAGTGTTATTTATTTGTATGAAACTCAAGTGATAAATAATAACCTTTCATTTTTAAGCACTTACAAATTAAGTCAAGATCACTTGGAGTATTTTTTTAGTGCCATTAGAGCCAAAGGAGGGTTTAACAACAACCCTTCTGCTAGACAATTAAAGTCTGCATTCAAAAGAATGTTAGTTCATGGGGAAATGAAACACATTACGTCAGGAAATTGTATTCCGTTACAACATATAAATATTTTGACATTGACCAAACCAGAAATTGCAATTAACAAAACGTCAGAAAAAAATATAATGATTGATAATATCGCTGAAAGTAGTAATTCAGAATATTTTGATGAAGTTATAATGAAGAATCACGATTACTTAACTGATCCAAGTTTATTAACCGAATTTTCTAAACATGTAATAGTATATATTGCTGGATTTGTTGTAAGCAAACTGAAAAAGGAGCTTCAGTGCGAGGAATGTGTGTCTGCTATTATATCAGATACTAAATACGCCAGTCTACAGTTACAAAAGGACAAAGGTGGATTATGTTACCCCTCAAAAGATGTTGTAAAAGGAGATTGAGCAACTTACTATGGCACTTGGTTGCGCAACTTTTTACACAGTATAGTAGTGAAAATTGGACACAAATAAGGGGTAGTGTCATACTTTAAAACAAGGTTAAATTCAAAATTAAATATTGTGGGGTTTTTGAAAAAAAATAAAAAGTTTCATGTACGTAAAATATTGACCATGGAATCCGTTGCCTCTCTGATTTGGCGTCTAGGCAGCGGGTGTGCTAATAAAAGAGAACAATTCACACAGCGCGACATGCTTTAAGTCTAGAACAAATCACCGTGGACGTAAAAACGTTCTAACAATTCACTTCGCAGCACACGCACAAAAAGAGTCAAATTGCTCGATGTAGTAGATAGCTTCACGTCTATCTACTACATCGAGTTGAGTTTTAGGATTCCTCCACGGTGGAGGAATCCTAAAACTCAACTCGACACGAATTTATATTTATTAGCAGATAAAAGCTAAAAACAATATTCTCGCCTTAACCCGCAGATGACACGGTAAGTAAACAAAACAGAAAACACGATTTTGTTTGACATATCATCGAATAGTGTTGTGCCACAACAATAGACTAAGGGGCATCATAACATTATCGATTATATCTTAATTGTTTTATTTTTGCCTAGAAATTGTTTTTTAACGAAAGAAATAGTACCATAATTAAAGAATAATAATAATGACAACTCTTAATACTTTTTAGTTGCGAATGTAGATTTTTTGTTGTCCTATGATTTATGTTAGTGTTTAATCGATCGATTATAATTGAAAAAGGAGTCGCTTCACTATTTTGGAAGGAATGACGTATTTATTGTATTAAATTATTAAATACTAAATAAAATGAAAATAGAAACTCCACAAATGATTTCAATGAATTTAAGTAAAAAATCAATAAAAATAATATTATGAATTATACATTAACTCAAATGGCCATACGCGTCAAAAAGTGAATCTATTCGTGCCCAATCTCCTTTGTGAAATTTGTGAGATAATATTTCGTAAAAATCGAGGTCTTGATAAAAAAAATATTCTTATTGTGCTCATGCAGGAAAGTCTTAAACGTTGTTTAACACTATTTTTTCATATATCACATTTTAACAGTCAAACTTTCCTTGACTATCATTATTCGCTCTTAATAAAGGCTATAAGTTTGAAATATTTAAAAGTTCGCATTCATTATGCAACTAAAAAGCTTTCAGAAAAAACTGACAAGGTCAGAAATTTTTATAATAAATTAGTTTTATTTAAAGGTCAGTAGTAGTAGGTGATCCATAAACGGTAAAACGCTTGACGCCTCCCTGAATGAGACCTAAGAACCATTTTATTATGTATATCTTCTTTATTTCTGTTTTATTGTGTATTTTGTCATTCAAGATTTTAATTAAACTATAATTGATCCACACAGTTTTTTTTATTGTCTATAATACGCGCGCGAACTGAATTATTTCGGGCCTGTGATAAAGCGCGTAAATAAATGTGTTATTATGATTTGTCTAACTATTCTATTAATTAAGCTGAAAATAAATTTATATCGTAGTATAAATTGTAATAAAGTAACAATTTCAACTTATTTGTTTTCACGCTTCACCTTCACCACGGCCTTCAGTATTCGCTCGGGTCCTGTTTTTATTTTCCATAGTACTGTTAACTAATAATTTTACAGCACTTAATTAAAGTTTTGCTATAAGACTAAACGGAAATATCGAAATAAAAATCAGCTGTTTCATACAAAAATGCATGAAACTGATGTTTTTATTTGCTATCAAGTACTTATCAAAAAGTTATAAATAACCTGCTCCCCTGAAAATCTAATGACAAATTAATTGAATGACTCTTACGTAGTAGACAGTACAATCAAAAGAATAAACTACCAGATTACCTACACGATGGGGTAAAAATCTAAGTATGGCAATATTAATTGCACGTAGCTGTAATAATGTACTTATGTGGAACTATCGCTGTCTCATACTGCATACGCTGAGGACTTGTCTACCTCTTTTCTCTGTCTACGCGTACGTGGAATAAAGAGTTAATATTGGAGTTGATTACACTATACAAGTCTTTTCCTTGCCTCTGGAAAATCAAGTCCGAAGAATATAAAAGCAAAAATCTTAAAAGATGAAGCTTATAAAAAAATAATTGACTTTTGTAAAGAAAAAGGTTTTTCTAACGCCAATCGTGATTTTGTTGTTAAGAAATTACAAAACTTAAGGGGCTCGTTCCGAAAAGAGCGGAGAGGAACGGACGACGTGTACAAATCTTCCCTCTGGTACTTTGACTATATGCTCTTTACTAAGGACCAAGAAGTACCTACTTAGAGCATATCTAATTTTGATGAAGATGTAGAAAATGACAGTATAAGTGGTGACAATTTTCAAAATGTTATTTCGTCTCACGAAGATGGTAGAACAGAAAATATAGTTGAAGTTGGTGAAACTGAACAGCAAAATAAAGTCGTAAGTGAATTTTGTGATTTTTATTTGTAGTAACATTAAAGATTACACATTAATTTAAAGAACTTATATACTAGATGCACCTAATTAAATTTTATTAATCTACTCTTTAAGCTCTTCCACTTGACACCATACGATCTTGCCACTCAACACTTCCATCAGTATTAAAATATGTTTTTTATTGGTCTCTGTTTCGTTTAGCTTCCAAACTCATTTGAACGGTAGAACGTCTTTGAAGATTAATTAATGGAATAGAATTTTCAAATCTCTCCTCATGTTGCATTGTGTCTGTGGTAACTTCGCCCCTTGTGAGGCTAGAAATAGAATATAAGGGCCTAAGCACACATGCTACTTTTAGTAGCGGCGATCGGCGTTTTTGCAACTGTATCGATACTGCATCGCGTTTTGGCGATTGATATATGCCTCTCAGCCTATTTGATATATGCACTATCACAGTGAATCCTGAAGAGGTTTCTAACTTGCTATGCAAGTTAGATACGTCTAAAGCGGCTGGCCCGGACAATATTTCCTCGAAATTCCTAATTCAGTGTGCAACGTCCATTGCCAAACCTATCTCAATTCTGTTCAGGAAATCTCTAAATACTTGTGTTGTTCCCAAACTTTGGAAATCGGCGTTTATCGTGTATATATAAAAAAGGAGTCAAAACGGAAATTGTTAATTACAGGCCGATTTCTAAACTCTGTATTATAGCGAAGATTTTTGAAAGGATTATCTATAACCAGGTTTACAGTGCTCTCAAAAATTCATTTAGCTCATTTCAACATGGTTTTTTGAAGGGCAGATCTACCGTTACTAACTTAATTCTCCTTAATGATTTTATAACTGAAGCCATGGACAATGGTAAGCAGGTCGATGTCGTTTACACTGATTATAGTAAGGCCTTTGATCGGATAGACCATGACATTCTGCTATCAAAGTTATGTGGTACGGGAATTCGAGGTGACTTGCTCAGATGGTTCTCTTCTTAAGCAGTAGTATTAAGCAATTATATGTCTGGTTGGGTGCCTGTTCCCAGCGGAGTGCCCCAGGGTTCATTGCTCGGCCCATTACTTTTTATCATTTACATCAACGACATCGACTCTTGCCTGACTTCATCAAAATTGCTGTGTTTCGCTGATGATATGAAAATCTATGCCACAATATCATCACATTCGGACATGATTGCACTTCAGGAGGACTTACGTCGTCTGGAGGATTATTGTCGAGGAAGTAAGCTAGATCCCAACCCTACTAAATGCTCAGTTTTAACATATTCTCGAAAGCGCGCAGTCATAGCTACATCGTATACTCTGGGTGATCAACTCCTACCTAGATCGAATTCCATCCGAGATCTGGGGGTATATCACGATCCCAAACTCTCGTTTGAACGTCATGTCGATGCCATAGTCGCTAAAGCATCCAAGTCACTGGGCTTCATAATGCGGCTATCCAAGTGCTTCACACAGGCCAAAACTCTAAAAATTCTATACTGTACCTTTGTTAGAAGCCACTTGGAGTACGCGTCTGAGGTTTGGAATCCTTGTTATCACAAATACATTGATCGTATTGAGAGAATCCAAAAAAGATTCATCAAGTATTTGTGTTTTCATCAGAAAGTGCCCTACCGCTCTGAAGATTACCTCAACCTCTGCAAAAAGTATCATATTTTACCCCTAACAAAACGCCGAGAAACTTCTGATTGTATTTTATTGCTTAAGATTTTTAATAATAACATTAATAGTTCAGATATTCTGGCCAAATTTAACTTTAACGTTCCCGGAAGGTCGAAGCGTTGGTATCCCCCGGTACGTGTTGCATTTACCTCCACTAGGTACAGGCAGAATTCTTTCATTGTGCGTGCAAGCGAAAACTTTAATAAATTATGTAAACAGCACGATTTTGATCCCTTCTCGACTAGTGTGTCCGCGGCCAGAAGGTGCATGAGCCTTAGCTTTTTTGCCTAACTTTGTTTGATAACAGATATTATGTTTTAAATGTAAACTCGGTAGGTCTATGTTCTGATACATATATTAGTTATGGTGTTCTTAGATTAAGTTTTAATGTTGTTTTGCTTTTATTTTTATTTTTTGTGTGAGCAGTGCGTGTGTTTTTCACACCATCTCTGCCAGTCTGTTTTTTATAAGTGAAGACTTGTAATTGGCTGCCAGTTTCACCTACTATGTTATATTCTGTTTTGTTTAGCTGTAAGTCTTCCATAAATAAATAAATAAAGGCCGCTATTGTGTAACCCACGACCTCGGCGTTGTATATGTTGCAGTCAAAACTCTTAACCAGTCAAAAGTACTATTGACTAGCAAAATCAGTCAAAAGTACTATTGACTAGCAAAATCAGTCAAATGTAGTTTTGACTGAACAGGTTGGTCAAAAGTGGTTTTGACTGAAAATTATTGGTTATGAGTACTTTTGACTGCAAATTTGCGGTTAAAAGTACTTTTGACAGACTCTCTTCGTCAAAAGTAGTTTTAACTGCAAAAAGCGTCAGTCAAAAGCACTATTAACTCATAAGATGTAAATAAAAAATAAATTTATTAAACGTGACATCGTTTATTACGAAAAATTTGGCATTACAATCAATACAAAGAAAACGGTTTACTAATGTTTGCCATAATTTAAAATGCAATCATTTTATATACCATACTTTTATTTGCCATAATTTTATTAGAAATAACGCTTCAGTTGCCACAATCGTGAAATTACATAAAATCATTTTCACAAATTTCACTGGTAGTCATCTATCAAGTGTCTTAATAATTTGAATCCATAAATTTATTTGCGATATTTGTTATTTTTCATTTATTCACCATAATATTCATTTGTCCAAATATATGATTATAATACGGTTCAAGGTCAGTCATCATCATCTTCCTGCCCTTATCCCAAGTTACTTGGGATCGGCGCAACACGTTTTCTTCTTCCATGCCGTCCTGTCAGCCGTCATACTATCACTGACTCCCTTCTCTTTCATATCATTCTTCACACAATCCATCCATCTTTTCTTTGGCCTCCCTCTTCCTTTCCATCCATCCACAATTATGTCCAAAACCCTTTTGGTCACATGTGTGTCATCCCTTCTCTTCACATGCCCATACCAAGACAAACGGTTCCCTTTCAACTTTTCTGTCACTGGCGCTGCTTTCAATACGGTTCAAGGTTAGTGATATAATTATAAAATACCATCATGCCTGTTTTCCCCGAAGGGTTAGGCAGAGGTGTACCAATGTACACCCACAGTTCGCCGGTATATTCAGGGCCCATGTAATAGGGCGCGAGCCTATTGCCATTAACCGGACACAAATCCAAACTCCGAGCTGCTACTGAGAATTTCATAGAAAAACCCAATAACACTTTTTACTCGACCTGAGAATCGAACCCGGGACCCCTTGCACAGCAGTCGCACTTGCGACCACGAGACCAACGGGCAGATATAATTATATTACTTGATTATACGTGAAATAATTGTCCTACTTTCTTGCCCTAGAGATAGAGCCAGAGATTGCCCTAGTGGCTTAAAAGGCATAGTCGAGGAGCCCCGCTTCGTGGGGCTCAAGGGTTTACAAAAAAAAATAGCCAAGAAGTGGATGGCGGGGTCTGTTCGCTCGCTCTCTAGACCCAGCCATCCCCTTCTAATCTAACCTGTCCAAGTCGGGGTGCCCCAAGTCCCGAGCTGGTGGCCAAATTCTGGGCCGCATTAATATAATTTATAATAAAAGTATATCGATACCAGAAGTATCAATTAACGTAAGGGACATTTTGGCGAAAATGAGTTATATATATCATTGGATTCAGAATTTTCTGCTCTATCGATTGGTATTATTAAAAAAATTCTATCGTTAAAAAAAATCCCTTACGTTAAAAAAATTTGCCCTGCGTAAAACGATTTATGAAAAAAAAAATGTTGTAAAAGACGTTTACATTTTTTTTTCTCTGAAAAATAAAGTAACTCATAGTGTTAAATAATTTACAACCTTACCTTAAACCTCAAATCAGTCGATTTAAATAGCATGTCCCTTACTTTAATTCATGATTAGAGTTTTTTAAGAATTATTCTCTTACATTATTATCTCACAAAACTATCTTTATTTTAAGCTCCTTACTGTAATATGCCTATTACGTAACAACTAAAAATCAAATTCGTATTTGCTTTACTTTATTTGTTTAAAAGATCGTTGCTAAAATACCGAGTACTTACATTAATTTGATTCTCATAATGGTTATCTCTCCGGCGCGCGCGACTAGCGTAAGATGTTCCGGGTGTATACGGGGGAGGGGTAAGACTTAGCGACACGACGGGACGTTCCCGCTCGTGCTTGTTCGCGCGCAGTTGTAGTTTGTTATTGTTACGATTGTGTCATACTATTACATCTCTCAACGCTAATGTTTGGATTAAGTGATGTTTTAATGTAATAAGGTGTCCTACAAGTAATTTAAATAAATAATGTGTGAAAACAATAGTAATATCACTGATAAGTTAAGTTCCTTACTTGCCCAAAGGGAAAAATTAATTAACATGAAGAGAACCATAGAAAGGTAGGTACTTATGTATTTACTTACAATTTTACGATGACAATAATTTTTATGTACGATTATGTAACGATCTTGTTTATTATTTAGAGAATAGGTAAATTGGTTAAAGTTTTAGGTAATCATTTGCGTAGTCCTACTAACAAACTAGTTTGTATGTTCTCGCTCTGTGCCGATACCGGGCCGGGTAAAAAGGGATAAGTAAAAGTAAATGAAAGCCATAGCTTTCATTTACTTTATACGCAATGTTTAAAACTTGCAAATAGTGCATAAATGACTATTGCGTAGGAAGAATTGCATGCAAATACGAAAGCACCTGCAATTCAAGCATACTTACAAGAATAAAACCCGGGATTTCAGTATAGCAGTCGTACATTATCTACATAATTAATCTTAATTTATGATTGTTTTTATTTTATACGTATATATAGGTGCTAAGGTGCGAGACGCCATTCATAAATGGCACTGCATTTTTGTTATGGGCAGGGGTGACGCTTATCAAAAGGCGAATGGCCTGCTCGTCTCGCACCTTAGTACCTATATACGTATAAAATAAAAACAATCATAAATTAAGATTAATTATGTAGATAATGTACGACTGCTATACTGAAATCCCGGGTTTTATTCTTGTAAGTATGCTTGAATTGCAGGTGCTTTCGTATTTGCATGCAATTCTTCCTACGCAATAGTGATTTATGCACTATTTGCAAGTTTTAAACATTGCGTATAATACCTAGGTTTTGTCTACACCATTCATTTAGTATTATTAAAGTACACAACAAATTAATGTAAGGGACATTCGTTATTTTGTTTTGCTTTACGTTAATTTAAGTGTTCATTAAAATTAGCTTATTTTAGTCGTTCTAATTAATAGCGTTAATAGAAATTAATAAAATTTTACAAAGGAGATTGCCCGTTTTGTATAGGAAGTTCGGTCCCAGTGGAAAATGCTAGTGCCCAGAAGATTTTTGTTTTTCCTTATAGTAAAAACATAGCATTTTCATAATCAGAAACCTTTTTCTAATTATTCACCCAGGTTCAGGAGATATCATGATTTTTCAGTTTGAAAAATCTAGGTTATAATTACAAATTGACGTAGACATACAATGACCATGGAATTAGTCTCTATTACTCTATGCATTAAGTAATAGAGACATAATTCCATTACTATATGCATATTTCCATACTATAAGCAAGTTTATGCATAAAGTAATAAAGACATAATTCCATTGTACCTTCGATCAAGATCGATGCATTATACTGCTACTTAACAGTATAATAAAAAGTAAATAGGTGTTATCTATTGTGTGGAATAATAACGTTTAAATATGATAAAAAATGTACAATTAGTTCACAGCTTCAGCACTGGACTAATTTTTTATTAATGATTCATTTAACGTTACCTACTGACACTTATTTTTATTTTAGTAGTAGTATATACCAAGGAAAATAAAACTTGAATAAACTATTTATTCTTCATAAAATATTTCATCCAAAGATGGAGCTGGAGCACTTACATTGTTGAAGCGGCCCCAGCTTAAATACCACAATACTGTCATAGTATGAGCACAACACCCTACTGTACGGTTACCCACTAGACAGTTACAATAGTAAGCAATAATACTTTCTAAAGAATTTGCCCGATTTTCATCTCTACTTATCAATAAATAAGAGTAATAGGTTTTGTGGCTCACATGGCGGGACTTAATTCTAGCCCTAATTAAATAATTATTTTGACCCAATATTAGGGGCAAATCCTGTTCCAAAACATTGCTTACTTCAACATTATAAGTACCATTACTTCTTATATGCTCCCCATAATAGGATCTAGCCTGTTTTAATTGGTAAGATCCTAATGCAAATCTTCTTAAATCATCTAAAGTTAATCTAGGAAAAGGATCTAAATGGGGAGCATTGCTGTCTATGTTTTGGAAAACCGTACGTCTCCTATTGATGTTATTCCTTTGAATAAATTCCCCTAAACAATTTCTTGTATTTAATCTCGCCCGAGCAATTTCTAAATACTCCGCAGCATCAGGTCGGTCTTCTATTGTTGGGTGGAATTTATTCAATAGAGCACAAGCAATTTTAAAATCATCCATAAGGTGTGTTGATGCTCTGTTAAAATATTCTTGTCGAAAGAGTTTGTAGTCTCTTTTAATGCGACCATTTACAATTTCAACTACCCATCTACACATAGTCACACATCTAGACTTATTTGCTTGATCA
Organism: Caradrina clavipalpis; assembly: GCA_932526535.1. Lineage (NCBI taxonomy): Eukaryota > Metazoa > Arthropoda > Insecta > Lepidoptera > Noctuidae > Caradrina > Caradrina clavipalpis. Next base: position 3,332,116 of record OW052087.1, read on the forward strand.
GTTGTCAATTGGAATTCATTTTCCAGTAATGACTCGGGCATGTAAGTTTTATAATTATAGCTTTCCAACTCGGGGATCACGTCTCTAAATCCTCTATCCAATATAAAGACGTCCCCCTGTCTGAAAAATGAGCGCATTGGACCACTTTCATTACGAAATAGATCACTCATGATTGTTGAATCATTTTTTGTTGCTTCGTATGGTCCAATGCACTCCAAAATGTATCCATCACAACATGTAATTAAAAAGGGTTTAACCAAATTGGTGTATTTGTGTAGACTATATGTCTGTTTTTGGTATTTGTAGTTACTACTACTCTGAACATAAACATATGTACCATCACATATGACAATAGCAGGTTTCACATCTGAAGCCATGCTACTGTCTCCAAATAGACCTTCAGGAATAGTCCTGTTACGTGAGGCCACATTTTGTACATTAGTATGAGTAAGTCCTAAATGCATTGGTACAAAATGTTCTGTTAAACATTCTCTAACAATCTTCATTTTTTTTTTCTAATGTAGAGCGTGGCAGTTGAAAAAGAGTTGCCAGTCTTTGGTTGCTGTCCCCTGTCCTAAGTTTAACAAGAAATGTGCTCAATGCAAGGCTAGGATTTGTAACCTTATTATTTAAACTAGGAATGCTATTTAATAGTTCATTAAACTGCACTTCTGTTAGTCCCAGCCAATAATGGCCTGCCGGGGCTGCGGGTTGTTCGAAAGAGATACCGCGCCCCCGGAACGCAAAGGGCACATGAAGGAACATAGACGGGTTTTAGTCAGTAAAAGTCTGACACTCCCTCCCGCCCCGCCCAGGGCGGGGGAAGTTATTTGATGATTTCCCGTCTATAAAAAAAAAAAAAAAAAAAAAAAAAAAAAAAGCCAATAATGGCGTAAATGTGAATCCATTGCTGCAATATTATTAAAATCTAAAGTCCTTTGAGAAGCTCTTTCAAGCATAGAAAATATATCATCGACTTGAAAGCCAGTAAAGTCATTTAAAATGGCACTCAGTTCAGCCCACTGATTACTATGTAAATGATGATGACAGATTCTAGCATTTAAGGGTATATACAGGATAAGTTTTTAACCAGTGCGTAATTTTTTTTTGGTAGTTAAGTGTCAGTAATAGAACACATTTCCGTGTTTAGTTAAAAAAAAAAAAATCATCCTTATCCGAGTTTGAAATAAGCAAAACATGGACATAATCTATTCGCCATACTATCAATGAAATCTCTTGGCCGCCGCCCGGGCGCATGGCTGGGGTGAGGGGGTGGGGAATGCGCTAGCGCCGAGTGACAATAAAATATGGTTTTAAGTTAACATGTTTCGTAAGCGATAATTTTTTTTTTAGTACTAAGACCTATCAAAATAAAATATACGTATTTAATAAAACGTGTTGAAGTTTATTATGGCAAAATTTATGCACTGGTTAAAATTTTTTCCTGTATATACTGTTCAAGCCAATAAGTGACCCACAACGCCTGCAAAAAAACTACGAGCAACGAAACATCCCATGTGAACGCGATTTAGAAAAACACGTCAGTGCGTAACGAAAGACATACCGTGCACATCACATTTGTTAAAATTTCAAAATATAAGAGATTAAATAGTTTATTCAGTTGTATATCGTTGTTCTTCGTTCTCAATAACCTGCGCATTCATTTTGGTGACCCCGACGTGATCAACTTCGACTCGGAACGGATTCGAGGAAGACGCCGAACTGTTGTCACAAAATTCATACCGCCATCAAGAAATCTACATCAGGGACGGAGCTATCCTTCAGGAATTCGCCAGTAACCAACTGCAGCCACTATTGCCGAGGGAAGTGCATCCATCCTTTCTTGATAATTATCCTTTCTGCTTCAATTTGTATAGTTAAAGTTGATTCAACAACTTTATTTCACAACCACCGTCCATCATTACTCATCATATTTTATTTACTTAAATTCGCATTAAATCTTTATTCATACAAATATACGCATTGTTTGGTGTTTCGCAGTTCATTTGGTACACAAATACAAGTGATTCGTTTAAGATTAAGCTCAATTTAAGCAAAAATTCAACATAAATAATCCGGCCCGAACACTGTGTTTCTTGGCCATAAAATATTCATGTAAATACCTTTTTTTCCCCTATTTAATTGTAGCTACCGCATTAAATAATCATCTAACATTACCTTTTAATACAATTTCAGTTGTTTTTCTGCGATTTACACAAAGAAGTGTTAACCAAAATCCATTGAGTGTCAACTACAAGCTTTCCAACTAGACACAGTGTGCTTCTGTGTCGACACCGGTGCAGCGCGATCGACGGGCAGGCCCGGGGAACCGGTTTGTTATCACTTCGCTCGGCGTCAATCACGTATTGTATTCACTGTTTTGTTTATTACATTTTTTCTCGTTAATTAAGTAATATTTATAACTTGATAACATTCTGTTCGTTTCGTAAAACGTTTTTGCATCGTCAAAATGAGTGAATTAAAGGAGTTTATTAAACAAAGGGGACATATTAGGGCTCGATTAACATTATTTGAGAAATATTTAAAGCCCTTGTTAGAGTGTAAAGAAATCAGTTCGGTACAAGTTAATGAGCTGCGCTTACGCTTAAGTAAGACACGCGATTTGTTATGCAACTTCGACGATATTCAATCGCAGATTGAAATGTTGGATGAAGATACGACTAAACAAATGCAAGAACGCGAATCTACTGAAAATACATTTTTTCATTTATCAGCTGAGGCTCAGTCCTTAGTTGAATATTTCGAAAATAAAAATAAGTCGGAATCTTTATCTAACAAAGGTGGTAAGGGCAGTCATTTAAAGTTGCCCCCTATTAAAATTATTCCTTTTAATGGGGAGGCGAATAAATGGTTGGCTTTTCGGGATACCTATGTGTCAGTAATACACGACAATGAAACTATTGACGATATAAACAAATTCTACTACCTCAAGACGTATTTGGAGGGGCCGGCTAGCGCTGTTATCAACTCAATCACCGTGTCATCAGACAACTATACAATTGCATGGAATTCTTTATGTGAAAGATATGATAACAAGCGTCTATTAGTAAACGAACACATAAAGTGCTTATTTACAATCGAAACGTTGACCAAGGAATCCCACAGTGGCTTACGTAACCTTATCGATACGTTATCAAAAAACCTTAACGCTTTACATATTTTAGGAGAACCCACGGATAAATGGGATACATTAATTATTTATTTGGCTTCTGCTAAATTAGATAGTGTCACTTCTCGTAAGTGGGAGGAATACAGAAGCGATAAGGATTCACCCACACTGGCGGATTTTTATGATTTTCTACGAAAGCGTTCTACGGTGTTAGAATCCATGAATGTTAGTACGCCCAGTAAAAGCGATAAACGTCATAGTCTGCCCAATACTAGATCGTTCCTTAGTTCGTCTTTTGAATCGCCATCGTCGTCGCCTTCCTCCACTCAGTGCCTTATCTGTCAACAAAATCACAAAATATACGAGTGTACTACATTTAAGTCACTACCAGTTTCAGATAGAATTAATAAACTTAAATTACTTAATTTATGCTCCAATTGTTTTCGTAAGGGACATCAAGCGTATCAGTGCAGGATGGGTGGCTGCAGAATCTGCCATAAAAAAACATAACACTTTGATACACAAGCAAAATTCAGTCCAGCATACATCTAATAATCAAGTACCAACCGATAGTAACGAAAATAAAAACTTACCTTCCGCTGGCTCAGCCGTCGCCATCTCCGAAGTGCCGCGTAGCCCTGCGTCAGTCTCCATGGCTGCAACTTCTACAAACCAGTCACTACTTTCTACCGCTTTAGTCAAGGTTACTAACAACGGTAACACATGCATATTAAGAGCTTTGTTAGACTGCGGCAGTCAATCTTCCTTCATCACTGACCGGGCTCTAAGGGAAACAGGTTCACAAATTTATAATTCTGACTATCATTGCGTATCAGGTATCGGAAGTAGTGTGTTGAATGTTACAAGACATTGCTATTTGGATCTCGGTTCGCTAACAAGTAATATGGTTATGCGCGTTAAATGTTTTGTTCTACCTCATATCACCGATAGACTGCCCCATGTTGCAGTGCGTATACAGGATTTAGACATTCCGTGCAATGTCCAACTTGCCGATCCAAAGCTTTTCGAACCTTCTGACATTGACCTTTTATTGGGTGCTGACATATTTTGGGAACTCCTGGAATTAAGCAGTATTAATTTGGGACCTCAAAGGCCTATCTTGCAGGAAACGAAGCTAGGGTGGATCGTTGCAGGCCCAACTGCTGTTGATAACAACAATAGAAATTCTAAATTATTCTGTCATTTGTCATTAGACATAAACCAGCAACTTCGTAAATTTTGGGAGCTCGAAGAGGTGCCTCCTAATGTCGAGGCTAGTACTGATGATTATTGCGATAATTTATTCAATAATAGTACTTCTCGAGATGGTACCGGTAGATTTTGTGTTCAAATTCCCCTTAAAGAATCTACTCAGTGCTTGGGTGATTCTTACAATGTAGCTGAAAAACGATTGTTACAGTTGGAAAGGAAATTCAAAAACAAACCTGACCTGAAACAAAAATATTTCGAATTCATCCATGAATATGAATTCTTAGGTCACATGACGGAAGTTCCCAAACCAGTATTTGGGTGCTACTTGCCACATCACGCCGTCATACGAGAGTCTAGTGAGACTACTAAACTTCGCGTTGTCTTCGACGCGTCTTCAAAGACTTCTACCGGTGTGTCATTTAACGACATACAACATATCGGACCTGTTGTACAAGACGATTTATTTTCAATCCTTTTACGGTATAGACAGCACCGATATGTCGTATCAGCGGACATCGAAAAGATGTACCGTCAAATATTAGTTGATCCAAAACAACGCCATCTACAATTGATTTTATGGCGCAACGAACCTACACATCAAATTAAGGTATTTCAATTAAACACGATTACTTACGGTACAGCCTCGGCTCCCTACCTAAGCACTAGATGCTTACTACAATTGTCAAAGGAATGTCATGACCCTAACCTAGCTCAGATCATCAAAGAAGACTTTTATGTCGACGATTTCCTTTCCGGTGCGGAAACCGAGGAGGACATGCGATATTTAGTAGATTCAGTCACTACTGTCCTTGATAACGCATGTCTCCCATTGCGCAAGTGGCGTACTAACTTACCATTACTTTTAAAAAATCAATCAATCACCTCTCAACCCAAGACCTTGGACCATATGTCCCATTCTACTATTTTAGGTCTCAATTGGGATCCATCGAGGGACGTATTACAATTTTCATCTAATTTGGAACTAGATCAAATTGCCACAAAACGGACTATCTTATCTAACTCAGCAAAGCTCTTTGATCCACTGGGCTTGCTTAGCCCGTGCACTATTATACCTAAAATGATTCTACAAAAACTATGGCTTTCCAAAATGGACTGGGATCATCCAGTAGATAAATCCATACTTAAACAATAGACAGACTTTGCGTCAAATTTAAATTCAATATCTAATGTTCAAATACCTAGGTGTGTTCTAGTAACACAAGCAATTAGAATTGAGCTTCATGCATTCTCCGATGCCTCTCAGCTAGCGTACGCGTCTGCCATCTACCTTAGATCGGTAAATGATGCAGGACAGATCGTCATTAGACTGCTATGTGCCAAAACTAAGGTCGCTCCAGTAAAGGCTACTACTATACCTCGATTAGAGCTATGCGGGTCTCTACTGTCAGCTCGACTAAGTGCGAAGGTATTAAAGGCGCTTCGTTGCAAAATTGACAAAATCTATTTCTGGACCGATTCGACTATAGTTTTGGGTTGGCTATCTCACCAGCCTCGTGATTTAAAACCGTTTGTTGCCAACCGAATCTGTGAGATTCACGAATTGACAGCTCAGGGTATTTGGAGACATGTTCCAGGCGATCAAAATCCAGCCGATCTGGCATCTAGAGGTGTCTGTCCTAAATCCATTCAATCTGCCACGATATGGTGGAATGGTCCTTCTTTTCTTACTGAGGATACTTGTTCATGGCCGCAGAATTTAGGAGGACATAGTACTGAACAATTACCTGAAATAAAATGCTCTAAAAACATCGATACTTCTACTGCATTGCATATTACTAATGATTGTAATGCTTCAATCAATATTGTTGAGTTTGACATATTTTCGCAATTCACGCGCTTGCAAAGTACTGTTGCGTATGTGCTACGATTCATCCATAATGTGCGAAATAGAGATTCCAAAATGTTAGGTTTTTTAAGTGTTGACGAATTGAATAAATCTTTAAAAAATTTAACTAAACAACATCAAAGTGAATGCTTTGCTAATGAAATAAAAATTCTAAAAAACAAACAAAGTTTACGATCTACTTCTCGTATTTTGTCTCTGAGTCCATTCCTTGACAATGACGGTACTCTCTGTGTAGGAGGCAGAATCCAAAATTCTAAAGAACCTTATGATAGGAAACATCCAGCTTTGCTGGACACTAATCATAATTTTACTAAATTACTTTTTAAACATTTTTGTAGATATGGGTCGCAGCAAATAAAAATCACGTGCTAGGAGAACCAACGGTGCTTTATTTTAGTATAAACAAGATAGCACTACTACTTTTAAAATTACATCTTTAACTCGTCTTTACGTCTTTCACACACAACGCTCACTCCGCCATCATATCTTCTCTCTCCTTTCCTCGCTTTCCTCTCACTCGCACCTTAACATTCCATTTCACTCCATTTTTACTTACTTTACATTATCCTTACGTTCCATGTCCGCACATCCTACATTCGGCCGTCCTGCACTCATATCTGCCCTCAGATATGCATCCTTTTATACACCATACATGCATACACTGGTTTACAATCTTAACTTAGATGAAACAGAATTACTTATTTAGCAAAACAACATTGTACACCTATTGAACAATCTGTGAATAGGAAAATAAACATCAGTTTTAAATTTTACAACTAAACATCTACACTTCCTTATTTAGAACTTAAGACACAGGTTACCATAGAAACTAATTTCTAACTAATACATACTTGCTTACATTATCTTAAACAACATTACAATAAGTAAATAAACATGGTATAACACATAGTTTGTTCTAACTTAACCAACATAGTTTTATTTTTAAACATTAAAAATAACATTTAAATTAATTCCTTAGCCTATAGTAACAACATGGTAGGTATTTGAAACACATAACTTAGTAGTCATAAGAATACTGAGCAGTATTATTACCCACACCATCATACACACACAACATCAAACATTCAGTCATCCTTACCTGGCCACCTCTTCATATTGTCTGCAGAACTGGACGTCTTGTTTGGCCCTTCAGTGGTGTCATACACCTTCTGAACCTCATACCTATCATTTCTTTTAACTTTGATAATCTTATACGGTCCTAAATACTTAGGTTTAACTTTAAGCCCTGGACCAAACTGAGTTCGCTTGATGGCAACCAAATCATCCAACTCATAGGTAGAACTAGGTTTCCTCTTTTCATTAAATGTTTTCTTATTTTCATCTTGTACCTTCTGAATCTGCTCTTTAGCCTTTAATCTTAAATTTTCTCTATCTTCGTCATATGTATCAATAATTTCTTGATGCAAAAGATTCATTACCTCTACATCTTCTTTACATCTCATCTTTGTACCGGTAAGTAATTGAAATGGTGAAGTATTTATTGATCTTTGGTAAGTACTGTTTAGTGCTCGCTGGACCCGTCCAACATGTCTATACCACTGTGATTGGTCTTCTATACATAGCTTGGTTAGCATTGGGATCAAGATGCGATGAACTCTCTCCACTTGTCCATTTCCACGCGGCACACCTGTTGTAATCTTGACATGCTGAATAAATTCTTCTTTACAGTATTCTTCAAAATCTCCACTAGTAAATGCGGTACCTCTGTCCGTTATGATTCTGGTTGGGTTACCAAAGGTTTGTTGATGAATCCTCAACTTGTTAAGTACTTCTGCACTTGATGTGGACTTAGTAGGGAACAGCCATGTAAACTTGGTAAATGCATCTATTATTGTAAGTATATAGTTATACTGTTTCCTTGTTACTGTAAATGATCCTATATGATCCAAGTGTAACGTATGCAGCGGAATTGCTTCTTTATCTATAGGATTCAGGTAACCCTCTTGCTTACCTTCTTTCCGTGTTGCTAATAAACAGGGTATACAGCTAAGAACTACTTCTTCAATTCTTCTATCTAAGTTTTTGATATAATAATCTCTACCTATTGCTTCTTTCATTTTTCTTATTGAAAAGTGACCATTTTGATGAACCTTCTTTATAATTTCTTTTTCCATCATCCTTGGAACTACTAATCGCTTTTCTTCTCCTTTGTATAGTATTCCATTGTCAATCCAGAAGTCATTATATTGTCCCTCTTTCAATATCAGCTGTCTAATAGCATTGAGTTCTTCATCTGACTCCTGACCACGTCTTATTTCTTCCTGTAGGCTGACCACCGCAGCCACATAAGGGTTTCTACTGAGAGCATCGGCATGTTGCATTCTACTACCTACTCTGTGCTCAATGTCATAATCATACTCACTCAGCATAAACACCCATCTGGCTACCTTTGGTGTCAAGTCTTTCTTCTTCAATGTTTGTTCAAAAGCTTTACAATCTGTGACAATCTTGAAATGTATTCCGTATAAATAATGTCTGAACTTCTTTACAGCTTCCACCACTGCAAGTGCCTCCAGTTCATAGCTTGAGTATTTGCTTTCAACCTCAGTCGTCTTATGACTCATGTAATGCACAGGATGTAACTCACCATCTGAATGTAATTGCAGTAGTATCGCAGCCAAAGCATGACATGATGCGTCAGTGTGTAACTCTGTTGGTAAATTGGGGTTGTATATTTTCAATACAGGATCACTGGTCAGCTTTTGCTTCAATGTATTGAAAGCACATCTTTGCTCTTCTTCAAATATAAATGGGACATCCTTCCTTAGCAAGTTTGTTAATGGTCTTGCAATCATGGCATAATCTTTGATGTATTTTCTGAAATAAGATGATAAACCTATAAAACTCATGACTTGCTTAATAGTTTTGGGTTCAGGATACCTTACCACTGCCTGAACTTTCTCTGGGCTCGGCCTAACCTCCCCATCCTTGATCAAATGACCTAAATATTCTATCTCCCGACTAATAAGTTTCGCCTTTTTCCAATTTACTTCAAGCCCATGCTGTGAAGCTACTGCTAAAACTTGACCGAGTCTCTCCAGCGCTTGACTCTCACAATCTGCTATGATAACAATGTCATCGACAAAGATAACCATGATGCCACTCGCTATCAACTCTCTGAAAATAATGGTGACAAATCTCATAAAATATTTGGGCGAGATAGACAATCCAAAAGGAGCACGTAAAAATTCAAACTGTCCATGATGAGTAATAAAAGAAGTATAGGGTACAGATTCTTCACTTATTTCAAGATGAAAAAATCCATTTTTGAGATCTAAAACGCTGAACACCTTGGCGTCTCTCAACTTATCAATTAAGTCATCTATAATAGGCAATGGGAATTCATCTTTTACTATCTTTTTATTTAATAATCGGTAGTCCACACAAATGCGGGTTGATCCATCCTTTTTCTTAACTAACACTAACGGGCTAGAATATTCAGAAAAACTAACCTGTACTATTCCCTTCTGTAACCACTCGTCTACCTGTTCCTCTACTATCCTTTGTTCCATGTGCGATATTCTTCGGGGCCGCTGAGCTATTGGTACCTCATCTTTTAAAACAATCTTCATTTTAATAGGGGCTTCTTTCATCTGAAGGGGCTTGTACTCATGAACCAGCTGCCTTACTTTCGCTTTAATCTCAGGATTGAGGATGTGGCCTGTAACATCAACATCAGTCACACAACAGTTCACCCGCGACAACCATTCATCGCCTTGTGTAAACAATAACACACAACCCTCACGGACTACCATGACAACATTCTGTAGGAACTCTTGTCCTATAATCAACCTATAGGGCATTGACCCATTCGGTACTATGTGAAACACCACATTGCGATAACACTGTTCATCAATAACAATACAAACAACAATTTTTCCGTATGACATTACTTTGGTAAGTCCGAGTCCAGATAATATCGTATTATCCACGTTACACGGCAACTTCAACTCCTTCCACAAGTCTTCCGCTATTAAGTTGACATCACTACCCGTATCTATTAACGCACTGATTGTTTTATCACAAATTTTCACCGATTTTACAGCTTTATTTTCGTTATTTTGTTGCCGGTCATATTGTTGATTTACTTGCATGACGTCGCTGTCACTTTCCGATTTGACATTTACATCATGACAGCACGCGCCGCTCTGATTGGCCGATGATGTTGCTCCGAACATAGCCGAATGTTTCGTCGGGCCTGTGTCGGACTGCTTTACCGACGCCGTCGGGCGCCATTGAACCCGCTGATTGGCCGCTCCGTACGACTGTTTTACCGACGTAGTCTTCATACCATCCGAACTTCCGCTGCTTCCTGCGCTGGGATTGGTACACCGCGAACTGATATGGCCGAATTCGTTACATCTAAAGCACTTCACCCCGTTCCGGCATGAACTAGCTAGATGATTTTTCCCTCCACAATTATAGCAAAACTGCCCGGTTCCTGATGTGGAATCTTTGGGCAACACCGCCGCCGTTCTTTTTACAGGTCGTTCACTGCTCTGCTTGTCAGCCTTCTTCTTAATCGCCTCGTACACCAATAATTTTTCTTTCAGCGCCGGGTAGGTGACTGCGCCGTACAAAATTGCCTTGTTTGTTTCCAGATCCGATATGCCGTCTATTATATATTGTATGGCGACGTAATCGGGAAATTTTGCCCGTTTTCCCATTTCTTTCATAATTAGCATGTATTGATAGAAGGATTCGTCTTTACGTTTCTTTCGTGCCGCCATAAGTTCATGCATCTCTTTACTATTCGTAGCGTCCGGAAACTCCTTCAACACCGCCGCCTTTAGGTCTTCATACGTCTTATGCACCTTTTCCGTCTTTAGCCACAACTCTGCCGTTCCCGTCAAGGACCTACGGGCTATAATGAGACGTTGCTGAGCCGTCCATCCAAAGATTTCTGCGTTGTCGTCAAGGTCTTGAGCCCATTTCGTAGAAGTATAAGTGTGGTCATCACCGCTAAATTTCGCCATATCGATGATGCTAAACACTGGCTCTTTATTTTCTGCCATCTTCAGTTTGCAATCGTAATCGTCTTCCGTCTTTCGTCTTCCGTCTTTCGTCTTCCGTCTTTCGTCTTCAGTCCTATTCAATCTAAACGTCTTTTCTTGATGTTCGTCGTTTGTTTTTCGAAAATTTTCTTCACTGCACGTGGCCGCGATCCCGGACGAGCCCCCAAAAATGTAGATATGGGTCGCAGCAAATAAAAATCACGTGCTAGGAGAACCAACGGTGCTTTATTTTAGTATAAACAAGATAGCACTACTACTTTTAAAATTACATCTTTAACTCGTCTTTACGTCTTTCACACACAACGCTCACTCCGCCATCATATCTTCTCTCTCCTTTCCTCGCTTTCCTCTCACTCGCACCTTAACATTCCATTTCACTCCATTTTTACTTACTTTACATTATCCTTACGTTCCATGTCCGCACATCCTACATTTTCATTTAAAACTTCTACATTGTGGTCCGCAACTTTTATTGAACGACATAAGAAATAGGTTTTGGCCTCTGAAAGGCAGAGTATTGGCAAGATCTACAGTTAATAATTGCAAAATTTGTAAAATTATGAAAGCTAAATGTCAAATTCCCATTATGGGAAACTTACCTTTGAATAGAGTCACTCCAAATAAGCCATTTCATATTAGTGGTGTCGATTTCGGCGGCCCATTCTATATTACGGATCGCAAAGGTCGCGGTTGTCGGATAACGAAGTGCTATATGTGTTTGTTTATCTGTTTTAGTACAAAGGCCGTGCATCTTGAGGTAGCTAGCGATCTTACTACAGATTGTTTTATTTTGTGTCTGCGACGTTTTATAGCTCGCAGGGGTAAGCCATTAGAATTTTTTTGCGATAATGGAACCAATTTTGTCGGTGCAAATAACGTAATTACTAACTTTTTACAGAACAGTGAAACAATTAGAGGTTTTTCCGCCGAGGAAGGCATAAAATTTAACTTTTCTCCCCCATTTTCCCCACACTTTGGGGGTCTATGGGAGGCAGGTATTAAAGCCGCGAAACACCACATAATTCGTATCTTAGGCGACAGACATTTTACTTTCGAGGAGTTATCAACTTTATTTTCGCAAGTTGAAGCAATTCTGAATTCCAGGCCTCTAACTCCTCTTTCATCTGATCCTACAGACCTTGATCCTTTGACTCCTGCGCACTTCCTTATCGGTAAACCACTCACAGCGCTGCCTTCAGAGGACCTGATAAACGTGAACTCAAATCGACTCAACCGGTACCAATTTCTGGAACAGATGCGACAACATTTTTGGGATCGGTGGCGACACGAATATCTATGCGAGTTGCAGCAGAAGGCTAAGTGGAGAGTCCAGCAAAGGGGTTTTCAGGAAGGTGATCTGGTCGTCATAAAGGAAGCAAATCTACCACCGCTTAAGTGGCGAATGGCACGAATTCAAAAACTTTACCCAGGATCCGACGGAGCTGCCAGAGTCGCAGATGTATTCACTTCCAAAGGTGTCATCCGTAGAGCTGTACACAATCTCTGCTCTTTATAAGATTCAGCCTTTGACTCGAACTTTACCACTCGAAAGTCCAAGGATTTCGAGGGGGGGGAAGATGTTCAAGCCAATAAGTGACCCACAACGCCTGCAAAAAAACTACGAGCAACGAAACATCCCATGTGAACGCGATTTAGAAAAACACGTCAGTGCGTAACGAAAGACAATACAGTGCACATCACATTTGTTAAAATTCCAAAAATTAGGAGATTAAATAGTTTATTCAGTTGTATATCGTTGTTCTTCGTTCTCAATAACCTGCGCATTCATATACTGTACTGCAATAACAATAGTTCCTTGATAGTCATAGGCACTAAAAGACGTTCATTATTTTCACATCCTACAAACATGCAGTGACGAGAAGCTGCAGCAACACGTTTATACTTTTGTGAGTTAACTTTAGATTGTACTCGTTGTGCTTGTTGTGGTTGGGGTGTTGGAGCTGGCATTGGAGGTGGTTCAGGTATCCCGCTTTCTTCTAATGAAGGTGAAGCTGCATCCATGACACTGTCAGGTCTGTTTGTATCTTGAACCTCCAATCGTCGTGTTTCCCGAGTTGCTGCTAACCAGCAAGGAATGCACACTCTTTGTAAATGTGGAGCCTGAACTGAAATAGTCAATATTAGTGACCATCAGAGTATGCACCAAACCCTATATTGTTATTGTGTAATAAAAATACTATCAATTAGAAGGAAACACAATTGCAGAGCATAAGGTCTCGGGTTCATTTCCCAGGTTGGGTTGCTGGGTTTTTCCATTAAGAATTCCTGAGTAGCAGCCAGGAGCCTGGCAGTGGGTTTGTGCCCGGTTGATGGCAATACTTGAGGCATTAATATCCATTGAAACGTCCGGGCGACTATGGTCGCCCAAAACTTTTTTGCGTCAAACGTTAGGGCGACTAGAGCGGCCCAGATGACTCACCACATTTAAACGTGTTTTTATCTGTGATAGTGTTCAAGAGGTTCACAAGTGTTCCGCTAGATGGTTCTCTACTAAATTACGCGTCTTTTGGTCGGTAAAACAGCATGACAAGCGCCAAAAAGTTTTGAAAAAAAAAATTGTTTACAACAAACTTGTCAAGTGCTTTGAATTGTGTTGAAGTGTTTATGAGTGTCGAGTTTCAAATGTAAGTAACAATGTGTTTATTATTCAATTATATTAGGTGTTATATATTGAAATACTCCTGAAGGTCCATTCTTTCAGAATATCGCCAGATTCTAAGCATCCACAGTCTGATAGGATATTTTTAAATGAGTTAAAATCGACAATCAAAAACTTTGCCGTTGTGTGCCGGTTTTTGGTTAAGTTTTTGTATGATATGTTATATTTTGTAGTAAAATACTTCTTGTAATTGGAAAAATAGGTAATTATTAATATCTTTGTAGACTTAAACGAAAGGAATATGGCAAAAAATATTAGGATTACAAGTTTTTATTATTAATTCTCATGGGCGGCCATAGCCGGCGGACGTTTACGATAAGGAATGGGTAGTTTGTTTTGATTTATTGTGCTATACTGTTTGTTCTAAGTAATGATATATTGGTATCAAAAAAAAGCTTATTTCATCTAGTTTATTAATAAGTAAATAGCGTAGAGGCATATTACGAAAGATTTCGTAAAATCTTGTAATTAATAAATATTTTACTCAAATTTCACCGCTATTGCAAAGTTCAACTTTTTTTTGCCGGTTTTTTGTTAAGTTTTTGTATGATATGTTATATTTTGTAGTAAAATACTTCTTGTAATTGGAAAAATAGGTAATTATTAATATCTTTGTAGACTTAAACGAAAGGAATATGGCAAAAAATATTAGGATTACACGTTTTTATTATTAATTCTCATGGGCGACCATAGCCGGCGGATGTTTACGATAAGGAATGGGTAGTTTGTTTTGATTTATTGTGCTATACTGTTTGTTCTAAGTAATGATATATTGGTATCAAAAAAAAGCTTATTTCAGCTAGTTTAATAATAAATAAATAGCGTAGAGGCATATTACGAAAGATTTCGTAAAAACTTGTAATTAATAAATATTTTACTCAAATTTCACCGCTATTGCAAAGTTCAACTTTTTTTTGTACTGTTTAAGATAACATTTAATATTTAGCTTTCTCGTATTTTGATTCCTTATAATGTCAGCTCTATACAGGTATTTTTTAATTTGCCATAAGAGTTGTAGTTTGGTAGAAAATAGACTTTAAATCGGTCACGGTATTGGGCGCTCGACCGTTTCGTAAGTCCGCGCGCGCGCGAACGTTCTAAGTGGTGACAGATGTCAAACTCGAACGTTTGAGTGGATATAACTGACCAAATGTATGTGTACTTTTAGGTACACCTCTGCCTAATTATCATCGTGGTTATGATTGATTACAGGTGAGACAATATGGAATGTTATCGAAAAATATACTGACCAGGTGTGCTAGAGTCCATCTTAAAATCATGCTGCGTTGTGGGCAGTCTAACTCAACTCTATGGGTTCTCCGACCATATGCAGGCGATATATCCTCGTGGGAACCAGTTATATTTGATAACATCCTTTCTTGCAACAGCAAATAACATTCAATACACAGGATATCATCCGATGTTACCTGGAAAAGATTATAAAATCATTACTCTTCTACATTTATATCTCAAACTCAAACTCAAAGCATTTATTTCAATTAGACCATTTACAGGCACTTTTGAATTGTCAAAAAGTTACAGTTAAAAATTGAAGCTAGTTGCTCGTTCCAAAACGTAGGTCTCTATGGAGAAGAACGAGCAAGAAACTCCACGGACACTCTTTTTCTTCAATCTGCATAAACTTGTAAATATATAAACTCACATGAAGATAACTCAAAATAACATTTGATTAGAGTAAACGAAACACTGTATAGTCAAACAGTGCTTCTTTTACTCTAATCAAATGTTATTTTGAGTTAGTACAATGCATTTAGGCACTACATTGTCGAAAATAAATATTGTTGTATATGCAAACGATAACTTACAGGTGTAGGCATTGTCCAAATTCGTAGAAGAACTGTCATTTGCTCGTTCAACTCCTCAACTGTATACCGGCGTAAATTAGGTGCTAATAAAATCGAACAGTTAATACAGCGTCGGGAATGCAGACGGTGTGCCCGACTTCTGGCTGGGGTAGACATAGTTCTGACAAAAAACTGTTCGGGAGTCCAATATCTCACCAAAGATAGCACTTAAGAGTCAAATATCTCACAAAGAACAACACAAATAAGAGTCCGTTATCTCACTAAACAAAAAGTAAGTACTCGAGGAACTTATTAGCTCAACTCGGTGATAGCAGAAAAAGCACGTATCGTAAATAATAACTATGTAAATACGGAATTCAAAACTCAACGTATACAAAGCAATCACGAACGTAACGAATCTCCGAAGTCCGAACAGTGGTGCTGTGACATGCGCAAGTAAATGTTGCCAGATCTATTATTTTTAATCATTCGTAAATCGATTTGTTTTTTTATCGATAAATCGATTGAAAATACCTACGTTAGGCTTTTCTGTTTGTGTAAAACGCTTTTATAAACATCTAATATAGACTTATTATGAAAATAAAAATCCTATTCTCATCTATCCACCGCTATTACTCGCATAGACTATAACTGTGGACTATAAGCAGTTTAGATTTAGATCCAATAGTTTTAGTCATTAACAATATTTTAAATAATTAAACTCATACTTTACCTACACCTATCTTTGTGCATTTCAGATATAATATGCTACAATAATACGTACCTATGAAAAAGAAAGGGTTATCACCATTTTAATTCATTGTCGAGAAAACATAATGCTAAAACAGTAGCATTGAAGTTGTCAAACGTGAAGACCTACATTTAAATGTTGAGACGGAAAATAGTTATAATAATTAAAAATGTTTTAATAATTAAAAATGTTAGTATGGAAAATAGTTATTATAATTAAAAATGTTTTTTTTTATTGTTATTTTCGTTTTGTTTTGAAATCGATTAATCGATTGATTAGTATACGTCATTTTGGATAGGTATTTGATTTCTGGCAACTTTTTTTTTGTATATATCTATCAAAAGGATGTCAACGAAATGTTTAACTATTAATTAATTCTAACTTTATTCCCAGGGTGAAAGAAATTGTATAAAAAATAGTATTAATACAAAAAAATGAATAATATTTTTAGGTTATTATTTCAATCAGGCACACGTAGCACAAAAGGGGGACCTGCCCCGTGGCAATGTCCTTTATTACTCTTGTGATAATTAAATATTTTTTTGAAGATTTTTAAGAATAATAATTGATCTTTACTTTATAAACAATGCGAGTCTAAAGTTGTTATGTCCCTTACGTTAAAGTGTTGTCGGATTTCTACTCGAGTTGACCCATACAATAATTATGTCTGCCTTAAATCTAATATTGTAGTAATCGTATTCATGTTTTGTTTTTAGGTCTACTGAAAACAAAAGAGATTCTTCAGAAAGTTTTATAGAAAATAGTGATGTAGACTCAGAAACACAGTTAATAACAAGAAGTTCAAATATACCTAACATTATTATTAATAGCAGTAATGACTCCGTGTGTTCTGTTGAAAATGACATGGAAATCATAAACACATCAACTATTTCCTTGTCTCGATCACATTCTTTTTTTAATAAACCTAATGAAAGTTCATCGAGTACTACTGTAAACAGTAATAATTACCCATGTAGTCAAGTTGTTGAAAATCCTTTAAACGTATTATCCGATGACATGAATGTCCAGATTGAAGCACCTCTAAACGTTGAAACAGAAACTGATGCATCTAATTGTGATGCCTTCGTGATCGCACATTCATCACGTGAGTTAAATGATACAGGCGAAGAACTGGATAATATACAGCCACTGTCATTTTCTAATAATTACATAGACGTCGTGCATAAGCCAACAGAGACAATAGAGAACACCGCTGTTTGCACAATGTTTCTCGAAACATCATCGCGAGAGGAAAATGGAAGTCATGAAACTTTCTTATCTCCTACAACACTTACAAATGTCATAGCAATTGATATTACAAACAAAGATACTATGATGGCTGAAGGCCTACATCATGATGATGTTTTGGGCACAAATTTTAATACTTCTTGTAATGATTTGATATCAAGCGAAATCGATAACAACGTACCTGAAGTTAATTCAAACAAAAAACGTCACGTAACATCAAAATTCATGAAATCTTGCATGGATTTTCTAACGGATAGCGAAGATAAAGACTTTTCTTCGGGAAGTTCTAATCTTTGGTCAGACAAAGAAGAAACTACAGATAGTTCAGAAAATCACGAGAAAAATAGAAAAAGAAAGAAAACCAAGTCAAAAAAAAGGAATACAAAAACAAACCAAATAGAAATTATACCTAAGAAGAAGAAAATACCTGAAAATAAACGTAAGTCACGAAAACAGCTTGAAGAAAAAGGTTTATCCTACGAGACAATGTCTGGTAATGTAAAAGAAGCCCGAAAGTTACAAGAAAATCCTTGTAAAGAGGGTAAATGTAGCAGGAAATGTTACGAAATTACAGAAGAAAGAAGGAAATCTATATTTGATTATTTTTGGGCACTTAATGACGATAAGAAACGGGATTGGATTGTGCAATGTTCTAGACCAGTCACTGTAAAACGTCAGAAGACTAAAAACGCAGTTAGCAGACGTTCGTTAACATATGAATACTTTATAAACGAAGACGAAGGACGGAGGCAGGTTTGCCAACAATTTATACTGAAGACTCTCGATATAAGCCAAACTTACATTTTGTATACATTAAACCATACAAAAGAAGGACTATCTTGTGATGATAGTCGAACACGTACAGCACCAAATAAATATGACGAGAACACAAAACTAAATTTAAAGAAATACATAGAAGCATTACCAGCTTTACCTTCTCACTACAGTAGAAAAAAATCTACCAAATTGTACCTGCCAGAGCAATTTAAGAACTTTTCAAACTTGTACAGGTTGTACATTAAATATTGTGAAGAAAGGTCCGAAAACTATTTGAGCGAAAAATTATTTACATGTATGTTTAAAGAGTATAACTATGCATTTCATGTTCCTAAGATAGACAAATGTCTCTTATGTACTAAAAACGAAAATAATCCGGATAATAATATGACGACTAATGTACAGTTACAAGCTCATTTATTGGAAAAAGAAGCCACATATAAACGCTTTCATATTCATCAAAATCAAAAACGCGACAGCACGTTTGTTGTATCTAGTTTCGATCTTCAAAAAGTTTTAGCGACACCGTATGGTGAAAGTATGCAGTTGTATTATTCCAGAAAGTACGCTGTGTTCAATTTTACAGTATATGAGAGTGGAACGCAGAACGGATACTGTTACATATGGGGTGAGGCTGATGGTAAAAGAGGAAGTTGTGAAATAGCAACATGTCTGTATAACTACTTAAAAGAACTTGATAACAGAGCAGTGAACACGTTATTATTATACTGTGACAACTGCACGGGGCAAAATAAGAATAAAGTTATAGCAATAACGCACGT
Source organism: Caradrina clavipalpis (assembly GCA_932526535.1). Taxonomy (NCBI): domain Eukaryota; kingdom Metazoa; phylum Arthropoda; class Insecta; order Lepidoptera; family Noctuidae; genus Caradrina; species Caradrina clavipalpis. Next base: position 3,351,404 of record OW052087.1, read on the forward strand.
CATACAACACAGCGCTAGGGCTATCTATGCTGCGAAATGATTACACAAAAGAATAGTGACTATAAAGTATTATTGTGTAGTATTATTGTATGTACTGACATATGTATTTTCTGTACACTACAAATTGCATTGCGAGGTTTAGACATTATTGAAGGCGCGAGTATCGTTTATTTTGTTGCGGTAGGTATAGTACACTCAAGCGCGTGACAGCCGACTGGATTCGTTGCGCCCGGGCGCAGGCGAGCCGTAGGCACTTAAGAGAGTAACCTTTGACGAGTGACGGAGGCCTGGTACTATGGTGGAATCCTAGCACGCAACACGACATTGCAAACGATTCCATGGATGCAGAATAATTACATTTATCTTTTAGTGACGTTAATTTTTAACATTAAGTGAATTGTCCCTTTTTCTTTTTTTTTTGTAATAGCTCTGCCTCATAAAAGCAAGACTGATGTTAAATAAATAAATACTTGTAGATATTATATAGATTTTTAGAGTGAAATAGTTTTTTTTATTCATACATACCTTAATAAAATCTTCCAACGTTGTGTAGGTAAATAGCTTTCAAAACTTAATAATAAATAAATAAAACTTCAATCAAAAAGTAACTTATAGTACACCTAAGTACTCTAAATATTTCTGATAATGTTTGAAAGGAATCTCCTGTAGCTAGAAACTTATTTCCAATTTTGTACGAGCAGCCATAGCTTGACGCATATTTGTATCTCTTTTTTGTATAGACGGTCTAATTTCTTGAAGTAAATATGAAAATTGGGCTTTTGTAACTCGAAACATATTTTTGAATGTCTCTTCATCTTCCAATTGTAATTCAAGACACAAAGTATTAGATGCTCCAAGAGTGTTTCTTCTCGCTGTCCATTTTTTAACCCAACATCGTTTTTTTCCGTTTTCGTTTTGTTAATTCTTGTCTTATGAGAGCAGATATAATTAAAACACCCTCGCGCACTTCATAGTAGCTACTGGCACAAAAACTCGAAATACCACTCTCGCTCTGTAGTTCTGTTTATACGGAGACAGATATATTCTATTGCGAGGCAATTGTCGCCCAAGGAGCAGGGCGATAATCCTAAATCATGAATGTTTACACGAAGAGACTATTGTAATATTCTTTCGATAATCGTATCTTTGAGTCGAGAAACTCTCCATCTAAATTAGAATTAAGGGATTCTAAAAAGGACTAAGTAGTAAAATGCCTAATTCGTGAAAAGACTCATTCGTGAAAGAACTAATTCGTAAAATGGCTAATTCTCCAAATGGCCAACTTTTACCAACTCATGCCATGAGTTAAATTACATGAGAGTAACATAGAAGTACATACAGTTTAACATTATTAAAAGTAGCTCTACCTAGTCAATGGATGAGTAAATAGATGTTGTTCTAACGTTAGATAAAGAATATAAAAATCACTTGGTATTTTCCTCATCTATATTTACTAGGATTATTAATAATAAACTACTACATATTGTCTACTATCGTGATGTATAAACATTTAAAATACATTATAATTGTTTACACACCTCTTTGTTTATAATACAAAACCTATTCAATGAAGACAAGGCAAAAGAAGAGAAACTCGTTTGACAGTGACAAAATATGTTAATTAAAATTTACTAAATATTATAAGTATTATTATATTAAGAATAGTTTTCACTCATCTGCATCGTAGTGAGAAATGTATGCAACTAAAGCATAAAACGGAACGCCGCGCCGAGTAATATTTTTTATGAAAGTGCGGGTAGTTGTGAGTGGTTCATAATCTATTTGTTAAATTCACCGTCATTTACGAGGTGCATTCAATAAGTACCTAGCCTCATCGCTAGAGGGCGCTGTAGTTTCAAAAGAGTTTTACCACAGTGTAGCACATTCTTTTTTCAAATTTTCATTCCAATCCCTTCATTTGTTTTAATTTGACAACTTATGGAAGCGAACGTGTCGATCGGTTTTACAAAAATGGAAAAAGAGCAATATCGTTCATCGAAATCAAAGAGCGCTTGGATGCTGTGTACGGTGACTTCTCCATCGATGGCCACCGTCAAGAATTGGTTCAACGAGTTTGCACGTGGCCGTACGTCGGTTTTTGATGAACCACGTCCAGGTGCACCGAAAACAGCTGCTACGGAGAAAAACATTTAAAAAATCCATGATTTCGTATTGGCAGATCGCCGATTGAAGGTTCGGGAGCTAGCTGAGACTGTAGGCATTTCAGAAGGAACAGTGCATCATATTCTTCACGGGGAACTCGGCATGAGAAAGCTGTCGGCGCGATGGGTACCGCGTTTACTCACACCAGAAAACAAGCGCAACCGTGAGACCACATCGGAGACGTGTTTGGCGCTGTTTAAGCGGAATCCAGCGGAGTTTTTGCGTCGTTTTGTGACCGTCGATGAAACCTGGATCCACTGGTACACACCAGAGCCCAAGGAGCAATCAAAACAATGGATCCAGACCGGGGAACGTGCTCCAAAGAAAGCGAAAACTGTAAAATCGGTCGGAAAAGTTACGGCCACCGTTTTCTGGGATTCACAAAGTGTGATCATCTACATCGATTACCTCGAGAAGGGTAAAACGATTACAGGGCTTTATGGCCCTTTTTCTATGCCGATTTATTGGGCCTATTCGACGCCGAATTAAAGAAAAAACGACCCCATCTGGCGAAGAAAAAAGTGCTGTTTCACCACGACAACGCACCGGTTCACACGTCTGCCGTTGCCATGGCCAAATTGATCGAATTACGCTACGAATTGCTGCCCCATCCACCGTATTCTCCAGATTTGGCTTGTGACTTCTTTCTGTTTCCTAATCTGAAACAATCACTCGCCGGGAATAGATGGATCGAATGAGGAGGTCATCGCCGCCACGGAGGCCTATTTTGCAGAGTTTGACAAAAACTATTTTTCGGACGGGTTAAAAAAGTTGGAGCATCGCTGGGCTAAGTGTATCGAACTAAAAGGAGACTATGTTAAAAAATAATTGCCACTTTTCCAAAATTTTCGTTTACTTTTTGTAGGCTAAGTATTTATTGAATGACCCTCGTATGTCCTCATTCATAAGTTTCTGTTTATAGAAGAAATAGTTTACTTTCATGAGAAAGATGGAAGAAGACATTTTAATTACTGAAAATCAAAAAGGTAATGATACTTTATTGTACGATGGGCATAGGTTTAATAAAACTAACCGAATAAATAAACACGGAAGTTTGTTTTGGCGATGTGTCAATAAAATCGAGTGTAGTGGGTCGGTTACTGTGGACATACATTTGAAGAAAATATTGAGGAAATCTCAGCATAAATGTTTACCTCATCAGGAAAAAAAACGATATACTACTTAATATGAAGAAATTGAAAAAACAAGTGTGCAAGAATTGAACGCCTATAAAGGGGCTATTTGAAAAAGTATTTGACACAATGAATACGTCGAGCAAATCATTTCATGATAAAAGGACACTTTATACAACGTGTTAATGAAATAACCCAAAACCTGAAACTAGTTTGTTTAGGATCGGCCTTCATTGGCCGGTTTGAGTGGAGATTCGCAAGAGCATTCGTGTTCGGGGGAAGGAAGTGTTTCACTAAGGTGCTGGTAGGGATCTTGATCGTACTTCCGGGATTGTCCTGATAGCCTTGAAATACCTCTCCACTCCTCAAGCACCTCAGTCTGTGTTGCCCTCTTGTTGCTACGTCACTACGTGCTAGCGGCCGTTTTAGGGGGGCCATTTATAGAGTGTGCTAGTCACCCCCTGCCATTTTATGTGTCATAAAAACATTGATTGGCAGGGGCCATAGTCTTTCCATAGTGTCAGAAAACCAGTCCATTCAAGCCACCCAAACCCATAGCCCTATTTTTTGTTTCCATATTCTGCAATAGTCCTGCGCCAGCCGGATTGTTCTTGTGCATTTGCATAGTGCAAACAGGGATAATTGTCGGCTGGTGTTCCATTTCATTGTAAGGCCATATAAGGGGCCTCTGCGAGTTGGCTTCAGCTCCTCGTGCGCCTTCCAAAGGTTCGGGACCACAGGGTCCCGAGATACGTTACCGAATAATAATAATAAATACTATAGGGAACCCGCACCATTAATTTCAATGGTAAAAACTGGTTTACTGAATTTCATTGTGGCCGTATAAGCACGAAAAATGCCGAACGGTCTGGACGCCCAGTTGAGGTCTCTACACCAGAAACTATTCAAAAAATTCACGATATGGTGTTGGCCGATCGCAGATTGAAAGTGAGAGAGATTGTGGAAGCCATAGGCATCTGGCATGGCTCAGTAGTTTTAATTTTGAATGAACACTTGGGTATAAGAAAGCTTTCCGCAAGATGGGTGACAACTTCGCAGGTATTGTGCGGTGTTTAACCGCAAACTGGACGACTTTTAGCGCCGTTTGGTAACCGCGGACGAAACGTGGATCCACCTTAACATACTAGAAACCATACAACAGTCAAAAACAGTGGGTTTGTCAGCCAATAAAGTCATGGCGACCGTTTTTTGGGTTGCACGCGGTTGAATTAATTCACTTCAACTACATTCAAAAGGGTAAAACAATAAATGGCGAATATTATTACAGTCTTGATATATGTATAGACTCTTGTCTAAAGCTGAAGGTCAATGGATCTATACTTTATCCATCAACAATGAAAGCGTCGAGGTATGTCGCAAAATGTTTTAAAAATACGCTGTCGATGAGCGAAAAAATTATAACCACTCTAGCGTCCGGCCCGCGCGACTGTTTATCTGTCTAACGTCCAGCCGCACGCGGCTCGCAATCCGCGCGCGAAATCGCAGCTCCGTCGTAACAAAAACCTACATAGCTCCTTAACCTTAAAAACTAGAATAAAGAAAAAAAAATGATAAAAGAGTTCAGATCAAACTTATCTATTTTTTTAAATCGTTAGGTGTTATATATGATACTCAAAACAGGGATAAACATGTAATTCGGAGAAAAAAACATATTCATTGCTATCTTTTTAAAATACAAGGAACAATTATTGCATATTTTATCAATAAAATAATTTCACAACAAACTAGACTTATTTCCCTTTCCTATGATGTATAGATGATTATATTCATTTAACTCTAAGTATATAAATAAACCGAAACAAAACACCTACTCCTCAATTGTACCGCGATGTCTCGCTCGCGAAGGCGAAATAAGGGACACAGCACACACGCTACTTTTAGTAGCGCGAATCGGCGATCAGCCGCTTTTTAGTAGCTAAAAGCGACGACTAAGCATTCGACCCCGCACACTTGAAATCGCCAATCGCAGCGATTTAGTCGCTTTTCGGAAGCGCGATTCAGCGACTAATCGCGACCCCCCGCACACTGTAAGATGCCGATCGCAGCGTTTTGACATAATTAGGGTCTGCCCCCACGACCGATAATCAAAACTAACAAAAAACTGTCCCACTGAAAAACTGAAAATCTGTCTGTGCTGTCTGTGTGTAAAAAAGAAAGAAAGAAAAACCAATTTATTCTCGCGAAAGCGACGCACAACACAAAAATAAAAATAACAAAAACAATAATCTATATGCGCCACTACCGCGCGAAAAGGCTGACGCTCAGCATAAAGCCGTGGCCCGTGCACGAGACACGGAACCACAGCGCTGGTTTTCAGCGTCAGCCGGCGTGTCGCTGTCTCGGAACTATTAGGTACGACATTACCCACAGTTCCGCGTGTGTGTGAGGGTGTGTCAGGGTGTATGTACTCAAAAAAACTTTCAAAAATCGGCCCGATAATCGGGCCTATTTTTTACAGACTTTTTTGCCGGCGAGAAAAAACGACCGAGAATCAGCCCGATTAGCGGTCGTGGGGGCAGACCTTTATGTGGAACATAATGCGACTAGTGTTGTGTTGTGATTTTGACGAAGCTACACACTTACGATAGATTCTAATGAAGCTGCACTGCTGCCTGCAATATTGATAAACCGAAAATGTCAATCGCTCCGGAGGCGGTATTGGTTACATCCTATAACCAGTTCACGTCTTACATTACGCAAACATCCATCCATTAATCCAACCGCACAAACTTTCGCATTTATAATATTAATAGGACTTTAAATCCGAAAGTTTGTGGGGAGGGATGGATGGATGAACAGATCCTTAATTTTGTCAAAAGATAATCAGCGAAACCAAAAGCTCAACTAAGTCACCATGACGTCAACTTCCATCAGCCAAGGTACAAAGAGAAAGCTAGAAGACACAATAGTAGATCCCGACACTCTAAAGCCCATAGAAGACTCGAAGAAGCCTAAAATTGACCTTAGCCCGGACAAAAAGTTCAGTTGTCTAAAAAGTATAGTGGAGATGTATGAAAGGGTGATAGCTACAGCTTTCTCTACCCAGCAAACACCTGTTGGCAGTTCAATGGACATTGACGTGGCATCACTAGAGTTAAATGAAGAAGTGAAAAGGAGCATTACAGTGGGGAATCATATAACTAGTATTATATTTACTGTGCACAACATCTGCCGTCAAGGAACGAAAAAAGCTGACACAAACATGATAAATAAAACCAAAGAAACTTCCTACAAGATACACTATAAAGGAAATGACTACCTCCTCCCCAATGAAACTGTACGAAAGATGTGGGTTGAAATATTGACAACAAATGGTTTGATATACAAAGATTTTGATCCATCGGATACAGAGAATTGGTATGGCACGATAGGTCCATATTTGGACATGTTTTCTGCGTTCGCACTGCGCGTCAATGAACTAAGGCTTGGCCACAATAACATGCCCATCACCAAGCATGAAGGGGTGCACAAAAGCTTCCCTGTGGCCAAGTATGGTTTGTCTGGGGCACACCATGTCCTATTGGAGGGGGCATCTTTCCCACCAGAGCGCAGATCCTCCAGAAGCTGCTTACTGCTATCAAAGAAGCGTTATCCAGCAAGAATCGGCAGGATGACGTGGATCTCCACATCCATCCATTTCATTTTTTCATCCATTTTATTGTATTCATAATATAAAAAATGCGAAAGCTTCTGAACTCACAATCTTTGGCATTTTGAGCATGGGTGGATGGATGGTTCCATCCATCATCCATATATCCCTTTACACAAACGTTTGCATTTATAATATAAGTAGGATTTAAAATGCAAATGTTTGTGAGGAGGCATAGATGGATGATGAATGGATGGATGAAAACATCCATCCATCCATCCATCCATTTATTGTAATTGTAATGTAAAAAATGCGAAGTTTCTGACCTCACAAACTTATGCACTTTGAGCATGGATGGATGAATGTTTCCATCCATCATCCACCTAACACTTAACCTACCACCTAACTAACCTAAAACATGCGCATTTATAAAATTAGTGGGATAAACAATACCATTGCAAATCGGCAAACTATCGATAATCGACAATGGATCAGCAACACTACAGCCGACCCGATCTAACATCGGAACAGTTCGGGATTACGATACTGCGTCCGAACGCAGTTAGTCGCCAAAACGCGATACAGCATCGCTAAAATGCGCGATTTGGAAGCTGCGATCGATCGCAGAGAGTCGCCAAAACGCGATGCAGTATCGATACAGTTGCAAAAACGCCGATCGCCGCTACTAAAAGTAGCATGTGTGCTTAGGCCCTAATAGCAACATGGCCGCCCGTTTAAGGTTTCCCACACACGTTGTAATTTAACCAACTTAAAAAAAATGGTATTTATGAATTGATTTTATGCAATAATCATGTTTTTAAGATGTTTTTTGTTTTGTTTGGTTTATTTAAAAAAAAAACAAACCAAACCCAACCCGGGTTTGGTTTGTTTTTTTTTTAAATAAAAACAAATAATAAAATCAATGTATAGTTTATTGTAGTTTATAATCCGCTAAGAAAGGATTTTGATAAATTCCACCCCTAAGGGGATAAAATAGGGGATGAAAGTTTGTATAAATCTTCTTAGATTTTCGACTGATTGAACTGAAATTAAAGATTGGAGCTAAACAAAAGCCGCAAAAACTATACCTAATTTAATAATACTTCTTAACGCGAGCGAAGCCGAAATTAAAGATTAGAGCTAAACAAAAGCCGCAAAAACTATACCAAATTAATAATAATACTTCTTAACGCGAGCGAAGCCGCGGGCAAAAGCTAGCACCCACTCCATGAAGCAATTCTCAATACAGAGATTTATGTTGCTGCGGGTTGTTCGAAAGAGATATCGCGACCCCGGAACACAAAGGGCACATGAAAGGAACATAGACGGGTTTTAGACAGTAAAAGTCTGACACTTCCTACCGCCCCGCCCAGGGCGGGGGAAGTTATTTGATGATTACCCGTCTTAAAAAAAAAAAAAAAGATTTATGTTGCATTGTAGGCACTTCCATACAGTCCTAGCAGTGACTATTTTCTGGGTGCACATCCAACAGCGACTCTGTTTGAAGCCTGTTCGAACCGGAAAATGACGGTGCTCGAGTTGAGGTCTGCTGGTGGCTCTCCTTGGTTGGATTGTCCAGTTATTTGGTCCAGTCCGTGATCTTATGAGTTGCGGTTCCCTCGTCAGGTCAATATGTCGGTGTAACTTCAGTAAGTCTTCCGCCAATGTTGTCCTGAACTGTCTATGCGAAATGTGGTTATTGATAGTCTTAAAAATTACGAAGCAGTTAAATATGGCACAGTTAAACAAGCGCCGGAAGACTTTTTTATGCCATATTTTATTTTTTGAACGCTCCAAGGGTTGAGCAGACAAGAACTGGTCTTTCCGGTCCACATCTCCCATAGACTTGTTGTAGTTCAAGACAACACTCGGCTTGTAAGTCAGTCGGTTATAATTTTGTCTTGTACAAATTTGAAGGTCATGGTACGTCGAGATCATGCTAACTAGGTTAGAATCTCACCATACAATTACCGACAAATCGGCACAGTAGCTTGCCATTACTTCTCCTTGTCGAAGGTCCGTCTTTGTTATTGTCGTCAATGAATCGGGAACGAATTCCCGATTCAGTCTTAACGTCCCGTAACAGTCTGTCTGTTGTCGTTTCAGACATCGCGCTAATAATGGACTATTGTAAAAAAATTCCATTATTAACGTATGTCCACGGTGAAGTAATGACTCTACCGAGTCATACACAATTTTGGCAGTAGCATTGCTGGGACATGTATCGCTACTGCCAGTTGTAAGTTGGTCAGTCGTTTCTGTCTCCTCAGGTATTTCGTCTGTGTCATAAACGTTAATATCGTTAGTCGTAGTAGTGGCCGCAGTCCTGGTCTTGTGTTTTCCAGCATATATAAAATACTTCCAAAAGTAGCCAGAGGAAGACTCACACAACTCGTAAGTTTTCACTCCGACTTGCGCAGCCTTCTACAAAATCTTCTGAGCGAAACCTAGTCTCCCATGCCATTTCAAAAGGGATTCATCAATTACTATATCTTGGGAAGGATAATACATGCTGGAAAATTTGTCATTAAAATAGTCGGTCACAGGTTATATTTTGCACAGTTTATTTGGTTCAGTTATCGTCTCATTGTCGCCGAAATGCATTAGTGATTTAACTAAAACGAACCTATTGCGCGACATAATTTTTGAAAAAATAAGGCATAGTGCCGAAACCTTTAAAACTAAAATAGGACTCCTCCTCCGGTTGGGGGTATAATCCTTGTAAAATAATTATAGCAAGAAAATTGATCATTTAGTCCCTGTCCGTCGGTGTCCATCTATACAGGGTGGAAATTTATTATGCTACCTGGAGGGAAAGTACTCTAAATACTTGAGTTAGCAAATTTTACTGAAAGGAAACATTCCTTTATTTTTAAAAAGAAACAAAACTGCATTTAAGGAATTTTGAAAATATTCTTGCCACACCCGGGAATCGAACCGACTAAAATTCGAAAAAATTGCATCCTGTACTTTTATGGCACTAATCCATAGGGTCAATCATAAGGATCAAATCCCTGCAAACATGGTAAATTAAAATAAAATAAAAACAAGCAATTTTATTGTAAATTTATTTTATTGGGACGAAACAAACGAGTAAAGTAGTTGCTGGAAATGAGCTTCATTTCTTGGATGCATGAATTTATTCCTTTAAAAAAATCATTTTAAGTAACTTTTGGTAGCGTAGTAAAATTTTCAATATTCACCACAACACCCTTCTAAAAGTTATTCAAAATGAATTCCTTCAAATAATGAATGTGTGCATCGAAGAAAGTGAAGCTCATTTCCAGCATGCAATTACGAGTAGTTACTGTACTCGTTTTTTTCGTCCGAATAAAATAAGTTTAGATTGAAAATTCATGGATTTTGTTTAATTTAGTTTACCAGGTTTGTAGAGATTTGATCATTGTGATTGACCCTATCGATAAGTGCCATAAAATTACAGGATGCTATTTTATCCGATTTTAGTCTGTTCGATTCCCGGGTGTGGCAAGCGTATTTTCAAAATTATTTAAATGCAAACTGCATTTAAATAATTTTGAAAATACGCTTGCCTTTTTTTACGCTTGTTTCTTTTTAAAAATAAAGGAATGTTTCCTTTCAGTAAAATTTGCTAACTCAAGTATTTAGAGCACTTTCCCTCCAGGTAGCATAATAAATTTCCACCCTGTATAGTCGTGTAGTCGGTAAGAATTTGTTTTGGTCTTTTAACAGTTTAATTTTTTGGTAAGCCTTTCGGTTGGTCTCTGTGCAAATTCTGTCAAGAAGGTCGTGTTGTCTATCATTTTATAAAAAATGTCGATGATACGTGTCTGGTCTGTCATCGTGAAGGTAGGTCCTGGAGTCCCGGTAAAATTCTCACGTCGCCCTGTAAAAATCTGTCGGTCTCTTGTCCATTTAAAATCGTAACAGTCACGTGGTACAATCTCCCTCATTGCCAGGTCATTTTGACGGTCAGAGATTGCGTGGTCAGAGATTTTCATCACCTGAAGAAGCTGTGGAAGTCTACAAAACGGCCATTTTGGAGACCCCAACTTCCGAATGGAATGGTTGCTTCAATGATTGGTTCAATCGTATGGAAAAATGTGTCAAATTTCGCAGAGAATACTTCGAAAAGCAATAAATACATTTTGAAATAGTAATGTTGTGTCACTTCCTTGATTCCCAAAATGTTCAGTGCCGCCTTCGTAGATGACGAGAACCTTGAGTATTCGTAGATGAGAGTGACCAAAATAATTGCGTACAAACTGGTAATGAACCAGCAAATTTTCAGATAGAAGCCTCTACGACAGACCAGAAACCGAAGTCATTAACTTAAATTATAGTGGTCTTAGGTTACCACACATGTATTTACCGGAAATGGAAGCAATTTCTTTAATAGACACAGGTAGTACACGATCTTTTATTAACGTCGAATTAGCCAACAAATACTTCAAGTATTGTAAAAGTGAAGAACCATTTGAAGTAATTACTACAGCACGTAGCATGCGTAGTGAAGTCGCATACATACCTTTAGGGCCTGCCCCCACGACCGATAATCGGCGGCCGATTTTTACTCGGCGAGAATAGAACATATGGATTCTAGTACATCAACGCACACGACCGAGACAAAAACGGTCCAAAAACAAAATCTGCGCATCCTAGCCGCCGAATATCGGTGAAAAATGGGACGTTCGCAAATGTATGGGGTAACGCACACTACTCACCGGTAATTGGCCGTCCTGGATTTACTAGGGAAGGACGTTGTGGCACGTAGCATGCGTAGTGAAGTCGCATACATACCTTTAGGGCCTGCCCCCACGACCGATAATCGGCGGCCGATTTTTACTCGGCGAGAATAGAACATATGGATTCTAGTACATCAACGCACACGACCGAGACAAAAACGGTCCAAAAACAAAATCTGCGCATCCTAGCCGCCGAATATCGGTGAAAAATGGGACGTTCGCAAATGTATGGGGTAACGCACACTACTCACCGGTAATTGGCCGTCCTGGATTTACTAGGGAAGGACGTTGTGTCAATGCTAAAGTCAAACGCAGTTATTGCGAACTAAGAGTATAATCTTGGTGTTATGTTAAGTTAGGACTAATGATTTTGAGGGCTTTTAATGATAATGGTGCCGATTCTGTTGTCACAAAATTCTCTAAACTAAACTAAAAATCACTAAAATTTAGTTTAGTCCTGTCAAACGACGTTTCCTATTCTGAAATTGACTAAAGTGACATCACACAACTTAGCTAAATTATAGTTTGACAGGACTAAAGTTACTTTAGTTACTCAATTTAGAGAAAACGGCAATTTTGCTATTCTGAATCTGACGTTTTTCTCCTAAAATGTTGGTTGTCAAGCTAAATTAGACTAGTTTTTTTCATTGATCATGACTCCCATTATGGTGCCAGCAACTGAAGCGGAGGCTGCCTACAATGAAAGCTACACCAGGGCAAGAAATGTGGTGGAAATGTGCAATGGACGCTTCAAGAATAAATTTAGATGCCTACACAGGCATCGCTGTCTGCACTACCAGCCAAAAAAGGCAGCTAAAATTATTCTGGCATGATGCACCCTGTAAAATATGATTTTGGAAACATTAGATGGTAAGTGTACTTAGTTTACTTATTAATATTATGGATTTTTTATTGTTTTATTTACATTTGCAAAATAAGAAATCTAAATTAGTGAATTTTTGCAGACAAAGAAGATATTGATGTGACTGAGGATAGCGAACAGAGTGCGACTGTAGACTTGTAGAGGATACCAGCACCAATTTTCTTACCGAAGCAAGGGAAATTCGGCAATTGCTTGTAAATCATTTTGTTTAAATTAAACATCTTATTTCTTTACTAAAAAAGTTTGTTTTTATTACTATTATACCTATTAACCCTAAACATAATAATAAACAATCTACAAGATATTATAATCAACAAAACATAACAATCATTAAAATAATTAACAATCAGCAAAATAATTTAAAACTGTAAAATTAAGGTTTAGCGCTAATGTCAGTAGCGAGCTGTAGAGGATTTGGAACAAGTACTTAATAAGAATAGCAGGTTTGATGCAGTTGTAAGCTCCAACACACAGTAACGGAGAAGAATCCCATCCGGTTTCATTCCCGTTATCTTCGTCTTGGGCATTTTGCTCCAAAATTAGAATGCTAGAAGAGCAAATGGCATCAGCCAAAATTTCTGCTGCCTGTACAATGCTCTCCCGGAGTAACTTGCTATTCTAATTAAATGCTTGTACCAAACTGTGGTGAACTGGCAGGCCAGGTCCTCGGCAGTCCTCGATGACGGGTAACTCAACTGCTTGCATGCTTTTTGGTTTGACCCTGGCTCGGCCTTCGCTTTGGCCCTGATCGAGTCTTACTTTTCTCGCCTTTGTATTCACTTTTTGTACCCCACACATTTCATATCTGTTCAAATCAAATTAATTTAGAACACAATGAAAATTATGCAATGCAGTTTACCATTTTATCTGACGTATTCCACTTACATGTTGCCACTGTTCTACAGTCCTGCTGCAGAGCCCAGTCGGTTCAGTTCAGTTGGCTAATGACGGTAGCCTAAAATTCCAAAACTCCGGAATCAACTTGATTTTCTAAAAAAAAAACAAAAAAGGCTAGTAGTAGACCTGAATTTATACCTAATAATAGGATAATTTACATACACAATAATACACTGATAACTATTAATATTGAGGCTCTCAAATTTTCTATCGTTGTTTATGTTATGCTAAGGATCCAGCAATAAAATAACAAGTTCAGTTGTATTTCTTACCTCTGGTCATTATCCGATTGTTGTGGAGCCGTTCCACGAGAAGCTCTCGCTGTTTTTCATTCGCTCGTTTTCTGGACGATTGCATGCTAATTTATTTGTTTATAAACAGTTAAAAATTAATTTATTATTAAATTGGGTCACAATTTGTTTTATTTTTAACTGTTTAAATTTTTGTGTTATTGACATACATCAATCATTCATTGCACAAGTCAACCAATGTTACAAACCTTTACCAAAATTTTCATTCCAGATATCATCAAATGTCATTTGATGATATCCCATCTCTAAAAAAAAGGCTACTGCATAATATTATTTTTTTTAAATATAAACAACAATATAGTTTTACGCCGTAATTATGCTCCTTATATATCATTAAAAAATATTAAAAAAAAAGATTATTTGGTTTTATTCAGGTATTTTTTGCACTTCAGATCATTTCGTTCACTTTCATTCGCTGTTTATTTTTTTTTTCAACAAATCTTAGTTTATGGTTTACTTAACTTAGCGATTGTCAAACTAGATTTTAGTGATATCAAAATGATTTTTACGTTTAGAGAATCTTGTGAGAATAACTAAAAATAAGAAATTTTAGCTTTAGTTTAATTCGGTGTACAACAGAATCGGCACCAATATTTATTTATTTATTTAAGGCAACTAGGCCCAATTGTTAAATTGTAATTTTGGCCTGCTCCTATCTACCTTAAATTAGCATGCATTAAACATTTTTATTACAATTTATTATTCTTAACTGCATCGGTGGCTTCGTGGTCCCAAGCGTGACGGCTACGCTAGAGGTATTGGGTTCGATTTCAGGGTCGAGTAAAAAGTGTTATTGGGGTTTTTCGTTAGGGATTTCTCAGTAGCAGCCCGCAATTTGAAAGTTGGTGGTGTAACACCACCGTGCTTCAAAAACCACGTAAACCGTTGGTGCCGGCTCCCAACTAGCACAAACTGTTGCTTAAGAACTTTGGGGCCAATCCGATTATTCCGAAAGGCGCCAAGCTCTAGCGCCAGAGCGTGCACTGCAGACTTTTTGCAGCCGCTTTGGAGCCAAAGGGGCACAACTTTTTGCAATCTATAGTTTCATTAGAACTTCATAATAGTAGCATGAAAGCGCTACAGGAGCGGCAACTAATAATTAACTCTACACTTAAGCTCTTGTGGCGCTTTTTGAATGAATGACAGGTTTAACTGAACGAATAAAGGATCACTGATCATTCACCTTATCTCTCGTTTATTAAATACCATTTGTTGTTCCTGATTCAGACATTACTGAATACAGACCTATATTTTGTATTATTTATTATTATTTATTTATTTATTTTACTTTAATTAAAACGATAACAATGTCATCAATTACAATAATTAAAGGTACACAGTTTAAAAATGTAAAAAAAGAAAAATATTAAAAAGAAAAGAAAACACAAATAAAAAATGCAGAACAAAACAATACAAGATCATCCCTTTCATAAGTTCTTCTCACAGTACTCCTGACATACCAATAAAATCTTCGTCCATTCATCCGCAAACAGATCGTTTGTTGGATTGGAATCCAAGAGATCATTCAGTGCAGACAGAGTGCGAGGTATTGGGGACTTAGCGCGCGCAACAGTGCGACAAGAAGGCACAGCAAATAGCCTGTGCTTTCTGCCGCGGCAGTAATTGCTCGGGACAAAAAAGCGCGCCAGGGCTGTATGCAGATCAGGGGCGTCAATAGCGCCACGTAAAGTTTTGCAGGCTATAGTGAGCTGATCTCGTGCTCGCCTTACCTCTAACGAATCATAACCAAGGCATCCCAGTAGAAATTTCGTCGGATATAGGTAAGGATAATAGCCATGTATACGCTTATAAATGAACCTTTGTACCTTTTCCAACACAACAGCATAGGTACCCTCGTGGGGATTCCACACGCAGGAGCTGGATTCCAATTTGCTGCGAACGAGGGCATTATATACTATTTTGATAGGAAGAGAGGTACGGAAGTCACGGCAATTACGCATGACAAAACCCAACCGTTGGTAGGATGCCTTAGCCACCGAGAGCATGTGATCATGGAAGGTGAGCTTTCTGTCGAATGTGACTCCCAAATCTTTCATGGCTGCTGTTTTCGTGATGGTATTATTATTCAATTTGTATTCAAAATGAACTGGATATCGCATTCGACCGAATATCATAGCGAAACATTTGGAGGAATTAAACTCCAACTTATTGTCTAGGCTCCACTTGAATACTGCATCGATGTCTTGCTGCAATGAAAAACAGTCACGCTCAGACTTATATGCAAGTGGCTACAAACGCAGATCAGTTTATCGTGCATATAGTTGATATTATTGGAGTATTTTTAACGCGCCTCAATAATTATCTCAGAATATCGTAAAATATTATTAAATAAATATATTTATATCACATACCTACACGATATTGAAATTACATACATTTATATTTAGTAAGTTGCTGGTGCTATATTTAGTTATATTTTACCTTACTACAAATTGCGATAAAAACCCATAAATTTCTCAAGTACTGATAAATAATTGTCTTGTAAACATGTCGTCTATGAGAAGCAGCTTTAACTTGCAACTTCAACCTTAAAACTTGCTCTCTGCGCGTCATAGCGCTAAGTTTCACTTTTCTGATGGTACCTGTACAACTAATGCAGTTCAAGACTTTGCAATCTCTTTTATTTCGTACTTACTGCAGATATCGAACCACACTAATAGTTATTTGTTTAGAGATCCGTAGAACTCGTTGAAAACCCTAAAATACGATGGTCATTTGTAGCTGCTTCTATATTTTTTTCTTTGTTTTATTGTTAAACACTAACTATGTCTTACCATATTTTCAGAATGCCTTTCAAAATAATCCAAACTTATAATGAACAACTAATTGAACAAGAACTTTGCATCTGTCCATCTAAGTGGGAAAAACACGGGAGTATTACACTGGCCGAACAAAAAAAGTAAAAAATTATGTAAAATAGAAGATTCAACTCCACAATCAAACTGGACTAAAATAAACTGCATTGTTAAAAAACTTTTTTACAAAAAAATTACAACCGCCTTCAAAAACTAAAAAGAGAAAAATAACTTTAGCTTTGGAAGTCGGTGGCTTTATTTCTGTTTGTTGTTTTGTATTGCCACCGACTTCCAAAGCTAAAGTTATTTTTCTCTTTTTAGTTTTTGAAGGCGGTTGTAATTTTTTTGTAAAAAAGTTTTTTATTTCTCGCTTTTTAGTATCTACTTCTTGTCATCCAAATCCATGAAAAAAACTGTCATGTTATGTAAATTAACGAGACACCACTAAAAAGTCATAAGAAAGCAGAATATGCGATTTCGTTTACTTGGATGAGAAATTTTTAAATACTACTGTAAACCTCTGTGTAACTCTTGAGTACAGGCGTGATGTTATATTGTGTGATGGTGTAAACAATGCTTAAATATGCTATAGCAACAATCGCGGTTAATCTGCTGTTATTTATTGAAGAGTTCCCCCGATTTCTACAAGATCCCATCATCAGATATTGAAATGGTGACACTGGGACCACACGGGAAGCACCAGCTTTCAAATAAAAAAAGAATCATGACAATCGGTGCACCCAGTCGGGAAATTCGAGGTAACAAACATTAAAAAAAAAAAAAAAAAATACAGTCGAATTGATAACCTCCTCCTTTTTTTGAAGTCGGTTAAAAAGGAACAACATTATGTCGTACGATATTGCTGACAAGCAGTTGACAGAAATGTTAGATTGTTCTACAACAGAACAAGAAGCCATAGAACTCTTATCAGCGCTCTCGCCACACCTTATCAGACCAACCAACTTGAAAATTTCAACATTATAGCCCAACAGGTACAAACTTGAAATACATTCAAGTTTCTTTAAGCCAATAATCTCGATAAAAACATTACCTACCCTCCTTTTTACGCAGTTGGGTATTATTTGTATTAATTTTAGACAACTGATTCAGCTTTATTAGCGCTTCATGCCTTATCTTAATGACTTTACACATGTGCCCGAGACCAGAACAAACGCCGCGGCTAAAATACCGACCGTCGTACAGTTTTACCGACGCCGCGCTTGTAATCGATAGTTTGTTCACGTATCTAAGTCACAGATCACGTTACGATTTTTAAAACTACAACAAAACTGTTGCTGCGAATGTAACGTCTTATCTTATTTTAGTCAGTATCTGCACACATTTTGCCCTTTTCACACGTCTCTTGTTAAGTTATTGTTACACATCGCTCCTTGAATACAAAAGGGCCACAATTAAAAAAAAATGAAAATCGTTTTATTGCAAAAATTACACCTGAAGTCGGTTTAGGTGTAATTTTTGCAATAAAACGATTTTCATTTTTTTTTTAATTGTGGCCCTTTTGTATTCAAGGAGCGACATGTTCTCTGTGTTATTTTAAAGATCCTGTAAATAATAATGAATCGTCAGAAGAAGGAACTTCTAACGAGGCCCAAAATCTTATTAATGAAGCCAATAAAGAAAACCGAGAGAACATTCCTCAAGAAGAAAAAACTTCCCAAGAAGAAAATGCGCAAATGTACAGTGTTGTAATTGAAGATAATGTATCTCAGGACAACCATGTCCCAGAACTTTCAGAACAACAGATCGTTTCCGGACAAGAAAATGACTTAAAAGACACAGTTTAATAAACACAAAGGTGTATACAGAGAGTTATCGTTAACAAAGATTTTTTTTTAATTTTGTTTACATTTGTATGGATATTGAGATTTGTGAGTGATCATATCATTCCTAATAAGAGACTTCTATTACTTTTGATACTTTACTTTTGATATTTTTTTAGTTGTTTAAAACACGTACACCCTGATTTTGTTGAGGTGGTAAAACTAATAAGACTGACATTTATTGCCATACGTAGATTTATTCATATTGCTACTTTAGACTTATCCTAGTTTGACAGGCCTGTTGGCATAATTGGTAGTGCATGGGAAGGTGTGTGTGAAAGGTCCGAATATTTATTTTTAAACGTGTTGACTTTGTCTATTATGTAAGTAAGGGCCAATTTGCCAAAGAAATATGTTGTTTTTTGGTTTAAATATTTGCTCTATTTCGATTCACCATGTCAGACACATGAAGAGAATGAGACGAAAGACAATGTTGTGCAAATATTGTTTATACTGTTGTTACTTTAGAATTTACCTAGTTTCATTATTTTAATAAAATAAAAAATAGCATCCTGTACTTTTATGGCACTAATCGATAGGGTTAATCATAAGGATCAAATCTCTGCAAACTTGGTAATCTAAATTAAATAAAAACCATGAAACAACCTAAACTTATTTTATGCCGACGAAAGAAACGGGTACATTACTGCATGCATAAAGTAAGCTTCATTTTCTTCGATGCACAAATTCATTCTTTTAAGGAATTTATTTTGAATAACTTTTAGTAGAGTGTTGTGTTGAATATTGAAAAATTGTACTACGCTACCAAAAGTAACGCAAAATGTTTTTTTTTAAGAAATAAATTTGTGCACTGCCCCGTTGGTCTCGTGGTCGCAAGTGCGACTGCTGTGCAAGGGGTCCCGGGTTCGATTTACAGGTCGAGCAAAGAGTGTTATTGGGTTTTTCTATGAAATTCTCAGTAGCAGCTCGGAGTTTGGATTTGTGCCCGGTTAATGGCAATAGGCTCGCCCCCATTTACATGGGACCTAAATATACCGGCGAACCGTGGGTGTACATTGTTACACCTCTGCCTAACCCTTCGGGGAATACAGGCGTGATGGTATATAAATTTGTGCATCCAAGAAAATGATGCTTATTTCCAGCAACTACTTAGTTAATTTACTTGTTTTTTTCATCTGAATAAAATAAGTTTACATTAAAATTTCATGTTTTTTCATAATGCAATTTCTTCGAATTTTAGTCGGTTCGGTTCCTGGGTGAAGCAAGCGTATTTTCAAAATTATATAAATGCAGTTTTGTTACTTTTTAAAAAAAAAGAATGTTTCCTTTGAGTAAAATTTGCTAACTTAAGTATTTAGAGTACTCTTCCTCCAGGTAGCATAATAAAATTCCAACCTGTATAGCAAGCTTGATTGAAGAATTTCCAAAAAAGTCGACTATGGTTGTCAATGGACCCGAAAATACTTCTTTACTAATCAAAGTGGCTTATTCCACATTTCCCCCCTAAAAACCCCCCTTAGGGGGATAAGTGGAATCTATAAAAAACAGTCTGGAATTCTCCCCTGGATAATCCCCCTTAGGGGGGAAAACTGGAATCGAAAAAATACTTATTCCACAAATCCCCCCTCGAAAGTACCTCCTGAGGGGGATAATTGGAATCTAAAAAAAAAGTCTGGATTTCCCCCCTGATAATCCCCCCTAGGGGGGAAAATTAAAATCTAAAAAAACAACGTCCCGAAATCCCCACTGAGGTCCCATACGCTCTTCTACCGGCGCTAGGCGCCGATTTGTTTGCCGGTGCTGCTCTACCTGATAACCTAGAATGCATAAGCTAGCTTGGAAGTAATTTTGACCATTCTAAGTTTAGACTTAGAATGGTCAAAATGACTCCCAAGCTCGAATTCGAGCTCTTAGGGCCATACCTCACCGAGATGCCATGGCGACGTGGCCAGCGACGTTGCCATGCGTTGACGTAGGATGGCAACGTCGCCAGTCGGTCGCCAAGTGAATTAGTCGTCATACATCTCAGTATGAACTAGTTGGCAACGTCGCTGGCTGGCCACGTCGCCATGGCATCTGGGTGAGGTATGGCCCTTATTGTGTTAGCACAATGAGGAGCCCCGCGAAGCGGACCTACGTGGACATAGTTATATAGTTATACTGAAAAATTTTATGTTATTCGACTTTAAATAGGCAGACATGTTGTTGTTGTTGTTTATTTATTAGTATCTTGCCCAAATCTGTTAAGTCGTTTTAGCTTGAAACCGTAACAAACAAACAAACTTACTTTCGCATTTATAATATTAACAAGCATTCTAACTATAATACCTATACAAACTTCTTTAGCGTTTTCGTTTTAATCGTAAGCGATTGACAGTCATGCATCGATCTGTCAACGAGTACATTTTCATTTTGTTTTTGTTTCATTTTCATTTTGCATTGGAAGTCTTTAAGTACAATATTTTTCTAATTATGGCTTCTACTTCTAGTGGCACACCGATGCTTAATTTTATTTATAAAAAAAAATAGTAAAATTCTTTTACGTGCTGGGCACCAATACAGCTATAAAAAAAGTTACAAAAATGGATCAGATGTGTGGGAGTGTGTGCACCGCAAGAAAACCAAATGTCGTGGACAAATCACCATGCAAGTAAGTTTTCATGGTAGTATATCTAATCTAGTCTTACAGGTGTAATTGGAGCATTCACACTGTATGCTTACAGGCGTATGCGTAGGTTGCTCAACAATTCGTATTCCCAGTGGTTTTATACAGGAAAAATTTTTAACCAGTGCGTAAATTTTGCCATTATAAACTTCAACACGTTTTATTAAACACGTATATTTTATTTTGATATGTCTTAGTACTAAAAAAAAAGTTATCGCTTACGAAACATGTATACTTAAAAACCATAATTTATTGTCACTCGGCGCTAGCGCATTCCCCACCCCCTCACCCCAGCCATGCGCCCGGGCGGCGGACAAGAGTTGTCATTGATAGTATGGCGAATAGATTATGTCCATGTTTTGCTTATTTCAAACTCGGATAAGGATGAATTTTTTTTTTATTTTTTTTTTATCTAAACACGGAAATGTGTTCTATTACTGACACTGAACTACCAAAAAAAAATTACGCACTGGTTAAAAACTTATCCTGTATATGCCCAAACTCGCCAAGTTTAGGCATAAACCCTTCATTATCTTAGGAGACGCTTACGTCTAGCAGTGGACTTTTTAGGTTGAGATGTGTAAATAGTCATTGGATTTTATCTTTTGTCTTTAACATCGCTACAATAGTCTTTACATCAATTCATATTGTCACACATTTACATATTAAAGCAGATAAAAATACCGTTAACTTTGTTCTAGGCAAATGACGTCCTCAAAGAAACCACCCACAGCTGTACACCAGATTTAAAAAAAAACGAATTGGCCTTAAAAATTTATGAGCTTAAGGAAAAAGTTTCTTCTCCACAATGTCCCAATGTTCCCGCTGTGTATAATTCAGTTCTCGCAACACTTAAAGATGCTGCAACAGATTTATCGGCAGATTTCCCAAATTTCAAAAACGTGAAGTCGACATTATATCGGCACAGAAACGCAACGGCAAATGTAGAGAAAATGAACTTCAAACATGTAGCTGATGTTTCAGTTCCACCAAAATTCAAAAAAATTTTGCTAGCAGACTACAATGATGGGGATATTCGCTTGCTGGCTTTTTGTACAGAAGATGCTCGCCGCCATATGAAACAACTAAAAATATTTTTCGGAGATGGGACTTTTAAAATCTGCCCTTTTCCTTTTATCAAGTGTATACTATTCATGGCGATCTAGGCAGTACAGGTGAGAGCACGAATATTGTGCCATTAATATATGTATTAATGAGTGGGAAAACCGAAAAATCGTATGCAATCCTTTTCTCAGTAATTAAGGCTCAGATTGCAAGATGGCAACCACAATTATACAAATGTGATTATGAAATCGCAACAATGAACGCCATTCAAACTGTTTTTCCGGATGTTACAGTAAAAGGGTGTTATTTCCACTACTTGCGAGCAATTTGGAAGAAAGGACGTGCTTTAAATTTAATTAAATCCAAGGTCCAGAAAAGGCAAGTGGCGCTATCCGCTGTTCTGCCTCTCTTGCCAGAAAACGAATTTATAAATGGGTGGTTTTATGTAGCCAGCCAAAGCCCAGACGATGATAACAGCAAAAAATTTCGCCAATATATGTTACAACAATGGCTAAATGATGAGAACTTCATCAAAATCTGGTGCGTCTTTGGCGAACGTCACAGGACTACCAACCTTTTAGAAGCCTGGCATAAAAAAAAATAATGCAATTGTCTCGAAAAAAAAAGCCTAACTTAACACAGCTACTGAATGTTCTGCTGGAAGATGCATCCGTTAATGAAGTTCGTGCCAACAAAGTGTTGAAAAATATTCACGTAAAAAATAGGATGAGAGGAAGTATTGAAATGAATGAGTTTATACACCAGACACAAATGGAGTTCATTAGCGGAAGCATCACAATTGGACATTTCTTAGAAAAATTAAAATAATATGCATTTAATTGTTTAACCATTAATTTTTAGTTTTCTTATTAAGTTCGTATGTATTGGACTCGGTAAGCATGGTGGTTGGGAGCTTTGTCATGCTCACTTAAATGTCTCGCTGATGGTGGCACGTGGGTTGGATCATTTGGATACCTTTATGATGGTTGAGCTAAGTGGTGCTGAGCCACGCGTCATGTTCGTGAACGGGCGCTGTCAGATGGGATGGGTCATCTCATATCTACCATGGTTGACTTCTTTATTATTAGGTATTATTTCTTTTGTTTTTTAGTCACGTTCATTGTTTTCACTTAAAGAAGCAACAAGAATTTTGTAACCATGATTTTGTAAAAACCTTTTTGAAAAGAGTGTTCTTGGAGTTTCTTGCTCGTTCTTCTCCATAGAGATCTACTTTTAGGAACGAGCAACTAGCTTCAACTTGCTATAACTTCTTGACAATTCAAAAGTGCCTGCAAAAGGTCTAATTGAAATAAATGCTTTGACTTTGACTTATTTTATGAGGAAGATAATCCTCGTTGATTAAGGTGATTCATTTTTGCCTAGGTACTTTGAGTTGTTAGTATTTTTGGTTGTTATTAGTGTTACTTACATAGTTTTTTAAATGTTGGAGGTACATACAATAATGTTTTTTTTAAGTATTCGTAAACTGTCTAATTACAAGTCAGCCGAGTTGCAAACAAGTGATTGTTTTATATTATATTTTTTCTCCATTACTACTTTCTGCAAATTGCCAAAAAGTTGATTGTTTTATATTTAAGTAAGTGATGCTATTAAAGAAAACTTTCAGGTGGGATATGCTAAATAATTTAGTTTTTCTAGGTTACCTACCTGCCCTTTGTTTAATCTGTTGTAATTATTATTTTTACTAAAATCAACCTGTTTCTTTCATCGCTGATTAAATTTTATTGTCGAATCACTATTTTTTTTGTCTTCAAGAGCGTAGTAATTCAAACTAAAAATAAGGGGGGAAATTGGAATAATCCAAAATGAAAAGGGGATTTTCTGGATTTTTTTTACATTAAGGTTCAGTTTTCCCCCCTGAGGGAGATTCTCTCAGGGGGGAATAGTGGAATAACTCAAAATGAAAAGGGGACTTTCTGGCCTTTTTTTACATTAAGGTCCACATTTCCCCCCTGAGGGGGATTCTCTCAGGGGGGAATAGTGGAATAACCCATCAAAGTGAAACTAGAACTGAAGTATGTCAAATTATGTTCCTTAATACATTATCATTATCATTGAAAAAAGTAAGAGTAATTGTTGAGAAAAAAAAAGAATTCAGTGGTAGGAATACTTTCTGAAGATCAGCGAGGAAGGCACCAAAAACAGTAAAGAATTAGCGAGGCCAGTAAGATGCAAGTAAGAGAGCATATTAAAATGTTTCTAGCTTATGAAAGCCACCATTCTAGGTCTTATACCAAAGAAAAAAATTAAATGGTGATCTTTCTATTGCATTGATATATCGCTTGTATGTCACACATTGTAATGAAAATGGACAAACCCCCGTTAAAGACAGCTACTCCAGGAAAGTTTTTGTGGAAGAGTTTAATTTGACATTTAGAAAACCGAAAAATTACACTTGTGGAAAATGTAGAAATGTGGAAATGTAGAATGTTTGTGAAATTGCAGTTGGAAGTGGAGTCTAACTTAGAAAAGAAACAAGAAATTGAGGCAGAAAGAAAAGAACATGAAAAGCTGTATGAGTCATTTCAGAATCACGTGAGTTTTTCTAGATTCAGACTTTCGTTTTATAAAGACTTCAACCTTAGGTTGAAAAAACCACAAAAAGATACTTGTTTACGCTGCGAATTTATACAAATCAAACAAAAGTGTTGCCACTGGTGAACAATTAACTGTATTAGAAAATGAACACAGAGATCATTTGGAACATGCTTACAATTTAAGAGAACAGATGAAAAAAGACTTGACTGCTAAAAATGATGCTACAATAGAAACGCTAACTTTTGATTTAGAAAAAACGCACTATTTACCGCGATTACCGACAAGTATAGTTTATTATAAGCGCCAACTGAACCTTCACAATTTTGGTATACATTGCGGTTCCAATGGAAAAGGATATTTCCATATTTGGCTGGAGCATGAAGCTGGGCGTGGTACCCAAGAAGTGGGCTCATGTTTAAAAATGTTTGTTAGCGCGCATTTAAAACCTGGCGTAACTCAGCTGCTACTTTGGGCTGATTCATGTGGTGGCCAAAACAGAAGTATAAAAATGGTGCTGATGCTTTTACACATTTTACACAGTCACGCAACGCTACAAAAAATAACTATGAGATACCTTCAGTCGGGACACACTTATCTTCCGAACGACTCTGAGTTCGGAGATGTTGAATGTGCTTTAAAATCAGAAATTCGTTTATACACTCCAGAAGATTAAATTTCTGTGATGGAAAACTGCCGCCGCAAAAACAAATTTGTTGTCCCTAGGCTCCAAAAAGAAGATTTTAAATCGATAACACCTTTACAAAATATCATCACGAACCGAAAATGTGATTTAGATAAACAAAAAATTTCTTGGCTTTCTACTTTTGAAATAGAATTGCGTCGCGATGAACCATCGAAACTCTTTATGAAATCTAAACTTGAGGAGCAACTTCAAGTCATCGATATTTCCAAAGGTGGAAAGGGTCGCAAAAGCAAACCAAATTTTGCACTTGATTTGCCTATACTTTATCCGAATGAGCTGCAAAAGTATCAGACCTGAAAGAGTTATTTAAACTGGTGACATCAGATACAAGTTACCTATGAGTATAGGTAACTCTACTATTTCCCAGAATTTGCGCAATAATTGATCTAATGAACACGTATCACTTTCGATTTTTGAATGTGTCAAGTTACATGAAACAAGTTTCACCGGGTTTTGTGTAAAAGATTAAATCAAACCAGACACTATCCAATCCAATTGCGTGTTTTGAAGGTAAAGGCCATTTTTAAGGCTGTGTTCATGAACACAGCTAGAGCCCAAAAGCTTTTGGGCTCTAGCTGGGTTCAAGCTGTTATTGTCGATGTCCACTTCGAAAAATTGAAAGAAGTCTGATAAATTTTAATTTATTAATCATCCCGAAAGAACCACCACCAGCAAAGTGTTTTGGCCAAAAAAGGGGCTAAAAGGGTTCATTTGCAGGCTAATAAACATTTTTTTTAAATGGGACAAGCCCGCCACACTGTTCCCAAACCACTGCAACTTCTGTAAGCCAGAATCAACAGTGGCGACCACAAGAAAAGCGCCGAGGCAATGAAGCTCGACGAGTCCCAGAGAAGCGATTCAACTGTCTTGGATCCCGCAACGAAATTTAAAAAAAAAAACAGAAAAGATTAGCGGAGGAGTAAGAAAAAGGCTAATAAACATGCTGAAAGCGTTACTACTGCAGGATGTGTTAAGATAGACTTTGAAGCAATGCGGCTTACTTCGTGTGTCATGCGTCAGTTGCGGCCCACGCGGCCTTGCGGCTGTACTTTGAATTTTAGGAGTGTATAGAACCTTTTCCAATCTATGCGTCGCGGCCGCATGCGACGCGTCGAGACAAGTATAGTCGTATGAGCCGTGTGGCTTTGCCACGGGAAGGAAGGTTGTGTTTTAGCTCAAGAGGGGAAATTAATTAATTTAGCTAGATATCCCTATCTGCATGAAAGTGCAAATACAAATTAAAAAATCAAATTTTTAGATGGAAAATGTGTGGCGAGGAATACGATCCAAATTAAATAAAAACCGGCCAAGTGTGAGTCGGACTCGCGCACTAGGATCCCGTACTATCTATAAAAAACGGCAAACAAAATCACGTTCGTGGTACGAGAAGTCCCATTATATATTTATTTTAATTTAATTATTTATTTTTAATGTGAATATATGACTTTATGTTAAGTGAATATTTCAAGCGATTTATCTGTTGTCATTATCAATATCGACCAAAAACGAGCATTAATATCACGTTTGTTGTATGGGAGCCCCCCTAAATATTTATTTTATTTTGGTTTTTAGTATTTGTTGTTATAGCGGCAACAGGAATACATCATCTGTGAAAATTTCAACTCTCTCACTATCACGGTTCATGAGGTACAGCCTGGTGACAGACGGACAGCGAACTCTTGGTAATAGGGTCCCGTTTTACCCTTTGGGTACGGAACCCTAAAAATGGTAAGTATTGTATAAGTAATAAGAATGAATTGCTGTTCGTTTGTATCGCTAAGGGTCGGTTCATATCTGACGGAAATTGCGTCGCGTTTTATCGGTCGCGTAACGCCAAAACAGTCAAACACATAATAAAACATTCAACCTTTCACACCTAACCGATGATGCGTTAGCGCGTCTACCTAAGAGCGGCGATACGCTCGACGCATTTTCCGTCAGATATGAACCGACCCTTTAACTGATTAAATTAAACGACCTATCGTATTTGACGCATCACAACAAACGCACGGCTCGAAAGTCACCGCCCGCTACGCCGCCACCGTTCTAGGCCTAATTCTAATCACTACAAACCTAGAGATTGCAAATGATGTACAGAGTATATAGTAGAAGTAAAAAAAAGATATTTTCGTTTGTCAAAAAGTTTTTTGGAAATCTTGCGCTTTAAAAGGTACCGAATAGAAAACGTGGTTAAAAATTATAGGAAATTTACCAATAGAAAATCGTGGTAGAGACCACAAATCTCATAAGTATGAAGACAAAAAACAAAGTATAACCCTTTGTAGGGCTCTGGCCATATATTGGGCATCATACATTGGACGAAATATATAAAAAAGTAACACAGTTTTTCGTTAGCAGTGATTTAGTCTTGAATGTTTTGAGAAACGGAACGTAGAAAAAAAATATGGCGCCAAGTTAGTTCAAACAGATGTTTGATGTCATCTGTTAAAATTGTGTCAGTTTGAATAGTGCGTTTGATGTCATCTGTTAAAATTGTGTCGGTTATAATAGTGCTACGTAAATCTACAAAAGAATTCGTAAAAATAATGAGTGGACAGGTGTTGGTAACACAACATTTAGTTTAACTTATTTTTATGGCACAAAAGCCCAGAGGCTATTCCCACAATATTATGTCTAATTTTATCTGTCAATGTCACTAATATCTTGAAACTAATATCAATTCCAATCTAAAGCCAATACGATTCCAATGTTAATTTTGCAGTCACGTGATTCAGTACTCTTGAAAACAATATTGTTAACATTGGATTGAAATTAGGATTGCGCCGCGATTATTTTGTTACACGTGCAGTTAGCTACGTTATGAGCCGCAATAGTGTTGTCCAACTCATTACGATAAACCGGTAATAGGGCTTTAAAATGTTTTATTCTTAAGAAAACAAGGCTAATAAATAAATTTAATATAAATAGTTGTTCAATTTATTAATTTTAACGTGTTAAATTCATTTGGGCGTAAGAAAATGATTAAAGTCATAGAATTGACCATGACTGTGGCTTCATGCGTTATGATCGTTGCCTACACTATTAAAAAAAAACCGGTGCAGAGGTTCTTCAATTTCAAAAATAAAGTCAAATATGTATAGAAATGAATTCGAAATGCAAGTTTGTTTGTAATATTAACGTAAAGATATTGTTCGCGTTTGGTAACTTATTCGTAAGGAATAATTATAGTCCGTCAGTTACTCAGTTAATATCAAAGTTTCAAACAAGTGGTAAGTAAATATACAATCTTAAATACTTTATTATTTAGTAATGTTTTATTTTATTAGATGTTTAATTTAGTATGTGTGTTTGTATGTAATGTTTTTATGTTGTGTGTATGTAAATGTTTGTGTTTTGTCAATGGGGTTATTTCCTTGGCCTACGTTTTATATAGTCATTTTATGGTGTACATATTTACCAATTTCAGTTACTATGGCAAATCGTTCTAGTTACGCTCAATTAGAAGGTTTGGTGGAATTCTTGGAGCAAAACCCAGGCATAGCCAAAGGTTTGCTTCGGACAGCTCAAGGCAAATTAGAAAAGTAAATGGGAAAAGGAAACGGATACGCTTTCATACATTCTTGGGCCCGGGTGTAAAAAGATAAATTTGGTGTAAATTAATGGCTTATAATATAATAACAAAGTATTACTAAACATTCGGCGAATTTTGAATCTGAGAGCAGAGTTATAAAAGGCTTCAAAGGTGACGGCTGTGTCACACGGTCTCAGATGACCTACATTCTAGAAACGTACCTACCTTCTTAACACGTATAGATCTAAACGCAAATCCTATTCGGAAATCCCGCTGGGGTAAGTTTCCATGTATTGCTTGAGTGTTTCTATTGTAAGGTCTTTCTTCTTTCTAAATTTCTGTCTAGTAGCAGCCCCTCTTATTTTTCCTTTGTCTGCTGGGACACTGTGACCTTTGGACCCGGTTACGTGGTCCAAGCTTTGCTAACGCTTGCCTTGTGTCTGCGCTTCCAGGATTTATATTCCACCTTAGACCACGCTTCGCACTATCTACCTGGCGGCGGGTGGAAGATCGGACCTGACCTTAATCTGGACTACCTAGGTCCTGCTGAAGACCTGGAAGTGCAACCTGGGAAGGGGCAGGGCCGCCGGCAGAGCTGCACTACGGTTCAGGCCAGTGTTCCCAGCATACCTTTTACTTCAAGACCTACACGTGGTTAGGGCAACGTGTGTTGGCTGAAATAAAGTAGTCATTCTAACAAATCGAGTACTTTATTCGAACCCCTAACTACCTACCTGTCGGCCTGCTGCCGCAAATTGTACTGTATTGAGTGTATTGTATTGTATTTACTATATTAATTGTATTACATTAGGAAACTCACAAAACGACACTACGAAACGAGTGACTGACAGTCTACTAGAGCTGTCAAAAAGTATTCTATGTCACTGCCAGCATAGATTGAAAATACAAGTAATAAATCGAATTGTAAACGAGAATCAACTTTAAGATTTCTTTATATAATGTTTTTTTTTTTAACTGCGGGCATTATATTAAATCAATCGTCTGGTGCAAGATATATTGTGTTCAATTGTTGATACTCATTCACATTAATCGATTATAGTAATCGATATCCCCTTTTAGTCGTGACATAAACTTATTTTTAAGATTTCTCTTATTCCTTATATTGAATTAGGCAATTCTTTTTGTTATTTGAAATAGAAAAATATGACGCTTTTTTAACCCATATCACAACTTAATACAATTTGGCCCAGAAATACCCGTCTCCTTTGGCAACAACCTTGAATTCTCTTGGTACTAAATATTTTATTAATCTAATAATACTCATTTCATTGTTTTAGACTAGACCAACCAAGTCACCAGTTGTGATTGAGCATGTTGAAATAGAACAAGAAGACAACACGGCAATGGATTCTATGCGAAACATTCCCCTATTCCTAGCACGTCACAGAATGACGCAATACCAGCAACATCCACAAGTAAGTCTTTATTCGAATTGGTTTAGGAATGTTTAAAACATTTTGAATAAGCTGGCTATCAATCACGCTACCCAAATACACACGTCATATTAGTTTATAACACTCAAGTGTTTTGGGACTAAACACATTGCCCGGCTATAGCAAAAAAAGAAGAGAAGTTTGAAACTTGTTAGGTCAAGTGCTGATTTTACATTATTATTTTTAATATTTCAGTACCTGCGTCTCACACGCAACTTCAGAGTGTTGTACAACCACAACCCCGCCGGCGCCGTTCTTCAATTCGGAGGTCGTTAGATACAGATATGGGAGCAGATGACGAGAATCGAAGCGCGGTGGGTTGAAGCGGAATTGATTACAGCGCAAGCGTTTGCTCAATTGTCCGAAATCTTTAGCAATATCACAATTTCTTTGACATCTATAGCTAATGCAATTTCGGATATAGCTAGAAAAATGACAAACCCTTAACTTTGCCAATTTTAGCTACATTATAAATAAAGGCATTAGCGATTGCTGTCAAATCTTTGTTTTTATTGCTACAGTTATCGGATATTGATTAAATGCTTGTGTTGCGCTTCACAACTTTTTGTTTCAATTTTTATTGTTAATTTGTGTCATAGTTTTATTAGTAAGTAAATAAAAGAATGTTTAAGGAAAATAAAGTTTATTCTGTTTTCCATTTTTTTCAAAGATATGTGGGTATTCGTCCGGTAAATAAAAGTAAATATTCTGAACAGATCCTTTATTTTATAACAAATTACTTTGGAAAACAAAAACTTCTTCCCTGCAAAATGGCAACAACTTCTGGTGACCCAAGTTTAAAAAGAAAGGTGGAAGACATACTAGTTGATCCGGACACACTCATTAGCCCATTGAAGATGCTAAAAAACCCAAAATTGATCTGAGCCCTGGCAAAAAATTCGCATGTCTAAATTCAATAATAGAGATGCATGAATATGTAATAAAACTTGCATTTGGAAATAGGACAGGAGGAGAGACGACATCCATGGAAAAAGACGAATACACCCCTATCAACCAACATGAGGCAATAAACAATATAACAGTGGGAAACCATATAATCATCATAATATTCACAATACACAAAGTGTGTCGTCAGTCAACAAAGAAAACAGACACCAACATGACAAAGAAAACTGAAAAGACCTCATTTAAAATACATTACAAAGCAGACGATTATTCAATACCAAATGAAGCAATCAAAAATGCTTGGATTGAAATACTAAAAAGAAATGGGTTGACATATAAAGATTTTGACTCTGGTGACGAGGCAAATTGGTATGGGACAATGGGTCCTTATTTAGATATGTTCTCCGCTTTCGCATTAAGAGTAAACGAACTGCGACTAGACCATAACAACATGCCTATAACTAAACAAGATGGAGTACATAAAAGTTTCCCAGTTGCAAAATATGGACTATCTGGGGCTCACCACGTATTACTTGAGGGTGCATCCTTTCCTCCTGAGAGAAGGTCTTCCATTGTTCAGAGTTTAGGGCCTATGACCTCATGGCTTTGCATGTTAAGGAGTGAAGGCGTATAGGTGGACAATGAAATCAAAATTATTTGCAGATGACCTCAAGTTGCTGCTTGAGATTCGATCTGAGTCTGATTGCAGGAGCCTACAGGAAGATATGAAGATATAGATCGAATAGTGCAATGGAGTCATGAAAATAAAGTGTTCTTCAACGTATCCAAGTGTTCGTTGATGAGTTACACCCGTGCTCGTGCACCTCTGCTCTATGAGTACGTGGTGGACGCGGCACCACTGCAACGAGTCACGAAGGTGCGAGACTTGGGTATTATCATGACTCCCGATCGGTCATTCCGTGAACACGTCACCGGAATCTGTCAGAGTACAGAAACTTAGGATTTGTTCTGAGACATACACATAGCTTCACAAACATCACAGCAGTTAGGATCCTTTATGACGCACCGCACTAAGTACACTGTAATGTTGGAGCGCGTTCAGAACAAGTTCACGCGCCATCTGTACAAGAAGTTATATGAGGTATATTCGTTTTAATGTATCCCACTCTGTTCGTCTTGGGCATGGTTGGATATAATCAACTGCATGTCCGACGGGAGTTTACGCTGGTCGCCTACTTGGTGAAGGTGCTGCAGGGAGTGGAGAGTAACCCGGGAGTATTGCGGCGCTTGAGTCTTTGTGTGCCGGACCGCTACGTGTGGAGGCGGCACCGCCCGCCCCTGCTGCTGGTACCTACAGCCAGAACTAACCTGCTTGCCAAGGCACCCCTTACCAGAGCTTTCCGTACCATCAACGACCTTCAAAATCGGATTGATGTGCATATATGTATGTAGTTGGAGTAAAATCCTACTTAATTATTTAAAAAATGTAAGGACATTATGTATAACTGCCCCATTGGTCTCGTGGTCGCAAGTGCGACTGCTGTGCAAGGGGTCCCGGGTTCGATTCCACACATTACACATCACAAGCGTGCTCATCGTGCAATCAACAAACAAACGGGCGAGTTCCACAAGGTGCTCATGAACAACAAGCTACGCTGGGGGGTTTGCCGAAACTGCAACAGCGAGTTTGATCGTGATGCCAACGCTGTGAAGAACATACTCATCAACTATACCCGGTCGGCCATCTGCGGGCTAAGATACTCCACTAACGGAGTATCGTAGCCTCCTACAATGGTTAACTCGACGTCAATAAGGTGCAATTTAAAAATTGCATCGCATTGTGGTCGGGTCTTACGAGGTTATGTATGGACGCGATATTATGATGATTCTTATCTAAGTACCTACATTTTGTAGATGCCGTTCAAGATTGTGCAAACATTTGATAGGGGAAAAAAAATCTTTCCTGTGAAAACGAAGTTCCTGGGAAAACGAGAACTTATTATTATGGCCCAGTAACTTAAAATAAAATACAAAAAAATAAATATTCCGTACCCGGTGAAGACTGGATAAGCCCACCCTGTGAAGTAAAAAGGTACGACTTGAGCTATGATGATGCACAAATGGAGCTCGCGCGATGCAGCGTGAAAGTGACACTGATGAAGAACGCTTGCCACGAAAATGTTATGAAAATATAACTGACATGAATGATTTGGCGCAGCAGTATATCACGGTAAGATTTTACTTTTACTACCTAATGATAAGTAGTGTAAGTCCAGCATTTAGTCAAATCACACACGGATGGGCTACGTAGACACGAAAGGCGGTGAGGCAAACTTCAAGTCGCTCTGGCTCCTAAGTACCTAATCTTCAGACATAGTACAAGATCGCGCGTCCTGCGTATTTATTAAATTTTGTTGAATTATCCGCGATGTTAAACATAAATACGGAGTAGTTTATTAGTGAAATAATGTATCGACCAGCAATCTGGTGCAGTAAGGATGATCAATATAAGAATAAATATGTAATAAAAAAAAATGGGATGAAATAAGACAAAAATGCCCAGGAACTCAAGGTATTTATATTAATTAATAATTAAAGTAATACTTAAATGCATGTTCAGTTTCTGTTGATAATTTGACTATTATTGGAATCTAAATTCCTTAGTACTGTTTGATAATGCAAGTCTTCACGCCCCTATCGATCTATTACAATATTATGTAGCAAACAGGATGATTTAATAATCAGTCGACAGTGTTTCAAATTAGTATCGATAGGTTTGTGAAATATACGCTATTTAGTAGTTAATATACCAAAAGCACACTCTACACACGCTCTAGCGCGTGATAACCTTCTATTGAATATTTTTTTGGTATTATCTAGGTTTTCACCAGGAAATGGACGCATCAAATAGCTTTTCAGGGGATGCGCTTCATCACCTATCAAAACATTTGGTGTAAGTATTTCAGAACCAAGTAATTGTTGTGGTGGTGGAACGTTAAAATTGCTGCTTTGCAATAATTGGTTTAATTTTGAATAGTGGAATGTGCCTCCGTCGCTTTGACTTCGTCGGCCTCCAACTTCTATTGTTACAAATTTATAATTAGCATCTACGACGCCTTGTAACACAACAGAAAAAAAACTTTTTGTAATTAAAATAATTGCTTCCAGTGTGGTGGTTTCTTAATTCTAAAATGTTTGCCATCTAGGGCTCCGAAACAATTTGGAAATTGCCACTTATTTTTTTTAAATATCTTGGGACAACTCACACACGGAGTCCTCTGATCCCAAGCTAAGCAGAGCTTGTGTTATGGTAACCAGACAACTGATATACATACTTATATAATTTATAAATACATGCATATATAGATAAATCACACCCAGACACAGAACAAACAATCATGCTCATCACACAAAGTTTGTCCTGGGTGGAAATCGAACCCACGACCTCCGGCTTAGCAGTCAGGGCCACTAGACCAACAGGCCCGTCAAACTTATTATAAAAAAAAGATTGCGTTATTTGCATTAACTGCTGCATTGTTGGTTGTGGCATGTGTTAAAGGTGTAATGTTTATCCATATTGCTTTCAGAGTTTGATGGATACATTTTGCAATAGTACCTACTTTACTACCTCCGGAACGTATGAGATAGTGATTTGAATGATGCACCCGTTGAGAGAAACCTGAAATAAGAAATAAATAAATATATTTTAATTATTTATATTTTTGCAGTTGATGATTTAAAAAAGAAGTGGAAGAACCTACGAGACAATTACCCAAGGAATTGAAAAAATATCCTGTTGGATGATCGGGTGATCCAGGCGGTAAAAAATATGAGTCGTCTTGGAAATATTTCCAGGTCTTTAGTGAAGTTCAGCAACTTCACTAAAGACGAATTCACTTCATATAAATATTTGTACCATATTATTACATTCCTGATTAATTCGTTTGTGAACAATACTGTAATATTTCTATGCAGTCTGTGGGTGAAACAAAAAACACACACAATATGGCTTGCCGGAACGTGCGCTTTCGTTGTTTTTGCTTCCTCATATTTTGTGTGTAATTTGTGATTTTCTAAGTGTTTTCTTCTTATCAGACGTTGAGTTTAGATTCCTTCTCCGCCTGATACCAAGATTACCACCGGAAAATCTGTACTTCATTTTTTGCTGTCTTGTGAAGAAATTGTCTGTGTTGGTAGCTAATTCGCGAGAAAAGACGCTACTTTGTTTTGTGTTTGTTCTGATTACCATAAAATTCCACTGGATTCCATTCTTATGTTCATTCTTAAATATTACAAGCAGTGTAGGATATGACGGTATTGATACTAATATATTAAAACATGTTGCGGATGAAATCTGCAGTCACTTGAGTCATGTCATCAATCTCAGCATTGGCGCAGGCGTTTACCCTGATGCTCTAAAAGTGTCTATTGTCAAGCCACTATTCAAGAAAGAAGATAGGGAGTTAATGGTGAACTATCGGCCTATATCACTAATTCCCGTAATCTCTAAAATATTTGAGAAATACATTTGCAAGGAACTTAATTCATTTATAGAAAAACATAATATTATATGCGAGGAACAGAAAGGATTTAGAATAGGCAAAACAATTAATATGGCCATTTATGATTTTTTATATAATGTTACCAGTAACGTGGATAAAAGGATACCGGTCTGTGGGGTCTTTTGTGATATGACGCAAGCCTTTGACTACGTGCATTATGGTACACTCTTAAAAAAACTCGAAGCTTATGGAATTAGAGGAAATGTTAACAATCTCATTAAATCGTACTTACTTAACAGAACTCAAATAACAAATATAAACCAAATTAATATGACAAGTAAAACTGAACTTGTATTTCAATCCTCAGAGCGTATAATTTCGTTTGGTGTGCCACAGGGGAGTGTTCTAGGGCCTCTTTTATTTATATTATATATTAATGATCTACCGAAAGGCATCCCCCAACCTCTGACATTATTTGCCGATGATAGCACTATAACGATACCTAGTAAAAAATTTGATACTTATGAAAGTGACATAAATAATTCTATAAATCTAATGGTAAAGTGGCTAGATGACAATAACCTAAAAATTAATCTCACTAAAACCAAGTTAATACATTTTAGTCAGCGGATAAATAGTAAGAGTAATTTAAATATACACTACGATGACCAGCCTATAGAAGAGGTAGAAACAACAAAATTTTTAGGGCTCCACATTGACAAAAAACTGAATTGGAAAACTCATATCGAAACCTTGTGCAAAAAAATCAGTAAATCTGCCTATGCCCTGCACACATTGTCGTCTATAATAGGTGTGGAGGCATTACTTACAGCCTACTATGGTTTAACAGAATCCCATTTGCGCTATGGTGTCATTTTTTGGGGCAACTCAACGGAAAAAGACACGGTGTTCAAGGCCCAAAAGAGATGCGTGCGTTCAATATTTAAAATTAAACCTACTGATAGTTGCGTTCCTTACTTTAAAAAACATAAAATACTTACTATGCCATGTCTGTACATTTTTGAGGTAGCTGTTTTTGTTAAAACAAATTCACTCCGATTTCAACGAATAGACGAAGTAGTCCCACGTAATAGACGCGACAACAGCAGGATATGCTCTCATACTGCGAGAACAACCCTCATGCGCAAAAGTGTTTTCTGTATGGCTTCGACCATATTTAATAAATTGCCTAAAAGTTGGAGAGAACTGCCCTTGTCACTTTTCAAGAAGAAGCTGAGAATTTTTTTAGTTAGTAAAGTATATTACGATGTTCGAGATTTTTTGAATGAAAAGGACTTTTCTATTCCGACTTCTAATATACATGGATAGGATTAACAAATAAAATAATGTGAATCTTAAATCAATTGTCTTTTGAATGATATTATTTTACTGCATAATTATGAATATACTGGACATATCATACATATAATAGACATATAATTTAATTTATTTTTGGACTAATATATACTTATACTACAATACCTTGACATCAATTATTATGTATTTGTTTTGTATTCTCTAATGAAATTTAAAAATGACTACATGTAAAATTCAATTAAATATAATAATTATACCTACAAAATTTGTACGCCGTTATTGGCAAAACATGGACGCTCACAACATTTATTAACTCAATACCTTGCATGTCTGATTAATCAGTTTATGTAAACGCATGTTTGACAAATAAATATTCTTTCTTTCTATGGATGTAAAAAACACCGATACAGGTAAGTGACAAGACAATATTACAGTTTAAGTACTATCTTTGGTACCTACTTCAATGGTTACAAGACATACTAATTTCACTATTACTTTTTTAACTCAACGTACTCCTAGCAACACATTACAATAAATCACTAAATACAATATTATATTAACACCCTTTCCAACCGAGTTAAAACGATCGTGAGTTTCGACTTTACAAAATTCTAAGCAAAGAACAATGAAGGATTTCGGCCTACACAACTTTTAAAACTAAACTTACGCGGACACAAAGTTCTTACTTCTAACAATTTAAATATAAAATATAAACTTCAAAAAATATATTTAGTACTTTTCGAGAACTGCTCGAAGAAAAAAAACATTTTAATATTAAGTTCTTGAATTCCATATTTAAATAAAAAAAGTTGCCAGTCTTTCTACTGTAATCAATCATTCAAAATAATTAAAATCCTGTACTGTAATCGATTATTCAACGTTAATATTTTTATTCAGATAAATCTAAGTAATAAAACATATGAAAACTCTTTACTCTTTATTTACCACCTCATTATAGTCTTTTATTATTTATTTATTTTTGCAAGTTCATAGTTTTAAAGATTATTATAAAAAACGAAATTCAAGAAATCGATTTTCCATCTGTAATCGACAAGTTAATCGCCTTGTAATAGCAACCCAGGTAATTGCAGTTCTGTCAAAATCGCGCGCACTGACATCTGACATTGACACGTCTTGTATCGTTCGCTGTTTACTTCTCGAATTCCTCTGCGTTTGCGTTGAGTTACAGACTTATTGTGTTATAATCCGTACCACACATTTTGTGCCAATGTCTCATCAACTACGTTGTATTAATTGTGGTGTAAATGTATTCCGAATGCAACGGCATTCAGTTGAATCTGATGATGCCCGTTCATTGTTACGGCAATGGACTTCACTTTCTGAGGTAAAGTACGATTTGTGTTTTCGGAATGTAAACTATTTTATCTGAGTTAAATGTTAATTGGTAACATAGCTGTATTTTGTTTGTTTTAGATTCCAAATGACAGTGTTGTTTGTCATGATTGTTGGTTATTAATTGAACAAACAAGTAATCCAACAAGTAGCAATGCGCCGACTGCATCAATTGTGCATCGAAATATTTGTTGTTGGTTATTAATTGAACAAACAAGTAATCCAACAAGTAGCAATGCGCCGACTGCATCAATTGTGCATCGAAATATTTGTATTGGTTGCGGTCATTCACTGCATCGTGTAAGGTCTCACACCTTAGATACCCGTTCAGAAAGAGAAGATGCCATCAGGCGTGTGATAGAGCAACAGATTTCACCATTACAGGTAAGCAATATCCTTCAATGATTTTATATATTACTGGTTGATTTTTTTATGATTACATTGTTTTTGTTACAGCTGAGATCAACGGATAAAATCTGTCACCCATGTTGGCAAAGAAGTTACCGTTCTGTTCAACGAAGTTTAAACACCCTATCATCATCAAGTATTCATGAACCATCAACAGCCTCTGTTGTATCAACACCAGGGCATGTGGAGAGTGAATCAAGTCTGTCAGTTGAAGAAGAATTTCAACCATCTCTGCAGTCAGCAACACCAGGGCATGTGGAAAGTGAATCAAGTCTGTCAGTTGAAGAAGAATTTCAACCATCTCTGCAGTCAGTATCACCAGGGCCATCATCGACATTGCCAGTTCCACAGGTGCCTATGAATGTCATTGAGTTACTAGAATTCGGCCGGGCGTCAGACACTCAGGCTCGTTGCTTTTTTCCTAGTTGCCGTCAACTTGAGAGATTGAGTGTTCCAATATCAATTAGAAGAAGATTATTTTCTGAGTATAAATATTATGTGCCAGAAAACTGTCGAATTTGCTCTCACCATTTAAGGAGCAATTACTGGCCTGAATTGATGGAATCTGAAAATGTTATCCACATGTTTACGGCCCAACATATCTATGATTTTACAGAATTATTAAAACATCAGACCTCTATTGATTTTGAAGATGTCCAAAATATGGATGACTACCTGGTGCATTATTGGTTTGGTATGAGTAACTTCAGAAATATATTGCTAGAAACTCCACGGCTAGCGAATACGCACAGAGGTTCAACTGCACTTGCTGCATTTTTAATGAAGTTAAGAAATGGTGACTCTGGAGATCGCATAAGTTCTCTATTTCAAGTACCTAGAAGTACATTAGAAGGTTTAATGGCTAGAGCAAGAGAACTTTTGCATCAAGATTTTGTTCTACGGCATTTAGGTATTGGTCACATTACAAAAGAAGAGACAGCGCTAAGAAATCTTTTAATACCAAATGGCCTTTTTGGTCACACTGAAAGGGAGGGTGAGAGGAGGCCAATAATAATAGCTGATGGAACCTACATATATTGCAATAAAAGTGCAAACTATGCCTATCAAAAGAAAACTTATTCATTACACAAGTATAGGAATTTAGTGAAGCCGTTCTTGTTTGTATGTTGCGATGGTTACAACATCGAGATTCTGGGCCCCTTTTCAGCCGTAGCGTCCGATGCTGACATTATAAATAACGAGTTTGGAAACCCAGAGTCCATTACGTCAATATTTTCAAGAAGGAGATGTCTTTATTTTAGATACGAGGTTTTAGAGATGCAGCCCCATTGTTGCAAAGCTGCAACTACTCAGAGCATATGCCGTCATCATTACAGGATGATGAATTTCAGTTATCAACTTTGGAAGCAAACAAAACTCGGGTTGTTACTATTTGCAGATGGGTTGTTGAGGCTATGAATGGGATTTTCAAACAGCGGTTTAAAATATTCCGACACGAGTTCAACAATAGAGCTTCACCACGTTTAGTCTACATTTGACAGATTCTACTTTTGACATCATAGTCTACTATGCCGTCATCATTACAGGATGATGAATTTCAGTTATCAACTTTGGAAGCAAACAAAACTCGGGCTGTTACTATTTGCAGATGGGTTGTTGAGGCTATGAATGGGATTTTCAAACAGCGGTTTAAAATATTCCGACACGAGTTCAACAATAGAGCTTCACCAACATGTCATGATTGACTTTTCTATAGCTGCTGCCCTAATCAATAGATTTCGACCACCCCTCACAGATAGGTTTGATGCTGCCCAGATATTAGAAATTATCCAACAAAAAATGTTCCAAACTAACACATTAAGTGAGTTTATTATACAAAATAATTATAATAGAAGAAGGGCGCAGTTTGCCAATATAAATGTTGATAACAGCAATTTGACCGAGTTTCCTCAACTAGAGTATCACGATTTGATTTTAATAGCTTGTGGTACCTACCAACTCCGTCAGGCTCGATCTTACTACGGTGAGCACATCCGTTTTAATGGCCGATATAAGATAGAAGTGTGCAGGGAGGCATCAATCAATAATCTAAGAGAACAATTGTCTCTCTCCCAAAGCTCTTGGCTTTTAAGAGCGAAAATTCAAAGTCGTCATATAAGAAGGAAAGAATATTTTGTGTACATTTTGATTGATAACAATTTAAATGGGAGAGAGGCAATAAGTCAGTATTATTGCAATTGTAAAGTAGACAAACGTACTGTAGGATGCTGTTCCCACATTATGACCATTTTATGGTATTTAGGTTGGGCTCGGCACCAAAGAAATATTGAGGCCCCTGCACAGTTTCTTGATGACTTATTAATAGAATTTGATAACGAAATTGATAATGATGATGATAATTAATGATTATGGTAAAAAAGAATAAAGATATTCAACTGTATATTCGTTGTTTAATTTACTCTCAGTAAAATATAATATACATAACCTCCAATTCAAAATGTCTGAATAACTTCTTTTTTTAGCAGTTCAATGTAAAAATGAAAATCATAGAAATGCTTTTGACATTAAACAACACAAAACAACTCAAGAATATTCACTGTCCATGACAAATTCATATTGAGCCAAAGTTATTAAGGACATCTGGCATTGTTCTTTGTAAACGACTTAAGCGGACGCAACCGGCGTCGATCTATCGTGATACTATCTAAGAGCCTGTCCAGATAAGGCGTTTTACGCGCGAGTCCACTCGCACTCGCGCGTACTCGAGATACTAGAGCTACATACACCCCGTCCAGATGCACTCGCGCGTACTCGAGATACTAGAGCTACTACATCCCGTCCAGATGCTCTCGCGCGTTACCTCAAGTAACGAGGGCCTACGCGCGAGTGGACTCGCGCGTAAAACGCCTCATCTGGACAGACTCTAAGAATGAGACAAAAAATAGTTTTGCACTTTGCGCACACGTTTCGTCCTGTCAGTTCGTTGAAACCCGCATGAGGGATAGCTGCGTCTTTTAATCCCGGCGCCTCCGCACGTAAGTAGATTAATTTTTAGTAGTTCTATTGTATTATTCATATTTATTTGATGTTTTTTGATTAAATACGAGTTTCTGTAGATATAGTCATCAAGTTTTTGCAAATGAAAGTATTAGTTTCGTAATTATTTATCGTCAAAATTAAACACGCACGATCAAGCAACATCGGTCGTAGGACGTGATATTATAACATTTCGTTGTTTTGTGTTTTATTTGTTATTTTGATTCTATCTGGTATTAAAATTGCTTTTTCTTTTGTATTAGGGGCTCGAATTACGGATGATGCAATATTAATTTGAACAATTGTTGGACGGAAATCTATCGAAGATTGAAGATTTTAGCGACGATGACTTGGATTTTGAACCAAATAATCTGTTTGATCAATTGGCATGCGAAGATCTCTCCGATGGTGATATTCCTAATGAAGATGAAGAAATTAGTCACCAATTATCACCATTGATATGTTCACCAGTGATGCAGCCTCCGTCTACATCGATACCGCAACCTTCTGCTTCATTAATGACGCAACATCCTCCTCCAACAACGACTGAATCTCTATCAAAAATGCAGTCGCCTTGCCCATCGTTAACATCTACGTCTCGTCGTCCTTTACATCGACTAAGGTCAGTAAATTTATCCTTTGAACGCTCGAGATCAACCACCAGTATTCAGGAAAGAAGAACAGTGACAGCATCACGTTCTCAACGACAAAGATCGGCATCAACACCAGGTATTAAGAAAAGAATATGGAAGCAGGTTTCATTTGTAGATAAACTGCACAACTATCTTCCATTGCCTACAAAACCAGTAAGGCGTCCCATCGAGTACTTTCGTGACTACATAGATAACGAGTTCATAGAAAGGATATCACACGTTACGTACTACAGCCGTGAATTGAAAAGTACAAGAAGTGAGATCGCGAAGCTTATTGCAATATAAATACTCATAGGATGTCTTCCTTATCCCCGACTGCCTATGTATTGGAGGGCTGGTACTAGGTTGGAAATTATCGGCGGTTTAATGTCACGGGACAGGTTTTTAACCCTTCGTAATGCACTACACGTAGTTGATTCAGATTCTCCACCTCCAACTGAAAATGGTAATCCACTATGGAAGGTTCAACCCATGATCGATCAAATTAAACGTGCTTGTAATAAATTAGAAAGGGTGCCGGGATTTTACTCAATCGATGAGCAGATGATACCATTTATAGGCCGCTGTCAACTACCTATTATTTACAATGAGAAACACTAATCCAACTTTTACTAATCTAAGCATTCAAGCGCATAACAATAGGGTACTCTCGGTGGTTAATAAAAAAATATAAAAATCGGTACAAAATGAACTCTATGTAAAAATAAACATAGTTAAACTGATTTTGAGTCATAAATGTACATGATTGATTTATAATATTAAAATTAAAAATTGATATTTTTAATCTGTATATCACGTGACTAAAAACACGAGCCGCCATGCTGTGACGTCATATTGGCAATAATAATTTGCTGTCACCTGTCAACCCAGTCGTAAACTTTATATTTTCGATTCGTCAGTGCTCTTCGTCAAAATTATTCAGTTGATAAATACTAAATTAAAAGAAGCTAAATACTATTTAAAACACGAAATGGAAGCCGGTTTCGTAAAAGCAGATAGTACGAACTTACCAAAAATCGACACGATGATGGTTGCAAAGTTCTTTGCATGTAATACAGATTTCTGTTCTGCCGAATTCCGGAATGTGAAAACATCTTTGTAAGTATTACCTTTATTATGTTGTTTTTAATGAAATAACAGCTAATTTGTAGAAAAATATCGGAAAGTTATAGGTTATGTTTTGTTTTTCAAATGTTTTTATTAAGACTTCATTATCCACAGATCTGCAAGAGAATCGTACGGCGACGATGCTATCGGATACGTGCAACTACAAAGGACCCAAACTATACAGGATAAGTTTTTAACCAGTGCGTAAATTTTTTTTGGTAGTTCTGTGTCAGTAATAGAACACATTTCCGTGTTTAGTAAAAAAAAAATTAAAACAAAATTTCATCCTTATCCGAGTTTGAAATAAGCAAAACATGGACATAATCTATTCGCCATACTATCAATGAAAACTCACGGCCGCCGCCCGGGCGCATGGCTGGGGTGAGGACCTGGGGAATGCGCTAGCGCCGAGTGACAATCAAATATGGTTTTTAAGTAAACATGTTTCGTAAGCGATAATTTTTTTTTTTAGTACTAAGACATACCAAAATAAAATATACGTGTTTAATAAAACGTGTTGAAGTTTATTATGGCAAAATTTACGCACTGGTTAAAAATTTTTCCTGTATGTACTATAAAGTGTACAATATGTCCGGAACATAAAGTTCATTCCAAACCATATTCTGTAACTCTCATTGTAGATGAGCAAGAAGATGATGTGCTACAGGTGACATGCCATGATTGTCCTGCGTCTACTGGTGGATGTAAGCATGCTGTAGCATTTTTAATGTGGTGTCATCGTAGAAGTGAAGAGCCATCATGCACTTCAGTTCAATGTTATTGGAAAAAATCAACACTATCAAAGGTTGGATCTTCAATAAAGATTATGACCACAAAAGAAATGACGAAAAAGAAGGTAAAAAGTGCTGAAACTAGTATAGGTGACAGTGTAGTTGAAGATTTTTTAATTGAATGTAAAAAAAGAAAAAATACTTCCTGTCAATATTTAAAGCATGAAAATGATTATGTTTGCAAAAAACTAATACACTGTCACTGCATTACCTGATGTGTAGTAACAACACCAATGAATGTGATGATTTCTTAAACCAAATAGCTAAAGTTTTTAATGATATAAATATCAGAAATGTTGAGAAAGAAACCAGAAACCAACATAAGAGTGGATTATGGTATGAGTTACGTTATGGGAGAATCACGGCTTCAAAATGCTTTGAAGTCAGTAGGTGCAAAACTACTGATGGTTCTTTGGTTGCCACCATTCTTGGAGGAAGAACCATCGAAACTACTGCAATAAAGCGAGGCAGAATGTTGGAAGACAGTGTGCGAAAAAGTGTGGAGAAAAAATTGGGGAAAAAAATTGAAAAATGTGGATTATTTATTTCTGAAGAGAATCCTATGATTGCAGGTTCGCCAGATGGCATTTAATTTTGTGAAAAAAATCCTACAATAGAAATTAAGTGCCCAAGTACCAACAAAACTGAAAATAAATATATTAAAGACGGTGCTATCAC
Source organism: Caradrina clavipalpis (assembly GCA_932526535.1). NCBI lineage: Eukaryota > Metazoa > Arthropoda > Insecta > Lepidoptera > Noctuidae > Caradrina > Caradrina clavipalpis. The sequence goes on from OW052087.1 coordinate 3,396,394, forward strand.
TAAACAATACTATGCTCAAGTGCAAGTACAAATGTATTGTGCAAATGTGAATAAAAGTTATTTCTGTGTCGCAAGTAGTGGTTTCGAAAAGGACAATAAAGTGAATATTATAGAGATTGCATATGATCAAAAATATGTGTCAAAACTGCTCCACAGTGTTATTTCTTTTTGGAAAAGAAATATTTTTCCCATTTTATATGAAACTGTACAAATATAATAAAAAAATACTTTGAATAATAAGCAAGTCTTTTATTTTACTCTTAAAATACCTAAATGTTAGTTAAAACTACATCAAGTACTCATTCATTTACAAAGTATCAGTAGTGTTCATTAATAGATATAGCTATATTATACAGTTTATCGTGCACAATTGACTTTGTTTTCGCTGGCTAGTAGCGCCGCATGCGGGAGCGCGCATGCGCGGCTCGCGCTTTACCAGTCCGACCGCGTATGTGTGTTATATTCACATACGCGGTCGGACTGGTAAAGCGCGAGCCGCGCATGCGCGCTCCCGCATGCGGCGCGCGCATCCGTCAAGAGGACATAATAGGAGATGGGGTTTTGTTTTATTGTCGACGGTCCCATAGTTTTGTTAATATTGTATTTTATATAAATTTTAGCTATATTATACAGTTTATCGTGCACAATTGACTTTGTTTTCGCTGGCTAGTAGCCTACACCATTACAGTGGCGCCCAACGTGGGGCTATGTTTTTTCTCAAAAAAAAAAACTGAAAAACGAATCCGTGAATGTGAACACCGAGCAGTGACTTTCTCGGGTTTTCTTCGTGCAGCGTTTCGCCCACGCCCCCCGCAGATTCGTTACGTTTTGTGTTCATTAGATATAGTTTTGCATAAAACTACCGTCTACAGATTTCGCTGTTCATAGCATTCAGACAAAGAAACCTTAAATTCTCGCAGTCTGAAGGACATGCCCGAGAATCAAACGAAGGACCTGGAGGTCGGTAAGATTGTCGAGGACCTGGAAGCCGACGATCCCTCTAGGGGGAGGAAATCCCTCTAAAAGAATTGTGAGCCTTGTCAGCGATATAAGGCAAACACCGGAAACCAGCTGGCGGCCGTGTTTTTAAGTGTATCAGTGTCGAAAACAGTGACTTTCTCGGGTTTTCTTCGTGCAGCGTTTCGCCCACGCCCCCCGCAGATTCGTTACGTTTTGTGTACATTAGATATAGTTTATTGCTGCCTCGATACTGACTCCCTTCGTTTGTCGCATCCAAGCTCCAGTACGGGAGAAGCATAAGAGAGGGAAACCTCGTAGAAAACTAACCCGAACACGAGGACGTTCGTTAGGGTTAGAGGGGGAGAATATAACACACATACGCGGTCGGACTGGTAAAGCGCGAGCCGCGCATGCGCGCTCCCGCATGCGGCGCGCGCATCCGTCAAGAGGACATAATAGGAGATGGGGTTTTGTTTTTATTGTCGACGGTCCCATAGTTTTGTTAATATTGTATTTTATATAAATTTTAGCTATATTATACAGTTTATCGTGCACAATTGACTTTGTTTTCGCTGGCTAGTAGCCTACACCATTACAACTAACTAGACTAACTAACTAGCATGTGGCATGCGCTGTCGCACAGGCGGAGCCGACCGGACTTAGTCGCGTAGCCGTGCCGGCAAGCGACGTAGTCTGCAGGGAGTTGCATGTGGGATTGGCACTATATCCTGGCTAAATGACTGCCCCCGGGCCAGATACATTCTGGAATGTATATGAATCTTACATAACCTCATAATATTTAAACAATCATTCATGAATTATGTAGTGTTTAATATTTTCCTAGCACTTTCGTGAACTATTAAACATAATAAAGTATCTTAAAAAAAAAAGAAAAACTTTTCATCACAAACATTCGCTTATAAAATAATATACAACCTCATTTTCGTATTTAGTTTTATTATTTTTCGAAAGTGTCAGTTGAAGAAAATTATATACTGTCAAACACACCTTTTTTCCTTTTTAGGCAATATTATTTTACCATTATATTATTCCCAAAAATATCTAAAACTTTTTTTACATGAAATACTAATATTTAGCCATTCAGCATTCATTGTGCTAGGTACCATATTTATGTTGCAGTCAAAACTCTTAACCAGTCAAAAGTACTATTGACTAGCAAAATCAGTCAAAACTACTTTTGACTGAACAGGTTGGTCAAAAGTGGTTTTGACTGAAAAATATTGGTTATTAGTACTTTTGACTGCAAATTTGCGGTTAAAAGTACTTTTGACTAACGCTCTTCGTCAAAAGTAGTTTTAACTGCGATAAAGCATCAGTCAAAAGCACTATTAACTTGTCAGATGTGAATAATGCTTAAAAAGCATAGTCGAGGAGCCCCGCTTCGCGGGGCTCAAGGGTTTACAAAAAAAATAACCACGAAGTGGATGGCGGGGTCTGTTCGCTCGCTTCGCTCGCTCTCTAGACCCCGCCATCCCCTTCTAACCTAACCTGTCCGAGTCGGGGTGCCCCAAGTCCCGAGCTCGCTTCGCTCGCTCTTTTATCCTATAATTTACTTTTATAAAGAATAGATATTATTAATTATTATTGCAGATTAGTGACTGATTTTTAAGAGTTTTGACTGATTCGGGCAGTCAAAACCACTTTTGACGGAATCACTTAGTCAAAAGTACTATTAACCAGCTCCATTGGGCAAAAGTACTTTTAACTGTTATTTTAGTCAAAAGTATTATTGACCAAAGCATACGGTCAAAAGTACTTTTGACTGATTTTGCTAGTCAATAGTACTTTTGACTGGTTAAGAGTTTTGACTGCAACATTTATACATGGTACCTGGCACATGGGGCAGTGGTCTATACTTCCATTTAGCCATCTCCTTTGAATAGTTTACAATATACATATGTAGGTATACAGGTGCTCCCATACTGTTGTTAAAAAAAAATACTAACATTAGCAAACATTGCCAAAATTATGACTACAATATTAAGAAAATACTTGATGAAAATATTTGTAGATGAAAACTATAAAATAAACATAATTACAAATAAATTATTTAATTAGGGAATCTTGTATATTTATCAGAGCACAAGCTGTGTGACAAACATTGGTCTCTTATTTTGAATGTGCACTGGGTAGCTTTACTTCTGCAATGAGGCACTATATTTGCTTGTATTAATTTGCTTTCTTGAGATAGTACTTGCACCTGGATTGACTTGTCAGTGGTCAGTGTTTGCACTTGAATCGACTTGTCCTCATTGTTTTTTGTAGTAAGAAATATTGGTACATCTGGAAGCATAAAAAATAATATAATAAGTACTCATTAATGATACTTACTTTTTGGATTACAATGCTTTTAATATGTACTAACATATTAATGGAATACCTATTACCAATGAGAATATATATATAGTAAGTATGTACAAGATTACACTCTTTATTATACTCAGACTATAATACCTGACTTAGACGATGATGCTACTGGTTCCATGTAGTCTTCAACCAGCTTGCTTTCTTCAGCTCCTTGTATAAAATCCATCTTTTGTATTTTTGTAACAGTTGACCGACTTGGTGACAGCTTCCGTTTTCTCTCACTATGACAACATAATCGGGATGGGGTGATGTTGGCTTTCATTTTCACATGTTTCACGGATCCCATAATCTTGTACTCCATAAAATTTTCCATGTCTTGTTCCAACTGCAATGATATGAATCATTATATGAATTTTCTTGGTTGCTTTCAAAGTAATTTTAGGTTATGTTATCTTACTTACAGAAAAATATAATTCAAATCAAGAAGAAGTTGTACTCACAAATTATAAAGAATATGGGTTGTACTTACATTGAAATGATCTTCGCATATAATCTACTTTTAGTTGACAATGTCATAGGATCACGTTTAGCGAGTTCCAACCAAACATTTCTCATTTTATGGTCGTCCGGCACTTGGATAAACAGTTTTTTCCGGGGATTTTACGCTAGTATTTTTACAACTAGACACTACACACCACTGATAGCGAGTCTAATTCATATTTTTTTTCAAAAAACAACAATATAAATATGGAATGTAAACTTTTTGTGTAGATACAACAACTCGTACCTACAACAAACTTTAAACGTCAAGCTTTGTTTACATGCCGAAATGACGTCATAAACATGGCGGACAGCGCAGAAGCCTGTTTTCGCGGGAATAAATATATTTAAAATTTTGAAGTATTTTTATGGCATGAAAGCGGGTTTATTTCGCCGAAATATTTTTTTTGGTGTCTTTTAACGACGAAACGAATATATTATAGTACTTTGCCAAACAGAGTAGAATACCCTATTGTAATTTACATTATGCTGACATTGAATGCACTTGCCCCACTTTAGCGAAAACAGACCATATCAAATATCTAGGTATTACGATTGACTCAAATCTGAACTTCCGCAAACACATCGATGTATTATGCACCAGAGTGCGTAAACTAATCTACATTTTTAAAAACTTACGTCACATTGCCAACTTTCGAATAATTAGACAGGTTTATTTGGCTTTGTGTCAATCTATTATTACCTACTGCATAACATCCTGGAGTGGTGTCGCTAAATCAATTTTGCTGCCCCTAGAACGCGCCCAACGAGCAGTTTTAAAGGTTGCTACTTTTCGTCCGTTCAGATTTCCTACACATCAGCTTTATATAGCATGCAAGGTGCTAACAGTACGTCAATTGTTTGTTTTGAACGTAATCTTATTACAACACACTGAACTTTATTTTAACCCAGTACCCTCAGATAGGAGGAGAAAAGATTTGGTTTGTGCTAACCTTCGGACGAAACATGCTTTTGCTAATCGTTTTTACTTATTTTTGGGACCCTACTTATATAACCAGTTTAACAGAGTACTAAAGATTTATAGTTTAAGTTATAATAGGTGTAATCTACTAGTTCAGGAATACCTGGCAAAACATAATTATGCAGACACGGAAAAACTACTAGAAATTGTGAAATAAAGTATGTATGTACACACTCTAATAAAAGTCTCATTGTTTACCTAATTTACTCTATCTACTTTAATATTATTCGTTAATTTATTGTAACATAATATATATCTTACATTCGATAATATAACATAATAATTAATAATATAGAAGTCTTATACCTTGGCCGTTCAGAGAATGCGTTCCTGACACGTCGCAATTGAACTGACGACGTAACTTTGTAATGGCGTTGCAGTTACGATAAAAATATTTTTGCGCGTTGTTTACCGTTTTAACAATTGATGAGCATTAAAACAACATTATTATATCAATACAATAAATTTTATAATTTTGTGCCAAACTGAGTGTCAAATAACTTGGTAAACAATATTTTTCTAAATCTATACTGCGCTATTACAAGGTTATGTCAGCGCTTTATATTTGTAGTGCTGTGCTAACAATAACAGGCAATAACAGTATCGTAATCTGTTCTTATACAGTTATACTTAATAAAATAATACGTTTTGTTTTTCATTTTAAGAATTTGAAAATAATGGACTATAGACAACTTTTATTAAATATAAAAATAAAACTACGACCAAACCAAACGCGCGAAAGAAAGTAGCATTTTTATATTTAGGTTGAAAATGGTAACCCCAAATGGCGTTATGGGCCGCCATTTTGTGACGCTAAAACAGTCGTCTGTTGTCATTTCGTGCGCATAGACCACGTTCTTCAAGTGTTTTCGACCTGTTTTTATTTGATTACCCGGCTTTCGTTTAATGGACTGTTTCTGCTTTTCAAACTGACATCGGCGTTAAATCGGACTTCGATTGTGTTTTGTATTGCGTTATTTTTACTTTTGGTGCATAATAATGCCTAAACGTGGACAAACATTGAAAAGTGGATCCCGTGAGTTAATCATCAAGCTGCAAGATTACTTTGAGCGGGAGCGGCAAAATGGCGGACCCCTGTTACCTGTCCAACAAGTACAAGAACGCGTCTCTCAGGCGCTTGGAGTTAGCAAACGAACGATAACAAATATTAATAAAGAAAAGTTCGGCTCTACTGGCACGGAAGATAATATTTTACGTACTCCGAAGAAGAAACGTAGAACTAAACCCGTGACAGATATTGACACCTTTGACGCCGATGCAATTAGAAATCATATATATGGTTACTATTCCAGAAATGAATATCTCAACAGGAAGAAGCTTTTGGCATCGTTAAGAGAAGCTGGACTGTTTAGCGGGGGTAAAACTGCTTTAATCAAAATCTTAAAAGATATTGGTTTTTCGTATAAAAAAACAGACAAAAGAAAAATTTTATTAGAACGATACGACATAATTTTAAAACGGATATTTTTTTTGAGAGAAGCAAAAAATATTGATAACTGGGATAATGTTGTGTTCATTGACGAGACATGGCTAAACGCCAATCACACGGTTTCCCGTTCTTGGACGGATGGTACACAAGCGTCGACGTCGAAAGTACCAATGGGTAAGGGGGCCCGTCTGATAATATGCCACGCAGGTTCTGCAAAATACGGCTTTGTGGAGAACGCGTTACTGGCATTTCAATCAAAAACCACAAATGACTACCACGAGGAAATTAATGCCTCTACATTTAAAGAGTGGTTCCAGAACGTGCTTTTGTCCAGCCTACCAGAGCCTTCCGTAATATTCATGGATAATGCCTCCTATCACTCGGTTCAAATACAGAAACCACCTACCCAAGCTAATAAAAAAGAAGAAATGGTGGCTTGGTTACAAGCAAAAGGCATTGACGCAAATATGCAGATGCTAAAAGCAGAGCTAATTAAATTAGTTAAAGAAAATAAGGCGGCAAATGTGCGATACGAAATCGATGAACTGGCTCTGGAGTACGGTCATCGCGTTCTAAGAATTCCACCGTATCATTGCCAAAATAACGCGATTGAGCTAATCTGGGCTTAAATAAAAGGTTACGCCGCCCGCCAAAATACTTCCCCGCCATTCAGCACGAAAAAGATGATGACCCTATTAAAAGAAGCCTGCGGGGAAGTCACTAGAGATGACTGGGCAAAGGTTGTTGAGAAGACTAAAAACCTGATTATGGAACATTTTGACCGAGATATCAGGATTGATTCTGTTATTGATAATAATATAATTATACATGTACGCGAGGATGATGATGAAGACACCACCTCCTCAAGCGAATCGGAGTCTGATTAATATTCTGTACGCACGTTCAATTCAATGTACTTTATTGCATAGAAATACAGATTGTAACTTTGTAACAAAGAATAAATAAAACAATTTTATTATATTAATATTACCTTTTTTGGTTTCCACTTAAATTACTAAAATATAAATTTTAAATGATTCCGCCAATTTAAAACGAAAATAATCTTAAAAATAACGCGGCTTCATTTTGGAGGAACGGTAACGAACTCAGTGTTATGTTGTGCCCATCACTAGTCGTGACTAACTGATAGGTGTCAGGAACGCATTCTCTGAACGGCCGAACTATAATATTATATACCTAAATAGTTACTTGACAAGTAATTGAAAATAATATGTCTTCTCCATAAGTTAGCTACTAATAAATTTACTTATGTCCTCTTTTTAAAAATGTTTGACGTAAATTGATGGCCTGAAACACAGGTTTTCTTAAACCTAGCTCAGGCAGGTGTACATTATAGTTAGAATTAATTTTCCTCTATGACGATTAATGTAAATCATAGTTTTACTTATATTTGAATATTTTATTTTTTATTTTTAACTACGTCAGGTAGTGAAACACAAACCCAGGCCTAGGTTTGTTTTTTAGGGTTTAAAAACTTCGTCCTGACAACTAGTCAGGGATTGATGTTGGACTTCGACATATACAGAGGTGCAAGGACGATGTTTGGTGATACGAATCTCGGCCTCGGTCCTTCGGTAATCCTACATTTATCTAAAAGTATTCCCCCTGGTAGCTGTGTGTATCACGATATATATTTCACCACAGTACCTTTAATTGAAGAAATGAACAAGTTAAATCTGCATTCTACAGGGACAATAATGTTAAATCGTATCCCTGAACGAACAATAAAATTTAAAACGGATGTTCAAATGACTCGTGGAGAAAGCCAACAATTTGTTTGTGAACCTACTACCATTGTAAAGTGGAAAGATAATAAATCCGTATTACTCGCATCAAACTGTACTGGCTCCGGTGCAACCACTCTCGTAAAAAGGTGGGATAAAACTATGAAACGGTACGTCGACGTAACTGCTCCAATAATAGTAAAAAAATATAACCAACACATGGGAGGAGTAGATGTACTGGATCAACAAATGGAGTATTATCGAACATTTATTAAAACCAAAAAATGGACCCTAAAAGTATTGACGCATTTTTTTGACCTCGCGCTGGCAAACTCTTGGAGGCTGTATAGAATCGACTGCCACAGTAATAATTATGCAAGGAAAGACACAAAGCCTTTACTGGATTTTCGCTTGGATGTCGCGGATGCTTTATCTTCTACACCAAGTAGAGCTCGAAGGGATAGTGAAGATGAAGATCAGTCAACAGCTCCGCGTCGAGACTATAAAATATATAGACCAGCAATCAGACCGTCGGCAGAGAAACGATATGATGGATATGAGCATTTTCCAACCAGCGATGACATAAAAGCGCCAAGGACCTGTAGGTTGGATACTTGCAGCAGTCGTTCAAATCTCGTGTCCGTAAAAGAGGGCAATCATTTAAAGTAAGGTTGGCTGATGCCAGAAATTGTCCAATGACTTTGCCCTTTAACGTGTCATAGAAAATATGACAAAACCAGCACAACTTTTTGTCCACATGCAGCTGCAATCTATAAAAAAAGCTTCATCCATCTAAAAATAAGCCCAAAATGCTACCGGCTTTTATGCAAATATTTTACGCTCCCGTCGCCAAATACGATGAGATGACTTTTGAGCCGAATAAAACTGAGACCAGGTAAAACTTTTTTGAAAAAAAAATAAAAATACTGTACAATCGAGAATCTTAAGATTCTTGTGATCGACTGTGCACCCTCATATTCGATGAAATGTCGATAACTCCCCAAGTCATGTACAGTGTACAGTCAGCAAAAGAGATGAGTAACCAGGGTCGCCTAATGAAATCAAAGTTTTTCAAAAACCGATAGTAAGTATTTGAATGAATTTTATTTTAATTAATAGAAAATAAACATAATAAACTCTTTATTTTCATTAACATTGTTGACCATACACAAAGATGCATTTGAAGGGTTCGCATGCAATGATGAAATCGCTTTTGCAGACCATATCTTGGTATTTATGGTGAAAGGCATAAAATGCAATTTTAAGCAACCTGTTGCCTATTATTTCACCAATAGTCTGAGTAAGATTGATTTAAAAAATATAATTAAAAGTGTTTTCAAACATACTATCGAGTCGGGTTTGATTGTCGTCAGTAATGTGTGTGACCAAAGTCCAGTAAATGTAGGAGCAATAAAACAACCATCGAATTACTTACAAACAAGAATAAGCATAATTAGCCAGAGGAAACCATAGAAAAAATTAAATCAAACGACAAAATCTTAAATAATCCTGTTCTTCTTCTTCTTAGCGTATCGATGGCAAATAATAAAATATAAATAATTATATAAGATAATATATCTTATATAAATATATCAAATATCCTGTTGAAATGGCACAAGCTTTTAATAACTTTTTTGTAGATCAAATAAAACCAGATCAGACATTTATAAAAATAAACATAAAATAAACAGTATTATAAGTTCTATGTTTATGTCACCTACCAATACCGCTAGATTCACAAAATTATTATGTTGCTAAAGAATAAATCTAGCACTGGGTACGATGATATAAGTACAAGCATTATTAAACAGGTGTCCACAATGATTGCTCCTGTGTTGAGTCATCTTATCAATATGGTCACTTTCCAGAGGAATTAAAAATAACAATTATAAAACCACTCTTCAAGAAAGACAGCAGAGAAGATATGTCCTGCTACAGGCCCATTGCGTTAGTACCGATATTCTCAAAAATAGCAATATATTTTCAACTTACCTCATACTTTGAGAAAAACTCCCTTTTTGTTGATAACCAGAAAGGTTTTAGGCAAAAAAGATCTATTGACATGGCCATCTACGATTTCTTACATATGGTTACCGGCAGAGTGGATAATACCATCTCTTGCGCTTTATATGGACATGTCAAAAGCTTTTGATCGCGTAGACCATAAAACACTAATCATCATCTGCATAGCCTTTTCCCAAAAACACTAATAAGTAAACTTAATGCGTATGGCATAAGGGGAAATATATCAAACTTAATAGAATCTTATCTCTGTAATAGGCAGCAAATAACGACAAGCAGTAGAATTTCCAGAAAATCCGTAATTACCTATAAATCTAACTTGAGAACGGTAAATTATGACTCCATAATTTATCATAATAAATAGGTGTACAGCATCATCATATCCTATGACAATGTTTGCGGATGACAGCACTTTACTTTTCAATTGTGACGACGTGAGTAAAATAGAGCCTGAGATTAATTCTACACTACTATCAGTTGTGAATTGGCTACAAAATAATAATTTGGTTATAAATCTTGACAAAACAGTATTAATGAAGTTTCAACAGAGAGTTAATTACAATCTAGACTTAAATATTAAATATAAGGACAAAATTATTAATAGAACAAATGAGACTAAATTTCTTGGACTAAACATAGAAAACACTTTAAAACGGAATTCACATATTGACAAAGTATGCAGTAAGCTTAACCAACAATCCTATGCTTTGCATATGTTAAGTAAAACGGCCAATCGAGCAACAGTTTTAACGGCTTACCATGGTTTAGTAGCTTCAACATCGAGATACGGAATTATATTTTGGGGGAATGCCACGGGGAAAGAATTGGTATTTAAGTGCCAAAAGAGGTGCATTAGAGCTATCTACAATTTAAAGACAAAAGAGAGCTGCAAACCGTTTATTAAAAATACAAAAATATTAACGATGCCCTCGCTGTACATATATGAAACGTCTATGTTCGTCAAAAATAATTTGCATCGAGTAACTAGTCAGCGCCGTTGCGATCGGTTACAAACAATTGGGTCTAGAACTGCGCTATATGGAAATAGTATCTTTGTAATGGCACCAAGGGTCTATAATAAACTACCAAAATGTATAAGGAGTGAAGATATTATCCGCAAAGGAGAGTGGGCAAAAATGTATGGGAGTTGGTCTACCTACTCAACAGTGATGTAACATAGTTCGTTGAATAGGTAATTGTGTGTACTCCATTTTGTTATATGGCCGTTAAGTTGTAGGTAATGGGGTTCTCGAGATATTTCCCAAAAACAAGCTAAAGCAAAATAATTTCGCCGAATAGAACAATAATGCAATTTTTCATCAACTATGGCTACATAAGTGACTAGCGACCGTGTCGAACTTGGAGGAGTTGGTAAACCACGCCTCTCGACGCGTGCGCTTTGTTGGAAAAAGAGCGAGCTTTAAATATTATGACTTATTTGGCATATTTAATATTGGCTGAAACGACAATCGACACAATGATCGCTGAGTGCACATTCCACATGTCGACAACCTCGCGAGCCAAGTCAAGATACTTGATCTTCTTGTCATTCTCGGCCTTGACGAGGTTCACGTCATGTGGGACTGTTATGACAACAATCATTGCGCGCTTGTCTACGTGATCCACCACCACTATATCAGGCTTATTGGCTACAATAGTCCTGTCAGTGATGATGGATCGGTCCCAGTACAATGTGACATTGCTATTTTCGAGAACTGGGTCGGACACATACCCATAGTTCGGTACTTCCGATTCTACAAGGCGGTATTTCAGAGCAAGTTGCTGATGAATGATCCTGGCTACAAGGTTGTGCCTATGCAAGTACTCTTCGTTAGCTAGACGAGAACACCTAGAGATAATGTGGCAATTGAGCCCCCGGCCCACCGGCCGGGGGCTCAAACACCACCACATGCCCGACAAATGTCAACCGTGCCATCCTTCACAATAAATCTCCGGTAGTTATTCGTCATGATAACTTCATCCAAAATTGTACGGACAAAACCTTCCCCAAATAGGTCACCGAAGCGAAGCCAGGATACGACGGACGCTAAGAAATCTACATTGGGCCCATGCAAGGCCCGGAAAAAGCGTCCGTGAAGCTCCTTACTCTGCCATACCTCCTCGCGATCTTTAGTCTCCAGCACTACTGATTTGCTTCAGTTCTCTTTAGCCAAGGAGAGCGGGGTGAGGCCCTTATCCACTGCCATGCCATGCACCATCTCGGTGCATTCCCACGTCGGCTAAAAGGAAAAAGTCCCTGAGACTGCATATCTCGCGGTTGTGGAAAGTCTTAGCATTTAAGAAGCCACGAACTCCACACTTCCGCGGAATATACAGTCTCATCACCGATGACCGTGGGTGATGCATTCGATATACCGTTAACAATGTATGGACTCTCCCATCCAGGGCATTGAGTTCCGTATGAGTCCATTTTAGTATGCCAAAAGAGTACATCAATACCAGCATGACCCACCCGTTGAAGGCAACCCTGCTTCCGCCTGATAAATACTTTTTTCAGGCGGCCAAAGAAGCGCTCCTTCAACGATTGCTTCACGACAACAGTATTGATGCCCAACGCTTCCGACATATCCAAATACTTATTGGTCTCCGTTAAAGAAAGGGATCTAAGGTTTATGGATTCCGAGAGTTGAACTCCCTCGGACTCCACAATCTCCCCTCGCTTGACATACATGACCGCACATTTGTCCACGCCAAATTCCATCTTGATGGCGCTACTGAAAGTTCCTGTTACCTTCAGTAGCTACATCAGTTATTATGTGATTACCAATCGTGAAAACTAGAAAAAAGAACTTTTTGAAAATAGCAAACTGTTGTTCCTTAAGTGTAATCAGTTAAACAGCTGAGTGAGACATTTGACGACTTCATGATCTTAAAGCAGTAAGGCAGCGGCGCTTATATAGCTATAGTTAATGAAGATTTGCACTAATGTTTCATTCAGTGAAATTAATTTTCTTTAACTTGTTTTTGGGAAATATCTCAAGAACCCCATTACCTACAACTTAACGGCCATATAACAAAATGGAGTACACACAATTACCTATTCAAAGACGTATGTTACATCACTGTTGAGTAGGTAGACCAGGTTGCCCACTCTCCTTTAAAAGTAAATTGAATTTATTTTTGTTAGATAAGACGTACCATAGAAGAATTTTTAAATGATAAAATGTGACATTACTAACAATACAATTTACCCTTGACATGCATGTAAAAATAAATTATAATTGCCTAATAAGCGTACCATTTATTCGTCTTTTGATTTAATTGACATTATTTACTCGAACTTGACTTTTTACTGCATAAATTCAGACTTATTACTAAAAAATTAATAGATTTGTACACCAATTTCATTGGTAGGACATAGAATTCGACTAAATTGTGTACACAACACCTTTATTGTAATACCTATGTTCACAAATAAAGTTTAATTTGATTTGATTTAATGACACCAAAGCCTTATATTTACGATTAAATTAACAATGCCGTCATGATATGTTTCGTCTCAATAAACATAATTATAATACCTTTACCGCTCCAAATTTAATTAAAGGACTTAGAAATAATTTAATAACTAAAGATTTAAGGTTATTACACCGCCCGATGTCCTTCAGGATTTGACTTCTGTACTATTATTTTTTTAATTTAGCGCCTTCTACCGATATCAACTATGCTACGATAAAAGGAATTTAACATTAAGCAAGAACACAGATGTGTCGCAGAGTTGTCATTGTTTTTGCCTATTTTATTCGCTCTCTGAGATATCTAATACCTACATTTTGTTCTTCTATTATTTATTACTAGCTTCTGCCCGCGACTTCGTCCGCGTCACAGTTGATGTGTTATCCTACGGGTACCGTACATTTTCCCGGGATAAAAAGTAGCCTATGTGTTATTCCAGACTATAATCTATCTTTGTGCCAAATTTCATCCAGATCCATTCAGCCGTTTAAGCGTGAAAGAGTAACAAACATCCATACTTACAAACTTTCGCCTTTATAATAGTAGTAGGATTTGGTACATCGTAATTTATATTTATTTTATTATACACGCTTACTTTTACATCGATCTGGAACCAAAAGCCATAAACTCTGTCATAGTAACAGAAACTATTGGCTATATTATTTTCAATAAATAACGAAACACCTTATAGCAAGAGGAGACTTTCCCAACGATTACAAACATTTAATTGATTTTACTTCAGTTATCGATAATTTGTTTGACAGTTTAAATGTTAATTGTTTTTCTATACCAAATGGTATAATTTATAAAGGGCCTGCCAAGCGTAACTCGTCGCACCATCAGCTATGGCACAAAGCCAAGGAAATTTTGAAAACTATGAAATATATAAAGAAAGTAAAAGTTGGGGATAGAATCTGATTGACTGAAACAATTGAACCATCTATAGCAAATTTTATTATAACTATAGAAGGCATGGAATCTCTTTGGAAAATATTATCTAATAAATATGGCTTCGATGCTATGTTCACAAGAAACCTAAATCTAGACCCGGTTGAAAACTTTTTTGGGAGCATCAGGAGTTAAGGCGCAAGAAATATTGCTCCAAACACGGTGGCGTTTGAAGGGGCGTTCAAAGCTCTAATGCTTAATAATTTTAGTTCGCCACACTCAATTAGAGCCAACTGTGAGGAGGACCAAAATGAATGTCTTTAGAGTTTTGAATTCTTTGTCACAGAAACTACTCCTGAGGTTCCTGAAGAAAATTATACTATTTATTTTAATAATGAGCTTTTCTCTGATCAGCCCAACGAAAATGATGTTGGTCAAGGAAACTATGTTTGCGGTTGGGTCGTAAAAAAATGCCTAAAATAAGTAGTAAAATGTTGTCAACATTGCAGGCTAAAGGACAATGCTTGAAAACGTCCCCCCAACCTTACTTCGACCAACAGAATTGAAATGTATCTCAATCGAAAGCTGATAAAAAGTTGATCATTTTTTACTATGACGACATTTTTCTAAAGTATGGGAGATAAGCAGAAAATCAAGTTTTAAAAGGATTATTTTGTGGTACAAAATAACAGTTTGTTTCAAAGTTTTATTATAGTAACCATATTTGCCCCGTTAGTCCTGTGGTGGCAAGCATGTCTGTTGCGCGTGGGGTCTTGGGTTCGATTCCCAGGTCAGGCAAAAAGTTTTATTGGGTTTTTCCATTAGGATTTTTTCAGTAAAAGTCCGGAGTTTAGAAGATGGTGGTGTCATTGGTGTGTCACCCCCGTGCCTCGTAAAGCACGTAAAGCCGTTGGTCCTGCGCCTGATCTCTTCCCTGTTATATCGGATGTCCGTCCCATTGGACTATAAGAATTTGGGAAGAGGGAGTGCACCTGTATTTACGCAGTCACTTGTGCACTAATTATAGTGCCAAGATTAGCCAAGTACGCAGGAGAGTAGGATATTAATCCTACTCTGTATCTGCATTATGATCAACTGCCGTGATCGTAATCGGTCTGGAGAAGACGTACATAATTAAAATAATGTCTTTGTTATGTATACCTTTTGTATACTGTTTAGCAATAAAGCAGTGGTCGCAAGCGCGACTGCTGAGCAAGGGGTCCCGGGTTCGATTCCCGGGACGGGCAAAAAGTGTAATTGGGTTTTTCCATTGGGAATTTCTCATTAGCAGCCCAGAGTTTGGAAGTTGGCGGTGTGACACCCCCGTGCCTCGGAAAGCACGTAAAGCCGTTGGTCCTGCGCCTGATCTCTCTCCGGTCGTGTCGGATTGCCGTCCCATCGGGCTATGAGAGTTAGGAAAGAGGGAGTGCACCTGTGTTTGCGCACACACTTGTGCACTATAATATCTCCTGCGTACGAGGCTAGTCTGCATTAAGATTAGCCGCCGTGGCTGGAATCGGTCTGGAGTTTTTTTTTTTTTTTTGCAATAAAGCAGTCAACTAAGTACCAGTATCGTCATTGAACACATACAGTCCTCCCCAACATCTGTTAATAATCAGCAAAATATATTAACGATCGGCTGCAGGTGATGCCTAAAGCAGCGCATTTGCAACTTATATCAGCAACCCCGCCCGCTCTAAGTCGTAAGTAGAAGGAAGAAGCGAAGACCCTCCTACCAGGCCTCCAAGGCCAAAAAAGCCGCGACCACCACCACCTCCGCGGCCCCCCGCACTCGCTCTCCCAGCGACCAGCCTTCCCTCGAGCCCCTGAGTACTCCCCCCGCTTCAGCTTCCATACAAGACAAGGCAAAGACAAGGCGAAGTGGCCAAGTGGTGTAACGATCGCAAGATCACATACACCATTCATTACATGCACCTTCCGCTATCGTATCGAGGGCGCACCCCATAAACGCGGGGGTCCCTCAAAGCCGTAACCCTGATTCTTTCCCCTGCACTCCCCAAAACTCCTTAGGCACTCGGTCCTGGAAATGGGGAATCGAGGTCAACCCCGATAAGAGTTGAGCGGTCTTTTTTTCAAACCGGTCAAATTCGGTGCAATTGAAAATTCAACATGATAAGGCGAAAATATCAATATTTTTGTGTTCAAGTAAAAGCTAATGAAAATTAATAATAACGATCTCACATCAAGTTTCGAACGCTTTGTCATGTTTAATTTTTGCATGATGGTGATTCTGAATAGTTTAAAAAGTTAGGTTAACTTTTTAAAGTAGATACTACTACTAAATACTAACGTTATTATAAAAACAGTTATATAGAGCTCATATTGCATTAAAAACTTGATGAAAATCCGTTGAAATTCATTGTTATCAGCATTCACTTGAGCAACTGCCTCGTTAACCACTAGGTTAAAAACAACATAACACACCTAACATACCTAGCGTAGCAGTTGCGCTTAGGACCACTAGGTCCTAAGCGCAACTGCTACGCTAGGTGTCTTGGGTTCGATTTCCAGGTCGAGTAGCAAAGTGTTATTGGGTTTTTCTATGAAATTCTCATTAGCAACTCGGAGCTAGGACATGTGCCCGGTTAATGGCAATAGGCTCGCCCCCTATTACATGGGACCTAAAACATACCGGCGCGGCGGACTGTGAGTGTACATTGGTACACGTGCTCAGCCTAACCTTTCGGGGATTACAGGCGTCATGGCATGTGTTCACTTGAACACTAAAATATTGATACACACATACATACATACAATCACGCCGGTATTCCCCAAAGGGTTAGGCAGAGGTGTACCAATGTACACCCACACTTCGCTGGTATGTTTTTAGGTCCCATATAATAGGGGGCGAGCCTATTGCCATTAACCGGGCACAAATCCAAACTCCGAGCTGCTACTGAGAATTTCATAGAAAAACCCAATAACACTTTTTAAATATTGATATTTTCGCCTTACCATGTTCAAGTTTTAATTACACCGAATACTGACCAGTAAAATTGGTTATTTACCGGTTATTTGTATTGTTTTGGAAAGCTGAGGGTCCGTTAAAGTTGTAAATCTACTTTGAGGTACTTGCCACCCGTCTTTTGTTTTTTTGTTTGAGTGATAGAAAATCTGGAACGAATTTAAAAAATAACCCTTTGAACTTAGTTTTAGTCGCTTTAGGAGATGAAAAGACAGTCAGATTTTATCGACCGTAGGTAGACATCAGGATTCATTATTAAAAAAAATGTTACTCAAGAAGACTAGAAACCATCAATTTCTGATGGTCAGGTAAGAATATCTAAAAACAAAATAAAAAATCGTCTAATTCCTAAACCACAAAAAAATCGTATACCTAACATGCATGGGGGCCACCTTGTATACGTATTATTTCGTTTTACGTGGTACATGGGGCTTGGGCAGTACATTCGATTTTTATCCAGCGGCAGAATTGCTGAATAGAATAATAATCTATGACAATTATTATACCTATTTTCCATACTTATATGTAAAATATGTAGGTAACACAATAATTTGATTTACAATCTTTGGCTCCGCACGGCGTTCGGTGTAACTGTATACACTTCATAATAGCCTTAAATATTGTTATTTTAGTTCTTATAACATAAGTGTAAGGAATTAGAAGTAAAAAAAAAAATTTTTTTTTTTTTAGTTTTTTTCTAAACCCCATGGATTTTGGAGTTAAAACTGATTGCTGGTCTTTTAATAGATCCTTAAGCACAACCTGACACATACAAAACATCTGTTGGAGGGGGGGGACGGGTCCCATACAAATTTTGTCATCGTCCTTTATTAGACAGTAAAAATCAACAAAATTATAAGCTTTAATTATACATTAATTAAAGCTAAAGAATACCAATATAAAAAGTGGTTGTGTTAACCTCCTGAAGAAGTAACATAACTGTAACATATTTCAAAGAAATCCAAAATGTAGTTAAGTACATCATTTCTGAAAAGAAACGTGCCAAAAAATAAATTAAAGTGGATATATTAATCTTTTTGGATATATTAGCAAGTGATCCATTTCAGTGTCCAAAACACAAAAAAGCCTTAAAACAATATTTTGCTAATGTATCCTTAAATGTATTAATTTATAGTTGGTGCAGATCAGTTAACCGAATTTTAACCGGAAAATTAAAATATGATGGAGAGGACGAATTGAAAAATGTTGCCGAAAATTATTATAATAAGCACAAGAATTATAAAAATAGAAAATAAAATGTATGTACTTTAGGAAGCTACTAGGACGCACAGTCACGCACTTATAATACTTGCCGAATTATGACGAAATCTAAGTTGCTTGAGGTCCAATGGAGCCCACGCGACTAATTAAGGGTTAATAGGGGGTCCGAAGTTCGCATGTCACCCGAGAAAAAAATCTGGAGTAATTTAATCGATATGATCTAATGTTTTTGCTTCGGGCTTCCGCAGCTCCTTCGGATAGTTGGCCTATAGGAAGAAATGCATTAACTTCGGTTCCATGTCGAAGTATTTTGTGCAAGTTTGGATATGCGATAAAAGTCGTATATTGCCAGTACACTTCGGCGGTTTCTTGCCAATATGTTTCAAATGCTTCTATGTTTATTTTAAGCCCGCAACATAATGTGTCTAATATTGTCTTAAATCTATAAATTAAATCTTTATCTGGTAGATAAAGATTTAATTTCCTTGGATTGATGTTTAATAACGGAGATCTTTTGCTTTGCTTCAGATTCAGACAGAATAACTGGGTCACTTTCATTGTATTTACTTATAATTTCTAGTTCCAAAAATTTTAGTTATAGAAAGTTGCCTTGTTTGATGATGACATACAACTCATTTCGAGTCATACACCTGAATCCGGAGGGCCTTATAACAAAATAAATAACCAAATGTAGTGTCAGTATTTTTGCCTAAATTGCAGGTGACTTACAAAAAAATCGTTAAAAAAAACGCGGTTGTCTTTTTTTGTAAAAAATTTTTTTATTTCTTGCTTTTTAGTATCAATTTTTTTATCCAAATCCATGAAGGAACTGTCATGTCATGTAAATTATCATGACACCGCTAAAAAAGTCATAAGAAAGCAGAATACGCAATTTCGTTTACTTGGATGAGAAATTTTCAAATATTACTTTATACATCTGTGTAAATCTTTCGAGTGTACAGGCGCGATGTTATGTTGTGTAATTACGTAAACAATGCATATTTATGCGATAGGCAATCGTGGTTGATTTGCTGTAATTTTTTGAAGAGTTCCGTTGTCTGTCTCCGGATTCCATCATCCGATCTATATGAAATTTAAATGGGAAGTTTACCCTTTCCAACAAAATAAGAATAATCAAAATCGGTTCATAAACGACGAAGTTATCCGCGAACAAACATAATACAGGGTGTTTGGTGCATCGTGTGCCAAATTGAAATGGTCGACTGAGGGGGTCATCTGCTATCCTTTCAGACCCCTAAACACTTCTCATGCCCTGTGTATTATTTTTCATCGACTTTTTAATGTTTTATAAAAAAAAATACCTAAATTTTACATTCAAGTACATTTTTTTTAAAAGTACACGTCGTATGCTCTGTATTTTTTGCGGGTTGTTCGAAAGAGATACCGCGCCCCCGGAACACAAAGAGCACATGAAGGAACATAGACGGGTTTTAGTCAGTAAAAGTCTGTCACTCCCTCCCGCCCCGCCTAGGGCGGGGGAAGTTATTTGATGATTTCCCGTCAATAAAAAAAAAGGCTCTGTATTTTAATTTTATTTAGATGTGCTTGTACTACAGTACTTTTAAATTCAAAATTAGTGACACTAGCCATCTAGTGTTTTATTTATTTACCCGCAAAGTTTTGGACTTCAATTAAAGCGGTCCATGTTACAGCTATTTACATGGCTATAAAAAATAAACCAAATGAGACCGGGATCTACCAACTTCCTCAAAAATTCTCTAGTCTATCCTCTTACTAGTGATGTGCCACATGCCATAATCTTTTTACAACTTTGTGAATTCGTTAGAATTGTGAATCGAGCCACAAAATACAAAATTCCAAATTATGGTTTAAAAATTTCGTTTTGCTTAAATAATACCTGAAAAACGTATTAAATATGTTATCTCACATCTATCATAAGATAAAATCTGTCTCGTATCTTTCTTTTTTGGGGGACGGTACTAGAAATAATAAAAAATGTAATTTTAACATTTATTTCATTTTTTTTTGCATATTCTGCATAAATTGTTGGCCTCTATTGCGAATGCAGGTCAGACATCTATTTCGTATTTCCACAG
Source organism: Caradrina clavipalpis (assembly GCA_932526535.1). Taxonomy (NCBI): domain Eukaryota; kingdom Metazoa; phylum Arthropoda; class Insecta; order Lepidoptera; family Noctuidae; genus Caradrina; species Caradrina clavipalpis. The sequence continues at coordinate 3,417,071 of OW052087.1, forward strand.
TTGTTCTACGAAGTCGCATTTCCTCCTTAACCTCCTTTTTTTTTAAGTCGGTTAAAAAAGGGGGCGGTTTCGGGCGGCTTTTCATTTTGCCTTGTCATAATATGTACTTAATACTTAATATAAAACAATATTTTTTACAACTGAGAAATACTAAGAAATATAACAAAACCCTTAGTAAATGTGGCAAACTAAACAAATATCAATCGATCAATTCAGTACACCTCAGTTCTTAGCTATTTTTATTAAAACTGGTTGAAATTTCACAAAAAAATACAGTAAAGTTGGTGCTATAACACCATACCTGGGTTAGAATAATCCAATACAAAAATGACAAATAAGTTGCTTACGCACAAAAACCCAAACGGTTTTGAAAACGCGAAAAACTGAGCACATACGACATTGTTAGTGAACGGTAACTTCCGACCGACAGAGTCTGGGTGAGGGTATCCCGATACGGGTTACGCCGTTTGATGCAGTAATCCACCTTTTTGAATAGGCGAACAAAGTTGTAGCAATCAAGTTTTTAAAAATAGGTTTTTGGCCAGGTTTTGGTATTCAATACCCCTCTGTGCTGTGTTCGGACGCAGTATCGGAATCCCGAACTGTTCCGATGCTAGATCGGGTCGGCCGTAATTTTGCCGATCCATAGTCGACTATCGATAGTATGCTGATTTGCAATGGTATTTATAAATGACAAATTTCAAAACTTTTGTTCTTTTTTAAAACTGTAGCAGTAACAGAAGACGGTAGCAATATAAAAAAGGAAACCGGCCAAGTAAAGAAAAACCCAATGGAAGGTTTGCGCGTATTTCAAGCGTCTACCTGTTGCCGTTATCAATATCAAGTAAAAACGAGCAAAACAATTCCGTTTTACCCTTTGGGTACGGAACCCTAAAAATACTGGTCCAACTGAATGGTCTTCCTTATATTACTAATAAAACACCCAATACTGATAGTCGACATTTTAGACTCTAATACAATCGATATAATCGACAATACCGATCTATTATCGATGGTCAGGCAACGTTGTATGTATTGGTAGGTCATTTGCTTTTGACTTTTGTGTTGTCGCCATGAGTTTTAACACGGAGCTTTTTATTATTGAAATAGAAAAGCGTCCTGCTATATGGGATTCACGTTTATCGTGCTATAGCAATAAAATTGAAAAAATTAAAGCCTGGCAGGAAATATGTTTAATTTTTAATAAAGATTTTAATGAAAAAACACATTTTAGGATTAGGATTATTTTTGACAACTGCCACGGAACTGAACGTTCGTCACTCATAAAAAAAACAGCATATGTTTTTCGCAAATCTGTTCCCGTTTGCGATGGCAATATGTCTGATCCTAGCATATCTTCGACTTCGATCTACGACACATATTCAGGGTATCTTCACATCGAAACCCATCTCTCTTTCGTACAAAGTTGTGCAACAAACAAAACTTTTACGTTCTGTCAATTATGACTAAAGCGACAGGTGAAATTTATAATTTTTAGGATTCCGGTAGTTTTTTTTTTTGGGAATATTTGCCTGTTTCAGCTCCAATATTTATTGAGTGAATAATAATTGAAATGCAAGAAACGAGTGTAAAAAATGAAAAAAAAAACATACTGTATATACTATATAATTATATACATTTTTTTTTCTTTTTTTTTTAGATGTGAGTGGCAACGCCGGGAGGGAACGCCCTAGAAAGACCTACCCTGACCTTATTGGTGAGGTTCTTCAGAAAGGTCGGGAGTGCAGTACTCGTAACCGGCGTGCTTGTATGACTAGATGTATGTATTGATATGTGTATTTATTTTCTTTCTTCTTTTATGGGCAATGCCGTGCATTATCGATATGATTTATGAAAGTCGCAAACTCTGTTTCGCGAAATGCGCCCATTAGATAAAACAATATTGATTAAGGCCCTATGGTAAGTAAATGTAATTTAATGTTGAGAATAACGTGAAAATCCCTATAAGTAATATAAGTTTTAATGTTAACGTTTAATGTTTTAAGTTATAGTCTTAAGTTTCTCAAGGACAGGGCGGACATGTTAGATATTATAAAGGTAAATCACAGTAAACATTCACACGAGAACAAAAGTAGTGAACAAACAAAAAACAATCTACACATAGTTACGTCGCTACAAGTACTGGGTATAATAATAATAAGTCGAAATCAAGTAAGCGTAGTCCGCGCGTGTGTGTAATGTGCAATGGCGATCATTCATTATATACGTGTTCCAAGTTTATAAATTTACCTATTAAAGAGAGGACAGAAATAGTAAACACGACAAATATTTGTAAGAATTGTTTACGTTCAGGTCATGCTGTACAGGAGTGTAAATTCGGTCCGTGTAGGCTGTGTCATATTGAAAAGCACAACAGTTTGATTCATGTCGATAGCGGGAATAATGTGAACGTGGTAGGTGCGAGTAGTACCTGTGGTAGTACGCAATTGCAGCCGGTAACCACTAACGTTGCTAATATCTCGACTTCGTTGCATTCGTCAGCTGATGGTACCGAATCGCTTTATAAACAAACTTGTTCAGTGTTACCTACGGTTCTGCTGTCCACAGCGCCAGTGGATATTGCAGATAATAATAATAAATATGACACTGCACGCGTGCTCCTCGATAATGGTAGCCAACAGTGTTTTATTAGGAAACCTTTATGCGATAAGCTAAATGCACTTTTATTACAGTCCACTTGTCAAGTTACCGGTGTGGGCCATTCGATCGCGCAGTCTACCCACACCTGTAAAATATTATTACGTTCCAAAGTTAAGTTTTCATATTAATATTGAATGTTAGGCATGTGTCCGATATATCAAAACGAATCCAAAATCCGATTTCATACAAAAATCGATTCGTATCGATTTCCCAAATTTGAAGATTGGATTTCAAAAATCTACCTAGCCGAACCAAACGATAACGATCTACCACCAAACGAATAGACAATAAAATCACTGGATCTCATCACCAAACGAAATCCAAACGCAAGTCGCAAACTGCCTAGTTTGCGTTTGGATTTTGTTAGAAATTCGTTGTTGACTTTCAATTGACACACACAATATGGAAGGCAGAACCGTAAATTCACAGATCATATAGATCTTTATTTGGGATCTAAATGATCAACACGTTTATCAAGCTAGGCTACAATGCGAATCTGTAATTAATAATCCAAACGGTATAATTACCGTGACACAACCAAACGTTACTGATGATAACTGCTTCCTATAGAAGGTCTCGCACGGAGTACTTTGCGGTGGGCTTGTTGTGCGCACATTCCCAGGGAGGGGGGTAGGCTCCACTAAGTTCACAATCTGAATTGTTAGCACCGTTTAAAGAACGCTAGGGTCCGTGTCTCGTTAAAATCACCCGGCTCGGTACTGGCCAATTTATGAATCGTCACACTTTAGCGAGACTCGTGATTTAGATGCTAAGCTTCTGAAATATGTTGTGAAGCATCCTCTAAACGGGTAAGTTTAGGGGAATGTGCAGTGACGAAATACCACTCCGGCGTATACCAAGCTCAACCGCATTGAATTCTGTCTTGGTAGAGGGCGCAGTCTGCCGTAAGAGGGTCAGTCTTATTAGTACGCGAATAGGAAAATTACTAAAAACTTGTCTTCCTCAATGACGGTGGACTTCGCAGTCTTCCGTCTTAGAATTGTGTAAGACATGTAGATAGAGCTTAGGGAACGTATTCCGCTAGAATCGTAGCAGTGTCCTTAGTGGACCTATGCGTTCAGGTCTAGCCGTATGCGTATGACTAGGCAGCCATCGAAAGATGGTTGCCAGTCACTGAAGTGGGTCCGTCATTAAAATTGATAAATTAACGTAGTCCGAAATAATGAATATCTTAAGCGCAAGTGTAGCGGTTCCGTCATCACTCCTTACATTTTATATTATCCCTTTGCATACCCTCTTGTCTTCTTAACTTTAATTGCATTATATGGTATTATGTATGTCTATATAACTGGGAATCCCCATACTAGTATCTTTGGTCCCCCTCCTTGTCTTTAGCTTTGAAAGTCGAGACTAGGCAGTATAGTTCTATGGGAATTCATTTCGTATAATCGGTGGGAGAGTGGCCAGTCTGGGTCGAGCTCTACAGGGACGCGTGGATGGCGGGGCGCGACCCCTTCCCCTTCAGGGAAGCCGATGTATACACAAATATTATAGATTTAAGAAAATCGAAAATTTTATTAGCCTAGGGTATCGCAGGAACAGTCACAGTATCAAACAACTGTATTTTTATATCTTCGTCGTGTATTAATTTAAATTAAACTGTTTTTTGTACAAACGATAATATTAACCGTGTAAAAAAAATCGAGTGGCGCTTCGATTGCCAAAGATATCTCGTGCTGCTATCATGCTAGGTGCACTTGAAGAAGGGGCTAGAAGGACTGAAAACCGTAACACAGCACGTTTGCGACGTAGCCTTCGAGATCAAGCCAAAGCTTTGATCTTGTCAGACGCTGAGTTTAAAGCTCACTACCGAGTTTCTAAAGAGCTGTTTACGAATTTGCGCAATGAATTCAAACCATTCATGGACTGGCCGAAAAGGAGAACAAAAGTTAGTGTAGAATGTAAAGTAAGCACATACAGAATATGTAAGCTATTAGTCTTTGTGTAATAATAGAAACTTGTATTAAATTTATTGTGATATTACAGGTGCTAACAGCGCTCGCATTCTACGCTACGGGATCATATCAGAAACCTGAGGGCATGAGCTATTTGCATGGGCTCAGCCAAGCCAGTGTATCCAAAATTGTTAAAGAAGTGACCATTGCTTTGAATACCCATAGTATTCTAACGAAGTATGTTAGATTCCCTAGAACACAAGAAGAAAGAACTGCATAAATGGGTAAGAGAACAATACTTGATATTTGAAATTTGTATGTACCACTTTTGTGGTTGAAATGTGGGTGTAGGTGTATCTGTTTATTTTATTTTTTAGGTTCTCAAACAAATTTGGATTTCCTGGTTGCTAGGGTTGCGTTTATTGCACTCATGTAGCTTTAATTGAGCCCAAAGACAATGAAGAAATGTTGTTTAGTAGAAAACATTACCATTCCAAGAATTTTCAAATAAGAAAGCCTACTTACCATAATTCTGAAATAAAATTACTTTAGAATTAAAAATGTTTGGTCTAGTGCATAGTTACTACATAAAAATGTTATTTGTTTTAGGTGTGATAGTGATTTGAATATTATTAATATTGATGCATCATTTGGTAGAGCTACTAGTTTAAGTATTTTCATTGTTAAAATTAACCGTATTCACTTTAGTGCATCATTTCACATATGAACTTACTTGTTGAAAGAACAGCCAAATAACGTTTGGAGTCTAAATAAACACTGATTTCTTCACTGATCTTACTCGTACAGGCGACGCCAAGCTATTTTTGGGCAATTTCAAGTGGTTTTTAAGTTTTTTCAATGTGTACTTCAAACAGAACTTATAAAATCTGTTTGTTGATATTAGTAAATTAGTTCCAGTGGTGGCTACTAAATTGTTTTTGGCGCTAGTATCGTAGCGATAAGTGCATTGAAACAAACAGAGAACGATTAGCAAACGATTTTTACATAATACGTCTTTTTTTGACGTTTAGCGATTGATCGCGAGATGGTTGCGCAATTTTTGCTGATTGCTATTTCATACGTAATAAGCTTGCTGAAGATTCGTTGGGCAGAAGATACGTGTACTGTTGTAGAATCACATTGTGAATGTGCCACTGGCCATGGATTGGAAGCGCACTGTAAACATGTTCTGATTTTAATGTTAGGAATCGAACACATGGACCGTAATAAGTGCATTACCTTATACCAGGTCTGTACACAGCAGCTTATGACATTTAAGAGGCCTAAACCTTTTTATGCTTCTCCAATGGAGTGCCACAAAATTGGAAAGAGAAAAATAGAAATCCATTTTAATCCTATCAAAGACGAAGACGTGCCAAATTCATATTGTAATTATGTTAAAAATTTACTAATAAGCTTTGGACCCACAACTGCACCAATAAAACAAACCATGCCTCCTGCTTACACATATGCTGCAGAATGGGATCATTCATTTTATTGTTAAACCACAGGAGAAAATCATGTGCTTCAAAATCTTCTACTAACAAATCTTAATATTGAGAAGATCATGGACATTGAAACCAATACCAGGCTCCAAAGTAAATGTGAAGAGTGGAATGTTATCAAGGAAAACAATACCCTCAATATTTTCCTGGTCTTGCATAATTTACTGAACTTAAATAATTAATACATTGTTTTCATAGAACGGAACGCATCCTGTCATTTTATAGTAACTTAAATTATTTGAGGGTAGTTTTTTTAAAGTTTATCACTTTTTCTAACAAAATAAGACGGTACTGTTTTTCTGTCGAATGTTGATTAATTACGTACGCGCCGGACACGTTGAACTTTTGAAATCTGATTTTAATAAAACAATAAATTATTGAAATTGACGGTATATTTGAACGGGGAGACACAGGCAAAGATAATCGTAGATGGCGCCACTAACACTGGTTCCTTCATTCTTTGTCATTATTGTTTCATTTTGGAGGTGGTACGCTTTACTGCATAAAAACTCGCTAAAAATGTATTCATTAATGACTGTAGCTGATTTAAAGGCAGAATTAAAGAGAAGAAATGCTTCCTTAACTGGGAAAAAAGCCGATCTTGTTGGAAGGTAGGTAATAAACAATAATACCTTTGATTAAGTTTCATCGTCATTTTTTTGTTGACATTATTAATATTTCAATTTTATGTTATTACAGACTAGAAGCTTCTAATAAAAACTTTGGTATCGATGATGAAGGGACTGCCGAATATTTGGAGAGTGAAGACACGATGATAATGCCGGCTGACGGGCTTTATAAAGACATAAATGCCAGCACAAGGTTACCACCTTTTACGAAACATCATATACAATCGTTTGCTGAACGGTAAGCAAAAAATTGATTCTTAAATAGTTATTCATATAGATACTGTCTTATCCATAAAAAGAAATGCTCCTTCATAACTAAAATTTAGTTAAGTCCGAAAAAAAGGCACGAAAATCACTTTATTTTGCATAGACAGCAAGAGTATTGATAAAAATGTGTCTCAAATGTATGAGAGTCGTCATTTGGTGACAGCTCGGTTAGCTGAATCGGGCTCCTTTACTTTCATTCGAGGACAATTAAGAGCCTCAATGAAAAAACTTATGTACGTCGTAGACCTGAAGATTCGTTGGGCAGAAGATACGTGTACTGTAGAAGAATCACATTGTGAATGTGCCACTGGCCATGGATTGGAAGCGCACTGTAAACATGTTCTGATTTTATTGTTAGGAATCGAACACATGACCCGTAATAAGTGCATTACCTTATACCAGGTCTGTACACAGCAGCTTATGACATTTAAGAGGCCTAAACCTTTTTATGCTTCTCCAATGGAGTGCCACAAAATTGGGAAGAGAAAAATAGAAATCAATTTTAATCCTATCAAAGACGAAGACGTGCCAAATTCATATTGTAATTATGTTAAAAATTTACTAATAAACTTTGGACCCACAACTGCACCAATAAAACAAACCATGCCTCCTGCTTACACATATGCTGTAGAATGGGATCATTCATTTTATTGTTAAACCACAGGAGAAAATCATATGCTTCAAAATCTTCTACTAACAAATCTTAATATTGAGAAGATCATGGACATTGAAACCAATACCAGGCTCCAAAGTAAAACATTGAAACCAATACCAGGCTCCAAAGTAAATGTGAAGAGTGGAATGTTATCAAGGAAAACAATACCCTCAATATTTTCCAGGTCTTGCATAATTTACTGAACTTAAATAATAGAGAACATGCAAATATAATATTTATGTAATTTTTGTTATTAAAATGTTAAAAAAATATAAAAGAAGGGCCACTGCAAAGTTTATATTTTATATAATGTTGTTTTTTAACAATAATTACGAATTTAAAGTATCTTGAAACGGAACGGATTTGAAACACCAATCTGCGTTCAGTGACGTCACTCCTGTTATGACAGTGGTTAATTTGAGGTTAAAGTTAGTAGAAGTGAACATTAAAACGAAAATTAATTGCGTTTTTCGAATAAAAATGGAAGTTGGGTTTGTCAAAGCTGATTCCATGAATCTACCAAAAGTTAGTGTTGACATGGTACCTAGTGACTTTTTTTGTCGAAAGTGCAGAGTTTTCAAGTGTATAAATGAAAGGGACTAAACTATTACGGTGTGTAAATCAAAGTTAGTCAAAGTATTTAATTTAGCGGCTTCTACATATAGCAGTTACTAGCTTTTGCCCGCGACTTCGTCCGCGTGGATTAATAGTTCCCGTTCCCGGGGGATTTCCGGGATGAAAACTATCCTATGTCCTTTCTCGGGTCCCAGACTATATCTGTACCAAATTTCATTGGAATCGGTTCAGTGGTTTAGGCGTGAAGAAGAGACAGACAGACAGACAGACAGACAGACGGACAGACAGACAGAGTTACTTTCGCATTTATAATATTAGTACGGAAAGTACGGATTTCAGCTCAACAAGAGAATCTTACGGCGATAATGCAATCGGCTATATCCCAACCAAAAGAGACGGAGAATTATGTACAGTAAAAAGTCGAGTTACTCCGGAACATAAAGTACGTGAAAAAGGTTATCGTGTTACAGCTATTATAAATGAAATGGAAGGCTCGGTTCAGTCCTGCAAATGCGAAGACTGTGCAGGTTCTGAAGGTAAAAAAATAACAATATGAATTCATAAAAAGTCTCCTTAAACCATTCCACTATTCAGAGTTGCACCCGATCTGGATTCGGGTATTATTTCTGATGTAGAATTCAAAACTTCGTATTAAATTACTTCCACTACTCAGATCCCTAGAAAGCATAACAGTAGGTACTTAGGCTGCGATCTCACGCGCGGGAGGAATTTCTGCGCTATGCTACCCGATCTCAGATCGCAAGCGGGTCGTGCCGAGAGAGAGCGATATCATACTCGCGCTCGTGTTGTTTGTTTTTATTCAAATTAGTTCCGTTCCAATTTGTCATCTTAACAATTGCTTGCGCATTTTTAATTGTATTTGGATTAATTATTGTGTTAATTACAGAAAGATATTGTGAATTCGGACACAGCAAGCTTACGAGTTGTTCTTAAATAAATTTCCTAGACGCGTAACCAGAAAAATAAAAGTACAACCTACTTCAGTGAGCAGACGTAAAGAAAAAGGTGTGGGCAGAAAGTCTAAAAACCGCATCTCGGCAGGGAAACCTCCTAAAAATATTAATTCATTGAGTAAAAACATAAACAAAAATGTGCCTAATGCTTGATAGTCACGTTTTATTTTATAAAATGATTAAAATAACAAAAATGTGCATAATGTCGATTATCTTGTTTATTTTTAAAAAATTATTAAAAAGCTCATAATTTTATGTAACTCGAAATTCTTTTTATTTTTTACTAGATGACCCGGTGCACTTCGTATCACTAAATTTTCCATAATTCCATATGTTCCATTATTCTTACCTTTTAATTATTTCCTAGACTTTCGCTAATATTTCAAGACCAAAATTAGCCAAATCGGTTCAGCCGTTCTCGAGTTTTAAGCAGACTAACGAAAAAAAAAACTCAGGAAAACCACGTATCGCTAGTAATATCGTTTAAGGTTATAGACCAAAATTAGCCAAATCGGTTCAGCCGTTCTCGAGTTTTAAGCAGACTAACGAAAAAAAAAACTCAGGAAAACCACGTATCGCTAGTAATATCGTTTAAGGTTATTACATCGCCTGATGTCCTTGAGGATTTGACATCTGTACTATTATTTTTTTAAATTAGCGCCATCTACCGGTATCCAGTATGCTACGATAAACGGAACTTAACATTAAGCAAGAACACAGATGTGTCGCAGAGTTGTCATTGTTTTTGCCTATTTTATTCGCTCTCTGAGAGATTACATATATATTACAGATACATTTTGTTCTTCTATTATTTATTATTTGGTACATCGTAATTTATATTTATTTTATTATACACTCTTACTTTTACAGAACTCTGTCATAGTAACAGAAACTATTGGCTATATTATTTTCAATAAATAACATGAATATTTAATTTGAACTGCATAGCAACACTATTTGGGAACAGGTACTACATTTATTATAGTAAGTTTCTATTAATTAATTGGTTCACTATAACCCATAGCTAACCTCACCATCTTCTTCATAGGAGGAGGGCCACCGCGAAAGCTAAATGCAGACGCCGCTATTGAGCGAGTCCTGGAGCTAATCCACTCTAGGGTATCAGGTTATGTCAACCAATATGACTCTGATGGCACTCAAATTTTAGGTAAGTCGTAGTACTTATTGTTATAAAAATATTCTTTTTAATTATTATTGGAATTAAATATGTTGTGGAATACAGAATTAACGTAACAGTTTGAAGCATGATCATTATTAATATTAATAATATTATTTTTTAGCATCGGGTACCCAAACAGCAGAAGTGGAAGGTGAAACAGAGCAGGCAACACAAGAATATTTGATGCGTTCAAATGGTATGTATTTAATTTTTCCTTTTGCTTGTGATTTTTTTAGAAATTTAGATTAAAAAAAAATGTGGATGGATGAACCAATATCGTAAAATCTGTTTGACAACATCGATCTTATGTGAACCTTGCGCTTCCTACCCTGCTTCATCTCGATTTTTTAAGGTGCGGTACAGCATGAATGGTCAAATCTATACATAACATTACTTATGGTAAGCCTAAGCTGTTATTCGCTATTTACAAAACAATTTGTTTTAGATGCCAGTACCAGTGAGTCACAGGTGCAAGATAGGGAGTCTACTGAGGCCACTGAGACAGCTGCTACATTGACAGTTGTAAGTATTTTTTTTTATACCACTGGATGACAAACAAGCAGCAGGCCCACCTGGTGTTCAGTGGTCACCGTCGCCTATAAACATTTGCAATATCAGAGAGCACACAGATGCGTTGCTATCCCAGAGACAAAGATGATATGTCTCATGTGCCTGTAATTACACTGGCACCCATACCCGTCAAACCTAAACACAGCAACGCTGCTTTGGGGCAGAAATAGGTTTGGTGGTAGTACTTCACCGGACTAGCTTCTTCACATAGAGCTCTACTACTACAATTACTATTCTGAAATTAATTTGAACAATAAATTATATTTATTTGTTTGTAATTTACTTTTATTTCATGCAGGACTCATGCTGGTCTCAGTATACTCCTATGATGTTAAGACTGCCTGTTAGCTCGGCACTGGTATCAAGGAGCCCATCACCTGAGGCCAGTGAAAATAGAGTGGAACCAACAACACAGCACCAACAAGCATCAACCACTCCACTGAGGTTAGTAATATTAAAGACTATTCAAGTATGGTCTAATATGTATGGACTAATCATAAAATGTGCCTGATAAGGAACAGTCAATATTTCATTTGATATTTTTTAAATGTAATGTAACATTTTATTAATTATGTGTATTTTATATTACAGGGCCTGTGTGTCCACTGACAGCACAACTAATCAAACAACAGCAACAAGTCGCAGAAGACCAACTTTGAGGCGCAATAGAGATGCACAAATAGAAAATTTAAATTCTCAAAGAATAACTACTTTATTAAAAGCAGATACACACGCTGAAGAGGAACACATGATAAACGTGAATATTCTGCGGCTCCGAGAACAAAGGGAGCAAGAAATGTTAAAACAAGAGAGATTAAAAACACAACAAGAGGAAATAAAATTAGAAATTTTGAAATTAGAATTAAAAAAATTGCAAGTTTTATTGTTTTATTATTTATTTCCTTTCACACAAAATACATTAAAGTAACACTGATTTTATTCATTCATCTTATTCCATTACTTGAAAATGATATTTATTTTACAATAGTATTTCACAATATTTATGATATAAAAAATAATATACTTTAAGAAGTAGGTACACATCAATACATAATAGTATGTAAAAGGTACTTTAAAATTTTTCAATACTGTAACATATTTCCTTCAAGATAAATGTAATTAATCGATTTCATTGGCACAGGAATTAGTGATGACTATATTCTTCCAATTAACTCGTTAGTCTGAAAAGATACAGAAAGGATATTATTTATTACTTTCAATTTATGATCAACTAGCTGTTCCTAGTGGTTTCACCCGCGTCTTTGGTTACTGCTCCGCTCCCGTCAGCCGAAGCGTGATGTTATATAGCCTATGTTACTCAGTGATAATGTAGCTATCTAAAGGCAAAAGATTTTTTGAAATCGGCCAAGTAGTTTTTGAGTTTATTCGTTACATACAAAAATACAAATCTTTCTTCTTTATAATATTAGTATAGAAGTATAGATTGATAAACTTACATGATATAAATAGATTATTTACATGATACAAACTACATACACACATACACTTACATGATACAAAGAGATTATGTATAAAAATATGGTACATACAACTGTGTAAACTCACCGTGCAAAGTAGTTTGTCACAAGTTCACTACGCCTTCTATGATTTGGATTTGCCCTATGTGATGTTCCTGTATCCATATTTCCATTGTTAATATTACCCTGACTTATTAAAGCATCCCAAGAATCTGGATTTACCACTTGATTATCATTAGGAGGTGTGGCTTCTCCACTTCTTCTTGCAATATTGTGTAATACCGCAGTGGCAATGATAATTGGAAAAGAATTCTGTAAAGAAACTCCCAAGCCAATAGCCACAGCCGGGAAACGTCTTTTCCAGACTCCAAACACTCTTTCTATACAATTCCTTGTTCTAACATGAGACTCATTATATAATTCTTCAGGGCCATTATTGCATTGTTCTAATGGAGTCATCATATAACTATTACATGCATAACCTGCATCTCCTACAAGAACAGCACTTCCATATTGTCCCCGTTCAAACATTGCTCTCCTATAACAGTTGTTGAAAATATACGAGTCATGTGTGCTTCCTGGCCAACGAGTAACTATATCAGTAAATTCCAATCTTGCATTGCAGATGGCTTGAATATTTAGTGAAAAATAGTTTTTCCGGTTACGAAAAATCTCTGGGTTCTCACCACCTAAAAATATATATATTTTATTATATGTACATTGTACATATGGTATTGCATACATATAAATAGGAGTTTAATAAAAGATAATAATATCTCACCTGGGGATTTGATAAACTTCACATGAGTGCAATCTATAGCTCCTATAACATATGGAAATTTTGCTCTCTTAGAAAATTCTATTTGTGTACTTCATCTGGTAGTTCAGGAAAGTAAATGTGGCGTGGGCGGAGTGAGGCAATAGCAGCACTGACTCTGTGCACAATTCTATGTGCAGTAGATGTGCTAAAACCACATAAATCAGCAGCAGTTATTTGATAGCACCCAGTCGCATAGAAGCGCAGAGCACACAGTAACTGATTAATAGGAGATACACTGTTGTTTCTGAAAAATAAAAGAGAATACATACAACTATTTATTTGTAAATACACTTTGAAAAACATGTAAGTATCAATTTCGTCAAAATATAAATAAGGGATCTCCCTTAATACAGCGATGGAAAACCATCCTTACTTACATATTTGTAGGAAACTCTAATTTATCTTCGATAGACTCCAATACAGATAGCGCTGTTGCTTTCGTGAGACGAAACCTTGTTACGAAGTCTTTATCATCAAGAGTGTCGAAGTGTTCTTCTCTCTCGCGTATCCATCTTGGACGCCGAACTATATAATATTCCTCTTCTCTATCAAAACTTTCGTCGAAAGCTAAAGCTAACGCTCTTTTCATAATTATTAAAAAAAGGAATAGGTGCTCAATTCGTAATAAAACTAAAATATGGTATGTATTTTGTGAGTTATGACATTGACATTGACAAGTACCTGCTCTCTCAACTGCGATTAGCGAGCTTAAACGTCGAAAATTGGGCGTTTAGAATTAAAACTGAGTTTAGCGTAAACTTGGTTCAGTTTGTAGTGGTGAAACGCATTATGAAGCTGTAAACTCGATTAAACGCTTAAACTGAGTTTTGTTTGAACTAATCGCGATTAGTTTCATTGGTGAATTTGGCCCTTAGACGGTCAGCATAGAGCATGACCAAATTATTCGACTAAAGAAAGAAATCGAACGAACAATTGAGCATAATGGTCAAAATTTACAATAGAATCCATAGACCAAAAATGTCATCGTGATTGTAATCCGCCATCTTACTTCCGAACTATACTTAAACAACGGGTCGCCGCTGTTTAAATTTTCTGTCACTTAGGCAACATCTCAACGCTGATTAACGTTTATAGGTAAGATTTTTCACCTGAGACACCGTTGAAAGTGGTTGGTATGTGAAAAATAATTGATTTCACAGGCCTGCAATGGTTTTCCTCTTTGAAATCTGAGTATCGTTTTCTATAATTTCAGATGTGCTGATTACGAAAAAGATAATAAAAAAAATCCATTACGTCAGGATTTTTTGATATTGAATATTTAAGATTTTGCTGAAAAATATCGGAGCGCATACATTTTAAAATCCATAAAACGTCATGAAATTACTTGAGCTTAATTTTTATTGCATTTAATTAGTGTAAGGGGGTATAGAAATGAATCGAAACCAGTAATTTGTTAGTTACTACATAATGAGTATAAGTAATTCGCATTAACCATGTCGAAAACGGTTCATTTTGGCTTTATTTAGTAAAAAGTTTATTAATACATAATGATTAGGTATTATTACCTAATATAGTTAAGAATATTTAGAAAAGGGTGTAATAAAGATAAACCAAAGGGTTTTTATATAAGTACCCGCACTGATTTAGCAAAATTAACAGTTGAAGTGCGCATCTTGCAACATAGACTTTAAAATGTCATCGCAAAGTTGTTTAAATTCTCCGAATTGTTTTTCTTATATTTACGGGAAAGGAGATTGAGCAACTTACTATGGCACTTGGTTGCGCAACTTTTTACACAGTATAGTAGTGAAAATTGGACACAAATAAGGGGTAGTGTCATACTTTAAAACAAGGTTAAATTCAAAATTAAATATTGTGGGGTTTTTGAAAAAAAAAAAAAGTTTCATGTACGTAAAATATTGACCATGGAATCCGTTGCCTCTCTGATTTGGCGTCTAGGCAGCGGGTGTGCTAATAAAAGAGAACAATTCACACAGCGCGACATGCTTTAAGTCTAGAACAAATCACCGTGGACGTAAAAACGTTCTAACAATTCACTTCGCAGCACACGCATAAAAAGAGTCAAATTGCTCGATGTAGTAGATGTCTATCTACTACATCGAGTTGAGTTTTAGGATTCCTCCACGGTGGAGGAATCCTAAAACTCAACTCGACACGAATTTATATTTATTAGCAGATAAAAGCTAAAAACAATATTCTCGCCTTAACCCGCAGATGACACGGTAAGTAAACAAAACAGAAAACACGATTTTGTTTGACATATCATCGAATAGTGTTGTGCCACAACAATAGACTAAGGGGCATCATAACATTATCGATTATATCTTAATTGTTTTATTTTTGCCTAGAAATTGTTTTTTAACGAAATAAATAGTACCATAATTAAAGAATAATAATAATGACAACGCTTAATACTTTTTAGTTGCGAATGTAGATTTTTTGTTGTCCTATGATTTATGTTAGTGTTTAATCGATCGATTATAATTGAAAAAAGGAGTCGCTTCACTATTTTGGAAGGAATGACGTATTTATTGTATTAAATTATTAAATACTAAATAAAATGAAAATAGAAACTCCACAAATGATTTCAATGAATTTAAGTAAAAAATCAATAAAAATAATATTATGAATTATACATTAACTCAAATGGCCATACGCGTCAAAAAGTGAATCTATTCGTGCCCAATCTCCTTTCTGGTTATAAAACAACGAAACGGCATTACAGACTTTGTGAAAAATATTTACAAAAGTTATTTGGATACGATTTAAGAGAAAATTTATTAAATTAATGTCGGAGGAAAATTTTGATGAAAAACTTAATGATATCGAGTTGCAAGCATGGCAGTCATTTAAGGAAGTGGTGAAAAACTTTTTGGGGAACAATAAAAGCCCCGACTATAAAGAAATAGTGGCCAAAATGGTTACAAATTTTGGTGTAATGGGTTGTAATATGAGCATCGAACTTCATTTCTTAAATTCGCACATTGATTACTTCCCAGAAAATCTAGGAGCCGTTAGCGAAGAACAAGGCGAAAGATTTCACCAAGATTTGAAAGAGCTTGAAGCCCGGTATCAACGAAGATGGAATACTAGCTAGTGTTGTAAAAATGAGCGCTGAGCGTCGAGCGTTGAGCGCTGAGTCGGCGCTATCGAGCGTTCAAGACTCGAGCGTGAAACGCTCGAGCGTTTAAGACTCGTGAGCGCTGACGACTCGGGGTACGGCGCTCGAGTGGCGCGCTCGAGCGTCGAAGCGCGACACGAAGCGGGACATGTAGCGGCTACAGGATGCGCGCTGTGCGAGTGAGACAAATGTACTAGCGACTCGCTATCGCTAGTACATTTGTCTCACTCGCACAGCGCACACCTACCACCTCGATACTCGCTACTTCGCTAGTAGTAGCAATCCAGCCGTGCGATTCTCTAACATATTTCAACGCTGCGCTCGACGTCGAGCTCGTCGAGGACACTACTGTCAAATCAACTTTACGCACAACGCATAGAGTTGATTTTACCGAAGTTTCGTCAACCAGCTCGACGTCGAGCGCAGCGCTGATATATGTTAGAGAATCGCACGGCAGGAAAACAGAAAAAATGAGATCAAATTACATTTAACAAAATATAAGTAATTACATTTAATAAATTATTTTTACCTACGTATCGATCATCAAACAAACAAATTAATATTCTAACTTATCTCAATACAGTGTTTCTATTTAAGAAATAAATATCCACATTGCTTTCAATTTTGTTCAAAATGTCAATGTTCAAATCATCGTACTCAATAGCGTAAACAGTACCTAGGTACATAAAAAAAATGTGTACCTACTAGGTACTTACGCTATTGAATGCGATATAACATTTTACCAGTTTCGAGAAACGAATTTGGCATTAGATAGGTATTAACAACTTACCACAAAATCATTTTCTTTAAGATAATAAACTTGTTTTTTTAGTTTCGTGTTCAGTAGGTTGTACCTACGTAAAAAAACATTTTTCACCTAAAAGCCCGTAAAAGTATGAAGGGAAAATTGAACTAAATTTTTGGGTGTTGTGTTCCATTACATTAACTAAAGATCAGCATATCTCAGCTGTCGATACGCGTAAGGGTCTACGACCCTCGTGCGCCGGCGCCGTAGGTACACGCTTGCGTCTCGCCCGCTGCGCAAGTTAGGTATGTGAATTGAAGTGACTACTATTGGATCGAGGTCGTTTCCGAGTTTATCTATATATATATTCACATATATATTCATAGTAAAGAGTGTGAAATTCGGCAAGTTCTCCCCTTTTCTGGTTAACTGAATAAGACGCGTGACGTGTAGTCTATTAGGTTCTTCGACTCAAATCGACTCAGATCAAAAAAATAGATCGGTAATCATTTTTATCGGCGTGTTTGCATATTTCCCATAAGTTATCATTATTTTATTTATTGTTTTGCGTTCATAATGTCGAGTCAGTCGAAAGTTTCTCATGAAATGGAAAACGATAGCGTTATCAATATCATTAGTGATACGGAGAATGTACGAGATGAGAAGTTAGAGGTGAATTGATCTTGCAGAAATTGCAACCATCTTAGATCCCCGTTTGAACAATTATTATTTTATGAATAGAGGTAAACCAGAACCTTTAAAATAACTGAAATAAATAACAAACTTTGTCGAGACTCGCGCTCAAGGTCGACTCGAGCGTCGAGTTCGGCGCTATATTGAGCTTTTTTTTTCTAAACGGTCGAGCGTTTCTAAACTGCTCGAGCCGAGCGTTGACTCGAGGGTTGACTCGAGCGTTTCTAAACTGCTCGAGCGTTGTCTCGAGCGTTTTTAAACTGCTCGAGCGTGGACTCGAGCGTTTCAAAACTGCTCGAGCGTGGACTCGAGCGTTTTAGCGCCGACTCGAGCGTATTTACAACACTAATACTAGCATGATGGCAGACTATTGTTGGTTATTAAAGCGCGACGATCCAAACCAGAAATTTAAGCGTAAATCGTACAACCGAAGCTTCCAGAAAAAAAGGACCAGGTTCCCCAAATAAAATTTATATGTAATTTAGACTAGTAATAAGTTGTTATTATATATTATTAGTTTTTTAAGTTAAAAGTAATGTACTTTTTTAAATATATATTTTTTTATGTGAGAACTTGTGTTTTTTTTTCCTATTTTCTATCTGTACCTTTTTTTTCCTATTTTCTATCTGTACATTTTTTGAAAAATCTTGAGGTGATGGAGAAAAACTAAGTACATATTCGTAATCAACGCACCAAAATACCCTAGAATCAGCTATCAAATTCCCGAGAGGAAGTTTTGACCCTCATTTTGCAGGCCTGTGTTTTTAGTCAAGGATTTGAGAGTTATTCAATTGAGAAGTCGCTGAGTATTATTTAGCGTTATTTTTATAAGTAAGGCTGCGTGTATCGTACCTCGTTATGTTCGTATAATATTATTTTCCTTTTAAAACTGTTAAGTACTTACTTCTTTTTTTCAGATCTACCTCAGCTAACATTTTTATATCGAAAATAGTACCAAATAATGCAATTTAAATTTCTACGAAAACATGGTGGTGTTTCTAAACATTGACAAATTTTTGACTCGCAACGATTTAAGGGTCCCTATCAATTTTGCGGTCAAAAAACCGAAAATTATATTTTTTTTTCAGTTATTTCTCAATAACCATGAGATATCTAGGTTTAAAAAAAAATACGCAGTTAAAGGCGACACAGGTCCGTCGTGGAGAAGCCCTTGGGCGCGACTGTATGCACCGAGCGAGCGCATCGGTTTATAAGGCATTATTTAGATATCTTTTTACAATTAAATCTGAGATCTACGCTTTGGAACGAGCAACTAGCTTCAACTTTAAACTGTAACTTCTTGACATTCAAAAGTGCCTGTAAATGGTCTAATTGAAATAAATGCTTTGAATTTGAATTTGAATAAGTAGTAAAAGTAAAAAAAAATGAGTTTGGTAGATAAACACCTTAAATTTTTAAATATTGAATACTTATTTTTTTTTTTAAATAAATTCATACGCTTAGACGACGGTTTTGCACACAATTTTATTGGGTTTTTCCAGCATGTTTAGCATTTTTTTACCGGTACTAAATGAATTTAGTTTGAAAAAAAAAATCGTAGGCTTACTAGCACACTATATGCACTATATTTAGGATTTTTTTTTCAGATTTATATTTGCTACCAATAAGCTAAAAATGCAGTTGAAAAACGCGGTGTTTCGTGCTTACGTAAAAACGTGTGTTACATTTTTATTTTTTGTCATTTATATTAAGTAGTTATCAAAATTTAATTTCGTGGGCTAACTAAAAAAATAGGTGACAAGTAACTGCGTATTTTTTTAAAAACTAGATATCTCATGGCTATTGAGAAATTTGAACTGAAAAAACAATAATTTTCGGGTTTTAGACCGTAAATTGATAGGGACCCTTAAGACTGCTTAAACATAGAAAATGCCCATGGAGAGTAACACACTTCATTATAGTAAAAAGATGCCATAATTGCAATAACTCTACGGATACTGTTGACCAAATACCAAAGCATTTTGTTATACTGCAGGCAGAAATAATTCACCTACTACTTGTCATGCTCACTTAAATGTCTCGCTGACGGTGGCGCGTGCATTGGATCGTTCAGTTCCCTCCAAAATGGTTGAGCTGAACGGTGCTGATGCACGCGTCATGTTCGTGAACGGGCGCTGTCAGTTGGGACTGGTCATCTCTCATCTGCCATGGCCTACATCTTTATTAGTATTATTTAATTGTTTAATATTCACCTTCATTGTTTTCACATATAGAAGCAACATGAATATTGTAACCAAGATTTTGTAAAACCAAATTGAAGAAAAGGAGTGTCCATGGAGTTTCTTGCTCGTTCTTCTCCATAGAGATCTACGCTTTGGAACGAGCAACTAGCTTCAACTTTAAACTGTAACTTCTTGACATTCAAAAGTGCCTCTAAATGGTCTAATTGAAATAAATGCTTTGAATTTTGTTTTTTTTTTTATTTTGAACTACTTTCTAACTTTTTTGGTGTCATGAGTGTCTATCATTTAGTACGAGGGCTGTTTTAATCAGCCCTCGTACTAAATGATAGACACTACTAGTAGTAGACTAGTAATGATAATGAAAATAAAACGCGGTAATTAAAGTTAAAATAATAATTTATTTACCAACATTAATTTCCACCAAGCCACTGTGTATGTCTTTTGCAGACATTTTTTTCAAACAGAGGTACTTGATGACAGCTCTAATTTCGTTTTTCTCCATGTTGATATTATCTCTTCGACAGTTAGTATTCAAATGAATATAACTCCCGGAAATCGTGATCTACGTATATGGTTTTTTTAGGCTGAAGTAGTGAGAAAAAAAGCAAACAAAAAAAAAAAATGCGTTTTTATGCGGACCTGAAGTAACCGATTATCATTACTTTTTGATCTCCCCTCGTATTTACGACCATTACACAGAAGACGAATGTGACTA
Source organism: Caradrina clavipalpis (assembly GCA_932526535.1). Lineage (NCBI taxonomy): Eukaryota > Metazoa > Arthropoda > Insecta > Lepidoptera > Noctuidae > Caradrina > Caradrina clavipalpis. The sequence goes on from OW052087.1 coordinate 3,437,762, forward strand.
TTGTTAAAACAAGTAAGTTTTATACTTATATTCTACAAGAGTCACGTTTTTTTTTATACTTTCCTTACTTTTATTTTATTTTCTAAATTTTAAAATGCCACTATCTGGGGCTGAACGTGCAAAGAGATCCAGAAAAAATCTGAAGAATGACCCAGAAAAATACAAAAGATATAAAGAAAAACAAAGAGAAAGAGTTTCAAAACTACGATGAAAATTTGACGATTTAAATGAAAGTCAAAAAGAAAAACAAAGAGAACTCTGGAGAAAACAAAAACGTAGACAAAAGGACAAACGAACAATAACGACAGAAGACACAATACAGGAGAAGAATTCAGAGGAACCCAAGTCTACTTTAAAACTAAATAAAAAATTGAAAAAAGCGTATGCGAACTATGAACTATGCTCAATCTCAGAAAAATGAGGCACATTTGAAGTGTAAAATTGACCGACTCAGAAAGCAACTCAGTCGCTCTAAACAAACGATAAAAGCATTAGAAATAACTAAAATGAAAACTGAGACACGGTACGAAAATTTAGTTGATGCCATTAAAGAAACTTATGGTAGTTGTAAGTAAAACACACGAGGAAAAAAGATTACTGAAAGAAGTCTCTGCAAAGTTTTCACACAAAACTGGACTTAAGTCAAAAATTTTGGGTCTTAAAAGTGTCAGATTTTTCAAGCCAAACATACTTGGACATAAACTAATAAAGGTTAATAAATTCCTTATTTACTTTAGTTAGGTAATTATTTTTTATTGAACAGGTCTTGGGGTTTTTCATAGTATAAAAACTAAGAACTAAAAAACTCTGAAGAATAGTTAAAAAGGATTCTATGTATATGTTGCAGTCAAAACTCTTAACCAGTCAAAAGTACTATTGACCAGCAAAATCAGTCAAAAGTACTTTTGACCGTATGCTTTAATCAATAATACTTTGTAAACCCTTGAGCCCCGCGAAGCGGGGCTCCTCGACTATGCTTTTTAAGCATTATTCACATCTGACAAGTTAATAGTGCTTTTGACTGATGCTTTATTGCAGTTAAAACTACTTTTGACGAAGAGCGTTAGTCAAAAGTACTTTTAACCGCAAATTTGCAGTGAATAGTACTAATAACTAATATTTTTCAGTCAAAACCACTTTTGACCAACCTGTTCAGTCAAAAGTAGTTTTGACTGATTTTGCTAGTCAATAGTACTTTTGACTGGTTAAGAGTTTTGACTGCAACATATACATAGATACTATAACCATTTTTTGTTCACAGGTTCATGAGGAAATTGCAGCATTTTATCTCCGCGATGATGTAAGTAGGTGTACAGCTGGTCGAAGAGAGTGTAGGACTAAAAAGAAAAAGAAAATGCAACTAAGATATTTAACGGACACTATAATGAATACGTATCAAATGTACGTTCAGCAAGGCGGGATACAGAGTTTCACTATGTAGTGAAACTCTGTATCATATATCACGTGTAGGCGATATAACATAAAATGGCTTGTACCGAAAGAATGTTCTTTCGGTACAAGCCATTTTATGTTATATCGCCTACACGTATAGCAAGAGACACATGTATGTGCATAAAACATAGCAATTTCGAATTTATTTTTCATACCATGAAGTATCGATTTATAGTTTCTTATAAGAACGTTGTCGAAGTATTGAAGTCATTTTCTTGTGATATTACTTCATTCAACTGTATGTACGGTAAATGTGACACTTGCAAAGTTCCAACAGTAGATTTAGAAGAAAATCAAGCTAATCAAAGCATCAAATGGTACCAATGGGCAAGGGTAACTCATAAGTACGAAAAGGCCGGTAAAAAACTGATCACTAATAAAACAATTAAGCAAGAACAGAACGGCAGGCTTATTACGTATCTTGCAGAAGCCAAGCGATAGCAAAAATTGCGCAATTATTGCTCTTAAATTGCAAATTCATAATATTATGTATCAGCAATAACCACACCATAGCAAACTAGCGATAGTGCTGCCTCTATGGAACAATCGATGAACTAAATTGTGCAGTCTTGTATTGACTAACGATTATTTCGTATTTATATTACGTATTTTGATTGTTGATATTAGTAAATTAGTTCCAGTGGTGGCTACTAAATTGTTTTTGGGGCTAGTATCGTAGCGATAAGTGCATTGAAACAACAGCGGACGATAAGCAAACAAGTTTTACATAATACGTCTTTTTTTGACGTTTAGCGATTGATCGCGCGATGACTGCGCAATAGCTGCACAATTTTTGCTGATTGCTATTTCATACGTAATAAGCCTGCGGGACGGTAGCTAAATTAACATCACAATTTCTAGAGAAAATACCACTATTTAAACTACATTTTTTTAATTGGAAAGAGCAACAAAAACAGTACCAAAATCCCTTTGAAATCTAGCAAATGGTGAGACAGCAATATTATGTGACTTTTCAGAAAATTATGATTGTAAATATGCCATGAGGTGCAATCAACTCATTTTGGAGCCTCCAAAAACTCAATAACTGTCCATACTGGTTCTATAATTTTCAATGCCAAGTTCCAAACTTTTGCAACTGTATCAGATAACAATTGGCACGAACCAGAAGCCATCTGGGCACATTTGTTACCAATTATAAAGTACGCAAAAGAACGGTACCCTTAAATTTCCGTAATACATTTCTTTTCGGACGGCAAACAAAATCGTCAGAAAAACATATATATTTGTTAAATTTATTCACATCTAAATTAAAGCTTAACTACGCCACATGGTCGTTTTCAGAGAGCGGCCATGGTAAAAGTGTGGCAGATGGTGTTGGAGGCAGTGTGAAACGTCAATTAGACAAAAAAGTATCATATGGTCACGATATTCCAAATGCAACTGAAGCATATGACGTTTCACAATCAGCCTTGAACTCAGTTAAGTGTTTTTATGTCAGTGATAATGACATAAAAAACATTTCAACGCTTATACCATCCAACGTTCTCGCTGTACGGAACGGAATTTGTTGACTGCAGTAACGCCAAAATCAGAACATGGCCCTGTTTGGTCAAAAGCCAAAATTGTACTAAGTACAATGAAATGTTTATAATTTCTACTAAAACACAGGACAAGCAGGTCACAGTTCCAGCAATAAATAATTGGTTATATACAATTAATAATGTGGAATACCTCATCCAAAAGCTATTTGAAGAATATAATATAAAATCTGTATGGATGAGACATTTTAATCAAGATCCATTGGAAAATTTCTTTGGATCGATTCGAAGCCATGGGTGCAGAAACACAATCCCAGCTGTAGCTGGGAGCAAAACTACTCCCAGATCTTATTATCAACTGTTTAGAATCCACTGCGATATTGTCTCCAGTGAAGAACAAACAAATATTATTCCAGTTGCCTTTGTTCAGTTAAAAAATAAAACTCAGGCACACTGAAAAAGGTATTTTACAAAACTAGTTGAGTTAATTCACAAATAGCCAAACCTTGATAACTAACAAACGAATGTAACGTAGTACGTTGTTTATTTTAAAAACTTAATTTAAATCCTAATGAGAGCGCGCGCCGCGCGCGGACGATAACTGCTTGGGCCACGGAAACCTGTTTTGCCGGACTAATCCCTACCATCGCTGGGTCGGCGAGCTGTCACGGATCTCGAAGCCGGTAGAACAGACTAGAAGACCACTCACTGCGACGTGACCGCGAACAGCTGATCGCTAATACCTCTGAATTACGGTCGTACATTTTGACCACAGTTATTACAAATTGCCTTCGATTTTTACTGCGAAGTGTACCACAGTATTGAGTGTATCTAAGTACATCTTATTAAATTCAGTGTAACCCCATTTCGGGTGAGTGTTGCAAAACTTATTTTAACTAGTTTTAAGTAATCGTTGCATGACTTGCTAAATTTTCTGTGTGTAATAGTACCATCTTAGAACACCTGAATGGTGCACTCATATTAACTGAGCTGGTGTATCAACGGTGATTGTTATATTTATACTGTATGTTCCACCGAATCTCCGTAACTTAGGTGTGACGTATTTTGACCTTTTTGACCTTTCTATTATATTATCTTCACCCTATTTATTTTCCTTGTTTAAATTAGTTTGGTGAATTGTAGTTACTCAAGGATTATTATTAAGTAATTGTAATCTTCTGTTCATCATTTCTGTAATTTTTCTTCTACCTCACACTTCTAAATATCATTTTTCTGCTTAATCATGCTTTTAAATTGTACCACGCTGCCTAGACTGCCTCATCTCGACGACTACTTAGTGCTAGGTTACCACTTTCCTTTTTAGTATGTTGAGTGGCAATCGGGATGTTGCAGTCGCAGAATGGATTCGGGCATTTTCTGATGCAAGCAATTACCGAATTCCAGGGTTCCATCCTACCCGTATATTCCACGGGCCTACCAGTGTATTCGGGACGTTCCTGCCGAAGCTGCTGAGCGGCTACTACCCCCGGTCTTCGACGGTCGTCCGCCATCCGAGACGCTGACTGCGGAACCCGCGCCTGCCGACTACTAATGCAGGATAGTGGTGTTCCTTCTCGGCGAACTACAAAACTACGTGCGCTCGATATTCTGTACTCACACCCGGCTCAACCGAACCATTTTGTGTTTTATTGAATAGAGTTTGTTGGTTTACTTATATCTTCTTTTATTTTGTTAGGCGTACTACCTACCGCCTACGTTACACGAATTTTATTTACGTATTGATCAACTGCTTTTGTTGCATTTTACAAAAATATTTTAGTTATTTCAGTTGGTTATACGCTACTAAAGTTTATGTTATCTAATACAAAATTCGGCTTCGGCACTTTGTAACATAATATGTTTTGCTATACTCGAACACACTTGTGACTTTACAGTTGACCCAACTAAAACTATTTTTTTAACGAATTGTTGCTGTTTTTCAACTCTGCTATTAGTTACTACAAATAAACAAAAAATTTGGCTGAGATCAACTAATATGATTATGTTGGTTTTAGAATATTTTTGGTCGGTGGTGATTAAAGTTATGCTGCGCATAACGAAACATTTTGTTTTTTTTTGCGCGAGATAATCTATAATTAAATATTTTTTTATCGGAGCTGCTCAAATCTGCTTGACGATATGGTTTCAACATGTCAGGTCTCAACGGGAATGCGTCATCAGCAACAAATACATATGGCAAACACCTTGAACTGTGTTGAACCGGTTCGGAGTTTGAAAGATTTAAATGTTTCATTTGTAACTTTTCAAAAAACGTTGTATTCTGCAAAACACCTCCTTCGGAAACTCTTCCATTTGTACCAAAATCTGCTAATAGAAATCTGTATTTGGCATCAACTATTGCCATAAGAACCATGCCATGTCGTCCTTTGTAGTTGTAGAAATAAGATCCACTATCAGCAGGTGGCACTATGTCTATGTGTTTTCCATCTATGGCACCCAAGCAGTGAGGAAAATTCCATCTCTCTTCAAAAAGTTGTGCGGTTTCCTTCCATTTATCCGATGAATCTTAAAACTGACAACTCGACTGAAAATACAATAGATACTACGTAAAATGCTGCTACAAATGTTAGTACAGGGAATACAGACGATATTACGACACCTAAGAATACTCCATTACCTGCTACTAGACCGGGAAGAAAGAAAATGACAGAGCAAGATCACTTAACTACTGACATATTACTATCCGTGAAAGGCCATTTTAAGCGTCCTGCTTCTGCTTCAGCAACAGACGATCCTTACGATCTTTTGGGAAGATCTATCGCAATGATATTAAGATCATTAGACAAGGGTCAACGCTTGATTGCGGAGAAGATAATTAACGACACCCTGTTCGATGCCGAGATGGGCAATCTGAATACCGAAGCAATTCAGAATCGTCGAAGTTTAACTTTTGTTTCTTCACCAACTCCTAGTCTCTCACGAACTCCAAGTCCTTCGCCCTCACTAGTTCAACAATATTATACACAACCGTATACTCATACCGGTTCTGTTGCGCCTCAAATTTGCGCCCGGTTTTTGTCTAGCTACAATAAGCTGAGCACGCGTACTAATAACTTGGACATATTTTCGAACAGTCTGTATGAATTCAAACGACACATCCTCAGTTCTTGATCGATCTGTTTGTTTATTTCTGTTTCAAAATGTTAATTTGTGTATTTGTGTGACTCCTTTTAACGTATTTAATAATGTACATTTTAATTTAATTTAATTATACCCACAATTCTAATCTATTCTCTTAATTTTAATAATGTCTTCTAATTTATTGTTTTATTTGTTATTTTTATATTTTTAATTTATAATCGGTTTTGTATCCCTATTTAAATGATGTAATGATGTTTTGAATGTATTTTTTATAATTCTTTATTTAGTCCGGTCAATTTAGACCAAAAAATAAAGAAAAGAGAAGGGAGTCAGTGATAGTATGACGGCTGACAGGACGGCATGGAAGAAGAAAACGTGTTGCGCCGACCCCAAGTAACTTGGGATAAGGGCAGGAAGATGATGATGATGAATTTAGACCAAAAAATGAGAGTGAAGTTACATATAAAGTCCCAACAAGCTGAAATTCTGTGAAATTGTTCAAAACATAATTATAAACAATGTCTAGAAGTTCCCCATCATTCCCCTGTAAGGAAAAAAAAATATTCAAGGTCAAAGGTCAAAAAAATGAGTTTTTCGCGATTTTCAGCAAAACGGTAAGTTTTATCATAAAAGTACCTCAGACAAAAATTGTAGATCATAAAATTATCTATAAAAAATGTATTAATACTTTTTTCTTACGAGCCACCGTTTCTGAGATATAACGATTCAAAAAGTTATAAAAGTTGTTATCGTCATAATATGCATGAGTTCGCCACGTATATTCAATTTGCTGAAGTTTTTAAAAAGAGTAATTCAACTCAACAAGAAGTTATTACTAATGGCATCCGCTTTCTTCTTTCTATGTACGGAGCTCCTAAAAAAACTACCTGTTAAGATAAGCATCGATATGCATGTTTCGTTAAAAATACTAAAAATAAAAACAAGTTCAATTAGCTTGTCTTCCTCCAACCTCAGTTGCTGCTCACCAACATCTTTTTCGAGTATATTACCAAGTTCAAGTGTGGCTTGGTTATCAGCTAGACCCTACAGACTGGGGTTGGAAGTTGGTCAACAATATATTAGAGCCAATTCAAACTTTACTTCCACCTGCGCCGGAAAAACTGCTGAACACCATTTTTTGCAACTGCAAAAAGGGATGCAGTGCTAAATGTGGTTGCAAAAAAGTCGGACTGTCTTGTTCTTTGGCATGCACAAATTGTCAAGGCCGGTCGTGCTCTAATATTGAATCACAAACAATGGAAGATTCGTTTGACTCCGACGAAGTATCGTGCGATACATCGCTATTGACACAATTAACTTGCATCCAAAATGAAGATGAAGAAGAAGCAGGAGAAGAAGAACAAGAAGAAGATCAAGAAGAAGAACAAGAATTTGAAACTTACGAATAAGACGAATATACTTCAACACTTTTTTTTAATTTACATCGCTTTTATATTTCCCAATCTTTGAAAATTTCCGTTATTATGCAATAGTTTTCAATAAACAGGATCACAACTGACCCGTGGAGCCTACTGGCGAAACCACGTTAAAAAAACACGCTAAGTACACTACCTCATAGGTGGCGTGGAAACGTGTGCATATTATGACGATAACAACTTTTATAACTTTTTGAATCGTTATATCTCAGAAACGGTGGCTCGTAAGAAAAAAGTATTGATACATTTTTTATAGATAATTTTATGATCTACAATTTTGTCTGAGGTACTTTTATGATAAAACTTACCGTTTTGTTGAAAATCGCGAAAAACTAATTTTTTTACCTTTGACCTTGAATATTTTTTTTCCTTACAGGGGAATGATGGGGAACTTCTAGACATTGTTTATAATTATGTTTTGAACAATTTCACAGAAATTCAGCTTGTTGGGACTTTATGTAACTTCGAATGTCTAAATTGACCGGACTAATTATGATTAAATGATTGTACAAGTGCTGTGCACACCTATAAGAGACGAACTCACCGCAAAGCTGCTAAATAGATAACAATGTAATGATTTAGTGAATAAGTCGTTGGTGTGTCAATAAATAAATACAACCCTGCGTATCTCCGATACAACAGTACAACACCCAACAACAAAGGTACACGATTTCTCCTGCAACGCAAAGTCAGCCCTGCGCATCTCCAATTCAACAATATAACACACAACAACAAACTACTTCTCCTGCACCACAACGTCAGCCCTCACCAGCACTACAAGAAGAATTTTGCACACAACTGACAACAGCAACATTTTATTCAAATTAATTTCAATATATGTAATTGGTTAATTAAAATATGTACTTACCATTTAACTTTGTCTAACGATTTGAATTTGGTTCTAAATTATTTACTCACCTGTAAATAGTCGTCTTTCAGTGCTTCATAAATAGCATCGCATGTTTCTGGTATTATTCGGCCCAGCCTGAGGTGATGATATAATAGCAGAATATTTAAGACACTCGTATGTTCTTCCTGTTGCAAGAAATCTTAATTTTACTGCTAGTCTCTCATGTGCTGATATTGCTTTCCTCATAACAGTATCTTGTCTTTGTATTAACGGAGTAATCAATGGTAATAGTTTCAAATAAATTTCGTTCGGGGTTTTGAATATGGGGCCGAGTAGGTCGGAGCGTAGACTTTATCAGGCTGGACCTTTCAAGTTTAACATTGATATTCAGCGAGCCTCTTACGATTCGGAGATCGCTATAGGTTTTTACCCTGTTGATCACAGAGACATCACTGAATATCCGTTTCTTGTCGGTCATGAAGAAGTTGATCTCGTTTGTCGTGAAACCATCGGGACTCAACCAGGTCCATTTCCTGTGAGGCGGCTTCTGGAAGAAAGAGTTCATCATGAAGAGTTCCCCTTTCTCCAGAAATTCGGCCAGCCTCTGTCCCCTAGGGTTCCGTTGCCCATACCCAAATTGCCCCACTCTCAACTCATCACCGCTTTTCTTGCCCAACTTTGCGTTAAAGTCTCCCATAACAACAGTAAAGTGGGTTTTGGAACCATGTATGGCCCTACTTACGTCCTCATACATCATTGGAGTGTGACGAGGTCGGTGCGTATACCTGAATGACCTTCAGCGAATATCTTTTGGATATTCTGAGTATTAGGTATGCCACCCTGCTCGACACACTGTCGATGTTGTGTGTTACCAGGGCTAGTCGTCTTGGGACTGGGTAGCCGGATCTCTTCCGGAGATTCTTAGCACCCCCTGCTCCGCCGTTACCTTGACCGCTACCCGCGCCAAGGATAGCGGAGCTGCCGGGGACTGGGGGCCTGGTTTCTGTGCTTTCTATATTAGGGGGTAATTTGCCTTAAATCGCCACGCTTGGCAGGCGGGTTAGCGATCGCAGTGAGAATGTGCAGTACACGGAGGACGCTGCTGCCCGACCTCCGGTTTGTCTCTTAGTCGCTTCTTACGACACCCACGGGATGATTTGGGGGAACGCAATACTAAGGGCATAAACTGCGTTAAGCGTGCCTCTCGCGTGTCCACACAAAACCGACCCGCGCGTGCCCATGCGCGTGCACACGCTCGTGAGCCCGTCGGGCGCCCGTCGCGTGATACTTCCGTGCAACGGGGCACGCATGCACGCGACGTGATCACGCATCACGTTGGACGGGTCCACGCGCGAAGCCCGCTAGCGGGTGCACGCGCGTGCTTGTTCAGTTGACAGCGCTATCTCGAACCGAACGCACGCGCGTGCCCGGCCCATAACAAAAAATGACAAATTTTGATACAGAAAGGGTAATTGTTGAAGTTCAGTGTCGTCCTGCCATATGGGACCAATCTAGCGAAATATTTAAAGACCGGGACGCTAAATCAAAAGCATGGCTAGACATTTGTACAGTACTGTTTCAAAATTATGATGACTGGAGTGAAGCAGAAAAAAACATACAAGGTAAGTACCTACACTCTTTATTTATTTTATAATAACGTAGGTTAGGTAAACTATTCTTTGCGCCAAATTTTTATTTTTAATAATCTATGCAATTAGTTATATATAATTAGTTATTTCAATTGTATTTGTGTCAATTAAATGTTTTCAACAATTAATCCAACTATAAAATTAAAACTCGGAATATTTACAATAATTTACCTATGTAAATATAAAATCATGCTTATATTCAAAACTAGTGCAGAGATACTGCGTATTTCTGAACATTGTGAAATTCGTGTGAACAATGTCCCATAATATTGGTATGGTTTTATATTGCTCGATAAATTCCAAAGTTCTTTCTTTCGGCCACGCGGTCGCCGCCATTTTGCGCGTCACGAGACAACCAGTACCTATGTTCACGACTGCGAGCTTCACACTATCGGTGTATTTAGGGTTCAAAATCATTTTAGGGCAGAAACAGTGGATCGGTAGGTAAATAAATAAAACAATTATCAACTAAAATATTTATTATATTGGTTTTAGAATTGGGCTAGTAACTTTGTAAAATAAGCGTGCGTTTTGTAGTTTTGTAGGTTTTTCTTTGACATCTCTCAACTTTAGTTTACAACAATCTAAGTTATTTGGTTACATCCGATGAATTTAACAAATAAAATCATTAGGTATATTATTAAAATATGCCTGCTATGTTAATAAAAAATGTGTGGTAACAAACCGTGAAAAATCAATTATTGAATGTACATAAATTATAAAAAAGCCAACTATCTTCAATAAATACTGCGATCTTGCCATGACAGCTGTCCGTCTGCAACGAAATAATCTGCGAAGTTATCGCGTAATGTATACGAATCTCTGTGGGTATTTCCAATTAACCCCCGAACTGAACGTATATGGTCTGGTATAATGACAATATCATGAAAGTCATTAATTTGACTTCTTGATCTTATAAAATTATGCAAAATACAAATTGTTTTAAGAAAACAAATTGCTTTGTCTTTTCCAACGTTCAATGGACGATGGAGTATGCGAAATTTATTAGCCATGATACCAAATGTACACTCAATATAACGTCGCGCCCTCGTTAACCTATAATTGAATATTTTTTTTTTGTAGTTTAAATTGAGAGCTCGAGCATATGGCCGCATGACATGGCTAGATAACCCGAATGCTTCATCTCCTACAATAATATAGGGCAAAGCTGCGGTTGCAGCAGTGTTGGTTGGTTTATCATTGTGTATTACGGGCAATGCTTTGGCAGGAGGAATATCTATTAAGTCATTGTTGATTTGTTCGTAGAATCGGCTTTGTGTGAAAATTGCGGAGTCAGATTCTTTACCCTGCACTCCCACATTTATATAGGTAAACTCATAGTTGGCGTTACACATTGCAAGCAGTACAATAGAATAGTAATGCTTATATTTGTAATAGAGGGAACCACTATGTGGAGGTCTTATAATGCGTATATGTTTTCCGTCTATTGCACCTATGCAGTTAGGAAACTGGGCTTGCGTTAAAAAACCTTTTTCAGTCTCTACCCATAGCGCACGGGAAAATTTTGGTATACATTCTTCCTTTAACCTTTCAATTATAATTTGACAAACTTCTGTTACTATTTTTCTGACCGTGGTTAGTCCTGTCTGATACGCCAGATGAATATCGACGAAGGTATGTCCACTAACTAAATATCTGTAATAAAATAAAATACCTGTGTTATTGTTTCAGTGAAAAAGCTGCAGCAAAGATGGAAAACTGCAAGAGACACTTATATAAGAGTGAGGTCTACTAAAAAAAAACTTAAATCAGGTTCCGGTTCCAGGGCAAATAAAACATACATTTACTATGACATGCTGTCATTTTTAGATTCAAACTCGAATACTCAAGGAGAAGAATCGGCAGACGATTTTAATCAGTCAGTAGAGCAAAACGCGTCACCGAGAACTTCACAAAATAATACGATTATTGAAGAAGATTTGATTAATGTACCTAGCACCAGCTCCAGCGTTACCAAAGAAACACGATCTTCCAAGAAACGTAAGTGCGAATCGCCAACTAATTTCGAATTAGAGTTGTTAAATTGCGTGAAGAATAACACTGCAGATAATATGGACGAAGACTTGAATTTTTTTAAGTCATTATTACCAACTGTGAAAAAATTGAGTTGCTTTAAAAAATTATTATTTCGTACAAAAGTATTAGAAGCTTTAATTGATATAGAAAAAGAAATGATTATTACCATTGATGACCTTTCATTAACGCAAAATACGGTAAGGAATGATTTAGAATCCTTAAATATAAGATCAGACACGAACAATGAATAAATAGGTAACAAGAAAGACTGAAGATTTGATTAAGACTGTTTAATTATTAAGAACAAAAGAAAGAGAAGAACATGAAGAACTATTTAAGTTAGTAAAAAGCGCAATTTTATATTTATATTTTTCTGGTCTCATGTGCAATTATTATGATATACAAGGGCATTCGCCAAAAGTTTACAAGCCTTGAGTGTAATGTTCATAAGGAAAGAAACGGGGTCGATTCGGACACTTTTATCTTAAACCCTAATTAGGGTCAAATAAAAAAGTGTATCAATAGACCCCTTTTTTTACTTAATGGACCTTTTTTTTGAACCTACTCATAACATTGCTCCTTCATATATCCTCTTCTTAAATTTAATCTTTAATGTAGTAAACTGTGATTATGATTGTGATGATAAATAAGAATTTAAAATAATATTAGTACCCGATCTAGTAATAGAAGGGAATAATTAATAAGGGAAATATTCGTATGTAAAAACTTGCAATCAATATGCGTCATTATAATTAATACTTTGTAAGGTAGGTATATTATTATAATTAAGACATTTAGACTTATTGTACTGTTTTAACTGTTATTGTGTTTTTTTATTTTAAACTTGAACCTGTGATTTTATTAGTGTATTTCAAATGAATAATCAAAAACTAATTGTAACGTAACGTTTATGCAAGACACTGTGATGACTGTTGTGATTATATAAAAAAATAAGTAAATAAGTAGGTATAGATAAAAAAAACGAAAACGATAAAACTGTGTAATTTAGAAATAACAAAATATAATTAATAAATGTAAGAAACTGTGATTAATATGATGATTAATAAGTGTGCGGTTATGTATTTCGGCCCTAAGAACAGAGTGCACCACATCAAGAAAAACATTTTAAGCCATATTCAGGTGTCACTGCCGAAACAATAAGAACTTCTTCTTCTTTCTGGCTTGATGTGGCTAAACAGTAGTGTGACTTACATAAATTGGCAAAAAAATAAGTATGAGTGTTCTAAACTTTTGTTAAATAATGACTGTTTTTTTTACATGAATAAAGATGATTATTAATATCGAAATGTCTTTACTTACCGCAATGTCATTGCAAATCGTTCCATTGGTGATACGATTGACGTAGATTTCAATCGTAGATTGTTAGTCTTCAAATAGGGCTCCAGTTTTGAATATAATTCATCATAGACTTGTAATGAAACTTTAAAATATTTGAAAAAAAACCTTTCATTTTCTCTTAATATACCAAACTTCACCACGAATTCCCCGCGCAGTAACCTAGATTCAACGTACGGGCTTACTGGCTGGCGTCTTTTTTTGGCAATTCGTCGTCGCCGTCGTCTTGATAAATAATACAACATTAATTTATCCATAATTACTCGACTGTACACCTCCAACGTCAAAATTGTACTGAGAAAACTGACGCGCCGATGCCCGCGCATAAGCACGCGAACGTGCTCACGTGCGTGCACCAGAAGCGTGGCCCGCGACGTGCTCACGTGCGTGCACCAGAAGCGTGGCCCGCGACGTGCTCACGTGCGTGCACACGCGTAACGCAGTTTATGCCCTAAGGCCGTTTGTCCACCGCCGCCGTCACCGTCACGTCACCGTCACGAGATGACGGCGCCGAAGTACTGGTACATGGACTACTATGGCCGCGTATCCACCGCAAGTCCGTCACCCGAGCACCGTCATCCCGGCCGCCGAGATTCGAGTAGATCGGCGTGACCTGTGCCGGCAACGCGGCAATACAAAACACTATACTAGAAAGGTTTAGGTAGTTAACTAAAGGTAAACAAATCGTAGAAAGGGATTTTTATAGTTGACACTTTCTTTTTTAAATAAACTTTTAAACAAAAAAAAAACATCGCCTTCAAAAACTAAAAAAAGTGAAAAATAACTTTAGCTTTTTTTTTTGTTTGTTGTTTTGTATTGCCACCGACTTCCAAAGCTAAAGTTATTTTTCACTTTTTTAGTTTTTGAAGGCGGTTGTTTTTTTTTTGTTTTTTAGTATCAACTTCCTGTCATCCAAATCCACGAAGGATTTACTAGTCAAGTTAATTTACGTAGTAACACTAAAAACAACACTGACAACACTAAAAAGTCATAAGAAAGCAGAATACTTATGCGATTTCGGAGGACGAATTTTCGAATACTACTGAATATATCTGTACCCTTTGTAAACAATGCTTAGATATGCTATAGCAACAATCGCGGTTAATCTGCTGTTATTTATTGAAGAGTTCCCTCGATTTCTACAAGATCCCATCATCAGATATTGAAATGGTGACAATGGGACCACACGGAAAGCACCAGCTTTCAAATAAAGAATCATGACGCCTTCGAACGTACAAAAGCAGAGCAAGCAATTGTCGCCGGTTGAAACTAGCCCCTTCTAGTTTTTTTATTTCTATTAAAAAGGATAACGCGACTACCACCCAATACAAACCTGTAGAAATGAACCAACGATAATATCGGCGCGGTGGACAAACGATCGCCGTCACGTCATCTTAAACTCGGCCCGAAATAATCTCGTTCTCGTTGACGTCCCGGTGACGGCGGCGGTGGACAAACGGCCTAAGCCGGCGCCCCACGGCCAAAACCAAAATTTACATGAAAACTAATTTGAATAATAATAAAATATAAAAAAATGATCGTGGAAGACAATATTTTGTTACAAAAGAAATAATGGAGCCACTTTGGCCAACAGGGAAACCGGTCCCTGACGCTAAATTGCAGGATTTAAAAACCATGCTGCACCTAATTCCGCAAGTCTCTCTCGATTTCTATGTAAAGCTCGTTGGAAACCCAGACCTAGAAGACGATCTTGAAGGTTTTTCCGGACAACCTGATTTTGAAGTTGAAGATTAATTAAAAGTTAAGATTAGTAATTTGATACAGATAATTTGATTAGAATGTAAGATTTGTGTTTATTTTTCAATAAAATGTTTAAAAGAACTATAAGATTTTTTGCTTTTACTGTAAAATTATGGCATGGGAATAAATTAACAAGGAACCAACCTACAGACAGTTTTGCAAAAAGGAACCAATGAGTTCTTTTTTAATCACTATTAAAAATGTTGATGATTTTCATCAATATTTTATTTGTATACATAGAACAAATCATTTTGTTCAATATTGTAAATAAACTTTATTCAAAATAACAGACAATTTCATTGTATATATCTCTATATCGTTAAAAGTACTTTTAACTGCAAAAAGCGGCACTATTAACTCGGTAAGATGTGAATATAAAAGATATTTATTAAACGTGACATCGTTTATTACGAAAAATTTGGCATTACAATCAATACAAAGAAAACGGTTTACTAATGTTTGCCATAATCTAAAATGCAATAATTTTATAATTATGCATTACTTTTAAATTTTATAAGAACAGTTCACAGTTCAGTTATTTTTGTTTCGCTTCAGTTACCACAATCGTGAAATTACATAGATTCATTTTCACAAATTTCACTGGTAGTCTATCAAGTGTCATAATAATTTGAATCCATAAAATTTGCGATTTTCTTATTTTCCATTTATTCACCACTAGCTGTTGCCCGCGACTTCGTTCGCGTGGCTTATTTCACCCTCTAGGATACGTCTCGGGTTACCGCTCCCGTGTGTCATAGCGAGATGTAAAATACCCTATAACACTTACATATAACGTATTTTCTATGGGTAAAATATTTTTTAAAATCGATTCAGTAGATCCAGAGATTACCCCCTTGTGCCCCGCGGTATCTGCACCCGCGTCACGTTAGGATTTTGGTTACTTTTCCGTTCCCGTGGCTCAAAGCGCGATGTTATGTAGCCTATAATCTGTTATTCTGAGGCAACTGAGGTAAAGGCTACGGAATGTCTCGCAGAGTCATTATTTTGCTGCGAAGTTATTTTAAAACTGTGATATCTCCTAAGATATTTATTGAAATTAAATGATGTAAAGGGCAATTTTGTTCAAAATTAAACACTTGTGATGAATAACGTATTTATGTTGATAAGGATTAATACTATGTTTATAAAAACACCTTCGCAAATAATGCAGTATTTTAAAACAAATTGTCTGCCCATAAAAATGGCTATACTGAGTCAACCTTTAAAGTTAGGCATGTACTACCGCGGACTTTTTTTTAGAATATTTTAAGAGGAACAATTCTTTGATACATTATTTTTGCGTAACTTTAACCGTTTACGCAGCGCACGCAACAAAAGCCCTAAAAAAGAATATTTTTTCCCCGTTTTTGCCACATTTTTCATTGATGCTCCGCTCCAATTGGTCGTAGCGTGATGTTATATAGCCTATAGCACTCACGAATAATGTAGCTTTCTAACAGTGAAACAATTTTTAAAATTGGTTCATTACTTCCAGAGATTACCCCCTACATACAAACTTACAAACTTACAAACTTACAAACTTACAAACAAATGTTACCTCTTTATAATATTAGTATAGATAATATTCATTTGTCTAAATATCGTATTATAATCATATATCGAAATATATATGATTATAATACGGTTGAAGGTTAGTGATATAATTAAATATTACTTGATTGATTGTATTTGGTGAAATAATTGTCCTACTTTCTTGCCCTAGAGATAGAGCCAGAGATTGCCCTAGTGACTTAAAAGGCATAGTCGAAGGTCACAAAAAAATAGCCAAGAAGTGGATGGCGGGGTCTGTTCGCTCGCTCTCTAGACCCCGCCATCCCCTTCTAACCTACCCTGTCCGAGTCGGGGTGCCCCAAGTCCCGAGCTCGCTTCGCTCGCTCTTGTATACTATAATTTACTTTTATAAGGAATAGATAATATCATTAATTGCAGATTAGTGACAGATTTCTAAGAGTTTTGACTGATTCCACCAGTCAAAACCACTTTTGACGGAATCATTTAGTCAAAAGTACTTTTAACTGTTATTTTAGTCAAAAGTATTATTGACTAAAGCATACGGTCAAAAGTACTTTTGATTAATTTTGCTAGTCAAATGTACTTTTGACTGGTTAAGAGTTTTGACTGCAACATATACACAATTTTGACAAAAACGGCTTTATCTGAAAACTATCATAGTGTGGGTTGATTCCGTCTTGCATAAGTCGGTCCAATTTATGTATGTATGTCAGTATTGATTACTTTATAATTTCATTACTGTCTCTGTGGTCTAGTGCAGCGGTCGGCAACCTTTTGGCAGGGAAGGGCCACATGGTGAAAAAATGAGGTAGTGACGGGCCGAGCTTTCACATCATTTTTAACCGACTTCAAAAGGGAGGAGATTCTCATTTCATAATTTTTTTTTTTTGTATGTTTGTTACGCGATATTTCCGCCAATTATGATTAGAATTTGCTGATTTTTTTTTGTTTGGTAGGTCATGCTTCAGAAGTTGTGCCATACATTTTTAATCGAAATTTAATTTCTTGCAGGAAATTTTGAAATTTTCCCCTTTTTTCGGCAGATCAAGTTTCAAAAATTGGCCTACTTATTCATTTTTTAGTCATCCCTAATGGCAATAACCATATTTGTTAATCTAAAACAAGGGCAAAAGAAAATTTTAGCAGCCGCTGAGGACGATACAGAAGGAATAAGAGCGGATTTTTATCTACTTAGCTGAAAAGTATTAAAAACCTCCATATCTCTTTACTTACGGTTCTCATATAAAAACATCTTGTTTTCTGATACTCAGTCCAAAATAGAGTATTCGTGGTTTTAGTTTAAGGATAGATGTCCCTTACAGCCGATATAGGTATTACATGTGATGCACAATCTTTATTTTTAATGTAAATTTTATTAATGGTATTTGGGTACGTAGCACTATGTCAACGATAAAGGCCGGGTCACACCGGATGCGTGGCGTGACGTGATGCGTGACGTGACGTGCATACGCGCGTGCGAGCACTGTCACACCGGCCAAGACCGGTGCAGCACACGTCACGCACGCACGCATCACGTCACGCAGAACTGCTGCACGCAGACGCACCAACGCAAGATCATCCAATAATGCAATAAACATTCGAGAAAAAGTTACATACTTTAACAATTGAAGTTTTCTAATTTTTGTACTAATTTGAACTTACCATCTATTTCCAGCGTATTCCCAATTCTCTCCCATATTAATAATTTGTAACTTTTTTTTTTGTACTCTTTATGTTTGGTGTTGTAGAGACATATTTGCGGACGATTTCTATTAGTTTTTCCTTTAAAATTGTCTCCATTGCGAAAAAAAACACTCGTAAACTGTTTTCTGTTTGTAAATAAATACAACTTTGCGTGCGTGCGTACGTGCAGCAATGACCGATGCGTATGCGTGCGTGCCCGGTGTGGCATCTAACAGGGAGCGCCATATAATACAACGTCATCACTGCACGCGCGTGTGCGACGTTGCCGTTCCGCTACTCACGCGTACGGACTCGGTTTGTGACAAGATGCGGCTCTGCGTGCGTGAGTCACGCGCGTGCACACGTCACGCATCTGGTCTGACACCTTTCTTACAGTTTCATACATTACAACTGGTGCGTGCACGCCACGCATCACGCCACGCATTTGGTGTGCTTTGGCCTTAAAGCAACAATAAATAAAAAATAAACAATACAAAAATTATATCAAATTTAAATGGGAACTTCAAAGTTGTTATGTAACCGTACTTATACACATCTCAGTGTAACGTTTGAGGCTGTATTTGAGACTATTTTCTTATACATTAGCTTACGCGCCTAAAATCATTAATTTAGGAAAAATGTAAGAATTATAGTTAAATTTACAAAACTGTCGCGGGCCGTAAGGAGGAGAGCTGCGGGCCGCATGCGGCCCGCGGGCTGCGGGTTGCCGACCGCTGGTCTAGTGGTTTGGGGGCTTTGGCACCTGATCCAGAGGTTGTGGTATTGAATCCCATGGAAAATACTTAGTGCATGAAAGTCATTCTGTGAAATTGTTCCCAGTTTGATTAGGATAATGCAGGCCGAACCAAATCCAGTGTCGTTGTCTGTTAAGTAAGATATCCTGTGCTTTGGAAGGCATGTTCAGCAAAACCATGTTAGAGTTTGATCAGGTTATTATTTTATATTTCAGTGTCATACTACTCCGGACTCAAACAACAAAATAATGCTGAATACAGTGGAAGACTTGCCAGTTGTAACATACTCTGATGATGAGGACCGCCCTGAAATGTCTGAAACAAATGTAATAGAAGAGGACAAGCTGGAATATGATTGCGTTAGTTATTTTGACATTCTTTTTAGGTTTTTGCTAAGATTTTTTTAATTCTAGCTGTGGAGAGGAAATGGATATAGATGACTATTTTAAGACTGTATTTTATTCTTTCCAAATCCTTACAGTTTCATTGTTTTTTTTTTTTTTCATTTTATTATTAATTATATAAAATATGTTTCCAGGAATTATATGGAATCCTAAGTTCATCGAATGAAGGCAAAGGTCTTTTGCTGCAATACCAAGAAAAGAGTCTCTTGAATAATAGCTCTTGAATTAGCCAGGCGAAGACTTTGCAATCTAATTATTACACACGAGCTGAAAAACGATGCAGAGAAAAAATCCTAGTTCAAGATTTTATCAACTGGCATACTGAATAAGCAAAATCTTCAAACAGAAAAGTTCATCGGTATATTTTACACCATATACAAGCTTCAGCCCGCTGCAAAAGACTTCAGTAAAAGGAAAATTACTAGACCAATATCGACAACGTCGCCGAGATTTTATCAAAACAGTAATCTAAAAATTTTGAAAGACGTTGCTCCTCAAACAGTTCAAAGTCAAATGAGCAAAATTCCCCCCGGCCCAGTACAAGTGCACAGGAAGCTATTAGTCACCTCGAAGGAAGCAAGTGTTGATATCTCAGAGAAGTTACTACCAAAGAAAGGTTGAACGATCTTCCTTCTAAAAATATGTCGATTTCAAATTATTTCACAGAATACAAGGCTATCAATCTGTCTGGTGGAATATACCTGGTAAGTCATGTTAGCAGTTTGCCCCTGAAGTTTATCCTATATTCCCAGTTGCTCCTGCTTTGTGGGTAATCATTCCTATTTGCCTCAGGTGGTGTTCGAAACAAGGGCAACTGGTAATATAGGGTGACTAGAAACCACAGTTACTTAATTTTGCTTTTTTTTTTTCAGTTGCTTTCTGTTAATCTAACATTTATTTTCTGTTACTAAAGGTTTTTAAGATAATGTACCCAGACTCCGGAAACAAGGTTAATGAAAATTGGCTCTTAAATAAACCAAAACTTATCAGCAGCGTTGCAAAAAAGAAAGGATTAATAAACGAGATTGACGGTAAGTGAATAAAGATTTTCCTTTTAACCGCCACCGACGTCTATAGCCGTCAAGAAAACGAAATTTTTAAGTACTTATTTTCAACTTAAAAATGTCCTAAATTAAGTTTTTTGTGTTTCTCTTTCCTATTATTTAAAACTACATTAATGAAATATTGTAAAATAGCACAAAGATATAATAATTTCTTACATTTCACTAGAAAAAAACAATAATCAAAAATTGCTAATCGAAATGCTGAATTTATAGCTTGGCGTAGCAGTGGCGCCGATGTGTTTACGCTCTGGCGTTCAAAAGGTTAATATTTGTTGTTCTTACTGCTGCTAAATAAACAACAGCAGCAATAGCTTTGCACTAGTGTTGTCCGTTTTTATTTGAAAATAACTACCTCCATAGTCTAGTCATTCACAGCCGTGACTTTTGATCCATAGGTTGTCGGTTCAAATCTCAGGACACCAAGAAAAAATAACAAAAGTAATCAGTATAATACTCATTACATCACAATAGAGAAATTAATTAAATGTCACATACAATTATAATTATAACCAAAAAAACATAAAAAGAAATGACAGCGAAGTGAATAAATTAGCCTTGCAACTCAACATCAATAGGTAAAATAAGACGACAAATTATTTAAAATCAAATTTGAAATGAATGAATTATTTACAGAAATTCAGAGTAACAACATCTTACTCGTACTTAGGGCATTCGAGAAAAAATAGCATGGTAATCAGTTTCCGGTGGCGGCTACAGAAAATATTACAACAAAATATTACAACAAGTAAATTAAAGGTTCCAGAAAAGTTGTCTCAGCAGTACAGCTTGAGGTGGAACAACCACCAGCCGTATTTCATCTCCATGTTTACGACGCTTCTATGGAGGAGCTCGTGGCTAAATAATTACAGCCGCATAGACCGATCTTCCGGGTTGGGCCACGCTTGCCGAGGTTGGTCTGTGGATGGGTGACCATTTACCATAGCGAGTTTCCTCCGTGCCTCGGAAAGCACGTAAAGCCGTTGGTCCTGGCTGTCATTTGTAGATCTTTGACAGTCGTTACGGATAGTCAGAAGCCAAGAAGTCTGACAACCAGTCTAACCAAGGGGTATCGTGTTGCCCAGTTACTGGGTTGTGGAGGTCAGATAGGCAGTCGCTCCATGTGAAACACTGGTATTCAGCTGCATCCGGTTAGACTGGAAGCCGACCCCAACATAGTTGGGAAAAGGTTAAGCAGATGATGATGATGTATGTTTACGACGCTTCTAAACACGCAGACGCTGGTGGATGTGACACTGGCGGCTGATGGGAAGCAGTTGCTCGCGCATAAGGTCGTGCTGTCTGCGTGCAGTATGTATTTCCAATCACTGTTCGTGGAAAATCCATCTCCTCATCCCATCGTAATTCTTAAAGATGTGACTTACGCCGACCTCCGTACGATGGTAGACTTCATGTACTGCGGCGAGGTGAATGTCACGGAAGAACAGCTGCCCAAGGTGCTGAACACGGCCAAACTGCTGGACACGGCCAAACTGCTAAAAATAAAAGGGCTGACGGAAACGCCCAACTCCACATTACTGACGCGCTCACAGGGCACGTCTGCGGAATTGCAGAGTCAGGGAGACTCCCTGGAGTCCACGCGCCAATAACCAGCGGCGTCACCGTTCAACAAGCGCCGCAGGCGCAGGAAATGTTCAACGGGGTCAACATCAGTCAATGTGCTTGAGAGCGAGCAGCAGGGACACGGGCGCGTCGACGTCGGCGCTCAAACAACATAACATTAAGCAGCGTGCCCCAACAAAGGCGCGTGCGGGAGTACCACGAGATCCGAACCATAGACAACTCACAACAAGTGGATGATGCCACTGAACAGAATACTATTAATATGGAGCCGTTAACAATTGAAAACACGACCCCGACCCCAACGCCGGCAGTCATGGTCCAAGCCTCGGCGATCCCGATATCTTCAGATGGATACCTTCGCCGAACCAAGCACTTCAGGCGACAGCCTCGCGTTGGAACTTTGTTTAATTATTTATTCAACAAACAATTTACATTGTGTCTGAATGTTTCATTACACCAAAAAATAACAAAAATAATCAGTATAATACTCATTACATCACAATAGAGAAATTAATTAAATGTCACAATATGTGACATTTAATTAATTTCTCTAAAACTCTAAATTGTTTGTTGAATAAATAAATAAACAAAGTTCCAACGCGAGACTGTCGCCTGAAGTGCTTCGTTCGGCGAAGGTATCCATCTGAAGATATCGGGATCGCCGGGGCTTGGACCATGACTGCCGGCGTTGGGGTCGGGGTCGTGTTTTCAATTGTTAACGACTCCATATTAATAGTATTCTGTTCAGTGGCATCATCCACTTGTTGTGAGTTGTCTATGGTTCGGATGTCGTGGTACTCCCGCATGCGCCTGTGTTGGGGCACGCTGCTTAATGTTATGGCTTCTATTGTTTGAGCGCCGACGTCGATGCGCCCGTGTCCCTGCTGCTCGCTCTCCAGCACATTGACTGATGTTGACCCCGTTGAACTTTTCCTGCGCCTGCGGCGCTTGTTAAACGGTGACGCCGCTGGTTATTGGCGCGTGGACTCCAGGGAATCTCCCTGACTCTGCAATTCCGCAGACGTGCCCTGCGAGCGCGTCAGTGATGTGGAGTCGGGCGTTTCCATCAGCCCTTTTATTTTTAGCAGTTTGGCCGTGTCCAGCAGTTTGGCCGTGTTCAGCACCTTGGGCAGCTGTTCTTCCGTGACATTCACCTCGCCGCAGTACATGAAGTCTACCATCGTACGGAGGTCGGCGTAAGTCACATCTTAAAGAATTACGATGGGATGACGAGATGGATTTTCCACGAACAGTGATTGGAAATACATACTGCACGCAGACAGCACGACCTTATGCGCGAGCAACTGCTTCCCATCAGCCGCCAGTGTCACATCCACCAGCGTCTGCGTGTTTAGAAGCGTCGTAAACATACATCATCATCATCTGCTTAACCTTTTCCCAACTATGTTGGGGTCGGCTTCCAGTCTAACCGGATGCAGCTGAATACCAGTGTTTTACATGGAGCGACTGCCTATCTGACCTCCACAACCCAGTAACTGGGCAACACGATACCCCTTGGTTAGACTGGTTGTCAGACTTCTTGGCTTCTGACTATCCGTAACGACTGTCAAAGATCTACAAATGACAGCCAGGACCAACGGCTTTACGTACTTTCCGAGGCACGGAGGAAACTCGCTATGGTAAATGGTCACCCATCCACAGCAAGCAACCTCGGCAAGCGTTGCCCAACTCGGAAGATCGGTCTATGCGGCTGTAATTATTTAGCCACGAGCTCCTCCTTAGAAGCGTCGTAAACATGGAGATGAAATTCGGCTGGTGGTTGTTCCACCTCAAGCTGTACTGCTGAGACAACTTTTCTGGAACCTTTAATTTACTTGTTGTAATATTTTTTGTAGCCGCCACCGGAAACTGATTACCATGCTATTTTTTCTCGAATGCCCTAAGTACGAGTAAGATTTTGTTACTCTGAATTTCTATAAATAAATAATTAATTCATTTCAAATTTGATTTAAAATAATTTGTCGTTTTATTTTAAATCTACTTCACACCCACTTATACACAGGTACTTATATAAGGTAACATGGGATATCCGAGCGCATTCCATTCTTGATAGCTCACCGTGCCGAATGGGCTAAATATTTTGAAATATTAGAATAAACAAATGATTGAATATTAGACCGAATAGTTCCCATTTCTGAATACAATGAATGATAGGGTAAATTGGGTGTTTCTGGATCTCCTCTGATCCAGAAACACCAATTTAACATTATAATTTACGCCGAAAACCGGCTGAATTTAATGTTGGTGACATGGTGTGGAGAAAGACGTTTTACCTTAGTAACAAGGACAAATATTTTAATAAATAGTTAGCACCGAAATTTATAAAATGTAAAATAATCGGTAAAAAGTCTCCTCTTGTCTACGAGTTAGCCGATATGACTGGAAAACCACTAGGTTCCTGGCATATCAAAGATATTAAGATCACGAATTATAAAACATAATAATTATAATAGCTAATATATCTAACCTAGTCCTAATAGTTACATCTTATCTACTTTACTTATGTATCAAATACTTAATAGTAATAATAAAAGTTTTTACATACATACATACATACATACATACAAACTTACTAACGAGAACAATCGATACTATATAATTGTTACTGTTTGTTAGGGTCTCAAGTCATAAACTAAAAGACTTACAGACGGTGTGATATTTTTTTTATGTAAGCGCGAAGTATGAATGTTAGCCTGAACGTATTAGTAAGTTTGCAGTTGGTAGTGATAGCGGATTTTTCTATTCTAAGTACGAAAAATCCTTCACCTTGCGGCGGGGTACTGTAACGTTGTATCTTGCTAGCTCTAAGAATAGGTTAGAAATTAAAACTAAAAATAATTACAATAGATTTATTCTAAAACTATTAATAAATCACCTTAATTAAACTAAAAGAAACACAACTTACTATTTATCAATTTAAACTACATTATAAAATAATTAATTTTATATAAATTGTACTACGGAACTCAATATTAACTGTTTTCACAAAGGTCCTCGTATCTATTACGTCTACGCATCGCTAAACGAGTTATAAAACTGGTTTTGCCGCTCGCGACCGCCGGCCGGCTCATCACGGGCTGATTCGTAAAATTCAACCGCCAGAGCGATTATTGGCATCAGAGGTGACGGCTGTGTCACACGGTCTCAGATGATCTACATTCTAATATCGTACCTACCTACTTAATACGTATTGATCTAAACGCAAATCCTATTCGGAAATCCCACTGAGGTAAGTTTCCATGTATTGCTTGAGTGTTTCTTTTGTAAGGTGTTTCTTCTTTCTAAATTTCTTTCTGGTAGCAGCTGTCCTTATTTTTCTTTGTCTGCTGGGACACTGTGACCTTTGGACCCGGCTACGTGGTCCAAGCTTTGCTAACGCTTGCCTTGTGTCTGCGCTTCCAGGATTTATATTCTACCCTAGACCTCGCTTGCAAACCATCTACCTGGCGGCGAGAGAAGATCGGACCTGACCTTATTCTGGATTACCTAGGTCCTGCTGAAGACCTAGAAGGCAACGGGAGAAGGAAGCAGGGCCGCCGGCAGAGCTGCACTACGGTTCAGGCCAGTGTTCCCAGTATACCTTTTACTTCAAGACCTAGACGTGATTAGGGCAACGTGTGTTGGCTGAAATAAAGTATTCATTTCAACAAATTGAGTAGGGGAGAGGTGTGTCAATAGTAACAGTGAGGCAATTGTAACAACCTTATTTTCTGTTAGACAAACCTAGTTCTCCTTCTTATCTGTCTTCTCACTTTCAATACTTGTGCTCCGCGCACAGTAAGAATCTTCGTTCCACCAATAATCGTCTTCTACGATGTCCTTCTCACCGCTCTGGTTTCCTTAAATCTTCTTTTCTTGTCCAGGCGGTTTGCCTATGGGATGCGCTCCCTCAGAATATCAGGATGGCCACCAGTCGGTTCACGTTCAAGGTAAAAGCTCGCGAACACGTACATAAGAAGTTGGCAGATTCGTCTTATAATTAATTTGTTATATTTCGCCACCTATGTATTCTTATCTCTCCCTACTTTGTATATTTTGTTTGTATGTATGTATTTATGTATTTATTATCTAATATATATTTTAATTCTTGGAAATTTTCTGTTTCTTGCACCTACTTTGTTCCGTCTCTGCATCACCCTAAGGTAGACTGGTAGAAAATGCCTAAGGCATTAAGTCCGCCTTTGTACGGTGTATTTTATACATTTTGTGCATAAAGTTTTAATAAATAAATAAAAAAATTGTAACATATTTTATGTAGTTTAACGACATCTATTGACGAATATCGGTAGCTCTTGGTGGCAATCGAAGCTTTATTTGGTGCTGTTTTACCGACCGAACTGACAGTTAAAACAGTTTGCGCATGCGCTCTCAGTACATGACAGTTTGAGATACAGCAAATTGAGTAAAATTATTGTTCAACGCAGTTTCTGTTATTAAAATTAAATTAAATAGTTTTATTAGTTGTTTTATTGGAGTGGCGATTTTCGGATAAATTGACGTCTAATCTATACGTGCAGGTATTTCAAATTTGCCATAGTTTTTTGTTAAATAAGTCTTCTTTGCAAAATGGCGGCAGTGGTGCAAAAGTAACAAAACAAAGAGAGGCAATTGTAACATGTTACATTTGACACCCAGTATTTTTCACATTAGTTAATTATTTAATATGTACCAAAGCCAAAACGCACGTGTACGCCAAAGCTAATAGTTTAAAATATCCCGAAAAGTGGAACGAAACAGAACTCGCTAGCCTTGATTGGTACAAGGCCTTTATGAAAAGACACTCAACTTTGTCAGTCAGACGTCCTGAAGCCACAAGTCTTGCTCGAGCTATGAACTTCAACAAACCAAATGTTACAATTTTTTTTGACAAATGGGGTGAGCTTTTGTATAGACTTAAATGTCAACCACAAAATATATATAATATAGATGAGACAGGTGTAACAACAACTCAAAAACCTGCCAGAGTAATTGCTGTCAAAGGGACCAAACAAGTCGGTTCCATTACTTCCCAAGAAAGAGGGACCCTAGTCACTGTATGTTTGGCTGTTAACGCAATAGGAAACGCAGTACGTGCCTTCTTCGTATTTTCCCAAAAGTATTTTCAGCCTCATTTTGTAAGAGATGGTCCTCCTGGCTGTGACGGTTCAGGTAATAAAAGTGGTTGGATGCAAGATGAAGATTTTTTATTGTTCATGAAGCACTTCACTAAATTTGCTCAGCTGTCCCAAGAAAATCCTGTTCGAGTTATTTTGGACAATCATTCTTCTCATATAAATGTACCCGTTATTCAATATTGTAAAGAAAACTTCATCTCAATATTATCATTCCCACCACATACGTCTTAAAATTTACAACCACCTGACAGGTCAGTTTTTGGGCCGTTCAAAACTAGATTTAATATTGCTGCAGATCATTGGATGAAAAATCATCCGGGACAAAGAATGACCATATATGATTTACCGTGACTTGATAAAGAAGCTATTTCTCTTGCTGCTACGCCAAATACCATAACTCAAGGGTTTGCATGCGCTGGTATATGGCCATATAACAAAGACATTTTTTCTGACATTGATTATGCCCCAGCCAGCGTTACCGACCAAGATAATGAAGAAGCCACTGTTGATGAAACTGATCAGCAAGAGTTGTCTTTGCCTGTAGAAGTGATCAACAATTTATCCCCTTCAGCACCTTCAACATCATATCAGACTTTGCCCCAGACGTCAGCTCAACCAACACCAAGTCTCTCTAACCATACATCGCCACGTAGGACTTCATTAGTAGATTTGGTCCCTCTTCCAATAGCACCACCTCGTGTCAAATCTAAGACTGGGAGATCCCTGCGGGTTGTTCGTAAGAGATTCAGTCGAGTAATCGGGCTGGACTTGAGAATTTAGCTGACACATGCCTACGTTTAATATCACAGTGGGGCGATCGGAACCGTTTAACCTTTGCACCGCAAAAAACGTATCAACTTATGTTAAAAGGAGATCTTAAATCATGGCCTAGTATTAAATTTAATAACGTTCCCGTTAAACGAAAACAATCCGTATGCTACCTTGGTATGGTCTTAGAAAATAACTTTTCTTTTATTGACCACATTAACACAGTCGGAGAAAAAGCTAAAAAGATTTTTTATGCCCTAACGAGAATATCTAAAGCTACTTGGGGTCTGTCTTTCTAATCAGCGTTTTAAGTGACGTGTGCGCACGTTTTGGTTTACCTAGACAAATAGTCTCGGACAACGGACCACCATTTACAAGTCATGAGTTTTCACGGTTCCTTAATGCCAACGGCATTGAACACATACGAGGGGAGATCAAAAAGTAATGAGAATCGGTTACTTCAGGTGCGCATAAAAACGCAAAAAAAGATTTTTTTGCTTGCTTATGTACTCACTACTTCAGCCTAAAAAAATCATATACATATATCACGATTTCCGGGAGTTATATTCATTTGAATACGAACTGTCGAAGAGATAACACCAACTTGGAGAAAAACGAAATTAGAGCAGTCATCAAGTACCTCTGTTTGAAAAAACATTCTACAATAGACATACACAGTGACTTAGTGGGAAAATTGGGGGACTCTGCTCTTCCATATTTTACAGTTGCACGCTGAACCAAGGAATTTAAACTGGGCAGAGCATCCACTGAAGATGAACATCGCGAAGGACGCCCATCCACGTCCCTCACTGAAGACAACGTGAAAAAAGTCGAAGATGTTGTGTTGCCAGATCGAAGAGTGACCATCAGGCATGTAGCTGAGGTGACAGGGATCTCATATGGCAGCATTCAAAAAATCCTTGCGAACGAGTTGCATATGAAAAAGGTCTCCGCGCGTTGGGTACCCAGGATGTTAACCGACGAGCAAAAGCAGCGGTTCACAAAGCCGCAGTTGCGATGGCTGCCATTCAAGAAACGGGATTCGAACTGCTCGAACACCCTCCCTATTCGCTAGATCTGGTTCCTAGTGACTTCTACCTCTTTCCTCGGCTCAAGGAACACCTCCGAGGTAAGAAATTTGAAGACGATAGCGAAGTGATGGTCACTTTTGAGGCGTTTTGGGAGGGTCAAGAAAAATATTTTTTTCAAAGGGAATCCTGGGTTTAGAAGAAAGATGGAATAAATGTATTGATTTGTAAGGAGACTATGTAGAAGAATAAATTATTATTTTAACTTTAATTACCGCGTTTTATCTTCATTCTCATTACTTTTTGATTCGCCCTCGTATTCTCAGCGCCGTATCACCCTGCTTCGAACGGGGCAGCGGAAAATGCAGTACATACGGTAAAAAGGGCGATTAAAAAAGCTATAAGGGAAAATTTAAACATACCGTTATTTATAAATAAATTTCTACTATATTATAGGAACACGGAACATTGTACAACTGATGAAACACCGGCGTTTCTCATGTTCGGCCGTAGGTTGCGCACTAGATTCGACGCGCTGAGACCCAATAGGGACAATAAAGTTAGAGATGCTCAGTCGCGGCAACAGAAGTATGGCGCAACTGGGTCACGTCAGTTGCGTACGGGGGATGAAGTCTGGTTGCGTCAGTATACGGGGCAAGATAAATGGGTATCAGGAAAGGTAACAGAAAAGCTAGGAACCACGGATTATAAAGTAGTGGATTCGTTAGGTAGGGAAACTCATAAACATGTTGATCAGCTAAAACAACGGATGCGGAGTTCATTAATCTGTCCTTCCAGCCCGTTTAGAGAGAAGTCGGAGACGGGGGAGGTCGTGATGGACCAGGAAACGCCCGGTCCCAGCGATCCGGCCCTCGGTGACTCAGCCGCAGCAAAGACTCAGCAGGAGGTCAGGGAACAACAGCATGTTGACGATTGTGTCGAACCAGAAACACAAACCTCTTTGCCTTCCCCTGAGCCGACCCAGTCTCGTCCCCTACGGAGATGTAGAATTAATAAGCCAACTAATTATAAGTTATGATAAGGATGTTGTTTTTTGTTTGTAGTTATGTTAATTAATTAGTCATAGTTATCTAAGTCAGTGTTTATGTATAATTATTAAAGGCACCTTGATTAAGTATAGGATTGTAATATTAGGTAAGCAAGTTATTCTTAAGTATATAATAAACGTGTGTTAGAATTAAGGGTGAAGGTGTAATTTATGTGTGTATAACCGGTGTGCGGGCGCTTACGACAGCGCCGCAACCTTGTAAACGTTTGAAGGACGGGCAGTCCACATTAAACTACTGTACTAGCAACACGTTGTTTTTTTTATTCAAACACCTCACCAACGACTAGCAGTGGTCATCGTCGAAGTATCTGTGTCAACTGTGGATGCTCTTTGTTACGGACAAGATCTCATAGGCTTCATTCCGAGACAGAAAGAAAATCTCGCATTAGGAATATGGTGATGGAACAGATTGCTCCTCGTTAAGTAAGTAGTTCAAATAATTATTGAGTGTATTTGTAAAATGCAATTAATGTAAATTATTTCTCACTACAGTTTTGTTAAAATTCATATTTTCAATAAAGCAGGAAACTGAAACATAAACTAAATAAGCTTGTACAGCAGCATTTAAAAATAATTTGGCCTATGTATTAGTATGACTTGGTTCTGTGTTTATAAATATGAAATCTAAGCACATCTTTTTAATTAGTTTTTTTTTTACTATTTCTGATTTTATTTATTTTGTAACAGTTACATGGATCGGATCAAATCTGTCATACCTGCTGGCAACGAGTAGACCGAGCTTCTGTCCGGTCTACTGAAGCTGGGGGGCGATCGCGCTATTTTGTAAAATGAACAAACGTCTAAAGTTCGGTTTTGGTTCAGTTCTGATTGTAATTCGGTTTTGGTTCAGTTGAATCGAAATTCGGTATCGCGCTAAAGTTTGAGTGATGACCAAAGTAGAACTGAAACCGAGCCATTGTCATAATGAAAACATTAGAGGTGTATCATAGTATTGAAATAGTAACCTAGAATAGTAAGCATATCGACTGTCGATTCAGCGTTTAAAGTATTGTACCTCTAGTTTTGACACCACTTGAGTATGATTTATGATACTTTGGTTGGAGTTTAGGCGGGAATTTCGAAGAATTTGAAGTGTTGACTGAAAAAATATCGAGATATGATTTGAAGTGGTTACCTATTTAGCTAAGTAGTATCCTTTCTACATTTCGGGAGTGAATATATCAAAAACTCTGTGAATACTTTTATTTTGTACTAGCTGTTGCCCGCGACTTCGTTCGCGTTCAGTATTTTTAAGTTAATAGTGTTCATACTGTTTATAAAAAATATTGAATGTACAGAATTGGCCTCGTTACGATTTTATTATATGTATAGATTGGTAAGTTTTTCAATTCTCTTGAAATTAAACATTCATTTATTAATTTTATTTTACAGAAGGCTTACAGACTAATAGCTAATTACAAGCCTCCACACATAGATGAGGAAAACTGAAAGAAAGATATGTACAGTATATTCTGTAAAATAATTGAATTATGAATAAGTTTTCGCTAATATCTGTGACTGATTTGTATTTATATTATTTCTGAGATGATAAATTGAACTTTATAGAAAATGGAGCAACAGCGGCGCAGGTGCACGACTGTTCGGCAACTGTAGATGATGTTGGAGTTTTTAGAAGGTCACAGAGACCTAGCTCTAGGTCGAATAAAATCTAAGGAATTCCGTGCGACAGCAGACCGTCTGTGACGGGAGTGTGCCGATATTCTCAATCCTTTTGGTGCAGTTAGGACCGGAAAGGAATGGGCCAAGGTTTGTAGTTCTCTTCATCTTGAAACTTTCTTACTCTCCAGAATTAATACTTTCATAAGGTTCTGTATAAAGTAAGTAAGTATAACAATGCTAACTTGTTTCAGGTGTGGAATGATCAAAAATGCAAAGTCCGGGCCAAATTGGTTGCCATAAATTCTAGTCAACGGGCTACTGGTGGCGGGCCTAGTAAAGAACCCATTTTGACTCCGCTGGAGAATAGAGTGGCCTGTTTTATAGGCATGGATGTTGGCCCCCTACCTAATGTAATGCAAGACCAATTTTCCTCAAACATCTTAGTAGAGCAAGAAGAAAATCAAGTTGATGCGGGAAATACTTCACCATGCATAGTGTAAGTGATATTAAAAATAACAAGGGGTCATTGGCTGTTCAAGCACTAATATTTTTGTGCCTCTATTTATTCAATGTCAGACTAATAATGATTTATTATGATTATTATTTTTAGCTTAGATCTTTCATTTGATGCGAGAGTAGAGGCCGATGCAGCAAACTCTCAAGTGCTAGAAACATCAACCCACCAAGCTGCTGTTGATTTGACTGAATTTGAATTTATAGATGCGCCAAGGGAAGCAGGTTAGTACATAGTTTAGCTGTTTGTGATTGTTTTTATTATTAACTTTTAATGAAAGTAATTAATTGTATTATATTAACAGACAGAGTTGTCTTTCAGCGCGTGACCGTGGTAGGGTGAGGGAGTGCCGAAGGACACGGACGCGCACTTCATCCTTGCAACAGGAACAAGCTCCACAGCAAGCACAATCTAATATGTTGTTATTATTGTATGTTTATTTATTTAATAATGCTTTGTAGTTAACATGCCTAATGTTATAACAAATCAAATTTGATTTAAAATATAAAACAACAAAAAAACTAATAAATTTATATTAATTTTAGCCAGCAGAAGCATGGTGGATCAATCACGATTAATGGTGCTAAAAATTGAGCAGCTGAGGGCAGAGGCTGCACTGAATACCTCCCAAGCTGCTGTACAAAATGCTCATGCTTCAACCATTGTAGAAGAGTCATTTAAATTATTTGCTGAAAGTGTAGATAGATTGACGCGGCAGGTAATAACACTTTTTCTATAGGCAGGAAATGGTACAAAGTGGATTCGCACTATACACGCAAAGATTCTAAAAAACTGTACTTGAATAAGATAAAAAGTACTTCGCAAATGCACAAACTGTATGTTGAATGGTACGATCCTAATAAATACAATAATCAAGCCAACAAACGTCAATACCGTGACATTGTAAATGTTAATTTCAACTTAGCATTTCACAAGCCCAAAAAAGATTTGTGTGAAGTTTGCCATAGCTTTGAGAACAACCAGCTTCCCACAGATGAAGAAAAACAAAGATTCTTTGAACATCAAGCACAAAAAAAGAAAGCTCGATCACTTAAACAAGCTGATAAAACAGAAGTTTCAAAAAGTTTTGCAGGCTCCACACGGTGAGGTAAGCATATTTTATTATAAAAGGAAACTGAATACTTTCAACTTTACAGTGTTTGAGCTTGGAAACAAAACTGCGACTTGTTACATGTGGCATGAGGGTATTGCCAAAAGAGGGGCCAATGAAGTATCAAGTTCAATTTCATTAAAGTGAATGCCGAAAAACGGGTGCATGAATTTAGAGTTTGGTCGGACAATTGCGCTGGCCAAAATCGAAACCGCATTGTTTTTGCTTTATATTTGCTTGCTGCTAAGGAGTTTGGAGTAACTGTAACGCATAGATTTATGGAGAAAGGGCACACCCAAAATGAAGGGGACAGTGTTCACGCACTTGTAGAAAGAGAGAGTGAGCGGAGAATGATTTACGTTCCCGATGAATGGTTCTGCTTGGTGCGGTGGGCGAAAACAGAAGGTATGCCGTACAATGTAAGAGAAATGACCTCACGAGATTTCTACAATTTCAAAGATTTATTGGCGAACAGAAACTGGGTAAAAGATATAAGAAATGAAAAAATGAAATGGACACAAATAAGAGAGGTTAGAGTTAAAGGCAACGTTTTCGATCGTATAGAATACAAATACGATTTCGATGACGAGCCGAAGACTTTATTGGTTCTCAGATCTACCAAAAGAAACACCCAACGCCAGAATGATTTTAAAATATCTCAAGCTTATGATGGCCCCGTTCTTATTCCATATGATAAAAGCAAAGATCTTAATTATATGTGCAAATCTGGTGTCATCCCTGAAAAATATCATGGTTTTTATAGAGACTTGCCACATGTTTCTAATGGAGTAGTCCAAGAAAGTGACTCTGAATCTGACGAATAAAATCTGAAAGGCTATGATTTTTTAATTTTTTTTATTGATACTATTGTAATTTTCAAGGTCCTGATTTATTACACAATTTTATTGTTTTTAAATATTATAATAAAGCAAGGTTTTAAAGTACAACAGTAAGACTGATAATGGTTGTAGTAATTAATTATATTTAGCCACAAAAAGTTCCTAAAGGTACCTAGTTATGCATAGCCCACCTCTACGAAGAACTGTTTTGATAAACTGATTATGTCACACCAATTAGCAATTCCAGGTATTATTTAATGTTAATAATAAATATCCTAGAAATGATTGCCAAACAATCAGTAACGTAAATCGACACATGAAGAGAGCTTCCTGTTATTGTCCCATTGGGAGGTCCAGCCACCGATACACACATGGAAACCCTCCATTAGTATATAAGCCCATGTAACTTAGATTTAAGGGTTCTCTTTGTCATAACGCTCATGCTGAGCACTTGTGTAATCAATAAAATATATTTTTTGAAAGCTCCCGCTCGTTCATATTTGACTGGCGCAGCCGGTAGGATTAGTAAAATCGCAAATAGTGATCGTTAAATAGACACACAAATCGGTCGTAACGTATCCTAGACGCATAGATTTCTAGTCTGCAAAGAACCTAATCAACAAATTCGTCAATCGAGCGTCGCAAGTGCAGCAGCAGCAGCAAGAGAATCGGCATGGAAGCGAGCAATCTGTGAGTAAACCCTTTTTCGCACTGTTCCTTTCCTTGTCTTAAATCCTAACGTTTAATTGGACTAGACATCGCCATTTAACGTTAATATATCTATTTTTGGACTAAAATCGCCGAATCTAGATTTAATATTAGTTTTAGTAGTTTGGACACACATCGCCAATCTACTATTTTTATTTTATATTTCAAGTAACTTGGACTAACATTGCCATTTTACTACTTTTGTGTTAATGACTCAAACATAAGTCATTTAAGCGTAAATTAAAGCGTAATTTGGACAAAAATCGCCTAATACGTAATTTTTTTGTCTTATAATTTAATAAAATTGTAAAATGAATATTCAACTTATTCCGAAGGAAATTCAAAGCATCATCCCAAGATTTGATGGGGACGATAAGTTACTCAACCTTTTTATATCAAAATGCGAGTATGTAATTAGAAGTTTTAGAGGAGAGAACAACCAAGCACAACAGACTTATTTATTTCACTGTATTACAAGCAGATTAATAGGTAAAGCTGCCGTTTTAATAAGTGAACGTGAAAATATCACCACTTGGGAAGACCTTAAAGAACTTCTCGTTCAACACTTTGGAGACCCGAGATCCGAAGCTTGCCTTAATATTGAATTAGAAAACCTCAAAATAAAACAGGGAGAATCTTATATTGATTTCTGCCATAGAATTCAGAATGTTAGGAGCTCACTCATTTCTAAAGTAAACCTCCTCACTGACGAAGGAATAAAAGCAGCAAAATATATTATATACAATAATACAGCTCTAAACGTCTTCTTGTACAACCTACCAGAGGATATGATTAGGTTCGTAAGATTAAACAATTGTTTAACACTAGAATCAGCATTAAGTGTCGTAATTGAGGAAGTAAACTTCCAAACCAGATACAAAACCCACAATAAAATTAAAACAACTGCCAATATTAACAGTATTCCAACAAATAATACTAGCCCAAACTTTACGACTCCAGTTCAATATAAATTCGGTGTTCCAGCAAACAACAATCAAGGTTTCAGACAAATCTACGGTTTTAGACCCAATTTTATTTCAAATCCTAATAATCAAAAGGTAAATCAATCTCCAGGACCTAAACCAAATATCACCAATAATCAAACAAATCCAAAAGCAATAACTCATCAACCGCAGCAAATTCCGCGAACATTTAATAATTATAAACAATCAGGTTTCTTCAAAGCCAATCCAAATCAACAATTCCGATTTGGAATACTCAATCAACAGCCTAGACAGAATACCGACATATCAATGCGAACAGTTCATAATAATATGATCGATGAGTCAATCGAACTTG
This sequence comes from Caradrina clavipalpis, assembly GCA_932526535.1. Lineage (NCBI taxonomy): Eukaryota > Metazoa > Arthropoda > Insecta > Lepidoptera > Noctuidae > Caradrina > Caradrina clavipalpis. Next base: position 3,474,015 of record OW052087.1, read on the forward strand.
ACCCTGACTCTAACTGTGAGCAGATATTATTGTTAGATGACGAGAACCTTGTAGTGTTAATAGATGAGAATGACCAAAACAATTGCGTACAAACTGTTAAGGAACCAGAAAATTTTCAGATAGAAGCCTCTACGACAGATCAAACAGACCAGAAACAGAAGTAATTAACTTAAATTATAGTGGTCTTAGGTTACCACACATTTATTTACCGGAAATGGAAGCAATTTTCTTGATAGACACAGGTAGTACACGATCTTTCATTAACGCTGAATTAGCCGACCAATATTTTAAATATTGTAAAAGCGAGGAACCATTTGAAGTAATTAGTACACATGGACGTAGCAAGCATAGTGAAGTCGCATACATACCTTTAACAGATACTTTTAACACAGACATTAATCATAAGTTTTACATATATAACGTAGATAAAGCCTATAACGGTTTAATTGGATCAGATCTTTTAAAAGAGCTAGAAGCTACCATAGTCATGAAAAATCAGGTCTTAAAAACAAATACTACCGAAATTCCCATTTTATACAACCCATCTTATCAGATAGTGATAGCCCCTAGATCAGAAACACGTGTCAAAGTGCCAACAATGTTAGACAATGGAAATGCCATTTTAGATCACATAGAATTCTGCCCAGGAGTTCGTATGCCTGACGCCTTAGTTAACTGCATAGACTCTTTAGCTCAAACTGTTATTCAGAACACTACTGAGAATGAAATGACTATAACATTTACGAAGCCATTTAAAGTTCATGATATAAAACAGGAGTTAACAGATAATTGCCTAACTTATAATTTGAACCAAAACTCAGATTTGGAAAAACTATTAAATGAAAACCTAAACAAATTACGACTTGATCACCTAAACAAAGAAGAAAAATCACTTATAACTAATCTATGTACCGAGTATAAGGACATCTTTCATTGTGAACACATACCTTTATCTTTTACCAACCAAGTTAAACATAAGATTCGTACGAAAAACGAAGACCCCATTTACATACGCCCGTATAGACACCCTTTTAGCCAAAATGTGGAAATACAGAAACAAATAGATAAGCTATTAGAAAATAGAGTAATTACAGAATCACACTCACCTTGGAGTGCCCCTGTACACTTAGTCCCTAAGAAAATGGACGCCTCAGGTGAACAAAAGTTCCGGATGGTCGTAGACTATAGGCGTCTCAACGAGATAACAATAGACGATAAATACCCACTACCAAACATCACGGACTTGTTTGATAAGCTAGGAAAAGCATCGTATTTTACTACTATAGACCTAGCTAGTGGTTACCATCAATTAGAAGTAGAAAAAGAGGACCAACCGAAAACTGCATTTACAACACAGTCAGGACATTACGAGTTTACCCGTATTTTTACAAACCCAATTGCAAAGAAGTAGGAATCTTGTCTTAAATACTTATAACATGTTAACTCATAACTTCCAAATATTATTAATTCGATTAGATGAAGTGGAAACAGCAATAGCATTTAGTAGAGTTAATGTATTACATCAGTCTATATTAAATACCACAGAACTTATTAATATTCTCCAAGATATAGAAAAAACTGATAAGTTAGTTTTCCCTATTACCAATGAAAACTTAGTTAATATTGAACATTGTATTGACATCAAAGCTTATGTAAAAGGCAAACAGATTACTTTTATTATGTCGGTACCAACAGTCCAATTAGATATCTACAATTATTACACTCTACATCCTTTTCCAATGTATAACCCCCGCCTTGATATATCTTACCTTATTACTCCAAAACATTCCCATATCCTTGCGAAAGGGCAGAAAATAGTATCGCTCTCACAGCCTTGCAGAGAAATAGACGAAGGAAAGTTCCTTTGTTACGAGAGCAACGTGTCCCCGGACGAAGAAAATAATTGCATCAAAGACTTGATGACGTTTTCTACGAGGATAACATCGTGCCAGCCTCTTCCCGTCAATTCGTCGGATGTTAAAATAAAATCCATACATCAAGAGTCTTGGATTATATTCACAGGTCACCCTACATTCCTGATCGAAAACTGTGGCAATGACAGGAGCCAGCACGACATCATGGGCACATACATTCTAACACTTAACAATGCCTGTGAGGTTAAACTTGAAACCTACACATTAAGAAAACGCCGTCTTCAAACAGGAGAAGTTGTCTTCCGCAGCTCTCCATCAATACATCTACCCAACATTATAACACCGAGGGACATTGCACTACGCAAAACTATCAGTCTAGATGAGATTGATTTGGAAAATCTACAGTTTCTATCACACGCGTTAAAGGACAATATTGAAGTGAGAAATGGTGAAAGTCATTTTGTGAATGTGCACAGTGTTAGCATAGGAACTATTGTAATTTACATTATTATACTTTTGGTGCTAATTTTAGTGATAATGTATCGCTTTAGAAATAAATTATTACATAAGTTTAGACAAAATCATCAATCTTGTGATGTAACTTCGAATGGTGATTTTGTTCTTATGGAGGGAGGAGTTATGCATAGCCCACCTCTACGAAGAACTGTTTTGATAAACTGATTATGTCACACCAATTAGCAATTCCAGGTATTATTTAATGTTAATAATAAATATCCTAGAAATGATTGCCAAACAATCAGTAACGTAAATCGACACATGAAGAGAGCTTCCTGTTATTGTCCCATTGGGAGGTCCAGCCACCGATACACACATGGAAACCCTCCATTAGTATATAAGCCCATGTAACTTAGATTTAAGGGTTCTCTTTGTCATAACGCTCATGCTGAGCACTTGTATTTTTTGAAAGCTCCCGCTCGTTCATATTTGACTACCTAGATATAATATTTGTAAACTTTGTTTATTTTGATAATTTTAAACTTTAACCTGTTATAAAACTTTGTGATACTTAATGCTATAGGTATCTTGACTGCTATATTGTTTATTATGTGTTGATTGCTCATAGTTTTTTACAGATTTTATTTCTAGTTTAACATTGATACTCATAAGACTTATTTTGTTACGTATTTTACTAAAATACATGCTTTTAAAGCATAAAGAGGATGAAAGAAAATTATGTTTTAGACTTTGCTAAATAGTCTATGCTATTTTCAATGTGTGTTTGAATTATTATCATTACTCTTGTATTTAATTATAATTAAGTATGTGATCTCAAAGTGTGCATTTCTATTTTTTCATTTGCGTTGTTGGTAAATAAATATATGGAAAAGTTGATTAAATAAAATTTATTGTTTTTATAATAATTACAGCAAACCTTACACATACGACAAATTTATTTCTAAATCTCCATTTAAAAACGTTGAATATACCACTACCTACTTAAATGACTGTTAATTATCCGAACAAAACTGTCGTTTGTGTCACAACCGACAATTCACTTTGCAAATTGTCCATATTAAAATGTCGGTGGTACATTATTTCCTTAACCATAAATAATTGCTTAGTTTTGTCCATGTCAGTACTTAGTTAACAATACATAAAATAATCAGTGCAAATTTGAATATCCTCAGTTATGTAATTCTTTTTTTATCGTCAAAACAAACTTTGAACTGCTCTGAACTGAACAGTACTCTTTTTGCAGAACTGACATTGTTAATAGGGACCATCGATATTTATATGTACAAAAATCATCTAATTATATGTACCAAAAAGATACATATTCATTGCACAAGTATAGGAACTTGATGAAGCCTTTGCTTGTGGTTTGTTGTGATGGATACATTATAGATGTATTAGGCCCCTATCCAGCTACAACATCAGATGCCAATATAATAATAAATGAATTTAATGAAGAAACAAAACCACTTAGGAGATATTTCCAAGCAGGTGATGTATTAATTCTGGATAGGGGCTTTAGAAATTCTGTGCCATTGCTGAGAGATTGTAATTATTCAACTCATATGCCTGCATCGTTACAACAAGGTGAAACCCAATTGTCAACTCTTGCTGCTAATAAGTCGAGGGCTGTCATGTCACGGTTTGTAGGTGGGTGGTTGAAGCAGTAAATGGCATCTTGAAACAATCATTTAAATTGCTTAGGCACGAATTTTTTAATCGTGCATCAAGACATGCAATGACAGACTTTCGCATAGCAGCAGCTCTGATAAATAGGTTTCGCCAAAGAATCAGAGACAGAGAGGATGCAGGGCAAATACTAGAAATAATAAATCAAAACATGCATATAAAGAATAATCTTGCAGAGTTTGTTAATCAAAATAATTTAAATAGACGGCGAACAGATTTTCTCTCTATTAATGTAAACATACATAATGTATACTTTCCGAGGATGGAATATAGTGATTTAATTCTAATTGCATGTGGAACATACCAATTGAAACAAGCACGTTCTTATTATGGAGAACACATACGAGGCGATGGTTCCTATACTATTGAGATATGCAGAAATACTGCCAGCAACCTACTGGAAGGTTTCCCACTCCCTTCGGTCAACTGCAGTTTATTGCGTGGTAAAATACAAAGCAGACATATTAGTAGAAAAACATATTTCGTGTATATATTATATGAAAATAACACTGAAGGGAGGTCAGCAATAAAATATTATTGCTGCAACTGTATGGTGGGCCGTAGAACAGTAGGTTGCTGTGCACATGTTATGACAATTATGTGGTTTTTAAGTTGGGCAAGATATCAGGAACATATTAATCCACCTGCTCAGTTCCTTGACAATGTACTCATAACTTATGAATCTGACTAATAAATATACATAATTATAAAAAAAAAGTTTTATTTCAAACATAACCTGTTTCAATTAATTGTTAAAAAAATATCTAAATAAAAATCTCGATACAAAACTAGCTGTAGATCCTCATTCTTACTGATTTGAGCTAATAAATCAATCACATATTATTAGCTGAACTGTTTATTCAAGAGTGGCCAAAATCCCATAGAAATTGGACAATGTCCCCTATCATTCATTGTATTCAGAAATGGGAACTATTCGGTCTAATATTCAATCATTTGTTTATTCTAATATTTCAAAATATTTAGCCCATTCGGCACGGTGAGCTATCAAGAATGGAATGCGCTCGGATATCCCATGTTACCTTATATAAGTACCTGTGTATAAGTGGGTGTGAAGTAGATTTAAGAACCCTTAGGGACGAGGTTGGACTACGCCCTTATAGAGTCCAAATTGAGATACAGTATCCAATTATGGGGCAATAGTTACAACTACAATTGCCAAAGAGCTTTTGTACTTCAAAAAAGAGCTGTACGCACCATGGTTCGAATCTCGCAAAGAGAGAGTTGTCGTCCCCATTTTGCAGTTTTAGGAATTCTAACAGTACCTAGCCTCTACATTTTAGTACTCATGACTAACCTAAAGAAGAATCTTCATGAATATGAGACAGAAGAGGAACGATTTATCAGAAAGAGCACACGTAGGTAGACCTCAGCAATATAATAAGCCCACACCTTCTGATTACGAAACATAGTGCACGATATCAAGCAGTGCAATTTTAAAACAAATTGCCTCCCGACCTTAAAAGTTCGATATATACGTCCTCGTTTACGCCCAAGCTTAGAGCTTTTCTCTTGAATAAATGCCTCTACTCCATTGATGAATTGTAACTTGTTGACATTAATTTCTTTTGACATTCTAAATTCCTTTTGACATCTTAGTACCATTAGTTGACATAATACAGGGTGGGCCACTGATTAGTTTACATTTAAATTTGATTTCCCGCGCGAAACCGAGCTGCGCGGGGCGCGGAGAGGGGTCAAGCGGCGAGCTCGTTTCTCGGAAATTTAGTCGCCATAGATCGGTTCACCGGACCGCAGCGCGCCTTTTGCGTGAAGCAATTTTATTTAAACAATAATTCACTCATTATTGTAAGGCGCTTGTTTCGCGTTGAGTATGATTTACACGACATAAATCAGGGTCCGAGTGCAGTTTTTATAAAGAAATGGGTAAAGAAATTCGAAGAGACGGGACGAGACGACGAGACTTCACTAAATGTGAAGCAAGCCGGCGCACTATGGGACCAAACAGTATTTTCCGTCTCAAAAATGGTTGAGTCAAAAGTCGTGTTACTGAAACCATTTTGATTATTTTACATTCATAGATAATAGAAGTATCCAAAACAAAAGTAAAAAAAAAAAACAAAAAAATGTTTTACTTGCATAAAATGACATTCAAACTTTATACTTAGAAAATATCATATTAACTAGACTACTCGTTATAGAAGTTCAACTTAAGATACTTTCTATGTCTTTCAAGGGAATATATTAGTATTATACATTTTTGAATTGCTCAAGATCTCTAGTTTACGACTACGTTATGTTTTAATGACATATATTTTTTTTCTGTTTTTTTATTTAATTTTTAAACATCATAAGGAAATTTTACGTCTTTCTAATTTTCAAGTGGAGGTTTTGTTGTTATCGGTGGCTCCCGATGTCGAGTTAATGACAGTTTAAGCTATCTTACTTATTCAGTGTTATAGGGAAATAAAAAAAACCTAAGTCATTACTGCGCCATTTCGAGCTAGAAGCCGAAATGTCGACCGAAAAATATTTTCTCATGATATTTTTTTTTGCGGTGAACATTTTAAACACGGTCAGTGGGTCGTCTTAGGGCATAGTTTTTATATATATCTATTTGTGGATTTTATCTATATAATTATATCTGTTTGTGGAGCAACTCCTAGACAGATGAACGATCTAACAAAAGTAACTGCAAGAATTGAGAATGAAGATGCGTTTAAATACAAACTGTCTACCTTACATGCGTGGATAAGATGTATGGAAATGATTCTGCATATTTCTTATAATCTAGGATTTCAAAAGTGGTCTGCATCGTCTCCAGAGAACAAGAAGATTAAAGAAGAAAAAAAGAAGTACGTTCAAACTCGTTTCCGGGAATCGCTTGGTTAGACATTGATAAACCTCGTCAAGGTTCTGGAAATAGTAATGACGGAAATACGGCAAGGAAATTTTTCCAAGACTACTTATCAATATTCTGCATAAATTACAGGTATCGATGAAGAGTTGATCAAGAGATTATATATAATTCTGCAAACCATGTCATCGGGATTTTCTGTAAACGCAGTTAAGTTTGGTGACTATGCGCTGGGGACTGCACGCACAGTTATACGTGAGTAAATATAACTGGTACTATATGCCATCTTCAATCCACAAAATTCTTATACATGATGCCAAAATAATAGAGCATTTTGCAGTTTTGCCAATAGGCCAATTATCGAAAGATGCTCAAGAAGCTCGTAATAAAGACTATAAGAAATATCGGTTAAATCACGCTAGAAAGTGTTCCAGGTTAGCCACAATGGAAGACGTTCTGCACATACTGTTGTATAATTCTGATCCCTATATATCTAGCTTAAGTAGAACTAGTACTATGATACCAAAAGAACTACTTAACGAAGCTAAGGAGCTTTTAATATTGACAAGTGATGAGTAGATTAATGTTTTTTTTTGTAGCGGGAGGATTTCTTTTTTAGTTTAAAATTATGTCTTAATCTTTTTATTAACTTCTTAATCATTTTATTTTAATATAACGTAAGCAAATAATTCATAAAAGGATTTAATTAAATTATTGTATGAAAAATTTCAAAAGTTTATATTTGTTTTTTTTTTCCTTAATAAATCTACTTGTTAAAGTATCAGTGTTTTATTTATCTAATAGCATAACTATTCAGGCATACGTACAAAAAAATTCAATACCAAATGTCAAGAAACTAAAAAGTTACAGATTTCTGAGATGAAACGCACAGGTTCGTCCCATAGTGCGGCGCCGCACGGACTTCAAGGAGTGAAGAGAATGTGCAGAAAGTTTCGGCTTCAGTTCGACAAAATCCTGATTTATCAACGCGCAAACGTTCAGCTGCATTAGGAATATCACGCACATCTTTACGCCGTATTTTGAAATCTGATTTAAAATTACATCCATACAAGATTCAGTTGGAGCAGGACTTAAAGCCTAATGATTTTTAATTTACGCAAACTTTATGCAGACACAATGTTAGAGCGCTTCAGTAACTTCGACAACATCTTGTTTTCTGACGAAGCCCACTTCCATCTGAACGGACACGTCAATAAACAGAACTGCAGATATTGGAGCAGCGAAAATCCCAAAGCTAAGCATCAAAGGCCCCTTCATTCGCCTAAGGTGACTGTATGGGCAGCAATCGCATCTAAAGGAATCATTGGTCCTTATTTCTTTCAGGATTCTTACGGCCGTACGATCACTGTCAACTCGACTGAGTATGTGAAAATGTTACGAGTGTTTCTGGCCCCTCAGCTACAGGAATTTGATGGTTACAATCAGAGGACATGGTTCCAACAAGACGGAGCCACTTGCCACACCTCTAATGAGTCCCTGCCGGTCGTTAGAGAGATGTTCCCGGAAAAGCTAATTTCTCGGAGAGGCGATATCCCATGGCCACCCAGGAGCCCTGATTTGTCACCAGCAGATTTCTTTTTATGGGGATATCTAAAGCATCGTGTGTACATCCATAAGCCCAAGACACTACTTGAATTAAAAGAAAGGATTAAAGAAGAGATGTCAGCAATCTCACGGTCTTTATGCAGAAGAGTATTGGCAAATTTCCACTCCCGTTTAGAAGAATGCCGAAGTCGCGACGGTGGTCATTTAAACGATATTATTTTTAAAAAGTAAATTCCCTTGTGTTTACTATCTCTTAAATAAATATTTTTTGAAATACGTTGTATTGTTTTTTTTCTGTATCTTTTAAAAATCTTTACTAATCACTGGCCCACCCTGTATTATTACATTTGTTATTTTCACATCTTATTAAAATGCGCAATGAATACGTGATTATTTTAAACTTCTGACATGTAAACTGTTAAGTAATATACCTACGCCGGTGAGTGATTGGAATTCAATGAAAATAATTGTGTCAAAGTGGTACCTATTGATGTTGAGTTGCAAGGCTAATTTATTCACTTCGCTGTCTTTTCTTTTTATGTGTTTTTTATTTTTTTTTTGGTTATAATTATAATGGTATGTGACATTTAATTAATTTCTCTATTGTGATGTAATGAGTATTATACTGATTATTTTTGTTATTTTTTCTTGGTGTAATGAAACATTCAGACACAATGTAAATTGTTTGTTGAATAAATAAATAAACAAAGTTCCAACGCGAGACTGTCGCCTGAAGTGCTTGGTTCGGCGAAGGTATCCATCTGAAGATATCGGGATCGCCGGGGCTTGGACCATGACTGCCGGCGTTGGGGTCGGGGTCGTGTTTTCAATTGTTAACGGCTCCATATTAATAGTATTCTGTTCAGTGGCATCATCCACTTGTTGTGATTTGTCTATGGTTCGGATCTCGTGGTACTCCCGCATGCGCCTTTGTTGGGGCTGCTTAATGTTATGGCTTCTATTGTTTGAGCGCCGACGTCGACCCGCCCGTGTCCCTGCTGCTCGCTCTCCAGCACATTGACTGATGTTAACCCCGTTGAATATTTCCTGCGCCTGCGGCGCTTGTTGAACGGTGACGCCACTGGTTATTGGCGCGTGGACTCCAGGGATTCTCCCTGACTCTGCAATTCCGCAGACGTGCCCTGCGAGCGCGTCAGTGATGTGGAGTCGGGCGTTTCCGTCAGCCCTTCTATTTTTAGCAGTTTGGCCGTGTCCAGCACCTTGGGCAGCTGTTCTTCCGTGACATTCACCTCGCCGCAGTACATGAAGTCTACCATCGTACGGAGGCCGGCGTAAGTCACATCTTTAAGAATTACGATGGGATGAGGAGAAGGATTTTCCACGAACAGTGATTGGAAATACATACTGCACGCAGACAGCACGACCTTATGCGCGAGCAACTGCTTCCCATCAGCCGCCAGTGTCAGATCCACCAGCGTCTGCGTGTTTAGAAGCGTCGTAAACATACATCATCATCATCTGCTTAACCTTTTCCCAACTATGTTGAGGTCGGCTTCCAGTCTAACCGGATGCAGCTGAATACCAGTGTTTTACATGGAGCGACTGCCTATCTGACCTCCACAACCCAGTAACTGGGCAACACGATACCCCTTGGTTAGACTGGTTGTCAGACTTCTTGGCTTCTGACTATCCGTAACGACTGTCAAAGATCTACCAATGACAGCCAGGACCAACAGCTTTACGTGCTTTCCGAGGCACGGAGGAAACTCGCTATGGTAAATGGTCACCCATCCACAGACCAACCTCGGCAAGCGTGGCCCAACCCGGAAGATCGGTCTATGCGGCTGTAATTATTTAGCCACGAGCTCCTCCTTAGAAGCGTCGTAAACATGGAGATGAAATTCGGCTGGTGGTTGTTCCACCTGAAGCTGTACTGCTGAGACAACTTTTCTGGAACCTTTAATTTACTTGTTGTAATATTTTGTTGTAATATTTTCTGTAGCCGCCACCGGAAACTGATTACCATGCTATTTTTTCTCGAATGCCCTAAGTACGAGTAAGATGTTGTTACTCTGAATTTCTGTAAATAATTCATTCATTTCAAATTTGATTTAAAATAATCGATTATTCCCGATGTCCACCACTTGTCTGGCCACCACTGGGGGACAGCGAGACAACTTTAAAAAAATATTCTCGTTGTCCTCCACTGGGGGACAGCGTCACAACTTTGTAAATTATTTCCATTCGCCACCACTGGTAGAGAGCGACACGGATTTTTTATCATTCTCTATGGGCGCCGTTGGGGGACAATGGCACAACACTTTTGATCCAATTCCCACTGGCCATCAATTTAAATTATTATATCTAGAGACCATTTCGACGGGCCTGTTGGTCTAGTGGTTAGCGGCCCTGACTGCTAAGCCGGAGGTTGTGGGTTCGATTCCCACCCAGTACAAACTCTGTGTGATGAACATGATTGTTTGTTCTGTGTCTGGGTGTGATTTATCTATAATATGTATGTATTTATAAATTATATAAGTATGTATATCAGTTGTCTGGTTACCATAACACAAGCTCTGCTTAGCTTGGGATCAGATAGCCGTGTGTGAGTTGTCCCAAGATATTTATTTATTTATTTATATTTATTTATTTATTTGGTTTTAGCGGATACTTAATGCTGAAATTACTTTTATCCAATTCTAATGCTTACGTAATAATATAGAAATAATATTTATTTCCTTGTATTTAATAGTTAATTTGATTAATTATAATTTATTAATTTTCTTTTTTTGCTATTGCTTATTATTATTATCTATTGAAACTTCACTTCATTCAAGATGTTTATAATTATTATGGAAATGAAATTTATGCGATTTCCATACAAAATTATGAGTTATAAATATATGCCAAATAAGTGATGCCATATGAATTTCTGCGAAAAGAGGTTTATGCTATCAGTGTTGTTATGCAAATTTAAAATTATGACTTAAAAAAGTTCTGCTATAAAAGGTGTACCCTGCGTCATTATGACTACGTCATTAGTGCACTCGCCACTCGTATAACCAGCCATGTCTGGTTCCAGTTCATCAGGAAAAGTGCATTTATCATACATAAATAGAAAAGGCGGGACAATTTTATTACACGGAGGACATGAATATATAATAAAACGAAAACATTAAAGTGGTTTAATCATCTGGGAGTGCACTAACAGGAAGAAGAACAAATGCAAAGGACTTATCAAAATCAAGGCAATTCCATAATAATAATATAATAAACCTTATTTAGTGCTCATTTTGAAATTGTTTAAGTATTGTTTTATAAGTAGCCCTGTTTCAAATTTTAAATTCGATGACATCGTTATTAAAGCCGCCATTTCGTTTACAAATTTGATGACATCGTAAGGCCGCTATTTTGTTTACCAATCCTAGTATGAAGGTGATGTGAGATAAATGTGAATAAATAACAACTTTTCGCATGGTTATTCTATGGTGATGATTTGATAAAGTCTTTTTTTGTAAAAAAAAAAAGTATTAATTAATATTTTTTGTTGATCTGGGATACCAATATAATTGAAGAAAAGCCACATCTATGCCAACCCGATTTTGCAAGAAATTTTGTAGAAGAAAAAATACAGCAATGCAAAGATAAATTAGTTTCTCCTCAATTTCCATCAGTGCCAGAAACCTTCAACGCTATGGTGAGTCAATTCAAAGCCATACCGAGTTTGGTTCAAACTATACCGTCATTTCAAAGCATCAAGTCAAGTTTATACAGACATAGAAATACAATCGCTGGAATGAAAAGACTTAAATGCAAAAATGTGGAAGAATTCCAAGTTCCAAAAGATTATAAGGACTTATTTTAGCAGACTATTCATATAACTGCAACCGAATTGTAGTGTTTTGTATTGAAGAAGCCAAAAATTTAATCTGTGAGATTCATCATTTCTTATGTGATGGTACCTTTAAAAGCTGCACAGAGCCATTCACTCAACTTTACTCAATACATGGAGACTTCAGAAGTACTGAAAATAGTACTAACATAATTCCGCTGATTAATGCATACATGAGTCGCCGTGATGAGGAATCTTATACAATTCTTTTCAATTTAATCAAAAGTCAAGTTCCTGGATGGCAACCTTCAAAGTTTTCAATTGATTTTGAGAAAGCTACTATGAAGGCCATAAAAGCGACATTTCTGTCAGCTACACTTAAAGGATGTCACACACACTTTAAAAAAGCCATATGGAACAAGGGCCGTGATTTGAAACTTACAACATCAGCTGCTGACATATTCAAATTTCGAGAGGTAGCATTGACTACCGTACTTCCATTACTGCCCGAGACAGAAATAAGAAACGGGTGGCTCTATATAACACACAGGGATACTACGGATCCTGATATTTTAAAATTCAGGAAATACGTTGAAGTACAATGGCTAAAAGATGATTTTATACCAGTTTGGTGCGTTTTTGGAGAAAGGCATCGAACGACAAACGCTGTTGAAGGCTGGCACCACAAACTAAATTCAGCGATGAGCAAGAAAAACCCAAACATAATGCACGCTTTAAGCGTTCCTAGAGAATATGCATGTTTTTTCTTTGTGAAAAAATGCAAATAAGTAAAAAAAAAGAACCATCCAACAAACGAAAGAAAAAGTACGTTTACAGCGATCAGTTTATTCAAGAAACCCAAATGGAACTTGTAAACGGCCAAATATCTGTGGGCCAATTTCTAGAAATTATGAGAAACTAATAAGTACTTATTGTTCTTTGTTTAATTGTGTTGTGTTTAAGACTTTTGAGTAGTACATTATGTTTAATTCAAGAAACCCAAATAAGCAATCAAAGCTATACTAAGTAGTAGGATCATTTTTAAATATTTTAGTAAAACATTTAATAAAAGTTCAAGAATATATGACTTTATTAATTACCTACCATATAATTTAGAAATATTTAAATAAGTCCCACCCTTAGCCCTGCTAAAACACAAATCTGTAAGTATAAAGCTATCCTTTACCAGTCTCTAGATATAATAATTTAAATTGATGGCCAGTGGGAATTGGATCAAAAGTGTTGTGCCATTGTCCCCCAACGGCGCCGATAGAGAATGATAAAAAATCCGTGTCGCTCTCCACCAGTGGTGGCGAATGGAAATAATTTACAAAGTTGTAACGCTGTCACCCAGTGGTGGATAACGAGAATATTTTTTTAAAGTTGTCTCGCTGTCCCCCAGTGGTGGCCAGACAAGTGGTGGACATCGGGAATAATCGAAAATAATTTGTCGTTTTATTTCAAAATCTACTTCACACCCACTTATACACAGGTACTTATATAAGGTAACATGGGGTATCCGAGCGCATTCCATTCTTGATAGCTCACCGTGCCGAATGGGCTAAATATATTGAAATATTAGTACCTTTAGTTAAATACCTACACAAATAGGGTACCTATAGAGTTGTCTAACTATCAATAGTTTTTATATCGATAGTAACCCTCAAGTGGACAAAATGTGATGAAACAAAAATCATGATTCCTACCGATAGCTTACATTTATTGTTGTAAATTAATAATTGTTTTGTTATATTGGTATGATATTTCCCCTGCTGGCGTCATGAAGTACTGCGCAAAATCGTCTCTTATGCTTCGGCCTCGGTTTGTAGATGTATGTTGTGGGTTGCGGAAAGATATATCCTCGAAATAATGTGTCAGAGTATCTTCAAATCGAAAACCGTCTCGTTTGCGTACAAAATTGTGTAATACACATGCTTGCATGTCTTTGTAACCAAGACAGCAAAATCTGGCGGAACAGTCATACTGGTATGAAAAATTCTCCATTTATTCGAGAGAATGCCGACGATGCCGGTGGGCTACTATTTTTTATATTTTTAAATGTTTTTATATTTTTATAGTAATATTTAAAAATGTAATTATTGTGTATAATAAATAAATACATGGAAATAATAATAATAGATTTTAAATTGAATTATAGTAATAGATTTTAAATTAAGCATGCTGCAATTAGTAAAAAAAATCAATACTGAATACTATTCACCTTCTCCGAAGAGTTATGATAATTTCAGTAACCAATCACCAACATCAGACTCACTATCAAGTTATGGATATTCACCCCGTAGTCCATATTCTCCGGTACCGGAATTTATAATTCCATCTCCATTACAAACTTTCGATAAAGTTTATTTGCAAAAAAAAAACAACTAAGCATCGATATCCTCCAGACAATTCTACGGTGGTTATTAAGTTCATTACAAACCTGCCTGCGCCTCAACCTTCTGTTAGATATGTTCAACGTGATGATTCTCGGCAGGCAGTACAGGGAAACACTATACATCTACTATCATCTGCGTTTCAACAGGAAAACGAAACACATTTACTACACTCTACGTCTGAAAAGGAAAATATACCTACATCTCAACAGGATGTTAATCTTCAATTACATACTGAGTATACACAGGGTGCCAATTTTTTAATTGCCCAGTCTCAAAAAAAAGAAGAAAATCTTGAAAAATACACCAGGTTTAAGTAATTTAAATTAAGTATAAGATTGTTAATTTAAATGTAATAATTGTAATAAATAAAGGTAACATACCTCATGGTTATGGCCAATTTTTCTTCCGTATCCAAAGACAATCTCATACAGGTATTTCGTTTTTTCAATTTATCACGTACACCATTCTGAAGTTCATCAAAACATTTTATGGACATTCTGTAGTTGTAATATAATATGTGTGTATCGGAACGCAACAAGTACAGACGTTTTGTAATTGACTATGTAACTATTGGCATGTAGGTACCAACGCCAGAGTTTGGGTAGTTTTTATAAAAGGTTAGCTGAGTAACATGGTGGCGTCAGGCGCGTGGCGTTGGTCCTGTCACATAGAAGAGGTACTATTAAAAGCTCTGTAAAATAATATTATAACAATTAATATATGGTGTATTCCCTTAAACCAGTGGTTTTATTGTCAAGTACTACGTGGCGCAGCCGATTTTGAACTTACGTGTATTTAAATGGGCATAGAAGATAGCAAAGACTTGGAAATAATGTCGGGTGTCGAATACAGAATGCCGAAATGAGAAAATTGACAAAGAAAAAAAGACTGGCACGTTGCGAATGCTCTTGGACGCGTTTCAACAAGAATTGCAGGATTTCAAGATCCATTCCTACAATATCATCCATTAGTACAAAGAATATCGCTGGTGTACAAAAAATCTGGATGACCATACCGTAGCTTTACACATCGATTTTTCGGAAAATTATGCTTGTAAATTAAGCACCGAAATACAAGCAATGCATTTCAATGGATCAAGACAGCAAATTAGTCTTCACATTGGTATTTTGTATACAAAAAACGGCAATCAATCCTTTGCATCTTTATCTCCAAACAGAGACCACGGACCAGACGCCATTTGGGCTCATCTCTTACCTGTGCTAAAATTGATCAAACAGAAACTACCTAAAGTTAATGGGATTCATTTTCATTCAGATGGCCCTACTGTTCCGTACCGACAAAAGAAAAACTTTTACTATTTCTCAAAACTAACAAAGGAACTCGGTTTTCCATATTCAACATGGAACTTTTTCGAAGCCTCTCATGGCAAAGGAGCCGCTGATGGCGTAGGAGGGGCTATCAAATGTACATTAGATTCACTTGTCGCCTATGGTTCGGATGTTCCTGACGCTAAAACAGCTTACGAATTACTCCGAGCGTCTGAAACAGAAGTACAATTATTTTATATTCCCGACGATGCCATACTGAGCGAAGAAGTTGAGCTAGTTCCAGTACCAAATACGATGAAAATACATCAAATTATTAACAAAGTTGAATCAGCAAACTCAATTTTTTACCGTTATCTAAGCTGTTTTTGCCAAAAGAGTAGACCAGGTTTTTGCGACTGTTTTAATGTAAAATCTGCGGACTTGCTAAAACCAACAATAGTGAAGACGGACAAATCAATTGTACATGCTAACAAAACGATTACAGTATTATCAGATATAAAGAATACTGAAGAAAATAAGTCTTACTTTGATTTAACCCAATATTAATACAAAGATGAATAATCCAAAGAAAAGAAAACTTATAGACACAAACACTAAAAATAAGAAACATAAAACAAAACATGAGAGTAGTACCGAAGAAGACAGTTTATATTCTTTGCATGATTCCTCCGATGACGAGTATTACATTACCGATGAAGAATATTATAATGACGATCCAAGTTATGAAATGAAAGAGCAGAAGAAAATTACAGATTTAAGAGAAAAAACAGTTATAAATAATACGGAAACAAACAATGACAAAAATAAAATGGACACTGGTAATGAAGTGACAGGATTAAGTAATGATAATGAGGGAATAATAGAAACTAACTCGACTGGAGAATCGATCACGACTGGAGTTCAGGACAATTCAGTTACTAACCCGGAAGTAACATCGGAAATTCATTCATATCTATGGAGGCTTTGTTTCAAAGACACGGTACTTGTCAGATACTACCAAAGGGGCGCATGGAAATACTACATAGGATTTATAGACGATATTCGTGCTGAAGAAGGGAAAAGATATTTTACCATACGGTTTTTAAAAACTGTAAAAAAACCGACTCTGAAATTTGTTGCTCAAAAAATAAAAGACGAAGATACTATCACTGATGATTATATTGTAAAACGGATTGAAATTTCACAAAATACGGAACGACCAAAAGAATACTTTTTAGCTTTTACTAGCGACGAGATTTATTTTGAGTAGGATAAATACTATAAAAAAAATAAAACAACAATCTGTAAACCAAAACCTTTCAAAACGAAACAAAAGTAAAAATTAAGATCTCATAATTCGATTAATTAGTATGTAAGAAAAAAGATGCTAAGCTTTTGAGTTTATTAAATAGACAAAAAATATAACAAAAAAAAACTGTGATTTAAAAAGTGATTGAACTACTTATAATTTTATTTAATTATTAACATGTGAATTAACCCTAACAATATTTACTGTGTGTTACATATTTCTAGTGTGTTATCGTGCGTTATATGTTCCCGTGTGTGATGGTACACTTTTTATGAGCCTGAACCGAATATGTAACTGATTTTATTATTAAGAAATGAGTCTGTGATTATTTGACTGATTAGGTATCTATAGCAGTAATACAAGTAGTAGTTATCGATGTATAACACATTTAATTGTAATAACAAAGGAGAGTGGGCAAAAATGTATGGGAGCTGGTCTACCTGCTCAACAGTGATGTAACATACGTCGTTGAATAGGTAATTGTGTGTACTTCATTTTGTTATATGGCCGTTAAGTTGTAGGTAATGGGGTTCTCGAGATATTTCCCAAAAACAAGCTAAAGCAAAATAATTTCGCCGAATAGAACAATAATGCAATTTTTCATTAACTATGGCTACATAAGTGACTAGCGACCGTGTCGAACTTGGAGGAGTTGGTAAACCACGCCTCTCGACGCGTGCGCTTTGTTGGAAAAAGAGCGAGCTTTAAATATTATGACTTATTTGGCATATTTAATATTGGCTGAAACGACAATCGACACAATGATCGCTGAGTGCACATTCCACATGTCGACAACCTCGCGAGCCAAGTCAAGATACTTGATCTTCTTATCATTCTCGGCCTTCACGAGGTTCACGTCATGTGGGACTGTTCTGACAACAATCATTGCGCGCTTGTCTACGTGATCCACCACCACTATCTCAGGCTTATTGGCTACAATAGTCCTGTCATTGATGATGGATCGGTCCCAGTACAATGTGACATTGCTATTTTCGAGAACTGGGTCGGACACATGCCCATACTTCGGTACTTCCGATTCTACAAGGCGGTATTTCAGAGCAAGTTGCTGATGAATGATCCTGGCTACAAGGTTGTGCCTATGCAAGTACTCTTCGTTAGCTAGACGAGAACACCCAGAGATAATGTGGCGGATTGAGTCCCCCGGCCGTGTGGCATGCCCGACAAATGTCAACCGTGCCATCCTTCACAATAAATCTCCGGTAGT
Source organism: Caradrina clavipalpis (assembly GCA_932526535.1). NCBI lineage: Eukaryota > Metazoa > Arthropoda > Insecta > Lepidoptera > Noctuidae > Caradrina > Caradrina clavipalpis. Next base: position 3,492,445 of record OW052087.1, read on the forward strand.
TATTCGTCATGATAACTTCATCCATAATTGTACAGACAAAACCTTCGGTTTCCCCAAATAGGTCACCGAAGCGAAGCCAGGATACGGACGCTAAGAAATCTACATTGGGCCCATGCAAGACCCGGAAAAAGCGTCCGTGAAGCTCTTTACTCTACCATACCTCCTCGCGATCTTTAGTCTCCAGCACTACTGATTTGCTTCATTTCTCTTTAGCCAAAGAGAGCGGGGTGAGGCCCTTATCCACTGCCATGCCATCCCTGAGACTGCATATCTCGCGGTTGTGGAAAGTCTTAGCATTTAAGAAGCCATGAACTCCACACTTCCGCGGAATATACAGTCTCATCACCGATGACCGTGGGTGATGCATTCGATATACCGTTAACAATGTACGGACCCTCCCATTCAGGGCATTGAGTTCCGTTTGAGCCCATTTTAGTATGCCAAAAGAGTGCATCAATACCAGCATGACCCACCCGTTGTAGGCAACCCTGCTTCCGCCTGATAAATACTTTTTTCAAGCGGCCAAAGAAGCGCTCCTTCAACGATTGCTTCACGACAACAGTATTGATGCCCAACGCTTCCGACATACCCAAATACTTATTGTTCTCCGTTAAAGAAAGGGCTCTAAGGTTTATGGATTCCGAGAGTTGAACTCCCTCGGACTCCACAATCTCCCCTCGCTGGACATACATGACCGCACATTTCTCCACACCAAATTCAATCCTGATGGCGCTACTGAAAGTTCCTGTTACCTTCAGTAGCTACATCAGTTATTATGTGATTACCAATCGTGAAAACTAGAAAAAAGAACTTTTTGAAAATAGCAAACTGTTGTTCCTAAAGTGTAATCAGTTAAACAGCTGAGTGATTAAGACATGTGACGACTTCATGATCTTAAAGCAGTAAGGCAGCGGCGCTTATATAGCTATAGTTAATGAAGATTTGCACTAATGTTCCATTCAGCGAAATTAATTTTCTTTAACTTGTTTTTAGGAAATATCTCAAGAACCCCATTACCTACAACTTAACGGCCATATAACAAAATGGAGTACACACAATTACCTATTCAACGACGTATGTTACATCACTGTTGAGTAGGTAGACCAGGTTGCCCACTCTCCTTTAATACTAATTAATAAATCATCGAAATCTAAAAAAAAAGGGTTTTAATTTTTTTAAAGAAAACTTGATTTATATTTATCTTAATTTGTAAAAGGATGAGTTAGAATACAAGCAGATGTTACAATGAATACATAATTTCATTGTTACCAACTATCGATTTTGTAGGTATTTATTCATAATAAAAAAAAACAAGGTAAAACAAGAAATTTTCAAAGCAAAGCTTCAGTAAACTTCTTATTTAAGAAAACGTAACAGAAATACAATAAAAAACGACACCTTTTTGAAACAAGGATTGAACACTATTATTGACATTTGTTTTACCCATTCGCATAGAATCCACGTTGCGTTTGCTTACAAGTATTTACGATGCGATCCAGCCGTGCAAAAACAGTTTCATGAATACTTCGAGCAAGGTATGACCCCCACCAATGCGAACCACTATCATGAGATGATCATGTTAAATTCTGAAAGTAGTCAAACTATCGCTAATGATAAATGGCGTAAAACAAATTTGGGCAGACGTTCAGATCGCGATGTAATTACCATCTTGAAAAACCAATTGGCTTCCTTTTCTGATAAAGGAATTCATGTACTGATTAAAGAAGACGTTTGTTCCTCCTAGTTCTACTGAACAGTTCTACGGTAGAACTAGTGGGTTTTTTTTTTCTCACTAGTTCTACGATATTGAGTATAACAAAATAGTAGAACTATTGGGATTCTCTATTCCCATTTGTTCTACTGAACAGTTCCACAGTAGAACTAATGGGAGATTTTGCAACTTGTAGGAGTATCTATTCCCACTTGTTCTACCTGTTCCATCGGTAGAACTTATGGGATATTTTTCACTAGTACTACGTTTTGATAGGTTCTAGAAATGGAAGTAAAGTAAGTACTTAGATATTACTGGAAACATTACAACACTATTAATTAAAATACACATTGTTTATAATTATAATGGTAAATATTGTAATAATATTTATTTTTATCGTTTTGAGGGATCATACACTAAAATTATTCAATTATATATTGGAATCAATCTATCAACAATGTACCTACTGTAGAGGCTTTGCTTGAATTAGCCCATACAAGCTCATTGCTATACTTTATGATATGGATGCCGCTTTAAATATAATTAGAAGAAAGTAGCAGTCAGTCTGTTAGACACGGTCTGACAACTAGAATTAAAATATTCTTAAATAATACTCCCAACCAATAAACCGGACCAAGCAAGGTTTTAACAAGAAGGAGCTGTTACAAGTTACAACTTTTTGTTTCTTTTGGGCCTTTATGGCTTTCTTAACATTTTGTTTATGGTGACAACTGACGTGTTGCGTAGACTTTTGTTTTGGCGGGACATATAATTATTCTGTGATTCGTGTTGACCACTTTTAAACTCGGCGTCATCTATTTTGTATTAGATATTAGTTTGTAAGGAATAAAACTTCCTAGGTTATGTTTAGCTTTGTTTGTTTAATTCTGATCCCTAAGAATATAAAATAATTATATATTGAATATAAAATAAATAACGATAAAGACAAAATAAAAATGAGTGCTGTGGTAATTTCAAGAGGTCGAGGAAAAGTTTTGCTGTTATCGGGGCATCAGTTTTACCAACAACGAATGTATAAAAGTGGTAAATCCATATGGAGGTGTAAAAGGTACAAGGATAGCAAATGTTCTGGATCCGTAACACTGACCTCGGTGAGTACTTTAAAACATTATATCACGCCTGTGTTTGCCCCTAGGTAAAGGTATTTTAAACTAACATTTCGCCAGTTATGAGTTAAAAAACAGTTATTTAAAAAACTAAAAAACCCGACTGCTTCACTGACTATTTATAAAAAAGCCCTAAAACAAGAAAGTAGTTGTACCCGATTGCACTTAAAATTCAACCTTCATGAAATATTGCAGACTAAACCACATAGTACCAATTGTCAACCCAACGAAACTCAAAATACAATTGATGTAATGATACATAACAGTTGCGAAGAAGCAGCAAGTGGAAAGGAGCCAGCGCCACGAGCATTTAATAGAGGTTTGGCGAGCATAAGAAATAAAGGACTGGATCTAGCTATAAATAAACCAGTTCCTAATTTTAAAAATAAAAATTCATCAATTTATAGAAATAGAAATAAAATTGCTGGTGTGAAAAAAGTTTGTACAAATTGTGTTAGAGATGTAAAAGTGCCTAAGCAGTTTCATCAATTTTTACTTGCTGATTATTGTGACAAACAACATAGAGTAATCATATTTTGTTCGGAAGATGCAAGAGAAAACATGAAAAACATAAAACATTTTTTTATGGATGGGACGTTTAAGTCCTGTCCTTCACCTTTTAAACAGATTTTCAGCATTCATGGCGATATTGGCAGTCATTGCAACGAAACTAATGTAATTCCATTACTGTATGCATTTATGTCGCATCAGACAAAAGAAGCATACTTAATTTTATTTGACCTAATAAAGTCACAAATCCCAGATTGGCAACCTAGTAAAGTCACTATAGATTTTGAAGAATCTACAATGAGAGCATTATCTAAAATGAACGTAACAGTAAAGGGATGCCAGTATCATTTTTCAAATAGTCTGTGGCGTAAGGCAAAACAGTTAGGGCTACACAAAAATAAATTCGATCGCAGGTTTTTATATCCTTATGCAGTAAGCTCTCTTTCTTACCAGTAGGTGAAATAAAGGCAGGATGGGAATATATTAAAAGTGAAATAGCCGAATATAATAATGAACGACTAAAAGATTTCTTTACCTATTTTGAAAATTACTGGATGAGAGATGATTTCATTAATATGTGGTGTATATATGGAGAACGTCACCGGACAAACAATGCTGTTGAAGGATGGCATCACAAAATTAATAATGAAATTAATAAAAATAAAGGAAATATTTTACAAATATTACACATTCTTCATAATGATTCACTAATGTCTTCATTAAGTAACCATAAAACTCTGAATTTTCCTTCTTATTCACAAACAAAACGTCGAAGACTTGAAATCGACAATGATGATTTTATAAAAAATGCACAATTAAAATTAATAACTCGAAATTAGCGTTGGGCACTTTTTAGAAATGATTCGGTAATTGAGTAAGAATGTAGAAATACAGCAATCAAAAACCGACTTCTAGTTAGATATACTATATAATATTATAATTATAGATATAGATTGACAAATATATTTTCTATTACATTATCAATGTGTCTTTTAATTAATAGTGTAGTAATGTTTCTAAGTGTCTTTTACACCTAATATTGAGATACGACTAGCATATTACTTACTTTACTTCCATTTCTAGAACCTATCAAAACGTAGTACTAGTGAAAACAAAATATCCCATAAGTTCTACCGATGGAACCGGTAGAACAAGTGGGAATAGAGAATCCCAATAGTTCTACTATTTTGTTATACTCAATGTCGTAGAACTAGTGAGAAAAAAAAACCCACTAGTTCTACCGTAGAACTGTTCAGTAGAACTAGTGGGAACAAACCAAAGAAGATCCTATGGTGGTCGTCATAATAACTCCAATTATGAAGAGATTATTTTTAAAAGGATTCTCCGATGAAATGGTGTACATAGATTCGAGTGGTTCCTGTGACCAGACTTCAACGCGAGTGACATTCATATTTCCATCTCTAAAAATTGGTGCAGTTCTCATAGGTTGTGTTTTACACACTGCTGATACGGAAGCCAACTATACTCTTGCCTTTATGTCTGTTAAGGAAGCTTTAGAAAACGAATCAGCAAGAGCAGTCAAAAGTGCTAATAAGAATAACCAATAATTTTCAGGCAAAACCACTTTTGACCAACCTGTTCAGTCAAAACTACTTTTGACTGATTTTGCTAGTCAATAGTACTTTTGACTGGTTAAGAGTTTTGACTACAACATATATATATATTTAGATTATACGTATTTAGTAACCATGTGTATTTTTTTTCCTAACAATTGTATTATTTGCAGGTCTTCAAACAAACATCACGTGCATCAATGTTATTGGCACTAGTACCGTCAATTAACGCTTCATCAGACATAGAAAACCAAACAAGTTCGGATGAAGAGGTTGTTATAAACACAAACCGCCAAGACAGTGACGACTGTGACGAGTTGTCCTCTGAAGCACCATCTATTCCGTCGTCATTAGAAAACTTGAATATTTCCGAAGACGATGAAGAGAGGAATAACACTTCTGATGATGAGATACCCAATAGCAACCCAGAAGATCAAGAACTTGCAGTGCCTCTAACACCAATTATCAATCAAGTGTTACCATCGACCAGTCAGGTAAATTTTGATAATATACCAACTTTGTCGTTCATTCAGTCTATACCTTCCTTTCAAGAAATATCACCAATGCCTAATGGAATGAATATCAGGTCTAAGAGAAGGCGCCATGTCAACGCCTACTCTCGTGTTCATAATGTCAGGCCCAAAAAACGTAAAAACACAAACTACAAGTGGAAAAAAGGCAAATTCCTGCACAAGGCCGAAATAACTAATTGTGAATTTAAGAATAACTTACATACCGATTTCACGCCTATAGATTGTTTTTGGAAATACTTTTCATTAGTAAAAATTATCAGCAAAATGGATGTATCTGCGTATGGCTTCAAACTTTTTCAGTGACATGATTTCAGCTATAGCTGGGTAACGTGATTCTTTTGACCAATAATCTACATAATATGTAGATTACGTAGATACATCTATTTTGCTGATAACTCATGCCCAGATTCAGATCGCTACTTCAAAGTAAGACCTTTTGTAGAGAAGGTAAGGAGGAATTGCTTGGCCACCGGAGAGGAAATGAGATATAGTATTGACGAGATGTCCGTTTCAACCGCGCGGCCACCTCATAGTATTTGATGAAACTTTGCCAGGAATTAGTGTTAATTTGTTACTTTACACACTTCTTTTCGTGAATTTGTTACAAAAAAAAACTAAGACGCTATGACAAAAAATAGTTGGCCGCTAGAACCGCCACTTGCCGTAATCATCGCCCGTGATTACACAGAAACTATATATAATGCAGATAGACGAATGATGGATCAAAAGAAAGGCCATAATTTGTTCAATTTGTTACAAAAATAAAAAACGTCAAAACGTAAATAAACAAAAAGTTATGCAATATTTAGTTTTCAGGTTATGAGTAGGTAGTTATGTCACCATAAATATCAAATTAATAGAGGCTAATGTGTATGGACAATTAGTTACTAATTTGTTACAGCGAATAAACAGAAAAAATATATTAGAAAGTAGGTTCAATAATTTGTTAGAGTCGATTTTAGTTGGCCGCTCGGACGGCAATATGCCTAAAATACAATGGCGTTTATCTCGTTATTAAAAGTAGGTTTAAGCTTAGTTAAAGTACTAAGCGACGGGTAACGTAACCTAGTTTGGATAAATACGGCGAATATAACTGCAGCATTCATATTTTAAAAGATATTTACAAAAAACAGTAGTATGAAACCGTATGAGAGTAGGGTGACCATGATCACATTAGTACAAAGGCATGTTTTTAATGTTGTACTCTGTTTGAACGAATATGCGGTACGTTTTGCGGCCATATTGATGTCTATTGTTCTTAATTCTTTGAAGTATTTACTGATAAGATATTCGTTTCATTGACTTTCCGCAGGTGTTTTATGATGGGAACGATTCCAGAAAAAGGATCTCTTTTGTTCCCAAACTATTGTTAAAAATATTTGTCGCACGGGGTTTAAAAAGCCATAATTTTTTGTTGTGAATATTGTCTTTACTGTGCTGAATTTTGAAGTGTGTGCTCGTACGTATTTAATTCCCGTGATTTTCATACTACTAAGTTACTGAGACAATTAAAACTAAATTCAGAAGTGTCTAAAACTGCTTAGCTATGAGTTGTGCCCACTTATATATTGGATTTGTTAATGTAGAACTCACCACCAAAAAGTGTATTGCAGACTCAGAGGGATCGAAATCGACTGCGGTAAGTTTAATTTTTACAATTTTATGATGAGATCACGAAGAAGTCTTAAAAATATTCTTAGCTTAATAACTTACATTAATTTACCTGTATAATATAATTGTGGTAACCACACTCCTTTCGTTATTTAAAAAGTAATATTCGGCGCCAATTTCAAATCGGATAATATAGAACAGGATAAATCACGGCTTTTAAGTATTCTTTTTTTTAAACCAATGGCAGAGCTCTATTTAAAGGGCTCTTAAGTTCTGTCCAATCGCAAGCCTGCTTTTATATATGCGTTTCCCGCCAATTGTCTAGGTATAGTAAAAGAGTGACAATTCAGCCCACCCACGTTTCGTGTTTTCAAACAGTGAATACGTAAAATTTAAATTAACAAACTTATTAACTGCTATAGTGATTCCCTAGGGAAGAATTAACTGATAATTCACTTAACTGTGAACATTCTGTGTGAAAGTGCATCAACGTGCATCTTGAATCTTGAGACCTAGATCCAGGCAACCCCTAGTGACGAGCGTAATATCCAATGTAAGGATTTCTGTCTTAGGGACAGATTCTTAAGCGCTATAACTGGTATCTACAATCCGGTGGCTGCTCCCAAATGAAAAAAATCTCCTTTTAAAAATTTTATTAATGTATTGTCGCTGTTAAATGACTATGGGGAATAAAAAAAAATGATATCGTTAATATTTACAAACATCAAAGAAATCTTTTTAAAATAACTCGCTGCATCAGTAACGTCGACTTTTCTTAATTATAGAAAGTTCTTGCCCTTAGTATGTACTTACATAGCAGTAATTGGTAGTACCTATGTATATTTTGTGTGTGATGCAGTCAACGGATGTTTGACCTTTGTATTCATATTATCAATTGTTTTATTGCAGCAAAAATGGGTAAAGCTGGACGAAAACCTATTGTTGAGAAATCAAAACAGAGAGAAGTTTTTATGAAATATGCCGACAAACTACTGGATGTTAAATTGAGAGACCCTATATTTGATACAATTGCAAGTGATTTGGATAATCTTATGACACCGGCAGCCCTTTACATGTCACTGAAAAGGAATTTCAGGGAGTTTCTAAACACTGAATGTAAGCAGCAAACTGTATGTCTGTCCTCGTCATCTTTATCATCATCCTCAAGCAATAGCCCGAGAACCTCATCCAAAATATCACATTCTCATGTCGAGTCCAACCAGCATCATAGTGAAAACGACACAAAGAACTTCAAGTTTGAATTAGATATCTATGACTGGAAAAAACTGCAACCATTAAATGTCTTGTATAAAAGAAATGACTTGAGAACATGTACTCCATTTAAAAAATATAAAATACTGCCTAAGTACAAATGGGTGGATATTTTAAGAGAAAAGATTTGGCTTATTTCTAGATTACCATGCACATGGAATTTCAAAAGTTACAAAGTGGAGTCTGAGCATCATATTTTAGTAAAAGGTCAATGCAGTCAATGTAGCGCTTTTACAAAAATAGCGTGTCAAAAAATAACAGATAATATTATTGAAGGACAATGCCAAATCACAGTCGGAGAAAAAAATAAAAAACATGATCCGAGAAAAAAATATAGAATGAATGCATTGGTCAGACGAAAATTAGCTAAAAAGCTCAAACACGATTCAGCTTCTTTGGTTCATAAACAACTGGCAGCAAAAATGTCTAAACAAGGAATTACAGATACAGCACCAGTAATCCCAACACTCAATGCATTGCGAAAAATTAAGTACGAAGAACGAAAAAGAATGTGGTTACACAATAACGTTATTCTGAGCATTCTTACGATGGCTGTGACCAAACCAATTTTTTTACGTGATATACACTTTTTTCCTCGAATTCACATTTATTACTGGACTGATGAACAACAACAATACTGCCGTGAATATCAATCTTGTTTTCAAAGATTAACTATCACATTGGATGCTACAGGTTCAATCTTTCAATCTCTTAAATTACCAAATGGTTATGAATTGAGTAAGAGACTTTTCTTATACGTAATAATATTAATAAATCAATTCGATGTGTGTGTACCTTTATGTCAGATGATAACCGATTCACATGACACTGCGTCTGTTTCTGCATGGTTATTACAGTGGTTGAAAAATGTTCGTTGTCATCCTGACGAAGTTATAACAGACGATTCTTCTGCGTTAGTAGCAGCAAATGTTAGAACATTCAGTGATTTTACATGTGTGAAAGACTATTTACTTCGTTGTTTTAGTATTTTGAATGGAAATAAAGAAGAACTACCAAAAACATTTATTAGATTAGATACCAGTCATTTTATAAAGACTCTGTATAATTTGAAATGCTTCGAAAATGTTGACACAAAAATTAAAATGTATTATATTCATTGTATCCGCTACATTAAAGAATGTCAAGACTTTGCACTTGTAAAGGAAATCATTACAAAAATGATAAAACTTTGCCTACATCAAAATGATTTTGAAAACGATGATTCAGGTTTGAAGGAGAGCAAGCAAAACCTTGACAATTTGTTAAACAGTCATAAGTATGCTGATTTTAAAAATGTGGATCAAAATGAAGAATTTGAATATGATCAAATTGTCATTGATGATGCCGGCGTTCGAGACATTGTCGCATGGTTCGATCTGTTGGTAGATAATGAAAAAAAAAGTAACCCTGCAAATTCCTATGTTGGTAAAAGTAGTTCATATTATTTACCACTTTTCATCCCTACTTTAAAAAGATTATTTATAAAACTTCCTTTGTGGAGCAACGTAATGTGCTCTTATTTCAAATCGGAAACCTTAAACGCATCGTCTTCATGTGTAGAAAGCTATTTTCGCACTTTAAAAAAGGTAGTTTTTAAAACAAAAATAGCGAGACAACGAATTGACGAATATTTGCAGCATCATTACGATTATATCAAAGGAGAATTGCATTTAGCATTAAATCAATTAAAAAACTTAGGTTCCACTACTTTACTAAAACCTAAATCACGCCGAACTAGGCGTGCCATGACTAAAAATATTTATAAAAAAGAAAAGGTAAATCCTAAAAAACAAATCCAACAAAAACAAAAAGAATTATATTTTTCCAGTGATTCTATATTTAGTGATAGACCATCCTATTTGGAGAACTGGCGAGGAGAATCGAATACACATAATCGCCTGAAAAAAAATGATGAAATAGTAATTATAAGAAACGGGAATTTAGCTTTGAAGGAAAGCTCGGGTTATTTCAATACATGTGCCTTCGATTCGGCATTTTATTTAATAGGTCAAGCCTGTATTAGAAGTTCTGCTTTCAAAAGCTTTTTGAGTGAATTAAAAGGAGATTGTGTTATTAATTACATTTTTATGCTTTTGAACGGAGCACATGTTATAGAGCAAATTTACAATTGTAGATCAGAAATAACAAAAACTTTTTTCCAAAATAAAGACTGCAGTTGCAATGTGGCTTACATATTTGAAAAAATATTTATAAAATATTTTACAAGTGCTCAATACTTGAAAACCTGTACAAATTGTAATTACATACAATTGAAAAGAGACCATGTATTTATTTTAATTAACCTTGATATTTTAAAGTTATTTGGAATATCAAGTTTAGAAGAAGCAATTTGTTTCGATGAAAAAATTAACACAATGTGTCAGAAATGTGACACACAGTTGAAAGGAGAACTTAAGTTAGGCGAGATCATAACATTTGATTTAAACGGAGCTGCAGACTCAGTCTTACTCACTGAGCTGCCGATTACTATTAACATTAAGGATAATTACTATTTCTTAGTTGGTACTATAGAATTTATACCAGGCACAAAAATAGGCCACTATAAATGTCATTTTTTAAATAACAATACATATTTTTGTTACGACGACAATTCTTTTAAAATCGACATAAGTACCTCTAAGAAAATTTGTCTACATTCTGTGTCATATATTCGAGTCAGTTAATTTATAAATATTATGTTAGTTTATAAAGTTTTTATATTTATCTTGTTGACTTTAATTACTTGATTGTTTTGCCTTTGTGTTGATTTTGAATAAAGAAATTTTAATCGATAACTGACTTTTACTTTTATGAAGTATGCTACAGGATGCCTTAACTTAAAATGTATTTATATAAGCACTCGCCCTAAAAAAATAAGATATAAATATCGAACATTACAACAGTCACTATTCAGTCTCACTTCATTGTGAAAATGCATGGTCACCCTACTCTCTTAAGGTTTCATACTACTGTTTTTTGTAAATATCTTTTAAAATATGAATGCTGCAGTTATATTCGCCGTATTTATCCAAACTAGGTTACGTTACCCGTCGCTTAGTACTTTAACTAAGCTTAAACCTACTTTTAATAACGAGATAAACGCCATTGTATTGTTACGTCGTACGTACGAGATCTTTCTAGAAAGCACGTGATTACAGTGTGTTTGGCTAAAGGCTTCGAGAAGCATTCCACTATTATTATTAGTTGGAAGTTAGTTGTCATTGTAATTTCGACCGTACGCCGAGGGCATAAGGTACCTATTTCTTTATTCGGTACAAGGAGACATTGCCGGAATGTTCGTGAACATTCGTGTGTTGTATAAAAGCACAAGCGCCGACAAACGAGAGTCAGTCTGATTCAGGCGATACAACGAAGCGAATCGAAGCGAACTAGAAGTGCGATATTTAAGCGAATAGTGACCAGTATTGTATTTGTGATTAAGTTTAAGTGTTTTTGTGTTTAATAAAGTTATTTAATTGTCTGAGTGGTAGTAATTAATTTATCCCATACCCAGCTCGTAACAGTATTTTAGGCATATTGCCGTCCGAGCGGCCAACTAAAATCGACTCTAACAAATTATTGAACCTACTTTCTAATATATTTTTTCTGTTTATTCGCTGTAACAAATTAGTAACTAATTGTCCATACACATTAGCCTCTATTAATTTGATATTTATGGTGACATAACTACCTACTCATAACCTGAAAACTAAATATTGCATAACTTTTTGTTTATTTACGTTTTGACGTTTTTTATTTTTGTAACAAATTGAACAAATTATGGCCTTTCTTTTGATCCATCATTCGTCTATCTGTATTATATAGTTTCTGTGTAATCACGGGCGATGATTACGGCAAGTGGCGGTTCTAGCGGCCAACTATTTTTTGTCATAGCGTCTTAGTTTTTTTTGTAACAAATTCACGAAAAGAAGTGTGTAAAGTAACAAATTAACACTAATTCCTGGCAAAGTTTCATCAAATACTATGAGGTGGCCGCGCGGTTGAAACGGACATTTGACGAGATGACCATACCGTACAAAGGTAACAGACGACAGTACAATCCCATGAAACCCAGTAAATGGGGTTTCAAAAACTTTGTCCGAGCAGGCATGTCGGGCATTGTAATGACTTCCTGCTTTATGGAGGCGAAGACACATTTAGATATATCAAGTTTTCACAAGCCGAAGAAACTTTAAGCGTAGGAACTAAAGTTGTCGTTGCTTTATGCAAGACAATACAAACGAGATCATGCGTCGTGTATTTTGACAATTATTTCTCGACTCTAGATTTAGCAATAGACCTTAGAGACGAATGTGGTATATTTAGTTTACGCCAAAACCGGCTAAAAGGTTGTGACAAACTACTCATGACTGACAAAGCTTTTAAAAAGAAAGGTAGAGGATCTTATTGCCAAGTTGTTGATAATACCAATAAGATAGCAATAGTTAAATGGTATGACAATCACTCACTCAAAAACTCACTCTTATTAGTACGTACGCTGGTGCTTATCCTGTCGGAAAAATAAAGAGGAAGCAAGGAAATGAAAGCCCGAGTTGATGTGGACTGTCCGGAACTTATAAAGCATTATAATAATCACATGGGAGGCGTCGATCTTGCAGATATGCTGGTTGCGTTGTACCGGACTACTTATAAGAGCCGACGTTGGTATACCTACTGCAATCTTTGCTCAAATGCTCGACATTTGTGTGAACAACGCCTGGTTAGTTTATCGCAGAGATTTTAGTAATCGGGCAGTGAAGCACCTGCCTTTGAAGTCTTTTCGGTGCCAATTAGCAAGAGAGTTACAAAATAAAGGTAGATCTCGTATATCTGTAAACAACAATTGTCGAACAGATGACAGTGTCCGCTATGATAGTGTTGGTATTACCCTAGTTTTGGAGAGTCATACGGTCGCTGCAAACTATGTATCAAAATAAATAGACTGATGTGTATTGTGTAAAGTGCAACCAAAGGCTGTGTTTAGTACGTACAAGAAATTGTTTTTATGAATACCATAGTAAGTGAAAGTTCCTAAATATGTCGACTGATTATATTAGTTGTTGAATTTTATCTGTAATTCAGAATAATAATAATTGTTACATACCTATTTAGACTGATTATATGGTTGATCTCACTTAGAATAAGTAAAATGTTCCTTATTACATTTATAAATAAAGATTTTGTAAAAAAAACATGTCATTTTTCGCGTTTTATTATATTATATTTTAACACTTGCACAAAATAGAAATAAGTCCTAGAAAGTAATAATTCGGCAATGTGTATTATTCAGCACATCAAAATTATCGACAACTTTATAGCAAACCTGACAAGGTCCATCATGCTGAACATGCATTTTCAGAAAATTTGGTAATACTAGTTTTTTAAATTGTTTTTTCATGTCCTAACAACTCCTAGTGAAGCCAAAAATGTAAAAAGAAACATATATTTTCATAATTTTTCCTCTTGCCAAATTAAGGGTTAAAGCAGGTCATGGAATCAATGTGAATGATTTGTTATCATAGTTTATTTAATTGGTGTCTTTGGAGTTATAGTTATTTCACCATGTTAGAACCAACTTTCTGAAACGATCAATTCACTTAAACTTTTGGATGAACAACTACATGACACTTCAAATCAAGCATTATACAAACCTGTTAAGCAACTGTTGGGACCCAGTAAAAAATCAAGACCATCTCAAATCTTCCCAATAATGTGCACTGCACTAGAATGTTATTTTTTAGTTTTGACCTAACAAACCACCAAAATGTTTTAAAATATATATAGATTTTTGGGAATGGCTTATCTACCAGACATAACACACAATAGACCAACAACATAGTTTATAACCAGTGTGAATACATTCATAGTAGTGAATGTTACTTTGTTTTTTGGATATTTTTATATATTTTTTATCAACAAGTAGAGTAAGTTGAGAACAAAACTCCACAGCCTGCACAAAACAAAATTTAACTGTACTTTATTTTCTTTTACTATCACTTTCCACAACAAGATGTTTCACTTTTCAGACATTTTAGGACAACTACAAACCATTATTAAGCTAAATCAGCTTTATCTTGACCGGACCATAGTTGCAGTAAGACTGTTAAAAATTCTGCTTTCAATGCACCCTGTACCGCTACCAAGTAAAAAAAAAGTTCCCTAAATGAGCAAAGACCAATCAATAGCTGAACAGAGAGTTTCTTGGCACCCTCTACAGAGTCCACGATCATGTTTTGCGTGAGTCAGATCACTCCCAATGCAGGATTTTCTGCATCATTACATTTGGTCAGAACTGGGTGATGTTTTTCTTGATCTTCGTGTCGTTGTCTTTCAGAAGCTCATTTTTGCACCCAATATTCGTACCCCTGGCACACTACCCAAACAGTTCTCTGAATGAGGAAAAACCAATCAACAGCTGTATAATAACAATAGCTTCACCACCTATTTGCTAATGAAAGTCCCGTTGAAATAGGACCAGCCATTTAGAAGATCAGCCAGAACAGACAGCCTAACAATAAAAAGAAATGTTTCTTTTAAACTACTGTGTAAACATTCTTTTATAGTTATTTTGATTTTAAAGAAAACTCCATTTTATGTTTGAATATATGTACATATTTTAAAATAATTATGTTAAAATAAAGACAAATTTTAGAGAATGGCTAAACTACCTGACATCATGCACAATAGACCAACAACGTAGTTTATAACCAGTGTGAATGGAACATTGCAGTGAAGGTTTTTTACTTTTTGATATAGGTATGTATTTCTTTTTTAAGTAGAGAACAAAACTCCAGTCTGCTCAAAATCAAATTCAACATTACTTAATTTTCTTTTACTATCACTTTTCAAAACAAGATTTTTCACTTTTCAGACATTTCAGGACAACAACAAACCGTTATTCAGCAAAATGAGCTCTATCTAGAACAAACAATAGTTGCAGTAACAGACTCTTGAAAATTCTGCTTTTATCGCACCCACTACACTGTACCTCTGCCAAGTAAGACAAACAGTTCCCTGAATGAGCAAAGATCAATTGATAGCTGAGCAATGAGTTTCATGGCACCCTCTACAAAGCTCGCAGTCTTCAGAGCGAGCCAAATCGCTCCTGACAAAGGACTGTCTGCAGGACATATGGTCAGAACTGAGTAAGTAATGTGTTTTTTGATCTTGTAGTTGTATACATAAGTATATCATATACAAGTTTCTTGATCATGATGTCCAAGTTTACCTGTGGACAATGAAAGGCAAAAATAAAAATAAAGAACCAATAACGAGTAAGTCCCTATTAGTTAAATTATTTAAAAATGTAGCAAACTTAATTCACCGTCATCTTCTAAGTAAAAGATGGAACAGTGGAGTCTTAAAGGTGCGCGGGACGCACGCATTACCACTTCATATTACAGAACAAAATAAATGTTGTTCTATAATGTCAGGTGGTTGCAAGTATTGTGTGGTAGAACACAATACTTGAGTGCTTCACATTACTTACTTACAAAAAGGAACTTTCTATCGGAATTACAATCGCATTGAACAATATTAGGTACCGTACTTAAGTAAAGCACAATGACTATTTTACAAGAAATAATAACTTACATTGCTCTTGTGAATGTTTGTCGTGTGTAAAGGAATCGGTAGAAACTATCTGAATGACGATTGACGTGATACTTAATTACTTAGGACCCGACGGGCGAGATCAAGGAACATATTTGGGCGGGATGCCATGGAACGCCGCCGCCCGCCATTATAGAAAAAGGGATCAACAATATTAAGTACTAAGTAGGGTAGTAGGCAGGCATGCATGGCGATCTAAAATCGATAAATCGAAGAATCGATTTCTCAGATCACATAAATCGATATTTTGAATCGATATGTTGTACTGAATCGATTCAGTGAATCGATATTTCACCCTTGAAAATCGACATTAGATTTTTTCTGTTTTGGTAAAAACCATAAAATTATTTACAATTATCTGAATGAACTTGACTACTCGTAATGCCGGTTAAAAGGTTAATTACCTACTTAAAAACTTGCGAGATGGCTGCGAGATAGTGTGCTCAGATTCCGTCGCCAATCCTTAAAAAAAAAAGTTACTTTTGTAATCTTTAACTTTGTAAAAAATAGACACAAAGAATAGGCTGGATGGTGCAACACCAAGGCCGTAAAAACAATAACAAAAAAAGACTGTTGATTGATATTGCGTAATTGTCTTGTCATTCATTAATTTGTCTATTATATGCCTTGATTGGTTGATTGTCGTAATATTATACTGTGATTAGGGAAATAAATACTTATTTTTACGAAGTGTTTGTTACGGAATAATAAAGAATTGAGAGTAAGCGCTATTCACACATTTTCGGGTCAGGGCTATCCGTGTTCCGAGTTGTCCGTTTCAGTGTGTTGTTTCAGTGTTTCCGTCAGGGACGTGCCATCAGTCACCCGTGTTCACACATATCAGAGAAATCGGTATCAGTGTAATCTGTTTCTGAAGAGTGTGCCATGATTGCAATAGCGCTAGATGAAGAAGAAGCAGATGACAAAGAAGACTATCAGCAGGCAAAACGTATTTGGGTATGTGAGCTGTGGGAAAAATCGGATAGCACTGTCAGAGCGTTCGTGCGACCGAGCGTGTTCCGGGACACTGACGCCTGACACGGAGCTGTGTGAACAAGTTCATACAATTTGTACGTAACCGATTTTTTCCCCATCCCTGACGGAACACGGCCGGGACGAGTTCCCGGAAATGTGTGGTTAGCCCTTAAGTAATGTGCTTTTTATTTTTTACTTTGATGCTATTATTTTGAGTTTGTTTTGGTAGTTGCTATTGTTAAATCTAATCATGTATGTAAGTCATTTAAATTAGTTTACATACGATTAATAACTAATGAGCATTGAAATAACTATGTGGAATTCTTAATTTATAAAGTGTTCAGCGGAACCGCTTGGATCCCAGTAGACTTGACATTTTGACATACTATTGTTTATAAAAAGCTTAGATATTAAGCATTGGGAACTATATGCTATATTATTTATTCTCAACTTTTTAATGTAACAAATACATTTAGAAAATAAATGTCTTCTTATATACCTAATCTGATACTTGATATGGTAATAAAAATAATTATTATTATCGAACTCCCTGAACTAAAAAATCCCTGATTTTACTGATAAGAGATCCCAGAGATTGTTTATTATGGTATCTTTCTTGTTTTTCATAAAACAGATTTATATTTACATTTCAAATACAAACTTGAAAAAAATCGTTTTTGTAGAAATCGATCCTTTAGACCTCGTTTTTTTTTAAATCGATCTTTTTTGGAAAGAATCGCCATCCCTAAAGTAGGGGCGCGGAGTAAATCAATAGCACAGCAAACGGTACAAACAAAGTGTGAATGGCAGAATAGAGCAGTGTTGCCAATATTTTTTTAGATGATCATACCATAGATAACAATAAATCGTAATTATTCCAAAAAAATATCGCCATGAAATTATAATAACATTAAATTAAAATATTCAAATACTTAATTTTGTTTAACTTCAAATAAATACTTTATGTATTTACAAGATATTTCCCACGTATCTAGGTCATCACACTAGTGCTCGTCATACAGTGCATCGCATATCTATTAAATAGAATCTGGCCCTGAAATAATCATTACAAGTACATATTGAATTGAAGGCACTGTCGTGATAAAAAAAAAACAATGAAGTTTATGGCTCTTCCACAGCTCTGCTCCACAAGATTTTGTCATTTGGGCATTTTCACTTTTTTTAGTGTACCCTGATAAAAATATGAGTATTATTTTAAAGTTGTGTTTTTAATATATTTAAAGGTCATGAACTGTATTATAGTAGTCTGACGGACTGAATATTGTATATTATTTACAAAATTCGTGCCCACCCCAGAATTGTCTTGTGCCTACCCTAGGCTGTAGGGCTCACCTTCCGCCTGACCGCATTACATCGTATCGGCCATGGTATCTTAGGGGCCAGGCCCCCCCCTGAAAACTAACTCTAGATACGCCAATGCGGAAAACCTTAAGCTGAGGTTACATGATACAAAATAAAACATAGCATTGATAATCAAAAATCTTTACTGTTGTACATTTTTATTAAAAGTATTTAAACTAATATTATAATATCTTAATCTTCTAAATTATCTATCAACAGCCAAGAAACATAATTTGACTATTAATCATTTAAATGCTAAGGGAACAACCTTCCTGAAGATATTTTTACTAAATATAACTGCAAAAATTAAAAAGATTTTCTTATCACGTCATGAAGGATCAGCATATTTTGCGATATACCTATTTGAGCCGTTCCTTTGTCTCAGCTGGGTGTAAGTCCGTGTAAGGGCCGGCGCTCACTGCCGGCATGGCATGGCAGATTGTGCTGCGGCATGCCACGACATTCTGTGGTATCCCGTGGCATGCCATGGCATTCTGCTGAACGCCCAGCCACCCTGGCATCAATCAGTTTTCCTCCGCGCGGATTCGAATTTGGTTGCGTCGTTATGGCTGACTAGGATTTAGTATTAATAGCACTTCTAGCGCCCCATTAACCAAAATGATCGCTGCACAAGTTACAACCTTATTTCAACTAGCTTAGCAATCATAATTCCTCGACACAAAGTGACCCATACGTCGCGCGAGATGCAACGGTGTGCCGCGGCAACCCGTGAAATGAAAAGGCATGACCTACATACATAATGCCCGGTCATTGTGAAAAATGCCCAATATGAGAGTGCAATTTGATAATAATTATTCAAATAATCAAAATGACCGGGCACTATACATATTGCCCATCACCTTTTGGGCAGAGAATAACGACAGGACTCTTCGCCAACTTCGTCAGGGAGCCCCGTTTCGCGGGGCTCAAGGGTTTACTATGCTTCTTATCTCGGTGTATGTGTAGGGGTTTCAGGAGCCTCTGGTTCTGCGTTCAAAATATTGGTGTCTTCCATGCTGTCCTGGGGGTCTCCTGAAATAAACAGTTTAAAATATTACTTGCTTTTGTTTTTCATTGTCACATTAATAAACAGGAAATTGTTTCATTTCAAGAACAAAATTATTATAATTATGTGATTTAGTAGGTCTGAAATTTATTGCAAGGCTTAAAAATCAGGATATACCAATTAATAACAGCCTTCAGACTATACTTTATTATAATATAATAATATACATATTTATAACACAAGAAACAACAGCATGTTTACACAATGGTTTCTAAGCTACCTATTGTGTCATACAATTAGCATCTGCTGCTTAACTAGGTGTATGGCCTGTATTTCAGCCAGCAGCGCCTCTAGTCCACGGGTAAGGTAGAGCATGTGAGCTTTAAAACAATAATTTTGACAATTATATGCTTAACGTAACATTTATATTAGAGCTTAAATATGAATAATTAAAAAGGTGTTGATCCTCTGGGTGTGTACAATGAGAAAGGTGAGTGTGTGTATGAGTAGTAAAAACAATCAGTAATTTAATCCAGTAGATTCAACGTTTGAGTTCCAAAAATATAACATAACCCAACATTGTGTCAAGTGTCTGTATCACTATTTTAAGATTGTGAGTAAATCTTCCGTTTCATCATACGATAACTTCCAAAGCCAATGAGATACTGTTTTTTTAAAAGTTAGGATATCCAAAGAGTATGTTTCAAATAATTTCAATAATTTTAGTAATAGGGGCCCAAGAAAGGGTAAAATCGTCAAATAAATGCTGTTTGACTGCAGCGATGTCTTACATACTGGTAAACCCTTCCGTCTTATTGACAGGATCGGACTGTACTCCAAAGTATTAGGTATGTTGTTTTGATGTAATAGGTACTAAAGAGAAAAGTTGACGCACAGTCAGAACCTCACAGTAGGTAATGTGGGTGGTTGGGTAATGGAAGTGTGTAAAAGTGCAAAGTTTTAATATTGTTTTTTGGGAGACTTCAAGTTGTTTCAGTGTCGTTTTAGGTAAGTACCCCGCCCCAAGATGATATGCAGTATGTGATCAGTGCTTGGCAGATCGCGTAGTAAACTTTGTTAAACAAATGTGTATTCTGTACCTACCTAGTTATGCTATAATGTTGCAATAGAAAATCTGATTGATTATAACACTCACCTTTGTCTCTGCTTTTAAAAATATCACTTGTATTTGGAGGATTTATTGTTTTCAGTATAGGTTACAAATCCCCACACAAACGAGGGACTCCATCTCTTGATAACCTGAAAAATAAAAATAACAACATAATTATAACCATTATAAAATCAGTAGGGAAATTTGCGCTTAGACTTTGTTGTGAACAGACGTGTCGAAGAATTATTAAAATAAATAAATAATTATTTGCTGAATTGTGACCTGGTTTTGGAAATAGCCGGCAGTGAAGCAAACTGTGTCATACCTACAAAATACGAAATCTACGTAATAAGTAAATAGAATCTTTGCGAAAATGTCTTTAAGTCATTAACAAGTGAGTAACTTGTATCACAATGGCAAGCAGCCCCTTCAGCCGAGGAGGCAGATGCGCTCGGAGCCCACCTCCCACACCTGTGCCCGCTCCGACAACTGCTCCTGCAGCCCAGCCCGCACCCGCGCCTCACCCGCAGCCGCCCAGCCAAAAAGACGATGCCACGGAAGTGATACCAACCTCTGAAATCCAGAACTGGATGTCGTCCATTGAGCAGTGCCTAAATGAGGTGTGCGCTATTGCAACAGAGGGCAAGTTAAACTCAGAGCAAAAGCTACGTATCAGTTCCCTATGCCGAAGAATTGGAAATGGTACATCGCAGATGGCCGTTCAGTATCAGTCCGTCAAGCAGAAAGTCCTCCTTGCCAGCTCCACCATCAGAACACTAGAAGACCAAATTGATTTGTCTCACCAACTACAAGACCTGAAGCTGACAATCGGTTCCTCAAGTAAACCTGTTCCGGAAACTTCCTTTGCTGATATGGTCAAAAAAGGTACCAATAATTTTATACAGCCGCAGAATTTAAGCTCATTGGCCATATACCCCAACGACAAATTGAAGTCCAGTGAAGAAACAAAAATCCTTGTTCAAAAAATTATATGTCCTGAACAAATGAAACTTCAAGTAAGAGGACTACGCAAGACCAAAAACGGCGGTGTTATTATCAGCACTGAGACAAAAGACGACATAGAGAAGGTGAAAAAATCGATGCAGACGTCAAATTCAGGCCTTACCGTTGATGAGCCACAAAAAAGAAAGCCAAGAGTAGTAGTCATTGGAGTGCCCTCATCCATGCAAGAAAAGGAAGTTTTTACCTGTTTATTTAATCAAAATCTAGCCGACAAACTTCAGGATTGCAGCCTTGAGTCCTTTTTGACCTTCATTAAGCTAAGCCATAAGTCAGGTAAGAAGGACGCTGATACCTGTAATTATGTACTAGAAGTATCGGCAGACATACGCAAAGCCCTCATATGCAAAGACAGGGTATTTGTAAATTGGTCATCGTGCCCTGTGAGAGATTTTACTTTAGTCACACGCTGCTATAAGTGTCAGCAGTACGGACATGCGGCCAAGTCGTGCAGAGAGACCACCTATACCTGTGGCCACTGTGGTGATCAGGGCCACTCCATTAAAGAGTGCACAAAGACAGCTGAGGAACCAAAATGCGCTACTTGTTTGCATTTTAAAAAACCAAGTAATCATAAGACCAGTGCAGCTGATTGTCCCGCTAAAATAATGGCTGAGAAAAGGTACATAAACTCAATTGATTATGGAGGCGCCTAGGAGTTAATTGCGAATAAGTCATAATTATGCAATTTCGTCTTTGACCCAAATTACGATTCTACTAATCCGCAGTGTTGAATGTTGTACCTAATCGAAAGTGCGCAACAAGCAGTACAGAAGAACTCGGTCAATACGATCATAATAATTTATGTACCTAAGTCAACTGATTATTCAGCATAATTATAATTTGTCAACTATTACTTTTTTACACCTTTACACTATTACGTAACTTAAGAACTATTTCAGAATAAGATTATTTATTTACTTTTAATTTAAGATTATTTTAGCTCTTCTCGCCTGAGACACAGGTTTTACCTAGTTCAGGCACGGAAATCTTAGAAATATAACTTACATTTAAGCAAAATTGTATTAATTTTATATATTGTTTTGAATAAATGAATTTGAATTTGAATTTGAGTAAAATGACTCCATAAGTCAAGCTTGACTTGATTTTAATGGTTATAATTTTGAAAATACATACTTCTTACGCTCGCAAATCATACTTCAATCAACATTAAACCTAATACTGTCTTGCAAATTGCAAAAAACGTAAGAAAATTTAAATTTTGCGGGCTGGTCGGAGCATTCACCAGTGACGTGATAAGTTTAAGTGACAGTTTAAATAGACAGTTATATTTTTTTAGCAGATAATGTTTATTACATTTACGCCATTAAGTAATGATTTTTTTATGGGAAAAAATCCCCTGATGTGCAGTACCTATGTAAATACATTATAAATACCTACCTTTATCGATTTATGGATCTGCCTTTGCCAGCATGAAGGTTCAGTTGTTTTCTTGATTGATATTGTTCACGCAGACAAGGCGTGAATCATGGGGACCTGTAACAAAAATAACATTAGTTCCGAAAACAGTCAATCACATTCAAATAGTTCGAAAGGGAATACTCCTGAGGTGGTCTCATATTAATTTCGTGAAGACCTAATGTAGATCTTTGGAGATAAACAATGGAACTCCTCAACAACAAACAGTACACATTATGTATTGTGATTTAGTTGAATTATTAGCAAAATAATTAACTTAAATATACCTAATAATATAAGCCTTTGGACTTTCCTTCCTAGCTCTATTAGAGTCATAGTCAAAAAGATTTAAAAATCTGCTATCAGGAAAATGACAAGTCAGTCCAGTGTGTCTGTCAAGTAAGAGATAGGAAGTCAAAAACTGTATTGTAAAAAGATAATCTACTTAACAATACGATATTCATCATATTTAGCTCTGGGGGCACATTCTCATCACCTATCCTTTACTGTCATTGCAAGTAAAGTATGTATTGTAGAATATGTTACCACAGATAAGTAAGTTTATGTGTACTCTACACCATACTTCTGTGTAAGTCCTTTGGCAACAACAAGTCATGCTTTGTAGCTTTGCAATTGAAGAGTTGCAAAGCTATAAACCAGGAACAAATAAAGATCAATTCCTAGTCTTTCCTTAAAAACCCATTTGCATTTAACAGTTGTCTTTCCTTCAGACAGTCAATATATTCAATTCTCAGGCTTTGTTCTTTTCAAATGATGCATATTCTTTAGCCTGTTCCCAGTACTTTCTTTCAGGTCTGTCTGAAGGAAAGACAACTGTTAAATGCAAATGGGTTTTTAAGGAAAAAAACCCATTTGCATTTAACAGTTGTCTTTCCTTCAGACAGTCAATATATTCAAATCTCAGGCTTTGTTCTTTTCAAATGATGCATATTCTTTAGCCTGTTCCCAGTACTTTCTTTCAGGTCTGGAAAGTGTTTCTTGTAAGATCATCATTGTGATTCATCAGTACAACCCTGCGTTGTCATTGCCACCACTGCTGTCACACTGTCTCCATATTTGTTTGATGACTTAACATTTAAAGCCATGGCAGAATGGCATGTGGTATCTTAATTGATACAGGTAAGACTAGTATCACTCAACACTATAATACTGGGTAACACTAATTAAAATGCTGGTACATGTAATCTTAATTTTGATTTATTTTGTTTGCAATATCTATCTGACAATCACTGGTTTCATTCTTTTCACTTAACTGAAATGTGAAATTTCTCTTCTAAAAACTATACACCTCTAGACTTAGTGCATTTAGTAGGGTTCTCAGAATCAAGTAAGCCTTTTATTTTGTTACAATATCCAACAGAGATGTACTTAATACTCTTTGAATTCAATTTTTATGCTTTTCTTTGGGAAACAAAGCATATAGTATACAATGATTTTAAATTAGATAAATCAACTTTATTACCTAACCATTTTTCCTCAGGTGTTGTGCCTTTCACTGCTTTGCTTAGTGACATTGTTTTTTAAATAGATTGGCGTGTTCATAGCTTCTGATGTGTTGATGTACAGCACAGCTGTCTGATGCTGGATGCCATGTTGCCTCAGGAACTCCTGAAACTGTTGGTTAACGTATTCACAACTAATATCTATTCTGAAAGGTTATTTTCAAATTAGTTTGATTTTCTCTAAGAATCTATCTTTACTTTCAATAAAGTACCCGGAAGTCATTATTGTGCAGTCATCTAATGTCAATAGATATTGAGCACAACTAAATGAACTAACAGACAGAGGTCCTCACAAGTCTGAGTGTATGAGACCTGGTTTCTCAGCACTCAGCAGCTAAGATGTTGTACTTATTTATTTAAATGAATAAATAAATAAATAATACCAGCCTATAACTTGAAACTTGAAAAAATTATAAGTTTAGGTTTCCTCACTATGTGTTCGTTCACCGATGTTCATGATAAACTTAGAAAATACTTGCATATAAATTAGAAAATGTCACATCGGTACTTGCCTGTGCCTGATTGCGAACCCACAACTTCGTTCGTAAGAGGCGCTTTAACCACTGGGCTATCACGACACTGAAATAAATAAAATAAATAAATATTATACGACCTTTTTGGGAAAGGTAATCTACATTGTTTTTCTTCCAAAAATGGTACACAGTACAATAGCCATACCTTTCTTTAGTGACTCCATACTCCACCTGTTCAGGTGACCGAGTCTGTGATGCCACAACTCCGGGGCTGTCTTCATCTCACACAAATTTGCGGCTTCAGAGACCTCGTTGGTTGAGTATGCCTGAAATATAAACACGACCCAGTACTGTTTGTTATTATAATTGTTGACTTACAATGTCTAGTTGACAGACACCATTCACCTTCACTGCACTTGCTACTACCATAGATTAATATATACTAACGGCTACTACTGTCATATTATGGTCTATTTGGTCATTAAAGCTACCCTTAGGTGCCATAACTCACAGAAAATTGATAACTTGACTAGTCCGGAAAAATAACCTCACACAGTTTAAATATAGTAAACAATCTATGGCACAGAACATATATATCTATCTATGGTCTGACTGACACTCGATTCCGCGAGTTCCGCTCCACGCAGAACGGAAGAGGTCATTTGAAGATTTCCCATCTATAAAAAAATAATACTTACACGATAAATTCAATACTTAAATTCTGGGCCGCAACAATATAATATACCAATAATATAGTTTGTCATCGAAACGCTAAGAAGAAGAATTCAATACTTTAAATCGCTATCAGTGCGAATATTTTTTTTAACAAAATGCTCACCGATCATAATATGGTGCAAACAGTACATTATTTGGCTACGCACAGTGGGCTGAAACTGACTGCTGACTTAGGGTTTTCAATTTCTAAGTGTCGGTTTTTTTGCCGGATATCGCTTCTATTAGTTATTACCACACACAAAAATGACACCCGAGTTAATTCTGCTCAAAAACGAAGGAATTATAATTTTTTTAAAAAAATTGGTATGGAGCTAGCATGAAAAATCGAATTATCTCTGAAAAGGCAACGAAAACCGTAATATCCTCACAGGTGATTTTAGTACTAATTATTTATGATTTTTTGACATACTTTATATAAAGGTTCTAGATGCCGATTTTTTTTTAAAAATCGTCGAAGTATTTGTATTTAATTTTACATATAAAACGGTTCCAAATAGTGTTTAAATTACGGAACATAGACTTTTAACAACAACTAACATTCAATAGTATCACCCTTATATCCCCGAAGGAGTAAGCAGAGGTTTATAGTACACCCACGCTTAGACAACTATGTTCGAGCTAGATATTTTTCATCACAAAATGAGTTTTAAAACTTTTCATTCACTCATATCAGCCTAAAGTCGTCCACTGCTGAACTTAGGCCTCCCCCAAAGAGCGCCACCCATCCCAGTCCTGGGTACCCATCCGCCGCTTGCTAGCTTCTTTAAATCGTCAGTCCACCGTTCAGCA
This sequence comes from Caradrina clavipalpis, assembly GCA_932526535.1. NCBI lineage: Eukaryota > Metazoa > Arthropoda > Insecta > Lepidoptera > Noctuidae > Caradrina > Caradrina clavipalpis. The sequence continues at coordinate 3,518,807 of OW052087.1, forward strand.
GGGCGTCCCACACTACGTTTGCCTAAACGTGGTCATCACTCTTACACGTGTTTGCACCGCCAATCGTCTGACCGTCTGTAGACATGACCGGCCCACTTCCATTTCAGCGTACTAATTCTGCGAGCACTGTGGGTGACTTTAGTTCTCTGTCGGATGACTTCAATACGAAATCTGTTCACCAGAGAAACTCTGAGCATTGCCCTTTCCTTGGCAAGCTGAGCGACCTTGAACTTGTGCCCCAGCCTCACCATGAGTGTCCAAGTTTTGGCTCCATAGGTTATCACAGGTAGGACGCACTGATTAAACACCCTTGTTTTAAGGGATTGTGGGATGAACGATACAAAAATTTCGCGCATCTTCCCGGATGCCACCCAACACAAAACCTACTGTTGGGTGGTATCTGGGACAATGCGCGAAATTTGGTTTAAAACACCCGAAGGAGAAGGCAATGCTCGGGGTTCCTCTGGTGCATTAATTTCGCAATAAAGTCATTCGCCAGAGAACTAAAGTCACCGACATTCCTCGCAGAAGTGGAAGTAGGCCGGTCAGGTCTGCAGACGTAGAGACGGTCAGCGGAGCAAATACGTGTCAGAATGAAGACCACGCAGTGTCGTAACTAGGGCAGTGCCAGCGATGCCCAGGCACAGCACGCAGACCCTGGAGGGGCGCAGAAATGACCAAACCAGGACCAGATTTATTTTAAGGGCGCCTTCATAGAAGCCCGCACAGGACGCCGTTATAGAAGCTCGCACAGGGCGCACAAAAGGCTAAATACGGTGCTGAGACCTCGTTTTGGCAAACATAGTGTGGGACGCCCTGCTGAACGGTGGACTGACGATTTAAAGAAGCTAGCAAGCGGCGGATGGGTACGGGCTACCCAGGACTGGGATGGGTGGCGCTCTTTGGGGGAGGCCTAAGTTCAGCAGTGGATGGCTTTAGGCTGATATGAGTGAATGAAAAGTTTTAAAACTCATTTTGTGATGAAAAATATCTAGCTCGAACATAGTTGTCTAAGCGTGGGTGTACTATAAACCTCTGCCTACTCCTTCGGGGATATAGGGGTGATACTATTGAGTGTTAGTTGTTGTTAAAAGTCTATGTTCCGTAATTTAAACACTATTTGGAACCGTTTTATATGTAAAATTAAATACAAATACTTCGACGATTTTTAAAAAAAAATCGGCATCTAGAACCTTTATATAAAGTATGTCAAAAAATCATAAATAATTAGTACTAAAATCACCTGTGAGGATATTACGGTTTTCGTTGCCTTTTCAGAGATAATTCGATTTTTCATGCTAGCTCCATACAAATTTTTCTTAAAAAAATTATAATTCCTTCGTTTTTGAGCAGAATTAACTCGGGTGTCATTTTTGTGTGTGGTAATAACTAATAGAAGCGATATCCGGCAAAAAAACCGACACTTAGAAATTGAAAACCCTAAGTCTTCTAGAGCCGATTTTCAGCCCACTGTGCTACGGGCCTCGGGGTCAGTGGATAGCCTTAGGAGGACCCGCTCATTTGTTCAATACGGCATTGGAAAATTCAAACATTAAACTTTGCAGCGAAATTGTGAAAAATCTATTACATGAGAATTTCTGCACAGACTGATGGGTGTGATGAAAGTGCGTTGTAGTTAAATTCAAATGTAAAACTAAATATTCTAAAAAGCTTAGTCATTTTCGTATAAAAGCCAGGTCCTTTTGCCAAAAATTGCCCAACATAACACAAACAAATATAACATTTAAACGAAGTATTCAGAAGAGAAATCAAAAAGATATGATATGAAACCTTTATGAAACGGCTCCATATTAACGGCGTTGTCAGTGGACATCAACTCGACTAAAGTTATTTTTCAATTTTTGAAGGCGGTTGTCTTTTTTTGTAAAAAAAGTTTTTTATAATCTGTCAACAGATTAGACGGCCACCCGTCAGGGCCGTCAGCATTATAGCATGATCAAATTATCCGACTAAAGAACGAAATCCTATTCCTATTATATTATACATTGTAGTGGGCGAGCGGAGATCTTGATTAAAAGACGTATCCGGATGATCTGAATTTATTCGGTAAATTTTCCTATTTATATTCACATTCATTATGGTACAAGTAAATACCTGAAAAAAATTGATAATAAATACCTAGAAAATATTGAAAGGGCGATGACACTATTGACGTGAAACGTCTTTTTCAAGGTAAGTGACTGGCAAAGAGTAAAGTAACTATAGACTGTCTGGTTCCGTGTTTCTTTTCCCTCAGCTGACGTACGAATTCGGCGTCTTCAACGTTCAGCGTTGTAGGCACGAAGAAATCGGACGATGCGTAGTGTTGTACCGTGCGTCATTAGGGCTGCGCTGACGGTGGTATCTTTACAAAGTGCGGTACGCAATCCTAGGAGAACTGTGGGTAGTTCCTCGTTCCAGCGTGTAGCGGCTGCTCTCGCCATCAATGCTGATTTTAGTGTGTGGTGCCTGGTGCCATCGCTCGACTTGACCATTCACTCACTTAAGTCGTGTTACGTTTTGAAGGCGGCAAAACGATAATTTTGTGATTAAAACGGTCCTTTCTCTACTCCGTGGGTCGAACGTTACGTGGATGTTTCGCATAGTATGGGTCGTTGAATTCCGGACATAGTCATATCGTAGTACAGAGTCGTCTTCATATTCTCAAACAAGTTGATTGTAGTCGATAATTGAGTTTAGTAGTTCGCGTTCTACTATCCGCGATAACGCGTCAGCTGCTTCGTTCTTATCGCCAAGAATATATTTGATATTTGCGCAGAATTGGTTTATACAGTGAAGTAGTCGTTCTCTTCTCGGCGTGTCGGTGCTGCTCTGCTCGGCGTTCTTGTGAGTGCGTAGGTTGATTAGGCCGGTTAGCGACCACTTAGTGGACTTGCAATCTTTAAAATCACATTATTATAATAATAAGTGTTAATATTTTGATATGGGATACATTCGAAAGATCACTAAGCCAACTTAACACCACGACCGTCGTTAACTACACGACCTGATATATATTTTTTTAATTTTATTGATGTATTATTTTATAATATAAAGATAAATCGAACAGTGCGTTTTTTTCATTTCTCGGACACTTACAGTCAGTTTACGTCCGTTCTTATCGTTAGTTCTCGACCATTAGATAGCCACTGTAAAAACAACTCAAGGATTATCGAATTAAAGTCGAAAATGAAATCATCACACAAATGTTTTGAACAATCGCGTTTATTTAATATTATAGGGTATCGTTTTTTCATTCATTCATCGTCACAAGGGTGCGATGATTTCAATATCCTCAAAATCAATGACTTCAACGTTATGTGGACCTTGATTAAATTGTACTGTAAGTATAGCTGCACGGTTGCGGAGTGTTCAATTCTCGTTCTAATTTAAGTTTTTCTAAATCTAGTTTGAAACGTTCTCTTTTTGCTATTTCTATTCTGTCATTTATAAGATCCAATTCTAACCCAATTTTCTTTATCTTCAGATTCAGCAAGTCTTTTGAAATTACGAATTGTACGGCCTTGTTTGATGTATTAAGCTTTGATTTATTTTGTTGGGTTCGTGGTCGAGATGTTTCTTAGTCTCGATTTGAAATGATCAACGGTTGGTTCGATCCTGATGACTCGGGAACATGAAGCCCATCGATGACGGGGGAACCTTTTCCCAATATTTTGAAGATAAGTTCGTCGGAATTTAAATTTCTTCCCTCCTCCAGATCCAGCCTGAATACGATTGTGTCGTTTTTTCCTTAAAAAAAATGTAGATAGTTAAAAATCATGTGAAAATATAATCACACAATTCGTTACTCAGAAAAATGCGGTGGCTGTAGGTAGGTAGATTACTATTATAATAATTGTGCTAATCTGACAATGTTAGATGACCAATACACCACTGTTACCGCCACCGTTTGAACACACGACGTGATGCTAAAATATTTACCATACACCGTTTACTCTAATTTTGCCACGTTGTGTCCCTTAGATTAATTAATAATAATTATAATTAATAAAAACATTGATTGGCAGGGTCCATAGTCCTTCCATAGTGTCAGGAAACCAGTCCATTTTAGCCACCCAAACCCATAGCCGTATTCTTAGTTTCCATATTCTGTAATAGTCCTGCGCCAGCTGGGGATTGTCCTTGGGTGCATTTGCATAGTGCAAACAGGGATAATTGTCGGCTGGTGTTCCATTTCCTTGTAAAGCCATGTAAGGGGCCTCTGCGAGTTGGCTTCGGCTCCTCGTACGCCTTCCAAAGGTCCGGGACCCTAGGGTCCCGAGATACGTTACCATTATAATTATAATAATTTATTCAAATAAAAATGTTTACAAAAAGTGTACATAAAACCAAACAGATAAAAAGACTTTCCATAAAATGACAGTGCCTAAAAATTACATAATTATAGGAGCAAGTAATGATATCGTAGTTCGGAATTGCAATGTCAGGCAGCGACCCGCCCGATCTAGGTTAATTTAAACCTGTGTTTCAGGCCATCACTTTGCAATCCAATTTCATAGGGACAGTAAGATTTAAATTAAATGTATAACTACGAGAATAAGCTTATAAACATATAAATGTACGTAAGCTTATTCACGTCCATAGTTTTAGGTTTTAGGCATAAACCTAAAACTATGGAATTATACAAAGGTAATAATAATAATAATAAATAAGGTAATAATAATTTTTGTACTATAAGTATGTGCCCGACCCAGTTCTCGAAAATAGCCATGTCACATTGTACTGGGACCGATCCATCATCACTGACAGGACTATTGTAGCCAATAAGCCTGATATAGTGGTGGTGGATCGCTTAGAGAAGCGCGCAATGATCGTTGACATAACAGTCCCACATGACGTGAACCTCGTGAAGGCCGAGAATGATAAGAAGATCAAGTATCTTGACTTGGCTCGCGAGGTTGTCGACATGTGGGATGTGGACTCAGCGATTATTGTGCCGATAGTCGTCTCAGCCAATGGCTTAATTGCCACGAGCCTCGACCAACATCTTAGGAGGCTCTCGTTGGGTAGCTGGATCAAGGGCTTGATTCAGAAAGCGGTTCTCCTAGACACGGCGCGTATCGTTAGGAGATTCCTTTCTCAGGAGCCCTGACCACCGGTGGCTTGGACCCTGTTCCCGACGCCGGTGGGCTACTATATTTTATATTTTTAAATGTTTTTATATTTTTTAGTAATATTTAAAAATGTAATTTATATGTTTAATTAATGAATAAATGGAATAATAATAATAATAATTTATTGTACGTAAAAACAGCATCACAGCACATAGATAAGGAAACAATGGGTTGTACTTCCAAGATTAAAATTATTGTCAGTTTTCCGGGCTCCTAAACTAGGTACGCAGACCTGTATCTTAGGAGTCGGAGATTTTGGGGCTTCAATTTATATAATACAACCGTGACTTTTCTGTATATATTTGCAGTGGTAGTAACCACAACATATGAAGTGAGTGATTGTGATTGTGTGTAAGGGTATGTGTATGGGTGTAGAGTGTGAGCAGAGCGGTGAGTAGGTGAAGTGTGAGTGTTTTAAAAGCTTTCCTTTAAAGTAAATTTGATAAAGTTATGATTCTATAGCCAATATATTTTCTGTTTCATCATAAGTTAAGGACAAGAGCCATTTTCTTAATTTATTTTTGATTTCATGCAAATTGTATCTGTACAAGGGAATTATTTTATTTATTTTATTATATATGCGTGAGCTTTGAGTCAACAGTTGTCGACTTGTAAATGCGAAACGACACGGATTTATTTTACATACAGGGAAACCTTGTCGTCTTAGAAGTAGATTTTTATCTAATGGGAGGTTTGAATGTTTCCGCAGGACTGAGCGAAAGACATAAAGTTGCCTTACTGTGAGAACTTCGGCTTCAGAGTATAACTGATCAGAAGGGTAGTCTTTGGGTTTGAATAGCATCACTTTAAGAACCGCTCGTTGTGCGCGCTCCGCAGGGATCATTGCGGTTTTGTAAGTGCCGCCCCATACCGGAATGCAGTACGTAATGATGGACTGACAAAGGCTGAGGTACACAAGAGTTAAAGTCTCGGAGGTGGCAGAGTGCCTGAGTTCTCTAAAAATATATATTAGTCTTCTGATTCTAGTGCAGAGTGCCTCAATGTGCGCATGCCAGCTAAGTTTTTCGTCAATAATAATCACTCCCAGATACTTGATATTGGGGACTGTACTGAGAGCAAGACAATTACAACCTATTGACTGATGAGGGCTGCAAATGTGAGCTTTAATGTTTTGAGATAACGGGGGTGGGGTTATTGAATGTGGGCGTTGGAACCTGATTAGTTTCGTCTTATCTAAATTCAGCGTCAGTAAGTTAGATGATAGCCATTCCATTATAAGCCGGAGCGAGTATTCTGCTCTCTCTTTGGCTTGCTCCCAGTTTTTGTCAGACACTAGAAGTGCCGTATCGTCTGCATATGAAAAAATTTCGCAATTAGAGATGGAGAGCTTGCATAAATCATTGATGTATATTTGGAAAAGTGTCGGTCCCAGTATACTACCTTGTGGAATGCCATAGGTGAGCTTTTCATATGAACTCGTGACTGAATCAATGAGAACACACTGGGATCTATCACAGAGGTAGTCTTCAAATAATTTTAGAGTTAATCCACGCACTCCTAAGCTTTCCAACTTTGAAATAAGTCGAGGGACAGAGACCGTGTCAAAAGCTTTGGTCAAGTCTAAAAAGACGCCATAGCAGTTCAGTTTACTGTCTAGTTTATATACCAGACTGTTAGTGAAGGCAGCAACGGCGTCCTCCGTACAAATTCCAGATCTAAAGCCGTACTGGTTTTGAGCTATCAATTTATGTTTTTCCAGAAAGCTGACTAAACAATTGTTTACAATTCTCTCCAGAACTTTTGAAAGCGTAAACACTTACGAAGGTATCAAATATCATCATGACAAAATTTCTACAAGTTGTGTAATATAGTAACGTTAAATATGCTGATACCATTTTCTTACATTGTTTATATCTTAAACTATAGAAGCTTAGTACCTTGTTGAGCCTATTAGGTATATAGAAAAGGTCCTAAGAACACATGAGCAAACGCATGTCTAGTTTGAGGCTTTATACAAACCAAGTCCTTCCTTCTCTTGATCTAATTATTTATTTTGCACACAATAGTGTGCAAAATAAATAATTGGCGTACCGTAAGCACATTACATGATGTGTAAAGCTGGTGAATGGGGCCTTTAGAATTGCTCTTTGAGCACGCTCTTATGGAAGTAAGATTGTTTTGGCCGCACCGCCCCAAGAAGTTATGCAATATGTTAGAATGGATTGACACAAAGCTAAATAGACCTGTTGAATTAATTTATATTCGGCTATGTTCCGTAAGTTCTTAAAGCCATACATTAATTTGCGCACTCGTACACAATAAATCGATATGTTTACGGACGTTTAGATTTGTGTCAATGGTGATACCTAGATACTTTAAATGGTCAGCTCTAACTAGAGTAGGGCAAGAACATGCAGTGTCAGCATACGTGCAACAATTATGTGCGTGAATGTTTAGATTCGTAAGCGGTATGTTAGTATTTCTCATTGTAAATAAAATGATGCACTCAAATCTCTTTTAAAAACACCAATTTCATTAAGTTGACTAATAATTTCCTGCTACTTCTTTACCTTCATCTCGTGGGTAAGTTTATCATTAAATTTTCCGAATAAAACATTTCTATTTTCAAAAATTATTTCTAATATCGTTAATTTGTTATTGTGCTCCATTATTACGCAAATACTATTTTTAAATGAGAGCAGAGATGACAATTATTATGAAGGGTACATTGGTACACCTCTGCCTAACCCTTCGGGGAATACAGACGTGATGGTATATTTTTATTTTTTTTTCAATGGCTAGTGAGAATGTCTGTGAATGTGAAATAAATAATAAATAAAACAGTGGTTAAACTTTAATCAGGTTTTTATTTAGCCCCACAATAATATTTGAAAAGTTCGCAAGTTTCGCTGACATTCCGTCTCTGAGCGAAACCAATGAGAGTTACTAGGGTGGAGGTAGTGACCTTAAAGATGGCAGAAAGATAAGTGCTCCCTTGTCCTAGCGCTCCTCCACCAGCTGTGGTCCGTCATAGCATGAAGTTAGCCGAGCATGCGACGGTGCTGCCACCTCTTGGAACTCGCGCTGGACTTCATTGAGTGTGCATACTATTAACCGTCTCCGACTTAAACCTATATAAGAGATAGTTAATATTTTATTAAAGATCTATGTCTTAAATGATTAAAGTAAGATTAAGTGCTGCTATAATGTCCTCCGGTTTACCCTCACTATAAGAAAACTGAACAAAATACTCTATTCTGTTTTTGAAATTTCTGGTATGACACTGTTATTAGCCAGTGCAATTATCAGCCATTATTATTGAGAGGTTACCGCATTACAGTATTCACTCCACATAAGATTTGGCTGCAGTCGTTTTACAGTTCACCGTGCGAACCTTGGATTGCGGCGACTTCACAAGAGATTATTTTTCGATGGTTTCTTTTTATCTTTCTTTTCGTTTTTTTTATGTTTTTTCAGGAGATGATGCATAAGTCAGAGAATATTCTTTAGAGAATTCTCAGATCTAAAATTAAATTTGAATACTTACATATTTTGTCTAGGTTGGTCTATTGACTAGGTTGGTTTTCGGTGTTTTTATTTTTGTAACGTTCTTCATTTGCATACGTATCTCATATGTACTTATTACTATCAGTTTTAATGCAGTCAGCCCCATTAAACGGGACATGACCCAACTGCTAACCCAATGGTAGACCACGGCTTTAAGATGGGAATTTTGCATTTTGAATTTTGCTTTGGGGGCGGGCTGCAGACAGTGGCGTGCGCTCCATATAGGCAAATAGGCATTGCCTACCTTATAAAATACTTATTTTTCTTATTTAATTACTATCGTTAAAATAAAACAAAAAATATAAAATCTTAAATCAGCTCCACCTATCGTTAAAATAAAAAACATAATATATTAAAACTTAAATCAGCACCATTTATCGAGTAACGGTGGAATCTCATCGATAAATCACTTCGCGCGAGTAACGGGAAGACACAAAACATTGCGTCTGAATGTTTAAATGTGTGCCCCGTGACAGGCTCGTAGGTACGCGTCTACAATAGTGTGCGTTTACTATAAAAACTCGACACACAATGTCAAAATAATAATATATTATAATAAGTTTATTTATTTTCTCTTACAATGGTTTTGTAGCTGTTAACAGTTTTGAGCAATATAAATTCACATTGTGAGAGCTGGTGCCTGAAGTAGGTTTTAGAAAAGACCTGTATTACAGGTCACCAGGCTCCACTCAGTGGCATCATAAATAAGTAGGCAGGTAACATGTTGCACTACTAAACAAATTAAACAAAGATAAATAAATGAACGGAATGAAAAGAAAACATAACAAAAATAAAAATTATAAATAAAGGTAATAATGGTGGGTGAATGTGTAGGTGCAGGGTGGATAATGCGAAGGTGAATGGTGGTGCGTGTGTGTGTGTGAGGTGGTGATTGTGTAGGTGAGATTATTTTGAGATCGAATATTAGGCAATTGTGCGGAGCAACTTCTCTGTGTCCTCGTAGGAAAGAGTTTTCAAATAGTCCGTTACTTTTTTTTTACAACTGTGTTTGTGAAGTGGATATATTATATTATGAACCTTGTTAATGACATTATATAAGTAATCAAGTAACAGAAAAACTTGTGAGACTGACGTAGGCGGAAAAACTTTGTATTGCATACAGTACCCTTTCTTCTTTTATCTTTCAATGGCTCCGGGTCATAAAGTAGCTGCGAGTGCTTTTTAAGGACAGTATGCAGAACGAAAGTTTGTCTTACAGTCAGTACATCCCATTTCTTGTATAAAATACGCTCACAAACGTACAAATAGACTTTGGTTAATTTTTATAGTTTGACGTTTGCGGGGGTTTTGCGAAGTTAGTTATGTGATTATTTTATGTTTGATTTTATAAGCGCGTTTACTTTTTGTCGTTTTATGTTTTTATATTGACGTGACGTGACTTATGAGCGGCCATTATTGATTCATTTTGTCCGACTGTAAACTGTTGTGTTTGCGCTAAAATTAGATTGTGATGTGTATTTAACGTTAATAATAGTGAAAAATGAAATATGTTCACTGTTAAAGTTGTTTAGGTGTGTGTATGTGCAGAAAATATTAAATGATGCGTTTTCAAAGCTATCATAAAGTGATAAAAAAATGTTGATCGCCCTAGGCCGTTATATCTGCGGGTTGTTCGAAAGCTGCGGGTTGTTCGAAAGAGATACCGCGCACCCGGAACGGAAAGGGCACATGAAGGAACATAGACGGGTTTTAGTCAGTAAAAGTCTGACACTCCCTCCCGCCCCGCCCAGGGCGGGGGAAGTTATTTAATGATTTCCCGTCTTTAAAAAAAAAAAGGCCGTTATATACCACATTTGCAGTGAATACAAACTAAAGGTAAAATCAATGGTAAATTCAATATAAAACAATAATTATGAATCTTAAAGGTCACAGCTCATTAGAGCCACCCGGCACCCACTCCGCACCGCCTCGCCTCGTGCGGTTAGTATTCTTGATATGGACTTGTATGGGTATGCGCTCACTACATCAACTCCGTAGCGTCACTGGATCGCCTCTATCGTAAGCCGTCCACGCGCGGACGACGGGTGGACCACTCGGTGACAACTCGCTGCCCTGCGTTGACTGCGCATCGCCAACGCGCGGGTCCGAAGCGGACCGCGCGCTGCCCGCTAGTGATTCACGCGAGGACGATACGTTGGCAATGCGCCGCTCCCCACCCTCCCTTCATTCAATTGTTAACAGACTACTCGAAAATTCGTGGACTAAGCGACGTCCACTCGTTGACCACGCGGCGTTCAATCGTTGACCACGCGGTGTTCACTCGTTGACCGCGCGGGGTTCACTGGTTGATCGTGCAACGTTTTGGTGATAACGTGGCGTCCACCCGTGAACCACCTGTCGACAACGAGTGGACGCCGTACGACGAGGCGGTGCGGGGTGGGTGCCGGGTGGCTATAATGAGCTGTGACCTTAAGACTGACTCACGGGTTGTTTACATAGCAATTGTTTATATTGTTTTTCGTGTCCAGACGTGAGTCGTAACTAGGGTTGCCACCTGTACTGTATTATATAGTATCGTACTATATTGCGGTCAATTGTACTATACAAGGTGTCCGGTAATGAATGGATAACCTTGAAATGCCTTTTAGTCTATCTTATGGCCATTCAGAAAAAAAAATGAAAATAAAAATATCATGAGTAGTACCTAAGTTATGATTCTTTTTTAAAGAATAGTCATATTTTTTACCTTATTTCACTTTCATGAACACTACGATCAGAAGTGAATGGAATTCATCGGTTTTTTGTTGTTTTATCATTATACGCTAACACAATCCTTGCAAATGGTTTTGGATGATCTAAATAAAGATAACACTTTTTATAGCATTCAAAGTGATGCATCAAATAGAAAAAATATCAAACTCTTCCCATTAGTAATCCAGTATTTCACTGTTGACAATGGTATACAGAATAAGCTACTTGACTTTTATGAAAACCATGATGAGTCAGCTGATAGCATGTTTAAAGCAATTACAAATTCCTTGACAGAGCATGACATTGCTTTAGACAAAATATCAGCATTAAGTGCAGATAATTGTAATGCCAATTTTGGAGTCCACCATTCCTTGCTCACTAATATGAAAACAGTTGTCCCTGATATTATCAAAGGTAACTGTCATGCATACATTGTATATAACACAGTGAAACATGCAATGAATTGTTTGAGCCATGATATAGAAAATATAATTCTAAAAATCTATAGTCATTTTTCATCCTCAGCGGTGAGACGGGAAGAATTAAAAAAAATTGTAGCAAGTGTGGATGGAGAATGGCATGAATTAAAAAGGCACGTAGGCACAAGATGGCTGTCACTTTTGTCTTGTGTAGATAATATTTTGCTGAACTGGGTACCAATTAGAGACTATTTTGTAAATTTAGAGGATGATTGCCCAACCATCTTGCAAAACATTCTAATGTTAAATGAACCAGAAGGGCAAATTGTAATTGAGATATATTTACATTTTGTTAGTCATATTTTGATTGTGTTTAATAAGACAGTGAAGTTACTCGAAGGCAATCATATAACTGTCTTAGACGTGTTCAACATAATGCAAAATTTAAAAACTGAATTAGAGCAGCGTAAAACATATAGCTTCTTTGGGTACGACAGTAATAAAAAACAAAAAAAAAAATAAGGAAAATCTCCAGAGCTGTCTAGGAAAATTATTAGAAACCTACAGCTATTTATAGAAAAAAGTTTAATTTATTTAAACAATTGGTTTGATTTCAATCCTGGATGGATTGAAATCAAACTAAGTGTTTAAATTTACTGGCTTAACCAGTGTCAGTTTCTAGATTTGAACAAGAACATTGAATTTAATCAAATTGAGACTTTACTGGATTCTTTAAATTTAATTGCAAAACTGGGCATTAATGTGAATAATTTATATTCAGAATTAATTCAAATAAATAAAATAATTTCAAAGGTAACCTTAACCAAGGACCAGGCCTTTAAATCAAAAACAACTGCAGAAAAGTGGCAATTGGTTTTCAAAAGTGATTCAAATTTAACAAATATGTTAAAAGTCATTGGCTTCTTCCTGTCAACCCCAGCAACTTCTGCTTTCACCGAGAGAGTCTTCTCAGTGATGAATATTAAATGGAGGGAAGAAAGAAACAGAAGTTTAATTAAGCTCATTAAAAATGAATTGCTGATTTTTATTAATATGGAAGTAAATTGCTGTGATTCGTATAATTATTTTAAAAACAATCATCATCGTCCTGCCCTTATCCCAAGTTACTTGGGGTCGGCGCAACACGTTTTCTTCTTCCATGCCGTCCTGTCAGCCGTCATACTATCACTGACTCCCTTCTCTTTCATATCATTCTTCACACAATCCATCCATCTTTTCTTTGGCCTCCCTCTTCCTTTCCATCCATCCACAATTATGTCCAAAACCCTTTTGGTCACATGTGTGTCATCCCTTCTCTTCACATGCCCATACCAAGACAAACGGTTCCCTTTCAACTTTTCTGTCACTGGCGCTACTTTCAAACTTATTTTAAAAACAATAAACTGTTAATATCCAAAGCGCAGAGTAACAATAAATATACTTGGAAAAATAAATAATGAAATTCTGTATTTGTGTGTTTCTTTTGTACCTACTTAAACTGGTGTGCAATAAAGTGATATAGGATTGTAATTTGTATATAATGTTTCAACATGATAAATGAATGAATGTGTACTATTTTTTTTCCAAAATTTCCCAAAAGTACTATATTTTCTCAAGGTTTTGAGAAATATATTTCTTCCAAAAAAAGGTGGCAACCCTAGTCGTAACATCTTTTGGGCATATTGTACGTAGTTTCGTGGATATGAGTAGGTACATACCTAACTAGTTTCAAAACCGATTATTCTTGTAACTACATAGTTACTTCTGTATACAGTAGAGCGTTGGGTAGTTCTGCGTTTGTATTATGGTATGATTACGAAACTTTTATAGGTTATAAAGGTATTATTGTTACTTTTGTATTATGTTATAAATTACGTATAGGTATGTGACAGTCTGAAGATGTTTGATGTTGTTATTGTGTTTGATGTTTGGTGTTTATGTGCTTTTAATCATGCGCGTAAGCTATACCTATCCCGAGCCGAAGGGACTGTTTACTCTCTCGTTGTGCAACAGCGAGTCGTAACGTAGATCGTCGTCGTATTAGGTACCTACGAACCCCAACATTTTCATAATAATCTGTCGATTACATTAAATAAAGCTCACCTCTATTCGTGTCTACTTTTTCAAACAATAGGACCGTCTGGAATAAAACTGGTAAAAAATCGTAAATGTTTATAAAACACACAATTTTAACTTGGATTTTGCAAATACATACAGAACAACAGATATACCCGCCAAAAGGCCACTTCAAATATCTACAAATTATCAGCCAATCTATAGATATTTGAGGTGGAAAATCATATACATCATTATTTAATAGACAAGGCGACGAACCAAAACTGTCTATTTAAAAATGTTAAGCAAAATCGAAGAAATAAAGATATTTATTTTGATAAGCAATATAAAAAGCTTCTATCAAAGTTAGAACACAATAATTTACAACTTGAACAATTTATTAAAAAAGTTGTGTTTCTCCAATTATTGAAATAAGACAATATTATGACTACAAGTGTGTTTTTTTTTATATTTGTTGAATTTAAATTTTTAATTATGTCTTACCGTACTTAGATTGTAATTTTTATGTGTTCATTACATTGTTTGTGTATATATTTTCCCTTGTGTTGATTAATACAGAATGATTATAAAAAAATATGTTTATTTTTATTAGAAAAGACTACATTTAATTCTATATTATAATATTTTCTATTACACGAACATTGACTTTTTGAAAAGTTGACATTATGAGAAGTTGGCATTCTGCGAAGTTGGCGTTTTGAGAAGTTGGCATTATGCGAAGTTGGCGTTCTGCGAAGTTGGCGTTCTGCGAAGTTGGCGTTTTGCGTCGTGTTGGCATTTTGAGAAGTTGGCATTCTGCGTCAGAACCCTAAAAACTCTGTGCACGCCACTGGCTGCAGATATAGAGTCTATCTTTATTCTGCAAAAGAGGGCTGTCAGAGCCATCTATAATCTTTGCAGGAGCGAGTTTCTAAAGGAATTGTTCAAAAAAATTAATATCATGACGGTTCCTTGTCAATATATATATGAAAACATATGCATGTTCGAAAAAACCTTCATCTTTTCAAATAAATTGGTGATAGACATAATGTTTATACTAGAAATAGGAATAAATTAGATCAACCAGGTTTCAGATTGTCTAAAGTACACACTTCTTTTATGGGGTACTGTGTAAAATGTTATAATAAAATACCGCTCGATATTCTCGAACTAAATGAGCGAAAATTTAAAACTTGCATCAAACGCACACTATGTAGTAAAGCATATTATAAGTTAGAAGATTATATTAATGACAAGAATGCTTGGCTTAATGCTGGTCCTGCTCCACAGAGACTCGGGCTCACAAATTAATAGATATTTTTTTTTTTGGGGATGTTTCTTACCACTTTTTCATTTTGATTGACCCTAATAACGTTAACCGTTATTTTATTGCTATTTATTACATACACGGATCATCAGTCGAATAGTTTCACTAAAAACCATAGTTTTATATAATTTAACATAATTTATTTCAATTTTGTAAATGTGAGTACCATGGAGCCATTTATTTGTTAAGTTACTATGTGTTGGACACTGAGCATGGCAGTTGAGAGCTTCGTCATGCTCACTTTAATGTCTCGCTGATGGTGGCGCGTGGGTTGGATCGTTTGGTTCCCTTCAAGATGGTTGAGCTAAATGGTGCTGATGCACGCGTCATATTCGTGAACGGGTGCTGTCAGTTGGGATTGGTCATCTCTTAACTGCCATGGCTTACATATTTATTATAATTTTGTTATTTTTTATATTTTACCTTCATTGTTTTCACATAATAGAAGCAACAAGAATATTGTAACCAAGTTTTTGTAAAAACCAAATTGAATGAAAAGAGTGTCCATGGAGTTTCTTGCTCGTTCTTCTCTATAGAGACCTACGTTTTGGAACGAGCAGTTAACTAGCTTCAATATTAAACTGTAACTTCTTGACAATTCAAAAGTGCCTGTAAATGGTCTAATTGAAATAAATGTTTTGACTTTGACTTTGAATATTTTCTCGTTTCATACTTTTTAGAACGTGTTTTTATTTTGTAGTCGGCTTATAGATTTTTGTAATACATGCATAAAATACCTATAATTAACTTTTTTTATATACACAGGAGAGTTGAAACCAATACCTAAAACTCCCGTTCCTGTCCAGGTGTGTTTTAATGTTATATATTTTTTTCCCCTAGTATTGCCTGATGGTAAGCACAGACTGGGTCTAAGCAGCAAGCAGTTCTATTTAATACAATTCTGGCTCTGGCTCTCAAATACTTTAAAGGCCTATGCAGACCGGGACGGATTTAAATTTTTACCAATGGACATTCAACCATTATTCCACTATGGTTTTTATGATCTTCCTATCTAGCGACCACCCTTACATGCAAAGCCAGAAGTGGTCCAGAGTGATTGTGAGAGCCTGAGAAAGAAATATGGTTTACTTGAATTACAAGCCTTCTGTTATAGACTTACATGGCATATGTTGATGTAAGTAGAATTTTCAATGAAATACTTATATTTTATTTTTTTGCATTCAAAATGCTTTTCAAGAAGTGTTTGGCACAGAGGCTACTATTAAAATGTGTTGGGCACACGCAAAAAAACATACAAACAAAAGTAGAAAAATTGGTTGAGAAGAAAAAACAGAAAGAATTGTTGGATGATACAGATTTGTTGCATTCAGCTACCTCTCCTACATTATTTCAACGAGCGTTGACTGCGTTTTTACATGAACACGAAAAGAAGAGCGGTAAACAATTTGGTACTAAATGAAAAGAAAACCAAATGTATTAGATTTTCTTTACCAAATGTTAGAAGTAAATGTATGTGACCTTATATTGAATGGCGAAAAACTGGCTTTTGTTAACCAAACTATTTTCTTAGGAATCACGCTAGACGAGAAATTACAATGGGGGCCACATATAACATCTCTTGCAGGGCGGCTAAGCTCAGCAGCTTTTGCTGTTAGGAAGATTAGACAGTTAACTGATGTCGAAACTGCGCGTTTGGTCTATTTTAGCTACTCATTATGTCGTATGGCATTTTACTGTGGGGTCGGGCTGCTGACATTGAATCCATTTTTATTTTACAAAAGAGAGCTGTCAGAGCCATTTATAATCTCCGTCGCTGCGAATCTCTTAGGGAACTATTTAAAAGATTAATATTATGACAGTGCCCTGTCAATTCATTTATGAAAATATTATGTATGTAAGAAAAAATCTACATCTTTTTGATAAAATAAGTGATAGACACAATTTTAATACCAGAAATAAGGACAAAATAGCACAACCATTTTTTAGATTATCAAAAGTGCACACATCTTTCATGGGGTACTGTGTTAAATGTTACAATAAAATACCTTGCGATATACTAAAACTAAATGAAACAAAATTTAAAAAAATGATTAAGAGTACACTTTGTAAGCAAGCATATTACAAATTAGAGGATTATATCCAGGATAAAAATGCTTGGAAACATGCTGGTCCTGCTCCACTGGAAAATTTAGTCTTGACAAAATCAACTGGTTGCTAATTAAATTATATAAGTAATTTATTTTTGACTATTATTACTATTTCTTTTTTTCTCTTAGACAATAACGTTACTTTTGGTGATTACTATGGCTCACACACTGATTCGTTGCCTTTCAAATGTTAGAAGTGATCATCTTCGATCTTAATATTGGTGTTAAGTATTACAATTGGTTTAGCTTTCATTTTTTAATTCGTGGCACTTAGTACGTATTGTAGTACTTTGAGTGATTTTAATTGTTAACAGATCGTTTTGACATTAGCATATTTTATTATGGAATGCATGTAATTGTACAATATAATGTAACTAGCTTCTGCCCGCGACTTCGTCCGCGTCACAGTTGATGTGTTATCCTACGGGTACTGTACATGTTCCCGGGATAAAAAGTAGCCTATGTGTTATTCCAGACTATAATCTATCTTTGTGCCAAATTTCATCCAGATCCATTCAGCCGTTTAAGCGTGAAAGAGTAACAAACATCCATACATCCATACTTACAAACTTTCGCCTTTATAATAGTAGTAGGATACGTTTTTTTAAAAGAGTATGTATGGAGTTTCTTGCCCGTTCTTCTCCATACGAAACTACCTTTTGGAATGGGCAACTAGATTCATTAGTTTTAATTTTTTTTGACGTTCAAAAGTGCCTTTTAATGGTCTAATTGAAATAAATGATTTGACTTTGACTTTGACATTTCATATCATATTTCAAACAGGAGTGGGTTTTGCTCAATCCAAATTGGTATCTTGGATCAGCCGAAGGTTCTCCAGTGACAAACAATGCACTAGAGCCATTCAATAGAAGTATAAAAGACAGCCACACGTTACGAGAACGACTTCTTTTGTCTAGTAGATTCATCTCAGTCGCAACAAATATGGTGTGCGTTCGCGCAGCGGAATGTTGTTGAATTTAAAGATTTTAATTATGCAGATATTTAGTGTATGACGTCGTATAATTGTGTATAGTAAAAAAAAAATTGTGCACGCAGCCACTGTGGAGAAATTCACCAAAAACTGATTCCGCTGGGCGAACGTTGTCCTGGCGGAACTTTTTTTAATCCGTAGACTTTAGAAGAAAAGAGATGTGTCCAAAAATTAGTGTGTATTTGTGTGTAATTGTGTATGTATTAATAAAATTAGTGCATGCATAAACTTCGGAGAAATTCAAGTTTCCGCTACGCGAACGTTTGGCCTTTAGCTAGTTTTCATATAAAGCGCTTACATAGAGAGCTGTAGAATTTTACAGACGTTGTTTTGAATTTGTTTATATTTGTTTAAAAAACAGATTTAGAAAAAATCGTAGGGCTTAAAAGATAAAACACAGGCACTAACCCGACCATGACACAGCACGATCTTTTATATTAAGGAAATCATTAAAGAAAAAATCAGCTGACGGTTTCGATTCTCCGGGACAAATTATTCAAAAAGTAATACAAGTAGTACCTAAAAAATTTGCCCCGTATATGCCCACTAAAAACGCGATGCTAATGATAATACACCGCGAAAGAGTCAAAACTGAGCCAGTATTGCCAAGATCGTTACACTCATTTACCGTTCCACATCAGTATACTGTAGTTGGTCCTGAACAATTTTTGATTGGTCATTATATCGGTAAAGATAAAGAAAATGAATTGATTCTGGTTTTTAGCACTGGACGTAATTTACGTTTACTAAACAATTCAAAATTTTGGATCGTCGATGGCACTTTCAAATGCTGCCCTAACCTGTTGTCAAATTTTTACACTACACGAGATGGTCGGGTCTGTATATGGTGCTCAAAAAACTGTACCACTTGCGTATGGGTTGCTGTCAAATTAGTTTACTGAAAAAATGAATTGAACATAGACCTAAATCCCGAAATAATAATTTCTGATTCGAACTCGCTTTTATAAATGCCAGTCTGAGGGTATTTCCGAACAGCAGTCACAAGTGTTGCTTTTTCCATTTATCACAAAATATGTGGAAGCACATACAGAAAGCTTAAGCTTAAGTAAAAAATACACACAAAATGCGACATATTTTAGCATTGGCATATTTGAAACGTAAAGATATTCCAGCGGCCTTTGAGCTTATTCGGCGAGAAGTCCTACCGAATGAGTAGGAAACAGTGATAGATTGGTTTAGTAAGTACTACGTAAATAGAAAATATATCAGTAAGAGATCATCGTCTTCTCCAAATAAACCAAAATTTACTTTAAAGTAGAAACCACCCCTATTCCCACCTAGTGTATGGTCTGTTTGGGATTGTTTTGTCACGGGTATACCCATCACGCAAAATGCAGTTGAAAGTTGGAATAACCGTTGGAATACTCTACTTAACAGAAGGAAATTAAATACATATATACAAAACAATGAGAGAACTTGTAAAAGAGCAGAAAAATACAGAGTATGCAATAGAGAGATAAGCTGGTCTGATGGAAAAAAGGAAGAACAAAAACGCAGTAATACAAAAAACTCCAAGAGCATATTAATAAGAAAGGTGATATGGATATGTACTACCCGTTGGTCTCGCGCTCGCAAGCGCGACTGCTGAGCAAGGGGTCCCAGGTTCGATTCCCAGGTCAGGCAAAAAGTGTCATTGGGCTTTTCCATTAGGAAATTCTCAGTAGCAGCCCGGAGTTTGGAAGTTGGAGGTGTGACACCCCCGTGCCTCGAATAGCACGTGAAGCCGTTGGTCCTGCGCCTGATCTCTCTCCGGTCGTGTCGGATTGCCTTCCCATCGGCCTATGAGAGTTAGGGAAAAGGGAGTGCACCTGTGTTTGCGCACACACTTGTGCACTATAATATCTCCTGCGTAAGTGGCTAGTCTGCATTAAGATTAGCCGCCGTGGCCGGAATCGGTCTGGAGGTTCACATTCACATGGATATGTGAACATATTTAGATGGTCTTGCATATCTTTACACGGTCTTTCGCACTAACGTGCATCGCAATTTTGTAGCATCGTATTAGCATTTATCGATATTTTGTGCGTCGAAATTCCATATTCTACTCGCGATCGGCGATCAGTCGCTTTTTAGAAGCTCAGCCGACCAAGCATTCGACACTGCACACTTGAAAAGGCCAAACGCAGCGACTTATTCGCTTTTCGGAAGCTGGATGCAGCGACTGAACGCTTCACTCCACACATTGTCAGATGCCGGTCGCAGCGATTTCACATCTGCGGAATACGACTAGTGTTGTACTAGATTTTGCGAAGCTACACCCTTACAATGGATTCCAATGAAACTGAGAAGCTAGTTTACGACGACCAGATACACATCTAAGGAAAAGATATCGAATGGGAACTAAAAGATACAGCTTTCCAAAGAATATCAACAAAGTTTGGTTCCGCTAATATAGACCTATTTGCCAGTCGCATTAACAAGCATACCACATGGAAACAAGACCCTGATGCATTTACTATTGATGCGTTCACTATAAACTGGGCTCCTTTTTACTTTTATGCGTTTCCTCCATTTGCCGTTATCCTAAAAACCCTTCGTAAAATAATAACGGACCAAGCCAAAGGCATTGTCGTGGTCCCAATGTGGCCCACACAGCCATGGTACCCAGTATTTAGGAAATTATTAGTATCGGAGCTAACCGTTTTTGAACCTACCAAAAATGTTATTATCTCTCATTCCAGCTAAGGACAGATTCATCGGAATCTTACCCTGGCTGCCGGAGTCTTTTGCACTGTTGAAACGAAGGGTACCACCATCATCCATTGACATCATGCTGGCTTCGTTATGTAGTAACTCCATCAAACAATATGATGTATGCTTAAAACGATGGTACAACTTTTGTTATAATAATAATTATAATGTGTATCCGCAGGGCAGCTTGTGGCGAGCTGTTGGGCAGTAGCGACCCCACGGACCTGATCTCCCGGGAGAAGTCTTGTTCTTCATCTCTGGCTTGCCTTTATTGGCCGGCCGGAATGAACACTGACGAGGAACAGAGCTCCCACCTCTCTCTTGCCTTCATTGGCCGGTTTGAGTGGAGAATCGCAAGAGCATTCGTGTTCGGGGGAAGGAAGTATTTCAGTAAGGTGCTGGTAGGGATCTTGACCGTACTTCCGGGATTGTCCTGATAGCCGTGAAATACCTCTACTCCTCAAGCACCTCAGTCTGTGTTGCCCTCTTGTCGCTACGTCACTACGTGCTAGCGGCCGTTTTAGGGGGGCCATTTATCGAGTGTGCTAGTCACCCCCTGCCATTTTATCTTTGTCATAAAAACATTGATTGGCAGGGGCCATAGTCCTTCCATAGTGTTAGGAAACCAGTCCATTTTAGTCACCCAAACCCATAGCCCTATTCTTAGTTTCCATATTCTGTAATAGTCCTGCGCCAACCGGGGATTGTCCTTGGGTGCATTTGCATAGTGCAAACAGGGATAATTGTCGGCTGGTGTTCCATTCCATTGTAAAGCCATGTAAGGAGCCTCTGCGAGTTGGCTTCGGCTCCTCGTACGCCTTCCAAAGGTCCGGGACCCTAGGGTCCCGAGATACGTTTCCATTATAATGTATTTGAAACTTCCGTACCTAGGATCATATATTTTCTTACTCAAGTATACCAATCAGGCAGTCAATATGGAACACTAAATAGCTATAGAGGAGCCTTATCTCTTATAATCGGCTCACATGTATCATCAGATGACCGAATAAAGAGATTCTTTAAAGGTATGTTCAGGCTTCGTACCCCTGTCCCTAAGTATAGCATTACATGGAACACGTCAAAGGTGCAGGACTTCCTAAACAATTGGTTTCCCAACGAATGTCTCACATTAGAGAGATTAACAAAGAAATCCATTACTTTATTGGCGCTTACAACAGCCCACCGGGTACAAACCCTTCAAAAAATTATATTGAGCAACATAGAATCACAACCTAGCAAATTAATCATAAAATAAAAATACCTGATCTCGTAAAGACCTCAAAAGTTGGTATCAATCAGCCCGTTCTTCACATACCTTTCTTCACAGACAAATTGAAAATATGACCAGCCACTACTTTACTCTCATACATTAACCAAACCGCCGCTTTGCACAAAACAGACAATCTATTTATTTCATTTCAAAAGCCTGCAGCAGCAAGCAGCAAACGATGAACTATGGTCTATTCATGTCTAAAAAAATCTTTGGCACAAAATACAATCACTAATTTTTTACCCCAAAAAAAGATTTATTTACTCATTATAATAGTGCCGGACGTCCAGAACATTTGAAGGAAGAATATGATTTGCATTTTGCAAGAAAAAATGAAGCACAGCAGCAAGCGAAAGAAACGGACAAGTAGCGGTCCATCATTGATGACAATTATGTACTCGTAACAGCTAACATGCAGACAACACCAGAAAATTAAACGTCCAAAATTATACGATTCACACTGCAAAACCACCTCATGAAGCATTTTGTAAATGGCAAAAGGGGCAGTGTGTAAATTGCCAGCGCAATGAGCTGGTGGATTAGTCAGATACCAAGGAATAACTTATGTAGAATTATTAAAAAGTCACTATTTACAGCGACGTATGCGCTGGAGGAAATAAAAATAAATTCATCACGGCATTTTTGGTTCATGACTCTCATTCAAAGAACTTGAGATACAGCTAGAAGTGATCGAACAAAAATATTTAGAGAGTGGTGAAGTTCATGAAGTGGACTCCACGTAAGATTGTGTTTGCGCCACTGGCAACACCTTCAGACCTCAGTCGTACAAGGAGCTATTTTATGATCTGTGACACCGTGCGAACCCCGTGCGGATGCAAATCCCGCGCCTCGCCGCGTTGCCGCTACTATGCCAGCGCCAGAGCCATCACAGCCATGGAAGCGCACGCATAAAACTAAACCGCGTCACGCGCGTCTAGCCCTAAGGTCCGCAATTGTACGGTGCATAATAATTGTAACTTTAATTTAAAATTATACCACATTGAAACCAAATGGTCAATGGCCAATTGAAACCATCTTTAATTGGTGGCTGTCATCATCCGTAACAGAGCAACAGCAAAGGCATGCTCTTGCTTATTCGTGCTAGCTCTAAACGAAATAGAGATTCGACATCGCTACATTGTTAAGGAATTAAATTTTAAGGAAATATTGGGAGCTTTATGCGAGCTTTTGACGAAAAAAATGTAAAAAATACAAACAAAGACAAAGAAGGCAATCAAATAAAATAACTTAAAGTTAAGTGTATTTGATTTGATAGAGAATTTGAAACTAATTTTATTACCAGAAAGAGGAGTAATCTGAACATTCATACCAATTTTCAGCTCTATGGAAATTAATGCAAGCTGACACCTATTTTAAGGACTAATTTGACTGGACTACAGGAGCTCCGCTTATGATACCAGTCTTTGCCAATAAGCAAAGACGTGGTTGATAGACTTTTGGAACCAGACGTCGCAAAAGAGGGAGAACAAGAAGTAGTGGAGTGATTTCGTATTTTTATTAGAACATCTTTTTTTTTTAGTTTTGGTGCATTAAGTTGTTGTACTCTATTTTGTTTTTACCTAATACTTATTAGTATTTCGTTGACTAATATCGCGTTTTTAATAGAATAAAACTTTACATAATTTATTAAAGTAGTTTAATTACTTATTCATGTCATATTTAAAACAAAAGTTACCTCACAAGCTTCGAATATTCAGATAGGTATTATAGTAGTATTTTTTATTTTATTCTATTTTATTATAGAGAGTTTAATCACAAATTGATTATGCCACCCTCATCAGTACAAACAATTATTCCTTATGATCTAAGTCCTATTTTTGCTAACTTATATAGGAGTCTTGCATCCTTTGACAATAGAGATGCAAGAATGCTGTTACACCTTCCAACATCTAGTGGCTGTGGTGTCTTCCACTACATTACACTCCGGGCAATTTGGTGATGCATTTTTACCCATGAGAAATGCAAAACTGTTCAAAACAGATCCAGCAACAGATTTGTGTGTTTTGATCCTATCATTTGGGGTTGAATCGGGAGTCGGAGCTTTAGTAGCTGAAATGTGGAGACAAAGCACCCGTGAACAACAAAATGTGCTCCCCTATTACACTCTGTTAGTTACCATGAACTCATTATTTATTACAACTGACCAGAGGAGAAAAGTCTGAGATTGTCTGTTCAGATAGCACAGTGTACCAATGGGGATCATTTCTAGTAGGATTCCTGAACTGGTTGGCTTGGATAACCAAATCATATAAGACCAAAGAAGTAGCTCAGAGCTATTTAGACAACAACTTCTTGTTTTCTTGGAAGGCAATTCGAACCCGCAGCGGCCTTCACATGAAACAAGTCTCGATGCTCGGAAAATACAAGTCAGAAAAGAATGTCTACCTTGATGGTAAGATGGCAGCCATAGGGTCAGTGATCAGAATTTTGGCAAGGTTAATGTCCCCACCGCGATTGCCTGTGCTTGATGAGATGTCCCTGGATCATCTGGTCAAGCAGGATAATACTGGATATGGGATGAAGCTTGTGAAAATGAGGACAGACATCTTAAAATTGATCTGTACAAATCCTGTCACACCACCAAAAAGGAAACCTTATGTCAGTGCAGTCATGATTCCTCAGCGAAAGGGAGTCTGGGTACGAGATAACATATAAAGCTTAATCATTATCAACTTTAAAGAGATTAATGTATAAACTGCCACTATGGTCAAATTTATTGTGTCCCTTTATTAATTCACAAAATAAATCTTCATCCTCATCAGCTGTAGAAAGTTACTTTGAATCTCAAATTTAAAACAAAGATAACAAGACACAGAATTGATCAATTTATTAAAATTTATTTGAAAAATGTAGACGGGGAGTTAAACATTGCTCTAAGTGATTTAGGTCAAGATATAACAAATAAAAAAACTGAAAACTGCCAGAAAGAGAAAAAAATAGTAAACATTTACAAAATACAGCAAAAATTCTTAAAAGTCCTACCTTTATATTTGAAAGTATATTATTAAATTCTATTTACACTGCAGTTTTCACAAAACAGTGTTTTAAAGAAATGTGTACGTCAGACAAGATCTTCCGAAAGGTACCTTTTTTTTTGCCACTTAATCTTTCTAGATTAAGTGGCAAACCCAAGAATTCTAATCATATTCTTATGATTAGAATTCTTGGGTTAAATAAAATAAAAGTAAAAGATAATAGTACCTGTGTGTCATGTAAATGTGTAGGAAATTCAAATTATGAGATTTCTAATTTAATCTCATTTGATTCGAATGAGACCGCTAAAGTTAGTTTAAAAGAATTACCCGAAACAATCAGTTTAAAAGGAAAATGTTTTAAAATATTAGGTGTTATTGAGTATGTCCCCTCGTTGAACCCGGCTGATCTTGGTCACTACAAGGCGCATGGTTTTGTGAACGGCCGCATGGTCTGTTATGATGATTTAATGTGTAGGGGCGCTGACGCAGTTGTTTTGTATTCCTTGCACGCGCAGCGCCCGGCGAGTTCAGTTCGCCCGAAACCGCCTTCAACTATACACGCGCTACAAATACAACTTTGTAACATTGGCATTAGAGTAAAGATTATACAACGTATAACAATCTATTATTTCTCTCCGCACACACTACCCTGGAACACATACAAAATTGGTGACCCCGACGTGATCCTAAAGTGTGTGCGTTGATTGAGAACGGGCAGCTCATCCTAACATCCACGCGGTATAGTGTAAAAAAAAAAAACACAGTGATTATTGAAAAAAAGTCACAAAGTCAAGCCTGAAGATGGAAGAAAAAGCGACCGCTGAAGAATACGTTCTCTCACCCGTGTCCGTGACCGACAAAATAGAAGATTTTTGGACCAAGGCACCAGAATTATGGTTCGGCAAGGCGGAAACAATCATAAACGCGCAAAAGATGTCCGACGACTCCAAGTACCGAATATTAGTCTCGAAGCTCAACCAGGAAGTCACAGAACAAGTAGCATCAATCATATTCGAACCACCTAAAGAAAAAAAATATGAGACCTTGAAGGCAAAATTACTCTCAGTTTACAGACAGTCGGATGAAAGTCAAATCAAAAAACTTGTTTGCGGAATGGAGCTGGGAGACCAGCAGCCATCACACCTTCTTCGAAAAATGAGGGAGCTAGCCAGAGGAAGGGTGACAGACGAAACACTCAGGGTGATGTGGAAGAACCAACTACCACCGGCTATACGCAGCGTTTTGGCAGTATCCGACGAGGCAAACCTAGAAAAATTAGCGTCGATCGCAGACAATGTAGCAGAAAACGCAATCCCGGTCCACAGTGTCACAAGTGAAAAAGAAGCGTCAAGCTCATCAAAAAAGGATGACGCAGTGATAGCCGAAATAAGACAACTTGGTGACAGATTACGCAGGCTCGAGAGCACACACAGAGGTCGCTCGCGAAACTTTAGATCTAGAAGAAACAGATCCAGGTCGGGATCGAACTCCAGGTCTACCAAAGCGATAACAAAGGATGACCCCAACTGGTTGTGCTACTACCATCTCCGATTCCGTAACAAGGCGACGAGGTGCGAACCACCGTGCAGTTGGAAGAAATCGAAGCCAGCGGAAAACTAGTGTCGGTGCAGTCAGCGACGGGTGGCTGCGACCGCGTGCACGGAAATCACCGTCTAAGCGTCCGGGACGAGAAATCAGGTTTGAACTTTTTAGTAGATAGTGGTGCAAATGTGTCAGTTCTACCTCGCAGAGTGGTTTTCAAGAAAAATAACGCACAAAGTGCCGGTTATAAGTTATATGCTGCGAACGGTACCGAAATAACTACGTACGGTACACATGTGCTAGAACTAGACTTAAATCTTAAACGAACGTTCCGTTGGTTATTTACGATAGCGGACGTACAGCAACCAATATTAGGTGCTGACTTCTTAGCTAAATACAATTTGTTAATTGACTTGAACGGACGAAGGCTAGTCGACCAGGTAACAAACTTAGGCGCGAGAGGAAACCTCTCCGACTCGACTGAGCCCACGGTTAAAACCATTGTTGATAATTGCCACTATCATGAATTACTATGTAAGTTCCCAGAGGTAACTAAACCAGTTTCATATAAAGAGACACCTAGGCATAGCGTTCGTCATTTTATTGAAACAACAGGTACCCCAGTGCACGCACGAGCGAGACAGCTACCACCGGACAGGTACGTAAAGGCTAAAAACGAATTTAGGGTCATGCAAGAGCTGGGGATCTGCAGGCCGAGCCACAGCGCTTGGGCAAGTCCTCTGCATGTGGTACCCAAGAAAGACGGTAATATTAGGCCATGCGGAGACTATAGACGTTTAAATGCGATCACCAAACCGGATCGATACCCTGTGCCTCGTCTTCATGATTTTACATATGTATTGGCTAATAAGAAAATATTCTCAAAGTTAGATATTAACCGAGCATACAATTGTATACCTGTCGCGGAAAATGATATCGAAAAAACGGCCGTCATAACACCTTTTGGATTATTTGAATTCATGCGCATGCCTTTCGGATTACGTAATGCAGCACAAACGTTTCAGCGTTTCATGCATCACACGGTATTGCAAGGTTTGGATTTCCTATTCAACTATGTAGATGACGTCATCATAGCATCAGATAACGAAGTAGAGCACAAACAACACTTAGAAAAAGTTTTCGAAAGATTTAATGAATACGGCATAACTATAAATTTTTCTAAATGTAGTTTCGGTAAACAAAAATTAGAATTTTTAGGATATGAAGTGTCAACAAAGGGAATTAGACCTCTAGAAGATAAGGTAAAAGCCATTGTAGAATTTCCAAAACCAGAAACAGTTGAGGAACTTAGAAGATTTTTAGGAATGTTAAATTTTTATAGGGCAAGTATACCTAAATCGGCTGATCACCAAACAGAATTAAATAAATACCTAGGAAATACAAAACGCAAAGACAAAACTAAAATTAACTGGACACCAGTAGCTGAAAACAACTTCGAGCAATGTAAGAAAGACCTAAAGAACGCGGTAATGTTATCATATCCAACGTCAAATACTCCGTTAGCGTTAATGACCGATGCGTCAGACACATGTGTGGGCGCAGTATTACAGCAAAAGGTAAACAACAAGTGGAAACCATTAGGGTATTTTTCAAAAAAATTAACACAGGCCCAAATGAAATATAGTACATATGACAGGGAATTATTAGGAATATATTCAGCCATAATTCATTTCCGCAACATGGTTGAAGGTCAACAGCTAATTATTTATACAGATCATAAGCCTTTATCATTTGCATTTAGTAAAATAGGTACAGATAGAGAAACGTCTCGGAGAACTAGACAGATCATGTTCATTAGCGAATTCAGCACGGACATAAGACATATTAGTGGGAACGATAATTTAGTTGCGGATACATTGTCCAGAGTAGCAACAATATCGTGCCCCACAACGATCGATTTCGCAGAACTTGCAGCCGCACAGGAAACGGACGCCGAGCTAGCAAAATTGCAAAGCGAATCGAATAACAGTAGCAACATAGTGTTGAAACGTGTAACTCTATACAATACTGAGAAAGACATTGTTTGTGAAGTTTCAACCGACTCAGCACGCCCATACTTGACCGGAAAGTTTCGACGTTTAGCCTTCGACTCCATACATAATATGAGCCATCCAAGCATTAGAGCAAGTAGAAAATTAGTTAGCGATAGGTATTTTTGGCCAAACATGAATAAAGACGTTGGAAAATGGGCCAAGACTTGCATCAGATGTCAAAAAGCAAAGGTTCAAAAACATACCAATGCAGATTTAAGTACTTTTGAAAATTGTAAGCGTTTTGAACATATACACATAGACATAGTAGGACCTTTACCAACTACACCAGAGGGATTTAAATATTGCTTGACGATAATAGACAGGTTCACGCGTTGGCCAGAAGCATTTCCATTAAAAGAAATAACTGCAGAAATAGTAGCCAAAACTTTATATGAAGGTTGGATTAGTCGTTACGGGTGCCCGGTTAAACTCACAAGTGATCAGGGAAGACAGTTCGAAAGTAATCTATTTAAAGAATTAATGTCAATAATGGGAATACAGAAAACCCGTACCACTCCATATCATCCTCAATGCAATGGAGCGATAGAAAGATGGCATAGGTCATTAAAAGCAGCACTAAAAGCACGTTTAGACAATAAAAGCTGGATAGATGAACTAGCAACAGTAATGTTAGGATTACGCACGACAATTAGGTCCGACACAGGCGTAACCGCAGCACAAATGCTATACGGCAGTAATATTAGGCTACCAGGTGATTTTTATGACCATGGCGATGTACAGTTGCATGATGACAACAATTTTGTTAAAAAAATAAAGGACGTAATAGATGGATTGAGACCATCCTCTAGAGTAAACAAGTCACCCCGCAAGATCTTTGTACACAAAGACTTACTCACCAGTGATCATGTATTCGTTAGAAATGACGCGGTACGGAAACCATTACAATCTCCATACGATGGACCATATCGCGTCATAAGTAGAAATGAAAAAGTGTACCGCGTACAGTTACCAGACAGACAAGCAAACATATCTATAGATCGCTTAAAACCAGCCTACTTATTAATAGATAATGAATCGCCATCAGAAGAAGTAAATAAAAACACAGTAAAAAAAAAAGATAATATAAAAAACAAACAAATAAAACAGGTAAAATATAAAACACAGAAAAAAGTAACGTTTCAAACAAGCAAACACAGTAACAAAACATATACAACGAGAACTGGACGGATAAGCAAAAGACCATCAAAATATAGAAATTAGCATTTTATAATGTAGGTCAATTAATCGAACAAGACACCACGTAGCGCAATTAAAACTTAGTAAGAATTAAAACAGTCGCGAAATCACACCACGTACACCAAGTTAATAAAAATGGGTACCAATCAGACAAAAGAAAAAGTTATCGTTAACGAAAACCTATCAAACGTCGCACAAGTGGACAACAAGTTAAACATCATAGGCTGCGTCATGATAGCTACCATAATACTACTTACTATATTGTTAATTTACGCAGGAAAACGTAGGTTCATCAAAGGCATTCGGAAGTGGTTGAAGAAGGAAATAGTGGCGAGTGTCATAGCCACACCGAGCATAAGGGTAGAAACGGTGCAAAAACCGCAAGAATCGCCTAACCCCAAAGTCGTTTTTTAAGAATAACCTGCTAAATAGCCATCGTCCATTCAAGTCAAATTACATGAAGTTAGGTCCCAAATTTCCCAGTGACGTTTAACGCTGCACGTGCTAGAATGTGAAAATGTTGTGAATTATTGTTATGTGTGCGTATTAGTAATTGGCGTCACCATGACGAATGCTGTGGACTCCGCAGGGGTGTTAATTTCTTTTTATGGCAGAGCATATCGTCATGGTGACTACCCTTAACGTGTAACTAAATATAATTAAGTACATACAAATGTCAAGACGGCACCTTTAAAAGCAGGTGGCCGCACTAGTTTAAGATTACGTAGTAATACTACTCAATATAAATTATTAGATATAAGATGTATTTCTCCAAATGATTTTGTATTTCATTACCAAATGGTTTTCATTTAGAAAATAAAAACGCATTATTTTAATTTGTAATAATAGCAACTATATTTTTAAGAATTAATCAATCGTTCATACAAATAAATTGTACACTGCTTATACCATAACAATAACAGCGTAAAGATATGTAAACTTAGAAACGTAAGTCATAACATGTATAAGGTATCAATATCAGAGGACGCAACCAGGCCAGACATCCGGTCACAACATTGTTATGCAAACAAAATGCTGATTGTAACTTACAAGTAATACTTTTAGACAGAGACATTGTAATTAGTAATACTTTATAAAATAACAGATTTTATTGTAAAAAACCTACAGTTTTTTAAAAAAAGGGGAGGAATAGTGTAGGGGCGCTGACGCAGTTGTTTTGTATTCCTTGCACGCGCAGCGCCCGGCGAGTTCAGTTCGCCCGAAACCGCCTTCAACTATACACGCGCTACAAATACAACTTTGTAACATTGGCATTAGAGTAAAGATTATACAACGTATAACAATCTATTATTTCTCTCCGCACACACTACCCTGGAACACATACAAAAAATGCTTAGATTTTTCACTAGTAGAGAGGCACAACCTATTTTTTTACACATTCTGACATACAGTTTGGCTGGTTTTAGTTTTGAAAAATAAAGAAAAACATATATATTAAAAATCTGAAATGTGCTGCAAAGTAAAATTTAAAACTATATGTAGGTACTCACCTGGGACTTAAATTTTGATATCCATATTGTAATTATTAAACAATTTCTATTCATCTTTGAAATTGGAGTCAGATATACATATTGTTGAATAAATATAAATTTATAAGATACCCATCATATATGTGGAGTGCCCTCATATAAACGTGCATGCATTTTTTGTTTCTTTTTATGACACCGAGGGCGCTTTTTCTTGTCTTTTCTTTTGTCAACGTTATGTCGTTTCGCATTTAAATAATATATTTATATAGAAGAAATCTAACGCGAGTTTTATTGAAATCTTATCAGATCCCAATACATATACAGTCCCGGACTCCTAAATCGAGCCCACCAAGCATAATGAGTTTGTATCGTCCTTCTTCTTCTTCTTAGCGTGTCGATGGCAAATAATAAAAAATAAATAATTAAATAAGATATTTATTAAATACTATGTTTGGCCCAAAATTCGGCCACGGCAACACCTTATCTTCAAAAAATTATATGAATGACCAAAAAGTTTTTATGCAGTTTTGTAGCTGGCATATTTGTCGCCTAGTTGACATGCAATTGGTTCTAAATTTAAATTTGTAATCTCGAAAAACAAATGAAGAGCTGTAGTTGTTCTTGTGTTTAGCAATCCTGAACAATACAGAAACTGTTCATTAAGAGCTTTGATTATTAATTTCTTGGTATCTACGGGTTGAAAAAGTTCCTCAATTGCTTTTGTCAATTTTTAAATCGTTTCTGGTTTAAAATTATGGATACTTCGCCTGATGTAGCGGCTCAAGCTGTGGCTCTGCTTCAGTCCGGTTTAAGCCAGAGAAACGTGAGTACACAACTCCACATAAGCCGATCCGCTGTTTAAAGAGTGTACCACAGGTTCCTAGAGACTGGGGGATATGTTCGTCGTTTACGTGAATCACGACTTCGGGTAACAACAGAACGACAGGATCGATTTATGGTTACGAGTACGACGAGTTCGAGAAATCGTCACCTAACTTCAGTCCAGATCCAGGAACAGCTGCGAGACTTTCATGGAGTAGCTGTTAGTGCTCGTACTGTGAAGAGAAGACTTGCAGAACGTGGACTAAGACCGCCTATGCCAGCCAATGGACCCAAATTAGAGCGTGCTCACCGGATATCGCGCCTTCTGTTTGCGCGCCAACATTCACGCTGGACGCAAAGGCAATGGAGCCAGGTGCTCTTTAGTGACGAAACAAAAATCATGCTTCACGGTAACAATGGAAAGAGGAAGGTCCACCGTAGACAGGGAGAACGTTTCGTGCAGTGTTGCATAGAAGAGAAAGTAAGTTATGGCGGTGGGTCGTGGACCAGCTGGGGAGGCATTTCCGCCGCAAGCAAAACTGCACTTGAGTTTGTGTGTGGGCCTCGGATGCCATCACTAAATGCTGACCGTTATATACGCCAATGTTTCGAGACTCATGTAATGCCGTATGCCGAGTTTGTAGGCCCAAACTTCATTTTTATGCATGACAATGCCAGACACCACACAGCAAGAATCGTCAGAAATTATCTCTAAGACGTTGGTATCACCGTAATGGAATGGCCATCAAGAAGTCCCAACATGAACCCAATTGAGCACCTGTGGGACGAATTAAAGCGACGCGTTCGAGCTCGCCATCCAGCCCCACAAACATTACAGGAATTGAAAACTGCTATCGAAGAAGAATGGGAGAATATGCCTCAAAATGCGATTTTAACATTGATTAATTCGATGCCAAATCGCATGAATGCTTTAGGAGGCAATACAAGTTATTGAATAAATTATTTTTATTTTTTCTTTAAAATTCAAACAAATGTCTTAGTCTGTACAATGGCAAAATCTAAAGAAAGCAAAGAAGCTGTGGAAAGAATTAAGCAACATACTCAATTCCATGAGTGGTTGCATTAAAACCATTCAGCAGTGGCAAAAGATACCTAGTGTTTTATTCATTTATAACATAATAATATAGTGTCAAAAATCTCATGCTTTGCAGGTATGGTTTGATAGAAAGCATTTAGCAAAGAAAGCTGCTGCTGATGCTCGGAGGTCGGCTTCAGCGACTGGAGGTGGTACAACTGGTGGTGGTGGCACACCCACTCTCCCAATGGCAGTTAAAAATACTGTGTATAAAGGGAGATGGAATTGGTGAACGCCAAACTGGAGCCTTTATTGAGGTAGTCATTCTATGAATTCTTAATTATTCTCAATTTTACTTGTGTTGAAATGTATTATGAAATCGTTTTTAAAGCCTTTATTGAGGTAGTCATTCTATGAATTCTTAATTATTCTCAATTTTACTTGTGTTGAAATGTATTATGAAATCGTTTTTAAATTTCAGATTTAATGCCGTGGAATCTAACTTAATTTCAATATTATTTTCAGGTTTCTATTAGATATTAAATCTGTTAAAATTTCAGACCCATGTTCCAATCCCATCCACCTCCAGTCAAGCAAGCCAACCACCCACCTTCCCACAGGCTTCACAAAGATGGGCGGCTCGTAGAACCCAAAAGTCAACCACTGGCGTCACACGCAATTTGTAAGTATTTGTTAATTTGGTATTTTTAGTAATGCTATCATAAAAATGTTAGTACATCATATAATATTATTTTGTGAGTGTAATTGTATGTAGGTAATATTTTTCATACTGACTTTTTTTTGTAAATACATAATATTTAATTTGGAATGTTGTATCGCAGCCTCACAACCTACACGTCGTAGAAGAAGGCAATCAGTTGCTGGCTCTGATGTCAGAACGAGATTGTATAAGTATAAAGAGGGGCGTAGAGAACGAGAGATAGTCAGAAACTCCGAGCTCGCTGGCATCAGGGCTGCTCTGTTAGAGCTGTGTGGACTGCTTAGGGAGTATTTAGATAAGGATTAAGTTTTTGTTATATATTGTTGCTTTTCTTTTTAATATTCGTTTGTGTATTTGTATTTATTTTGTTGTTTTTCGTTTTTGTTGTTTTGCGAAGGTGTTTTTTTAATGAACATAGTATTCATTATCAACATACGTTATTTATGACAACTATTTAATTTTGAACAAAACTGCCCTCTTTCAGAATCAGTCAGTTCAGCAGTCTTCGGCAAGGTGTTTGAGTACGTGCGACTAGACGTATGGTACGACTCTACGAAGCTCGCACGAATCGAGACGAGCTGCTCCGAAATCGGAAGAATACGTATCAGCTGTTTGTGAGAAAGTATATAGGTATTCCAAAATAATAATAATGTTTCTAATATTATGACACCGAATATTGAAATAAATATTGCACCCGTTAGCGATGATACGATTTAAAATTTAGATTTATAGCAAGCTGTTTTAATTAAAACCAATTAGCGATTGGTTACCGAAATTAAATTTAATTATAATTGTCACATTTCAAAGCAGTATTATGTCGAAGGTATGTCCCGGCGAAATAGAGATCCGTCGAACTAGTGCATATCGAAGAAGTGTTCTGTCGAAGTAGTGTTCTTCGAAGGTGTGTGTTGTCGAAGTATAGTGTGTCGAACTAATGCTTGTCGAATATAGGATCTGTCGAAGCAGCGTGGTGTCGAAGTATTGAATTTCGAAATTCAGACCGTGTCGAAGTAATTAACTGTCGAAATTCAGAATGACACTCATGTTACTGTTAGGAGCTCATTTGTTGGAGATATTTGTGCGTGCTTATGCAAACTTGATATGGCCTACACATAGTCATGGTAGCAATTTACATTTCTCCGAATCCAAAATTGGACGAGGTAGAGCATTTTATTCATCGTACTTTACTGGACTACACTGAAGAAGGGTCGAAAATACTTGGTACAAATGGTAATAAATTTCCACTAATCTTGGGCTGGCGATTTCAACATCAACTTCGCTGATAAAAAATCAGAGCAGTTGACAACTTTTCTTTCGAAAATATTGAATTTGAAAATGAATAATGATCCACAAGAACCCAAAACAAAATATGGGACCACCATTGACTGATTTTCCAGATATTTAGAAGATATCAAGTCTCAAGCTTATGTTTCTTATTTCAGTTACCATAAACCTATAGTTTCAATGATAAATATTCCTGAATAACCAACATCTATACATATAATAAAATCGTAACGAGGCCAATTCTGCACATTCAATATTTTTTATAAAGAGTAATTCTCACATGTTAAATACATTTTTGGTTAGACAGAAACAGTATGAACACTATTAACTTAAAAATATTGAACGCGAACAAAGTCGCGGGCAACAGCTAGTGTATTATAAGATAATAAAAATATTTTGAACAATATTAACTTCTCATTTATTTAATAAAAGAAAAAAGAAATGTTTTCTTATTGGTCACCACGCTCAAAAAGTGTAACTTGAATTAATATCAAAGAAAAAAAACAAAGGTAAAAACATACTGCATAAATAAAATAAATAAATAGTTATTATTGCATAAGTTGATAAAAAATGCTATGCAATAGCTTTACCGCGTCTTTTTTTTTGTTTATGTTTGTCACCTTAGAACTTTCGACTGGGTAAACCGATTTTGATGATGTTTTTTTTTTATTTGAAAGTTGGTGCTTCTCTTGTGATCCCATTTCTCTCTCTTGCGATCATTTAATTTGGTCCAGTTCTGACGAGTGCATCATGATAAAACCATAGAAGTCGTAAAGGAGATGGCTAAATGGAAGTATCGACCACTGCCCCAGAATGTATAAATATGGTACCTAGCACAATGTAATGCTGAATGGCTAAATATTAGTATTTCATGTAAAAAAGTTTCAGATACTTTTAGGGAATAATTATAATGGTAAAATAATATTGCCTAAAAAGGAAAAAAGATGTGTGTGACAGTATATAATTTTCTCTTCAACTGACACTTTCACATTTTCGAAAAAGAATAAAACTAAAAACGAAAATGAGGTTGTATATTTATAAGCGAATGTTTGTGATGAAAAAGTTTTTCATCACAATATGCAGGTATTCAAAACATTTTTGCTAATTAAGATTATCTTCTCAAATAAAATCGATATCAGTTGTAATACAGCATTCTTCATGATTATTTACTTTTTAAATCAAGCGCTAGTTATGTGCGTTATTATAATGCTATTAAATATGGAAGACCCACGTTTCGTTTCATCAAGTTAACATACAAAAATTCTTTTTAATGTTTTCCTTACAATTTTACTTAAGATTATTTTTTAAGATTATTGCATTAAGCTTTTTACACAATAAACGCAAGAAAAAAAAATTCGTGACGTAACGAAATGAGGCTTTATAATTAGGTCGAGTTACACGGTTCTGACGGCTTTTCCTTCATAACATCGCCTGATAAAGTAACAACCATACAAACTCGCATTAAGAGCACGTACTAGGTATGTTAGGTTTAATAATTTATATAGAAATAGCACATGACTGGAAAAGGTTGGTTACAACTGTCTCTAACTGTTGCCTAGCAACGGTTTGTTTATTCTTTTTCCTATGTGGAGAAACTATATGTCATGTCAACATGGTCTGTCAAACAAAATAGCTTAAAAAGCAATTGACTTTATTATGTTTAATAGTTCACGAAAGTGCTAGGACAATATTTAACAGTACATAATTCATGAATGATTTTTTAAATATTATGACGTTATGTAAGATTCATATACATTTCAGAATGTATCTGGCCCTTTTTTTTTTTTTATATAGACGGGAAATCATCAAATAACTTCCCCCGCCCTGGGCGGGGCGGGAGGGAGTGTCAGACTTTTACTGACTAAAACCCGTGTATGTTCCTTCATGTGCCCTTTGCGTTCCGGGGGCGCAGTATCTCTTTCGAACAACCCGCAGCCCCGGCAGAATGTATCTGGCCCTGGGGCAGTCATTTAGCCATCACCATTTTAATTCAGTATGTGCGCGACAAATGGACTAATAACTCAATATCAACGCCAACCAATTTCGATGATTCTTTTTTTTTTATTTGGAATGGGATACCTCACAGATGGGCCCACAAAAATTTGGCGAAGATCGCATAAGGATCTTCGGAGTGATGAGAGGAATTGCACCTCGAGAGTGCAGCCTCAGTTTTTGATTTCCACCTGTAGAATTAGGCCATCAACAAATAGGTACCGATAAATCGAGCATCTAAAACCTCCTCATCACAAAACTCTTCCTCATTGGTACCTTCTTGGATTTGTATGACAGAAACTTGATACTAACGAGCGAAAAATTTAAAACTTTTTTACAAAACAGAACTGGCAACACCGTCAGCAAGTCCTGTCGGAAAAATGTTAATATTCATAATATTATGTTTCACATATTTCAAATTCTAATAAATACAATACCCATCCAGCTTATTTGCATACTTTTGAAATACTTATCTATTAAAAACCTTAAAAATATAATATTTTCCACAAGCACAATTAAAATGAAGAAGCGAAAAAAAATTGCTGCTGATATTTAGAATGACGTCTGTCAAGGCCGTCATGAAAGGAAAGAAAACCACATGTTTTAACCACAGGATTTAAAGTTAACACGAGCCAAAGCACGCCAAAACACACGACCACCATCTCCGGACTCGTCGCCCAGCACCGCCTCGCCACCGTCGGAAACCAGCCCCATCGTGGGTGCAGTGACACCGACCGCGGCAATTGCGTCGAGCTCCAGCGACGAGCATTTCTCTCCGCCAACGACGCCACCACCTGTTCGTCGACGGGGAGGATGCCGGCCACCGACGGGCTTAAAACCCCGAGGCCCACTGGCATCTTATAGGGTCCCCGCTACCGGTGGAAGTGTGCAGCGCATGAAATGGACACAGTCTGTTAATGAAAACGTCACGTGCGCATACTTTTGCCTTCAAAAAGCTATAGTTATTTTTCACTTTTTAGTTTTTAAAGTAGGTTGACGTTTCTCTAAAAAAGTTTTATAGCCGAATAATACACCAGCTGGCTTCATAAATACCGAGAAATGGGACTTCAGTGCAAAAGAATATGTTTAACCGTGGATAGATGGACATTAAAATCGATGGAAAGTTAAATGTATATATTTCATTGACCGATATTTATTTAAGTTTCCTAGTATACTAATACAATGCGCAGGATTTGCTAGCCACCACACCGGGGAAAAAATTGTGGCGGAACTGCAACAATTAATTAATTCCTGGCACATATTTGACAAGGAAAATTCTATTGTTTCAGATAATGCCTCTAACATGACTTCAGCTGCACGAATACTCGATTTGCCCAATTACGAGAAGTATGCCCATAAGTTTAATGTAATTGTGCAAGCAGCTATGACTGATGCATCTATTTCTGGCACTATCTCTTAAGTCCAAAAGACGGTAGGACATTTCAAGAGGAATCACCAAAGAAAAACTTTTACGATAACAGGCTACCGCTCAAAATATCACCCAACTGAAAAGTTTGTTGCTGTCTGTTCCGACGCGATGGAACTCGTCATTTTATATGTTAAAATGGTTCAGCGAGCTGCAGGAAGCTTTCAGAGCAACTGTCCCAAATTTAAATTCCGATTTACCGATAATACCCACTGAGGAATGAAACCGTGTAGAGCTGTGAGAAAAGTTTCAAACCTTTCGACAAAATGGCGAAAATCATGAGCGCGAAGAATTATCTGACAGCAAGCAAGGCGATATTGTTACGACGCCTGTGCGAAGAACGATTAAATCGCCAATTTTGTACTGCGGTGAAAACCTTATTAACTATTTTAAAAAGAGGTTCTTGAGTATGGTAAAGTTGGAGACCAAGAATAACTTCAAAATCAATCGCATACATGAAAATTCGATCTAAACACAATCCACATTGCACGTTTACCTTTAAGGCTCATGCTCTGTCTCCAAGGACTACTCTCCTTCCAACAAAGGGAAAATATGAAATATAAAAATAGGGTATTGGAATGGGTAGAATAAGGAGGGATTGATCTTGCTAATCCGAAGTATTATCAGCCTAATAAAATTGATGTTTTATTGGGGGCGGAGATGTATAGTCAAACAATAAACCAAGGGTTGAATGCACAGTCCTACAGGTTCTCTTATTGCTCAGTCTACAGGTTTAGGTTGAATTTTATCTGAAGTTGTAGATTCATCGGTTAATCAAACTGAAGGTGTACTGTCCTTACAATGTCAGGTACAAAAAATTACTTATGCATGCATTTTGGGCAATAAATGGTAGAAATCTTTCTAGAGAAACAGTACATAACTGTCTTACATGTTGTAGTTTTTCAGGCAGAATCATACAGCCAATAATGGGCAACCTTCCTGAGCAGCGGCTACATGCTTACTATCCATTTGTAAACACAGGAGTAGATTCTGCAGTTCCAGTGATGATTTTGAACCGAAAGCTAGAGGTAGTCATTTAATTAAGGCCTATACTTGCATTTTTGTATGCTTGGCTTAAAGAGCAGTACACATGGAGCTTGTGACAGGTCTCAGCTCAGAAACTTTTATTTCTACTCTAACCATATTGATTGCCCGCAGAGGAAAATCTCTCAACATCTTCTACATGTTTTGTAGGAACACGTAATGAACTGACTAGGTTTTTAGTGGAGCTCCTGCGCCAACACTTTTGGACACGGTTTTACAAAGAATACATCTCTCAGCTTCATTCAGACCAGAATCAAATGGAAGAAGTCGTCGGGGCAACTGAAAGAAGGCGCCTTGGTCGTCGTGAAAGACGACGCTCTGCCACCCGCCCGCTGGATCCTTGGACGAGTAACTGTTGGAGAATGCCACCTTTATGGTCTTCATGATGAAGTTTTTGATACGATTTTATATATCGAATATAGTGTAAAATATATTCGAGTTGTCGTTCTATGTCATGCGTTACCTTACTTGTGTATTTCCTGATCTGCTTTAATATACTATTTTACAAGCTATCACAGTGTTTTATCTGCACATATTTCCCAACAATGGTTATGGGCCCAGAGCTTTAAATCGTAGTGGTATATGTGTGTATAAATATTACAGTAAAATTAGAAAGTACGGTCGTGAAGAAAAATGTCAAAAGTGCGAATTGAATTACTCACCAAGGACAACTACGATAGTTGGAAGGTGCAAGTAGAGGCATTATTGATTAGAGGCTATTACTGGGAGGACGTAAGTGGTGAGAAGCCAAAACCTGTGGATGACAATGCTGCAAGAATAATATGGGAGGCTGCCGACCGAAAGGCTAAGTCTGAATTAATATTAGCATTAGCGTAGTTCGTCATGTTAAGAAGGTGATAACTGCACGAGAACTTTGGCTGAAATTAGAGAGCTTGTTCGCATCTCGAGGCCCTGCGAAGAAGGCAACATTGATGAAAAGACTCATGCTGCAAAAAATAAGCGAAGATCAAAGAGTGAGCGTGCATCTCGATTTTTTTTTTAAGCTGTCGGTAAGTTAGAGGAAATGGGCATCGAAACCCATGATGATTTATTAGCGATTATGTTGTTGTATAGTCTACCAGCTAGCTATGAAAACTTCAGATGCGCCATTGAGTCACGAGACGAGCTTCCGAGGCCTGAAAAACTTAAGAGTGAAAATAATTGAAGAAGAAAATTCAAGAGGGGGGAACACTCAAGTTGAAAATATAGAAGGCGCTATGTATGTGAATAGACACCATAAAAAAGGACATAAACCTGGAGATGGCAAAAATTTTAAATATAAATGTTTTAAATGATGGCATTTAAAACATTTATATTTAAAATTTTTGCCATCTAAGTATGGACTTTTGGACACAAGGCTTCAGAATGTGCCATCGGCGGCGGCGCCCTCTCGCGTCCGGCACTGGTTCAGGCCATGGTCCGGAGCGAGGGGGAATGGGAAGCAGTCGCCTCCTTCTGCGAAGCTGTAATGCTAGAGAAGGAGGCGGCGGGACGGGAGAGGGAAAGGAGGGTCCCCCGTCCCAGCGGCCGCCGCGGTAGACGATCCGGGCGTCGGGAGCCACGTGACGACTCCCGGCCACCGTAGACGCGGGTCTGTGGACGGTGAGCAATGGGTAGCTCACCGTCCGTACGTTCACTAGCGACAGACCGTGTCGACGGCGCGTTCGTGTTCCACGCGCGCCTCAAAGAGATGTCAGCAAAATTGGATGGGGCCACTGAGGGCCGATGCCTGCCGGGGCTGCGGGTTGTTCGAAAGAGATACCGCGCCCCCGGAACGCAAAGGGCACATGAAGGAACATAGACGGGTTTTAGTCAGTAAAAGTCTGACACTCCCTCCCGCCCCGCCCAGGGCGGGGGAAGTTATTTGATGATTTCCCGTCTATAAAAAAAAAAAAAAAAAAAAGGCTTCAGAATGTAAAAAGAAGAAGGAAACTACCGTAGAAACCAGATGTGTAGAGTCATGTTACGAAGAGAGTGGTAATCGAGACAATACCTCTCCAAACCTTGTCGCGTCATTACACATATGAGCAGTACATCCGCTGTCAAGAAGCTTTAACTGCCATTGAAGTTTCAGATGAATGCTGTGCTGTAAATGTCAAACGCAGACATCAATGGCTTCTTGACAG
Organism: Caradrina clavipalpis; assembly: GCA_932526535.1. Classification (NCBI taxonomy): domain Eukaryota; kingdom Metazoa; phylum Arthropoda; class Insecta; order Lepidoptera; family Noctuidae; genus Caradrina; species Caradrina clavipalpis. The sequence goes on from OW052087.1 coordinate 3,560,794, forward strand.
CAGATGTACTGCTCATATGTGTAATGACGCGACAAGGTTTGGAGAGGTATTGTCTTCAAGTCGAAAACTAAAATTAGCTACTGAGTTACAGACGTCCGTGCAAGGTAAAGGTAAAGTTAAGATATTAGCATGCAATAATGAAGGTACGCGTAAAATTGAATTTCAAGATACTTTGTTAGTTCCCACATTACGTAATAGTCTCATTTCAGTTGCTAAACTCACCGAGCAAGGCTGTGAGGTCATGTTTAAACGTGACGTGACGTGTGACCTTTGTCGCGTATAAGACACGAATTGCTGACTAGCGAGTTAGGTTTGTGTGTGCGGAAATGATAAAGTAGTTTTGGTGTGAAGCTCATGAAGTTGAAGGGGGTGTGTTGGAGAATGCCACCTTTATGGTCTTCATGATGAAGTTTTTGATACGATTTTATATATCGAATATAGTGTAAAATATATTCGAGTTGTCGTTCTATGTCATGCGTCACCATATACTTGTGTATTTTCTGATCTGCTTTAATATACTATTTTACAAGCTATCACAGTGTTTTATCTGCACATATTTCCCAACAGTAACACAGCTCTATCCGGGGCCTGACGGAGTCACAAGGGTGGCTGACATCCAGACAAGCATGGGCATAATCAGAAGGGCATTCAACCGGATATGCCCACTCATCTGCGGCCCGGCAGAATGCCTATGACCAAGCCATAGACACACAGACACGTGGCGCGGCGCGTGACCCGTCTCGCGCCACCTGCTCGCGCTGCCGACCGCAGACCGGGAAAGCCGCGGCGCGCCGCCGTCAACGGTCACCGCCGCCGCGCCGCCTTGGAGAGAACGCTTCAGAGAGCCCATCAAGCACCACGCTCGCACTCTCGCGCGATACTTTGTTGTCGGGCTCCACCATCTTGCACTATTGTAACCTCTACTTCCTTTAAAAATATACAGTCCACTTGCTATACCATCTTTAATTTATGGCCCTAACAGCTTCGTTTGAGGGTTTCATGAGGGTGAAGGAGCTCGAGGTGTAAATGAAATTGGGTCCTGCGTACTCATGTACTTGAAGTCCTTAGACGAAAAAGCTTCTTGTGATTTAGACATAGTTTTTTACAGCGATAAATGTTGCGGCCAGCAAAAAAATTAATGTATGTTAACAATTTACCAATGAGTTGCCTAAGTTAAGAAGTATAACTCATAAATTTCTTATAAAAGGGCACACGCAAAATGAAGGAGATGTTCCCCATTCCTTAATCCAAAGAAATATTTCAAGCGCTTTTAAATCTTCGCCTATTTATGTGCCGGACCAGTACATAACCCTAATTAACCATAACCCTAATTAAAATTACACGAAGGGTGTACCCCGGTACACCCTTCGTGGTTCATGAGCTTACACATGAAAATTTTTTAGACTTAAAATCTCTGTCTGTGGGCAATTTTACCACTACCGAAGATGGTGAAAAAGTAAAATGGGGCGATATAAAAGTTATCAAAGTGCATCGAGATTATAAACAAAAGTTTTATTTTAAGACTTCTTACGATACTGAAGCGTTCACCTCGGTAGCCACACTGACAAAAAAGAAGTCTAAAGGTAACATTCCGATCACGGCAGTCGCGACCTGGCAGTGGCGGCTAACTGCCGCGGCCCATTATCGCTGCTGTGCGGCGCTGCCAGAAGCTTTCGGATAGCAGCGTCCGCGACCCGGGCAGCGACTGCCACGCGCAGTAGCCAAACAAGAGTCAGTGCGAGCGGATGTGCATTCTAGTCGTTTATCGAACATTAACTATGTCTGACAATTTAAATAAACAAAAGCGAGAACTCGCGAAGAAACTGATAGAGGATGAGGAAGAGGATGATGAAATAATGTTGCTCTTACTTTCATCAAAGAGGAATAAAATTGATTCATTATACACGTCCAGAATCGATGAAGGCATCTATCAAATCCTGATAAAACGGCACTTAAATCTAATCATTTTGTCACCCTGTACGAGCGGGCAGCGCGACCGTACTGCCTCCGGAGCGGCTCAGCGGCGCTGCCAAGGTCGCGCGTAGGCCACGCCCCCCGGCCGCGCTGCTCGGTCGCTTGCGTCGGAAAGCAGCGCTTAGAAATCCCTACAAAGCAGTCCGGCGCGACCACGGCTGCGGCTGCAGGGCCGCGGCTGCCGTGCCGCTACTGCCGTGATCGGAATGTTACCTTAACACTATAGCATTGCATAATTAAAATACATGATGCTATTATTACTTAAGTAGTATAAGTTTTCATTTGGATCTCTTATTCGCCAAATATAAGGAAAATTATTGTGTTTAATTTATCTTATTATAACTAAGAGGATATAAAGTGTTGATTTTGTTACGTTATTTAATCCAGGCATACATTATTAGAAGGTTTTTGGAAAAAATGTTTAATTTCTATAATAAAAAACATTTTTTTATATTTTTAATCTTTTCATTATCTTTTAAACGATAATAAGTAATGTGTAACGCAGTGGAAGAAGATTGCACGTTACTTGATATTTAACCGTAATTTTCTCAGTATTTATCCCATTTTTCTCTTGTTATTTGTTATTTCAACGAAAAACAGATATTCTAAAATCGGTCTAAACGAAATAAAACCCCACTTAATGTTTTTTTTTTTTTTACCTATTTTTACGCACCTGACAAACTTTTATAAAATCGCCCATGTTTTATTATTACATAAGAAATGACAAAATATTTGTGGCCCTTTTGCATTCAGTGAGCGACATGTCTCTTTTACACTTCAACATTGTCTACTTCGCAATGTTACCTATTGTTAACATATCAATCCTAAAAATCTGTTGATTACAGAATTTTCTTTATTTTGTTTTTTAGGTATAACATTTTATTATAAAACAGAACTACTAAAAAAAAATATGAATTTTGATCATAACTTTTTCTGCAAATTAAGGGTAATAAAAAAAATAAGATAGAAAAAAATATGTGGGCCCTGAATTTAGCACTGCACAAAAAAAATTGTAAAGCTTCTTTAACTTTAGATGAAAAGGAAGCAAACATTCTAAGGACTGGAGCATGTTTGTTTGCCAGATTACAAAGAAGACACAACTAAGCTGGGTGATTACTGTTGGCCTTTAATACGAGAAGATCATTCAGAGCACAACCGAAAAAGTTTTAGTTTCGCGATATTTTGTGTTAAAATTTTATAAGATGACATTTTTCGAGTTTTTATTACTTAAATGAATTTAACTATATTTATTTGAAAAAAATCGGGTTCATTTTATTAGATTTCTTTAAAACATGTCTTGGCCTTTTAATTTTTAATATAACTTGGCACATTCTTATGGAAGACAAATGAGACGTGATGAAAAGAAAAGGTCAATGGGCCTTTAGTATGGGAGAAAAACCCACGGCGGACAGAAATGAAATTGTGAGGATATATAGATAAATGTCTCTAGTTTACCATGGTAAGGGTCGCTTTCTTGTGGGCTATGGGAATATTGAAAAAAAAAAACTTTTTTATATTCACATTATTTTTTGGAAGTAAGAGAAACAGAGTGTAAAGTTTCTCATCCTCCGTAGAATAGGGAGGATCCTCCGACCAGACGGATGTCGTGTCTGGCGGGCTACTGCCGACGGTTGTTGTCAGGATTTTGTATATATGCTAATGTCGTGGAGAATTTTGATACCGCGATCTAGGCAACGTCACTGCCCCGTGTCTCGTGGCCGCAAGCGCGACTGAGGAGCGTGGGGTCCCGGGTTCGGTTCCCATGTCGGGCAAAAAGTGTTATTGGGTTTTTCCATTAGGAATTTCTTAGTAACAGCCCGGAGTTTGGAAGTTGGTGGTGTGACACCCCCGTGCCTCGGAAAGCACGTAAAGCCGTTGGTCCCGGCTGTCATTCGTAGATCTTTGATCTTTCGTAGATAGTCAGAAGCCAAGAAGTCTGACAACCAGTCTAACCAAGAGGTATCGTGTTTCCCAGTTACTGGGTTGTGGAGGTCAGATAAGTAGTCGCTCCATGTAAAACATTGGTATTTAGCTGCATCCGGTTAGACTGGAAGCCGACCCCAACATAGTTAGGAAAAGGCTAAGGAGATGATGATGCTCTAGGCAACGTCAGTTTTGCCGTAGTAGTTCGAATAATGAGCGATAGATGTCGCAACATCACTCCCCTCCAAGACCGGAGGTTGATACTCGAAGCACGATGAGTCGTCCATACATCTTGTGATGCGTGCCGGGCCAGTGAGTTGGAACCGGATGCCGTAGAGTTCACGGAGAGTCGGAACTGTACGCGGAGATGCCCCAGTGAGTCGGGATGGTGCTGCATTATGCTCCAGTGAGTCGGATTGCTGTAGTATTGCGTAGCGGTTTGGCTGCTGTGGTGTCGATCAGGAGAGAAGTGGCGTCTCTGCTTGCTGACCGGTCGAAGTGCAGTAAGCTGTGCCAAAGTCGCTGATGAGGCTGAGGGGGATGACCAGGAATGCGCGTCCGCTGCATGCTCGTGGTCAGGAAACCCGATGAAGCCGCGGTTGCTGGCTGGTTGTGTGACTCGTTGCTAGAGAGCTTGAGGAAGTGATGATGACGAATAAAGTAGCTACTCGGAGGCTGCCCTGACGTTCATGCTCGGGGTCACCAGTTTGGAGGGATAAGAAACAGGGTGTGAAGTTTCTAATCCTTCGTTGAAAAGGGAGGATCCTCCGACCAGACGGGTGTTGTGTCTGGCGGGCTACTGCCCGACTGTTGTTGTCGTCGGGATTTTTATATGCTAATGTCGCGAAGAACTGTGATAGCGCCATCTAGGCAACGTCAGTTTTGCCGTAGTAGTTCGAATGCAGAGCGATAGACGTAGCTACAATTTATTCGGCGTGATTAATATCTACCGTGATTTCATCAAAAAATACCGCAGGAGCTTCAACTTGTTGTTGGTGCCTAGCCCAGAATAAGAAAACGGGTGCAATGCTGATACTAAATACACTACAGAAAACCATAGCGGCCCGCTACCCCGCAAACGCTACATCCCGCAATTTTTAAATCTGTAATATCTTCGAAAATATTCATTTAAATCATATGCTGTAAAAGGCCATATAGATCTATATTAAATCAACAATGTATTTAAGGTATTTAATTGAATAAGGATTAATGTTATATTGGTTTTAATCGCTTCGAAAATAAATTAATTAAAAAGTAAATGACAAAAAAGTGTTATTGTGGGATATCCATAAGAGATAGACATATACCATGGCGGAGTTTTCTGTAGGCCTTTTCAATGTGTACAATACTTAGTACATTATTTTGATAAATCTCGTAGGGTTCAGCCTGCGTTTGCAATGTAAGCGGAATTATTTACGACATCACATTAGAAACCTCAAAAATAACAGTATTTCTCCACTATTTAATGGATGTTATTATACATATAAACCTTCCACTTTAACCACTCTATCTATTAAAAAAAACTGCATTAAAATCCGTTGCGTAGTTTTAAAGATGTTTAAAGAAAGACAACTTATATTTAATAGTAGTATTCGATTTTTTCAATAAATATATTTATAGCTCCAATTTTGTTCTCCCATGGATTATATATAAAATAACCATTTACAATGCTAATTCAATTTATACTCTTTCATTTTTTATCATTTTCATTTGTGTCCGCGACCGGGTCGGATTGCGCCCAATGACCTTTGTATGATGTTTTATAAACAATATGTATAAATAAGAAAAAATGACATTTCAAAGCGGGTACTCAATTTTTTTTTAAATTTGTAACGCATTGATATTATATATATTGTTCGCAGTATGTTAGTAACTAAAAAATGTAATTAAAATAAATAGTTGCTGACATAAATTCTGATGCCATTGCAACGGGGAGCAGAGGTCTTATGGGGCACAGATTTGGACAGAGTGCAAGACGAGGTGAGCGTCCATCCTTTTTTGAAAACGGTAATGGTTTAGATTTTATTTTATTTTTGCAGTATTATGTGTGAGCGTGACAATAATATAAGAACGTAAGCATTTCCTTTTTCAGGATCCGCAGCAACCAACCTCGCAAACGTTTAACATATTTTACGTTGTTGCAGATGTGCAGTAAGTGAACTTACTATTTTTTCATTTAAAATGCTAGTGTGTTTAGTGAAGTTTAGTAACATGCTTAATTCATGATAATTGGCATAAATAAATAGCAGTATTATTGCACACTACTTATACCCTATAAAATATTTCTTAAATACCGTAAAATGGGGTGACATTTGAATAGCGGGGTGTCTTTGATGATTAATTTTTTTCGTTGTTTTTTTGGTAAAATCTCAGAGTAGTAGTAGTAGTCGGACTGCAGTAGTTTTTTATTTTTATTTTGAGTTGGCAAAATTGACAGTTTTGCCATATTTCTTAAAAATGGCTGCGGTTTAGGCTGTGACATTCCATGACAAAAATGTTTTAAAATTAGTGCAACAAGGGTAAGTATCATTATTGTAGTTTCAGAACCTATATTTCATAATTATACGGGTTTTTTTAGAGTAATATAACTTCGATTGATGACGACCATTTTGTTTTCTGTGTTGAGTTTTATTCCTTGGGTTAAATTAATTAACGGTACGAGGCGACACTGATAGTTATCAAAGTCACCCCAAGGAACAAAATTTTCGTGTATTCATATTAAAAATACTGGTTATCAAAGTCATCCTTTATAAAGGTAAAATTGTGCGAAACTACAAGAAGACGCGGGTACCCGCCACTACAAGAACTATACGAATGAAACCCTCGAAGAAGCTCTGCAAAAAGTTACGGATGGGGATTTGAGCATTAACGCAGCGTCGGTAAATTATAAAATACCATTCAGTGCTTTATACAATAGATATAAGGGAATGCATGGATCAACTCCTGAAGGGTAACCTGTATTTACATATGTTGAGGAAGTTGCAATTTCAAAAGCCTCCGCAACTTGTGCCTTCCACTGTGTGATTTCCACTCGCCAGTTTTGACTTACGAATGTTTACAAAATCATGCTTAGCACAGCATGGACGATATGAGGCTTACAAATAACATTCCTGGCATTGATTGGGCGATGAGTGTCCTAAAACGCCACAATAATGGATATGGTCAAAGAGTTGCCACCAATATAAAAAGAGCAAGGGCTGCAGTAGGCCGGGATTCGATCAACGCCTACTTTGATAATCTTGAAAATACGGAAAGCGTACCACCGTCGAACATATTTAATTATGACGAGTTATTGAAGTTTGTATTCGATTATAGATTATCGATATTGGTCTGTATTCGATTTTAAGTGGCAACACTATCTCTCTGCATTGTACTGAACATAATGGCGGGCGTTCTGTTCTGTGTGAGTGAATTGTGAAAATGTAAAATAAAAACTATCTTACTGATTAATGGTGCTTTATTCCACTACGCACTCAAGATAACATAAACAAGTTATCGTCAATATGAGTCAAATTTATCTGATGACCCGGGCAAGAAGAAGTGCATTTACAGGCGCAGTGTAAAATACCTCGAAAAAGTGATGAACCACTCGAAGAGTTGTACTAGTATTATGTTTTGTGGATCTGCCGATGGGACTTTACTGCCCCCATATGTAATCTACAAGAGCATGCACTTATACGATACGTGGAAAGAAAGAGGCATAGCTGGATATCCTTGCTGTCAGCAGCAAGTTACTAGCCGATTATTATGTGCAAAGACTAAAGTCGCACCAATTAAGGCGTTTAGTATTCCACGACTTGAACTGTGTGGAGCTTTAGTTGGAGCTAAATTTTATAATAAAATTATAAATTCTCTTAGACTACAATTCGATAAAGTTTATTTCTGGACTGACTCCACTACAGATCAAGGCTGGCTTCGGACATCACCGCATTTGTTGAAAACATTTGTTTAGTATAGGGTTGTGCAAATAAACGAATTAACGAGCAACACTACTTGGTTGCATGTTAAAGGTAATGAGAATCCTGCTGATATCAAGAGGCGTTCTCTTTGATTCATTAAAGGGAGACAACGGTAGTTTGTGGTGGTGTGGTCCGACCTTACTTCGTGAACCGACTTCATGTTGGTTGACAACAAATATTAACGAAATTGAGTTTATTAAAATAAGTTACCGGAATTAAAATGTCCTAAAACTACAAATTTACTAAATGTAGAAGCAAATAATATTATGGTTGATTTTGAAAGGTTTTCTTGTTTTAATCAAAGAACAATCGCGTATGTCTTACGATACATTTTTAACTTACGTGCATCGCGTGTCGGTCAAGGTCGCAAAACGGGTTCATTGACCTTGAGTGAGATTAATAGTTCGTTAGTCGTGTTGACACGTTTAGTTCAATCACCATCGTTCAGTAATGAATATACTAGTCTTAAGGAAAAGGTGCATTTGAACAATAACTCTAATAATAAAACATTAGGTTTAGGTATATTCTTAGATAAAGATAATATAATTCGTGTTGGTGGCAGACTTAACACAAACGTTTGCTTCATGCTGGTCCTCAGCTCTTCGTGGCTACCATGCGTGATAGATGGTGGGTGCTTTTTTTTTTTTTTTTTTTATAGACGGGAAATCATCAAATAACTTCCCCCGCCCTGGGCGGGGCGGGAGGGAGTGTCAGACTTTTACTGACTAAAACCCGTCTATGTTCCTTCATGTGCCCTTTGCGTTCCGGGGGCGCGGTATCTCTTTCGAACAACCCGCAGCCCCAGCAGGCATCGGCCCTCAGTGGCCCCATCCAATTTTGCTGACATCTCTTTGAGGCGCGCGTGGAACACGAACGCGCCGTCGACACGGTCTGTCGCTAGTGAACGTACGAACGGTGAGCTACCCATTGCTCACCGTCCACAGACCCGCGTCTACGGTGGCCGGGAGTCGTCACGTAGCTCCCGACGCCCGGATCGTCTACCGCGGCGGCCGCTGGGACGGGGGACCCTCCTTTCCCTCTCCCGTCCCGCCGCCTCCTTCTCTAGCATTACAGCTTCACAGAAGGAGGCGACTGCTTCCCATTCCCCCTCGCTCCGGACCATGGCCTGGACCAGTGCCGGACGCGAGAGGGCGCCGCCGCCGATGGCCGCCTCGAGGACTCGGCGGTGCTCAGCCCAAGCAGGGCACACCGCCAAAGTATGCTCCACCGTGTCCTCGGGGCGATCCTCACAATGGTGACACCCGGGCGTTTCCTCCCGCCCGATGAGGTGCAGGAACCTCCCGAAACATCCGTGTCCGGTGAGGACCTGCGTCAGGCGGTAGGTGAGGGCGCCGTGGCGCCGCTCCAGCCACTCCTCAAAGAGGGGTCTTACCGCCTCAATCGAGGCGAGCCCTGAACGAGGTTGCGACAGTCGTTCTCTCCATGTCGCCATGAGATCGAGCCGGAGTTCCGTCCGCAGGGCGGCAATTTGCCGCGGCAGCGGAGTTTCGCCCCGGCCCAGTGCCTCCGCGCGCCACTCGTGTAGGCGCGCGAGGACCAGCGCCTCCAGATCCCATGGCGGCAATCCGGCAAGGAGGCTCGCTGCCTCGCCGGAGATCGTGCGGTATCCGCGGATGACCCTTATGGCGATCACCCGCTGGGACGCGTTCAGGTAGTGGGCGGCAAGCCGCCTCAAGCCCCGCGCCCACACCGGGGCCCCGTAAAGGGCCATCGAACGCACGACCCCGGCGTAGAGCCTCCGGCAGGAGGCGTTTGGCCCCCTCAAATTGGGCAAGAGCCGCTTAAGAGCGGCCGAAGCCCGTGCCAACTTGGGAGCCAAACGTCGGAAGTGCAGATGGTGGGTGCTGGGAGCACGTAACTTAGCAATGCAAGTGGTTCATGAATGTGTAACATGCACTCGCATAAAGAGACATACGTTAACTCCATACATGGGTGATCTCCCTGCCGAACGTTTAGAAGCTGGATTTCCATTCATGCGATGTGGTGTTGATTATGCCGGACCAATATCTAGGGGTAAGTGTTGTACCTATAGACGGCTTTATCTATGGACACTACCAAGAACTCAAAAACCAAATACCTGAAATTCCTAACTCGAACGCATCCTTAGTGTTTTTGACGGTTGGTAACACTGACGTGTCGCCCTGTTGCTATCTGTCATGTGTTGCTGTCGGTGTGCCGTCAAAAATTTTTAACAAAAAGAGTAAGAATATTTGTTTTATTTTCATGTGTTTTTCTGAATCTTATGTATACTTACGAGCACAGCTTTAGGTGGTTCTTATAGTGTATTTTTTTATTTTTATTTAGTGCTAAATCTCCAATGATATGCATGTTGTTTATAAAACATTGACGATGCTTTATTTGTATTTGTGGACAGAAGAATGTACGAGGGTGCGTTTTTAAGTTCGCGGAATGGGGGGAGGGGATAACAATAGGTCATTATCGGGATACCCACGACTTCAACCACTCAATATAGCAAGCGGCGCAATATAAGCTAACACCCAACACACACAACATCACAACTAGACAACACAACTGCACAACTCAACTAAGCTTAATAACAACTAGGTGCTGTCCGCAGTACGACAGTCTGCTATTGGTTGATCTTAGCTAAGATTTTGTCATGACACGATATTTTTATTGTAATGCGCATTACCTCGTATGTATTTGTCTTGTGGCTGTGTATTTGTTTTCAGCTTTTACATCTGTTGTCTTTTATGTAATGCTACTGTTAAATTACAGGAGACAGCAAGGATTCGAGCGTCTTATTGGAAGGTGCCAGAGAACAGCTGGAACCATCTTCTGGACCTGACGTGGTCGTCAGAGCGTCAGGAGAGGCCGTGTGAGGTCACGTGGTCATCCGTCTGCTGGTGAAAGCCTATAAAAGGCTGCGCGCGCCGCGGCTACTCCTTTGCCTATAAGGCACCCAAATGACGGGCCCGTTGTTACGGGCCCCGGTATAGCCTCCGCGGGCAGGGGGCCTCGCCCCGATCCCGCTTGCCGTGCCCCCGTAAGGGGTCACAGCGACGACTACGAAGTGCTACTCCTTTTGGACTGCTTGGACGGCGCCCGGTACTGACGTGCCAACTGACCATTGACGTGTGCTATTTGATTTAGGTTATTTTTGTTGAGAATTGTTCATTAATTTTGTTCTGTATAATTTTATTTCTTTTTCATCCTAATTGAGTTAAAGATTGTTAACCTTTTTCTTTTTTCATTTCTGAATTCTGATATCTACCAATATTTTATCAAACACTTTTTTTTTAGGTATACTCCCAACGGCCACCACTAAAACTGCCACCAGTAGTGGCCGTTAGAACAGTGCATTAGTTTTGGTCCCAACGGCCATCAGTGGCGGACGTTGGGACATTCCAAATAATATTTATTTTCAGTGTTTTGTCAATGTAATCTAACTATAGCAAATGTACCTATAACTTGAGAAGATTTTCATACATACTCTTAAAAAAATAAACGTATTATATTTCGTTATAGTTACAAAAAAATATGCATGTCAAAACGATCTATCAACAATAAAAGTCACTCAAAGTACTACAAATTATTGCATTAGTTAGTGCACTCCCTGCAACCATGTCGTAGTAACCATGTCGGATTTAGCTGGTGCAAGTAGGTACCTTTTCGGGAAATATATTTTTAAATTATATTCCAAGAAACGGTGGAACAGTTTTATTGCATGCAGGACATGAGTATACGATTAAGCGTAAATTCAAGAGTGGGCTTAATGTGTGGGAGTGTACTGCAAGAAAGAAAAAAAAATGCAGAGGAGTGATCAAAGTCAGAGTGAGTACCTACCATTATTACAGTATACTAACTAACTATATATTCTAACATTAATGGCGTGATGTGGGGGAGGACTTTGTTTAGTATTGGATGTCTTCCGACTGTTGATGAAGATATATATCAAATAATAATTTGTTGAGCACTCAAAATTAAACAAATATTATTCCGCTCATTTATGCGTTCATGACTCGTAGAGACGCAAAATCGTATGAGATTTTATTTAGTATGATTAAAAGCCAAATACCTGATTGGAAACCAAAAAAAATTAAAACGGACTTCGATAAAGCTGCCATGAAATCTATAAAGAGTGTATTTCCATCCGTTCAAGTCAAAGGATGTTACACTCATTTAAAAAAAAAAAACATTTGGGATATGACAAATTTATACAAGAAAGTCAAATGGAACTGTTGCAGAATGAAATTACTACGGGTAATTTTTTGGAACTGATGCGACATTAACCAAGGTAGGGGCAGTTGACACAATCAATAATATTAATCCTAACGACCCCCAGTGGTGGCAGTTTAGTGGTGGCCGTTGAGACAAATATTATTTGGAATGTCCCAACGTCCGCCACTGATGGCCGTTGGGACCAAAACTAATGCACTGTTCTAACGGCCACCACTGGTGGCAGTTTTAGTGGTGGCCGTTGGGAGTATACCCTTTTTTATAGGTACATAACGCAAGGCGAAAATATAAACAAGAAACAGAAAAAAAAACATTATTAAACGATTTATGCATCAACGAAGTGCTGAAAAATACAAACATGGTTTATGTGACTTTAATTTTTTTTTGGAGCGAGTGTCTTCTTTTTGCAGATTAAGTAATTGATTATTTTTTATTTCTGTTCTTCTGTTGATTATTGTTAGGTGTAGTTGAATTATACACCTACATATGGTGGAGTGTACTAAAACTTGATGTATAGTTGAAATAACTTCGATATTTACTATTATTCCGTTGTTTTTTTTGTGGTATATTGAATTATATACCTACCTACGTTCATAATTAATATAGAGATAATAGATTTTTCTTCTCTATAATTTAGTTTAGATAGGTACTGATCTTTTGAGAGCTAATCCTAATTTCAACTTCCATTAGCAGACAGCGATAAGACATGTGTTCCATTGGTTTGTATGCCTAAGTACTTACGAGTTTTTGCATAGAGAGCGTTTCTCACAAAGCAGTTGCCTTCGAATAAACATTTACATTTACAACGTACCAAAAAATTGCTGCAGAAAGTCGCCCTGTTCATTTCTTACCACTTGATTATGGAAATTTGATCATGATACGAAAGAAACCAACAGTTTTAATTTAAAATAAGCTTTTATTATACTTTGAATAAACTCATCATCATCTGCTTAACCTTTTCCCAACTATGTTGGGGTCGGCTTTCCAGTCTAACCGGATGCAGCGGAATACCAGTGTTTTATATGGAGCGATTGCCTATCTGACCTCCACAGCCCAGTAACTGGGCAACACGATACCCCTTGGTTAGACTGGTTGTCAGACTTCTTGGCTTCTGACTATCCGTAAAATCCGTCCTGTCAAAGATCTACAAATGACAGCCGGGACCAACGGCTTTACGTGCTTTCCGAGGCACGGAGGAAACTCGCTATGGTAAATGGACACCCATCCACAGACCAACCTCGGCAAGCGTGGCTTACCCCGGAAGATCGTTCTATACTTTTAATAAACTGTAGGTAACATAATTATAATTTGAAAGGAAATAAAATCTTAGGTAACATCTTTAAACAAACTAAAATAGAGTAATATGAAAATTGCAATCTAGTTACTTGTAGGTACTTAATAACAAAAACAATAATTTTCTTAAATATCTTCACATGTTCAGTAATCAACACAAAATCTATGCGCTACGTTATCAAAGTAATACATATTATTCAAAAAATACTTAGGTAAAGTTTGATTTATTCAAAATCAACATTATTAAACTTTAATTTAACACAAACATTACTCTAAATAATATAAATTAAAAATCATCTAAAAAGGTTTCATATGTAGGTATTTAAAATGTGTAGTCACGTGTCTCCTTCTCGTGGTCATTCATTATACACATTGCCTGATGCGCTTTGGGCATTTTATACAATACCTAGGCAATGTATGAAATGCATCGTATTATATACATTGCCTGAACGTTTTAGGCAATATATATAATGCCTAGGCATTCTATACAATGCCGGATTATACACATTGCCTATAACATATACATATGTATTCGACCTTATATTTAATTTACTCGATTTTTATTTTTGTGTACATAGTATTAACAAAGTTTAACTATTGCATATTGTTGATTTTTCTTTAGTTAGCTTAAATATTTAAAACATTTTTATTTATTACATTATAAATATACAGTATAAAAATCTTAAATTACGTATTTCATTTCAAACAAATATTTCGTAAAAATTAGACTTATCAAAATATCACACTGACTACTTGGTGCATGCGATAGACCGCTATAGGTAGTATGTGTAGCTTTGCGAGTCGGGAACGTTATGAGTCGGGCATTACCCCGTAAAAGACCCCTACTATAAAGAGGTTCAAGAAAAACGCCAACCTGTATTTTCACTCAATGATTTGAGCGATTTTGTTTCGACAGCTGCAACTAGTCAGCAAACGACAAACCAAGAAGGAAGGTCAGGTATCGACTCAGTAATTTTTACTTCTGATGAAAATCTAATAGCACGTCAGTTATGTGTTCATGGCCTTAACATAAATAATGGTGATATTTTGTATGTTTTTTTTTCAATTGTGCAAACGAAATTTAGCAATATTTTTAAGAAAAGTACCAAAACTATTTGCCCTAAATTTTTATTTAGTGACTGGGCGACTAATGCGTCAGGAAAAGTAGGGAAAGACTTTTTGAGCTGTATGGCCTTAAGCCTTATGTAAACACGGAACCGTTTAATAAGCATGATGCTACTTACTCAAAAAAAATTAAAAATACGCGTATATCAGCTAAAGCCTTGCATAATAAGAAACAAGGTGAAATCAGCCGATAATAAAACCAATACCAAACCAATAGAAACAAAAAACATCATACTGATTACACTCTGGAAACTTCCCGAGGTCGCATAAACAATAATATCGATGTGGCTCAGAAATTTACAACATTCTTTACAAATATACCAAATTAAACTACAGAAACCTTAGACTTCGCCCTCACTTGCTATAGATTTATTAAGAGCTTATGTTTCAGCCTGCCCTACGGAGTTTAAATATTAGTGGGTTTGTCTTTAAGCAAGATGAATGTGCGCAACGCCGCACTATGGAAAATATAGGTTGGTATCGGATCAAAAATCTGTAACTTCATGAATTTTTGTGGTATCGTGATGAAATTTGGCACAAATATGCAGTAAGGTTCAGAGATTCGAATGATGTGTAGTTTATAGTGTTTTCTTGTATATCTTAGTATGTTTTTATTTGCATAGAATGAAAGAAACGGGAAAAAAACACGAAAAAAACAGTTAAAAAATTATTTCAAGTTGTAGTAAAACACTTCTACACTTCAGTTTGTAAACAGTTTATTATTAGATTTACACGATTAAAACAGTAGTACACAAAGTTAAATCCACAGGGTACTATAATGCGGAGAAAACAAATACGTGGCCGATTATGAGAGCGATGCGAGCCCCACTGAAGCGCGCGCGCTGCGTGTGTTGGTGGGACGCGGCCGCACGGTCCGCACAAGGAAGACGCAAATACCTACCTACGCGTCACTATGCGGTTTTAGCGCGAAATTCAAAATTCTTCCTACAAGTGTAATTTTTTTTTGTGTCGTGTATGACAGAATACATGTACTTCATCAAAATATAAATGGTCTATTACGCAAAGCGGATGAACTTACAGAAAACTTAAACAATAACCTTATTGATGTGATATGTGTTACTGAGCATAATATGATAACAGACGATTTAAAATTTCTCCAAATTCCAAGTTTTCTATTGCGGCATATTACACCAAGAACAAATAGAAATGGTGGTTCATGTATCCTAGTGCGAAATAATCATAAAGGAGATGGTCCAAAAAAAAACCAGAGTCGATTCAGACAAATTAGGTATCAATAGCTTTATTAAAATGCACAATTTACCCCACCGAAAAAAAAAATGCCCATATCCATGAGGTATATGAGTTATAGACGAACAAAGTATATATGGAAAAATCGTGAAAATCTTGTTATTTTTACCAGTTTTTTCAACAGCATTATATTAATAATAATAATCATAGGACAATAATAAATATAACTAGCGATCATATGCAACTATCAAGTTCAAAGTCCTTTATTAATGAGATTACGTCTATTTTTTAAGTTCTCTAGCATAATTACCTACCTATCTTTGTTATTCATTATTTTGTTTTCGCTAAACAAATACACACAAATACTTCAGAATATAAAGAAAGAAAAACCATTTATTCTCGCGAAAGCGACGCACAACACAAAAAATAAATAAAAAAAAAACGGCAATAGGCACATACCACGTAAAACTTGCAAGGTCCTACTGTTGCGAACATATTAGAGGAACTGGGGTTTTTTCAATTGAAGTTTTTCGACACCCCGAAAGGATAAATATTAATAACGAAGAAAGTACATTAATTAGGTGTCGAATCCATTCCAGGCACGTAGGGACAAGAACATATTACTGTTATGTTTTATATAACACGAATAGGATTTCGGAATACTGTTGCAGCTGTATTCATGGTCGCCGCACATTGGGCAGTTGTGCCCACATAATAAGCATTATATTTATATTATCTGGCCTGGGCCAGGTACCAAGACGACCTTATGCAACCTGCTGGGTTCTTAGATGATATGTTAATAGACATTGAAAATAATTGAAATAAATATTTTTCCCACAGTATTTGTTTTTTTTTTTAAATAAGCGACTGAAAAAATAAATAATCTGAGACAAAATAGGCACATTCAACTGTAAAAAGATTTCACGACAAAAGTATCTTGACATATGATTTACAAGCTGTGAAATATAAGATTTAATACTTGATAGGTTCATATAATCGCTACTTATATTTATTATTGTCCTATGATTATTATTATTAATATATTGCTGTTGAAAAAACTGATAAAAATAACAAGTTATTCATTATTAATATATTGCTGTTGCAAAAACTGGTAAAAATAATCAGTTATTCATGATTTTTCCAATATACTTTGTTAGCCTATAACTTTTATATCCCATGGATATGGGCATAATTTATTCGGTGAGGTAAATTGTGATATTAATAAAGCTATTGACGCCAGATTTGTCTAAATCGACTCTGGGTTTTTGGTCCATACATTTTTGGACCATCTCCTTTAAGACTTAACGAAGCAAAGCTTGTAAGCATACCCAACCTTATAGAGCAGGTCTTCCCAACCTGGGCGCCGTGAAATTACATAGGAGCGCCGCGAGGCTGTCCACAGAATTTCCAAAAATTCAACAAAAAAATAAAAAACTACGAACAATTTTCTATTAAACTTATTGATTAACATTATATTAAAATTCATGCTATTATAGAAAGGAAGTGCGCGTTGTTTGATTGTTTTTAGACAGTAAGAATCTGAGAGATCCCCCCCCCCCCGTCGCCGTGACAAAGGAGATGGCTAAATGGAAGTATCGACCACTGCCCCACACTAATATATAAATATGGTACCTAGCACAATGTAATGCTAAATGGCTAAATATTAGTATTTCATTTAAAACAAGTTTCAGGTACTTTTTGGGAATAATAATTAATGGTAAAATAATATTGCCTAAAAAGGAAAGAAGCTGTGTGTGACAGTATATCATTTTCTCCAACTGACACTTTGACATTTTCGAAAAAGAATAAAATGAAAACGAAAATGAGGTTGTATATTTATAAGCGAATGGTTGTGTTAAAAAAGTTTTTCATCACAACATACAGGTATTCAAAACATATTTGCTAATTAAGATTTTCTTCTCAAATAAAATCGATATAAGTTATAATACAGCATACTTCATGTTAATTTACTTTTAAAATCAATCGCGTGTTATGTACGTTATTATAATGCTATACCCACGTTTCGTTTCATCAAGTTAACATACACAAATACTTTTTTATTTTTTTACTTGCAATATTACTTAAGATTTATTTTTAAGATTATTGCATTATGCTTTTTACACAATTCTGTGTGTTATAGTTTTAAAAAAGCAAGATTTTTTTATTCTTTTCCTAACGAAACGAGGCTATATAATTAGGTCGAGTTATACGGTTCTGACGACTTTTTCTTCATAACATAACCTGATAAAGTAACAACGAAACAAACTCGCATTTAGAGCTCGTACTAGCCATGTTAGGTTTAATAATGTATATGGAAATAACACATGACTGGAAAAGGTTGTTTACAACTGCCTCTAACTGCCAAAAAATCAGTTGCCTAGCAACGGTTTGTTTATTCTTTTTCCAATATGGAGAAATGTCAAATATGGTCTGTCAAATAAAAATAGCTTAAAAAGCAATTGAGATACTTAATTATGTTTAATAGTTCACGAAAGTGCTAGGAAAGTAAAAAACACTACATAATTCATGAATGATTTTTCAAATATCATGAGGTTATGTAAGATTCTTATACATTTTAAGTGCTTGACTGCCCCGGGGCAGTCGTTTAGCCATCACCTTTCGAATTTTGTAAGTGCGCCGCGGACTGGCTGAGTGACGAAAAGTGAGTGAAAAAAAAGCCGAACACTATAACCCCTGTTCTAGAGTGTTCGGCTTTTGAATTGTTGGAGCACGGATTTAAAAGACACTCCTGTTTCAAGATAGTTTCAAAATATTTTTTGAGAGCCTGTAGGTGTCATCAATGGTTAATTACGTGAAAAGGAACAGCCTTGATAATAATAACATTGTTATAGGTCGCCCGCTGGCTCCACTAAATGAGGCTTGGAGAATAATGTCTCAGGTGGAGATGCAACGTGCAGCAGCTGAAACTGGTAATGCTCGTGCTTTAGACCTGATCGCACAGAATATCGGGAAAGTAGCCCCAGAATATCGGGCAGGTAGCCGAGAGTATCGGGCGGCTAGCAAATGTAGCCGAAGAATATTTTTCAAAGGACGATGACAAAATTTGTATGGGACCCGTCCCCCCCCCCTCCAACAGATGTTTTGTATGTGTCAGGGGGTGCTTAAGGATCTATTAAAAGACCAGCAATCAGTTTTAACTCCAAAATCCATGGGGTTTAGAAAAAAAACTAAAAAAAAAAATATTTTTTTTTACTTCTAATTTCTTACACTTATGTTATAAGAACTAAAATAACAATATTTAAGGCTATTATGAAGTGTATACAGTTACACCGAACGCCGTGCGGAGCCAAAGATTGTAAATCAAATTATTGTGTTACCTACATATTTTACATATATGGAAAATAGGTATAATAATTGTCATAGATTATTATTCTATTCAGCAATTCTGCCGCTGGATAAAAATCGAATGTACTGCCCAAGCCCCATGTACCACGTAAAACGAAATAATACGTATACAAGGTGGCCCCCATGCATGTTATACGATTTTTTTGTGGTTTAGGAATTAGACGATTTTTTATTTTGTTTTTAGATATTCTTACCTGACCATCAGAACTTGATGGTTTCTAGTCTTCTTGAGTAACATTTTTTTTAATAATGAATCCTGATGTCTACCTACTGTCGATAAAATCTGACTGTCTTTTCATCTCCTAAAGCGACTAAAACTAAGTTCAAAGGGTTATTTTTTAAATTCGTTCCAGATTTTCTATCACTCAAACAAAAAACCAAAAGACGGGTGGCAAGTACCTCAAAGTAGATTTACAACTTTAACGGACCCTCAGCTTTCCAAAACAATACAAATAACCGGTAAATAACCAATTTTACTGGTCAGTATTCGGTGTAATTAAAACTTGAACATGGTAAGGCGAAAATATCAATATTTAAAAAGTGTTATTGGGTTTTTCTATGAAATTCTCAGTAGCAGCTCGGAGTTTGGATTTGTGCCCGGTTAATGGCAATAGGCTCGCCCCCTATTATATGGGACCTAAAAACATACCAGCGAAGTGTGGGTGTACATTGGTACACCTCTGCCTAACCCTTTGGGGAATACCGGCGTGATTGTATGTATGTATGTATGTGTGTATCAATATTTTAGTGTTCAAGTGAACACATGCCATGACGCCTGTAATCCCCGAAAGGTTAGGCTGAGCACGTGTACCAATGTACACTCACAGTCCGCCGCGCCGGTATGTTTTAGGTCCCATGTAATAGGGGGCGAGCCTATTGCCATTAACCGGGCACATGTCCTAGCTCCGAGTTGCTAATGAGAATTTCATAGAAAAACCCAATAACACTTTGCCACTCGACCTGGAAATCGAACCCAAGACACCTAGCGTAGCAGTTGCGCTTAGGACCTAGTGGTCCTAAGCGCAACTGCTACGCTAGGTATGTTAGGTGTGTTATGTTGTTTTTAACCTAGTGGTTAACGAGGCAGTTGCTCAAGTGAATGCTGATAACAATGAATTTTAACGGATTTTCATCAAGTTTTTAATGCAATATGAGCTCTATATAACTGTTTTTATAATAACGTTAGTATTTAGTAGTAGTATCTACTTTAAAAAGTTAACCTAACTTTTTAAACTATTCAGAATCACCATCATGCAAAAATTAAACATGACAAAGCGTTCGAAACTTGATGTGAGATCGTTATTATTAATTTTCATTAGCTTTTACTTGAACACAAAAATATTGATATTTTCGCCTTATCATGTTGAATTTTCAATTGCACCGAATTTGACCGGTTTGAAAAAAAGACCGCTCAACTCTTATCGGGGTTGACCTCGATTCCCCATTTCCAGGACCGAGTGCCTAAGGAGTTTTGGGGAGTGCAGGGGAAAGAATCAGGGTTACGGCTTTGAGGGAACCCCGCGTTTATGGGGTGCGCCCTCGATACGATAGCGGAAGGTGCATGTAATGAATGGTGTATGTGATCTTGCGATCGTTACACCACTTGGCCACTTCGCCTTGTCTTGTATGGAAGTTGAAGCGGGGGGAGTACTCAGGGGCTCGAGGGAAGGCTGGTCGCTGGGAGAGCGAGTGCGGGGGGCCGCGGAGGTGGTCGCGGCTTTTTTGGCCTTGGAGGCCTGGTAGGATGGTCTTCGCTTCTTCCTTCTACTTACGACTTAGAGCGGGCGGGGTTGCTGATATAAGTTGCAAATGCGCTGCTTTAGGCATCACCTGCAGCCGATCGTTAATATATTTTGCTGATTATTAACAGATGTTGGGGAGGACTGTATGTGTTCAATGACGATACTGGTACTTAGTTGACTGCTTTATTGCAAAAAAAAAAAAAATCTCCAGACCGATTCCGGCCACGGCGGCTAATCTTAATGCAGACTAGCCTCGTACGCAGGAGATATTATAGTGCACAAGTGTGTGCGCAAACACAGGTGCACTCCCTCTTTCCTAACTCTCATAGCCCGATGGGACGGCAATCCGACACGACCGGAGAGAGATCAGGCGCAGGACCAACGGCTTTACGTGCTTTCCGAGGCACGGGGGTGTCACACCGCCAACTTCCAAACTCTGGGCTGCTAATGAGAAATTCCCAATGGAAAAACCCAATTACACTTTTTGCCCGTCCCGGGAATCGAACCCGGGACCCCTTGCTCAGCAGTCGCGCTTGCGACCACTGCTTTATTGCTAAACAGTATACAAAAGGTATACATAACAAAGACATTATTTTAATTATGTACGTCTTCTCCAGACCGATTACGATCACGGCAGTTGATCATAATGCAGATACAGAGTAGGATTAATATCCTACTCTCCTGCGTACTTGGCTAATCTTGGCACTATAATTAGTGCACAAGTGACTGCGTAAATACAGGTGCCTCTTCCCAAATTCTTATAGTCCAATGGGACGGACATCCGATATAACAGGGAAGAGATCAGGCGCAGGACCAACGGCTTTACGTGCTTTACGAGGCACGGGGGTGACACACCACTGACACCACCATCTTCTAAACTCCGGACTTTTACTGAAAAAATCCTAATGGAAAAACCCAATAAAACTTTTTGCCTGACCTGGGAATCGAACCCAAGACCCCACGCGCAACAGACGTGCTTGCCACCACAGGACTAACGGGGCAAATATGGTTACTATAATAAAACTTTGAAACAAACTGTTATTTTGTACCACAAAATAATCCTTTTAAAACTTGATTTTCTGCTTATCTCCCATACTTTAGAAAAATGTCGTCATAGTAAAAAATGATCAACTTTTTATCAGCTTTCGATTGAGATACATTTCAATTCTGTTGGTCGAAGTAAGGTTGGGGGGACGTTTTCAAGCATTGATAATATTTTTAAATGTTTTAATTTTTTATATTAATATTTAAAAATGTAATTACTATGTAATATAAATGAATAAATGAGTATAATAAGAATTTCGGTTGGTGTTTCATATCATTAGCCCTGCACCAGCCGGGGATTGTCCTTGGGTGCACTTGCATAATGCATACAGGGATAATTGTCGGTTGGTGTTTCATTTCATTTTAAAGCCGTGTAAGTGGCCTCTGCGAGTTGGTTTCGGCTCCTCGTGCGCCTCTCCGCTCCCATAGGTCGTAACATCACGCTACGACCCACGGAAATGCTCCAATATCTACAAATTTATATTTTGCGTCAGTAATAGAAAAAACACACACACAGACAGTGCTGAAAAACTTTTTATAAATGTAGTAGAGACTTCCGCTGTTGCAGGGTGCACTTATATTGTCATGTTTGCCGTAAATCGCTCCTATACAATTAGGATAATTCTAATAAGCGATTGTTGTAAAATAAACTTTATGCAAATGGTATAAAGTTCATAATCGTATGAATTTTGACTCAATCACAGCGTAAGACAAATCCTAATAAAGATCGCTGAAGAAATGTGTACTGTTATATTGATACAAATTCAATGTAAAATAGTCCATATGATTAGGTGCATAAGCATCTAATTTCACTGTTTTTCTATGTAGACATGAATTTTTAAACTTCTGAGTGTGTAAATGAAATAAGAATAAATAAAGAAATAATTGTATAGACCAATATAAATATTATATAACTGTTGCTTTAGGTAATTAGTGAAACATTATTTTTATTGAATATCACAATAAACATAATGATAAAAAAATATTATTTTCAGCTGAAGCCGCACCAATTGCACAAAGCCCACCACGCACAAATTTGGCACCGCCTCGGGAGACAATAACACCACCACCCCAGCTTGCCCCTCAACCTTCGCCTCCGCCGCGAACTCCTCCAGCACGGAGTTCCAGGCGTCAGCCGTCAGCCTCTCCGTGGTCAACGGAGCGGCTGTACTTTCGAACAAAAAAAATGTCAAATGTCACCATAAATTTGATTATGTATGACATTTTGCTTTCCCGCTTTATTGAACAAGTGAACATACTTTTCGAAAAAGTTTGGCGCTTCATACCTTTGACGAATTTTCTTTTTCCGGATAATAAAAATACTTTTGAGGTAAGTAAATATCATAATTTTACTAAAAAAAATATTTTTGTTACGATTGCCTTCGTTGCTTGAAGAGAAAGGTGCTATTTTTGTGTGTATCAATTTTGATAGTTCAGGCATTCCGGGCTGTATGAAACCTAGCGACTAAAGCTTTAGCTAATTATAATTTTTGGATATAATCTTTGCATTTTTGTTATTTTTCTGTTAGAATTACTTCTTTATCAATTGCTTTATAGATATTCATCGAAAATGAAGCCAGATGACATCGAAGCCATTTTGAGGCAACTAGAAAATGGTGAAATTTCAGAGGACGACTCCAGCGATAATGAAGATGACATCGACTACTATTCGAGTCAAAGAGATCTTCAGATGGAGCTAGAAGATGAAGATGATGTAGGTAATTCCCCCGCTGACCCTGAGTTAGATGCAAATCCGCCATTACTCAACGAATCTTCTGACATTCAGCATTTAGGGACCGTTGGTCCAGCTCCTTTGGTGTATAATCATACCCAGGGGGGATAAAGTTACCTTCACCTTTGGAGCAATATTTTTAGGTGCGCCATCTATGAATCTTGTTCCTTACTAAAGGCAAAATTCATATAGGACGTACTAGATGTCTCTACTTAACGACTTAAACCTAACAGTTGTTGAAAATTGCTATTTTAATTTCTAATTTATTTTCCTTATTTTAGTTTAATTTGAAAGAATAAAATTACAGGCCAAAAAAAATATTTGGTTTATCAATTTATTTTATCGATTGCTTTAAAAAAACAAAATGTCAAAAGAAAATGGCCGTTAGTTTTGCAAGTTGCGTGTGCGCTGAATTGTTTTCGTGTTGTCTACGCTGTTTTCTTTGCTGCTAATACGTTGAGTTGAGCTTCTGCTTCTCCGTAAAGGCTTGAAGAGTCCGTCATCAGATTCGTCAGTTCGTCCTTGCGTTAAGTGTATCCGCGGCGCGAAGGCCGACTGAATTCGGTGTGTTTTTTGCGATATTTGGACGCTATTAGTTAAGTGTTGCGATATTGGACGCTATTAGTTAAGTTTTGTTGCGGTAGTGAACACTATCGTTCGGTGTGTTTACTATGCCTTCTACGAGACGATGTGTATTTGGATGCGACACTCACCCATCTCCTATACTGTCTCAGAATTGTTAGCTGAGAATGTATTGCTTATTATTATTTACTTATTTAAATACAAATGCTCATGTAATTGAATACGATTCTATCTCTCTGGATAGTGATGCTGCTAGCGGTATGGGCTTTCTAAAATTACAGTTATGCTCAATGTAATGAGTATTAGTAAAGACTATTTAGACTCTTAAATAACCTTAGGCTCTTCTAAATTTTAGAGGAGTTACAGCTGCCTACTTAGTGAGAAGGGAATTACTAACATAAATTAATTTACAATGTAATTAAACTAAAAATTCTTTTTTTAAACTAAATTATTTGCAGGTGTCACAATCCACAACTTTCCGAATCCAAGAATGTTCCAAGAGCGCTTTCGGATATGGGTTGGCTTAGCTGGTGCCTTAGTCAGTGGACTGACCGATATGCAGATATATAATAACAGGAAAGTCTGCAACAAGCATTTTGCAGAAAAGGACAAGAATCGTAATTGTCGCTTGAATGCTCTAGCTATTCCTCACCTGCATATACCAAGTAAGTACCTTATGTGAATGATTCATGCATAAAACGTTAATAGGAATACCAATTTGCTTAAACTAAATCACATTCTTCCATTATTCTGTACTAGCAACAATCGCAATTTAAATAAGTAACAAGGAACACATCTGGAAAAAACAAAGAAAAATTTTTTTAGATTATAATACCTATTTTATATTACTATTTCCAGAGCCATCAACAACCGTTGCATCTACAGGAAGTGTGAACCTACTATCTAATTCACCTTGTACATCGGGTCAACTTTCAGGTAGTCTTGTGCCTGCTCGGTCATTTTTAAGATCGCTCCGTACTAGTTCATTTCGGACAGTGAACTAGTTCATTCTACTAGTTCTAATAGCTCTAATCGGTCTTCGCTCTCGGTAAGCATTACAATACAATAGAGAGCATAGCGCGGATCACTCACAGACAGAGCAAATACGCATTCCAAAGACATTATGATACATAAACCACTACGTATAAATAAAAAATAATATAAACGCAACATCTATAATTATTTATCTCTAATTGTTAGTTTTAAAACTATTAACAGGCATGAAGGTTAGGCTAGGTATTAGGTAATAAGCGTCCCATATCCAAAACATTCCAAATTATAAAAGCGTCCAAGATCGCAAACAGTTTTAGAAGAGTTATAAACAGCAAGCAAAACACTACAAAAACTTAATATTACGATCAAAAATGCGCGCCAAAAACATCGGTTGTTTGTATTGCACTACCTAGTACTAGTAAGCACGGGTCGCACATATTATTTTGTGAACGCAGCTCGTCTCCCGTGTTGGGGCGATAAGCTAAAATAGACACTAGGGCATTGAAATAACGCGCATCTCATCACATTCTTGCGAATTCGGTCGGTCGGGTTCGGAAAGCATCGTCAGTCGTCGGCTATTCTCTCTCGTTCTCATTCATTCACAGACATCGAATGATAACGTTTCTGATTCATTTTCTCGTTCGGCAAATGTACGAGTTCGAAAAGAGCTATTAGACCTATTAGACCGGTTGCAAGTCAGCGTTCGGAAACGTTTCTTTTAGTACAGTGCCAAGATACGGCTCCTATTCGTTCATCGTTCAAGAACTACACAAGACTACTTTCAGGTAATTATGTAAATTATAAGTGTACTCATTAC
Source organism: Caradrina clavipalpis (assembly GCA_932526535.1). Lineage (NCBI taxonomy): Eukaryota > Metazoa > Arthropoda > Insecta > Lepidoptera > Noctuidae > Caradrina > Caradrina clavipalpis. The sequence continues at coordinate 3,586,774 of OW052087.1, forward strand.
TTTTTTTTTTTTGTAAAATCATACCATCTTGCATTTTTACGGTTTCATACCAGACGGGTGCCAAACATAACCCTATTACTATGACTCTGCTGTCCATCTGTCTGCTTGTCAGTGCGCAGTGTCTCATGTATTGTAATAGCCATAGGTAGAAATTTTCACAGATTGTGTTTTTCTATTGCCACTATAACAACAAATAAAAAAATAACACAAAGTTAAAAATTAAAGTGGTTCCCCATACAATGAACTTTTGATTTATTTATTTTCTTACCCGGTGTGTGATTCGGGCTGTCATTGTCTATACTGTTAGTTCAGGTAATTTAATAAAAGTAAACAAAAAAACCATGACTGGTAAACAATAAATAAATTTTTACACCTATTTCATATTATTATTTCCAGAGCCACTTCCACCTGTTGCATCTAAAGCAAGTCTACCAGCAATCAGATTTCTCAAATACATCAGTTCAAATTTCAGGTAAATAACTATTTTTTTTATTTTACTTTGCAGCCCAGATTAAATATTTTTTTATGCAATATCATTTGGGCACTTTTCCGGTTGACGGCGATGCGGAGGAGTTTTTTGATGCCATTTAGTTTTAGTTTTTTTTTAAATCTAATTTTAAGGCTGTAAATATAATTTAGTACTAATTATGTATAAAAAATTTGTTTAATGCCACAGAATATCATTTTGAAACATTTTTGAAAATCTAATTCAAAATCTTTTCAGGAGCGACAACTCCTTTGACCCAGAAGGAATGTTATGTTTGCGATGACCCTGTGCCTACAACCTCTAAAGCATCACTTACCCCACGTAAGTACTTTTTGGTATTAGAAGTTATTAAAAAAAATGAGCAATCGCGGGACGCCTGGCAGATTTGAAACACCGAAACATTTCTTTTTTATAGAAAATATGGTCTGACCCTCCGCATTAGAAATTTCACAACTAGTTTTTGCCTGCAAATCCTTCTATGTAGATTTCCATTCCCAAGGAGTGACTGTATCAAATGTATTGTTAGTCTACATAGCAATCATACAAATAATGATTTATTTGTAGCACTCGGAAATTATAGTTCAGCTTTCTGTCACTAAAAGAACTTTCTAAATCAGTTCAGTAGCTCCAGAGATAACCCTCTACTAACTAACAACTATTATAATCAGTTAACTAACTAAACTCTTATAATATTACCCCAATTACCCATATTAGTGTTTATTTTATTTATGGTGTATTTTTTAAATTTCCAGGTTCAAGAACCAAATTGTCATTCATCAGTGCGAGTGGAGTTTTATCAAAATACTCGAAAACAATTACGAAACCTCAGAAGCGAAATATGTCGGCTACGGAAAGGGGGAAAACATTTTAAGGACAGACTGCAAAAAGCTGAAAAATTGTCCAGCAAAGTAATGCTACAAACATTAACAAAGAAATTGTCTTCACCAGCAAAAATTTTCACTGTTTTGCAGTTTAGGGAATGCGGTAAAAAAACAAAAGGACGGCGATTTCTCAAGGAAGAAAAAGTATTGGCACTTTCTCTATATAAAAGAAGCCCGAAATGCTATGCATTATTATCTAAGTGTTTCACATTACCATCGGCAAAATCTTTAAAAAATCTTCTTGCGAAAATAGTGATTAAAGAAGGGGTTAATCCTATCATATTTAAAAAGTTAGCGTCAAATGTTAAGGGTCTTCCAAATGACGAAAGGTTGTGCATTTTAATGTTTGACGAAATGTATGTTAATCCACAACTTCACTATAATGAAAGGGAGGATAAAATAAAAGGAATTGATTCATTCAATAACCGTAAAATTGCTGATCATGCACTAACTTGTATGGTGAAAACCATAAAAAATAATAATAAGCAACCTGTAGCATATTATTTTACAAATTGCCTTAATGCAATACAGCTAAAATCAGCTATAAAAGAAGTAGTGCATGAAATAACTGCAGCTGCAACTGCACTCTGAAAATTTTAGCTACGGTTTGTGACCAAAGCCGGGTAAATGTATCTGCAATTGACAGTTTAGTGGGGGATGCCAAAAGGTCATATTTACGAAAAGGTAAGGAATGGCGACATGATATTTTTATTGTGGATGGTGTATCTATTATACCAATTTTTGATGTCCCGCATCTTATAAAGGGAATAAGAAATAATTTATTAAATAAAGACGTGACCTACGTAGATTGTAATGACGAAGATAAAGAAAAAATAGTTAAATGGGAATATTTCCAAAACATTTACGAAGCAGATAAAATTGATGGAGAGTTAAAAATTTTACACAGATTAACTGAAGAGCATGTTTATGTAGAAAAGATAAATAAAATGAAGGTAAAAATAGCTACGCAGTTATTAAGCCACAGTGTTGCCGTGGCAGCAAACCACTTAACCAGGACTGGGCAAGTGGACCCAGCGTGTCGCCAAGTCATACCTTTCGTAAAAATGTTTGACAACCTTTTTGACTCCCTAAACTGTCATAATTTTTGCGAGGTCGATGGAAAAATTTATAGGGCAGGTGTGAAACTAAATTCTCCCCATCATATGCTGTGGACAGAGGCCAATCGATTTTTTAAAAAATTAAAAATTTTCGAAAAGAAAGTAGATGGCAAGAAAACTTTAATGATTGTAAGAAAAAATATTCCATCTGTTAAAAACTTTATTAAAACAATAGAGGGTATGCAGGCCATTTGGAAGGTTTTAAACCAAAAATATGGTTTTTACGTCATGTTTTGTAGAAATTTCAATCAAGATCCCATAGAAAACTTTTTTGGCAGAATAAGAAGTGTAGGCGCTCGAAATGTGTCCCCTAACAGCATTGGCTTTGAAGGTGCCTATAAAGCACTTTTGCTTAATAATTTTTCGTCCTCACATTCAATAAAATCGAATTGTGAGGAGGACATGGGAGCGTACTTACAGTCGCTAGATTTTATGATCAACGAAAAAAATGATGTTGAGAAGGATAAAGATTTCCCAAATCAAGAAATTATTATAAATGAAGAGTTATTGTTGGATACTAATGTTCAACCAATGCAAGGAGCTGGACAAAGAGGCTATGTTTGTGGATGGGTCATCACAAAATGTTTAAAACATGTCAGTAAATCATGTAAAAAATGTAAAAAAGATTTCCTTGACACTAAAAATATTGAAAGCAATGCTTTAATAAGAGCAAAAGAATTTAAATACGATAAGAAATGGCTTATATATCCCTCGATAGAGGTGACAAATTTATTTGCGGAAATACAAAAAATAACAGAATCAATATTAAAAAATAATGTTCCAATCATAAATTTAAGGAATAATATAATAATGTTTGTTGACATGTTTGTCACTTTTCCTTTTCAATGCAAAAAACACAAAACAATGTTAAAGATTTTTTTTTGTGTCTAAAACTGTTAATGTTTTGATTTATAGTTGGTGTCGAATAATTAATAAAATATTTATTTATTTATTTATTAAAACTTTATGCACAAAATGTATAAAATACACCGTACAAAGGCGGACTTAATGCCTTAGGCATTTTCTACCAGTCTACCTTAGGGTGATGCAGAGACGGAACAAAGTAGGTGCAAGAAACTGAAAATTTCCAATATTTAAAAAAAAAATATAAATATATATTATATACATATAGGTAAATATATACATAAATACATACATACAAACAAAATATACAAAGTAGGGAGAGATAAGAATAAGTAGGTGGAGAAATATAATATTTAAATCAATTATGAGATGAATCTGCCAACTTCTTATGTATGTGTTCGCGAGCCTTTACTTTGAACGTGAACCGACTGGTGACCATCCTGATATTCTGAGGGAGCGCATTCCATAGGAAAACCACCTGGACGGGAAAAGAAGATTTAAGGAAACCAGAGCGGTGAGAAGGACATCGTAGAAGACGATTATTAGTGGAACGAAGATTCTTACTGTGCGCGGTGCACAAGTATTGAAAATGAGAAGTTAGATAGGAGGGAGAACTAGGTTTATCTAACAGCGAAAATAAGGTTGTAAGAGCCCTTAAAGCCCTGCGCTGTCTGATAGGCAACCATTTTAAGAGCGATCGATGTGCGGACACATGATCATACTTACGGAGGTTAAATACGAATCGAATGCAGTTATTAAGAAGTCGGTCAAGTTTATTGAGGAGATCTGCATTCAGGTCGTAGTAACACACATCACCATAATCAAGTAAAGGGAAGATAAGGGACTGAACAAGCATTGCCTTTATATGCGATGGGAGAATATTTTTAAGCCTATACAGCGACCGCAACGTCCCAGTAACTTTCCTGCTCACACTCGCGACCTGCTTGCGCCAGTCCAGGCAGGTGTCAACATACAAACCCAGATCCTTGACGTCGGAGCTAAACGGAATGACTGTGCCGTCAAAGCGGCAAAATATTAAGCGGCAAAATGAAATATGATGGTGATGATGAAATGAAAAAATATGCTCACGAATACTATAATAAACGAAAAAAATATGGAATTGAAAAATAAATATATTTTTACTAAGTAAATAGTAATCTTTTCTTATCACCAATTTATATGTATGTAATTAATTAATTATTTTCATTAAACATAATTGAAACTATTTGTAATTTCTGTTAACTGTGAAGAACACAAAACATGGTTTTAGATTACCGTGGTTTTAGTGAGAAAATTTCATCATCATCATTATTATTTAATTTTGACATAGAATATTTATTTGGCACTAACTGTTTAGTTGTATTTTATTTTGCCAATATTTATGTCATTATTTAATAATATTTTACATAATTGTAAATAGGATTGCCGACATGTTTGAAGTGAAAAATGTGCACAAGAATAGGTAAACATGAACAATATAGGTACAGTAACACAAATAAAGAGTATTCAACAACAAGCTTGCTTTTATTCAAAACTAAATTAACCTTTAGAAAGTATTTTAAGGCATAAATGAGCACATTTTCCATGGTTATAGATTGATTAATATTTATGTGGAGTGGTTTATATTTTCAAACTACTGTAAAATTAATTTACACTACCAAACATGGTTTTACATAAATTAATCTATAACTATGGGCAATATTTGCAAAGCAACCATGAAAATGAAGGATATAGCAGGTATGTAGGTAGGTATAGTTTAGTTTAGTTAGGAACAAGAAATCCAGGTGGCGCTACTACTGACAGGTTGGCATAAAATTCCCGCGAGATGGCACTCTATACCGGTATTATATGATGCTCTGTGATCATACCTGCAACCCTCGAAATATAGTATGGAGAGTAAGAAATATGGACATTGTACAAAACGCTTTTAATTTCGAAGGTAACACTGAGTACTCACAAGAAATTCTAAGTTTGGAAACGCCGTTTCAGTTTTTTTTTACTTCTTCGATGAAGAATTATTGCCATGGTCGTGATTACCCGGATAAGGCTTCATCACATGTGTAGTTAGGGCAAATGCTCCATCATCCAATGAAAACAAATGGGACAGGGTTTTGTCTTCCAGGTAGTGGGCAAGCAGGTGGCAAATTAAGATCATCCCTAATATTTTTTCCCACAGTAGGCTGCTTTGGAATACTCCTCCATCACTGATTCGGCCTGGAGCACCGATATCCGCAAATATAAAATTGTGATCGCTATCAACTAAAGCTAATTGTACAATGCTAAATGTTTTTTTCGTAATTATAATATTGAGAGCCACTGCCTATTGGACTTTCTAGTACAATGTGTTTGCCATCAATCGCTCCGATGCAATGCGGAAAGGGGAATGCCCATCTTCCATACAAAAAAATGCCTGAAATAGACAAGAATGAAATCTACGCCAAATTATCCTTCAAATCGAACGAAACTCAACGACAATATCAATACTTATCTAAAACTAGGGAGTACATTCTTTAGAATATTTTTGCTAAAAGATAGGTTATGTCTCAAGGTTACTTAAGGATTGAAAAAATAATTGAACACAAATTATTTTATTACTTTATTCATCATTATACACTATTAATAAATCATCGAGGAGTCCAAACTCCAAAACACAAGCAGAATCATCGTATAAAGCAGGTTCAAAGTTCGTGTTCAAAATGCCAAGTCGTGTTAAGCGGGTCCAATTTCAGTCCGGGTTCAAAAATAGGTACTTATCATGTACAGATGGAATATCAAAATCCTTAAAATATGGCCAAAGTCGTCGTAAAATATCATAAATATAAAACACAGTATCGTAATATCTCAACGTAACACAAGCAAAACAATGAATTGTATGATGAAAAAATTAAACGTCATAACAACGTCTCAAGGTTTTGCCAAACGGTAAAGACAAAAGACATTATCTTATACTGCCTAGGTTGTTTTCTTTTCTGTAGTTTTTAAAAATAATTTGATTTTATGTATCTTGATTGGCATACTTAGATTATGAGATTTATAAAATATGTTATTATATTTAATTATGAAGCTACTTTACGGTTTGCTGAGGATTGTTGATGGATGGTCTAACAAAGACCACAGACTAAACAGTGGTAATGTCAATTAAGAGTGTTCTTGAATGTCATTGAAGAACTGTGCTACGACGGAAATCGAAATAAATACTGAAATAATAATCACCTTCATACCCTAGTTGAACGAACTGAAGAATAAATTAATGAGTTATATTATTCGAAATAGAATTTATCACTATTGGTAGTTGCTGTCCATTTCAGGCATTTTCCTGGCATTCCCTTTTACTCTGAATCCTTCTTCTATAGAAAACCATTGCTCTGGTGTCTGCGGTATCTGAAAAAAAAAAAAAAAAAAATTTGTTCATATGTCTGTATATTTTTTATAGGCATCATCGCCTTCAAATGAAGAAAAACATGTCAGTGAGCAACAAAGTGTGTCAGATCAGACTGGGAACACTGAGGACCAAAACATCGAAATCATACACCATAGAGAAGAAACGAATGAGCACAGTACAGTCCACACACAGTCCAGTATAGACACATCTAGCAATTTTCCCGCACCTACAAGCCAACGTCAAAAACGCCGTCAACTGGCATCAGAAATTAACGATGCACTAAAGAAAATAAAACAAACTTTCGAAATGCTTAACAACGTGATATCTCAAAAGAAACAAGACGTCGAAGACGACGATTGCGATCTGTATGGGAAGTTATTGGCAAACAAATTAAGAAATTATTTTAAGTACGAAAGGCATGTTATGATGCATGAAATCGATGGACTTCTTCTAAGAAAACCACCACGTAACATATCAAATATATCTTGTAACTCCTATTCTACTTCCTCCCCAGGGCAAGACTCTACTGATTCCCTACCACAGTCACCAGTTTACATAAATATACCAAAACAACAATTTTCAGCATCTTCCTATGTTGATTTTTCGCCAATATGTCAGCACAATCACCAGTTCAAATTAGCATACCAAATAGACTATCTTCAGCCACAACTTCCTATGCTCCCTTACAGTCACAGTCACCAGATCAAATAAGCATCTCAAATTATCAACCAACACCCTCTAATGTCTCAAGAACACAATCCAACCAAATACATGTACTGTCTGAAGAAGTTATATTACCTTCAATCAACATCCTTCTACATGCATTTACAAATGCGGAAATTGATGAGTCTGATTTAGTATAAAGTTGTAGATTACTGATATTATGAATGATACTGTTGTTATTTTGTTAATTTAGAACGACAAATTTCACTGAATAATAGTTTGATATAAAAATATTGAATGCATACCAACCTTTATTTCTTCCTTCAAAACTATGTTAATGGCTTGACATACTTCGTTGATGATTTTTGATACAAGGGAGCTTGAAATTTGGAACAAATAATGAAGACTTCGGTAGCTATCCCCAGTTGCCAGAAATCTTAAAGTTATAGCTAGACGCACTTTAGCTGGTATAGGTATTCTCCACTTAGTTGTTTTTTTTTTGTAATTATTGGTTCAAGTTTACTCAGTAAATAATTAAATTCTATTGGTGATATTCTACAAAAATTTGAGAATTCTCCAGAATCTTCACAGAGCATTTCTTGGAAAACGGAATCCATAGTTTGGCGGAAACAAAATTGATTATCAACAAACACAATAAAATCTTCTAGATTTAAATTGTTTGACATAATGTGTAGGTAGTGAATAAAATTGGTCAAAATTTCGAATTAAAATAAAATAGGTACTTACATTGTTCTATTGCGATGACACGCTATCATCCACCATCGTCGTCTGCGTCGACTGTTCTTTTTTACCTTTTTACGCAGGATAGCTAAATAATTGTATAAACTCAATAGATGTAGCGCACATGCCGCTATTATATTCACGTCCTCCATGTTCGTATGTGAATGCCAAAATAATTCACCCCACAAATGTGTGAACAGTAGTTCGCGACGGCACTCGTTAACGAATATTTCGTTGAATGTTTCGTCGAACGACGAGGCGAATGGCGAGCACGAATGTGTAAATGCGGTATAAGGCTATTTGATTCGATGACGATAATCCTGAAATAGCAGTTCTAGTTTGACATGATTGACTGCTTAGTAACTCCGTATGATTCGGCTAACTGACACCAAAGCAATTCAGTATTAGTGAACCATTTTGCGAATCTTCATACAAAACTATCCAACAGATGAATTGCGGGACATGAATTGCCAATATGTGACCATTTTACGATCTACAAAATGACAAATAATATTATCCTAATACGATTCGGACAAAGTGGCCTTTTAAGACCCCCAGGGATGCGGCAATGTGATGTTGCTCGGCAACTGAACTTGAGTCGTTTTGCCGTTCGACGAGTGTTCCAACGCTTCCAAGAGACTGGTGGCTATATCCGAAGACGTGAATCTGGAAGACAACGGTGCACATCCGAAAGAGACGATCGCTTCATTGTTTCGACGTCTTTACGTAATCGGTTCTCCAATGCTGTTGAGCTGCAACAACAACTGCGATCAGCTCGCACAACTTCTGTAAGCGTCTCCACGATTAGAAGAAGAATGCGGGAGAAGAAAATTGCAGCTCATAGGGCTGCTACAGGGCCAAAATTGACTGCACAGCATAGGAGAGACCGGTTGCAATCCATGTGGATTGGACAATACACCAATGGAGGGCTGTGCTCTTCTCGGATGAGACGAGGGTGTGTCTTTTCTGCAACGACAGGCGTCGAAGAGTGTAAAGGAGGCAAGGGGAACGATTCGCACAAGCCTGTATTCAAGAGACAGTGGAATACGGCGGTGGCTCGTGCATGTTCTGGGGCGGCATGTCAATCGACGGTAAAACGTACCTTGTGTGTGTTTCTCGGACTGGAAGTGCTCGCGGGCAAGGGTCGCTGGCTGCTGCTCGGTACATAACAGAGATCTTAGAGGAGCAGGTTGTCCCTTATGCGGGTTTTGTTGGCAGTGGGTTCACGTCAAAGCACGATAACGCCCGCTGTCACACCGCTTTAATTGTAAGAGACTACCTGCAAGAAGTTGGAATCCCAGACCTGAACCCCATTGAGCACCTTTGGGATGAACTGTAACGGCGAGTACGGGCACGTGATCCTGCCCCTACCACTCTCCAAGACCTTCAAGATGCCGTGCCTGCAGAATGGGACAACGTTCCTCAAGAGACTGTTGTCACATTAATTATGTCCATCTAATAAATTATTGATATCGCACGCGGCTGTCGGGGAGAGTGCACGTCCGTCCGTCAGGCGCATGCGCGAGATCGCGACACTCGCCCTCAAAACATTACATGCGGATTGTTGAAAACATAACTTTAATTAGTGAGTGACAGTTATCTTATATTGTAGTAGAACTGCAGTTATAATTATGTGCTGAGTGCACGGTGTTGCTACATTTCGCAGCGGGTTATCTCGTCTGTGTGAACGAACCAGTGAATTCGATACCGGTGACTGTTGGTGAATTTGGTCTGTAAACAGGGCGAAACTTCTGAACTGTGCATGGAAAAGGATAAATTCACTCAGGAAATACAAATGTGAGTGTAAATTTGTTCATAAATAGTGATAAAAGAATGTAAACAGATCACAAGTGACTCATCGATATTGTACAAAAGCCAACATCTGACCAATGCAAGCGCACCACTGTCACACCGCTTTAATTGTAAGAGACTACCTGCAAGAAGTTGGAATCCCTGTTATGCGCTGGCCGGCGCGAAGTCCAGACCTGAACCCTATTAAGCACCTTTGGGATGAACTGAAACGGCGAGTACGGGCACGTGATCCTGCCCCTACCACTCTCCAAGACCTTCAAGATGCCGTGGTTGCAGAATGGGACAACATTCCTCAAGAGACTGTTGTCACATTAATTATGTCCATCTAATAAATTGATTGATATCGCACGCGGCTGTCGGGGAGAGTGCACGTCCGTCCGTCAGGCGCATGCGCGAGATCGCGACACTCGCCCTCAGAACATTACATGCGGATTGTTGAAAACATAACTTTAATTCGTGAGTGACAGTTATCGTGTTGCCTTTTATTGTAGTGGAACTGCAGTTATAATTATGTACTGAGTGCACGGTGTTGCTACATTTCGCAGCGGGTTATCTCGTCTGTGTGAACGAACCAGTGAATTCGATACCGGTGATTGTTGGAGAATTTGGTCTGTAAACAGGGCGAAACTTCTGAACTGTGCATGGAAAAGGATTAATTCAAAGGATTAAATACAAATGTGAGTGTAAATTTGTTCATAAATAGTGATAGAAGAATGTAAACAGATCACAAGTGACTCATCGATATTGTACAAAAGCCAACATCTGACCAATCCAAGCACACCACTGTCACACCGCTTTAATTGTAAGAGACTACCTGCGCGAAGTTTTAGGTCCCATGTAGTAGGGGGCCAGGCTATTCCCATTAAACGGACACAAATCCTAATTAAAAAGGCGTGAGTTTATGTATACATCTATGTATGTAAATCCTAACTCCGCCGAGCTGCAGCTGAGAATTTCATAGAAAAACCCAATAACATTTGCTCGACCTAGGAATCGAACCCAAGACCTCCAGCGTAGCAGTCGCGCTTTGGACCTCATGGTTAACGAGGCAGTAATTACTTACCTAATTCAATTAATATTAGTATTCATTTGTAAGTCATTGACAACGAGGTCATTGACTAATAATACATAACTAATAATTTCTATTTTTCCTTTCTGTGTCATTTTTTATTTAAATAAAAATTATGATTGTCAAATCTTTATTTCTTAAGCTTTCGACTGACACTTAATAGTTCCCTTTATAACAGTTTGAAACATAATACAATATATCTTAAACGGTATTCTTCAGGATTTCCATAAAGCCAAGTAACAAAAAAAATCTTGATACACGAATATTTTCTTCTCAGTGACCTACAAAATAAGCGAATCCTTCGAGAAATTTGGCATGTTGTCGTAGATAGCCATCGGGTCATTACCCCCTCTGTAAATGGGACTGCCCCCATAAAGCCGAGACCCATGGCGCCAGCAGTAGTTACAGGAGTAGATATCCATCAGAAGCCTCACCGCTGAACCGTTTTAAGTACCGTTGACTTTTTCTAGTTCATATGTCCTGCCTGTGTGCCTGTATGTATGTACTGCCTCGTTGGCCTAGTGGTCCTGAGCGCGACTGCTACGCTAGAGGTCCTGGGTTCGATTCCCGGGTCGAGCAAAAAGTGTTATTGGGTTTTCCTATGAAATTCCCAGTAGCAGCTCGGAGTTTGGATTTGTGCCCGGTTAATGGCAATAGGCTCGCCCCCTATTACATGGGATCTAAATATACCGGCGAACTGTGGGTGTACATTGGTACACCTCTGCCTAACCCTACGGGGAATACAGGCGTGATGGTATGTACTTTCTAAGTTTATCTTGGACATCACCGACATCGGTAACCATGTCAGAGGCCGTACATTTCTGGGTTAAAAAGTGTCCTATGCCTATGTGTTATTCCACATTAAAATCTATCTCAGTGCCAAATCTTATCCAGATGCGTTCAGCCGTTTAAGCGTGAAAGAGTTACAAACATGCATCATCCATCCATTCTGACAAAACTTTTGCCTTTATAATATTAGCAGGATTGCTCTGTTGGCCTCGTGGTCGCAAATGTGACTGCTTAGTGGGGGGTCCTGGATTAGATTCCAAGGTCGGGCAGAAAGTATTATTGGGGTTTTCATTAGGAATTTCTCAGTACAACACCCGAAGTTTCGAAATTGGTGGAGTGGGACCCCCGTGTCTCGGAAAGCATGTAAAGCCGTTGGTCCTGCGCCTGATCTCTCTCCGGTCGTGTCGAATTTTGAGAGTTGGGGAAGAGGGAGTGCACCTGTGTTTGCGTACACACTTGTGCACTATAATATCTCCTCCGTATTTGGCTAGTTTGCAATTAAAATTATCCGCCGTGGCGCCGGAATAGCTCTGGAGAATATACTACATTTTTTTTTTTTTTACTATTGCTTCGATTAGATTGTCGAACCATCGAATAATTGATGTCAGTGAACTATTAATGTCATTTTCATATAGTTCTTTTTCATTACATGCTATAGCAACTGTGCTGTCATTAGCAAAAAGTGACATTGGGTGCATTATAGCCTTGGGCAGGTCGTTTATATAAATAATAAACAGCAGTGGGTCTAGGAAACTACCCTGTGGCACTCCAAATGTAGGCACGCGTGCTTCAGATTCGTATTTTTTTTTGTTTTTATATTTATTTTTGAGATTACAGTTAATTGTTTACGATTAGATAACTAAGATTTCATTAGATCTAGAACATTACCTCTAATACCATAGGCTTCAAGTTTGTCAAGTTATATACTGTGGTCGACATAGTCAAATGCCTGCGTTAAGTCGCAGAATATAGCACAGACAGGATTTGTTTTATCCATATTTAGTATTACATTGTGCAAAAAGTCGTACAATGCCAAATTAATATTCATTTTCTGCCTAAATCCTTTTTGTTCTGAGCAAAGTAAGTTATGTTTTTCAAAACAACCATTAATCTCTTTGCAGATAAACTTTTCAAATATCTTAGCAAAAATAGGTAACAGAGCTATTGGACGGTAAAATTCCATTGACTCTCGATTTTCTTTTTTAAACAAAGGTTTAACTAATGCAATTTTTTTTAATACAAAGATTAAGAATATGACTGAGATGACAGCAGATATAGTTATTTACATATTTTATAACCTTAGTACTGATTTCGTCACAACCAACACTGTTACTGTTTTTTAAACGTTTTATTATTTCACATATATCATAAGGTACACTAGGATTCATAAATAATGAAATTTGACTTCGACTTATTTGTGAGGTAGTTCGTTTACCACTATTTTTCGTAGGAATGATTTTATCCACTAAGTAGTTATTAAACGCATTAGCTATTTGCATAGGATTCGTTATAGTTATGTTATGTAATTTTATTTTGTCGATAGTAGTTTTAGGTAGGTTTAATTTTGATTTATTTACTTTCTGCCAAGTCGTTTTACATTTGTTCTTTGTCAAAAATATTTTATGACTGTTTTGGGCTCGTTGTGTTAGTCTCATTACTTTGCGTAATACCTTTGTATATTTAGAGTAATTAAGCTTATTAGTAGGTGTGGGATTTCTTCTAAGGATTTCTAACATTAGTCTTTTTTTCCTACTACAAGCTTTGACGCCACGTGATATCCATCTTGGTTTTTTATTAACTTTCATATTTAGGACTCAAACAGGAAAACACAAATCATACAGCATTTTAAAATCTTGTACAAATATGTTAAAAGCAAGATTAGGATCGTCAGTTTTATAAATATCTGAAAATGAAAGACTAGCTAAATACGTTTTAAACTTTACCATATTTTATTTACTGTAATCTCTACGTTTTGTTCGCCAAATATCAATTACACATTTAGTTTTAATGGGGCATTCCAAAATTTGTGCTGTTTGATCAGATAAAGCAAATTCTATCACTTCCGTTTTACATTTTATTCGGAAATTATGTGCAAAGTTATCGATACACGTTTGAGATTGTTATCTAGTAGGTTCATTCAAAGCAAGTTTTAGGTTATAATTCAGCAACAGGCATTTTAAGTCCTTTTTTACATTATTTGTCTTTAACATATCGATATTAAAATCTCCAGCTAAAACTATATTATTTAAGTTCATTTTACATAACCGAAGTAGTATTTTTTCTAGTTTACAGAAAAACGTATTTAAATTATCAGATTTAGGAATTCTATAAATGCAAACAATAACCGTTTTTTGATTAATAAGATTTACGGCGCAACATTCAAAAATACCCGATATAGATAATTGACTTATTTCTGGTTTCTCTTGCTTTGGTGTCTGCTGAAATATAATGCTAACGTAAAGTTGGGAACGTCTAAGTGGTTTTCGTACCCCGCCATCATAAAATGTTCCGTTACGCACACTACATCTATACCTAAATTTCTGTCTTGAAGTGCCTCTAAGCAAATAGTAAGTTCATCAGTCTTGTTTAGGAGGCCAGCTATATTTTGATGCATTATATACAGGTATTTGTAAACGAAAAAGCGAGTTCATATCTTCACTTAGATCCTGGACTTGAGTAGGTTGCGCTGCCTTTTTTCCATCTCCGTTGGTTTGATTAACTTGATTAAATAAGCGTAGGTCAATCTGTAAGTTGTCCATAATTTGGCTATATATGTTTCTAATTCCGTGTTTATTAACTCTACCAGTTGAAAGCGAGAACATTTCCAATGTCAGATCACGGTTACTGTCGAATAAAAAGGCGTACTCATTGTTTTTCAAGTCCAAAGCAAGTAGATTATTGAACAGCTCCACCTTGAAGTTGTATTTTTTATTCTTTCATCTCCTATTTTACCCCCTTGGGGGTAGAAATGATCAAAATCCTTTCTTAGCGGATGCCTACGTCATAACATCGACCTGCATGCCAAAGGAGATCAACCGAATTGGTACTGAGTTGTACATGCTTAAATTTTTAATATTATATCAAGCACCAAATTATAAACTATTATGATAAAACTGGGAATTGTGACTAGTGGGATAGCTTAAAAAATGGGTTTTAAAGGGAACAGTTGTATTAACCAAAGTTAACGTGTTAAGGAGCGCATGAATCAATGTGAATCGATTTTTTGATTATCGATTATGTTTTGAAAAAGTAAGAAATCGTAGGATTTTGTTCTCATTGACGAAATAGTCCTAACTATAGATTAATAATTAAAATAATTGCATTTATATGTATGAGAATCACAACTTAAAACTAAATAATTACATTAATAAATTAAAATAGAAAAATAATATCGATTATTGTCTATTATATTATCGATTTATTGTCTGACACTTTTTTATCTGTGTCTTTTTTGGCAATTGGTATCTGCATTGAGATTCCCGTCCCGCGTCGTGAACTGTCAGTGTACCTTGCGAACGCTTGTTGAAAGTACCTACGTCTTTTGCGTTTTTGTGCGATTTTTATGCTTGTTTTTACGGATTTGGTTTATGCTTGCGATTTGGATTATTGACGACTGGAGTTGGAATAATACAAACAGACCACGACTATTCACGGACTCCGATAATCACTACTGCATTACCATATTCCGGTAGGTGGTTTAGAACCTCTAATAAGTAAATATGTACATCCTTTTAGATGTTGAATAACTAAAAAAAATATAAGTGCCTACTGTTTCTATCTGTCTTATATTGTTATCTATCTATTTAATTCACAGATATGGAAGGAACTTCCTGCTTAAACTGTGGGATATCATCTCGTCGAGAAAGGCGCTATATGATAGCACAGATAGGCCCTGAAATTATTCATCGATTACATCAGTGGCTACCGCAACGAGAGGTAATTAGGTTCCCTTGTTTTTTTTGTAATTAGGTTCCAGGTTCTATTAGTTTTTATTGCATTTATTCAGTTACAACTGTCCCACATGAATACAATTTATCTACTTACTGTAATGTATAACGGTCAAATTCATTAGCTTTTTTAAGTACTTTTTTATGTTGTGTTCTTTGTGTACCTTATAAAGTAAAATATAAATTGTGTAATGAATATGGATTATTTTTAATTCTCTGATGAAGACTTTTTATGTAATCAATGCATGAATGCTCTGCAAAGAAGTCTTGATGAAGCAGAGTCTTCTCAGTCTCAGCAACAATTGGGTCACCAAGATGTCTGCGTATGGTGTGGACGATCAATATTAAGAATTCGAAGCAACGCACTGAGAGAAAATACTCCAGAAAGAATACTGATAGCAGCAAGAATTTCTCCACGACAGGTTAGATATCGTTCATTATTTATTGTGAATCTCCATTTCAATTAACTTTCATTCCCTTTTATATTTTTTCATTTAATTTAATTTCATATGAGTTTTTATGATGTTACATGGGCTTAAAGTACATATGGAGTCTGTTAGAGCACAGCCACTTAAAATCTTTTTATGTGCTCTTTGCTTTATTAAGTGTAGTTAGCCTTTTATAACAAATAAATGTCATTTTCTTATTTTAGCTCCCAGAAGAACCTCGTGTATGTTATGCATGCTGGGTTGCTGCTAAAAGAAATATACAACGCAATGCCAATGTGGATGTTGCTAGACAATCAATAGATGCGGAAGAAAGTGTTGCTTCATCCAGTGCTGAAGGTAATATCATACCACAACCTTCTGAACAGTTGGAGATTCAGCAGCCCGAAGTTCAAGTCAAGTCCGATGATAACAATGGACACTGCTGATAGACCGGTACCTATGACATTGCCTAATTACGAACGTTCTGCTGCAACTATAGGCACTATATTATATCCCAACTGCATCAATGAAAAAAGACTGCGTGTTCCAAGACCCATGAGACTACGATTATCGTCCGATTTTAATTTGTATGTACCAAATTCAGCCCGTGTGTGTGTTGAACATGTAAGGCTATTTAATTGGCAAGAGGTTGTACAACAAAATGAATTCATTGTAACATTCACCCCAGAACAAATTGAAGATATGCTAAATCTTCTTACCAAATTACAAATTGCCTTTAAATTAGATTTTAAGAATGTGGAATCATGGAGTCATCATATATGTCATTATTGGCTGGGGCATTCTTCAGAAGAAATAATTCAAAAAATCGATGAATGTCCTTCATTAAGAACTGCACGTAATGCAAAAACAATTATAGGTATTTATTTATTAAAGTTAAGAACAGGGGACTCTAATGAGAGATTGGGTACCTTGCTCCAAATGCCAGCAACTACAATCGGGCGATATTTAAAAAAAGCTCGTGGCATATTAACCCGCGAATTTGTGTCACGGCACTTAGGGTTAGATTCTTTAAGTCGTGAAAATCTTTTAAGAAAGAACCTTTTAATATCAAAAGGATTGTTTAGTGATGAAAATAACACCAAAGCTATTGTTATTGCCGATGCTTTTGAAAATAATAATTTGAACTCTTTTGTATGTAAACACATACAAAAGAGTTCAAATTATTATTTTCAAAAGAAGACATACAGTCTTCACAAATATAGGAACTTAATTAAACCATTTTTGATTGTAGCATCAAATGGACACATTGTAGATGTATGGGGTCCTTATTCCGCTACCATATCGGATGCATCTATAATGAATGATTTGTTTGCCGAAGAAAATGGGCCCCTTAGGAGCTACTTTAGAGAAGGGGATGTTTTTATTTTGGACCGTGGCTTTAGGGATGCCATCATCAACTTAGTAAGTTACAATTATGAACCCCATAAGCTTGAATCTTTAGAAGAAGGGGAAACACAGTTGCCAACAATACGAGCAAATAAATCCCGATGTGTGACAATATGTAGATGGGTTATTGAGGTAATAAACGGCAAATTCAAAAGAGATTATAAGTTACTTAGACAAACATATTTTAATAATACCTGTAGAAATGTCATGACTGATTTCAGGATTGCTGCTGCACTGGTTAATGTGTTTCATAAACTAATAATAGATCGAACTGATGCACCAACAATCCTGAACCGAATCAAAGCTAGAATGGATGTTCCCTATCAACTTGGAGATTTTATTGAAGATCACAATGTTAATAGAAGACGAGCTGCTTTTTCACCAATAAATGGTGACTTACCTCAATTGAGTATGTTCCCAGTGCTGACAATGGAAAATCTTATTTTGTTGGCACTGGGAACATATCAAATAAAGCAAGCCCGCTTCTATTATGGCGAGCACATCCGCCAACACGGAAGCTATAGCATAGATGTTTGTGAGAATATAGCGCCTTATTCACCATCCATCTCGACGTACGTTCCGCCAAGGTCATACACGATGCACGAAGCAAAACGACTGTGAATATGCTTGACGTACGTCAATAATTATTATTAATTGCTTGCTGGACTTGCACGACCAATTTCGCATCTAGCGAGCGCCCCCACCACCGCGAACGTTGTGCAGATGGACAGTGAATAATGCGGACGTACGTCAGAGCGTCGTGCGTGCTTGATCGTGTATAGACTTGCTGTATAGCCGATTCGCCATTTTGAGCTTGCATCGCCTGTGACCGCACGTGTCGAAATGGATCGCGAAACGATAACAAGTTTTATCGAAAGATATAAATCCCACTCTTGTCTGTGGGACGTCTCAAGTCCTGATTATATGAATAAGAATAAAAGAATTAATGCATTGCAAGATATGGTGTCCATTTTAGGGGAAAGTGCAACGATTGATAGCGTTCGAAAAAAAATTGACATTCTTAGAAACGGTTATTACAGAGAACATAAGAAAGTTAATGCCAGCTTGTCTACGGGCATTTCCGCAGATAATGTCTATACGCCAACACTGTGGTACTATGATTTGATGTCTTTTTTATCATCACAAGAAGCATCTAGACCTGGGATCGATGGCCTTGCGGACCCGGTAAGTTTTTAACTGTGTTTTTTAATAAGATAGGCTTCGATCCAACTAGATACATTAGCACCCGAACGAATAATTATGAAATACAATGGTTTCCACTGACCTGCGGCCGACTGTACCTATGTACAGTAGGCCGCAGGTCAGTGGAAACACTTGCACTGCAAATATCGCCGCTACTGCTAGGGAATAAGAGCGCTCTTAAGGTCAAATTGTTTATACGGACGTACCTATCTAGTTTTTATATTTGATCGAAGAAGATAGGTTAGGTATTAAATATTAAACACATTATATACTTAGGTAAAATTATTTATTAAACAATCATTCGATCTTGGAAATCAACTCTTCCTTCATGAGAAAAATATCTTCTGAATCCCTCCCTAATCACTTGTCCTTCTTCATTAGAAAAACTAAGTTTTTCTTCAATGTCCAAAAAATTTTAGTATTGACGATAATCCCCTGGTATCACAATTCCTTGCATTGTGTCTTCTCGGTCAAACAGTGAATTTGGTATATCAGATTCTCTACACATTTTTGACAAAAAATTATGTAACGCACAACATGCTAATATAACATAATCTAAATAATCCACTAGAAGTGTTATAGGACTGTAGAACAATCTGAAACGTGTCGCTAAAATACCAAAGGCGTTTTCAGACACACGTCTTGCTCGAGATAATCTGTAGTTGTATTTTTTTTTTTGAATAATCATTATCTTTGTAAGGATACGGTACGAGGAGATTATGCAATAACGGAAATCCAGAGTCACCAATAAAAAGGTATGGAGCTGTAACTTGGGATTGTGGCAAAATACTTTGATCGGGCAAATTAAGGCTTTCATTTATTAGTTTTTCGTAAAATTTAGTTTTTTTCAAAACACCAGAATCAGCTGCTCGACCGTTAATTCCAGCATGGACGTAAATAAATTCATATTTAGCATTAACTACAGCAAAAAGTACGACACTGAAATATTTCTTGTAATTATAGTAAAGAGAACCACTGGAATAGGGTTTTGTTATACGAATATGCTTCACGTCCATTGCTCCTACGCAGTTTGGGAATTGCCATTTATTCTGGAACTCTTCTGCAATTTGCTTCCACTCCTCAGCAGATGATGGGAACTGAAACAAATATTATGAAATAAATAAATACCGTTACGTTATATCCGAAGAGGAAACAGATAAAATACTTTAGTTTAAATAAGTGTTTACAGAATTTAATATTTCATGTGACTGTAACATACACAAATTTTTGTTTTTAGGAGAGGGCAACACCTAGTGAAGGTATAAGCAGAAGAAAAAGAGCAAGCACGAAAGTTCAGGAAGAGTTAGTAAATGTTGCCAAAAAGTTATTGACTTCGGTCAATAACTTTTGGCAACATTTACTAACCCTAAAAATGCTCCGGATCGGGACATGACATTTGGATTATATCTAAATAATCAACTCCAAAACCTGTCACATGATCAGAAAATTTATGCAGAAAAACTAATGTCAGATGTTTTGTTTTTGGCAAGAACAAACCAATTAAATGCTACTTCACATATCTTTACGCGTCCATCCTCTCAAACAACCACAACATTAAATTAATACTCTTCATCACCTATTCAATTTGTCAACTCACCTTCACCATACGCAGAAAATGTGCGTTCACCTACAAACATCCAGCGACTGATTTCTCAAAATTCAGCACATTCTGCTTCACTTATTTGCCATAACTCGCCATACAGTAAAGACTTGCCTTCATCTCCAAACATTCAAACTTCATCTCCGATCACAATTATCAAACGACCGGCTTCTCAAAACTTAACATACTTTTCCACACCGATCCAATATTCTTCTACATCAAAAGGTTGCATTGAAACTGAATTGTCTCATATACCATCTTCTCAGACGGTTCTTTCGGCGAATTCTTTAACCCAGTATCAAGATACATCACAAGAATTACCAAACACGCAATTTTCTTCAATTCCAATAATTCTTGATAATGAAACTGAAAATTCTACTCTAGTACACACAGAACAGCTAAACAAATTTCTGGTTTTTAGAAAGAAACGAATATGTTATTGAATATGAGTCTCATATTCATTTGTTCACTGTATGATTTAGGTACTTACTTCATTTGTTTTGTAATGGTAAGCAATTTCTGCTTGCAAATTATAATTAGTGGTTGGAATGACTGTGATTGTTATCTTTTTAATAAATAAATATATAAAAGTTGTTTCATTGACTTACCTTGAGATACTCATCCTTTAAAGCTTTGTAAATAGCTAAACAAGTTTCAGGAATAATTTTACTCATTAGCTGTGGTGAAACTGCATACGAAACCATAAGTTCAGGATAGCTTTCTCCCGTTGCAAGGTATCGTAGGGTTACAAGTAAACGTTCTTTTGCTGGGACACTCTCTCTCATAATAGTATCACGACGTTGAATTTCGGGTCCAACCATTCCTAACAGCATTTCCAATATTTCACTATCCATTCTAAGAGAAGTATGAAAATCTATGACGTTGAAATCATTCATTATATTATTAATTTGAGTATACTCCGCGCGCTTATGGTAATTTTTTTTCATCCAGAACCTCTTCTTATTTTTTTTTTCTTCTCTTCTGCTGCTGCTGCTGACAATATGAGAAGAACTCCCATTTTTTGGCGCTTTGATAAATTTTGCGGCATTATAAACACGCACAACCTCCTCGAATAATCGATCGATTACATCTAGCATGCTGGATGCGCGCACGAGTGTGTGTATGTTACATCTAGCGCCGCGGCCTTGAGCGGACGTACAGCTGGGATGGATGGTGAATAAGGCGCTTATTGAGAGGATTGGGAACATCACATAAGACAGCTATTTCGACGCAAATGATCTGCTGATAAGAGCAAAAATACAGTCAAGGCATCATACAGGAAAAATATATTTTGTGTATATTTTGCTAGGTCAAGCCACTGATACCATAGATGACCCCATCAATTTGATAAAAGCCTATTATTGTAACTGTATTGTTGGCAAGAGAACTGTTGGTTGTTGTGCCCACACCATGACAGTAGTTTGGTTTTTGGGATGGGCACGGCACCGAAATGTAAATGCACCAGCTACATTCTTAGATGGCATACTTGTAAGGGAAGACGTGGAAAATGAATAAAAATAAACTATCCATAATTATTATTAGTGTTTTTTATTTCTTTTTTATGACCCTTTTAGAGACACTTTACGACCTTATTCCAGTCCTCATTTTTTTGCCTTTATTCTACCTCTGTCACCGAATTATTGCGATTAAAATAGGTTTAGCCTAAATGTTCAAGATAAATCTACATCGAAAAAGGTTTTGCAAGTGACTCTAAAACATAATTACAATAGAATAGCATCAGGTTGTCCTCAATACGTCATACCACTATATCAGTGGCGTGCACTCCATATAGGCAAATAGACGTTGCCTACCCTATAATATACGTATTTATCTTATTTAATTTTGATATCTTTTATTGTATCCACGAGTACTATCGTTAAATAAAACAAAAAATATAAAATCTTAAATCAGCTCCATCTATCGAGTAACGGTGGAGTCTCATCGATAAATCGCTTCGCGCGAGTAACGGGAAGACACAAAACATTGCGTCTGGATGGTTAAATGTGTGCCTCGTGACAGACTCGTAGGTACGCGTCTACAATAGTGTGCGTTTACTATAAAAACTTGACACACAATGTTAAAATAACGCTCACAAACGTACAAATAGACTTTGGCAAATTTTTATACTTTTGACGTTTGCGGGGGTTTTGCGAAGTTAGTAATGTGATTATTTTAATAAGCAGTATGTTGGATTTTATTAGCGTTAAATGAAGCACGTTTACTTGTTGTCGTATTATGTGTTTATATTGACGTGACTTATGAGCGGCCATTGTTGATTCATTTTGTACGACTAGTACGAGTAGTTTTTGGTAGGTAAATTTTCTGTCTACCCTGTCTAAAAACTCTGTGCACGCCACTGCACTATATTTCTCCTTAAATCCTATTTCGTCTTCGTATATTTTTACGTCTTCATCATAGTAGCTCCAATGATTAATTTCAGTTCAATCATTGAAAAATCTAAGAAGATTTAGACAAACTTTCATTCCCTATTTTATCCCCTTAGGGGTTGAATTTATCAAAATCCTTTCTTAGCGGATGCCTACGTCATAACATCTACCTGCATGCCAAATTTCAGTCCGATCCGTCCAGTGGTTTGGGCTGTGCGTTGATAGATCACCATGTCAATCAGTCAGTCACCTTTGAGTTATATATTTTAGAAGAATTAGATATATTTTGCGGCGTACTCCATCGAAACGTTCTTTAAATTTTTGAGCCATGAGACGATTGTGAGCGATTTCGCGATCTGCTTGAATGTCAAAATCATACTGTGCAGCATGATTACCATAAAATTCGTTCAAGCGAGCCTGATCACACAGTATATTCGCATTACTACCAATTAGTAGTCGTATAGAGGAAAAACACGTAGATTTTGAACTGTGGTATTTATGGACTACTGCCATTTCCATAGTTCGTTCGGCCAATCTGACACATTACCACACCTAGTATAACATATTGATTACGCTTGAGACGTATCTTTCGGCTTGACCGTTACCTCGCGCCGTTCCGTAGACTATCATGTGGTGTTCTATTTGTAAGTCTCGAAATAATGAACGAACTAAATTGGAACTAAAATTTGTGCCGCGGTCGGTGACTATTAATGATGGGGTACCAAATAGGGTAATTGTGTTTCGGATTATAGATACTAGGTCAGCTGCTCCCAAGGTCTTTGGTTTACTCGTCAATAATTAGCAAGACATACTTATAACCGTCTGTGGATTGTGGGAAAGGCCCTGCACAATCCGAATGAATAGTATGGAAAGGCACCGCTGACTTATATATTGGATGTGACTGTGATTTTGACCTTTACAACATAAGTAAGAAAGGATTAATACCAAGACTTATAACAAACAGACGTATTCGTCTCACGAATGTTTGTCCTAAGTGGGAATCTAACAGGGTAGAATCAAAATCGGACGCATAGCATATGGTCACTACCGATCAATAAGGTGTTAGGTTCTAACGCAGGTTTTATTTTTATTTTTGTAGCGTAACACCGTGTACTTGTGGATAAGGCGATGGGACAATGAAGGAAACGTTGATGAAATTAAGAAAACCGGTACACCAAGAAGACCTTCAAGACCATAGGACGTAAATATCATTCGTCAATTCAGAGAGTCTCCGTTCCTTCAAACCATGTAGCTATAGCTAACTATATTTCTTCAAGCACCGTTCGACGTCTCCACGAAGCTGTTATACATTGCCAAAAACCGGCCCGTAAGTTAAAATTGCTCGACAGAAGTTGCAAAGATTTCAGTTTGCAGAACGATATTAAAATTTTGATTTTTCTAATGTAATATTTGCTGTTGAAAAGACCTTTGAATCTTCTTAACACGGTCGAATTACGTTATGGAGAATTAATAATTCCCGTTATCAAAAGGAGCACTTAACAGAAAATAGATCCAGTGGAAGGATTTCTGTGGGTCTTTGGGGATGGATGAATAAAAGTGGACCAGGGGTATTGATAGAAATTGGTGGTCGGCTAAATGCCGAAGGCTACAAAGACATCTTGCAAGATGTTTTACTGCCCACAGCACAAATAATGTTACCTGATATGGCCTCATTACATTTCATACATGACAACTGTTCAATCCACATTGCCCGAGTGTGCAGATCTTGGTTCCGGGATAACATTGATCACATTGTCGAAATTCCATTCCGACCAAAGAGCCCCGCCCTTAACCCCATTGAAAACTTATGGGGGCTTATGGTCCAGGCTCGGGATGAAAGCACTCCTCGAACGAGGGAATATCTACTGAATCACGCAATAGAAATCTGGGAAGATGGAAGCCATACATTTTTACTGATATGTAGAATTTGTGAAGTTAGGGTAGAAGCATGGCTCTAGATGGGATCTGATATCTCTTTCACAGGGCAAACCTTATGTGGTCATCTTGGCAACATTTTACATGAAATGTTTTTGGTAGGATCAGCATGTTATCAGCAGTTTAGGCAAATGCTACTTAAATACCCAATAACCCAGTGTGGCAAACTCTCCTGCGCGTTCATAAAATATTTCATGTGGTGCTAAAAACGCGCATGCGCTTTTGAAGAAATTCTGCTACGTGCGACTGGACGCATTAGTGCGGCGGTTACTACTTTGTCACAGTGCGGCACAACGCTTAAGTGAGTTTGAAATTTTCGAGTTTTATGAGTCATAAAACAATTACGCTACAAGTAAAGGTGGTATCACACGACAGTTGTTTTTGTACTATATTTTTTAGCTTGCCCGCTGCGAGCCGCTCGCGCGTGGAGCGCTGTAAGCTCGCAGTGACTCGCCGAGTGGCGGTTTCACTGCGAACACAAAGGCGGCTGTGAAGCTCGTAGCTAGATACGCGTAGGACCTTGGACGAGCCGTACCCACTTGCAGGTTGATACCGTATCTGATACGTTGCGTGCTACACTGCTAAGTGAGTACCTAGCCTTAGATGGCCGTGTTGTACTAATCTCTGAAGCAAAAGTCCATCCAAGCGCACACAATCATCCAGCACCTTCAAGTGCAGCAGAATGTTGCGGATTTTCTTTGTCAGTTTAAAGAAGTCGTGGAATCGAAAATGAGCCGAAACTAACCAGAAAGTACTTCCCACGTCAGCATGCTGAAGAAAGGCTCTGATAAATTTATACGTCCACTAAATATCTGTGCAGTCGCTATTTATCCCAGTGACAAAACTAAAACCAGTGACGACACCAAGACGTTACAACAAATAATCTCGCCTGAGGTATTGAAAGTCCAGGCATACTAAGAAGCAACTAGGACGCAGGACTAAGAAAAAATAGAAACGGAGGCGTCATCATTAGCATGGATAACAAAGACGACATCGACAAATTAAAAAGCTCTCAGAAGCTAGTTTCCTCTGGCCTTACAATTGAAGAGTCATCCAAACGCCGTGTTAGGATTGCTATGTGTGTCCCCGTTGCTCTAACTGAAAAACAGGTTCTTGATTGCATTTTCTTGCAAAACTTGACCGATAAATTGCCGAACATCACTCGTGAGTCCTTCGTAGAAACTATAAAATTAAGCCATAAGTCAGGAAGGAAAAAACGACCTACTTGCAACTATATACATATTAAAAGTTTCTGCTAATATTACGAAAATCAAGGTGGATCAAGGTAGAATTTTCATTAATTGAACCTCATGTCCAGTAAGAGACTTCACTATTGTGACCAGGGGGTCAAAAAAAAGGCCACTTTGTCCGAATCGTATTAGGATAACAATATGTGTCATTTTGCAGATCGTAAAATGGTCACACACTGGCAATTCAGAAAATGACCTGTGTTCAATTCATATCCCGCAATTCATCTGTTATAGTTTTATATGAAGATTCGTAAAATGGTTCACTAATGCTGAATTGCTTTGGTGTCAGTTAACAGAATCGTACGGAGTTACTAAAGAGTAACATCTTCTAATTCGTTTCGTATTATTTTGAAACAAAATAATAATATAATGGCCGATTTAGGATTATAGGAAAATTTCCTTGAGCATGCGCGTGTTTCAGAGGGAATTTTAAATCGCCACCGAAACGCATCTTAAAAATTGGAGCTGGCTTTTGAAATGCCAGACTCTGAATTTATTGTTTAAATAAAAGTGTGTATCGTCACTCATACATGATTTGAAACCGTATTTATTTTGCCGACGTGGTCGAATAAGTGCTATCTTTAAGGTAGGTAAAAGGAATCATTACTCACTTTATTCACATTCACCGTTAATGGTACTGATTATAGTTTAACATATAGTAGCCACTGATTTACCCCTATATACTACAAATTGATTATAGCCACCTATTTGTATTTAAGGTATTGAGCGTACTTAGCTTCTATGCTTCTGGTTCCTACCAAAGGATCATAGGGACTAGTGTGCACCATAAGATGCACCAAGTTAGTGTATCCAATTGTGTGAGAGCTGTCTCAGTAGCTCTCAACAATGATCACTTCCAGCGTAAATATATACACTTTCCGCAAACTCGAGAAGAACGGAGCGTCTTTAGAAGTGGGTAAGTTAAATAAATTCTTTGATACATCTAAAATACGCGGTAGCAGCCCAGTGAATAAAGATCGCACTCTCTGTGGACATCGAGGCAAATGCTGTGACCACTTGGTTACATGCCACACACATACACACATCATCATCATCATCATCATCTGCTTAGCCTTTTCCCAACTATGTTGGGGTCGGCTTCCAGTCGAACCGGATGCAGCTAAATATCAGTATTTTACATGGAGCGACTGCCTATCAGACCTCCACAACCCAGTAATGGGTAATACGATACTCTTGGTAAGACTGGTTGTCAGACTTTCGGGCTTCTGACTAACAGTAACGACTGTCAAAGATCTACAAATGACAGCCGGGACCAACGGCTTTACGTGCTTTCCGAGGCACGGAGGAAACTCGCTATAGTAAATGGTCACCCATCCACAGACCAACCTCGGCAAGCGTGGCTTAACCCGGAAGATCGGTCTATGCGGCTGTAATTATTTAGCCACGAGACACATACACACATCATTTACTTTAAATCTAACCACACTGTTCCTGACCATTAATAGATTAAAATTTTCATCTTTTACCAAATTTAGAATGCCTGCGGTATTGGGCTGTATTGATGGAACTCACATTGACATCGTTAGACCTGCAGAATATGAAAAGAGGTTTTTTAACCGTAAATGATATCACTCTTTAAACGGTCAAATAGTAAGTAGATACTTGCCCCAAACAAACTGTGATTGCCCACATAAACATCATTGATATAGGTTTGCTGTTTATGATGTCCCTTTAAAATATGTATTATACTTACCATATAACCTGGGAATGCTAAGTACTTCAATTAAACGATAGGTATTTTTAAACAAAACAATTTACTAATTAATAAATTTATAATAAACACATACATATAACAACTATTTTAATATAAAACTAACATATTACTTCTAGGTTTGTGACTCTGATTTAAATATATTGAGTGTGGATGCTAGCCACGGAGGGGCAGACTATGACTACTTTATATGGAACCACCATATCCTCAAATCACACTTAGAAGACCTTCACCAGGCTGAAAATGAAACACATTTTTAATAGAAATAAAATTGAAAAAAAAGATGTATGAATTAAGTGTTTTAACATGGAATCTGTTTCAGATGACTCAGGTTATCCATTAAGATCAACACTGATGACACACAGATACACCATTGGCCTGATACACCTCAGCAGTATTACAACGAACTGCATTGTCGGGGACGAAATACAGTGGAGCGGACCATTGGAGTGCTTAAGTTACGTTGGCGGTGTTTGTTAGTAGACCGCAAGTTACATTACCATCCCACTATGACTGGTTTTATAACTAATGCTTGTGTAAGTATTACACAACATTGCCAACAGTGCTAGGCTTCCAGTAACAGCAGTATTCCTCAAGATGAACAACATGAGGCAAATACGCAGGTCAGTAATGTACGCGCAAAAAGTGTTATTCGTTTTTCTATGGAATTCTCAGTAGCAGCTCGGTGATGGTATGTATGAACGTAGTAATATACAAAAAAATCAAATTCTGATAACAATAACACTAATATGCTTATGAAAAAAAAAAAAAAAAGAATTTTATGTTTCAGATAACTAATACACAGAATGAAACTGCATTACGTAGAAACCACCAACTAGCTGCTGGTGAAGCAATGATAGATGGTCTTGTTCATCGGCTTTGGTCAACAAGATTATGGTTCAGATTAAATTTATTTTACTTTATTTTCTATTTTATCGCGATTTGTCTATTTTATTGTGGCGTGACAAAAATGTGATTGCCATGCTATGCTATCGACATTTCACGGGGGGGGGGGGGGGGGGGGGAATTGGAGGAAAAGAAAAATATGGCACATACCGTTACAAACCCCAGGCAGTGCTCGACTACAACATTTCAATAGGGGGTGTCGATAAAAAGGACCAACTTTTAGCGTCACATCCCATTGAAAGGGGTAGGAATCAGGCCTGGTATAAAAAGGTGTTCCGGCGCCTTTTAAATGTAACGGTGTTAAACGCTTACATTATTTATAAAACGCGCTACCCATCAATCACGCAGCGTCAATTTAGGTTCTGCCTCGCAAATGAACTGATGGAAACTTTTAAGAATATACCACACTTTGTGCCACCCCCGTTATTGGATGTGGAAGTTACCCGCATTATTCAATCTGGAAAACGCCAAAGGCCTATTCTTAGGGTAAACCATTTTATTGGCGTAAGTTTGTCAAAATACATATTTGACTTGCGTCTGGTGTAGGAAATCTCGAACAAAATATGTTTGCAAACAATGCTCAGTGTCATTAGATATTTTCACCAGCACACTGCACTTCCTTTCGAACCTGTACCTCCTAACAAGAGAAGGAAGGACTTGGTTTGTATAAAGCCTCAAACTAAACATGCGTTTGCACAACAAGATAGTTTGTAAGATATAAACTTTGTAAGAAATTGGTATCAGCATATTTAGCGTCACTAAATTACACAGACACAGAACAACTATTAGAAATTTTGTCATGATGATATTTGATACCTTCGTAAGTGTTTACTTTTGTATAATTCCATAGTTTTAGGTATAAATGTTTGTAAGCTTATTCTCGTAGTAATACTTTTAATTTAAATCTTACTGTCCCAATGTAATTGGATTGTAATGTGATGGCCTGAAACACAGGTTTAAATTAACCTAGATCGGGCGGGTCGCTACCTAACATTGCAATTCCGAACTATCGATACTTGCTCCTATAATTATTTAGTTTTAGTTAATTTTTAGGCACTGTAATTTTATGGAAAGCTTTTTATCTGTTTGGTTTTATGTACACTTTTTGTAAACATTTTTATTTGAATAAATTATTATTATTATTCTCATTTATTTATTTTGTATTACATATTATTTACATTTTTAAATATTAATATAAAAAAAAAAACATTTAAAAATATAAAAAATAGTAGCCCACCGGCGTCGGGAACAGGGTCCAAGCCACCGGCGGTCAGGGCTCCTGAGAAAGGAATCTCCTAACAATACGCGCCGTGTCTAGGAGTACCGCTTTCTGAATCAAGCCCTTGATCCAACTGCCCAACGAGAGCCTCCTCAGGTGTTGGTCGAGGCTCTTGGC
This sequence comes from Caradrina clavipalpis, assembly GCA_932526535.1. Classification (NCBI taxonomy): domain Eukaryota; kingdom Metazoa; phylum Arthropoda; class Insecta; order Lepidoptera; family Noctuidae; genus Caradrina; species Caradrina clavipalpis. The sequence continues at coordinate 3,616,771 of OW052087.1, forward strand.
TATTAAGCCATTGGCCGTCACAACTATCGGCACAATGATTGCTGTATTATTATTATTATTATTATTTAGCTTAGATATTTGTTTCGAAGGTTACCACACCAAAGAGTAACGCGTTTTAAAGTAATGCACGAGTTGCTAAATTTTCTTTGTGTTTTAATTTCTTTAATTTTATTTTGACTGCAGCTTCACGTCACGGTCGAAATTATCTTTTGCTATCTACGTCATAAATGTGTTCAAAATTTCAAGTCATTACTATTTTCTGTTGAGGAGTTCCCTCGTGAGAAGTCGATCCTGACTGCAACATCACGTCACGGCCGAAATCATCTTTTGCTATCTGCATCATATATAAGTACGAAATTTCAAGTCGATACTATGATTCGTTGAGGAATTCCCTCGTGAGGAGTCGATCCTGGCTGCAGCATCACGTCACTGTCGAAATCATCTTTTGCTATCTGCATCATATATAAGTACAAAATTTCAAGTCGATACTATGATCTATTGAGGAGTTCCCTCATGAGGAGTCGGTCCTGGCTGCAGCTCCACGCCAAGGTCCAAATTATATTTTTTTATGTTAAAATATTCTATTTAAATATACTTTTTATTTTGTATAGAAAATCGTACCTTTTATTAGAGCGGTCTGTTGCTTCGTTTGGGTACGTGTGCGCTTACTTTTATAGCGGTGGCGGCCATATTGTTTACAAACAAACAAGGCCGATAGGAATTTAGGTGATTCAAGTGGACGTAGAGAATGTTAGTTTTTGTGTCTTTGTGGTATGTTTTAGAATTAAGTTGTGACTTTTAAGTTTACTTTATTAAACTCTAGTCTTTTGTTTTTATTTTAACATACAAAAAAACATGTAATATTTAACACAATCCGCAATATAGTAGCACCTTTTACTGTGGGATAATTATGACAACAAGAGTTTAGAAAATTTATTGTGATCTGAAATTTGATTACAAGTAATTAATTGTACTTTATTACTATAGGCTATACATCTATCTTCATATTAGTGTATTTATTTTTGAGCGGCATGTCCAAAATAATCATAAAAATGGATATAAAATTCCAATAACCTATGCGACAGTTTCGCGTTGAGGCGTTAAATTTTGCTCAAATATTAAGTTTATTTTGTATGTCTTTTTATAAGGATATGTTGATATTTTTTTTTATATAGCAGTATTGGTATGTGTACTTGGTAAATAAAATAAAAAAGCAAGTGTCCTTTGTTTTTACTCTAAAATAAAAAATATTTTCTTGGGCTACTCCTTTATTTTCCCACACCAAAAAGTTTCACGATTTTTTGTAAATTTAATACTTTACGAGTGACCCTAGATTATTTTTTATCTTATTTCTTGTTTATTCAACTTTCCGAAACAGTAATTGTTTTTTTAATCAAACTGTTCTACGAGGTACATTTTCTAAAGCTCTGCACGATCCCTGCGCCGCGTTCGATTGCAGGGGCACTTCAAGGGTGCGCAACTGCGCTGCTTGGCGCTCGAGTCGTTAACAGGTGTTCAATTAGAACGTGAAAAAAATGGGTCTTCAAATATAGATGTGTGTGATCCTCCTCATTATACAAGTAATTTAGAAATTCACCCGGAAAAGCACCCGAGCGGTCCACAAAAATATGATACGAGTAATACTGCATCTGCAGTTGTAAAACGTTTATCACAAGATTTTCTGAATTCAGGCAGAAATATTACGGCTGACAAATATTTTACATCCATTCCATCGGCCAATTCTTAAGATGTTGGAATTTTTAAGAGAGAACGGAGTTACAACTTTACAAAAATTAAAAAGCATCTGTAATCGCGTTCAAAATGCGATAAACGATCCACCTGACGAAGAGGTGGTGTTTATCAAAGATACAAAGGGTGCAAAGACCATAAGCAAAGAGCAGTTAGGTATGCAAATGGAGGCTAGTACTAGGTACAAGGAAAAATTGATGAATGAATTTAAGAAATCTGAAGAGACTGCTAAGCCTGTTAACCCAACGTGTCTAGCTGCAATGCTTACTGAGTCTACCATGATAACTGAGGCGGCTGTGCCGGCCGTTTCCATTCATTGTGCCGGCTGTGTCGATAGTGCCGGCCGTGAATCGCCGAATAGTTCAGCATACACGCAATGTTGTTGCTGATCCTGCCTATGAAATGATGTATGCCGATAGTTCAGACAGTCCAACCACACTACCCATGAGGTGCGTATATGTAGGGCTGCCATTCGTTCGAGACTCCCCGTATTGTCAAAGAGTCAAATCAATCTAAAACCGCACCCTTATGCCCTACGCACGCGCGTTAACAGCGGGTATCTGTCCATTAAACTGAACAGCTGTGAATCCACTGATACTTGCTCCATCAAAGTTGACAGACAAACAGTTGCCGGAATCGAAAGATGAACGAACCCCGCGATCCTGCACATCTCGAATTGAACTTTTAGAGGAAATCGTATACTGCAACATTAACCAAGAAAATGGCCCCTGGAGACAGAATATGGCCCGTATGTGATCTTCATACAGCGGGTTCTCAATTGGAATGTGAAGAAATGGGTGCATAAAAACAGGTGACTCTCTATGTGATCCTCTTCATTTAACAGGTGTTCAATTAGAACGTGAAAAAAATGGGTCTTCAAATATAGATGTGTGTGATCCTCCTCATTATACAAGTAATTTAGAAATTCACCCGGAAAAGCACCCGAGCGGTCCACAAAAATATGATACGAGTAATACTGCATCTGCAGTTGTAAAACGTTTATGTTATTCTGTGACTATTTTGTAACGACAATATCACACAACCAGTAGCACCCTCTGGTATAGAGTATGCCATACTTTATGTTTACAATAAAAAAATAAAGTTAGTTCTTGTTGGTAACCCACGCGTTTCATTTATAAGAGGTTATGTGCCCAGATTTTTTTAGTTTTTCTCGTAATTTACTTGGATATTCCTAGTGGAAATAGATTTTGCAGATTGAGAAAACTGTGATTAACGCTGTGACTGTAAAAATGACGACGAATTACCTTGTCAGTGTGCCTAAATTGAAAGGGCGGGAAAACTATAGTGAGTGGGCTTTTGCGGCTGAGAATTTCCTAGTTCTGGAGGGAATGTCTGATTGCATCAAGTTGGAGACTGTACCAGCAGTAATAGGAGCAGCAGGTGACGCGAAAACAAGAGCCAAGCTAATTCTGACAATAGATTCGTCGCTGTACGTGCATATAAAAAGTGTACAAACAACCTATGAACTGTGGAAAAAATTGAAGAATCTATTTGATGATTCAGGATTCACGAGGAGAATCAGTTTACTGAGGAGTTTGATTTCCATACGACTCGAAAATAGTGTTTCAATGACTTCGTACCTGACACAAATCATCGAAACAAGCCAGAAATTATGTGGTACGGGTTTCAACATAAATGATGAGTGGGTAGCATCGCTTTTGTTTCATTAACAGGTGTTCAATTAGAACGTGAAAAAAATGGGTCTTCAAATATAGATGTGTGTGATCCTCCTCATTATACAAGTAATTTAGAAATTCACCCGGAAAATCACCCGAGCGATCCACAAAAATACGATACGAGTAATACTGCATCTGCAGTTGTAAAACGTTTATCACAAGATTTTCTGAATTCAGGCAGAAATATTACGGCTGACAAATATTTTACATCCATTCCATCGGCCACTTCTTAAGATGTTGGAATTTTTAAGAGAGAACGGAGTTACAACTTTACAAGAATTAAAAAGCATCTGTAATCGCGTTAGAAATGCGATAAACGATTCACCTGACGAAGAGGTGGTGTTCATCAAAGAGACAAAGGGTGCAAAGACCATAAGCAAAGAGCAGTTAGGTATGCAAATGGAGGCTAGTACTAGTACAAGGAAAAACTGATGTATGAATTTAAGAAATCTGAAGAGACTGCTAAGCCTGTTAACCCAACGTGTCTAGCTGCAATGCTAACTGAGTCTACCATGATAACTGAGGCGGCTGTGCCGGCCGTTTCCATTCATTGTGCCGGCTGTGTCGATAGTGCCGGCCGTGAATCGCCGAATAGTTCAGCATACACGCAATGTTGTTGCTGATCCTGCCTATGAAATGATGTATGCCGATAGTTCAGACAGTCCAACCACACTACCCATGACGTGAGTATATGTAGGGCTGCCATTCGTTCGAGACTCCCCGTATTGTCAAAGAGTCAAATCAATCTAAAACCGCACCCTTATGCCCTACGCACGCGCGTTAACAGCGGGTATCTGTCCATTAAACTGAACAGCTGTGAATCCACCTCATTCTCCTCACCTGATCCTCCTCATTATACAAGTAATTTAGAAATTCACCCGGAAAAGCACCCGAGCGGTCCACAAAAATATGGTACGAGTAATACTGTTTACTAATGCTGTTGCTCGAGAACTTGGGCTCTCACAATGGAAAGTGTGGTATACAGAGAATACTGCAGGCCTCGACCCCTATCACTACACGCCTGTACAAGTTATCGAAGAAGGAGATCCAGTGAGGAGGTTAGACTTCTTCAGATTTATGCTTAAGAGGGTTTACGCCGTCCACGCGCTATTTGCCGCAAAATCAATGATTTTCAAACCTGTTAATACTCATTAATAACTTATCGTACAAACACGCAATTTGCGAATAATATTAGGAAATTTTGTCTTCTAGAGGACGTGAGAGGTTTTTTTTAAATTAAATAGCATGCTTGTAAATTATATTAAGATTTATTTACAATGTTGTTTTGTAACTATTTGGATTGTTTTATTTCATTTTCTGACCCAGGTGATAAGTTTGATCTTAAGTCCCATTTTTTCATTTTTGTCTCTACCTGGAAGGTTTAAATCAAAGTTTTATCTGAGAATTGTGACAAAACCCTAGCTCGTATCCTTGTTGGATAGCTAATAGAACAAAGATATTATTTAGCATATTATTATCTGCAGCACAACTGCCATACATTTGTTTTTTTTAAATTTAGCTAAAAGAAAAAAATGTTTTTATAAATTTATTTCTTTTTACACTTTCAGTCCTCTACTATGACTCCTATGGTTCCGATATTTGGACTTTTTGCATTTAGAATAATAATCAAGCTTCTCTAGTACTCAAAAATCGGAATTAGAAAATAAATAAGGCCATAGAAGACAAAAAAATGCCAATTCTTAAGAAATTAGCATATTTTTTTTAAAAACCTTCTAAGTCTAATATCTCAAAAACGGTTAGGTTTAGGCTGGGGTGTTTCATAGTCAAATTAGTCAGAAATGATGGGAACTATAACCTCTTAATGGATCTAGGTCGACTTAACCAGTAACCCTGTATGTATTTTCTGTTTAAGTAGAGAACAAAACAAAATTGGTTCTTAATACCTTCGCGCCTAATTTTATATCGGGTCAATTTTAAAACTCACTGCCAAGTTGTCACCAATAATGGAAACAAACAACAATTTGAAAAACTTTCATCTCTCTTTCCGCGTTCCTAAAAAGGATTAGTGCAAAGGAGATGGCTAAATGGAAGTATAGAGCACTGCCCCATGTGCCAGGTACCATGTATAAATATGGTACCTAGCACGATGTAATGCTGAATGGCTAAATATTAGTATTTCATGTAAAAAAGTTTCAGATACTTTTTGGAATAATATAATGGTAAAATAATATTGCCTAAAAAGGAAAAAAGGTGTGTTTGACAGTATATAATTTTCTTCAACTGACACTTTCGAAAAATAATAAAACTAAAAACGAAAATGAGGTTGTATACTTATAAGCGAAATATTTGTGATGAAAAGTTTTTCTTTTTTTTTTAGATACTTTATTATGTTTCACGAATTCACGAAAGTGCTAGGAAAATATTAAACACTACATAATTCATGAATGATTTTTTAAAAATTATGAGGTTATGTAAGATTCATATACATTCCAGAATGTATCTGGCCCGGGGGCAGTCATTTAGCCATCACCTTTTGTCACGCATTTGAGAACGTTCGAAAATCCTACAGATGGCCAAATATCAAACCACAATAAATCACTTTGAAAATCAACATTGATCACAGCATTCCAAAATAGGTAAAAACGAGTTAGCTTAAACGAACCAGAAGAAGACAATCATTTTCTGATTAAACAGGGGATTAGACTACATGAGCCAATTGTGAAAGGACATTAAAAGGAGGATTAAAAGCCGCTGGCAAAAGTACCCAAAAACAGTTTTCAAAAAATTTAAGAAACTGCACGTTTCACAATATTTAATAACTTCTGGGAACTAGGGGATCAAACTCGTCAATGGGACTTCATTGCTAAGTAAAACTAAACTTTACTTCCTTTTACTTTCACTTTGCAAGACAAGTTCTTTCACAAAATGAACTTGAAGAATACTATAATCTCGCATTCAATATTTGACAGAAAGCAAGTCACAGAATCAATGTGAATGATTTGTTATCGTAGTTCATTTAATTAGTATCTTTGGAGTTACTTAAAGTTATTTCACACCCACCATGTTAGAACCAACTGTTTGAAACAGTCAACTAGCTTGAACTTTAGGATTAACAACAAAATGACAATTAAAGTCCAATAATCGACAAATTTGTAAAGCAACAGTCGGGACCCAGTCAAAATCATTTTCAATTTTGACAAAAGACATGCACACCCTTTTAAAATTTTTTTTTCAGGATAGCGAAACTACCCAACGTAGCACACAATAGACCAACAACGTCGTTTAAAACCAGTGTAAGTACAACATTGCAGTGAAAGTTCCTTGTTTTTTGGTTATTTGTATTGCCTTTTTATGTAGAGAACAAAACTCCACAGCCTGCACAAAACAAAATTCGACCGAATTTTATTTTCTTTTACTATTACTTTTCAAAACAAAATCTTGTTATGTTTCAGACATTTTAGGAGAACAACAAACCATTTATCAGCAAAATGATCTCAGATAATAGTTGCAGTACCAGACTCTTGAAAATTCTGCTTTCATCACACCCACTACACACTGTACGCCTGCCAACTGCAACAAACAGTTCCCTGAATGAGCAGAGACCAATTGACAGCTGAACAACAAGTTTCTTGGCACATCTACAATGCCCACAGCGGTTTGTGTAAGTCTTCATAGTGAGCTTGATCACACCTGACACAGGACTTTCTGCATCATTATATTTAGTCAGGACTGAGTGATGTGTTTCTTGATCTTCATGTAGTTGCATTTTGGGAGCTCTTCTTTGCACCCAATAGTTTTGTACCTCTGACAGATAAGACTGACCATTCCATGAAGGAGCAGAGACCAATAAACTGTATAATGACAACAGCTGCAGCTATTTTGTAATGAAAGTCCTGTTGACATCCGACCACGGAGATGAGCCGGAAAAGACATATCAAACATTTTTTTTATTTTATTTATTCAAATATATACATATGTACATAAAAATACATACAAGTTTTAAAATATTACAGACAAATTTTAAAGAATGGCTATACTACCCGACGTAGCCACAATAGACCAACAACATACATAGTTAAGGACCAGTGTGAATACAACAATGCAGGAAATGTTACTATTATTTTTTTTCATATATGTATTTTCTATTTAAGTCGAGAACAAAACTCCACAGCCTGCCCAAAACAAAATTTGACAGTACTTTTACAATCACTTTTCAAAAGATTTCTCAATTTTCAGACATTTTAACAACAACCAACTGTTATTTAGTAAAATGAGCTTTATCTAGACTGCACAAAACTAACAGGAAGAGACTCAAGATAATTCTGCTATGATCACTCCACCAACAGCTTCTTCCTACTACTTCTCTGGTGTAGCAGAGGGTGAGTGTAACCAACAGTTTGTGTAACCTATTGAACTTGTACCAGTACAGGTTCGGACTCATTATAGGACCACGTTGTCACAACACCTCTTCATCACAACCCACTACACTGTACACCTGCCAAATGCGAACAGTTATCTAAATGAGCAGAGACCAATAGACAGTTGTACAACGGCTTCCATGGCAAGGACCCTTAGCAGTGCCCACAGCTTTGATGTTTGTATAAGTCTTCAAAGTGAGCCAGATCACTCCTGACACAGGACTTTCTGCATCATTAGATTTAGTCAAGACTGGGTCATGTATTTCTTGATCTTGTAGCTGTGTACATGTGTATAATATACAAGATTCTTGGTCATGATGTCCAATTTCTTGATGTCCAAGATTACCTGTGGACCTGTGGACAATAGGCAAAAATAAAAATTAAGAATCACAAGTACCTATTAGTAAAACCTAATAAAGAACGCAATTCGTAAGTGTTTAGATTAGAAAAGGAACTTTTTATCGTAGTTACCATCATTCTAAACATTACTTGATAAGTACCTTACGATGTATAAAAAAGCAATATTAGACTTACCTACATGATCGATTTCGTGAGTCGTGAATGTTAATGTTATGTATGTATTATGTGATGTGACCGTGGTGACCGTGAAGTGCGGAATCGATTATCAATAATCGATTAATCGATTATGAGAATAATCTGTTGCCAATCGATTATAATTCACATAATCGATCATGATCGATTGTGACAAAAAGCATTTATTTATTATTATTAATTACACTAGCAACTTTTACTCTTTCTAAAAGGAGAGTAGACGTTTCATTTTTATATGGCGCTCCGGCCATAACATGTACATTTTACCAAAGCAGGGAAAATTACCCCTGAATAGAATAAAGTAACAGTTTTTTCATAATATTAAATGGATTTTATGCACAAGATAAAGATAAAAAATGTTTGACGTTTGTCCTAAGAGTTATGACAGCCATGAGACAGGTTGTAGAGATGACATTTACATAACCTAGAATTGTTTTGTTTGTTTATGTTTTGTTTGCTGTTTTTTTTATTTTGAGGGTTCAGAAACACGAATAAAAGATTTTTGCAACATTGAAATCGTGGAACTTAATTAAGTTTACTCAAAAATATCTACATACAATAGAATAATAGTTTATTTTGAACACTTCAAGAACGTTTTTTTTATTAATATTTTTATGACATGGCTTTTGGTCTTTTACGCCTATCAACAATCGGTCATGTTGAGGGTTCAGAAACACGAATCAAAGATTTTTGCAACGATGAAATCGTGGTACTTAATTATGTTTACTCAAAAATATGTACAATAGAATAATAGTTTATATTTACACTTCAAGAACACACACATTTTTAATTTTTTTATCTACTTAAAGATTAATTTGATGAGACATAATTTCAGAACGAATGAATTATGCAAGCAAACGAGACGCCATGTTGAATAAAACATGGCAATAATAGAAAAACTATTTTTTTTTGTACACAACAAATCAGGCTCAAATCCACCAGAGAATATTTTTCCCGAATTTGTGGTATTTTTTCCTCTTTTTTGATATAATGTACTTCTGATGGCCGAAAATATTCTTTGCTTGAAAATATAAAATAACTAGCTTCTGCCCGCGACTTCGTCCGCGTCACAGTTGATGTGTTATCCTACGGGTACCGTACATTTTCCCGGGATAAAAAGTAGCCTATGTGTTATTCCAGACTATAATCTATCTTTGTGCCAAATTTCATCCAGATCCATTCAGCCGTTTAAGCGTGAAAGAGTAACAAACATCCATACATCCATACTTACAAACTTTCGCCTTTATAATAGTAGTAGGATAAATGTATCGACTTTCCTTTTTGTATGATTCATTGAATAAAAATTAATACTTTCATCTTTTTTTAATAAATATTATCACTAAGATTATGTTTTCTTTTTTTAGAAGAGTATACCCTAAGAAGTCATATTTTTTGTTAGGATAAGTTTCAATAATCGCTTGATAATCGATTAATAATCGATTATTGATCGATTAAGATTATTAGCATAATCGATTAATCGATTATTAATATAATCGAATCGGCACATCAGTAGTATGTATGTTGGTCAATTTGATTTGGATATAATAATGTACTCTATGGTTGGTCATGTGTAGAGGAATCAGTAGAAACTAACTCATTCATAGGGTTGGTTGGTTAGTGTATTATCTATGACTTAATATTTTTAGACTAATTATTTTGTAAATAAAACACATACATACATTAAAATAAGCTATTTATTATAAAGTATTATACTGCAAAATAGTTTACAATAAAATAGGGTAAAGTTTTTACAAACGTTGAATGTCTTATTAATTTATATCTAACTAGCTGACCCGATGAAACTGATGAGCGAGATTAGATAAACACACAAACGAACAAAAAATCTCTTCAGCTTTATTTTGACGCTGCCCGCTTACATCAAACAATGGTGACCGATTTTCTTGCCGGAGAACTGTATATGAATTTTAATATACCAACGCAGACGTGCTACAAAAAGTCGGTCACACGAAACTATGGATCTATTGAAGGTTGCCTAGAGGTGGCGGCACTGTTACTGTAGTATAGTATACAGTAATATTATGGTCTGTCTCTGTCATCAGTCATAGACAATATACCGTACTAACACGTCACTGTCAGTCATGTCATCTGTCAAACTCAAAACAATGAGCGTATTGTTGTATTAGTATTAGGGTCTATAAAATATTATGAAAATGGCGTTTAACCAAACTGGCCACTTTGATCTCAAATATCTGGCGATTGGTTAGGAATTCTAAATTCAAATTCAGACTTGTTTATTTTGTGTTTCCAAATTAGTGGATTCATTTGTTTTCGCGCCATTTGATTTTTCTTTAACATCGTTCTGTTCACAATATGGAAAACTTAATTTAACGGGTTCTTTACTTGTTCCAACGTTTAAATAAAACAGGAGGGCTAACTGTATCCCATATGAGTTAAAATACGAAGTTACCTAAAGGTATTTCCAAAACGTAGGTAACAATATTTTTGTACCTATTTAATAAGTTAACAGTACATACAGTTTGTGCAAACCAATTTTAGTACTTGCATGTTACTAAATCAATTGTAAAGGACTTCTTAAATTACTACATAAGATGAGTGGGTTGTTTTAGAAACCTATACCTATTTATTTATTGTTTCAGCTAGACCTGTTTTGAAAAAAGTACTGTGCCAAGTAAATTCCCATGGAGTGAACCAACTTCGGATTTATCATTTAGAAGAAGCAAGGAGCATTATCAAAGACTGTTGACATCATGACAACAGTCTTTGACAATTTCATGACAGTCATGAAATTAAATAGTGTTGTAGCACAAAACTTGATACTTAACCAAATAATTGTGAGAGTACTGTAAGTGTACTGTATGTGAGTACTTTTCTAATAGATTGTGCTTCACTAGAAGTTAAGTGTGTGAACAAATAGAATGATGACAGCATTCAGTGTGATTTATTGAAATTCAATATTCTTGATTTTATGGAAAGACCAAATAACAGAGAATGTTTATTTTAAGGTATGTTTAGAGTTTCTTTCCCATTCTTCATAAGAAAGTACTCTTTGGAATGGGCAACTAGATTCAGTATGGTGAGAAAAAAAAACATGTAATTGACATTCAAAAGTGCCTTTTAATGGTCTAATTGAAATAAATGATTTGATTTTGACTGTAAGTTAGATAAAAACCAATCAATTCAGACTTTGATGAAGTTAATTATGCAGCGGAAATTCATTACTAAACTTCTTTCCAAAGTAATGAAAATTACCGTTTTGCTAAGTTCAAATATAATATTTTTTGGAGAAAAGTAAATTATTTACTATCCTGATATGAAAATCTTAAAGGAGCCTCTTTGGGCCCATATTATTCTGATCAATTCTTTTAAGTATTGAATAAACTACATCAAAAAATAATGTTTACAGAACCAGCCTTCCAATTAAATATGAATAAGTGTTAAGACACATTTTAGTAACATGGTTCAATTACTTTTACTGAAAGATATAATTATGAAGTTGATGGCAAAATGAATCTATGCACTGTGATAAAATTTACGGCAAACATTCCACTAATGGTCAGTACAACTGGTACAGACTTATGTACATTTCTATAGAATTTTGTCAGTGCAACATCTGTCGCCATGTAGACAAAAGTCTGTGTATTGGAATTATTCCTTCTTTTAGCAGTTATGATAAAATTTGCGTTACTTGTTAACCTTTTGAACGCCAGAGCGTAAACACATCGGCGCCACTGCTACGCCAAGCTACAAATTCACCATTTCGATTAGCAATTTTTGATTATTGTTTTTTTTCTAGTGAAATGTAAGAAATGAACATATCTTTGTGCTACTTTACAATATTTCATTAATGTAGTTTTAAATAATAGGAAAGAGAAACACTAAAAACTTAATTTAGGACATTTTTAAGTAGAAAATAAGTACTTAAAAATGTCGTTTTCTTGACGTCTATAGACGTCGTGTTTGGCACGATTTCGTTAGACGTCTATAAACGTCCGTGGCGTTCAAAAGGTTAACTGATTTAATAAATTATATTGTAAAGTCACGCTTGGTTTGTTTATCATTACTTAATGTTTTGTATAATAAATTATAAGAACAGAAATATAGAGTTGTTTCCTTTTTTAAAGAATCAACAAATATAACTTTTTTTAGGCATCATTGGCAACATGAACGTGAAAGTGAAAAGCTTTTACTCAGAAATTATAACACTGTATAAATGAATAATTTCTCTTAACTATAAGCTTATTTAATCTGTGCTATAACGAAAATTATTAAAGAGCTCTTGCCCTCTTGTTCTTGAAAGTTTTCATAGGTCTACCCCTCCTCTATAAGGCAGTGGCGTGCGGTCCATATAGGCAAATAGACATTGGCTACCCTATAAAATACGTATTTATCTTATATTAAATATCTTTTATTGTATCCACGAGTAACTACTATCGTTAAAATAAAAAAAATAAAATAAATCTTAAATCAGCTCCACCTATCGTTAAAATAAAAAACATAATATATTAAAACTTAAATCAGCTCCATCTATCGAGTAACGGTGGAGTCTCATCGATAAATCGCTTCGCGCGAGTAACGGGAAGACACAAAACATTGCGGCTGGGTGTTTCAATGTGTGCCTCATGACAGACCCGTAGGTACGCGTCTACAATAGTGTGCGTTTACTATAAAAACTCGACACACAATGTCAAAATAACGCTCACAAACGTACAAATAGACTTTGGCTAATTTTTATAGTTTGACGTTTGCGGGGGTTTTGCGAAGTTAGTTATGTGATTATTATTATAATAAGTAGTACGTTTGATTTTATTAGCGTTAAATGAAGCACGTTTACTTTTTGTCATAATATGTTTTTATGTTGACGTGACTTATGAGCGGCCATTCACCATTGTTGATTCATTTTGTACGACTGTAAACTGTTGTGTTTACGCTAAAATTAGATTGTGATGTGTTAAAATTGTTCAGGTGTGTGTATGTGCAGAATATATTAAATTATGCGTTTTCAAAGCTATCATAAAGTGATAAAAAAATGTTGATCGCCCAAGGCCGTTATACACCAGATTTGCAGTGAATACAAACTAAAGGTATAATCAATCGTAAATTCAATATAAAACAATAATGAATCTTAAGACTGGCTCACGGGTTGTTTACATAGCAATTGATTATATTGTTTTTCGTGTCCAGACGTGAGTCGTAACGCGTTTTGGGCATATTGTAGGTAGTTTCGTGGATATGAGTAGGTACCTACCTAACTAAGTACCTAGTTTCAAAACCAATTATTCTTGTAACTATGTAGTTACCTACTTCTGTATACAGTAGAGCTTTGGTTAGTTCTGCGTTTGTATTATGGTATGATTACGTATAGGTATGTGTCAGTTTGAAGATGTTGTTTTTATCATGCGCGTAAGCTATACCTATCCCGAGCCGAAGGGACTGTTTACTCGGTCAGTGGGTCGTCTTTGCAAATACATACAGAACAACAGACATACCCGCCAAAAGGCCACTTCAAATATCCGCAAATTGATATGTTTATAATATCAGCCAATCTATAGATATTTGAGGTCGAAAATCATATACATCATTATTTAATCGACAAGGCGACGAACCAAAACCAACATGTATTAGGTGTTTTTGGTAGGGAAATTTTCTGTCTACCCTGTCTAAAAACTCTGTGCACGCCACTGCTATAAGGTATTGTAATTTTGTCTAAGATTGTGTTTCTGATCATAGGGCTGACTTCAAAGATGAAGCCTTATTAATAGACTTGAACGGTTCACGCTTGTTCCAAAGATGATGAAACTATTTTTATTTGGTATGGTTTGGTTTGTTTCAAGGTACCACAGCGGTGGAGGGATGTATCGCTACTTATTTAAACACGCTATAAGAAGGGATCTATCACTGTTTAAAAGCGTTATTTATCATTATTGAAACGCGTTATAACTTTAACATTCCTTTGCTAACATATCATTAACGTACCATCACGCCTGTATTCCCGGAATAGGCAGAGGTGTACCAATGTACTACACTCACAGGACACTTTTATTCACGTAACTATTAATATTTTGTCTTGGTGAGCTAATGACAGCTCGTCACCACGGAACTGACACCTACTTACTTCTAAACTTACCTATATAAAGTGGCATCCACCGTCATCCACCGTCTCATGGTGCCATGCTACCAACCTCGAAAGTTTTCATTTGGCTGATTCAAATAAAGCCTTTAAGCTATAGGCTATGGGTTTTTATGGTGGGCATTTAAAACATTAGAAAAATAACCGCAGTTAAATTGTTATATTGCTGAAATGATTGCATGTTGATGTTTTTTTTTAATGGCTACCTATAGGTCTAATAGAATCTTACGGCATTTAAAAAAGTAAAAACTAGTAACTTTTATAACAGCAGTGATTGTCTAATCAAAATTTTATGTAGGTACTTAAGTTTAATCGTTGTTGGGACATTTATATACTTACTTACAATTAGTTTATTCTTTTTCAAAATATTTGTAACTTCTTTATTTTTAATGTTCACTGGTAGATGTTGTAAGGAGTAACTTAAGCTACTTCTATTTTAGAACAATAAATTAGGGTGCCGCGGAAAATAGATAAATCCCTAAAATCCGACGATCATGCAAACGAAGTGGCGAGCATAAGTAAAATAATATAGTATGGAAAATAATACACAATTGATATATTTTTCATGAATATTCTTGTTCGTTAATACTACAGCCAAGAGATATAAAAAAAATATTAAGATCGAATAGTTTAATTAACCAGGTATTGCGAACTACTTACAAATTTTGATTTTCGTTTTCGTCAAGAGATTTTTGTTTTTATTTTTTTTATTGTTGCCCCACACTCGTCATTTCTCCTGTATCGTGGGTGCGTTAACAAACATATAAAGTCATATACCTACACAAACAGCCAGACCCGAAACAACTATCTGTACTGTTGGTCATACAAATATTTGTTTCGTGCGGGAATTCGAACCCGCGACACGCAGCGCTGTAGTCGATCGCTTGGCCACTGAGTAAACCGCGTCGTCAAAGATTCTGGTAGGTACACCAACTATATTGCTTTGTATTTATCTTGAAATAATAGCGCTTATTATAGCTACATACGCTAATATTGAAAAAACGATAGCGGTGTAACCTTATTTTTCTAATGATATATAGGTAGCTGTCTTCTCTATATAGTTAGTGGGTAGGTCTCTGTATAATTATAATTACTTTAAAAATATGTAATAGGTTAAATAAGCAATAAAACAAGGATAACAAACAATAACCATTTATTTTAAACAGATTATTATGTATGTACTCATTATCTTTAAAATAGTTTGAGCGTAACGGATGCAGATATACTAAACACACGCCAAACTGGCCAAATTCTTATAACAACAGCTAAATTATTTGGGTAGAAAAAGAAGTGCCTACCTCGTAAAAATGCAGTTAAGTTATACTAGAAAGGTTTAGGTAGTTAACTAAATGTAAACAAAACAAACCACGTGACTCATGGATGCTAAACCTTTCACTTCAAATTTTAAAATCGTATTATTTAAAGTCGTATAATAATAGGCTCTAGTCTATATCAGAATTTGAGGAACTATCTGCCACGTTAATAATAAAACGTTCAGTGGTATTATCAATCATTTTATCTAATTTAAACATTTTCTGTTCTTGTTTTATTACATGACCCTCGCAATTTTCAAAGGCGCCTGGTTAATCGACTAAACGTAATACCTGCAATTTTAGTTGCCATACTACATCACGGGCGTACTCTTCAATTTAGCGAGGTTATCTAATTCATCGTATCTTCTAAAAGGTTTTGGGAACCTGTCTTTTTAGGCTCTTTACAATAGACAGATTACAAAATATTATACTATTTTATAAAACTAACAAAAAAGTGGTGTCCAAACAATGACATCTATGAAGAGTAGTTTACGAATAAATGATAAAGTTTAACATACATTAATAAAAGAGAAAAGTATCGCATAAATCGAAATTAGAATTGATTTTGTTGTAACGTATTTTTAAACAAGGAAGTGTCAACTATAAAAAACCTTTTCTACGATTTGTTTACCTTTAGTTAACTACCTAAACCTTTCTAGTATAGAAAAAGTTTTAAATGAATGGGCCCTGATTATCAATAGAGCTGCTATTTATACCCCTTATGAAAATAGTACAATATTAAAAAAGAAAAAATAAATTAACACTTAAAAATACATGTTACAAACCAGTAATAATAAAATAGCGCATGAATGTATTGCCACAAATTAGATCCTAACCCCCAAACTAGGCCTAGGCCTGTATTTTTGGAGTCAGCGTTCAGCCATGGGTAATCATGGGTTCTATTTACAATCGAACAGCATTATGTAGGAGTGTCGCTATAAAGTTGACAGCGAATGTTATTGCCATATGGTAACACATATAGGTAAAAATGACATATAGTGATAAAGAGTTGTGTTTGTATATGTGTGTGTTTGAAATTTTGAAAGTTGATATCTAATGTTGATGAAGATAGAATTGTTAATTTGCCTAATAACATGAATTAATTCTAATATATTTACAAAAATAAATTATATAATACATACAATCTTGTTAATATACTTAGTTAAACTAATCACAAATCATTTAGGCATAAAAAAATGAAAATGCTTGCCTAAATTAAAAAAGTGCGAGTCGGGCTGCCAAGAGACCGACTCGCACTTTTTAACCGGACAGTTCCATATAAGTTTGTAGGTACCTACCTCAGACCAACAAAAAAAGAAAGACGGCGCGCCGCGAACATCAAAAGTGAAGCCATAAAACCGTGCTCCTGCAAGTAAACATACACGCTCACGCACACACCTACACTAAAACCATGCTCATCACTCTTAGTACGTCACGAGTCGCCGTCAAGTAAACTTAGATTTAAAACATAGAATTATGCCTTCCTGTGTAGTGAAAAGTTGCAAAAACAACAGCAAATTACATAAAAAGTCTCACGGAATCACTTTTCACTTGTAAGTACATGAAATAACATCGTTTCTCTATTAATAAACTGTGAATTTTAGGTTACTCGGAACACAAAACCTCAACGAACGAAAGCAGTGACATAAAGTGTGAGGGTTGCCATAATACGATTTAAAATTTCCCCATTCGGTTAATATAAATAATTATGATTTCTTACTACTAGTTTTTTTCTTTTTATGTATTTAATATTTTAGGTTTCCAATTAATAATGAAATAAAAAATAAATGGATAGTAGCTATAAGAAATAGTCGGAATGATCCAGAATGGTTGCCATCGAAAACCAGCGTGGTTTTCGATGGCTTTTTGAATTTAATAAAGTTGATTGAAAATATACGTTTTTTTTTGAAGTAGAAGCCTTCGCAACTATTGTGGTACAATACCATACTCAACAATATCTTACTCGTACATTATTATCCTAGTGCTACCCACAAAAATATCCCCAAATTATAGGGAAAAAATTTAACAAATGGCAACCCTTCGATACACACATAGATAAAAAAGTGGCTTCACGTTTGATGTTCGCGGCGCGCCGTCTTTCTTTTTTTGTTGGTCTGAGGTACCTACATAATCATTATCGTTACATAGTATAAAACAAAGTCGCAAATTCCCTTTGTACGCGTTAATCTTTAAAACTACGCAACGGATTTTGATGCGGTTTTTTTTAATAGATAGAGTGGTTAAAGAGGAAGGTTTATATGTATAATAACATCCATTAAATAGCGGAGAAATACTGTTATTTTTGAGGTTTCTAATGTGATGTCGTAAATAATTTCTTTTTTTCCGCTTACATTGCAAACGCAGGCTGACGAGATTTATGAAAATAATGTACAAAATATTGTACACATTGAAAAGGCCTACAGAAAACTCCGCGATGGTATATGCCAAAATACTAATAAACTTTAACCTTACACAAAATATCAGTTGCGTAAAGTTAAGTAAACGACGATATTTTTTTTACATTTATTTGTGGCAACGTTTCTAGGTAGGTACCTATGCCTGTCTGATACATAATATTGTAGTGTGGTGTGTCGTGAATGTCGTGATGCGTAAAATCTCGTAGATTTGATGCCATACTCAATGGATGAAGTCATGACACACCATAACACACTATACAACTGTAAACGTATGTAGCTTTACAACCAAACTTGTGGTATTTTATGAAATGTTAGAAAAGCGTTTGGCTTCTTTAGCTGAACAATCGATAAAGAATTCGTTGGTACCTGGAAACAATAAAAAAACAATATTAATGTATTTCAAACTGTTTTACAAAGATTATAATTAATTTAAAATATTCCAGTATTGCAATTATCTATGATTAGGCACCGACTACTGCGGGTTGTTCGAAGGAGATACCGCGCCGTCGGAACGCAAAGGGCACAGGAAGGAACATGACAGGAGATTATGACACTACCTATTTGCATCTTATCTCTCGGTGAATAAAACCCCTAGCGACGCGGGCGGGGTCAACATCATCACATCTCAGATTTTCAAAAAATATGTGCGGTTTGCTGTGCGACTACGATCTGTTATCCGAGACTTCCTTGGCGCCTCCGCTCTGCTCACCTGCAAATACAACATGTTTCTTTGAGAAAGAATTCCTGATTTTCAAACACAAATCAAAATATACGAGAGCTGATCAAAAAGTAATGATAATTAAAATAAAACGCGGTAATTAAAATTAAAATAATAATTAATTTTTCTACATAGTCTCCTTACAAATCAATACATTTAGTCCATCTTTCTAAACCCATTGGATTCAATTTGAAAAAAAATCTTTGCCTTGACCCTCCCAAAACGCCTCAAAAGCGACCATCACTTCGCTATCGTCTTCAAATTTATTACTTCGGAGGTGTTCCTTAAGCTGAGAAAAGAGATAGAAGTCACTAGCAGCCAGATCTGGCGTATAGGGAGGGTGTTCGAGCAGTTCAAATCCAGTTTCTTGAATGGCAGCCATCGCAACTGCGGCTTTGTGAGCCGGTGCTTTTGCTCGTCGGTTAACATTCTGGGTACCCAACGCGCAGACCTTTTTCATATGTAACTCGTTTGCAAGGATTCTTTGAACGCTGTCGTATGAGATCCCTGTGACCTCAGCTACATGCCTGATGGTCACTCTTCGATCTGCAAATACAACATCTTCGACTTTTTCACGTTATCTTCAGTGAGGGACGTGGATGGGCGTCCTTCGCGATGTTCCCCTTCAGTGGATGTTTTACCCAGTTTTAAATTCCTTGACCCAATGTGCAACTGTAGAATATGGAGGAGCAGAGTCCCCCAATGTTTCCACCAAGTCACTGTGTATGTCTTTTGTAGATTTTTTTTTCAAACAGAGGTACTTGATGACAGCTCTAATTTCGTTTTTCTCCATGTTGATATTATCCCTTCGACAGTTCGTATTCAAATGAATATAACTCCCGGAAATCGTTATCTATGTATATGGTTTTTTTAGGCTGAAGTAGTGAGTATATAAGCAAGCAAAAAAATTTTTTTTTTGCATTTTTATGCGGACCTGAAGTAACCGATTATCATTACTTTTTGATCTCCCCTCAAGAAAGTAAGTAAAGCAAGTAGTAAGTTATTAGTAAGTCGCTGTTTAGAGAGGCATAGGCCGCATAGCTGGCTAAACCGCCATGTTCCTTCTGGCCATTTACGTTCCGGGGGCGCGGTATCTCTTGAACAATCCGCAGCCCCGGCAGGCATCGGCCCAGTGTGGCCCCTCCGATTTGCTGACATCTCTTTGAAGCGCGCGTGGAACACGAACGCGCCGTGGCCGGAAGTCGTCTCGCGGCTCCCGACGCCCGGAGCGTCTCCCGCGCCGCTGGCTGTGACGAGAGGTTCTACGCCTCTGACATCCTGCGAGTATTTTTGTACCGCATGTACAGTCAACAAAGCTATTCGGTATACAGGCAGGTTACTTGCGATAACTTTTAAACAATGTTGTGAGTGTGCTGAACTGCTGAGCAGTCAATTCCTTTAAATAACTCTATCAAGTTTTTTTTTTATGGGACAATCCCGCCACACTGTTCCCAAACCACTGCAACTTCTGTAAGCCAGAATCAACAGTGGCGACCACAAGAAAAGCGCCAAGGCAATGAAGCTCGACGAGTCCCGGAGAAACGATTCAACTGTCTTGGATCCCGCAACGAAATTAATCAGAAAAGATTAGCGGAGGAGTAAGAAAAATATAATTTCCACTTCCCTCCAAACAAGCAGGAGACAGAATAGAATTAGACCAATAGGCACAAAGGGATTATTTACAACTGGGAGAAGCCCAGATTGCCAAGCACCACGGATTGCAATTATCATTAACTTAATGGGTCCTAATGTGAACTGTTACATTTGATTCCAGTAATAGGTATGGCAAAAACGCTTGAACGCACGGAAATTAGTTCTTGTTTCTACAAGGTCCGCGTAATAAACAACACCGGATGTAACCTGTACACTATCTAACATAATATTTCGCTCATTCTGCCAAAGAATACACTCCCATAAGATGTGATGAGCAGATTTTTCATATTCACAGTCAGATGTAGGACATTGACACAAAGGAGAGGCAACAAGCTTAAAAGAAAATAATTTACTCTTAAAGTTGCCATGACCTGTGAGAAATTGGGCAACACAGTGGTCCACCTCCAGCCTTGTTCTGGCCAGCCACGTGAACTGAAGGAAAGAACTGATGGAGGTGCCGGCCCTTGATGGAATTATCCCACCTACATTGCCATTCAGATAAAAGTTCCTCCCAGACGTCAGTCTGCGGTTTAAATAATCTAGAGATCTTAGCGCGGTCACGTTGAGTTAGAAAGTCTGCGTCCATGGTCTCTCGCGCGGAATAGTACATTGCAGCACGTCGCTGCACCTCAAGATCGACTGGAAGTACACCTGCAAGTACTGGTAGTGCTTCAGTACTAACGGTCCTATACGATTTGCATAAAAATATTAAAGGTAACCGTTGGCTTTGAAGCAATTTCTGTCGTACCGCCCCTATGGTGGCCCTATCGGCCCAAACAGGTGCACCGTAGCACAAACAACCTAGGTAGGTAGCTAGGTGGTAGAGTTAAAAAAGACAGACCCCAAGTAGCTTTAGAAATTCTCGTTAGGGCATAAAAAATATTTTTGGCTTTTTCTCCGACTGTGTTAATGTGGTCTATAAAAGAAAAGTTCTTCTCTAAGACCAAACCAAGGTAGCATACGGATTGTTTTCGTTTAACGGGAACGTTATTAAATTTAATACTAGGCCATGATTTAAGATCACCTTTTAACGTAAGTTGATACGTTTTTTGCGGTGCAAAGGTAAAACGGTTTCGATCGTCCCACTGAGATATTAAACGTAGGCATGTATCAGCTAAATTCTCAAGTCCAGCCCGAGTACTCGACTGAATGAGCAGAAGGCCGTCGTCCGCGTAACCGGTTAAAGAACAGCCGCATGGTAACGGAATCGCTAGAAAATCGTTAAAACCTAAATTCCATAAATAAGGACCAAGAACCGAACCTTGAGGACATCCCATGGTTAGCGACTTTGATGCGGAATAATGTCCAAGTTTGAGCTTCGCGGAGCCATTTAGAAAGTAAGAAGAAACAAGAGAATAAATGTTTCTATAGCAACCACGGGTTTTCATTTTAAGTAGAAGCATAGGCACCACGCGTTATCAAAAGCCCCAGACATATCGAGGAAGATCCCAAGTACATATTTATGTTCGGATGAGGTAACAGTTTCCCTTACAGAAAGTACCGCGTCGACGGTAGATTTACCTATTGTGAAACCGAATTGATTGCTGTGAAACGACTTTGGATCGTCCGGGGGCTTGTCGCCGCTCTTTGGAATTATTCGTATAAAGCCACGTCGCTAAATTTCAGGAAAAACGCCGTCCGCAATGCATCGGTTATACACTGTTAAAATTGCGTCACTCGCGGTTTTACACGCCTCTATAATCATTTTATTGGATATTTTATCTTAACCCGATGACTTATTGAGTGGTAGCCTCTTCACCACATTTAAGAACTCGTCAGTGGATGGTAAATCTGACGCTGGTGATTCAGGTGGCACAGCAGCCCACGCCCTGATCTGCTGGTGGTAATCGCTGTCGTTTACCGCTGAGTATTGAGAAGTACTTCAGTTGTTTCCTCGATACCGGTAGTATGTTTGTTATTTACTTTTATGTTTTCGATATTCGCCAGATCGACCAATCTATTGGCTTTAAACTCGTGATATAAGGGAGACCATGGACCTTCTTTATCGAGTTTTTCTACAATTTTACCCAATAAATTTCCCTTAGATTTTCCACTGCTGCTCTGTAACGCGATCTGGCAACTCTAAACGTATTTGAAGCAAAAGTAAGTAGGTCTCCGGTAACCTTACGTTTTTTAAGCTTATTAAGCTGTCTACGCGCTCTGCGGTAACTTTTACGCTGCTCAGTTAGGAAATCACTCCACCAATCACATCTACGAATATTGGTCATAGATCCGCGACCAATGGCAATGTCAGCACAGTATGTAAAAGTTTCTGACATAATCTCAGCACTTTCCTCAGCTGACAGTCCCTCGCGAGTGAAGTCTTTGGCGTGACATGCAAAAAGCGAGGCAAAAAATTCCCAGTTCGCGTCTTTACTTTTATATCTAAAATTACCCGTAACATGGATCGGACCTTGCGTAAACATAGTAACAAATTCGTACACGATCAGGCGATGGTCACTACAAGATGCGTCCGGTAGGACACGCCACCTAACTAAGCGAACGTCTACACTAGAAAGTGTGACGTCAATACTAGATTCGCCCATTTGGCTGCAAAAAGTAGGTGGTGCGTCGTGTTATGGATTGTAAGGTTCATTTCAGCAATGAAATCTTCAACAGCGCGTCGCCGTTCGGAATCCGTCCACCGAACCTTGCCATACCACAGGGACGATGACGCGTTTACGTCCGCGCCAACGATAACTTTGCAGCCCGCGAGCGACCGCAAGACGTGACGGAGGTTGTGTATATGAGGAGCAACAGGGTCAGAATATTGAAAGTAACAGCTCACAACGTAAACTTTATAGGAAGCCGATGAGACCTCCGCAACGGCACAGTGAGGGGTCATGAGATTACGCAAAGAAGTTACAGTAAAGTTAGCAGAACGCGCTACGTAAATACCGGCTCGTGCTTTGCAATCCAGCTGTACTACCTTGTGACGTAAGCGCGCGTTTTGATATTGTTCTTGAACAAGTACTATATCTAAATTGTACTCGGTGATTAGTCTATCTAACTCAGAAGTCGCCACTCTATCGTTGTGAAGATTTAATTGTCCTATTTTTAAACTATCCATCTTAATTAGTATTCAGAATAAGTTGCTCAAGTTTTAATTTATAGGTGGAACAGTCTTCAGACCCGCAACGATGGTCAAACGCTTTTTTAAAACGTTTACACGCCACGCAAGTCGGTGTGTAATCTAAGTTGTCCTTATGGGGGCAATCCTTTGATTCATGTGCCTCCGAGCAGTTAGCACAGGCAGGTTTTTTGCCAGTGCAGTGTTTCTTCACGTGACCGAAATGTTGGCACAATAAGCACCGAACTACCTCAAGATCATCAATAAAACGGCATGTGGCCCAATCAATGAATAATTTATCTTTGGTTGATACTAGATGTTTCCGTACCACAGAGTCAATTTCAATGCCTATCCATCTCCGACCGTTGTCAGTGGAACGCTTACGGATGATTTTTGTTAATTTTATAAATTCATCCTCTTTGATAGGTAATTCATCTTTAATATTTTGCCGATATAACGCAACCAAAAAAGCGCTATCTTCCATTGAAGATGGGATGTCTTTTACTAGAATGCGGGGCCTACAGCCTTTAGGTTTTTCTAAACGCAGTCCAGCGGACTTTATGGCGTCCACCGATTCTAACTTTTTTAATTGTGTCTCGTTAGCGACACGCAGTACAACGCCAGACTTTGCGGTTTTTTTAACGCCTAGCCTCGGAAACTAAGTCACAGTAATCGGTATTGTTATTATTTATGGAATTACTAGCAATACTAATATTTACAATCGGCGAGGACTTTTCAAATGAATCCGATGTTTGTAGCCGTTTGGATCTATCCTCAGGCGAAACGTATGTCGGAGACATGTCGCTGAACAAGCGTTTACTATTAGCGGAGGTAGGCGCGGGCGGCGACCTGGGTGTTTTCATGTTTCTCCGAAATATTTCTACTCCACGATCAGGAGGGTCATCATTATTAGTTATCATTATTAAGCGACGACAAACTTATTAAAGTGAAGAAAAAAATAATTAAAAACACAATAAAGTACCGGACGATTAACTTTTCGCGATACCCTCACACTAATAAAATAAATGTACTCACCGATAGCTGACGAAATTAACTAATTACCAGTAATTATGGGATTAAACACGTATAAAAACTTACGATACCAGCACTTAGCACAATAGCACACAACTAGAAACAACTCACGAGCCGGGGATCAATCACAGAACACAAAAACCGTAATTACAATTAGCAGCGAAATAGATCGCAGCTGCACCGTGCGCGCGCGCGGATGGAAGTAAACTCTGACAAGTGTGTCATACGCTTAAAAAGTAATTACGCACACAATAAAAATGAATATTGGCAGTGTAGTAGAAAGATGAATAATTTTGCCTGTATACCAAATAGTTTTGTTGACTGTACATGCGGTAAATATAGTACATATAGTGATATACCTACGTATAGTCGCGTGACACAGCCTACCTACCACATACGCAATGTCAGGGCGATTCTGTTCTTTGAAAGAGGTGTATTTATTGAGTTATTAACCAGGTAACGTAATAATATTTGATTATCTTCTTCTTATCGTGTGGGCAGTAAGGTCTAACGACCCCAAACACCCTAGTGTCAGAGTTTCTAAACCGCCTCAAGGGCCTCTGGCATGGTTACTGATGTCAGTGATGTCCAAGATAAACTTAGAAAGTACATATGAATTAGAAAAAGTCACATTGGTACTTGCCCGTGCGCGGTTGCGAACCCACAACCTCGTGCATGGGAGGCGGGCGCCTTAATCACTGGGCCATCACGACATATGATTATGTATTTTATGACAACCTCCTGAAATTTGGCGAAAATGCAAAACCCCTTGTTATATCAATACAGTAGATAAGGGTCTGCCTCCACGACCGATAATCGGGCCGATTCGCGCCGATTCTCGGTCGTGTGGGCACACGCTTAATGTTACACAATATGTTCTTTCAGGATATAAAAACGATACAGAATGAACATCATAATGTTCAACATATGTATAACCATTACACTTAGTTAAAGAAATCGCGCATCGTTTGGAAAACATAAGAAATTTTAAACCTTCACGTTTCCGACTGGTAAAATAAGGCTCAGAACGAATAAAAACCATCATCATCTTCCTGCCCTTATCCCATTTTACTTGGGGTCGGCGCAACATGTTTTCTTCTTCCATGCCAACCTGTCAACCGTCATACTATCACTGACTCCCTTCTCTTTCATATCATTCTTCACACAATCCATCCATCTTTTCTTTGGCCTCCCTCTTCCTCTACATCCATCCACATTTACATTCATAACTTTTTGGGTCACATGCGTCTCATCCCTCCTCTTCACATGTCCATACCAAGACAAAAAAAAACGAATAAAAACCATACCTACCTATTTCATGAGCATGACCTATGAGTCCTATTAGAACAGCATTCTAAAATAAAACATAATTAAAGAAACTGAAAAGAAGAATATTAATAAAAATACCTTCGCAACGCAACATAATGCATTCGCCGGGCATTCGCATTCAGCAGCATAGAAGTCAACAAAATTGCGACTTTAACTACATATAAGTTTATAAAAAATACACGAAATACAATAGGGAATATGCATGTTTTTTTTTTCGATAGTTTACATTGATGATTAATACAAAAAAAAATTAACACCATAAAGTAATTTAAAGTACCTCCATATTAAAAAATAACGAACCCACACGGGCAATACCTTTTATGTGCTTGGCTAAATACCAATTGCCGCGCCCCTATAAAAAAGATGAAAAGTACCCTATAAAAAAACGATACAAATCGATAAAATAAAAGCTACAATAAATAAGGAGGAGCAACCGTTCTATCGATTGAAAAATAGTCAAAATGATTTTTTTTTATGTTTTTTATTTTAAATCAGCCTTCAATTAACCACCACAATCACAATCGTTCATCTTTAAGTTAACAAACCATACCAGTTGATTATTATAACACTAATTCTACGTATTATTCAAATTCGACAGATACGAATAATTCCGCTTCGTTGTCATCTTCTAATATTCTTATTAATTCTTCAGTAGTCGTCATTATTGAAATGTAAATATTTTGTTGACAATGCACAATTAATACCCACAAACAACATTAATGGAAATTTTCATTCGTTTGATCCGTCTGTGAAGTATGTAGTAGTCGTATTAATGCGACGGCCGCGCTAGACTTACTAGAGATCATGGGTTGCAATTGCAAACATAGGCGTCTAGGCATGGGAACTAACGTCAAATATTGTCATTATACAAAGAACCTGAGATATATTTTTCTTATGAATTATAAAGAATAGAATTAATAACACAAGGCAATATCTATACTATAATAATGTAATGTAATGTAATATGTAATAATATTATAAAGAGGTAACATTTGTTTGTAAGTTTGTATGTTTGTAAGTTTGTAAGTTTGTATGTAGGGGGTAATCTCCGGAAGTAATGAACCAATTTTAAAAATTGTTTTACTGGTAGAAAGCTACATTATTCGTGAGTGCTATAGGCTATATAACATCACGCCACGACCAATTGGAGCGGAGCAGCAATGAAAAATGTGGCAAAAACGGGAAAAAATATTCTTTTTGAGGGCTTTCGTTGCGTGCGCTGCGTGAACGGTTAAAGTTACGCAAAAATAATGTATGAGAGAATTGTTCCTCTCAAAATATACTAAAAAAAAGTCCGCGGTAGTAAATGCCTAACTTTTAAGGTTGACTCACCTATAGCCTTTTTTATGGCTAGAAAAATTGTTTTAAAATAATGCATTATTTGCGAAGGTGTTTTTATGGAAATAGTATTAATCCTTATCAACATAAATACGTTATTCATCACAAGTGTTCAATTTTGAATGAAATTACCCTTTACATCATTTAATTTCAATGAATATCTTAGGAGATAACAGTTTTAAAATAATTTGGCCGCAAAATAATGGCTCTGCGAGACATTCCGTAGCTTATACATCAGAATAACATATTATAGGATACATAACATCGCGCTATGAGCCACGGAACGGATCAGTAACCAAAAACCTAACGTAACGCGAGTGAAACCGCGGGGCACTGGTAGTGTTAAATAAACTTTATTTCATACCTGATTTTTATTTGATTAGCAAACAGTTACTTTGTAAGAAGGTAACAAATTGTTTGCTAATCATTTTTAAAATGCGCATGGCATTGTATCCCATCCCTATGGCCATATTAGGTTGATGTACATTCGTCACAAAGATAATTCGTCACATTTTGAAGAATAACTACTTTGATGAAAGTAAATTCGTCACATGTATTAAAAACATAAATGTAAATTCGTCACAGGTGCATTAGGGTTATTGCAAAATTGACACTTTCCACGCCGTTGTTTACTCGAGTATATAAGGGTCGGTTCATACCTGACGGAAAATGCGTCGAGCGTATCGTCGCTCTTAGGTAGATGCGCTAACGCATCATCGGTTAGGTGTGAAAGGTTGAATGTTTTATTATTTACTTGACTGTTTTGGCGTTACGTGACCGATAATACGCGACGCATTTTCCGTCAGATATGTACCGACAGTCGACACTAAGGCCGCCATCTAGTGGCAGACCTACGAACTTCTAAGACGTTCGATCGTTGGGTGAACGCGACTCGCGCGCGAGTGAGAAACAGGATAAAATCTAGTGTTACAAGTACCGTGGTCCTGTTCGGCTTTGTTTTTCGCTCTTGCTCGCTCCCCGCACGGTCTAGGTTGACTCGCTGTTACGAGATTGGAAATTTGTTACTGCTCCTTCTTTTCGGACAGTTAATACGTAAGTTATTACTGCGGCTAAATATGCTTTGCACGCCCTTAAGGCTGTGATCGTGCTGCACCCGTACCTACTCTGCATGTTCTACAACCCAAAATTGGCTGCTGTGTACGTGAGACTGACACGAGTCGTCGGCTCACTGGTGAGTGGGTGTGCACTTCTTTGGCTAACCTTTATTTTACTTGGGTGTGAACACTGCATCCGCTCCTTCGTGCTTCTCGCCTATACTCAAATCCAGCCGTTCTCGAGTTATAAGTGTTGTAACAAACACGACTTTCTTTTATATATATAGATGTACCTAAGGTTAAAAACTTGCTGTGATAATGAAAAATATACAACATTTTTACTCTACTTCTAGAGTTTGAAGTTAGTTGTTATTTTTTGCTATCGGTGCGGATGAAAACTATGTGACGAATATACAATAAACAAAATTAATATATTGAGAATTGTGACGGTTTTAGATTGTGGCGAATTTACTATGTACAACAACCCGTCATATTTAAGTGACGCGCGCGATAGGCCGAAGAAAAGCCCAAGCTGTCAATAACATATTTTTGTTTAAACTTTTTTAATACTTAAGAGCTACGAGACATAATTTTAATTAATTGTTGTAAATAAACCCATTATTTACAATAAAATAAATAGACCAAAAATGTCATCGTCACAGCTGATAGAAGCCCGCCATCTTACTTCTGAACTATAAATAAACAATGGGTCGCCGCTGTTTAAATTTTCTGTCACTTAGCGAGAACGTAATAACTTCTCAACACTGAATAACGTTTATAGGTGAGATTTTTCACCTGACACAAAGTTGAAAGTGGTTCTTTGTGAAATAAAATTGATTTTTAGTCAAGGATTTAAGAGTTTTTCAATTGAGAGGTAGCTAAGTATTATTTAGCGTTATTTCTATAAGTAGGTTAAGGTTTCGTTACCGCGCAGTTAATGGGGCGAAAATAGAACAAGCGGTAGGGGCACGGAAATATGTGGCGCATAAATGCGACACAAGCGGTCAAAAGGTTAAACGCCCGTCATTTTAGCGCGCTTAGTGTGACGTCATGGTTTATGACAAACGAGCAAACAAAAAAAGCGACGAAAGCACACTACCTAAGATTTTACATTTAGGTACACATTATAGTGAATAATATTGATAAATTGAAAAAAAAATAAAAATTTACTCCCATTTGAATCACGTGCATATTCCCTATTATAAAATAACAGGTTTATTTTTTTTATTCGTTGGTTTTCGTATTACTGTCAAACACAATCAACACAAAGAATAAGAATTTGTTATACAATATTTCTTATTTATTCCTTTTTTTTATGAATTTGCTGAGTAAGTGCCTCGTGGACCCTCTACAAAGTTTCCAGACGGTTAGCGGTACCGTTTAAGTGGACATATGGCATCCTGCCTTAGAAAATAAAAACCGTTTTTATCTATTAGCTTTAATTTTTGAGATAGGTGTAGTTTAGTAGAAAAATATACCACAAACAACTGTCAAACAACTGCCGACAACAAACACAAACACACAGCAAACAACTGCCTCGTTGGCCTAGTGGTCCTAATTACGACTGCTACGCAGAGGTCCTGGGTTCGATTTCCAGGTCGAGCAAAAAGTGTTACTTATTGGGTTTTTCTAAAAAAAATATGAAGTTTTAAAGTCAGCACTTAAAATACGTTAACTGCCTCGATGGCCTAGTCCTAAGCGCGACTGCTAAGAGGTCTTGGGTTCGATTCCCAGGTCAAGCAAAAAGTGTTATTGGGTTTTTCTATGAAATTCTAAGTAGCAGCTCGGAGTTTGGATTTGTGCCCGGTTAATGGCAATAGGGTCGCCCCCTATTACATGGGACCTAAATATACCGGCGAACTATGGGAGTACATTGGGACACCTCTGCCTAACACTTCGGGGTATAGGTACAGGCGTGATGGTGATGGATGGTTTATACCACAAAAAATATTTAATTTTGAAAGCAGCCACAAATGATCTTTTTAAAGATTTTCTTGCATAAGATGCTTGTGGTAAGTCTTGTTTTAAACTCCAGCAATAATCTGCACTTAAATGCTCATCCCATCTGCCCTTATATCGTTCCTCCATGGTGCCAATTTCTTGATGGAATCTTTCTCCTTGTTCATCACTAAAAGGGCCAAGATTTTCAGGAAAATGGTCCAGATGCTCTCATCTGGATCATTAAAAAAATATATCTTTTATTTAAATATATATAACTCAAAGGTGACTGACTGACTGACATAGTGATCTATCAACGCACAGCCCAAACCACTGGGCGGATCGGGTTGAAAATTGGCATGCAGGTAGATTTTATGACGTAGGCATCCTCTAAGAAAGGATTTTGGTAAATTCCACCCCTAAAGGGGTAAAATAGGGGATGACAGTTTGTACCAATCTTAGATTTTCGACTGATTGAACTGAAATTAAAGATTGCAGCTACTATGATAAACACGTCCGCTTAAATAGGATTTTGATTAATTCAACCCCCATGGGGACAAAATAAGGGATGATGGAGGATGTAAATGTATTAGTTTAAAAACTAAACCTAATAAAAAAAAAACTATAAGTACCTAAAACTATACGCAAAAGCTATACCTAATTAATAATAATACTTCTTAACGCGAGCGAAGCCGCGGGCAAAAGCTAGTATACATATATATGTATAACGGGGCAGTTACTTATATAAGTAACTGTCCCGTTGGTCTCGTGGTCGCAAGTGCGACTGCTCTGCAAGGGGTCCCGGGTTCGATTCCCAGGTCGAGCAAAGTGTTATTGGGTCTTTCTATGAAATTCTCAGTAGCAGCTCGGAGTTTGGATTTGTGCCCGGTTAATGGCAATAGGCTCGCCCCCTATTACATGGGACCTAAATATACCGGTGAACTGTGGGTGTACATTGGTACACCTCTGCCTAACCCTTCGGGGAATACAGGCGTGATGGTATATATTTTATTTATATATTTATATATAAGTACTTAATGAAGTTTTATGTTCATGTTGCAACTAAGATCTTTCAGACACGAACATAATAACATTTATATGTTGGAACAAGTCTTGGTACTTTGGTGCTTCAGTATTAACAAGAAAGTTTTTCATTACTGGTGGCATAGGCTCTTGAGCTAGATAGGTAACAATGTTGTTTTCAGATGGTAAATGTGAAAAAGTGATTTACCATCTGGTAAATCACTAATTTACCATCTGAAAATAAAATCATGTTAAATCCATTTACTGCGGTTATTTAAATTTATGCCGTTTACACTAACGACGCAAAAATAACAATCATCATGGTGGTTTTTCAGTTCTTGCCAGATCATGGGGGTTTCCAACTTCAGAGAACTTTTTTTCCATTCGAACATTGTCGCAAACTAACAATAAAATTTTGGAAAACAGTTTTAGGCACCCAAATTACACACTTGTACTATAAAATAGTGTACGCGGTTTTTACAAAATATGTCACCGATTTTCTATAATTTTTAAAAACATATTCACCACAAAAGATGCAAAACCACTTCGGATAGTTTAAACAACGTCTCCTTGATGTAAACATCGCTATAATTTTATCTTAACTGATATCAACACTGTGTTAAATTCGTTAATATGCGTCTACCCTCACATAAAATATCAAAAAGCTGTGTACGGAAAATAAAAGCTGATAGATAGAAACGGATGGTAGATTAAAATTTACTGTAAGTATCAAAGATAACGGAATAGCGAAAAAAACTTCCAGAAATTTAAAAAAAGTAAAATTTTAGAAGTATTTGTTTTATTTAAGTCGATTGATTGTGTTGTAGTAATTCACATAAATACACATGAGTTTGATTGTTCTTTCGAATTCAACAATTATATTGACAATTGGGTAGATGACACCACTAATCAATTTGACGTACTTTTTATGAGCTGACTAAACGCGACTTCCCATTCATGATTTTTGTTATCGACAGCGATTCTTCTATGCTGCGAGATTTTCCTATCAGTGACTCAATATCACTCACAGCGTCTCTTGGTAACCGCTTCCTGATTCTCTTGTGAAGTAGACCATAAATCATATCCAGTCTCGCTTCCTCTGGTAACTGATAAGGTAGTTTCGCCAACAGAGATCGTACTCTTACGATAAAAACGTCGGCGCGTTCCAACCCTTGCTCAGCAGCGAAAACATCTCTGTAAAGTTTGTATGGTGGCCGTGGTATGCCATACATCGAACGCAGGCGCTTGACAGCCTCTGACCATGACGTAACTTCATGACGGATGCCACGCCACCAAACTGCTACTTGCCCATGTAATAACATCGGAAGTCCACGAAGTGCCAACTCATCGCTGACCGAAGCGCAATCCATAAACATCTCGACGGCGTCTATGAATGCCTCAACCGCCTCCGGATACTCCGACGAACCATCGAAGCGCGAGGTGCATTTGACGAGATTCCCAGAACGCGGCGAACAGGCGACGGGGTAAGACGGGTACCAGGGACGCACTTTATAGTGTATTTTTTTTAGAGAAGTCTTGTCTTAAAATTCTTATTTTAATGATATCTACTACCCAATTGTTTCAATTTTATTATTAATTTATTATTTATTTATTTATTTTTTTATTGTTTGACGGGCCTGTTGGTCTAGTGGTTAGTGGCCCTGACTGCTAAGCCGGAGGTCGTGGGTTCGATTCCCACACAGGACAAACTTTGTGTGATAGCATGATTGTTTGTTCTGTGTCTGGGTGTGATTTATCTATAATATGTATGTATTTATAAATTATATAAGTATGTAAGTATATCAGTTGTCTGGTTACCATAACACAAGCTCTGCTTAGCTTGGGATCAGATAGCCGTGTGTGAGTTGTCCCAAGATATTTATTTATTTATTTATTTATTATGAAAAGATATAGGTAGGGCCATTTAAAAATCACGAAATAGCTTGCTTAAAAATAGGGATAAAGGAAATAAGAGACATGCATGCATAGCTTTTTGGACCTATTTAAAAAAAAAAAAACAACAAAACTCAGACACACAAACACAGAGCAAAGGCGCGCGCAGCTTGTGTGTACGGGCCGTGTTAAACGAGTAGGCTCGCGTCCGGATAAAGCCGAGCCGCACCTACCCGGCGTGCACGGCTCGTGCTAAAACAATAATACTCTCACGAGTTCAGAGGTCGCTATAGATGCGAAAAGACATATAAAATATTAACATAGATAAATAAAAAAACGCACATTTTATAACATGTAACACCATAGTAAAAAATATCATACGCATTAGTAGAGATTAGCTTCACCTGTAACATAACTACGTAAGTCATCCAAGTCAAATTTAACTGACTTCTAATAGTATCAAATTTAAACTTTTTAAATGCACCGCGCTTCAAAGAGATGTCAACATGCAAGACAGGGCCCGCTAGGGCCAGTGCCTGCTAGGGTTGCGAAATTTGCTCGAAAGAGTCAGCGTAGCCCTAGAATGCTGAAGGCTTTTGGATGAACACGGATGGGTTTTAGTCAGTGATAGTCTGACACATCCTCCCGCGCCACCCAAAGCGGACGAAGTCATTTGGTGATTTCCCATCTTTAAAAAAAGAGGTATGTGCATAATACGAGTACCCGAGGCTATACAATAATATGGAACCACCAACCAACTGATCTGATGATGTTTATGGTGATTACTTGATGCTGTCGGATTTTTTACAATTTTAATAAATGTAGATACAATAATGTAGATGCAGATTTGTGTGCTTCATGTGTATACCTACTAAAAATAAGGATGTACATTAATGTATTAAATATTATCAGACACGTTACAACTTTCTGTTTAACTTGCTTATAAAATAAGTATCTTAGAACTTTTATTGACAGCGGTAGCACCCAGTGGTAGATCCTTATACACAAAGGAACCAATTAAAATAAAAAAAATCCTTACATGGCATAGGTAACTACTGTACGAACAAGTTAACAATAGGGATCGACCCTATATTATTTGTCTATCCTGGAAGAGCTCCAGTATCAGCCATGGTTGTGTACTTGTAATCATCAGTTCATTTCTATGATATCATGTTATTTTATAGTCATCTCCACTTTTTATAACAGCCAATTTTCGCGATGTTACAATTGAAGTCAGTGAAATTCGGTGTTAAAAAGTTTCTTACTTAATCATAAAGCAGCATAGTTACAGGTGGGCCTAATAATAAAATGAAAAAGAAAAACCTTGTAAAAAAAAAAGCGTTTTAATTATAGCCGTTGATGTTGTCGCAAGCTACATTAGGAAGGTAATAAGATCTGATATAAGGCGCGTCGCTCACTGGTAAGTCGAGGCGACGACGCGTCAGCGGCGGCGCGGCGGCGTCGCAGCACGGGCGAGGATAGGTCTCTACGTAGAGTCGAGGAGCAGGCGGCACGCATCGTCGCGCATATTTAAAACGTCTATACGCAGCTACGCACGAAATCAAATAACAAAATGGCGGTGGTGTCGTGGCTTGGGCACACTTGAGCGCCTGCACCTCGCCTCCGCCCCGCCTTCCCCTCGCCCGCGCCGCAACTCTTGTATATGAGCGCACTGCCATTCATTTGTAAAGAAAACCTTGCTGCGGCGTGCCGCTTATGCGCCCGCGCCTCAACTCCACCTCGACTGTTGATCGTGTGAGCGACGCGCCTATGAAAGTAGACTTTACAAAAATAATAATACTTAAAAATTATATGATAGAATACAGTGTAAACTCTTCACAACGAAACTCAAGGGACTGATGGGGTGAACAAAAAAACAACCAAATTAACAAGAATTTTTAATACGTGTATGTATGTCTTAGATAATTAATGCTTATAAATTATTGTTTACACATTATAGTCTGTTGTCTGACGTGTTTTGCTATGCCAGTACTTGTTTTGTATTATTTTATGTATTCTATTCATATCTAGATATGTGGTGGAATCGTCTTGATTAAACAACAAAAAACTTTCTACCAACTTAGCGGCATCTAGGGCTTGTTTAATTGTTGGTGGTGATTCGGCTTTGTCCACTTGATCATCTTCTTCATCTTGATTATCGGGTGTTTCCTGACTTTTTGACACTAAGTCAACAATTTGTTCATCTGTAAGTGTACCAGTTGTGGCTACATCCTCATCTATATTTTCGTACGATTGTAGATCTTCGTTAAAATTGTTTCGTATGTTGAACTGGCTTATCCATTCACTCAGTGGTAGATTGTCTTCACTGTCAAATCCAGCATGTCGAAAAGAATGTTGGATAGTGGCTGCTGTTACCTCTTGCCAGGCTTTTGATAAGAAGTTCACTGCTTGTAGCAGTTGTTGTTGATCGAGACCTTGCCGTCAGTTTCGATCATATCCATCAACATTTTTCGTCTATAGTGACCCTTTAGGCTTTTAATTACACTCTGATCCATTGGTTGTAAAATACTGGTTTTATTAGCTTTTACCGTACGTTATTTGGTGACGGTGCTTAAATTTTCAGAGCCAACCTTCAGATGCTTTAAAGTAAATTATGCCAAGTTGGTTGGCAAACTTTTCAGCCTTAGCTTTTACAATTGGCCCCGACATGGGTACATTATTCTGGCGCTGATTATTAAACCACGACAACATTGCCTGATCTAAGTCTTCGAATTTTGGCTTTCTTAATTTTTTAGAAGAGTTTCCTTCCAGCGCCGCATGTAGAATTGTTTTTTGGTTTTTCCAAATGGTAGCAACTGTGGATTGACTTAATTCAAAACGCTTTCCAACGTCACTTTTCTTTTCTCCCTTTTCAATTGCACGTATCACACAAACTTTTTCGTCAACACTAATCGCTTTCTGTTTACTGGCCATGTTAACAGTTTCAAAGTAGGTTTACGACTGATAATACGATAGGTACCCGAGAAAACAACGCGTCATACTGCACGTGTTCAAGGCAATTAAGGATAACAAAAGCTAGACCGACCTTGGATGTTTCGGAGCTTCAGTCTTTTGTTACCTGATAACATAACATAAACAAAAATACCGATAATAAATATTTACTGTCTAAAAATATGAACACATTTCTTCGTACTTAATAGAAAATGTCGTATCGCTATAAAGAGTGTTTCAATATGTGGATTTTAACGCAAACCTCACTTCAACGTTACAGGGAGTTTATTGTTATAAAGGATAACGTTATAAAGAGTTTACACTGTATTATTTCGCGATATTAATATTCTACCATATAATTTTACAACAAAACGTGTGTTTTGTTTTAAAATTATATGGTAGAATATTATTATCGTATTATTATTGAAAAAACAGCTGTGTGTGTACACAGCTGTTTTTTCAATGTCATTTATTAAATATTTAACGGCCACGCTGAGCGGACTAGGGGCCCCCAATCTTTTTAGTACCTTTACAGGATGTACTGTTTTATGCGATGCCCTTTAAAGGATTTTTGTGTATAGCAGACAGTAAGACTTTAATTTTATTATTATAACTATATTCTTTACATACATAAATTATATTTTAAATATCAATACGTCAATCAATACAAAACATCAATGAGTCATCATAATGTGCACACATCGAAATGAGGGGGAATCTATGCTTAATTTTATCGACGGAAAAAATATTAAAAAAAAACGACGGGTTGCACTCCGGGAGTGCCGGCAGAAGTGAAAACTTGAATATTAACGTTGTACATTTTTGATATTTTGGAATGGTTAGGGAATAATTATGCACGAATTGCTTTAATTATCAGTATAAAAGTACTATCATTTATGTGGTATAATACAATATTTATTTATTGCGCTATCGTACACGCTAATTCACGCTAATTCGCTAGCGCGAATTGTCATCTTTGTGTACGATAAATTCGTAAGATTTTCGATCAGCTGTGCGATTCTCTAAAATGCAAGCTCGAAAACGAGTCCCACTTCGATAACGAACCAACTTATCATTGGCTTAGTATTCGTTCGCCGTGGTGACGTCACCACGGCGAACGAATATAAACCAATGACAAGTTCACTCGATCACTTTAGTGAGACTCGTTTTCGAGTTTGCATTTTAGAGAATCGTACTACAGGTCACGTGTCCTGACTCGAGTTTAATTTTTTTTACCCATTACAAAAAAAGTGTACAACGCCGCTAAAGAAGTTTTCACTTCAAAATTGTTCGCTGCTGTGATTATTGTAAAAAATTACGAAGAAAAAAAAACGTTTTCCCTAAAAAAAAACCTTTGTATTTTCTGTTTATGATAACTTTTATGCTTACTTTTGGAATTTGTCTCATCGCGAAAGAGCATTTATTTCAAAAGTTACACCATTTCGTTTTCACAAAAAAATATAATTTTGATATTTTTAATATTATTTCCGTCCATAAAACTAATACAGATTCCTTCATTTCGATAAGAGCTCATTATGAAGACTCACTCTGTATAATATTATAGGACGGTTTATCAAAATCAGTCAGCCTATTATTTGAATTAAATTAAAACAAATATAAATGTAGAAAACTCCAAAGAATATCTTTTTTATCGACCAATGAAAAGGGCATCGCGTGCTAGCTACATAGGCCTAATGACGCGCGACGCTCTCAGGATAGGTCAACGACACCGCAGGGCGTCGCGTCGCGACGCACAGTCTGGGAACCCCTGGTGTAGAGTACCTACATATGTATAAGTATATACAGAATTATAAGGGCATTTTCATTTGAAATGGCGCAGGTTGTTTTTCGGTTGTCCCATGACTAAAATATGATGGAAAAAAATATTTGCACACAATTTTTTTAAGAAAAATCTATTGTACCCTGTAGGTATTTTTATAAATATGCAGCTTTAATTTATTAGTTCCTTGTAGAGCACGTATTTAATTTTATTTAAATTAATAATGTTGCGGAATCGTGTAAATCATGATGTCCCCATGACAGTTTGCATCATTGCATTCAATTTTTTCGTTATTTTTTGTACGACAGCTAACGTCACTCCATTTTATTGTTAGGTAGTTAACTTATCATTTAAACGAAACATTTTATCTCAGTTAGTGAAGAAAATATATAATAAATTAATAAAAAGCTTGTCCCACGAATTCGCGACTACCGGACATGTCCAGATAGTCACGCGGTTTTTACTATGAAATACACACATTTATCATCAAAATTCGGTTTTAGTGCAGTAAGGTTTGCAGCACAATAAATGGTCAAAAAAGAAACTGTTGTAGTTAGTAACGTTTTTTTTTCATGAATATAAAGTTTGTCATTTTTTCTTTTTTAGGTATACATAACTTATACACTGCTGAAAGCATAAAAGTACAATTTTATAGCTTTCTGATAATATTGTTTGAGTATTTAAATTTAGTTTAAAAAACGATCTATATCCGTCACGTCCTGTTAGTAACCGTTACTATAGGATGACCAAAAATGTTACGAAACAGACAATAAAGCTTAGAACTCATGAATTAAACTTAACGAAATTTATTATTGATGATAACGGTTAGATTCTACTAATATTTTATATGTCACTTTGTATGTTTGGATATTTGTTACCCCGACTGTTCGGATTTGGATGAAATTTGGCACACAGATAGATACTACTTGTATTAACACATAGGATACTTTTTAGGAAAATCTGAATTAACGTTGGCAAAGCGCGTGGAGGCGTAAAGTTAGTAGAAAATGATTAATAGTTAGTTAGTAATTATAATTACTAACTAATTAGTTGTTAAACCAAATAAATATTTTAAAGTTCTTTAGCAAAATGTTTAATTTAAAATACATATATATATATAATATGCATTTCTATTCAATTTAGGTAGGTACATATTCATATCATACATCTCAATAAGATTTACTTTACAGTGAGTACTATTCTTAATAATTCTATTTAAAGTCATAAAATAGTAATAATTTTTTGAAGCCTATTTATTTTAACCTGCGCCATTTATTATGTTATATTTATATATTTAAAATGAAAATGCCCATAAATACCTTTATCGATTTGTGGATCTGCTATTTTCCATTGACG
Source organism: Caradrina clavipalpis (assembly GCA_932526535.1). Lineage (NCBI taxonomy): Eukaryota > Metazoa > Arthropoda > Insecta > Lepidoptera > Noctuidae > Caradrina > Caradrina clavipalpis. The sequence continues at coordinate 3,656,124 of OW052087.1, forward strand.
GGCATGAAGACCAGCATTCCTGATTAATTGATATTGTTCACGCAGACACGGCGTGAATATAACATGCGCCTGTAAAAAAGAACACATTAGTTCCCAAAATAGACAATCGTAGTCTTAAGTGCTATATTATTAATACTATAGAACTGAACACAAACCCGTGTAAGAAAGTCTGTCTCTAGAAATATCTGAAGATCCTTTAGTTATACCAATAAATTTGAAAAGGTACACGTTTAAATATGTTTATCTGAACTGTAAAGCTTACGACTGCCAACAGAAAAAATAAAAATAAAATATACCATCACGCCTGTATTCCCCGGTATATTTAGGTCCCATGTAATCGGGGGCGAGCCTATTGCCACCAGTACCCCTAGCACGAATATTTGTAAGTTTCGTATCGCAATTGTATAGAGTTCTCGATACGACAACGGAGTACAACGAAAGTTGGAAGCACGAAGCACTTTCGAAATAGTATCGAGAGCTCGATACGATAACGTTGGTGACGTCATACTAACGTAAGAAAGGATGGGACAAATTGAACGAATGATCTTAAAATTGAAAGAAGCTGGATAAGTATTTAGTTAATTAAAAATTTAGTGATTTTAGGACATTTAAAACTTTAATTTATGATGCAATACGAAGTAACTGCAAAAAAAGGTAATACTCAGTTAGATAAATTTATGGTATAATAATTTAACGCATTACTAAAACGTTGTGTTTTGTTTGACTGTACTACTGTAGGTTCCTAAACGAACGACGGGTGCTCGAAGCACATTCAAGGTCAACTTTGTTTTGAAGTGCACTGGTTTTTTGTTGTGATTTAATTTGTGAAAAATTTAGAACTATTTTATTCTTCGAAAATGAGAACCAGCCACCCGCAGTACACCATTATGGTAGAATTTATGGAAAAGTAAGTGTATTACATTTAAGATTTTATTGAGCAATGTTGATTTCAATAGTGTTTCAAAGAGCACACACAGTTTCAAAGAGCTAAAGTTTATTTGTATACTCAAGTCACATAAAGTATTAGGCTAGTCATGTGGAATTTGTAAAAACAAAGTTAAATAATCTATACTTCTATACTAATATTATAAAGAGGTAAAATTTGTTTGTAAGTTTGTATGTTTGTAAGTTTGTATGTAGGGGGTAATCTCCGGAAGTAATGAACCAATTTTAAAAATTGTTTCACTGGTAGAAAGCTACATTATTCGTGAGTGCTATAGGCTATATAACATCACGCTACGACCAATTGGAGCGGAGCAGCAATGAAAAATGTGGCAAAAACGGGAAAAAATATTCTTTTTGAGAGCTTTCGTTGCGGGCGCTTCGTGAACGGTTAAAGTTACGGAAAAATAATGTATGTGAGAATTTTTCCTCTTAAAATATACTAAAAAAAAGTCCACAGTGGTAAATGCCTAACTTTTAAGGTTGACTCACTATAGCCATTTTTATGGCCAGAAAATTTGTTTAAAAATAATGCATTATTTGCGAAGGTGTTTTTATGGAAATAGTATTAATCCTTATCATCATAAATACTTTATTCATCACAAGTGTTTAATTTTGAATGAAATTGCCCTTTACATCATTTAACTTCAATGAATATCTTAGGAGATATCACAGTTTTAAAATAACTTAGCCGCAAAATAATGGCTCTGCGAAACATCAGAATAACAGATTATAGGCTACATAACATCGCGCTATGAACCACGGAACGGATCAGTAACCAAAAACTTAACGTAACGCGAGTGAAACCGCGGGGCACAGCTAGTAATAACTAAAATTGAGAGTGCTTAATTTTTTACAATTAGGTCAGTATAAAATGGAACGGTAACATTTTATTATAATAAACTTTTAGCTGACATTAAATTTATTTTAGGCATGGAGACTTATCCAAACCCAGCGGGGGTCCTCGTGGTAGACATATGCAGCAAAAATGGAAGGAGTTAACCATTTTGCTCAATAGTGACGGCACTGTGGATTCTCGAACAGAGGAAAAGTGGCGGAAGGTAAGCCTATTAAAACCTAATAAACTCACTTCACACAAGTAGAAATAATACATGCATGCATTTATGTTGGTGCTGGGCATCCTTTTTTTAAATTGGTGTGGTGTTCATTTATGTTTGCTAAGGTTTGGAGTGATTTCAAAAATAATATTATGAAAAAGTGGGCCAAAATAAATAGGTCTGCTCAGGGTACAGGCGGTGGGCCAGCGATTCAGTTGACATTAACAGACCTTGAAAATAGGGTTTTAAATTTAATTGGGGTGCAGGCTGCTACTGGGATGCCTATACAAGAAGCTGGATTTGTACAGGTGTGATATTTTTTGCTTGGTAATGTAGTATATATCTTTATTTTATTTTCATCACAATCGGTATAATATATAAAGGGATAATTAATGATTTTCGAATTAAGTATCTGAATATTACATTCTATATTGGGACATAATATGCTCAAAAGTTTACCTTGTTTGCAACTTACCTACCTAAACCTGTAAGTGAAAAAGAAGGGTCACCACTAGAGTTTTTTTGTTAGTATTGTGACACTTGAAATTCTTGTGTGGATGACTGGCTGGGGTTTAAGTGTCACATAATGCATATGTTAACATACAATGTCTAAACTTTGATGTTTCTATGAACATTAAAGATATCTGTAGGTATACTGAACAGTAAACCTTTTTATTAAAATAGGGTGTTGGTGGGGAGGAAGAGAGCTTGTCGGTTCTACAAGTTCCAGCCACGGAAACTGTAGACGAATTGACTGTGGATGATGTTCCTTACGAATATACACCAATTCCTGAAGGTTGCCATATTTTAAATGTATCTATCATTAACTTGGTACCTAACTCATAGCTCTTTTGTTTGTTAAAAATACTAGTAATAACAAAATATTTAAAAATAAGATCTAATAGACAAACTAGTCAAGTAGGTATCCAGCAAAGAACATTTTAAAGTAAAAACAAAAGATCCAATGACTAAAGCTAGCAGAATAGTATATACGTTGAATCACATTTTTTTCAGGTCAATGGAATACTCCCGGAACTAGTAGCCTACCTACAGTCGCTTCACCTCTTCCTTCTCCTCCTCCGCAGCCAGCACTTACACCACCACCAGCTCCAGTGGAAACCCAGTGGCAACAGCTGAAAAAAAAGAAGAAGCCTGAAGACTCTGTTACAAAAATGTTTAAGGAATGTGAGAGAATGCAAGGGAGTATGAAAGAGAGCGTGACCAAATTGTGCAAGAATTTGAACGAGAGAGGATTCGTCAGCGTGATGTGGAGCTTCAGCTGCAAGCTCCGTGGTTAGAATTTATGAAAGAGGCGTTAGGGATATTTAAATCATATTTAGAAAAAAAAAATTAAATTATTTATTATATTTATATTAGGTTTTTTATTATATTTATATTAGGTTTAGGATGTATGAACGTGAACGAGGCGAAAGTAGTATGTAAGGAATAATTGAAACTGAAATTAATTATTTATACTATGAAGCCCATTAATCCTATCTACTAACGTGTTCCTTATGGCTCTACCGCGAATCGAGACATCTCTAGAACCACTTTCGCGATAAGCTTCTTCCGGAGAAAAAAATGTTGAAACGCCTAATCTTGAAGAATATATATATCATCTTCAGGATCAGGCACCATAAAATCTAACGCTAGGTTGTGTAGAACGCTACATGCCATTATAATAGAAGCACACCTCTCAGGGATGTAGTGTAATGTGCGGTCCTTACAAAGACATCTCCACCTATTTTTAAGTCTTCCAAAAGTATTTTCGATCACAACTCTGGCCTTCCCATGGTGGATGGTAGTATATTTTGCCTCTGGAGTGCCTTCAGCAGCATCTGTGATTGGTGTCATCAACCAAGGCCTCTGTGGATATCCAGAATCACCAGTTTTTTTTTTTGTATATTGATTTAAATAATTTAAGTAGACAGTAAGTAATCTTAAAATAGTGAACTTTATCACTTAAGTTTTCATGTTTTTTTTTTAATTAGAACAACCTACATGTAAAAGATAATTACCTAATAACCGCACTTGTTCATTATTTTGGTATAAGTTTTGGATATACCCATTGGCTTGACTATTTTCCCAAATAAAAGCGTCATGGGTGGCACCTCCCTCCATACTTGGCATTAACATTTAGTATTCTGCATTCACTGTCACATATCTACAATGTAAAAACATAGAAAATTTATAACTGTATAACATAATAAATAATTGTTATTGTAAGTAATTGTAGGGTTATAAGTATAAATAAGTAGATTAATATCTCACCATTTGCACATTCAGTGAGTAGAAATGCTTTCTGCAGTAAAATAAATGTTCTATGTCTCTTTTTGGAGTAAAAATATGAAAATGAGATCCATGAATGCATCTTATTACTCCAGGGATGTCAAATTTTGTATAAAATCTGTAAATAAAGTATTGTAAGTAAAATTTTCTAGTATTAAATAGCTTTCATATTTGTTTGTTTGTTTTGCTTTCATATTCAGCTGATCCTCCTTTTGCTGTTTAACATTCCGGCCACTAAATTAGTTTTTATAGGGCTACATCGTTATTACTGTGTTACTTACTTGTTTTTTATAATATATCGCTGCTCTCGTGTTGTTGGAAATTTCATAAAAGTATTTAATATTAAAGGGGGTTAACAAGAGCATCAGTAACCTGCCTCACATATTTGCTCACTGTAGTTTGCCCTAAATATTTAGCATTCCTACTATTCTTTGGTAGGAGCCTGTAGCATAAAATGACAAAGCACACAGCACCTAGAAATAAAAATATTAGAGAGTTAATAGTTTTAATTTTGCTGTATATTATTCATATAGCATAGTATTTAATGTACACATTATAGGTTTAAAAAATATATACCATCACGCCTGTATTCCCCCGAAGGGTTAGGCAGAGGTGTACCAATGTACATGCACATGCACAGTACGCCGGCCGGGCACAAATCCAAACTTCGACTGAGAATTTCTTAGAAAAACCCAATAACACTTTTTGCTCGACCTTGGGACCTCTAGCGTAACAGTCGTGCTATTAGGCTAACGAGGTAGGTATAAAACAAATAAAATATAAGAATAGTTTAGTTAGAAAAGCACCTAAGTTGCTTATTGATTACACTTACTTTGTGTTCCAGGCTGATCCTTTTACTTGATGATAGACTGAATTTTTCTTTTAATTCGCGACACAAGAACAAAAATGCTCCCTTACTTAGACGAAATCTATTTTTAAATTCTTTGTCGCTAAGGTTTTGTATATTTATATTAGCCAAATTCTTTCGGAGTAGAGCTCTCCTTGAGATTTCCCTGTAAATGAAATAGTGAATTTAAAAGATAACTTGTTTTTTATTTATAAAAATATATAGGTACTTAGTGTTCTAAAATAAATAACTTACCTTGTATCTCTTCGAACATTTCGGTCAGTGGGTCGTCTACTTGCAACAATCAATCGCGCTGCAAGATAATAATACAATGCACTACGTCACAATCACAAAATTATAATTTTATGCTTTAAATAAACTCTACCCTACCCCTACATACCTACATACTTACCTACCTACCCTACCCCTACATACCTACATACTTACCTACCTACCCTACCCCTACATACCTACCCTACCTACCTACTTACCTACCTACCCTACCCCTACATACCTACCCTACCTGCCTACCTACCGACGGGATAAAAAGTATCCAGTACCTGAACTTTGACACACACTTTGAACATGATGTCTTCAGAAAAAAATTAAGTTGTGGCTTAAAGGTCTCAGCAAACAGGCCATAAGCTCCAAAAAAAAAAAATTGTTGCTACACTATTTGACAGGATTGCACAACAAATGTTTGACATGTAATAAACAAATCAGCATCTATTGAAATGATTAATTATTTATTACACATATCGAGTTTTCATTGTTATTAAGATGTATTCTGCTATTCGGGACGGAAACAAATCCAACAAATCAAAAACCATGGCAATCGGTCCAGCCGTTCTCGAGTTATAAGTGTTGTAACAAACACGACTTTCTTTTATATATATAGATTTTAAGAATATACTAGCTTCTATAGAACAAATATTCAGGACACATATATGTATACAGTTTTTTTTTAACCAAGTTGTCTGTAACCGTTTGTATTCTTAAATATAATCCTTAAACTACATCCGATACATTGGAGCCCCAGTGTTTTAAACGATATCAAGTTAATATTCAAATAATCCTACCATATCTACATTCACTACTTCTAAAAAGAAAGCAAAGAAATAAGTACCTAATATTTAGCTTCGGTATTCACTTCACAAAATAATTCCAATCACTATCATAACGAAATTCACAACAATCGTGCAGTCGCGAACATGAGTAATGGCTGAATGCGGCATGCGGCAGAATGCGGATTGTCTATTGAATGAATATTATTGACTAGCTTCTGCCAGCGACTTCGTTCGCGTGGCTTTATTCATCCACCTTAAGTTACGTTTTTGAATACTGCTTCGCTCCCGTAAGTCGTAGCGTGATGTTATATAGCCTATAACCTTCCTCGATAAATGGGCTATCCAACACAAAAAGAATTTTTCAAATCGGACCGGTGGTTCCTGAGATTAGCGCGTTCAAACAAACAAACAAACAAACAAACTCTTCAGCTTTATAATATTAGTATAGATCAGTAGCGGGCGATGGGCGTTGTGAACCAGGGCTGCCAGATTGTATAATTGGATACAAAATCTGTATAATCGGACGGTGTATTGTATCCATGATCATTTCGTATAATACGACACAAAAACATACGGCATGAAAGGGAAAGTAAGATCACTTCTTGTTTTTTTCAAAATACTCAATACTCAATATATTTATTGCTTCCACAAGTACACTTAGATGGTAGGTTTTACAAAGATATTGTTCATTGTGGACCCTGTCGGGCACTGCAAATGGTAGGAGAGAGGAAGAGGGCTTTTATTTGTAAAATTATTAAATTGATCTCTCATCTGTATGGGATGAACATAGATGCAGATAAAGTATTCCCAACGTGACAACTATGATACAGGGGAGTGTCGTGTGAACTCGTGTGGCCATAGTTCCTGATTGTGACTGCTTGAGTGGGTTGGTTCAGGTTTAGTTCGGTAGTTTGTTTAGGTTTTTTATTTCATAGTTGTCAATAAGTTATCATCTGAGATTTGCTTTGCTTGAGATTACAAGACTATTTAGTTAGAGATTATAAAAGTAATAAATAAAAAGAATCAGCATTAAAGTACAGGTAAATATGTTCGTTTTAGGAAATTATGAAGAAAAATCGATTTACTTATAGAATAGTTTTGTATAATGCGATCAAATTTTGTATAATTGCAGATACTAATAGGTATAGCCGCCATTTATTTGCTGGCAACCCTGTTGTGGACACAGCTGTGTGATTCTATAAGACCTCGTTCTAAACTTCGAATCTGAATCCGCTGTGACTTTCTTGATTGGCATTCTAAAAACTCGGTTGATAATTCGAATTTACACTAGCGCCACTCTTGCGTGCGTATCAGCGAGTTGAACTGAATTGACGGGGAGATTTTGACAGATAAAGTATGAGATGACTAAGAAGTGGCATTCTATACGGTAATTCCACCGTCACTGCGACGCTCACTTCGCACTTCAAAGTGTCAAATAAATCAATGTCATTTTGAACCTTAAGCGAAGTGAGGGTGAATAGCGACGTGAGATGCGAGTTCATGTCTGAATTTTACTACCTACTAAAATCGTTTTCAAAACGTTGTCTCTGTACGACAACACAAACGTTACGTGCGATCTTGACAACTATCTATTTCTCACAACGATCTCTTACTCAGAACATTTTTTTTTCGTAATGTTGCAGTATCGTGGTTCTTTTGCAAACGATAGTTACAATAATATACCTAACACAAGAGACGTGCGCGAAATGAATTGATTAAATAAATACACACACAAGCACTATTAACCGCTATTTCTTTCAATTTGCAGAAATCGACAAACAGAGAGGAGAAGAACAAATAACCCATTGTTCCACTCCTCTACCGCAGCAGTTTTGAGCCCTCGTAGGGCCGTAGGCTCTGGTGCTCTTGTGGGACGACATCTTTTGAGGTCAGGGATCTGATCAGATCTTTTAAGGTTTGGGGTAAGATCAGGAGATCTTAACCCAATTAAGCAAATCTGTCATCGCGTACTTTAACGAGGTGGGGATTCAAGATTTAGCATAACTGGCACGTAGAGGACTGCGTGCACCTCGTTTAAGTACGCGATGACGGATTTGATGGCAACGTGCATTGTCACGCATTAAAATTTTCCCCAATCAACGGGGCGAAAGGCATGACATCGTGCTAAGTGACTTTTTTTGATCATTCACGCCGCCTCTATCGCGCAGATACCTACTCAAACTATTATGGACCCTGACTGGTTGGTAACGCAGTGTTCTGGTTAAAGTACATGAAGCAAACTTTTCATTTTATTATCCTTTTCTGCTCTCATCGGAGCACCGTACGTCCTTCCATTCCTCCACAGTTGAGTGAGCATATTCTCGCGCAAAACAAGTCTAGCTTGACGGTGTTGTGGGGCGAGCTGGACGAAAAGCTCTTACATTTATTTCTGCCAGTCTTCTTCTTATCGTATGTTCGCTCACATTGACATTACTGTCTGATGGCATCTTGTACTGTGATTTGACGTACACCGAGTGTACGATCGATACGACGCAACGTTGACTGCACCCGGTGTCGGCTAAAGCAATTATCCTAACCGCACCAGTTGCAACGCGTGGCAATTTTTAGAGTCACAAACAATAAACAGACACTACAAAGTCAAATTAAACAATATTCGAACATTGTGGCAGAAAAAACACAGGAAATGTTAACAGTGTCGTTACACTGTTAACATTTCCTGTGTTTTTTCTTCTTTTTACATTGTTGCAATGGCGTTCCATTGCAACAATGTGATTTAACGGCTTAATTCCAAAAATGCTTCGGTGACACAATTTTACAAAATGACATAGGTTACAAATGTTTAACACTAAAGGACCCACTTGACATAAAATTAATCAGCGAATAAGTAATAGTTTATCTTAACAAGCAGAGTGACGAAAGATATTGGTGGGCGGTTAATTGTGCCTGTGAGTGTATTATAAGTAGTCGTTTATTTATTTATTTATTATAAGTTCATTTTTATGTCGTGTTTGACAATTTCTACCTTGCATTTAGTCGGCATGAAAATGCACCATAACGAATCAATGGCAATAACAAGTAGTTTATTAAAAAAATACACTAGATTTTTAAAATAGTTGTATCGTGTTGTGGAATAGATGGTTTGGAAAACGTTGTCGCAACGTAAATCGCGTTGTGCTACCTCATATTATTCTCAAAAACGTTACGTACGGAATTTTGTAATGGTATAAGTTTTAAGAATTTTTACAGTTTATTTGACACTTTGAAGTGCGAAGTGAGCGTCGAAGTGACGGTGGAATTACCGTATAGAATGCCCCCTTCTTACGTGATCTCATACTATTTATGTGTTAAAATTTCCCCGTCAATTTAGTTCAACTCGCTGACACGCTCGCAAGAGTGGCGCTAGTGTAAATTCGAATTATTAACCGAGTTTTTAGAATGCCAATCAAGAAAGTCACAGCGGATTCAGATTGGAAGTTTAGAACGAGGTCTTACAGAATCACACAGCTGAGCGCAAACAAGCAGCGGAAAGCGCGGTACTTAAATAATTGAGGACGTTGTTAACTCACAATAAAACGGAATTCGCCGATTACGGCCACGCTACAGGGTTATGAGAGATGTCGCCAAACGCTATCGATGAAGATACAGAACGATCGTATTCATGCATGATACTGTGTGTGAACACATAGCAAGGCTGGTGATGAATGCGTTGAGTGAGCGCAATATTACGTTATTAGAGCGGCCTGCTTTTTCTACAGACCTCAATATGTGCATCGTTTTTTGGGCATTGAACATCCTCGCTAGTCGACTTTTATCCAAGTTCTTTGTCATTGCTCATCGACCCACGAGTTCATAGGCCCGTGCCAATGAGTAGTCATTGACCATGTTTACAATGTTCTCCATGTCACTCGAACAGTTTAAGGAATCTTCTCAAGTACGTTTATAAAGTATCGTCAAGCAAGACGCATCTCGCATTAGTCCGGGGGCACTGAAGATTGCACACTTCCTTTTTATTGAACGCGTTCAAGTACTTTATAAGTTAACAAGAAAATTGGCGATTATACTGGCAGTGTTAGCGCTTTATTCAATCACGTGTAATCATGCCGTCTTCTTCTTGGCGTATCGATGGCAAATAATCCCGTCTTGTCGAAGGACTTATTTCATCACTAGTCTTTGTGGATGAAGCAGAATAGTTTCCACTTTAATATAATGGACGGTGCAATATTTACCCGTGCCTACATTTCGGTTTAAAGACATTAAAAAAAGAACGTTACAATTTACTTACACATTGAGAAATATATAAAATAATAATAATATAAAAGTAGCTGAAGTCTCTGTGATCACGTATACATAGATTCAACCAAAGAATTAAATAGATGACATTTGTGATGGATTTAGGTAGAAAACAAAAAAGAATCCAAGATTGGTTGTAATTTTGGAAGAGCACAGTCACATTTTTCTCTGCCTACGGCCATTGTCAACGAAAAATGTGACTGTGCTCTTCCAAAATTACAACCAATATTATAATCTTGGAATCTTGTTTATTTTCTATCTAAATCCATCAATTTGGTGTTAGTATTTCGTTCAAACGTATTCTTCTAGGGCTTTTTTAAATGTATACCAACTGTTACTATTACATCATCTGATAATTCATTATAAAGTTTTGATCCCCCATAAAGCCTATTTTTACTACCGTAGTAATCCAGATTCGAATCCTGGGCACGGCACCAGATGTTAACACCCAGCTCTGAGTCGAGCGGACACCCCGCGCGTCTCAGAGCTGGACGTTAACATCCTCCCCCCTTGAAGGTTGCTCAAGCATATGTCACTGTCAAACAAAGAGCACAAACGATTTACTGCACGACGAATTATACCATTCATTGTTTTCCCGTCTGCTACTCTGGCCACTTCAACCTTACCCAAGTGCAAGGCCTGAATGGGTCCTATTTTCCATTTTAAGGGAGGCAAGTTGTTATCCTTGATAATGACCATATCTCCAGCTTGTAATTATATATCCACCTTACGCAATTGTAATGGTGAGATGAGATGTGTGATGGTGAAATGGTGTATGAGTGTAATAGTCAGATTGGGTTAATTGTGACTAGGAACTTGTGTGAGAGGACATGTACGAAAAATGAGAGGCTAGATCTTTTATATCACAGTGCTTGCTTGCTTTATTGTAGATATGTGTGAGTAAGTAAGACGGGCATCGTCTTGGCCTGTTAGCATTATGAAGCGGGACATGTAAAATAAGTTTCGAGAGTAGGTTACGGTAGTTAAGTCTATTTTTTTATGGATTTGTGAACATGCAGTGTGGCACTGAGAATAAATAGCTGAAAAGCTTTTAAAACATCACTTTGATAACGGCTCTTTGAGCTCTTTCAATTTCAATAAAAGTGCTTTTCCCAGCTCCGCCCCAGACGGATATTCTATACTGGAGTACCAATGTTTAAGTACATGTTATGTTATGATTATGTAAATTTATAACGAGAAAAGCCTAACCCTAACCCTTCCTCTGCCTAACTCTTCGGGGAATACAGGTGTGATGTGAATTACTGATACCCAAAAGTTGATAAGTTTAGTTGATTTTATTCTGTCGTGCTGTGGATTGAGCGAATAAATGCAGATTTTAATTAATTTATACTATTTTATTTCAATTTTATCAAATTATCTTATAACACAAAAAAGTTCGAAGTCTCCGGATAATCCGGATTTTAATCGGGCGAAAAATTTGAAATCCGGATTTGAAAAACTCCGGATTTTTCAATCCCTAGGGACGACCCTGTATCTGAAGAAATATAAACTCTGTGGCATAACTTTATTAACAACAAATTAATTCTCTTATCTGTGTTGAAGTATCTAGGCATGTCATGTGTGAAGATTCCGTACACATCGAAATTCATATTTTTTCTGATGCTTCTATGTGTGCATACGTGTGGAGTATGTGCGCTCAATTAGTCTGAAACGTGGACATTCATGTAAACCTACTCTGCGCTAAATCAAGGGTCGCGCCATTAAAAACAACGTCGCTCCATTTAACTACATATACCTAAGCTTGAGTTGTGCAGCGCGTTATTGTCCGTTAAGTTGGGGAAAAGGGTGACTCACTCCATGCGTTGTGATGTAGCTCGTTGTGTTTACTGGACAGACTCGATGATCGTGCTCGGGTGGTTGCGCACTGATAGTGCAGCTTCAAAACAATTAAAGGTGATTGTTGACCAAAGCGTAAAAAAAAAAAACTAACGACAGTGAATGGCGATATGTACCCACCGATGTGAATCCAGCTGATTACATTTCCCGTATAGTAGATCAAATGAAAGATTCCGTAGAGAAATCATGGTGGATCTGCCCATCTTTTCTTACGTTATCAGAGACTGATTGGCCAAAGGTAGATAAGAAAAAATTAAAAAGTGTACAGTTTCCAGAAGTGAAACTCGTAGGCACATTGATAGCAAATGTAAACATTAAAAATACGTTAATTGATTTTGAACGATATTCTAAGCAGAAGAGATTACAAAATGCAATGACCTAACTTACTTAGATTAATTAAGAATTGAAGAACTAAGAATCGTGAAAATAGACTTACTTGTATCAGCTGTTAACAAATAAGCCTCTAAACAATAAAAGTAAATTATTATCCTTTAGCCCGTTTTTAACCGACTTCAAAAAAAGGAGGAGGTTATCAATTCGACTGTATTTTTTTTTATGTTTGTTACCTCGAATTTACTTTGACTGGGTGAACCGATTGTCATGGTTCTTTTTTTATTTGAAAGCTGGTGCTTCCCGCGTGGTTCCATTGTCACCATTTTAATATCTGCCGTGCGATTCTCTAACATATTTCAACGTTGCGCTCGTCGTTGAGCTCGTCGACGACGCTACTGTCAAATCAACTCTATGCGTTGTGCGTAAAGTTGATTTGACAGTAGCGTCGTCGACGAGCTCATCGTCGAGCGCAACGTTGAAATATGTTAGAGAATCGCACGGCAGATGATGGGATCTTGTAGAAATCGGGGGTCGGATAGGAGGTCGTATTGGTAATTCACCTCTACCCTATAATAAAAAGCATCCCTTTCTTTTGAATTCTAACCACCGATTGTCAAGGCTTATTATTGAGTACTAACACATTAAGTTATTTCACGGTGGATGTCAATTAATAGTATCAGCTGTTAGAGAAAAATATTGGATAATTTATGATCGTAAAATAGCTAGGAGCGTAGCTAACAGTTGTACAGTATGTAAGCGATTTAGGTTTAACTTAATAGTGCCCACAACGAGCAGAGTGCCCATTATGGGGAATTTGCCCAAGCAGCGTTTGAATCCAGGGATACCTTTTGAAACTTCTGGAGTTGACTTAGCCGGACTTTATCTCATAACTGATAGAAAGGGCCGCGGTTGTAAGATCAGTAAATATTACATGTGTTTAGTTGTTTCTTTTACCACTAAGGCTCTGCATTTAGAAGTTATCAGTGACCTAAGTACTGAAGCATTTTTGTTGACTCTCAGGAGATTTATTTCGCGGCGTTGAAAACCAAAAAATTGTCGCATTATCGCAATATAGTGTACTAGCTTCTGCCCGCGACTTCGTCCGCGTCACAGTTGATGTGTTATCCTACGGGTACCGTACATTTTCCCGGGATAAAAAGTAGCCTATGTGTTATTCCAGACTATAATCTATCTTTGTGCCAAATTTCATCCAGATCCATTCAGCCGTTTAAGCGTGAAAGAGTAACAAACATCCATACATCCATACATCCATACATCCATACTTACAAACTTTCGCCTTTATAATATTAGTAGGATTACACTATATTGCGATAATGCGACAATTTTTTTAGGTGCTTGCAATGAACTTAATAAATTTTTATTAGTAAATAAAGTATATAAATATTTTTTGTTCAGATGAAGGTATGAAATTTGCCTTCATATCACCCTATGCCTCAAATGGGGGATTATGGGAGGCAGCGGTAAAATCTGCCCATAATCCCCCAAAATCTGGCACACCTAGGTTTTCTTAGTTCTATTTGGCAGCCTTATCCTGCCGTGTCTCGAAGTCAAGCGCTGCTGCTAAGTTCGTGGGCCCGATAAACAGGTTGGGAAAAGTGTTATCGGATTTTTACGTTAGGAATTTCTAAAAGTTACGTAGAGATCCCCTTGAAAATGTTAAATTATATCCCTGCCTACATGTATGTTTCTTGTGGAAACATTGGTTAGCTTAGTCTTTGAGAATCTTACAATGTTGCTGAAATATAAAAATATTAAAAATATTTTTAGTGTCACTCCTGTAATTGTTGTTGTACATTTTGATATGATCACTCTACGCACTTTTTTTCTCAGCAAGAACACAATTATTATAAGTCCAAGTAGGTACTCTAACAGCTGCTGAATGTCGTCCTATTATTTATTTATTTTTAAAAGTAATGATTTATTTGTTATGTTGTGGTACAAAAGTTAGTGTCAGAAACAAAACGCTGCAAATTTTTAAATGTTTGTTGAGAACATTTTCATAACGTCTTATTTAAAAAAAAGATAATTAGGAATCTATGTTTCTACGAAAAACTTAAATTCGCTTGAATTTAGATGTAACACAATTTTTTGTAAACGTTCTCTAGCTAACATTTTAGACCTATGTATCCTGCGTATGTGTCGCAAGTTTCATTAAAATCGGTTCATTTAGAAAAATAAGGACCTGATATTTTGTATGAATGCCGTAAGGCGTAAACGCTCTTAAGCAATTTAGCTTCATATTTATTGCTTTTATCAAGCCTGAAATAAAAATTACCAAATATTTATATACCATAGAAAATATGTTGTATTGTTTTATTTGAACGTCGCACCTGGGATAAATGAATATCACTTAAATATTAATTAATTATAGGTGCAACGTGCTAGGCCTGTCAGCTAGTTTATTATTAAAGAACTTCAGTGAGTCATCAGGAACCTGTATTTCAGGTTGTAAGTGAGTAAGCTTAGAGTCTAGTTTATAGAATCGTTTTAGCAACTTTGAGGCTTTCAGCGCTTAGCTTCAGCAGGGCCACCTTTCATGGCGCATGCGTCATTTCATCGACCACCTGAAGGACCGCGTTTCGCCCGGCCTGCAGTCCACCCGTGTTGTGAATAGTGAACGGTCCCCTGATTGACAATCAATTAGTCATCTTCAAAGAGCTTCTTAATACAAGTAAGTGTTTTATTAAAGCCTTTTCATGACGTGTAAATGTGACTAGAAGAGTTTTTATGTGGATTTTGAGTTGATTTTGGTGGTCACGTAAGTACTTAATGTCGTTACGGCGTCATGGATATGGCGCCAGCCTTTCATGCATTAGGAAGGGGAGGATAGAAGGCATATAGTCTTCCATATGTCATCCATCCTTCACGTCCATCGCGTCTTTGTTCCCCAAAGAGTTAGGAAGAGGTGTTCCAATGTACACCCACAGTTTGCCGATATGATCATCATTATTTTTTGTATATATATTTTTGCTTTAATCATCATTAATTGATGTTCTGTAAGGTTTTCTATAAATTATCCGACTTTTAATTCCAAAAACAAATATCCCTTTGTCCTGGTTCATTGTTTAACCAACCCTTGTCCTTCCCAAGTTGGTCAGTAGGTTTACAAATGATGTCTCATAGTAATCCAGGCGATATATATTTTTAGCAGATTCTATGTCTTAAACATGAAATTGCACTTTTCGATTATTGAAGGCGTGGTCAGTGAGTGATAACGCAAGATGGACGCCGCCGATGACTCCTCATTGCAATGCGCGTGTGCAGATTCACCGGTCACTCAACTTTGCAGCGTTTGGCTGTTGATAGCCATCGATTTTAATCGAAACACGTGTACCTGAGACAAAGCGTACCTACCCTGGTACTCAGAGTAGAAAATTATCAATCATCAACCTTGATGAGAATTATACGATACACTCGTTCTAGGAGAGTACCTACATCGTTATATTTACAATATTATTATTGTATTTTTCAGATACACACGCGTCTCGCCTTAAAGATGGTCAACTTCGACATTAAAACTGCTAATGCCGATGTAAGTATTTTAATAATAATTAGTTATTTCTTTTTGTGGCTCCAACGGGGACTGCGACTAAATTGTGAAAAAACATTGCTCTAGGATAGCGTCATTCTAGCCTAAACCTGGCGCCTTTATAGCTTAAATTGGCCTCTTTAAAACTCGAAACTGGCGTCTTTATGGCCCAAAGCTGGCGTCTTATAGCCCCAAGCTGGCACCTTTATAGCCCCAAGCTGGCGCCTTTATAGCCCGAAGCTGACGCCTTAATAGCTCCAAGCTGGCGCCTTTATAGCCCGTAGCTGGCGCCTTATAGCCCGAAGCTGTCGCCTTTATGGCCCATACCTGGCGTCTTATAGCCCCAAGCTGGCGCCTTTATAGCCCGTAGCTGGCGCCTTAATAGCTCCAAGCTGGCGCCTTTATAGCCCCAAGCTGACGCCCTTATAGCCCGAAGCAGACGCCTTATAGCCCGAAGCTAACGCCTTATAGCCCGAAGCTGTCGTCTTTATAGCCCGAAGCTGACGCCTTAATAGCTCCAAGCTGGCGCCTTTATAGCTCTAAGCTGGCGCCTTTATAGCCCGTAGCTGGTGCCTTATAGGCCGAAGCTGTCGCCTTTGTGACTCATAGCTGGCTTCTTATAGCCCCAAGCTGGTGTTTTTAACATCCAAAGCTGGCGTCTTTAAAGAAACTCATAGTCTTGTTAGGGAAGCGAAGTTTCATTTATGCGATATTATAAACAAAATAAAAACACATAACAACATAATATGCAATTTTACAAAAAAACCTTCGAGAGAGGATCTTTATCTATTAACCTAGAGGGGCTGTACCGACAGCACTCTTCATACTAAAGTAGTCTAGTCATATTTTGGAAAATTAACGATTAAACAGTTTTCCTTCAAATGGTTTCACATTTCAACGAGTACTTAATTGCATAATGATATGTAATCCAAAATCTAGTATAACATTTCAAAATAATTTTCTTTAGAAGTTAAGTTGTTTAATGTTAAAATGAATAATGATAATAAATATAAAATAACTACTCATTGAAATGTGGAGCCCGCTCGCGGTACAATCCCGTTACATTGTAACACCTGCGCATAATGCATTTGCAACCGTTTGTTTGCACCAGCTGTACATTGACCCTATGTTTGCTGAATACGCTCACTTACCAAATGATTTATTAAGTTTAATTTTGTCCACAAATAGTACCTATAGATATATAATAATAGTACCCCTTTAGAGGAAACAATCAAAATGTTGTTCCGACTAATTCATTCAAAACGTAGCATAAAAAATTGTAGTTTTGTTAATTAATAAAATTGTAGCTCATTTTTGTGTAATATTATAATACCTATGTATGAGAAGTAAAATAGAGAGACGTTTACAATTAATTAGGTAGGTACCCAAGTTATAACATGTTGTATGTATGGTCTGCTGTTATAAAGAAAAATATTTTTCCGTTTCCAGCAACTGGTGGATGAGATCATCCGCGTCACGCTCAAAGAATATCATTCTTTGGGTAAGTATATAATATATTTTTTTTACTTAGTATCTAGCTAGATAGACGCCCTCCTCATGCCTTCGGGTGGTATCAAATAATAGTTTAAATTATTAATTTAATAATAAATTTTAACAGACTTTGTTTATGTAACCTTTAACCAAGACTAGAGTCAAGAGCTAACTAAACCTTAACTGAAAATTCTGCGGAGTTTTTCATTCTGAGAATAGAATTATAAAATATGTGATTCAGTAAAAGTGAGGTTACGCAAGAAGTCGGCAACCACTTTTAAACATCCACAGCTACTAAACCTATAATTTTTAATTTGAAATGTGATTCATATTTAGTAAACTATTAAATACAGTATTTTAGAATATTTGTAGAGAGTCGATAGACGGCTGAAATTTTTACAGATGATGTATTTCTGTTGCCGCTATAACAACAAATACAAAAAAATAGAATAAAACAAATACTACAGGTAAGCTCCCATACAACAAACGTGATTTGTTGCTTGTTTTTGCGCGATATTGATAACGGCAACAGACGCTTGAACTGTTCACAGAATATTTAGATATATATTCACCTTAAAAATAAATATTTAATTAAAATTAAAACAAATATTTAATGGGAGCTCATACAACAAACGTGTTTTATTTTTATCGTTTTTATGGATAATGGTACGGAACCCTTCGTGCGCGAGTTCGACTCACACTTGACCGTTTTTTTTTAATAATACATAATACGGGTTTTTTGACTGATTCTGGGACCATTTTTGACAGATTTATTTCGTATTGAATAACCTTTTTAATTTAAAACAATAACAGATTTTTAAGATTTCCTGTATTTTAGATTGTGAAGTGAGCAATTTTTAAAATATTTCGATTATAAAACAAACGAGAGATTAAAACATACATATATAAAGCTTTTTTTAAGTCATATCTAAACTTATTACACCACGGCTCAGAAATCCCCGTCCCCTTTAATTCCCGAATTGAGCTGTTTTACCTTCATGATTTTGACACAAATATATATATTTTTATTATATTTGGTTTCAGGCGAAAAGATAGACGAGCCCATGGGTGCGGACAAAGAAAATCAGGTAGTGAACGAAATGGTGGACATGTACATAGACAACGAACGTAAGCTTAATATTTACTTTCGTAAACTGAAGCGTATGCTGAGGAACTCGCCCCCAACCCCCATGGAACTCGAAAAGAAAGAGCGCGAAATTATTGAACTGATCAAGAGCAATGGCCTGGCTTAACTGCAGCACAAAACTCCGCTGGTTACAAATCTCCTTTGATTTTTGAACGGTTCTTCGTTGTACCTCCTCCTTTCTAATTGTACACTTTTGCCTGATTTTATTTAAATTGATTCAGTTTATTACACGTCTGTTAATTTTGATGAGATGGTGATTTTCAAATTATTATTAATTTAGGTGCAGCAGCATGCATGTTGCATTTATGTGTTATTCTATGTTAAATTCATGTTGTCATAATTATGTCGCCACAACAGATATTTAAGCTAGCCAGTATTAGGCTCGAATTACTATCACCTACTAGGCCCAAAAATGTATCATTTACTCGAAAACAACAATAAGCCAGAATTATGTTTAGGGTAGCTTCAAATTTGTTTGATGTGTCGTTTAATCATAGACCACTTTTTTAATTATTTAAAGTTTGGTAGGCCCATGTGCGCACGTCGCTCCCATAAGCACATTTCTACCAAATTTCCATGTTAGTATCTGTAATGTATTAAAATTATTCCTTGGAACAGTTAGTTCATTAATATTTATCCATGTAGATGTAAACTGTCATTGCTCTGCAATGTTCAGCTCATCATATTTAAAGGACTTTAGATCTTAGTGCTTTGAGATAGGTAATCAAATTAATTAAATATTTAATCTAATTGACTAGGTACATGTTCACACAGTTTGATCAACTACTTACCATACTAATATCAACTTATAATAATTTAGAATTCATATAATTTTTCAATAATATGTCGTGTAGCTATAACAGATAGGGAGTCAGGCGACGAAGTCCTGCATGGAGCCTCCGGTTCTAGGCACAGGATACATCGTTAGCTGTTAGCTTCCCTTTGTTATTCCTCCTATTCTCCTTTAAAGTCAGATACACAGTCAGTCTTTCAAGATCGTCATCCATTCACCTCTTTTAAAGAGAAACATCACAAAACCAATACCCACTCTAGTGTTAGGCTAATCGGTCGTCCCTTAAAAGGGGCGTAGCAGGGTCTATGACTGACGTCCTTCGAAAAGGACAAACTCTATTGTATAATTAATGATTAAAATCTTGAAATACATACTTCTACAGGAAATGTAGAAGTAGGCTTTAATTTAAATCGTTAAGCGTTATTATTCGTCATCATTCCAAACCGTTCTATATGTCTAAGTTGTTCGAAATTAATCATCAATAAGTCAACCATGCACTTAATGTTTATCATAATTCTGAAATAATGTTCATTCAAAACCTAGAACCTTGATTTTAAACCTCATCATGTTATTTTCAAATACTTATCTTAATAATCACTCATACATTACGACTAATTATTATAATACATCTACAATTAAGTCTACTTATTAAATTTAGTCTCAAGCACGTAATACAAAGCTTATAGCTTGCGCAAATATATGCAATTAGTTTGTTTGTCATAGCGCAATTTACCAATCAGAAGCTATGACAATGGCGTGCAAGCTACTTGCATACTTTTGTGCTAGTTATAGGCATGAGTATTTGCGGCTTTAGTTATACAACCTATTGACTAAGAATGTATTGGAACTATTTGTAACTTTTAACTTAAATAAATGGCTGTAGTAGGATCGTTGTTTTGAAAACCTCATCCTCCTTCTGCCTTTATCCCATTATGTTTGGGGTTCGAGTAGCAATTTTCCTCGTTTTTGATGCATCACAAGATATGTAGGTATAAGTCTGCCACTTATCAAAAATTACAATTACTAAACGTGGGTTGCGTAAATTATGTTAAATAAATTGTCTTTTTAATAATATTTTTCCATGTTTTAGAGACATTTTTAGGTAAACATGAGAGTCATTTTATGATAACTTATACAGACAAAAGTTTGGCATTATTACTTTCTTAATAACACATGAAAGTAATATACCTTAAGGGTCGAATATTTGAGATTTTACTGACATAACTTCACGCTGCGTAACATTTTTTGATATTAACTTTAATAAACAAACTGCCTGGTTAGCCTAGTGTTCCTAAGCGCGACTGCTACGCTAGAGATCTTGGGTTCGATTCCCAGGTCGAGCAGTGTTATTGGGTTTTTTTATAAAATTGTCAGTAGCAGCTCGGAGTAGTAGTACCGGCGAACTGCGGGTGTACGTTGGTACACCTCTGCCTAACTCTTTGGGGAATACAGGCGTCATACAATGTATAAACAAAATTTATCTACAATGAAAACGTATTTTATGGGGACCTTCTAGTAACAAAGACACCACTACCTACCCACAGCCTCCAGGCACCTACCCCCGTAGCTTACGAGAATTTTGGGCAAACATAATATGGGAAAATCCGGTATATCGTAATAATCATAGAGACTGGTTTAACGAAACAACACCAGAAATCCCAGAAATGGAGTTAGAATTCATACTGATAGACACATTTGAAGACCTCCTCAAACGTACACACAACTGGCCCAGACAATATTCACAATGACTGGTACAAAAAATCACCTATATTTGGTCTTAACCATACCAAATATAGGTGATTTTTTGTATACTTACATACATAATCCCCTAAACACATTCATTTGATCAACTCATTTTCAACCAACATACATAACACAAGGAGTAACATAGGTACATGATACCTAAAGACATGTATGATACCAAAGACCCAGTCCAAGATTGATCAATCACCTGCTTACAAACTCTTTATAAAATCCTAACAGCCTGTGTAAGTGAAGTAGTATACGAATATTAAACTAAACATAATATTCTTGATGAACAGCCAATAAGAATGCCGCAAAAATAGCCATGGAAGGAGCAACTCACTATTGGCGCGATTACTATAAGCATAGCGCTTAAATGGATAAAAGTTATTCATACAATGTCATCATCGATTACCAAAAGGCCTACCTATGATTCAGCCCCGCATAGCTGATTGTTGGACGTCGGCAATAAATTCAAAATTCAATTTGGATTTATAAATGTATCAACATGTTAAACTGTCATGTCATGAAATTAAATTATTATAAAATAATTTATTATTTACCAGATGACCCGGTGAACTTCATATCACCTACATAATATTTGTGTAAAATGTGGACAAAACTGAATAAAAAATATCTACAATACATACAACACAGTTATACACCTAAATTAACAGTAAATAAAGTTCTCGCGCCATGACAAACTGATGATAGATTTTAATATGCGTCTATTCTTTTTTTGCCAACCAACTAATACTTTTACACTTTGTTTTATTTCTGTCACAGAACTGTTTTGTATTTCAACAAAATCAACCAAAGAGATCGGAACTCATACTACAGCTATCAAATAGACAAATTTCTGAACGCACCTATAAAAATTTGACAACCAAGTGTCAATTTTTTATTTCTAAAAAGACACAAGGCATTAAATGTTTCACAGCTAGGCACAGTTGGTATTGGAAGATTAAATTTTTGTTTTTAGTATTTTCCTTTACTTATTATTCATGCTTCTTACCGTTTAAACCTTCCCTGAACTTCCAAGAATATTTCAAGAACAAAATTAGCCAAATCGGTTCAACCATTGTCTAGTTTTAGCGAGACAAACGAACAGCAATTCATTTTTATTTAACAACAAGATAAGAAAAAACAAGATGAAGAAAACTAGATGACCCGGTGAACTTCGTTTCACCCACATATGTTCGTTAAATAGAAGTGTTTTGTATTCCAATAAAACACAAATGATGACAGTTTTCTATTTCTAAAAAGACAAAACACATCATGTTTCCCAACTAGTTACAGTTTGTATTGGAAAATTAAATTGCCGTTTTTAGTATTTTCCTTTACTTATGAATTATGTTTCACACCGCTTGAACCTTCCTTGAACTTCAACAAATATAGATCAATATAGATAGATTCAAAATCAAAATAAGATAAATCGGTCTAGCCATTCTCGAGTTTTAGCAAGACGAAAGTTAAAGAAGAAGCAAGACAAACGAACAGCAATTCATTTTTATAGATATATAGATAAGAATAAGATATAAGATGAGATTATTTATCGTTGCTAACGTTATGAGTAACAATGACCTCGATTACGGTTAAATGTAATATGTGTAATGTGGTAATAAGTGAAATGCTTGCTTTTGTGCAAAATAAGATATGTAGGTGTGATGGATGAGGAGAGCCTAGTTCGTATTTATGTGACTTCTTTTACAATAGAAGAGGTGTCAAACACGAAGAAATTGTTTTTTGAATCGGCCCCGTCATCAAAATGTAGTTATGAGGAGAGAAACAGGAAAAATAAAAAAGATCTTTATGATATCATTACATTGATAAAAGAAACAGACCCTGAGGTTGTACCGATTTTTGTTGCACGTAAATTACAAAAAGATTTCTTTGAAGTTAAGGAGGACGTAATACTTATACCAAGATAGTAGCTTTCTAAAGAACTAAATAGCAGCGAAAAAATAATTTCAAATAATTATATTTGTAATGATAAAGAGTCACAGAATCCATCTTACATCGTCGTAGATAAATCATCGGACAAGAACATCGAAATATGTCTATCTCTTTAACAGGAACATTCAAATTCGAATTGTTTATCGTGGTACGCAGGTAAAAATATGGTGTTACTTTATAAAGTGAAGGACATCTATGACTCGCCTTTAGGCATACAATAATTTAAAGACTTATGTAACATTAGTAGCTAATAGTCAATAATTTAGTAGTAGTTAATATTGCTAAATGATATTGTTAGTCAGTAATAAACAATATTTTAAAAGAGTCAATAATTTAATAGTAAAGGATAATTATATTAGTGCCTCGTTAACGTAATGTGTGCCTTGCTCGAGCACTTCGTTAATGCGTCTGCTTCAACACCGCGCGTGGTGGTTTGCACTACAATTTCAATTGCAGGAGCAAGAGGGGAGTCAGACGTGTGAGCATGAGGACTGCCTCAGGTTTCAATAGGGCGTGGTAAGAAGATTTTTATTTGATGGTTGAGCTGAGTGGTGGTTAGCCACGCGTCATGTTCGTGAACGGCCGCTGTCAGTTGGG
Organism: Caradrina clavipalpis; assembly: GCA_932526535.1. Taxonomy (NCBI): domain Eukaryota; kingdom Metazoa; phylum Arthropoda; class Insecta; order Lepidoptera; family Noctuidae; genus Caradrina; species Caradrina clavipalpis. The sequence continues at coordinate 3,680,045 of OW052087.1, forward strand.
ATTGGTCATCTCTTAACTAACATGGTTGACTTCTTTACTATTATGTATTATTTCTTTTGTTTTTTAGTTATGTACATTGTTTTCACATAATAGAAGCAACAAAAATTTTGTAACCATGATTTTGTAAAAACCAATTTGAAAAGAGTGTCCATGGAGTTTCCTGCTCGATCTTCTCCATAGAGATCTACGTTTTGGAACGAGCAACTATCTTCACCTTACTATAACTTCTTGACAATTCAACTTGAAATATTGGAAGCGCGGGATGGGGTCGAAATACCTTCCACGACTTTTTATTTATTTATAACAGCTTATACCGTCATCGGGTTTACCCTAAGATCGACACCACAGAAAGTAAAAACAATAGCAATGTCAGAAACAAAAAAGCTAAAGGTGATGGTGAGGTGAAGATCCATTGTACAAATAAACAAAAGCTCAGTATACACGTTTAATACACGATTAACTACTAACTGCCTCGGTAGCCTAGTGGTCCTAAGCGCGACTGCTACGCTCGCTAGAGGTCTTGGGTTCGATTACCAGGTCGAGCAAAAAGTGTTATTGGGTTTTTCTATGAATTTCTCAGTAGCTGCTCGGAGTTAGGATTTGTGCCCGGTTGATGGCAACAGGCTCGCCTCCTATTACATGGGATCTAAAACATACCGGCGAATTGTGGGTGTACATTGGTACACCTCTGCCTAACCTTTCGGGGAATACAGGCGTGATTGTATTGTATGTGTATCTTAAATCATTAAAGAAAACCAGAGCTTGGCTAAAAGCAAAGTTTACCATATTTAAGTCATATACGAGTATATAGACACATTTTTGCCTAATAATAATCAAGTTCTTAAGATAACAGCTCGCTTAAATGAATTACTAGATTTGTACAATGACAAACTTCAGACTTTCTATATCAGTCTGAACAGAGTCGTTTAACTTGTATTTGTTAGTCTTGTGGAAAATCAAGGGGATGAGCACAAGGAACGGCCGTGAGATTGTTTGCCACCGTCAGTGTTATAAGAAAAAAACGGGAAACATTCGAGACCAGCTACTTCGGTTGCGCGGCCACGGTAATAGGCCGTCGCGCAGGAACTGGTCAGCACTGCGTCTGCGGAGCAGGGAGCCGGGTCGGTGACGGGTTCTAGTGACAACACTGGACAGCCGGGTGGGCCGGGTGGTTAAATTACCTACTATCAAATTGCCGATCGTTTCTAGGCGCTATCAGGAGTGGCTAGAATATCACGACACTTACCAAGTCCCAAATACACGACAACACAACAATACCTAAAATTCATAACTTTCATTATTTGAGGAATTCATGCAACATTAATGATTAAATCATTAGAATCCTTCGCAGATAATTATGATGCCGCATGGGATTTGCCATGGGACCGATATCACAACGATCGAATTTTAGTCAACAATCAAATACAAGAATTATTCAATATACAACCAGTAGTTCAAGAATCTTCCAAGGCCTTAAGAAACATAATAGATTCAGTCAATAAAAACTTAAGGGTTTTAAAAACTTTAAACCTACCTACCGCACACTGAGACATGATCATTATACACATGGTGACTAGTAAGTTGGACTCATCTACGTCCAATACGTGATTGGGAAAAAGAACGCAACAATATTACAAGATTATCCACTTCCACGTCCACTTTACATGATTTTAAATATATTTTTATAAAATCGTTCCGATTTTTGGAAACCGTAGAAGAATCATCAACACATACAAAACAGCAACAAACGCAGCGTAGACACAGCGATACCACTCACAACCGTTCTAGGACATTACAAACCCAAAAACAAGCATTATTTAAATGTCCTGTGTGCAAGAATAATCACTCTATTTACAAATGTGTGAAGTATAAATCAATGCTGATTGAGACGCGGTCAGGACATGACGAACAGCGTTGTAAGCTTAATTCCTGCAGGCTTTGCATGCAACGTCATAACACTTTTTTTTTTTTTTTTTATAGACGGGAAATCATCAAATAACTTCCCCCGCCCTGGGCGGGGCGGGAGGGAGTGTCAGACTTTTACTGACTAAAACCCGTCTATGTTCCTTTCATGTGCCCTTTGCGTTCCGGGGGCGCGGTATAACGTCATAACACTATGTTACACATTAATTTTCTCAAGGCTCAAGGTTCCTTATAATGTTCCCAAGGCTTCAGCTTCATCAGAAGGGTGTGTTGTTTTACCCACAGTACAGGCACAGAAACAAACAGAATCAAGAAGTGTCATCACAGAAACATTACGAATTAAGATAAGAATACCCAGTTATTCCACTTCGCTATAAGTACCTGCAAGGATAGAAAAATTAGTCCTCAATAATTACACCAAGATGTGACGTCACAATATCGTCACTCACAAACAGTGGTTATACAATAGGAGGTCTACTCTCTTTCTTCAAAACGAAACTTCGGAAACGAACGATATTGAAGCGAAATTTCGTGAATGATCCTACTCTATTTCATTTTCGGACACACAAGAAGTTCGGATCCATGGACAATTTTCGGGAATGAAATATTGTGTGGGTTTTTTATCATATCATTTAAAGTCAATTACGGTTTTTATTTTTACTTAAAATTAATAAACTCTTTTGCTTTAGGTTTATATTTTACATTTTTTTTTATTGATTTATTAAATATTTTTTTTCAACGAAATTCATCGAGACACTATAAAAAACCCTTTCACTGTCATTGATAACCGACAAAGAAGAGTACTATTTCATGCTAACGTATGACAACCAAAATTTCTGTATATTCAGTCAAATCATAACATGTTAACTTATGATTATTTTGTTTGAATTATTTTTAATACTTTTATTACGTTTCTCAAGTATTGTGTTTATAAATCAATGTTTCCGAGTGCTTTTTTACATACATCGCGCTCACGATACACATTCCGAAGAAAGTTTCAAGTCGTACTGTCGTAGTTTGCATTTTGGGTCTCCACAAGTTTTGTTTTAGAGTTCCGCCGCCGTCGCTGATTTGATACCGGCCGAAGTTGTGCCTTATGTCAAGGTACATTGGCCCCTAAACGTGTCTACGCTGATATCGTAAAAATTCCGAACATTCATCCGTCAAATCCCAATTTTCGGTCGGATCATGTATGAATTACAGCGGTTTCGCACTACGTCCGATCCGAATCCGATCTGGACCCGTGAAAATATGGTCCGTAGTAGCCGTAGAATGATTTCTATGGTAATTTACGCACTAGATCCGATCTCCGTCATCTGATTTCTTTCGTGATTTCTAAACCAATATTTTCACGGGTTCGGATCGGATTCGGATAGTGCGGAACCGCTCTTAGAGTAGGTTTAGAGAACCTAAATGTCAAACAATTTTTGTTCGCACGAAACTTCGGAACGAATGAAAACGTCGTAGGAAACACGCGAAATTTCGGACGAAACTTGCGTTTTTCGTTGAATAAAAGTAGAACCCGACGTCAATTTGTGTCGTTGTGCCACATATCACTCAGTTGAACCTACTTCACAAATTAATTGCAATCATTTTTCCATTCCCTCTCGCATCCACCTCGCGGATCCAAGTTTCTCAACACCGTCTGAGGTACAGATGTTGCTAGGGGCGGATACCTTTTGGGATGTCCTTCTGTCAAATCTTATCTTTAACGCACATCTTTGCTGTGCGTATCCGAACGGCGAGCTGCGCCAGCGCCGCCGAGCGGAACATGGAAAAAACGAGATCGACTGGAATCGAAACAGCGCCCACACGCGTATTTTCATAGAATTCAATTATTTGTGATAATTACTGACCGAAACGGTGTAAGTATTTATACTGTAAAGTGCAATAGTCGCCAGTAAAAGCAATTCGCCAAATATATTGAAGAGTTTTATTTGCTGCGGGCGGGTCCTCGTCGTGAACATTGGTGACCCCGACGCCGACGCGACGTGATCAGAGAAAAGCCGCCATTAAATGCGCTTGCAACGTGCTCCGATTGTCGCCTGCCTATGGATAAATCAAAATATGCTGCCAATAGACATATAATGCTGCCTGCCTGAAGCTTTATATTGTGTTGTGATGGTTTTTGGTTTGCCTGGTAAAGTAACCCATAAAATACGACGAACAATCATATTGCCCTGGTAAAGAACAAGCCAACCTTGATTGAAACAACATTAGGGTGGCCCGTCACAGGCTTTATACAATCATCTAACTCTAAACTTAACACCGAATGTCATCTGTTAAATTCTTTAATTGAATCTATATCACAGAGACTTCAGCTACTTTTTTTTTCTGTTTTTTTATATATTTCTCAATGTGTAAGTAAACTGTAATGTTCTTTTTTTGAAACAAATAAATGTCTTTGTACCGAATTTTATAGAATACCGAGCTTTTATAGAAAATTTAGGATATTTATATGCGCAGCATGAGTTCCGAGAGCCTAAATAGCATAGAAAATTTAGGTTTACCGTCGCGATGACGTCACATACTGTGCGAACTTCGTGCTATGACGGAGTCTAGTTGGTGGAGGAGCGCTAGCACGAGGGGTCACTTATCTTTCTGCCGTCGTGAAAATCACTACCTACCCTAGGAACTGTCAGTTGCTTCGCTCAGTGTCCTTTACATTTTAAATTAGATTGTAAACTAAATAAAAAAGTGCTTAAAGTGTAACGACTGTTTCTGTCTCGATTACCCCATTTAACGCCCGCAGGATGTCTGATGGTGACGCCAATAACACCTACGTTTCAACATATTTATATGAGGAGATTGTGAGTATACCTCTCGTAGAGGGGTGCAATAGCTAGTTACTACTAACACCGAATGTCACCTGTTCAATTCTTTGGTTGAATCTATAGGTATGTGATCACAGAAACTTCAGCTACTTTTATGTTATTATTTTTTTTGTACATTTCTCAATGTGTAAGTGAACTGTAATGTTCTTTTTTGAGAAATAAATTTCTTTAATCCGAAAAATATTGAATACCAAACTTTTATAGGATATCTTTATATGAGAAGATTGTGAGTATACCTCGTAGAGGGGTGCAGTAGCTAGTTACTACTAACACCGAATGTCACCTGTTCAATTCTTTGGTTGAATCTATAGGTATGTGATCACAGAAACTTTAGCTACTTTTATGTTATTTTTTTTTTTGTACATTTCTCAATGTGTAAGTAAACTGTAATGTTCTTTTTTGAGAAATAAATTTCTTTGTACCGAGTTTTATAGAATACCGAGCTTTTATAGAAAATTTTGGATATTTATATGCGCAGCATGAGTTCCGAGAGCCTAAATAGCATAGAAAATTTAGGTTTACCGTCGCGATGACGTCACATACTGTGCGAACTTCGTGCTATGACGGAGTCTAGTTGGTGGAGGAGCGCTAGCACGAGGGGTCACTTATCTTTCTGCCGTCGTGAAAATCACTACCACCACCCTGGGAACTATCAGTCGCTTAGCTCAGTGTCCGTTACATTTTAAATTAGATTGTAAACTAAATAAAAAAGTGCTTAAAGTGTAACCACTGTTTCTGTCTCGATTACCCCATTAAACGCCCGCAGGATGTCTGATGGTGACGCCAATAACACCTACGTTTCAACATATTTATATGAGGAGATTGTGAGTATACCTCTCGTAGAGGGGTGCAGTAGCTAGTTACTACTAACACCGAATGTCACCTGTTCAATTCTTTGGTTGAATCTATAGGTATGTGATCACAGAAACTTCAGCTACTTTTATGTTATTATTTTTTTTTGTACATTTCTCAATGTGTAAGTGAACTGTAATGTTCTTTTTTGAGAAATAAATTTCTTTAATCCGAAAAATATTGAATACCAAACTTTTATAGAATATCTTTATATGAGGAGATTGTGAGTATACCTCGTAGAGGGGTGCAGTAGCTAGTTACTACTAACACCGAATGTCACCTGTTCAATTCTTTGGTTGAATCTATAGGTATGTGATCACAGAAACTTCAGCTACTTTTATGTTATTATTTTTTTTTGTACATTTCTCAATGTGTAAGTGAACTGTAATGTTCTTTTTTGAGAAATAAATTTCTTTAATCCGAAAAATATTGAATACCAAACTTTTATAGAATATCTTTATATGAGGAGATTGTGAGTATACCTCGTAGAGGGGTGCAGTAGCTAGTTACTACTAACACCGAATGTCACCTGTTCAATTCTTTGGTTGAATCTATAGGTATGTGATCACAGAAACTTCAGCTACTTTTATGTTATTATTTTTTTTTGTACATTTCTCAATGTGTAAGTGAACTGTAATGTTCTTTTTTGAGAAATAAATTTCTTTAATCCGAAAAATATTGAATACCAAACTTTTATAGAATATCTTTATATGAGGAGATTGTGAGTATACCTCGTAGAGGGGTGCAGTAGCTAGTTACTACTAACACCGAATGTCACCTGTTCAATTCTTTGGTTGAATCTATAGGTATGTGATCACAGAAACTTCAGCTACTTTTATGTTATTATTTTTTTGTACATTTCTCAATGTGTAAGTGAACTGTAATGTTCTTTTTTGAGAAATAAATTTCTTTGTACCGTGTTTTATAGAATACCGAGCTTTTATAGAAAATTTTGGATATTTATATGCGCAGCATGAGTTCCGAGAGCCTAAATAGCATAGAAAATTTAGGTTTACCGTCGCGATGACGTCACATACTGTGCGAACTTCGTGCTATGACGAAGTCTAGTTGGTGGAGGAGCGTTAGCACGAGGGGTCACTTATCTTTCTGCCGTCGTGAAAATCACTACCTCCACCCTAGGAACTGTCAGTCGCTTCGCTCAGTGTCCGTTACATTTTAAATTAGATTGTAAACTAAATAAAAAAGTGCTTAAAGTGTAACGACTGTTTCTGTCTCGATTACCCCATTAAACGCCCGCAGAATGTCTGATGGTGACGCCAATAACACCTACGTTCCAACATATTTATATGAGGAGATTGTGAGTATACCTCTCGTAGAGGGGTGCAATAGCTAGTTACTACTAACACCGAATGTCACCTGTTCAATTCTTTGGTTGAATCTATAGGTATGTGATCACAGAAACTTCAGCTACTTTTATGTTATTATTTTTTTTGTACATTTCTCAATGTGTAAGTGAACTGTAATGTTCTTTTTTGAGAAATAAATTTCTTTAATCCGAAAAATATTGAATACCAAACTTTTATAGGATATCTTTATATGAGAAGATTGTGAGTATACCTCGTAGAGGGGTGCAGTAGCTAGTTACTACTAACACCGAATGTCACCTGTTCAATTCTTTGGTTGAATCTATAGGTATGTGATCACAGAAACTTCAGCTACTTTTATGTTATTATTTTTTTTGTACATTTCTCAATGTGTAAGTGAACTGTAATGTTCTTTTTTGAGAAATAAATTTCTTTGTACCGAGTTTTATAGAATACCGAGCTTTTATAGAAAATTTTGGATATTTATATGCGCAGCATGAGTTCCGAGAGCCTAAATAGCATAGAAAATTTAGGTTTACCGTCGCGATGACGTCACATACTGTGCGAACTTCGTGCTATGATGGAGTCTAGTTGGTGGAGGAGCGCTAGCACGAGGAGTCACTTATCTTTCTGCGTCGTGAAAATCACTACCACCACCCTGGGAACTGTCAGTCGCTTCGCTCAGTGTCCGTTACATTTTAAATTAGATTGTAAACTAAATAAAAAAGTGCTTAAAGTGTAACCACTGTTTCTGTCTGGATTACCCCATTAAACGCCCGCAGGATGTCTGATGGTGACGCCAATAACACCTACGTTTCAACATATTTATATGAGGAGATTGTGAGTATACCTCTCGTAGAGGGGTGCAGTAGCTAGTTACTACTAACACCGAATGTCACCTGTTAAATTCTTTGGTTGAATCTATAGGTATGTGATCACAGAAACTTCAGCTACATTTATGTTATTATTATTTTTTTTGTACATTTCTCAATGTGTAAGTGAACTGTAATGTTCTTTTTTGAGAAATAAATTTCTTTAATCCGAAAAATATTGAATACCAAACTTTTATAGAATATCTTTATATGAGGAGATTGTGAGTATACCTCGTAGAGGGGTGCAGTAGCTAGTTACTACTAACACCGAATGTCACCTGTTCAATTCTTTGGTTGAATCTATAGGTATGTGATCACAGAAACTTCAGCTACTTTTATGTTATTATTTTTTTTGTACATTTCTCAATGTGTAAGTGAACTGTAATGTTCTTTTTTGAGAAATAAATTTCTTTAATCCGAAAAATATTGAATACCAAACTTTTATAGGATATCTTTATACAGGAAAATTTTTTAACCAGTGCGTAAATTTTGCCATAATAAACTTCAACACGTTTTATTAAACACGTATATTTTATTTTGATATGTCTTAGTACTAAAAATAAAAGTTATCGCTTACGAAACATGTTTACTTAAAAACCATATTTCATTGTCACTCGGCGCTAGCGCATTCCCCACCCCCTCACCCCAGCCATGCGCCCGGGCGGCGGCGGCGGCCGCGAGTTTTCATTGATAGTATGGCGAATAGATTATGTCCTGGATGTTTTGCTTATTTCAAACTCGGATAAGGATGAAATTTTTTTAAATTTTTTTTTTTAACTAAACACGGAAATGTGTTCTATTACTGACACTGAACTACCAAAAAAAATTTACGCACTTGTTAAAAACTTATCCTGTATGAGGAGATTGTGAGTATACCTCGTAGAGAGGTGCAGTAGCTAGTTACTACTAACACCGAATGTCACCTGTTCAATTCTTTGGTTGAATCTATAGGTATGTGATCACAGAAACTTCAGCTACTTTTATGTTATTATTTTTTTTTTGTACATTTCTCAATGTGTAAGTGAACTGTAATGTTCTTTTTTGAGAAATAAATTTCTTTAATCCGAAAAATATTGAATACCAAACTTTTATAGAATATCTTTATATGAGGAGATTGTGAGTATACTTGGTAGGGCTGCCCGCTACCAAGTATACTCACTCTAGCTAGTTACTAGTTAGCTGATTAATTGGAGTGTACCACGCACGATACCGTGCGAAAGGTGGTACCATTAGTGTTTAGACTCCTGTCTAACAAAAAGAGAATTTATTCTTTATTTTTTTTGAGCTTCTCAAGTCGCGAGCATGTCAATTGGGAACCAATTTGCAACGTGATATAGTAATTACTGACTTTGAGAAGGCATAAATAAATGCGGTTAAACAGGGGTTCCCTGAAACTAAACGCAAGTGTTGTTACTTCCAACTGGCTCAAAACATTTGGAAACATCCAATCTGCTGGTCTATCCAAACAATACTCTGAATCGACATCTTTTGCTTACAAAATGCGTCATTTGGCCGAGTTAGCCTTTTTAATACCAGCTGAGATACCTGAGGCTTTTGAAATATTAAAAGAAAAAGTATTACCCAAGGATGCAGAGAAAGTTACTGATTGATTTTCCAAATATTATGTCAGTGGTAGTTATTAAAAAAGAGGTCTACTCAAAACATTAAAGACAAAAATGCAGAAAAGGCGTCCATTGTTTCCGCCTAACATCTGGTCGGTAAATAGCTCACTAGTAGTAATTGGAACAGTGGGCCCCTGTTCCAATTACTCAAAATGAGGTGGAATCATGGCAACACCGCTGGAACAGTTTATTGGGCAGGAAGAAATGGAATTCATTTAACACCACGGACGAATTAAGCAAAGAACAAAAATATTCACAATTGCTTGTAGAAAAATTAAATTCACAGTTTTAAGTAACGAAAAGAGCAAGGAATAAAGAAAACTGAAAATAAAAAACATTTGGAGAAAAAGAAACAATGGATTTAACCACATTTTTAGATGGTCTTGCATACTTGTGGTATTAACGATAAGTAATAATTCCTGTTATTATGGTATTAGTATACTTACAGGGACGTGTTATTCGATGTTACACTTTTGTAAGTCATGTAATACGCTTCAATTTAGGATATCTTTATATTATGAGGAAGTTGTGAGTATACTTTGTAGGGGTGCAGTAGCTAGTTACTACTAACACCGAATGTCACCTATTAAATTCTTTGGTTGAATCTATATGTGATCACAGAGACTTCAGCTACTTTTATATTATTATTATTCTTATACATTTCTCAATGTGTAAGTGAAATGTAATGTTCTTTTTTGAGAAATAAATGTCTTTAAACCGAATAATATTGAATACCAAACTTTTATAGGATATCTTTATATGAGGAGATTGTGAGTATACTTGGTAGGGGGCAGTAGCTAGTTACTACTAACACCGAATGTCACCTATTAAATTCTTTGGTTAAATCTATAAGTGATCACAGAGACTTCAGCTACTTTTGTATTATTATTATTCTTATACATTTCTCAATGTGTAAGTGAACTGTAATGTTATTTTTTTGAAATTTCAATGAAATGTCTTTGAACCGAATATTATTGAACACCTCGCTTTTATAGACACTTTAAATTATATTTATATATTTGTCGGAGACAGTCAATAGTATAGACACACAACGAAGCGCAGCACGAGTTCCGAGAGGTGGCAGCACCGTCGCGATGACGTCACATATTGTGCGAACTTCGTGCTATGGCGGAGTCTAGTTGGTGGAGGAGCGCTGGGACCAGGGGTCACTGAATCTATATGTGATCACAGAAACTTCAGCTACTTTTATGTTATTATTTTTTTGTACATTTCTCAATGTGTAAGTGAACTGTAATGTTCTTTTTTGAGAAATAAATTTCTTTAATCCGAATAATATTGAATACCAAGCTTTTATAGACAATTTAGGATATCTTTATATGAGGAGATTGTGAGTTTACTTTGTAGGGGTGCAGTAGCTAGTTACTACTAACACCGAATATCACCTATTAAATTCTTTGGTTGAATCTATAGGTATGTGATCACAGAAACTTCAGCTACTTTTATGTTATTATTTTTTTTTGTACATTTCTCAATGTGTAAGTGAACAGAAATGTTTTTTTTTGAGAATACGCACTATGATGGTGAGTATAATGATAATTTACAACATAATGGCGAAGACTACAGCTACACGCCGGAGATGCTTGTGGAGGAACCAAGCCATCAAGATTTTCCCCAGAACGAAGACCCATTGGACCACAGCTAGTAAAGACCATCTCAATAACCAAGGTAAAGACCATCTGTCTTATGTAGAATTGCCGGAATTTCTAGGTAAATTTTTATTTGATACTGGAGCTTCGCATTGTGTTATATCACTTGACGTAATAGCCGATACTAGTGTCAAACACTGCGTTGAGCGCGAGCCATTTCAAGTAAAAACTGCGCATGCTGTTACTTGTCATAAAGATGTTACTATTTTACCTTTACCCCCACAGTTTAAGACAGACGTATATCATAAACTTTTACTTTTCGATTTTGACCTAAAGTACAAAAGACTAATAGGTATGGACTTGTTGAAAGAATTAGGGTGTAACAAAGACTTTAAAAAAAAAATAAAAAAACCCCCGACACAAAATCCTAAGTTCCCTTTAAAAAGAAAAAAAAGAAAATACGTCGCGTTGGGGGACCGATGTTGCATTTAGGGTACGACTGTCCCGAGCGGTCCATACTAAATTGAAATCGCTTCATCCGTTCGGGAGCTATGATGCCACAGACAGACAGACACGTCAAACTTATAACACCCCTCTTTTTGCGTTGGGGGTTAAAAATAAGTTATTGCGAAACTTTAATACTGAAATACCAATTTATTTAGATTATCCAGTAAAGAGACTCAAAATTGAACCTAACTGCGAAAATTTACAATAGTAAAAACAAATTGTAACTATGTCTGCGACGACTTTAACTGGTTTAAAGGGCTCAAGTCACCCGCCGCTTTAGTAACGGTAAAAAAAGAATTTTTAAAACGTCCAGAATCAAATTAACCCATAAAAAGCAAGTAATTAGTAACAATTGCCACCTACCCCTTGAGCCGTTACCGCCACAATTAGAAAATCAAAATATAACACACAAACTTAACACCTAACCAACGATACCCCCATTTTCGTTAGAAACTATACACAAGCCCCGCAACAAGGCACAGAGATTAAAAACAAAGATAATTTATTAAAATAGGGATTCATATGGGAAAGTATTTCACCCTGGTCTTGCCCTGTCCATATCGTCCCTAAAAAGCCCGACGCTCCAGGGAAGGTCAAATGGAGACTTGTCATACACTACAGACGACTGAACGATAGAATTGTTGAACCCATTACCGAACATCAACGAAATACTGGATAGACTAGGCCGTGCACAGTATTTTACAACCCTTGACCCAGCAAGCAGTTACCACCAGCTGGAAATGGGGGTGCATTTTAAACAAAACCATAGAAAAAACTGCGTTTACAACTGAAAGAGATCACTATGAGTTCCTAAGAAGGCCGTTTGGGTTAAAAAATACTCCGAGCACTTTTCACCGTCTTATGAACCATATCCTCAGAGGAATAGGTAACGTATTTACATACTTGGATGACGCAAAAATTGCGCCACCTCACTTCAGAATCATAAAGAAAAACTACTAGTTAGAACTTCAGCGATTCAAAATGCATAATCTCAAAGTGCACTTAAATAAGTAGGAATTTTTATAGAAACGTGTGAAGTTTTAAGGTCATAAATTGACTGACCAAGGACTACAACCTTACAAAGACAAGATGAAAGCTGTTTTAAATTTCCCTGTACCTTGAACATAAAGGACATAAAGTCTTTCCTAGGATTAGTAGGCTATTACCGAAAATTCATTAAAGATTTTGAAAAGCTTACAAAATCAACCAACAGCTTGTCTTAAAAAGAACGCAATAATTGTCCATACTAACGTATTTTTAGTCGCAGTTAACAAGACGTGTTAACAAATTTTTACCAATGCCCCAGCCCCCAATTCTACAATATCCTGACTTTGAGGAACCATTTATCCTGACAACAGACGCATCTGACTTTGCGCTAGGCGCAGTTTTATCTCAAGGCAATGTTGGTGCTGATAAACCCTATTAACAATCTTTTGCATCAAGAACGTTATCAGAAGCTGAGACTCGTTACTCGACAATAGAGAAGGCGTGACTCGGGGTAGTTTGGGCTATCACATATTGTAGGCCCTATTTATATGGTCTGATATTCACTATCTATACAGACCATGAACCATTAAAATGGCTGATGTCTTTAAAAGGCCCCAATTCAAAGCTAACACGTTCAAAACTAAAGCAAGCGGAGTACGATTATAAGTTAGTTTATAAAAAGGACAAACGAAACACCAACGCTGATGCATTATCCAAAGCGAAAATATTTCACAACAGCATAGATTCTTTTGCCGATAATTTTGACGATAACAATGACGACGTGATTATAAACAGAATATTTGAGAACGCCCGTAAGAAACAAGCAGAGACAAATAACGGTCGAGATGACAACAATGACTGATTTAACAATAACAATACCAATGAACCACTCCGATAATAACAATGACGTAGAAACAAGAAGTTCTAACTTTCCCCAATCTGACAATGGAACCGTCGAAACTGTTACCGTCGACCCTGACCAATTAGTCTCGACAAATCATACCTAACCTGATAGTGAAAACAACGGCATCCCGATTTTATCTGATGCAATAGACAAACAACTGAAACTATTTTATATGAGGTCTACTTATACTACAGTTTTTAATGACAGTGGTCCTAAACTTATAAGATGTACGTCACGAGTTACCCTTGTTGAAAACATAACTGAGCAACAAGCGAGGACTTCGTCGCATAGAGGTATTCGGGAGACCTATAAACTCCACAGAAATGATCACTGGTCTATTATGTTATTGTTACTTAATTCAAAGTTATATTAATCAATGCGACATGTGCTTAAGAGCCAAATACGAAAGAAACCCTTTGAAACCCCCAGTAACGCTAACGGAGACACCTTTTTTTATAGATGTGAAATGATCAAATAACTTCCCCCTTAGAGTCAGACTTTTACTGACTAAAACCCAACAACATTTTTTCTTTCAACATCTTTTCATGGATCTATATTCTACCGAAGGTGTAACGTTTCTGACAAAAGCAAAAAAAAAATCAAAGTTTGCCCAAGCTGTACCCCTAAATTCTTCAAGCAGCGTTCATATCGCAGAAGCTTTATTACCAGTATTTTCCATACTAGGATTACCTCTAGAATGAACAACAGACTCTGATACTAAATTCGACACTGACGTCATAAACGATATATGCGCACTTCACGTCTCCTTAACGCTAGAGGTCCTGGGTTCGATTCCCAGGTCGAGCAAAAAGTGTTATTGGGTTTTTCTATGAAATTCTCAGTAGCAGCTCGGAGTTTGGATTTGTGCCCAGTTAATGGCAATAGGCTCGCCCCCTATTCAATGGGACCTAAATGTACCAGCGAACTGTGGGTGTACATTGGTACACCTCTTTTTTTTTATAGACGGGAAATCATCAAATAACTTCCCCCGCCCTGGGCGGGGCGGGAGGGAGTGTCAGACTTTTACTGACTAAAACCCGTCTATGTTCCTTTCATGTGCCCTTTGCGTTCCGGGGGCGCGGTATCTCTTTCGAACAACCCGCAGCTCCGGCAGATTGGTACACCTCTGCCTAACCCTTCGGGGAATACAGGCGTGATGGTATATATATATATAGATAATAAAATATATATACAGGGTGTTTGGTGCAACGTGTGCCAAATTGAAATGGTCGACTGAGGGGGTCATCTGCTATCCTTTCAGACCCCTAAACACTTCTCATGCCATGTGTATTATTTTTCATCGACTTTTTAAAGTTTTATAAAAAAAATGCCAAAATTTTACATTCAAGTACGTTTTTTTTTAAAAGTACACGTCGTAGGCTCTGTATTTTAATTTTATTTAGATGTGCATTGTACTACAGTACTTTTAAATTCAAAATTAGTGACATTAGCCATATAGTTTTCTATTTATTTACTCGCAAAGTTTTGGACTTCAATTAAAGCTGTCCATGTAACAGCTATTTACATGGCTATAAAAAAAAAACCAAATGAGACCGGGATCTAAGAACTTCGTCAAAAATTCTCTAGTCTATCCTCTTGCTAGTGATGTGCCACATGCCATAAAAATCTTTTTACAACTTTGTGAATTCGCTAAAATTGTGAACCGAGTCACAAAATACAAAATCCAAATTATGGTTTAAAAATTTTGTTTTGCTTAAATAACACCTGAAAAACGTATTAAATATGTTATCTCACTCTTATAAGATAATATCTGTCTCGTACATCTCTTTTTTGGGGGAGGGGGTACTAGAAATAATAAAAAATGCATTTTTAACATTTAATTCATATTTTTTTGCATATTCTGCTTAAATTGTTGGATTCTATTGCGAATGCAGGCCAGACATCTATTTCGTATTTCCACAGTTGTTGTACGAAGTCGTATTTCCTCCTTAACCTCCTTTGAAAAGATTTCTGACTTTTAGCCAGAAAAAAAAGGAAAGGTTTAGTGTAAACGTTTGGGCAAGAATGATTGGAATCAGGTAGTTGGACCGCATTACCTGCCCGAAAACTTCAATGACGACAACTATTTGGAGTTCCTTCAAAATGACGTGCCCGAATTAGTGGCCGAGGTGGTATGTAATGAAAATGTGCCCGAAGTATTCCAGCATGACGGCTGTCCCGCGCATTGGCGTTTGACTGTGAGG
Organism: Caradrina clavipalpis; assembly: GCA_932526535.1. Taxonomy (NCBI): domain Eukaryota; kingdom Metazoa; phylum Arthropoda; class Insecta; order Lepidoptera; family Noctuidae; genus Caradrina; species Caradrina clavipalpis. The sequence continues at coordinate 3,695,682 of OW052087.1, forward strand.
GAATATCTTGATAATGTGTTCCATAATGCGCGGATTGGTGGCCATATTGCATGACCGGCACGGTCCCCAGGCCTGACTCCGCTAGACTTTTAACTAGTTTTTGACTAGTATACGCCACGGAGGTTCCGACTAGGGATGTACTACTTCAATGCATTCAAACGGCGTTCAATAAAATTAAGGAGAATATTCGACTTCGTACAACAACTGTGGAAATACGAAATAGATGTCTGGCCTGCATTCGCAATAGAGGCCAACAATTTAAGCAGAATATGCAAAAAAATATGAAATAAATGTTAAAAATGCATTTTTTATTATTTCTAGTACCCCCTCCCCCAAAAAGGAGAGGTACGAGACAGATATTATCTTATAAGAGTGAGATAACATATTTAATATGTTTTTCAGGTGTTATTTAAGCAAAACAACATTTTTAAACCATAATTTGGAATTTTGTATTTTGTGACTTGGTTCACAATTCTAGCGAATTCACGAAGTTGTAAAAAGATTTTTATGGCATGTGGCACATCACTAGCAAGAGGATAGACTAGAGAATTTTTGACAAAGTTCTTAGATCCCGGTCTCATTTGGTTTATTTTTATAGCCATGTAAATAGCTGTAACTTGGACAGCTTTAATTGAAGTCCAAAACTTTGCGAGTAAATAAATAGAAAACTAGATGGCTAGTGTCACTAATTTTGAATTTAAAAGTACTGTAGTACAATGCACATCTAAATAAAATTAAAATACAGAGTCTACGACGTGTACTTTAAAAAAAAAAACGTATTTGAATGTAAAATTTTGGCATTTTTTTTATAAAACTTTAAAAAGTCGATGAAAAATAATACACAGGGCATGAGAAGTGTTTAGGGGTCTGAAAGGATAGCAGATGACCCCCTCAGTCGACCATTTCAATTTGGCACACGATGCACCAAACACCCTGTATATATATAAATAGATAATAGCTTAAATTTAATAGGTAAGAAAATAGTGTTTATTGCACCGCTCCATAGGTTTAGACGTGGTTTTATAACGGGCTGGTTTCCATCGTTAAAACCATTACAGGCAATTTAGATTATAAAGATGCCATCAAATGAAATATCAAAATTACGTACGTAGCAAAACATGCAGTAGATGTGTATAGTAATCAGGTTAAGCGAGAACGATTAAGATAGGTAAGAACCAGAAAAAACCAAGTCAAGAAAGTTAAGTTAAGTTAAGAAATACCACTTTTAATAATAATAAGAGTATAATAAATAGATTGCACTTTTCTAGATTCATGTATACAAATAGATTTCAGTCTGCAGTTGCTGTACTAGCTGTATTACTAGCTTTTAGTCATTTTAGAAGACGCCATGAGCTTTGCTCAATTGGAAGTAATGCATCCAAGCAATCTTTCTCCACACATTCTCATAAACGAAATGTTAGCCATTTAGAAATTATACAATTTCAGACCAGTAGACAGCGTTACTCTTAGCAATATAAATAGCCTACAGAAATCTATTAGTGTAAAAGCTTATAGTACAGATCACACGTTAACGTTTATATTAGACATTCCTTCCATTGATACTAACCTTTATTCAATTCCCGAGTAGCAAAACTTGGCAATCTTTTCTAAATCCAAATATCTAGTACTGGGCAACAACGAGTACTCATACCTAGAAGAAGACTGCAAAAGGATCACACAAAATACACAACTCTGCACGTATTTGGGGCTGTTGAGAAATCAGAACACTGCATAATATCACTTGTGGACACCAAAACACAAACTGCACACGAGCCAAGATAGACCTGAAACAATGAAGAATTCAGAAACTCCAAGACAACAAGATGCTTAACATCCTGAAAGAAGAAGAAGTCTTAAGAACCCATTGTGAAAATAAAACTAAATAAGATTTTCGTCCGAATAAAATAAGTTTACATTAAAATTGCATGTTTTTTTTTTATTTTAATTTACCATGTTTGCAGAGATTTGATCCTTATGATTGACCCTATCGATTGATGCCATAAAAGTACAGGATGCATTTTTTTCGAATTTTAGTCGGTTCGATTCCTGGGTGTGGCAAGCGTATTTTCAAAATTATTTAAATGCAGTTTCGTTTCTTTTTTTATTTTAAATAAAGGAATGTTTCCTTTGTGTAAATTTTGCTGACTTAAGTATTTAGAGTACTTTCCCTCCAGGTAACATAATAAAATTCCATCCTGTATATATGTATAGATAGACCGTGATTTAAAAACGTGCGTCAAATTTTGCCATCTGAACATCGCCTTAACTGTGAGGAGTCAGTTAGCACATTGCGCAGAGCGGCGCGTTGTTAGTGCAGTGTGCCTCGCCTCGACGCCAGTTCCACTGCAACGGTCGGTACTGAAATAATAAAACGTCATCATCAATCAATGAAAGCAAGACAAGTATTTGCTTGAGAAACGTATAGTAGAAATTTTTATAAATATGACTTTCTCTTTTGTCTCTTGGTCGCAAAGCCTGACCGCTGCGAGCTAAACCTAGGAATCATACCGTACCCAGGACCTCATGCACAATAGCAACACTTGCGTCCACTAGACCTAAGCGGCAGTCTCGTTTTATTTTGTCACAAATTCAGCATTTGAGTTGATTCTAAATGTTTACTAGATAAATGTTTCAGTCTATTTCACACCTCTACTAGCAACCGGATAGTAGAAACCTCAAATCAATTGTCATACTTTTTACGAGCTGTCAAAACACAATTTTCTCATAGAATTTGTACGGCAATAGCACAATATAGGCAATGACTGTGACGACACATAATTGCCAGCACAATTTACTAACTATTTGTTAATTTCAAGAAAAGATGGTGATGATGTTTAGTAACTAAAAATCGAATTAATCAGGATACAAGATTCAAATAAATTGATTTTTCAAGAAGCTGTCTCTTAGAATTATTGGCTAATGGTGCCTCATACCCAATGTACGGAATACAAAGTTGCTACTACCATTACCTTGCGTGGCGGGAATTGAACGCGTAGAAGATCCACGAGGTGGCAGCACAGATGAGAGTGATGGCTATGAAGGCGGCGGTAGCGCCTCCTAGTGGGGAGTGTGCCACGTGCGGGGCCGGCGGCGGCGCCTGCGCCGACTGGTCCATATGTGACCCGATTGGTTTCGGGGTGTCCGGTTCTGTGGGATACAACATAAATATGTCAAGGATTCATTTAGATATAGATACCTAAACGGTGTTACCATGAAAGCTTAGGTACTCGTCCGACTGTCTCCTCTAAAGGTTATAAAAAGATACTACACGAAATCAAAAGTTCGTGTTTTTTCGTCATTGCTAGATGTTTGTTTTGGAAACCTTCTGTTTACGAAGATATTGAGGGTCAAAGAAGATGCCTTTGCTCCTTCCCATTCCGAGAAGGCACTAACATTGATCACTACGCTTGCTGAGGGCGGATTGGCGATTTAAGACTTACATAAATTAAAATTCCAGGCTTCTTCACTATGTTTTCTCTTACCGATTTCAGTGATGTCCAACTAGTAAGCACATTTATGAAATAGTCACTATGGTAGTTGTCTGTGCCCGGTTGTGAACCCACATCTCGTACATGAGGCGGGCGTCTTAACCACACGACCATCGCGAAACATTACATTTATAGGTACTTGCGTGTATATTTAAAATCTTACACCTCTAAGGATAGTAAATAATATCACCAACATACGTAACACAGTATATAATGAGATTCCAACAATCCCTACACGCACATACAGGTTCAGGAGGCACAATGTGTAATTCCCAAGCATAAGTACTTGACTGATATTCACTCTGTGGTTGTAGAAATTGTGGGATGCAGGCAGCGAAGGGGTGGACTTGGTGATGTTTACGAGTCCTTTTCAATCAGTCTCCAAGTATTACATTAGGTTTAATGACTTCCAATAATCATTAACGACAAAGATTGAGCTAACGTTATCTCACTTCGGCCGATGTCGTCGACGGAATGGCGGGAAGCGCGGGCGCCACACGCTCCCCGCGCGCCGCGCTGTGACGCTGTCCCCGCAGCGCGTCGCATCCCGCGCCGTGCCGTATGCGTGTGTGTGTAAAGTGCTCGCGCACGCACACATGCAAGGCGTCACTAAGTCAAACCAGAAAGAGGTACGTGATATACAGATGTTACAGAAATGATGCTAAGTATAAAATGTATATTCTCCAGACCGATACCGGCCGCGGTGGCTAATCTTAATGCGGAGTAGCCAAGTGCGTAGGAGATTATTATAGTGCAGAAGTGTGTGCGCAAACACAGGCGCACTCCTTATTTTCTAACTCTCAAAGCCCGACGGTACGGCATTCCGACAAGACCGGAGAGAGATAAGGCACAGGACCAACGGCTTGACGTGCTTCCCGAGTCACGGGGGTGTGCACCACCAACGAATAAAAGTATATATAAATGACTAAAATAAGCAAGATAATTGATTCTCAGCGGTAGGTAGGTTACCTACGTACGGGTATGTACGGTATGTACGGGTACCTGACGTACAAGCGCCATATCAACAAGACTAGTTATGAGGCCCATATTTAGGAGCTACACCAGATGGACTTATTGGAGAAGAAGCAATAGTAGAGGTGAAATGTCCAATCTCGGCGTACAAGATTGGACTAGACGAAGCAATAGCAAAAAAGTAAATTTTTGGGTTCTAGATAATTCGGGCATTTTGCAGGTAAATAAAACCCACAATTGGTATTACCAAGTACAAGTACAATTGCATGTGACTCAGAAAGTAAAATGTTTATTTGGAGTATGGTTCAAAGAGTCAACGCCTCTGAAAATAGAAACAATTATGAAAGACGATGATTTTTTTGAAAACAAAATGAGAATAAAATTATGTTCATTTTATTTAAATTGTATTTTGCCGGAACTTTTGGACCCGCGCCATATTCGAAATATGGAAATTAGAAATCCACCATACATTTTACAGGCAATAAAGAATAAGGCAGACCGGAAAAAGATCCTACAGAAATCAGAAGACGAAAATATGAGCGTAGTTTCAGAAAGCGTACATGATGCACCATCAACACCATCACCAATGCCAATAAATAACCTACCAACTTTTTCACGCTATTTGGATTTTAATGACTTTTAGCAGGAATTGAGGAAAAAAGTACACACTTCTTATAATGTTCGGTAAACAAAGTGTTAATCGCAGGTAAATCGACTAGTGCTGCATCATTCAAAGCTCCTTATGAAATTGGTCAGTGACAGTCCTATATAGCTACTCCTCCACCACCTTCGTTTACGTCACATGCTTAGCATGCGGCGGTCGCACTCCTAAGATTTATTTCTAGCTCTATGTAATTTTTTTGTTGGATTATTATTTTTTCAGGGTCCTTATTGTGTTAATGTTATAATAAAATACCGCTCGATATTCGCCGTCTAAATGAGAGAATATTTAAAACATGCATCAAACGCACACTATGTAGGCAATAAGCTGTAATCAAGCATATAAGAAGATCATATTATTGACCGAAATGCTACGCTTAGTGCTGGTCCTGCTCCACAGCCATTTTAGCTTACAAATTAATATATTTATACTTTTAAAGGGAATATTTATACACCTTTTATGTTAACCTAAATAACGTGTGCCGTTAATATTATTGTATTTTTTTTTTATTTTTTTACATGCTAGTTGCACTTCGTCTGTTATATAATAAACACCTGTTCAATACATTTTTTTTAAATTATTTTCCGACCATACCTTCAGAATGTGTAATGTAGGAGCACCCGAACTCAATTTAATAAATGTTGAAAGCTAGGTAATTCGAACTATTACCGTTACTGAGAACCGGTAAGCACTTATCTAGTCATATCAGACCTTCAAAATGTATTTTTTTGTAGCATCCGTGCTCAATAAAATAAAACTTGAAAGCTAGGTCATGCTATTTCCTTTACTGAGAACTGATTCGCACTTGCCTGGTCATCTTCAGACCTTTTGAGCATGTATAATGTAGCAGTACCCATGCTCTATCAGATAAACGTTAAAAGTTAGGTTAATAGGCAATGTAAATCAATTACAATCGTCTAGAAGAACAAATTGTATTAGATATTTCAGATAGAAAATAAAGTAGGCAAAAAAGATGACAACTCTGCGACACATTTGTGTTCTTGCTTAATCTTCTGTTCGGTTAACGGTAGTACAGTTTTTTGTCGGTAGGTGATGCCAAAGTATAACAACACCAGTACAGAGGTTAAATCGTCAAGGGCATCGGGCAATGTAATACCCTTAACGACGGTATCATGTCGCACGGTCTGCTGCCAGTCGATTCTGTAAAATTCAGACATGAACTCGCATCTCAAGTCGCTATTCAATGACATCTTTTTAATCAAATTCAAATGACATTGATTTATTTGACACTTTGAAGTGCGAAGTGAGCGTCGAAGTGACGGTGGAATTACCGTATAGAATAGCACAGCAGGTCGGTGGTGTAGGCAGGGTTGCCCGTGGCCGGCATTCCGCTGAAACGAAGAGGTTTTAATAAATTGTTAAGAGGTATTCTGAACTATCCTGTCAAAGTTCAGGTTATCAAAAGTACACATTTCTTTTATGGGGTACTGTGTAAAATTTTATAATAAAATACCGCGCGTTATTCTCGAACTAAATGAAAGAAAGTTTAAAACATGCATAAAACGCACATTATGTAGTCAAGCATATTATAAACTAGAAAATTATTTATATGATAAAAATGCTTGGCTTAATGCTGGTACTGCTCCACAGTCACTCGAGTTCATAAATTAATAAACAATTATATATATTTCTTTTTAAAGGAAATGATGTTTCTTAGCACCTTTTTATTGGCTTAAATAACGTGTACGTTATTATTATTGATTTTTTTTTACATACCACAGGTCATCTGTCAAATAAGTTCAAAACCTTTGTTTTATATAATTTTGTAATGTAGGTTAGAGTAATGTAGGTTGTATGCATACCTACTGGCAGTATGCGTCTGTCATGTAGCATAGAGTACTAGAGATAAATACCGATATCATTCTGTTGTGATTAAGCAATATTACTAGCGATACGTAGTTTTCCTGAAATATCTCATTGGCAACGAGGATCAAAATTATAAGCGTATTTCGTACAAAATGTCGATCGGTAAGTTAAACGAGTTTAATGTAAGATCGGGAAATTGGACAATGTATGTGGAACGCATGGAAATGTTTTTCAAAGTGAACAATCTAAAGAACGAACTTTGGTTACCCACAATGATTGCGGCAAGCGTACGAACTGTTAAGTAATTTAACAAGTCCGGACAAACCTAGTGCGAAATCTTATGCGGAGGTAGTGGACGTCATGAAGCACCACTTGCAGCCAAAGCCGTCGTTCATGGGAGAGAGGTATCGTTTCCGTCAAAGAAGACAAATTGATGGTGAATCGATATCGCAATACATTTCGGAATTGAAGAAAATGACAAAACTTTGTGAATTTAAGGCCGTTTTGGAGGAGAACCTACGGGATCAATTAGTATGCCGATTGCGCAGCGAGTCGATCAGGCAACGGCTGTTTACCGAGGAAAATCTGCAATATGCAAATGCCGTTAATAGGGTTTACGCCGTTCACGCGCTATTTGCCGCAAAATCAATGATTTTCAAACCTGTTAATACCCATTAATAACTTATCGTACAAACACGCAATTTAGCCAGTTCAGAATTGGATTGAATTGGCTACCGGCCGCGCGCTTCAATTTATAGTAGTTTTAAAATATTTATTAAAAAATTATCAAGCTAATCACACGAAAATTTTGAATTGTAAGTTTTAAAAGAGATGTTCTTCTATTAGAATATGCTATTATTATAATGATAAATGCAAGTTAAAACGTTGAAAAAGATCATTTTATCTACGTGTAATTTCTTAATAATTAGACATTGTTTTGATTTTATTTTCCGTAGTAAGTAACATAAATCAGAGAATCAGTCTTGACAAAAAAAATATTAAGGATATTACCAATTAGCAAATATTTTTGTTTATTGATTCTATCGGCAATTTTTGGAGATTAACGGCTTCGAAATTGACTCTGAACGTAAAATACGCAAATCTCACTTTAGTTATCTTAATATAATTTACAAGCATGCTATTTAATTTAAAAAAAATCTCTCACGTCCTCTAGAAGACAAAATTTCCTAATATTATTCGCAAATTGCGTGTTTGTACGATAAGTTATTAATGGGTATTAACAGGTTTGAAAATCATTGATTTTGCGGCAAATAGCGCGTGGACGGCGTAAACCCTCTTAATGCCAAAATTTCATGTGCAATGGAAGCGGTGGAAAGAGATGCAGCAGCGGTGGAACAAACAGTCGCAAGCAATAGCGAGTCGAGAGGAAGCTGTGAGGCAGCGGCCGGAGCGGCGCAGGCGGGGGGCCTCGCCGGTCGGGGCCGCGCAACACTAGCACTAGCATGTTTGGTGGCCGGGTATGGACGAAGATATTGAAAAAACATGCCTGATTGTCATGTCTGTGCGGTAGAAAGGAAGGCGCCGCCGCGACACATGCCATGCCTTTGGCCGTGGCCAGATAAACCGTGGGCCCGTGTACACATTGATTTCTTAGGCCCGATCAAGGGTCGGTCATTTTTGGTAATAGTTGATGCCTGAACCAAATGGCTAGAAGTTAGTCAGGTGCCTAGTACGGCGGCTAGTCACACAATCAATGTTTTAAGTGACGTGTTTGCACGTTTTGGTTTACCTAAACAAATAGTCTCCGATAACGGACCGCCGTTTACAAGTCACGAGTTTTCACAGTTTCTTAAAACGAATGGCATTGAACATATATACTCAGCACCATAATACCACCCCGCCTCGAACGATGCAGCTGAAAAGGCGGTACGCACAGTTAAACGTGCTATTAAGAAGGCACTTAGAGATAATTTAAACTTGCATTTATTTTTAAATAAGTTTCTACTGTACTATAGAAAACATTGTACGACAGGTGAAACACTGGCGTCTCTCATGTTTGGCCTTAGGTTGCGTACTAAATTCGATGCCCTGAGATCTAATAGGGACAGTAAAGTTAAGGATGCACAGGAGCGACAGCAGACATATGGCGCAACGGGGTCTTGTCAACTACGCCCGGGGGATGATGTCTGGCTACGTGAGTATGGGGGACAGGATAAATGGGTAGCAGGGAAGGTAACACAAAAGTTACCACTGATTATAGGGTATTAGATGGTTTTGGTAAAGAATCTCATAGACATGTTGATCAGCTAAAGCCACGGCTACGGAGTTCATTAATCTGTCCTTCTAGCCCTGTTAGTGAGAAGCCGAGGGAGTCGGTAGCAGTGTCACGGGAATAGGAGGCGCCTGGTGCGAGCGGCCCTGGGAGCGACGTTTCGGCCGCTGAGGATACGCAGTGTAATTCATATGTACTTTCTAAGTTTATTTTAGACATCACTGACATCGGTAACCATGTCAGAGGCCCTCGAGGCGGTTTAGAAACACTAGGGTCAACTATGGTGTGTGGGGTCGTTAGACCTTACTGCCACACTATAAAGAAGACAACGTCATGCTCCTATATTACACAAAAAAATCTATGGAATGTCTTTAAAATTCTAGTCCAATAAAAATAGTCTATATCCCTAGATTCAACATAAACTTATATTTGAAGTAGTTGCGCTGCGGAGTATCCTTCCCGGCGAAACCACCATGATATACCTATTATTATACATAGTAAGCAAATATATGTATAGTATAAAATAATTCTATAACAATTCTATATTGAACTTGTATCCCCAAATCCTCAATCTAATTCACATATACGCACAAAAGAGTGACTCAAAATTTTACTCTTCGAAATAATCGCTAAGGGCCTAGATTATAGTTCTTAGCAAATAATGTTTACGTGAAATATCCTACAATATCCTTCCAGGAGGTTAGTTTATTAGCATATGAATAATAACATATTTTTAAACGACTTCAAAAAAAAGGGGGAGGTTCTCAATTCGTCGGGGTGTTTTTTTTATATGTATGTTTCCTGATTACTCGAAGACGCCTGGACCAATTGGAAAGAATCTTTTTTTGTTTAAAAGGGGATAATTTACAGGTGCTATAAGAAAGAATTGCACCTCGAGAGTGCAGCAAATTTCTCAGTTTTCGATTTCTGTTTTTAGTATTGCCGTTCCTTTATGGATTGGGATGGCAGGAAGTCGATACTAAAAAGTGAAAAATAAAAGATCTTTTCTACAAAAAAGACAACCGCCTACAAAAACTAAAAATTGAAAAATAACTTTAGCTATGGAAGTCGGAGGCTTTGGTTCTGAAAAGAGTTTTACAGTGGGGAACATAAGAAGATATGCCCCATTTGTGACTTCAAAACGGAAATAACTCATCCTAAATTGCCACTCGATATTTTGATTTTGGCCGAAGATGGCCTGGCAACTGGACTGGAAAAGTCTGCTAATTCAATGATGATTAAAAAAAATTAACTTATCAAATCATCAGTGCAATAATAAAAAAGGGGCGATAACTGAAAAATACAAATTAAGTGATCATTTAATAGTTTTCGAAATTGATGGCATACCGAAATACCAAACAATAAACTTCTTACCGAGAACAAAAATACAGTATTGCTGCCGCCATAGCATATGTGCCAGGACTGGGAGTCCTGAGTGGAGTGGGTCACTATAAAACACAACGCAAAAGTAGCGGCAAATGGTATTGTTAAAGTCAAAGTCAAAGCATTTTTTTTCAATTAGACTGTGAGAGCGTCGTGTGTCGTGTAAAGGATAAAAACAACATTTCCACTTATTTAGAAAGTTAAAACGTTGAAACGTGTATTCAATATGAACAGAGCGAAGAGAAGAAAAGAATAAATGTTTTCTGACGGGTGACGTAGACTTTTTTTTTTAGTGATGTGCGTAGCATCTAGTGACGCGCCGCTACAAGACCTACATGCACTTTTGCAGTGTCAAGAAGGTGCAGTTTAAAGTTAAGGCTAGTTGCTCGTTCCAAAGCGTAGATCTCTATTGAGAAGAACGAGCAAGAAACTCCTTGCATTGAGCTACAAATCAAATTCTACCTACCGTCTGCCTGGGATATATGCATACCGACTACTAAAACAACTACCTACAATGAACAACACATAAAATAAGATCTAAAACCTCTTTATCGACCGCGGTCACGGGACTGGCGCGACGAACGCTTCTAAGGTCGCTGCACCGCGCGTCATTGCGTCACGCGACGCACAGTAGCGCAACGATCTAATATACGACATGTACTATACAAAATGATGAGGCGATTATCACACTGCACCGCGCCTCGTCATCATCCCTGTCTTCGTATGCAAGTATCGCAATTTATATAGAAAATACGTCTAGGACAACACATTGCTGACGCGTCAATGGGCGGGAAGGCGTCCCGCGCACAGATTCTGCCAATATGCGCGAAAGCGCGGGGCGTGCCGCAGAGTATAACACACTGGCTTTTCAGACATGACGACGACACGACGTCTTTCAGCATGGATCTCGATGTAAACAAATTTATATTTGAAATCGAGCTCGGGGCCGTCGTACGCTGACACTCCACGCGGATAAGCAGATTACACTAGGTGTAGCGGATCTGCGTGTCCGTCGCCACGCGCACCACGGCGGATCGCTTCGCTAGTGGGAGATTCGCCTTAAGCTGTGCAACCAGCCGCTACAATGCAGACAAGCGTGTTTTAATATCGTTACACGGTCGACAATAACGCGTTTAGGTAGTATTAAGGAGTTTTGTTGAATTACAATATAAGATTCTGTCGCGATTTGCGATGGTAACTTTTAGTTTATTAAATTTAGAAACACCGTGAATTAAACACAAGAAAGGCTTTCTGAATCTAAAGCCAACATGTTTTTACTAGGTGACTTCTAATTAAAAGACAATCTTAAAAGATAGTGTTCTAGTTCAAGGAAATGAACAATTTTGACCATACGACTAAAACTGGAATATAAAACACAACACGATCTAAATATATGCACGAGTTTTTTTTTAGATTTCAGCGTTGGTACCATAACAAAGGTTGTTCAATACATTAAAAGTCACCTAATACTTTAGAATTTTTGAGACATAGCTATCCGTCGCCTCCCATTTCTTCTCTCTATTAATAAAAAATCAAATCAATCTGTGAGATAACTAGGTAACACAATTGCTATCGTAATGAGATTGATTAAAAATAATCTTTTGGTTTTTTACGTTTGAAAAGTTCCTCCGCGCGACTACTTAACCCTGTGAGTGCCCAGCACCCGGCCACGGTAATATTACCGTGACCCGGCTCCCGAGTCCAACGATAATTCGTTCGACTCGGGAGCCGGGTGCTGGGCTCTAAAAGGGATAAAGCAGTAAATATTTTTAAATTGTCATTATAAATGGCATCACGTGTAAGTTATGCAATAAAGATGTTGGGCACCTAAATTTATTCAAAAGCAGGTGGTTTTTTAAAAATTTTAGGATCCTCTTACAACCGGTTCTTTTGGAAATCTATGGGGAGGCCTATGTCCAGCAATCGACGTCCTGCGGCTGATATGATGATGATGTTGATGAATCAGGTTTTCAGAGCTAAGATAAAGGGTATCTTTAGAAAAGTTATGACATGGAATTAATAGCTAATGGTGTTTACTTTCCAATTAGTTATTTGTTTTTCAACTGCGATCCGGCAAAGATAGCATTATGTTTTAATACTATATTGTTGTTGGCCTCAGAGGTATACATTTCCTCTAAGTATCACGCTAATGTTCACAGCATCATATTATAATAAGTATGTTTTGTTTGTTGAGCTGACCTGACCTCTGACTTTGTAATGATGTTTCGTCTGAGGTAGTCTGAAAATGTCGACTTTGGCATTTAGATAATATTTAGTTATACCTTCCAAAAACTTTTTGATATTCTAATGATCGGCTTTCTAAATTTTTACGGGAAAAAATTGAAGGTATGGTAGGTCAACTTGTAAATCGATTAAATACATGTATAAGTATAAGAAAACGACACATTCGTCGCGTTAAAATAAAAAAAAGATTTTATTTCATGTAAATGTAAAATGCAAGTTTTCCACATGAATTTCGTTTATGTAAACTAAATCGACTACAGCCATGTTTTCGGATGACCGTTTGTAATACCATAAATAAATCTTTTATTACAATACACAATTCAAGAAATCAATGTTTAATTTTCTGTATTACTGGTAAGAAAAATATTTGAGAATATTATAAGTACTTGAAAGATTGTCAGGAACTGCGCCAAACACACATGTCGACATTCTGAATAAGATTATCCATAGCCATTAGTACATCGACTGGGTAAAGTTTAATTACGTTTTTAAATGTTTTAAACCAATGTATTTGGATATCGCAAAACGCATTGTTTCACGCACAGACAGGAATTAACGAAATTATAAAATGTACCTGCATGTATTGTTGTTAATATGCAGTTCGACTGTGGCCGCCGACGACGGAAATTTAGCATTGGGGTTACTGAAGAGTTTTTTCTCTTATACGCATGACACTTACGTTCCTGAAGACTCACGTCTGAGCATCAATCAATTAATGCGAAAATATGGATACCCTTTAGAAGAACACACGGTGATGTCTGAGGATGGATACATAATAAATATTCATAGAATACCAAGCCATCGAAAAAGAAACAAGTCGATTGTATTTCTAATGCATGGCATCTTAGACAGCTCAGACGCGTGGGTATTAATGGGCCCTAACAAAGCGTTCGCGTATGTGCTAGCGGACCAAGGATTTGATGTTTGGATGGGCAATGCAAGAGGTAACAAGCACGCTCAAATGCATACCACACTGAACACCAGCATGGAAGAATACTGGCAGTTTACGTGGGAGGAGATCGCGCTGTACGACCTGCCGGCCATGATCGATTACATCCTCGAACACACAAAATATGATAGTCTTTACTACGTAGGCCATTCACAGGGAACTACGATTGGCTATGTTCTGTGTTCAATGAAGCCGGAATATAACAACAAAATCAAAATTATGTTTTCAATGGCGCCTGAGGCCTGGATGGGCCACGTGAGAAGTCCGATTGTCAAAATGTTTTCAACCGCTTCCGAGATTTTGTTAGACGTTTTGAAAAATTTAAGCGTTTTCTCAGCAGGAACTGATTTTTTTAATAAAATGTCGGCTTTTATATGTATTGCTATGTCACAAAAATGTGATAATATTTTAGTATTGTTATCGGGCTATGAAACTAAAGTAAATGAGACATTTTTGTCTGTTATATTAGGACACTCACCTACAGGTTCGTCTACATTGCAGTTTGTTCATTACGGACAGTTGGTACTGTCACATCGGTTCTGTCGGTACGATTATGGTCGAGAAGGGAATGTTTTCAAATATGGAACGAGACTACCACCTGATTACAATTTAAGTAAAGTGACAGTACCAGTGGTGTTATTTTATAGTTCTAAAGACTTGTTGTCGGACCCCCAAGACGTAGAAATACTTAAACAAAATCTGCCAAATGTAAATGAATTTCTATTTTTAGATGATTTTACTCACCTAGATTATGTTTACGCCTCAGAAGCAACTGATGTTATTTATGGTGCAATTATCAGAAAAATTAATGATTTCGAAGAATACAATTACGACTTAGATTTTAAGTTACTTACGATTTAAGTCTGAACACAAGTATCCAGTAGTAAGTGACCCGAAACAATAACTGCATATATAAACTAAGAAGATACTAATGATACTAAACTACCAAAAAAATACCGCACATAAAAACTTTTCCTGTATGTATACTATTTGTATGTTTTTTTTATGTCTAACTGTGATTTGTTAAATAAACGTTGATATTTTTTACGTTTTATTTTTCTAGTACGATTGCGCTTCTGATATCTTTGGGGTCGTTGTTGTTTCGTATTTACATAAGCACTCTATGTTGCTTGTATCATCACCAAGCGCCTACAGCACCCCACTACTAGTTGTAGGGCTCAGTCGCTCGTCGTTTAACTTGACCCTTGGCTACACGGCACCCACAGATCACCGCTATACTTAGTGTGATCAAAACTTGTATCCTACACACTACGCTTTGTGACTTACTGTACGACATCGTAAACTTGTACCTCTGTATGGTCTCCGTATACAGTGTGGTGGTCAAAATTGCACTTGATTGAAACACAGGAGTTTACAGTCTTTTTGTAATAATAAAAAAGTGCGCTTGTACCACGTCTCAACAATATCATAAATGCGAAAGTAATGTGTTTGTTAGTTTGTTATCTTGACACGTTTAAACCGCTTAATCGATTTTCCTGAAATTTTGCATATTCTTTTCAGTTGTACAGAAACGGATATAGGGTACCTTTCATCCCCGAACAAAGTACTTATGGTAATAGATGGCGCGACGTGTTTTATACAATACAATTTACGCGTAGGCGTAGTCGCGGGCAAGAGCTAGTTGACTTTAAAATTTGTGGACGGGCTCTCAAGCACACAGTGATACAATATAAATAAGAACAATTGCTTATTCTTTGGACACAAAGTCCTTCTGGAATTTACCGGCCGGGAGTTACGATCGCGTTTTGATAGACTATTAAAAGTAGGTATGTCAATTGATTCGTGGTGTCAAGTATTCAATTTAAAGGTACATCTACTCGCAGTTTATACAATGTTGCGGGAATTGTACTGACGTTCTTCGGGAATTTAGCGTAACAAATGGTCAATCCTTACTAGTCCTTACTAATATTATAAATGCGAAAGTAACTCTGTCTGTCTGTCTGTCTGTCTGTCTCTTCTTCACGCCTAAACCACTGAACTGATTTCAATGAAATTTGGTACAGATATAGTCTGGGACCCGAGAAAGGACATAGAATAGTTTTCATCCCGGAAATCCCCCGGGAACGGGAACTATTGATCCACGCGGACGAAGTCGTGGGCAAAAGCTAGTTGGTCATAAATATAAATGCTCTTACTATAGGGCCTATGGTAAGCAAATGTAATGACATGTAATGTCGAGAATAACACATCGCGGCATCAAAGAACATGACGCGGTTGGTGCAGTGGCCGAGCGAACGACTGCGGCGCTGCGTGACGCGGGTTCGATTCCCGCACGGAACAAATATTTTTATAGCCTACAGATAGTTGTTCCGGGTATGGCTGTTGGTGTATGTGAGTTTATATGTTTGTTAACGCACCCACGATATAGGAGAAACTCATAGTGTGGGACAAAACTTAAAAAAAAAAAATGATCAAAATAGCGATACGTTTGATGTAAGTTGTATCGAATAACCACCAAAATCACAGTAACTTTAAGGTTTTCATTAAATTGAGAATGAAATCTTAGTGTATAGATATGTCTTTAGTTTATGAAATTCTAATAATATAATACAATAGGCTCGCCCCCTATTACATGGGACCTAAATATACCGGCGAACTGCGGGTGTACATTGGTACACCTCTGCCTAACCCTTCGGGGAATACAGGCGTGATGGTATATATTTTTTTTTAATAATAATATCATTACATAGAATATATATATTTTTTTAATTAAATCATATCCCCACTCTGGGAATATTTCACTGCGCCAACCGTGTCCTCGACTATGTAGTAGTAGTGTAGTAGTATAGTAGTGAATTATATAGTTAACGTTCAACATTTTTAGATCTACGAAAAATTTTTACTCCCTTTTTTGCGGTTTTTTACCGTAATACTGGTTTATTTTCATGAAATATTTATAGATAACTCTTTTCTTTAAACCCTTAACAATTTCTTTTAACCCTTGGTGTGTTATTTATAGCAGTCACTTAATCCGAACAAGTTTGCTCCTCCTTATTGCTAATCACGATCCAAGTAACTTATTTTCTGAAAAACTACCATCAATCTTCAATCAATCAAATTAATCAATCAATCTTCTTCAAATGTTCACATCCATGATGGGAGCCAAATAATTTTCCACTCCTGGTAACGGGTGACTTCGAATACCTTGTTTAAAGCTAACTTTTATTCAGCATGAATTCTGATAGTGCCGTCTTTTTTTACTACTCACTTCACATTATCTGGAATTAGCTGCAGGTATATTAAAATCTTTATTGTGTTACCGATTTACTAACACTAAACACACGCCTTTTAAGGTAGGAAGTATTTGTATATTTATATTCGGCAATCGACAGGCGGTTATTCTTTCTTCCATCTCAGAGGCCCTGGAGGCATTAGCCCTTACTACTGCCCACACGATAAAGAAGAGGCGATTATTGCAGTTTTGCCAATATAACTTTAAGATTTGGAACTTAGATAACGTGCAAATCTAACTTTTCAAATGCAACATTTAGCCTAAATACTCCAATGGGAGTTACCATTTCCCCTGTATAATATGTAAGCACAATAATACATGAACTTTTTGTAAACTCATAAATAATACAACATATGGCGCTACCTCTGCCGTGCACCTTTTACGATAATATATTGGTGGTCATTGAGCAAACGAAAAGTTATTAATATCAGCAGTAATCGTCTCTTCATGCCTCGACATTTAGTTTACTTAGTTTCCCGTACGGCTAAAACACCCTTCACGTCATAATGTCGTACTTGTAACGAATACACGCGGCGCTATTAACCTTGCTTGTGGCATACAAGTCATAAATATTTTGCGAATTTACACCGTCCACAGGCATTTCTGTTGCTCTCGCCGAGCACGCTCCCCCGGTGCGACGGGCACCGGCCCCTTGCTGAGACGTGCCGTGGTCCCGCTGCGCGTCTCACGCCACCAGCCAACCCACATAGTTTAGAAATAAACAACACAATTCTTATTTACTAGCTTCTGCCCGCGACGTGTATTCTTTCCACACGCAACAACGCATGTTCCACATAAGTAGCAGCGTGATATTTTATGCCTATACTATTCCTCATGAATCTGGCTATCATACACAAAAAGATTTTTTACAATCCGACCGGTAGTTCAATAGATTAGCGCAGATAAACATTCAAAAAATCACTTCAGCTTTAATGTATTGGTATACATAGATGTACAATCATAAGCGATGTATGTACATCACAGTTATTGCAATGTCGATGTACAAATAGTTAGGGTTGCAAGTTTGCATCACGCAGGCGTAGATTTATTGAGTTTAACCCTCACAAATGATGGCAGTCTGCTCGTTCCCGGTTCAGAATCGGGCGTTTGCTATTTTCGTCGCGACTTCAACTTTTAACTGGTAAGTTATTAACTATATGATAAAAAGTTTCATTTTAAAACAGTTTTAAGGCGTTGTTACAATAGTGAGTGTATTATTTAAAAGATGTCGGGGATAAATTTGAATGGATAGATGACAGTGCATGCTCAGGTTTTGCATAAGGAACAAGGCAAATAACAGTGTTTTTTTTTTTATGATCTTGATTATTTTAGTTTTAGGAACACGCTATGGTTATGTAGCGTTTTATATTTTTTTATAACATTGAAGGTATGTGCGTGTCGAAGGGCGTAGACCCGGAGAAGATGGCGGCCCCCCTCCATGAATAGCTTTACAATGGTGCCCATGTAGTTTTTTATGTGGATTACGATTCATACCAGCTTATAAATCTGCCACTACAGGCCGAAGGTCTCTTTTTATAAAGAGAAGGCATTGACGTTTGCTCAAGTTGGTCTTCCAATTCCAGACTAATATTAATTATATAAGTTCAGGTTTCCTCAAGATGGTTTTCCTTCACCGATAGCCAAAAAAAAGTCACATTTGAACCTACAACCTCATGGCTGAGACTTTAACCACTGGGCCATTACGACATTTTGAAACAGCCTATATTTTATTTTAAATAAGCAATGTTTTCTAAGTTAATCAACAAGTCAATCCATGATTTTCCAGATCAAGATCCCAGCAAGCGTCGAAGCCAGCCAGCGTCGAAGCCAGCCAGCGCCGATGGCAGCCACGCCGAAGGCAGCCACGCCAAAGGCAGCGGCGCCGAAGGCAGCCAAGCCGAAGGCAGCCACGTCGAAGGCAGCCACGCCGAAGGCAGCCACGCCGAAGGCAGCCACGCCGAAGGCAGCCACGCCGAAGGCAGCCACGCCGAAGGCAGCCACGCCGAAGGCAGCCACGCCGAAGGCAGCCACGCCGAAGGCAGGCGCGCCGAAAACAGCCAAGCCGATGCCAGGTAGCGGCAAAGCGAAGAAGAAAGTAAAGTCACCCTTCGAAGTTGACCCGATCAAAGTATTTGTAAGTTTTCTATTCTACCTTTGATTAATTCTCTCATTTGTTAAAAACGATGGGTTACATAGAAAAGTATTTTGCGCTTAGCTGTGCTAGGATAGGTCAAGGTTAAGTCAATCAATTGCCTGCCTAGGCACTGACAAGATTGTATCCTAATGCAAACTGGCCAAAACCGAAAGGATTCATCTCCAAAAGCTCAGGCAGATTCCAAAAGGGCTTTCAATTTATAGAAAGGGCGGCTGGCTTACAAATATTACAATACTAGTTTCTGTGCGAGACTTCTGCTTCGACTGCGACTTCAGAATTAAGACATGGTTCTAAATTATACTACGGGAAAACAAAATAACCGGCCAAGTACGAGTCGCAATCGCGAACGAAAGGGTACCGTAACATCATCTATAAAAACGGCAAAAAAAACACATTTGTTTTATGGGAGCCCTCTTAAATATTTGTTTTATATTAATTTAATAATTTATTTTTAAAGTGAATATATAACTAAATATTCTGTGAATATTTCAAGTGTCTACCTGTTGCCGTTATTAAAATCGAGCATAAACGAGCAAAAAACATCATGTTTGTTGTATGGGAGCTCCCCTAAATATTTATTTTATTCTAGTTTTTAGTATTTGTTGTTATAGCGGCAACAGAAATACATAATTTGTTAACATTTCAACTGTCTAACTATAACGGTTCATGAGATACAGCTTGGAGACAGACGGACAGCGAAGTCTTAGTAATAGGTTCCCGTTTTACCCTTTTGGGTACGGGAACCCTAAAAACGAGATAAAAATCACCATATGGATCAAGCTAGATCAATAATATCTTCGTATGTGTCAAATCACAGCTAATTTCGTTCTGCCGTTCAAGCGTTAGACTAACTAACACCCAATCTCACAAACTTTTGCGATTATAATAGTTTTTTTAGGGCCCTGGAATGCAAAGGGCAATAGGAGGAACACCGATCGGTTTTATTTCCCAACCTTAAAAAAAAGGACTGATAATAGAAAATTGTAATCAATATTTCTTTTGAGCGTAGTTTGGAAACCAGACAGGGTCACAAAACTCAGGTACAATTACTAATAATACATAATAAACCATTGATTAAAAAGAAAATGTATAAAATTTGTTTTTTCTTGTTACAGGATATTCTGAACAAAATAATATCGCTAGTGAGAGTCCGCACTATGCGTAAGTATTTTTTTTATTATTTTATTCTCCAGACCGATTCCGGCCACGGCGGCTAATCTTAATGCCGAGTTAAAGAAATCCAGAGAGTCGTAAATTGTTTTGTAATTATATTTACAATTCAATTAAGCTTAGTTCTGCCATAACGAGCCAACCCGCCATCTATAGATAATTAAATTAATTACATCATCTTATTCAAAATGCAATAAATTTGACGTGGTTTGGTTCATTTTTCCAAAACCTTATACCAATGGTGGCCCGAAAGGCGGTCCGGCTGATTAACTTTCTATTGATATGACTGTATCAACATTTTGGTTGCACTGGAAGATTTAGAGGCAACTGAATCATATTTCGTTTTAGAAAATATGAGCCCAATTTTCCTTTCATAGTAATATTGATGATTGCAGGTGACTGGTACACATCGACGGATTGCAGCTATGAGACACTGCAACGCATGATCACTCTCAAGATGGAAGACGACGCTAGCATGGAGATGTATTTCGCAGAGCTCCTGGTACTGCTGACTAAGCCGCGTCCTAACGTTACCACTGTAATCCATCTGATTTAAACAACGTTTGTCAATCTTTGTAATGTATTAAAGACATTACTTAAATGTATTTTATGCTTACTTACCCTTATTCTCATTTGTTAATTTTGCACGAGGCTTTTGGAGCAGCGGCCATCGCTTGTGCGGGTATCTGGTAAACGACAGAAACGTACGGGCGGCGGCCGCTGCGGCTAGCCGGATTTAACATTGAAAAAGGGTGACACTTTTCATCATTATACGAGATACGACGAAGTATGCAGGTAACACTGGATTACTAATTATTTT
Source organism: Caradrina clavipalpis (assembly GCA_932526535.1). NCBI lineage: Eukaryota > Metazoa > Arthropoda > Insecta > Lepidoptera > Noctuidae > Caradrina > Caradrina clavipalpis. The sequence continues at coordinate 3,716,837 of OW052087.1, forward strand.
CAAGCATACTGTCGTCGTCGGTCCTATACCAATGTGACTTATTCAAATCATATGAACCGTCAAGTTTATTTTAGACATCACTGGTACCGGTGAAGGAATACATGAGGACATGTCATGTCAACATGTCATGACATGTCAACATGAGGAAACCTGGAGTTATAATTACTATTACTCTAACATATCTCATCCGCCTTGAGCTAGCGCGGTCCGGTCCTGCAGTGGGACAGTAATGGACTTTATATAATTATTAATATTTTCTCCAATTAAAAGAGTGTCCGATATATTATGCCATTTACAGTCTTTGGGCCGCGGTTTTTTATCATATTTTTAAACATTGTATAACTGCCTTATGTCATAATTTCAGATGAGCAGAGCTGTACTATTATAAAACAGGTCAGAGGACATTACCTCCTCCATGAAATCTTGAAGATTCTGTATAACTATGAAAAGGTCAAAATCGTGTATCCCTATAAGAAGAAAAAGACACGGTTACGGAGATTTCTTTCAGTGTTGTGAATTATTACTTATTAAACATCAGCTGTGTACCTAATTGTAACCGTATGTAATAACAAACAAATAAAAATGCTCCTTCAGTATACAATCCAACCTAAATGTAAGATTATAATATAAGCACAGATACATTGTATAGGAACTTAACTAATATTTTTTAAGGAAACTTGAATTGCGTATATTCTAAATAAATCATGCTAAATCAAATGTATTTTGTGTATCCTAAAAGTGATTAAGGTATGTAAAAATTAAGATGTAAATGTATAAAAAAAACAATTCAAGGCCCTACTAACTTAGACTGATAACTGTTAAAACAGTGTCTACTTCAATAATGTATTAAAATTATTCATGTTTAAATAATTCTTGTTTTTATTCAGTCGCATATCCCTTCTACTCCTCGTAAATGCTGGCACTCAGTTGTATGCGTTTAGACTGGAAATTGACCACCCTAAGTAATTGAGACAAGCTACTCCAGAGATGATGTCCCTTTTGGCTTCTCTACCCCCTGCCTTTAACGTAGCTAGAAATTATACGATTTTAGTATTTAGACCTCTGTTAAAATAATGTTTCTAGTACATGCGGGTTGTTCGAAAGAGATACCGCGCCCCCGGAACGCAAGGGGCACATGAAGGAACATAGATGGGAAGTACAAAAGTAAAAATATTAAATTTTGTGGTATTCTGAAACTATCAACCTTAAATACCTACCTACCTTACTATTAGTTGGTGCTTAAGTAATTTACATTAGTAGGTACATTGCTCATGCATAATTAGTTATTTTAACATAATAAGTATACAACTGAAGATAAATAAACAACAAAAAAATATTAAAAAATTACGTAGGTACAGTCAACCGTAAGTCCGACTTTTTTGGGATAACTTTGAAATTTTGCTTCATTAATTAAATAGTATTGTACGATTACTAAATTTAAAATTAACTATAATAAAATTAAACAAAGGGAAATTACCAATGATGACGAGATAAAAATAAGCAAAATAGGTAATAAAATAAGGAAGCTCGTAGGGTATCAAAAAGCTCATTTGCATCACTGTCAATAGGACAAGTGCCCAAAAGGCTGGCAGCATTGCCACGTTGTACGGCAGTGCTGATTCTTTGGCCTTAGAACCTTTTCTTGCCAGCCCTGTGAATCGACTAGTCGCTTGACGATGTCCCGATTTTTTTTTTTTTATTAACTGTAGATAGTTTGTAATTTTATTATTCCATTTATTTATTCTCTAAACATAAATTACATTTTTAAATATTAATATAAAAAAATAAAGACACTTAAAACTATAATAAAAGAAATTATAATTATTAAATTAATTTAATTTTTATTATTTAAGTTAGTTTTATGTTTGAAAAATATATAATATAATATTAAAAGTTCAATAATCGAGTTAAATGTTTTTGATTACATTTCCTGTTTTAGCAACACTTGGAAGAGGGCTGAGATGTTTCTACAGCTATAATAAAATAAAAAAGGTGAATAGGTGCAGCAAAATGGGTTATTAAAAATTCAGTAATCGAATTGAATGTATTCGATTAGATTTGCCTGCTCTAGCAACACTCGGAAGAGGGGAGAGATGTTAGTTGACATCCGATCGGTCGCACGCAACGTCTGTGGAATGGAAAACATGGACATTATTAACCAATAGTAATACAGTGAACGTTAAAATATTAGTGCTTAGTTGTGTCCCCGTTTATTTTTGGAAGGGAAGGGGAAAAGGTGCGACATGGCTAGCCATAAAAGAAGTTGTGAACATGTAACGGAAGATGTGGTTTCGGCTAAGAAGACAAAATGGGCCGAGTGCGGAGTAATTTTAATAAAAGTTTTAAAAAGTCTAGAGGAGTGTAGAGATCTTCTCAGTGAAATAGATGAACCGGAAGATATTTTATCTGAATTAAATGCCGAATTCGAAAAATACCATGCCTATTGTAAAGATCTAATAAATGAGCATAGGCAGATGAGTACAAGTGATACCGACGATGAAGTTTATATCTCCGATAAAGAGGGTAATAGTAGCACCACCGATGACGATGACAGCGATGATACGACCGATACTGATACGAGTAGTTCTGACAGCACCGAAGATGATAGCAACGAGGACAGTGAAAGTGATTCAGAAGATAGTGACGAGAGTAGTGGCGACAGCGACCTAGAAAGTGATGGCGAGGGTCGACTTGACAGCGCCGAAGATGATGGCGAGGGTAAGAGAGAGATTACCGGACGCGATAAAGACGATAACAAAAGAGACAACAAGGTAAAGACAGACGCGTAAAGTAAAAACGAAGATGAAGACGACAGCCACGCCAGTGTTAATTAACTACAGGGCAGCTTAAATAATTGTTATGTGGGTAATTAAAGATAAGTTACAATTTTAAGAAAAAAAAAGACTGACTTCATATTCAGAGTAACTTGTTCAGTAGTTGAGCAAAACTGTGTTAACTGTCAGTAAACTCATAAAGGATATTGATGGCGAATAATAATTATAAAAAGAAAACCACAGGAAAAGAAGTCGCAGGTCTAACTTAAGAAACTGAACTCGAATAACCCATTTTTATATGTATGTATACTAAGTATTCAAATTTTATTTCGTCAATCGGACTATTGTTTTATTATTTTCTTTTAGCAGCCGGCTTAATACACATTGGGACATGGAGGTCGACAGAAAGTAATTCCGTTTTTGCCTTCAGCTAGTTATTCCATAAAATCAACAGAAAACATAATTTCTTTCATGATTATCTTGTAGCAAACTAACTTGTTACGTTGTTCTCTCAAATATTCTACAAAGTGTCTCGGTTCCAAAAACCGCATCCGCTTACTTTTTGGAACCGAACGTACAGTTAAGACCTGCCTACCAGCAGCGGCGAGTGCCTATAAAATAAGTTTGAAGGTTGACAACTTTCGTAAACAATATCTTTATTTTTTTATTACTAAACCATATCAAAATAGAAAATAAGTATTTATTTGAGTTTCTGAGGTTTATTTAGTAAAAAACGCGCTGTTAAAAACCTTTCTCTTTATTTTACATACATTCAAATTCATTTATTTACCAGAATGTAGGTGTACATGATCTTAAAATTATAGTAAGGCCCGTTTACATTCTACCAGTAAATATGGTATGCAAATATTTATTTTACATTGTAGGTAAGATTTAAGTTTAAGATAAGATTAATTTAAGATAAGATAAGTTTATAACATTTATTTTTACATTTAAGTTAAATCAAAAGAAAATATAAAAAATCAAATCAAATATCTCTCTAATACGCATATGTTTATATGTCAAAGATAATAATGATGTTAACAATTTAATTAAGCATAATGTCAAGTTTGATTTATAAGTAATAATAATAATTTCATTAATAATAATAGAATAATAGTAATGTCAGTGTCAACTGGATAGAAAATGAAGGTAAAGTTTAACCGAGTATTCAACTATATTACGAGTACTTCCATACAAAGGTCATAGATGGTTTTATTTTTCCTTGAATAGTGTTTGACTTAAGTATGCATAGTTCGTGTGCCCTTTATATATAGGCCCAACTTACCCACATACATACCTTTTCTTGTGCAGTCGTTGACCTATAATTTTTCCGATAAGAAATAGGAACATGGCCTGGTACAAAAACAGACTATTAGACGTAGGTAGGTTTTTTTTTGTTAGCCTGTACTGTCCCATTCCTGGGCAAAGGTCTCCCTCCGGTTCTTCCATCCTTCTCTTTATAGCGCCTCGTTTCTCCAGTTTTGAAGGTATCTGTCGAGTTCGTCCCGCCATCTCCTTCGTGGCCTGCCGCGACCCCGACTCACTGTCTCGGGGCCCCAGGTTTGAGCTATTCTGGCCCACAGTTTGTCCGGCATGCGGCAGACATGTCCTTCCCAGTCCCATTTGAGCTAGGTATTACAACTTGTATTTTATTCACGCATAAAAAAAACGATACGGTGATTTCGGGTGTGCTCGGAGGACGATATTAAAAGATAAACAAATTCCCCCTACAGCAAAATACTATATCGATAGGTTGGATAGATTTACACCCAGCTCCCTTCAAAACAAAAACATGTCGTCTATGGGGTGTCGGTCGGGCAAAAGCCGAGTGGCGAGTTACAAAATACAAACATGTTCATTGGTGCACAATATTGAATTCCAGTTTATCCCCCACACCCCGAAGCTTATTACCCCAGTAGTATTACATTTTTACTTATTTCACTTCTGATTACTAACAATGTTATGTATTTTTGGTATTCTTGGTAATATATTTAAAACGTGTGTTTTTTCCGCTATATTTATCTGTAATTAATATGTAATCTGTAATTAACTAAATACTCAAATAATACTCAATATGCTAATATTAAATTGTGTAAGTATGCCATTACGATATGATATTTTGTAATAACATCTATGTCAAATGTATAATAATACTCATATTTGTATTAATAAACGATTTGTATCTTTATTTTAATTTGATTTATTGAATTAGGTACACGTACCTACCTCCTAATGAATACTACAATATTTACATAATGTCCAGTAGACTTTTTACAATGCAATGTACTCTTTCAATACAATCAAAACTTCCAGTCTATTTGACTGAACAAAAGAATACCTATATCCAAAATTAATCAAACACGACCTAATCAGACACGACAAAACACGACTGCCATGTCAAATAAAGTGAACTAATAAGCAAAAAAACAAGATTCACTCACAGACCAATCATGACGCCCATTATCTCACCCTTTACTAATTTTTTTTTATTTATTTTGAAATATTTCAGACATTTTGAGTACTCAATAGCCGAAAGTTTGCTAGGTCTGAAGCAAGGTAAGTCAAAGCGCGTCAGGTATCCAATTAATACGAGTACAACGGCAGACGGAGGGGGGCTGTAAGGGCTCAGAGGGTGTTGTGGGGGTGGGCCCAGACAATCTAATTATCAGTACTCAAATTCAGATGCTGCTGTTTGTACGCGATTCACTCACAGGCGTGCAAGGGATTTTTAAAAGCTTTTATATTTGGTAATAAGGACAACATTATGCAAAATTTATTTTTTTATTTTAGGTTTCAAAAGCAAGTTGAGGCAGCAAAAAGTTTGTGACATCGTAAGTATTTGAGCTGTTTTAGGGAGCATAAAAACTCTTACCTCTGTTTTATAACAGCATGCAAAATATGTTTGTATTGAAAAGTTGGTGGTAATGAGGACTAATTATCAGATCAAAGTATTTTCATTTTTATAAGCACACGCAGCTTTCAGTTGTGACATTATTACACTTTCAACAAACTAATAATAATAATTATACAATTTATTGTTGAAGGCAGGGCTTGCTACCGTTTATTAAATTATCAAACTAAAAGTAAAATCCTTTATTTCAATAACCCAATGGGGATTGTTTAAAAATTTTAACCACTACATTTTATTTTATTTATTAAAAATTTAGACCATTTTGAGAAACTAATTTGAATATTTTGATGATTGGCTCAATGGTTATTTTTTAAAAAAATATTCAAATATATATATTTTTTAAGATAGATGACGTCATTATTGGCTCAAAAGGTTGTGTCTTTGCCCAACTATTTACATAATTAAAAGTTTAAATCTGTCAACACAACGTCTGTCAAGCGTCAATAGGCGTCATAACATAACTCATACATAAACGAATCTAAAATTGAAAATTTCAAACCGAAACTGTTAATTTTAAACAGCGAGTGCTTTTTTTAAGGTGTTAACAATCGACGAGGTGACGTTATTGTTCGGTTTCCTAAACCACAATGAGCGATACTTTTGTTAAAGCAGACTCACGAAACCTGCCTAAGGTTGAAACCATTATGATATTGGAGTTTATTTCTACTAACAGCCATCATAGCGTAGATGAAATAAAAATAAAAAAATTGTCGAGTGTCGGAATAATGGAACAAGATTATTAGGAAAGTCGCAGGAATAATACAATTTGTGAAAAACTTTAAACTGTTATTATGTTTCAAAAACTTTTGACATTTGCGTTATAATTTGACACTTGACAACTGGTTGACTTGCCACTTACTTTTTTTTATTTTCTGAGGCAACGATACAAAACTGCCAGCGCTGACCTAATTTGAAGGGCACTGAAGGTCAATCGTATTTTATGAAAAATATCAGTAAAATATGAATATTTTTCATTATTAATTAGTCCATAATGCTCAGTGACGCTATTCCTCGAAACGGGTTTTTAATTACAACATATAAAAAAAAATGAACAATGCCCATTATAAGGAACTTTTGAACGTTGAGAAGGAAATAATAATAATATTGAATCTATTCGCCTATTCTAAAAGGTAGATTTGTATGGAGAAGAATGGGTCAGAAAATCCATACTTACTTCTTTAAAAAAATATACATGTTACAAGAAGTTATACAGTTATATAATTCAATATCTAAATTATGCGAATGTCAAGACGATCAATTAAAAATAAAAATCATTCAAAGTACTAAGTGCTACAAAATAAGAAATTAAAGCTAAATTAATTGTTATATTTAATACCAATATTGTGATTCTAGATGATTACTTCTAACATTTAAAAGACAACAAATAATATAATAATATTAATAAAAGAATCTGTTTATTAAAAAAAAAACAATTAAAATCCACAAATCTTAACTTACAATTTTAAATTAAATAATTAAATTATTTTTATGAATTTCTTAATTATAATCCGTAGTCAGTGTGTGAGCCATAGTTTTAACTTCCTTTCACTTCACATTATCTTGGTAGGTTGCGTTCATGTAAAAAGTAATTCTTATCATTTGCCCCACGACCCTGAAATTATATTTTGTTTGCGAAAACCTTGTAGCATATTTTGAATGGCTCTAAAATCTCGTCTGTATAAAACCATGGGTATTGATTTTATCCAAGACCGATGCTCCCTCTGTTTGAAATACATAAATGAAATACATAAGGGACCTTTGAGTCTGCAATGCCAGACACATGGACAGTGTATAGCTACCCTACGGCTTTCAATATTGGTTTTCGAGGGGTGAGGTTGATGCCCCAATGCAAATTGAAATGTGGAAATGTTGTGTTTGATTGAGCTTTATTAAGAAGATCGACAGCGCTGCACGCTTCATGTAAGTTATTAAACAAATTCCAGTTATATTTTGATCTATCAGTAAAAGTCGATGTAGGTACTTATACAGGATGAAGGCCCTCTAATTTAAAATGATGCTCGGTTACTTAAAATACTTTTTAACATTACAAGTTTTTGAGTTATACATATAAATCTAATTTTTAGGGTTCGGTACCTCGAAAGGAAAAAATAATAAAATTAGATCACTTTGTTGTCCGTCCGTCCGCCCGTCCGTCTGTCAAGACCCTTTTTCTCAGGAACGCGTGGAGGTATCAAGCTGGAATTTGTTTCAAATACTAGGTCCCTTGGAGCTGTGAAAATATCAAAATTCTAAGCCAACGCAATCAAAAGATACAGCCGTTTATGCCGCTTCCCGCAAATTTTCGACACTCGTAAGAGAACCAATACCTACAGGGTACTTCCTGTGAACTAAGAATCTTGAAATTACATATTGGCCCACCCTAGGTCAACATATAATTTCAATAAAGAACTTATATATATATGTTAAGAAGAAGATAGCTTAAGATAATTTTAACTCTTTTTATTTTCTTGTTTTTTTTTTCGGTACAAGTCGCACGATCATTTTGGATCAAATTTACATTACTAGATATATAAAAAAGATAAAAAAAAATTGGAACTCGACCCCAACATAAAAAATGTTCTTCCCAGGATTATAGATATAAGTTCTCGTACTATACTTTATATCAAGGAGAGTTATTTTGTCACCTACGTACAAACCCACTAATGATCCAATAGGTAAGGTAACCTACTAATTCTCTCGAAGAACAAGGCACCAACTGGCGCCAACTTACTGCTCCGTACACCTGGAAGGGGGCTGTTTATATCCAACATGATTCCTCAAACCATTGCAACGCCCTGGATTCATCACAAATAAGATTTAAAAATAAAACACAGGAATGAAAGTAATTTATTTGCTTAAAATATAATATTAATTATATTTGGTGCAGAGATTTTAGGTCATAATAATAACAAATATTAAGTGCAAAGATACGTTTCGCCATGTAGTGCTGGCATGCAAATAACAATTAAAATGTAAAAGATACACTTATCTTTAATATTAAACGCACAAACATTTATTATATAAATCAAGGAAGTAGACAGCATCAAAATAACTAAATTCACTACAATGCATTTCTAAAATGAGAAAGGAGACTGACACAATTTTTTATTGATAAAAATCAGCAACTAAAAATATCTGAGATATTCATATATTTTTCAAACATAAAGAGCTAACGTAAATAATAATTAAATTGAAAAGTATGTAGGTACAGTAAATAAAAAAAGGAAGCTCATAGGGCACCAAAAAACTAACCCGCATCGCTATCAATGGGACAAGTGAGTGCCCAAGCATTGCCACGTTGTACGAATATGGGCATATGGGAATGCTGATTCTTTGACCCAAGAAAAGGCCAGCCACGTGAAGAATCGACCAGTCGCTTGGCGTTGTCCCGAAAAATTGGCTGAGCCCTCGGACCCCATGACCCTAGTGTTTCAACCCCAAACGGCTTATACAAATATAGCTTTTGAGAAGGTTTATATTTGTGCCTTTATTGCTCATAATTGTTTTTATCCAGTTGGTGAATCTTGAAATAATGGTAGAAAGATGATTATTTTGTATCTGAAAGAATATTCCTTTATTATTCTTAACTGTATTAAAGAAATTAACTCGAAAACTAAACCAAACCAATATGTATTAAGTACATTTTACATATTTACCAATGACACTCTAAGAACTTGAGAATTATCAAGAATCGCGAAACATACGTGAGGGACTTTCAGATACCCCTGGGCATAAGGAATTTGTTTTTTTACATACATACTTACCATTAAGGCCTGTATTCCCCGTAGGGTTAGGCGGAGGTATCCCAATGTACAGTCAGCAAAAGAGATACGAACCAGAGTCGCCCAATAAATTCAAAGTCTTTCAAAAACCGATAGAAGGTTTTTATTTAATTTTATTTTTATTAATAGAAAATAAACAGTTTACTAATTAAATTAAATTTCATTTAAAAACTTCAACTTGGTTTGAAAGAAAACTTCAACTATATTATTATCTCTTTTGTTCACCGTACATCCACAGTTCGCCGGTATGTTTAGATCCCATGTAATAGCGGGCGAGCCTATTGCTATTAACTGGGCACAAATCCGAACTCTAAGCTGCTACTGAGAATTTCATAGAAAACCCCAATAACATGCTCGACCTGGGAATTGAACCCAAGATGTCTAGCGTAGCTGTCGCGCTTAGGACTTCTAGGCTAACGAGGCAATAAGGTGGAGTTTGTTTTTATGACATCACTATATGGACCCCGTGTATATGTTCATGAAACTACTTTAGACGAGTGCTGAGCAGTAGGTATGCACTTTTTTAATTTTGGCTTTGACCTTGACTTGACCGGTTGGTCTCGGGGTCGAAAGCACGACTGATAAGCGTAGAGTTAGACTCCTAAGTCGGACATAAAGTGTCATTCGTTTTTTCCAGTAGGAATTTCTCAGTAGCAGCCCGGAATTTGGAAGTTGGTGATGTCAAACTCCCCTGTCTCTTAAAGCACGTAAAGCAGATCTTTAACAGTCATTACAGATAACCAGTCTTATCAAGAGGTATCGTGTTGCTCAGTAACTGGGTTGTGGAGATCAGATAGGCAGTCGATCCATGTAAAACACTAGTACCTATTCAGCTGCATGCGGTTAACTTGAAGCCAACCACAACATAGTTGGTAAAAGGCTAGGCAGATTAATTGAATCTAGGGTCCCAACGTAACTATTAAATACTTTGCGATATATTAAAAGTAAATGTAAAAATAAATATATCTAAAAGCTTGAAAACAAGCTGGTCCTGCCCCACTCGATAATTTAGAATCTTGACAATATCAACTGGTTGCTAATTTAATTAAACAATTTATCTTTTCTTTGACATGGCTTATAATAAGAACTAGAAAAATATGCCAGTGCTTCAAATAATTTAAAGCATAGGTAACATAAGCACACCTTCCCGTAATAAGTTTCATAAATTATATCCACCCTATAGCATCAACACACTATGAATTTAAAACCTCATGTATCTAAGTACCTAATCTCTAACCCCTATAGCTGTCAACAAATAAAACTGTGTTTATACTCGACCTGATGGAAAACGCATTTTCGGAAAGTAAACTTTTCTAAATATAAAGTCTACAATTGTGCCAGTGCTTGAATTTACATAAATCGTTTAGAAAAATATATTAAGTATCAGAGTAATAATTCAAATTCAGATTCAGATTTATATTTAAAATTGATTCGTCTCCGCCCCAGTGCTACGGCAGCTTCAGTAATCTATCAGAGCGAATTGACCTCATCCTCCGGGTTCACCGCGCCGACGCGCGCCTCACCGTAGTCGTGGTAACTACATAGTTGTATTCTACCTGTATGTATTCCGCTGAATATTGATTGAATGAGGGCTGAAGCGGCTTATGTTCAATTTATTGCGGCCTGAGCAGGCAGCAGACTTATTCTGAAGTCGAGTGCTAGGAATAGACATTTCTCCGTAACCATGGAATTTATAACTTGGCATGTCATGAATTATTCCCTTTTTGCGGAATATAGGCGTAATGTTAAAATAAACTTGGCATGATCTTAAAATTCTTGTTTTCATATTAGGTATTAGTAGAACGGTCCATCCCGCATCCCGCATCGCAATTATCCAGAAAGTTGAATTACTTTTATTAAATTTTTCTTTACGTACCTCAATTTACTATTTATTGTAGATACTATTTATATCATCATCATCTGCTTAACCTTTTCCCAACTACGTTGGGGTTGGCTTTCAGCCTAACCTTATGCAGCTGAATACCAGTGTTTTACATGGAGCGACTGCCTATCTGACCTCCACAACCCAGTAACTGGGCAACACGATACCCCTTGGTTAGACTGGTTGTCAGACTTCTTGGCTTCTGACTATCCGTAACGATTGTCAAAGACCTACGAATGACAGCCGGGACCAACAGCTTTACGTGCTTTCCGAGCCACGGGGGTGTCACACCACCAACTTCCAAACTCCGGGCTGTTACGCAGAAATTCCGAATGGAAAAATCCATTAACACTTTTTGCCCGACCTGGGAATCGAACCCGGAACCCCACGCTCACCAGTCGCGCTTGCGACCACGAGACCAACAGGCCAGTCGGGGGGTTATTGTACTATTTATGTATTACCATAAAACACTATCTGGAGTTTACTACGTTTTCTGGATGGTCAACAGCATTTAATAAAAATACCAATCATACTGATATTACATTTATTCACTAATTAATGAAGTTCGTTACATGTTTATTTTTATCGAAACAATTCTATATAGACATTCGGGGCTGACAAATGTTAGGTTACAAATGAAAGAGATTTAAACATTCAGGTTTACGAAGTTTGGATATCTAAGTGAATGGTTATTTTTAATACATCTTACCAATCGCATCTTAAGCAGTCAATCCTGACCCTGCTTTACCATTGTGGGTAACCGCTCGCTTAACCTAAACCATCGTCCGCACTAAGGCCCCCGTCTCACCGCCGACGCTTAGCGAGAAGCGAGTAAAGCTAAAACTAGAAATGTAGTGTGTAGTTGGGAGAGTTGTGTCGTTGAGCTATGTGCGAGTGCATCAGGTGATTACTCGTACCATTCGCTCGGCCACCACCGTTATGTGTGCAAGTTTCTCGGCGAGTGTTCTAATCGCCAATCGAGTATCGCTGAGCGAGTTATTTCTTTGATAGCTATTAAGAGCTAACTAATTGTTTGTAAGCAAACAATTAGTCTATTTTATTCGAACGGGAATCAATTGCAGGTTTCATGAGTGAGAAAACGAAAGCTTGTCGCTATCTCGTCGGCGCGGGCGGTGGGACAAATGCCTAAGATACAATTTGTAATCGTCACATTCGCAACGATATTATTTGGCACACGATCTAAATTGTTTCAGGCTCTTGTTTCGTAGTGCGGACAAGGCATAATACATACAGTCAAAATTTAAATATTTTTTTCCCAAAGATAGGTTATTTTCAACATGATCATCAATCATAAAATACAAGAGATATGTTACTTAATTCCTATTACATACTAAACAGATCTTGTCTGCAGTTCTACACATCGAAAGATAAAACACTCGAAAAAATGTATATTATTGTGGGAAGTATATATTATGCCTACAATCTAAGTCCTTTAAATATGACTTACAATCTAAAAGTTATACATACAAGTTCAGGGCTGGTAAAAAATACCGTTTTAAAAAATTCGTTTCCTTAAAAACTTATAAAAAAAAAGAAAGCCAAGGAAGAAGAATATCATAATTAGATTTGTGCTTTCTTGAAGCCACGAAACATTATAACACAACCTCCAAACATAGCACTCGGGCATTGTCTATTGGTACGCCTTCGCCATTTCAAGATAAAAACTCAGCCCACTACTAGCTGTCGAGATTGTAAACAATCGTAACGACCCGCCCTCACGAGTGTTTAGTCCATCCACTTTGTGTGCCGAAACTTTGTAAAAATAGTTTTAGGAACATTACTAAAAAAATATTTAAATAACCTTTCTTCAGTCTCAACTGGGTCTTACCCATGCTCTCTCAAGTTTTTGGGTCACATTTTCGAGCTATGATATAAAACTCGTGAAAGTGAAAATACAGTAGGTATAGGTCTACCAGAATATGATGGCATTTGAAAAAAATCAATTTCATATAGAAATATTAATTGTCACCTACTTAATCAAGTTACGATATTAATTGTCAACCGCAGTTGAGGTTTTGTGATTTCTTCCCAAACGTTTTTTTGTTTTTCTGAAAATGATGAAGAAGCTGCTGCTTTCTTAAGAGAGAAATATCATTTTCCACGCGTATCATAAAATATGCTAAAAAGAAGGTGTAAATCAAACTCAATATTTGATTTTAAAGCATGTCGTAGAGTTAACCGGTAAGGCGGATTGAGGCATAATTATTAAATGATTGCTTTCAACCGGTCCTTTTAGAAATCTATGGAAGAGGCCTATATCCAACAGTGGACGTCTTACGGCTGGAATGATGATGATTAAAAGGAAGAAAAAATATTAAAAGTGACTTCTTCATAGGAGCAAAATAAACAAAATCAACTTGGATAGTTTCGATTCAGAGTTGATCAGGAACAAAATGAAGGGTTTTTTTTATAAACAACGTGTAACATATTAAACGCAGACCTTGAAAGTAGTTTGCGTAGAATCAGCTACTGAATCGATTTCAGCTATTTCTATCATATTTTTTAGCTATTACAGCTATTTTGCTTAATATAAAGATAAAAATATTAAAGTATCAAGATCTTTGAATCTAATTTCCCGGTATTGAGCACTACTGATTTTGATTTCCCCATTTGCCATGTGATTCTAGTATACCTATATGAATAAATATTTGTTATACCTACGAGTATAAACAATTGAGTGTTTTGGAAATAAGTTTTTCATAAAGTAGTTATTAAGCCGTTATGTAGACGGCGGTTGATTAATGACAATATCTCTACCATCAATCTACGTGCTTTAGCAACTAGATTACGATTGATAAACGTCGAATGTTTTTATTTGACGTCTATCGGTGGTGTTGAATAGATCAGACAAATCTACCGCAAGTTGGCTGCACCTTTAGCGTTCCTTAATATAAATAGGTAGACGAAGACTACTACGTAATTCAGCAAAAATACAAGTAATTTTGAAAATTACTGGATAATAGACAAACATTCCGATAGATATAACAGCAAAATCATGGACTGATGAAATGCGTACGACTAGTTGGGTTTAATTCTGCCAAAACGAAACAAACCACTTCAAAATTTAATTGTAAAGTTTTTGGATATGAAACGCTGAATATTTTGAAATTTATTCTGCGCAAAGCTTTGGGAGGTACACTTAGCTGTTATTATTGAATTGTAATGTATTTAATTTGGTATATTTAATTAACTACATGTATTTTTTTTTAATCACTAGTTGGCTAGTTTAGGCAGAATTAACCTGTATGCATGACGTACATACATTACTTAAAACTATCTGTCATCGTAATTAATTGTTAGGGCCTAGACAAATCTTTCCTGTGACTGCTAACGCCAAACGCTATGTTTGAAATTTTTAAAATAAGTATGGTAAAGTTACCTGCTGAGAGTCACGTGACTTCAAATAGTTTCTGTTCTTGAGTTCGGTCTGTACCATTAAATACGAATGAATTTTGTCTAAGCCATAACAATGAGCCGGATCGCGTGGAGCATCATTAACCGGAAACGTAATCATGTGCCTTTTTTTAAGAACGTTTGCGCCTCACACAAACTTTTAAGTCTACCAATCTTGGAAATGAATGAACCTAAAAGTTGTAGTTTTGCATCCTCGTCAAATTTCAGGTTGGAGGTAAAATTACGCTTATAAATTGATAAATACTTGATTTTGATGTTGTTTATGTTTGACAGTATTTCAGAATACACGTGATTCAAAGAACGGAATCGGTCGGTGCGTATGAGTTAGATATACAGGGTGGAATTTTATAATGCTACCCGGAGGGAAAGTACTCTAAATACATAAGTTAGCAAATTTTACTCAAAGAAAACATTCCTTTATTTTTAAAAAGAAACAAATCTGCGTTTGCATAATTTTGAAAATACGCTTGCCACCCCCGGGAATCGACCCGACTAAAATCCGAAAAAATAGCATCCTGTACTTTTATGGCACTAATCGATAGGGTCAATCATAAGGATCAAATCACTGCTCGCGTGCGGTTGCAACCCCTCGCCTGCCTAAACATAACGGGAAGATGGCTAAATCGAATTGAAAACCAACTAATAAAAAAATATATACAACATTATAATCAGTATATGCGAAACCTGAATATAGTTTGTTCAGAATAAGTAACTGAATCGATTCCAATAATTTTTATACTATGTTATTGTAATTTTTATGCTATGCGCAAGACGCGCTGCAGGATGCGCTGCGCCGCGCGGTGAGCATGTTTTTGTACGGACAACCAGGTAACTATAACAAGCTTATAACTTTGTGATTTTTTAAGGTACAGTTTTTAAATTTTGTATACAGATTCTTTACGTAAAAATACTAGACAGGTGTTCCGGGTTTCGCATATACTAATTATAATGTTGTATATATATTTTATTATTATCTCGTACAGAGAAACATAAGCATACCTAGTTACCTCCTTGAATTTACCGAGGATGCAAAATTGCACCATAAATAATAAAGCCAGGTATACAACATGCAACGGAATAAACGCGAGGCCTAAACTTTCAACTCAATCAAACCACTTGGTTTATTGAGAATAGATTTTTGAATAGATTTCTGTCATTTTCTATGCATGTTAATTTTTTACAAAAAAAAAATCTTTTATTTATCTGAAAATAGGACCACCGTGTCATAACAATGTAATAAAACAAAGTATTTAATGAAATTTGAGACTTACGTCAGAGTTATAAAGCCTATTTAAATGCATGGGTATTATTTAGTAATTCGTTTATATCTTTTCAGTAAGACTGAATACGTTTTTCTCCAAATTGACGGTTTTTCCAATGAATCGCGAGAAGCGAAGTGAGTTAGCAGAAAAGCTACAAATCGCTTCTTTGAAAATGTTCTTTACACTATTGTATCTTACATATACAATTATACATCCTAAGTTATAAATAAAAACGGTACATTATTTTCCATGATTTTGGATTTGAAAGTTTGTGTGAGACTATGCTGTATATACGCTTTTAACGAATACTTAATCCTTCATTATTACCTGTCGTGGTCGTGATGGTTGTGTAGCGGTACCCGCTGACACGGATTGCAAAACGGTTGCATAATCATATCGTCCAGTCTTAGACGCTGATTTCCTGGGCACCCTTCTTTTATACATTGTAGAAGATATAGTACCTACACATTTTGTACCCGGGTTAGGATGACCATGGAAGGCCACAGATTTGATTTGTCTGTAATCCTTTGAAGATAAAAGCATCGATTGTATCGATTGTAATGCCACCACAGGCTTTTTCATACCTATCGTTTTAATTGTAAGGCTGGACTTTGTATGTAGAGATTGAATATTCCCCATACGTCTTTCCCCTAAATTTTGGGCTGGCATTACAGCCACACAGTTTGCGTTAGGAGATGGCTTTGAAGGCAAACCCAAAGAAGGTTTAGGCGCTATGTAAGTCTCGCTGGGCGGAGACGGCATTGAGTTTACAACTCGTGTTATAGCCCAAGTTTGAGTTCCTACCGGCTGTGGTCTTGGCTTGGTTCGGCGAATCGGCATGGGCGGAGTGGCTGGACGCTTAAAAACCGCCAGATCATTGTTTTCTTGGCATTTATCCAAGATCTTCTTATTTGATGCATCGGCTTCGCCTTGTAGAAGGCTCATCGGAACTGCCTCTTTTGCTAAAAGAGAAACGATAATTACAGTCTGTCGGTTTTAAGTCATGCATTTGATGACCTTTGGGATGCTACGTATACCAAAATTGAGAAATTAGTTAAAAGAGTAGACAAAATTTGGGTAACTTTACCTCTTGTCAAGATAAAAACAGAACACGTAAGGAGTTAATTGAGTTGTTTTGTACCAACTGTAGTGATGTCATTTGATCCAATTTTTTATTAATTAGATGATTGTTGCACCGTTTTCAGAAAAGTGAGAAGGCATGGGCAAATGAATATGACATGTACTTTTTCAAGAATATTCTAAATTTTACAATCTAGTTCTACGCAAATTGTTTCATGTATTGGCTAAATGCCTTTAATTTTACCTACACAGCACGCCATAATAATTGATCAAGACGATAAAACATTATCCGGGATTTCAGCATTAAGCTATAGATTGCATGTAAATACTATTAAGAACAACAACCTTACGTATTGTGTAGACAGAGAACACTGAAAGCACTTAAAGTCCTCACCAAACAAAGAGGCTATATCTATTAAGGTTTTGGTATCTATACAGGCAGTATATATTTTTTTTATTCTTTATTGATTTTTAAGGGACAGGCAGTAAGATAATCCACTGACAAGACGTTTTAAGTTGCATGACCGCTTTCATAATCTCGGGGATTTGATTCCAGATCAACATTTAATTAGTGTCACTATCAGCAGCTATGTGTCATAGCTGCTTCTCATTTTTGTTCGTTGGACACGTTGATCCAACTCAATGTGAAGGTCGTCTGATGTCTTTACATGTACCGCATCTTGACACTTTTGAATTAATATTCAAACTATTATACTTACAGGCTTGGCAATAGCTTTCCCACTCCTTATAAAACTGCTTCACCCGCTCCTGAAACAAAAATAAATTTTGCCATAACCGAAACTGAGTTACTCAATGATGTTCTGGGGTTCAAGACAGACAGACAGCGCTGCTCACCAGCTAGCCTCTTGCAGTGGACCTCGCGCGCCAGCCTTCCCATCTTTGCATTAGGTACTTGTAATACAGATACACACAACACAAAGCAGCTACTTTGTGTTGGGTGTACTACTAGTTTAGTATATTAGTAGTATAGAATACTTTCAGCTGCAGCTGCAGCTGAAAATATACTGTCTCGCTTAACAAAGCTCATTTTTTGCAATGCTTTGCAAAACTATCGTTCCGCTTAAGGGTACAAAATTAGGGGCACAGCAAAAAAACGTTCGAATTAGCTAAGAGTCACTTTAAAGTAAAAGATAAGTAGGTCACACTCTATATAAACAGATCTGAATGCTTTTTTAAGATAATTAGCTCTTATTGTCCTAATATTAATAGTTGAATGATTTCATGTAGATGGTTGTCGGTAGAATGCCTCATTATAAAACAAACGCTCGCTGTTATGTGAACTGCCGATGGCAAAATAATAAATAATTAATCCCAATATGTGATTCAAGAAAACTTTAAAAAATATAATTAATCTTAATTCTGAGTTCTTTGTGTGGCGCTGCTAATCAAAATAAAACAAATGGTGTCAAGTTGTGTACCTAAGTCAACAGTTATTGTTAATCATAATCATAGTATTTTATTGGTAAGGGGTTCTTACAAGCCTCATTACATTACGGTATGGTATTTCGTATAAAAAGGATTGAAACTGCTCCGATGGTCTCGGCCCGCAACCACGACTGTTGAGCATGGGCTCCTGGGATGGATTCCCAAATTGGGCAAAAAGCGTTATTGGGTTTTTCCATTAGTAATCTCTCATTAGCAGCCCGGAGTTTGGAAGGTGGTGTTATAACACCCCCATGTCTAGGTATGCACGTACGTACCCATTACCTATCCAGCGCGCAGTCGACGCAGAAAGATCCTAAGTCCAGCTGTCCCCAGTTAGTTAGTCCCCATTACTTAATAAGTGCTTCAAAAGTTATTATACATTCTTTTGCTTTGCTTTGCTCTCGAATAAATATGTCGTTATATTTGTTTATAATAGTCGCATTACCTATAGGTACCTACGTAACCTACGTCATAATGATGTATCTTCTTGTTGCATTAATTAAATAGAGCACATCAAAGCTATTTTATTTACCCAAAAATCTTGGCTACTTTAACAAGTGACTTGAAATGAATACGATTATAAGGCATTCATTGATTTGCCTTCGGCATTTCACACACCGGCTTTAATACTTATTATTATTTACATAATTACTAACCGCTTTCTTTTCTTTTTCCAGCTTTTCAGCTGCATCGTCTTCGCGATTCATTTTGAAGAGATCCTTCAAATTCTCGCCGAAAAGATGATAGGCTGACTCTACGGCTGGTAGTATATAGCAGGTATTTATCTGTAAAACAGGTATACTTAAAGCCATTATAATGCGGCGATGATTTTTGGTGCCATATAGTTTAAGTTTATTTCCTTATTAATACTGTTTTTTACGTTACTTCATTTTTAAGTTCTAGATATTGTACATAAACTGTTTAATTTAGGTAAATAAAATAAGGTTTTGTATAAAAAAAGAAAGGACTTAAGGCCATTGTACATTTAGGGGACTAAATGTACAATGGCCTTAAGTTCTTTCTTTTTTTTTGGCAAATGTTCAATTTAGTCGGAGTCACATTATTATTTTTTTACATCAAAATTGGCACATTCACCGGTAAAGTTTCGCCATCCTTTCCCTAGGACTTTTCTTTATTTTGTTAACTGTACATAGTTTGTAATTTAATTATAATTATGTAAGTTACGATGTTAAATGGAGAATTATTGAAATTATACATATGTATAATAAAAATAATGCGTATGCTGTATATCAAAAAATAATAATTAAATATTATGTTTGTGGTTTATGTGTTGTAGTGTGAAAACATTACTTTAAAAAAATAAAAAAAATATCCCGACGAATTGAGAACCTCCTCCTTTTTACCCGACTGCGACAGAAGGAGGGTTATGTTTTTCGAGGGTATGTTTGTATGTATGTATGTATGTATGTATGTATGTATGTATGTATGTATGTATGTATGTATGTATGTATAATTGTTTGGCACGCTCTGCAGGCTGAACGGCTCGATGGATTTTAGCTTGAGAGGTGTCGTTAGATTCGTATTTAATGTGAGAGTGACACTGGGTATTTAAAAAAATAAAAAAAAACAAAATGGCGGATTTTTGGCGCCAAATTCAAATGTTTGGTTCGCTCTGCAGGCTGAACGGCTAGATGGATTTTAGCTTGAGAGGTGTCGGTAGATTCGTATTTACTGTAAGAGTGATACTGGGTATATTAATTTCTTTTTTAAAACACAAAAAAAATTAAAAAAAAAATAACGGTAATTTAAAAAACTAAAAAACCCGACTGCTATTCTTTAAAAATCCCTAAAACAAGATAACTTGTAGCAGTCGGGACCCATTCGGGACCATCTGCAATGTAATATAGGTATGTGCTCTCAATTCACTAATCCTCCATTTCTAGACTGGGTCCCGACTGCTACAAGTTATCTTGTTTTAGGGATTTTTAAAGAATAGCAGTCGGGTTTTTTAGTTTTTTAAATTACCGTTATTTTTTTGAAGTCAGTTAATATGTAATAAATAGTATTCAATGACAGTGTAAAAATAAACAAAAAATTGAAAATAAAAAGAAATTTCTATGCCATGGGCTTTTATTTCGTTCACCTGTTATACCCTATTTTTCACAAACGGTAAAAAAAGTCACCCGGTTTGTGATCGTAATGCATAATGCCGGTTTTACACTTTACGAGTGCGGCTCTGTACACACTTACGAGACGGTTACAAGCACCGGGAAGACGGCCACGTAACAAATTTCGGCAGCATATTTTATAATAATAACGTATAGTGGATGCTTACCAAAATATGAATATGGTTATGCATCAAAATATGGCCTCAGTCCAGTTTCGTTCTACATACTAATTAACTCAATGACTCTAGTTCATTGTCTGCGCAGTTACAGTACACTCACTCTTTTGTATACTTTAATTGAGGTTCGAACTGTATTGTCGCATGATTAATTATATTTTTGACAGACTAAGATTGTGATTTAGCATTCATTAAAAGGGAGAAGCTGTTGTCTGAAGTACCGATATTTTCTTTATCTAAATTAGACAAAAATGTCTATATTTAATTTTATAAGAAATCTAGAAGTCGCCGTATATCTCTGTAGTCAATAAAACCTGCTTTGTTGTCAAATAAATAAATAAATAGATAATAATAATTATGAATACTTAGAAAGCTTCCGCTCGCGAGAGTAAGCGAGAGCCTATGACGCGCGCACACAATCCGACTCGGAATGGAGAGCAGCAGTGCGATTCTCTAAGCCTCACTTCGTAATTCGAAAGCTGAATCCGCAGTGAGATTACAAAATGGTATTCTGTTAAACACGATCACGCCGGTGACGTCACCACGGCGAACGAATACTAAACCAATGACAAGTTGGTTCCTTATCGAAGTGAGCGCGATCACTTTAGTAAGACTCGTTTTCGAGTTTGCATTTTAGAGAATCGCACTACTGACGAGGTAAAACGAGACTAAGTGCAGCATGTACGCCTTCGCAAGTGTCATGCCTGGCCCGACGAGAGTGTACACTCAGCCGGCATAAGATACCACACACTACTTATGCACATTCATCAAAAACACAATCATACCCATACACAAAACAATTCATTATATAAAAGTGAGCAGCACTCTGAGCGACCGTCTACTTACCGTTAGTTCGTAATACTTCACGACACATTCATTCATTCATGAAATAAAAGGTGAAAGGCAGCGGTTTCATGATCCATATTAAACGTGCTAGGTAGGTATTCCAATGCTCAACCGCTAGATACTCAGCTAGCTCCGTTCAGCTTAGCTCGCATAGTTTCGTACATAAGCTAAACTAAGTCAGCTCCGCTTAGATCACAATGTGGCCTACGCTTTACGTCATGACATTTTCTTTTAGATAAGAACTCGAATCTATTTTAATCTTGGTATGCAATCAAGATTTATATTGAAATTCTGTCTATTTATCCAATACTAGAACAAAGGAATACACGTTCTCTGCATTCCTCGCACAATAACTCCCCCCACCTCGCGAAATAACCTCATCCCCCCTCCCCTCCCGCACGAACCCTCACTCCAAAGGCTTATTTCAGAGGAATGATTTGATTTGTGATTTGTAGCACATTTTCACCTTTTACCATGTTGGTTCACTTAGATTTTGTACAACTTTCATTTATTACACCCAAACGGCACAAGAACGACTTAAACACTTACTGGGATTCAGATGCTCCGTCAGTGTTGAGTGAACAGTCGATCGTCGCACAGAACTCTCGGCAGGGTACTGCCGGGCTCAGGTGATACCAGCACTGCCGGGAGGTTCGGATCACGACGCATGCGCGAAAAATTTAAGACTGAAAAGACACACGGTTTCGGAAAGCCTACAATCTTTAGCATGAATCTTTAGGTACTTGAGATTTGAGATACTTTAATTTCCCTTAAACTAGAAAAAATAACATTTTGTTATTCTAAAAGTGTAAAGTAAATGTTAATAACTATGCAGTTGAACTTCAGCGTTAACATTCACAGAGCACGTGTAGCTGGAAGTGGCATGTACTAGGGTGCGCTGGTGTTGTTATAAAGACTGGTTTCGTAGCGCTTTTTTAATATTGACATGAATTTTGTTCGTTATCTCGTCCTCATTTATTACTATGTAGTTAGCACCTAGCACGACTCGCTGTATCAATTTTTAAAGATGAACGCATTCATCCAAAAATCTTTGGTAACCAGTGGTCCATGCCACCGGCGGCGCTCTGTAGATATCTGTCATGTTCATTGTTCTTTTTGTGCTGCTCGCTGTGCAAAGAATTCAAATTCAAAAGTCGTTAAATATTAATGCAAATTCACTGCTTCATTCGAGCTTTCACCAGAAGTTAGACGATGCCAGTTTTCGACAAGAAATAAAAAGCAATTCACTGCAACACTCGAGCTTTCGCGAGAGGTTAGCCGATGGCATTGTGGTAAATTGAAAAAACATTCTGACTGTACCTATCCTAAAAGCTTCCACGAAATCAGTGCTATGGATTTAACGGTTGCGAGCCTTACTCTAGGCGCTAGATGTCTACGAAAACCACTCTAGGCGAACATGGTCAGGAAGTCGTTCGCTATACGAGCGAAACCGTCACAGCCAGGTGGGGTTGGCACAGTGGCTGAGTGATTGACTGCTACGCTGCGTGTCGCGGGTTCGATTCCCGCACGACACAGGAGTAATTCCTAGTGTGGGGCAACGTTTATTAAAAAAGAAAAGAAAGAAAGAATACAAATGTCGTAGTATCTCACCTTGTGATGCCATGCAAGAGAAAGGAAAGGGAGGGGGAGCATCTTGGCAGAGGCACCTCATCTTCCAATAGTTACCCCTGAGGTAATACCGGTAGAGAACGCTAAACCAGTCTACATCGAGAGGCGTCTAGTTTAAGAAGGCGGTCCACCGACCAATAACTCGTTTGAGTTGCATGAAAACCTAACAAACGTTGGACAGCTATTGTTCAAAACGGCCTTGAAGCTGAACCTAAAACTAGCATATTGTAAAAACACAAACCCCCAAAGAACTGCAGCCTTTTAGTTCTAACACTACTAAGTGGAGGGGTAGCAGCTGTAATGTATGAAAATGGTGTTAAAAGAGACAAGAGATTCACTGGAAACCAAATTGCGTTGTCTGTAGCAATCACTATGATTGCCACGCTTGAAAATGATACACAATACCTGCTCACATACATTGATGATAGCACGATATTTGCACGCACATTGATAATGTAGTGATGCAGCTCGTCACCTATATGACTTAATTCCACCACACGAAGATTTAATGGCAATATTAAATCTTCGTGTGGGATAAACAAAAATTTAAAGAATTTAATGGAAAAGGCCGCCATATATTTGCTTGGTGACAAATAACATACTATGCCAATAAGCTGCCGACACGAGGGAGACGCTCTAGGCTATATTTCTCAAACACCTGGGATAGTATTACTGTCAACCCTACTACACGTAAAGGGGCAGAGGCTACGCCATACCTTTAAACAATGTTCCATTTCAGACCATGGTGCCACAGAACAATTGGCTTACTGAAGAGAAAACCAACCTTATTTCCAGAGGAATGGGCAAATTGCAATACAAAAGCGTTCAATTGTAGTGGGCCAGTTTTGTTTGTTCAATATATTCTTACACCCTATGTCCTGAAGATTCATATTGAATCTGAAAAAGTTTAACAAAGGAGATTAACCGTTTTGGACCAAATGCTGCCCAATAAATCGCGGTTGTGCACCATTGGCCGGTGGCCTGTTCATGTGGTAAACAGACGACTCAAACGTGATTTCAAGATTTTTCGTCATGAATACTGTAATTGTGGCCATGACTCACTTCTTTATAGACCTTAAGATTGCTGCAGCGATAACTAATGCCTTCTACGTTGATATTATAGACAACTCACATGAATTCGTCAATATAGCTAGAGAACGGCTGAATGTTGCCAATTACATGTAAAAGATAGTCAGAATTGACAAAGGAAACCTGTTGTGATAAATATAGCCTATATTGTCTTAATCGCAAATGAGCTTCATGTAAGGATAAAACAGTGCCATATAAAGAATTCCGAAATGATAAAGAAATACAGTACATGGTATGGGAAAGAGACACAAAGAGAGTAAATACTAAAGAAATAAAAATAATCAAGAAGAAAGCAAAGAGATCTGATCCACGTAACCTGATTATTGAACTGGAAAATATTTTTTTTATCACACACAAGTAACATTGTTAACCAGTAGGCTACTATTCAATCTTTGAAAGAAGCTCTCACTATCAATGAAGCCTTGATCCATATGGATTTTTCAGAAAACTAAAAAATAAATAAATATACCATCACGCCCGTTTGGGTTGGGCAGAGGTGTACCAATGTACACCCACCGTTCGCCGGTATATTTAGGTCCCATGTAATAGGGGCGAGCCTATTGCCATTAATCGGGCACAAATCCAAACTCCGACCTGCTACTGAAAATTTCATAGAAAAACCCAATAACACTTTTTGCTCGACCCGGGAATCGAACCCAGGACCTCTAGCGTAGCAGTCGTCAGAAAACTATTCTTTTAAATATGCGGAAGAAGTACAAAGCATGCCCTTTGGTGGCAGCCGTGGTCAAGTCTCACTTCATACAGCGGTGGTTTATTTAAAAAATGATTCCAATGCTACTCAAGTCTACTCTGTTTGCACAGCCAGTGAATGCACCCCTCACGACGCAGCGGCAGTGTGGGCTCATCTAAATTATTTAATTGAATTTGTGTTTAACAGATCATCGCAAATTAATCGCATTCATATTTTAACAGATACTCCCTCTAGCCATTATATAAATAAATACATATTTTATATTTTAACCTAATTAAGGAATGACTTCCCAGAATTAAACCTTGTCACATGGAATTACCAAGAAGCTGGACACGGCAAGGGTGCTCCTGATGGCATTGGAGCAGTGATCAAAAGGACTGCGGATTATGAATTAAAGTGTCATCAGGATTTCGGAGACTTTTATGCCTCTGTTAACATCATTCGAAAGAATGTAAAAAACGTAGAAAGAGGTATTATTCAGGAGCACGAAATCAAATTAAAGGAATTAATGTTGCCCAAAGATATTGCTACTTTCAAGGGGACTATGACAGTTCATCAGGTATATAAAAAATAAAAATAAAAACTGACGTCACCATACAAAATGTAATAATAATATAATTTTTTCTTTCAGGTACCTAGTTTGGGCTATCGATTCTGCTTATCTAGAATTTAGAAAAACAGAGCTGTTTCGAATGTTTAAATGTTGCTTGTAAACATGGCAAACATACGAGATTTTTTAAAATATATAGGTAATTCTCCCTGTATTGAATAATTAAATTATTGAATTAAATCTACATCATTAAATCTACATAATTGAATCTACCTAATTTAATCTACAATGGAAAATGTATAGGTCATCCCGGAAAACAAAAGAATTAAGGTACTTAGTGATGTTACCATTCGCTATGCCAATACCGATCCAATGTTAAGCGAGCCATCAACTTCAAGTCTCCGCAGTGTTCGACACTCCTGGACCTACAAATCTTTTATAAATAATGAAACAAAGCGACAGGTCATGAAAAAGAATTCCATGAATTTTTAAAGAAATGTGAAGATGATGAGGATGGTCCCTTACCAAATTGATTAATTAAGTAGGTATTAATAATATTGATATTGTTATTGTATCAGCAATGAAAAAAGTTTAGCGTTAACGAATTTTGAATACTAAAATCAGAAATGTTTACCATTGATTAGCTTAGTTGATTAAGTTATTATTTTGTTTTAGAATTAAGTTTAAAATAATTAATATCTGTAGTACGGTGGTCGGCACATCAACCTAATCCAATTTGTCAAAGTTTCCTAATAGAACTTGACACTTTTAACACTGTTGCAGTAAATTGAAAATCATTCAAAGAAAATTGACAGTAGGTTGATGCGCTGGCCACTGCACCTGCTAAAAATAATGTTAATGACAAATATTTTATGTTTTGTTGATTATTTAGTAACATAGAAAAATAAAAAAAAATACTTTCATTAGTGTAACCAGTGATCTCATTAGTAAATCACAAAATATCATTAGACAAATTATGTTGCTCATTCGTGTCACTCAAAAATGGGTATTTTCCCTGTTATTGGAACAAATCAAAGGTTTGTTTGATTAGCATGTGTTATTTTAACTAATGAATACACCTAGATATTTAAACATTATTTTAAACTTTTTTCAAATATCATGCAATTCACACTTTTTTGGCCCCTTTGAAATCGACTCACGTGTACTTTTATTAATTCTGCGAAGGGAAATGTGCCCAAAAAACTGGCGGCATTGCCACATGAAGGTAAACGCCAGCCTCTAGGTCACGAGGTTTTCAAATGCGACCGAAATTTTAAAGTTAAATTTGCTAAGGATTTTGTACCGACTTAGTATTAATGTTATCTAAATAAACATGTTACTCATATAAGTATCCATTTAAATCAGATTTCGATGAATATATTGAGAAATATCACGGAATGAACATACCTATCTCATGCAATAAAAGTTATGTAGTTATGTCTTAGTATTCCGACGACGCCGATAGTTGTGGCATCGGCCGTTTACTATAATAAAGGAAACTTTATATTGTTGTTGTATCGTTATAGAGTAATATTCCTAGCTAGCGGGGTTTTATTTGAACAGAAACCGGTAACATTCATTCATTTTCCAAGATTCTTATCAAGTAAAAATAAATGAAACATTACAGTACGGTTATTGTATTTTACACAATTACATTTAAGATAATCAGTAGATATGTGTGTTTCTCGGTCACTGATTAGTACCAATCTATGTAGGTACATGTGATTTGATTTGCCGAAAAGATGTACCACAGTTCATGACACAAACTATCCAGGCCAACTCATATAAACCGTGTGAATCCATGGCGCAGGCGGGTCGCTACTCGGGGAACACCTTTTAACTGTTAGCCAAGTAAAATATGTAAAATTCAGCTCCTATGATGTAAATTCACTACATTTTTTCAAGGTGCAAACTGTCTGGCTGGTCAAAGCCACTATGCAAAGTGTCTCGCAATGGAGAACGTAACTTCTATCATCACTCCGAAGAAAATATAAAAATAGCTTTTATACTATGACGTCATTCGGTAGGATGTTTCACAACTTAGCTGTCTGCTCAATACCAAAGCTGCCACCATGATCCAAACTTCATAGTAGCTAATTTGTTATTACCGTTGTTAGGGCAATGCGCTGAGAAAGTACCAGCTTTTATACTACGGCGTAGCTCTGGGAGTTACGGGCTTTTAGACTATTAGGCTTGTAGTTTAAAAAAGAATAAGAATAACAAAATAAAAACCCGTGATAACCGACATTCACGTAAACAAAATCGCAGGCACAATCTAGTAAATTAATACTAAAACAAGAGAATATTGCTGTTTTTTTAGGTTATTCTTTCACCATAAACGTAAACCAGTGATCATAAAATATTCACACGTGAATATTTTATGATCACTGATTTTATGATCTGCAAATACGCGCCGATTCTCAGTGAAGTATCCGCGTCCCCCTCGTCTATCAAGGATTACAACCCTCGCCCTTGAAATATTTGTACAGTCAGCAAAACAGATATGTTGTATACTAGTATTATCCACGTAATACATTTTTTTATTTAGTTTGGAAATATATATATTTTTTTTATCTAGCCTGATATGTCCCACTCAAAGTCCAAAGTCAAAGTCAAATTATGCCAATTCAAATGCCGTTCGATTGGTCTACATTAAAAGGCTCTATTGAACGTCAATTAATTAAAACTATTGAATCTAGTTGCCTATTCCAAAAGGTAGTTTAATATGGAGAAGGACGGGCAAGAAACTCCATAAGTACTCTTTTAAAAAAAATTATCACATTATGTTGTACAGTTACAATCATACCATAAAAAAAATTCAAAACGATCTATCAACAATAAAAGTGACTCAAAGTACTGCAATACTTACTAAGTGCCACGAATTAAGAAATGAATAAATGAATATCTTGGGACAACTCACACACGGCTATCTGATCCCAAGCTAAGCAGAGCTTGTGTTATGGTAACCAGACAACTGATATACATACTTATATAATTTATAAATACATACATATTATAGATAAATCACATCCAGACACAGAACAAACAATCATGCTCATCACACAAAGTTTGTCCTGGGTGGGAATCGAACCCACGACCTCCGGCTGAAAGTGAAAAAAATGAAAGTTAAATTAATTGTAATATTTAATACCAATATTCTGATTGTAGATGATCACTTCTAACATTTCAAAAGACAACGAATCAGTGTGTGAGCCATAGTAATCACCAAATGTAGCATTAATGTCTAAGAGAAAAAAGAAATAGTAATAATAATCAAAACAACAATGACTTATATAATTAAATTAGCAACCAGTTGATTTTGTCAAGACTAAATAAATAAATAAATTGTCCAGCATGTTTCTAAGCATTATTATCTTGAATATAATCCTCTAATTTGTAAAATGTACTATTAATATATTTTTTAAATTTTATTTTATTTAGTTTTAATATATCGCAAGGTATTTTACTGTAACATGTAACACAGTACCCCAATGAAATATGTGTGCAGTTTCGATATTCTAAAAAACCGGCCAAGTGCGAGTCGGTCTCCCGCACGAAGTGTTCCGTACCATTTTCTATAAAAACGGCAAAAAAAGTCACGTTTGTTTTATGGGAGCCCCCCGAAATATTTATTTTATTCTGGTTTTTAGTAGTTGTTGTTATAGCATCAAGAGAAATACATAATCTGTGAAAATTTCAGCTTTCTAACTACCACGTTTCATGAGATACAGCCTACTGACGGACGGACGGACAAACATACAGACAGACGGACAGTGAAGCCTTAGTAATAGGGTCCCGTTTTACCCTTTTGGGTACGGAACCCTAAAAATGGTTGCAAAGCAAAGACCTCCTTATTTATTTACTTTTTTTGTTGCCGGGGCGGAAAATCCTCATGTATGTCCACCGCCCTGGGTGGGGCGGAAGGGTCTGTCAGACTCTTACTGACTAAAAACAACCCCGGTGTTCCCTTCTCACACTTACGCCGGGGATACCGGGAACGTACGCGCCTTCCGCGATAAGCAAAGGCCTCCTACGCCAAGTCCTTCCAAACATTCTTTTTATACGCCATCTCGAACCAGCCCTCCTCGGTTATCTCGCCACCTCTTCCCGGGCCGGCCTGGCGACGCTGACCATCCTCAGGCACCCATTGCGTGGAGACTTCGCGGCGCATGCTGTGCACAATGGCGTGCTGGTGCCTACACTTACGCATGGAAGTGAATGTTGGGTATGGCAAACGAGGCATGAAAGTCGGATTAATGCTGTGGAGATGCGTTCCTTGCGAAGTATGTGTGGTGTAACGTTGAACGATAGAGTGAGGAATGAAATTATACGACAACGTTGCAGTTTAAAAGAGGATGTAGTGACAAAGTTTGAAAAGAGTATGCTTAGATGGTTCGGTCATGTTGAGAGGATG
The DNA here is from genome assembly GCA_932526535.1 of Caradrina clavipalpis. Lineage (NCBI taxonomy): Eukaryota > Metazoa > Arthropoda > Insecta > Lepidoptera > Noctuidae > Caradrina > Caradrina clavipalpis. Next base: position 3,746,954 of record OW052087.1, read on the forward strand.
AGTGAAAGGCGACTAACAAAAGGGATTTATATGGCAGATGTGTGTGGCAATGTTGGGAGGGGACGCCCTAGAAAGACCTACCTTGACTTTATTGGTGAGGTTCTTCAGAAAGGTCAGGTGCGCAGTACTCGTAACCGGCGTGCTTGTATGACCAGATGTATGAATGTGGACGAGGCGAAAGGAGTGTGTAAGGATCGTAGCAGGTGGCGGTCCGTGGTTTCTGCCTACCCCCATGGGAAAAAGGCGTGAGTTTATGTATGTATGTATTAATTTGTTTGACAACGTGGGTCTCCGTTTCCACTGGAGTACACGAAGACCATGTGTAGCGTGACACGGCGCACGGAGAGGCTCGCAGGTAACACGATAATAGTCAGACACAGATGGGACAGTACTTAGTAAGCGATAAGCGAGCTGTATACATGGTCGTGGGTCATATTCGTGTACCTACGCCAGTGGAAACGTAGACACACGTCCACAGCGTTGAGCTATGTAACCGCCTATTCGAGCAAGCCACGCATGTATCAGTGACGTCAATTCATGCGCAGCCTCTCCATGGGTTGCAGTGGATACAACCACATACATTTTCTTACAAAGCGAAGCTTAACACACGTGCGTAGCCTCTCCGTGCACCGCGGTGGGCCCGTGCCTTTATGGCCACCGTGCATAACGCTGACGGTACCCGCTCAATCCCATTTGAGCCTGGTAGCTTCTTTTTAATTTATTACAATTTAGCGTATTGATAAAATCAAGTGTTTGCTAAATTAATTGTATAATTAACTTTTAAATATTGTCTAGGACAGTACTTCTATACCCGTAACTACCTCGGTAGCCTAGTGGTCCTAAACGCGACTAATATGCTATAGGTCTTGGGTTCGATTCCCAGGTCGGGCAAAGTGTGCGAGATTTTTCTATGAAATTCTCAGTAGCAGCTCGGAGTTCGGATTTGTGTAGAATAGACCCGCCCCCAATTACATGGGACCTAAACACACCGGCGAACTGTGGGTGTACATTGGTTACACCTCTGCCTAACCTTTCGGGGAATACAGGCGTGATGGTATGTGAGTAATTCTATATGTCTAATAAATTAACTAAATAGTCTAGTAGATTAATTAACAAAACAGTTAAAGGTCACAAAATAACCCGCCCCTAATCGTTCCCGGCGCAAAGGTGCCCATAACACTCGCTGCATATACCGCACATTCTATATTCAATTATTAAAACGTTTTTGGCTGACTGTACTTGCATCGATCTTCCCCTCACAGCTGTGCTTTAAACCCTCATCTGAATTGAACACGTGTTATTTGTATAGAAAACCTGTTCAACTGTATGAAACTTATAAGAGAAAGAGGATAAAGTGCTCCAGACAGTGGGTCAAACCTTTGTGTGCGTTCGTTTTTGTTGGGACATACAATGAACAGTGAAGCTGTTACCTATAATTTGCGTTTACAAAATCAGAATATTTATTATGAAACTGTATTTACTGTGAAAAGTAACATTCAGCATAAACGTCAAAGTCAAAGTCAAATCGTTTATTCCAATTAGACCAATACCTTTATTTTTAAATAACTTTTTTTTTGTAACGCACGCAAAACTTTGTGCTTAAGGGTGCAAGTAACGGTACAGCAGACGGGGAAGCTAATTAGAACATTCAATTCTAGTAAAAAAACCTAGAAAAGCTAAAACTTTCACTTTCAATATTTCCGTAACCAAAAGATTCATACACATAGGTTGGCATGGTTCGGAAGACATATGAGCGCGATAATATTACTTAATTGTCTTTTAGCCCGATTAAATCTGGCCATCAAAAGGTGCTCCCAAACTCCTGTTGAAAAACGATTAAAAATATTTCTAACACTAATACATTTAGTAACGAATGTTAGTTTTTGTTATATTCTGTTAGGAATTGTTAGATGTTTTAAATGCACAAAAATACAGAAATATTTGTTTTCGGTAAGCGCGTTTTTTACAAACAAAGTACTCTTCACCTTTCTTACATTAGCATAGAGTTATTATTCAGTGTTCGAGATTTTTCGCAAGTTTTGCACAAAAGTGTGAGCTCAGCGCGGACCCCTCTGCAAGCAAAGACCGACCTTCAGTGTATTATATGTTCCCCTCACAACAGCTGCGTATTAACTGTCAAACCTGACCTTGAGTTGTAACGTACATTTTTGCTATAACCAGCTCATGTGTGCAGCTTCGTATTAAAAGCAAAACAAAAACAAACCATATTATAATAAGTTGAATGGAGATCAAGATTACCTACAGCGAGACAAAGTTGTGAGAAGGGCTTTCAAAGTCCTTGAATGGGGCTTGTTTCTTAGGAACGACTACAACGCGACTTTGGTTATTCGTAAGGGTTTCTTATTGTGTGCGCCCGGCGCCCCTGTCATTGGTGGACACGACTAATCGTGAAACCGTTACTAATAAAAAAAAACCCATAGCGTGGGAGTGGGTTGTTCGATACTAATGAATTAATAATGATAGGAGCCCCTTATCATTATTAACTCATGAAGTAGGGTGGTGGGAAATACCCATTTGTCATTGCAACCGACAGGATATTGTTTAATTTAACTATCGGTTGGCATTCATGGGACCGCTAGGAGATTATATATTATTATATGCAGTCCATGCAACATGATATTATCAAGTAGGTACCTACGACGAAATAAAATGAGAATTTTGGTATCAAAAGAGTTTTGAGTGGTTTGATGAAGGAAATTAATATTTTGATCCCATTTTATTACTTTATGCCTAATCGTTAATAAGTGTGGTTTGCTAATGTGTTAGATGTATTGCAAAACTGTACTAAATCCCTAGAAGAAAATGAAATTGGTCTTTTTGTAAAGTGTTTTCTCAACTAGGTGATGACTCGCTTGATGAATTTATTTCGGAGTAGCTTCTACCCGCGACTTCATGTGAAAGTTAATATATTATCCCACGGGAATCGTACATTTTTCCGGGATAAAACGTGCCAAATTTCATCCAGATCCGTTCAGCCGTTATAGCGTGAAGAGACAAACACACAAACTTTCGCATTTATAATTTTAGTGTGATGTGGTTGCCAGGACTCTAATTGACTTGAGTAGTAAGTCAAGACAGAACATATCTTCCAGGGCCATAAATGTAGCAAATTATTTGTACGTAGTTCCAGCCAGATGCAAAAAGCTACACGCTCGGCGAAATCGTTTATTCAAAATTGTACAGGAGCTGAGTCACCTCCGGCCCAATCCAGTCCGATCAATCAATATCAACGACGATAGCAACGGAAACCACACAGGTAGAATACGTAGATAGAGGTATATTGGTAACCGTGGTAACAGACAGACAGGGGGTCCGACCGACTCATGTTGTCAATACTTACATCTGCCTACGTAATTCCCTAGAACTGAGGGAAATATTAAGGTGGAATGGAGGCTAAGTGCGAGTTGGAATCGCGCACTGATTCCGCACCACCAAGTCTAAATATTATTTTCTTTAAGTTTAGCGGAACCATTTGAAAATATGCGGGACATGAAGGTCGCCAGAAAGTAGATAACCATTCGAGAACGGCACAAGAGGCTATGCAAGTGTATTTTTCATATCATCTTGAAAAATTCACTTGTATGGCCTTGGAAACGAATTCGGGATATCACGCACAGTAGGTTTGCACCGGACCGTTACAATAAGCAGGTAGTCAAATCGAACTGTTTGAGTACGGAACCCTAAAACTGGCGCCGGAACACTGTGAGGGCTCTGCTTTTAGAACCTGTGTCTGTGTTACGTCGGTGACATGGGGAGAAAGATGAGAGGGACGGGGCAGACAGGGAGGCTGATATTGATTTATTACTCCCTAGCAATTATGCCCCTAAAATAGCGGCCCTCGGAATACTGCGCAATAATGTTGACTTGATGTTTACACTTGATTCTGTGCTTATGAAACAAAAATGTACATGCATCACTCTAGATGACAAATTACCATGGTAACGTCATATAACATGTCTTGCGTGGTAAATTGAAATTAACAGATGTCGAAACCACGTGTTTGGTCTATGTTAGTTACTTTCACATCATTATGTCGTATGGTATTTAACTGTGGGTCGGGCTGCAGAAATTTAATTCATTTTGAATTTGCAAAGTCAATCAGAGCCATTTATAATTAACGTCGCCGCGAATTTCTTTGGAAAATATTTAAAATGATCAATATTATGATAATATCAAATCATTTATATTATTGTAAATATTATGTATGTAAGTAAACATGTATAGCTTTTTCGTAAAATAAGTGCTACATATAATGTAGGTATAAAGACACAAAGAAAACTGAAAGTTCCATAATATTCCCATCACAGAGATTTTTTTTGGACCATACCTGGGAATCTAAGGTTTCATCGTTTGCCTTGTGATCTGATTCTTTGGTGTTTATGTTTTTTATTGTTTCTGTTATTAAATGTGTTAAGTGGAAATGTCCCTTTTTACCTCATTACGTAAATACGAAACAGAAACAAACCTTGTTCAAATAACCTGTATCCAATAGTTTCAAGTAATCTAATTAAATATTAAATAGCCCCAATGATCCCTGTACTGTTTGATGCACTTGTAAGCAAATTGTTTTGTGTGCATCACTTTGCGCACTACCATAAACGGGCATCTATAGGTGGTCATACTAGGCTAGCATGTCATACTGGTATGACTAATAGGATTATATCTATTGCTGGTCATATTTTCCTGTAGACAATTATAGCACAGTCTGAGAGTGTCATGGAGTGTGTCCCTAATTTAAGTGTGGTACCAGATATTGAATATGGTTCATCTCTGGATCTGCAAGACAGTAGTTCTCTATCTGATATTGAAGTTTGTTGCTGTCCCATTATATTTTCAGATAGTTTAGGACGGAGTCTGTGGAAATTACTAAACAACAACCTTAGACAATCTGCTTTAAATTATTGTATGCCTGGAACTTCCTACAAAGAAATAGTGTCTTCAATAACAAAAAATGTTTATAATGCAAATTCTAAAATAACAATATTATTAGGTAACAGCATAAATGTAACAAAAGAGGACATTACTGACAGCGTCACAGAAATATTAAAACTTAATTGTCAGAAAATAATACCATTGTGTGCTTTTCCATACTTTGAGCACCTCTCAAAGAGACAAAATAATAACATTCATATGTTAAATAATCACATGCATTTTCTTGTTAGTCACAATATTGACAAACTTATGTTTCTGGACATCAACAGTTTTATTGACAAATTAAGATCGACTAGGGATACAGCGTATCTGCCTGATTTAGACGTCAAATAGCTTGGCTATTAGCTTTTAATATTAACTCAGACATAATTAGTATGTCGAAGTCCTCCATAATTATTAGCACCACACTATTTAGTAATAATACTAATATCTCAATATCTCAATCTCAAATCTCAATATCTTTATTGTGTACCATAATGTATTACAAGATGGAATAATTAGATTAGTCACAATTATGGACCCTGTCGGGCACAGCATAGATTAAGTAGGAGAGAGGAGGAAGAGCGTTGAGTGTTTGGATTTTAATATCACCATTATTAATTAGTTAAGGATCTTATCCTTTTTTATATATTAATTTGAATATCTTTTTATGTTGGTTCGTGTTATATTTCTGGTAACTATTTTTATTTTTGGATAATTATTTTTCAATATTGTTTTATTAATTATTATTTACTAATTATATTTGTTGTCCTACTTATTTTAATTAATTATTTATTTGTTGTATTTTATGACTCTAATACTTGGAATACTTTACTATTTATTTGAAATGAACATGGCGAAAATAGATCATGTAGAGGGGTTATGTTAGTTTGAGTGATGCTATTAATATTGTGATTCAGTATAGTTTTTTATGAGTTGTAAGTTATTTAGTTTAAGTGTTACAAATTAAAATCAGTAGGGTATTATTACAAAGTTTGTTATTTAGATATTTCAATTTGAGTTTGTGTTTTAATGTTGTTTATTATATTTTATGTATTTGTAGGTAGTCATTTAAGTATTCATTTACACTATAATAGTTTTAGTTAGTTTATGGGATTGATATTATATTAGGCTAGAATTATAATTATAATATTATTTATTTTGTAAAATATATTTATAATTTGTCATTTAAATATTCATTTACACTATAATAACTTTTATTTATTAGGAAAAGCTTTAATTTATTAATGAAAATATTGCATTTATTTATATTTCTTATGGATTCTGGTAGTTTATTATATATTTTTATAGACATAACGTAGGCACTGGTTGAGTGCATTTTTATTCGTGACGTTGGTAAGTTGAGCCTATTTTTATGTCTTAGTATAATTTTAGTCTGGATATCTTCTCTTTTTGTATAGAATTCTGGGTATCTGCGTACAAATTTACAAATTTCTAAAATATAGAGAGAGGGTAGGGAGAGACTTTTCATTTCTTGAAAATGAGGCTTACAACTATCGGTTTCCACAATATTGACTAGGATTCTGACTAGTTTTTTCTGTAAGGTGAACAGCGTGGGCGCGTCGGTACTGTTGCCCCATAAAATAATACCGTACTTAAGCCATGCGTAGGCATACGCGTAATACGTTACTAGAGCGGTTTTAAGGTCTGTAGTTTTCTTAATCTCCCGGAGGGCGTATGAAAACTTTGATAGCTTAGCTCTTAATTTTTGAATATGTGCTTTCCAGTTTATGTGTGTATCAATGTCTAGGCCTAATAGGGTAAATTTGTCGACTACTTCTAATTTAAAGTTGTTAAAACTGAAGTTGATATTTATTTGTGATTTTTGGCGGGGGTGAAATGTTATTAATTTAGTCTTATTAAAGTTGATTTCCAAATTGTGTTCAGTCATCCAGTTTATTGTGGAGTTAAGTATTGAATTTAATTTTTCATTTATATTGGTATTATTTTCGCATGAAGTTATTGTTGATATGTCATCCGCAAATAGGACACAGGACTCATTTATGTCATTGATATAAACAAGGAATAAGAAACAGCCTATGACACTTCCTTGTGGGATTGAAGCAGTGATAGGTTTGATATAACCAATTCAATTTGATTTTTGTTGTGGTTGTAATATTCGATTTCTACTGATTGTTCCCTATTTTTTAAATAAGATACGAACCAGTCGTATCAATTGCCGCGGAGGCCAATATTGTATAATTTATTTAAAAGTATTTCAAATTGTACTTTATCGTACGCTTTTGTCATATCTAAAAGTAGTCCTATGGCATACTGTTTATTATTAATGATATCAAGGGTTTTCTGAATGTATTTATATAAAGCTAAGATTGTGGATCGATTTTTCCGGAAGCCATTTTGGCAGTCATTGAATAGGTGGTATTTTTCGCAGAACGCATAAACTCGGTTGCACATCGCTTTTTCAAATATTTTTGAAGCTGTCGGTAGAAGGGCAATGGGACGGTAATTATTCGGGTCAGTTTTTGAGTTCTTCTTATGGATCGGTTTTATGAGGGCCTTTTTTAAGAGATTGGGAAAAGCTCCTTCTTCAAATGATTGGTTTAATAATTTAAAAAATGGCAGGGTCAAATCATCCGCGCACTGTTTCAATAGAGTAGGTGGAAGTTCATCAACACCATGGCTCATTTTATTTTTTAAAGTCTTTACCTAACAATGTATTCACCTCATAAGGGTCGATTGGAGTGAGGAAAATTGTATTCTCTGAAGGGGACATAACAGGGGATCCTTTTGGTTTGCTACCGGTAGGATTTGTCTTAGCCTCCCCGATAGAAGCAAAGAAATTGTTGAAGATGTTGGCTATCGCTTTGGGCTCAGAAGTTACAATATTATCTGTTTGTAGAGATAGGTTGTTTTTTTCACTAGCTATTTTCTTGTTCGTACGTTCATTGATTATACTCCACATTGTTTTAATTTTGTTATTAGATTTAATCATTTTACTTTTAAAGTGTAATTTTTTTGCTGTTGATACTGTCTTCTTTAATATTTTTTCATATCTTTTATAAAATTGTGTTAATATGGTGTTATTAGTTTTAGTTATAAGTATTTTTAATAATCTTTTATTTTGACAAGAATTTTTTATACCTCTAGTGAGCCGGTGGTTTTTGTATTTCGATTTTAATTTTATTTTCCTTAATGGCATGCATTGGTAATGTTAAGGTGGTAACAAAAAATAATGTTTTAAACTAGTAATTAAGACAACAGAAGATACCAACGACAATTTAGTTAAACTTATCAACAAAAAGGTATCTTCTAGCAATCACTTACCAAATAGTAAACATGGGGGTAAGCAACATTCCCTTAATTCCCTAAAAATATATCATCAAAATATTCAAGGTTTTTCTTCAAAACAATTAGAAATTGAACTGTTTTTAGAAAAGACAATGTTCGACATTATTTGTTTTACAGAACATTGGTTAAATATGGGATATAAATATAATCCCCTATTACATGGGACCTAAATGTACCGGCGAACTGTGGGTGTATACATTAGTAAACCTCTGACTTACCCTTCGGGGAATACATGCGTGATGGTTTTTTTTTATAAATCTACGTTAACAAAACTATCTTCGTTGATGTGTGTATGCCTTAATGTCTGATAAGAAATAAGAATCCAATATATACAAAGAATCGAATATTCACAATGTGAACATGCCTCTGGTAAGTGTTAAGAAATAGAAACAATTACCTATGGACTTGCCACATCACAAACAAGGAGAGAAGAAGAACGCTTTCAATCATATTGTTTCTTATTGGATGTAATTTGCTTTTATTTTTACTACTTATTTTGAGTAAGTGTAAGATAACTTATCTTGAGGTGATAGAATCACAAAAACCCAAGTGGTTTCCACAAAATAAATATGGATCATAAAACTGCTGCTTCAAACGTGTTATGGTAGTGTTTCCCGGCAGCATAATAAAATGTATTCTTGCCGCTTTACGGGAAGTTTATGACAGGCAAATGATTGATAATAAAAGACGTCGAAGAGTTGTGGATTTTTGTTTCTTTTTTCGGATGGGTAATCATTAAATTACTTCTCCGAGGCTACGCGGGGAGTGAGGGAGTGTCAGACTTTTACTGACTAAATCCATCTATGTTTCTTCCTGTTTCCTTTGCGTTTCCGGGGCGCGGTATCTCTTTCGATCCGCAGCCCCGGCAGAGAGTTGTGGATATATGCTCTGCTTCCCGAATCAATTATAGGGATCATACCGCGGGGTGCCGGGGGGGAGGGGGGGGGGCAAGCTTCGGACACCTGCAGCAAGTACCGCAATGCGGCATGCAGCTCCCAGCCAATCACAAAGACTCAATCAGACCAATGGCGTAGTTTTGTATTCTATAAACGTATTATGTACGCCAATAAGCCAACAATTCATCATCATAGGCTATTATTACCTCATATAGTTTATTTAGTAAATTAATGTTTAAATAGGTAATAATGGTTGCGTATTTCATTTTACAGATAACACAATTTTTTCTTTCACATAAATCATACATCCATACGTTCTATCTTATTTAATTTCCTATAGGAATTAGGTACGTAGGTGCTTTTTCTTACAATTAAGAGACTTTGTTGACATAACACAAACTTTCTCCGAGCTTTGTTACATAAAATCGTAAGGCAATCAGTCAGCCAGTTATGGACCTGTGCTTAACATAATCAGCATAAATCCTATTGCTGGGCCTCAAGCCATCTCTATTAATTAGAAGAAGTGGAGTGTCATCCACCACGTGGGTAGATACATTATCTGTACTAACTAGTAGTAAACAATAGTTCTTGTATGGTTTTAAAACTCAATAGGGTTAAGATTTTTGATGCAATACATCAAATTATTCATCAGTTTACGAATTTATCGCTGTTTAAAAGTGTTCGGTAGTAGTCCAGTCGAAGGTGCGCTACCCCACCCCACACCCCCACAAGCTCGCACACCGCGGGGTGCGGGGGGGACGCGCGCATCCGACATCTGCAACACAAAATGCCGCAATGCGGCATGCATCTCCCGGCCAATCACAGAGCAGCAGTCAGACCAATGGCAAAGAAGTATTTCACAGATTTCTATGAATAGGGCGGGGCTACTGCTACGCTATCGATCTCGGTCCACGCAACGGAAAATACACAAGAAATAATTTATCAGTTTCGTATGGCAACCATGGAAATGTGTGGGTCGTATACACACACACCTCACGACGTTATCTAGCACATGCCACGCCCAGGGGAAAGTTTCGCAAGCTCGTCTGACAAGCGTGGACTCCAATTCGAGTCGAGTCTAAAAAACCGTTGGTACTTATTTGGTTTCCTTTGTGTAATTTTCTTATCCATTGCTGGTTTTGTACCCGTAATGGTATAATTGATAAACCTTCATACTCGGGTACAAAACCAGCAATGGATAAGAAAATTACACAAAGGAAACCAAATAAGTACCAATTATTTGGTTTCCTTTAACCAGCAATGGATAAGAAAATTACACAAAGGAAACCAAATAAGTACCAATTATTTGGTTTCCTTTAACCAGCAATGGATAAGAAAATTACACAAAGGAAACCAAATAAGTACCAATTATTTTCTTATCCATTGCTGGTTTTGTACCCGAGTATGAAGGTTTATCAATTATACCATTGGCCTTCTTCCCTACCTACTTCTGTCCGTATTTTAAAACTAGTTTTAATTCGTTGTAAATACATTTAAGGTGTTATTTTATGTATTTTATAAATAATACTTAGGACAAATTCTTTTAATTTATTTTATAAAACAAACCTAGGGCAGTACGCCGCTGTACCGAGACTCTGTAGGTAGTACAATATGTTAGCTAAAACCTTTAACTTAGACATTTGTGACCTCTCATCGGGCGGGAGGAAACGCCCGGGTGTCACCATTGTGAGGATCGCCCCGAGGACACGGTGGAGCATACTTTGGCGGTGTGCCCTGCTTGGGCTGAGCACCGCCGAGTCCTCGAGGCGGCCATCGGCGGCGGCGCCCTCTCGCGTCCGGCACTGGTTCAGGCCATGGTCCGGAGCGAGGGGGAATGGGAAGCAGTCGCCTCCTTCTGCGAAGCTGTAATGCTAGAGAAGGAGGCGGCGGGACGGGAGAGGGAAAGGAGGGTCCCCCGTCCCAGCGGCCGCCGCGGTAGACGATCCGGGCGTCGGGAGCCACGAGACGACTCCCGGCCACCGTAGACGCGGGTCTGTGGACGGTGAGCAATGGGTAGCTCACCGTCCGTACGTTCACTAGCGACAGACCGTGTCGACGGCGCGTTCGTGTTCCACGCGCGCCTCAAAGAGATGTCAGCAAAATTGGATGGGGCCACTGAGGGCCGATGCCTGCCGGGGCTGCGGGTTGTTCGAAAGAGATACCGCGCCCCCGGAACGCAAAGGGCACATGAAGGAACATAGACGGGTTTTAGTCAGTAAAAGTCTGACACTCCCTCCCGCCCCGCCCAGGGCGGGGGAAGTTATTTGAAGATTTCCCGTCTATAAAAAAAAAAAAAAAAAGACATTTGTGACCTGCGGGTTGTTCGAAAGAGATACCGCGCCCCCGGAACGCAAAGGGCACATGAAGGAACATAGATGGTTTTTAGTCAGTAAAAGTCTGACACTCCCTCCCGCCCCGCCCAGGACGGGGGGGGGGGGGGTCATTTGATGATTTTACCATCTTTAAAAAAAAAAGACATTTGTGAGTCTCCCGGTCAATTTGAGAAATGTTGTATTATTATAAAAAACTACATTGAAATCGCTTCATCCGTTCGGCAGCTATGATGCCACAGACAGACAGACAGACACGTCAAACTTATAACACCCCTCTTTTTGCGTCGGGGGTTAAAAATAGCTAACTATCCGCGAATTCGTCCGCGTAGCTTATTTAACCCGCGCTAAGTTACGTCTTCGGGTACTGCTGCGCTCCCGTGTAGTATGATGTTATATAAACTATGTTACTCAGTGATAATGTAGCTTTCTAATGGGAAATATTAGTGTAGATTAGGGTAGAAGTGATTACTGATTATTTTTATTTTACTCATTTTATGTTCAGTTCTGAACTGCCTCGTTAGCCTAGTGGTCTTAACCTTTTAACCGCTTGGCAAAATATCAGTAGCCGTGCCCCTAGCGCGCGGCTACAAATCGACAAAATAATACCTACAATAAATATGGAAGGGCAACCATTGTATCGATAAACAAGTCAAAAAGTTTTTTATGTTTTTATTTTAAATCAGCCTTACCTATGGCTTACAAACAGGCGCGACACAAAGGAACCGCTCATGTCTTTGTGTCGCGCCTGTTTGAGGAGCCTTTCACCCTAATCTCTTTCTTCGTATCACAATCTATCAATTCTACTAAATCATTGCCACAGAAATATCCAGTTCCGAGGAGTCGCTGCTCATAGGTACTGATGTGATACCCCTGAAATAAATTCGTCATTTTTTTCTATATCAGGTAAAATTATGTCTGACGTCCAATTAATGCTTTCATTGTCCTCAAAATCCTGAAATGACAAATTAAAATGTATTACGTAGGTGTAAGTATTATTTTTTATATTCATTCGGTCAAAATTACATTTCGAAACAAATGGTAGGTTACCTACCTAGGTACCTACCTACCTACCTACCTACCATTTGTTTCGAAATGTAATTTTGACATATAACTTTAACAAAAAGGAACCTAGTTCAAGTTATCTTTTTTTTTAAGATAGGTATCTCCTGCAGTAGGTAGGAATAATTCCTACGCGAGTCTCTAAACACTTCAGTTTATCTAACCGTGCCCGGCGCGCGGCGTCATCATAACTAAAACGTGCCGCACTGGGTGGCAGCCTGGAGCACAGTAAGAGACAACGCCATACCGAACCCCGTTCGTTTAAAAGGGACAAACGCGAGTGCGAGTGCCTGTCCGACTTGGTAGGTACTGTCACAGTACCTACCTTATTAATGGTAACAACAACATACAACACGGTTCCAAATTTGCACAATCAATAGGATATGTAGATAAGTAGGTTATATAATAACAGAATTAACATCACAATATTTAAAATACTTTTTCGATTCATCAAGGAGTTACCTAAACCCAACGAAAGTCTTATTCATTTACCTACTGAATAATGTGCAACAAATACCTATAAGAAGAAATTGAAATAGGTACTTATCTCTCCATCACTTCTAATTTCTTCTGTAAATTCGAATAATAATTCCTCTTCGTCGTCACCTTCTAATATTCTTATTAATTCCTCATTAGTCGTCATTATTGAAATGTGACCATTTTATCGACAATGCACAAATACCCACGAACAACATTAATGGAACTTTCCATTGGTTTGATCCGCTTGTGACGTAGGCAGCAGTCATTATTAATGCGACAGCCGCGCTAGACTAACTAGAGAAATATGTTGCAAGCATAGGCGTTTAAGGATGGGAACTAACGTCAAATGTTGGCATTATACAAAGATCCTGAAGGATATTTTTCTTTTGAATAATAAGGAAAAGAACTAATAACACAAGGCAATATGTTAAATTTAACTTTATTTCGTATGACACTGTTTATTTTATGCTCAATGATGCATTATACCTGATTATTTAACTATTTGTTTTTTAGTTTTTAAAATGCGTATTGCATTGCGTTCCATCCCTATGGTCATATTTATGCGACGCGCGCGATAGACACCGAAGAAAAGTCCAAGCTGCCAATTACTTATTTTTGTTTAAGTTTTTTCAATGCTTAGAGCTATGATACATAATTTTAAGTAATTGTTGTAAAAAATAGCTCTATTCAATAATAGTTTTAGTTGTACCAGGCAGTTAATAGGACACAAGCGGTTAAAAGGTTAAGCACGACTGCTACGCTAGAGGTCCTGGGTACGATTCCCAGGTCGAGCAAAGAGTTTTATTGGGTTTTTCTATAAAATTCTTAGTAGCAGCTCGGAGTTTGGATTTGTGCCCGGTTAATAGCAATAGGCTCGCCCCCTATTACATGGGACCTAAATATACCGGCGAACGGTGGGTGTACATTGGTACACCTCTGCCCAACCCTTCGGGGAATACAAGCGTGATGGTATATACATAATATATCATTTTATTTTTATTCTTATTTTATTATATTTTCAGATTTTAGCGCCATTGCACCAACTGTGCCGTCCGTATTGTATGCTATGATTTGTGTAGGAATATCTTTTGTTGGAGATCCTAAATAAATAAATAAATAAATAAATAAATAAAACAAAAATAAAATATATCTTAAATACTGAATTGTTATTACCCCGGATTGTTAATTTCCTGAGAATGAATAAAGTAAACTTCAGTGTTTGGCTATCCACTGTCCATTTCGAATGGCGGGGTTCAAGCGGGGCGTATTGCTCAGTTTTATTCTATCGTAGCTATAAATTAGCACACGATTATCACATAATAATATACTCTGTAACACGCTCCCGTTAGCCCCAGCATAGTTTATTTGATAGATTTGGTACCCTGCACTAAGTCTTATATTTATTCAGAACACGACATTTTTTATTGTTGTTCGAAAAAGATACCGCGCCCCCGGAACGCAAAGGGCACATGAAGGAACATAGATGGGTTTTAGTCAGTAAAAGTCTGACACTCCCTCCCGTCCCGCCCAGCCCAGGGCGGGGAAAGTTATTTAATGATCTCCGATCTATAAAAAAAAATAGACCTACTAACCACAAAAGAATAAATTAATAGTTTAAAAAACACTAAAAAACACGCCGATATTTCATCATGGAATGCTAGTGCCTATCTTCCGGCTTCATCATCAGACCTTGAAACCTAATTATGGTCAACGTTCATTATAAGAACTTTCTAACAAGTCCAAACACGACTATGATACGATCATCCATCATGAAGTTCTAGTTCATATATTCCGGCTCCATCATCAGATCAGCTCGACAGTACCATGTTATTGTATTGTTATCAAAATCACATACAACTGCCAATTTTCATAACGCTACGATAAAACGCTACGTTAAATTAGTTTTCTTAGATTTGATTAGGTACATAGTTACATTTACATACATACAGGTTGACCTAATAAAAGTGTGTTAAAAAATAAAAGCCAGTTTGAATAATTCTAACTTTAAAGCCCTCAAAAGGGATATTTTCTCCCGTATTTGCCACATTTTTCATTGATGCTCCGCTCCAATTGGTCGTTGCGTGATGTTATATAGTCTATAGCCTTCTTCAATAAATGGGCTATCCAACACAATAATATAATCATAGTAATCGATTTTCAATTGCAGCCAACCTCATTCTTCTCCACAAAGTAACACTAACATTCCCATTTTTACTTTCAACTCACAATCTTTCCTACTTTCCTCCTCCTCCTCCTTTCTTTCTTTCTTTCTTTACTTTGTTTTGTCTATTTGATTAGTTCTTACAATATCTTGAATTCTAATTTCAGTAACTATTCCTAAAACCATGTCAATTAAGGCTCAGGTTGTGTCAGTTAAATTGAGAATGGCCTTTGAAGAACCTAATGCTTCTAACATTCAATAACAACAATGACTGAAAGAGACGAAGAGGAAGAATGTCATTGGCAAGCAATGACATTCAACACAAGCCTGCGGGCCAACCACTATTTCTTGAAACAATAACGATTTAATATTATTTTGTAATTGCGGTTGTTGGATAACTCTCGGCGCTGAGCCGAGCATTGAAAATCTAAGGGCCGAGTCACGCTGGAATCGCAGCGACGCGGCGAGCACTTTCAGTGTGAAATAATTTTAAACATTATCTACATACTTAAAACACAGGTATCGCTCAAATAGCTTGAAAAGAACGCGAGGCCGTCCGCGGCGACGCGAGCGGCCGCGTTTCTTGTCGGTACGAGGCGCCAACGGCCGCTGCTCGCCGCTGCCATTCCGGAGAGACTCGACCCTTACAGTGCGCAAGGCACAGTAATATAAAAAAGTACTGTTTTAAGGGATAGTAGTAGGCCTCTTGAAGCGGAACCTAGTGGTCCTGCAGGGATGAAAGGCACAAACTGCAGGTGATCACTGTTAGGATCAACAACTGTACCGACTTGTATTATATTGTCCTTTGTGCAAAGATGGGACTTAGAGGAAAAAATCGGACAAATGAGAGTCAGGTTCGCGCACAGAGGGTTCCATATAAATTTGTAGGTATCTGCATTATTATAAATAGTTGAGGAATCGAACCTCACAGTTTTTTCGAGCTTTTCCTGAAATTCGGTTTCCAAAACCAATAATTATTTACGTTAATGTGCTTTTTAAGTGAAATAAAATTGCAAACTGTTAAATACTACATAGCTGGTACCAATTGTAGATAGGAATCGAACCCAAGACCTCTAGCGTTTCGTCGCGCTTAGGACTCGAGGCAGTCATCAGTCAGCAGCAGCTGCGTAGCAGCAGCTTTTTTCATTCTTCGACATAAATCGAAATATACTTACGTCATAAAAATAATTATAGATATGTTTAAGCTTGCGCCAACGAAGCCTTTTCATACGATAACCCATATGCCACAATTAACTCTCCTCAAAATTTGGACAGTCGTTCCTTCCATAAACACCCTGTTGTTATAGGCTTTGTTCACTTGCGGCGCACTGCCACGCTGCTCATGTTGACTTAGATTTCGCTATGTAACAAAAATGTATGTGATAACATGTACTGCAGCCCAAGAATACGCTACGCGATCAGTGAAGTCGCTGATAGAGGCGGCCGACCGCTGCTGCGAAAGCAGAGGCTACCATTTGTTTTGGTCTATACTAGAAAGGTTTAGGTAGTTAACTAAAGGTAAACAAATCGTAGAAAAGGTTTTTTATAGTTGACACTTCCTTGTTTAAAAATACGTTACAACAAAATCAATTCTGATTTTGATTTATACGATACTTTCCTCTTTTATTAATGTATGTTAAACTTTATCATTTATTCGTAAACTAACTCTTCATAGATGTCATTGTTTGGACACAACTTTTTTGTTAGTTTTATAAAATAGTATAATATTTTGTAATCTGTCTATTGTAAAGAGCCTAAAAAGACAGGTTCCCAAAACCTTTTAGAAAATACGATGAATTAGAAAACGTCGCTAAATTGAAGAGTACGCCCGTGATGTAGTATGGCAACTAAAGTAGCAGGTATTACATTTAGTCGATTAACCAGGCGTCTTTGAAAATTGCGAGGGTCATGTAATAAAACAAGAACAGAAAATGTTTAAATTAGATAAAATGATTGATAATACCACTGAACATTTTATTATTAACGTGGCAGATAGTTCCTCAGATTCTGATTTAGACTAGAGCCTATTATTATACGACTTTAAATAATACGATTTTAGAATCTGAAGTAAAAGGTTTAGCATCCATGAGTCACGTGGTTTGTTTTGTTTACATTTAGTTAACTACCTAAACCTTTCTAGTATAGCTCCTTATACGACACAACCGTGGATGTGTCTCAGTAGAAACGTAGACACACGTCACCACAGGCTCGAGCAGACATACATACAACTCAGTGGTAGTGTGCACGTCTACACGCATACGCACCCGGTCTGCTCGAGCCTTAAATCTCGAGCCCATGCGGCTAATGTGGATATACAACGTGCTCAAATGGAGCAGTGTCTTTACGGTTAATTTATCCATAAACCAGTATGGTTGCCACCATAAACCACACCACAGAAAGGTTTAACTTGCAAAGAGAATTCCCATTCCCAATCCCGGTAAGATTCTATGTATTCAGAAAGACTGACAGCAGTAGCTTGATACTGCCTACCTTGTGTTTCTATGTGGCATTCTAATTCATTTAGCCAGTTTAGTTTATAAACTAATTATTTTTAGTTTCATAGTGCATGTTATGTGAAATGCGTGTAGGCATGTAGCCAACTTTTTTTAAAGGTAGGTATGTATATTTGTGTTCAATGCCGGCTGTAGCGAGGACAGTAGCTGTGCCAGGCAACCTGCCATAGCCCTGGATGTCCTAGTGATATGCCCCTACTGCTCTTAGACACGCTTTTTAAAGCGGTTTTTTTTTAGATTTCTTCCGAGGTAAGCTTTAAGCTTGACTTCTCGTATCCTCATACGTACATATTAGGTATACAAATATAGGTTTAAAGGGCATACAAATAAAAGGCTGTTATCACACCAACTACATGATTTTATTTAAGAAATAATACATATTATGTTTTGACAGGTATACAATACTTGATGATGATGATACAATATTTAAATAAAATTACATAAGCATAAAGTTCGTATTTTTCTTTGTAATCATGGGTAATAAAAACAATCATCCTCGCCAACTCGACAGTGAAAGGCGACAAAACATTTTTTCTAACACACTAAAAATATCAATAGCAAGGATTTTTCACATTGAACAACTTAATTTATATAAAAATAAGAACCATGTTTATAGGAATTAAGTAAATACAATATAATACATGAATAATGTATTAAAATATGACATAAAGAGAATATGTAGGTATGCATTTAAGTATTAGAAGAAGTATTACATGTATTCTACATGATGATAAACTTACCTACTAATACCAAATTACATTCAAAATACATTTTTGATTATTTTAATACAGAGATTACATTTAAACTGCGTCAATTTTACTATTGATCATGCTCATTCTTCAATGAAATTACTAGTTGCATTAAATATATTATGGCAGACAAACATCGTTTTTTTGTTATAATTGGATCATTATTACATACTTATGCGCAAGATGAAAATCGCTAGTAGATGTAAAAATCCACACTATGAATTTAATATATTGTTTAATTTCTATTATATCGAATCCTAAGAAAAATAAACTCATACATTTATAACAAGCAGATAAGACAATACATGACCTGCTTACCTAACGGCCTTAAACATATAGACCTCGATACATAGGTATATTTTACCAGAAAACTATTTGACATTTCTAGGAAATTTCGCAGAGTCAGCAAACGTCCACTGATTAGCATCTTTTCACCTCGTAACGGTCAGGGGAGACAGAGCAGCAATATACTCGAGCAATTATCATTGATTAATAAAGAACTAAAATGCAACAGAAATTAAGTCGAAAATTGTAAAATAAATGTCCTGCTCATCTTGCTCATAATTCTCAACTCTGCTTGTGAAGTTTTGTATTACATTTCGATTTAATTTGATTCCTTATTAATTTTCAATTTAACAAAAACTGCTTCACAATCTTGCTGCTCTGTTTGAGCTGTCCCTCAAGTATGAATGGCTTTATCGCTCTAAACCTATTCATAATTTATGCAAATGTATTATAATAAAAATATAGTCATACACCTATCTTAAATTCACATTATTTTTTTACTATTTAAAGTGCACCTTCTTAAACTAGTAGTTTAATTATGTTTGACATCGAAACCGAATTTTATTATAATTAAAAAACACTAAAACATATTTATGCCCTAGATAAAAATTGCTAGGAGATGGAAAAATCCTCATTATTCATTTATTAGATTGGTTTATTTCAACCATGTTGAATAGTATCCGAAGCAAATAGCTATCAAAGTTACCACCTACAACAACTCCAACGTGTCTCATGAACGACTCCGTGACAGTTAAAAGTACCAATAAATACGGAATATGCATAAAATGCACTTAATTGTTTTCGCTAGGAGTATACTGTGTTATTATACGTATATATATGACTTACTAACGCACTACAATTTTAGCGGACACGTCGTCGCCTTTGTTGCTTATTCAAAGGTATGATGGTTCATATTTGCACGGATCTGCTGGCTCAGGAAAAATACTATTTTGGAACTAAATATTCTTAAACCTGTGAGGTCACGAATAAAGTGCAATGCTACTTTTGCCTTATGTTAAATACCTATATTTTTTCTTCACTTGTCCCATTCTGACTTAGTACTAGGATTTGATTATATTTTCTTATAGGAAGTAGATATGACAATACATGTCCTGCTTACCTAACGAACTAAGCTTTAAATATATAGACCTAAATGTACAGATACATTTTATCAGAAAAATATTAATAAATATATAAAGGTAATTCCGAAGATTTCGCATGACTTACATCTAGACAGATATTAAATATAATAGGGAATACTTGTCTATTTAACCGTGATTAGCATCTTTTCACCTCGTAACGATAACCGCAGACAGAGCAGCAATATATTCGAGCAATTTTCATTAATTAATTAATTGATAATTAATACGCAACAAACATAGAGTTGAAAATTATGAAAGTAAATGCCGTACAGAATCACAATTCTCATCTCTGCTTCTGATGATTAATTTGATTTATTATAAGTTTTAAATTTAAAAAAATAACTGTTTCACCATATTGTTGCTCCGTTTGCGCTGTCACTTAAGTATGAATGGCTTTGTCACTCTAAAACTATTTATAATTAAATATTATTAAAAATCTATTATATTAAAAATATAGTTATTATATTCCTATCTTTTATTCACACTTCATTTTTACTATTGATAGTGCGCTTTAGGAATATTTTTACCAAAAAGTTATACTTTTGACGAATATTTTCGAAATCCTATATTACCTAATCACTTACCTACTTTATTATTAACCTTTTGACCGCCAGAGCGTAAACACATCGGCGCCACTGCTACGCCAAGCTACCAATTCAGCATTTCGATTAGCAATTTATGATTATTGTTTTTTCTAGTGAAATGTAAGAAATCAATATATCTTTGTGCTATTTTACAATATTTCATTAATGTAGTTTTAAATAATAGGAAAGAGAAACACAAAAAACTTAATTTAGGACATTTTTAAGTAGAAAATAAGTACTTAAAAATTTCGTTTTCTTGACGTCTATAGACGTCGGTGGCGTGTTTGGCACGATTTCGTTAGACGTCTATAAACGTCCGTGGCGTTCAAAAGGTTAAGCTTTATGTAACTTTGCTGTTAGCTTTATAAAAGGTGTTCAAGACACACAGAAGAGATGCTCTCCACTCAATGTTTAAAATAATATAGGAAGGCGTTGGGGCTCGTTTATATAGACGTCTTCACCGCATGCCCGGCGGGCACATGTGTGTACCAATAGGGAAATAAAGAATCAAATAAAAAAAAACGGTGTTTACCCCAATATACATACTTTATTTCAAACATAGATAATTTTCAAACAATATTCCCAGACCGAATTGCATACAATTTATCAAGTTTATCCTTTTTAAAGGAGTTTAAATATTACACAGTCCATAGACATCCCCAGAAAGGAGCGCTTACGCTAACATACAAAAGTATTATTATCATCATTTTTAAATCAGATATTGTTCACATTTTTAACATGAAACCTTTCCAAGACACCAACCACGTTTACCCATTGGAAAGCAAAAATGAGCTTTTTTTTGCGTATCTTCCAAATTATATTTTTTTTTTCGCACATATTTCCTACACATTTTTTAGTCAATCACATCACAAGTATATTTATCAGACTTCAATGTTACATTTTTGAATTTATTCCTTTTGATTAAATTGTTTAAATTTCTAACACCTGACCCCGGTAAAACAATGTTTTACAAATTAATTTTCGAAATTTAGGTTGTTCATTTTGTGAACACGTTAAGATCGTATTTTTTTTTAATAAGTACCTATCAAGTTCTCCTATCTAACCATCGCCAGTGCCATTCTGTAAACATCTCCATCGGAAAATTTTGAAACATTGCAGTCATTTTACTACTAGTTAAGTTATTCGTACGAGTATATTAGACATTTCTCCTTTTTTTGAAGTTACTTATTTGAAACACGCTTTTTAGATCAAATCGATAATGGTATAGTTTAATTTGTTTTAATCTGAAACCAAGACTCTTCTTTTTTATGTTAGATTTGCTTTTGGCTCTATTCTAGAGACGAAGTCGACGATGAAGTGAGACAAACTCGACGTTGAAGTGAGCTTACCCAGAAGAAGCCTGTTCTTCGAAAAGGGTAGGGTTGAATGCGCTCGAAAATAAAGGCGCAGAAAGAGAGGGCCAGTGCCTGGCAGGGTTGCTAGGCACTGGCCCTCATTTGTTCGAAAGTCACCGCGGCTTTGGAACGCAAAGGGCAATAAGAGAATCACGGATCAGTTTTAGTCAGTGAGGATCTGACACTCCCTTTCGCTTCGCTCAAAGCGGAAGAAGTCCTATGATTATTTCCCAAATTAAAAAAGCCGGACGTACCTACGGATGGTTACGGGTCTCTTTACACCCGATATACCTAGTCAGATCAACAATTACAACATATTTAGATCTACTGCATTTGCAATTTTAATCGCTTTTTCCTGTGGTGTAGGACCAAGTTATTGAAATTGTAAATACATTCACAAACACCAATCATTCGGGGTCTTCTAAAAACTATTTTTTTTTTAATTCGTTAACATCACAAGCTTATTGATCAGACTTAAGTATGAATTACTTTATTTGAATGGATTCCCAGATCGAGCAAAAAAGTGTTATTGGGTTTTTTATTTGCCATCGATACGCCAAGAAGAAGACGGTAAAACGATGTTTTTTTTCCAAATAGAAGTTGATCATTTTGAAAACATTAAGATAAGTGAGGGAGTACACCTATCTTTACAGACATAGACTTTCTCTTGGTTGTTGTTTAAGTCATGATGTGTGTATATGTTGCAGTTAAAACTCTTAACCAGTCAAAAGTACTATTGACTAGCAAAATCAGTCAAAAGTACTTTTGACCGTATGCTTTGGTCAATAATACTTTTGACTAAAATAACAGTTAAAAGTACTTTTGCCCAATGGAGCTGGTTAAAAGTAGTTTTGACTAAGTGATTCTGTCAAAAGTGGTTTTGACTGCCCGAATCAGTCAAAACTCTTAAAACTCAGTCACTAATCTGCAATAATAATTAATAATATCTATTCTTTATAAAAGTAAATTATAGATGAAAGAGCGAGCGAAGCGAGCTCGGGACTTGGGGCACCCCGACTCGGACAGGTTAGGTTAGAAGGGGATGGCGGGGTCTAGAGAGCGAGCGAAGCGAGCGAACAGACCCCGCCATCCACTTCGTGGTTATTTTTTTTGTAAACCCTTGAGCCCCGCGAAGCGGGGCTCCTCGACTATGCTTTTTAAGCATTATTCACATCTGACAAGTTAATAGTGCTTTTGACTGATGCTTTATTGCAGTTAAAACTACTTTTGACGAAGAGCGTTAGTCAAAAGTACTTTTAACCGCAAATTTGCAGTCAAAAGTACTAATAACCAATATTTTTCAGTCAAAACCACTTTTGACCAACCTGTTCAGTCAAAAGTAGTTTTGACTGATTTTGCTAGTCAATAGTACTTTTGACTGGTTAAGAGTTTTGACTGCAACATATACAGTCCGTGCCACGAAAGATGAGACTTGGCGAGTGTCAGTCTGGGGAGCTTGCGCAGGTACTAAGTGTACGAAATAGTTATCCATAATTTGTATATCTATTCGGAGATTTTTCGATGACATTGGAATTAAAACAACATACAAAAATTCTTCACAATATTTATTACAAAATAATAAAGTTGGAGGTCAAGTCTCATCTTTCGTGGCACGGTTTGTACCTTTAGATGGAGATCAGTTCCTAGCATCGACTGGAATGACAGCTCACTTTAATCTCACTTCACTGAGGGAGATTTTTACAAAACAGCACTGCAGTTGTTACATTTTTTAAAGTTGAGTGAGTTTTAATAAAGTTGACCTCACTTCACCTTTCAAGAAGCTACTCATTGATAACATACTTCTCAGGTTGAGATTTATAATAATTCTTTATTCTTTCCGATTCCGATTTTAATCTTTTCCCCGTAAGAGATTAATTTTTCACAAAAATTTGATAACCGAAGAAGTTTCATTATTCTTTCACGCGCAGTGTTTCATGTTACTATGAAGCTATTTACAATCTAAAGATGTCATAAAAAGTTTTGTGCAGACTTCGAACCCACTATCGTTCCGAGATATACCTAGGTAGTTAAATATAAATATTTAATGATGGTGTTTATGTTGTGCACATGTGACAGAGCGGATTTGGGGAGTTGAACAGAAACATGTCACATCTACGAAGTTAGTTTTTTTAAGACGTCACTTAGATATCTTTAGCCTACTTATGACTCGTCTACAATAAGTTATTATTATGATAATTACGACATTATTCAGTGAAAGTGAAGTTATACACATAAAACATCAATACAACATGTAATTAACATCTAAAAGATACTTTCATAAAACACTTAGAACATCAAGATGGTTCACTATTAAGCATCCAAAAATTTAAATAGTTACTTAGCTCTTCTATCGTATTACATTTTTCCAATATTATAATTATGTTTTTACTACTGTGATTATGTACCATAGATCGATATTATGAAAAGAAAAAACACTATCTTAATCTTTACGAAAGAAACTTGTCTTACCTAACTATATGCTTGATAACCAGACACCAATTTTGAACAATATATTATAATACGTAGTTATAGAGTAGTACATATATAAAATACCTAATACTTATAATATACGTAATTACGAGAAGAATATCGCATCTCCCAAGTTATATTTATTTATATTTACATTCCTATTTTTTCCCCGATTTGGAAATTAAGTCCAATATGATGCTTCCTTATCAAATAAATACGCTGCTTTGCAGAACAAATAGGTATGGTGGTAGTACTTCTCCGGAAGAGCTACTTCACAAAGATCTCTACAACTACAAAACTTACTAACTTGGCTTCAGCCAATCATTCTTGTATAATTGGTAGGAATAAAAATACAGCCTTATGCTGGAATTTTTTAAGGATAAATTCAATAGATAGTTGTTGTCTGATGTATGACACCAGCCTGGCAGTAAGGAGAGTCGTCACGTTTGTTAAGTAGCAGGCTAGGACTAAACCGCTCAAGTTTACCCATATATCACGAGCTGCTCGATTAATACATATTATAAGTTTGTTCAAAGATATTTTTGGACAAGACCTGCCGAAATGAATAAAAGCTTTAAGTACTTACATTTAACTTCAGAGAGAGTATAGTTCTATAGTATTATTTTAATTATATTTTTTATACTTTTATTTTGGTATAGGTAAATAGTGTAATTATAATAAGCCACATATGCATGCATTGTTTTTTTATATATGTTGTTATTGTTGTGAGTAAATAACTTAATAATGTCTAAGTACCACTAAGTAAATTTATGAGATGAACAACGCGTCACCAACTCACCAAGAAGGATGTATAAAGTGCTACATTTATTTATTATTCTCTAAAATATTTATAGATTTATGAGAAGACAATCGTGTCTCTTTAATTACGACAACTTACTATACGTCTTACTTACTTTTCTTACTTTACGACTTCTATAATTATTTACTAGATTAACATGGTGTCTTCGAAAGTACATATATATATACAATGCCTAATATGCCTTTCCACCCTAATTTAATTCCTTTTTTACCCTCACCTCTACATCTATCGTATTCTATAGAGTTCACAAAAACTCTCTATCCTAACTTATTAAATTAATAGAATTACATGGTGTTCTCGAAGGTATATATTTATACAATATCTTATATACCTTTCCACCCTAATTTACTTCCATTTTAGCCCTCGCCGTTACATGTCGTATTCTATAGAGCTCACTGAAGCTCTCTATCCTAACTAATAAAGCAATAACATGGTGTTCCTGCAGGTACATATATATACAAGGCCTTATATACCTTTCCACCTTACCTAATTTCCTTTTTTACCTCCACCTTTTTATTCTATCTTATTCTATAGAACTCACTAAAGCCCTCTATCCTAACTAGTCAAATAACTAGAGTAATATGGTGCCTCTGATAGTATATATATATACAATGCCTTATATACCTTTCCACCCTAACTAATCTCTATTTTAACCCCCGCCTACCTATCTATCTGTGGTACTCCACTGAGCTTATCGAAGCTCCTTATCCTAACTAATCAATCAAGATGGCTTGGTTTCCTGCTCATGTACAACTTACGACGAATATATTAATAGAATATGCATTGAAATGAAACTAGATTACCATTAATAAAATATGTTTCTAAATATATAACTGTAAACTACCATTCAATAATAAAATATGCATTTGATAAAAATCAATTCGTTGTTCAGCCGTTGGATTAAATGATTTTAAATTTGTAGGAAATTTTTAGTATAAGAAACGACTACGGCATTTTTCTTTAACTATTCTTCAATATATAAAGCTTGCTATCTACTCTTACACAACAAATCCTTATAAATTATAATATTTTGATTTAATTTTCAGTAGCAGCTCAGAGTTCGGATTTGTGCTCGGTTAATGGCAATAGGCTCGCGCTCTATTACATGGGACTTACATACCGGCGCACTGTAGGTGTACATTGGTACACTTCTGCCTAACCCTTCGGCGTGACGATATGATGATAATTTTAATTTATAAGGTTTTACAGTGTAGGAAAAGTTAAAAAGCTTTATATATTGAAGAATAGTTAAAAAAATTGTATGTCGCAGTCGTTTCTATCCCACTATTATTTTAGTGTTTCTTACGTATAAACTAGCAATAATAGAATTCTATTATAGTTAAGCCACCTGCCTATGTTTTGTCTGAATTAATTATTGTACCTATATGGGCTTGTTTTGAAAATTTTTAAAGTAATTTGATCGGCTAATTTCATTTCAATTTGCAAAATGTTACACTATTGATAAACATTAATGTGCTCCCCTCACACCTTTTACACGAGGTAACCTAAGGGCACGTAAATATTTTCCATCGCTCGAAGTTTCGTCAGTTTTCACCCCCTGGAAGTGAATCAGCTAGCAAATAGCTGATTACGCACTAAGGAGATTAAGCAGTGTCTTATGTCATTGACGCCATATTGAATCTCGAGCGCAATAAATCCCAGAGTTAGCCCACGACCAAAGCCACGGAGTTCAGACTAGAATACTGAGAGCGGCGAGAGATTTAATCTAGCTCCAGACGAAAACACCTAGATCACCGATGAGAACCTAATCATAACACCTTACCGAGAGATAATGGAAAACAATAATTACTAGTACTACTAGAAAACGTATTTTGTTAGAGATAAAAAGAAGTAGTCACAGACTTAAAAAAAAAAATAACAGTGAGTAATAGGTACAGTAACACAATATAATTTCATAGTATTAAAAAAAAACCTAAAAATATTCTTCATTTCATAATCTTTCGACTGCTACCTAATAGTGCCCTTAGTAAATAAAAGATGTTTGTAACAAAAGGTGCGATTTCAATGACGCGGAGTGTATAACACATTACTATTTAACCGTTGGAGGAACCAAATACATCGAAACTTGATCAAAAATGTGAAGAAACAAAATCTTATCTAATCGACTACTTACAATATCTATTAATTTGTCTCGTTTGTTTCCCACCGCCTTTGTAAATGAAGAGAATACTCAACTCTTTCATTTATCTATCTACCTTACCAACTTATATAGATGCTAATATTTTACTCTTTTAAGACTATACTTAGACACCTATTTATAAAAATATAGCTTTTCTTGTATTACCTATTTAAGAAGAAACTAACAGATATATCAGCATAATATCGGTCTCAATTTAAAATTAGTTTTTTTTTTCTCTAAGTTGATTCTTGTATATATAAGTTATAACAGTAGATACATAGTCCTTACACCTAATTTACGTGGCTTGCAGTAGTTGAGTAGAATTCATAGTTAATCCTAATATTGCAGCTTGTGATGCATATTTAGAACAGCTGCCCCCCACCCTTAGAGTGGAGGCGCCAAATAAACATACATAA
This sequence comes from Caradrina clavipalpis, assembly GCA_932526535.1. Classification (NCBI taxonomy): domain Eukaryota; kingdom Metazoa; phylum Arthropoda; class Insecta; order Lepidoptera; family Noctuidae; genus Caradrina; species Caradrina clavipalpis. Next base: position 3,774,618 of record OW052087.1, read on the forward strand.
TATATTAAATTTAAACTAAATGAAATTAACTGCATTCGTAAATAAAATGCACAAACAACATGAATCAATTGAATAATGCACCCAATCCTGTCGTCGATACATCGTTTGGAAGTACTTTTTGAATAGCAGGCTCTTGAAATACGTTCCAAATTCAACTTTATTATTACCGAATAGGTACCTAAAATGGTATGTGGTTAGGTTGATGTATTATTATTTCCAGATATTGTGAAAATTTTAAAATCGCAAAATGTAATGTAAAGCAATATTCAATACGACAACAGAACTGAATTTCAGAAAAAGTATGCGTTTTCGTTTCCTTTGTTAGCGTTTTGATTTATCAGACAAGATCGTAATCGTTTGTTTGTATAAGGGTCATCGCTTTCACTCCGACACAGCTAATAATTTGCCATTCACGTTAAGGCTTTAAACCGTGTATGTAAAAATGTTTTATAATGACAAGATAAAAAAGGCGAGAGTTCGTGGGCGGCGCCCTAGCAGCTAACAGTTGGCTTTTTCGTAGCCGTTCCGACCGGACGAATGAAGATAACCATTAGCTACATACTACCTAAAATAATAAAATAGGACTGCCTTAAAAATTATATTTATAACCTTAATGTCGATACCACTAGTACATGCAAACCAACAACGAAAAAGAACAAAGCAAACGGAGTAACACCATCTCACTAACAGAATAATGTTCCTCATATATGTAATATGTTTTTTTTTTTTATGATGTTGCCATACATTGATCAAAGGTATAATTATAATATACTACTCCTACTTATATCACCCACTGACATTTCTAAACGTAATTAACGTTTGATAGTAATTTAAGAAAAATATGTTTATATTGCATCTTAATATTTGCTTAAGGTACTTCTACTTGCCCGGGGGGCTGGCTCATTATATTCAACAGATTACCCTTCGTCATCTGCGTCACCCCTCTATTAGGGGTAAACGAGCGCGTCAGGACCTACACTAGCTATCAATATAGAAAACCATCGTTCCGTTATTTTAATAATAAATATCAAGCAGCCATATTCTTACTTACCTAATTAAGTAAATACATGAAATTGGAAAATATTAGGCATAGTATATTTTAGAAAATAATCTGTGTTCTAGGTATATTCAACATCCTTGTTTCGAAAAATGAGAAATTTTGTTTTGGGAATGAGATTTGCAGTACAAACAAACCGCTATTTTATAAATTAGGTAAGGTTTTATAAGTAAGGTAAATAATCCTAAAACGAAGAGGATATATTTTATTATTTGCAACACTATTATTACTATGATTTTTATTCGATTCATTGTTTATATGCTTGTCTGGTGAAAAATTAAAACAAACATATTATACGTGATGATGTCAAGATGGATGTCAAGACGTACCTATTTCTAGGATTTTTTTTGTTATTTTTCCCTTAATTCGATTTTTTTTTTATTTTAAAGTTGAAGACATAAAAATATATAATTTTACAAAATATAGCGGTTTTATTTAAATTAACCAACATGGAGCTAAAAAAAGGCTGGAAGTTAGTTAGAATAGGGATTGCAGGTAACAGCTTTAGTCTAGTATTATGTTAATAATAATGTATAGTAGGTACTTATACCTAATTTACGTGGCTCCTGCTAGTGTATCCTGCTGCTTTGCAACCATAGAGGGAGAGCACGCAATACATATAATTATGTAGTAACTTACTTACTTACTTACTTACTTACTGATACTACTAATAACCTACTGACTTCCGTAAAATACTTGACGATACTAATTTAATAAAAATAATTTTATATTGCATTTTTTACTTTACCTAGGGCTTACTGAATTATGTCGTACTTACTACCGATACCAGCGTCTTACCGCCCCATTAGGGGTAAACGAGCGCTTCAGGTATCAATATAGTACACTATCATTCTGTCCCATTAATGAAATATTTAACCGGCAAAATAATACTTACCTATTGGAATAAATACATGAAGTATTATTATTATATGATAACCACTAGAAATACCTTAACTACTGAAAAATCGAATGCCTACATAATTTAAATTTATACGATATAGCAGTAGGGTAATTGAATAAAAAAAAAATTAATACACATTGCTTGACAATAATGCTAACAAATGATCTAAAATTAAAAAAGAAATATTTTTAGACAGAATTTTAATCTAATTCAAGTTTAAAATATTTTTCAAGAACATGAACTGAGTAATTTGAAAATATTAAAACGTAAAAATTATGGACGATTTGTTTTATATCTGAAATTAGTTAATTTTAAAACGATGTGAGGAATCTACAATAAAAAGTAATAATCGCACAGCAGATCTATGTTATCTTACCCGTAGGCTGTTCGACCCCTTACGGGGTTTCAGCCCACCTACTAATGCACTCTACTATACTTCCTAGTCCATCCTATCCTTTCAGGGATGAGGGCGCATAGCTAGTCTATATAACTAACTATTTATAGATAGAAAAATATAGTTCTGTTATATTATTTTAACATTAAGGTTAACAACTATTTAATGTACTTTCTCTATTGAAATTGTAATAAATATAATAAATACATAATTACAAAAAAAAATTAGGACAATACCTATTTTGAACGACTGTTTGTTTCTTGGCCAAAGGCTTTATTAACAAAATGGCAACGTAACAATTTTCGTACTAATCCACTGAGATTTGCAATGTCCACATTGAGGTTTACACCTTGTACAACTAATGTCGGACAATGGCTCAAGGCCACGTGATCTGGCGAAAATCCTTGTTAGAAACATGAGTGGTCGTGTTAAAAGAATATAAAGCGCGGTTCTCGATGGGGCTGATGCCGAAAGTGGGAGAAAGGTGTAATTCCTACATGCCTACTACGAAAATTCACAAACAGTCATCATAGGTCTAAGTTTCAATATTTGCGACAGTGTTGGTGCCAAAAATGAAGACGAAATTAAGTCTAAGATGAAAGCCAGGGAAAATTTTAAATTTTACTTGGCCATAATCTTGGCCTTCGCTCCGCGCTCATTTTCGGCATCAGCACCCTTGAAAACTTTGAAAATCATTACTACGACTACTACTTGTGAAGTTTCGCAGTTACCATGTAGAAATTACATATTTCCCCATTTTGGCATCAGCTCCTCGAAAATATTTAACGAATATTTCCGAATTTTCAATGTCTCGATTTTGGCTATCAATGCGAAGATGATATAGAACAGGCCAACTATAGGACCTGAGGCCCATGTCCAGCAGTGGACGTTCAGAGGCTGATATGATGATGATGATGACGATGACGTGAATAAGTTATTCAATAATTATGTAGATGATAAACTAACATAACTAGTAAGAATGGGTATACAAGTTGGTAGTATGGGTTTTACACAAAAGAAGATTTTTCTTTTTTTTTTAAAACATCAATTCTGTCAATTGTAATCAAATATTTATTTTTTGTTTTTAAAAATATACGATATAATTAGTTTTTTAGAATAGTTCAAGTAACAATACTGATAGAGTAAAGGACAAAATACGCCTGGGTATTTGAAATGTTCACGTTAAAGTAAACAACGAGTACAAAAAAATTCAGACAATGGCTCTAGGCCACGTGATCTGGCGAAAATTCTTGTTAGAAACCTGAGTGATCGTGTTAAAAGAATATAAAGCGCGGTTCTCGATGGGGCTGATGCCGAAAGTGGGAGAAAGGTGTAATTCCTACATGCCTACTACGAAAATTCACAAACAGTCATCATAGGTCTAAGTTTCAATATTTGCGACAGTGTTGGTGCCAAAAATGAAGACGAAATTAAGTCTAAGATGAAAGCCAGGGAAAATTTTAAATTTTACTTGGCCATAATCTTGGCCTTCGCTCCGCACTCATTTTCGGCATCAGCACCCTTGGAAACTTTGAAAATCACTACTACGACTACTACTTGTGAATTTTCGCAGTTACCATGTAGAAATTACATTTTTCCCCCATTTTGGCATCAGCTCCTCGAAAATATTTAACGAATATATATTAAGTTATTTTCAAATATTTTCAATCGTAAAATTTAATAATTTATCAGTATTAATAATAAGTTTTTTTGATTGCGTTTTTTCATGTGTCCGAAATAATTTGGAATTCACCAACGTTGTTAATGTAACTGAAAAGTTAAAGTTTTGACATTAACCAAGAACTGTTATGCACAATTTCAAATTAAATAGATTCCTTCAAAATAGGTTGTATACGTTTTATAAAAAGAAATGCAAATAAAGTATATTATGTTACAATCGACCAAAAATAGGTATTGGCAAAATAACGATTGATTGCGAATGATTTGGTATCAAAATAATTTAAAAACAGACTGTTACATATATAAATAAATAGTCATATGTACGTGAATACGTTACTGATAAATACTTGAGAACAATATCATAAGTAGTACCTTTAATATTTTCTATAATCTATTGCTAACTAATTCCGGCTTATGCCAGAATATCGCTTATACTCTATCAACACCACTTTATTATCGCGCAAGACTTTACTCATAAAATAATTTACATCTTATCAGTAGGGTATCGTTATGCCTATCTTCTAATGCACTGTATACCGGATAGAGCATAAACAGCATCTATCTAGTGAGGCGAATCTGTAACTACCTATTTATTACTAAATATAAAAATATACTCTCATTATATTCCTTACGAACTCCAAAGTACCTACACTTACAAACAAACAAGTGCATATAAGAATTGTACAATTATCATTTTACCAACTTTACCTATTGAAATTACCAAAATTATTTTAAAATTTAATTAGATTTCTACACTTGGGCAAAAGCTTGCATATATACTGTTATTTAAAAACTTATTTTTACAAGGCAATAAGTGTGGTAGGTATGTCTAAGCGACTGGTGGTAGTTGATTTTTGAGAAATTTAAACAATTTAATATTACTTCTGACAAAAGTATTATGAAGTTAGGCGCGGGAAGTCACGTAACAAACCTAATGATTATATTGGTAAATGAATTTAATCCTTTATAAACGCAGAAACACTGAATAGCGGTCTCGTAAGTTATAAACGTAAACATAGGAACATACTGAATATTTTAAATTTCACCAACGTTCGGTATAAATGTACATACAGTAGTTAGTTTATTACGTTTGAATACTGTTATAAATCCTATACTGTTACAGCAAACGTACCTATACATACTGAATAGGTAGTTTAGGTTTTACTAACGTTCTAAACCTTATATTTTATTTAAAAAACTATGTATTACACTTAAACAACGATTAGATATTGACATAAAGGTACGAATCGCCATGAAAACTTTTATATTTTACGGTTTTAAGATAAGTCATTAACGTAAAATATCCTCCTCGTTACTTACTAATTGATTGCCAAAGTACATACTTATAAACTACCATTTAAATGCATACTTAAATGAATTGTCCGTATTTTAATATAACTACAATTAATATTCCTATATATTATTTTATATACATCTTACTAGTAGGGTGATCGATACCTCAAGGGGTCTACCGTCAAACCTACTAACCTATTATTACTGCTATCATTGCGACGACATTTTGTGACCATTCCTTTCTACCCGCAAGGGATAGGGAGCGCGGTTAGAAATCTACCTACATACATACATTATTTAAATAAAAATATTAGTTTATGACTATCTAAAAAATTTTCAGTAAACTTCTGCTATGCATAATATAATATAAATCATTAGAAAATTCAATTCATTTAATTCATTAGTGCCATAGTATTAACGATATTTTTTCTTTGTAAGTTTCCGTAAGTCAAAAATGTAATCAAGGGAATGAATTTGAAGAATTGTATGCATTTACGAAACGTGGCAGAACCATAACTGAAACGTTACCGAGAAGTAAGACGAGTGTCGAACCAACAGTCAGACCTGGGATGTACGGCACAATTGATAGGTCTATTCTCTCACAGTGGGTCGAACAAAGCTGTTCTCATTCTACTGAGGACTAGAATGTTCCGTAATTTTTTTATTGTGGTTACGATATTCCGCTCTTACCATGAAGCATATATCTCAAGATTTTAAGTGATGAGCTGTGCCAGTGTTATTAATGTTTCGCATACTACGTGCTATAGGTATTTTTTATACATTTTAGTTTACTTTTTTTATAATAAATGTTACTACTAGGTTTATAGACATAAAATATTTAATTTCTTTTAATTTTTAAATATGGCAATCAAAAATCGAAGTTTCAGTGTAGTTGGCATTTGCAGCAATTTACTGAAAACATCATGCCTATATTAACCGTAGTTAACTTTACTCTAACGCAACAAGTTGATCACCTCTGGGAATGCATTATCTTATTACCGCGAGTGTGTACAGACTTACCATTAAGGATAATAAACATACAGTAGTGTATGTACTATGTATTGTAAAAGTCGCGAAAGAGTCGTGAAAGGTCAATTCTAAATTTATAATTTTACCATAACATCAAAATGGATTCGAAGCTTTCCTTTGGAGAACTGGGTTTGCTTGCTGCCAATTGTTGATATCGAGACACTAGAAGTGATGTTACACATAATCGATGGTTTATTATTTTTACCCGACTGCGCCAGAAGGATTATGTTTTTTCTATAGGTACTTTCACGGAACGCGGCTTACTTATATTAGAGTATTTTTTGTTGTTATTGAAATCGACAGCTATAGCAAAAAGTATAGGCTTGTTAAGTTTATGATGTATTTCAAATGTATTCATTATCATATTTGGCAGTAGTAGATACCACTGACTGCTAATTTTCAATGTCGGTTAAGTAGCTGTTGTTCCAAATTTCCGAAAGGAAGCTAGTAGATTCCTACTAGCGGGTTGTATAGAGTCGCCACTGAATACTATGCTACTTTATGAGCTTAACTAAAAAAATCTCATTGGATGAATCGTAATTATGTTCATCCAAAATAATAATAAAAAAGCCCCCTGATATTACAATCAATGCCTAAAAATGCGTGTAACGTCTCAATATTTACATGTAAAACATTTGAAGGGGTCGTTGTACTTACGAAGACGAACAATTCTCATTATGGGACCAGCACAGAAATATGAAAAGAGAATCTAACTTTTCATTACATTTTGCTCAAGTAGGTATTGGAGTTTACTAGGGACCAGCAGATTAATGTTTTCTTATTCAAGGCTTGCTCCCACATTGAAAACTGTTCGTCTTCATAATTACAAAGACCCCTTCAATTTTTTTTACAAATGGATGTTAAGACCTTATCCACGCTGCTTTTCAGAAAAGCACCGTGTATATTGTTTTTCTTTGTGGGAATCCGGTACTGCAGGTGAAAAAATAGTGTTCTAGATTATAAGCAAGCCAGGGGAAAAGGGGGCTTTTGTGTGGAAACTTGCGTGCTGAAAAAGTTTGATTAGTTGAATAGGGAGCTTTAATGAGGGTGAGGATAATCAAAAAGGAAGGAGGAATGGGCGTCCGGTACTCATCACTCATCGCACAAGTCGCAGCAACACAATGTTGCCACTTCAAGACGATTTTCTGTGAGAGCGTGGTACTTCCCGGTTCGAGCCAGCCCAGGAATAAGTTGCGGCCGAGTGCAGGCCACAGCTAGGCTCTACCACAAGGTCTACCGAGCAGCAGCGTTATAGCTAGTGTTAAAGTCTAAAGGAATAGCTCGAGTGTAACGGGTGACGAATTTCCTAAGTAGCAAAGTTTTCAATGACTACTGGCTCAGACTAATACAAATGTTTAAATTACGCATATTTTCAAATATACATTTTTATTAGGATCTTTTAAGGTTCAGCCATTCTACTGAGTACACTAAAGTACCTACCATTACGGATCTACATACCACTCTTGCAAATACACCATTGCCACTATTTCTATGACGTGATCATATCTTATAATTACGCATTCTATCGATTACAACGACTGTTACTTACTACTAGGTTTATAGACATAAAATATTTAATTTCTTTTATTTTTTAAATATGGCAATCAAAAATCGAAGTTTCAGTGTAGTTGGCAATTGCAGCAATTTACTGAAAACATCATGCCTATATTAACCGTAGTTAACTTTACTCTAACGCAACAAGTTGATCACCTCTGGGAATGCATTATCTTATTACCGCGAGTGTGTACAGACTTACCATTAAGGATAATAAACATACAGTAGTGTATGTACTATGTATTGTAAAAGTCGCGAAAGAGTCGTGAAAGGTCAATTCTAAATTTATAATTTTACCATAACATCAAAATGGATTCGAAGCTTTCCTTTGGAGAACTGGGTTTGCTTGCTGCCAATTGTTGATATCGAGACACTAGAAGTGATGTTACACATAATCGATGGTTTATTATTTTTACCCGACTGCGCCAGAAGGATTATGTTTTTTCTATACTTTCACGGAACGCGGCTTACTTATATTAGAGTATTTTTTGTTGTTATTGAAATTGACAGCTATAGCAAAAAGTATAGGCTTGTTAAGTTTATGATGTATTTCAAATGTATTCATTATCATATTTGGCAGTAGTAGATACCACTGACTGTGCTAATTTTCAATGTCGGTTAAGTAGCTGTTGTTCCAAATTTCCGAAAGGAAGCTAGTAGATTCCTACTAGCGGGTTGTATAGAGTCGCCACTGAATACTATGCTACTTTATGAGCTTAACTAAAAAAATCTCATTGGATGAATCGTAATTATGTTCATCCAAAATAATAATAAAAAAGCCCCCTGATATTACAATCAATGCCTAAAAATGCGTGTAACGTCTCAATATTTACATGTAAAACATTTGAAGGGGTCGTTGTACTTACGAAGACGAACAATTCTCATTATGGGACCAGCACAGAAATATGAAAAGAGAATCTAACTTTTCATTACATTTTGCTCAAGTAGGTATTGGAGTTTACTAGGGACCAGCAGATTAATGTTTTCTTATTCAAGGCTTGCTCCCACATTGAAAACTGTTCGTCTTCATAATTACAAAGACCCCTTCAATTTTTTTTACAAATGGATGTTAAGACCTTATCCACGCTGCTTTTTAGAAAAGCACCGTGTATATTGTTTTTCTTTGTGGGAATCCGGTACTGCAGGTGAAAAAATAGTGTTCTAGATTATAAGCAAGCCAGGGGAAAAGGGGGCTTTTGTGTGGAAACTTGCGTGCTGAAAAAGTTTGATTAGTTGAATAGGGAGCTTTAATGAGGGTGAGGATAATCAAAAAGGAAGGAGGAATGGGCGTCCGGTACTCATCACTCATCGCACAAGTCGCAGCAACACAATGTTGCCACTTCAAGACGATTTTCTGTGAGAGCGTGGTACTTCCCGGTTCGAGCCAGCCCAGGAATAAGTTGCGGCCGAGTGCAGGCCACAGCTAGGCTCTACCACAAGGTCTACCGAGCAGCAGCGTTATAGCTAGTGTTAAAGTCTAAAGGAATAGCTCGAGTGTAACGGGTGACGAATTTCCTAAGTAGCAAAGTTTTCAATGACTACTGGCTCAGACTAATACAAATGTTTAAATTACGCATATTTTCAAATATACATTTTTATTAGGATCTTTTAAGGTTCAGCCATTCTACTGAGTACACTAAAGTACCATTACGGATCTACATACCACTCTTGCAAATACACCATTGCCACTATTTCTATGACGTGATCATATCTTATAATTACGCATTCTATCGATTACAACGACTGTTACTTAACCCCGAAATATTAAATTTACTACATTATTCAGAAATATCGATACTATATTTTTTATTTATTTAATCTTACCTTATTATTTATTACTTATTGCGTATATGCGTATAGCGTATAACTAACTTGTACTATCGCTGTGTTTTGCTTATTTTGCTACAGAGGTATTTGCAGAAATACTTCGCAAAACTATATGATAGGTTTTATAAGATAGGTTAATACTATACTATCGGTGAAACGTAACGGAATAATCGATTATACATTATTATACAAGCTGTTGATTTGCATTCTCAAACGAGGATGCAAATCAACAGCTTGTATATTGAATATATCAGTTAACATTAAACAGTAAAAGATTAGACTTATACCCTATCCCTATCTATAAGACAATATGGTGTACCAGAATCAGATAGCATTTAAAAGAAAACTACTAATTTCCGAACAAACACTAATTAATAAAAAAAAATGAGCTGTTAATTTTTGATATGAAAAGGCATTTTAGTTAAAATAACTCAATTGCCTTTGAATTTTTAACACCTTATGTCAGGGGTTCCCAGCCTTTTTCAGTCCGCGGCGTAGTTTAGAAACTTTTCACGACGCCCAGGCGGGAGGGGGGGTCCTGTCACACTCTTACTGACTAAAATCAACCAAACAACGCGCCTTCCGTGTACTTCCCTTCTATGCTAGCATCAATTTGAATATAATGTTAATCAATAATTTGAATAGAATATTGTTCGTTGAATTTTTTTTGTATTTCTTTTTCTAGCGCCTCGCGCTTCCCCTCTTTACTTTCCACGGCGCCCAGGATGGGAAGATCTGCTATAATGTATTTGTTACCACATTGACGTCCATATCTGGATTAATTTGCAATCTAAACTATTTGGTTGCCATACAGCGAGGTGGAAGTTAGGTCCATCTCTCGCAAACTTCCCTTACGTAAGTTGGAATGACACAACCGTTGCCAGTATCAACGTACACAAACAGGCAAACTTCAAAATAATCGCACGGAACTATATATCGTGTTAGGGGCCCACTGCCCCACTCGCTTTATTTTTGTATAAGTCGTTAAGAGGCGGCATATCCTTCCCGTCAGGCCGTATTTCTTCTAGTATTTTAAATTGTCGTAATTTGTTAGAAAAGCAAAAAATATTTAAATATAGTTACCTATATTTAGTTTTAAACAACTCATCAATCGGTATAGTTTCATGTTTGAGAATACTGAGGTTGCCTAGTAAGGTCAGTTGCCGTGTGCCAATAGTTCCTAAATTTATATTACGCCTTGGTTGGCGCTACGCCACAATGACTCAGCACATAGGGCGCTACACCAGTCGCCAACCTTCCACTCATCTCGAGGTTTGTTGTCACTATTCATGAAGTAGTATTCCTACATCTCATCAAACAATTCATCGTTGTTCATCTAACGACAAATTGATTCGTGAGGGCGACTGGCAATGTAGTATTTGAGCATCAATCACAATCGGACTAAAATAATAATCATAAGGCTTAAAATTCGCACGAAGTTTAGGCTCACCCGGCGGCGTGTCATTTCCCCAATTCTCACCGTTACCCGGAATTTGGTAGAACATATACGGTCTGTGTAAAGAAACGTCATTTTTAACACATACACTCGGTGGACTCATAGAAATCGCACCTTTTGTTGCAAGAATATAAGTTACTTCTATCGTGTTTTATTCATGTATATGTTACCAGCCAATCCCGGTATTTCCCAATTAACCCAGTATATCTATTTATTTTGACTTTCTAAATATACTATAATGTTTAGACTAGGCCATACCAGTTTATCCTAAAGTGAGCATATTTATATCAGGATCAACTATGTAGTTTGGCCTAGTCTAAACTGGTTTATCCTATCGGGATTAGGACAAATTAGTTTGGATTAGTTATATAGTATATTTTTCACGACTGGTAAAAGAGGTGAGAAGGGAAAAAGACAATCAACTTGGATAGTATGGATTTATATTTCATTGGTTATAAAGTGAATGAATTCTATAATATATTCGGTATATTTTTTCGTTCAAATTTTCCCGTTATTGCAAACTACAAATTTTGATCTCCTATTTGTCATGAGATTCTGGTACACCTATATCAATAAATTATTATCCGATACTAACTTATTTTTTTTTTTTTATGTTTTATTATTTTTGTTTTTTTTTTTTGTTTTATTATTTTTGTTTTTTTTTTGTTTTATTATTTTTGTTTTATTATTATTATTTTTTTTTTGTTTTTTTTTTAATGTTTTTTTTTCTTTTTTTTGTGAGTTAAGTATTATTTTTATGTTTTTTTTTTTTGTTTTTCTTTCATACTTATATTTTTTTTGTATTTTTTTTTTTGTATTTCTTTTTATTTATTACTTACATTCTAATTTTTCTCTTCTTTACTTTTTAAAAAGCGACGATGATTTAAACTCTATTCAATATGTATTTATATTTGAATATTCGAGCATATGGATATAGAAATATGTTAACAATAAGAATTATACCTATTTATAATATATCGCAGAAAAGTAATTTCTTCTATACATATATTTTTCAATTTCGTATTAAGTTAGACGTACCTATTCAATTTATTTAATAGGCATATAAGATGCCAATTTTGAAAATTTTCGGTCTCCCCTTTGATAGGGATAACACACACTACTTTTTAATGAATTAAAGTATCATTATTTAATAATTATTGATGGAAACATGGATATATCTAAAAAACGTCACCGAGTGCGGTCCTTCTTATTTAGATATAATATTAGGGTTAATAAACCCCGTCAAATCATTATTATCTTTTACGATACGATTGATATAATATATAATAATTTGCTTATTCATTTATAATATATATTGCTGTATAAATCGGAAAATGGTAACTTTACGATGCAAATGACGAATTGTCATACTATTGTTTTTTTTATTATTTAATGGTTTTGGTGTATTGGTTATCAAGCACATTTAAACATTTATTGAACAAGTAAGACGTTATAATGAATCCTTTATAATGCTGCACAAAGTAAGGTCAGCTTAACATTAAATAGTTACACAATAAAATTGATACACGTGGCTATATAGCGTTAAGATTAGGACGAGCAACAGGAGACATAAGGCCCCAAGAATGCAATCCCATTTCCGTGGATACTGAACAACACAAAGGAAAACAGTACTTATGGGTACAAACACTTTCCGTAGAGAAGGTATATGAATTCGTGGAAATATAATAGGTACGCAAGAATCGAAGAGACAGTTGTTACTTTTCTGTAGCTACAAGTGTGCAAGGCCCACAGCAGGCTGTTTCTAATGCCGCATTTAGCTGACAAGGTGTTGAACAATCCTTAATAACGTCCGAGTCATAGTCACAGCATTCCAAATATCGAAATTTTACAAAACTATAAAAAAGGGTATCTAGGTTCTCAAAAGATGATAAATACAAGTATATATAATTAGTTTCCTACGGTTAGTCCGGGTCTCACCCATTTTCACAAACATCTCTTCAAAGTTTTCAATCTTAGAGCCTTGCCTTTTGTTGCTGTATAGACACATAATATATTGATGAGAGAGCTAATCCCTCCTAAGCTACCTATAGTTCAAAAACATCAGTTCAAATTCTGAACCGCAGTCTATTACAAATCAGTGAGCATTTTCGAAATTCCATTTGACAAGGGTTTAAAATTGACAATACAGGAAAGTGTGAAGGTCCTGCTACATACTACTTTCGAGACAGTAATAATAATTCAATCCAGACAGTTAAACCCTCAAGCGCCCGCTAAGAGCGGGCGCCTAAGGCAGAAAGTCGTCTATATATATATGACTACATTATGTGAAACTTTTGTGAGACTGGGGTCAGAATTTGGTATATTTTAAATTACAAGTTATGGTACCGTTTACTTGGTGTCGTACATGTCCTTTATGCGGATCTTCAGCTGCTTGGTGTAGCCGTCTAGCCGGTAGGCGTTTTCTTCGAGTTTGGCCACCATCACATCGATGTTGTCTACTTGAGAAAGTAGAGGTCTGATGGTGTTGCCATCTGTGAGCAACAAAAAAAAACTGTTAGGGCTAGTACTTACTTCGTTGTTGCTACGCTACACCGATCAGATGCTATATTTGAGTGCACCATGCAATGTTGTGAGCGTACATACGTGGAATGAAAACTTTCGTTAGAGTGGAAGAAGATACTCCTTGGATGGGTATTTATTTACAATATATCTTTACGTATTGTTTCGCTAGTATACAAATAATTCAATAAAAGTAACTTACATAAATCATTGTATTCTGTCAGGGTTCTGTTCAGGTTGACGGCTAAATTACGCAAGTCAGTATACTTGGTAATAGCCAAACGGTTTATTTCCTCCAGCAACATGTAGTGATCCTAAAGACAAAAAAAAATATTACACTTACAAGCAACCAAATCGACTCTCCCCGTAACCGCGCAATTATCAACTTTCATAGCAATAGTTAAAAAATACTGAATAAACGTTCTCAGAATCGGCACAAAGAAGATGTTCAAGAAATGTATAGAGCCTGGGCTAGCACAATGTACACTATATGTAAATACAGGATAAGTTTTTAACCAGTGCGTAAATTTTTTTTGGTAGTTCAGTGTCAGTAATAGAACACATTTCCGTGTTTAGTTAAAAAAAAAAAATAAAAAAAAAACATCCTTATCCGAGTTTGAAATAAGCAAAACATGGACATAATCTATTCGCCATACTATCAATGACAACTCTTGGCCGCCGCCCGGGCGCATGGCTGGGGTGAGGGGGTGGGGAATGCGCTAGCGCTGAGTGACAATAAAATATGGTTTTTAAGTATACATGTTTCGTAAGCGATAACTTTTTTTTTAGTACTAAGACATATCAAAATAAAATATACGTGTTTAATAAAACGTGTTGAAGTTTATTATGGCAAAATTTACGCACTGGTTAAAATTTTTTCCTGTATAACTATACAATATAGTACCGTTACCGTTTTTAATAGTATTTTTTTATAAATTGACTTCTTTTTTATGTACTATCTAAAACTAACTCGGTCGAGGAGAGCAACATAAAATAAATATGGTGGATCAGTGATCAGTGGGAGACTGGTAGAAAATGCCTAAGGCATTAAGTCCGCCTTTGTACGGTGTATTTTATACATTTTGTGCATAAAGTTTTAATAAATAAATATGCCAAATGTCATTATAACTATGATGTTAAATTTGATAGGCGTGTCTTTTTTTTTAATTCAAAACGTTGCTCCACACGAGGAAGTGCTCCGGTATCGTGGGTGCGCTTATTAGGGGTAGGGTAGGGTAGGGGTAGGGTAGGGTAGGGGTAGGGGTAGGGTAGGGGTAGGGTAGGGGTAGGGTAGGGGTAGGGTAGGGGTAGGGTAGGGGTAGGGTAGGGGTAGGGTAGGGGTAGGGTAGGGTAGGGTAGGGGTAGGGTAGGGGTAGGGTAGGGGTAGGGTAGGGGTAGGGTAGGGGTAGGGTAGGGGTAGTGTAGGGGTAGGGTAGGGTAGGGGTAGGATACCACGCGAACGAAGTCGTGGCGGGTCAGCTAGTATTATATAACCAATTCAAACGATAATGTCACGTTACTAAGCTTTAAACTGGCAAAGTTGTCTAACGTCATGTCAAATAACTGTCATGGCTACCGTAAAATTAGGCTCTTATTAAAATAACTTCTCAAATATAATCATTGTGTAAACCAGTACTTTAATTTAGATTAATTTGATGACAATGCCCTATTTTTTCCCAATTTATCTATGTAGTGGTGTGGCGGCAGCCCAAAATCGAACATCTCAACATCTTCAGCTTTAAAATGGTATATTTCTGTGAATAAATTATAAATTTTCGGAAAAATACAAATATGAATGCGCGATTAAAGCTTGAGTCGACTTAGTAACTCGTAAGTGTATTTGGTTTATTTATTGAAAAATATTATATGGATGTTATAAGAATAAAGGTTGGAAGACTTTTTTTGGACATGGTGTTAGAAGAAAACAATGCCTACAGGGTCTTTCAATGGTTAAGACTTTCGGACACTAGTGCCTCTTGTGTCCTACTTGCTCACGTCCACAACGTCGCAAAATGGATGGTCAGCCTCCAGAAGCAATACTAAATTTTAGAAATTGTGTCTTTGGAAGTTAAAGATAAGCTAAAAAAATATTTATAAAACTAGCTGACCGACCCAGCGAACTTCGTTCCGCCAAAAAAGTTATCTGGACTCATCTAAAGGTATAAATAAAACACATTTGGATTAGTTAGTTATTTATTTTGCAATTGGAAGTGAAGTTTAAGTACAACGCATTTACAATTTGCGCGTTGTGGTGCGTAAATATTTTGCATTATTTGTGTCTCGCTGCTCATCAGTATGGCCAGCACGAGACGTAGCTTGTCGCTTATTTGACTGACTTTTACGACTTTTAAAGTCAGGTCGTTTTCTCCTTGGCATAGTAAAATAGTTACAGAGTACTTCACAAAGTCACAGTAAATAAAAAGTTACCGCGCACTTTAGAAAGTCACAAAGGAATTCAATTAATTTCGTTTTAATTCAAATCACATTAACGAATTCAGAAACACACATTATAAGGAAGGTATCCAAATATTGACCAATATTTGACAACAAACCGGGAATTCATAAATAACAGAGAGCGCAGTAAACATATCGAGTTTTTTTTTAAAGTTGTTAGCACTGTTCTTGGTTACCGTGCGATTATTAAGCGCTATATGTCACTCAGTGTAATTACATCCGCCTTTTTTGTATTTGTGTAAGTGTTCTGCGATTTTACTATGGAATTTGCGGAACAAAGAGTTGTCAAACAAAACTTCCTGAGCGAATCACTGAAAATGTTCCAAAATCTGTGACTGCAGATCAGAATGCAATCTCAAAATGTTATGGATGGTCTCCTAAGAACGTTTTCCTATAACTATAACCGTTAAGACTTAAAGACGGGTCACTAAGGGCAGGTACCTTAGTGACCCGTCTCAAAATAAACCTTGTAAATAAAAGAAATAATAAGTAATGAATAAAAACTTACCCCGCCGCAAGCAATTTCGCCTTGCAAGTAATCATTCGTACGTTTGAAGAGCAGCGTAGCCAGGCGGCTCAGAGTGGGGTCATGGGGGTCCAATACCTCGAAGCTGGAGTGGGTTGGTGATCCATACATGTCTGTGAACAATATAATAATCTTTATTATAACATTAACCACCTTACAAAAATGTTTTCCCTACTCGATTTTGACTGGGTACTTGTTCATTGACGTCTATATGTCATCTTAAGATTGCCCTGTTGGTCTCGTGGCAGCAAGCGCGGGGTCGAATTTCAATTCCCAGGTTGGGCGAAGTTTTATTGGGTTTTTCCATTAGATATTTGTCAGTAGAAGCTTGGCGTTTAAAAGTTGGACGTGTGACACCCCCGTACCTCAAAAAACACGTAAAGCCGTTGGTCCTGCGCCTTATCTTTCCCCGATCGTATTGAATTGCCGTCCCATCGGACTATGAGAATGAGGAAAGAGGGAGTGCAGCTGTGTTTGCGCACACACTCGTGCACTATAATATTTCCTGCGTACTTGGCTACTCTCAATTAAGATTAGCCGCCGTGACCGAAATCGGTCTGGAGAGTATGTCAATCTGTAGATCTGTGTAAATCTGTAGGTATGGGGTAAAACTGAGGACACATTTAATGTGGCATATAATATCCATTTTGTTTTTAATTTACAGGAGTTTTTATGTGCGGCTTAGAAAAAGGATAAGTTTTTTATGTCAAATCGTTTATGAAGTTGTGATTAAACCAACATTGCTAACGGGGCTTAAAATGAGTGATGACTATTACGACTGATTTCAAACTCACAGCAAGTAGGTAGACATGATGTTAATATTTAGAAACTCCAGATTATCAGTCTCACAGTACCTATTCATGTTAATTGTAAGGTTAGCTAAACGCTTAAACAAATGTTCGAATTATCTTGATACAAATCTGACGAATCGATTAAGCTTCTAATCGAAAACTTTTAGTTAAGAGTTATTTTGTTTAATTGCCTTCAATACATATCGTTTGTTTTTCAGTCACATTAGGTATGTCTAATTAAGGAGAGGTTTGGATCGATTGATTGAATAATGACGCATGCGCGGCCAATTTGGTACTCTTGGGACGGGTGTGGTGCATTTCGGCGGCCATATTTGCCCTCCTTGTCCCCCTTCCCCTGCGGCGCTAGTTGCTACTTTTGCGCATGCGTAATACAGCTGCGTCCCGAGAGCATAGGGCTCCAACTTTAACTTTCGGAACATGGGAGTCCTAATCTTAGCTTTTGGACCGCCCTCAGAGACATATTGTCAACCTAAGTGAGATAATTCAGATAAGTGCAATCAATATACGTAACAAGGTTTGGATCGAGCACTGACATATGCGCAACATCGACAGCCATTTTAAATTACCCTCACCCCATCGTACTATCCTTGATACCTAAACATAAACCGGAATATATGTGTATTCTGAAAAATACCTACTTATAATGTGAGTAAGAGAGAAGAGGTGGTCATCGACGATTTTAAACACGATCGATTGTAGCGTCTTATAATGATGAACTAGTATAATATTTTACACTGTATTATACCACTAATATTTTAATGTTAAAGAAATATCACACTCTGCTCCACAAAAGAAAACTGATATCACTCAAAAACAAACACTGTAAATGCAATATCACACACTCATCACAGACTACAGTAATTTAAATAAGATTTTTCGTTTATTTGTTGTTTTGATAAACTGTATCATCCGACCATCGGCCGCCATCTTGGTGTTCCGGAACCTGGGCGTAGTAGGTAGCTATCCGCTTCTCCCACGAATTGAATGTTGGGTTAAGTAGCTTAATTGACACTCAATCATAATTATCACAGATGAACACACCTTTATCAATCACACACACGGAACACATCATCATATTTAGTGACACTTAATCTTCGACCAAAAGATTCGTTAGTGCAGTTACTGCGCGCGACGAATGCTTGAACTGAATAATACACCTTAAGTCCCATAATCATGCAAGTAGAATATTCAAGAGTCGATATTTTGACGCATGCGCGTTGCAGTTGCGTTCGTTCTAAGTGCTTCTAGAGCATCGGCCGCCATCTTGAACTGCCGTTTTTCAAGCGTAGTCAGCTTATATCTCGGAAACTCCCATAATTTGAAATTCACAAAGATGCTAATGTCACTCTCAAATCACTTCACACTTGAAATAAAACTTATTAATTATTAGGAATAGTCACTACTAATTACCGATATTGCTTGATAGAATATTGACACATGCGCGGTCGATTTGTATGGGTGTGGTGCATCTTGGATGCCATATTGCCCCCCACCCTTCCCTTCCCTTGCGGCGCTATATGCTGTTTTCACGCATGCGTAGTATAGCTGCGTCACGCGCACATTGGGCTCCATCTTTAACCCTCGGAACATGGGAGTGCTAATCTTAGCTTTTTGATCGCCCTCAGAGACATATTGTCAAACTAATTAAGATTATTTAGATATGTGCAATCAATATACGTAACAAGGTTTAGATCAAATACGACATAACTATCTGCGACTTCGACGGCCATTTTTAATTACCCTCACCCCATCATACTATTCTTTATACCCATACATAAACTGGAATACCTATATCTGTATTCTGAAAAATACTTACAATGTGAGTAGGAAACCAGAGGTGCTCAGCAACGATTTTAAACACGATCTATTGTAGCTTTTTATAATGATGAACTAGTATAATATTTTACACTGTATTATACCACTAATATTTTAATGTTAAAGAAATATCACACTCTGCACCACAAAAGAAAACTGATATCACTCAAAAACAAACACTGTAAATGCAATATCACACACTTATCACTCTACAGTATTTTAAATAGGATTTTTCGTTTATTTGTTATATTGAAAAACTGTATTATCCGACCATCGGCCGCCATCTGGGTGTTCCGGAACCTGGGCGTAGTAGGTAGCTATCCGCTTCTCCCACGAATTGAATGTTGGGTTAAGTAGCTTAATTGACACTCAATTATAATTATCACAGACGAACACACCTTTGTCAATCACACACACGGAACACATCATCATATTTAGTGACACTTAATCTTCGAATAAAAGATTCGTTAGTGCAGTTACTTGCTGCTTACTGCGCGCGACGAATGCTTGAACTGAATAATACACCTTAAGTCCCATAATCAGGCGAGTAGAATATTCAGGAGTCGATATTTTGACGCATGCGCGTTGCAGTTGCGTTCGTTCTAAGAGCTTCCAGAGCATCGGCCGCCATCTTGAACTGCCGGTTTTCGGGCGTAGTCAGCTTATATCTCGGAAACACCCATAATTTATAATTCACAAAGATGTTAATGTCACTCTCAAATCACTTCACACTTGAAATAAAACTTATTAATTATTAGGAATAGTCACTACTAAATACCGATATTGAAGTGGAACATGCGAGACGCTTGATGTACCACACAACCGATCACTAGCCCGAACCGATGAAGACTGGGACGTAGTTATTATTCAAAATGGCTGCTGTACATTTTTTAGGGGATCGATGTCGCGCATGCGCCCTGCACCTTTGCACTTTCCACAGGCGCGGCGATACTGCAGAAGCGCCAGTGTCCGCATCCCTCCCCTCCCTTACCCCGCGTTCTCTACAATATCGATTGGAAATATTTGCCACGCGGGGTGGAAACAAAGGGAGCGGGGTTCGGTGCGAATTGTTTGAAGAGTGGGGTGGCGTACACTCCTTTGTTCTAGGAACAGGGCGCGGTGCTAGGGGAATGTGACAAGCGGGAACAGTGGTGCAAGGACTGTTTGCACGGGGAGCGGGGGCAGTTCAACGAGGGGGGATCGGTGCGGGGAGACTTTCATGACCGGACTTTTTGTACGGGGCGGTAACATTTAACGTGGGTGTAACGTAAAATTATGAAATCCCTACAAGATTTATGTCCGTTGTAGCCGCGCAACAGCCGCCATCTTGATTCCCCGGAACCAACACGTGACTAGTAGTAGGTAGGAGGATACCCATAAATATTTTATCAGATATTAATAATGTCACTAGTGCCTAGATAGCTGCATTATTATAATATAATGTGTCTCTCAATAAAGCACACAACCGAAAATTGCTACTGAGAAATTCTTAATGGAAAAGCGCAATAACAATTTTTGTCAGACCTGGAAAATGAGACCCGCGCCCATCAGTCGCGTAAATCAAATTCTAACTGACTTCAGAATTCCCACTTTTTTGCATTTTTTGGAAATATTTTGTTTTTAATAATAAATCCTACTACTTAGTGCCGCCGGCTCTGCCGCCCGACCTGGCAGTCGGCAAACCGCGATGCATATGTCGTCTTATAAATCCACCCCCTTTGCCGCACAAAGGAGCCATCATGCGTCAGGCTTGCCCGGTGGTTAGGCGATGCCAGCGGCACTGTGTATAGAAACCTTTATCTACGTAAAGGTTCCTTCCTACACGCACACAGTTAGTTAGATCTACATCTGGCAGCCATGCGCTCTTAGGCTACCACCTAACATGTCGTATATTTTCATTTACCGATGTAAAAGAACGGAAGAGGTTCTTAATTCAGCGCGATTGTTATTTTATGTAAGGTCTAAATCGAATCAGAAGAATAAATTTTAAGGATTCAGAAGTAAGTATTAATACGAAAAAAAAACCATAATGCCTACGCAAAGGTCAACGATAAAGGTCGTTTAACTTTTAAAGGTTTGTAGTCCTTATTATTGACGCTAAGTATATTAAATTCCGTAAGGAATAGATGTAAAATCATAAATATAATAAACTCTGAATTAAGAAAAAAAACATGTTAGGTAAACAGTTTTTCGTATAATTTCGATCACTTTCACGTTTTATCTGAATTTAAGTCAAATAACAATTTAATTCCACTTAGAATGTTGTGTTAATAGACTTTTGTCGCTGACTGTACAGTAGAGATTATGGCTGATTTAGCAATTACCCGAATAACGTGGGACCTAAAAACATACCGACGGACTGTAGATGTAAATTGGTACATCTCATCCTTCGGTGAATAGATGCGTGATTTTCTCCTTGTTATGGTTAATTAATTCAAAAATTACAAAAATGATGAATTTGAAAAAAAAATAAGAAAAACTACAAACATTTTGATAATTTGGAAAGCCTAAATTCAGCCATTTTTTTAAATTTCCCATTACTCTAGCTATGATATGAATGAGACCTACGTCAAAGAATTAAGGCCTACGCTGACCGGAAGGGCATGGCAAGGGATTTATTTTTTTACCAATGGACATTCAAACGTATCTTTATAGAAATACGACATAAATGGCTATAAAATAATGCCGCGGCATCGACAAATCCCTTTCGATGCCGAGGCATTTTAACTGGCATAAATTATTTGTCAACCATATATTTTTTTAATATTTTATTAACAAAATAATTCAACAACCTCACTATTATTAATATACTAGCGATCTATCCGCATGACTTATTTAACCCGCGTTAAGTTACGTGTTTGGTTACTGCTCCGCTCCCGTGTGTAGTAGCGTGATGTTGTAAAGCCTATGTTACTTAGTTATAATGTAGCTTTCTAACGGCAAAAGAATTGTTATATTTTTATATTGTGTAAGTAAAGCCATGTAGCTAAAGCAGCATACCATGACGCCTGTATTCCCCGAATGGTTAGGCAGAGGTGAACCAATGTAGACCCACAGTTCGCCAGTATGTTTGGATCCCATGTAATAGGGGGCGAACCTATTGCCACAAACCGGGCACAAATCCTAACTCCGAGCAATACTCAGTAGTAACTGAGAATTTGATAGAAAAACCTAATAGCAAAAATATAACTAAAACGTAACGTAATGTATCTAAAGTAACACAAAAAAAAACAACAAAAGAAAAACACAAGACAAACACAAGTAAAACGATTGTAATCTAATACCATCTTTTGCTTGTCTGAGTTAGGTACCCAAAGACTGAGGACTAAATATTCGCCCACGTTACAACATCCGACACATATCAGAGATTGAATATCTCGAAAGATAAAATTTCTGATCCAACTTTTTTTAAGACGTTGCCATTTCCGACCACCATGTTGTAAACCAGAATACAAAGCGCCTTAAAATTCTCGCTTAAAAAGGAAAGAGTGTACATACAAAGAGAACCGCCAGTTTTAATCACGGGGTGTAGGGGATGGGGGGGTAGTCGTTGCATAAGTTGCATGGAATCGATTTCACGCAAGCGCGCTGAAGTAGCATCGACGCCATCTTGGACTAGTTTGAGCCCGCCACGAACCCGCACATGGCCGCCATTTTTGTTTCCCAACGATTTTGCGTCATGCCGCCATCTTGCTGTCGTTGCATAAGTTGCATGGAATCGATTTCACGCAAGCGCGCTGAAGTAGCATCGACGCCATCTTGAACTAGTTTGAGCCCGCCACGAACCCGCACATGGCCGCCATTTTGGTTACTCAACGATTTTGCGTCATGCCGCCATCTTGACATTATTTTTTATTTAAGTTCTTCCGTTTTACACAAATTTAAGCTACTTACACACAGCTTGTTGGCCATTATTACTGGAACTGGGCAGTCTAAATATAACTCAAACAGAGAGATCGATACGAAGCATGCGCGTTGTTGTCGCTTTCGACGTCGCCATTTTAAACAAAAACTTTTTTATTACTGGAACTGGGCTGTCTAAATATAACTCCGAATTTTGAAGCAATTGATACGTACCATGCGCGTTGTAGACACCTTCGACGTCGCCATTTCAAATAACTAGACACAAGACGGTTTCAATTCTAGCTACAAGCTATATAACATACCGTATAAGTCTCCAGCAGCAGCCGACCAACCTTTGGTGGCACTCCATACACAAAGAAAACCTGTAGTAAACAAATCTTACCTTCATCTTCGCTACAGCCATCGTAATAATTGTTGTAATAGAGGTCTCTGCAGTACTCCATAGGCTCTCGCATTTTCTCGGCTTCCTCGGCAATTCTTATGTAGTTACGAAGTATCACGCAAACCGGGCAATCGGGAAAGTATATCTCCTTAGTATACATTTTAAAAACTGTTGCTCTGCGCAATCAAAGAGAGAAAAGATCAAAGAGAAAATTGCTCGACCACGGTCTTCGCGCGGACAACCGACCAGTTGGCGGAGCAGGCAGAAACTGGTCGAGATGGGGCTCCAGTTTGCCGCAGTAAAATTTCCAAAGGGTCGATAGAGTTACGCATGCGCCTTTGCAGTCGCGATGTCCGCAGTAACGTAGAGTCTTGTTTTGTACGAACATAAGGGCGCAGTCTCTGAACGGAGGAAAAGCAACCTTACCCTCCCGTACATACGGCTCACTTTAGTGTAGCGAAATAATATCACCATTGTATCCCAGCGATCTAACTTTCAACCGTATGTTGACGATACTAGAGGTTAATTCCAAATGATGTCACTGAGCGCTGTTAGTCTCGAATTCGGAGGGTACGCATTACCCTCACCGGCGAGACTGGGGGTTCGGACACGGTTGAAAAACGCATGATTTATGTGTCTCGAAAGCAAGTTTGAGAATGTAAATATAAATATTAATATAAGGTTACTGTCAAAATACAAAAAAGCGGCATAAGCACGCCCGGTCACTTTTACCAGCATAGATCCCAATCGAAAAACTCAATTAACAGAACAAAAGGAAGAAACTGCATAAACTAGGGCTTCCCAAACAGGGCGCCGTAGAAAGTGCAAAGGGGTGACGCGAGCCGCTCTGAACTTCAAAAAAGTCGAAAAAAAATAAAGTATAAAAATCTTTCTAAATCTCTACGAAAATTTTACAATATTCTATTCAAATTAATGATTAACATTATATTAAAATTCATGCTATTGTAGAAGGGAAGTACGCAGAAGGCTCGTTGTTTGTTCGGCTGTTTTTTTTTCAGTAAGAGTCTGACAGACTCCCCAGGGGCGCCACGACAAATTTTTAAACTTGTAAGGGCGCCACGGACTGATAAAGGTTGGGAACCCCTGGCATAAACAATATTTTTTTTATCACAGACCTGTGGTCTTTGATGATAAAGTTTCTTTAAATCAACGTAACATTGTGACATTCCAGCCAGCATAAATATACTTAATTAATTTATTAAATCGTTACTATATTCACTAGTTTTGCTACCTGAAACTTCTATTCTTAGAAGCGCATATATATTTTTTCTTTCGGGAGTAGTTCGATATTTCTTTTAAAGACTGTCAGTCACACAATTTTTAGCCAAGTGTCACTTGATTTCATCAGTTCGTTTGCACGCAATAAATTGTTAAAAGCTAAACGTTGCTAAAAGCTCTAAATTATGGAGAAAAGTGAGTTACGAGCAGTGATAGTGTCTCTACCAGTTTTTTTATATTCTGAAGACCTTAGGGGGATGATGCTATACCCTAGTCTTTGGTTGTGTACTGGGGGGTACATTTTAAATGAGGTGGATTAAGCTATAACTAGGACCCGCATTCTGGCCGCTACTCCCCCTCCGTTACGGAAAAAAAATATCAAAAAGATTAAGAAACTGGTTTATGAAAGACATAAAGCATACATAACCATAAAACATTTAGCTAAGAACCAAAAGATACCATTTGGTAGTAGGTACATTTACATTGATTCATTGGGGTTTAGAAAAGTGCCGGCAGGATTAAATCTCTTTGAACACCAACCATATTCTCTGGACTCAGCCCCTAGTGATTTTCATTTATTCCTGAATTAAAAGAGCAAGAGCATACCCGTGGAATTAAATTTCACGATAACAACACAATTGCGTCGTATGGCATAACATGCTGTCACTATTGTAGAGAAGTTTTTTAAAAGTCAAGAATAATATTTCTTTCGCATGGTATGATTCTTTTTATATTTATTCGTTAGAAACGCATTATTCTATTAAATGCATTGGGGCATTTTCATTTTAAATGGCGCAGGCTGTTTTTCGGTTGTCCCATGACTAAAATATGATGAAAAAAATATTTGCAAACAATTTTTTTAAGAAAAATCTATTGTACCCTGTAGGTATTTTTATAAATATGTGGATTTAATTTATTAGTTCCTTATAGAGCACGTATTTAATTTTATTTAAATTAATAATGTTGCGGAATCGTGTAAAATCATGATGTCCCCATGTCAGTTTGCATCATTGCATTCAATTTTTTCGTTATTTTTTGTACGACAGCTAACGTAGCGACACTTTCATTGTATTGTTAGATAGTTAATTTATCCTTTAAACTAAGCATTTCATCTCAGTTAGTGAAGAAAATATATAATAGTTTAATAAAAAGCTTGTCCCACGAATTCGCGACTACCGGACATGTCCGGATAGTCACGCGGTTTTTACTATGAAATACACACATTTATCATCAAAATTCGGTTTTAACGGTAACTCTGGGTACAAATTTCAAAGTATGAAATGTTATTTTGAAGTTAGTCGCACTAGGTGTCCAGCTAGTGCAGTAAGTTTTGCAGCACAATAAATGGTTAAAAAAGAACTGTTGTAGTTAGTAACGTTTTTTTCATGAATATAAAGTTTGTCATTTTTTCTTTTTTAGGTATACATAACTTATACACTGCTGAAAGCATAAAAGTACAATTTTACAGCTTTCTGATAATATTGTTTAAGTATTTAAATTTAGTTTAAAAAACGATCTATATCCGTCACGTCCTGTTAGTAACTAGTTGTAGTGAACTATACACTACAACTAGTTACTAACAGGACGTGAGTGTAGTAGTTTTTGAAGCCTATTTATTTTAACCTGCGCCATTTAAAATGAAAATGCCCATTGATCACTCAATCCTTCAATTAAGTATACAAAGATCAAACGATGCCGCCTACTACATGAGGAGAAGGGCAAGCAGAAGGGGAGGATGGGGGGGGGGGGGGGTGAGAAGGGGCAGCAGTGGGGCCGGAGGTGCTCCCAGAGCACAAATGCATTGAAACACTCTTTCGTACTTGCACACGAATTTATCCGAAATATTGCGACACTTGTTTACGTCAATTTGCAAATATTCTGTATTAGATAAAAAGCATTACGATGATATGACATCTCTATAGTCACACAAGTCGCCAAAAACAACTATTTCATTCAAATAGATCTAAAGAGCGCTTATAATCAGGCCAAAACACTACAAGATTTCAGACGCGGAAATCTTTACCAATATACCAGAAGTCCAGAATACATATTGGAATTACCAGAATACCAGATGGACGCGAGACAACTTTCTCTAACAGATGTTTGGCACCACTTCCAGTGGCTTAAGAAAGTTCATCTAATGATGTGTACTTAACTCCAGACACTAAAAGAGCTCAATCTGAGACAACGATCCGTCTCCAGGTTTGATTGTTGAGGATGCTCAACCTATTCAAGTCCACCGCTCTGACCGAGAAAGAAGGCCACCCTCCTACCTGCAAAGCTATGACACGACTTAGAAGGGAGGATGATTAGAGAAGGAGCCACTTGCCGGTAACGGCAACAAGAGTCTAGGAGGCTCAGGTTCTGGTGAAGATCGAATGTCCAACCAGGTCACACGCGGGCGCAGCTCCAAATTTTGGAGATAGCGCCCATACAGCGAGGATTTGGGTTCGACGGGACTCTCCTCACGAGGAGAACCTGTCGGCTGCAAAAGTAAAGTCACAACGCGCAACGGCGCGAAGAGGGCGAGGCCACGTAGTGGTAGGCGACTCGCGGGCCCGCTTTTTACGGCCAAAGACGGCACCAGTGGTGCGCCTGGCGAGTGCAGAGAGCGACGGGACCATTGCGGGGGACCTCAGCGGAGACTCCGCTGCGTCTCCGTTGCTGGGAAGCAACAAGGCGGAGGCAAACGCTGCAAAGCGAGGGCAGCGGAAGACAGTCGCGGCTGACGAGGTCAGCGAGATGGCCCGGCAGGCTCGGGAGCGGCGCAATGCTCAGGCGGCTGCCAGAACAGGCCTATCGGCGGTGGCGCTCGGTCGCCAAGTTTTGGATGGCGTGGTCGTCATCCTTAAGGTCGCCACGACATCCCGCAGCCTGAAGGGCACCTTCACAAAAGGAGGCACTAAAGGAGGCACCTTACGGAATCAAAGATGCAGCTGGGGTCCTTAACCGAATAAGCTCAGAGGAGATAGCAAATCTGTGGAAGGAAATCGGCCGTCTACAAGCCGAGCTCAAGAACCTCAAGCGAGAGCTTGCCGTTTAGAGGACAGAGGGGCAGCAGAGCCGTACTGCTCCTGCGGCCACCGAGTCCTCTCCTGTCGCTGCCTTGCCGCCGCCGATCCCGTCCTCGGCCCCTATGCCTGCAGCCGATGCGGAGATCGAAAAGATCGTCCGTATCTGCAGTGTGGCATGATGAATGCCCGTCTGCCGCATCTAAGAGGACGCAGAGGCCACCAAAAGTGTGCGCCCTACGCTCCGCGGTAGTAGTAATTACGTTGCAGCCCGGGGCCATCGAAAGGGGCGAATGAAACAGTGTGCCAGACCTCAGGATGTCTTGCTCCAGAGCATGGCACAGTGGTCGATTCATGTGGCGGTCGTCGTCGAGCCGTATTTTATCCCCAAGGGATAACTAGGTGGGTGACCTAGGCGGATTGGTGGCCATAATTGGCGGGGCTCTTGTTAACCCGTGCAGAAGTCATGGCTGGGTGGCCGCCCTCGTGGATGGCATTGGCACTGTTGGGGCTTATTTCCCGCCCAACAAGAGCCTCGCCGACTTCAAGAACTTTCTTGTTGAGTTGGGTGCAGTTGTTAGCCGTTACCACCCTCGCCCGGTGCTGTTGCGTGGGGATCTCAGCGCCAAGTCTGCAGAGTGGAAATCCCCGGTCACTGATGCAAGGGGTGAGGCGTTGAAGGAGTGGGCGGTCACGACAGGTCTGGTAGTCCTAAATCGGGCTCGGTTCTCACGTGCGTGCGGCAGCGGGGCGGATCAATAGTAGACGTTTCGTTCGCTAGCCCCACTGTCGCGAGCCGTATCACTGGCGTGTCGCAGCGGAGGTGGAGACGTTGTCGGATCATCGATATATCCGTTTCTACGGCTCCGCCCAGACTGCTGGAGGCCGCAGACCATCTGCCCCGCGAAGGGAAGGCCCGCGCTGGACGTAGTACATTATGAACAGACGAAGAAAATGTTTTTCATTAGATAGGGAATTCAGAGATAGTGTAGTAGATCTACAATCATTCGGATATGAAGCACATATTCCTTCAATAAAGGATAGACACAAAGACACATGAAATGACCAAACAAGTCAACAAAGCAAGATTGGTAACAATATGTCGTTGGGTGATGGAAGCGGTAAATGGCAAGTTTAAAAGTGGGTTTAAACTATTGCGCCAAAATTATTTTAATAGAGCACTACCACATGAATGACAGGTGGACATTGGTCTTAGCCAGAAACCGAGATATTCTTCCTGCAAGTCGACCAAAATTTGCTGAATATATGCAGCAGAATGCATTGGATGGAACCTACCTACTTATTTATTTTATTTTACTTTACTTTAACATAAAACAACCATTGGCAATCACATGAGCTAAAAACATAAAATATGTAATATATATTTAACGACATTCACACTAACCAAGACAGACTAGCCAAGTACGCAGAAGATTTTCTAGAACACAAGTGTGTGCGCAAAATCCAATATTACGCATACATAATTATTTTTATCAAATACGAGTCGGAGTATGAAATAAAAAGAAATATGTGAAAGAAGCACTAATACGCTAGTTGTATATGGATAAAGCCATGACATAACCTAAGACATGTCATAAACAATCTTTACAATCTTTTTCGATTTGTATACCTATAAAATAAATATCTTTGTAGGTATGCAATAATACCCAAAATGGTTGCCACCCCTGCTGGCAAAGAATTATACTGCGCTTAACCAACGACCTGTGGAGAACATCGAAGATGATGCCGCTCAAGATCAAGGACCTGCGGAGTTTATCGAAGAGGATGCAGTTCGTATGTAAGAACAAGCGATGCAGAACGTTCAACTATTGTTTGCTTTGCTTTCGAACACGTTAGATCGCCAAACTCCGCAAAGCGTGGTGTATTTAACTATTGCCACAACGTTCAACGTCATAGAATTTCGAACACGATAAAAGTAAACATACTTCGTTTGCAACGTTTGTATAACCCAGAAAATGCTAGGGTATGTGTGCAGATCATCTAGACAGCAACGAATGGCAATCATTATGTGAGAATTGTAATGTTTCGCATGAGATCGATGTTGCATATTTCACAGACGTTACTACTGTTATCTGCTGT
Source organism: Caradrina clavipalpis (assembly GCA_932526535.1). NCBI lineage: Eukaryota > Metazoa > Arthropoda > Insecta > Lepidoptera > Noctuidae > Caradrina > Caradrina clavipalpis. The sequence goes on from OW052087.1 coordinate 3,804,532, forward strand.
CAACCAAAGATTAAGATTAGATTTCAAATTGATTGTTTTTTTTGTACAGATCTCACGATAGAACGATTTAACACAGTTTTGGAAGAAACACCTTCGCTAACACAAGCTGATCAAAACTTAGAACTTAGGTGTCTAGTGAAAGGTCGGCTTATCTGTTTAATATGTCACTCAGGATCTTGGAACGAAAATTGGCATTAACTAGGTAATATTTGGTGACCGATTTTGTGAATAATCATTTAGGTATGGGTAATATGTCCAGGCAAAACATGCTCGACAGAAACTTCTTTTTACCAGAAAATAAAGAAATATGGAAATAATGAAAATACAAAAGGAAAATAATGAAAATACAAAAAAAAATAAACAAATAATGAAAATACAAAAAAAGGACTAACTTCCTTTTCCAGTGTTTAACTTATAGTCATCACAAGTTTTAAAACTTATTGACACCGTTTGAATGGTATGCAGTGATAGTTATATACTCGTATCATGGACGTTCTCGGTCCATGTGCTACAACAACAAGCGATGCTAAAATGATGAGTAGCTTCAGTACTGATGAAAAAAAATTTTTTCATTGGACTCTTCATGAAAACGATGTTTCCATTTTAGACAGAGGTTTCAGAGACAGTGTAGTAGATCTACAGTCATTCGGATATGAAGCACATATTCCTCTAACAAAGGATATACATGAAAGTCGATTACTGTGCGAACAAGCCAACAAAGCAAGATTGGTAGCAATATGTCGTTGGGTGGTGGAAGCGGAAAATGGCAAGTTTAAAAGTGATCTTACTATCAAATGAAAGATCGTAAGGTATACTCCATTTCATTCTATGGCAGCTTAGTTCAGATGCAGCCTTAAAATAAGAAAAAGAAAAAAGAAACTTTAAGACAATATAAAACGCAATACTTTTATGTAACGTTAAAAACCTGGTCAGCAATTAAAAAATTACCAAAAATATAATAAAACCATAGTCAGATTGACTGGACATTGGTTTTAGCCATATTTACTTGTTTGCAATGGCAGAAAACGTTGCAGTATTAGAAGTAAGTAGCAGTCAGTCTGTTAGAGATGGGCTGTCAGCAATAAACTAACTAGAATAAAATATTGTAAGGTCAATTGATCTCCTGTCAACTGATGGAAGCTTGTAGAAGGATGCGCGCGCCGCTGCTGCTCGCGGGGACGGCTTGAATGGCGCTTAGAATAGACGTGCTATTGTCGTGCTACCATTGACGTGTGCTTATTTATTTTCTGGCTATGTTATTTCATGAATTGGTCATTCTTTTTGTTAAGTGTGGATTTCATGGTTATTCACGCTAATATATTTAAAGTCTGTTCATTTTATCTTCTTTTACTTCTGATTCCTAACAATATAATATAAAATATTATAATATAATATGAATTAATAAATAAAGTTTCAGTTGTTAACATCTATAAATAAAGTAGCGTTTTGGTCTCTCCACCGCCATAAGCGTCACAGTACCTACACTACCCACTAATTTATTTATTTATTTATTTATTTTAACTTAAAACAAACATTGGCCAATTACATGAGCTAAGACATAAATATATTTAAGTAAGTAGAAGCACTTATACGATATAGTTGTAATTTATCCAATTACAACTATATCGTATAAGTGCTTCTTATTTTGACAAGCCAAAGGCATGTCATAATCATGACAATCTTTTTCGATTTGTATACCTATAAAATAACTATCCTATCATGTGGTTATATTCAATAATACACAAAATAGTTGTCAACCCTTTTTTTTTATAGACGGGAAATCATCAAATAACTTCCCCCGCCCTGGGCGGGGCGGGAAGGAGTGTCAGACTTTTATTGACTAAAACCCGTCTATGTTCCTTCATGTGCCCTTTGCGTTCCGGGGGCGCGGTATCTCTTTTGAACAACCCGCAGAGTTGTCACCCCTGCTGGCATACAATTAATACTGCGCTTAACCAACGACCTGTGGAGAACATCGAAGATGATGCAGTGCGAGATCAAGGACCTGCGGAGACTATCGAGGATGATGCAATTCACATGCAAGAACATGAGATGCAGAACGTCGAACTATTGTTTTTTTTTGCTCCCGAACACGTTAGATCGCCAAACTCCGTAAGGCGTTGTATATTTAACTATTGCCACAACACTCCCAACACGATAAAAGAAAACATTCTTTGTTTACAACGTTTGTATATCCAGAAAATGCTTGGGTGTGTAGAAAGCAACGAATGGCAATCAATATGTGGGAATTGTAATATTTCGCATGAATTAAATGTTGCATATTTCACGGACATTACTAACACATATACTATTATGTACAGCTGTCAACCAAAAATTAAGATTAGATTTCGAAATTTTTGTATTTTTAATGACAACAATGGGTTTTTTGGACTGAACTCACCATCGAACGATTTAACACAGTTTTGGAAGAAACACTTGGCTAACACAAGTGGTTCACCGTTCGCGTACCGTGATCGGTGTTTTCATATAAAAAGTTAGGTCAGTTAGCTTCTCTGTTTAGTATATCCCTCAGGATATTGGAACGAAAATTGGCTTTTAGTAGACAATTTTTGGTAACCGATTTTCTGTATAATTATTTAGGTATGGGTAATATATCCAGGCAAAACATGCTTGATGGCAACTTGTTTGTACCAGAAATGGTATTTGGAAATAATTATAATACAAAAACAATAGTAATATGTGCTGGAACTAATGTATATATAGAAAAAAGCACTAAATTTCTTTTTCGGTTATTAACTAACAGTCATCACAAGTTTCAAATTTTATTCACACCGTTTGAATGGTATGCAGTGATGGTTATATATCATGGACGTTCTCAGTCTATATGCTTCAACAATATGCTATGAGTACCTTATGTGCGCCATACCCACGAAATAAAGCCCAAGTACCGATACTCATGCACAGAAAACTATCGGGCTCTAAATACGGCCTTATATTGCTTATATTTTGAAAACAACTCCCGCATTCGTGTTTGTGAAAGATTTGTTAAGGCCACTCTTGACTTGAGTGATCAAGTAATTAAAACAGCATTAGATAAAAAGTCAGAGGATGGGTTTATAGACAGTAAGCAAAGAGGAAAACACAAAAATCATCTTACAGTGGATTCTGCAATTAAAGCGTTGTTCAATTTATAAATTCAATTCCACGGATAGAATCTCAATATCACCGAGCTCAAACTACGCGAGAATACATTCAAAGCGAAAGGTCATTTAGCAGATATTTATCGGGATTATAAAGCTTCACGCCAAGCTAATAACTTGGGTTTTGTTGAGAATCAATATCTCAACGCATATTCAACTTTCAATTCAACATTGGCTTATTTTCCCCAAAAAAAGACTTGTGCGACTTGTTTGTGTATTGAAATAAGTATTTCCATAAAAAAAAACCTAAAAAATAAAAAGACACAGAATAGACAAATTCGCACCTAGTTTGCCCAGTCAATGTGCAGATGAACCCTCACTGCCAATGTATAAATTAGTAAACCAATCTTTCGAAAAAGGCGTAGTACCTGATCAGCTAACAATGGCACTAGGGAAACCTTTGAAGAAATACAACAAAACACAGACAAACAATTAAATTATCGTCCATTACAACTACTACGTTCAAAGATTTTTTAAGAAAAGAAAATGGGACTATATCAAAATATTTGACGAATTTTAAAATGAAATTCAGTTAGGTTCCGTTAGGTTAGCGTTAAGGCCGGTGATCTAATTAGCTAACCTAACCTAACCTAACGGTCTATAAATTTATACAAGAAGGCCTAAATATAACAAATAGCAAAAATACGCAACTGATGTATTAGATATACCTATTGCTTGACATGACAACTGCCTACGGTAAAGTACCTACAATACAGAATATTTATAAATAAGCTGTACATCGCATTTCGCAGAAAAAAAAAGCTCTATATGGAATATGAATAGTTTAAATCCTATCCAGAAATAACGCAGTTAGTAGAAACAGAATTATTCAGTTATGAAATGAACGAACTTCAAAACTTCCTATCAGTCATCAGACATTAAACATACCAAATACCACAAGGGAGTGTTAATGTGTCTTCTTTTTCTAGTCTACATAAGCGTTCAGCAATGGATGGCTATAGGCTGGTATGATGATGATTATAAACGATCTTTCAAAAACCTTGGAGGTATACGTAGCACGTTTTATTTGCGGACGATATTTTAATTAGGAGCCACAGGCAAAACTGAGTATAGATGGCGCCAAGAGCAACCGTACCGTGTTTACTTGTCAAGACAAGATTGTGATTGATTTTTCGTTGATATTCTAAGTTAAATTCATTTAAAATGTACTCTTTTCTGACTGTGCCTCAACTTAAAGATGAGTTACGTAAGAGAAATGCGACAACTGCCGGTAAAAAGGCCGATTTGATTGAAAGGTAAAGACTTAAAATGGTGGAGGTTATAATTGATTTGTAAGGTTTTTTTTTGTTTCTATGTACTAACTATCCTATTTTATTTGTAGATTAGAATCATATGACCGGAATCAAAATTTTGGTGCCGATTGCGACATCCACGAGGACTCCGTATACCAGTGTCCACCTACAAACACATTTAAAGATATTATAAATGCAGATACTCCTCTACCAATGATCAAAAGAGAGGACATACAGGATTATTTTGAAAAGTAGGTACCTATATTCAAATAATAAATCTTTAAGAAGCTGTTTTCTATATACATAAGATAGTAGATAATGTAAGAAATATATTTACTGAATTAAGAACTTAGGTTCATCAATTACTGACTGATAGTAGAATAATATAAGTAGAACCACTGCGATGACTCACCTGTATACTTGCTTTTCCCATGATAATCGTCTTCAGTAAAATGCGCAGCACACAAGCGTGCAGTATTACTTGCCTTAAAGTTTTTAATACGTAACGCCGAATCCCATTGTTTTCGGCGTTTATTATCCTTAGGAAACAAATGTACTCCTCTATTTTTACAATTTAACGCACTACACTGAGGCATCTTTCTCAAGATTAGGGAAAAAATAAATAATAATATTTACTGAATGCAAAAAACCATACGATTTGACAACTGTTATGTCAAAACAGGGTACAGTTGCTTATGCGCCCTCTGTCGTGATAAAAAGTTAGTGCTCCTCCCAATTCTTACTCCTTGTTATAACCTCTTAATATTATACTTACTAAAACAATAACCTAGATGAAAAAGTCCTCTTTATGTATGTGTTTCTTCGAAAAACCTCAAAATGATATCAAAAATCGAATTTCCATTACTAGGCTTAGCTATTGATACGAACCTTAACTGAAAATCACACGTGCAAAAACAATCCCAACGTTCCAAATTATAGGACGCTTTTCGTAAAAAAAAAGACAAACTTAAAAACCGTTCTGGTTACCTAGTATACCCATGCTCATGCGTGTCATAACTACGGCGTAATAATGTGGGAAATAAACAGCAGTTGCAACTAATAAATAAAAAATAGTTACTTCGGATTCAGGTTTATATAAAACAGACCGACGACAGCTGCAAACCTCATTTCGCACCACATAATATTTCGTACTCTTCGGTACTGAGGGGCCAAGTAATTTTTAAAAGCCTCTTTCCATGGGCTTCCCAAAATACCATGAATTCTGAAATTTCTATCCGTTCTCAGGCATTACTCATTATCCCTATAAGGCCTTCTTGGCCCCAGTGAGGTAACAGAACAATCGGAATGTCTGTGTAACCCGGACACAGATGTTGATGACAGTGTAGGGATGAGATCAATGAAACACAGGACTGTTAGAATAGTACTGATTGGTTATTCGGATGTAGCTGAATATATATTGCTTACAACTATGGAATACATGCCTATAGTACTTATATCTACTAAACTACAACAGTCAGGACAGTTATTCTCGGAAAGATTTTATAAAATAGCAAAACGTCGATTGGAATATTATTGTCAAAAAACAAATGACGCTCATAACAAATAAATAAACATTATTTCAACCAGCCAGCTATAACAACTTATGAAATAGGTTGTATACAAATACTCCAATAACCATTCTTAAAAAGCCGTATTGTATGCAGTTACAGTTCGGTGGTTGTGAACATAAGAGTAGCAGCTGTCGCTCCATGTTATAAAATGCTGGTATTCATTTCCATTCGGTTAAACTGGAAGATGACCCCAACATTGTTGGACAAAGGCTAGGCAGATGGCGGTTTGAATATGGGAGACGCACTCAATTAACCAGTCGGGTACAAAATAAAGACACAATAATTTGAATACGCGCTTGGTTGACATGAATCGCGTGATCCTTGGAGTATGCTATTCACATGAATACAATATTCGATTACATTCTTTCATCAGCCAGTATATTGCCAAAATTATGACAAGATAGGCGGAGGGGAAATCCGGCGGCGTATTATTTTGCTTACACGTGGCAAGTTTAACCTTGAAACTATATTGATTCAATCCCTAATAAACCCATGGCTACAAGGGTCGCAGTAAATAATGTACCTGTTCGGAATCAAAGGCGGCTGATATTGTTTTCTCCCCAACTTTGCTCCCTAGGCCTTGTACTTGGGCCTTGGGTAGGCCCAAGTACAAGGCCTAGGTATATTGAAGGACAAACGATCATAAAAGTATATTTTTCTAAGAAGTGATACGTCTTAAGGGGTCTTTACCCGCAATGCGCTCCATATATCACTAGTCTTGTCACATGTTGCTCAATAAGCAACTAAAGTCGATGAAATGCTGTAGTTACGAATTAAACACTAATATGAAGGTTATTTTAGGTTATGAAACGGACTTAACCATGAAGAAGTTAAGTCCATCAAGTAACTAGGAAATTCTTTATTCCAACGGGAATACAATAAATTCTACTGAGCTAGTGATGAAAAATTTAAACTGTTTTTGCGACAGTGATTGTTGTGCATACAACAACATACTTTAATATCGGAAAAATAATTTATAAAGACAAGTCAATCTTGTCAATGTAGAAGATGTGTCCACTAATTCAGAATCTAAGAATGAAGCTGGACCTAGTTCTGCTGTAGTGCAAACATTCAATACTGGAGATTATATTGTTGCGAAATTGCTTGGCAAAACTCATATGGAATGTAGATATGTGAGCGTAATTGACAAGATTGATGAAGAAGATGCCGAACTCATCGGGTTACATTTTTAAAGCTCTGTGATAATAAAGGCCAATTATTTAGATACGATGATGATGATGTGGCAGACATTACAATGGGCCAAGTGGCGCAGAAGCTGTCTTATCCAAATATAGTTTTAAAAGGTAATAGAATGTTTTACAAGTTAGATTCACCCGTAGACGTTTTCGAGACAAAATAAGACTTTAAATACTATTTTTCACCCTATTTTTGCTATATTTTAGAAATAACTAATTATTTTTCAAGACTTATTCTGCAGTGTAAGTTTCAAAGTACTGAAAGTCCTTTCAATGTATGTGATTTTAATTAAATAATAAGTAAATATTAAGATTACAATGCTAAGTACAATATTACATAAAGATAGCTGATTCTTGGATTTTTTACTGTTCAATTACTTAATTCTTAAGCTCCAAAGTTTATAATAATAAAAAAAACATTTAATTTCGGTACTAAAATTGTATTTTTTATTTAATTTCACAGTCCCCTGGCTTTGGCAACAGTGTTCTGTATAAATTTTTCAGAAAATTCTTAATATTTTCTAAAGTAAGTAATGGGATTATTTGTGGTTCATCTGCCGTATATAAATAAATAGACGGAACTTGTTCTCTAAACAAAAATTATATTATGAGCAAAAAAATTGCCTAGACAGTTTCCTCAGAACGAGTTGCCCAGTTTACAGAGAAACGCCCATATGCATTTGCCCGATCCATCAATCCCGGGTAGGTATCAGCGCGATGACACGCAGGCTTGTACGCGTGACAAAAATAGCACTGTGGATGTCTCCCGCACACCGGACAGTACCGAACATCCTTTGAAAAATATCCACTTTGGATGGATCGACCCGTGAACCGTGTCATTTAGCCATGGCAAAAGTAAAACACTGTCCACATTTGTGACTGGGTAGTACGAACAATGTTCGGGCGTACTTTTTGATTGAATTATTTTGTATGGGAGTACGAGACGGATAAATGATCGTAACATTTGTTCGCGTAACAAATCCCGTCCACACGATGGGCACAGATACATGACTTTGTCACGGTCACGGGTGTTCGGTTTGGCAAAATGTCACTATTGTGGACGCACCTTTAGGGGTTTATTCTGTTCGACATTTTAAATACGCCATTTGACAATGTATTGACTTGGTGTGTATAACGACTCTAAATAATTGAAAATACCCGTGTAGCAAATAATAATATAGTTTGAAGTCTGTTCACACCAGCATACAACCTCTTGAGATGAAAAAGGAAAATAGAAGCTTCTGTTTAATTTATGACATTGTATGGAATTGTCATTTAAAATATTTTACTATTATTTTTCCTTTCACCAATATTATATGTATACTTACACGTATAATGCGTATATATCGAGGAGCCAAAGAGAAGAGGAAGAGGGAGGCCAAAGAAAAGATGGATGGATTGTGTGAAGAATGATATGAAAGAGAAAGGAGTGAGTGATAGCATGACGGCTGACAGGATAGTATGGAAGAAGAAAACGTGTTGCGCCGACCCCAAGTAACATGGGATAAGGGCAGGAAGATGATGATGATGATGATCGAGGAGCCAACCAAATAGTTCAAGTTAAAAAGGATTTCATTAGTATGGCAACATCAAGCAGTTTATACTGTGGCTGTACTTCTATATCTTCTATTTAAACCTACGATATCTGACGACGAGGTCCCAGGCGATTCGTCAATATTACCTCGTGGATTTCCGTTATATGTATATTTAATTCACTCTTAAAGTGGGGTCAATTTTCATTTATTTTATTTAAATATATCGCTCGCCTAAGAAAAATGCAGTCATTGCCGACAGACGCGTAAACTGAAAACGTCGGAGGACATTAAAATTTCATTGTAAATTGAAATTGACACGCCCCCTATTACATGAGACCTAAACATACCGGCGAACTGTGGGTCTACATTGGTACTCCTCTGCCTAACCCTTCGGGAAAAACAGGCGTTAAAGTATGTTGTAAAATTAACAAGGCTGCTCGGGTTATAGCGATCGACAAACACAAAAGCATAGTTTCCCTACTATCACTACATACATCCTAAATACATGACATTCAGCTCATATTCATATTATGCATATTCATTTATTTGCATACCATAACGTGTATAAATAATGTAATTAATGTTTTGTAATGTTTTAAACCATAAAGGAAAAATGAATGTAATATGTCTTCCATAAAAACGTGAAACATCACGTTGATATTGCGACATTGTTTATGAAATCTACAGAAATTGCGATCTACGCCGAGGGAGTACCCACGCGAGTGTTTTGAAACCTTTTATTACATAGAGTTCTATCCAAGATTTCGACACGAAAGACGGAAAATTTTCCCTCGCCCACTGAAGGGTGACGACGTTCCTGTATGAAAAAATATTTATTCCTTTGTTGTCGTTGGGTAAAACTTATTCTATTGAAATGTCAGACAATAAAATGTTTCACAAGTAGGTAAACCTTCGAAAGGTCACACGGTCACACCCCGTGACATTGTCACGTTGTGTTGTTAACAGGGCAAGAATTTCTGACGATGAAATATTTTACAAGTAGGAAAAAATACAAAGTACTCCATGTGTCACGTTGATTTGTTGTTTGTCAATCATTTATTTCAATTAGACCATTCAAAGACAATTGTGATGGTTGATTACATGAAAAGAAAAAAAACCTAGTTAGTAGCCTTTTCCATAAGATAGCTTCGTATGTAGAATGGGCATTACTACTCTTTAACTTGACTGCCTCATTAGCCTAGCCGACTGCCGATTTAGCCTACTGGTCGTAACCGCGACTGCTAGCGCGACGCTAGAGGTCCTGGGTTCGATTCCCAGGTCAAGCAGTGTTATTGGCCATCTAGTGACAAGTATACAAATCACATATTTATAGGCAGAAAATGTTATGTGCTTTATTAGCAATTTAAGACAATTAACCAGTAATTAAATAGAAGTATGTAATGAGTACAAATTAGACAAGCTTTTGTTTCACCACTTTCTAGGTATGTGCTGGGAATGAATCTTACCGGTACGACCTGTATATACAATATGTGATAATTGAGAGATATAAAAATTCTGTCTTTCTATTTTAGCACGACTGCTACGTTAGATGTCTTGGGATCGATTCCCAGTTCGAGTAAAAAGTGTTATTGGGTTTTTCTCAGTAGCAGCTCGGAGCTAGGAAGTGCCCGGTTAAAGGCAATAGGCTCACCCCTATTACATGGGACCTAAACATACCGGCAAACTGTGGGTTTACATTATTACACCTCTGCCTCTAGCTTTGGGAAACACAGGCGTGACGGTATGTTATGCTACTCTCTTAATAAAAAATGTTTTACAATATTTTGTATGTGCTCATAACGATATTAAAATTGTTAACCGACATTACTATCATGTGTAACAACGCAGCGGCCACATCGACTACGCGCATACTTATATAAATAGTAGCTTCTGCCCGCGACTTCGTCCGCGTCATAGTTGACATATTATCCCACGGAAACCGTACATTTTTCGGGATGAAAATGAGAAGAATTATTTCATAAATCAGTCCTAGAATATAAATTCTACCCTACTATGCCATGCATGATGCGTATAGATAGATAGAATCTAACGATAACGAAAAAGTAGCTTATGTGTAATTATTCCGCACTATTACCTATCTCAGTGCCAAACATTCAGATCCGTTCAGCCGTTTAAGCGTGAAGAAGAGACAAACACACAAACTTTCGCATTTATAATACATATTATGAGTAGGAATAAAAGCAATAGCAGGTACATTTCGAGGAATTTGTTCTAAAGAGTCACCGCGGCCCTGGAACTCAAAGGGCATTAAGAGGAACACGGATGGGTTTTAGTCAGTAAGAGTCTGACACACCCTTCCGCTCTACCCAAAGCGGAAGTCATTTGATGATGGCCCGTCTTAAAAAGGTACATAAAGGACTACGCAGACCGGGCCGGCATAGCAAAGAATTATTTTTTTTGTTTTTCGATGCCACGGCATCATTTTAAAGCATAACAATTTATGTCGTATTTCTATATCGATACGTTTGAAAGTCCATTGGTAAAATTAAAAATCCCTTGCCATCCGGTCTCGGTCTGCGTAGGCCTTTATTGAGTACCTCCTTTGCCTGGGTGTAAGTGCGGCCGCTCAGCGTAGGTCCTAGGTCCTAGGTTTGATCCCCAGATAAGGCCCTTGCCTTATCTGGGGATCAAACCTAGGACCTAGGACCTAGGAGCGACTTACTTTGTTACTTGAGTTTTTCTTTAACCTGCACGAGATATAATTTCGGTAGAACACGATTCAGGTAAGACAAAACACAAATAAAAAAAATACATTTGCTTGTTTGCAATAGAAATAAATAGCTGAGTAGCCGACAGTATTATATTGCAGGTGCAAATATCTCTTATCTTATTTATTTTTTAACCATTGCTAGCATATTAAATTTTAATATGAGCATAAAATTTTATGAATAAAATTCGCAAAACATAATAAAATAATGGTGCATATAAATATGTAATTAGATAAATATCAAATTGCAGTGAAACATATAAAATAACCGTTTTTCTTTAAAGCCAACGCAAACCATAATAAAATAAAATTTATCCTATACCAACTGAGATTGTGTACTCTAAAGCCAATAAACAATATATTCAATATCAATATTACACATACCGAAGTTTACTACATTCACTACTGCTAGCGCCATCTGTTGATGGTACTATGTAAAGTTCTCACATTTATTTAATGCTAACAAACCGAAAAATATTCGTATAAACCTTGTCGGTCCAGCCGTACTAGAATTATTTATTTAAACTTTATGTAACAAAAAGTAGAAAGGCGGACTTTATATTAGTCAACCTAAGGTGTTAGAGACAGCGCAAGCCAGGTGCAAATAATAGAAATAAAAAATATAAATATACCATCACGCCTGTATTCCCCGAAGGGTTAGGCAGAGGTGTACCAATGTACACCCACAGTTCGCCGGTATATTTAGGTCCCATGTAATAAGGGGCGAGCCTATTGCCATTAACCGGGCACAAATCCAAACTCCGAGCTGCTACTGAGAATTTCATAGAAAAACCCAATAACATTTTTTGCTCGACCTGGGAATCGAACCCAGGACCTCTAGCGTAGCGGTCGTGCTAAGGACCACTAAGCTAACGAGGCAGTTAATAAAAAGATATATAATATAAAAAAAAGAACTTAAAGCAAATATAAAAATAAATTTAAATATACCTGCAGGTACCTTAACCGTTCTATTTACAGGTAAACGTTCATAAGAGACCAGCCATAACTTTTTGACATATTCTGGACTACATTTACAGACTACATTTACAGATTATGGGAAAAATTTACATTCACCTAAAACAATTCAAAGTCCAATTTTTAAAGTTTAGGAACGTTTTCCCGTCTCTGTAACGGTTAAGATACCTGCCCTTATTGTCCAGTCTCAAAAATTCACGCTGTATAGATAGATAAACTCTAGCCTGTTGAAAGCCATATTGGGGTTTTATTGATAGTACCTCATACAATGAAACAACGAACAGTAGGTGGCAACAACAAGTTGGTTCTTTTTGACGGAACTAACCACAGTTCTGCCAAAACGAACCAACCTTTGTGAAAATGTCTCCTCTTTTCGGAGTTATTGTAATGATTTTCGATATTTGACGCTCATAATTTTTTGGAAGCATAAGTTCACGACTTATATTTTGCGATTTATATACTGTAAATGATGGACAGTAAAGTAACATCAGAGAGTTGGTATATTGAATTGGGTAGATAACACCACTAATCTATCCACATACATTTTATGAGCTGTCAATACGCAATTCGCCATAGATTTTGTATGACAATACTATACAGTGACGTCACTTATCGAAAAAAGTAAAAATCAAATTTTACAATAAACTGAAAATTAAATGGCTTCAGGGCTAAAATGTGTCTTCAAATTATTAGTTAGTGGTGTCAACTACCCAATTATTGTAACATAATTAATTGAATTGTTGTGAGATTATGGGTAAGGCTTCTTCAAACGCGATGAACAACAGTTACAAAATGGTACAAGGCAAACACAAGAACGACGTATGTGCATGCACCATTCTAAATGTATCCAAAAAAACATCCATTTGAATTAAACCAATAATAGGTATACTATACTAATATTATAAAGAGGTAAAGTTTGTGAAATTGTGAGGTTGTAGGGGGTAATCTCTGGATCTACTGAACCGATATTGAAAATTATTTTACAAATAGAAAGCCACGTTATTTGTGAGTGTCATAGGCTACATAACATCAAGCTACAACACACGGGAGCGGAGCAGTAACCAATAATCCATGCGGACAAAGTTGCAGGTAGTTTGCTAGTTTGCCATTTCAGAAAACACAAAATAGTAACTGCTGCATTATTCAATTGTTTTATTGCCACCATTATAAGTACATGCACCTATTCGAATTTCCCGTGTAATCCTTCAAAATCAATTTTACAACTCAGAAAATACTGAAGGCCGATACATGACGAAGTTGTTCTATGTGGAACGCACAGCTGACCAATAGCACTCACACAGCCAAATCTATATTAATAAAAAGAGAATTCCCGACTGACTGACTGACTGACTGACTCATCAACGCCCAGCCCAAACCCTTCGACCTAGAAAGCTGAAATTTTGCACAGAGGTTCCCTTTACAATGTACACAAGGAATAAAGAAGGATTTTTCAAAATTCAACCCCTAAGGTTGTTAAATAGGAGTTGAAAGTTTGTATGGAAAATCGTCATTTTTGTAGTTTAAAAAACCATGAAAATTGGTGTTTATCATTCTGGTTAAAAATTAAAAACCACGTGTTTTTGGGAAATTAGCCCCTGAGGGTGTAAAATATAAGGGATGAAAGTATAAATGGGAAACCCGTTAGTTTAGTAGGTCAAACCATGAAAATTTGTATTTAGCCTTTTGGTTGGTAATTAATAATTGTTTGCGTTTTTGGAAAAGCATTCCGGAAGAGGGTAAAATAGAGGTTGAAATTTTACAGGAAACAACATTTTTAAAAGTAACCCATAAAATTGGTATTAAAAGCCTTTTGGCGTTTATCATCCCCTGATGATAAACGCCAAAAGGCTTTTATCATTCCCAAAATGAAACAAATTCTAAAATCTAGTTAGTTAGGGAACTAACTAGATTTTAGAATTTGTTTTTCTCCAGCATAATATCATATATCAATCCGAGCGCCACACACATAGGGTACTTTTAATCCCAGTAGTATGTTCTTGTGGGATTTTTTCCGACAAACACGCGGGCGAAGCCGGCTAAAGCTAGTGGTTTAATATTTTTAACAAGTATTATTGGGAATCACATCCCTACGGCCTTCCCGAGGGTATAAAAACCAGCGCGCACCCCGCGTCTCGACCTCTTTCCGCCGCCAGCCATCAAGGAGGTAACTCCCCGTCCGCATCTGATATTTTTCGGTTAGCCCGCCAGATTAAAAACGTTTAAAACGATTTGACATGTGCACTGACGTGTTTTAAAATTATTATTGTGTTTATTTTCTATGCTTATGTTGCAATCTCGCGTAGTTAATTTTGTGCCAAGTATTCAAGAATATATATTTCTTTTTATGTTTAATATATGATCAATCATAATTATAACTATTAAGTACTGTTGTAAAGAACAGGTTGAAGGTAAACACGTAAAATTTACCAATAAGGAAAATTATTAAAGCGCTCTTCCTCTTTCCAACTTATTCAAAACTTCAAAACACTTATTAAAAACAGCAACCTTCCTGTATATTTCACATTATGGATTGCAATAAAGATTTGAGATTTGACATTTTAAAGCACAAAGTAACCAGTATTTCTCGAAATCCTTTCCGCACCACCGCTCCTTACCACCGTAAGAAGTGGTTGAATTTCAATCATACACAACACTGAGTTGACACAAACAAACTTCAATTATTTTTAATCAACCACACACTGACACTTCTGAATAGAAGTTGTTGGTCAATTAGAAAGTTGAAGCTATCTGTTCCAAACAGCAGATTCCTTTGTGGGAGAATGTGCAAGAAACTCAAACAAATTATGAAACGGTCACTGAGTTAAATAAGAAACAAAATCTTTTAAAATGTAATTATTCTCTTATAAAAAAGGGTTATTGTTGGGGTTATCCTTACAGAAGGCCTTCATTTTTGTAGGTTTATATGAGATAAATATAGGTAAAAATATGACACAAATACTGAGGGAAGGAGCATTTGCTAAAGGGTATTTTAAAGGAATAGTGACCTGTGCTTGAGGCTGGTGCACTACTGGACTTAGTGAAGTACAATGCTGAGAGGTATGAATCCTTGATTAATCCTCTCATGCCCTTCCAGCAAAGACCTTTGTGATACAAGATAATTAAACTATTTTTATATGGGTTACAATCTGGAACCTGTTCAATATTCATGATTTTCTCTGTAGACAACCATGCACTCATTCATGATATTATTGAGAGGTATAAAATTATAAGGATTTGTTCACCCTTCTAAAGTTATAATGATTTGCTCACTGTGATGCTACGAAGTACAACACAAATATTCCCCAAATACTTTAGCCACAGTAGTAGTTATATACTTTTGCTTGAAACTCTTAGGGAACCATTTGAAGCGACTACTATGACAGTGCCTGGCCACATCATTTGTAAATCTTCTGTGTGAAGAAAAATCAGGAATAGACACAACTAGAATCAAAGACAAAATAGCTTAGCTTAGCTTGCTTAGCTTTATTGGTTCGATTTTTTTAAGAACCATCTTTTAAACTGAGTTAAATGTTACAACAAAATACCTTGTGATGAACTACATGAAAGAAAATTGTTTGTAAGCAACTAACTAACAACTAAAATAACTATTATGAGGATTACATTCAAAATGAGATTCTTGAAAACAAGCTGGTTCTAATCTATAAGAAAATTTCGAATTTTGACAATAACAACTAATTTTAGTTCCTTTTTTTTGTTTTATTCTGTTATAATTTTGATTCACACACTATTTCATTGCATTTTTTAAAGGTTAGGAGTTTTAGTTAAAACAATATTGCAAATACGAGGACCCCAATAGCTGGACCAGCAGTAATATATTGTGGTTTTTATGGACAGTATGTCACACTTTATGTTCAAAGCACCTTTTTATGGTCTAATTGAAATAAATAATTTGACTTTATCTAATGTAATACTTGTAGTGGTATTTAATGGTTTTAAGTTTGGATATTTTGACATTCATATACCTAATTGTTTTATTAATGTAGCTATACAAAATATTGTAAGACTATTTTTTAAGAGTATTTATTTTTTCCATACCTTATTGCCTTTTGAAAAAGTGCAACATAATTCATATCTTTGTTTTTCGTGTAATTTCGATGTTCAAAAGTGGTTTTTAGTAACTGAAATAAATGATTTGACTTTGATTTTGCCCCTAAAACAACCCACTGACCCTTTCATTTGCGATGCTCAAAGATCATATTATTTTTATTAGATTAGATTAATTTCTTGCATTACCTACGGTGGTATCGCAAATGTTTAAATACATGTTATTATAATTAAAGACTTAGAGAAACACAGGCCTACAAATGCAGACCAAACTCCTAATGAAATTATTACGGAATCTGCAGAAACCGAGTTTATAAAAAATAATTAAAAATCTTACCCTTGTTGCGGTTGTCTCGATTCCATCTCTCTTCGTCGGACATTTTCAATGTGTAGATACACGAAAAATTATATAAAATAAGGAATAAATGGAAATAGAAGTCTTAAATCACAATCACTGCTATCAGTCTGTTATCTAAAAGTTTATCTCACTGAAAACATAACAATAACATTCATCCAGTTCTGTTCATCTATTCATTCACTGACTTTTATTAGGTACTTTATTGATTTGATTATTTCTCACAAAAGTACCCCACTCTACTAGAGAAGCTACAACCCAAAAAATATTCGAAAATCAATATTATTGAAAAATTAATACATTTTGTTCGACTATTTTCTAATTGGCAATTATTGAAAAATTAAGATTGCCAAGTCAAAAAAAGACGTTTTTGGCGGAAAGTTTGGGGCTGTTATCTAAAAAAATAAATAAATAAACATTTTGCTATCAACCTTAGAGGTGTCAACCTATAAATAGATTGATTACGCACGCATAAAGTACAAAAAAAAAAATCATTGTCTATGTTGCACTCAAAAGTATTTTTAACTGAATAAAATAGGCAAAAGTAGTCTAATAGTACTTTTGGCTGCAAAGGAGATTGAGCGATCTGGATGCACTTACTTAATAGTACCTAATGTAACATACGTCGTTGAAAAGGTTATTATGAGTACTTTATTTTGTTATAAATGGCCGTTAAGGTGTAGGTCATGGGGTGCCAGAGATGTTTCCCAAAAATAAGTTAAACGAATTTATTATGCGGATTAGGACAGTGAAGCAATTCTTCATTCATTCACTCTATCTTCTTTTTTCACTTCTTTCGTTTTCATATGTGAACAGCGACCGTGTCAACCTAATGGGGCCCACTCCGGAGAGGGTGAGTAGGATTACCCCAAGCCTATAGAAGCGTGTGCATTGTCGGAAAAAGGGCCACTTGACTCTTTGAGTCATGGGCATAATGGCCGTAAAACCAACAGCATTGAAATATATTTCATATGAAGCTTATTTATTCAACATCGGTACCCCAAGGCGATGTATTTTTTTTAAATTATTAATACATTATTTTATTACTTTTTAAAGGGAACCTAGGATTTTGTGTCGGGGGTTTATTCAATTTTTAATTTATTTTTTTAGTATTGCATTTACTTGAGAAGATTGTTAACCAACCGACCTATTATAATAGTACCACCAACACGAATTTTAGTTTATTCAAGAAAACCGAAAGGAACGGTTCACATAACTAGCGACATCTTCTGGTTAACAATAAAAATGCAAAATTACAGATGAAAACATCCATCATTGTGAACATTGAAATTGTTTGCCACCACTAGCGACCTCTTTCGATACTTATAAACTAATATTTATAAACATGCACAATTATTACAAATATTATTTTCGAATTATCATGTTTCATACTAGTCAATATAGGTAGTTTTAAAACTTATCACGCGCACAGCACATTACATACACGACGACGTGGATGACAGCATACTTTAAAAGTCTGTGAGTTGCTTGATGCTCTGTGACCATTCTGATTCTGTGACTGTCTCCGTCAGTGTGGCTGGCTGTTCGTCCGTCAGTTTAGCACAGTGCTTCATTCAATGACGTTACGGTTGCTGACATATTATTATTTTGTAATTTAAGCTAAAATAAACGTCCATTATTAAAAGTGAGAAAATGGAGCGTTTACGAGTGGGTGTGAACTTTAAATATATAACCAGTGTTTTTCTTTTGGTGTTTGCTGTCGGCCACTCTTCGAATGGTATGTCGCAACTTTCCTGCCCACGTAATGAAAACAATGCATCGTTTTATTTAAGTTGGACCCTTTGAATGCAGTTCCATCTGAAACTTTAACGAACCTACCTGGCTTGTGATATAACGTGATTGTAGGTATATGTCGCACAGATTGTTTCTCGAAACTTTAGTTAGCGGAAAATAGTTTGTAGGTCACGATTTATTTGTTTCATCTAAAGCTAAGAAAGAAGCGAAGGAAACCTTGAAAGTCTTGAGTCGGTTTTTTTTCATTAGCAAGTTTCGAATTCGATAGGTACGTCACCTGTCGTGATTCAATTATTCGAGTTTATTTTAGTATAACGACTTGTTGCTTTTTAGACGTGTGTTCTAGTGTTAATGTTGTGTACCTATTATAAATCAGTTATACCTTGCATTTGATTTGATGCCATTCATCTGTTTACCAGGTTTAGTTCACCTCAATGCTCGTTCACCTTCTTAGCACCTTCATTTCGTATCTCCTTAACGATTGTACACAACTGTGTCTGTATTATCATCCAATTACTTTTGTTTTTAAGCAGACACAAAAATTATCACTCAAAAGAATTTTCGAGAAAATATTCTTTTGTAGTGATTAATTTTCATATCAAGGCAAGTTTGGTTGGTGTCTGCTAATCAAGTAACTGAATGTGTTTTGGTGCTAAAGGAACCTATTATTCATTGGCTAACATTTCCTGGATGCAACTGTTACATTGACCAACACTTCAGGCTTAGTGGAATGGCTGTTTATTACTCTCTATTAATATTAATTGTTTGCTGTAGACTAAAAAGAATATTGTAGCAATTATAAAATTATTATGTTGAATCAACTCACTAGTAACACATTAGCATATAAGCTGCAGCTGGGTAAACAAAACATGTTGAAAACATACATTTAAATACCATTTAAAATATTCTTTAAAAGTTTTATAACATAATTATCAGCTAATAAAACAATTAAGTTTAACATTTATTGTATGTAAGACATTGTCATTGTTAAAGCTTCAGTTGGGGATCTGCCACCAGTAGTAGATCTTGGCTTGTCGTTTAGTAGGGGCTTAACTCCGCTGGGGGTAAGTTTTAGCAAAGTACACACTAAAATAGCATCACATTTAATTGATGACGATTGTAACTTAGGTAAAGTATCTAAGGATGAAACTTTTTTTCAAGCATTACCTATGCTTGAAAAAATGTTTCATCAGAATATTATAAGTTTCACTTTAAGATTTGTTACAGAAGAAATCAGATTGTTTTGGGGGCTGGAGCCTATTAGCCCCCACCCTTGGATCCACTATTGCCTACCACCAACACTTAATACAGTCTTATTTTGACACTTTGTTGTCTTGTACAGACACTATGTAGTCTTGTTGTTTCAGCGCTGATGGTTAAAAATCCAATCATGGAAAGAACAAAGGAATACTTTTTTATGGGATAATGGTAGCTCCTGGGTATTTAGTCAAGACATTGGGACACTTTTCTATGTATTGTAGGTATTGAAGCTATTACATTTGAGATATGGGTTCATATTTTTGTCATACACTTTCTTTTATTACTCCTCCTCTAATCTTTTCTGATCAATTTTGTTGCGGGATCCATGACAGTTGAATTGTTTCTCGGGATTTGCCGAGCTTTATTGCTTCGGCGCTTTTACGGTGGTCACCCCTGTTGATTTTCACTTACAGGAGTTGCAGTGGTTTAGAAAAAGTGTAGAGAGCAGAGTGCGGAGTGTGAGTTTTTTCATTCACGTTCGATTGCGAACACGTTAGAATTTTGTATAGGAAAAAGTTATAGCGCCAGCTGGTGGTCACTAAGAGAACCTAATTTGTCATACAAAATTCAAACGCGCTCGCAATCGAACGTGAATGAAAAAACTCAAACTCGGCACCCTGGTCCTATTAAAAAAAAATACTTTGGGCATATCCATAATGTCTGAATTAATTGTGAAGTAGTTTTAAGGGTGTGATCCTCCCTGCCACGACCATGGATGATTACCTTAATTTTAATGCGGTACATATTCATGAAAAATTGTGTACCTTATTGTACTAACCACTTTAAAAAATGTACTCACATATTTTCGCCGTTATAACATATCGACCGTGGCCGTGGTAGGTAGAACCTTTCTGGCACGACTATAGATGGGATGGGACCTAAATATACCGGCGAACTGTGGGTGTACATTGGTACACCTCTGCCTAACCCTTCGGGGAATACAGGGGTGATGGTATACATATTATATATTTTATATTCTGATTTATATACACTTAACTGACGTATTTTCCTCCTGCTACTATTATATTTTATTTATAATATAAAAACAATTTAATTTACATTACATTAGTTATCTCCTTTTATAGAAATGTTAATTTATTGTTGTTTGAGTTTACCAATAAACACACTCAACATTTATTTATTTATCTACATACATTTACCATTACTGGCTAACCCGATGCGCCTTAAGCGCTCATAATTAATGAACATAACTTAATTCAAGTTTAAATTCTAGTTATAATTATTAACTCACCCACCAAATTCTCTAATCCCATATTTTTCTCTGGTTGTACCATGATTTGGGTATATTTATCAGCATTGATAAGAATTCATGGCTCACAAATTCATTATCTATAAAAAGTCTAACATCAGAAATAATTATGCAGTTTTATTTGCAAGATTTTCATTATGTTTTAGTTCAATATGATGGCTGTCATACAATGAAATGTCTTAACACCTTTAAGAAAAGCATTGAGAGACGACCTCTACCCATGAATGAGATAACATTAACAACACTCAGCCTGAGTCAATTCCTTTGTTGCCGTTTAACATTAGTGTTAATTTATGACCATTTTCATTGTTTTTTGATAGTGGTTAGTGTGTGTGGGAAGCTACCAAAACTTACGTATATGTATATATACATACATTGTAGAAATAATTTTTCAGAGCATCATTATGTAGTTAATTGGATGTATATTTCGGTTTTTGTAGGTGGGTTCCTACCTGCTTGAGGTCATTGAACCGAGATCAGGATCTCTTGTCAGTGCGGTGCGGCCCGTTGTGATGACGTAGTAACTAGCTCGTAAACTCAAGGTTGCGGTGTCTTCCTCGTGTTTGGATATCGTATCTAATGTGTTTTGGGCTTACTTGTAATTACCTACTTCACGGTTTTACATGTAATGTTTTTTATTTTATCTAGTTATGCCAGATGAGCGTAGAACCAGAGCGTTATTTTCGCTACTGATGTAATGTCGCTGAAATTAGTCGAGCGTAAATTACTGACTGACTTTGTATAGTCTGACACTAAAGAGGAAACGCGGTAGGACAGGTTTTTGAATATTAGAAGAAACTCGCTGTCACTCTATGAGTCTCGGTATGCGAAAAGGACAACTGCAGATCTGATTGAATAGCCTAAATAAAAAATAATTATTCCTTATCTAATATTGAATCAACATGAAAGATATTTACTAAACTGAATAAGAAGGATGTACCTAGGTATACTGCGTCCCTGTTTTCTTATTTCATTAATAGTTTTCAAGGCCTCTGTTGACAGCGGTATAAATAGGCAATATTGAACATTTTCTATCGGTTCTAGTGCTTATAAAAATAATGTAGGTATAATTAGAAAGGAAAACATACGTACAAACGAACAGTTGATATTTACGTCACTTAAAAAACCATTGCATTAAAGTCATAAACCAGATAGAAAACAGGCGAGAGCGTTTCTATGGAGAACACACCAGCCGCATTTCCTCTTAAGGTTTTACCACACACCCGTGATGATTCCCTGTCTTTGAACTGTTAGAAGTGATCATCTACTATCACAATTTTGGTATTAAATATCACAATTAATTTATCTTCTATTTCAAAGGAGATGGCTAAATGGAAGTATCGACCACTGCCCCACAGTAATTTATAAATATGGTACCTAGCACAATGTAATGCTGAATGGCTAAATATTAGTATTTCATGTAAAACAAGTTTCAGGTACTTTTAGGGAATAATAATAAATGGTAAAATAATATTGCCTAAAAAGGAAAGAAGCTGTTTGTGACAGTATATAATTTTCTCCAAATGACACTTTAACATTTTCGAAAAAGAATAAAATTAAAACGAAAATGAGGTTGTATATTTATAAGCGAATGGTTGTGATGAAAAAGTTTTTCATCACAAAATTCAGGTATTCAAAACATATTTGCTAATTAAGATTTTCTTCTCAAATAAAATCGATATAAGTTATAATACAGCATACTTCATGTTAATTTACTTTTAAAATCAATCGCGTATTATGTGCGTTATTATAATGCTATTAAGTATGGAAGACCCACGTTTTGTTTCATCAAGTCAACATACAAAAATGCTTTTTATTTTTTTTACTTGCAATATAACTTCAGATTTATTTTTAAGATTATTGCATTATGCTTTTTACACAATTCTGTGTGTTATAGTTTAAAAAAAAGCAAGAATTTTTATTTTCTTTTCCTAACGAAACGAGACTATATAATTAGGTCGAGTTATACGGTTCCGACGGCTTTTCCTTCATAACATAACCTGATAAAGTAACAACCAAGTAAACTCGCATTTAGAGCACCTACTAGCCATGTTAGGTTTAATAATGTATTATGGAAATAATACATTACTGGAAAAGGTTGTTTACAACTGCCTCTAACTGCCAAAAAATCAGTTGCCTAGCAACGGTTTGTTTATACTTTTTCCAATGTGGAGAAATGTCAAACATGGTCTGTCAAACAAAAAAGCTTAAAAAGCAATTGAGATACTTTATTATGTTTAATAGTTCACGAAAGTGCTAGGAAAGTATTAAACACTACATAATTCATGAATGATTTTTTAAATATCATGAGGTTATGTAAGATTCTTATACATTCCAAGTGCATGACTGCCCCGGGGCAGTCATTTAGCCATCACCTTTATATCACTGATTAGGTACTTACTTGTGGTACATTGAATGACTTTTATTTTTGATAGATCGTTTTCACATTAGTATATTTTCATGGAATTAATGTAACTCTACAACTTATTGTAAGACATTTTTTTTAAACGAGTATGTACCTATAGAGTTTCTTCCTCTTTCTTCTCCACACGAAACTACCTTTTGGAATGAACAACTAGATTCAATTTTTTTTTCGACGAAATCAATGGTTTGGCTTTGTGACAGCAAACTCAGCGATGTTGCCTTGTGGTGTTCGTACTAAATGATGAGTGACCAACTTCTTACAATTTTCTACGCCCCGCCTAGCCATGACTCCCTGACACTGCCCTCGTTAGTTACACCTTAGGAACTGGATGAAAGAAACTATTTTTTCGTTTTGAAGATGAACCCCACCGACACATTGAACACCACAAACGTATCAGTGCCCACATAGTTCCAGATCATTGTGTAAATGCTCCATTTGTATAACTCTGGACTTTACGTAGAACAAGAATTTGTATAGAATTGTGAGATCAAAATGCGTCATTGTTACGAGAATTCCGTGTCAGTGCGTTGGGTAGCCTCGTATAGTGTTTGTTTTGACTGTCGTTTCCAGGAAATGGACTGCCGATTTTCTTTAAACCTAAGGAAAGATATATCATTACAGCACCATAAGCAAGTAAAAAATATATTTTTTCTTCAATTTCTTGGCCGGTTTTTCCAACACAGTAACTATTGACAAAGAACTCAGCTTTGGCAGTCTGCGCCTTCTTGTTAATGATTATCTCCAATGTTTTAAATACTTAAAGTATTTCCATTGATATGTTTATTTTTTGTTTATCGTAAATGCACCTACGTGACTCTGGTTATTTGTATTTTAAATATACGTTTATTATGCATGCATCCTAGTTATCGCATTTATTTCAGAAATGAATCAGTGCTTAGGGTAACGAAGTTCTTTGTTAACAATAGTTTGTGTCATATTTCAGACAAACTGTTTTCTTACGACAGCAGCATATATTCGCAACTTTCATTTATTGATGACCTAATAATCTTCAGGAATAGAGTTAACAATTGCGTAATTGAGTGCAAGATAATCAGTGCCGCGCGGAATTATATCTTGCAATTATCAACCCTGTTTGTAATACATTTTAGTTCATTATTAATAAATAAATGAAAACTGCACGAGAATATTGCTGCTTTTGGCGCTGAACCTTACTGTGAACTTCTGATCTTTAGGATGGCTATTACTCACAGTTGTAAAGTATCAGGCTTATAATAGGATTATACATAAACACATTGACACTTATTAAAGTGACGTGTGTAAAAACCTTACATAGTTACGGGGTTATAAAAAAATAGCTTCTCCCCGCGATTTCATGCACGTGGTTTTTTTATCCGCGTTATGTTGTGAATGACTGAAACATTAATCCGGCTACCCAATAAAAAAGGATTTAGCTAATCCGACTGGGAGATTCAAAGATTAGCGCGGCTAACCAAACAAAAATACGCTTCAGCTTTATATTAGTAAAGATATCGGAATGTAATGTTACCAAGCGCCTTTCTGCCTTCCATCATCCATCACGCCTGTATTCCCCGAAGGGTTAGGCAGAGGTGTACCAATGTACACCCACAGTTCGCCGGTATATTTAGGTCCCATGTAATAGGGGGCGAGCCTATTGCCATTAACCGGGCACAAATCCTTCGTCTGTGAACGAATTAACAACTGAAATCAAATTATTTCATGTAAAAACCCCCAACACAAAAACCTAAGTTCCCTTTAAAAAGTAAAAAAATAACAAAAAAAATACGTCACGTTGGGGGACCGATGTTGCATTTAGGATACGATCGTCCCGAGCGGTCCCCCAACGTGACGTATTTTTTTTGTTATTTTTATTATGTTCATTACCTACAAGTTGTTGCGTCTAAAACGTCATTATTAAAAAAACATTTCTTAGTGCCTATCTTTTAAAAACAATGGCATGTATTGTAACCCAGCAGGGCAAAGGCGACGTATAAATGTTACATTTTAATCATGGCTATCGATAATTAAGTTTTTTTATACCCCGATATTTAATGGCATATCCACTCAAAATCCTTTCAATGGTCGGTCGTTGATAATGGCATTGTGTCCGCAAGGTTATCGATATCGCGAACAAAGTGATGTGGTGAGCCCGCATAATGGACTGGTTGTCTACATTTATGCCACTTTGCAACAGACTTTATCATCAACATTCAGCCGAAAAATGTTTACTGCAGGCTTCCTCTAAACACTGCACACTCGAAGCTATGTGAATAATTATCGTAGCAATAATTATATTAAGCACTTTCTTTTTTTTTATAGATGGGAAATCATCAAATAACTTCCCCCGCCCTAAGCGGGACGGGAGGGAGTGTCAGTTACTGACTAAAACCCATCTGTGTGCCTTCATGTGCTCTTTGCGTTCAGGGTGCGCGGTATCTCTTTCGAACAGCCCGCAGCCCCGGATCATATTAAACACTAAGTAGTAGCGTAGCTTTCTTTCTATCAATGAAATATTTTTTATAATCGGTCTTGTACTTTTAGAGATGAACTCTTAAAACAATCAATTTTAGCTGTGTGTTTTAATGATTAGTATAGATGTGGGGAACTAATTCGCGTTATATCAAAAGCTGTTACTGATTTATTACCGGTCATACCTATCTACAAGTGAACATTATTTCTTGATCTTGTTTGTCCAAACTGTCTTTTAGTTAGCTAAGTTTGTTTATACCTATTGCATGAAAAATCTGGTCACAAACTGTTTATTGACAAAACTCTGTAGGTCAAAACATTATTGTTATCACCCTATCTATACACATTTTTTGTGTCATAAGTTCATTATACTGTAGGTTTTCTCAAATTGAAAGTTATTAATTTAATATTACTAATAAGCAAATTAAAAGTAGTGGAGGATACAACTGTATTAGATTAATAGGTTTATTCATTAGTAAGTAGGTAGTTAGACTTGTGATAACAATTAACAATCTTTAAATCCAACTAAACAGTACCTAGCAAGTTAAGTCTGTTGACTGTCTAAAAACATTGAATCGGCTGTTTATATTACTTAAGCCAGTCACGCTTCTAGAATGCTGCACAGCATGTAATTAAAAACATGCGAGCGCTCATCTATACATCCTTAGATAGTATTTACTAATATTATTGTCGACTTGTCTGTAGTCACTTAACGCATGTTTGTGTTGAATTTATTTCTAAACATTGCATACACAGTACGCTAAACCTGCCTAAAACAGTTTTAATACTAGTTTCAAAATCTTCTGAACTTAGCATTGATGACAAAGATTGAGCGAACATTGTGAAAAGGCTGGATTATCTTTGAACAAACAAAGAACGGAATCTTAATCTTCTACCTATAAATACCATATCAAATTCCTAGTCAAGGAAAAACTATCTATTGGATGTTGGTAGGTAGTAAGGAAAAAAATTGCGAATCAAAATGGCTGAGTTGTAAGGTAACAAATATACCTAACAAAAAAAAACTATTGAATTAAGAACGTCCTCATATTTTGAAGTCGGATATCAAGCTGAAACGATTACTAATAAGTTTCATAAGAAAACATGCGACAAATTAGTTCAAAGGCTTTTTTTAAATTAATAATATCACAATTGCCGAATCGAATTCCCAACCATGAATCATCCACAACCCAGTATAATCTTTTGTAAGAATAAAAGCAAAAGGAAAAAATAGTAGGTAGGTATAAAACTGGAGGTTTTCCTTGTCTGGTGACTCATACTTATTCCAATGTCCAACCCTCCCTCTAAAGGCCACAATTTACGTACCTACATGACAACTTACTAATTCGATACGAGTTATTTATGAATGCAGCGATATTTACGTTGCATGGGTAAAGCCTCATTGTTGCCTATTTGTCGCTCGGATTTACTAAATGACAAAATCCCCAAGTTGTTCCAAAGTCTCTAAACGTCGTTTGACGTCTGGTTACTCAAAAAATATAGAACCTTACCTACCCACGTTTTCACAGGAAGTGTGCTGGACTAACACGATCGATCGACAATCGATTTCTTAGTACGATCGATAACCTCACACTGGTTTACAAAAACATTCACTAAAGCTTCTACAAGCAAAGATCGATGTACCTACGTACATAATTATACATGTATAGAAACCGGCTGTTATAGGACCTGGTCCTGGTAATTTTATTGACAAGCTATTTGTTTATTAAGACTTCCCATAAAAATAGTATCTCCTTTCCTCATAACATGAAAAATGCGATCTTGCCAAAAATATGCAATAGAAACTTTCGTATTATGCATTTATCTATCTACTAATACGCAATGTTGTGATTATTTTGAAATTCTATGATGGAGGTGTTTTATAATTTCAATATCCATAAACAATGAGCAATGCCAATATGTGACAGCTTGTAAGACGTAAGAGGTATGCTCACTCATGTCTTGTTATGCATATTGTGTACTTGATTAACAATATACTGTGAGTAAGCAAATCCATTGTGCGTGGAATTTTAAATAAATACTATTACTAATGTCTTATCTGTCAAGTGCTTTATACCTATTTGTATGTGCGCATGCACATTACACACAGTTCGTAGGTACTGTTTGAACCTTTAAGCGCTAAGATTATGTTGGTTTACCACCTCTTTTTAAAGAACTTACTGGTTGAAATGGTTTAGAAAAAAAAACAACCGCTTTCAAAAAGTGAAAAATAACTTTAGCTTTGGAAGTCGGCGGCGTTTTTTCTATTTGTTGTTTTGTATTGCCTCCGACTTCAAAAACTAAAGTTATGTTTCACTTTTTAGTTTTTGAAGGTGGTTGTTTTTTTTTGTTTAAAAGTTTTTTATTTTTTGCTTTTTAGTATCAATTTCCTGTCATCCAAATCCATGAAGGAACTGTCATACTACGTAAATTAATTTGACACCACTAAAAAGTCATAAGAAAGCAGAATAATTATGCGATTTCGTTTACTTGGAGGACAAATTTTCGAATACTACTCAATAATAATCGCGGTTAAAGTGCTGTTATTTATTGAAGAGTTCCCCCGATTTCTACAAGATCCCATCATCAGATATTGAAATGGTGATAATGGGACCAAAGGGGAAGCACCAGCTTTCAAATAAAAAAAGAATCATGACAATCGGTTCACCAAATATAAAAAAAAGAACATAAAAAAAATACAGTCGTATTGATAACCTCCTCTTTTTTTTGAAGTCGGTCAAAAATGAGTACAAGTCTATGACGAAAAGACATTTTAATTACAATAAACGTGAAAAAAATGTCACTTACCAAGAATGTTGTTTTGTCTCAGAGTATGAATTAAATTTCATTGAAATTGGATAGTCATTTGACCACAATTGGATTGTCATTTGACTACCTTGAAATAAACTACCGTTTTATTTTTAGTTACAATAATAATGGTCTCTCGTATGATTGACTTTAAAATTGATTTGTCCTGAGGGTATACTGCATTTAAATGTAGTTTTAAGGTATTTTTATTTAAGAATAATTTTATTAATGAGCCGTTTAATTATTGTATCGCGCGCTGTTTGTGATATACCCAGAATATAAGCATTTTTTCTCTTTCAAAAATATAAGTTTAAGCAAAACAAATCCTCAGTTAAGTAAAATAATAACCTATAGAAAGCAGCAGCCAACAGCTCTTAATAGAAATGGACGCCCACTTGACATCAACACGATATTAATCAGAAACAAGCATAGGGTGTCAACTGCCACAAATTGAACAATACAGCCGTCTACAAACGTTTTAATTTAAACGACAGGAAATAACCCATTGTGAATTAAACCATAGTGCTAGTTCTCACAGTAGTACTAATTTCTACGTGTTATGGCTGCAAAATGTAATCATAACAGTGGTCAATGACATGTGTGACTGTGAACTACGGGTTATCCAAACATTTGTTAGCAAGTAGACTTATCCATGTAAAGGCAATAACATGAGTAGATAACCTCTAATGAATGCGAACTTTTATCATTAACTGTTTTTTTCTAATTGGTCTGCGGAGATTTTTATAAAACTATCATTATTCTGTCTTCATTTCCTGATTAATAAGATTATGTCGTAGCCGTTTCCTGATTTTAAAATACTCATCGTTTTGAATCTAGTTGTAAAGGATTTCTTGTTAATGTTATTGATGGATGGATGACTCCTAAACGTATAACATAGCTGTATGTAAAACACAAATACATGAATCTTGTGAAATCTACGAAGGAAATAAAAATGTATAATGAATCCTTACTGAATCAAGCCAATTTCTATCTATTTGCAAACGTTTAAACAGTGGTCGTAAGTCATTGAATTACAGTGATACGTGCAGGATAACGGTTCCGCCCCCGTTTATAATATGTATAGTAGTTATGAACAGTCGCGGAAGTAAAAGTTTAATTACGTTTAGGATCATACTATTTATACAATGGTGCTGATTCTCTTGTTCACAAACTTAACTAAATTTAAGTTAAATGCATCTTTCTCTTTCAAATTCTTAAAGAAAAGGACAGAAGATACATATTCGTTTAGTCTTGTCAAATTAGACAGCGCTTGAAGAAAATTGGCGTGTTTCTAGTCGCCACGTTTTTAATCGCGTCTAAATTATCTATGGAGTGTCTAAACTTGACAGAACTTAACTAAAATTTTATCTTCTGTCCTTTTCTTAATGAAATGGAAAGAGAAAGATGAAGATAACTAAATTTAGTTAAGTTTGTGAACAAGAGAATCAGCACCAATGATATTGTGTCGAAAGCTTTCTTTCTCTTACTATACACATTGAACGGGATTATTCATTAAAACAGTTTGTGACTGTTAATTAATGGGAATGAGGCGTCGTAATGGCTGTAGGCGAAGGCACATCAACTTGTCTTTCACTGATTATTTCAGAATTTAATATCGTAATTATTCCTAAAGGGGTCCCGGGTTCGATTCCCAGGTCGAGCAAAAAGTGTTATTGGGTTTTTTTATGAAATTCTCAGTAGTAGCTCGGAGTTTGGATTTGTGCCCGGTTAATGGCAATAGGCACGCCCTCTATTACATGGGCCCTAAATATACCGGCGGGCGAACTGTGGGTGTACATTGGTACGCCTCTACCTAACCCTTCGGGAAATACAGGCGTGATGGTATTATTTCTGATGTTCCTAATAAAATTATTTGAAAAATTCAACCCCAAATCTTTCTACTACTTATTTGATAATAGTAGTAGGATTATTTGTGGGGATGGAATTATGGATGATTGTTACTGTTTCACGCTAAAACGGCTGTACTGAATTAGCTAAAATTTGACTTACCTATCCCGTCAACTCCGCACACCGCTCATCAAACTAAATAACATTAAGCAAAACTAATTGCTGGGAAAGTAACGACGTCGCGAGCAAATACTGTGGTTACTAGAACAAAGCTCGTGAGACTATTCAAAGTTGACTTTTGATATTGATTTTGTACGAAAACCTAAGAAGATTATTATGCAAGTGTTATCTATACTAATCTACACTAACACTATAAATAGGAAAACATTTTTTTTGTTTGTTTGTACCGAGTAAGCCCAAAACCTCTAATCCTATTTTAACTATTTTTCACCAATAAATAGTTACTTACATACAGTATTCTTGAGTGACATAAGGTATATAACATCACGCTACGTCCAACGAGAACGGAGCAGTAACCGAAGACGTAACGTGACGCGAGTTAAATAATTCACGCGGACGAAGTCGTGGGCGGATGCTAGTTATTAATTAATAGTACTTACCTATCTTGTTATTAAAGATATCCGCATTATATAAATTAATACAGTCCCTATCCTAGAAAACTTTAATATTTGAATTAGCATGACGTGTACAGTCGCCTCCTTCTGCGAAGCTGTAATGCTAGAGAAGGAGGCGGCGGGACGGGAGAGGGAAAGGAGGGTCCCCCGTCCCAGCGGCCGCCGCGGTAGACGCTCCGGGCGTCGGGAGCCGCGAGACGACTCCCGGCCACCGTAGGCGCGGGTCTGTGAACGGTGAGCAATGGGTAGCTCACCGTCCGTACGTTCACTGAATAACGACAGACCGTGTCAACGGCGCGTTCGTGTTCCACGCGCGCCTCAAAGAGATGTCAGCAAACTTAGATGGGGCCACTGAGGGCCGATGCCTGCCGGGGCTGCGGGTTGTTCGAAAGAGATACTGCGCCCCCGGAACGCAAAGGGCACATGAAGGAACATAGACGGGTTTTAGTCAGTAAAAGTCTGACACTCCCTCCCGCCCCGCCCAGGGCGGGGGAAGTTATTTGATGATTTCCCGTCTATAAAAAAAAAGCATGACGTGTAAGAAGACTTGAATAATGTTTAACATAAATAAGATTTATTTTCTCTCATTGTGATCTCACTTTTGTCTACTAGAAGTATATTAATTAACATTGTAGATGTAGATCATAATCATAACATTCGCTCATAACATCTGTCAATTATTAGTACAATTAACATTGCGTGAATGTGTGCTTAGATGTTTATACACTCAGCGGCACGGAATGTGGCCCAAACTTAAAGAAACCGATAATAAGTGATTTTGATATCACATATGAGAATTTCGAATGGTAGATTGTTAGGGCATTTGTTTCTGTTAATTTAAGAGAGCGAGCACAAAAAAAAGTTAATTTGTTTAATTTCTGTGACCCTTAACGTTAGTTCGTTACCGGAACGCACTAAACATGGGCGAGTTAAAACTCGATATTCAAATGATCGTGCATTTAATCTTTATTGTTTTATTTTTTAATTAATGTGTAGTCATTTATGCATCCAGAATTGGATCACAGTGCCTCTAACTTCAGCTCAAGTTGCTCAGGCTGTGTTGATTCGCAGTAAGGGGCAAACGCAGCTAGAGATTGCCGAAACTTTAAATGTACCTCTTCCAACTCTCAGGTACGCCTTAACAAGGTACGACCAGACTGGCCTTTACACAAGGAGACCAGAAAGTGGTGGTATTAGGTGGACATCACCGCGAGATGACCGATTTATCGCTCTCGTAATTTTGAGAAATCGGTTTCTTATTGCGGTTTAAATACAGCAGCGGCCACAAACGGCAAGTGGGATCAACGTAAGTGAGCGAACAATAAGAAGAAAAATGGAGGAACGGGATCTGCATGCTCGTAGACCAATTCGAGGTTCAGAGCTGCCCAGGCACCATCGCGTAGCTCAACTTTGGTTCGATCGCGAACACGTTAATTGGACTCACAAGCAATGCACTAAAGTTCTGTGGACCGATGAATGCTAAGTGGCCTTAAGAGGTCCAGATGGCCGCGAACGTGGATAGAGAAGGCATAGAGAGAAGTTTCTGCCTATCACTACCAGGGAAATCGTCAGTTTTCATGGTGGATTTGTTATGATTTGCGGAGGGATCTGTTCAGACGCACGCACAGAGTTGGTAGCAGTTGCAGGTCGTCTAACGGCAGTGCAATACATTGAAGAGATCTTCCAAGAACATGTTAAACCATTCGTGGGATTCATCGATGGTAAGATTTCATCTTAATGCAAGATAATGTCCGCCCTCACACAGCTCGTTGCGTGGATTATTAACTATTGGAGGCGAGAATTACAAAATTGGAGTGGCTGGTACGAAGCGCAGGCATGAATTCGAGAGAACATGGCTAGGACATGCTTTAAAGACACATCCGATCCAATCCCAACCCTCCAGAGACTATCAGTTAGATGAAACCCATTCAGTTGGCCGCCTGATAAGAAATACCCCATGTGGACATTAAAAACATAATCCACAGCATGCCTGATCACATGCATGGGGTCATCAGAGCCAGAGGTGCAAATACCCGCTATTAATTTTAAGTACCATACCGTTATTTTGTAAATTTCATTCATAAACATTGTTTTTAAACTTGAACTTAATGTCGTTTTTGGTAATTTTGTTAAATTTTAAATGTTAACCCTTTTTTTTTTTTAAAATCATTCGCATTAAGGATGCAAATAAACATTTAAGATATATAACAAAAAAAAATGCTGTTTTGAGTTTAATTTTGATAATAAGCTACATAACACGCTTGGGCCACATTCCATGCCGCTGAGTGTATTATAGAACCTTGCTTTATAAATGACCTGATACCAGACATTCATTGGAATAGAATTACAGTTTTATTTAATTTCTTCTCAGTGAGTCTCGATAAATGAAAGCCCACTATGAATGAAAAATAAACTGTCTAATTCCGCCAATAATAGCAAACCGCATCTGAAACAGAGCTGCTGAAAATACATTATTTTTTAGGATAATCAGCCAAAGTATCTAAAATTGATAGAAATAAAATACTTACACACTATGTTAGTACCGAGATACAAGATAGTATTGGTAAATACGCACGACGCCTCAACACGTCATTCGTCCCCAGCTTAAGTCGACCTCACACTGTGCAGGTTTTACGTAGAGTGAGAGACCAACCCGTACTGGATATACACGACCCGGTGCGCTGCCATGCACGCAAGCACGGAGACTTTCCATTCAAGCTCCAAACAGACAGCCTAAACTATCTGAGCAGAACTCAAAGGAAAGTCTTTATAATTGCTAAGTCATGCTCGGCAATTACATGCAGGATGTTGTAAGTGCTGCCCCGCACTCTGCTTGGAATAGAGGCGGTTTGCTTGCACGTTAAAAGCATGGAAGCCGTCTACCCGAGATTTCGCAAACACATTAGAAGCATTGCAAAATCGAGGCAGCCCCATGAACATCCTAAATTCATTATTATTCCGTAAAATAGTGGATTGGATACGCAAGATATTGAGTGGGGCTGTAGCACAGACTGTTTGAGTAAAAGTTTGGTGGTATGCTTAAAAAACTGTTGCTTTTACTTAAACCCTGTGTACCAAGTAGACTTTAACGATATGCCCAAGATATTTAAAGTGGTTATCAACCAGCTTTATAGTTAGATCACTAGACGGACAATCACCAGAAGTCTTAAAGATCAAATAATTAGATCGTTCGGTTCCCTTCATGATGCTTGAGCTAAATGGTGCTAATCCACACGTCATGTTCATGAACGGGCGCTGTCAGTTGGGATTTGTTACCTGTTAACTTTCATGGCTCACATCTTTATTATTATTTTTTAGTGTTTAATATTCATCTTCATTGTTTTCTCATACAGAAGCAAAAATGGGGAAATATCAAATGACTTCTTCCGCTTTGGGTGAAGCAAAAGGGAGTGTCAGACTCCCACTGACTAAAACCCATCTATGTTCCTCCGAATGCCCTTTGCGTTCCAGGACCGTGGTAATTATTTCGAACAAATACGCAACCCTGCTAAGCACAGTGAACGGAGCCCGCCGGGGCCACTAGAGGGCCCCGTGACCCCGTCCACTGTGCTTACATCTCTTTGAGGCGCGCGTGAAACACAAGAACACAACGCGCCGTTGACCCGGGCCTAGTTCTGATCGGATGGGGAGCCACCCAAAGACCTACGTTTTGAAACGAGCATTTAGCTTCAACTTTCTATCTTCTTGACGATTTAAAAGTGCCAATGCATGGTCCAATTAAATTAAATGCTTTGATTTTGACGTAGGTACTATTTTTGCTGTTTTACAAGAGACCACGTTGTGCGACACAATTTTTGCAAGCAACTTACTAATAGTTTCCTAAGTGCACTGATGTCTTGGCAGTGCCATGTTATGCATAAATATGTATAGTCACATAAACCAGTTTCGTTTTATCAAAGAATCCTTGTGTCACTGACACCTATTAGTTATTAAAATTAGTTAGCCTCCACAATTGATCATTGAACCGTTCGAGACTATTTTAATGCGATGGTAGCCGGTACATAGTCTATTCAAATATCCCAGATGGTAGTTAAATGTGCTAGGAATATTTTTAGCCGCACTTTTTATGACATGAATTGTCTATAAGTCCTTATCTAATTGTTATTCGTAATACATTGTGCTGTGAATTTAATTATTATTCCAAAATATTCCTTAAAACGGGTATGTACTTTAAAAATCTTGAATTTTTTTTTGAAGGCCTTGATTTTGGTAACCTATTTAATTTATAAAAATTGTAAGGCCTACCACCGTTTTGTACCTCTTTGGGCGCTTCTTAGAAGTTTTTTTTTTTTTTTTTTTATACCACTGTAGGTGGCAAACAAGCTAACGGCCCGCCTGATGTTAAGCGGTTACCGCTGCCTATGGACACTTGCAACACCAGAGGCATCACTCGTGCGCTGCCGACCCCGTAAAAACCTCAAAACTCCTTTCTTGAAGAACCCCATGCTGTAGTCTCTTGGGAAAACCGTAGCAGGGAGCGCATTCCACAACCTAAGCGTACGAGGGAGGAAGTTCCTCTGAAACCGTACCGTACGGGACCATTTCGGTTCCAAGGTGTGAGGATGGGCCCCCTGCCGATGGCGAGAGGTGCGATGGTAAAAAGTGGCCGTTGGCATCATTTCAAATAATTCCGCGGAACACAGCCCATTGTACAGGCGGTAGAACACACATAGGGAGGCAAAGTCCCTCCTCAGACTTAAAGGTTCAATACCGCCTGTGAGCATGGGATCGTCAATAATTCTCACAGCGCGTCTTTGGACCGAGTCAAAAGGCCCAAGCTGGTATCCCGGAGCTCCCGCCCAAAGGTGGCAGCAGTACTCCATATGGGGCCGGACTTGCGCTTTATACAGCACAAGTCTTTGCCCTGGTGTGAAATACTGCTTTGCTCTATTGAGCACACCGAGCTTTTTCGATGCCAGCTTGGCCTTTCCTTCCAAATGACGTCGGAACTGGACGTCGCTGGAGATATCAACACCAAGGATCCCAATGCTATCGGAGATGGAAAGGGCTATGTCCTGGAATTGTGGAGCCACAGCAAATGGGGTTTTCTTAGCGGTGAACGCGCAAACTTGTGTCTTGATAGGGTTAAATTGGACTAAGTTTAGTCGTCCCCAGTCGGAGACCCTAGCAAGGGTGCTCTCGACTTCAGACACAAGTTGTCTACGACTCTCCTCTACACCGGAACGAGGGATGTTAGCACGACCCGTATAATAAGTGTCCCCGGTGCTGTCGTCCGCATAGCAATGAACGCCGTCTATAGACAGCATATCATTGATATGCAACAAGAACAGCGTTGGGGACAGCACGGAGCCTTGCGGGACGCCGGCGTTGATGTCCATGCAATCAGAGCAGCTGCCGTCAACAACGGCTCTTATGCTTCTGCTGGACAAAAAGCTGGCGACCCATTTGCATAATCCCTCGGGAAGTCCGTACGCTGGTAACTTCGATAGAAGACACCGGTGCCAGACCCTGTCGAACGCCTTCGCTATGTCTAGGCTAACAGCCAATGCCTCACCTTGACTTTCTATGGCTGACGCCCATCGGTGTGTGAGATACACTAGAAGATCACCAGTCGATCGACCGTGGCGAAAGCCGTATTGACGGTCACTGATCAGATCGTGCTCCTCTAGGTATCTCAGGAGCCGGTTATTTAAAACTCGCTCTATCACCTTTGAGAGAAGGGAGGTTATAGCGATAGGCCTGTAGTTTTGTAGTATGAACCCAAATCATCAGCAGCTTTACATTCCACATGAAATGTTCTAACTTTTTCATACCCTTTCGGTGGTTTAAAGTTTCATTTGCTTCATCTTGTGACCATAAAATGTGTTTACTTAAAGCACAAAACATATCTTAAAAAGACTTCGTGTACAATCAAACAATTGTATTTTTCTGTTGCACGTGACATTCAAAACTGCCTTTTAATGGGCTAATAAAAATAAATGATTTGCCTTTGAAACAATGCAATGTTAGGTATACTGTAGTACTTTCTGAAATATGACAAACTTTTATTTCACTTTCAGCATGGAACCAAGAATATGCTCTGGACAGCGGTAGATCGGGTCCTTTTCGTTACGACATAGTGACGTTGGACCACAGCCGCCAGCGCAGGGATGTAGTGTCCCCGCTGCCTTCACTAGCCTCTCCGGCTGACCCGGGGTTGCCGACGGAAGCCTCTGTACGTTCCGACCGTGCACCAACTTCAGGCAATACTTTGGCGACCAATGCCACACCTGGATCCAACAAGACTGCTAATGATACTGAAAGTAAGTAACTTTTTATAAGTTTGATAAAAACGAATTAATGTTTGGTTCAACGAAAAATTAAAAACTATTTTTTTGTTTCGGGCAACCGGGGCGCTATACACAAAAGTTTCAGTTTATTACATGTATTTTATTTTGGCTTGCGACGGAAGGTGATCTCTTAATAGTGAGCATAAAGATGATGTCAACAATTTTAAATAAGGTATTGAAAATTCGTCGTTAACATTATCCTCAATTCTCATTTAGATTCGACGCATTGTTTGCATTAAAACCTTTCTGTTACGTTAGCGTTACTTCACCTACCTGGCAAGACAGGTAAATATTACGTAGATTAAATTTTATTTCAGCTTCAAAGATAGTGTCATTCCTTATTTATTTAGTGTTATCATTATGTTTTCCTCTGACTATTATACAGCGTGTTGTCTAAATATACTTTATTGTCAAGTCTGTGTTCTTGGTTTTTAGATTGCCCTTCCGCGTAATTTATCGTTTCAACGCTATCATTGCATTGTTATTGCTCTTGAGTGTTTGAAAATTCTCGGTTCCTTCAGGGTTTGCGTGTGGTCTTGCTTTATAATGAACAGGCATACTTTACAATGAATAGGCATTAAAGCAGAACAGTATTAAATAGACGCAAATTGAAATGTGATATCTAAGTTTCTAACAATCTTTAATATATGAGTAAAAAATGAAACCATTTGCGATTTTTAAGGCAATAAGGTTTAATCCCGCACTATCGGCTCATGGAAGTAGGAGGAACGCCAAGTTGTTTTAGTCAGTAGGAGGTTAACAAGGCTTCTGAAAGAAGCCTCGTCGATCTCCCGTATGAACTTCCACACAGGAAAATATATCAATTACACCTCACGTACCTACATTATCTGATGCATTCTGTTGACAGACCATGTTAAGAAGTAAAAATTACTAAGGACTACGACATTGTAGCGTGGTAAAAAATAAGCTGATGTTGATGTAAGATATATTCTCAGAATAATACCATGTCACTCTTAGGTATTCGTTAGCGAGTTTGAACTAGACAAATGACGTCATATTCTCAGGTGGATGCTGCCATCTGATATAAAACTCAGCGTAACTTTTTGTTCAAATATGCGTAACATTATTTTAGAAATATTCCAATTCCAGTTTACAAATGACGTATTGGATGTAAAACTTGTTTTGTAATCAGTAAGCCGTCATTAAAATTGATCTTCCTCCTAAAATGAATGAATATGTCAATAAATTCATACGAAGTTTAATATAGATCAGGTTTTTGCAAAGACGATCAAGTTTGTCAATAATAACATGATTATGGCAGTTTCCACTATATTCATTATACAAAAGTCAACACAGTATTAGCATGTCAATAGACAGACATGCCTTATTGAAAACAGCTGACTCTTTAAAAGGCGCGCTAAGGTCCTTTAGTATCGTGAATTTTAGTGAAAAAGGCAGCCACGGAATGGGGTGCTGACGTTGTTATTTCACGCCTCATGATAAGTAAGCCTGTTAGAAATTTAGACTCGGATATCGCATTGCAATTTGTCCCCAAGAAAGTATTACTGTTGTCCATTGTAGACATCTTTTTATAGCATTCACGAGTAAATGTATAGCACTTTTTCTGCACTTGGAACCGTAGAACTGCATATCCTGTGGACGATACAATGTAATAGTATCGTATTGATCGATGTCAGTCCTGCCGATTAACTTTTAATTGATATGCGGGAGACCCCTCGGTGCTTCCAAATTCAATTCCTAGCCTATATACCTCTGTCTCCCTCACTCCTGTACTTTTCACATGACTTAATGGAAACGTCAAAAAATCTTCACAGCCATGGTTCCCACACACACTTTCATCTCGACAGATGAATTCGAAAGAAATCATTTCTTGGTTTTCATTGTTGAACTCCATTATTGAAAATAATTAGGCGAGAGTACCTATTCAAAATGAGATAATTTAAATAATTGATGGTATTTATGCCATTTGACGTTAAAATGATGTACATAAAAAATAGTAGGATTTTTTTACCCGACTACGGCGAAGCAAAAAGGAGGGTTATGAGGTTGACCGGTATGTATGTATGTATGTATGTATGTATGTATGTATGTATGTATGTATGTATGTATGTATGTATGTATGTATGGATGTTCATCTGTTCCCTCATAACTTCTAAACCATCTAACGTAAATTGACAAATGAGGTGTCATTGGAAGCGTCTTAATTGTCCGCTGGTTATAGGCTATGTTATGTTACAATAAATTGTATGTGGCGCCCTCTAGAGCTCATGAAGATGTGAAATAATATTTTTTTTCTTCCAAATATGGTCGTGTTGCATATCAAATTAAAGGGCTTAATTAGCACATTTCAAATATATATAACTTGTATTAGTAAATTCTACACGGCACCCTTAAATTTCTAAATTTGAACCCCAAAATAATTTAAATAAAAAAGCAGTTTCAAAAACTAAAACCCGACTACAAAAAATTCACGTTCTAAAAAGTATGAAACAAGAAAACATTCTCATCTGAAAGCCGTGGTCGTATGCCACCTATTCCGGTAAAACAGTATGTGTATAGTAATAGAACATTCATCTTTAGCACTAAAGTTTACGGCAAAGTGGCATACGACCACGGCTTTCAGATGAGAATGTTTTCTTGTTTCATACTTTTTAGAACGTGAATTTTTTGTAGTCGGGTTTTAGTTTTTGAAACTGCTTTTTTTAACATTCCGATAGAGAGATTACATATCTGTTTTGTGTTACTGCTTGATAACGAAATTGCCATCAAAATTTCAATTAAATCCTTCGAGGCACATCCAATGAATCATCACACTTTTTAATTAATTCTCTTATACATTGATACATACATATAGCAATATGTCACGGCATAAGCAGTTGTCATTTTGGCATGATAATATATTATTTTTCCTTGTAAACACAGCTGTTTTATAAATGTTTTTAGCATGTTTTCATCGCCGTAGCGAAAGACTGTACTAATATATTATGTGCTTGCAAATGGCTTGGTCATGCTGGCGTGGAGTTTTTGCATTAGGTTTCCGGTTTCCATTATTATACAGATATTTTTTGGTTTTAGAATCCGGTTTTAAGCTGCAGATATCGGTAACCGGTAGCCATAAAAATTTGAATACCGAATTTAGACAGTGTTAAAGAAATTCGAACTTAAAATTAAACGACATTATCCCTTTATCATTATCAGGTCTATACACGCTTATGGTTTTATAAAGATTCTAAAAGACAAGGAGTTCTAAAAGTTCGTAAACGATTCTAAACAACACTTTGCATAAGAAATAATAACACTAAACAAAAAGGACAACCTAACATTATAAAACAAATATAACGACATCAATTTTTTGCCGTTTCGATTGGTCTAAAGTTTAGATCCCTAATTTTAATTGAATTGAATTGAACGATATTCAATTCCAAACCTTCGCGCAAACGGCGAAAGTGCATTCTGTCATTGGTACTTACAGGTAACGAAATAAATGAACATATCAAGAAAGTCAGTTATCTTTTTAATTAATAATCTATTTATTAGAAAATTTTTAAACATGAGTTGTATTTAAAAATAACTTAAGTAAGTAATAATAAATAATAATTATTAAACTCTGTCTTGACGATTTTAATATGAATAGCGTTAATTACTAATTTTATTCGATGTTGTATTCTTTTCAGAATGAAAAAATAAACGTCATTTATAATTTAAGAATAATATATCCTTATGAATCGGGACGATTAGATTTGATTGGCTGCTATGAAGACTGCGC
This sequence comes from Caradrina clavipalpis, assembly GCA_932526535.1. Classification (NCBI taxonomy): domain Eukaryota; kingdom Metazoa; phylum Arthropoda; class Insecta; order Lepidoptera; family Noctuidae; genus Caradrina; species Caradrina clavipalpis. The sequence continues at coordinate 3,845,879 of OW052087.1, forward strand.
GACTTATAAGGAAAATAAAGAAATGAAAATACCCATTTGCTTCTAGAATGATCGCTACGATCATATTTATTCGGTTACAAAAATACTTTCTTTATCTGTTTGTTTGTTACTTGTTGTGTTTTAAGGACTAAACCGATTTTGATACAAATAAGTGAGATTTCAAAGAATATTTAAGTTATTTTACTTATGGGAACAAACTAGCAGGCATGCCACTAGTTCTAAATAGATCGGTTCGTATAGTGTTCCTTTCATAAACACGACGTTAATACAATCAACACCATACTTTTTTATGCAAAGCAACAATAACAAATGTACAAGAAAACGTATGGCAAACCGTAGCTGTGAGTGCTACGTAGTAAGGTCCAAAAGTTTCCGGCCTACCCATGTAAATTTTTATGTCATTAAATTACTGGAATTATCTTCCCACAAAAAAAAGACTAAATTATTCCACTTTGTTACAAAGATATAGCCTTATAAAGTCAGACTGTCGATAAAAAATTCGAGACACATTAAACTGAGAATCGTCTTCTGCTCATTTTTATCACAAAAGAGGGGTAGACTTAGACACCGCCAGACACCAAACAACGTTTGGTTGCTGTGTACGGGCATTCTTCCCCTTCGTAATCCACCAAAAAAGGATGGCTGAAACAATTTTGTTTGGGAAGAAAATCAATTGTCGATGAACCGCGTCCAGCACGACCATCCGCGGCCATTACGGATGAAAACATCAAATTCAATCTCAGAAAATGGTTATGGCGTCAATCTTTTGAGATTCCGAAGGAATTTTTACTGGTGGATTTTAAAGAACGCAACACAACAATAATAGGCGGTAACTATGCATATTTGCTACATGAATTGTGAGACGTTATGAAAAAAAATCATCGCGAAGAGTGTTGATGTTTCATGACAACGCGCCGGTCCGCACATCGGGTGTTTCCAAGGCTGCCATAAAGAAATGCGGTTTCACTGAATTTGACCATCTACCATTTAGTCTCGATTTGGCTTCAAGTAACTATTATTTATTCTTTAAATTAAGATAAGACTTGCGAGGAAAAAAAATAACACTGGTGATGAGGTAAAGTCAGCATTTTGAGTACAAAAATTCATGACATTTTTTAAGGGAGTAGAAATATTAATAAAGCTCTGTAAAAAGCGTATTGATATAGTAGCATATGTTACAAAATAATAATAGTAGTTTGAGATATATCCTTCATTTTATGGTTCAGGCCAGAAACTTTTGGACACTTACTACGTAAGTGTGGTGCGGTGAAAACCGCTAAATGCTTATATACCTACTGTTCCATTTTATTCTGTGCATACGCAAGACGTTGCCATTTTATTTTCCAGTTGCAGTTTTAATCCAGAACTCTTATAAATGATGATAATTACGCTGCATGTTATCATTGCCATTGTTGATACGATGCGCTGTTCGCAAAAGAAAAGAAACATAAAGCTGCTTTCAGACTACGCTGTAATATAATAGCATATAGTATATAGCTCATAGCACAACAATATCTCGCACCATAGATAGGTACATTGTTATGAACACGTTCACACTGTACTGTGCTATAAATTATTGGCTTACCATACACTGGTCCTTCTTTGCTATACTATATAGCACAATAGTATAGCGTAGTCTGAAAGCAGCTATACACCTAAAGGCTCATTTATACGAGAAGACTTTCTCGCCCGTCAATACACGGGACTCCACGCGAGTTCACGTGAGACTCGCCAAGTGATCATCGCACTCACGTCTTATACGAGCGAGAAACAGCGTCACGGTTATGTCATACGAGTGCCGTCAGGTAATTTTGTTTAACTGAGATGCGAAAACTATGATCATATTTTTTATTTATAGTTTGTACAAACGCTTCCAACCTCCACTTGACCTCCTTAAGGCGAAAAATTGTCCTTGTGTAGATGAGCCTTTAGTAGTCATCATAAAGTGTATTATTAGTAAACTGTCACTATTTACAAGCTGTGCGTACTATGCTCAGTGTTGCTGTGCGTTCAACTCAGTCTTGCTTCTCATTTCGTTCAGCTTACATTACCAATGTTTTATTTATTTATACTGTTTATACTTTTCGAAACTGTTTCTTCTTCTGCCAAACTAATATACTTAGATATTATAGTGTTGCGGCCCAGAATTTGGCCAGTTTGACTGCGTTACCTTTCAAACCTCCTCATAATGTAGCATCTAGCATGCAGAATGAATTTACATTGAATTTATTAAATGTTGCATATTTTTGTTATACGCAAATCCTTGCAGTTTAATTTACTAATGCACAACCCTGTTAGGTAATGGTACAATGCTGTTATTATTTAACTAATAACGTACCTATGGATAAAAAATAACTAGACAAAACTAATGTTGACTTATCCCACCGGTAAATCCGTTAAAAATCAGATCTAATCCAGCTAGGCAGCTTTGTCTGGCATTAGCGTCTCCCCACACGACAGAGAATCGGCTCGATTATCGGGCCGATTTTTGGCAGGTTCTTCTCGCCGACGAAGAAATCTGCAAAAAAACCAGCTCGATGATCGGGCCGATTGTCGGTCGTGTGGGTGTGCAGACCCTTCTCCTTTTTGTTGAACGGGACCTTTGGCAAGTATGTTTCTTTTTTAATCATGTTAGCTTATAATCTCTATATTTCTTTGTAAATATGCATAAAGTCATGTAATGTGACTTGCACAAGAAATATTAATACCTAATCATATTCATAAATAAATATATTATATTCAGAGATACTACATGATAGCGAATAACATTTAACCTAAGGAGGTTAAACTTCATTCACCTAATTGATGACTAATGAATCTGCGTAATATGTTATTTATTTGGTACCGTTTAACTTTTTGCTTTGTAATATTATTAAAAATAGACTCTACAACCACTGGATAAGACTTGTTTTAAACTGCTTTTTTATTGTTGACATGAACCTTATTTTTTTACAAAATAATATGCAGTAATTAAAACAAAGCCATCTTCGGAATAACTATTTTATTTTCGCCAATCAAATTTCAGAATTAAAATAAAGGATTAAAAACACAAATAGCACCAACTCCACCTTAAAATGGTTAAGGTCATCGTTCATTATTATTATTACAGCACCACTCCGATACAGCAAATTATTTGCCATTTAAGTGGTAGAAATCGTATGCGTTAAAGTGTTTTTATAATATCTGGGTAAATAGGTGACGACTCGCGGTCGGCGGTGGCGCGTTTGAATCTAACGGCTGTATCTTCAGAGGCGATTCCGGCTTGGCCCTTTCCGAGTCGGAAAAATTCTGTTAAAATGATCGACAACCATTAAACTTACAGTAAGAGCAGTTTATTCTCCTCTAAATATACCAGGCTTTTTTGTTAAGCTCGTGGCCTTTTAGTTGAGTTAATCAGAATAGCTATGTATCTTTTATACATTTTCGGTCATTTGCGCACGAGTGCGCAAATGTATAATGTTTAAAAAGTTATGTCACTGCTTATTTAATAGGAGAGATGTTTATGAAACAGTTTGAAAACTATACACTCACATCCTCTTCGGTAGATAATATGCTCGTTCTTAACATACCACTATCAGTCGTCATCGGTAGATCATAGACTTGCGTCATCCTACTGGATGTTATATTTAAATATTTCAAGTAAACATCTGGAAAAAAATATAGCCATTTTTATATGTTCGGTCTTTCAGTCGTCCGAGTTCAAAATTAAGCCACAGTGCAATATTCCACAAAAACGTGATGAATATTATCTGATGTTATCATCGATGACTAATAATTATGCTAGAATAATTTTTATCATCATTATCACCTGCTTAGCCTTTTCCCCAACTTTGTTGGGGTAGGCTTCTGGTGTAATCGGATGCAGCTGAATAACAGTTTTGTACATCCAGCGACTGCCTATCTGACCTCCACAACCCAGTAATTGAGTAACACGATACCTCTTCGGTAGACTGGTTGTCAGACTTCTTTTGGTTTCTGACTATCCGTAACGATAGTCAAAGATCTACTTAGACAGCCTGAATCAACGGCTTAACGTGATTTCCGAGTCACGGGGGTGTCCCACCATCAACGTTCCAACTCCGGGCTGCTACTAGGAAATTCCTAATGGAAAAACCCTATCACATTTTGCTTTACCTGGGAATCGAACCCAGGACCCCACGCTCATCAGTCGCGCTTGCGACCACGAGATGAGGCCTCAATGAGGCAGTCAATCTATGTGACAAATTTTAGCCATTATTTAGAAGTAAGAAACATTTATCCATCTTGACAATCGATAATATTAATAGGTTTGTTAAGTGACTACCACAGGTTCTGTCTGAATGGCACTTTTCTCAGCCGGTTTTTACGCTCCTGTCTGCAATTTTTTTGCTTGTCGGTCAGCAGGAAACACTGTTTATTTGCAAATCAGTATTATAGAATAGCGTGATGTCAATATTTGCAAATCAATTCAATACTAATAATTTACCCATACCAAACAAGGACTCAAGTCTACATTCGGTTTATTACAGTACGGCCGACGTATCTTGGCGAGTCTGAAGTTAGCCGTTTGGCTGCGCAATGGATCTTTTACGAACAAAATTGTCTACTGCGCAGCTAATCGACTAACTTCAGACTCGCCAAGATACGTCGGCCGTACTGTATGTTATTGTTTGTTTGATTCTTATTATCTATCTTTTGCCCACAACTTTATCGGCATTACGTTACGTTTTTGGTTACTACTCCGCTCCCGCGGTCGTAGTTTGATATTATATCATAAGTTCTAGATCTTAAACAAACAAAAAATCTCTTTAGCTTTATAATATTCTAGTACACGTATATATGTACCGGTACCATTTTTGTTTTAAAACGTTTCGAATAATAGATAGATTAGGTACAAAATTATGTGCCAGTTCAGTTGTGAAACAATTCAATTTGACAAAAGAATATCTGCCGTGACCGTGTCACCGGTTGGAAAGAGTTCCGGACCACATTTGTCTGACAAATGAACAAATAGTATATCCTATAAAGGTTTGTACAGTCAGGCAAATTTATTGTTTTCGTTCAATATCTAAATAACTCAAAGGTGACTGACTGACTGACTGACTGACTGATTGACATAGTGATCTATCAACGCACAGCCCAAACCACTGGACGGATCGGGCTGAAATTTGGCATGCAAGTAGATGTTATGACGTAGGCATCCGCTAAGAAAGGATTTTGATAAATTCCATCCCTAAGGGATAAAATAGGGGATGAAAGATACTTCTTAACGAGAGCGAAGCCGCGGGCAAAAGCTAGTGACATATAAAGAACGACAGCGTTGATTTGAATACCTATACGAACAAAATTAGTTGACTGTTTTTTGCTGGCTATCAATTTTTATGACTGTAGTTTTCAAAGGGTTACGTATACTGCCGTTTCGCAATGAAAGTGGTTTAAAAAACGCTTTTTCATCAGTTACATTCTCAGGGCGACATGTAATCAGACGTATTTCAGAATACATCTCTTCAAAGAACAGAATCGCCCCGTTGGGTATGCTGTAGGGAGTGTCACAAATGCGACTATATCACTGTAAGCGTGCTGCTTCATCACTCCACATGCTTAAACCCAGCAGCTAGATTGCTAGTTCGAATATGAAAATCAAAAACCCGGCCAAGTGCAAGTCGGACTCCCGCACGATGGGTTCCGTACCATTATCTATAAAAACGGCAAAAAAATCACGTTTGTTGTATGGGAGCCCCCCTAAATATTTATTTTATTCTGGTTATTTGTTGTTTAAGCGGCAACAGAAATACATCTGTGAAAATTTCAACTCTACTTATCAAGGTTCACGACATACAGCCTAATGACAGACGGACGGACGGACGTACGGGCAGACGGACAGACAGACAGACAGCGAAGTCTTAGTAATAAGGTCCAGTTTTACCCTTTTGGGTAAGTAACCCTAAAAACTAGAAACTACTTTTTTATTATACGTAGATTCGTGTAAACAATCACTACATTCTTGAATTTGAGTAGGATGCAAAACTACCTTGTCTATTTCGTATGGTGAAGCCACATCTGTTTAAACGTATAGAAAAAAAATTAGATTAATTATAGCACGTAAATCATTACGTGCTATAATTATTCTTAATTATTCGAAGTATTAATGGAATTATGCAGGAAACTAAGACATTTTGCAAAAATGTTCCATAATTTTCATTAATAAATATGTTTTTCATTATAATTTAATTTTTGCATTCTTTAAAGCTTTTTTTAAATTTAGTTTTCACCTGAAGGGTTACAATTCTTAATAATATTTTTTTTTACTGGGCTATAGCTTAAATGTTTTGATATGTAGTATGTGGCTAAATCAGTACTGATATATATCGCAATCGTTACTACTATAATAAAGTGCTTTTACCCAAATAACCGTTTTTTAAAGAATACTCTTTATTCAAACAGTCGGTATTAAACAGTCAATCCACTGCGATTTGTAATATTTATTATCCTCTTAAATTATCTCATTGGGCTGCCCCGAATGAATCGATTTCACTGAGGATAGGGAAATATTATAATATCGAATTGTAATTTTCCTTATCAACAAACTTCGCTATAATTACTAATAATTAAATAAAAAAAATATAGCATCACGCCTGTATTCCCCGAAGGGTTAGGCAGAGGTGTACCAATGTACACCCACAGTTCGCCGGTATATTTAAGTCCCATGTAATAGGGGGCGAGCCTATTGCCATTAACCGGGCACTAATCCAAACTCCGAGCTGCTACTGAGAATTTCATAGAAAAAACCCAATAACACTTTTTGCTCGACCTGGGAATCGAACCCGGGACCCCTTGCACAGCAGTCGCACTTGCGACCACGAGACCAACGGGGCAGTAAAAATTAAATATCACTTCCCTCCGCGCGCGCGCACGGTGCAGCTGCGATCTATTTCGCTGCTAATTGTAATTACGGTTTTTGTGTTCTGTGATTGATCCCCGGCTCGTGAGTTGTTTCTAGTTGTGTGCTATTGTGCTAAGTGCTGGTATCGTAAGTTTGTATACGTGTTTAATCCCATAATTACTGGTAATTAGTTAATTTCGTCAGCTATCGGTGAGTACATTTATTTTCTTAGTGTGAGGGTATCGCGAAAAGTTAATCGTCCGCTACTTTTTTGTGTTTTTTATTTAATTTTTTCTTCACTTTAATAAGTTTGTCGTCGCTTAATAATGATAACTAATAATGATGACCCTCCCGATCGTGGAGGGGAAATATTTCGGAGAAATATGAAAACCCCCAGGTCGCCGCCCGCGCCGACCTCCGCTAATAGTAAACGCTTGTTCAGCGACATGTCTCCGACATACGTTTCGCCTGAGGATAGATCCAAACGGCTACAAACATCGGATTCATTTGAAAAGTCCTCGCCGATTGTAAATATTAGTATTGCGAGTAATTCCGTAAATAATAACAATACCGATTACTGTGACTTAGTTTCCGAGGCTTCGTCGTACTTGTCGAGAATTAACGACCTCGTCAACGACCAAGGGTCCCGCATTAACGTGGCAAATAAAACCGCTATCATGGATATGACTCAGCGAGTCACGGCAATTGTTTCGATGTTAGCATTGAAATCTTCGTGCAACGAAACTAAGTTAGCCAATACGGAACGCGAATTAGATAAAATTAAATTGAATCCCGGTGTCATTGTAGCCAATAATGAACCCAAAAAATTTCTTACGCGGATTCGTTAAAACTTCGCTTGCCTAAAGTGGCTCCGCCGATGGAGTCCCGCGCTCCGCTGCCGTGTGTCGTCGCGTACCCCACCGCCGAGCGCTCGGCCGAATACGCGTCCTCCTCGGCAACTAAACAAGCCCTTATGAAGGCAATTAATCCTAGTGACGACGGCTTTCAAATTGTAGGCGTTAAAAAAACCGCAAAGTCTGGCGTTGTACTGCGTGTCGCTAACGAGACACAATTAAAAAAGTTAGAATCGGTCGACGCCATAAAGTCCGCTGGACTGCGTTTAGAAAAACCTAAAGGCCGTAGGCCCCGCATTCTAGTAAAAGACATCCCATCTTCAATGGAAGATAGCGCTTTTTTGGTTGCGTTATATCGGCAAAATATTAAAGATGAACTACCTATCAAAGAGGATGAATTTATAAAATCAACAAAAATCATCCGTAAGCGTTCCACTGACAACGGTCGGAGATGGATAGGCATTGAAATTGACTCTGTGATACGGAAACATCTAGTATCAACCAAAGATAAATTATTCATTGATTGGGCCACATGCCGTTTTATTGATGATCTTGAGGTAGTTCGGTGCTTATTCTGCCAACATTTCGGTCACGTGAAGAAACACTGCACTGGCAAAAAACCTGCCTGTGCTAACTGCTCGGAGGCACATGAATCAAAGAATTGCCCCCATAAGGACAACTTAGATTACACGCCGACTTGCGTGGCGTGTAAACGTTTTAAAAAACCTTTTGACCATCGTTGCGGGTCTGAAGACTGTTCCACCTATAAACTAAAACTTGAGCAACTTATTCTGAATACTAATTACTAATTAAGATGGATAGTTTAAAAATAGGACAATTAAATCTTCACAACGATAGAGTGGCGACTTCTGAGTTAGATAGACTAATCATCGAGTACAATTTAGATATAGTACTTGTTCAAGAACAATATCAAAACGCGCGCTTACGTCACAAGGTAGTACAGCTGGATTGCAAAGCACGAGCCGGTATTTACGTAGCGCGTTCTGCTAACTTTACTGTAACTTCTTTGCGTAACCTCATGACGCCTCACTGTGCCGTTGCGGAGGTCTCATCGGCTTCCTATAAAGTTTACGTTGTGAGCTGTTACTTTCAATATTCTGACCCTGTTGGTCCTCATATACACAACCTCCGTCACGTCTTGCGGTCGCTTGCGGGCTGCAAAGTTATCGTTGGCGCGGACGTAAACGCGTCATCGTCCCTGTGGTATGGCAAGGTTCGGTGGACGGATTCCGAACGGCGACGCGCTGTTGAAGATTTTATTGCTGAAATGAACCTATCAATCCATAACACCCCTGACGCACCACCTACTTTTTGCAGCCAAATGGGCGAATCTAGTATTGACGTCACACTTTCTAGTGTAGACGTTCGCTTAGTTAGGTGGCGTGTCCTACCGGACGCATCTTGTAGTGATCATCGCCTGATCGTGTACGAATTTGTTCCTATGTTTACTCAAGGTTCGTCCCACATTACGGGTAGTTTTAGATATAAATGTAAAGGCGCGAACTGGGAATTTTTTAGCTCGCTTTTTGCTTGTCACGCCAAAGACTTCACTCACGACGGGCTGTCAGCTGAAGAAAGTGCTGAGATTATGTCAGAAACTTTTATATACTGTGCTGACATCGCCATTGGTCGCGCATCTATGACCAATATTCGTAGATGTGATTGGTGGAGTGAATATTTAGTTGAACAGCGTAAAAGTTACCGCAGAGCGCGTAGACAGTTTAATAAGCTTAAAAAGCGTAAGGTTACTGGAGACCTGCTTACTCTTGCCTCAAATACGTTTAGAGTTGCCAGATCGCGCTACAGAGCAGCAGTCGAAAAATCTAAGGGCAATTTAATGCGTAAAATTAGATAAAGAAGGTCCATGGTCTCCCTTGTATCACGAGTTTAAGGCTAATAGATTGGTCGATCTAGCATATATCGAAAACATAAAAGTAAATGATAAACATACTACCGGTATCGAAGAAACAACGGAAGTACTACTCAATACTCTTATACCCGATGATTCAGCGGTAAACGACAGCGATTACCACCAGCAGATCAGGGCGTGGGCTGCTGTGCCACCTGAATCACCAGCGTCAGATTTACCATCCACTGACGAGTTCTTAAATGTGGTGAAGAGGCTACCACTCAATAAGTCATCGGGTGAAGATAAAATATCTAATAAAATGATTATAGAGGCGTGTAAAACCGCGAGTGACGCAATTTTAACAGTGTATAACCGATGCATTGCGGACGGCGTTTTTCCTGAAATTTGGCGACGTGGCTTTATACGAATAATTCCAAAGAGCGGCGACAAGCCCCCGTACGATCCAAAGTCGTATCGACCCATAACCCTACTACCATCTTTGGGGAAACTGCTTGAGCGCCTTATCGTTCCACGCTTGCTGCCAGACGGGCCGAAATTTCACAGCAATCAATTCGGTTTCACAATAGGTAAATCTACCGTCGACGCGGTACTTTCTGTAAGGGAAACTGTTACCTCATCCGAACATAAATATGTACTTGGGATCTTCCTCGATATTTCTGGGGCTTTTGATAACGCATGGTGGCCTATGCTACTACTTAAAATAAAAACCCGTGGTTGCTATAAAAACATCTATTCTCTTGTTTCCTCTTACTTTCTCAATGGCTCCGCGAAGCTCAAACTAGGACACTATTCCGCATCGAAGTCATTAACCATGGGATGTCCTCAAGGTTCGGTTCTCGGTCCTTATCTATGGAATTTAGGTTTTGACGATTTTCTTGCAATTCCGCTACCATGCGGCTGTTCTTTAACCGGTTACGCGGACGACGGCCTTCTGCTCATTCAGTCGAGTACTCGGGCTGGACTTGAGAATTTAGCTGACACATGCCTACGTCTAATATCACAGTGGGGCGATCGGAACCGTTTAACCTCTGCACCGCAAAAAACGTATCAACTTATGTTAAAAGGTGATCTTAAATCTTGGCCTAGTATTAAATTTAATAACGTTCCCGTCAAACGAAAACAATCCGTATGCTACCTTGGTATGGTCTTAGAAAAGAACTTTTCTTTTATTGACCACATTAACATAGTCGGAGAAAAAGCTAAAAAGAATTTTTATGCCCTAACGAGAATTTCTAAAGCTACTTGGGGTCTGTCTTTCTTAACTCTGAAAACTATTTATGCAGCTACCTACCTAGGTTGTATGTGCTACGGTGCACCTGTTTGGGCCGATAGGGCCACCATAGGGGCGGTACGACGTAAATTGCTTCAAAGCCAACGGTTAGCTTTAATATTTTTATGCAAAGCGTATAGGACCGTTAGTACTGAAGCACTACCAGTACTTGCAGGTGTACTTCCAGTCGATCTCGAGGTGCAGCGACGTGCTGCAATGTACTATTCCGCGCGAGAGACCATGGACGCAAACTTTCTAACTCAACGTGACCGTGCTAAGATCTCTAGATTATTTAAACCGCAGACTGATGTCTGGGAGGAACTTTTATCTGAATGGCAATGTAGGTGGGATAATTCCATCAAGGGCCGGCACCTCCATCAGTTCTTTCCTTCAGTTCGCGAACGGCTGGCCAGAACATGGCTGGAGGTGGACCACTGTGTTGCCCAATTTCTCACAGGTCATGGCAACTTTAAGAGTAAATTATTTTCTTTTAAGCTTGTTGCCTCTCCTTTGTGTCAATGTTCTACATCTGACTGTGAATATGAACAATCTGCTCATCACATCTTATGGGAGTGTATTCTTTGGCAGAATGAGCGAAATATTATGTTAGATAGTGTACAGGCTATATCCGGTGTTGTTTATTACGCGGACCTTGTAGAAACTAGAACTAATTTCCGTGCGTTCAAGCGTTTTTGCCATACCTATTACTGGAATCAAATGTAACAGTTCACATTAGGACCCATTAAGTTAATGATAATTGCAATCCGTGGTGCTTGGCAATCTGGGCTTCTCCCAGTTGTAAATAATCCCTTTGTGCCTATTGGCCTAATTCTGTTCTGTCTCCTGCTTGTTTGGAGGGAAGTGGAAATTATATTTTTCTTACTCCTCCGCTAATCTTTTCTGATTAATTTCGTTGCGGGATCCAAGATAGTTGAATCGCTTCTCTGGGACTCGTCGAGCTTCATTGCCTCGGCGCTTTTCTTGTGGTCGCCACTGTTGATTCTGGCTTACAGAAGTTGCAGTGGTTTGGGAACAGTGTGGCGGGCTTGTCCCAAAAAAAAAAAAAAAAAAAAAAAAAAAAACTTATTGTGTCTACTGCCCACTTTGAGAAAAAAAAAAAAACCGTTTGATAAATTATTTTTTAGCGCCCCCCTTTTTCCCTAACCGTTTAGAAATTAGTCATGACGGGGGGGGGGGGTGTCCTCTACTAAAATCAATCAAACAACGCCTTCTGTGTACTTCCCTTCTAAGGGTGTCTAAAAGTCCTCCTAGCTAGATGACATTACAAATCGCCCCCCAAGCCTCTACACAACGCCCCCATTTTTCTCTGGGTCTCTTACAGCCCCCTTTAGGCCTGCAGCGCCCACAAGGGGGCGTTATCGCCCACTTTGGGAAAGGCTGTTATAATCGGACGGACAAAGGTATCATTATCATATACATTATGTTGATTTTACATGTCACTACCGTTATCACCAGCCGGTTGATTCTGAAAAAATCTCCCTTTTTTTATGGGACAAGCCCGCCACACTTTTACCAAACCACTGCAATTCCTGAAAGCCAGAATCAACAATGGCGACCGCAAAAAAAAAGTAAAATTGAGTAAGGTGACTAGTTTTCTCAATTTACTTTAGCAACTCACTTGATTTCACCGTGAGAGAAATTTACAGAATCGCCTAGCAGATCTTTTATTTTGATAACGAAATAACCGAGAGTCTGTTTTCAAGACATAGCAATGAATATTGAAATAATATAATCAAGAACTGACGTTGCCGATAAGAAAATAGGCACTGGTATTTTTTTTTTAGTTTTGTTGCTTTTTTTTATTATACATTTTCGGTAAAGCATTGTGTTCGTTTGTCACGTTTTACCGTCTTAAAAAAAACGTACATACGTTCGTATGTGAATACAAGATTATGATTATACATAAATATTCGCTCGCTTTTTCTTGACTTTTGAAGAGCACAGAGGAACAGACAAGACACGACATGACAAAGACAGAGACGACTATAGAAAAGATGAGTAAGAAAGACCTTTACTGAAGCAGCAGTCCCCAAAGTACGGGACCGCGCATATCTTGGCTTGTCCTTCATTCATATAGTTATGCCTCGTTTTTCTTCATGAAAACCAAGACATGATTCCCCAATTTAGAATTTTTTGGCAGGTAAGTCATGGTCTAATCAACCTTGGGAAACACTTCACTAAAGAAATATTAAAGGCGAAAATTGAGCAACAAATATCGCCTTTAACGTAGAACTTGTCTTTCTGTAGAAAATTATCGATAAAATGTTATCGTATATTTTGACGTCACAGCGTGTTCTACGATCATTAAATGCATTAGTCTTAATGCTTGTAATTATGTGACATTAGGGTCGTTGTTACTTCTAATAAATCAATCTTCTGTTTCTTTGATTGATGGAACATCCCACTTGTGTTAGTAACCATATAAAAACAAGTTCCGTCTAAAAATATATATACTTTTAAACAAGCGTAATATTATATTTGAAAGTTATTGTAGGACAAAGTTCCAACTCTTCACTGTTTTTATTTTATAATATGGTTGTAATTCTAACTAAACCCTTAATATCTCCATGATCCCATACTACCATAAACAGTGAATATTCATATCAAAATAAAAGTTTATATTACTAGTTTCAACAAATTTTATTACTTGTTAACGAAAATACATCTCCATACTTACGTTTTATTTAGTCGTGGTTTAAACCAAGAAAAAGTCCCAGTACTAAATTTAGATCGCGTTTTGTAATAAGGCGGATTGTGTTTTGTATGGAGCGCGCTGTCGGGTCAGTTAGTTCACTTAATTACTTTGCAGCTGTGATAATCAGGGATCGGATAATCGGACGCTAAAGTTGATATTTTTTTAACAATGTATGGATACAACTTCTAGAAACAATTGATTTGAAGAAATAATCCAACATCATCCTGGATTCGCAAAAATCTATTCTATAAAAGACCAACACCTAAAGTTTAGATAAAGTATGCATCGGATTATCCGATCCTCAGTACGGAGATATGAAGCGACAGATTGCAAGTTGTTCATAGACGTGGTAAAAACCCGTTAGCATCGATATTATAGCGAGCGCATGCTATAACGAGGTGATGCAGGTACTCTGCGTGTTTTTCCTTGACTCGTGTGACTATATAGCATTCCAGTTTTTAACAGAAACTTGATATTTTGTTAAAAGATTTCGTTGAGCGATCGTAAGAAGATCACCCACTTTATTAATAGTTATCGATTGAGTATAAAACAACTGTACAAAATGTGATATCAATCCCATCCAGCTACTGAGTGGGTACTGAGACCCCATCGGGCAAGTGGCTGGTAATACGACCTCGATAGACGACGGACGGTCAACGCATCTCACAAGCCAGTCTGACTTATTATTAACTAGCTTCTGCCCGCGACTTCGTCCGCGTCACAGTTGATGTGTTATCCTACGGGTACCGTACATTTTCCCGGGATAAAAAGTAACCTATGTGTTATTCCAGACTATAATCTATCTTTGTGCCAAATTTCATCCAGATCCATTCAGCCGTTTAAGCGTGAAAGAGTAACAAACATCCATACATCCATACATCCATACATACAAACTTTCGCCTTTATAATAGTAGTAGGAAGGATAACTACTTACATCGTAAATGTGGTTAAGTGCGAGTTTGTACGTATTTTTTGCAAGTGTTGTGTTGGTATGGCAAAAAAAATATTAGTGACATTATTAAGTTATATTTTATTTTTAAGACCGACACGTAATAATTTATCGTACATTGAAGTAGTCTCCACTATTGGCAATATTTGAATTTACGAGTAGCATCATCTATAGGTTATCCTCATTTCGTAGAATGATGTTATAATTATAGCCTGTATATTCCTCATGAATCTGGCTATCAAATACAAAAAGAATAAAAAAAGAACTCTTCAACTTAATTATTTCAGTTTCGATTTATTGTAACACCCTAAACTTATAATGTTGTAATGATTATTATGAACGATTTTTAATGTAGGATCAAACCTGAAATCATGAAAAAGATGTTCTTTATGAAGGGGTCGAGCGTGGAGCGTTTGTTTTGGTTCTTGGTTTACAGTTTAGTAATTTATCAATAGAAACTTGGGCTTTAATTTTGTATTTTTCTTTGGCGTTGTTCTACGGTCGATAGATGTCGTAAGTTTCCTAAATAAAATAGAAGAAGGTAGAGAAAATGTAATAGATCAGTCTGACCATATTATTACAAGATTGATTTCTGTGTGCCTATTAAATATAGGTTAGGGTTTTGGTTTCTGGTATAGTTTATAATAACTGAAATAAGTGTTATGTTGAGACGCGAGATAAGAATGGAAGGTTTGATGATGCATTTCTGTGAGAAAGAGGGTGTTACCAATCGATCGACTAATCCATTAATCGATTAGTGTGGCAACACCGTGAAAGAGATGACGTGCCAATGCTAAAGCCTGTATGTAAGTATGATTGGGATGATTTGAGATGTATTATGAGAGTTAAAGACGATATTTTTATACACATTTAAAAGTCAATTTTATTGCTGCGTAACGTCATAGCTATGGCGAAAACAAGGTTTTGTTACTGCAGTTATACAGTTATAATAATATGGTAAACATGTCTGGTATCTGCGGTAGTTTCCTCCAAGTACTTGCAGGAGCTGTTATTTCTATGCCTAACGGTTTTACCGAAGAAAATGTCATTATTAATGCATTTGGCTAATAAACCGTTAATTCGTGGAGAATAAAATATTTTATTTCGTTCTTTCATACAAAGATTAAATAGCTTGTATGTATGTTAATCATTTTTCTTGGGTTACTGTGTAGTTTTTGAGGCTACCATTGAGGCCAGTATTGTTCTGATATATCAAAATTTTCAACAATTGTTTCAGTACAGTAATTTCGGGAAGTGCCTACTTAACACGAAAGACTTTGTTCTCTGTGATTAATATTTTAAATTGACCTATTTCCTTAATTGGGCACCTAAACAGCCATAGGCGAATCAATCATCAACAATACTCTCGCGATCACAAAACGTTACCAACGAATAACGTTTAATTTTCGATCGCACTACAAACTTGACCTGCGCCTACGCATCGCGCATGGTCAATTGGTAAACGCACGAGTATGTATGCAATCAACGCATATCACGCGATATTATGTAGAATGTTATTCGTGTAAGGAAACTTGTCTCGGGGATCCTTGTGTAAACTTATCGAAGTTAGTTTAATTATTATCTTGTTAATTAATTTGCAGTAGCAGTAAAAATTCTATTGTATGGTTTCGCATTTGGCGGTATCGTAGAGGGCATTCAAATGTGTACCCTAAATCCTTACATCTAAGGTTTAATTTGTAAAGCTAATCATGAAACGTAATACGGGGGGTCCACACTCAAAGTTTTTAGAATAGGCAAGTAAGAAAAGCAGCCGATGAAAATTATTTTAAATTTCTAATTAGGAATTCTTTTTAAATCGTTAGATGTGTAATGAATTCATTTGTTTTTACGAATTGGCGGCAATTTAAAAAGTTTCGGTCAATGATTTATTACGACTTTCATTTAATTAGATTAATAGATTAATTTCTGACATTAAATAATATTATGTTATGATGATTGTATTGTGGAAAATGTTTTATAGCTTTGACATTTTATTTTTTACTAATTGATTCTAAGTATTTTGCATGCAATTGATACACGATATTGTATAGCTAAACATGTGGACTATACTATATTACCATACTGTAACACCTTTATACCATGTTTAAGGCAAATAAAGACTATTCTATTCTATTCATTACGGTCATATGGCCATTTACAATAACCTATCTCCAGAAAGTAGTTTATAGGTTTTATTTATCCATGGTTTGCGTTTCACAATCAAGAATGAGTGTTATCTATCTGTAGCTAACGATGGATAGCTTTTTCCCTCTTGAAACGTTTCGTTCTTTGTTCCACTAATGTTATGCTAAAAACAAATACTATTTATTTATTTGCTTTAATGAATCAAATAAATAAATAATATTTGTTCTTATAATGGATATTTTTTCATTGATTTTACGATGAATCAAGACTAAATTGTTTATATTTTCACTAACTTACTAAAGGAGACGGATACGCTTTCATACATTCTTGGGCCCGAGTGCAAAAAGATAAAATTGGTGTCAATTAATGGCTTATAATATAATATAATAACAAAGTATTACTAAACATTCGGCGAATTTTGAATCTGGGAGGAGAGTTATAAAAGGTTTTCTAAAAGTGCAATAAATTGGCAAAAACCTATACTAAACCGACGAATTTTGAAGAGCGATTGCTATTTTATTATGTTATACTGTTATTTTCTATATTAATTGAACTGTATTGAGTGTATTGTATTGTATATTTACTATATTAATTGTATTACATTAGGAAACTCACAAAACGACACTACAAAACGAGTTATTGACAGTCTACTAGAGCTGTCAAAAAGTATTCTATGTCACTGCCAGCACAGATAAAAAATACAAGTAATAAATCGAATTGTAAACGAGAATCAACTTTAAGATTTCTTTATATAATGTTTTTTTTTTTAACTGCGGGCATTATGTTAAATCAATCATCTGGTGCAAGATATATTGTGTTCAATTGTTGAAACTCATTCACATTAATCGATTATAGTAATCGATATCCCCTTTTAGTCGTGACATAAACTTATTTTTAAGATTTCTCTTATTCCTGATATTGAATTAGGCAATTTTTTTTGTTATTTGAAAAAGAAAAATATGACGCTTTTTTTAACCCATAATTCACAACTTAATACAATTTGGCCCAGAAATCCCCGTCTCCTTTAAACACGAATGAAACGTTTTGGCAGTTTTGACACTGACAGCCACGGTTCGCGTTGTTTCGTCGTTTCTTTGTGTTTATTTTTATTTTATTTTCTTATCATAAAAGTGAATTAAAACTCTATAGGAATCTATAGTGTTTTTTTTTTTAATTTCCATACAAAAAAAAATAACTTGAATGCAACGGAACCCTATGTCTAAGCCTCTGTTGTCCATCCATCTGTCGGTCTATCTGTTACGAATTGTGTCTTGTGAACCGTAATAGATAGGGACAGTTGAAATTTTTATTGCCGCTATAAAAACAAATAATAAAAATAAACTAAAGTAGAAAATTATCAGGATTAAATTATTGTGGTATTACTAGCTGACCCGGCAAACGTTGTTTTACCATTTTTTATTTATATGTTTTAAAAATAGTTTACGACCTATTCTCAGATCTACCGATAAACATATAAAATTTCATAGAAATCGGTCAAGCCGTTTCGTAGGAGTATGGCAACTAACACTGTGACACGAGAATTTTAAAAGATTTAGTACCTATCACAAGTTTTTTTGGAGCAGTAGTAAATATTTTATGGTGGTACACAGAACCCCTTGTGTGCTAGGCTGACTAGCACTATTACGTTTTACAATATGATTTACAGACATAATTCAAAAATGTAATTGTTAAGAGCGGTCACAACTTGTTAATCTCCCTTGTACCTATCACCTATGATGCCAATGAAGGAGTGTTTGCTGTGTCATTGTCGAGATGATCACAGCACACTAACATGTATTGTGACGTGCTTCACTAATCAAGCGTGTGACAGAGCATACAACAAGCAACATGCGCTAGTGGTTTTCATTTCTTGATTAAAAACCGAAATACAACAGAGATAAAGTTTAAAATTGCGCAATTGCTTGCAAGGTAATCAATACCACTGGGGAATTATATGTTTCATGCAATTTTCAACTCTATACCTATTCTAATTTAGTTTATTGTAAAATAATTAAAACTGGTCGAGTTAATTGCTGATCTGTGTGCGGATCAAGTGCAGATTGTCGCGATCCTGTCGCGTGAATAACAAATGAGTGTTAAATTGACACCTCGTTGAGTATTTGTGCAATGATCCGTTCAAGATGCCATACGCTATTATCATTATCGATTTTAACACCCCTTCGTGTATTTTGATTTAAACACCCCGTGGTCGCTTTCATATAATATAAAATGTTAATATACATAAGACACCTAACGTCATAGACTATTTGTGCAACGATCCGTTCACGATGCCGTACGCTATTATAATTATCGATTTTAGCACCCCTTCTTCAAAATTTATTGAAAAAATAAACACCTCAAGGTCGCTTTTATATAACGGGTTAGTATACATACACTAAATACTTAGAAATGTCATTGTATTGAACCACCTGGAGCAATCCTAAAATTTGGAAAAAAATATTTGCTGTTCTGTACATTTTGTAGGTTATTGCACTTTACTAGGAAATTGTTGTTTTTTATAAATTTTAGGGTTGGTTCCCTTGTGAAACTTGTTCGTATGTAATGTGTATGTGTAGGTTTACCTATATGTTAACAACTTATAGAATCTATTTTAAATAAACCTGGTAATCAGGTTTACTCAAAAGTATTATGTGTAATATATGACCGTATCATATGGGAATTACTCCTACTGTGATGAACACAGGTAAACAAATTAGCTAGCCGGTTTGTTGGTATTTGGGATACCTAGAATGCGCTAAGCGTACTCAAGTTACGTTGAGGGATTTTCCATGCCGCTTATGGCAGTTTGAACGCGCCAATCTGATGTGAGCTCGAAGGTCAGGTCACTGTTGTGTTGTGCAGTTATATCTTGCGTGCAAGCGCCCATTAGCGTCCTCCGGCCATTTTCTTCAATTGATTCTTGTGAGCAACGGCTTTCAAAGAAACGTGTTGGAGCATTCATTTATCTCCTAAGTGTATTGAGATATGTGTCAAGGATCAATCCCATTCACGATAACACTACTTAATAATGATAAAACGATCGCAATCAAAATTAAATTTCTTTCTGTGCCTACTTATATATTACTTTTCCACCATTATCAACTAAAACGTCAACCTGATGTCAAAATTTACACTTGCATTAATCTGACATGTTTTTTTTTGTTTTTTAAAAATACTTCATTTTCAAATAATGATTTGAATGTACAGTAAACAAAAACGTTGCATTTATAACAATTGCTTAAAATTGCAATAGCTGGTACATATTATCGAACCGCCATACCTACATTATAGCAGCACTAAAAATACAATAATATTCGCGTAAATATTAATTGATTGATTTAACATATCGCATGCAGAAGTATCAATACATTAGTTTTAATTTTTAGTTCAATGATATCCTTTGTTCTGATTGGCCCTAAACTTGAGACCGTCGTGGTAATTGTTTCTCAAGGTTGCTAATGTATGGGGCTAACCATTTGTATTGATATTGGCAAGTTATTATTCTTGTCACGTACACAATACATGTTTATAAATGATCCCTAATTAGGTCAGGCAGTGGAAGGTTAGACCGGCTCAGAACGAATATAATCATAATCAACCATTGCAATAATAATAACATATTCGATATTAAAGTTCATTTAGTTCTTTTTCATCATCTCTCACTCAAACGCTAAAATATTGATATTTTCGACTGGTCATGGTCCAACTTCAACTGTACCAAATAATGTGCCATAAAGTACTGGTTGTTTGATTTGTTTTAGAAAACTGAGGGCCCTTTGATGGTTTTAATCTACTTTGAAGTAATTGCCTCCTTCTTTTGTTTAAATGATAGGGTAAGAGAAAATCTGGAAAAAAAATTTTTTTTTTCGAGACCATAAAATCCCTTTGAACTAAGTTTTAGTCACTGGGTGATGATGAGCCAGTCGAGGTTTTTTTATTGATCTGTCTATGATCACACTCAGATTATATAATAATAATAAGCCTGATATAGTGGTGGTGGATCGCTTAGAGAAGCGCGCAATGATTGTTGACATTACAGTCCCACATGACGTGAACCTCGTGAAGGCCGAGAATGATAAGAAGATCAAGTATCTTGACTTGGCTCGCGAGGTTGTCGACATGTGGGATGTGGAGTCAGCGATTATTGTGCCGATAGTCGTCTCAGCCAATGGCTTAATTGCCACGAGCCTCGACCAACATCTTAGGAGGCTCTCGTTGGGTAGCTGGATCAAGGACTTGATTCAGAAAGCGGTTCTCCTAGACACGGCGCGTATCGTTAGGAGATTCCTTTCTCAGGAGCCCTGACCACCGGTGGCTTGGACCCTGTTCCCGACGCCGGTGGGCTACTATATTTTATATTTTTAAATGTTTTTATATTTTTTAGTAATATTTAAAAATGTAATTTATATGTTTTATTAATGAATAAATGGAATAATAATAATAATTTTCTACTAATATTTAAAAATGTAATTTATATGTATTTTAATTGAATAAATGAGAATAATAATAAAAAACATAAAATACAGAAGAAAAAAGTAAAAGACAACAAAATTTGAAGTCGGGTAATAATTTCCCATTTTTGTTTATTTATACGCTTACAACTGTCATTACAATGCAATAGCGAAGCAAACTTAATATTAACAACTTATTTTTTTAAACTTACTACATACGTTTATACGTATGTAGTAAGTTTTAAAAAATAAGTTGGATAACAAGGATTGGTTGGTTGTTAAGGATAACATTATTGTTATCCTTGTGAATTCACTCAGTGTACAAGCAGAAATGTCTATGTTGTTTAAAAAACCTCTGTTGTTTAAACTACAAAAAAAAACTAAAACCCGACTACAAAAATTCACGTTCTAAAAAGTATGAAACAAGAATACATTCTCATCTGAAAGCCGTGGTCGTATGCCACTTTGCCCTAAACTTTAGTGCTAAAGATTAATGTTCTATTACTATACACATACTGTTTTACCGGAATAGGTGGCATACGACCACGGCTTTCAGATGAGAATGTTTTCTTGTTTCATACTTTTTAGAACGTGAATTTTTGTAGTCGGGTTTTAGTTTTTAAAACTACTTTTTTATTTAAATTATTTTGGGGTTTAAATTTAGACATTTATATATAATGTAATATTACTGGAACTGCAACATATACACAATATATGGAATAATCTATTAGGTCTCCCAAACAAAATATTGGTTAGTTGGCTAGGTTTATGGTGCGTTCTAAAGGGTGTGTGTACGGGTGTATGTATAATTTACTAATAAAATATTTATATATTTGAAATGTGCTAATTAAACCCTTTAATTTGATATGTAACACGACCATATTTGGAAGAAAAAAAATATTATTTCACATCTTCATTAGCCCTAGAGGGCGCCACATACAATTTATTGAAACATAAGATAGCCTATAACCAGCGGACAATTTAGACGCTTCCAATGACACCTCATTTGTCAATTTACGTTAGATAATTTAGAAGTTATGAGGGAACAGATGAACATCCATACATACATACATACCGGTCAACCTCATAACCCTCCTTTTTGCTTTGCCGTAGTCGGGTAAAAATCGTAGAACATGGGGATATTCGGAAAACCCATGAAAAGAAGTTTCCAAAAAATTTATTTTGACTTCCGCAACTCGGCCCTGTATACTCCATTTAAAGTCGGTTATCGTGCCTCAACGTGCTAAAGCCCAAAGTAAATGTTTACCAGGCAGAAAGGTCAACATTGCCTTGGATGACGTAAAAGGAAAAAATGCTATACAATGCGTGCAATTGATTTTCTATTGCAACAATATCCACTATTGTGCACGTGAAGCGTAACTCGATAGATTCATTGGTATAGGAATTGTCTATAAATAAATGAACGGTAAGCACACGTATCCGTCACGCCACTTGTCAATAAAGGGGACATTCTGTACTCGGCGACATCAACATAACACTGCTATTTTGGTACTTTTTCGGGGTTGTTTCAGAGAAAAATCAAAATGCCTATAGGGCATTTCGT
Source organism: Caradrina clavipalpis (assembly GCA_932526535.1). Lineage (NCBI taxonomy): Eukaryota > Metazoa > Arthropoda > Insecta > Lepidoptera > Noctuidae > Caradrina > Caradrina clavipalpis. The sequence continues at coordinate 3,868,581 of OW052087.1, forward strand.
AATTTCTAATGGTATACGTATACCTTTCATGTACCTACGTATTCCTTCCATCTCCTCTTGAAAATCTTCAGTGCAGCTCTTGCTACCAAACTATCCCAGCTTGTTCTGCACTAATTGACGTTTTACTTGACTTGAAATAGAAACGAGAAGAGCTAGCAAAACCATATATTTTTATTGTTCATCTTTTGAAAATGTACGTACCTACCTATTATGAAGAAGTACATAATAGAGTATTAGAGATTTATCGTGGGAGAAACTCGGGTGATGATGCCATCGCTAGTTGTTAACACAATGTTATGTAGCAGTGTAACACAATAGTTATAGATGCATGTGATATACATATGTATATCTACTCCGTAAAAGTAAACCATATCTATTATACACGCATCTTATAGGAAAGAGTAAACCAGGCCCTATTAAACGTTTTTTCAATAGAAAAAATCTCTTTACAGGTGACAATTTACATATGTGTAAGGAAAACTGTATTATTGAACATACTTGTAATAACAAATTTACATATTTTGTGAATTGTAGGACAATTCCGACAGGTAGACTCGTCTTGTGTCAGAACTTTACAATTTTGTGGAGCTGCTTAGGCCAGTGTTCCTCTTGCTAACATGTCACTTTCAGCAAAATAATTGAAGTAATTGAATTGTTTTACAAAAAAAAAATGTTGTAATGATAACTCATGATGCTCCATTACTTTCGTTACTAATCAAACAAATAGAAAAGTACACTGTAAACTGTGCACTGTAACGTAAAAACGTGTAAAGTACACTGTACCTGTGCATGTTAAATATTTTCAAATTCTAAGATTTTTTGAACTTACTTAAACAGCATTTATAATGGTAATACTTGTAATGTAATTCTTACAAAATTGTAAGGTTCGTTGAACAGCACTTGTCATACAACTTTACAAATATGTCACTTATTCACAAAATTGTCGGATTGTAATGTTTATTAAAAAGGGCCGTAGAAGGGAGTTCGTAACGAAATCTTTATTCATGGATTCACCGATTCCTCGTAAATGGATTGCTGCGCTAGATAAAAATACTGGCTCAATGTAATTCGGTCATAGAAAAGTGACCTCTACCAGCATAGCTCCATTAAACCATATCGAATCATATCGTTTGCAGTGACGTACGACATCGCCATTATAATTATCTCCAGTTAAGGACAGAGGCTGTTGATAAGCAACCTGTAGTGAAAGCTTGACCGGTGTAACGATATGAATATTTAAATTATATATAACACAAATGCTACTGAACAAACTGGACTAAGCAAAAATATATTTTCGGGGTTATTGCTGTACTGATTTGGGTAAATAGTTATATGGATGTTAAAATGTATCATCATTCCAATAGCTGGTAAAACCTAGAAACTACTGACACGTATCCTAGTATGGAATATATATATATATATATCCTAGTATAATATATCCATCGTCATTGTAGTCTAGCATAGCAAGGATACCTTTTAAACCTTTTACAAATCAATTTTCTACTGCTATGTAATATCCATACCTACTAAAGCCCGAAGTTACATTGTACGGGGCACAGCTCGCAGTAACGTGTACGTAATGATTGGCAAGCTGTGTCTGTTTAACTGGAGATTTCTATATTTATGCTACTTCCAAAATAGTCTGTCTAAAAAATATAGACAATCCAGTATGTTGAATAGTAGCTGGATTATGTTCATCGATCGAGGTGATCGATATCGATTGGCCGATGATATTTGCATTATTATTATTTTTTTCGGATGCGACATCATGAAAAGACTAGTCCCGCCCCGGACAGGTGTCAGACTTTTACTGACTAAAACCCATGCATGATCCTTCTTATGCTCTTTGCGATCTGGGGCCGCGGTATCTCTTTCGAGCAACCCTCAGCAATGATATTTGCTTAACGTTGCAAAAGCATAGTTTAAAGTATGAAACGAACACAACGAAACATGACATGACATGTATGTACGAAACATGGATTACGCTCGATTGCGTCAAAATCTATCTTTTTACCCGACTGCGACAGAAGGAGGGTTATGTTTTTCGAGGGTATGTTTGTATGTATAATTGTTTTGTATGTATAATTTCTTTTTTAAAACACTAAAAAAATAAAAAACGGTAATTTAAAAAACTAAAAAACCCGACTGCTATTCTTTAAAAATCCCTAAAACAAGATAAATTGTAGCAGTCGGGACCTACCTACCCAGGTAATAATTACAAAGTCGATCGATTTTACGTTACGTTTACTCCACTCGCTCGTGGTAGGCTCCTTAAAAATTTAAAATTTAGAAAACCCCCGACACAAAATCCTAACTTCCCTTTAAAAAGTAAAAAAGTAAAATACGTCGCGTTGGGGGACCGATGTTGCATTTAGGGTACGACCGTCCCAAGCGGTCCCCCAACGCGACGTATTTTATTTTTTTACTTTTTAAAGGGAAGTTAGGATTTTGTGTCGGGGGTTTTTTAAATTTTTAATTTAATTTTTATTTTATACTTTTTATAGGTACATACCTATTATAATGTCGATTTTGTTAAGCTGTAAGTACATAGGTTCCTAATAATTTAATAACCCACATGACAAATCATTTTTAGTTTTTCTTCCCCACTTTCACACCCATAACTTTTAAACGGCTCAACCGATTTTCATCAAACATGTCTAAGAACACTCGTACGTAAGTCACCTTTCATACAAAAAAAACTAAATTAAAATCGCTTCATCCGTTTGGGAGCTATGATGCCACAGACAGACACACAGACAGACAGACACGTCAAACTTATAACACCCCTCTTTTTGCGTCGGGGGTTAAAAATATTTTGACTGCCGCATTGGTCTTGTGGTTGCAACTGTTCATCTGTTCTATTCCCAAGTCGGGCAAAAATTGTTAATGAGTTGATCTCTCGAGAAAATGTTTGTAGCAACCCGGAGTTTGGAACTTGGTGTCGTGTCACGGGAAGCACGTAAAACCGTTGATCCTAAGCCTGATCTCTCTACCCGGTCGGGTCGGATTGTCGTCCCATAGGACGGTGGGACGGCAATCCGACACGACATCTTCTTTTCTCTAAATAGAGGATATTTGCGCACACGCTTGTGCCTATATACCTATGTCCAGCATATAATATCATGATTAGGATATTTCGACACGACAGTGTACACAACACTAGACTAGAACGAATCCTTAATGACATCAGGGTCACATTTAACATCATTATCGCAGCATTTCTTAGAACTGTCGCTATGAAAAGAAAAACATTTAATGTAGATACGGTACCCCGTTTGTTTTGCTGTATCATGACAACTTAAGTAAAGTAATTTTCCTCTATTGTTTTAATCTAATTATTTGGTTTCGGCTTACTATTTTGAATGACACTAAAATGACACCAAATTGCATTGGTTTGAGAAAATTTTAAGATTTTCAATCGTTTCATAATACATACAAAAAAAAAATTAAAAGCGCAATCTGCGAAACTTAACTTTATTTTAAAGCATCATTTTTAAAGCATCACTTTAATCGCTATGTATAATCTAAACTAATATTATAAAGCTAAAGAGTTTTAAATTTGAACCGCTCCTACTGGTTCGCTTGTAGGAAGCCACATCATATTTAAATTTTATAATTTAATATTTTAAAATATCAGGAATTTGTAAGAAAAATCACGTGGGCGAATTGCGGGAATATTAGTAATCCCATAAACAGCTACATTGAATATTCTCCTAGCACTTATCGGATAAATAAAGACACATATCTGTAATGGAACTGTTATGTAGCAAAAATCATCGTGGAAACTTGAATATAGCTTACATTGTTGTTTTATTAATTAACTTATTGCACCTACAAGCAATTTGTTCGGAATTACAGCAAAAGATAGTGCTATATGACATTTATGCGTTAAAAGGAGATGCGAGGTGTCGAGTGCCATCATTATCGTCCCAGGTACAAATGTCCACCTGTCAATTAGTTTGCAGTGAAGCTAGAGTTTTATTCAATGCATAATGATAATAATGATGGAGGGGGAAAAGGCTGAATAGTGATGGCTGTTCGACGGCTTTTTTAAGCTTTAATGACGTTGTCAATGTTAGGTATCTACTATTTTATTGAATGAGTGTTATGAAATCGCTGAGTACAGGTTTGATATGATATTTGAAAGAGAACTTGCAAGCAACAGCATTAAATTTAGTTCATAACTGAAAGGTCGTAACTATACTAATGCAAGAAGTACTAAGAAAAAATAAATGTCAGGATAGTTTCTTTACTTTCAACCTCTTTACAAATACTTACGCTTGTTTTGTGGTTAATTGATTTAATGTTTTTTTTTTTAAAAGTAATGATCATTTTTTATTTTTATCGGTATAAAAAGTGCTGTGATGGATCGTTAAAAATAGAAATCCGCGAAAACGGATCATTGGTATCTATACTACAAAGGTTTATGTAGTTAAATAAGGGTAAACAAAAAAAACCACGTGACTCATGGATGATAAACCTTTTACTTCAAATGTTAAAATCGTATTATTTAAAGTCGTATAATAATAGGCTCTAGTCTGATTCAGAATCTGAGGAACTATCTGCCACGTTAATAATAATTCGTTTAGTGGTATTATCAATCATTTTATCTAATTTAAACATTTTCTGTTATTGTTTTATAACATGACCCTCGCAATTTTTAAAGGCGTCTGGTTAATCGACTAAACGTAATACGTAATACTTGCTACTTCAGTTGCCATACTTTATCACGGGTGTACTCTTCAATTTAGCGACGTTATCTAATTCATCGTATTTTATAAAAGGTTTTGGAACCTGTTTTTTTTAGGCTGTTTACAATAGACATATTACAAAATATTATACTATTCTATAAAACGAACAAAAAAATGTTGGCTAAGCAATACCATCTATGAAGAGTAGTTTACGAACAAATGATAAAGTTTAACATACATTAATAAAAGAGGAAAGTAAGTTGTAACAAGTTTAAACAAGAAAGTATCAACTATAAAAAATCCTTTTCTACGATTTGTTTACCTTAACTACCTAAACCTTTCTAGTATAATTTTGCGGATATGGATTCGGACCTCAACTTTCTCACCCAGTCGGTGTGGGTGCGCGTGACCTTTATTGACAGCGTTGCTTATAGTAACATGTTTCGAGTTATTTTGTATTGTTTATAGTTTAGTGTTGGTTTTGTGTGGTACGGAGTAGTACAGATTACGTTTGTGTGTTTAGTTAAAAGATTTAATGGGGTTGGCAATGGAAGGGACGCTCCAGAAATACCTACCCTGATCTTATTGGTGAGGTTCTTCAGAAAGGTCAGGAGTGCAGGACTCGTAACCGGCATGCTTGTATGACCAGATGTATGAATGTGAACGAGGCGAAAGGAGTATGTAAGGATCGTAGCATGTGGCGTTCTGTGGTTTCTGCCTACCCCTATGAGAAGAAAAAGACGTGAGTTTATGTTATTTAATAGGGTATATGCATTTTTTTTTTATAATGAATTCTCATTCATGTAAAAAACAGTTTAGTAAAACTATTTTTCAAATAACTATGTACTTAATTAAAAAAGACAAACCCATCGAGGATTGTTTCTATCTAAACAAAATTTAACACGTAATTTATACGGCCGTAGAGACATGTGACGTCACAGGCCATGTTGGATCTCTCTATCTTATCGATGCGTAATTAATAGTTTTAAATGTTTATATCGGACGTATTTATTGGCCGATTTTAATTTTAGTTTTTGTCACCTCTACTGCGGCATTTTCATATTTTGTTAATAAATAAAAAGTCATGCACATTCCCTATTAAGTAAAAAAAGATAAGTTGGTTTTTGTTTTTCTAAAAATTGTCATGTCTATGATGTGAATATGTAATGAAATTTAATAAGATCCGTTAGAGGTCAGTACAAAAAATAACGGACACGGATCTTTCTCGGATAGCCGCGGATATGGATGGCGGTTTAATAATAATCCGTAATAATTAATGATGTACCGGATTTCTGTAAATCCGGTACATCATTAATCCTTCTACTATTATAAAGGCGAAAGTTTGTATGTATGGATGTATGTATGGATGTTTGTTACTCTTTCACGCTTAAACGGCTGAATGGATCTGGATGAAATTTGGCACAAAGATAGATTATAGTCTGGAATAACACATAGGCTACTTTTTATCCCGGGAAAATGTACGGTACCCGTAGGATAACACATCAACTGTGACGCGGACGAAGTCGCGGGCAAAAGCTAGTTATTAATAAGAAAGTTAAAAGTTTGTCGGTGCCTCTCCGCAGACCATGGCCCACCTTTTATCTTGTGCCGCATGCCCTGTGTCCTGCACATTTGAGGACCTAATGACTGCGTCGGCGGAGGGTGTTGCCGTAGCCGAATTTTGGGCCAAACAAAGGATTTAAAAAATATCTTACTTATTTAATATTAATATTCTATTATTTGCTATCGATACGCTAAGAAGAATAAGAAAGTTTAGAATTTAGATGGATGGATGTTTCTTACTCAATCACACCAAAACGGCTGAACGGACCTCGATGAAATTTAGCACGGAGACAAATTATTGTCTGAAAAAGCACACAAGGCTACTTTTCACCCCAGAAAAAGTACGATTCCCGTGGGTTAATATATCAACTTTTACGCGGACGAAATCGCAACATGAGGCTAGTTATTTTTTTTACAAATTACAAATCACGTTTATTTTACTTCTAATTACTTCCTATTGCGTCTGCACAATTGCCGCATAATTATGCTAGATGCATAAGCACATGCAGCGACATGCATTGCTAATAATACCAGACTATTATGGTCCCACTGAAGAGCCAAGGCCTTTTCTCATGCAGAGAAGGCACGCACATGATCACCACGGTTGCTCAAGTCGGACTGGCAATTCCAGACTTATATTTGACTAGTTTTTGCCCACGACTTCGTCCGCGTGGATTAATAGTTCCCGTTCCCGGGGGATTTCCGGGATGAAAACTATCCTATGTCCTTTCTCGGGTCCCAGACTATATCTGTACCAAATTTCATTGAAATCGGTTCAGTGGTTTAGGCGTTAATAAGAGACAGACAGACAGACAGACAGAGTTACTTTCGCATTTATAATATTAGTACGGATTATAAATCCAGGTTTACTCACGACGATTTCTTTCGCCGATGTCCAAGTACACATAAGTTAAAACTGTCCCACTGGTACTTGCTCGATTCGATATCGAATGAGCAACCTAGTGCATTGCTGATTGGCTAAAATATAATGATAATATCCTTTAACGCATTAGTCAATTATACTTATTTTTAAATGCATGTTTTTATTAAGGGCCTCCGCGCTCATCCGACTTTTTGTAGGACCGTTTATCGGATCGTTCAATAGACCCATATTTTCGTGGGACCGCTTTTTTTGTAGAACGTGTGCTTTGGTGTACTGGAATTCATATGTTCCATTCTCTCCGAAATAAAAGTCCGTCACCGATTGTCTGAAGTGATCGGGCAGCGTAATGGCTTTTTAAAATATTTTTTTATCACACATACCCGGACCCGGCCTGTGCGGCCAGCTGACTTGTTACCTAACATACTAATTGTTAAATAGCCTATAGAATCAAAAGTTCAATCGAGAATGACCATTTAATTTATAATTTATAACTGTCTATGTCCATTGTCCGCAGATACATCACCACCTCCAGCAATTTCGGTGACTCAGACCCCACTGCTGGGGGTGAACGGCTCCGGGATACTACATGTAAATCTCACGGGAAATCTGCCCAGTAACTTGACGGATAACATGCCCAAAGTTAGCGACCCCATCGTGCCTGACGACAGTACGTGTAACTTTATTTTTGTTTTTTAATTGGCCCTGCTCCTGACTTTGTTCTTGACGGTTGGAAAACATTGAACATTTACGAAGTGGTAGGTAACACAGACATTAGTGGGACTATCACACAACTTTTTTCTTGGTTATTCATTGTCTTAAAAGGTAAGCATCTTAAAGGTGATGCACAGTATGCTAGGAGTTATATTAACGGACTGCGCTCTAAAACCAAGATAGCTGACGTGTTTTACAGGGCTACCCTAATTAAGTGGGATTGGACAGGATATTTGCAAGACACTCAAGTACAAAAGCTTGTGCGATGATATAGTGAGAAAGGATTGCGACAAGCAATAAGAGAGATGGCGAGAAGAACTGGGTGAATTCCTCCTGCTGCCAGGGATATGGGAAGGCCTTTGACCGGAGTGAGATAAAACAGGCTGTGAAAACAAATAGTTTACATAAAGAATTTATTGTCTTTGAGGATAATTTGCGGGGCATCGAGTCACAGGGATACAAATAAATGACGTGTTTCTCTAGACACACGCTCTGTAAACTACATCCTTATTAAACAACGTAAAGTCAGGGCTATTTCAAGTTTTGTAGAGTCATTGTCATTTTCGTGTCAGAGTGTCTCCGGTCATCAATCCGAAGCGGTCAAGGAATATACCCACTTGAATGCGATGCGGGTAGTGCCAATGGAACTTGCGATTCAGTGTCCATTGCCATTTGTTGTTAAGGATCAAAATCGTGATGCTATCCTTGCAATGAGCAATGTGTCATTTAAACTAACGGAATTGCACAGTGTGCGAAACACACAGGGTGCATGTAATACACCAGGAAATCTAGTCTGTCTGGTGTTCCTCTGGCGAGGCCTTCTTTAATTTTGAACTTTTTTAGGGTTCCATTCCGAAAGGGTAAAACGGGTCCCTATTACTGAGACTTCGCTGTCACCAGGCTGTATCTCATGAACCGTGATAGTTAGAGAGCTGAAATTTTCACAGATGATGTATTTCTGTTGCCGCCGTAGCAACATGTGTTTAAAGGGTTTCCCATACAACCCACATGATGTTTTGCTCATTTTTGCTTGATATTGATAGCGGCGGGAGGTAGACAGATATTTGAAATAATCACAGAATATTTAGTTATATATTAACTTAAAAAAATAAATACCATCACCATCATCACGCCTGTATTCCCAGAAGGGTTAGGCATTTTTTTTTTATTGGTACACCACCAATAAAAAAATAAAAAAAAAAACAAATATTTAAGTGGCTGACAACGTGCGTTTTTTTTTTGCAATTTTTATAGATAATGGTACGGAACCCTTTGTGCGCGAGTCCGACTCGCGCTTGGCTGGTTTTTATTATTAGTTGTCTTCTTCTTATCGTGTGGGCTGTAAGGTCTAACGACCCCACACACCCTAGTGTCAGAGTTTCTAAACCGCCTCAAGGGCCTCTGACATGGTTACTGATGTCAGTGATGTCCAAGATAAACTTAGAAAATACATATGAATTAGGAAAAGTCACATTGGTACTTGCCCGTGCCCGGTTGCGAACCCACAACCTCGTGCATGGGAGGCGGGCGCCTTAACCACTGGGTCATCACGACACTTATTATTATTAGTTGTTATAGCGACCGTAGTAATAGGTGTAGCTATTACAATTTCAAGTGTCTACCTATTACGGTTTAATAGATACAGCCCTTTAACACAGGGACAGATAGACAGACGGACGGTTAAACGAGAGAAATACCAGTCTAAGACCCCTTACGAAACCCTAAGACACTTTCCTTAAAAGTACGGTCAGCAACAAAAGTCGATTAACAATGTTACTTTTACACATCGTACTGGTTGGAAATGTGATAATCTTGTATTGTTTTTATAACTTCCTTGTTTTGAACAGCCTTTGAGTCTATTCTCATGTGATACACATCTTTTGTCGATACATGCTGGCCAGGTTTTTATTTTAAACTAGCTTTTGCCCGCGACTTCGTACGCGTGGAATAGTGACTTCCGGCAGATTTTTGGTTTTACCCACATAGTTACCGATATCGCGGGATCTCTTCAAAAATGAAATGTGGAAGATATATATTCTAGGGAGCTCTTCAAAAATCAACATAATGAGCTCTGCGTTTGAATTTAAGAGATGTATTCTCACTTAGGGCATTAAAGCCGTTATTGCCGATCGAAAAAGGCGAAAATTTTATTTTTCCCTTATTTTCCCATCATTCTACTGATTTGCCAATTCAGTTCAAAAGGAAAAAAAGACTGTTTCTCCCTTGACAAATTTTCTATTATTTTAGGCTTTAGAGATTATGAAAGTTTCTTACACCAAGAAATTTCTGTATACCATGTTTTTAGTTTTGCCATATTTTATTATATTGATATTATGTTTTTCATACCTTTTTACTATTAATTTACTTTTTTCCGATGAATTATAACAATAACATGAACGGAACTCGTGTAACGATCGACACCATCTATCGAGCATAAGGACAACTCGACATATAGTACTAATAGAATTATCTATACTCCGTTAGAGCATTTTCTTTGTACTAAAAGTTGTATTATATTATATTTTTCATACCTTTTTACTATTTATTTTCATTTTTCCGATGACACCATTGCGCGATTAACGCCATCTATCTACGGAGCATAGGAACAGCTCGACATTTATAGTACTGAATTGATGCCGACTTTTGACCAATAGATGGCGCTCAGTGGCGTGCACAGTTTTTAGATAAGGTAGGCAAAAAAGGTACCTACCAAAAACATCTACTACATGTTGGTGTTGGTTCGTCGCCTTGTCGATTAAATAATGATGTATATGATTTGCCACCTCAAATATTTATAGATTGGCTTATATTAATCATCTACGTATACGTTTTTTATAGGGTAGACAATGTCTATTTGTCTGTATGAACCGCACGCCACTGATGGCGCTGTATGTCCGGAATAAATTTTATTTTTTATTTTTATTTTTTGTAATAAAAACTATCCTATGTCTTTTCTCAAGTTCCAAACTATGTCTGTACCAAATTTCACACAAATCCGCTACTGTAGTTTAGGCGTGAAGAAAAGACAGACAGACAGAGTTACTTTCGCATTTATAATATTAGTTTGGATTTGTTAACACTTAATTCATCCATTTTCGTATGCTTAATATGTACATATTATTATGGTCACCATGGATACAAACCGAGTTAGGCATAGAGATGTGTAGTTACATTTTTATTATTTTTCCATTTAAATACAATTGCACATTTGCTTGAATATTATGCTTCTATTCTGAATATCTTGTATCCCTACTAAATCCGGAGATTAATGAACGTTACATATGAGACTGTATATTAATATTGTTATTTCTTATTTTCAGATCTTACTGATGTATTCAAGGAAACCCCTGAAAGAATCGTATCGGAGCAGAATTTAGCTAATTTAACCTATGTAAGTTATTATTTAATTCTTAATGTTTTACTTGAATCGCGATCTCTTGTCTCACTTCAACTTCTCTCGTAGAAGGAGATAGAAGATAATATTACAAGTATACAAAATTCTGTCAGTAATGATGCTTCAAGTAACTAAGCTTAAACTTCTAATATTTCAGGATCACCACAATTTCTACAACAGCTCGTTCATAGGAAACCAGGAGTTCTTCAAAGACTACTGGGCAAACATCACCATCGACAAGGCGGAGGTCCACCAAGTGTTGAGCAACTCGCACCGGAGAGCCACTGTAAGTACACACCACCTTACGGACTCTAGGAACGACTTCGTTAACAAATAATAAAGTTTTGAATTTTAAGTAACCCCCGACAAAAGAATTAATGTCTCTACCGCAGCTAGCAAAAGACCTGATAAACATGAAACGGCTGAATTGATTATGATAAAACATATCTTAGAACCATTTCTAGGAAACCTGCTTACAAATCGGTTTACCTATTTAAGAGCTGACACAGACGTCAAACTTATAACATTTTGAATCGGGGGGGTTGAAAAAGTTTAGAATAGAAGCATAGATTTCAGTTGTACCATGACCAAGCACTTTTGGATTGGCACAAAGCCGGTTGGTCAGTCAGAAAGTTGTAATTCCAAGACACAACTTCTCTAATAACCAGAGGTCGGAATAAGGTAGAGCTATTAATGTACTTGCATCGAAATGTTGATATTATTATGGATCTTCCCGGGATTTCCCGGAAAGAGACAAAATCTAGTACATTCCGTTAAGCGGGGAGTGCTGCACATTTCCGCTATTGTTTTTTTCTTGTTCTCACAAGCTATGTTGTGCGGACTACAAATTTCACAACATCGTGCGCATTGGAATTTTGCTACTTCGGACATCCGATGTCGGATGGTTTAAATTGTGTAAAAATAAATAACTTTTTTATTTAACAATTCACGGCATTTTTCTACTCTTTAAAATTAATCTCGGGATTTGAGGCAATTCCACTTTATTCTTTCGCCGTATGAATTCAGTGTAAGTACATAAATAACTCTACCTAATTCCGACACATGCTAATAACACCTAATCGCACCAAAAACATTTTTATGTAAAATTTTGCCGAGACCCTAATGGCATTGGCAAAATTTTAAACCATAATGCTGGCGCTGTCAAAAAGTTATCAGATCTCATGTAGAGCCAAGCTTCTAACTCTACACTCCATAAGGCATGTAAAATGCAGTACATACACGAAAGGGTCCAAAAATCAACAAAATACTTCGAGAAAAGGCAGGCAGTGCCCTTGCGCTTTGTTTGGCTCTCCTCGTTTTAGTTCTGAAAATACAAATAATAGGGAATATGTATGAATTTTTTGATTCGCTTTTGTCAAAAAAACTTAAAAATACCGTAGAGTGAAAATGGAAAAAAAAGTGAAATCCATTAAAATTATAAATCGGCCTAGAAGTACAGCCGATATAAGCATTTAAAACTATTAATTACGCACCGATTAGACAGAGAGATCCGGCATGGCTTGTGACGTCACATGTCACTATGGTCATATAAATTGCGTGTTAAAGTTAAATTGCCGGTTAAGCATATAAAAACTGCACTGGCGTGTGATGAAGAGTTCGTACCTTAAGAGTCCCTATCAATTTTGCGGTCTAAAAACCGAAAATTATTTTTTTTCCGTTCAAATTTCTCAATAACCATGAGATATCTAGTTTTTAAAACTAGATATCTCATGTTTCTAGTAGTAGTAGTAGTTTATTTCTCTAGTGTCATGGCCCAGTGGTTAAAGCGCCCGCCTCTTAATCACAAGGTTGTGGGTTCGCAACCAGCCACGAGCAAATGACTTTTTCTAATTCATACGTACTTTTTAACTTTAGTTTGGACATCACTGACATTGGTAACCATGTTAGAGACCCTTGAGGCGGTTTAGAAACTCTGACACTAGGGTGTGAGGGGTTTAGATCTTACTACCCACACGATAAAGAAAAATTATTATTTCTAACATTACTTTGTGATTTACAGTCAATCCAGCTGAGCTTCGACTTCCCGTTCTACGGGCACAACATCCGAAACGTGACGGTCGCGACCGGCGGGTTCATATACACCGGCGAGCATGTGCACAACTGGCTAGCGGCGACACAGTACATCGCGCCACTCATGGGCAACTTCGATACCACGCTCACCAACGATAGCAAGATCAAGCTTTATGATGATGGTAAGTTGAACTGTTATTGAATGGCGAACTAACTCGCTATCCACATTGACCGCTTATAACAGTAATACCAGCCTACAGTACCTGAGGTTGCATATTAAAAAATCAAAACTTTCTCGAGCAAATTTCAAAAGAACAATAAACGAAATAACAGAATTTAAATGACCAAATGTTTTATTTAGACAAAAATTAAGAATCCCAATGTATGTGACATCAAATGAACGACTGATCAAAAGTTGCTAGATGTAATTTTAAAATATCAAATCATAAAATGAAATAATTGACCTATTTTCTTACCCTAGAGCCCCGCGGGTTTACAAAAAAATAACCACTAAGTGGATGGCTTCGCTCGCTCTTTCATCCTATAATTTACTTTTATCCATTTTGACCTTTAAACGATTTGGTCAATAGTGTAATAAATAATATAAACATTAATATTCCAGACTATGGAAGCTGAACCTTTGATTAAATGACCATCGTTATTTTAAACTTTGTTGATTTGTACGTTGTTCTTTTGAAATTTGCTCAGAAAAGTTTTGATTTTCTAATATACAACCGTACCTGACACGGATGTTTCGGGAGGTTCCTGCACTTCATCGGGCAAGAGGAAACGCCCGGTTGTCACCATTGCGAAGATCGCCCCGAGAACACGGTAGAGCATACCGTGGCGGTGCCGGTGTGCCCGGCTTGGGCGGAGCACCGCCGCGCCCTTGTGACGGCCATCGGCGGCGGCGAACTCTCGCGTCTGGCACTGGTGTAAGCCATGGTACGAAGCGAGAGGGAATGGGAAGCAGTTACCTCCTTATGCGAAGCTGTAATGCTAGAGGAGGTGGTGGAACGGGAGAGGCAGAGAAGAATCTCTCGTCCCAGCAGCCGCCGTGGGAGACGCTCCGGGCGTCGGGAGCCGCTAAACGACTCCCGGCCACCGTAGACGCGGGTCTTTGGACGGTGAGCAATGGGAAGCTCACCGTCAGTACGTTAACTTAACGACAGACCGCGTTGACGGCGCGCTCGTGTTCCACGCGCGCCTCAAAGAGATGTCAGCAAACATTCGGAGGGGCCAATAAGGGCTGATGCCTGCCGGGGCTGCGGGTTGTTCGAAAGAGATACCGCGCCTCCGGCACGCAAAGGACATAAGAAGAAACATGGATGGGTTTTAGTCAGTAAAAGTCTGACACTCCCTCCCGCCCCGCCCAGGGCAGGGGAAGTCATTTGAGGTTTTCCCATCGTTAAATAAAAAAGCCTACAGTACCACTGCAGGGTAAGGGCCTGCTCAAAGCGGATTTGCGTTTCCAGACGTATAAGAATTATAAGTCCAGGTTCCAATCCTCGTGCCTATTCTGTATGAAAAGAGGTCTTTGCCCAGCAGTGAGGTGTCCCCCACCAATGATAGTCTAGTATTATTATTTATTATACCTATATCATTATAACAGTTCTGCAACCAGGCAGTTTTCAATATACAATACATTATTCCTAACCACATGTTTCAGGTGAGAAGTTCACAGCATTCTGGGAGAACGTGACTCTTCAAGAAGACACAACTAAGAAGTTCACTTTCGCAGTGACGCTATATAAGAACGGTGACATCATATTCGCGTATAAGGATATCCCAATCGATGTGCAAGAGATCAACGATACGGAACATCCCGTGAAAGTGGGCATTAGTGACGCTTACCTTACTGACAAGATTGTGTTCTGTAAGTAGAAACCTCACGCTTTTACCGGAGGGTTATGATTTTATTATATTTTAGTCTATGTATGTTTAACTGTGTGCACATATCTCTAACACTATCTGTCTTATATTATTAAGGACGCATTTACGAATTGACACGCTTCAATTCTAGGTATTGAGTCTTACTACTACATGTGCACGGCTTACGCACACAGCGACATGCGCGAAGCGGCGAAATTATGAGTAAATTGACACGGCTTGATACTTTTATTTAATTTTTAGGCGTTATTTTATTTGGTATGGATGTCAAAAAGTAGAAAGAAAAAGAAGTTGATTTGGCACATTTTGTAGTATTCAGATCAGATCATAATCAGATTGGTTCGATGGTACCATATCATAATGGGTTTTACATACATTTGCACTTCCAAAAAAATCCTATTGGAAAGGGCAACTAGATTCAATATATTATTGTTTTTTTTCATGTAATAACGTTCAAAAGTGCCATTTAATGGTCCAATTGAAATAAATGATTTGACTTTGACTTTGACTTCCCTTACATAGTTAAGGATGAAGCTCATAAAAATGTTTGAATACTGAACAAAACTATCGAAAACAGGGCAACAAAAAAACAACTTAGTTTTCATAACATTATTAGGACAATGTGAAGAATGTTTTCGAACTTCAATGTATCTTTTAAATCTTGGATCATTCAGTTCTGGAAGGAGGCAGTTCTTATAGAATCGAATTTCAATAAAAATACAAACAAAACTAAAATTAAACATAGAGCTATGGTTTACGATTTCTTGAAGCTGTTTCATGAAATAACCGTAGTTACTGAAACCTGGATAGGTTCTGTTTCCTTATTGTTCGTGTTCTAAAATAATACAGAAAATATATGTATTGGTTTTTAGGAGCAAAAAAGTATTTGAATAATCAAATCATATCAGTAATTTTAGGTATGTAATTTTAAACTTATGTAAGATATTTCCAAACTGTTGTCATTAGGAATATTGCAACTCGTTTGGTCATTTCTCTCCGGGCACACTTCGGATGTGTACGTCGCGATACTAGTATCACGCCTACTTTCAGAATTTTGCCTATAAAAATAATAATAATTTATTTTAATGAAAGTAATACTTAATTTTTATTCATAATAACGTACATGTATTTTTGATAATCAAATAAGTACAAACCGTATTCGCTTTTCTGCTTTATGCCTACAGGCATGAAGCTTCTTACGAGAGCTGTTCCAAAACGTATTAGGCCTTGGCATCTATAAAAACAATTGAGTTATAAGAGGTTTTTAAACTAACTCTTAACAACCAGCTCCACACGTCTATTAGTTCCAGCAGACTTCGAAGTTCACCTTCAGGTCACTCTATGAAGTACTGTTGTAAGGTCTCGACATAACTTATAACAAAAGGAGCCCAACTCGGCACACGTAGCTCGGGTTGGGTTTTAAAACGTGCTGCCTCGCTGGAGGAAATGTGAGAATATCAGGGGTTTCTAGGGGGCACCTTTGCAACATTTTTTTTTTGCTAGAGACGAAGTTTTATCCAAAAGCATTTAAAGAAAAGTCCAAAATTTTTAGATTAGGAATGGAATTTACGTCGTAATGTCTGGCTCCGAGTGCGCCCGGAGTCCGACTCAGACCAACTTGACTGGATTAGGTTGGGTGCTTAATGTCCTCCGTCACCCCCAGAACCTCCAGAATCTACATTTGCTGTGACAAAACGATTAAAAAAACATTTTAAAAAATACGCATTTCCGGCAAGCAAAGTTAGGGGGATGGGTCCCCCCTCCCCTCCCCTTCCCCCCCACTACTTCATGGAACCCTATTGAGGCAGCACGTTTCTAAACTTCAACCCGTAGCTCTATTCGTCTATTAGTTCCACCAGCAGATTTGGAAGTACATCTTCAGGTCACTCCATCAAGTCCGAAACGAAATATGAATTTACGATCCCCACTTACTTCTAGCAAAAATATAAGAAACTGTGAATAAAATCTTTCCTTGGATGTGTGGACCGTATAAAATGTTAAAGTATCAAGTTTGGTATGTCAACTATTTTATATTCGTACAGCGATCTTTTTCAACACGAGCTGCTGCTTACAAGCGACACAGTGTCCACCCACGACGGCGCCCGAGCGCAGACTAAAATGTCATGTCATGTCAATGTCAATTGTTTTTGGAATAAACAAAGAAAGCGACCAATAAAATGACCCCTAATTCAATCCATTAAGATTCACGTATTAGAACAAAATAAGTGAAAAAATAGATTTGATTTTTATTTATTTTCTGATATTTTTTGTAACATTTTGATAATTCTTTACACTAACTTTTTGAGTTGAACATGTCTGCATTCATAAAATATTTAAAAATAAATAAGTTTATGTCATTAAATAGGAGAAAAATGAACCAAAACTCAACACGATATCTTTATTTTCGTGCGAAGTGGCAACGGAAATATTTTTTTTAAATATTATAAATCAAAATATCCGAATAAAAAGTTACCACGATTTAAAGATGAAGGAGTAATCTATCTGTGGTAATTATTAGTTACATGTGGTTTAGTTCCGTTTTGCAGCACAATACACCGAAAAACTACTTATTTTTATCACATTTGCAAATGCGTCCTTAAATGAGGTATCGTCGGAACCGTCCTGATGTTTCGCTGGTTATGGGCTATTTGACGTCACATAAAACATACAATGGCGGCATACAATGTACTTTACAGAGTACATAAATTACGTAATTTAAAAAAAAACATATTTAAGTCATAATTAGTTTTTAATCAAAAAGGTTTTATTTTATTTTAATAAGCAAGTAAAATATTTACGTATACGACTAATGTCAATTCCATTATGAATAATTTTAGCAAATATAAAATTACAAAACTAAATCCGCAGTCTAACGCTCTCCCGAGTTGGTCTTGGATACCCGTTGTCCTGCCTTAGGCGACTCGCACACTGCCCCGCGCCACGCTCTGTGATTCGCGGCAACAAAGCTTTGGCGATAAGAAAAACTGCGCGTGAACGCGTTTTCAGTGTGTTGGATTATGCGTGTTTTCTATACAAACACAGATACTTGCGAACAACGTAAGCACTCACGCGGCACGCTGCGTGATGTGGGGCAGTGTGCTAATCGCCTTAAGTATTAATTCTGTAACGTCATTGAATCCTATAACTTTTACATAAGAGCGTTTGCTAGTGACCATTTTTGCATACAATGATATTCCTGAAAGATCAAGCATAGTCTGTTTCCTTGCTGTCAGGTAGGTGTCTTTTTTATCGGTTTAGAATTATAGGAGAAAATTCAAGATTACAAAATACCGATACTATCATTTTTTGTTGGCTGTAATCGGCTTTACCTATCCTGCAAGTGTCCCTTTCGCACATTTTGCAGGGGATAGAAAAAGGGGCATGATTAAAGTAAATATATGGGTGTGTATGTGTGCGTTATTGATGAATTTAGTAATGTGTGAATCTACAACTACACATCTTTATCTTACACTTCGGCCAAAAATCCGCGGGACTAACTAAAAACAAAATGTTACCATTCCAGTCATTAAAAATAATCTCCTTCAAGAGCGATTCATTAATTCCAACGGTTCTGTAACATAACGATGCCTTTCTCAATGAATTGTTTTTCGAGAAACCGCCGTAAACCTTCAAACTATGCTTCAGTTTCCGCGACATAAAGGGGCTCTCCCTTTCTGTCGCGGAAACTCTGTCTCTGGCATTGAGGAAAGACTTGCTTTTGTGGCGATATCTTTTTGCATGGAAAAAACAATCGTGGGTTCGTAACCGGTCCTCGTCTTGGGACTTTGACTGCCCAATGAGGAGCTGGATCAACATGTTATGCCATACGTTGGTTTTGTAGGCGAAGGATTCATGCTCGATAATGCCCGACCACATGTTGGCGGTATCTACACGAGGTCGAAATGGTATTTTTGGTGTGGCCAGCAAGGAGTCCTGACCTTAATTCCATAGAATACTTATGGAATGAGCTTAAAAGAAGGGTCAGGGCCAGGACTCATACTGCAAAGACCATCCAGAAAATAAAAAAGACATTCCAAGAGGTGTGGGAGATCCTCAGGAATTCGTCGTAAAATTGATAAGGTCGACGAGATATCGTATGGAAGCTACAATTTGGGCAAGGGGTGGCAAGACGAGCTATGGAAACAAGTTTATTTGCTTTTTATTACATGAAGACCCATTTTCTGTCTGTTGGAGCCTTTAGTCTTACATTTTGTTTATTTGATTCCGATCGTCAATTCGATCAGTATCTACCCGCCCATCCCCATGGGAAAAGGGCGTGAGTTTATGTATGTATGTAAGTACAATCTGTCTTTTAGATATACCTAAAAACATTGAATGTGGCAACGTTCCCAGTTATCTGCCAAACAAAAATAATTGGACTTACAGCTGCAAAATAAAATGTGCATATTATATAATGGTCAGGTCTAGTATTGATAGTGGTTCTCTAATGGTAACAAACTATACTGTATACAAAATAAGTTCTTAAGCTCCTAATTTTGGTAGGTATATAATACAACGGGAGAGGAGGGGCATACAATCAAAAATAATGACGAAGACAGACAAACACGGCTTCACCAAAAAAAATGCTTATGAATGCATCGAAAATGCTTATTTTTGACAGATTTGTAAACGCGTCCTTATTCAACCCCAATATTGTACACATGAGTGGGTCGGCACTAAACACACATACGGTTTGACATTTTTAATACCTTTATTGAGAATGAGTACCTTTATTGAGTTCAACACTTAGTTCAACTAAGTAGTCAGTAATGGTTTTATAACAAGACAGTTACAGGCCTATCAAGTTGCAACTATGATGGATCGTCGTTTTGTTTCTATGACAATACATTTAATTGCATCCACGGTTCAGGAGAAACTCGTAGAATTCCAACGTTTGGTTTGGTCCAATACCCTAATTCCGTGCTTAAACGCCAATCATTCCAGACGTGCGTCGCAAGACTATCTACGAGTACCACCGCGTCTCATTCAAGGACCATTTGATCAGCAACAACACCGTGCTCAAGATGAAAGCCTTGCCCACCTGTCTACAATACAATACGTGCGACGCGTGCCTCAACCACGACACCGGCTTCAACGTGAGTACTGCACCACTACACTCTGAGCACAAGCCGACCCGGGTGACTCGTCTTGTGCTCGGGTACTCCTCACCAATCGATGTTGGTATTGCATTAGCACATCGTTGATCTAACGCTCTCAAAGTATGCTAAGTGTCGTCCCTTTACACTTCGGAGCCTGGATTTGTATCCGATTGATTGAGGCAAAGTGCTTGTCTCCCTTTTCAAAGAATCCGTATTGTACATTGTAATTCATAAGTACTTAATAAGATTTATCTCTTTCAGTGCACATGGTGCCCGCAGATCCAAAAATGTTCAAGTGGTACCGATAGAAACAAGCAAGATTGGTTATTAAGAAGTAAGTCGTCACCGCCAGATGATATTTATAACGGAATTCAAAACAAAATATCTCTAGCAAATATAATTTAGGGAACTGATATTCATGTCTCAAATAATTTAAATTGTATAAATATGACATAATTAGTAATTCATTCGTTTTTTAAGTTTAAAACAATATTATGGATCCTTAAGTTGTCCGAAATTATTAATCATTTAATACAGATATAAAATCTGTAATTGCTCCGTAATAAGTTAATTTGCCTAAAAACGCTAAAATCACTGTAATGGTCCTTACAATCTTCCTTGTCAGGAGGCCCCTCTTGACAATTTGATAAAACCTTTCCGTTTCAACAGAATGCGAGAAAACAACAATAGTAAACGCTACAAGTTGCGTGGCTGCACGTGTCGACGCCCCGTCAGACACGAGCGGAATGCCGGCCACCGGCAACACTGCCTACACCACCGACCAGCAGACCGTGCGACATGATACCGTCGTCAACACACGTACGTATAAGGGAGATCTACGATGCTAATGGGGGTTTACTCGAGGGTCGTACGGACATATCGAAACGGTCCACTGACATAAGGTGTATGGGTTGTGAAGCTAGAAGCTTGGCTCTACATTATACACAGAGCACAACAACCCGTTGAGAGATCATTGACAAGTTTTGTTTTAAATCAAAGTCACCAAATAACGGCGGGAGGGAAGGTAAGCCTCGCCCGCTGTGGTTGGGGGAAGAATTGACAACCAAATGACAATAACGATATCGATAATTATTTGACTTATTAGTAGCATTAGAATTTGTTTGATACGGAGAAAAAAAAATCTTCTCAATGTTATCGTTGGAAAATCTGCAAATTTAAATGCATATAAAATACGTTTTTTTTAACTCATTTCATTGGCGTTAACTACAACACGTGCGCAAATAAAGGGGGCGCTAGCAAAGAGATCACATACTGGCGCCATTCAGCCACGTTTAGAATTGAAAACTTCCTTTTTTTATGAGTCTGTAAAAAAACTTTTTTATTTATATAACGATCTTAAACTCTCTCTCTCTCTCTCTCTCTCTCTCTCTCTTACTGCCTCGTTGGCCTAGTGGTCCCGTGCGCGACTGCTACGTTAGAGGTCCTGGGTTCGATTCCCAGGTCGAGCAAAAAGTGTTATTGGGTTTTTCTATGAAATTCTCAGTAGCAGCTCGGAGTTTGGATTTGTGCCCGGTTAATGGCAATAGGCTCGCCCCCTATTACATGGCACCTAAATATACCGGCGAACTGTGGGTGTACATTGGTACACCTCTGCCTAACCCTTCGGGGAATACAGGCGTGATGGTATCTTAAACTAAATTTGTTTGAAAGGCAGGCATAGGTATCATACGCTTACAGTTTTTTCTCTTATACAAGTTAAGTTTCATACTTGTATTACGTATTTCAACATACATATTATTCATTTTCTGCACATTTGTGAGCAAAGCCAAGGGCATAAGCATCTTTTAAAATAAAGCAATAAATATACAAAAATAAAAAAGGTCATGTCGTTACATTTTAAATGAGATCGATAAAATCGTCGCGATGTTGCGAACAGCATTATCGTGATAATATATTTTATTTTTGATTTTTAATAAAATGTAATAAATGGAGTAGAAAATCACTTACGTTTGAAATGATATCCCATATTTTCAGTAACTTGAAGTAGAAGTAAACTTTCCACACCATTTAATTGCAGACCTAGGAATTATTTTTCCTATTATTTGTTTTAAGGGGATTACATCGCTCAAATCCCAAAAACACCTTATTGTTAAAGAATTTTGTTGAGGAATCCTTTCGTGCGTTTTCCATATAAATAATATATGTTATACTTAAAGTCATCCTCAACAGTTCGCATTGATTAGAATTGTAATAAAATTGCCCAAATTTCGGAAAAAAATATTTTAAACAGGTCATTTTTCAATCTAAATTGTAAATTGTTGGTAAAACGGCGGAATAGGTCGGCATGAATTTTATACCTAAAAATATGTAATGACATATCAAACATTTCACATTGTTTACTTTTCTTGTTTCTGTTAAGATTTTGTAATAATAACTAAAAACTCGAAATTTCATCAATTTCCCCCACGTGCACCCCCGCTATGCCTGAGACGCCAAACTTCAGTGCCTTGATGGCTCTTGTCAAGGGTGGACTATACGCATGTTATTTTTTCCAAAATAAAAACCAAAAGTTCGCTTTTTGAATAATTTATGAATGAAGCAATATTGTAAATAGTACAAATGTAAATATTTCGTAAAATAAGAATTGAAATTAGGTTCGCAAATAAATAAAAACTAATTTGTAATTTCGTTTAGTTTTTGAATCTATCATAGAGTAAGCCTGACTACTATGCCTATGTATAAAAACAAATGCTTGACCGAGCTCTCCAAAAATACCAAAGATATCTATGGTAAATACCTACTCTTTTAGTAGATACATTATTTCTTTGGTGTTTTTTTAAATAAATATCTTGGGACAACTCACACACGGCTATCTGATCCCAAGCTAAGCAGAGCTTGTGTTATGGTAACCAGACAACTGATATACATACTTATATAATTTATAAATACATACATATTATAGACAAATCACACCCAGACACAGAACAAACAATCGTGCTCATCACACAAAGTTTGTCCTGGGTGGGAATCGAACCCACGACCTCCGGCTTAGCAGTCAGGGCCACTAACCACTAGACCAACAGGCCCGTCAAATTGTTTTACCCTTAAGAATTTCGTTTGACGGAGAACATAGATTTAGGTGTTTTTTTTTTTTAATTATTTGCTTACCAAGCTTTCAGAATGTATCATGTATGAGCACAACTCTTTCCGTTACTGAGATCCAATAAGCACTTACTTGGTCATCATCAGACCTTTAGAATGTACCACATAGTAGCACCCGTGCTTAGTTAGATAAATGTTGAAAGCTAGGTCATCCTAACTATTTTCGTTTCCGACAAGCGATAAGCACTTACCTGTTCATCATCAGACCTTTAGAAATATCTCATGAACACTCCGTACTCAATTAGATAAATGTTGAAAGGTCAGCAGGCAAAGTGAATATTTTATTTACACGGTTACTTTTACATCGTTCGGGAGCCGAAACACAGGAACTCCAGTAAAGTAATAATTACTATTGGCGTTCTTATTTTTTTTAACACGTCTCAAAGAATTTGAAAATTTGTGACTTTTTTTGTCATTCGAGATGCTAATGCGTTTCTGCCTGATCGATAAATGGATTTTTCAAAGGCTACCGTTCGCATGTGTTGTTGATAAGGTTTAGACACAAATATGCAAGACTGCAAGGAAGCGTTACTTCGAGTTCTCACTATTTCACAAATTAAACCATCATCATCACGCCTGTATTCCCCGAGAGCTTAGGCAGAGATGTACCAATGTACACCCATAGTTCGCCGGTATATTTAGGTCCCATGGAAAAGGGGGCGAGCCTATTGCCATTTATCGGGCACAAATCCAAACTCCGGGCTGCTACTGAGAATTTCGTAGAAAATCCCAATAACACCTTTTGCTTAACCTAGGAATCGAACCCAGGACCTCTAGAGTAGCAGTCGTGCTTAGAACCACTAGGCTAACAAGGCAGTTCAAATTAAATTTCCATGTTATTTATTGAAAATATTGTACCCAATAGTTTCTGTTACTATGACAGAGTTTATGGCTTTTTGGTTCTAGAACGATGCAAAAGTAAGCGTGTATAATCAAATAAATATAAATTACGATGTTGGTACATCGTAATAGTATAATAAATAATAGAAGAACAAAATGTAGGTATTAGATCTCTCAGAGAGCGAATAAAATAGACAAAAACAATGACAACTCTGCGACGCATCTGTGTTCTTGCTTAATGGTAAGTTCCGTTTATCATAGCATAGTGGATAGCGGTAGATGGCGCTAAATTAAAAAAAGGACAGTGCAGAAGTCAAATCCTCAAGGACATCGGGCGGTGTAATAACCTTAAAAACGGGATCATGTAACGTTGTAAGTCAATTTACAATTGCTGTGACAGACCAAAATTCACTAGAAACAGCAGCGCACGTTTGGTGACCGCGGAAGCTTCTGGATGCGATCTTTAATGATTTTTCTGCTCGTATCGTTATATCTGTTAACTTTTTGACCGTAAAAGCCAAATGGCCTCGTTTTGGTAACATGTAACATGAAAATGTTTTTGGTGGGTTTATATTTTTCTCGTTATCTTAGTATGACCCTGAAAATAAATTAAAAATAAACTTTTAAAACAAAAAAATACAACCGCCTTCAAAAACTAAAAAGTGAAAAATAACTTTAGCTTTGGAAGTCGGCGGCGCTATGCGCGCGCGCATAGTGATGTGTGGGGGGCTGGCAGGGCTTCTACACAACAGAGTGTATGGCATCCTCCTAATATTAAACTCTCGCTTTAGTAAATCCAAAAATTCTTTCTAGGGCTTCCCTATTATAGAACCTAACTATTATTATCCATCAAGGAGTAAATCTAATAAAATACGTAATGTTTCGGAATAGTCCACTGGTTAAGGCGCCCATCTCTCATGCACGACTGTGAGTTAGCGACCTGGCGTGGGCAGGTACCAAAGTGATTTTTTCTATTTCATAGTATGTACTTACTAAATTTAGCTTGGACATCACTGATATCGGTAAAAAAAACATGGTGAAGAAACAAGGTATTTTATCGAATGTAAGTCTGAAATCACCAATCCCTTTGAGCGTGGTGATATTGCTCGTGTCTTGTCTGTATGAAAAGAGGCAAAGGCATCTTCTTTGACCCTCCATATTTTCGTAAACAGAAGGTATCCAAAACAAACACCTAGCAAACATGCAAAAACATGGTTTCGTTTAGTATCTTTCTACACCCGTTTTATAAAGTAGAAACGTCTTGGATGAGTGTCAAGACGGTAATAATGTTTAGGTACAGTAGCGACCAAAAGTCCATAGGCTAATCCTTTGTTCCGTGGGCTAATCTCACAAAGTATAAGCTTGACGTTTAGTTTGATTTACGAACTTCTAATTTTTTATTTATCTGTCGTGATGGCCCAGTGGTTAGGGCACCCGCCTCTCATGCACGAGGTTGTGGGTTCGAAACCGGGCACGGGTAAGTACCATTGTGACTTTTTCTAATTCATATGTAAGTACTTTCTAAGTTTATCTTGGACATCACTGACATCGGTGAAGGAAAACATCGTGAGGAAACCTGGATTTATAATTAATATGTCTGAAATTGCCAATCCGCCTTGAGCAAGCGTGGTGATTAATGCTCGTGCCTTCTCTGTATGAGAAGAGGCCTTTGCCCTGCAGTGGTACAGTTATAGGCTAGTAATATATTATATATATACATTTTTCAAGGATAGACACATGGATCATCATTGTCGGTACCCAGTGATTGTAGTTCATAATTTTAACGTTACAATATGAGTCAAGATGACCTGGCGTGCAGATAGATGCGTGAATTCGAGTCGCACCCATAGACTTTTTGTAAGTTTTAGCAGATACAGCTCCAGGTTACCACCCTATTTATATCTTGTTGCAACTTTATGCAATCTTCTCTGTTCCTAAAAGCATGATGCAGTTTCAGATCATCTGCAAATAGAGTACAACAGCTACCGGTACATGATTTACGCGAATTTGAGCAACGCAATAGTAAGAACAGGTCGTCACTATGACGCGTATTTTAACTGCTACTGAAATATACGTGTGTCATTTCGCGTCTTGCTACGACAGTTCATTAGTGTGTGTTATCTATGGAATGTTGAGACATCACTCATAAAGCACTCGCACAGTCAGTAGGTACTGCATCGCGCTCGAGTTATGCTTATGGACTTCAAAGTCAAATCATTTATTATAATTAGATCATATGGCACTTTTGAACATCAATTAATTAAAACTATTGAATCTACTTGCCCATTCTAAAAGGTAGGTTCATATGGCGAAGAACGGGGAAGAAACTCCATACAAATTCTTTTAAAAACGTATTACATTTTGTTCTACAGTTACATTCATTCCATAAAAAATATGCTAATGTCAAAACGATCTATCACCAATAAAAATCACTCAAAGTAGGTACTACAATACGCACTAAGTGCTACGAATTAAGAAATGAAAACTAAACTAATTGTAATATTTAATATCATTGTTGTGATCGTATACGTAGATGATCACTTCTAACATTTCAAAAGACAACAAACCAATGTGTGAGCCATAGTAATCACCAAATGTAGCATTAATGACTAAGGGCCAAATTCACCAAAGAAACTAATCGCGATTAGTTCAAACAAAACTCAGTTTAAGCGTTTAATCGAGTTTACAGCTTCATAATGCGTTTCACCACTACAAACTGAACCAAGTTTACGCTAAACTCAGTTTTAATTCTAAACGCCCAATTTTCGACGTTTAAGCTCGCTAATCGCAGTTTAGAGAGCAGGTACTTGTCAATGTCAATGTCATAACTCAGAAAATACATACCATATTTTAGTTTTATTACGAATTGAGCACCTATTCCTTTTTTTAATAATTATGAAAAGAGCGTTAGCTTTAGCTTTCGACGAAAGTTTTGATAGAGAAGAGGAATATTAGGTATATAGTTCGGCGTCCAAGATGGATACGCGAGAGAGAAGAACACTTCGACACTACAACACACAAAAGTCCAAAAAGAAAAGCGGGGTCACGGGAATCGCACGGAAATAACAAAGAAAGATCAGCACTCGATAAACAACAGTTTACGAATAGGTGAAATTTTGAAGTTTGTAGCTAAACGGAAACAAAAACAAAATTGCCAATAGCATAAATAATATGTCCTCAAAAAAAAAAATATTTCGTAATTTACTACATTGTAGCGCAGATTTGCTACTTTTTAAAATAAATTATGGCTATTAAAATGTGCATTAAATAATATATCGTAATATAATAATCCCGTAATTGGACAGTATTTAAATAATTTCAAATAGTTTTTGTATTATATTACCCATGTTGTAGGAGAACATTTTCTGAACTTGTCACACTGTGAAGGAATGAAAGCGCGTTTAGTTATTGCTATTTTTTTGTACATTTGAAACTGCAGTAGGTCGCTGAAACATGCTGTGAAAACAAAACGCGGTCACGACATTTTAGGGCCTCTCGCATTTAAACTTCGTTTTAGTAAACGGAGTTAAAATGGTGCTGGTGAAATCGGTTGGCAGTAAACCGAGATCAACGCCGATCTTTAAACTAGATTACGCTAAACTCAGTTTCGTTGAACTTAGTTTATACAGTGAATGATGAATTCGGGCCTAAGAGAAAAAGACTCTTGAGTGTTTACTGTACTTCAATCTAAATCAATGTTTGACATATTTGTGTTGTATCCCACAGAACCGGACACCCCGAAACCAATCGGGTCCCGTATGGACCAATCGGCGCAGGCGCCGGCCCCGCACGAGGCACACTCCCCACTAGGAGGCGCTATCGCCGCCTTCATAGCCATTACCCTCATCTGTGCCGCCACCTCGTGGATCTTCTACGCGTTCAAAAACCCCCACACGCGCAGTGGACAATTGCTTATTAAGGTAATGGTATAGGTGTACTAGAAACTCATGGTAAATAAGGAAATATTTTTTTTTAGTTTGCATTATCAGGGAAATTAGACATATTCATAAAAAATATAACAATCGTGTATTACTTTCCATGCTTATTTATTATTTAGGCACTAGCTTATACGTGCGCCTTCGTTAGCATGATCGTTGTTTATCACGGGGGTTTATAATTTTTGTGCTGAACCCTAATTTATTTTTCTAAAATAGAAGTAGTGAAGTTACTCCTTTCCTTATAACATCAGCTATCTTCTACTTAGCCAGTTAAAAACAAAACGGAAGAAGTGACAATTATATAAAAAAGTAATAAACTAAAAGTATCTTAATGACTCAAAAGCGGCTATATCTCAAATTTTGATGAGATACTTACCATTGCCATAAGAAATTCGCTATATTTTTACACTTTAAAATACCATCAGATTCTGATAGACCAGCGGTCGGCAACCTTTTGGCAGGCAAGGGCCACATGGCGGAAAAATGAGGAAGTGGCGGGCCGCGCTTTCACATAATTTTTATCCGACTTCAAAAGGCAGGTTCTCAACTCATCTGTACTTATGTTTTTTGATTAGAATTTGATGTTTTTTTTTTTATTTTCGTCTTTTTTCAGCAGATCAAGTTTGAAAAATTGGCCTATTGCTTTTTTAGTCGTCCCTAATGGCAATAACCATATTTTTTGGCCTAAAACAAGGGCAAAAGAAATTTTTTCAGCCGCTGAAGACGATACAGAAGGAATAAGAGCGGATTTTTACTGAAAAGTATTAAAACCCTCCATATCTCTTTACTCATGGTTTTCATATAAAAACACCTTGTTGTCTGATACTCAGTCCAAAATACAGTATTCATGGTTTTAGTTTAAGGATAGATGTCTCTTTTTTTTTTTTATAGACGGGAAATCATCAAATAACTTCCCCCGCCCTGGGCGGGGCGGGAGGGAGTGTCAGACTTTTACTGACTAAAACCCGTCTATGTTCCTTCATGTGCCCTTTGCGTTCCGGGGGCGTGGTATCTCTTTCGAACAACCCGCAGCCCCGGCAGGCATCGGCCCTCAGTGGCCCCATCCAAGTTTGCTGTCATCTCTTTGAGGCGCACGTGGAACACGAACGCGCCGTCGACACGGTCTGTCGTTATTCAGTGAACGTACGGACGGTGAGCTACCCATTGCTCACCGTCCACAGACCCGCGCCTACGGTGGCCGGGAGTCGTCTCGCGGCTCCCGACGCCCGGAGCGTCTACCGCGGCGGCCGCTGGGACGGGGGACCCTCCTTTCCCTCTCCCGTCCCGTCGCCTCCTTCTCTAGCATTACAGCTTCGCAGAAGGAGGCGACTGCTTCCCATTCCCTTTCGCTCCGGACCATGGCCTGAACCAGTGCCGGACGCGAGAGGGCGCCGCCGCCGATGGCCGCCTCGAGGACTCGGCGGTGCTCAGCCCAAGCAGGGCACACCGCCAAAGTATGCTCCACCGTGTCCTCGGGGCGATCCTCGCAATGGTGACACCCGGGCGTTTCCTCCCGCCCGATGAGGTGCTGGAACCTCCCGAAGCATCCATGCCCGGTGAGGACCTGGTTCAGGCGGTAGGTGAGGGCGCCGTGGCGCCGCTCAAGCCACTCCTCAAAGAGGGGACTTACCGCCTCAATCAAGGCGTGCCCTGCACGAGGTTGCGACAGTCGTTCTCTCCATGTCGCCATGAGATCGAGCCGGAGCTCCGTCCGCTGGGCGGCAATTTGCCGCGGCAGCGGAGTTTCCCCCCGGCCTAGTGCCTCCGCGCGCCACTCGTGTAGGCGCGCGAGGACCAGCGCCTCCAGATCCCACGGCGGCAATCCGGCAAGGAGGCTCGCTGCCTCGCCGGAGATCGTGCGGTATCCGCGGATGACCCTTATGGCGAACACCCGCTGGGACGCGTTCAGGTAATGGGCGGCAAGCCGCCTCAAGCCCCGCGCCCACACCGGGGCCCCGTAAAGGGCCATCGAACGCACGACCCCCGCGTAGAGCCTCCGGCAGGAGGCGTTTGGCCTCCTCAAATTGGGCAAGAGCCGCTTGAGAGCGGCCGAAGCCCGTGCCAACTTGGGAGCCAAACGTCGGAAGTGCTCCACGAAGTTCCATCGGCTGTCGAGGACAAGTCCCAGGTACTTCATCGTCGACCCGACGCCGACGGAAACCCCTCCTACCGTTATTTGGGATCCCGAAGGTGGCGCGTTCCGAAGCCCATGAAAGCACAGGACCTCGGACTTGTGCAAGGCCACCTCGAGACCCAATTGCCGGATCCTCTCGACGACTATCGCAACCCCGCGTGTCATAAGGTCGGCCGCCGCCTCGTGCGACCACCCCTGCGCCAGGACCAAAGTGTCATCCGCGTTATTTGTAGCAGACTACGCTGGCGCCCTCGGGGAGGTCAGCACGTAGCACCCAGTCGTAGCCGATGTTCCACAGGAGCGGCCCTAACACCGATCCCTGCGGAATACCGCACGACATCTCTCGCCGGTTCCATTCACCATTTCGACCAGGGTAGATCCCGGCTCTATCACACAGATAGGCCCCGACCACCCGACGGAGGTAGTTCGGCACCCGGTGGTACCGGAGTGCCTCCCTAATGCAGGACCAGGGCAGGGAGTTAAACGCATTGGCGACACCGCCAGCACAACCCTGCCCCGGGACACAGCATCCCCCGCCGAGAGAGCTCTCACGCGCATGATAGCATCCACCGTAGAGCGCCCCCTGCGGAAGCCGAACTGGCAGTCCGCAAGGTCCGGCCCCATCCCAGACAGGTGCCCGACGAGGCGGCCCGCAATCACTCTTTCAAAGAGCTTACCCACCTCGTCGAGCAGCACGATGGGCCGGTATGCGGACGGTGAGTCCGCAGGGCGCCCAGGCTTCCGAATGAGGACCAGCTTCCCCGTCTTCCAACGAAGTGGGAACTGGCCCCTCTCCAAACATGCGCTTAGGAGCCCCTCCAATCGGGGCCCTAGAGCCTCTGAGGCCAGGACCCAGGCTTTCCCAGGCAAGCCGTCGGGTCCCGGGGCGGTATTTTTGCCTTTCAGCTTACGTACCGCCACCCTCAGGTCTACCCCAGTCACCTCAGGTGTGTCGTCGTCAGTGTGGTCTGCTTCCGGCATCGCAGGTGGCGGAGCCATGGGCGGGGGAGGATGTTCTCCCCGCGAGGGGAACAGAGCGCTCACCACGTCCTCAACGAGCTCCGGCCGGAGACTCTGCGTCAGCGGGGGGGCCCAGGTGCGGATCTTGTCCCGCACCGTCTTGTAAGGGCGCCCCCACGGATCCGCGTTCAGAGTCCCCAGCGACTCCTCGCGGGCCTGAGCCTTGGTCCGCGAGATGGCCTCGTTGAGGGCGGTCTTCGCCTCCCTGTACCCCTCGTACAGCTCCGCCTCAATGGCCGCCGCATTCGGTGGCCGAATGCGGAGTCTGTGATGCCTGGTGTACGGGTGTCGCGCAGCGACGCATGCCTCCCGCAGCGCCGAAATCTCTTGCGACCACCAGTACACCTGCCGGGGCGGGCGCCGCCCTGCGGGACTCGGAGCATTACCACGTCACAAATGTCGGACATGGCCCCCTGGAACCAATGTCCCTTACATCCAATATAGGTATTACATGTGATGCACAAACTTTTTTTAATGTAAATTTTATTAATGGATACGTACTTGGGTTCGTAGCACTATGTCAACGATAAAGCAACAATAAGTGAAAAAGAAATAAGAAAAACATAATTATATAAAACTTAAATGCGAACTTCAAAGTTTTTATATAACCGTACCGTACCGTTTTTACATTTCAGTGTAACGTTTGAGGCTGTATTTGAGTGACTATTTTCTTATACGAGTACGTTAGCTTACGCGCCTAAAATCATTAATTTTGGTAAAATGTAAGATTTATAGTGTAATCTATAAAACTGTCGCGGGCCGCAAGGAGGAGAGCCGCGGGCCGCATGCGGCCCGCGGGCCGCGGGTTGCCGACCGCTGTGATAGACCAATAATTGTATTGCCCTCACAATTAAAAGGGTTTACCAAAATTACATCAACCAGTCAACAGGAAAGGGGTAACATTCCAATTACGAGATTTGGCCCCCATAGGACATGAACAAAGCATGCTAAATAAAACCGTTTAAAAATAAATAATTTGGTGAAACACATATAGGGCCTTACTTATAAAAATAACGCTAATTCATACTGAGCTACCTCTTAATTACTGACTGAACGATGAAAAATTATTTTAATCTGCCAACACTTAGACGGTCAGCACAGAGGATGACCAAATTATTCGACTAAAGAACGAAATCGAACGAACAATTGAGCATAATTGTCAAAATTTACAATAGAATCTATAGACCAAAAATGTCATCGTCACAGCTGATTGTAGCCCGCCGTCTTACTTCTGAATTATACTTAAACAACGGGTCGCCGCTGTTTAAATTTTCTGTCACTAAGCTAGTACACAACAACATCTCAACGCTGATTAATGTTTATAGGTAAGATTTTTTACCTGAGACACCGTTGAAAGTGGTTGCTATGTGAAAAATAATTGATTTTTAGTCAAGGGTTTGAGAGTTAATCAATTGATAAGTAGTTAAGTATTATTTAGCGTTATTTTTATAAGTAAGGCTGATAATGCTTATTTATCATATTTAATCTTGTATTAACTTTCGCCTGCTCTGTGTCTGTGGCCAACCAAATCTAACAAGTTATTGTTTTGGTTAATAATTATCATACTTACGAAATATGTAGGCGTAAAATATAATCAAAATTATTTATCAAATTTAAAAAAGTTAACAGTGGTTACACTTGTTACCAATTACAATAATTTATTTATTTATTTATTGACACACCAACGACTTATTCACTAAAATATTACATTCATACATTGTTAAAGACATATAAACACAATACTTCTGACATACTTACTAATAAAATCTTCGTTCATTCATCCACAAACAGGTGATAATGATGATGATGATGATGATTTGTTTGATTAGAATCCAAGAGATCACTATGTACAAACAGAGCGCAAGGTATTGGGGACTTAGAGCGCGCAATGGTGCGACAAGAAGGCATTACTGAAAACATTTTTAAGCATTTTATTATTCAATATGTGTGTGTGCTAGCTACGGCGATGGCATTACATCTTGTCCAAAACTATTTTTCAAATCTTTGTCGAGTCGCGTTTCCTCTTAGCACTTTGAAACGTAAATAGAGTATTTTACAAAAAATCTTCATTCCTGATTAACTCTAAATCGAAACTATCCAAGTTGATTTTCATCACACACAACATCTCAAACAGGGGTTATATCACTTATATCTCAAAATTAGACAATTAGACAATTACTATTGCCATAACCTGTTTAATTCTATGTAGGTATAGTTTGAAATGAAGAGTTAGTTCATTGTGCTGGCAAATATGTGTCGTCACAGTCATTGCGTATATTGTGCAATTGCTGTACAAAACCTGTGAGAAAATTGCGTTTCGACAGCTCATAAAAAGTATGCTAATTGATTTGTGGTTTCCACTATTCGATTGCTACGAGAGGTGCGAAGTTGAC
This sequence comes from Caradrina clavipalpis, assembly GCA_932526535.1. Lineage (NCBI taxonomy): Eukaryota > Metazoa > Arthropoda > Insecta > Lepidoptera > Noctuidae > Caradrina > Caradrina clavipalpis. The sequence goes on from OW052087.1 coordinate 3,902,291, forward strand.
TGAAACAATTATATTATAAACAATATAGTGAAACAATCAGAATAAATTCGAATGCTGAATTGTGAAAAAAACTCGTACGAGACTGCCGCTTTGGTCTAGTGTACGCAAGTGTTGCTGCGATGAGGTCCTGGGTACGATCCCCTGGTTAAGCTCACAGCAGTCACGTTTTGCGACCACGAGACCAACGGGAAAGTCAATTTTATAAAATGTTCTACTGTAAGTTTCCCAAACAAATACTTGTCTTGCTTTCCTAAGATGATGATGAAGTTTTACTGTTCCAGTACCGACCGTCGCAGTGGAACTGGCGTCGCGGCGAGGCTCGCTACACAGCTGCCACGATCCACATGTAAACACACCCGCACTCACCACGCGCCGCTCTGCGCAACGTGCTAACTGACTCCTCACAGTTTTGTTGCTCACACTCGTACGTACGTTATCAATGGGCGTAGCTATGTAATCTTTGATACATAATACCAGTCGGTCTATACCATGACTTTAGGTCGCCATTATAATCGAAAGCGCGTGACAAAGACAAATTAATTTGGATTACAGGATTTCCCTCGTTCTAGAAAAGTGACTGCTAAATCACTATGCGTATTTGGTATTTGGAAAAGCATGAAATTTATTGAAAACTAAGTAGATGTCACAGGTTATCCTAGCTATGCCTATCTATATAATAGTGCAATGAATAAGATACATCAGGTAAAAAGAGGTTAAAGTCCAGCTCAAGAAAAAAGAAAGCACATAAAAAGCTTAATTTTATTCAACGATGGCCCCAAAAAGTGGTTTATATCAAAATTGTAATAAGGAAAACCGAAAATATCAGCTAATAATATACTTGACTAACAAAATTTAAAATTCCACATCACACAATAACAAAATTGAACACGGAAAGGTAAAATAAAAGAACTGTGGATTTTATTAAAAGATATGGAAAAAAAAAACAATGTAAGAGCTATGCATAAGTAACCTCTTAAAAAAAAAACTAGGCTTCCAGAATCAGTTTTTTCTTTTGACCTGTTTATTCTATGATTGCCAATTGTCGAGTAAATAGTGAGGTAAACCCCATCAATGTCACAATACTCCGTGAACTGTCACGCTGCTTAGAATAACATTGATTCAAACAATTTTAATAACGAGAGACACGTTTTCGATATAGGTATGTAGCAACACAGGGTCGTGTTACATTTTAATTTTTGGATAGTATTAACTTGTAATTTTCGAATAAATATTTAGTCGTTTTTTGTATCACTTATATAGCAAGACAGCTCTTCTTGTATTTATATAGATCTATAATTTTTTATCATAGAAAACTGGATAATGTGTTTTTAATATTCAAATTGTCATTATATTATCTATAACGTAATATATAAGATTCCAATATGGTTAACTGTATGATTTAATATCACGGCATAAACATAAGACGAGATAAATAAAAAATATGGTAATCCATATAATTGGTGTTTCTTAATAACAATTAAATGGCATACTTATTGTAAACTTGGCCACGTTAGTTAAAATAGAAGTTAAGGTTATCACACGAAGCATAGACCTACTACAGTGTCACGACAATATTCAGGTCCAATATGATTTTTTTTACAAGTAATTTCAACCCTTGAAATAAGGAATTCGGTTTTGCGCTTATATAAATTACAAGAATGAACCATTATTGGAAATTCCATCGTAGAATCTTGAATTCCTGTCACGTCATGCAGAATATGTTTTTTCCATGTAACTGAAACTGTATAAAATGCCGCACATTTTATTAACTACGTCTACTAAAATTTATGGCATCTTATATTATTTATATCTAGCTTATAAAAAGTTACATAAGTATATTCGGAACAATCAAAATTTAAAAATAAATTATTATGTACAATCTACCTATATTTCAATTTTGTGGAGTGCCTGTTTTCATGTTTTATTTAGTTAGCACGTTAAGCAGTAATTCAAAGGTAACTTATAGAACAAACAATAATTTAAACTTTTTTGCAGTTGTGCTAATAATAGATAATAAGAGCCTTGTTTAGTTTTAAAAACTACACTATATTTGTACATATTAATACTTTTTGGACAAGAGTAGTGAAATATTTAGGTATGCAAATCATGTTCGGTATTAAAACATCGTTTTACTATTGTCACTATAAATTAATTTTGTTCTATGAGTTAATTTGTGATACATCACATACAAAAGTTCATTAATACGAATATATGTGCCTTTTAAGAGTTCCGTAAGTCTGTGTCGATTGCTGTAACTCGGCGTCTCTGGCACCGCCAAGTTAATCTAATGTAACTTGTATTTATAAAACGTCATAATCAAAATAATTTGATAATCTTTTTGATTTTCATAAACTATCAAGTACCTAAGTGTCCAAGGGTCCGTCCTGAGTTTAATAAATTTCTTTTTTTTATTATGAATGTACCTATTGCAAGTCATAAATACATTGTAGAAGTACCCGGTTGTACCTACATAGCACCGGGAGTTTACATAAAGAATCCACTTCTGTTTATACTGCTCGATGTGTTTTTTTATCAGTGTGACACCACAATTTTCCTATGATTTGAGACATTAGTTCCCAATACTGTCACGGTACGCCGTTGTATTAGCCTAAGGCAATGGTCCGACCGCCGGCGAGAAAACGTCTAACTATCGGCGATTTTCTCTCTCAAGAAACGCACAATAAATGTACGTTCCGTGTAAACGAAAGAGATGCATATATTAAAAGTTGCTCTGAGACTGTTCGGACTACCGGCGACGACTCGCTTTACTAGTTTTGTCGCTGAGCGGCGAGCTTTCAAAAATAAACTCGCTCAGCGATACTCGTTCAGCGATGCTCGCTCGCTTGCTAATTTCTTTACAGTGCGGCATTGAAAGTAGACCTATGGATAGTAGACCGAGGGCGAGTGGCGCGAGTAATTGCTCGTCGCACTTGCACACTCGCTTATAGCCCGGCGACAAAACTATCGAATCTACACATTCGCTTCCCGCTGATCGCCAACTCTTTTATAGTTTCTAGTTCTACTCGTTTCTCGTTCATCGTCGGCGGTCGGACCACTGCCTAACGCACTCATAATCTCAATTAATTGTCAATTCTCAATAAACTGTTTGTAAAGGAGATGGCTAAATGGAAGTATAGACCACTGCCCCATGCGCCAGGTACCATGTATAAATATGGTACCTAGCACAATGTAATGCTGAATTGCTAAATATTAGTATTTCATGTAAAAAAGTTTCAGATACTTTTAGGGAATAATATAATGGTAAAATAATATTGCCTAAAATGGAAAAAAAAGGTGTGTTTGACAGTATATAATTGTCTTCAACTGACACTTTCGAAAAATAATAAAACTAAAAACAAAAATTTGTTTGTATATTTATAAGCGAATGTTTGTGATGAAAAGTTTTTCTTTTTTTTTTAGATACTTTATTATGTTTAATAGTTCACGAAAGTGCTAGTAAAATATTAAACACTACATAATTCATTAATGATTTTTTAAATATTGTGAGGTTATGTAAGATTCATATAGGTACATTCCAGAATGTATCTGGCCCGGGGGCAGTCATTTAGCCATCACCTTTGGAATCTCCCACTCATATTTTTGAAGTCGCCTTTGCTACGGCCATACACTTGTGTTCATAGCTGGGATTATAAGTAAATAAGGTGCTGCGTTGTAAAAAAGATCGAAGCTTTATTCTGTTTTCTAAGATTTCTATGAATATTCTTGGATCATTTCGAAGACAGAGATAAAATACTATACCAACGGCTTTTATGTCTGTTTTAAATAATGAATCAAGCTTATTGATAACTCCTTTCTATATTCCAAGCGCCTTTTACTTAGTAGTGTAAACATATCAATTTACTTTGGCTCCTGAAGATATTCAGGCGGCTCTGAATGAATGTACAAACCTAAGAAAACAATTATTAGTATACTTTATAAAGAAAGTACCTTTATTTCGTATACATCCGGTCGTATTTCTCAATCTCGGAGATCTGTTCACGTTGTTTTCCTTTATTTTTATTTACATTTTGCAAAATTGTTGCAACTATAGCTTAATACTATATTGCTGGAACATACTTTGTTTCTTATTTGTATTTTTTGGTACTACCAAAAATTTCTCATCCCGTGCCTAATTAGTGTTTTCTCATTTGTACTGTTTCTCAAATAAAGTATTCTATTATTCTATTGCCAATACTTACTAAGCAATATAATACTGTCTTTGATACACAGAACACATAATATTAAAACATTTTAGAACATGTTAATATTGGCGATTTACTTAATTGAATTTTTTGTTAAATTGGCTTTTAAAAGTTATTTTGTATTAAATTCTTAATATTGGTTAGTGAAATTTTAATTGATTTTAAATTGATGTGTTCTTTAAATTGTGAGATTTTGGAAACTTATACAAAGTATTATAATATGTATTGTATAATCACTTTAATGTCGGGTGAAGGGTAAAAGTATAAATATCATTTTTATAAAGTAAAACAAAACGGTCACCACGCGAATGGTAAAATTTTGAAATTTTACAGATCTTTATTGTTATTATTATACAATTTCTAACATTTATGCCATTAAATGGCTTTAGTGTTAAACAATGTGGTTTTCAATAATATTTATACAAAATCTCTTACGGAACTCGTCATGTACGAAGTGCATTGCGACTTAAATTTCCAGCCGTAAGTCGTTTGGTGTTATTAGTGTTATTTAAATAGTGATATTATAATGTAAAATTTATCAACGTATTTACTTTGGATTGTGTTTTTTACTTGTAACAATATTTTTTCCGTAAATTCTGTACACCAAAGAACTTGAATCGTGTCCGATAAGAGTCTGTAAAGTGTCGCTCAATCATCAATCGATTAGATGTTTAATTTTAACATGGAATTATTGTAAATTATATTTTTAAGGTACCATTCCGACGTTTTCTTTTACATTAAGGGACCACTATAAAAATCTAAAATAAATTCTGCCGTTGGAAGAAATCGGTGTTTTATTTATTTTTACTCACAAGGTAGGGTTGTGCCTATATAAATATCTTAACAAAACAAAGGACTCATTTCACTAATGGAAAACGACATTATTGCTTAGCGCCATAGGATATGTTATAAGGCCAAAGCACACCAAATGCGTGGCGTGATGCGTGGCGTGCACGCACCAGTTGTAATGTATGAAACTGTAAGAGAGGTGTCAGACCAGATGCGTGACGTGTGCACGCGCGTGACTCACGCACGCAGAGCCGCATCTTGTCACAAACCGAGTCCGTACGCGTGAGTAGCGGAACGGCAACGTCGCACACGCGCGTGCAGTGATGACGTTGTATTATATGGCGCTCCCTGTTAGATGCCACACCGGGCACGCACGCATACGCATCGGTCATTGCTGCACGTACGCACGCACGCAAAGTTGTATTTATTTACAAACAGAAAGCAGTTTACGAGTGTTTTTTTTCGCAATGGAGACAATTTTAAAGAAAAAAACTAAAACCCGACTACAAAAAATTCACGTTCTAAAAAGTATGAAACAAGAAAACATTCTCATCTGAAAGCCGTGGTCGTATGCCACTTTACCCTAAACTTTAGTGCTAAAGATTCATGTTCTATAACTACATACATACAGTTTTACCTGAATTAGGTGGCATACGACCACGGCTTTCAGATGAGAATGTTTTCTTGTTTCATACTTTTTAGAACGTGAATTTTTTGTAGTCGGGTTTTAGTTTTTTAAACTTCTTTTTTATTTAAAATATTTTGGGGTTTAAATTTAGACATTTATATGCGTAATATTATTGGAACTGCAACATATATACACAATATATGAAATAATAATCTATTAAGTCTCCCAAACGAAATATTGGTTAGTTAGATAGGTTTATGATGCGTTCTAAAGGGTGCTATGTACAATTTACTTATATAATATATATATATATATATATATATATATATATATATATATATATTTGAAATGTGCTAATTAAGCCCTTTAGTTTGATATGCAACACGACCATATTTGGAAGAAAAAAATTTTTTTTTCACATCTTCTTGAGCCCCAGAGGGCGCCACATACAATTTATTGCAACATAATGTAGCCTATAACCAGCGGACGATCAAGACGCTTCTAATGACACCTCATTTGTCAATTTACGTTAGACGGTTTAGAAGTTATGAGGGAACAGATGAACATCCATACATACATACATACATACATACATACATACATACCGGTCAACCTCATAACCCTCCTTTTTGCTTCGCCGTAGTCGGGTAAAAACCAATAGAAATCGTCCGCAAATATGGCTCTACAACACCAAACATAAAGAGTACAAAAAAAAAGTTACAAATTATTATTATGGGAGAGAATTGGGAATACGCTGGAAATAGAAGGTAAGTTCAAATTAGTACAAAAATTAGAAAATTTCAATTGTTAAAGTATGTAACAAATTTTTCTCGAATGTTTATTGCATTATTGGATGATCTTGCGTTAGTACGTCTGCGTGCAGCAGTTCTGCGTGACGTGATGCGTGCGTGCGTGACGTGTGCTGCACCGGTCTTGGCCGGTGTGACAGTGCTCGCACGCGCGTATGCACGTCACGTCACGCATCACGTCACGCCACGCATCCGGTGTGACCCGGCCTTAATGGTTTACTTGACTTCCAAGCGAACGAAGTCACGTGCTACAGCGTGTTATTATAAAGGTCACAGTTCATAAGAGCAACCCGAATAAATCGATCCAGCCTGCCCTTTGCTGCCCTCTCCCAGCGACGCCCTAAGCCGAGGTCCATACCCCGCAGGGGGTGCCCTTAGCGTGTAGTCGCTTAGTATTTAAGTATTTTGTAAGCCCTGGCTGGAGGCCTTAATTTCTAAGGCAACCACAGGAAAGCCCGGTTAAGCAGTACACAACCTCCTAGGTTGAACTGCGAGATGCCAAACCGAAAAAAAAAGAGCAACCCGACACCCAGTCTACACCGCCTCGCCTTGGCGATACTACTATTCTTTATATGGACTTGTATGGGTATGCGCTCACTACATGAACTCCGTAGCGTCACCGGATCGCATCCGCCGTAAGCCCACCACGCACGGGCGGCGGGTGGACCATTCGGTGACAACTCGCTTGCCTTGCGTTGATTGCGCATCGGCAACGCACGGGTCCCGAGATGACTGCGCGCTGCTGATTCACTGCAGAATACTCCAAAATTCGTGTACCAAGCGACTTCCACACGTTGACCAGGCGGCGTTCACTCGTTGACAGCGCGGGGTCCACTGGTTGACCGCACGACGTTTTGGTGATAAAGCAGGGTCCACCCGTGGACCATCTGTTGATAACGAGTGGACGCCGAGCGACGAGGCGGTGCGGAGTAGGTGCCGGGTGGCTCTAATGACTTTATGTACCAAAAAAATACCTTGGAATATTAAAACTAAATGACAAAATAAAAAATAATAATTTCAAAGTACACATCGTAAAGAAGCATAATTATTACAAACTAGCTGATGCCCGCAGCTTCGCTCACGTGGAGCTAATTGTAACTTAAGATATTAAGTATTCAATGACATGCCATCAAAATCCAGTAATCCTCCAAAGGTGACTGATAAAAAGTTAAGATAGTGGGTTTTTCTTGAAGGAATTTGTCTGTAGACGCCCGGAATTTGGAGTTGTGCCTGGTTGGGTTTGCGCCATGCCAGGGCCTAAAACATGTTCGGTAAAAGGAGGGTGTGTGTTACCCCTTTCGAAAACTGATTTTGGTACACTCCCCGCTGTTGCCACTTTTTTTGTTGTTTAGTCATTGGAATAGAAGTACTCTTTTAGGTACAAAATAATTTATCTTACACTGAATTCTTTTTACAAAATAATACTGAAACTCCAAGAAAAGTAAACAAATTACTACTGAAAAAAAAAAACTACAATTGCTACTCCTAGTTAATTTACCAACCGCCCCTATAATCTAGCAGCCTGACTGGCAGTATTGCTGTGCCGTGATTGGCATAATATTGAAAACATATTAAAAAAAAAGTATTACTTATTGAAACAATGACAAAAAGTAACAATCAATTGGAACCGAACTCACACTAAATATTTCGCATGGCTTACTTTAAACCTCGAAGCTATGCACTTTATTGACATGACAATTTTATTAAAGGAACTACCTCGTTGATATTTTGTTTCCTGCCTAGGCTAGAAAAATCATGCAACACTAAGCTTTGCCTTATGTAAACTTTATGCTAAACGAAATCATGCATCATTTGATTATTGCCAAAGGTAACTATGCCAAATAAAATTCTGCCATCTTAAAAGTATGCCATTGTAAATTCAGACATATTGTACATTTTGCCAAACAATAAGTATCCTAAAAAAAATATGCTTTAAAAATATTCGTCTAAAAAGACAATACCAAGTGTTTTATGCGAAATTAATTTCGTAGCATTAAGATTCTGCCAGACAGAGGGAACGTATTTTAGAAGTTCAATCCGTAATCTACCACATTCTTACATTATGTATTTTTTTTATAATCCCTTGAGAATCAGTAGAAGTTACGAACATAATGCAACATTGCTCATCCTCCAAAACAACAACAACACTCCATAATACAAACATTAGTGAAAATCGTATCCAAATCGGTTGAGCCGTCCCTGGTGTAGCGTGCATAGACAAACAGACAAAAATTTCTAAAACTATATTTCGGTATTGGAACCATTCTCTTATCTCGTAACAATTTCTTTTTAACCGACTTCAAAAAAAGGAGGAGGTTATCAATTCTACTGTATTTTTTTATTTATTTTTTATGTTTGTTACCTCGAATTTACCGACTGGGTGAACCGATTGTCATGATTCTTTTTTTACTTGAAAGCTGGTGCTTCCCGTGTGGTCCCATTGTCACCATTTCAATATCTGATGATAAGATCTTGCAGAAATCGAGGGAACTCTTCAATAAATAACAGCAGATTAACCGCGATTGTTGCTATAGCATATCTAAGTATTGTTTACACCATCACACAACATAACATCACGCCTGTACACTCAAAAGGGTTACACAGATGTATACAGTAGTATTTGAAAATTTCACATCTAAGTAAACGAAATCGCATATTCTGCTTTCTTATGACTTTTTAGTGGTGCCTCGTTAATTTAAATAACATGACAGTTTCTTCATGGATTTGGATGACAGGAAGTTGATACTAAAAAGCGAGAAATAAAAAGCTTTTTTACAAAAATGACAACCGCCTTTAAAAACTATAAAGAGAAAAATAACTTTAGCTTTGGAAGTCGGCGGCAATATAAAACAACAAACAGAACCTTTCTTAAAATTTACCTCTTTTTAGTTTTTGAAAGGGTCAGGTTAGACCGAGCCGACATAAAATTAAAGCCCTAGTTGATGTACCGGTACCTCGTAATGTCAAACAATTACGTCAATTTCAATTCGGTTTGGCGGGTTGAATATTCTCAGTTCACAGGAAAACTAGCACTAGAACCTGGCATGCGCAAACCGTATCGGGTGACTACGGTTACCTGGTGGTCACTACCTGCAGTTAAAACTCATCAGTGGTTCATATAGCAAAACCACACAAGCAGCCCCTGAGTACAGTGGTGTGCTGGGTTGATGCGGTGCTATTGTGAGTCAGTGCTGTGCTGGTCCCGAGGTATAGAGAGTGGACTCCTGATGTATGTACCTAGCTACTGCCTACTTTGGTGGTGAGTTGCTTTGCGTTCTATTTGGATGTATGATGTATTTATTGTGTAACTGTCCTACTGCTGGTTGAGAGTATGATTTACGTCGTGCCTCTTCTATCAACTGCTGGTGCTGGTTTAAGCTTTTCGCTGACTTGAATTGCCTGTGAGCTAAGACATGCTTCACGTTGTGCTTTTGTCTTAGCCTGTATTTTTCACTAAGCAATGCTTCAAGTCGAGCGTCCTGCTTAGGTGATTTTCTGTGTTTATGGGTTGGGTTTCGAATTACGTACCGCGAATTTGAGGATTCTGAAACTGTGGGGGGATCGAGGGGATTTATCTTAACCTCCCCCCACCAATTTTCGCCGCCGGAGATGCTCGACGGAGCCCTACTGGGGTTTTGTATCAAGTCACCTTAATAGGGTAGTAAGGGGGGCGGGGAAGGTGGGAGGAGGGTAGGGAGACCCTTCAGCCTTTCCCCCCGCCAGAGCGGCTCGACAGAGCACGTTTACCGGGGCTCCAACATCTGGGTGGTTTAAAAAAAAAAAACTAAAATCTGTCCGGGTTGGAATGCCCTTAGTCTTGAGCTAGCTCAAAATAGAATTTAGTTGTTTTATTGTGCGCAAGAGCGAGCTCGGGACTTGGGGCACCTGCCATCCCCTTCGTGGTTATTTTTTTTTAAACCACCCGGAGGTAGGAGCCCCGCGAAGCGGGGCTCCGTCGAGTTGCCCTGGCAGAAGGAAAGGCTGAAGGGTGTCTCTACCCTCCTCCCGCCTTCCCCGCCCCCCTTACGGCCCTATTAATGTGACTTGATACAAAACCCCAGTAGGGCTCCGTGGAGCATCTCCGGCGGCGAAAATTGGTGGGGGGGGACTCAGCACCTCCCCCCCCACGCCCCCAGTCCCCCGAACCCCGCCCCCCCCCCCTCCGACGTAATTGTGAACCTTACCCGTGTTTATTGCTAAGCTATGCTTCGCGCGATGCTTTTATCTATGTGTATTTCAGTGAGTTACTGCCTCACGTTGTGCCTCTGACTTAATGCCTATATTTGTTCTAACCTTTGTGCGGTGTCTAATGTGTGTGTGCTTACATCTGTTTTCTACATGTACTGTTACAAAGATGTAGACATTGGTTGTAACCTGGTATTGACTAGAACCATTGTTGCTGCTTATGACAATGATCTGCAGAGTTAGAGGAGCCCGAGGACGGACTCGTGTCAGGGGAGGCCGTATTGGGAATCACATCCTTACCCGCGCTGTGTACGCGAGTCTTCCAGTGCTACGAACGCACGTCTGCCCGCGCTGTGCACGCGTGTCTGCTCGCGCTGTGCACGCGTGTCTGCCCGCGCTGTGCACGCGAGTCTTCAAGCGCTGTGCACGCGAGTCTGCCCGCGCTGTGCACGCGTGTCTGCCCGCGCTGTGCACGCGAGTCTGCCCGCGCTGTGCACGCGAGTCTGCCCGCGCTGTGCACTAGTAGTGTTCTTAACGGCTATATTTCCTTAACATGCTACATGGAATATGCTATATTTTTATAGCGTGTTAGTTTTGATGCTACGTTATAACGAATGACATCGAGGATTGCGAAGACGTTGTCAAGTTAGGTGCGTTATATTTAATCGTATGTATATTCTGCTAATTTATAACATGATCATAATATTGATTGATATATTTTAACGTGGTGGGTTAATCACTGTAGGTACTTAGGCACTAAACGAAACACCAACGTGAGTTCATAATCGTAAAATAACTAAAATTATATTTACACATCAGTCAGTACACATAAACAAACATTATTTACACTTTTTACATAAAAAAATATATACAAAATGTACGCGAAGTCTCTATTCAAAACGCCTACGTAAGTACGTAACACGACTCACAGACTGAGCTAGCGTCTAACTGATTATTATTTCAATATTTATAACGAACGCAGTGAACGAAGTTCCGACTATTGCGTGCGACAACATCCGATTTCAACCGAAGTTAACCGAACAAATAGCGCGCGAGCGAGAGCGATCGATAGCGCCGCGCGGTAGATCAGTGAGCGCGCGTCGCGTAGGTATCGTTATAAAGCTATAACATAACCGAACAAATAGCGCGCGAGCGAGAGCGATCGACAGCGCCGCGCGGTAGATCAGTGAGCGCGCGTAGGTATTGTTATAAAGCTATAACATAACCGAGCAAATAGCGCGTGGCCGCGCGCGATTGACAGCGCCGCGATCGGTCAGTGACCGCGCATTTCGTTATAACATAGCATCGTATGCATAGATTCATAGCATGCGCTGTTCGTTGCGAGTAAATAACACGCTATATTTATCAGCTATAACGTTATTTAACCACCACTGCTGTGCACAGACATACATATGAGCGCATACCGGCGCTACGCATGAGCGCTTAACGGCGCTACGCACGAGCGTTTACTGGCGCTACCCACGAGCTGCCGAATTCATGATGCTCTGGAACGGAGAGTGATGTCCAGAATCGTATGCAGTGATTTTCGAGTTTTATGGGAAGTATGTTGCTTTGACAGGTCGCTGGTAGACCGAAGCATTTAACTAAATGAGAAACTTTTGTGTTGGATGTGGGATTGAGTGATGCCTCCATCCACACAAATAGTGTAGTAGTGTGAGTAATATGTATGTGGTAGTTTGTGGTGTTGGACGCGCGATTCAGTGATGCCTCCGTCCACGCTATGTATATGAACTGAACTATTGACGTGCGATTCAGTGATGCCTCCGTCAATATGTTGGACGTGCGATTCAGTGATGCCTCCGTCCATGTATATGAACCATGTATTTTTGACTGATGTGTTTATTGGTGGTATTGACGTGCGATTCAGTGATGCCTCCGTCAATATGTTGGACGTGCGATTCAGTGATGCCTCCGTCCAAATAGACATGCCTATAGTGAGGGGTATGGTCTATGAAGTGTAGTGTTGACGTGCGATCCAGTGATGCCTCCGTCAATGGGACGCGCGATTCAGTGATGCCTCCGTCCAAATAGACATGCCTATAGTGAGGGGTATGGTCTATGAACTGAAGTGTTGACGTGCGATTCAGCGATGCCTCCGTCAACCTCAGGCAGAAGGGACGCCTTCTGTCTGATCTGTTCACAGGTACAGCTGCTGCTGGTGCAACTGCTGCCGGTACAGTGGTGAAAGCTTGCCACACGTGGTTGTGAAGACAGAAAAACGTTCATGAGAGCTCGCACAAACTTTAAAGTTTTAATAATGTGTGATACACACATTATTAACTGTTATAGCAATTTCTAAGATGGGTTCACATTTCAGATAAGAAAGTGTGTGACCCCAACACAGGGTCATCATCGGGGTGCCTTCAACCTGGTCCTGAGAGTGACCCCAACACAGGGTCATCATCGCGGCGCCTTCAACCTGGTCCTGAGAGTGACCCCAACCAGGGTCATCATCGCGGTGCCTTCAACCTGGTCCTGAGAGTGACCCCAACCAGGGTCATCATCGCGGTGCCTACAACCTGGTCCTGAGAGTGACCCCAACCAGGGTCATCATCGCGGTGCCTTCAACCTGCTCCTGAGATGGCTGGGCCCGTGGCGACTCTCCAGCTGAAGAGTTTCCAGCCGGATATCAAGAAGACCACGTCCAGGACGACGCTTCATCAGGATAGGCCGATTTAGGAAACTCTTTTCTAGGAACTCTTTTCTATGACATTGTCTATGGTAGGTCTAGAAAAGGCGGTTTATGTATGTCAAGCATCTGTCAATTGCTCGTTGGTTTTGGTAAGGAATAAATTGGCGCGACTTGTGAATTGTTGTAATTAGTATTTGAATTACTCGTAACTTCATGATTTATTGGTTGTATAACTGATTGGTGTTTTATTTATCATTAAGGTTGTGTAAAAGTCCAGTTCAGTCAGGTTATTCCTTTGTAACTTTTTTTTTGTTATTAAACATGTACGATAATTGTTCTTTTCTAATGAGTTTTGCTTCTGAATCCTAATGAATCCTAAATATACTATTTTATAAAACTAACAAAAAAGTGGTGTCCAAACAATGACATCTATGAAGAGTAATTTACGAATAAATGATAAAGTTTAACATACATTATTAAAAGAGAAAAGTATCGCATAAATCGAAATTAGAATTGATTTTGTTGTAAGTAACGTATTTTTAAACAAGGAAGTGTCAACTATAAAAAACCTTTTCTACGATTTGTTTACCTTTAGCATAGATTTATTAACGTCCAGATGCCTAGAACGCGCTGTCCAAATGCTTCAAATTCAAAGACACCAAAATGACGTCTTCGTTCGTTAGCCCCGCCCACAGGCCACCATTACGCGACTGACGTTCAAAGCGCGTCTACGTTATAAATCGCAGTTAAAATAATTAAAAAAATGACTGTTTGTGCGGTGAAATCGTGTAAAAACTACACTCCAAAAAAAGACAAGGATACGAACATTACTTTTCACAGATATGTTTGCAATTTTATGATGAATTCCTACGTATTTCATTGAAAATATTACGCAAACCGTAATAAAAACAAAACGACTCCATAATATTTGAGTATTGCCAAAGTATGAAATATTTTTACCCTTTTTTTGTGCTGCGATATTTTAATATTGTAAAATGTTACGAAATCAACATTATTATTAACAAAAAAAATGGTGTCAATGGTTGCCAGGGGTATGAAATACTTTAACCATCTCTTATAATACTGCGATATTATTGCATCAAAATTGCTTCAGCAGATATCAAGATATTTATACATACACGTTATGAATTATAATTGAAACTAAATAATGCGCTTTCTTCAAATTAATAAATTTAGGTAAATGTATGTTTTGTTCGTTCGCGTGGCTTTATTCATCCGCCTTAAGTTACGTTTTTGAATACTGCTTCGCTCCCGTAAGTCGTAGCGTGATGTTATGCCTATAACCTTCCTCGATAAATGGGCTATCCAACAAAAAAATATTTTTTCAAATCGGACCGGTAGTTCCTGAGATTAGCGCGAACAAACAAACAAACAAACTCTTCAGCTTTATAATATTAGTATAGATATGTCAACATGAATAAAAAAACTGCCTGAATTTTCCCATATTTTGGGGTAATCATTTTGGTCTGGTATTAGAAAACGTCACGCACACTAATGCAGTAACGATAATAATACACATGCGGTGGGCGGTCCGGTCGCACACGCGCATCACAAAATGCATTCTATTAGAACGTTGCGATTTGTACGGTACACTCTATCTGGACGTTAATAAATCTATGACCTTTAGTTAACTACCTAAACCTTTCTAGTATAGAGAATCACGTTCGTACTTCATCAATTACGAGCCTCCACAAGCTAGCTACGAATTGATCGATAAAATAATTATGACGTTTACTTTAGGTGTAAAATCATTAAGTAGTTTATTATCACATTCCTGGCCTTTATATAGTAATTCTGCACGAAGTAACATCAAATTCTATTCTCTGGCTAAGATTTGTTTAATATTTAACGTATTTTTATACGATTGGCATTGACTAAAATTTAATTTCGATCAAGAAGTAAAATCATTATAGACTGCACAAATAGTATGGACGTCTCTATAGTGTGTTTTTTAATCTCAGAGACTGATTTGTTTTTAATCCAATTTAAGTTTCATCACATAACGTAACTGAAATAATTGTATATAATATTTACCTATCCCAATGTCAAGTACATATCGCCATGTACCAAAACCGTGGTTCTCAAGGTACAGGCACCAATCACCATCTAGTTTGGGGACCACTGATTTTTACTACAAATACGGACCGCTGTTACCGATTTTTATACTATGTTGACCTAATCAAAAGGTACCTGTGTAACAGTTGGTCATAAACTTTTCTTTACTTTATTTATTTACTACTTTACTTTAGTGTTATTGAAATTTAGTGCGTTTATTTTTCAAAAGTTTTAAGCAATTTGCGATTTTTTTCTTGTCTATGACACGATCCCCTAAAAAATTACTTGGCAACACTGACTGCTCTGTTTGTTACTCTTCGTGTTTTATTTGCTATTCCGGGCCGTATTTATTGATTGATCCCTTCGACCCTTCCCTTTTCCATAATGGCTGGCGGCGTGGCGTGGTGTCCTGCGAGTCGGGTCCCAAGCCTCACTTTACTGAGTAAGTTACTACCGAATCCTTTACACACAACCAACGTTCACAAGATCAATCTAAGTTACTTAACAAGTTAGTCATGTTAGAAACTTACTATTTCTTTTTTAATAAGGTAATTATTATCAAACAATGTTCAGATCGAAGGTAATTCCGATAGAAAGTTCCGTTTCTGATCTAAAGCACCTAAGTATTGTGTTCTATAAAATGGCAGCCAACTCACATTAAAGAACAGGCAGATGCGAGACCGGGAGGGGAAGCCCTATAAAGATCCACCCTGACCTTATTAGTAAGGTTTTTTAGGAAGGTCGAGTGCGCAGTACACCTAGCTGACGTGCTTATATGACCAGATGTATGAATGTGGAGGAGGTATGAAAGGATTAGGTTATGTCCAGAAACCATTGCCAAAATGTTAAATGTATAACATGTAAACAATGTTATGCAAACAATTATTAAAGAAACTGATCTTGTAAACCGTGTTTCTTCAAACAAAAGTAAATTGAAAATAATCCTTTTTTCCAGTTTTGGATTTCAAAAGTCTGGCTTTTTTGACGAATAAGTCCAGCTTTTTGATTTTTAGAGAATGCATCCCTATTCTTGGGAAAGAAGGCGTAAGTTTTTGTATGTTATATGAAGTGAAGCTTGAGTCCTATGCGCTTCTATGTCTTCACAGATCCATCTTTTATATAAAAGGCAACTCGGATTCAAGTACATCACAATTAAAAAAAAAAAAATGAAAACTGTGTTGAATACCTCATTGGCCTCGTGGTCCTAAACTGACTGCTATGCTAGAGGTCTTGGGTTCGATTCCCAGGTTAAGCAAAAGTGTTACTGAGTTTTTCTATTCAATTCTCAGTATCGACTCGGGAGTTAATATGTTTGTCAGGTAAATGACAATAGGCCTGCCTCTTTATGGGACCTAAACATACTGACAAACTGTGGGTGTACATTGGTACACCTCTGCCAAACCCTTCGGGAATACACTTGTGATGTTGTGTGTGGGTTTACATGTATTTGTTATTCTTTATTTTAATTTTTGCCTTTTATTGTCTACAGGTAAACTTGGACATCAAGTGAAGGACATCATGACCAAGAAATTTTTATATTACATACTTATGGATGTAATTACAAGATCAAGAAACACATCACTCAGTCCTGACTAAATCTAATGATGCAGAAAGTCCTGTGTCAGGTGTGATCAAGCTTGCTATGAAGACTTAAACCGCTGTGGGCATTGTAGATGTGCCATGAAACTTGTTGTTCAGCTGTCAATTGGTCTCTGTTCATTCAGGGAACTGTTTGTTGCACACGGCAGGCGTACAGTGTAGTGGGTGCGATGAAAGCAGAATTTTCAAGAGTCTGGTACTGCAATTATTGTTCGATCTAGATAGAAATCATTTTGATGAAAAACGGTTTGTTGTTGTCGTTAAATATCTGAAACATAAGAAGTTGTTGTCTTGAAAAGTAATGGTAAAAGAAAATAAAATGCTGTCGAATTTTGTTTTGGGCAGGCTGTGGAGTTTTGTTCTCTACTTAAAAAGAAAATACAAATATCCAAAAAGTAACCTTCACTGCAATGTTGTGTTTACACTGGCTTTAAACGACGTTGTTGGTCTATTGTGTGCTATGTTGGGTAGTTTCGCTATCTTAAAAAAAATTGTTTATTTTAAAAAAGGTGTGCATATCTTTTGTCAAAATTAAAAATAATTCATTGCTGCACCAGTGCGCTACCCAATATTGGGAAGATATGAGCCAGTCTGGATTTTGACTGGGTCCCGACTGTTGCTTTACAGATTTGTCGATTATTGGACTTTAATTGTTGTTTTGTTGTTCATCATAAAGTTCAAGCTAGTTGACTGTTTCAAACACTTGGTTCTAACAAGGTGGGTGTGAAATAACTCCAAACTCACTAATCAAATGAACTACGATAACAAATCATTCACGTTGATTCTGTGACCTGCTTCCTTTCAATTATTGAATTCGAGATTATAGAAATTGCTTCCTTTAATTGTAAAATCAACTGTGTTTTAGATCACTAATTTCTGTGTTGCTGACTACTCGGCAATGAGATACCATTGAGGCATCGATACCTACTCAGTATCAATTAAAAATCATCGATACTTATTCGTATCAATATGTTTTTGGAAAATTTCGAGTAAAAACCGTAACAAGTATTGCTATTCTTTATTGATAAGTACAAATTTGTAGGAGTTTGTGAATAAAAGTCTGTTTTTATAGAGCTCCCCAAAAATATTATTCCTCCCAAATGTTTGCCTGTTTGTGATTTCTGATAGCAATGACTGTTGCGCCAGCTGTGGAAAACAGCCTTTCACAAGATACAGAGGTACCTACTACTACGTTTAAATATATGCGTGCTTGTTTATATAACGGGCTTTAAATCCTCCTATTCTTCTAATCCACGTTGATTCTGTGACTTGCTTCCTGTCAAATATTTAATGGACAATTAAAGTAGGGCACAGCAACATAGTTAATTTTGTGATAGATCTTATCTTGAAAAGTAATAGTAAATGAAAATAAAATGCTGTCGAATTTTGTTTTGTGCAGGCTGTGGAGTTTGATTCTCTACTTAAAAAGGCAATACAAATATCCAAAAAAACAAGTAACCTTCACTGCAATGTTGTATTTACACTGGTTTTAAACGACGTTGTTGGTCTATTGTGTGATATGTTGGGTAGTTTCGCTATCCGAAAATAAATAGTTTATTTTAAAAAGGGTGAGCATATCTTTTATCAAAATTAAAAATAATTCATTGCTGCACCAGTGCGCTACCCAATATTGGGAAGATATGAGCCAGTCTGGATTTTGACTGGGTCCCGACTGTTGCTTTACAGATTTGTCGATTGTTGGAGTTTAATTGTCATTTTGTTGTTCATCCTAAAGTTCAAGCTAGTTGTCTGTTTCAAACAGTTGGTTCTAACATGGTGGGTGTGAAATAACTTTAAGTACCTAACTCCAAAGATACTAATTAAATGAACTACGATAACAAATCATTCACATTGATTCTGTGACTTGCTTTCTGTCAAATATTGAATGCGAGATTATAGTAGTCTTCAAGTTCATTTTGTGAAAGAACTTGTCTTGCAAAGCGATAGTAAAAGGAAGTAAAGTTTAGTTTTACTTAGCAATGAAGTCCCATTGACGAGTTTGATCCCCTAGTTCCCAGAAGTTATTAAATATTGTGAAACGTGCAGTTTCTTAAATTTTTTGAAAACTGTTTTTGGGTACTTTTGCCAGCGGCTTTTATTTCTTCCTTTTAATGTCCTTTCACAATTGACTCATGTAGTCTAATCCCCTGTTTAATCAGAACATGATTGTCTTCTTCTGGTTCGTTTAAGCTAACTCGTTTTTACCTATTTTGGAATGCTGTGATTAATGTTGATCTTCAAAGTGACTTATTGTGGTTTGGTATTTGGCCATCTGTAGGATTTTCGAACGTTCTCAAATGCGTGACAAAATTTGCACTAATCCTTTATAGGAACGTGGAAAGAGAGATGAAAGTTTTTCAAATTGTTGCTTATTTTCATTATTGGTGACAGTTTGGCAGTGAGATTTGAAATTGACCCGATATAAAATTAGGCGCGAAGGTATTAAGAACGTTCTACCGTAGGTCATAACGTTATACATCGTTTAATCCCTGGGGACACCATTGCGGTACCTATCGATACTTACTCAGTATAAATTTAAAATTATCGATACTTACTCCTATCAAATCGTATTTGGAAAATTTCTAGTAAAAACCGTAACAAGTATTGGTATTCGTTATTACAAATTTGTAAGAGTTTGTGAATAAAAGTCTGTTTGTGTAGTACTTCCCAAAAATATTATTCTTTCCAAATGTTTGCCTTTTAGGCGATCTCTGGTGGCAGTGACTATTGTTACTACAGTTATTATATATTTCTATGACCTGCTAGGCCCAGGCTGCTCCCCACAAATACCTCACGTTGACCTGCTTCCTGTCAAGTGGTAGATATCTTATAAGTGCGTAAGTAACATCTCTGTCTATACGGATAAACTGGCAAGTATTTGTGTGTAGTTGTGGTCATCATCAGCAGCCGATCTTCAAACTGGCTGATAGTTGTTTTGTATCCGGGCCATACCTGAATGCGATATTCAGGAATAAACGTCTTCATAAAAAAGCTTTTGATATTGGTCTCCTTTTTTGGCCGCGTACTCTTTCACCATTTTTAGTTCCAGTCGAAGTACCTACAAAACAATTCAAAGTATAATATCTGATATAGTTATTGGGTTTATTTTCTCTTTTTACCCGACCTAATATTAAGATAATGTTGATAAACGAACACACTTCAACCAAAAATGATGACTACAGAGACCATAATAAAAAGTGTGCTATTGATTTTAATATTCCACAAGCTGCATTACAGCAATTAAAACTGTCGTGAACAAAGAAATGCCCTGCATAAACCCTTTACACCCCAGGGCGACTTTAAAAAGTAATTGAATCTTTAAAGAGGATTTACCAAAACCAAAATGCGTTTCGCTTAATAGCATTCTGATTATTTGAAAACAATGCATTATGAACTGCTAGACTTCTTTCAACAATCTGGTCTCTAGAAATATGTTCGAATCCCAAGTGGCGAGGGACAAAATCAGTATCCCGACACTATTGTCATTCTTCAAAAGAAAAATAAAAGCAAACTATCATTTGCTTCAATGCACGATGATATGGTTTCGCAACCGGGCACGGGCAAGTACCAATGTACTTCTAATTCATATGTACTTTCTAAGTTTATCTTGGACATCACTGGCATAGGTTACAATGTGAGAGGCCTTTCAGGTGGTTAAGGAACTCTAACACTAGGATGTGTGGGGTCGCGTCGTAAGACTTTACTGCCCACACAATAAAAAAGAAGATTCCATTTCTGGCGGAAATATTCGAGGGCAAATTTTTCTCCCAGTCAATATTTTATATTTGATGATGATAGCCGTTTTCTTACAGTATTTCCAATGTCTTTTAAAATTCATATATGAAATCAGCCATATGTCGCTGTTTATAATAGTCGATGCACGTGTTTACTGGTTTTTTCCGAGTATTATCTGATGTTAAATAGACAACGGTAACAAATACCTCACGTGGACCTGCTTCCTGTCAAGTGGTAGATATCTTATAAGTGCGTCAGTAACATCTGTGTCTATACGGATAAACTGGCAAGTATTTGTGTGTAGTCAGCAGCCGATCTTCAAACTGGCTGATAGTTGTTTTGTATCCGGGCCATACCTGAATGCGATATTCAGGAATAAACGTCTTCATAAAAAAGCTTTTGATATTGGTCTCCTTTTTTGGCCGCGTACTCTTTCACCATTTTTAGTTCCAGTCGAAGTACCTACAAAACAATTCAAAGTATAATATCTGATATAGTTATTGGGCGAGTCGTTCATTGGATTATCCAGTTCTCAGTTCGGCAAGTATTATTCGTAATGCGGGTACTCATCGCCATTCTTTTTCTATGACCTGCTAGGCCCAGGCTGCTCCCCACAAATACCTCACGTTGACCTGCTTCCTGTCAAGTGGTAGATATCTTATTAGTGCGTCAGTAACATCTGTGTCTATAAGGATAAACTAGCAAGAAGCTAACTTTGTGTGTGATTTCGGTCATCATCAGCAGCCGATCTTCAAACTGGCTGGCATAAAACATAAAAAAGCTTTTGATATTGGTCTCCTTTTTTGGCCGCGTACTCTTTCACTATTTTTAGTTCCAGTCGAAGTACCTACAAAACAATTCAAAGTATAATATCTGATATAGTTATTGGGTTTATTTTCTCTTTTTACCCGACCTAATATTAAGATAATGTTGATAAACGAACACACTTCAACCAAAAATGATGACTACAGAGACCATAATAAAAAGTGTGCTATTGATTTTAATATTCCACAAGCTGCATTACAGCAATTAAAACTGTCGTGAACAAAGAAATGCCCTGCATAAACCCTTTACACCCCAGGGCGACTTTAAAAAGTAATTGAATCTTTAAAGAGGATTTACCAAAACCAAAATGCGTTTCGCTTAATAGCATTCTGATTATTTGAAAACAATGCATTATGAACTGCTAGATTTCTTTCAACAATCTGGTCTCTAGAAATATGTTCGAATCCCAAGTGGCGAGGGACAAAATCAGTATCCCGACACTATTGTCATTCTTCAAAAGAAAAATAAAAGCAAACTATCATTTGCTTCAATGCACGATGATATGGTTTCGCAACCGGGCACGGGCAAGTACCAATGTACTTCTAATTCATATGTACTTTCTAAGTTTATCTTGGACATCACTGGCATAGGTTACAATGTGAGAGGCCTTTCAGGTGGTTAAGGAACTCTAACACTAGGATGTGTGGGGTCGCGTCGTAAGACTTTACTGCCCACACAATAAAAAAGAAGATTCCATTTCTGGCGGAAATATTCGAGGGCAAATTTTTCTCCCAGTCAATATTTTATATTTGATGATGATAGCCGTTTTCTTACAGTATTTCCAATGTCTTTTAAAATTCATATATGAAATCAGCCATATGTCGCTGTTTATAATAGTCGATGCACGTGTTTACTGGTTTTTTCCGAGTATTACCTGATGTTAAATAGACAACGGTAACAAATACCTCACGTGGACCTGCTTCCTGTCAAGTGGTAGATATCTTATAAGTGCGTCAGTAACATCTGTGTCTATACGGATAAACTGGCAAGTATTTGTGTGTAGTTGTGGTCATCATCAGCAGCCGATCTTCAAACTGGCTGATAGTTGTTTTGTATCCGGGCCATACCTGAATGCGATATTCAGGAATAAACGTCTTCATAAAAAAGCTTTTGATATTGGTCTCCTTTTTTGGCCGCGTACTCTTTCACCATTTTTAGTTCCAGTCGAAGTACCTACAAAACAATTCAAAGTATAATATCTGATATAGTTATTGGGCGAGTCGTTCATTGGATTATCCAGTTCTCAGTTCGGCAAGTATTATTCGTAATGCGGGTACTCATCGCCATTCTTTTTCTATGACCTGCTAGGCCCAGGCTGCTCCCCACAAATACCTCACGTTGACCTGCTTCCTGTCAAGTGGTAGATATCTTATTAGTGCGTCAGTAACATCTGTGTCTATAAGGATAAACTAGCAAGAAGCTAACTTTGTGTGTGATTTCGGTCATCATCAGCAGCCGATCTTCAAACTGGCTGGCATAAAACATAAAAAAGCTTTTGATATTGGTCTCCTTTTTTGGCCGCGTACTCTTTCACTATTTTTAGTTCCAGTCGAAGTACCTACAAAACAATTCAAAGTATAATATCTGATATAGTTATTGGGTTTATTTTCTCTTTTTACCCGACCTAATATTAAGATAATGTTGATAAACGAACACACTTCAACCAAAAATGATGACTACAGAGACCATAATAAAAAGTGTGCTATTGATTTTAATATTCCACAAGCTGCATTACAGCAATTAAAACTGTCGTGAACAAAGAAATGCCCTGCATAAACCCTTTACACCCCAGGGCGACTTTAAAAAGTAATTGAATCTTTAAAGAGGATTTACCAAAACCAAAATGCGTTTCGCTTAATAGCATTCTGATTATTTGAAAACAATGCATTATGAACTGCTAGATTTCTTTCAACAATCTGGTCTCTAGAAATATGTTCGAATCCCAAGTGGCGAGGGACAAAATCAGTATCCCGACACTATTGTCATTCTTCAAAAGAAAAATAAAAGCAAACTATCATTTGCTTCAATGCACGATGATATGGTTTCGCAACCGGGCACGGGCAAGTACCAATGTACTTCTAATTCATATGTACTTTCTAAGTTTATCTTGGACATCACTGGCATAGGTTACAATGTGAGAGGCCTTTCAGGTGGTTAAGGAACTCTAACACTAGGATGTGTGGGGTCGCGTCGTAAGACTTTACTGCCCACACAATAAAAAAGAAGATTCCATTTCTGGCGGAAATATTCGAGGGCAAATTTTTCTCCCAGTCAATATTTTATATTTGATGATGATAGCCGTTTTCTTACAGTATTTCCAATGTCTTTTAAAATTCATATATGAAATCAGCCATATGTCGCTGTTTATAATAGTCGATGCACGTGTTTACTGGTTTTTTCCGAGTATTACCTGATGTTAAATAGACAACGGTAACAAATACCTCACGTGGACCTGCTTCCTGTCAAGTGGTAGATATCTTATAAGTGCGTCAGTAACATCTGTGTCTATACGGATAAACTGGCAAGTATTTGTGTGTAGTCAGCAGCCGATCTTCAAACTGGCTGATAGTTGTTTTGTATCCGGGCCATACCTGAATGCGATATTCAGGAATAAACGTCTTCATAAAAAAGCTTTTGATATTGGTCTCCTTTTTTGGCCGCGTACTCTTTCACCATTTTTAGTTCCAGTCGAAGTACCTTCAAAACAATTCAAAGTATAATATCTGATATAGTTATTGGGCGAGTCGTTCATTGGATTATCCAGTTCTCAGTTCGGCAAGTATTATTCGTAATGCGGGTACTCATCGCCATTCTTTTTCTATGACCTGCTAGGCCCAGGCTGCTCCCCACAAATACCTCACGTTGACCTGCTTCCTGTCAAGTGGTAGATATCTTATAAGTGCGTCAGTAACATCTGTGTCTATAAGGATAAACTAGCAAGAAGCTTACTTTGTGTGTGATTTCGGTCATCATCAGCAGCCGATCTTCAAACTGGCTGGCATAAAAAATGAAAATGAAAATGAAAATGAAAATCTTTATTTGTAGACATAGGTTGTACAATGATGTTACAAATAAATATAAATATAGCGAGTCCATCTATGTCTTGCGTTGAAGCGTACAAATTTATTCCATAATTATAATCAATAATAATCATAATGAAATAATCAATGTCAATGTCTATGAAAGTTCAATATAAACAATTCAATTCAATTTAATTACAAAAGAGTGCAGCAATGTCAGAAATATAAATATAAAATTGATAAAAAGATGTCGTTATTATATTATGTACATGTCATATATGGGTTAAACAATTTGATTTGAATAATTTAATTTAAGTCAAGTTTTGACTAATACAATAAATCGGATGTAGCAGGTCTAGTATCTTTCATTTAAATAGTCGTTTATCGTGTAATAACACTTTGCAACTAGATATAATAGATAAGGTTTAAATTCTGGCAATTGTGATTGAATCATGTGGAATAATAACTCATAGCTTTTCTGTGTTCGATTAGTCATAAATGCACTGATAAGTGGTCCCACTATTGTTTCTTCAAAGTGCTGCCTATGTCACCAAGAATATTGTAGATTTGTTGGAAGGGAGTCGAGCAGACTGCAAAAGTTCCATCAACGAAATACTCAGTAATATTACAAATCATTTCACGACAACGTATGGGACAAAAAACCAATATGCGAGTACCATCACAATAGTAATCCGCTAATATAGACTCGCGAAATGTTACCGGTACAGTGACCTCATTGATAGATTTAAAAATTGTAGCGGGAACTACAAGTTCTTTATTTCTTGCATTATAAAGCGACTGTTTAATATTTTTAAACTTTGGAATTGCATTCAGTAAATCATGACCTTTTTGTTTCAATGTAAACACATTATCTTCATATAAGGTTGGTATTGGTTGGTCAGATGTAATTACCTTATTTCGTAATGCGTTAGTTACCAGCAAACGGTCATTTGCAATGGCGTCTCTTCCGCAAGTGTGATCTTTGGTCTGAGTATTTACGTCATTCTAAAAAGTAATATTAAAATTTATTCTAGTAAAATAAGTAAAGGCTATGGGAATACTCGAAAAAATGTCAAATGAAAAGGATGCTTACCATTAAAGTTATAGTACCTGGACACTTTGTCCTTTTGAAGCTAGTGCATCTCCACAACACTGAGCCGTTTTTATATCCCTTGTGACGGTGATATTTATACGTTTGCCAGAGCAAAGGTGTTCCGCCATGAGTTTTTATGTATTTTATGTCTTCAGTATTAGTATCCATGTCCATTTTGAAAAAATTAAAAATTAGGACGGAAAGACAATAATATGCAAATTGCAATGAACAATGTCAAGATGACCATTTAAGTGATAGATAAATATAAACTTTGTCAAATGATGTACCTCAGTAATGAAACTGCTTGAACTTAATTGGAGTTTTCATATCAAAAGCTTTGTATGTAATCTCACTAATAGTCGGTGGTGTCATATGGACTAGAGATTCTATACGACACCACCGGTGGTGTCATTTTTGTGGTGTCAAGTTGAAGGAAGGATTCTATGAACATGATGATTTTTTATTGCTTATTAGTGTTTTACTTAAATCCTACGAAAATCAATTAATTCAATTGCTGAATTCCTATTTAAATGGTCAAAGAAAAAGAGCAGCAAAATGCTCCCCACGCGCCCACTGACGTTCGGCTTAAAGACGCGCCCACTCTAGGGTTAATTGGTGTTCGCCATTTAAAAGTGATTCTGGCACACATGTTCTAAAGACATCCCTCTAGCAAACTTATACAGTCCCTAAAACCCCTGTCCATGATGAACACATCATCTCTGAAATATGATCTTAAAGAACTGCCGGGGGAAAATAGACCGGACATAATTTCAGCGTCTGATGTAGTTGCTTTATAAACACTATATTTTGATAAACATACAACCTAACACTGACTTGAAAATTGCAAAAAACGTTAAAAAATAATAATTTCGCGGGGTAGCCGTCGCATCCCCCTTAAATCGACTTTATTTACCAACCTCTACCTTATTATTAAAAGACTTCATGGGTAGTCGTTTTTTTTTCAGCGTTGCTGGATTCTCATTATCGGTCTCCGTTTCTGAATTGTCACTCATGATGTCGAGTTCAGCCTCAGCGTCATGATATGTTGGAATATTTTTCCTTTTGACTATGCAGTTAATTTTTGACCATTGATTATAATTCGCAACTGAACTTTAATTTTTTGTTAGGTTCTCTTGTTTGTTGTTTTTAAGCCTAAATAGCTCGCCATTATGCTCCCACTGCTCAGGTACTGGTGTTAGACTGTGCTTTCCTCGCTCAATGGTCTGCACAATCTTGAATGACATGTTGTAAATCTTTAGTAATCAAAAGTTCAAAATCTGTAACAAAATCGTAAAAATGTAAGTAACAAAAATATACCATCACGCCTGTATTCCCCGAAGGGTTAGGCAGAGGTGCACCAACATACACAACAACAAGATATATAAGTAAGTAGTAGTAAGTAACAATAAGAAAAAATAAGTAAGTATTATTTGTAGCTAAGTGTTTCAACGACCTCAAAATCTTAACAAATATGACGTAATTATTTGATCCGGGGTACGAAAACCACGAAAGAATGTCGGACATACGTAACAGTGCCAAAACGTAATGTACGTAAGCAATCCATGAAGTAGCAGAACGATTGTCGTGTCGAAGTGTCGAGTGTCGATTTTGATTGCCAAGTGCACGACCATAACTTCCATTGTTATGGAAAAAATCAGTCAAGTGGTAGATATCTTATAAGTGCGTCAGTAACATCTGTGTCTATACGGATAAACTGGCAAGTATTTGTGTGTAGTTGTGGTCATCATCAGCAGCCGATCTTCAAACTGGCTGATAGTTGTTTTGTATCCGGGCCATACCTGAATGCGATATTCAGGAATAAACGTCTTCATAAAAAAGCTTTTGATATTGGTCTCCTTTTTTGGCCGCGTACTCTTTCACCATTTTTAGTTCCAGTCGAAGTACCTACAAAACAATTCAAAGTATAATATCCTACTACTATTATAAAGGCGAAAGTTTGTATGTATGGATGGATGTTTGTTACTCTTTCACGCTTAAACGGCTGAATGGATCTGGATGAAATTTGGCACAAAGATAGATTATAGTCTGGAATAACACATAGGCTACTTTTTATCCCGGGAAAATGTACGGTACCCGTAGGATAACACATCAACTGTGACGCGGACGAAGTCGCGGGCAGAAGCTAGTCTGATATAGTTATTGGGCGAGTCGTTCATTGGATTATCCAGTTCTCAGTTCGGCAAGTATTATTCGTAATGCGGGTACTCATCGCCATTCTTTTTCTATGACCTGCTAGGCCCTGGCTGCTCCCCACAAATACCTCACGTTGACCTGCTTCCTGTCAAGTGGTAGATATCTTATTAGTGCGTCAGTAACATCTGTGTCTATAAGGATAAACTAGCAAGAAGCTAACTTTGTGTGTGATTTCGGTCATCATCAGCAGCCGATCTTCAAACTGGCTGGCATAAAACATAAAAAAGCTTTTGATATTGGTCTCCTTTTTTGGCCGCGTACTCTTTCACTATTTTTAGTTCCAGTCGAAGTACCTACAAAACAATTCAAAGTATAATATCTGATATAGTTATTGGGTTTATTTTCTCTTTTTACCCGACCTAATATTAAGATAATGTTGATAAACGAACACACTTCAACCAAAAATGATGACTACAGAGACCATAATAAAAAGTGTGCTATTGATTTTAATATTCCACAAGCTGCATTACAGCAATTAAAACTGTCGTGAACAAAGAAATGCCCTGCATAAACCCTTTACACCCCAGGGCGACTTTAAAAAGTAATTGAATCTTTAAAGAGGATTTACCAAAACCAAAATGCGTTTCGCTTAATAGCATTCTGATTATTTGAAAACAATGCATTATGAACTGCTAGATTTCTTTCAACAATCTGGTCTCTAGAAATATGTTCGAATCCCAAGTGGCGAGGGACAAAATCAGTATCCCGACACTATTGTCATTCTTCAAAAGAAAAATAAAAGCAAACTATCATTTGCTTCAATGCACGATGATATGGTTTCGCAACCGGGCACGGGCAAGTACCAATGTACTTCTAATTCATATGTACTTTCTAAGTTTATCTTGGACATCACTGGCATAGGTTACAATGTGAGAGGCCTTTCAGGTGGTTAAGGAACTCTAACACTAGGATGTGTGGGGTCGCGTCGTAAGACTTTACTGCCCACACAATAAAAAAGAAGATTCCATTTCTGGCGGAAATATTCGAGGGCAAATTTTTCTCCCAGTCAATATTTTATATTTGATGATGATAGCCGTTTTCTTACAGTATTTCCAATGTCTTTTAAAATTCATATATGAAATCAGCCATATGTCGCTGTTTATAATAGTCGATGCACGTGTTTACTGGTTTTTTCCGAGTATTACCTGATGTTAAATAGACAACGGTAACAAATACCTCACGTGGACCTGCTTCCTGTCAAGTGGTAGATATCTTATAAGTGCGTCAGTAACATCTGTGTCTATACGGATAAACTGGCAAGTATTTGTGTGTAGTCAGCAGCCGATCTTCAAACTGGCTGATAGTTGTTTTGTATCCGGGCCATACCTGAATGCGATATTCAGGAATAAACGTCTTCATAAAAAAGCTTTTGATATTGGTCTCCTTTTTTGGCCGCGTACTCTTTCACCATTTTTAGTTCCAGTCGAAGTACCTTCAAAACAATTCAAAGTATAATATCTGATATAGTTATTGGGCGAGTCGTTCATTGGATTATCCAGTTCTCAGTTCGGCAAGTATTATTCGTAATGCGGGTACTCATCGCCATTCTTTTTCTATGACCTGCTAGGCCCAGGCTGCTCCCCACAAATACCTCACGTTGACCTGCTTCCTGTCAAGTGGTAGATATCTTATAAGTGCGTCAGTAACATCTGTGTCTATAAGGATAAACTAGCAAGAATTCTCGTTGTCCACCACTGGGGGACAGCGTCACAACTTTGTAAATTATTTCCATTCGCCACCACTGGTGGAGAGCGACACGGATTTTTCATCATTCTCTATGGGCGCCGTTGGGGCACAATGGCACAACACTTTTGATCCAATTCCCACTGGCCATCAATTTAAATTATTATATCTAGAGACTGGTAAAGGATAGCTTTATACTTACGGATTTTTGTTTTAGCAGGGCTAAGGGTGGGACTTATTTAAATATTTCTAAATTATATGGTAGGTAATTAATAAAGTCATATATTCTTGAACTTTTATTAAATGTTTTACTAAAATATTTAAAAATGATCCTACTACTTAGTATAGCTTTGATTGCTTATTTGGGTTTCTTGAATTAAACATAATGTACTACTCAAAAGTCTTAAACACAACACAATTAAACAAAGAAAAATAAGTACTTATTAGTTTCTCATAATTTCTAGAAATTGGCCCACAGATATTTGGCCGTTTACAAGTTCCATTTGGGTTTCTTGAATAAACTGATCGCTGTAAACGTACTTTTTCTTTCGTTTGTTGGATGGTTCTTTTTTTTGACTTATTTGCATTTTTTTCACAAAGAAAAAACATGCATCTTCTCTAAGAACGCTTAAAGCGTGCATTATGTTTGGGTTTTTCTTGCTCATCGCTGAATTTAGTTTGTGGTGCCAGCCTTCAACAGCGTTTGTCGTTCGATGCCTTTCTCCAAAAAACGCACCAAACTGGTATAAAATCATCTTTTAGCCATTGTACTTCAACGTATTTCCTGAATTTTAAAATATCAGGATCCGTAGTATCCCTGTGCGTTATATAGAGGCACCCGTTTCTTATTTCTGTCTCGGGCAGTAATGGAAGTACGGTAGTCAATGCTACCTCTCGAAATTTTAATATGTCAGCAGCTGATGTTGTAAGTTTCAAATCACGGCCCTTGTTCCATATGGCTTTTTTAAAGTGTGTGTGACATCCTTTAAGTGTAGTTTTTTTTTACAATGCACATTGATACAAAGATATTTGCACCAGATGTTTACTAAAATAGAATTTAAAATATTGGTAAATATTTTTTTTGTATAGCATCGCGTACAAAAATGGCCAAGTTTGGACAATTCCCTTTCCGTAAGTGTTTCTGGATCTCCTCTGATAATTGAAATATTAGTATAAATAAATGACTGATTGATGAATGATTGAATAATAGAGCAAATAGTAACGTTTTTGAATACAATGAATGATAGGGTAAATTGGGTGTTTCTGGATCTCCTCTGATCCAGAAACCCCAATTTACACTGCGGCGGATGGCCGACAGGTAGGTAGATAGGGGTCCAAATAAAGTAGGGGAGAGGTGTGTCAATAGTAACAAAAAAAAAAACAATCCTTCATATCATTTTAATTAAAAATCACAGCGCAATAATTTTTGGTCACAATATAGTTGAATTATCTAATTATAAAATCAAATACAAAAAATAGCAAAAGAAACGATACAATTCTAAGGAATGCCACTTAATGAGATCAACGAATAGTGTTACAATTGCTGCACCGAGGGAGTCAATTGTAACAGCAATGAGAGTCAATTGTAACATACAGAAATCGTCAACTTTAAAACCATAAACCTTTCAAAATCTTGTCAGCAGTGTAAGCTCTAAACACTTAAAATACATATAAAAAATAATAAAATCAAAAACAGTCATTCCGACAAACAAAACACACAAAATATGGATCATTGTTTGCACAGCTGGAGTGTGCCCATTTATGGCAATCTGTGCATTGCAACCAAGCCTCTCTACTCGTTTTATATTGCACAAAAACGATTCCAAACCAAAGAATAAATATTGCTTAGTAAATAAAAAGCATGAAAAGTTTAGTGTATTCATAAAAAACGTGTAAAATAAAAACATTTACCTTGCGAAGAATTGAGTGCCCGCGTCTTGCTGACATCTTGTCTCGATAATGACAGATGAACGATGTTGCCACTAGTGGATTATTTTTTATACCAATAAATATATTTTAAACTTGCCATAATCGAATAAAAACCCGAAGATTAGTAGATAGTAGTCGCTCAATATTTATTTTTTATGAACGTTTATCACAGTGAACGTAGTCAAATTAAGGGTTAAAGTATTTTTTGCTGTTTTTAGTTCCTCGCGCAACTTAATGATCTGTTTATCAACTTCAGCGCAATTTGGCATAGTATCTCTGGCAGAATACAAAACGTTCAGATTTTTTTCGAGTAGAGTAATCTTATTTTTCAAAGCTTCTTGAGAAGGTTTTGCTCTTTGTTTATCTGCATTATTATTATTTTCGCATTGCTCTTGTGATTCATTGCCGGTTTTAATTTTATCTTCTTTCTGTTTTTCAATGTTAGAAAATGGCTGTATAATTTGTGTTTTTTCTGCAGGTTTACTGGTAGAAGACGTTGCCTAAAAATGAAAAATTTCTAAGAGTTCTGCTGGATATTCTCTTATTAAGCTACATAAATTCACCGTATTTAATAAAACCAGTAAATATTATTGAAAGCTTTTCCCCACAGAAACCCTTCACATACAGATATTGAAAACACCGTGTATTTTGTGACCAATTGCCGGAGTCGATCTTAAGAAATAAAATATCAATCATTTACCTTTTTACTTTGAGATAGGCCATCATATTTTTTACTCATCAATCGTTTTAATTGTTACAGAACGTAAAGAGAAACTTTGTACTTATATTTACTCACCTTGGAAAAAAAAATGAAGCAGATTGGATTTATTATTAGTCGCCGCTTGCAATTCTTCTTCAATTCTCTTAGATACAATAATATCTAGTTCCTTATCTGACTTTGCTTGTAATTTATAATTTCGCCAAACTTCGTTAACTAACTTTTGTACATTTTGCACTTTCGTCCCAGTATGAGATTTTTTAAAACTTTCGAACAGTTTTTGGTATAACTTGGATTTGTCTATATGATATGACATTCTAATAAGATATTTAAATTTAAATAATTAAAACGTTAAACTTTGGCTAATTGCATCAACATAAACACAAATGATAACTTTCAATGCTTACAATACGTTTAGAATCCAAACAAAACAATACTGATAGATGCGCACTTGCAGCCGGCCGGCACGAGAGTGAATTATTAGACAAGTGAATAGCGCACGGTAATTTCCCTAATGCGCGGTAATTCCCCTAATCAGTTCTCAAAGCGAGTGCCTACATATATGTATTATTTGCGGGAATCCCCGAAAAAACTTAAATAACTAACGATGACGTAATCATCATCTAGACCCCCCACCCCCCATGTCATCCAAAATAAGCAAAACAGAGAATTGGTGCTTACGTAATACTTGAACGGCCCCTATTATACTGATTATTTTTGTTATTTTTTCTTGGTGTAATGAAACATTCAGACACAATGTAAATTGTTTGTTGTTGAATAAATAAATAAACAAAGTTCCAACTCGAGACTGTCGCCTGAAGTGCTTGGTTCGGCGAAGGTATCTGAAGATATCGGGATCGCCGGGGCTTGGACCATGACTGCCGGCGTTGGGGTCGGGGTCGTTCTCTAAAACACCTTGTTATCAGTGACAAAAAGTCAAGAGTTGTGATGAGCTTATCTTGGCTAAGTAAATGCTGCATAGACAGATAATCGAAGCGCAAAGTTGTATGAGTACTGACACAGACCACAAATAGGTCTTTGGAAGTCTTGGAGCACGCTTGTTTGCACTTTACGTCACCGATAATAAAGTTAATTATTCAATTTCGCTACAAAACCCTCTACTCAGTGCTTCTTTTGGTCTATTTTACATTCCTTAAAAAAAAAAACATATGTTTTTTCTGAATTTTGATATTTTTTTCCCGGTCTGAATCTATGCCTAGTCCTATAGAAAGATACAAAATAAATAAAAAATAAATTTTAACAATATCTATCACACAAAATCCCTTCAGAGACATCCTCCTCATTCCAAAATAATAATTTAAACCCTGTTAGTACAATGGACACAAATAACACACACGCGCTTAAATTCTAGATTACGCTTAACACACAAAAAGTTACTGGATACTAAAAAACTTACTATTGATTTCATTCATTCGTTGGCACACTGGCTGGGATTCGTTCCCCCGATATTATCTCTATAGTAACCGATCTTTGTGTTCGCAAGTACGGGCTACGATCAAGTTTTGT
This sequence comes from Caradrina clavipalpis, assembly GCA_932526535.1. NCBI lineage: Eukaryota > Metazoa > Arthropoda > Insecta > Lepidoptera > Noctuidae > Caradrina > Caradrina clavipalpis. Next base: position 3,935,976 of record OW052087.1, read on the forward strand.
GCGTACCAGTACCGAATATTAACACGACACTTAAACAAAAAAATATCTCTCTGTTTGTTTGTTTGTTTATTGCGGCGAATCTCCGGAACGACTGGACCGATTTGAACGAGTATGTTACTGGCAAATAGTAACTTCGATCATTTTCATTTTAGTAAAACATATTAGGATTCCGCGCAAGAAAACACTCGTCATATCAACATTCAAGCTGTTTGTGCGGTACAGCACATGCGCCAGGTAAAGGCCGCAAATCCTGGAGGGGCGCAGAAATGACCAGACCAGGACCAGATTTTTTTTAAGGGCGCCGTCTTTGAATATCACGCAGGGCGCCGTTATAGAACCTCACACGGGGCGCAAAAAAAGGTTAATTACGGTACTGACAATGGCCCATCTCACATCGTGCCCTGCGGGCCCTAACAGCTGCACGCAGGAAGATTTAATGGCTGCCACTGACAACGCAGTCAAAGTGGCCAAATTCTAGGCCGCAAGGATATAATTTATTGCATATAGTTTGAAGTCGAAGTGGCGGCAATAAGGTAGTAAATAAGATAATCCAGTCAAAGTTTCCGTTCTCCAGTATTCTATCAAATATAGTCTTAAATATAACTTAGATCTAAACATAGAACAGGCTACTAATTAGCTCTGTGACAGTAGATACTGATACATTGATTATCTGAAAAAGATACTTGGCACATACAGTGTGCTTACTATAGCTACATCATACTTAAATTAAATTGCAAGAAATCAAGATGCAATCGAAATCACATCTTGCAAAGGGTACGAGAACCGTTTATAACTTGCACAAGAGCTTGCAAGTAGCTTGCATTGTTTCATGAGTTCATGACAACGCATTCTGATCTACGAAATTTTGACAGATTGAGTCTGTCAAAAATATCTTTCATTTAACTTCATATTTAACATAATTTTGATATTTTTTCGTTGTTCGAAAATATGTCCAAGTTATTAGTACGCGTGCTCAGCTTATTGTAGCTAGACAAAAACCGGGCGCAAATTTGAGGCGCAACAGAACCGGTATGAGTAAACGGTTGTGTATAATATTGTTGAACTAGTGAGGGCGAAGGACTTGGAGTTCGTGAGAGACTAGGAGTTGGTGAAGAAACAAAAGTTAAACTTCGACGATTCTGAATTGCTTCGGTATTCAGATTGCCCATCTCGGCATCGAACAGGCTGTCGTTAATTATCTTCTCCGCAATCAAGCGTTGACGATGATCTTAATTTCATTGCGATAGATCTTCCCAAAAGATCGTAACGATCGTCTGTTGCTGAAGCAGAAGCAGGACGCTTAAAATGGTCTTTCACGGATAGTAATATGTCAGTAGTTAAGTGATCTTGCTCTGTCATTTTCTTTCTTCCCGGTCTAGTAGCAGGTAATGGAGTATTCTTAGGTGTCGTAAAGTCGTCTCTATTCCCTGTACTAACATTTCTAGCAGCATTTTACGTAGTATCTATTGTATTTTCAGTCGAGTTGTCAATTTCCAGATTTATCGGATAAATGGAAGGAAACCGCACAACTTTTTGAAGAGAGATGGAATTTTCCTCACTGCTTGGGTGCCATAGATGGAAAACACATAGACATAGTGCCACCTGCTGATAGTGGATCTTATTTCTACAACTACAAAGGACGACATAGCATGGTTCTTATGGCAATAGTTGATGCCAAATACCGATTTCTATTAGCAGATTTTGGTACAAATGGAAGAGTTTCCGACGGAGGTGTTTTGCAGAATACAACGTTTTTTGAAAAGTTACAAATTAAACATTTAAATCTTCCAAACTCCGAACCGGTTCAACACAGTTCAAGGTGTTTGCCATATGTATTGTTGCTGATGACACATTCCCGTTGAGACCTGACATGTTGAAACCATATCGTCAAGCAGATTTGAGCAGCTCCGAAAAAAATATATTTAATTATAGATTATCTCGCGCAAAAAACAACAAAATGTTTCGTTATGCGCAGCATAACTTTAATCACCACCTATTATTATATATTGCTGTGTTAATAACCAAAAATATTCTAAAACCAACATAATCAATATTAGTTGATCTCAGCCAAATTTTTTGTTTATTTGTTTTTTTTTGCAAATAAACTTTATCGAAAGTTTCTAATGGAGATGGAATTATAAATTCCGGTACCGGAGACAATGGACTACGGGGTGAATATCCATAACTTGATAGTGAGTCTGATGTTGGTGATTGGTTACTGAAATTATCATAACTCTGCGGAGAAGGTGAATAGTATTCAGTATTGATTTTTTTTACTAATTGCAGCATGCCTAATTTAAAATCTATTATTATAATTCAATTTAAAATCTATTATTATTATTTCCATTTATTTATTTATTATACACAATAATTTCATTCTGTCGATTTAAAGTTTTATGTAAAATTGCGGGGAACCCTAATTTATTTACCTTAAGGACAGCCCTCTGCGCTCTCTCCAGACGCAGCAGAAGACATTTACCTTCGGCCTGGGGCGGTGCAGGTAAATGTCTTCTGCTGCGTCTGGAGAGAGCGCAGAGGGCTGTCCTTAAGGTGATGGCCTTCAAACCCTACCGTTTCCCTACCAGCGAACTGTACACGCTATGGATGCTACCTAGAGTAAGGCACTCTTTTGTACTAAGTACAGTGTTGCGGAAGCATTCAAACTTGTCTTATGACCCTGGGTTTAGTACGCGAAAACGTAGAGTTGACAGAGTTTGTCCGACACCATATATTAAATTGGAAATTGTCCGCCGCCAGTTCATTTTCTGCAGTTCCGTGCTTTATAATAGAGTGAATAAAGTGCTCACCATTTATCCATGTACACTCCGGGATTGCAAAAATAATACTAATAAATGGCTCCAAACCCTTACATACGAAGAGTTGGAGATTCTAGTCAAACCGTAGAGTTCATACTTCCGTACACATACAGACCAAACACACACAGCGCAGAGTGCGCTCGTGGGCAGGTTCCACGAGCGCACTCTGTACTTACCCCCCACAGACACACACAACACTTACATAAAACACTCCCACATGCATTACACACCTACCTGTTTTATTTATACTTGTATTTTGCTGTTTTAAGCTGTTTATATTTTAATTGTTTACCAACTTTTTACTATTTTAAATTTAATTTGGTTCATCATCTCTGGATATTGGAACGCCGCTGTCTACCCACTGGAGGTGGGCGTTAATAGCTGCGACACAGTTTTGTAACTAATGTAGCTATTTACGTACACAACAATACTTTGTAAAATGTAATTTTGTTCCAATAAAGATTATCCAATAAAGATTATCCAATTTAAATATGGAGTTATCTTTAGTATACCGAATGCTAAAATTTAAATTTGGAGTTATCTTTAGTGTACCGAATGCTAAAATTAGAGTAAACAATCTTACAATAGTCTAATAGCTAATAGTGTGCTTGTAAAATGTAGCTATATTAATGGCGACACTATCATTCCAATACGATTACTTACCGTAACCAACATTCACACGAACTTTTAAGTTTTATCTGACGTAAAATCCTAATGAGCTTTTATTGCCTCAAAAGATTCTAACTTTAGACCAATATAAGACTTTGCAGGCTTACAAGATACGTACCTAAAAGCAATATTAGCCTAAGTCGGCTTAAATTAATTTTGGCTAGATTTCTGTAAGTGCAAACAGCGTTCATTTAGACCGATATAAGAACGATATTATACTAATATGCTTATGATTGGTGCCCAAACCCAGGCTTATACGATTATATCCGTACCAGGCGTGAATAAGTTAACTAATCGAAAATGCACATTTTTCAGGGCAGCCATTTTTTAGTTTAAGTTTTATCTGTAAATTCAGATTTTATGTTATTCAATACTTTTTTATCTGGATGTATTTCATTTGCTTTGAGCTATCAGATAACATTAGATTATTTAATGTATTTATATGTAAAAAAATTAAAAGATGACATATCTAATTGTTCACCAATGAGTTATCAAGTTATTCACCTAAGTACCTTTAGGAGAAGTACGTGTGTAAAAAAATCAAAAGTAATAAGTATAGTCTCTAGGGTTGCCAACTTTTTTTAGAAGAAATAAAATATATCTGATTTTAAAGGAGGTAATTAAAGAGTACGGACTTACAAAAAAGAGTACCTACCATTTATTTTGTACTTTTAAAAAGGTATTTTGTTGTACTTTTTTTTGCACTTTTTGCAGCACAAAATAAGTCCAAACATTCCAACTCTAAATTTATAAATCAAGAGCACATTTTTGATTAACTTCAATGAAGCTCTGTTTCTCACTTCTCGCCACTTCACATTCATGACCGAAAAGACTCTTTCAGTAAATGCTGAAGTGGCGTCTATACACAATGAAAAATTAGTGTTAATTCGATAAAACAAGTCAGGTGATGATTGTTCAAGGGGTTTTAATTTCTGTTTTGTATAGCCAAAATAGTTGTCTTTCTGTCTTTGCAGTAATTCTGATTTTAAATTTTCCATTAAACCAAAAACATCTACAATTTATTGTGACAGAGTTACCTCACAGAGATTTAATAGTTTTATGAAATATGTTTAAAATATGGCATGCAAAATGTAAGTAAATTTCAATTAAATCATGGTTACAATCTAACATCAACGAATTTTGAATTATCAGAGGGCAATTCTCATCAAGATTTTTAAAATAATCGCATATTGGATGCCAATTAAATAATATAGTATCAATACAAGGTAGTATTGATAACCACCTAGTGCCAATATGTCTTTGAGCTCATGAAAGTCTCCTTCAACTATTGCGTCAATTTTTTTCAATTCTTTTCTGCTACAAGCCGACACAGAAAAATGGCTATATATTTTTAATATTTCATTTTCAACATCATAAGTTAGAAAACCCATTCCATGTTTCACACAATTGTGCACAATATGTGCCATTTACCATATTAGTGTATAATAAGAGACGCACACCAAAATTTGAATTTGTGTTATCTGCTCTAAGGCCAGATACTCGATTAAAAGGGATATTATACATATCCATAACTACACTTAACACACAAGAGCATGAGGTCCGAAACCAGAGCTTCCATTTTAGTCCTGGCTAATTTAATGTTAGTAGCAGTTTTATAGTCAGCATATATTATTTTATCTAGTTTAACGGAGCAATCCATGCTAAAAAAATATAAAAATATAAAAAATATATTTTTTTAGCATGGATTGCTCTTAAATCCATGCTATTAAATGACAAATTTTGTTTAACTGTATGGAATGATAAAGCTAATTCAGCTGCTGTAACATTATCATTTTCAGATACTGGTTTTGAAGTTGAAGCTGGAGTCAAAAACTTTTGTAGGACTCCTGATGTTCTTTTTAATTCAGTTTTGGCTTTATGTTGTTTTGTATCTTGATGCTGTTTTATCTGAAAAAAAAATTAAAATATTGTTGCAAGCACCATGCATGTTGCACCTTAACCAAAACAGCACACACACACAATTAAATGACTGCCAGTCAGTACCAGAATAAGCCCAATTCAATTACATTGAATATACTTATTCACACATCCAACCGACCCACCCACACAGAAAAGAATTGACATTAGTAAGCCATATTTCTTATTTTTATACAGTAATATGGTCAAATTAATCAAAACAGGGAAATATTTGACAGCTGTTTGCGACGCACAGTGTTTTTTGAACCCCAAAAAAGTGACATCTGCCTTTTATTGAATATTTCTAATCAATAGTTCATCACAAATGCAAGAGTAGAACTCCCAGGGATCAATTTTGAATACCTGATTTTTAAAAAAATCTTAAAGTTTTCGTGACCATGAAGGCGAAAACACACAAAATAATTCATAAAAAAAAAATCTATATATAATTGAGTATTTTTTGTATTGGAGGTTTATGGAGCTTAACTAGGAGCATATTATCCCGCTTTTATTTTATCAAAAATGGCAATAGAACCCACAAAAAAAAATTTTCGCGGATTCAGTTTTTTATTTTTTTTCTAGGTCGAAGTAGAACCTGGGTCTGGTAGAAATAAATTCCTTATGCTTAGGCTTATCACTCAAAAAAATATGGTCTTCTAGTTGGGCCTAGGTTTTGAGAAAACGATTTTAATGTACTGAGGTCAAAATTCTAAATTTAGGGTTATCACAAAAAGGTTAATTGACTGTTTATAATTAAAAAAAAATTAAAACCAACGGTACGGTTGGCGCAGTGGTTTTATAGATTAATTTGAACGTTTTCAATGGTATTTATATTTTTTAGTGTGGTAAAACGTTGTAAGAAGTGAATTAAAAGTATAGCACAAATACATGCATACTCTTTATTGCGTATTATGAATCTAATCCAAAACACAAAATCAATTTATTTAAGTAATGTATGTATGTGTGTATGTATGTATGTATGTTTATTCAAATAAATTAACTTCGTTACTTAAAATTATTGAGTCAAGATTTGAATCCTCAGTATTGTCGTCAGGCGTGCACTCTTGTTCTTGCACATTTTCTGCCACATTTTCATCGGCGTGCCAGATGCTTTCTTTATCAACAGCTTTTAGTAGTCCTCGTACAGCAGCTGGCAGAGGAAGACTTTTGGAAAACTTTTGTCGACGATGAAGGCGAAGCAGTGAAATTGCCGGATCTGATGACTCTAGTGCGCGATGAAAGAGATCAATCATTGTTTTTTTTCTGTCCATTTTCCGGCAGTTTTGCTCCCTGTCTCTGCGCCAGAATTTATTTCTGGATTCGGCTGCTTGTTCGGAGAGCATACCTACCGGAAGGGGATTAGTTTCTATGATCTCTTGACCATGCACAAGAATTTTATGTAGGGTCACAGTCATCGGATGCCACCCATACGTTGCGACATATTTTTCTGCAACTGCTTTACAGTAGACGCCAAACTTAGTGGAGTCTATTGGCAACTCACAGTTTATTGTGACCAGGATATTAAAAAGGTCGTCTAATAGCCACGATTGAAGCCCTAAAATATCTGCAAACATATGGCGGAATTTATTAGATAAAACGGTTCGGGCAGTATTACCATCGTTGGTGGTCCCTGAATTTGGCCTCACTACATCGACTAGCAATCCCATCTGGCTCCTAATTTCGGCCTGGATACATACGCTCTTTTCGACCTTGTACTATACGGCTCTCCTCTGTTTTTTTATTGATCCGCCATTTTTGCACAGCTGGATCATTTTTATATCCGAGATGCAACAAAAACTCGAAGATGCGTATCCATGCATGGAGTGGATTTATGCCATATTTCAAATTGTCTTTTATAGGCTGTTTTGAATAACATAAATCCAAATTGTTAAAACTGGTAGCTATTAATTTACAAAAAGGACATCGCAATTGTGACGAGGTTCCGGTTATTGCATTTAATACTTTTCCGTCAATAATACTTAAAGTTAATTCACAATTAAATTGTATGGTATGTCCTCTAGCCGTTTGTATTGTAATTGGTGTTAAATCTTTAATTTGATCGTCTATCCATGTCTTTTCTGCGAGAATAAGGTCATTTGTTTCCTTTTTGTACTGAATGTGTATGGGGCGGCAAAAACGGTACGATTGGGGTGTTGGGTTGAGCCAGATGACGTAACTATTGTCAGTTTTAATACGTAACGGTACAAATGTTGTAGCAAATAAACTATTTTCATTGATAGAAGGATCCTGAGCTGCCTGATCAAAGCTCTGTTTATAAAATGACTGGCCAGTGCTACCGTCAAATCCCCAGGATCCTTCGAATACACAATTTAATTCTGTAATTCTTTTGCGATCACAAATTTCATCAAAGCTTTCTTGGGTACTTTGCACTATCCTTTGTAAAGTGTGTCTCAGTAATCCTTTTAAAGATATTGATGCTTCAATATCCGACACTCTTATCCTGCGCCCTGCACCTTGCCCTGCACCTCCACCTGCACTTTCTTGTAAGTCACCATAGTGACAAGCTCATGTTTTTAGACATCAACAGTTTTGTTGAAAAATTGAAATCGACTAGGGATACAGGGTATCTGCCCATTAGATTTAGACGTCAGATAGCTTGGCTATTAGCTTTTAATATAAACTCAGACATAATTAGTATGTCGAAGTCTTCCACAATTAGCACCACAATATTTAGTAATAATACTAATGTTAGGGTGGTACCAACAAATAATATTTTAAACTAGTTATTAAGACAACAGAAGGTACCAGTAACAATATAGTTAAACTTATCAACAATAAAAAGGTACCTTCTTGCAATTACTTAACAAATTCTAAGAAAGGGGCTAAACAACATTCCTTAACATTATATCATCAAAATATTCAAGGCTTTTCTTCAAAGCAATTAGAAATTGAATTGTTTTTAGAAAAAACCATGTTCGACATTATTTGTTTTACTGAACATTGGTTAAAAGAGTACGAAATGTTAATTAATTATGATAATTATAGTGTGGGCAGTTGTTTCAACCGCAAATCCATGCTGCGTGGCGGTTCCCTAATCTTAATTAAAAACAGTATTAAATCAAAGCCACGTAAAGACATAGTTGAACTATCGGTTGAACACATTATTGAGCTGTCCTGTGTTGAGCTAGATAAGCATGTCATAGTGTGCGCTTACAGACCCCCAAACTATCAAAATTACTCTTTGTTTGAGTCGATTATGGAAGATGTTTTAGCAAAACTTGCAACTGGTAATAAATCAGTAATCATTTGTGGCGACTTTAATATTAATATTTTAGAAAATAATTCGAATAGCAGTAGATTCTTAGATCTCTTTAAGTCATTCAACTTATCAAATGTGTTTCTAGAACCAACAAGAGTGACTTTAACTACTGCTACATGTATTGATAATGTTTTTTGTTGTTGCGACTACTTAGATAAAGCCATTGTAAATTACCTTCCTTCTGATCACAGTGGACAAACCGTTACTTTTGAATACAGCACACCATCACAAAAAGTGCAGATACAGTCAAGACCAATAACATCTGGTAATCTAAATAAATTCAATAGCACTTTAATGAGTCAATTATGTGTTCAGAGCTTTAATATGAATAATGGTGATACTTTGTATGAAGAATTTTTTTCAGTTGTGCAAACGGAATTCAATAATATTTTTAAGAAAAAATCTAAAACAATTTGCCCTAAATTTTTATTCAGTGACTGGGCGACTAAAGGTATCAGAAAAAGTAGGGAGAGACTCTTTGAGCTGTATGGCCTTAAGCCTTATATAAATACGGTAACTTTTAATAAGCATGTTGCTACTTACTCTAAAATTTTTAAAAATACATGTAAGGCAGCTAAAGCCTTATACATTAGCAACAAGGTAAAATCAGCAGACAATAAAATAAAAATGGTCTGGAAAATTATCAACAACGAAACAAATAGAAATAAAAGACAAAATAATGATTACACTCTGGAGACTTCCCGAGGTCTCATAAGCAATAATATCGATGTGGCTCAGGAATTTGCAACTTTCTTTACCAATATCCCAATTAAAACCACAGAATCTTTAGATTCCTCGCCCTCACTTGCTATAGATTTATTAAGAGCGAATGTTTCAGCCTGTCCTAAGGAATTTAAATTTAGACATATTAACCCTGTGGATGTCATAAAGGCTTTCAAACAACTTAAGATCAAGGTTACAGAAGATATGTGGGGCATGTCTACTAATGTGTGTAAGTCTATTATTGAGACAGTTGCACCCTATTTAGCTTTAATATTTAACTTATGTGTAGACCAAGGGGTTTTTCCGACTTTAATGAAACACAGCAAAGTTATACCACTTTTTAAATCCGGGGATAGTAAAGACACTAATAACTATAGACCCGTTTCGGTTTTGCCGGTGTTCAGCAAGGTGTTTGAAAAAGTGATGCTCAATCAAATGCTTAATCATTTTAACTGTAATAACATCTTACACGACCAGCAGTTTGGTTTCACCAGAGGGCGTTGCACTACAGACGCCGGTGTCACTTTGATTAAGCACATCTTTAATGCTTGGGAGGACTCACAGGATGCCATTGGCATTTTTTGCGACCTCTCAAAAGCATTTGATTGCGTAAATCATGAGACCCTCCTCCAAAAGCTTGAGCATTACGGCCTCGGTCAACTAGCGCTTAGCTCACTGAAATCGTATTTAAATGATAGACTACAGCAAGTTCAAATAAACGGTGTAAATTCATCAGGCTTGAAAGTAAAGATGGGAGTTCCGCAGGGTTCAATATTGGGTCCGTTTCTCTTTTTAGTCTACATAAATGATTTACCTCATTTACTGAAAAATCAACCTAAAATGGTGTTATTTGCTGATGATACTTCACTGATTTTTAATGTAAATAGACGGGCACAGCACCTTGACGAAGTAAATAACGCTATGCTTAAGGTTCATAATTGGTTTACGATAAATAACTTAGTGTTAAATGAGAAGAAAACTAAATGCATAAGATTTGCTTTACCGAACGTTAGAGGTAGTGCATGTAACGTTATATTGAATAAGGAAGTACTAGAATTCGTCGATAAGACAGTTTTCTTGGGGGTTTCGCTTGACTCAAAGCTGCAGTGGGGTCCTCACTTAACATCTCTTGCAGGGCGGTTGAGTTCAGCCGCTTACGCTGTCAGGAAAATCCGACAATTGACAGACGTGGATACCGCGAGACTGGTCTATTTAAGCTACTTTCATAGTATCATGTCTTACGGTATTGTGCTATGGGGACGGGCTGCAGACATAGAATCTATTTTTATTTTGCAAAAGAGGGCTGTCAGAGCCATCTATAATCTTGGCAGACGCGAATCTCTAAGGGAATTGTTTAAAAAAATTAATATCATGACGGTACCTTGTCAATATATATATGAAAACATTATGCATGTTCGGAAAAATCTTCATCTTTTTAGAAAAGTTGGTGATAGACATAATTTTAATACTAGAAATAGGAATAAATTAGAGCAACCGAGTTTTCGATTGTCAAAAGTACACACTTCTTTTATGGGGTACTGTGTAAAATGTTATAATAAAATACCGCTCAATGTTCTCGAACTAAATGAGAGAAAGTTTAAAACATGTATTAAACGCACACTATGTAGTCAAGCATATTACAAATTAGAAGATTATATAAATGATAAAAATGCTTGGCTTAATGCTAGTCCTGCTCCACAGCCACTCGGGCACACAAATTAATATACATTTTTTCTAAACATAACGATGTTATTAGCGCCTTTTTTATTGACCTTAATAACGGATACCGTTATTATCATTTTTACTGTTTTTTTTTTTTTCTACTCACTACAGTTTATTTTTTGAAAAGGTTCGCTGATGACCTTAGTTTTGTATAATTTTACATCATATATTTCAATTTTGTAAATGTGACTACCATGGAGCCATTTACTTGTTAAGTTACTATGTGTTGGACACTGAGCATGGCAGTTGAGAGCTTTGTCATGCTCACTTTAATGTCTCGCTGACGGTGGCGCGTGGGTTGGATCGTTTGGTTCCCTTCAAGATGGTTGAGCTAAACGGTGCTGATGCACGCGTCATATTCGTGAACGGGTGCTGTCAGTTGGGATTGGTCATCTCTTAACTGCCATGTCTTACATCGTTATTATAATTTTGTTATTTTTTATATTCACCTTCATTGTTTTCACATATAGAAGCAACAAGAATATTGTAACCAAGACTTTGTAAAAACCAAATGGAAGGAAAAGAGTGTCCATGGAGTTTCTTGCTCGTTCTTCTCCATAGAGACCTACGTTTTGGAACGAGCAACTAGCTTCAATTTTAAACTGTAACTTCTTGACAATTCAAAAGTGCCTGTAAATGGTCTAATTGAAATAAATGCTTTGATTTGATTTGATTTGATATCTCTTCTGCAGGATAGCATGCTTTTCTTGCAAGAAGCACTTGGGCATATGGTGGATATACAAAATACCCTCGACTATTAAGGTCTTGTTGTCTGTCTTTATAGGTATCTACACTAAATTTTCGGTCAATTATGACCCCTAAAGCCTCTTCTGGGGTATAGGGCTGTGGCTCAGTGGTAAGTTTTTTCTTTACTTTGGAAGCCCGTGTAGGAGATGTGAGACATGATTTAATTACTGTTTCCAGGTCTTTCGTAGCTTTGGGTGTTAATTTTTTTTCAACGGATAATGATGGAACTATACTTTTAATAATTTTTGTTGATGGTTCATTCTGGAAAGATTGCTGAAGGCGTTTTCTTATTCTAAGTTGTTGTCTGTAACCCACACTTTGACTGCTTGAAGTTTCAGGTTCCAAAGAAGGAGAAGGTAATTCTGTACTAGTACCGTTGCCACTTAATTCATCGATTGTGTGTGAAATCAATGTTGTGATCATCGGACGATCGTCATTGACATCGATTCTTAATAAATCTTCGGGCAGATCGTCAAGAAAAGACTTTTATAAATAAATTTTGTGTCTTTTCTTAAAAAGATTTAGGTTGCTTTTGCAGCGCCTGAACATTTTCATTGTATTTGAGAAAAAAAAGCTGATCTTTTCAGTAAGTCGCTTATTGTCAATAGATGACAGCGGTTTTAAATTATCTCCAATTTCCCTTAGAACTATTTCAAGTAGGGCCGAGTAAGGTAAATCTTCGGGTGATCCATTTTTTTTTTATTTTTTTACTTTCTTTAGCAAAGCATTCGTAAATATATAACCGACTGTACCCTCCTTGCCTATTTGCGGAAACCCCCGGAGGTCGTGAGGTTCCGGCTGTGGCGCATTCCACAGCTTCGCTTGCCACTCGTCTACCAGCATGAGGGTTGGCGCCCTCATGCCCCCCTTGCAATAAGTCCTCCGTTCGGGGCCCGGACGGATATCCCCCAGCAGGATGGGTAAGCCCCTGCTGAGGCAAAGTGGCGCCATGGGTCTGTAACGGCTCCATGGTGCCTCACCCCCGTCCCTCCAGATCACGCGTAATAGCGCGGGGTTTTAGCTACAGCTTATCGAGGGTGGACCGCTTCCCGCGCCACACGTGAACCTTCAACGGAAATAATTTGAAACTGTCTCTAGGACGGCAACCCATCTGCGAGGCCTCTGGTATTGCAGATGTCTACAGGCGGCGGTGACCACTTTAAAAACAAGTAGGCCGTCAGCTTGTTTTTGCCATATAATGATATAAAAAAAACTATGTCATACATAGATGCGTGAAATCAACCTATTTTCTTAATTTTACGTAAAAAGTATTATAATCGGTATAAAACTAACAATAAATATTAAAACACTTTATTTAAGATGAAAATGCTACAGAATATAAGTTAATAAAACCTTAAACACAAAAGGTCAGAATTTTGACAACCCTAACACATATTTTTGAAAATCGTTATCTCAAAACCTAGGCCCAACTAGAACACCATATTTTTTTGAGTGATAAGCCTTAGCATAAGGAATTTATTTCTACCAGACCCAGGTTCTACTTCGACCTAGAAAAAAAATAAAAAATAAAAAACTGAATCCGCGAAAAAAATTTTTTTTTGTGGGTTCTATTGCCATTTTTGATAAAATAAAAGCGGGATAATATGCTCCTAGTTTAGCTCCATAAACCTCCAATACAAAAAATACTCAATTATATATAGATTTTTTTGTATGAATTATTTTGTGTGTTTTCACCTTCAGGGTCACGAAAACTTTAAGATTTAAAAAAAAATCAGGTATTCAAAATTGACCCTTGGGAGTTCTACTCTTGCATTTGTGATGAACGATTGTTTAGAAATATTCAATAAAAGGCAGATGTCACTTTTTTGGGGTTCAAAAAACACTGTGCGACGTTGCCAACTTTCTGTGTAAGCGCTCTTAACGGAAAACCTCAAAGACTAGTAAGACTACCTCATGGACTTAATATACAAACAGGACCGATAACTCGGAGCAAAAAAACGAGCCGAGCGAGATAGGTAGTATGGAGGCTGGCTGTCCCTTTTTAATAGGGTGACAATAATATTAGGCTATGTGAGATAAATTGGAATTTGCAATCTACATAAATTATAAACCCCAATTTTCCCGTCTGCAGGGCAAAGGCCTCTCTACTCGACTACCTACTCTCTTTCCACTTTTATCTGGATATGGCTGTTTGAACCCAATCTTTATCAACGGAGTCTAATTCATCCCGCCATCTCCGCCTGGGCCTTTTGCTTCGTCGCCTACCATTTTTATGATCTTACACATATTGAACAACTATAGGCGGTATCCCCACTTGGATGGAAATCCCAAGACCCAAGTGGCAAAAAAAATCTCTAGTTTCTCTGTGCTTCGGAAGGCAAGTTAAGACCGTTCCTGGTACCGAAGAAATTAAATAAGATATTCTAAAGGGATGGAATGGGTGGGATGGTGGATAATGGTTACGAAATAAATAATACAAATGTAGTACAAGGTATTTTTTTATTTATTGACTTTAATGCTATATTTGTTATAGTGGAACAATTGACAGGTAAATACTGTTCTATAACGCCAATATAATGAATTTAAACCCTAAGGTGGAAGCTTCAGTGTGGTCCGCGAAATTCAAATGTTCACACATTTTTTTGCAATTTGCAGCTCAGTAGTATGGTACTGAAAGTTTTAACTGCAGTAATGGCAAGTGTGTATTTATACATTATACTCATTAAAACCATCAAGTTAACTCTCTAACAGAACGAAAATGTAAAATGCCTAATTTTAATACATTTCGTTCTAGTAGAGTTAACTTGATGGTTTTAATAAGTATAAATACATAATTAATGTGGAACCCTAATAATATGTTTATAAAGAAGTTTTGCATTTGCAATGCTATATTTTCTTCAGTTTATAAGATTAAGAAAATATAGCAATGAGAATTCAAAAATTCTATATAGACATAAATGAGTAAATTTTAAACATGACTAAATAAAATTGTTTTAGTAAGTTTCTGTCGAAGTCCAACTTTACTGCCGAAATTTCGTAACGAATTTAATTTTGTTTGATGAAATATTTTTAAATTCAAATATGAGTTAGCCAAAGCTTTCACCAATTGTAATTCATGTGGCTCTTCATCATTTGCAGATTGTACAGGGTGGGCCGGAGAAAACAAATGTTTTAATTTGGTAACGAACAGTTGCTTTAACATGATCAAAATTACGTTTTTGCTGGTGTGTCGGAATGATTTCTTAGCCATTTCCGACATAAATGACTGTTCGCAACTCCTTATCACCTCGAAGGCAAATCTGGAAACGTACTTTAAGGCTCCCCTGTCAACTAATGTCGTAAAAGATGAGAAGTTGGTAATATCCACAAAATAAGAGTGATCTAAATTATCCTTAGTAACAATCAATGCGTCGCGACAGAATTGACAAGTAAGTTTATTTAACATTTTGTTTACAAAATGACCAGCAATGTAATAAAGGATATTATTTTTGTAATCAGATATATTGATTGATTGCATGTAATTGAATAAGACCTCTACTTTTTCATCTTGGGAGTCATCATCCGTTTGATTTTTCTCAACAATTCTTTTTTTGCTACGAAATTCTAAAATTGGCGATAGTTCAAAATCATGGTCTGTGCAATTTGCGTTTATGCTAGGTTTGACACTATTTCGATACAGAAGTTTGCGCATAGCATACCTGAATTGCAAAGCATTAGGGTTATTATTTCCACCACCCTGCAATCGAATACAGGAAAAAAACATTTCCAAATGGTCTTGGGAGAATTTATATGGAAGAAAATAATCTAACTTATGATCCATACCTTCCAAAAGATCTTTTGCTAAATTTGGGCAGCTGTAAGTGTCAACAATCAAACCAAATGCTGCCATCTTTCGACGACTTGATAGAATGTTTTGATTATTAATAGTGAGTGTTTTTAAATATTCTCTTGTGTCAGAAAAAGCTTTTGCCCAAAACATTTCATTACTAAGTCGCAACGGGGACTTAAAACCAGTGCCAATGGGGGATTTTGCGTTTAGTAAATCAAAAATTCTATCAATCATTCTGATGTATTCAGTACTTGCTTCACTGCCCTGAAAATTTTCATTGCCACTAGTTCTTAAAAAGTCGATGGCATCAGCGACTGAAGAACTTAATGTCTGCGCTGCAAGTTTAACATTCATTTTTTTCCCCATGAAATTAAGATGATTAGCATTTAACTTATTGGCGAGTTTTAAACCTTCTTCCTCTTGTAATATGTGTAATTCTTTCACAAATTTAAAATCAACATCACCGTTAGGAGAACTTAACTTTGTCTCTGCAAAAATATTCCTACAAAGTTTTACCATATGAGCTGGATCAAAAATGCAGTGTATCCTGCTATCTTGTTTGGGGTGCTTAAAGTTAGTAATCATATTTGTATCACTGAAATTACAGCCAAAATTTTCATATGTTGTAACATTAACATTCGTTTCATCAGATGTTAGGCTTCGAACTGTTATACCTATATCATGCAACATACATATAGCTGTAAATATTAATTGTGACTGTATGGAAGCTGAGATTTTACAAATATAGACATATCCAATGGGGCATTTGAATTTTCGTTTATATGAGACTATTTGCAAAACCAATACCTCAGTAGCTAACCGGTCTGGTTCGTCAGTGATAATGCCTGCCAAATCGACATATCCCCATTTTTTGTCTTTATACTTTTCGTAGACCTCTTCAGATTTTATTGACATTGCATCATATATTAGGGCTACATTTTGAAGATCATATTCTTTAACCGATAATTTTAAATACTCAAAAACTTCCGATATGAAGCCAACGTTACACTCATGAGTGGCAAGCATTTTTCGCAAAGTTACCGGATGTGGTAAACTAATGTGATTTCTAAGAAAAAGGTATGCTTTTGACGAATAAAAGTATAAAGATAAAGCAAATTTTTTTACTTCATCGGAATATTTTCGACCTTTTTTGCTTTTATTTGTATTAAATAGTGTATGGATGTTGTTAAAATTATTTTTTATATTTTGTTCTACCTCTTCAAAATTTTTACACTTTTTCTTAACTAACAATAAAAGCGATTGTAAGTTTTTCAATCTTTCGTCACGCCTATTTAGCCTTTGTGTTAATACTTTTACTTTTCTCTTTAAAACATCGTTTACGGGGCTCATACATTTGATTGGTGCTGTTTGAACACCGACTTCCTTTACGTTTGGACAGAGCTTCTTACTTGGAGGTTCTTCTATATTGCTTGAACTTGTCCCAGCAATTACAGGTGTTTCTAAAGGAATGGAAGGATGTAGAATTTCCTCTTCAGATGTGACTGATTGCGGCTGTTGTAGCAATACATTACTGAGAATTTCAATTTTTTTATTTATCGCCTTTAAAATAAACGTGAAGTGTTAAGCATGCTCAGTCTTAACAAATAAAAATAAAAACGATTAACTTAGTGTATGTAGTGGGATAGTCTATGGGGACGCCATATTGAAAAAATATCAAAATTACAACAGGGGGTCCCACCGGTACCACGTAGCTTCTCTAGTACTTGTACATACTTACATAGTATCACAATGGGTATAGTACTTAATTAATGTTTATAATAGTAAAATAATCTTACCAACGGAGAAATCGTAGGTATAGCGTTGACTTTTAATAATTGACGGGAATTAGCAGTATAAAAGCAGGAAGGTTCGAAGTGACGACTGCATACGACTGAATTTTTCGTAATATTTTGCTTCACAGGTATACTGCTGAGCCATTTTTGTCGCATTTCATCGTTTTTAGGGAAACTGTAATAATAGTACAACAATTAGGACCGTAATCCACCACACAATGGACAGATTATAAGAACTCATGGTCACCATAGTTGTTCGATTTACAGTAATGTTATTTTTGGCTTACCTGTGGAACGATATTCTGCAACCACTGTATGATTCACTTTTACAAGTATAAACGCAACACTTTTTCACCATTTTACACCTTAGAATGGTTTCATAACAACCAAACTTAACGAAACATAAAATGCGTAAACACGCCGACGCCATTACATATAATGCTTTACAGAGTTACCATAACAAAATAAATAATAGGCAAAATAATAATTTTTGTTTTCTTTTCTATTTAAGAATTTAAACAAAGATAAAAATGCAATTATTATTTGTTGATTTACAATTGTTAAAATAAGTTTAAAATACAAGTGTTTTAATCGAGTTTTTAAAAGTCCATGTTAACCAGCCAAAAATTTTAATTATAAACTTTTTTATGCTGGCAAGATGTAAGAACGAGACAAACGGCCTCCGTTATTACTATCCCTCTCGGCCCGGATTGCCTCTGTGTAAGGTGTAAAAGAATTAAAAACCTTATTGCGTTGGAATAGTGTTCATTTTCCTAACTATTATTTTTTAGAGTTATCGGTCCTGTTTGTATATTAAGTCCATGGTAAGCGCTCTTAACGGAAAACCTCAAAGACTAGTAAGACTACCTACTCAAAATACCTTGTGACGTGACATTATTGACATTGACACGTTGAACTTAATGACATTAGTGGCTGCGTTCAGGAACGTTCGAATATGGTTTAGGGAATCGGCTATACCAACTTATTAACAGTAAATAGTAGACTGTTTTATTCTGATTATGGGTTTTTGCATATTATTACAGACGTGCACTAGTTTAGTAAACATTTTGTAAAAAAAGAGTATTTTAGCGTACTCTATTAGTGTTATAGATTGTAGAGTACGCCTACATGAAATAGAGGACAATACTCTATTTTAGACTACGGTTGGCAACCCTAATAGTCTCTGCCTACCTCTTATGGGACTGCAATCGTGATATTATGTATTTAGGTATGTGTATACATATCGCACCTACGGTGCTATAACGTATAGACGTATTTTTACAGGAGAAGCGTTTGAAAATTGAATATCCTATTAAATTGTATATATAGTATTACTCGACTAAAAAAGTAAGTTGATAATATTGAAACTGATCTATTAAACCTTACTTTAACATAAAAGCAAACATTTCACTGTTTACTACTTTGAAGATATTAACGTTTAAAAATTACAACCCTCGCAGAAGTGACGTTATGGGTCTAGAAAACAATTTATCGGTCAATTATGTTAAAGCAAATAAAACACGTTATCATGCATTTCTAAAATTATTTATTCAAATAGCAAAAAAGAGTAACAAAATTTCTGAATTCTAATAGTAACTTTTATACTAAACAGACTTTTTAATGACAGATTATCTTCTTACTGCCTAAACTTGAACAATCGTCCCCACTCGGAATTGGGAATCGTTCAACATCATCGTAATTGCTATTATCCATAGAACTTAACTATTGATTAATCTATGAATCACAGTCATTGTACCCTTATTTAAATCTTATTAATTTATAAATCAACAGTAGGTATCGCATACCAATTACTTCACTTACCTACAAAAAAATAACTGTTTACTTTTAACTTAGAATCACAGGCTTGGTAAACCTTAAAATAAAATACAAAAAAATAAATTAAATCATTATAAAAACTTTCATAGTATCTTAGCACAAGATTAGCCTCCAATAATTGCAATAAATCACGCTTTTTACGTTCTGAAATTGGTGTTTTGTTGTTGTAAGCTTGCTTCAATGTAATTTCGTCTATTTTTCGATTACCTCTATTTCCGCGTAATTATTTGGCTTGAAGAATAGCTTTTGCTTCCTCCCAATTATCCGTTTTGTATGTGGTTCGATAATGGTAATTTTTTGAAAAATTTAATACTTTTGATGTCACCAGTCTTGATAACACGATCATTGTCATTTTTTGCCATATTAAAGTTTATGTTCTCTTCAAGTGCTTTCAAATCGAAGAAATCGTTAAAGTTCAATGTTCATTTCGTTTACTACAAACGGTTTGCCAGTTTTTTTGGCCCCACGAATTAGGGAAATGTATTGATTGGGTACATAAATACATCCGGCATTTTTGGCTCTCGTCACAGATTTTTCTATTACAGAGTGAGCTGCATAACTTTCGTTCTGCGTGTGGCCTCGAATCAAAAAGTTGTGTTGAATGGAGTTAATATTTAAGGGAGTCACTGCATGGTAGTACATAGCAAAAACAAATCAATTTTTTTGCTGACCACAGCAATTGTCAGAATAAATAATGACATCGCAGCCTGGTTTTTCGAATGCAATCTGCCGTGCGATTCTCTAACATATCTCAGCGCTGCGCTCGACGTCGAGCTGGTTGACGAAACTTCGGTAAAATCAACTCTATGCGTTGTGCGTAAAGTTGATTTGACAGTAGTGTAGTCGACCATGTCGATGCATGTTAGAGAATCGCACAGCTGTATCGGTAGTGGAGGCTGAATTATTAATAGTGCGTTTTCTAAATTGGCTGCTTCGTCAGGTTGGTATGTTTCTGTTTCAGCCATTGCTCCTGTAAACGACGCGATAAATTTCTTCCGCGAAATATCAATGTACGAGGCGCGGGCGCAAGCGGGCGGGAAGGCGGGTCGCGGGACGCGGGACGCACGACGCCGCGCTCGCGACGTTAGTGCCATTTCGACCTTCACGATCGCTTGCCGCGCGCCCCTTTCTCTCAAATTTTGTACCTAGTTGCCTACTTACTTGTTTCTGACGAAATAAATGTTTTATGCTGCGTATGTATCTGCGTTTTCTTCATTGGTCCATCGAGCCGAATATTAATATTAATGTACCACACGCCGCCGCAGAACAAGATGGATACGCGCAGCACCACGCGGAAACAACGTCAGTTAAAGTCTGAAGAGCAATCGACCAAAGAGGATGATGTTGCAAATCCTAATCTAATCGAGCCTGCGAAAGCAGAAGAAACACGCGAATTTGCGTCACAAAAATCGAAATGTTCGAGAACGTCACGTCGAACATCATCAACGTCGGTACTCGCTCAAAAGAAGAAACTTGAACTGGAAGCGGCACAAGCGAAAGCCCAAATAGAAATGGAGCTCATTAATAAGAAGCTAGCTGCAGACATAGCAGCCCTAGATGAAAAATACAGTCCACCGGCATCGGAGTCACATGATGATGGCAGGGACATCGAGGAGTGGTTGGAGCGCAGCCAACACGAGCTGGAGCGACAGGGGGTCAACAAACATGGAAATTCTACAGGCCCGCTGTTCCCGTCGCTGCCGGAGGGCAGCGGCACTAACGGTGCAGTTCAACAATTGGCCAGCGCACTAAGGGATCTAGTCACCACTGCCGTGCCCACCAGCCACAACGAAAATCTACTCAGCCGCCTCAGCACACCACGTGAACTTCCCATATTCACTGGTGACCCAATGGAATGGCTGTTCTTTAAAAGTGCATACCAGGAATCGACAAACATGTGCAAGTTTAGCGAGAAGGAGAACCTATGGCGTCTAAGAAAATGCCTCCGCGGTCCCGCTAAAGAAGCAGTGTCAGCCCTGCTAGTTAGTTCTACATCGCCTGAAACAGTTATGGCTACATTAGAGCTACAGTTTGGAAACTCGGATATTATCATATCAAGAATTCTACATGACGTGAAAAAGTTAAACCCACTTCCACAAGATTATCACAGAGACATTGTAACCTTCAGTGTAAAAATAAAAAACTGTGTTGCATCGGTTCGACAACTCAAACGACATGAGTACCTACAAGGTGTTGACGTGGTCAATATGGTGCTGTCTAAGTTACCTACCGTGCTACTATCAAAGTGGGCAGACTACAGCTATCCGCTAATAAAAGCGCAAGAAAAGTGCAGGCTAGACATACTAAGTGACTTTTTAAGTGAAGAAGCTATCAAAATAGCTACGAGTAGTGCTGGCTTGTTGAATATTCGATGGGACAATAAACGTAAACATTATAGTGATAACGATCAAACAGTATTGTTACAAACTGATAAACCCGAACAGAGTGCTAGTGACAATAAGTGCCGTTTCTGTCGTACCTCAAGACACCACCTAACAGACTGTAGGAAGTTTAAAAAGTCCCTACGTAAAGATCGGTGGTCGTATGTAAAACGCACCGGACTATGTTACAAGTGCCTTCTAATAAAACACGATAAGCTAACGTGCACCGCTGCCGCGTGTGGCGTCGACGGGTGTGCGGAACCCCACCACCGCTTACTGCATTATGTGCCGAGTGCGCGTCTAAATAATAACAACATAACAGCGGCGGCGCAACCCGCGCAACCCGCGGAACCCGCGGAACGCAGTGCAACAACTGAGACTGAAACCAGTGAAACCGTAACTAATGTGAATTCGAACAATAATAATTGGTCAGTGTTATTAAAAGTAGTGCCCATAAACATTCACGGACCTAACGGCGTGTTCAGCACGAGCGCGCTGCTCGATGACGGCTCCACCGTATCAATGATAAGCGCTTCACTAGCGTCGCGCGTCGGAGTGAGCGGTCACAAACAGGCAATTCGAGTGCGTGGTGCGTGGGACAGTACCGAACTATTGTGCGATACGGAAGTACTGGACTTAACTGTGTCTAATAAACTTGGTGAAAAACATAACCTAAACGTTCGCAGTGTCACTGAACTTAACTTACCTAAACAAAACTTAACGTTAGTGAGATGTGAGGACTATGACTACTTACGTAAACTTAAAGACGTTCTGAGTGCCGGTCAGCTTAAGCCGGAAGTGTTGATTGGGCAGGATAACTGCCATTTGATCTTACCCTTGGAGACTATAGTAGGCGGTCGAAACAAGCCATGTGCCACACGTACGGCGATGGGTTGGTGCCTTCACGGTGTCGTACCACGAAGATACTTACCTGCGCGCACAAACCATTCCACGTTCTTCATCACCGACGACAGCGATATAAATAATACTACTGTGGATAATATGTTCCACAATCTTCATGAACAAGTTCGACGGTACTTCTCCATAGAATCTATGGGAATTTCTGCTGCAAAACCTCGGCAGAACTCGGAAGAACAACGTGCCTGGAACCATCTGAAACAAAAATCTAAACTAATTAATAACAGGTGGCATGTGAGTTTACCTTGGAAACACGACGACTGCACGCTGCCGGACTCATACCCTAACGCAATATCACGACTACGAGGAGTCGAGAGGAAGATGAGGTCCAGCGCAGGATATTCTTCGCGTTACGAGGAAAGAATACAACATCTCATCTCCAACGACTATGCTTCTGAAATCGACGATAAATCAGTGAAAAATGATCCGTCAAGAAAGACATGGTACTTACCTCATTTCGGGGTCGATAACCCGAACAAGCAAAAATTAAGATTAGTGTTCGACGCTGCCGCTAAAACAAATGGCATGTGTTTGAACGATTACTTATTGAAAGGACCGGACCTATTAATTTCTTTATACGGAACCATGTTAAGATTCCGAGAAAATAAAATAGCTGTAACCGGCGACATCAGAGATATGTTCCTAAGAATAAAAATTGTGGAAGAAGACAGAGACGCATTACGTTTCTTGTGGAGAGAATCACCGGACAAACCGGTGAAAACATATGCAATGAGTTCCCTTATATTTGGTGCTAACTGCTCGCCCTTCGTAGCACAATTTATTAAAAATAAAAACGCCGAACGGTTCGAGTCAACTATGCCAAGCGCTGTGCAAGCTATTTGTAAACAACACTACATGGATGATTATATCGACAGTGTGGAAAACGTAGAAACGGCAATAAAGCTTGTGAAGGATATCACATACATTCACAAACAAGGTGGCTTCGATATAAGAAATTGGACATGCAACAGTCAAGCCGTGTTAAGTACTTTACCACAAGAAAGCCTACGTTCAACAGATGTGACGTTCAAGGTCGAGCAAACACAATACGACGGTGAACGTACGCTGGGATTAATATGGAATCCAAAAGATGACTCATTAAGATTCGACATATCATTTAAGCGCATTCCAATTGCTATTATTACCGGACAGAAAAAGCCTACAAAACGTGAAATGTTGAGCGTCGTCATGTCGATTTTTGATGTTTATGGTTTTCTATCGCCATTTACGATCAATGGAAAGATTATTTTACAAGAGACATGGCATCTTAATATCAGCTGGGATGATCCCGTTAACGACGAAATCTACACGAAGTGGCAGCAATGGATTTTCTTACTAAAATCACTGCGTGACGTAAGATTGCCGAGACACTATCCAGCTGCTACCACTAGAGTGAGCGAGAAAGAAAATACAACCGGCCTACGACTGGCTACATGCGCTACGCCGACGACTGAGTTCGGTGCTACGAGCGTAGCAGATGATATCGCCGCTACGAGTGCTACGTCGCGCGCGCCTAGCAACAGTGACAATAACCGGACTATTACGACACGCAATGAATATAGTCACCTACAGATGCATATATTTTGTGATGCTTCAACAAAAGCATTCTGCGCTGTTGCTTACTGGAGATGGATTGACTGCGATTTAAATGTGCGCGTAGCGTTTATCGCAAGTAAATGTCGAGTTGCAGGGAATAAACCGATAACAATTCCACGTTTAGAACTGCAAGCTGCAGTATTAGCGGCTAGACTGGCAGACTCACTTACCAAAGAGCATAAGATGAAGGCTGAGCGTCGAGTATTTTGGAGTGACTCAACAACAGTACTTCATTGGATAAATAATGACGCACGTAATTATAAAATGTATGTGGCTAATCGACTAGGCGAAATTGACGACCTAACACGGAAAAGTGAATGGCGCTATGTACCTACTCAAATTAATGTCGCCGATATTGCTACAAGAGAATGTTATGACTGCTCTGCTTTACAAAACGAATGGATGTATGGACCTACCTTTTTGCGCCGGGACTTTGAAGATTGGCCGCAAAATATTGTACCATCTGAAAATAAAGATTCACCGTTAGAATGTTTAACTGTCATACACAATAATGAAACTACAAACTTACCGCTGCCAGAACCTACTCGATTTTCTTCCTGGCTACGCTTACTGAGATCTACATCAAGAGTACTTACCTTTGTTGATAAGGGCTTGGAGGCTATAAATAAATTAGATAGCCGAGACGACGTTATGGACAGAGCTGAACGCTTGCTACTTAGATACTCACAAGCACAGTCGTTCAGTGAAGAGATTGCCCTGATAAGAAGCTGCAAAACAATACCTACTACTAGTAAACTACTTACCTTATCACCTTACCTTGATCAATATGGAGTGCTGCGCGCTGAAGGGAGAATCGATGCTGCTGAAAACGTGTTACCTGAAATAAAAAGACCTATAATATTAGATGGACAGAATTACATAACTAGATTGATAATACGGCATTACCACGTAAACGCCGCCCACGGAAATCAGGAAACCGTTGTCAATGAAGTAAAACAAAAGTATTGGGTTATTAGACTGCGACCAACGGTTAAAACAGTAGTAACAAAATGTATGCTGTGCAGATTAAGAACACGCAAACCAGAAATACCAAGAATTGGAGACTTACCTCAAGCAAGGGTGGCTCACCATCAACGTCCATTTACATACTGTGGAGCGGACTTGTTCGGGCCCATGAAGGTTACTGTTGGTAGACGCCACGAACTAAGATATGGAGTACTTTTCACCTGCCTTACAGTTAGAGCCATTCACATAGAAACTGTTGCCACGCTGACAACTGATTCCTTCATAATGGCCCTTCGACGCATGGCCGCGAGACGCGGCTGGCCCCACCATATGTACTCTGACAATGGGACCAACCTCCGAGGAGCCCACGCTGAGCTAAAGAAGTCAGTCACGGAACTAGATGAGGAGGTCCTGAAGAATGAGGCTGAGAATCATGGCACTAAATGGACATTTATACCGCCTGCCAGCCCACATTGGGGTGGGGCTTGGGAACGGCTCATCCGTAGCGTGAAGACATCATTAAAAGTCGTACTCAAAGAACGAGTACCTAGAGAAGAGACGTTGAATACTATGTTGATGGAGGTTGAAAGCATAGTGAATAGTAGACCGCTGACCCATGTCTCAGTAGACCCTGGTACCATGGAAACCCTGACGCCGAACCATTTTCTACTCGGATCATCTTCCAACTTGCCACGGCTGGGCAAATTCGATGACTCCAGCTTCTACCTCAGAAAACAGTGGCGAATATCCCAGCGGTTGACAGATATGTTTTGGAACCGATGGGTCAGGGAAGTATTGCCCGATCTGATACCCAGGAGAAGGTGGCACACAGAGCCGAGACCGCTGCAAGTAGGGGACCTGGTACTCGTGGTCGACCCGAGCGGACCTAGAAACCTGTGGCCAAAGGGAATAATACAGGAGGTGTGCCCTGGCAAGGACGGACGCGTCAGAGTTATTAAAATAAAAACCAGGACTGGTACCATGACGCGATCCGCTTCACGCGTCGTTCGAATACCTACAAGTGATGAGTGCTGCTAGCAGCACGGGGTGGGGGATGTAAACGACGCGATAAATTTCTTCCGCGAAATATCAATGTACGAGGCGCGGGCGCAAGCGGGCGGGAAGGCGGGTCGCGGGACGCGGGACGCACGACGCCGCGCTCGCGACGTTAGTGCCATTTCGACCTTCACGATCGCTTGCCGCGCGCCCCTTTCTCTCAAATTTTGTACCTAGTTGCCTACTTACTTGTTTCTGACGAAATAAATGTTTTATGCTGCGTATGTATCTGCGTTTTCTTCAGCTCCTAGCGAAATATTATCAATCTGCAAGAAAAAACATACAAACGAATAAACACATACCGGTCAAAATCATAAACCTCCTTTTTGCTTCGCCGTAGTCGGATCTATTCTGAAGGAATTCATCGTTGACTCATCGATGAACCGTCTTTGGTGAACTGTCAAGTTCATACCATTTGACAGTTCGCGAATAATGATTCATCAATGAGTCTACGATGAATTCCTTGCAGAATTGATCAGCTTATCATATTATCTCAATGCATTCTTGAACAATTTTTCGAGCGCCATATCTTTTTGGTTTGTCGCACAATTCAAATGATCCTCAGTATCTGTTTCCGTTTCAGACTTCTTACACATTTTGTCTAATTCCTTATCTGCTTCGTAAAAAGTTAAAAATTCTTTATAATTTATTTTCATTGTATTTGGTCCAGTAAAGAACGCGTTCCGTAGGCCGAATGTCATTCGCGGGAATTCAAAGAAGCCGAAAGGAGTTATGATTGCCGTTTTTTCGATATCGTCCTTTGCCACTCTAACGCAATGATATTATGATTTATTAATATCGAGTTTTGAAAAAAAAAAAAACCTGTTAGTACATAATTATGTAAAATCATGAAGTGACGATGAAAAATGACGATGACGCTTGGTGATGGCGTTTAGACGCCTGTAGTCTCCGCATGGCCGGATGTCCCCATTTTTCTTCGCCACCACATGTAGCGGACTTGCCCACGCGCTCTTGGAAGGTCTGCAGATCCCCATTTCCTGCATTACTCTAAATTCTTCCTTAACCTTATGATACCTGTTCGGAGGAAGCGGCCTGGCACGAGCATGGACGGGTGGTCCCGTAGTCTCGATGTGGTGCAGTACCTTGCTTCTCTCGTTTTCAGCGTCATCGTCCCTGTAAGGCCTGGGTTTCGTGATATCTGAAAACTTTGATAATAGTTCGCGAAAGCGGTGATTATTGTCTACAGTGCTGACTGAGGTTTCCGCGCAATTGACCACGTTGCCGTTTGTTGATAAGTCGGTTTGCTTACTTATCAATCTTTGTGCGTTTAAATCTACTAACAACCTATAATGGCGTAAAAAATCTGCTCCTATGATAGGTTGTCTAACATTGACCACAAGAAAGGTCCATTTATACACGCTCTTACGATTAAGATTTAACTCTAAATTAGCCGTGCCATATGTTTTTATCTCGGAGCCGTTTGCGGCGTACAACTTGAGATTAGTACTATCGCTTATATTATACCGTTTCCTGTTCACCGGCAAGACAGACACATTGGCACCAGTATCTATTAAAAAACGCATACCCGCGTTGCGGTCCCTGACGCATAGGCGGTGGTTTGCCGCGTCGATGCAGTGACCCGCCATTGACTGCATTAGTGCTCGTTTCCCGTCTTCCGTTTTCCGGCGTCTGTTTCACTTTTTTCCCAATTACACGGTTGTTCGCATCTAGTGGCCCTTTTTCCGAAACGGAAGTGGTAGTGACAAACCCAGTCTCCTGGTCTTTTCTTATCATGGTGTTGTGGAACATCGTTCCTTCTGTACCGTCGTGGTTGCCTCCTCTGACTCTGTCCACCTAGCTGCATCTCGTCAAATTTCTTGTTGAGCTTTGCTATCTCAGCGCGGTTTCGTTGTTCGAAGAAGGTGCGCTGCTGGTGACTGCGCTTACTGCGTCGCATGTTCTGGATGTTTCTATGATGCTGTCCGCCAATTTGCCAATTTAATTAGATCGGTAACCTCGCTGATGGTTAGTACGGTACGTGCACGGATGGTAAGTGATTGATCCACATGATGCGCAATGTTTCCTCAGGGAATTTGCCTCTCGATAGGTTTTTCATTTTTTGGAGTAAGTGTGACGGCTTTTGGTCCCCGAGATCCATTTCCGACAGTAGCTTCTGTATTTTCGACGTGTCCGTCTCTTCAAACACGTTCAGCAGTGTGATTCTCAGATCGGTCACGTGTTGTGCGATGTCCTAGGCCCGTATTAAGAAACGTTACTCAGCTCAAGATCTCGTACTTGATACCAAGCTTAAGATCCTGATCGTATTAATAAACGAGATTACTTATGTGCTCAAGTTCTGGCTTTGGTTTACGTCATCAGCCGAGTGTTGACTGATTAATAAACGAAACTCGACACTTAAGTATACAACGATCGGTGTACTCAAGATGCCGAATCTCGAGTGTAGACAGACCGTGACTTGAGATCGTGGTAGAATGGCGCGAAACATGGAATTAGAAAATATTTTGAGTGAAATTAATTATTACGATGAAATAGAGTACTATGATGATATATAATGGCCTTTTCGATATCGTTTATCAAAAATTTATATAAGGGATGCCTCGAATCCTTTTATATTGCCAAGTGAATATTTCAAAAAACGATTCAGGTTTGCTCAAGATTCAGTGTTGTATATATAGTCTCATTAATAAGAGATTCATTAGTGAAACACAGTAACAGAGGTCTTCCAATATCCCCAGAAATAGCCGTCCTATTAAAGGTTGGTACTCTAGTTAACATAGTAAGTAGGTACATAATTTATTCTTTTACTGTTTACGTACGACACAAACTTTGTAGTTTCTTTTAATTTTACGAATAAATCCAAACTCAGTTTATTAATTTAATGTAGTGTACATTAGTTCAGTTACGTTTCTTAGTTGGAAAATGTAATCTAGGTAATTTTACATTTACGTTTCAGCTTGTTTGTGGCGATTTAACACATTTATCACAACCTGCGGCGTCAAATATTATAACCAAAGTATCAAAACTATTAGCCCTTTTGCATACAAAATACATAAAAATACCTCGAGGCGATCAGGCTATTGCAAACTGAGAATTGTTTAAGAACTTCGGAAGTCATGGACGTTGGCCTGGACTCCCTGGGGTAGATGGTGCTATTGACTGCACCCATGTAAAAATAATAAATACACCAGGATGCCAACATCACGAAGTGTATAGGAACAGGAAGTCATATTTTTCCATAAATGTACAAGTAAGAGCATTTTTAGATTTTACTTTTGCCATTAAAATTTGTTTTATATCATATAAAAATCATTTGATTCGGATAAATGAGATACATATTCATACATAAAATTAAATTTAAAATAACATAAAATAAAATTAAATCAAAAGTAAACCAAATTAAATTACAATTGAATCATAATTATTAAATTACACTAAAATTATAACACAATAGTAATTTCTTTTCAGGTAAACGTTGGTCCTCAAACAGAAATTTTCGACATTGTTGCTAGATGGGCTGGTAGCATGCACGATTCTAGAATATTTCAAATGTCTTCGGTTTACATGAAATATAGCCAAGGTATCCTAGATGGAAGGCTTATAGGTGATAGTGGGTATCCTGCACTACCATTTGTATTTACGCCTATTAGACCTTCTCCTGAAGATCCACCTTCAATTCGCAATGACGTTTGGAATTTGGAAACGTAGGTTCCCCTGTCTTGTAAGAGGGTTAGGTAACAAACTTTCAACAGTTTCAAATATAATAGTTGCTTGTGCAGTGTTACATAATTTATCACTGATTCTAAATGATAATATTGATCTTTTTAATGAGGTAGACCAAAATGAAGAGGTAGATGAACCAAACACTCTGGCACTAGCTCAGGTTTCTTACTAAGAAATACAATAATAGAAATTTTTTATCAATAAATTACAATTTATAATAGTAAAATTGATATTTATTGATAGAAATTATCTGTTATAAATGTTTATATTTAAATTGTTATGTTATTCAAAGTGTTGTTTATGTTTCTGTTTATTTAATTGTATGTTACTTTTTAAAATTGCTAATGTCCAAAGACCTAAATTAAAGAATGTTAAATTAAATAAATGTATCTTTATTGCAAATCAGCTACTGTAAAGTACATAATTTTCGGCATTCTATGATGTCAAATCTGTAACAAAAGAAAGGCTTGTATTTACATGTAAAGCAAAAGAAAAAATGAACCCATCAACAATGCTTTCAAGTAGTCGGTATTATTTAGGTTTTGCTGATATAATCGGTTTTGATCTTGGATCAAATAAATAAACGTTGCTATTAAATTACCTAAGGAACCTTGTTGATTTTGCCTTAGGATCAGCTCAGCAAGATCAGCTTTGGCCTGGGCTTCTCGATATTGCTCATGAAGTATCTTCATTTCTATGTTGTGTTTTTCATTTGCCCTAATTTGGCGATCTTTATATTCCCTCTCCAAAATCGAGTCCTTATGACGTTGACCTTTCAGGACTGTTGGTCTTCTATGGGCCAGTGCATCTTGGGTTATTTGACTCGAAGAGGCAGGTGTTGTTGCTTCATATATGTGATCTGTGGCAGTGATTTCACCTGGTTCAATAGGTGCAGTGACTGTCACTTCCTCAATCTGTATGGGTTGCATAGTGTCTACATTATGCTCTGTTATTTCTGAAAAACATATTTATTGTAAAACTTAAATACACAAATGCATTATTTGATTATAGCTGTATAATATAAATTTATATTTATAGTACTTACCATGAATTGTGGAATCCGAATCAATGGCAGAGTCTATACCAGCTATGAGTGCCGTGGCCACTTCAGCAACATCAGGGTCAATAGTGGCATCACTTATTGATTGATGGCCCTCCCCCAGTGGCCAAGCGATGTTAGCGTTCCTTCGTCAAGGCCTCCCTCTGCCTTTGTTTTAAATTCAATCAGAGCCGTCGCAGTTGTTTATTTGAAGCCTGAAATATTAATAATTAGTTAAATGAAGAGAGTGAAACAAAGCAAAGTCGGCAGGCACATGATTTTATGGAAATATGATCAAAATCTCACGACAAACTGCCCCTACAAACTGTTTGCAAACTGGCAAACGACGGAACTGCCCCGTTGGTCTCGTGGTCGCAAGTGCGACTGCTGTGCAAGGGGTCCCGGGTTCGATTCCCAGGTCGATCAAAAAGTGTTATTGGGTTTTTCTATGAAATTCTCAGTAGCAGCTCGGAGTTTGGATTTGTGCCCGGTTAATGGCAATAGGCTCGCCCCCTATTACATGGGACCTAAATATACCGGCGAACTGTGGGTGTACATTGGTACACCTCTGCCTAACCCTTCGGGGAATACAGGCGTGATGGTATATTTATATTTTATCTCACGACAAAACTTATATGAAGGATGATATATGGCCACCATAGTGTGCAGTCGCAATGTAGTTATTTACCTGGCTAGATACTTGTGGAATAGCGTTGTATTCTGCAGTTATTTTGTTCCAGGCTTCATTTTTATGTCTAAGAGACGCACCATCGGTATTCTTATTTTCGACAACAGCCTTATTTTTTTTATAATTTCGAGAAAGTATTTCTTCTCAATTGGAGTAAATACGTGTTTCCTGCTATCCATTTTCGTTTGTATGTAAAATAAAAACGCGAGTCGTATACAAACAGATGTAAGTACGAGTAATTTATAAGTTTGGTTATCTTGGCTTCCCTTTTCCAATGACACCACCGCTACGTTACGTTATGTCATTTGTGCCCACTGAGTTCGCGAAGAACATTTGTTAAGTTATAGAAAATAAATACAATCATTTTTACAATTTAAGACCATCTTGGGTAGCAAACTACTTCTTAATGAGATACAGTGCTATTAATTAAAGTTTAAAAAAATAAATGTATTTCAATAAATCATACGACATACGAAACGTGACGAATTTTATTTTAAACTTCGGTCTATGTGACGTAATCGTTCACATTGAGTACAGGGCATTGAGGAGCTGATCTTGGTAACTGAGATTCTGTACTCATATGTTTATTAATTAGCAATGATCTTGAGCAGCTGACATCGTAATAATCCGGTATCTAAAATACGGGCCCTAGTTCAGTTTCCCGATCACCATGTTAAATTTTGCTTACTCACCACGTTTAGAATCTGCAGTGAGCGCCTCGAATTGACCGAACCAGAGCCTTGGTTGGTCTGTCCAGAATTCCGGTATTTGTGCTCGAATGTTGATTAGTACCAATTCACTATCTTCTGATTTTACGACGGGTAGAACTGGGGCCTGGATTTTGATTATTACAGTTTCCACTTGCACTTGAGTACAGAGTTCACACTGACGTGGCTATTTGTTTATTACGCGTCACGTTTATACGTTTTAACTTGCGTTCGGGGTCACCACTTTAGGGTTTTGTTCTCGTTTCTTAACGATCACGCAAAACCCTGCAATGAGTGCTGTTTCACCTGGTCTCGGGGTCTCTCGTGAACAATGAAAAGCTGGGTTTCGGATACCGAATTTATTTCCGCGTTTAAACCCCGTTAGAGAACCGTTCACTTCGACCAGTGCGCAGCAACTGGCCGTACGTCCACGCGTCTCGCTTTCCTGCATTTCTGCTTGCCTTGCACTCTGCCAAACATACTTTGTGTCTGCCAAACATGTGTTCCTACAAAGCTTTTAAAAAAGTTAAATAATTCTTAACTATGATAGTAATTACTGGCATATGGTCGCATTGAATCTTTAAAGAGAATTTTACAAAACCTAGCTATTGTCATTATTCGTTCTAGATTTGGACGAAACATGTTGAAAAACATGGCGAGTCGTTCATTGGAATCTCCAGTTCTTAGTTTGGCAAGTATTAATTCCTAATGCGGCTACTCATCGGCATTCCTTTTCTGGGGCCAGCTAGGCCCAGGCAGCTCCACCGGGCTGCATCTCCTGGAGCGCGCTAGCCCAGAAATTATTTTTGTTTTTTTTTTTTTTTAATTTTAAAACCTGGAGTCTTATTAGAGTTAATCTACAGTAATTTTAACACTTGCGTATGGTGGAACTTATTTATCATTATTACTAAGCAACCACACTTAACTGTCTGGTACTCGCTGACGAGAATAATTTTGCAATTGTACACTATGCAAACATTTGACGTATGCGGACTTTTCATCTAAACCCTTCTAGGTCCAGGCTGCTCATCGTGACTCTTTTTCTGGGGCCTGCTATGCCCAGGCAGCTCCTCACGACTTTTCTCCGGGATTCCGCTAGGTTCACTAATTTGATATCATATTTATTTGCTGTCTGGCGCAACTTGGATAAAAAAAAATACTGAAGCTTATTAAAAGAAATGGTGCATTCAAGAGAAAAGTAAAAACAAACTATCATTCGCTAGCACGTACGGTACTAATACAAAGTAATGAAGCTCAAGCTGGGAGTAAAGAAAATGAAAAGGGTTCCTTCCGTGTCACATTGAAATGCAAATTTAAACAAAATGCTACGAGTATCAAAATCAAAATCAAAGCATTTATTTCAATTAGACCATTTACGGGCACTTTTGAATTGTCAAGAAGTTACAGTTTAATATTGAAGCTAGTTGCTCGTTCCAAAACGTAGGTCTCTATGGAGAAGAACGAGCAAGAAACTGCATAGACACTCTTTTCATTCAATTTGGTTTTTACAAAAACTTGGTTACAATATTCTTGTTGCTTCTATATGTGAAAACAATGAAGGTGAATATAAAAAATAACAAAATTATAATAAAGATGTAAGCCATGGCAGTCAAGAGATGACCAATCCCAACTGACAGCACCCGTTCACGAATATGACGCGTGCATCAGCACCATTTAGCTCAACCATCTTGAAGGGAACCAAACGACCCAACCCACGCGCCACCGTCAGCGAGACATTAAAGTGAGCATGACGAAGCTCTCAACTGCCATGCTCAGTGTCCAACACATAGTAAATTAACAAATAAATGGCTCCATGGTACTCAAATTTACAAAATTGAAATAAATTATGTTAAATTATATAAAACTAAGGTTTTTAGTGAACCTATTCGACTGATGATCCGTGGTATGTAATAAATAGCAATAAAATAACGGTAAACGTTATTAAGGTCAATCAAAATGAAAAAGGGGTAAGAAACATTCCCAAAAAACAATATCTATTAATTTGTGAGCCCGAGTCTCTGAGGAGCAGGACCAGCATTAAGCCAAGTATTCTTGTCATTAATATAATCTTCTAACTTATAATATGCTTGACTACATAGTGTGCGTTTGATGCAAGTTTTAATATATATCCCCTACAGATATACCCTACAGTTCATACTTTACGGGCTAAGGACCAACATAATAAAATTATGAATGTGAAATTGCTGGTTTTTATTATGGCGTATTTGAAAATTTGGAATCAACTAGCTATTTACAATAATTAAACTTGCAGAATTTTCGATTGTTGGTGTTATTTCGTGATGGCCGCCACGACTTGTTGTATGGGCTGGTGTGGTCAACTGCCCATAATCTAACAACCTTTGATTTGCCCATAAAATTGTTTGTCTATTAGGCACTCGCGAATCAATTCCTCGTCTTTGTAAACGCGGTAAACTTGCTGTACGGTACATTCTTTTCGCACCATTTAAACTTTCACCACTTAAAAGATAGCACCTGACCATCTCTTAATACTCTGCATTAGAATAAAAAGTCGCTATGTCGTGCGATGACGATTGACCGGAATACGGAAGCGACGTGTGAGGGTGGGGAGCGTAGTGCGTGCTGTTTGTGTGCGTTCCCGAATTTTGGGGTAACCGCGTGTGCAGTCAAGTTCGACAACCTATTGTTGAACTGTATTTATTCCACACGTTGTGGTTTTAGTAGCGGAGAATCGTGAAAATCATGTTTTTTTATTTATTTATTTAATTAATTGATAAGGTTACCGATTCTAAATCATTTCTGAAAATTTGGATGGTGGTTGCAAAATAACCCTGTATACCTAATGCGGCTACTCATTGCCGTTCCTTTTCTGGGGCCAGCTAGGCCCAGGTAGCTCTATCGGACTGCTTCTCCTGGAGCGCGCTATCCCAGAAAACATTTTTGTAATATCAAACATTTTTTAAAACCTTAAGTCTCATTAGAGTTAATCTACAGTAATTTTGACACTTGCGTATAGTGGAACCTAATAATAATTATTACTAAGCAACCACACTTAACTGTCTGGTACTTGCTGACGAGTATAATTTTGCAATTGTACACTATGCAAACATTTGACGTATTCGGACTTTTCTTCTAAACCCCTCTAGGCCCAGGCTGCTCATGGTGTGACTCTTTATCTGGAACCCGCTATGCCCAGGCAGTTCCTCACGACTTTTCTTCTGGATTCCGCTAGGTTCACCAATTTGATATCATATTTATTTGCTGTCTGGCGCAACTTGGATAAAAAAAATACTGAAGCTTATTAAAAGAAGTGGTGCATTCAAAAGAAAAGTAAAAACAAACTATCATTCGCTTCAAGCACGTACGGTACTAATACAAAGTTTGACGTATTCGGACTTTTCTTCTAAACCCCTCTAGATCCAGGCTGCTCATCGTGACTCTTTTTCTGGGGCCTACTATGCCCAGGCAGCTCCTCACGACTTTTCTCCGGGATTCCGCTAGGTTCACGATATCATATTTATTTGCTGTTTGGCGCAACTTGGATAAAAAATATTGAAAATTAAAAAACCTAATGCGGCTACTCATCGCCATTCCTTTTCTGGGGCCAGCTAGCCCCAGGCAGCTCCATCGGACTGCTCTGCTGGAGCGCGCTAGCCCAGATATTTTTTTTGTAATATCAAACATTTCTAAAACCATGAATCTTATTAGAGTTATTATACAGTAACTTTGACACTTGAGTTAGGTGGAACTTAATAATGATTATTATTAAGCAACCACGCTCAACCGTCTGGTACTCGCTGATGAGTATAATTTTGCTATTGTACACTATGCAAACATTTGACGTATTCGGACTTTTCTTCTAAACCCCTCTGGGTCCAGACTGGTCTTGGTTACTCTTTTTTGGAACCCGCTATGCCCCAGGCAGCTCCTCACGACTTTTCTCCGGGATTCCGCTAGGTTCACCAATTTGATATCATATTTATTTGCTGTCTGGCGCAACTTGGATAAAAAAAATACTGAAGCTTATTAAAAGAAGTGGTGCATTCAAAAGAAAAGTAAAAACAAACTATCATTTGCTTCAAGCACGTACGGTACTAATACAAAGTTTGACGTATTCGGACTTTTCTTCTAAACCCCTCTAGATCCAGGCTGCTCATCGTGACTCTTTTTCTGGGGCCTACTATGCCCAGGCAGCTCCTCACGACTTTTCTCCGGGATTCCGCTAGGTTCACCAATTTGATATCATATTTATTTGCTGTCTGGCGCAACTTGGATAAAAAAAATACTGAAGCTTATTAAAAGAAGTGGTGCATTCAAAAGAAAAGTAAAAACAAACTATCATTCGCTTCAAGCACGTACGGTACTAATACAAAGTTTGACGTATTCGGACTTTTCTTCTAAACCCCTCTAGATCCAGGCTGCTCATCGTGACTCTTTTTCTGGGGCCTACTATGCCCAGGCAGCTCCTCACGACTTTTCTCCGGGATTCCGCTAGGTTCACGATAT
Organism: Caradrina clavipalpis; assembly: GCA_932526535.1. Taxonomy (NCBI): domain Eukaryota; kingdom Metazoa; phylum Arthropoda; class Insecta; order Lepidoptera; family Noctuidae; genus Caradrina; species Caradrina clavipalpis. Next base: position 3,972,807 of record OW052087.1, read on the forward strand.
CATATTTATTTGCTGTTTGGCGCAACTTGGATAAAAAATATTGAAAATTAAAAAACCTAATGCGGCTACTCATCGCCATTCCTTTTCTGGGGCCAGCTAGCCCCAGGCAGCTCCATCGGACTGCTCTGCTGGAGCGCGCTAGCCCAGATATTTTTTTTGTAATATCAAACATTTCTAAAACCATGAATCTTATTAGAGTTATTATACAGTAACTTTGACACTTGAGTTAGGTGGAACTTAATAATGATTATTATTAAGCAACCACGCTCAACCGTCTGGTACTCGCTGATCGTTCAGGGGCAAAATGTCCAATTCTCAAAATGTCCAACGGTGTCAAAATGTCCAATTGCCCAAAATGTCCAATGGTCAAAATGTCCAATTCTCAAAATGTCCAATGGTCAAAATGTCCAACTCCCAAAATGTCCAATCTTTGAGAATGTAGCAAACTTGTTCAATAACTCATCAAAACGCTGTTTTAATACTTAAGACAAACAATAAATACAAAATACTGAAAGAATTGATAACAAAAATAGTGATTTCGGGTATGTTGTGGTCTTCTCTGGTCTTAATTTGTTATTTATAAATAAAACATATTTTGATTCTTCCAGTATTTTGTATTTATTATTTGTCATAAGTATTAAAAAAGCGTTTTGATAAGTTATTAAACAAATTTGCTACATTCTGAAAGATTGGACATTTTGGGAGTTGGACATTTTGACCATTGGACATTTTGAGAATTGGACATTTTGACCATTGGACATTTTGGGCAATTGGACATTTTGACACCGTTGGACATTTTGAGAATTGGACATTTTGCCCCTGAACGTCGCTGATGAGTATAATTTTGCTATTGTACACTATGCAAACATTTGACGTATTCGGACTTTTCTTCTAAACCCCTCTGGGTCCAGACTGGTCTTGGTTACTCTTTTTTGGAACCCGCTATGCCCCAGGCAGCTCCTCACGACTTTTCTCCGGGATTCCGCTAGGTTCACCAATTTGATATCATATTTATTTGCTGTCTGGCGCAACTTGGATAAAAAAAATACTGAAGCTTATTAAAAGAAGTGGTGCATTCAAAAGAAAAGTAAAAACAAACTATCATTCGCTTCAAGCACGTACGGTACTAATACAAAGTTTGACGTATTCGGACTTTTCTTCTAAACCCCTCTAGATCCAGGCTGCTCATCGTGACTCTTTTTCTGGGGCCTACTATGCCCAGGCAGCTCCTCACGACTTTTCTCCGGGATTCCGCTAGGTTCACGATATCATATTTATTTGCTGTTTGGCGCAACTTGGATAAAAAATATTGAAAATTAAAACCTAATGCGGCTACTCATCGCCATTCCTTTTCTGGGGCCAGCTAGCTCCATCGGACTGCTCTCCTGGAGCGCGCTAGCCCAGATATTTTTTTTGTAATATCAAACATTTCTAAGACCATGAATCTTATTAGAGTTATTATACAGTAACTTTGACACTTGCGTAAGGTGGAACTTAATAATGATTATTATTAAGCAACCACGCTCAACCGTCTGGTACTCGCTGACGAGTATAAGTTTGCTATTGTACACTATGCAAACATTTGACGTATTCGGACTTTTCTTCTAAACCCCTCTGGGTCCAGACTGGTCTTGGTTACTCTTTTTTGGAACCCGCTATGCCCCAGGCAGCTCCTCACGACTTTTCTCCGGGATTCCGCCAGGTTCACCAATTTGATATCATATTTATTTGCTGTCTGGCGCAACTTGGATAAAAAAAATACTGAAGCTTATTAAAAGAAGTGGTGCATTCAAAAGAAAAGTAAAAACAAACTATCATTCGCTTCAAGCACGTACGGTACTAATACAAAGTTTGACGTATTCGGACTTTTCTTCTAAACCCCTCTAGATCCAGGCTGCTCATCGTGACTCTTTTTCTGGGGCCTACTATGCCCAGGCAGCTCCTCACGACTTTTCTCCGGGATTCCGCTAGGTTCACGATATCATATTTATTTGCTGTTTGGCGCAACTTGAATAAAAAATATTGAAAATTAAAACCTAATGCGGCTACTCATCGCCATTCCTTTTCTGGGGCCAGCTAGCCCCAGGCAGCTCCATCGGACTGCTCTCCTGGAGCGCGCTAGCCCAGATAACATTTTTGTAATATCAAACATTTCTAAGACCATGAATCTTATTAGAATTATTATACAGTAAGTTTGACACTTGCGTAAGGTGGAACTTAATAATGATTATTATTAAGCAACCACGCTCAACCGTCTGGTACTCGCTGATGAGTATAATTTTGCTATTGTACACTATGCAAACATTTGACGTATTCGGACTTTTCTTCTAAACCCCTCTGGGTCCAGACTGGTCTTGGTTACTCTTTATCTGGAACCCGCTATGCCCAGGTAGCTCCTCACGACTTTTCTCCGGGATTCCGCTAGGTTCACCAATTTGATATCATATTTAATTGCTGTCTGGCGCAACTTGGATAAAAAAAAATACTGAAGCTCATTAAAAGAAGTGGTGCATTCAAAAGGAAAGTAAAATCAAACTATCATTCGCTTCAAGCACGTACGGTACTAATACAAAGTTTGACGTATTCGGACTTTTCTTCTAAACCCCTCTAGGCCCAGGCTGCTCATGGTGTGACTCTTTATCTGGAACTCGCTATGCCCAGGCAGCTCCTCACGACTTTTCTCCTGGATTCCGCTAGGTTCACCAATTTGATATCATATTTAATTGCTGTCTGGCGCAACTTGGATAAAAAAAATACTGAAGCTTATTAAAAGAAGTGGTGCATTCAAAAGAAAAGTAAAAACAAACTATCATTCGCTTCAAGCACGTACGGTACTAATACAAAGTTTGACGTATTCGGACTTTTCTTCTAAACCCCTCTAGATCCAGGCTGCTCATGGTGTGACTCTTTATCTGGAACTCGCTATGCCCAGGCAGCTCCTCACGACTTTTCTCCTGGATTCCGCTAGGTTCACCAATTTGATATCATATTTATTTGCTGTCTGGCGCAACTTGGATAAAAAAAATACTGAAGCTTATTAAAAGAAGTGGTGCATTCAAAAGAAAAGTAAAAACAAACTATCATTCGCTTCAAGCACGTACGGTACTAATACAAAGTTTGACGTATTCGGACTTTTCTTCTAAACCCCTCTAGATCCAGGCTGCTCATCGTGACTCTTTTTCTGGGGCCTACTATGCCCAGGCAGCTCCTCACGACTTTTCTCCGGGATTCCGCTAGGTTCACGATATCATATTTATTTGCTGTTTGGCGGAACTTGGATAAAAAATATTGAAAATTAAAACCTAATGCGGCTACTCATCGCCATTCCTTTTCTGGGGCCAGCTAGCTCCATCGGACTGCTCTCCTGGAGCGCGCTAGCCCAGATATTTTTTTTTGTAATATCAAACATTTCTAAGACCATGAATCTTATTAGACTTATTATACAGTAACTTTGACACTTGCGTAAGGTGGAACTTAATAATGATTATTATTAAACAACCACGCTCAACCGTCTGGTACTCGCTGATGAGTATAATTTTGCTATTGTACACTATGCAAACATTTGACGTATTCGGACTTTTCTTCTAAACCCCTCTGGGTCTAGACTGGTCTTGGTTACTCTTTTTTGGAACCCGCTATGCCCCAGGCAGCTCCTCACGACTTTTCTTCGGGATTCCGCTAGGTTCACCAATTTGATATCATATTTATTTGCTGTCTGGCGCAACTTGGATAAAAAAAATACTGAAGCTTATTAAAAGAAGTGGTGCATTCAAAAGAAAAGTAAAAACAAACTATCATTCGCTTCAAGCACGTACGGTACTAATACAAAGTTTGACGTATTCGGACTTTTCTTCTAAACCCCTCTAGATCCAGGCTGCTCTTCGTGACTCTTTTTCTGGGGCCTACTATGCCCAGGTAGCTCCTCACGACTTTTCTCCGGGATTCCGCTAGGTTCACCAATTTGATATCATATTTAATTGCTGTCTGGCGCAACTTGGATAAAAAAAAATACTGAAGCTCATTAAAAGAAGTGGTGCATTCAAAAGAAAAGTAAAATCAAACTATCATTCGCTTCAAGCACGTACGGTACTAATACAAAGTTTGACGTATTCGGACTTTTCTTCTAAACCCCTCTAGGCCCAGGCTGCTCATGGTGTGACTCTTTATCTGGAACTCGCTATGCCCAGGCAGCTCCTCACGACTTTTCTCCTGGATTCCGCTAGGTTCACCAATTTGATATCATATTTATTTGCTGTCTGGCGCAACTTGGATAAAAAAAATACTGAAGCTTATTAAAAGAAGTGGTGCATTCAAAAGAAAAGTAAAAACAAACTATCATTCGCTTCAAGCACGTACGGTACTAATACAAAGTTTGACGTATTCGGACTTTTCTTCTAAACCCCTCTAGATCCAGGCTGCTCATGGTGTGACTCTTTATCTGGAACTCGCTATGCCCAGGCAGCTCCTCACGACTTTTCTCCTGGATTCCGCTAGGTTCACCAATTTGATATCATATTTATTTGCTGTCTGGCGCAACTTGGATAAAAAAAATACTGAAGCTTATTAAAAGAAGTGGTGCATTCAAAAGAAAAGTAAAAACAAACTATCATTCGCTTCAAGCACGTACGGTACTAATACAAAGTTTGACGTATTCGGACTTTTCTTCTAAACCCCTCTAGATCCAGGCTGCTCATCGTGACTCTTTTTCTGGGGCCTACTATGCCCAGGCAGCTCCTCACGACTTTTCTCCGGGATTCCGCTAGGTTCACGATATCATATTTATTTGCTGTTTGGCGCAACTTGGATAAAAAATATTGAAAATTAAAACCTAATGCGGCTACTCATCGCCATTCCTTTTCTGGGGCCAGCTAGCTCCATCGGACTGCTCTCCTGGAGCGCGCTAGCCCAGATATTTTTTTTTGTAATATCAAACATTTCTAAGACCATGAATCTTATTAGACTTATTATACAGTAACTTTGACACTTGCGTAAGGTGGAACTTAATAATGATTATTATTAAACAACCACGCTCAACCGTCTGGTACTCGCTGATGAGTATAATTTTGCTATTGTACACTATGCAAACATTTGACGTATTCGGACTTTTCTTCTAAACCCCTCTGGGTCTAGACTGGTCTTGGTTACTCTTTTTTGGAACCCGCTATGCCCCAGGCAGCTCCTCACGACTTTTCTTCGGGATTCCGCTAGGTTCACCAATTTGATATCATATTTATTTGCTGTCTGGCGCAACTTGGATAAAAAAAATACTGAAGCTTATTAAAAGAAGTGGTGCATTCAAAAGAAAAGTAAAAACAAACTATCATTCGCTTCAAGCACGTACGGTACTAATACAAAGTTTGACGTATTCGGACTTTTCTTCTAAACCCCTCTAGATCCAGGCTGCTCTTCGTGACTCTTTTTCTGGGGCCTACTATGCCCAGGCAGCTCCTCACGACTTTTCTCCGGGATTCCGCTAGGTTCACGATATCATATTTATTTGCTGTTTGTCGCAACTTGGATAAAAAATATTGAAAATTAAAACCTAATGCGGCTACTCATCGCCATTCCTTTTCTGGGGCCAGCTAGCCCCAGGCAGCTCCATCGGACTGCTCTCCTGGAGCGCGCTACCCCAGATAACATTTTTGTAATATCAAACATTTCTAAGACCATGAATCTTATTAGAATTATTATACAGTAAGTTTGACACTTGCGTGAGGTGGAACTTAATAATGATTATTATTAAGCAACCACGCTCAACCGTCTGGTACTCGCTGACGAGTATAAGTTTGCTATTGTACACTATGCAAACATTTGACGTATTCGGACTTTTCTTCTAAACCCCTCTGGGTCCAGACTGGTCTTGGTTACTCTTTTTTGGAACCCGCTATGCCCCAGGCAGCTCCTCACGACTTTTCTCCGGGATTCCGCCAGGTTCACCAATTTGATATCATATTTATTTGCTGTCTGGCGCAACTTGGATAAAAAAAATACTGAAGCTTATTAAAAGAAGTGGTGCATTCAAAAGAAAAGTAAAAACAAACTATCATTCGCTTCAAGCACGTACGGTACTAATACAAAGTTTGACGTATTCGGACTTTTCTTCTAAACCCCTCTAGATCCAGGCTGCTCATCGTGACTCTTTTTCTGGGGCCTACTATGCCCAGGCAGCTCCTCACGACTTTTCCCCGGGATTCCGCTAGGTTCACGATATCATATTTATTTGCTGTTTGGCGCAACTTGAATAAAAAATATTGAAAATTAAAACCTAATGCGGCTACTCATCGCCATTCCTTTTCTGGGGCCAGCTAGCCCCAGGCAGCTCCATCGGACTGCTCTCCTGGAGCGCGCTAGCCCAGATAACATTTTTGTAATATCAAACATTTCTAAGACCATGAATCTTATTAGAATTATTATACAGTAAGTTTGACACTTGCGTAAGGTGGAACTTAATAATGATTATTATTAAGCAACCACGCTCAACCGTCTGGTACACGCTGACGAGTATAATTTTGCTATTGTACACTATGCAAACATTTGACGTATTCGGACTTTTCTTCTAAACCCCTCTGGGTCCAGACTGGTCTTTGTTACTCTTTTTTGGAACCCGCTATGCCCCAGGCAGCTCCTAACGACTTTTCTCCGGGATTCCGCTAGGTTCACCAATTTGATATCATATTTATTTGCTGTCTGGCGCAACTTGGATATAATAAATACTGAAGCCCATTAAAAGAAGTGGTGCATTCAAAAGAAAAGTAAAAACAAACTATCATTCGCTTCAAGCACGTTCGGTACTAATACAAAGTTTGACGTATTCGGACTTTTCTTCTAAACCCCTCTAGATCCAGGCTGCTCATGGTGTGACTCTTTATCTGGAACTCGCTATGCCCAGGCAGCTCCTCACGACTTTTCTCCTGGATTCCGCTAGGTTCACCAATTTGATATCATATTTATTTGCTGTCTGGCGCAACTTGGATAAAAAAAATACTGAAGCTTATTAAAAGAAGTGGTGCATTCAAAAGAAAAGTAAAAACAAACTATCATTCGCTTCAAGCACGTACGGTACTAATACAAAGTTTGACGTATTCGGACTTTTCTTCTAAACCCCTCTAGATCCAGGCTGCTCATGGTGTGACTCTTTATCTGGAACTCGCCATGCCCAGGCAGCTCCTCACGACTTTTCTCCTGGATTCCGCTAGGTTCACCAATTTGATATCATATTTATTTGCTGTCTGGCGCAACTTGGATAAAAAAAATACTGAAGCTTATTAAAAGAAGTGGTGCATTCAAAAGAAAAGTAAAAACAAACTATCATTCGCTTCAAGCACGTACGGTACTAATACAAAGTTTGACGTATTCGGATCGGGATCTTCTTGAAGGTCGGGCACTGCAGCAGGCTCTTGTTGACAGACTGTGGAGAAATGCATAAATTAAATTAGCAGGTCAATATTCTAATGAAGTACGAAAATGCTCTATTTATTATTAAATTGATCTAACTCTTTGTTACAGATCCACAGTATTGTATAAAATATGATTTAAAATAAATTATTACTCTTTTTATAAACACTGTTTCATTTAATTATGTATCATTACAGCCATTTGGAATTAATTAACTCATCCTAAAATTGATTTCATTTATCTTTTCATAATCTGACAAAATTACCTCTTGCATACTTCTGAAAACTTTAGTCAGAGTCAGAATCGGACGACATCACAATTCTGCGGAATTTCTGTGAAAACAAAATTAACTTTATTACAATGTTTGTCACACACAATGAGTAGAAGTTTCGATTTTGAGTGAAACCAATTTATAAAGGTGAATTACCTGTAAATTAACAGTAATTACCTTTTTTGGCATACTGGAGCTCAGTCGATCGATGGCCGCAGCTAGGTTATTGATTGCCTGAGCATGTATCAAAGTTGCGTCCGCGTTCCTGGCTTTAATAGCCTCCAGCCTTGATTGAGCAGCTTCGAGAGCTGTATGGTCTCTATCTATAAAAAAAAATGTTACATCAGCCGACATACTTTGCCCAGAGTGGGGTGTTAATGATCAAAGCAAATAATTTCAAGATCTGTACCTCCCGCTGCGGTACGCCGTACAGATCTTGGGTGACGGCGTCGCTTTGGAGGCTGGTCGATATTAGATGGCCCACCTTCTAAATGTTCCTGTTCGAAGCTGAAAAATAACATTAGGCTAAATGTTATCCTATTTATTTAAACCCATCTGCCGAAAGTTGTAGTATACCTTATTTCCTGTGTTTGCACATTTTCCGTAAGCTCTGTAACAGGCACTTCATAATTATCGAATATTCTGTAAAAATATAAACAATGTTATCTAAATAGTTAAGAAACTAGTTACTTAGGTTAAATAATGATACCTAGCTAATCAAATTAAACACAGAGTACCAAGTTAGTACCACTTACGAGAAAGAATTGTTTTCGAAATGAGTGTTGCTACTAGTAGCTATATTAGCATCCACCACAGGAAGCGTGAATGTTGGCTATTTAACAAAAACACACACAGTTAATAAAACAAAGCAATCTAGTCAATACAATAACAGTACAGCAGTACAACAGAAGAATGATTAAAGATATTTGTTCTAATGCTTACAGCGAGTGGGTTATGTCGGACACCCGGAAGTGGCTCTCCCACATCTCGCCCTAATGGCGTATATAAGCGCTCTTGAAGTGGGGTTACTTTAATTTCCTTTGCAGGACCACCACCTTAAATGCAAGTTATAAAATATTACTAGGTATTTGCTTCCTACTATGATTCTGCAAGGCTGCCAAAAGAAAGTATTGCTTACCTGTTGCACTTATTTCTTTCTTTTGAGATTTAATCTTCCGTAAAAGCTTGCTTTTATATTCATTGTAAAACTAAAAAAAGTGCAAAAATTACAATGATGTTACATTTTATCTTTTTATAATGCATTCCTAATTATACTGTATTTAGGTACTTACTGTGCGCCACTCTGCCGGCGTTTTATTTGGGCACTCCACCGATATTGTGTTTAAAATTTGGGCGCACTCCATCCAATACCGCTTAGACAGACTGCGCCCTTCATTGGTGCGGCTGCAGTGGCCAAGCGCCAGATCTTGGTGGTTTTCCATGAAATCTATAAGAGCCGAAATTTGCTCAAGTAGCACCATTTTTTATCAAATCGTATGAATAAGCCACGCAGACGAAGTCGTGGATAGTCCGCTAGTAAATACATAAAAAACCGGCCAAGTGCGAGTCGGATTCGCGCACGAAGGGTTCCGTACCATTTTCTATAAAAACGACAAGAAAATACGTTTTTTACGTTGCGGTTATCAATATCGGACAAAAACGAGCAAATAAAATCACGTTTGTTGTATGGGAGCCTCCTAAAATTTTTATTATATTCGGTTTTTTATTTTTATTTTGACAAACAGACGGACAGCGAAGTCTCAGTAATAGGGTCCCGTTTTACCCTTTGAGTACGGAATCCTAAAAACAGGTAAACGTCTATAAACTGTAATGACACATTTGACTTTGTCAGCTAAACAGACAAAATATTTTATATATAGATACACAATTATCCGCGTTACACATAAATGATTTTTGCTATTTACGAACTTCTTACTACTTCAGATGGCTTATAATATATTTATATATTATTTATTACTGTATTAATAAAATCTGGCATAAATAAACGTTCAAATTATGTAGTAGTTTTTCGATAATCATTTCTACTAACGGATTTTATAATAATGGCAATACAACAATGTCATTGTGACACAATTCTATTACGACACCATTGACCGATCAATGATCGACCATTATGGACGATTATTGATTAGCAGATTACGAACTTTTAGCAAAATGACAATGGGATCGTGTTGGAATGACGATTTTTATAAAAATAGCAGACTTGAGGCCCTGGTACTTGAATGTCATCGATAGATTGTGGTTCTGATGGTCTATTCTTTGCTCGGGATCGTTTTAGCACTTGCCTTAATGCATTTTTATTTGGTAAAACACATGCACTAAATGTTGGCACCATCTCTAGATTGCGGTTTATTATTTGACATGGTTTTTCCATTGTGTTTATACTGGACTCTTTTTTCAAATTTTCTCGTAGGCGTAGTTCGTCAATAAGACCTGCAAGTACATAAATGTATATTTTTCTTCTGTGGAAAATCCTCAGGGTGCAAGTAATGGCATTCGATTAGTTTTTTTTACTTACCAGGTTGTGGAGCATGATTGTGAGCTGTCATATTGTTCTTTAATACGTGATTAGTATCACAAATCACACTGCTACATGTACTACGACACTTTGCATCGGTATATTTTTTTTCAATTCCAGTAGTGCACACCTTTATCGTTTACTTTATTCTTCACCATTTTATAACCGTTTATTACTAAACATTGCTTATTGTTATGCGTTGTAGCTAATTTAATTTCGTCCATTTTCGCAACAAATACCAAGACAGACGACAAACAGCCTTACTTATAAAAATACCGCTGATTACTAATCAGCTACCTCTCAATTGAGTAACTCTTAAGTCCTTAAGTAATGATCAACTTTTTTTTACTTATAAACCACTTTCAATGGTATCTCAGGTGAACGGTCGTTGAAAGATGAAACACTATTTTAATCTGTCAACACTTAGACGGTCAGCATAGAGCATGACCAAATTATCCGACTAAAGAACGAAATCGAACGAACTGATCCCGTATATATATGTTGTACTCTGTGGAACTGATCATGGTCAAGTGTCAAAATTTTGAAGTTGACTTTAACAAATGACATTTGTTTGGTGTCGATTGCCGCCTTGTGTTCAAAAATTTTCAACAATCTTAAAATAATATTAAAGTTTAAAGTATTTATTAAATAACAACATACATAAACATGGAGCAGATGGAGCCCCCAACAAAAAGAGCGCGCTCCATCAACTGCAGTGAACAGGAAAAGGTTACTAATACATCATTAATTAATTGTGAAGTGGACAATAAAATTATTCTGTAAGTACATAAATGATATTTCAATATTGCACGTTTAACATGAAAGGCTGTTTTAGATTATGTTCAGGAAGCTGGTTCTCGAGCGGGTGGCAATTATTGAAAATAAAGGGACCACGACGATTGCCAATAGCGCCAAAAAAGTTGCTTGGGAGGAGGTTTTGTCTAGGTTGGTTTTGGCTGTTTTTATTTTTGTAAAGTTCTTCATTTGCATACGTATCTCATATGTACTTATTACTTTCAGCTTTAATGCAGTCAGCCCCACCAAACGGGACATGCCACAATTACTGCTAACGCAATGGCGTAATATGAAAAATCGTGCAAAAAGAACTGAGTTTTCTTATAGAAGAGCCAGAAATATGACTGGAGGCGGTAACCGCCTCCAAGTCCGCCACTGCAACTGGAACTTCATGATGGATGATCGTATCACAGCCGTGTTTGGACTTGTTAGAAAGGTCTTGTAATGAACGTTGACCATGATTAGGTTTCAAGATCCGATGATGAAGCCGGAAGATAGGCACTAGCATTCCATGATGAAATATCGTATCATAGCCGTGTTTGGACTTGTTAGAAAGGTCTTGTAATGAACTTTGACCACGATAAAAAGCTAAAGCGTGTTTTTTTTGTGTTTTTTAAACTATTTATTTATTTTTTAAGTCAATTAAAATAAAGGCTGTGATTTATATGTATAGGCTTTAATGTAAAAAAACAATGTAGATTAATTATTAAAATAGGTTTGAATGAAGGCGTCTCTAGATATGTGTGCGACATTATCGTCTTGGATTGCGTGAGTTTCTTCTTCTGGTTGCTCAATTACCAACGCTGGTTCTTGTGCTGCATCTGTAAAGAAGAAAGTCGTATCTTTTAATTGTACACACAGCATAATATGAAGCTAAACTGTAAAAATGTTACTTGTTTACAATTACTTTATCTCTTTCTTGCATTAAGTCTTTTTTTTTTGTTTTAAGTATGTAATTTTTTGTATTACTCTTGTCGAACCTGCCATATCAACTCTTCACCATCTTTGGTTGACTGGTTTAAATAAATAAATAAAAAATATATGTTATAGAGAAAATATTGTATTTTTAATTAAACTAGCACTGGTACATACCTTGTTCTTCATTAACCCCTCATGACCCCCTGAAGAATGCGAAACCGTTGTTTCCACACCCCAAAACATCTTTCCACAACGTTCCGAGTAATAATATGGCTGTTGTTGTAGCGTCGCTCTGCTTCAGTCTGGGGCCTTAGCACTGGTGTCAATAAATAAGGGGTGCAGTGGTAGCCACTGTCACCAATCAGCTTCCCCACAAACTCATTTTCTTCAAACCGTCGTTTGATGGAGCTTTCCCGAAAAATCCTGGCATCGTGTGTACTGCCTCTCCAGTGTGCCACAATGTCACAGATTTTAAGGTCAGCATCACACACCACCTTAAAACAATTTTTATTTAAATAGCTTTGTGTTGATCGGCTAAGCTGAGGAATAGTATGGAAGCACTATAATATGTCTTTAATATGTATGTGAAAGTCAGGGCATGAAAGGGTTTAAAATTGCATGTTTGATTTTTGACCCTGTCTATGTTAAGGCCTACATATTTTAGTTGGTATAAAAAAAGTATCAAGAAACTTACTTGGGTGTTTATAGAAAAATGCCCCTTTCTGTTGATGTGATACTGACCCTCATCACCACCAACCTTTCTAATTTTAATGTGTGTACAGTCAATGGCACCACTTATGTGCCGAAAGCCACAAATCTGTTGGAAGGCTTGAATCGCCTTGCTTTCCTCATTTAAGTTGGCTGGCATTTTAATGTAACGTGGACTTTTGGATGCCAGCGCAATCGCCACTTTGCGACACAAACGTCACAGAGTCTGTTGGCTCATACCATGTATGTCGGCACAATCCTCCTGAATCTGTAAGTAAATGAATCTGTTAGGTACTATCTGGCATGGCACATACATGCTTAAAAATGTATCAAAATATTAGTACGTACCTCGTGACGGCCCCAGTATCGTAACACGGCCATGACTTGCAGCTCCACGGGTATACCACCACCTCGGGTGTCCACCTGCAAATCCCTCCCCACAATACTGACAATTCGGCTCATGTTTGCTTTCGAGAAGCGGTATCGCAGCCGAAATTCAGAGTCGGAAAGATCTAGCAGAGGATTAAACCGCACTTTATAAATCTTCCTCCTTCGTCTTCGTGGAGTCGCAAAGTATCTCAGCTCTGCCACGTCATTTTGAAAATCGCGGGGTATACTGTACAACTCCATTATTGCTTATTTATAATATTATATAAATTTCACAAATTATATTTACTAGACACTAATGTCAACCTCGTCACAATAACATAACGTCAAATCGACATGTCAATGTAATCGTCTCAGCTGATTGAAATCCGCCATCTTGAACCAGACTTAAACAACGGGTCGCCGCTGTTTAGATTTGAGCTGTTGCTCAACAACTTCTCAACGCTGATTAACGTTTATAAGTGAGATTTTTGCTGATCAGTCACTGATTTATGTTTAACTGTTTCTCAAATATTTGAGACTGCTTTATAAGTAAGGCTGATTATGTGTAAAATTCTCCACCCCAGGATCCTCAATGAAACACAATAGCACTATTTAACACTATCTATCTATCTATCTATCTATCTATCTCTGTCTATTTCTATTTTTTTTTTTTTTTTTTATATTAGTATACTTTCACCTCCATACAGAATCTCAAACAAAAAATTAAATTTCTAAATTACTTATAGTTTTGCCGGTAGGGCATCCAATCTCGGTATTCCGAGATCTCGTTATTCCGAGATCCCGCATCATTTTCCAATCCCGCGCAATGCGAGATTACGTGCGCGGGATCCCGCGGGATTTGCGGGACTGACAAACAGCAAAGAAACACCCTCATACGCAATATTTAAACATTCAACCAAATTAAATGTTTAAATATTGACTACTAGCTTCTGCCCGCAACTTCGTCCGCGTCACAGTTGATGTGTTATCCTACGGGTACCGTACATTTTCCCGGGATAAAAAGTAGCCTATGTGTTATTCCAGACTATAATCTATCTTTGTGCCAAATTTCATCCAGATCCATTCAGCCGTTTAAGCGTGAAAGAGTAACAAACATCCATCCATACATCCATACATACAAAATTTCGCCTTTATAATAGTAGTAGGATTTAAACATTTAATTTGGTTGAATACTCGTATGATAAAAAAGCTATGTTGATTTTTATTTCTTTTGTATCTTTATATCCTTAGACTACATTTACTAATATACAATTTCCACATACACACTTGCGGGATCCCGCAAATACCGAGATCCTGCGGGATTGAGAAATATAAATCCCGCAGATACCGAGATCACAAAAATGCTGCGAGATTGGATGCCCTATTTGCCGGTAACGAAACCATAGCGCATTAATCCGTTGAGACCCGTAATTAGAGACACAATAAAAAGATAATAGGTGTGCGACAGCCGGCTTTCTCTTGGGGCTTGAAAGATTAATTAAGATGCATGCCTTTTGTTCGGGACTTCGATTGGCGCCATCTATCGTCGGATAGGTTCCATCAAAATTAAGCAATTTACAGATTTAACAAATTGTGATTAAAAACTTTTAAAATGCTGTGTTTTTTATTCAAATCTGGCTCGGATCGGGTAGTCGATGCAGCGTACTATCGATTTGGTTTACTATCGATGTAGCATACCGTCGCTTTAGTGTACTAACGGTGTAGCGCACCAACGATTTGGGGTACATTCGATGTAGCGTACCATCGATTTGGGATACTGTCGATACATTAGCCCGTCGATGGAACGTTTTCGATACAGCGACCATCGATGTAGTGACTGTCGATATTGTGAACTAGACCCGTCCGGCGCAACTTGGATAAAAAATATTGAAAATGAATACCTAATGCGGCTTCTCATCGCCATTCCTTTTCTGGGGCCAGCTAGCTCCAGGCAGCTCCATCGGACTGCTCTCCTGGAGCGCGCTAGCCCAGATAACATTTTTGTAATATCTAACATTTCTAAGACCATGAATTTTATTAGAGTTATTATACAGTAACTTTGACACTTGCGTAAGGTGGAACTTAATAATGATTATTATTAAGCAACCACGCTCAACTGTCTGGTACTCGCTGACGAGTATAATTTTGCAATTGTACACTATGCAAACATTTGACGTTTTCGAACTTTTCTTCTGAACCCCTTTAGGTCCAGGCTGCTCATCGTGACTCTTTTTCTGGAACCCGCTATGCCCAGGCAGCTCCTCATGACTTTTCTCCTGGATTCCGCTAGGTTCACCAATTTGATATCATATTTATTTGCTGTTTTGCGCAACTTGGATAAAAAAATATTGAAAATTATTAAAATAAGTGGTGCATTCAAAATAAAAATAAAAACAAACTATCATTCGCTTCATGCACGTTGTTCGGTACTAATACAAAGTAATGAAGCTGAAGCTGGGAGTGAGGAAAATGAGAAGGATTCCTTCCGTATCACATTGAAATGCAAACCTCTAACTGATATTCTATATATATCTAACTAATATTTGTATAGCAACAAAGAGAGAGTATCGAACAACTTAGCTCAATTCTGCACGCAATTCACTAATATTTGTTGCTATACTGTCTGTTTTATACGCAAGCCCACCTGGCAGGTGTTTTTGCTATACTGTCAGAGTATGGAACGACTTCACCTAATGCGTATTGAGTGATCTTACAATTTAGCCACTTTATTTTCCTGTTGTTGCTATACTGTCAAGAGTATCGGACAACAAGGCAAAAGTGTAATTAAAAGAGTAGTAGTAGTAAAGAGCAGCTAGGACCTAAGTTAATTTCTTCCATAATGCTGCTCCTGTGGTCATTACATACTTCTATCCGGTAGCATCCATTAAATCTAATAATATGAGCGAGCTTGCTTTAACTGGTATGTGCCACAAGCGATTAATATTAAGTCGATATACGTTAAAACAGGAAATTCCCTAACGTTTTCTGAGTCTACATTTGTGTTTCTGAAGTCTGCTCTAGCTCTATTTAGATTGCGTTCCCTAACATACTCAGATAAATTGTTATTTGTTTCCATATGAACTATTTCAAGTATTTGAGCCGCATCATCCCTATCCCTTATTTTTGTGTGGAATTTATTAATTAGAGCAGCAGCCACAGCAAAGTCTATCATCAAATGTTTTGAAACCTTGTTAAAATAATTTTGGCGAAATATTTTAAATCTAATTTTAAATATGCCATTCACCACCTCTACTACCCAGCGACACATAATCACGGCCCTGGACTTATTAGCTTCTCTTGTGGTTAACTGAGATTCATCATCAGCTGGAGACAAAGGTACATGAACCTGATAACCACAACGTTCTTATAGAGGCAATGCATCCCTAAAGCCTCTGTCTAGGATGAATACATCTCCAGGTTTAAAAAAAATCCTGAATGAACTGGATTCGTCACCGAATTCATTATTTATTACATCCGCATCTGAAGTTGTTGCAGGATAAGGGCCCAGAATATCTATAATGTAACCGTCACGACACACAAAAAGGAAAGGCTTTACAAGATTACGATATTTGTGTAATGAAGGAGTATGATTTTTTTTTATACAAATAATTGGAACTTTTTTCTATGTATATAATATACTACTCAAAACAAAATAAGGGCCACGAGGTACTTTGTCTGTACCATGAAAATAATAAAACCAATATTTTTTTTTGTCTCCATAACGAAAACTAATGCTGTTTTTACCATTTAGACCAATCAATTTATTCAAGTCATAATGATTAAAAAGTTTATTTGCTTTTGAAAGAAAAAACACATTTTAGGTTAAAAATAAAAACAATGTAAAGTTACTGAAAACAAAAGAAAATACTCCGTGCTCATCTTTTAGTAACGGGTATGCTCCCCTCGTTTAGCTACGCACTCCTGAAGCCTGGAGTGCATACTCTCAATCCTGCCTGACATTTTCCATTGCAATCTCTTCCCAGGCCCTTTTAACAGCGTTAATGAGTTGCGGTTGGTTATGGATTTCCTGATCACCGTCTCTAACTCTTCGTTTCAACTGATCCCACATGTGCTCTATTGGATTTAAGTCCAGTCTGTTCGCCGGCCACGGCAAGACTTGAATTTGAGAGGCTTCCAGTACAAACCAAATCGCTTGAGCCGTGTGTGCACGAGCATTGTCAGCATCAAGATGAATCCAGGATCCGCTCGCTGTGCAAATGGGATCACATGTGGTCTGACAACTTCCTCAATATACGGCTGAGCAGTAACAGTACCATCATTTAAAATAGCGAGCTCAGTTTTGCCGTGTAAGCTTATCCCGCCCCAAATCATTACATTTGCACCACCAAAACGATCGACTTCATGGATGCTGGCTTCTGAAAATCTCTCGCCTCGTCATCTCCATACTCTTCTCCATACTTGACGGGAAAATCTTAAACAATTTGCACGATGATCTCTGGTTAATGGAACACGGATAACTCGCCTTCTTGATGCCTGCTGGTCTTCATGCAATCGATTATGAATCACTGACACGAGTACCCGTTGTCAGCCGTAAACGATTTTGCAGCTTGCGGGCCGTCGTTGTGCGATTGCGGCGCGCACTCATCGAATGTAACGATCCTCTTGAGCTGTTGTAATGCAAACTCTGCCCGAACCAGATCTTCTTCTAACACTGCCGGTCTCTTGGAAACGATTCCATAGATTTTGAATAGCTATTCGAGAAAATCCCAATTGCAAACCTACAGATCGCTGTTGTAACGGCTCTGGTTGCTGTCAGCGAGTCCATATGACGCCTGTGTGCTTGTGGCATATTGCAAAATATGTTTCTGACTCAGGATAGCAATGAACTCTGATAATTTCTAATAACCCAAGAAGCTAAGGAAAGCAAAACGTCAAAGAAAATGGAATCAAAATTTTCAAAAAGAATTTTAAATCAAATTTTATTTATTATGTCCAGCGCTGCACAGTCTCATTGTGAGCTGGAGGGCCATTTACAGGCTCCTCCTCCACAGCGCCCATGGCAGATATAATATCAGTATCAATTTCAATGTATCCAATCTCTTGCTGCTGTCCATTCAGCTCTGTATCATTTGTTGCTGTTTCAGGGGTTTTATTTACCAACACTTAAGAAATTTCTAAGTCTAGGATATTTGAAGGTTCACCAATGTTATGATTGTCAGGTTGCTGTGTTATGTGCACACTAAGAGACGGGGTGTGGCATTGTACACTTGGCGATCGGCTACGAGCCTGAGTGTGGCACTGTACACTTGGCGATTGGCTACGAGCCTGAGTAAGTGGTGAGCGGCTCCAACACGTTGGTGACTGATGTCGTGATCGGGAACGAGTCCTTGGTGACAGGTGTCGCGATCGGGAACGAGCACTTGTAGACCGGTATTGTGATCGGGAACGAGCACTTGTAGACCGGTATTGTGATCGGGCACAAGCACTTGGTGACCTGACCGGCTTCGTGAAGACCCTGTATCCAGGACAATGGTGGATATTACACTTTTGCCTTGTTGTCCCATACTCTGACAGTATAGCAACAACGGGAAAATAAAGTGGCTAAATTGTAAGATCACTCAATACGCATTAGGTTAAGTCGTTCGATACTCTGACAGTATAGCAAAAACACCTGCCAGGTGAGCTTGCGTATAAAACAGACAGTATAGCAACAAATATTAGTGAATTGCGTGCAGAATTGAGCTAAGTTGTTCGAGACTCTGCCAGTATAGCAACAACTTTTTTGACAATTTTCAGTTTTTGGTTGCCGCCCAACTACCACTCTAAAAAAGTTGTTCGGTACTCGTATCAATACAGCAACAACAATCGAGTTATGTATTCATTTTATGGATAAATTCACATTACTTTTCAATATTAAGGACGCTATTACATTTTTTTACCGGTCCGGTATCACTCATTTTCAGGTACCAATTTAATGCTTCAAGAAACGCAACTGTAAGGAAATCATATACCAAATTAAAGCTAATATGTTCATCTCCACATTCACAGCATAAAAATTGTATGGTCCCTTACAAAATTTACATGTAACAACAATATTACCAGCACAATAATCGTAAAAAACGACGAAAAATGGGGTCTAATTAGGAACCATTATGTTGAATCCACTGCACATTTGTAACTTCAAAATAATAAATAATGATACCTTATATTGTCCTCTATACGTATATGTAATTACTTTGTACTTAAATAAATAAGTTTTTCATTTATAAGTAAAATTAAACGCGAGCGCACCATTCTTCATACATTTTCTGTTCATAACCAGTCAGTCCGCGCTCAAACGCGCTCGCGGAAGCACGGGTGTATCGCTTTTATAGAAAAATATATTTACGTGCGTACCTACAAATAGACTGAGTGCCGTTCTGTATACTGCGGTTTAAAAAGTTGATACTTTTCGGGCCAAAATAAAAGTAAGTATGAATACACAGATATAAGAAAGAAGGAGATGTGAAATGATCGTTGAAAATGTATCAAAACCATATGTCGCCGCTTTTGCCCTTCCAACTCGTCACTACTACACATGCAGCAATAAGTTACGTAGTCGCGCACACACTCGCAATCTTAAATCAGGACGTACTACACAATCAATTATAAACCTTATATGCCCAAACACAACGTGTATTTACCATTCACCGTACGACTACTCACACAGAGATTTCTTTGTACTGTGGCAAAAGACATTTATTTTACATGTACGCTAGTGATTGACAAAATCGAAAAGTTATCGATTCTTCCAATTTATTTTTGTACTTACTATAATATTTTTGATTTCCTGAAAATAAAATAATTAAAAAATACATAAATTATCAATATTTAAAACTGTAAATGATACGCAAGAAAATGAATAAATGAAAATGTAATCAACTTACTTTACGGACGTTGGTTACGCGGTTACGACTACGATGTAAAATAATAAAAATGTATGTACGATGTAACTAAAAACATTATTTCACATCGGTCTTCCAACAGAGTTAAAACGGTTGAAAAATTGAAGCATAAACTATAATTCTCTTATCGACCTTATCGATAATCTACGTTAGTGGATCTGTACAGGCACGTCACTGACTGGCGACGAGTCGCAGCGGCCGGTGTATATATATAGTGTATACTAGTACTTATATATGGTAAGAGATTCCATGGTTACCCAAGTTTTTGATTTGGCTTCGGTTTTTGCAACAAATCACTCCATAACACGGCATTCTTGAATTTTACGAGAGCTACGTTTGCGTTTGAGTTCCGACTGAGGGCCAAAATCATAAATTGTGAGCGTTTCGCTCGCAACTTGATGACGCGGACACGCCCCCTTGGCACTTCTCCTGTTTTTTATATTTCTGTGTATGAATACCGTGGTTATTACTAGACTTTTTTTTTTAAATGAGTAGATTTTGTTTACCGGATATAAAATGTAAGTATAAATATAATTTCTTGATTATCAAATTCAAAATGGCGGAAACACCTTTTTTTGGAAAAATCCGATTGATAGTAAATCTTAATGTTTTTGAGGGTGGTGATTACGAAAAAGTTGGATAGCTTTTTTATTCAAGATGGCGGAAGTTATTTTTTTTTTCTAGTACATTTGTGCGAATGCCATTTCGTATACCCTTGGCGCAAAAGTACAATTACGCGGACAGACATTTGCGCGAATTTCATTTCCGCGGATACTATTACCCGGAAGATACTTCCGCGAAACCACTAGCGCGAATAGAATATGCGTCATGGGTGTTGTTTCCATGGTTTACGAGGGTCAAAATAAGAGGGAAAATAAGGTCAAAGTCAAAATCCAAAATGGCGGCCGCGATACGCAAATGTCTATTCGCGCAATTATTGTTTTTTGTGCAAAGGGATTCGCTCAAGTATGTATCTTTCGCGAAAATGTTTTACGAAATGTGGGTGAACTAATAGGTACACCTCTGCCTAACTATTATTTTATACTATTTTAGCTTTTTCAAATACCGTACATTATTTTGTTATGCGTTGATAAATGTAAGCTTTATTTTTTATTGTAGATGCCACGAATTCGTAAATTCGGATGTAGAACAAAAAAACCTATACACGTAGCAGGAAAGAAACGAGATGAGACTTTGTAAGTATTTTCATTCAGAATTCACTATTGATTTAATTAAAGAAATAATTCAATCAATCAAATAATGGTGGGAACATACGGCGGACTATTGTATGGCTGAGGCAGGGAAAGCAGAAGTCGAGCATGCAAAAAGTATCGGAAATGTGTCATCTCAATTAACGCCAATGATAGCCGTAATTGCGGACGCATGCTGGAGTAAACGTTCTTATGAAACAAACTACAATGCTTCTTCTGGCACAGCAGAGAAGTCTTGTACTGTAGGGCGAAAAATAAGTATTGTATTGCATGTACCCGCTCAGCAAACAAAGCAATTGAGCCCCCAGAACATAAATGTTTTAAAAACTTTAGTGGTCCCTCAACTGCCATGGAAGCTACGATAATAACGGAAGGCTTCAAATGTTCCATGTCGGACCATGGGCTTTTTTATTCTCATTTAATTGCTGACGGAGACGCCAGTACTTATGCTTGTATTAGAAATGCCCGACCTTATAATAATGTAACAGTTGGTAAAGTAGAGTGCAAAAATCATCTTTTAAGAAATTACTGCAAAACCTGCTGGCACTTTCAACAAACACCTCCTATCACATAAAAGCAAGAAAACTTATAAAAGACAAGTATTTACTGTTGCGATGGGGAGTTGACTCTTCTCTAAAATACTGGTCTAGTCAAGATATTTCGTTCGAAGAAAAAGTTAAAAATATAAAATTTGATATACAAAATGGGCCCTATCATATATTCGGTGACCACAGCCACTGCCCACCATATTTTTGCAAAAAAATTAACACTGAGAACTTTGTTCCTGAATTGATTGTTGGTTTTGGAGTGTTCCAAAAAGTTACAGATTTGGCACATAAACTTTCGCTACATGCTTATAGTCTTGCATATAACGTCTCGAATAACTTAGCCGAAAGTTTCAATGCAAGAGTTGCTAAACTTGTAGGAGGAAAAAGGGTTAATTACGCATTGAAAGTGTCATACAGCGGACGTTGCGCAGCCGCAGTTGTTTTATTTAATACCGGCACACTTCAAACTATTGTACACAAATTCATTTTTGGGACAGATGCAAGCACTGAAATAATTCGGTTAGAAAGTAAACGAAAGGCAAACAACCAAAAAAGAAGCAATATTAAAAAGAAAAAGTCCTACAAACATGACACGGTGAAAGATGCTCACTATGGTGAAGCTTGCCAGAAACCAGATATGGATGTATTAGCATACAATAAAGCCAAGGAAGATTTTTTAAAATCATTAGCATCTTCTAAAAAAATTATGCTGAAGTATTATGCCAAAATCGTTATGCTGAAGTATATTAGAACAAAGAACATTATGCGAAAAGAAGGGATCGCCATAAAAGTATGTGTAATAAAAGTGATTATTTTTTAATAAAGTTTTCGTGTCAAAATAGTAAAAATTATTACATTGTTTCCTTTTCCATTTCCTTCTACATTTTTAGCCAAGGGCCTGCATTTACACTTAAGTTTAGCCGGTTAAAGATAGAAAAAACTAACATTAACACCTCGTCGAAGATAAACCTAGGTTTAGCCGGCTAATCTTGAGTTTATGTTCACACCTACCTTTAGCCGTAACATATATACTTATACCGAACGCCGTGCGGAGCCCAAGATTGTAAATCAAATTATTGTGTTACCTACATATACTACCCAAAACAAAATAAGGGCCACAAGGCATCTTGTGTGTACCACGAAAATAATAAAACCAATATACATCTTTTTGACTCCATAACGAAAACTAATGTTGTTTTTACCATGTAGACCAATAAATTTATTCAAATAATAATGATTAAAAAGTTTATTTGCTTTTGAAAGAAAAAACACATTTTAGGTTAAAAATAAAAACAATGTAAAGTTACTAAAACCAAAAGAAAATACTCCATACTCATCTTTTAGTAACGGGTATGCCCCCCTCGTTTAGCTACGCACTCCTGAAGCCTGGATTGCATGCTCTCAATCAAATGCCTGACATTTTCCATTGGAATCTCTTCCCAGGCCCTTTTAACAGCGTTGATGAGTTGCTGTTGGTTGTGGATTTCCTGATCACCGTCTCTAACTCTTCGTTTCAACTGATCCCACATGTGCTCTATTGGATTTAAGCCCGGACTGTTCGCTGGCCGCGGCAAGACTTGAATTTGAGAGGTTTCCAGTTCCAGTACAAACCGAGTCGCTTGAGCCGTGTGTGCACGAGCATTATCTTGCATCAAGATAAATCTGGATTTATTTGGACGATCCCATTTGCACAGCGAGCGGGTCCTGGGACCCGGTCGCTGTGCAAATGGGATCACATGTGGTCTGACAACTTCCTCAATATACGGCTGAGCAGTAACGGTACCATCATTTAAAATAGCGAGCTCAGTTTTGCCGTGTAAGCTTTTGTCTCGCCCCCAAATCATTACATTTGGACCACCAAAACGATCGACTTCATGGATGCTGGCTTCTGAAAATCTCTCGCCGCGTCTTCTCCATACTCTAAGGCGCGGGACAAATACAATAGGCGTCGGGCGGCGGCGTGGCGCGGGTGCGACGCCACTTCTTCGATATTTCTTACAAAATGTATAGAAGAGGTGGAGCGCAAGACACACTGTGACGGCGGGGCGCGGGCGGGGCGCGGTCGTGGAGCGGGTGCCGCTTACTCGCCCTCGGCGCACCCGCAGTTAGCAGTGGCAAAATCAAACACTAGAATGCCCCAAATGCGTCCACTGTGTTCTTCGCGCCACGCCATTCCGACACCGTTAGCGCGCCTGTTCTGCGCTACACCGCCGCAGCGCCCGCACCACGCCCGCGCCTCGCCTCCGCCAGACGCCTCTTATATTTGTACCGGGCCTTATACGCCGATCATCGTTAAAAAATTTAACTTTGCATTCGTCTGTGAAGAGCACCATGCCCCATTGGTTTATGTCCCAGTCCAAATGTTGACGGGAAAATCTTAACGATTTGCACAATGATTTCTAGCTAATGGAACACGGACAACTCGCCTTCTTGATGCCTGCTGGTCTTCATACAATCGATTACGAATAGTTTGGTCACTGACACGAGTACCCGTTGTCAGCCGTAAACGATTTTGCAGCGATTTTGTTATCGTTTCAGGCTAGTGTTTATATTAAAATGTTATACTCCAGTACCTAATTCTGTAATTGTGGTGCAATAAAAAAATTTATTTCCATGTAAATAAAACAATAATATAATCGCTATTACATTATTTTTAGTCAAAAATGTGTAGCATTATCCATCAAGAACTGAAAGAATGAAAGCACGCTGTATAAAATTATGGCGACGTCACTGAATGTTCACGTGTAAATTACAATATTTTACTAAGATCCAGTTAACAAGAAGTGCATGTTTCAGCATATTACACAAGTATAGTCAGCAGAAGATAATGAATAATAATGTTATCTACTGATCGAAACCATTGTTCAAATACCTAGGAGAATCTTTATTTGACTGGGAATCGAGATCGGAAGTGGATGAAAAGCCTTTCGAAAATTATGCTATTTAATAAAAACTGATTAATACCAAGCTATAATTGGACGCAAATATACGGTTTTGTTATGAATAAAACTTGAGTTTTTAAATAGTATTTATTTATTGATTTTCTTCATTTTCAACGTGTTCTCTTATTAAAATATTGTCGAGAAACTGAGCAGGTGGAGATATATTATTTTGATGCCGAGCCCATCCAAGATACCAGACAATTGTCATCACATGAGCACAGCTTCCAACAGTCCTTTTCCCAATTATGCAACTACAATAATAATCAGAAATACAGTTTTGCCAACTAGTCTCAGCCACTTTCAACAAAATATATGTGTAATACACTCGATTACTAATGTGGCGTGACTTTATTCGTCCTCTGATTAATACTGTCTCATGTGATGACGAAATGCCTGGAATATTTATAAATTGTACATCTTCACTTACTTCCACAGTAGAAGTACCGTTTGGCCGAATATGTTCCCCATAATAAGAGCGTGCCTGTTTAATTTGATAAATACCCAAGCTAAATAAAACTAAATCTGACATCTCCATGATGGGGAACATATTCAGCTGTGGTATTTGAGCATTTATATGGACGAAACTGGCTCGGCGTCTATTAACCTGATGCCTAATCACATGGTCAGCTAAATAGTTTTGCATGGTCATTCTCTGATTAGCTCTTTCCAATATTGTTTGAGCATCAGGATGGTCGGTCAAAACGGGATGAAAATGGTTTAAAATGGCTCCTGCAATTTTAAAATCATCCATTAGGTTTTGAGACCCTATATTAAAATATTTATTTCGAAATATTTTAAAATCCCGTTTAAACCGACCATTTACAACTTCTACAACCCATCTGCACAGTGTCACAAGTCGTGATTTGTTGGCTTTTTCAGTCGATAATTGACTTTCCCCTTCGCTTAGGGTCTCGGGTTTACAAACAGTATATCCCAAAGATGTGAGTAATGGGATAGAGTCTCTAAAGCCACGGTCAAGAATAAAAACATCATTCTGTCTAAAATATTGTCTTAAATCAGAATTTTGATTTTCGAACAGCAGTCGCATAATTGTAGCGTCTGATGTTGTGGCTGCGTATGGGCCAAATATGTCTATAATGTGGCCATCAGTGGCCACCAGTAAAAAAGGTTTAACAAGATTTGCAAACTTGTGTAAGCTGTATGATTTTTTTTGGAACAGATAGTTTGATGATTTCTGTAAATATATGTATGTTCCATCGCAAATAATTATGGGGTTATTTTCTGCTGTTCCAAAATGACCCTGTGGGATTAAAAGATTTCTACTGGACAGGCTTGCTCGAGGAATATGATTTACACCTATAAATATCTTGGTACATAAAATTCTTTCATGCAGTGACGTGCCTTTTTCATATAACTGCATGCCACTGATTTATTAATGCTCATTAATCATGCAATTCGTCTAATTGGCTCCCCAGTTCTTATTTTCATTAGGTATAATCCTAAAGCTGTTTTAGGTTTTTTACATATATTTGTCAATTCACTTGTTATACAGCTCAGTAGTGCTAAAAAGTTCAACACAGTCAAGCCAAAAACACACAAACATGACAAATATGGTTGTTCATATTTTCAACATTTTCAAAATCAATAATGTTTACTGTTTTTTTCTTCTTAATAAATCTAACATTTCCACAATATGAATCTGAGTAAATTGCGTTGTAAACTGATATTCATTCAACAGTTCCCAATTATATACACTTGCATGTTCTTCACATACTCGGGCATTAGGTGAGACATATAATTTATAGTCAATTATTATTTGTTTTTTAAGGTAAATGGGAACCCTTAGACGTTCCGAGTTTGTACAATCGGGAACAAAACAATGGTTAGATGAATCCGGGGTTCGACTGTAACCTTCTAGTTCAACATATGTGTTCTCATTTTGAACTATGTCCATATCAATTTCCGAACTGAATGTACTTACAGGTTCAGCTACAGAGCTAGACCTACTTTCTACATTGTCACTTGTCTCTTGGGACTCTCTTGGTGGTTCCATCACTTGATGAATATTGCTATGGGCCCTTTGCCAACAAGCATTACATGCTCGACCATTCGCTGGAATCTGAAATTAAGTTTTCAAGTAATGTGTGCCTGGAGCACACATTACTTGAAAACTTAATTTCAGATTAAACAGAGATACAAATAAAGTGTAAATATTTAATATACATATTTACCTGTCGGGGGCTGATGATGCTAGCTACATAAGCCCGCTCAGGATGACCATCCGTTAAGGGACGAGAACGTCTGCATGTTCTTCTTGAAATTGATATACCACACCAAACACAAACTGATTGATGACCTAGCTGTCGATCACCAATATTATGCTCATTTCTGTTGTTCAGTTCTGTGAGTATAAGGTTCATGCATTCTTGGCAAATGCGATCTTCATCTGTTACCTAAAAACAAACTAATATGTTAAGCACACAGTATCGTTTTTATGCTTGTTCTTTAAGCAAAGTAGTGCTGTTTAATCTTTTTCAACATAAACCCTAATAAAGTAGGTAAGTTAAACAATACATTACCTCCTGAGTAGTCCATTCTTCAAGTATTGAGACTATCTCAGGGCACATGCTTAAAGCATTATATTCATACTGCTGGTTAGCATGCATAGCTATATTGCAATTCATGCAGAGAGCCATTATACTGCAACAACAAATAAAAATAGAAATTGAAGTTAATGATTGAAAACTGTAAGAGCACATAATAGAGAAAAACAAATAAATCCTGTAAGGAGCTTTATAGGAATAAAGCACAGTACTTACGTTCGGGGTAATCCGAAAGCCGAAGTCCTAATCACGTGGAATATCAAATAACCGGTGTAATGGTGTAGGCTACTAGCCAGTGAAAACAAAGTCAACTGTACACGAAAAACTGTATAATATAGCTTAAACTTATATAAAATACAATATTAACAAAACTATGGGACAGATGGGTTATGGTATGGGACAGACGCGACGCATGCGGGAACACGCATGCGCGGCTCGCGCTTTACCAGTCCAACCGCGTATGTGTGTTATACCGGTATGAAAAAGCAAAGTCGTCAGAGTTAAAGGTTCATAAATAATAATGTGCTAAGTAGAAGAATCCTTTGTGAAAAGGCCAAGTCAGTAAAATCGGAAAAATCAGCGAAGCACAAGATAACAATAAAGCACGAGCGAACGAACGATACTGTCAAGTGTCAACAATGACGGTCTGACAGATCAGACGAATGACGCATTGAGCCGATAGGGGCGCGATCTGAAATCGATTGATCGAAGAATCGATTTTTCGGCCAAATAATCAATTTATCCTAGAAAATCAACATTTGTTTTTTTCTGTTAGAATATTATGCTATATTATCTATTTTCTAATTTAAAATACATTTAGAAAACAAATGTCTTCTTTTATACCTGATACTTTGATATGGCAATATATTAATTATTATTATCGAACACCCGTATCACATGAATTTCAATCCGAGTTACCTTGAAGCGTGTCTTATCCTAAGTTGGCACATCTCTAACGTCAATGACAAATGAATAATCATCTGTCAAATATGATATTGTCACAGTGGCGGAGCTTTTTCAAGGGTTGCCAACCACTAATAAAGTAGTAATAACATTAATTATTATTTTATGATTTTTCGCTTAAATGGAGGGGTTTAAAAATATTATTTCAGTACTTCTAAGTTCCATATTTTTGTCGTATTTATTTGAATAGACTTTGATAATGCTTAGATTTTTCTCGAAATAAAAAACCAACGTCCATACAAAACGCATACATCTCCTTTGGCAACAGTTTACTGTAGTTTATTTTAGATGGATCAAATGGATATAATCCACAACATCAAAATCCGCTCTGTATGGTTTCAGGCTTAAGGCATTGGTCAAAACATTTTTTTACTGCCGGAGCAAAATCAGTGCGTTTAAGCTTGGCATAGTTATTTTGAATTCTGAATTCATGCACCACAGTCCTCCGTGTTCCTTTGACTGGTCTGAAAACAGCTACGTCAATCGTCTGTAGTATATGTGTAGAGTTGGGAAGTAAAGCTACCAGGATGATTGTTTTTTCTTTACAGAATGTTGATGGTGGAAGTGATATGTGAGATGTGTGACCATCCAAAAACAAAACTACTGGAAGTGGTATTTCATTTGTTACAAGCCACGGATAGAAACAGTTGGTAAGATATTCATAAGATGCTTCTGTGTTCATCCAACCCGATTCCGTATTACCAAGTCCCCATCCACGAGGTAATGTAGGCACAAGATTTTTTGGCAAACGTTTATACGGAAAAAGTATCATTGGAGGTGCTAGATTTCCGTCAGCTGAAACGTTCACAATCACAGTCAATCACTCTTTTTCCTCATAAGCAACACGATTATACACTCGTTGGCTACCTCTACTGACCAAAACTTCTTTCTCTTTTGGGCATAAAAAAGGCAGTTTCGTCACAGTTAAACAATTTTTTTCACTTATTTGTCATATAATAATTGTTCACTCTGTCGAACCATGCACGTATAGCCGCTTCTGTGACTTGATTTCGGCTTGAAGGAAGATTTTGTGCAACGCGTTTAGATACTGTTGGAGGTCTCTTTATAAAATTCTCAAACCAATAGGGTTTAAGTTTTGGACTAGCTTAGCCACTGCTTTTAATAATTGTTCTTTTGTAACTGGAAATCCCATCTTGCCAAGGTAGTGAATCCAGTCTTCAATCTGTTTTTCTTCACTTAAATTAAGAACCGGCTGAGCTCCACAAATTTCATTCTTATATTTTCCGACCCGTTTGTCTCGTAATGTAGTTTTGGGAATATTAAACCTTTTTGATGCCTCATGTGCACTTGTACCGTCATTAAATGCTTTGATTGGTTCGGCGAGTTGTGTTTCACTGTATACTTTTCGCCGCTTTTGTGGCTCCATACTTCTGGAAAAAATATAATTGTATGTTTTATGTTGCTTTAACCAAGAAGTAGCGTTTATTAATAGGTACCCAAGTATTATGTCATAACAGTAGGTAAAAAACTAAATAATCTATATACGATCGGTAATAGCTTCTTATAGTTGCTATTGCCGACCGTCATGGGTCAGTAATAAAGTATGTAAGTATAAACATAAATTGTATTACCGAGTTAAAAAAAAATGGTTATTTTAATTCCATTGACCTTCGGACTATAAAATAGATTATAATTGATTAATCATTACATAGTATAAAACAAAGTCGCTTTCTCTGTCCCTTTGTACGCATGAATCTTTAAAACTACGCAACGGATTTTGATGCGGTTTTTTTTAATAGATAGAGTGATTCAAGAGGAAGGTTTATATGTATAATAACATCCATTAAATAGATGATGATTTTTTGAGGTTTCTAATGTGATGTCGTAAATAATTTCATTTTTTCCGCTTCATCGTTTCATTTATCAAATTCAATTCAAAGCATTTATTTCAATTAGACCATTTACAGGCACTTTTGAATGTCAAGAAGTTACAGTTTAAAGTTGAAGCTAGTTGCTCGTTCCAAAGCGTAGATCTCTATGGAGAAGAACGAGCAAGAAACTCCATGGACACTCTTTTTCTTCAATTTGGTTTTACAAAATCTTGGTTACAAAGTCTTGGTTGGGAAATAAAGTGAATGGTGCTACACTTACGTATGGAAGTGAATGTTGAGTATGGCAAACGAGGCATGAAAGTCGGATTAATGCTGTGAGTTTAATGTGAATTTTAAAAGAGGATGTAGTGACAAAGGTTGAAAAGAGTATGCTTAGATGGTTCGGTCATGTTGAGAGGATGAGTGAAAGGCGACTAACAAAAGGGATTTACATGGCAGATGTGAGGGGCAATGCCGGGAGGGGACGCCCTAGAAAGACCTACCTTGACCTTATCGGTGAGGTTCTTCAGAAAGGTCAGGTGCGCAGTACTCGTAACCGGCGTGCTTGTATGACCAGATGTATGAATGTGGACGAGGCGAAAGGAGTGTGTAAGCATCGTAGCAGGTGGCGGTCCGTGGTTTCTGCCTACCCCCATGGGAAAAAGGCGTGAGTTTATGTATGTATGTATGTATGTATGTAAAATCTTGGTTACAATATTCATGTTGCTTCTATATGTGAAAACAATGAAGGTGAATATTAAACAATTAAATAATACTAATAAAGATGTAGGCCATGGCAGATAAGAGATGACCAATCCCAACTGACAGCGCCCGTTCACGAACATGACGCGTGCATCAGCACCGTTCAGCTCAACCATCTTGGAGGGAACTGAACGATCCAATGCACGCGCCACCGTCAGCGAGACATTTAAGTGAGCATGACAAAGCTCTCAACCGCCTTGTCCGTAATGTCCAACACATAGTAACTTAAGAGAAAAAATATAATAAGTTGCTCCATAGTACTCACATTTACAAAATCGAAATAAATGATGTTAAGTTATATAAAACAAAGTTATTCAGTAAACCTATTTGACAGATGACCTGTGGTATGTTAAAAAAGAAACAATAATAATAACGTAAACGTTATTTACGTCAATAAAAAAGGTGCTAAGAAACAACATTCCCTTTAAAAAGAAATATATTATATATTTCATTATGTTTATTAATTTGGAAGCCCGAATGGCTGTGGAGCAGGACCAGCATTAACACCCGGTTTCTAAAAGGCTGATCAAACCGTTGATCAACTAACACAACTATTAGCTTAGCAGTTGTCAATTTTGTTTTTTTTTTGTTGTTGTTAATTTTAGTTTATCGTTCAATAGTTCGTTCTCAACTGTCAAAAAGTGCCATAAGACCTTGTATCAAACTGGTAACTAACATATACGAAAACTGGGCAATTCTGGCAATATTACATACATACGGGTCGAATTGATAACCTCCTTTTTTTTGAAGTCGGTTAAAAAAAATATCTGCTGTCATTCTTGATAACAAATTCCGCCAATTTCGAATAAAATTTTCTTATAGAGATTTTGTTACAAACAACTTTTTATGAATTCGCGCTAAATACAGCTCTCCAGCGTTTGATGGTTTTATCGCAAGTGTAATTGGCAAAATTGTGGTGTCTCGTCTACAAGAGAGAGATTTTGTTAGAATGGCTTCACGAGGGAAAAATTTCACAGAAAGAGAAAAGTACAAATTGTTAGAACTGGTTCAGAAGTAAGTACACATGAAATAACTAACAAGTTTCCATATGTACACGATACACAATACATCTTGGTAATTTAAATTGTTTATCTATAATATAAAAATGAATCGCAAAATGTGTTGGTAAGCGCAAAACTAGAGAACGGTTGGACCGATTTCGCTAATTCTTTTTTTAAAATATTCCTTGAAGTACGAGGATGGTTCTTACGAAGAGAAATATTCTAAAAAAATAAAAAATAAAAATTCCTGAAAAAGTCTAAAAACAACAATTTTCTATACTCCCTAGGGTAGGGGTAGGGTAGGGTAGGTGTAGGGTAGTGTAGGGGTAGGGTAGGGTAGGTTGGGGTAGGGTACGGGTAAGGTAGGGGTAGGGTAGGGTAGGGGTAGGATACCACGCGAACAAAGTCGTGGCGGGTCAGCTAGTATCATAATATATTCTTGATGTTTTTCTAGATACAAAGACACTATTGAAAACAAAACAACAAATGCGGTCTCAATTGTTAAAAAAAATGAAGCTTGGACATGTATAACAAGCGAATTCAACAGTACCGCTGAGATGCCAAGAACTCAAAAACAGCTTCACACTGTCTATTTGAATTTGAAAAGGTCCACAAGGCAGAATATTGCAAATGAAAATGTAAGTATACAATCTACCTAATGAAATGAACACAGATTTAATAGTTTTGATCAACTTGGAATATGAGTTAGGGTAAACAAATAAAACAATGCAGACACTGTACAATGCTGATAATTTTATTCTATTCCAGGTAAAAAAATATTTAGAAAACAAACACCATGAAGCCGGACCTTCACAAATGCATGAGGTATATCATTTAGAAAGCATATCGTCTTACAAACTATTTAAATTCAGTAATGCTGAAATTATAATCTATCAATTTCTTTTCTGTAACAAACTTATTTGTTTCAGTCACAAAATGAAATGTCAGAGATAAAAAATCTCCTAAAACAGTTTAAAAAAGATGAAATAGCTGATAAGGTTTGTATTTCTTTATAAATATTGTATTGGTTATAGTATTGGTGACAAACAGAAACAAATTGAATCTCTAAAATGTGACTTATTTTCAAAAAGGTGTCATAACAACTGGTGGTGGTGTGTATAAGCCCGTGCTCAGCAGTATTGGTGCTCAAATGTTAGCCGTGATGGGTGATCAGGTGACACCTCTTTCAAATAGCTGTGACAGTGCATCAAGTTATTACAAACATAGTATGTACACAAACTATGTGATTAAACTTGTACTTTGTCTGTAATTTCCTAATTAAAATTATTTATGTTTTTAGATGAAAACATGATGACTTCCGATGTGTTGGCAGATCAGGATATTATCTTACAAGTTAATGATGACTGTTTAGATGATGCTACAAATGATTATATTCCTCAACCAATACCAGCAAAGAAAATTATTTGTCAATCTAAAAATAAACCTAAAATCAGGAGAAATGTGAAACAAATGAAAACTAATAAAAACAATGATTTATTAAAAAGACAATATTACCTTCAAAAGATGAAATGTGCAGTGTTTGAGAGGAAAACTAAACTATTAGAATACAAAATGGCAATGCAATTAGATTTGGAACTTAAAATAAAATAAAAGGAATATGAAAATATATTAAATAAATAAAGTTATCAGAAGAGAATTTGTTAAAACAGAAGTGATTGTAATTAATGTTATTGTTAAGAAAATGTTATTTATACGTTTAAATTATTTAATACTGGAATTAAAAATTTGATTTGAGTCTCTTTTTTATTTATATAACTAGCTGACCCGCCACGACTTCGTTCGCGTGTTATCCTACCCCTACCCTACCCTACCCCTATCCCTACCTTACCCCTTTTTTTTTTATATAGACGGGAAATCATCAAATAACTTCCCCCGCCCTGGGCGGGGCGGGGGGGAGTGTCAGACTTTTACTGACTAAAACCCGTCTATGTTCCTTCATGTGCCCTTTGCGTTCCGGGGGCGCGGTATCTCTTTCGAACAACCCGCAGCCCCGGCAGGCATCGGCCCTCAGTGGCCCCATCCAAATTTGCTGACATCTCTTTGAGGCGCGCGTGGAACACGAACGCGCCGTCGACACGGTCTGTCGCTAGTGACCGTACGGACGGTGAGCTACCCATTGCTCACCGTCCACAGACACGCGTCTACGGTGGCCGGGAGTCATCTCGCGGCTCCCGACGCCCGGAGCGTCTACCGCGGCGGCCGCTGGGACGGGGGATTGTCCTCTCCCTCTCCCGTCCCGCTGCCTCCTTCTCTAGCATTACAGCTTCGCAGAAGGAGGCGACTGCTTCCCATTCCCTCTCGCTCCGGACCATGGCCTGAACCAGTGCCGGACGCGAGAGGGCGCCGCCGCCAATGGCCGCCTCGAGGACTCGGCGGTGCTCAGCCCAAGCAGGGCACACCGCCAAAGTATGCTCCACCGTGTCCTCGGGGCGATCCTCGCAATGGTGACACCCGGGCGTTTCCTCCCGCCCGATGAGGTGCAGGAACCTCCCGAACTTTCCATGTCCGGTGAGGACCTGCGTCAGGCGGTAGGTGAGGGCGCCGTGGCGCCGCTCAAGCCACTCCTCAAAGAGGGGACTTACCGCCTCAATCAAGGCGTGCCCTACCTTACCCCTGATGTAAGATGTATTCTGCTATTCGGGACGGAAACAAATCCAACAAATCAAAAACCATGGCAATCGGTCCAGCCGTTCTCGAGTTATAAGTGTTGTAACAAACACGACTTTCTTTTATATATATAGACTAGCTGACCCGCCACGACTTCGTTCGCGTGGTATCCTACCCCTACCCTACCCCACCCCTACCCCTACCCCTACCCTACCCCTAGCGACATTTCCGACTTTTTTTTTTTCGTTTCGTTGTTTTTAACATGTATTCTGCTATTCGGGACGGAAACAAATGCAACAAATCAAAAACCATGGCAATCGGTCCAGCCGTTCTCGAGTTATAAGTGTTGTAACAAACACGACTTTCTTTTATATATACAGGGTGCTTTGAAATTGCTCGTATTCCTCTCGGGAGAAGAAACTATGACTAATTTAGAATGATTTAACCCCTATCACTTGGGGGTCGAAAATCCTCCACTTTCGAGAAAATCTACTTTGTTTTTATTTTTAGAAAAATCTGAATTTTGATAATTAAAAATTAATAAAAAAAAAACTTCATCACTTATCAGATTTCTTTTTTAATTTATTGCAAGTTTTAACATACAACATTAAATCTAACAGTAAATTATACAGTTTTCAGCTTTAGAGAGGTTGGTCAATTAGTAAGCTATCAGATCATAGAAAATTTTTGGCTAAAAAGAGTTTTTTTTTTTTATTAAATGTTAATTACCAAAATTCGGATTTTTCTAAAAATAAAAACAAAGTAGATTTTCTCGAAAATGGCGGATTTTCGACCCCCAAGTGATAGGGGTTAAATCATTCTAAATTAGTCATAGTTTCTTCTCCCGAGAGGAATACGAGCAATTTCAGATCACCCTGTATAGATAGATTTTTCAGTATTTTGCTTATGAAGGAACCGTTTCTCGTTCCTATATGAGGCTACATGAACTTAGCTGGATTTATTTAGCAAAATGTAGTAATTTTTATTTTTAACTCACTTTAAACAATATTACTATTGGTTTAAAGTGAGTTATTACTAAAGCTGATCGCACAGATGTGTTCTCACTAATCACTACATTAGCACTAGTATTTTCTGGGATGTCAGGTTCCATGTCAAGCAAGTCATCATTATGGCTTAATGCTAAATTGTGCAGTATGCAACAGGCTACTACAATATTCATTGTAGTTTCAAGTTTAACTCGAAGCCCCATCGACAAACTAGGGAAACGTCTCTTTAAAACTCCAAAGCACCTTTCAACAGTATTCCTTGTCCTTATATGCGCTTGGTTATAAGCTTCCTCACTTGGTGTTGATGGACGTAAAAATGGTGTCAATAGATACGATCTACAAGGATAACCACTATCTCCCAGTAGGTAGTCACTGCCATACACTCCACTTTCAAAATCTGCTCGAATATGGGAATCATTAATGATTGTAGTGTCATGTACAGACCCAGGCCACCGACAAATAACATCCATTATATTTAATTTAGGATCACATATAACCTGGACATTTAATGAGAAGTACCCCTTTCTGTTTTTGTACAGCTCTGCTCGTGGGCCACCAGGAGACTGTATTTTTATATGAGTACAATCAACTGTACCAATAACATTTGGGAATGAACTAATACTATAAAATCCACTTTTGATTCTATTGCGCTCTTTTTCTGTTTGGGGCATTGAGATGAATTGAGGCCTGAGTTCTGCAATGACTGTAGATACTTTTTTATTATTCTACAGGCTGTTGATTTATGCACCCTTACATGATCAGCCACTGTTATTTGGAATGCTCCTGTTGCATAAAAACTTATTGTCAATAGTATTTGTTCCAAGGCACTGATAGCTTTGTTCCTGAGTGTCATAGGTTTTATTTTTGGTTCTATCATGTTTACTAGGAACATTATTGCGGACTTGCTCATTCGATACCTATTTTTAAATTCTTCCTCATTATAATACTCGTAGGGATTCATTCTTTTTCTAAAAGTTCGCCGACTATGATGCAATTCTTCATCACTGCGGCTGGAAATGCTAATATCCGTAAGAGACATCTACAACAAAACACAAAATGAAATGATTTTTGTAAAAACACACAAAAACACTGTTGATTTAATTGAATGAACACGATTTACATACCGTAAAAATGATAATCTGCCGAGAAATCAGTAGATTCAAGTAAATAAACAATATTATTTATTGCTTAATTCGCCAACATGCACTGATTACTTGACCAAGCTTTTGACAGCAGTTTAATCTATGATTAAGGCGTAATTAGTGTTCCAGAAACCCAAAGTGGAGTTTGACATGTAATTCTTACCTTTGATTTGACGGCGCAGTCAACTAACAAGATGATCAAATTAAAGCAGCAGATCATGCTTTGAGCAACTCAATTGATACTTAGCAAGAGATTTGCCAGCTAGTTACTTAATATTTACGTTGATCGGCCTTTCAGAAACCGGTTGTGAGCCAAGCATTTTTATCATTTATATAATCTTCTAGTTTATAACATGCTTGACTACATAATGTGCGTTTTATGCATGTTTTAAACTTTCTCTCGTTTAGTTCGAGAATAACGCGCGGTATTTTATTATAAAATTTACACAGTGTGTACATTTTCAAAAGAAGTGTGTACTTTTGATAATCTGAAACTTGGTTGGTCAAAATAATGTACTAAGTATTGTACACATTGAAAAGGCCTACAGAAAACTCCGCGATGGTATATGTCTATCTCTTATGGATATCCCACAATAACACTTTTTTGTCATTTACTTTTTAATTAATTTTATTTCAATTTTGTAACTGTACCGTTCAACGTGTAACTGTCCCATTTTTCCAATTAAGAAATTTAATTTGATTAAAAAAAAAATACAGGGCACAACCTCGTATAAATATCCTCTAATAACCTCCTAATAACCTCATATTCACACATCAACAGAATCTAGGGATACCTTAATCCTAAACTATTTACGACTTTATAGTTTAAAATCTTTCTAGTTTTCTATTAAAAGTTTATATACAGATGGAAACCTCATGTATTCTATTTTCAAAATTTAAAAATTTAAATTAAAAAAACAAAAGAAAAAACAAAATACGACGGCAAAATTGCTAGTAATTCTTTGCGTTAAGGAAAATAAAAATTGTTTTATTAATATTAATTAATGAAAAGGGATTAAATTTTATTCTTTTTTTAATTTAACGTGTCGTGTGAGCTTTAAGAGTCATGTGACGTCGTTATTTGAGTTGAGATGAAATGTTACGAGCCGTGGGCATGTTAGAAAATGGTGCCATTCAACGCGTCGTTGCTGAGGTCCTACACACCAGCCAAAACGTGATATCAAGGTTGTGGTCACGTTATGTTCAATGTTTGTTCAAAAGCTTTACAATCTGTGACAATCTTGAAATGTATTCCGTATAAATAATGTCTGAACTTCTTTACAGCTTCCACCACTGCAAGTGCCTCCAGTTCATAGCTTGAGTATTTGCGTTCAACCTCAGTCGTCTTATGACTCATGTAATGCACAGGATGTAACTCACCATCTGAATGTATTTGCAGTAGTATCGCAGCCAAAGCATGACATGATGCGTCAGTGTGTAACTCTGTTGGTAAATTGGGGTTGTATATTTTCAATACAGGATCACTGGTCAGCTTTTGCTTCAATGTATTGAAAGCACATCTTTGCTCTTCTTCAAATATAAATGGGACATCCTTCCTTAGCAAGTTTGTTAATGGTCTTGCAATCATGGCATAATCTTTGATGATAACAATGTCATCGACAAAGATAACCATGATGCCACTCGCTATCAACTCTCTGAAAATAATGGTGACAAATCTCATAAAATATTTGGGCGAGATAGACAATCTAAAAGGAGCACGTAAAAATTCAAACTGTCCATGATGAGTAATAAAAGAAGTATAGGGTACAGATTCTTCACTTATTTCAAGATGAAAAAATCCATTTTTGAGATCTAAAACGCTGAACACCTTGGCGTCTTTCAACTTATCAATTAAGTCATCTATAATAGGCAATGGGAATTCATCTTTTACTATCTTTTTATTTAATAATCGGTAGTCCACACAAATGCGGGTCGCTCCATCCTTTTTCTTAACTAACACCAACGGGCTAGAATATTCAGAAAAACTAACCTGTACTATTCCCTTCTGTAACCACTCGTCTACCTGTTCCTCTACTATCCTTTGTTCCATGTGCGATATTCTTCGGGGCCGCTGAGCTATTGGTACCTCATCTTTTAAAACATTCTTCATTTTAATAGGGGCTTCTTTCATCTGAAGGGGCTTGTACTCTTGAACCAGCTGCCTTACTTTCGCTTTAATCTCA
The DNA here is from genome assembly GCA_932526535.1 of Caradrina clavipalpis. NCBI lineage: Eukaryota > Metazoa > Arthropoda > Insecta > Lepidoptera > Noctuidae > Caradrina > Caradrina clavipalpis. The sequence continues at coordinate 4,011,490 of OW052087.1, forward strand.
GGATTGAGGATGTGGCCTGTAACATCAACATCAGTCACACAACAATTCACCCGCGACAACCATTCATCGCCTTGTGTAAACAATAACACACAACCCTCACGGACTACCATGACAACATTCTGTAGGAACTTTTGTCCTATAATCAACCTATAGGGCATTGACCCATTCGGTACTATGTGAAACACCACATTGCGATAACACTGTTCATCAATAACAATACAAACAACAATTTTTCCATATGACATTACTTTGGTAAGTCCGAGTCCAGATAATATCGTATTATCCACGTTACACGGCAACTTCAACTCCTTCCACAAGTCTTCCGCTATTAAGTTGACATCACTACCCGTATCTATTAACGCACTGATTGTTTTATCACAAATTTTCACCGATTTTACAGCTTTATTTTCGTTATTTCGTTGCCGGTCATATTGTTGATTTACTTGCATGACGTCACTGTCACTTTCCGATTTGACATTTACATCATGACAGCACGCGCCGCTCTGATTGGCCGATGATGTTGCTCCGAACATAGCCGAATGTTTCGTCGGGCCTGCGTCGGACTGCTTTACCGACGCCGTCGGGCGCCATTGAACCCGCTGATTGGCCGCTCCGTACGACTGTTTTACCGACGTAGTCTTCGTACCATCTGAACCTCCGCTGCTTCCTGCACTGGGATTGGTACACCGCGAACTGATATGGCCGAATTCGTTACATCTAAAGCACTTCACCCCGTTCCGGCATGCACTAGCTAGATGATTTTTCTCTCCACATCGTTTTCCCATTTCTTTCATAATTAGCATGTATTGATAGAAGGATTCGTCTTTACGTTTCTTTCGTGCCGCCATAAGTTCATGCATCTCTTTACTTTTCGTAGCGTCCGGAAACTCCTTCAGCACCGCCGCCTTTAGGTCTTCATACGTCTTATGCACCTTTTCCGTCTTGAGCCACAACTCTGCCGTTCCCGTCAAGGACCTACGGGCTATAATGAGACGCTGCTGAGCCGTCCATCCAAAAATTTCTGCGTTGTCGTCGAGGTCTTGACTTGAGCCCATTTCGCAGAAGTATAGGTGTGGTCATCACCGCTAAATTTCGCCATATCGATGATGCTAAACACTGGCTCTTTATTTTCTGCCATCTTCAGTCGTCGTTTGAAATCGTAATCGTCTTCCGTCTTTCGGCTTCCGTCTTTCGTCTTCAGTCCTATTCAATATAAAAGTCTTTTTCTTGATGTTCGTCGTTTGTTTTTCGAAAATTTTCTTCACCGCACGTGGCCGCGATCCCGGACGAGCCCCCAAAATGTAGATATGGGTCGCAGCAAATAAAAATCACGTGCTAGGAGAACCAACGGTGTTTTATTTTAGTATAAACAAGATAGCACTACTACTTTTTAAAATTACATCTTTAACTCGTCTTTTCGTCTTTCACACCCAACGCTCACTCCGCCATCATATCTCCTGTCTCCTTTCCTCGCTTTCCTCTCACTCGCACCTTTACATTCCATTTCACTGCATTCTTACTTACTTTACATTATCCTTACGTTCCATGTCCGCACATCCTACATGAATTTTATTGACTTAGTGGGTATACAACAAAAAATGTTATGAACGGTTACAATAGAACTTCTTTTATGTCGGTAGGAATGTGACGTTACAATTCTCATAAGTTTGTTAATTTTATAGGTAAATAATTTTTTGTTATTATTTAGCACGTTTTGTTTTATTTCCTTCTTCTGATTCCAAAAAGTTATACTAAAAATCACATAAATACTTAAATAAATATTACAATAACTAATATTTGCTTATTATAAAACATAAATAATGAGCATGAATACGTTATCAATCAACATAAACCTAAAAAGTTTTTACCTAACATTATTATGGTTTAAAAAAAACAAAAAACAGCCACACATAGTGTAAGATTCGAACTCGGATTTCAATGATCGTCAACCATTTCTTATCCTAAACAGCTGCCAGGACATGTTATTTTTACGCGAAATTTAGCAATGCAATGGTAAGAATACGTCACGCGTCGGGTAGGACGTATAAACAGAAATATAATGCCATCTCGCTTAGTGAGCGCGACGATAGTTCATTAGTGTGTGTTATCTGTGGAATGTTGAGACATCACTCGTAAACACACATGCGCACGCACTGACTGAATCGCGCCCGTGTTCACAGCAAAGTGAACCTTAGCGTGCTTATGCAATTATGAGCGCCTACTGTACATAGATTGGCAATACGCTCTAAAGAGTGTAATTTTCACCTCTCTAGTACAACGTGCAAACCTACGAGCCAGCATGTTACATCGAACTGCCAATGCTCTGCGTTCCCTCTCCACGTCGACATCGTCGGACAGACTATCGGTGACCCAATGCCCCAGGTACTTGAACTTCGTCACCCTGGAAATCTGAGCGCCCCCCAAGGTGACTGGCGGGACAGTATCATATAACATTTGTTATCTGCTTTGAAAATAAGTAACTCGCTCTTGGTCGCATTGTACCAAGGCCGTGAGCCACCGCATAGTCCTCACAGATGCGAAGAAGCCGCCTAAGTGCACTGATCGATGGGCTCAGCAATACCATATCATCCGCGTAGCTAATGTTATTGACGCAGTGCCCGTCAATGGAGCACCCGATATTGGTATTGCTGAGCTCACAGATCAGCTCGTTTACATACAGGTTGAAAAGCTTGGGTGAGCTGATTAAGAGGCATGTTTAAATATTAACCCTTCTAATTTTTTTAGATACAAAATCGTTTAAAACTTCTTGACAATTGTCCTTTTCTGATACATCATGTTCAATAGACATTATTGCCAATGAATTTAAACGGCTTTGCGACATTGTTGACCGAAGGCAATTTTTGATTAATTTTAATTTAGAAAAATTTCGTCCTGTTGCGTTCGTAATCATAAGACTTCTGTAAATTCGTAGTGTCGTCATCACATTTCGGAATGCCGATTGTGCCATGTTACCATCAATCAGCTTGTAAGATTTTTCGGCAGGTTTATTTTTTTCTTTATTTCCGGTATCTTCTAATTGTGACACAAAGTATTTGAAGTGGACCATCTCGTCTATGAATTCGGGTTCGATATCATTGCAATAATTCTCCTTAAACTTAGAGCATGCCTTTCTAATATCCTCATCGGGCTTTTCCAAGAAATCTGTTAGGAATCCAAACAGAGAATCAATTTCACTATATGCTTCTAATCGTCGCGACAATTCTGTACAGAGCATGTCTATAACGGGCAAATCAAATATGTTTCAATTTTTAATTTATCTCTACCTCTATGAACCACTTCTTCTGCTGATCCGTCGTCGTGATGTCTTTTTCTTCTTCACGCTGACTTTCATCACTGTATTGGAAGTCAGCTTTTTCATTTGCTGTCATCTCGTAATCGTCAAATAATTCTCGTTGGGCAAGTAAGAAATCTAAAAGAGATTTTAAAAGATCAATTGCTGTCCGAAGTAACAGCGGAGTGTCTCCGACACTTCAAACTCTTCAAATTCTACTTTAGCTTGATTAAGTTTTATTTTTTTTCTTCTTTTCTCTTATTTTCTGCAATCAGTCCTCGAACTTTGAGCAGAATTGTTGCAGGATATGGCGATGAAGAGTAGTTTCTCCAGTGAGATATCCCTCTTTTATTTTTCATGACATCATGTCCTACTGTGTACGTCCATTACAGCCAGTCTTTTCAACCGCCTTTTATGATCTGGCTTCTCTAGGGCTTTCGCTAAGGGGTTTGGGTGAACTTCTAGACGTTCTCTGTAACGTTCGGCCCAGGTTTTTGCCTCCTGGCACACTGTGTTTTGGTTGAGATATTGATGAACCTCGCAGTTTCTTATAAACCATGGTGGAATTTCTTCCAAGGAGCCAGTATAGGTTCCTATATTTGATGTTCAGCTGGTCTCTCTTGGCTTGAATATGTTTCCGCCACGTGAGCCTGGGAATGCCTAGGTATTTCACAGAGTCATTATGTGGAAGTGCATGCTCGCCTAGTTTAACCGGTGGACAAATTCCTTGCCTTAGGCTGACGGTAACTTGGGTTGATTTTGCGGCACTTGCTTTTATTCGCCATTTCTTTAGCCATTTGTCTAAGTCATCAAGACTGCTCTGAAGTTCTTGAGAGGCAATTTCGGGGTATTTGTGGCCTGCCAAAACAGCAGTGTCATCTGCGTAGGTTGCTGATGTAATTTCCGGAGCATGTCGCATTTCGGGTTCTTCTACCTAAGTTACTTCGTCTTATAGGAGGCATGACGAATATAAATAAATTGTGTCACATGCAATAATTATTAGGTAAACGCTTTTTTTAACGCGGTTTGTTTGACAGATGTAATGACGTGAAAACTGATGCATTTTATGTCGCGTTCCGAAACTAAAACAAAAGAAATAATATCGCGAAGCCAAGTAAATTAAAAATTAGTACTAATATAATAAATACAAACTAAACGCGACATTGCTTAGACAACAGTGAGTGCTTGTAATTTAATATGAACTTTGTTGAATTGCAATACATACAATACATTTTATTTACAAAACGTTTGTATGGGAAAAAGAAAAGGGTTTTTTTAGGGATTTCCCGGATTATTCGATTTTTTCTCGCCGTAGAAACCATCCTTAGACTTCAACGAACATTAAAAAAAAATGGTACAATTGGTCAAGGCGTTGTAGAGTTATGCGCTTACCAACACATTTTGCGATTCATTTTTATATTATAGAAGATACATCAATAGAATTGTTTTTCACGAGCTAGTTAGCTAGTTTTTATAATTTTTTTAAAATCAACATATTTTATATGCGCAAACATATTATTTTAGGCATTTTAAATTAGTTTAATCAGTCTTTTGATTGAGAAGTTTTCAAAATTAACAGTCATTCTAAAACTATGACTTCTTCTTAAATTGAAAGTTATTTTACTTTAGATTTAACTGTGCAAAATGGTCGTAAAAAGTTTATAAGACCATTTTCACAGCTAAATCTAAAGTCAGATCAGTTAAATCTGTACAGCAATTTGGTTTTAATTACCGAGATTATGTGTGAGATAGGGCATTGTTACTCTAAATAAAGCCACAAATAACAAAAACAAAACAATGTTACGGAGAAAAATAAGTACACTCATCTTTTACATAATGATCTGTAATTCGCCATAAAGCAAGTTCTGTTAGTCTGAATTTCTGCTGATGAAGCGACAGGAACTGGTGTTTCAGCCTCTTTGTCCATATGTAGAAGTGTGTTGTGTTTTTCTGTACAGTATTTGCAATGTGATAATTTGCAATACTTTTCTGTATGTCCTGGCCGCAAGCAATTCTTGCAAACCTTAAACTGTGTCATTTTTTGATTACGGGTGATAGCATCTAAGTTTCTGAAATCTTGACAGCTGTAAAGCTCATGATTCTTTTTGCACATAGAACATGTAACTGTTGATGATTCTGATGATGATTTAGTATTATTAGTGGATGATGATGTTTTAAATTTCTGATCTGTCTTTTGAATATTCTGTTTGATTTTGTGTGATGTGTCTTGTTGCTGTATGGTGTCTAACAAGTCTGCTCTGTTTGATAAAAATGTTAAGAAATGCTTAAGTGTAGGACGCCCTGTGATTGTACTGCGATGCTCTTCCCATTCCCGAAATGTTTTGTAATCTAACTTTTTGATCATGAAATGAATAATTACATTATCCCTGTTGTCTGTTGGTAGACCTAAGGTGGAAAGTGCACACAAGTTTTTATTAGTTGTGTCAATAATATTTCTTAAAAAGGTACTTGATTCTTTTTGAGCTTGCTCTGCGTCAAAGAGCGCATTCATAATGGTTATTGATTAATAGACGTTCATTGTCAAACCTACTTGTTAATAATTGCCATGCAATATTATAATTTTCTGAACTACACTCTAAACTTTGAATAACTAAAGCTGCACTGCCTTTAAGAGCAGCCCGAAGATAGTGAAATTTGTTAATGTGGTTCACTGATTTGTGTATGAGTGAAATATACGTATCTTTGAATGCTAGCCAGTCCTGATAGTTGCCGTCGGAATGTGGCAGGTTGATTTTAGGTAACCTCACGAAACCCTGATGAGCGTCGTCGAAGCTGGTGGCGGCGTGCCTGCTTGCCTCCAGCTCGTCACGGGCCGCTCGCTGCCGCGCAGTCTTGACCAGCGCGGTGGCTTCTGCGAGCAGAGCGTAGAGGCGATTGTCGAACTGCTCGCGCTGCTCGTATTCATCCTGTTCATCACTCGCCAGCATCTCGATCTCGGTTTGGATGGTATCAAATTGAGCGGGAATAATATTCAATTTAGCTAAACGGCATTCAAGTTCGGTTACTTGAACTTCTGTTAATTGCGTTTCGGGTTCTGATGCTAATGTTTTTAAATGCGCTGAGAAATGTGTGAGCTTTGCTTTTAAGCTGCCACGTGCTGCTATTAACTGTTTGTAGCGTGCTTCCGCCATTTTTCTTTATGTACAAAGTCAGCCAAGCACACCACGGCCACGAAAAAACTCGACACCGTGCACAGATAGACTTACGAGACAATGAAAGGAAGTTAGAAAGGAGATTGGAACGAACTCACTCAATACCAGTCCCTTTTTTCTGTTCTGGGTCAATGTGTTATCTTTGCCGCGACCGCGTGGCACTTTTCTGTTTTCTGGTTTTCTGCTGGTTCTTGAAGACGGTTGAAGGACCACTGTTTCGGCTGTGTATGGCAATAATACAACGTTGTGCGATGCTTCGGTGTTTATTGTACTTCTACAAATTATGACCGAATATTTTAAGATGGAGACTTCTGGTTCTGTGTGAGCGCAGTCCGCGCGTGCGACGTTGACTTGTCGCTACGACGCACGGATGAACACTCGTCTATGGTGGGACGCGCCGGCGGCGCGCCGGAACCAGCGCGGGGCGCGCATGGCACAAACAGTGCGCTCGCAAGTGCGACGCCTATGCTTGTCTATGAATGCGGGACCGTAACAGATCATAAATCAGAACACCACAATAATTGCACCAAAAATATGTTGCTAGCAGCATATCCCTAACATGAGTTTTAGTTATAGATAGGGAAAAATGGTACGGTCGGATACCAAAATCCGTTATTTGAGGTACATCTCCATAACACTCCCAACACTGACTGGCTAAAACGAAATGTGTTTCGTCCCATGGCCACTTTAATTCATAATAGAAATACTGCAGAAAATCGTCTCTTGTCAAAATTTTGTCGATGTTTACGGTGTATACCTTTTTTGGTGCTCAGGTTCACCGCCACCGGAAATTACTTTATTGCAGTGATTAATTCAATCTGTTACAAAAACATTTTTTTTTTAATAAGCATGAATTTAAATAATGTAAAAATAAACACTAAGTAAGCCTAACTACCTTTATCATCAGGATCAAGACAAGTGTCACACAAATAATCAAAAGCAACGGGAGCTTCAATGCAATCGCCACAGTATGTTCTTTTGCAACCCATACATTTTGATTTGGCATCAAGTATGTAGTAACTGCATTTACTACATGTTGGAACTGGTTATGTTGCAGGTGATACGTGACACAGTATCATTTAATGTAGTACCACGCTCAATGAGGTTTTTGAACACCAGGGCCTTCAACAAGTAGTCTATATTGCTGTGCTTAATGCACAAGCTCGAGTTTTAACTTTTAATAAGTATAAACCCTTTTTTGTACTAACAAAAAAGGGTTTATACTTATTAAATGTGGTAAAAGATTGTTGACCACCTTCTGCTTTGTAAATTTCGTATAAATTTCTCAAAGTGTCCGTCAAATATCGTTTTTGTTGTACTTCCGTATTTTCACAATGCCGAGGCAGTCAGCAACGTATCGTTTTGAGTTTGTTGTGATTTTGCGTTTGTAAAGACAACATTTCTGATATGCTTTTTTTTACAGAATCGCTTGTTGTGTAATTTTTTTTGATCATTGCTTCAAGTACTTCATTTCTGCTCTTTAACATAACAATCTCTTGGTTTTTTTTCTTTGAGTTTAGCTTCTACCCGTGTTTTCAGGCGAAAATTCGCCTTCTATTTAAATGATTCCTCTCCACAAAATCAGCTAAATCATTATTAATACTTATTATTAAACTAGCATCAGTACGGTCCATTATTCGAAGATTAAACCTATTAATGAGTGAGGCGGCAATGGCAAAATCAATTATTATATGTTTTGATGCATTATTGAAATATTCTTGTCTGAATAATTTAAAAGAGTTTTTAAAGATGCCATTGACCACCTTAACAACCCATCTACATATAGTGACACATGTGGTTTTATTAGCCTCTAGTGTAGACAGTTGGGTTTCACCCTCTTGGAGAGACGAAGGCGTGTACACAGAATAACTACATACTTCTTCTAACAATGGAACTGAGTCTCTAAAACCCCTATCCAATATAAAAACATCATCTCCCTGAAAGAAATGTCTCATCGGACTAATTTCATCGTTTAATTTCACTTATCATTATTTGGGCATCTGATGTTGTTGTTGGATAGAGGCCCAACACATCTACAATATATCCATCACAACATACAATTAAAAATGGCTTCACAAGGTTCCTATACTTATGAAGTGAGTATGTGTTCTTTTGATAAGAATAATTTGAACTCTTTTGAACATAAATGTAGGTACCATCTAAAATAACAATAGGCTTCCTATCTTCACCTCCAAAAAGCCCATTTGGAATTATCAGATTTCTTGAAGATATTTCATTCCGACTTATATGATTTATGCCCAGGCACAAAATCTTGATTCTATATTTCTCTTACATTTGACATTAACCTTTCCAATGTGCTCCTTGGGATATTTAATAATGTGGAAATCCTCTGGTCACTGTCCCCACTCCCCGGTCCTCAATTTAATTAAATAGGCTTTTTTTTTAAGAATGGAATTCGTCGAATAACTTCCCCCGCCCTTGGCGGGGCGGGAGGGAGTGTCAGACTTTTACTGACTAAAACCCGTCTATGTTTCTTTGTAACCCGCAGCCCCGGCAGGCATCGGCCCGGCCCTCAGTGGCCCCTTCCAAGTTTGCTGACATCTCTTTGAGGCGCGCGTGGAACACGAACGCGCCGTCGACACGGTAATTAAATAGGCTGCAAGCGCCGTTTTACCCCTGTGCATTGTTGATAATCTTGGCACTTCTCTTAATATATTTAAAATATCATTCAGTATTAGGCCACACCAGTAATTAACTACTGTGCTATCCATATTTTCAATATTTTCAAAATCTAAATGAACTGAGAGTGACTGTTTTAATAAATCAGTGAAATCTTCAATTCGCATTGATGTGAATGTATGAATAGGATGCTCCACTTCAGTCAACACATTTCCAGAAGTATGTAAAATATGGTATCTACGTATTCTGTTTGTTGGGGAAACATAATAATTAAAATCAGTAAATAGTCTTGCCCTTAAATATTTAGGCACAGTGAGCCTCTCTGGTTGATTGCATCCAGGATAGAAACAAAACCGCTGAGTTATCGGTGTATATAATTTAGCAAAAATACAGTTGTTTCTGTAGGTTGATCAGCTGCTTCTCCGGTGTTGGCTGACTCAGTGTCGACATCTTGCGGTGCTTCTGTAGTTGTTGCTTGGGACGATGTTGCCGGAGTAAATTGTGGTATTGCACGTGTTGCACGGGTCCAACAAGAACGGCATACCAGAGCTGTTGAAGATAAAAAAAAAATGTGTTATTTATTTAATACGAGGTCAATTATGTAGAATGGTACATGAATTTGGCATATCTTATATTCATTAAAGATTTTTTTATCATTTTTAAAATATGTAGATTGATTACAATAAAAATAATGTGAGGAAATTCTTAAAAATAAATATCAACTTGGAAAGAACTTCAAATGTTAAAAGCGAAGTTGTTAAAACGAATCTGGTGGGGTAAATCCATTCTGCAATTATATTTCGTAGCTGTGTTTCTCTGGTGACATCATTAGATGCATGAATTTGATGAAAGCGCCTTCTTAACACAGATTCACCACAATTTGCACATACTTGTCTATTTCCAATATTTCCGTTGTATTTTATACTGTAGCTAAGTACTTGCTTGTACTGATTGGTTCTATTGTTGAAATATACTTCGAACTTCCACATATAAACCTCTTTAGTCTTCGTGTATCCACGCCACAGTTTACACAGATGTATCTCCTTGGTAAGCTGGAGTCATCGTGTGAAGTAGTTTCCATATGTAAGCGAGGGTCATCGTGAGAAACAGGTACGGTGTCCATTTGCAAGCCATGGTCATCGTGAGTATCGGGTACGGTATCCATTTGCAAGCCAGGGTCATCGTGAGTGTCGGGTACGGAATCCAATGTAAAGCCAAGGTCGTCATCGGGAGCGGGTACGGGGTCCATAATAGCAAGCAAAGTCGTCGAATAAAATAAACAAACAGAAAAAACAACAGAAATAATCACGATAGACGAGCGCGAGCGCACAACCACATTACCACAAACAAAACGTCAATGGGAAATGTCAATATTTGACGTAGGGACGTAGATAGAGAATGAACTATAGATTCGTTATTGGCGTGCACCTGTATGAGATGGCTATAGGCTATAGTCTTGTGACATTAAATGGAGGTTGCCAGCTAAAGAATTTTACCCATATTAGTGGGTAGTCGACCTTTTTTTTACCCATGATCATTTACAAGATCTATAACGTATATTTTAAATTGCTTTTTATGCTTAGTCGCAGTAGGGTAAAAATAAAATAAGGCAGTTGATAGAAAAAACGTTTATTAAGAATCACTGACCCATAAATAAAACAAATTTATTATAAAAATTTCGGACCTTGTCATCCTCTTCAGACATTTTTTTTTTGTTGCGAAATGCATCCTAACTTATAAGTATTTCATGCAGATTTCTTTAATTAGAAGTGGAAAATGGCAATCCAAAAATGCCTGATTTTGGAAATGTTGGGCAATTTGACAAAATAAACTGACGGACAAGCAATTCTTCAGACATTTTTGTAAAATATTGTGAAAAATGTTTTTCTCGCTAAAGCTTTTGTTTTGGCGGAATATTTTTTCACATATTTCGCAAATTGTTACAACATCTTTGCTGGGATAGTGCAAGCCCCCCTTATCTTTTTTAATTGTAAGCTTGTGTACTTTTCTTCAGAAATTAAAGCTGACAAACTCTATTCTTAGCATTTTAAATCTTTTTCGAGTTTGTGGACAACAAATCCGCCACTATAGATCACGACTTGTTTAGAAAATTCAGTGAGTCTACTTGGATCTGCCAAATAATCATGATCCTTCATAGTTTTTATCAAATCTATTTCTCCGCTGTAGTTTTCCCCAAAGTTATCATCGGAATCCTGAATTAATATATTCCGATCGACTGTTTTATTGATTGCCACTTCAGGTTTAGTATAAGTTAAAATATTTATATCCTGTAAAGGAATACAATTTCCTGTCGTAATATGCTTAAGCTCCCCATATACTAGCATCATTTTGAAGGCAGATCTAAATTGTCTCGCCGTGGGGTTGTTATTAAAACCACCCTTAGCTCGTATGGCACTGAAAAAGTATTCCAGATGATCCTGGCTGAATTTGTAAGTACAGAGAAATGTAAGAGAGTTACTTCTAACATAGTTCTCATACAAATACAAAACACTTTTTATACATATTAAAAAAACCCAAAAATCCAGTTTTCCTATTAGTATCTAAGATATTTCTTCCATTTAATTTCAGTTCCGTTAAATATTTATACATGTTCAATAAAAAAGTTTATGTCTGGAAAAATTTCCATTAAATAAGGGTTTTTTGTACGTATAGGCATTCATATTACGTGAATTCATTATATCAAATAAATTATTAATTTTCCGAATGAAATCAATAGTTTTATCAGAATTTCGGAAGCCAACAAGATCCAATTCATTTTTACAAAATTCTATAACATCGGCTACCGACTCACTAAAAACTTGGGCAGCAAATTTTACTTTCATTATTTGTTTATTAAAATTTACATGAGCTCTTTTTAATTTGTTGCCCAAGTGCAATCGTTCATTTTTCTGTAATTCTAGTAAACGTTCAATGTTCTCCCGAGATATTATTCTAACTTGCCCGTCAGTAATTTCACTTTTTGTGCCAACGTATTCCTTACAAACTTTAACATATGAGATGGGTCCGGAAATATAACATTTTTTTTATCCCCAAGGCTAAAACAAGGATTTATTTCATTTACATTTAAATTGCACCCTAGCAATTTGGCCATTGCAAAATTTGCCGGACACCCGTCAAATGTTACGGATATGATATCCACTTCACATTCACGAGTAACCATTTCAATAGCAGTCTTTGCTAGGGCAGCTTTTTGTTCAGCGGAAATACCATCAATTAAAAAATAGCCGAGTGGTATCTTGCATGATCTATTTACACATATCATCATAAAAACTAGGGCTAATTGGTCATTGTCTAAATTGTTGCCATAGTTGACAAATCCAACACAATCTTTTCCATCAAAATCTATATACTTTCTGATAGCCATTTCGTCAAAGCTCAACGCACAAAGTAATTTTGTTATTTTTTCCTCACTATGAGCTTTATTTAGAACCGCTTCTATAGACTCTCTGCTAAACCCCGGATTACCCTCTACACACTGATACCAGCGCAACAGTGTCCGTGGATGAAGAAGACAAGTATTAAATTGTTCCCGAACATAATTATAGGCCTTAGGACTTATAAAGTTTAAAGTTAAGGCGAACTTCCGTAACTCCGCAGAATATATTCTTTCACTTTTATCTATACAAAGAAACCTTTTTAAAAAAATCCTTATTTGCCGGTTCTATATAATTTAACATAGCAGCTGATTCTTCATTTATCATGGAAAAAGCTTTTAACTGTACTATTATATGATAACCCAGCAGTCTTCTTTTTCAACCTCCTGTTTTTTGATTTTAAAGCAACCAATTGCTTTTTCCTGCTTTCGGCTAGAAGAGTTCTTCGGCTCAATTGTTTTCTTAAGGGTCCCTATCAATTTTGCGGTCAAAAAACCGAAAATTATTTTTTTTCAGTTAAAATTCCTCAATAACCATGAGATATCTAGTTTAAAAAAAAAATACGCAGTTAAAGGCGACACAGGTCCATCGTGGAGAAGCCCCTGGGCGCATCGGTTTATAAGGCATTATTTTCATATTTTTTTACAATTAAATAAGTAGTTAAAGTACAAAAAAAAAAATGAGTTTGGTAGATAAACCTTAAATTTTTAAATATTGATTTTTTTTATATAAATTCCTACGCTTAGACGACGGTTTCGCACACAATTTTATTGGGTTTTTCCAGCATGTTTAGCATTTTTTTACCGGTACTAAATGCATTTAGTTTGAAAAAAAAAATCGTAGGCTTACTAGTAGGTACACTATATGCACTATATTTAGGATTTTTTTTCAGATTGATATTTGCTACCAATAAGCTAAAAATGCAGTTGAAAACCTTGGTGTTTCGTGCTTACGTAAAAACGTGTGTTACATTTTTATTTTTTGTAATTTATATTAAGTAGTTTACAAAATTTTATTTCGTGGGCTGACTAGATAAATAGGTGACAAGTAACTGCGTATTTTTTAAGAAACTAGATATCTCATGACTTTTGAGAAATTTGAACTGAAAAAAACAATAATTTTCGGTTTTTAGACCGAAAAATTGATAGGGACCCTTAATTTACGATTCCGAGGTGTTTCAAACAGTGGCAAAGATGTAGGAACAGTAATGGATACATCACCTTCAACCTGAAATCAAATGTGTACACATTGAAATATTGTATGAGAAACAAAAGAAATATTTTAATGTGATTGCATGCATGGTAACAGCAGGCTGATTATTAAATTTTAAGTTACAATAGAACTTTCAACTTCCATGGGCACTTCGATGTCTCCAAATAGTGAACAAGAAGATGTGTATGATTGACCTGTGTTTAAAATATCTTCACGCAGACCCTGTAAAACGTGTGAAATTAAAAAAATATAATTATTTATAAGAGTTCACAAAAGCCACTTTCATCTGTACATTTTGTAAATTTAAATAATTCCACTTATATATTTTGTAGATACTTGTTTGAATGCAGAGTATTTTTAATTTATCCGAAAACAATGTCTAGACAAAATTTGGAAGCGTGAAAAAGAAATCAATTACTATCCATATGGCAACTATTAATATTATTTTCTTTTATTAAACTGATATTTTTTTGACACACATTGAATTTATAGCAATAAACTTACCGATACTATAATTTGATCCATTTTACTAGTACTAGGTTGCTCAAGTATGATAGAATTGCCTTCTTCTCTCTCTGGAGGTTAAAAAGGAAAGGACAGTAAAAATAATTGAATGAATTTCTTGTAAATCCCAGACAGTGAAACGTGGAAAACGCATATTTAAATGTGCCAATTTTAAATGGTTCTGTGGGTTGATATCTTAAGCGATTTCCATAATGATATCCGTCGAACCATTTCAAATTAAAAAAGAAAAACAATTCCTGTTTACCTAAACAGGAATTGTTTTTTTTTTGAAAAAGCGAAAGCGTGTTTTTTAGTGTTTTTTAAACTATTAATTTATTTCATTCCTTCTGATAATTACGTGTTGATATAATGAATGATGAATTCTATAAACGTTTTAAATCGTAAATACTACTGTTTGTTACATTAGAAAAACTAACTCACTTACCGATGAAAGGTTTAATTTTTTTGTTCTGGTCGATTTGTACAACATAATACACTACAGCGCCCCATAATATAAGTAATATTATATTATGTTCTGCAATTACACATTCACACATAATAAAAAGAAAGCGTCGCTAACCAGTTTTACAAAGAAATATTGTATTTCAATAGCACTGACAGTTGACAGTTGTCGTTTGTTGGGAGTCAAACTAAACTGGCTCCCAACAAAAAAGGGTGAGTCGCAAAAAGGGACAGAAAATCCTATATCCGTTTTGCTTACTCGTACTACTGGTTTAATACATGTGTCCCGCTCTGATAATTATTTTTATTTTAATGACTAATCTATAGTTCATTCTCTATCTACGGCACAAACCTTCGAAAATAATTATTGGGGTTGTTACTGTAAAAAAAAATGGGTATAAACTAACTGTGACCATTACAAATACATACTCGTAGTTGTTTAATTGTTACCTTTTTCCACTTGTCTGTGGGTTTATTTACCTACTCCTCCTCCAGTACAATTCAACATTGCCACCAACTCGTACCACAGACGCTCAGATTTCAGTGGGCCTTGAGGCCCACCTCGGGGATTGGAAAGATTGCCGTAACATAACATAAAACATTCTCAAGTGGAATGGATTTAATTAAGTCATGGTTTACGTGAATACTTCCTTACCAATTATTGACTATTATATCCTTTACTATTCAATTATTGACTCTTTTAAAATATTGATATTATTGACTATCTTAACTACTACTGAATTATTGACGAATGTTACATAAGTCTTTAAATTATTGTATGCCTAAAGGCGGGTCATAGATGTACTTCACTTTATAAACTGTAACACCATATTTTTACCTGTGTGCCATAATAAACAATTTTAATTTGAATTTTTCCATGAACTCCAGTAGGGTCGAAAACTGTTCACCACGGGCACGCACTCTTGATTCCATTATTTTTATACAAATGAAAACAAAATACAGTTAGTTCCCGTTTGTCGCTAAATATAATATATGTAATATTCACACACTGAATTATTTTAAGAAAATTTGTGTAATTTTGGAACTTACAACTATTTAACGATGTTCAGGAACTTATCCATGAATCTTTTAGTTAATTATTTAATTTTAACACCAAAGTTAAACACCGATTACGCTTTCACTGAGTAATCTTTATTAGAAACAACAAGCTAAGTGTAGTTTGTTTATATTTGGCGCGGTCCGGTTGCCGGAATTGACGTTTTGAATTTGACGTTTCTTTCAATACCCATAGCTAAGAAGTTGATTTTTATCGTATAAACGTTTCGACTTAGCGATCGGTTAGCTAATTCTACTTTGTCTACCAATTGGCGATCGACATCGCACAAGCGATATCGATTTTCGAAACCGAATCGTTTCGGAGCGATTGCCACTTGTCTAGGCCCCCTGGTAGCATTATGAGATTCCACCCTGTATATTACCTGACGAGGTGCTATCTGTTGGGCAACCATTTCACGTGTTGTGTTTGTATTCAGTGTATGTGATCGTTTCTTGTGTCTTTTTAACATAAAACTGCTTTTGATAACATATTTTGTATAGAATTTATTTGAGTACCAGACCTTTCAAGTTGCTTATGCTACTAAGGCTGGTGACAAGCCAGTAAATATTAAAATGGTGTATAATTTCTAGTTCCTAGATGGAAAATAATTACAACAAATAATAATAACATAACAGCTACTTACTATATCGTCATAGATATTTGAGTGTTCTGAACCTTCCTCCACATCTATAGTAACAACGAAGTTGAATGCACTTTGTTGTGCCCCTTGCGTCCTCATAGTATGCCGAGGACCGGGTCATCCAACTCCTCCTCTTCAGAACCTTCAAAGGGGTCTTCAAAAGGGAAGCTCGGATCCTCGAAGTCATACACTTCCTCCTCATCTGATAGAAAGAGTTCCTCATCTCCAAAAACTTCTTCGTTATATAAATTGGGAATTGGATCTGAAGAATCGGAACAATTTGATGCCTACAATGTAAAATATGAAGTTCTTATAACTTACATTAAAACATAAACTAGAAAATGATACTTACATAGTTTTAGAAAAACTATTATTTTAATTAACTTAAGAATCATGGTGTTGTTATTCGAGTGGTCGGTGGGTCGAAAACACATTTAAATACTCACCATTTTTAAAGATTTGCAGTTCAAAACACACTTTTTAATAAATAAATTAACAGCTCAATCACGCACAGACTTCAGTCAAAATGGCTACTGAGTACTGAGTAAAGTTTTCACAAATAAACTTTAGATGGCGGAAATTCAAAAGTCGCGCGCGTTTTGTTGCCGTTTGGATAAGCACAGCGGCTTAGCATTATGAAATTCCACCCTGTATATTACCTGACGAGGTGCTATCTGTTGGGCAACCATTTCACGTGTAGTGTTTGTATTCAGTGTATGTGATCGTTTCCTTAAAAGTGATGTGCCACAGCTGATACATACATTTACATGACCAACAATAGGCTCTGGTCTTGCTGGACGTCGTATCTCATCTCAAGCATTGGTCCAACATGCATGGCACACTAGAAACTTGTACCTGAAAAAAATATGAAGTTTTAAAGTCAGCACTTAAAATACGTTAACTGCCTCGATGGCCTAGTCCTAAGCGCGACTGCTACGCTAGAGGTCTTGGGTTCGATTCCCAGGTCAAGCAAAAAGTGTTATTGGGTTTTTCTATGAAATTCTCAGTAGCAGCTCGGAGTTTGGATTTGTGCCCGGTTAATGGCAATAGGCTCGCCCCGAGCCTATTGCCATTAACCGGGCACAAATTAACCGGGCCTATTACATGGGACCTAAATATGCCGGCGAACTGTGGGTGTGCATTAGTACACCTCTGCTTAACCCTTCGGGGAATACAGGCGTGATGGTATATTTATATTTTATTTTATATTTTTACTTAAAATACGTCTAGAATAGTATTGTTAAATAAAGATGTCTAAAAATACTATTTTTCTAATAAATACGTATTATGATTTACCTGGCCAATCTATCGTTGCATAAGACGTCGAACTTCAGCGATTTCCAAAGTATGTCTTCGCATTCTGGATACATTTAAACCGCAATTTACACAACGTTCACCACTTACAGCAGTAGATGATGACTGTGAATGCCGGGGTTCGTCGGTCGAAGCTTCCAATATCAAATCCAAGTTGTTGCCAGTGTCGTCGTGAGTAGCTGGAGCAGAGTCCATAATCCGTGGTCGTCAGGTATGGGAAAATCGTCGGAGTCAGTAGTATTCATAGGCAAAAGTAGTCAATTTAAACCGCAACAAATAAACACAAGTCGCCGCAATTAAGTTGCAAACAAGCAATGATTTTGACATTTGGGCATTTTCACTTTTTAGTGTACCCTGATAAAAATATGAGTATTTTTTAAAGGTGTTTTTTTTTATATATTTAAAGGTCCAAAGCTGTATTATATAGTCTGACGGACTGGTTATTGTATATTATTTAAAAAAAACAGCCTGTTTTCCTTTTTAAAACCGTAAATTAAATGGACATTGTAGTGAAACAGTGGTCAATTTGGTAACGACAAATAAGTCGTCCTGTTTTAATGTTTTAAGTATTATGACTTAATTTTTATTTACTACTAGCTGACCTGTCTTAGGTATGAGTACCTATTCAATTTGAACTGGAATATATAATATCCTACATATAAAAATGAATCCCTTTTTCCCTGGTCTCGCCATACCTGAGAAGGACTTTACTAATTTTATTAAATAAAAAACAAAATATATATTTTCATAATCGTGTTTATTCCATAGGATTCATAAATTCCACTTATATTTTTACAAACCGATATTGAACAACTTGGCATTTTGAAGTAAACACTGAGCTCAACACCAGGCGCGCTCTAGTAAGCAACTAATAGCCTCTACCCTTCACTGCTTCTCTCTATTCTAAAGCTTTTTGATAAACAATATTTTTAGTTTTATGTTGACGGTTTTCCGACACGGGAACAGGCGACATATAATTGGCCATGTGAAAAACATGGATTTTCTAGGTTGATGCCACATACACTAAGCGACTGCCCTTGCGATTTATTTATTGACATTGCAAATGCAAGCCGCACTGGAAACTGTAAACGTTTAAAGCTGAATGGCATGTCGTTCGGTATCATAGGAATGCGTGGGATTAAAACATCTTCGCCTTTGTACTTCCCTTTCTTCTTCCTTTCTTTCTTTTCTTTTTTTTTCTTTTTCTTTTTTTTTTGGCTTCGATGACGTTGTTCCATAATTTCTTCACCGCAAGCCGGGTGCCATTACACAGACGTGGCTGGTTTATATTCCGTAACATAATAATTACTGATCCTATTTTCAATTGTAGATTATGAGGTGGTAAGCCGGGCAATTCCAGCGAATTTAAAAATTCTGTTGGATAATTGACAACTTCATCTTCATTAGTAACAGAATCAACTGATTTGTAATTCTTCAATTCGCCAGCTATTTTTTCTCTTGAATCTGAAAATTCATTTCATTTACATCAACATTTTTTGCGCCCAATATAACACGTTCACTTAACCAAACGTGATTTACGTAATTTTGAGCAATGTTTGGGAAAACCATCTATATAAGTTCGGTGTTTGATACACAAAAGTTACAAAAATTGGTAGGGAATGTAATGTATCCAGATGATGTCAGTGGCGTAGCGTGCCTTGTCGGGGCCCCGTATAAAAATTTTTTTGGAGGCCCTTATATGTAGGTAAAGATTTTTCACAAAAGAAAAAAAATATTGTGAGAAGAAATATTTATTTATCACATAATTTACCCATTTTACAAATAAAAATCGAATTTTAAATATTCACTCTCCTTGCCTTTTTTTCGGCAAACTGATTTATTAAATCATATATGGCTGATGATGATTTTAGTTTTTCTAAAGTTTCTGCCTCTATGGACAATAGTGAGATGTCTGAGTGGGGGCCCCTGTGGCCCGGGGGCCCCGTATAATTGATACGGCAAATACGGCGGTAGCTACGCCCCTGGATGATGTATCAACAGCAATATTACCATTACCAATATCAAGCAGTTGCTTGGAAAACAATTCTCCAGGCTGGTCTTCCTGCAATTCGACTCTCATGTTCATACTCAATTTAAGTGTTTTAATGTATTTCCATAAAATGGACGACTTCAAACATGCATTCAGTTCATCAGATCCTAAAAAACTGTCCATGTATTCATATGCAAACCAAACTGGACGATAAACATCTTCCACGGCGGCACCAGATTTAATCGAAGCCTCTTTTTTCCTGTTGTGCCCCCTATATGTGGCAATAAGAGATTCTTTCTTTTTCTTTAAATCTGCTGTGGGTATTTTAAGGATTTTCTGGATACGCAATCAAGCATCTTTGTTTTTTTTTGTCTTTATGACCTCTCTCATTTGGGTCCCAAACAACTGGCTCTGATTGTAGTGTTTCGAGGAACAAGAGAATTTGTTCTTGTGTCCACTGTATATCACTCATCGTTGTCATTATAAAGTACAAAGTGCAATTTCTTAAATATTTTATGGAAATAACCTTCAATTTACGGAACGACGAATGCAACATGCGCTGTTGACGTCTCAATGCGAACAGAAGTGAG
Organism: Caradrina clavipalpis; assembly: GCA_932526535.1. Lineage (NCBI taxonomy): Eukaryota > Metazoa > Arthropoda > Insecta > Lepidoptera > Noctuidae > Caradrina > Caradrina clavipalpis. The sequence goes on from OW052087.1 coordinate 4,031,759, forward strand.
CCGAGTAGTGTAGTAAGACGCTTCGTGTTCGCAACTTCGGGACACTTCGAGTCCTTTGACTCGGGCGCAAAAACCGACAACAACTGGAAGTCGCTCGAAGCGAGCCGAGGTTACACGAGGCGAGGCAAAGTGCCCTTCTACACTGACGTATTCGTTCAACTTCGACCAACTTCGCGAGTAGTGTGGAGCAGGCTTAAGAGCGTTTCCACATTATCCGATCCGATATCGGTATCGGACGACGATAGCCGACATCCGATAGCCGATTATTTGCTGTATCTATTATATTTGACACGCAAAAAAAGATCTGTCCACAGACAGTATTGGATACATCCCATTGCGGAAGCTAGATATTCAGAGGGAGCATTTTATACTCTTTTTAGCAAGCCACAAAACGCACCTAGAATGTTTTTTAATTACTTTCGTATGAGTGAATCCACATTCAATTATTTGCTAATTCATCTCACAAACAGTATCAAGAAACAAGACACACATTTTCGGCTCGGACTCTACGCACACAGAGACAATTAAGATACACGTATAGCACACATACAAACATTATCGTCCGACGGCTCACGGGCGTCCGATAGTGCCTGCAACATATCGGTGTCGGCTCCGATATCCGATATCGGAACGGACAATGTGAAAGGCAGGTTCATATTTCATACATTTTACTTGCCCCGATATCGTATCCGCGTCCGATACCGATATCGGATCGGATAATGTGGAAACGCTCTAAGAGCGTGTATACAGAAACTGGGCAGCGTCGCAAATAGTTGTCAAATATTTCGTTATTTAGATTAATTTGTCAATATTACTGTATGAAAATAAGTAATATGGCTAACTAATGAACTAGAATATTGATTATAGCTGTACACCATTCTGTGGTATACAGACGCTAATTTCATCTTCGGTAACCCTTTCATTCCATTCCAAGATCTGCACGTTTGCCTGCAAATCATTCTGACTCGCTTCATAATTTTGTTCTTTATCCTGCAAGCCAAATAAATCCATTATCATAGCGTAACAAACAAAATTGTAGAACATTGACCCTATAACCAGTATAATTTAAAAAGTACCATTTAAAAGCAAGCTTCTGTAGTGCCAACTATTTTTTTAACGCAAATGTTTTATGACCGACTTTGGAAATAGTATCTGAATATAAATTACAGCATATAACGCCTCTAGAAAATCCCTCTTTCTATTCGTTAAACCGTATGAAAATCAAGACAGTAGTTTCTGAGATTAGCCCGAAAAAGCATAAACTCAGCACAGCGAAATTAGATCTATCGAGTTAGTGAAAGTCAAAATAGAACGTGCAGGTCAAGCTAATTAACATACACACATAGCATCAAGACTTTTTTCCTGAAAGGGTAGGCAGAGGCGTAACACACACCCACATTTCATAAGCAAATTAAAAGCATGTAAAATACCTTCACATTATTTAGGTCACTCTGTATTTCACTTTGATCTTGTGTAATACTCGTAAATTGGTTTTCTTTAATGTGCGCTGGTTTTAGTTGATTGTCAGTCTGAAAAATTAATAATAACAGTATTTAATTAGGCTATTACCATTCCGTTGCTACTATGATATTTATCGTCTATCTATCTACTTGACCACGTAACCTATCCAATGTTTGATGCGTATGATTAATTACCTACACGGATAAATACCTAGGTAGATAGACAATGAATATTAAAGTCCGTCATTTGGAATTAACAATTGAAAACAAAACTTTAATCTTTAGACTAACTAGATAGGTACCTTTTTGTTTAACATTCCTCATTAACTTACATACAATAACAATATTTTCAAATTTTGCATTAGTTAAAAAGTTCTTAGAACAAAAACATCAAAAATTATGATTGTTTACATTTTTACTAAACTAATTCTTAATGATTTCCTAAACGCGTGGACCGATTTACATGATTCAAACGGATAAAATGGTTTTATACCTAGCTAGACCTTTTCTTTACCTTAGTTTTCGACATGGAAACATATGATTTTCCCTTATTACGCAAACGTTTAATTTTATTTTGTTTCCATTGGGAAGGATTTTTGGTACGTTTCCGTCCCTTTTTCGGAGCCGTTCTTGAATTAGATGAACTGGTCGAAGAAGAGCTTGATTGGCAAAATAAATAGTTCCTCTTTCTCCTAGGTACGATGTTTGTAAATGTCGGATCTGTATCGCTTAAGTCTATATCACTTTCGTCGGTATATACTGGAGATGTATAATAATGTTGAGTCTTCTTTATCTCCCTGGGATGACGATTTAGCTCCTGAAAGAAAAATTAACATAAGAATTAAATTATAAGAAAAGTATATTGAAACAATGGTAAGTTTTTTCAGCGATTTCTACAAAATAATAACTTACATTACTTGTATTCTTAAGATACTAAGGAGGAGTATTTTCAATAACGTCATCGTCATCCTCTGTTTCATCAACAGTCACGTGGTGTCTAGCAATTATTGTTGGTGCCCGAGGGTCTGCTTGCTGCGATGATTGCGAACTATCCGAGTCTGAACTTGACGACGACGATGAGCTCGAAGTCGAAGTTGAGGATGATGAAGATAGACATACATTATGTTCTTGGTCAATTTTGTTTCCTGTCTCTAGTTATGAATCGTGTAGTATTATCTTCATTGTCAGTTAAGGTAATGTCACTATCATAATAAGGTACCAAAAGACTTTTGTTGGATTCTGTGTGTTCAAACTGAGATTAATGTAATAAAAAAAATACTAAGAATTTCTTGACAGAAATACCAATATTTAATTATTTTTGACCCGACCCGGGAATCGAACCCGGGATGTCACAATCATTATAAAATAGTAGTATTGTAGAGAACGGTCACGCCCTACCTCGCAATGATTCCCTGATTCTAATCACTGATACTCTTATTTTTCGAACTCGCGGGCGCACACGTGCACGGTGCACGTGTGCGCCTGCGAGTTCGAAAAATAATCGTAAGAAATTTCGTAGAACTCGTCACGCACACAACGTCACGTTAGGCGCGTGTTCGTACGTCTACATGTTTATGTGGTATCAACAATGGTGGCCCAATTCAAGAAATCACTAAGTCACGTTTGAGATATTAGTAGTTTTATGTTTTAAATGCCCGCTGAAATAACATGCGTTGAATAAAAAAAAAAAAATAAAGACATATTATATCGTAAACTAAGAAGTTTTATTTATTAAAAGAAATATAATGATTTATGGAACAGGACTATCTAAATAAAATATTTAAAAAATTGGACTTATCCCTAATCCCTGGACTTAGTAATATTACAGTGATAAATGGTGGACTTAGTTATAATATTGCAGTACCCAGTACAACATCTAAACAAAATCAGCTTATCATTCTACTTCATCTTCAGAATTGAATTCTGCAGATATGAGATCTTGAGTTCCATAATATAAATCCTCATAAAAATATCTTTCCGATTCAGGAACAGATTCTAGCAACCGCTTTATATCTTGCAATTTAGTAGCCTTTATAGTTAAGGGTGCATCGTAGCAGTCATCGAGCTTTTGATTAATTAATCTGCTGTAACCGACCTTATACCGGCTGACTTTTTTTACCGTCTGGAGCGAAACAGGGTATATAATAGGTGAACAAAGTAGAAGCCTTTGGCGCAGAAATATTTATATTTTTTTGTTTTAAATCCTGGCATGAAGTTATCCTATTAATAAATACTATTACTTATTTGAAGTAAACTTTTCGTATTAAAACCAAAAAACAGTTAAGTTAAAAAAATACAAATAAACCGATAAATACTGTAAAAAAAGCATTTTATGCGCACCCTACTCTATGCGCGGAAAGTATCAATGAATTCGTAGCGCCATTCAATCCTTTGATTGAAGCCGGCCGATAGGTAAATAACTGGACTTGCCGTCGTCGGCCTCTTTCATTCTATCATAATAATATCTTTTCGTACCTACGGGTATCGCTCACACAATATCGCCGCTTGCGCATCCCCCACACGCACGCGTGCCCTTTGCGTATTGCGTCATCGCATCGCTCTCAATTCAGTCGCCCGCGATTAGTTATAGCGTGACGTCGATTGTTTACGTATTCGCGAGTGCGCCCAGTGATTGTTTCCGAAATGTCATACGAATACTCCAACGTTGAGTACCTTGCCATGGTGAAGTATTACTACCTATCTGGCCAAAATTTAAATGGTGCGAGGCGTATGTACGCTGATGAGGAACACCTACAAGCGACCATGGCCAGTTCCAGTTTCCCAGTCATGCCAGAGGCAGAGGCCGGCCACCGCTGTCCATACACGTCGAAGACACAATGTTACAAGACGTTCCCCGGTCAGTGGGTCGTCTTAGGGGCGCCCTGCTCTGTCTGCAGGACATGTACTTCCAGCACGACGGGTGTCCAGCTCACTACGAGCGATCTGTGCGCGCATATTTAAACAATCAATTCGGTGATAAGTGGATAGGTCGAGGTGGACCTGTGAACTGGCCAGCGAGATCACCAGACCTAACGCCGCTAGACTTTTATTTGTGGGGCGAATTAAAACGCTTAGTGTACACTGAAGAAGCTCGCAGTGTAAATGATTTAAAACAGCGAATAATAGACGCTTTTACAATTCTAAGGCCGGTCATAGTGCTCCACTGACCGTCAGTACGTACGGTCCGTCCTGACGATACGCTTGAACCGACTGTCAGTTTGTATCATTCAGTGCTCTCCTGACCAACAAACTGACCGGACTGGTACAGTCGCACGCAATGGAACCGTTTACGAATTGTTTAATAGCTGCTTATTATCTTCGTAGACGTTTTAGGAATAGAAGAAGACGTAGACGATATCACGATATCACGGTCTTTATACAAAACGTGGCTTATGTTCCAAAATGGTTCACGAAGACGAACTTCGGTGATTAATCGTTCGGTGTCGATAAATTTGTTCATTTTAATTTCATTCATTTTTTTTGTACGAAATAATTTTTCGTCAACGATGATACGCACATGCGTGCGGTCGGTCCACCGGTCGGTGCAGCACTGAACGCGTTCATATGTTTCCATAGCGCGTCGGTCGACCGACGCGACGGCACGCATGCGGACGCGCTCGACCGACGGTCCTCGTACGCAGTGCGTACCAATATACGCGTGCGTAACTGCGTACGGTCAGACCAGCACTGTACGGTTTGTGAATTTTCATTCAAATGACAAGCGCGACTGACGTACGCACCGACGATCGGTCAAGCACTGTAACCGGCCTAAAAAGTGATAAAAAAGTCTATCAAATAATTTGCAAAAACGTGCTAGTTTATGTTTAGAAAGAAACGGTGGACACTTCCAACAATTATTGCGATATCGCTGAAAAGGTAGGTACATTTTTAGGTACAATAATAATCATTCTGTATTATTAATCTGTGCAATTGTTTGTAACCAAGAATATTATAATTCAATTTTTTTTTTTTCAAATTCAAAGCATTTATTTCAATTAGACCATTTACAGGCACTTTTGAATGTCAAGAAGTTACAGTTTAAAGTTGAAGCTAGTTGCTCGTTCCAAAGCGTAGATCTCTATGGAGAAGAACGAGCAAGAAACTCCATGGACACTCCTTTTCTTCAATTTGGTTTTAATAACACTGGATGTTGCACCAAGTGAAAAAAACTGAGGACAAAAAAATGACCTTGAAACAATTCTCTTATGTTTTGCGTCTCTTTCATTAGGGTGACAATTATTTTTACTTACTGTAGGATATTTAGTAAAAATCTATTATTTTATAAATTGAGTAAACTACATACGTGGTTTTCGACTTTATTAATTTTGATTTCGTAGTAAGACAGAGCAATTAAATGAGCATAACAAATATAAGTACTTTGAAGAGTACCTAATGTATAGTTAGACACAGACAACCGCGAACGTTAGCGATAATACTCTAATTTCTGTCTAGATTACAGAACGTCGAGCTACCCAATGCTCGGCGTTCGCAAGCCCGCGTCTGCAGACTGGAGACCGTTCTGCCATCTCCGCCCGCGGCGTCTTCTGTCGAGGTGGCCAGGGCGCGAACGTTCTCTCACTGTTGTGGCCGCCTACTTCGCTAGCATTACTGCTTCGCAGATGGACGCGACCGCATCCCATTCCCTCTCGCCCCGAACCAAGCCTCAACCAGGGCTCGACGTGAAAGGTCGCCACCTCCGTTCGCCGACATATGGACACAGCGGTGGTCCGCCCAAGTGGGGCACACCTCTACCGTGTCCTCGGGGCATTCCATGCAATGGTGGCACCCAGGCAACTACTCCGTACGAATCCGAAACTGGTATCTCCCGAAGTTGCCATGTCCGGTGAGGACCTGAGTCATACGGAAGGTGAGGACACCGTGACGTCTCTCCAGCCACCCCTCAAAGAGGGGACTTACCGCCGCAATCGTAGCGTGCCCAGCGCTAGGTTGCGACAGTCGTCGTTTCCATGTCGCCATGGGATCTCGCCGGAGCTCTATCCACCATGCCGTGACTTGTTACGGAAGCGGACTTTCACCACAGCGTTGCACCTCCACGTGCAGGTCATGCATATGTTCAAGGACTATTGCCTCCAGATCCCACGGCGGCAGGCCGGCAAGCAGGCCGCTTCGTGGGAGATCGTGCTGTATCCTCGCACCATACGGTTGGCCATGATCTTCTGAGACGTATTCAGCTTGGACGCCGGTGGCCTGAATACGAACCTTGACACTAATACTTAGATAGGTTATTTACCTATCTAAGTATTTGTGTCAAGGATTGCAATGATTTTTCAAAAGCACCCCTTTAAAACAAATTATTTCACGTGGACCAAAGTTTGTATCGGATATCTGATACATTTTAATAAAAATAATCATATTAGCTTTTAGCTGTAAGCAACTAACATGTACATATTTGATTTCATACTCTTTATTGAATCTTCGATCTCAACCCCTTACTTTAAATTTCTTAAACAGTCATACGTGTTTGTTTTCTTTTCAAACCAGGTGCAGAATTTATCATTTTGAACAAGTTTTAATGCGGAACCAATTATCGCGACATAATTCACCTATTTCATATATTTGTGTTCACATAATTCGACAAAATATCTTTTTTTTATCAGATATTTTCTTTGCCGTTTCGCGGTTTGTCCCTTGTAAACTTGTAGTACACTTACCAAATCGCTAAGGGGCAGGTCTGAAGTGTTACATATTATTTGTGTATCTATTTGAGGCAGTATAGCTGCAGGGTATGTGAAAAAAAGTCATTTTAATGCCAAATCACTTTTATTATTAATAATAAATAATTATATTTATCACACATGTGAAAATAAAACGCTTTTATGCAATTTCTGCCTTCTGGTACGAATGTCACCCAAAAGTTTTTGGGTATGGTTTTTCAAAAAAGAATGTATTCTCATTTTCAAAAACATATTTGAAATAAATTTTATAATTTCAGTTTCGTGTAAATCCATACAAATATCATTGACAGGATGTTTAGGCACAAATAATTCCTGCAGCAACGGCTGGAATTTTTCTTGAACCGCTAACACCAATTTGGATTGCAAATGATTAATTTTGCTGTGGAGAAGTCCTTTGGACAGAGTGTGCCTAAATAAACTATCTGAGTAGCGAACTATTTCGTATGCTGCATCAGAGGCGAAACATAATTTACCCCTATTTACAAAAGTAGTAAATGCAGAATATTTATTAACATTGACAGAATAATTATGATCATAATTTTTGTCATTTTCTGTAGTTAATAGTAGATGACAAAAGCTACAAGAGTTTTTTTGTAAAATTTTATAAACTATAAATCCTGTTATATAATATAGCACGTTTTCTTGGTAAGCGCTTAATTGAGGACTTTCAAGATTTTTAATCATTTCGCTAAATAAATCATCTAAATCACCATCTTTATTTTCATCATTTTTTTCAATTAAAGAATCAGTTTTTGATTTAAAGTCAATTATATGATTCGTGTGAAATGCATCATCTATACAATTGGCATTGATGCTGGGCTGTACAGAATTTCTGAATAAAAGTTTTCTTAAAATATATCTGAACTCTAAGGGACTTGGGTTATCCTGAGTTCTTCCTCGGGCTCTAATTAAAGAAAAGAAGATTTCCAAATTATCTTGGGAACATTTGAAAGTTAAGAAATATTTCAAAGGATTTTCAGGCAAAGTCGTTAACTCTTCAAATAATGCGGACAAAGATTCAGTATTCATTAGAAACCCAAGACAAAATGTTTTACGATTGTGATAACGTAAATAAGTGTCACCAATTTTTAAACTTTTTAAATAATTAGCAGTTTCCCGGAAAAAAGTTTGCCAAATTTCTTTATTACGAAAAGAGAGTGGCGATTTAAAAAAAAATCCGAACGGATATCGGCAATTCATGTAATCAAATAATCTGTCTATCACTCTAATAAAATATGTGGTAGCTTGACTATTGTCAAATGTAGGATTACCACTATTTCTTAAAAAATCAATCGCATCTGCCACCGATGAGCTTAGGATCTGAGCAGCTAATCGAACATTCATTTTTTTATTTTGAAATTTGACATGCGTACCAGTAATTTTGTTCGAAAATTTCAGCCCCTCTATTTCTTGAACTTTATGAAGTTCTTCTATATATTTAAAAGATACATCACCATCAGATGACTTTAACCCATAATCAAATAAAACATTCCTTGCCAGTTTCAACATATGAACAGCATCTAAAAGGCAGTGTACTTTAGATATACCATTTGGATGAGTAAAATGAGGTCTAAAATCATGATCTGTGAATGAGCAACCCAATGTCTCATAAGCTTTAATATTCGACTTCGCGCCATCGCATGTTATAGATCGCACAGTAATACCTACTTCATTCAACAGTATTAAGGCAGTTTGTACTAATTGTCCAAGTAAATCCCCAGATAAGCTACCTGGGGTAAAAAAATATCCAATTGGACATTTAAAATAATTAGTGTATGAAACTATCATAAATACCAATGCCTCAGACGCCAGTTGCTCCGGGTCACTAACAGGAATACTTCCTAAATCGACATAGCCAAAAATCTTACCAAGCTTTGGTGCATACGCTATATCTTGTTTCAAGCTCATTGAATCAAATATCAATGCTACATTTTTTAAATAAGGTTTTTCGGGAATTTGCAATTTTAAATATTCGAATACTTCATTCAAAAATCCCACTGAACAATCAAAAGAAGAAATAGAGCGCCATAATGTGGTTGAATGAGGCAGAGATATAATTGTCCTTAAATATGCATACGCTTTTGGCGAATAAAAATGCAGAGTTAACGCAAAAGATTTGACCTCGTTACTGTACTTTGTTGTGACTGTTGACTTTTTCTTAAAATGTTTACAAATTTCAGCAAAGTTCCCTTGCAAAATATTTTCAATTTCTGACTGCGATGTGTAGTTACGAACTATATTTACAAGTGACTTCAAATCTTTTATTTTTTTTTTATTGCGCGCCACTTGCTGTTCTAAAACTTTTTTCTTTTTTTCCAAACACTTTTCACGAAGTGTCTTTATCTTACACTGAACATTAAAGTCCTTTAAACAGCGTCGTTTGGCTGGTGGTTCATTTTCATCAACTACCTGTTGAACAAAGATAATCATTAACAACGGTCTCGATGAACAATGTTCATCATTGTGATGATCATTAATAAAAGGTGTCGTATCATTGAGATAATCCCAATCTCTCTCGCGAGTGTACCAGGCCGTGAAACATGGACTTCAACAATTATTGTAAATGGATCATGGATAGAATGGAAATAGTTTGGTAGGGAACAATTTTGACTAGAGTGCGACGAGTACAAACTAACACTAAACAAAAAGTTATAGTGCGCTCGATAAGTTGAACTAAAATGGCGGTCCACCTTGAATGCGGTGCAATAGATTTTCGGGTCAGCGGCACAGCGGGGGGCTGTGTTTCGTTTGAGTAGTCCCCATGTTTCACAAATTTACGTTTGTTTACACATAATTCAAAACACTGTACCACTGCCTATTTTTTTTTGATGAAGTGTCCGAAATTAAAATTATTTTATTTTTCTTTACTGTCCGTATTTCACTAGCGATATGACCTTGTATGGCAGGGTCGCCATGAAGTGTCGTATGAAATGATACACATGTTTACACGGTAAAGGCTCACTTTATTGTGTCGACTCGCAAGTACAGTGTCTGCTTAGCTACATACATAACAACTATCTAGGTTTACATATACTTACATACTAAAAACGGCGCGTAAACTTACTATTGAAGTCAAAGCCAGTACATCTTAGCCACGAGACGACTCCCGGCCACCGTAGACGCGGGTCTGTGGACGGTGAGCAATGGGTAGCTCACCGTCCGTCCGTTCATTAAATAACGACAGACCGTGTCGACGGCGCGTTCGTGTTCCACGCGCGCCTCAATGAGATGTCAGCATCTTGGAAGGGGCCACTAAGGGCCGATGCCTGTCGGGGCTGCGGGTTGTTCGAAAGAGATACCGCGCCCCCGGAACGCAAAGGGCACATGAAGGAACATAGACGGGTTTTAGTCAGTAAAAGTCTGACACTCCCGCCCCTCCCAGGGCGGGGGAAGTTATTTGATGATTTCCCGTCTTAAAAAAAAAAAAAAAACTAGTACATCTTACAGTCAAGACAAGGAAAACATACATCCTAATTTAATATCCCCTGGAACATTAAAACACACACATAAAAAAAATGACAATTACAGATATGTTGCCACTAGGGCATGCAAAAACCGGGTTGTTTAAAGGACACGGTTTTTTCGGGTTTCCATTTTACAAAACCGGTGAAACCGGTTTAATCGGTTATTTCGGATTTTTTCTCATTTTTATAAAAAAAATGTGAAATTCGTGTGTAAAGAAATAAAAATGCTAAAGTTTAATCAAAATGGCGTCAGCGTGGCATAGAGTAGCGCGACAATGATCTATCGGAGAAAAAAATTGAATTCGAGATCAATAATTTAAACAAAGGTGTTGCCAATTTTAAATAATAACTTCAATTGTGCAGTTTGCCCAAAAGTACTATTACATAGTTTTAAAATTGTAGGCATATCTTTAACAAGTAAAATATAATATTGCACACAGTTTTAAACTTAGTGAAGTAAACGACGATCCAAGAATAAAATATAGTTGTTTGAAATAAAATCCTGCAAATATTTTTTTCTAATTTTTTCTACATGCAATATGGCAGTGGTCATAACCATTTACACTGCATTTAGTGTTTTCTAATAGCGAAACGTAACTTGTTACTAAAAAAAATCTTTAGTATTCCTTTCGCTTACCTTTCCTATAATATTAGGAGTAACCATAGGCTATATTTCATATCATAGTTCATCCAAAACCATTAAATTTAAAAACTAATTCAATAATTTGAATTACTAGGGAAATGTTGACTAACCGTAAACTGTCACTTTGACAATGACATTTCTTTGTTTTACATATATGATCTCAAATGCGATTTTTCGGTATAAATTAACGTTGCCGGCCGTTATTGCCGTTGGAACTAACGCCGTCTTGCCGTCCTGTCGACGTTTGTCAGTGATAAATTTAAGATTTTGTATTAAAAACAAAACCGAAAAATCCGAAAAAACCGGTTTCGTTATCATAAAAAGCCCGGTTTTCAAATCAGTCGGTTATCCGGTTTTTTCGGTTAACCGGGTATTCGGTTTGCATGCCCTAGTTGCCACCTGTCAGACAGGTGTCGATGACGATGACGGAGAAATCTTAGTAACTTTCTTGAGTTCGGTACGTAATAATACCAAACAATTTAAATTAGAGGCACAAAATGTATCTCACGTTGAATTTGAGCAAAAAAATTCTATTCTTCCAATGCCATTACTGAAGAAAACAATCGAGAGTATTATTACTTTGATACTGATATCGAGGTTTTAGAAAAAATCGTTTTTAAATATATAGTTTCTTTTTTTAAAAGAAGGTATATATATATACCATCACGCCTGTATTCCCCGAAGGGTTAGACAGAGGTGTACCGATGTACACCCACAGTTCGCCGGTATATTTAGGTCCCATGTAATAGGAGGCGAGCCTATTGCCATTAACCGGGCACAAATCCAAACTCCGAGCTGCTACTGAGAATTTCAAAGAAAAACCCAATAACACTTTTTGCTCGACCTGGGAATCGAACCCAGGTCCACTAGACCAACGAGGCAGAAAAGAAGGTATTTCTACCTAAATTAATAATGATTAAGAAAGACTGATTTGTTTAAAAGTTTAAATAAGATTTTAGTAAAGAACTATATTTTTATTTGTTTATATGGTTTGATCATTTCCAGCAATATCCAAAGTTTAATATGATTGTTAAGAGTTTTACTTGGCTGTGTGTCATCAATTATAAGACTAAAAAGTGATTTAATTTAGTTGAGATTAAGTTTTTGTTAAGAATAAACCTTATAGCGAATAAATAAATAACAATTACTTCCTATAATTTGGCTTATTATTCAATCCTGTCTATGATAGCAAGTAGATTGGATTGTGCTTTTGTAAACCACTGCTGCAAGATTTCGGCTGAGTCTGTAACCTTGCAGTAGTCATCATCTGCCGTCATCTGCGTTGTTTATGTTTTTATGTCTGGTTTATGTCTCTGTGATTGTTTTACTAACATAGTTATATATTGTTACTAACACTATGAGTCTTGTTACTTGAAATAAATGATTATTATACCCAGTTGGCTTCAGGGCGCATAGTAAGAACAGAGTACCCTGCCAGCTTAAAATCTTTTGCACACATATAAGAACCATTAAGAAATGGTATCCTGGTTTGGCATTGACCAATTTCAATGCCAAACCAGGATTTACCACGGAATCATTGAAAGCATTAGGAATGAAAGCAAAATACTCTGATAAGAAAATTGTCTGTAATTTATTTCTTGGCGAGATGGCTATAAGGCAACGCATTGAAAGGGATGGGTATCAAATGCATGGCTATGTTGATATTGGCAACACACAGGAGGGTGACTATTTAATGGGAGCTATGAAAGTGTTAGTTTTTTTAGTGACTGCAATAAACGGTGCATTTAAAGTTCCGGTTGGCTACTTTTTGTTAATGGTGTTTCTGGAGAACAAAGGGCCAACGTCGTTATACAATGTTTACAACTGCTAGACAAAACAGGCATTGAAATTTCTTAACATTTGATGGCTGCCCGGCAAACGTAACAATGGTTACACAGTTAGGATGTCTATTAGATGTTGGAAATGAAATAAAAAATTGCACTTTGCAAACAAGTTACGCCATTGCCACGTTCATTTTCATAACCAAAAAATGAAAGTACGTTTGGCATCACAACTTTTCAGTGAAAGTGTATCTGATGCCTTACAATATTGTGCTAATGAAAACAAAATCACTTTTAGAGATGTAGAAGGTACCATCAATTTTATTAAAATAATTAACGATCTTTTTGATGTACTAAATTCCAGAACCATTAATCCGGTTTGTTGAACTAATTTTAAATTTGCCGCCTTTTCTTAGTCGATGTTTAACTGATCTATGACAATCAATGGTCAATGTAGTCTATGACAGCTCTATAGAATAAACTCTCTATGATTCTGTGGAACAACGAGTGTGGTTTGATTTCCTACAAATCCTTAGAAATAATATCAAAGTCAACAGGTTATGGGCCCAGTAAAGCCAAAGTAATAAAGAAATGTGATTGTGAAGTTCATTGGAATAACAAGTAAAAGTTAAAAAACTATTTGTGCCGGTGAAGTGACATTGCGCCGTCGACATAACTTCCAAGCCGCGCGGTTCAGTTTTCCAAATCGTAAAAAATCCCAGTGATCATGGCTAGTAGCAATCCTCTGGCATTAATAGAAAAATTAACAGGCCGAGAAAACTACAATACCTGGCGGTTTGCTGTGAAAACATACCTTCAACATGAAGAACTTTGGGAATGCATAGAAAATCCCAACAATGAACCATTCGACGCAAAGAAGGACACAAAAGCCAAATCTAAGATAATTTTACTTGCCGATAGTATCAACTACGTACATATCCAAAAGGCACAAACGGCAAAAGAAGTGTGGGAAAACTTATCCCACGCTTTCGACGACTCAGAGCTTACACGCAGAGTTGGCCTACTACGTGATCTCTGCACTACTACACTCTCTGGTTGCCAAAACATAGACGAATACGTGAGCAAGATAATGTCTACAGCACATAATTTCAGAAATATAGGATTCCAAGTTGATGATGAGTGGCTCGGGACACTTTTACTCTCCGGGCTACCTGACCATTACAAACCAATGATCCTTGCCATTGAGAGCTCTGGAATGAAAACAAGTGCAGACTCTGTTAAATCAAAACTGCTCCAAGAAGTAAAATCTGAAAACAATAACTCTGCTTTTACATCTGCTCATGGTTATCAAACCAAGAATGTGAAAAAGAAGTTCATCAAAGGTCCTAGATGTTTTCAGTGTAACAAATATGGACACAAGAGTACGGAATGCAGGACAAAACCGAAAGAAAAGGTTGCCAAATCAAATAGTTCTTATGCTGCCGCATTTGTCATTCCATCTGACAACAACAGCTCCGCATGGTACATTGATTCTGGGGCAACCATGCACAGGACAAGACATCAAAACCTTCAAAATGAACACTCACCGCCTGTAGAACAAATCAAAGTTGCAAACAACAAAACACTTTCAGTGAGTAGCTCTGGTGATGTGACATTGAATACATTGAATGGAGAAATCAGTCAAATGCAATCTTATTTACAAACGTTCTGAACGTACCAGAAATTGCAGTGAATCTAATATCTGTTCAACAAATTACAGAAAAGGGTGGTCTAGTTAAATTTGATGCGTTTGGTAGTCGACTACAGAAAACTCAATGATGTGATAGTCGATGATAAGTTCCCACTACCGAACATCACCGACATTTTAGTCTCACTTTCAGGCTCAATGTACTCGTATTTCACACATTTAAATAAAATTTGTGCTAAAAGGTCGGCTTTCTGAGAACGCTAAACTACGTTTGTCGAACAACTATGACACAGTTTCCGCTTTAATACAGGATTTAAGGAAACATTTGTTAACTTCAAAAGCATTTACCGCAATTCAGCCC
The DNA here is from genome assembly GCA_932526535.1 of Caradrina clavipalpis. Taxonomy (NCBI): domain Eukaryota; kingdom Metazoa; phylum Arthropoda; class Insecta; order Lepidoptera; family Noctuidae; genus Caradrina; species Caradrina clavipalpis. Next base: position 4,046,812 of record OW052087.1, read on the forward strand.
CGCCTCCAAAATATGAACCAAGGTTTTAGGTCAATTGACGAGTATAATTTAGAATTAGAACAACTTTTTACAGACTTAACCATCTCACAGGCAGACGGAGACTCGTCAAAGTTCGCTATTTTGAAGCCATTAAATGAAAAAATGGCTATTAAGAAATTTTCAGATGGGTTGAAAAATTCAAGGCTGAGCACCATCGTGGCCGCGCGCAACTATGACAACCTCAAGGACGCCATACAGGGTGCAAGGGACGAAGAGGTATCAACGTCATCGACGTCCGCTAAGCCGGACGTTATGCAGTATTCCAGAAGAAGTCGAGGTTGGTTTACACCTTCTTCAGGACCTAGAGGTCTAGGTCAACGTGGCCGTTATTATGGCCCTCCTAATCATTTTTACCGCCGCGGTTACGGACGATCTTTTCAAAATTTCTACCGTCCGAATTTTAACTATGGCCGATATAATCATCGTGGTAACAGGCGAGGAAATAATTATAACTGAAATAATATTTATTCCGCGCAACCCATACAACCCACACAAGAATCGGCGAAAGGGCTTGTTTCCCAAAGTTCTAACGATGATCCCCAATCTGTGAATAATAAGCAGTTTTTTCGATTTTAATCATTATATTTTAGCTTGTAGGGGACGATATCAATTTGTGACATTTTATTCCAATAACAAAAAATATTCCTTTTTGGTAGATACAGGTGCGTCGATAACAATTATAGGAAAAAAGGAATTACCCGAAACGATGCGCATAAGTTATAATAACACTACTATAAACGGAGTTGGAGGTCAGATTAACTCCTTGGGATGTGTAACTTGTGTCAGAAAATAATGTCAAGTTTACGCATAAATTTTGTTTTTGAAAATTTGCCCTTCCAGGCAACTGGTATTTTAGGTCTAGATTTTCTTTCTACTTATGGCTGTAATATTGATTTGGCTTCCAACATGTTAGTTGTTAATAATGCAGGAAAATTTACTTATTTACCTATATCAGCTAGACCAGATTTACTAATAATAATCTAGTGTTACCGGCCCGAAGTGAATCGATCCATTACGTACATTTAGGTATTGATGTAAAAGATGATTGTGTTTTGTTTGCTCGAGAGAGATAGAAAAATATATTTTTCTAGCAGGGGCTATCGTTAAACCTACGAATGGTAGGATACCGGTCAAAATACTTAACGTTACAAATAAAGAAGTTAAATTAGAAAATTTTATTCCGAACGTTAACTTTTTAAACGAGTATCATGTTTTTTCTTTTGATAAAATTAAATCATCTTAACTGTAAAGAAAAGTGTTCGATCGAAACAATTTGTACAAAACATTCAGATGTGTTTTTTCTGCCAGGAGATAAGTTAGTAACCACCAACGTATATGAACAATCCATAACACTTAAACCAAACGTTAATCCTACATACGTTCAACCTTATAGATTACATTGGTACATTACTTTTACCACTATATTTGTCATTGAAGAGCGGGGCCTCCTAGCACAGGTATATCTTTTACTTAAAAGGAGGTTCCTATGTAAGATTCACTGTAAAAGTTGTACAAGTTTCTGCAATAAACCTTTTTATTATTTTATTATTATTTATTATTACCCCAATCTATGAAACCTGAAATTGATCGTCAAATAAAACAAATTATGAAGAACGATATAATAGAAGAGGCCTCAAGCGAGTGGAAAAGTCCAGTGCTACTCGTTCCCAAAAAATCAGAAGGCTGTAAGAAGTGGCGTTTGGTAGTGGACTACAGAAAACTCAATGATGTGATAGTCGATGATAAGTTCCCACTACCGAACATCACCGACATTTTAGTCTCACTTTCAGGCTCAATGTACTCGTATTTCACACATTTGGACCTAAACCAAGGTTATTTTCAGGTCAAATTGTGTCCTGACAATCGTAAATATACAGCTTTTTCCACTAGCTCGGGTCAATATCAATTAAAGCGTCTTCCTATGGGCATTAAAACTTCCTGTAGCAATTTTAGTAGAGTAGTGTCTATAGCCATGTCCGGCCTGACGTATGACAAATGTTTTGTTTAAATTCTCATAATAAAAATAAGAAATATAAAAACAGATCAGAACAGAACAGATGATATTAAGAGTTGTAAAAGGCTAGATCCATTATATAATCCTAATGACTATTGTCTAGATTTAAGATAGACTACAAGTAGCACTTAAAGATGCTAAAACTAATTTAGAACTAAGTAAGGAAAATAGAAAATAAGCATATGATAAGAAATGTAATCCAGTAACATATAGTAAAGACGATTTAGTGTTACTCAAAAATGAAGGAACGAAAAAATTGGATAATAATTTTAAAACAAAATAAAATAGCATTAGTTCATAAGGATAGGACAAAATTGTTCCATAATTAAGTTAAGGTATAATAAAAATATATATCTCTATTCTCTATACACCTATACAGGGTGACTGGAAATTGCTCGTATTCCTCTCGGGAGAAGAAACTATGACTAATTTAGAATGAAATTTTAGGAGCTTGTCATGGAAAAAAAGAAGTAATCAAATATAATTACGATACCTGGCCAATATTTAATTAATGCTTGTTTTTTTAGTTGCAACTATCAAAAAACAGTATTCCAGACTCCAGTACCAGTTCCAGTACTCTTCTTGCAAAAATCAGCATCGCCCACTTGCGTATGCGGTAGACAGAGTTGTCGCGCGGCTATATCAATGCGTCCATAGCGCTTAAACTTTCTGGCGAGATGGCTAGTTCGAATTGGAAAATCACGTCAAAAAATATAAATTTTAAAACAATTTTATTTTTTATTGATTCATTATTATTTTTTATTAGATGATTATGTTAAGAATCACGAGCATAGTTAACTCCTTGAATTCGACGAGAATGCAAATCAACAGCTTGTATATTTTTTTTTTCTTTCACCCCCGGAGGTGTAGTGTTTGTACGTTTTTAGTATGTAAGTATATGTAAACTTGTTATAATAATATGTATGTAGCTAAGAAGACACTGTACTTGCGAGTCGACACAATAAAGCGAGCCTTTACCGTGTAAACATGTGTATCATTTCTTACGACACTTCAATACATACACCTTTGAAATTTGGCACATTTTCAATAGTGTATTATAGTATGTTCATTTCAAAGTGGTTGTTTTTATTTTGTCTTCAAACAAATACTGGCAATGTTGTTGTGGTGTGATCTCAACATAAATAATAATAAATTAAATTCAATACTTGATGCTACAACTCAATGGATGACGAAGCATAATCTAGAAAAAAACTTTAATAAAACAAAAAAAAATGACATTCCACCCACCACAAAAAAAAACCCTTGACATATAGACTTCAGTTTAAAAAAAAACTTTTTTTACACAAAAGAGAACCGCCTTCAAAAACTAAAAAGAGAAAAATAACTTTAACTTTGGACGTGCCTTCTGTTTGTTATTTTGTATTGCCACCGACTTCCAAAGCTAAAGTTATTTTTCTCTTTTTCCAAAACAAACAACAAAATCCAAAACGGCAAACTGAAACGAATCCTTTTTCTAAGTTGAACACTACCTAGTACAACAAAAAAGAATTACTTGAATCGGACTTGTAGTTACGGAGATATGGGAACACAAACATAAAAACATACATAGATACATACATACACTTTTTAAATTTGGCACATTTGTTCAGACGCTTATATGCATACACTCAGAGGGACTCATGGTAGGAAACCAAGTTGCTGGACCGTAATTTTGAGTCATACAATTTACACCGTTTCTTGGTTTCTTCCAGAACTGTTCGGTGTTCCTCAGTCGGCCAAATGTTGCGGTCAAATCACCTTCCAGCTCATCATTGTTAAGCATTTGGAGATACTGTTCTGTCGTAATTTTATCTCTCCGATTAGCACAATTTATTTTATAAAAGATTCCGAAGTTTAATTGGCACATATTAGCATCATCCACACACATACACACATTCTTGGTGACGCTGTCGTCACAACACTGGATATTTCAATTAACCTAAGCGAAACTAGATGTCGCTGTTCCCGAACGAACCAGGAGTCAATAAAGAGACATACTTTAGGCTATAATTGGTCTATTCGTCAATAGATGGCGTACCAATACTAAAATTGTGAAAGATTGTCGAGGTCGTTATCCAAGCAAACAACTAGTATGACCTTTAGTTACATCAATAGTCGTGTGTGTGCGTTGCTTTAAGTTTAGTTATAACATAACTGGTTTTTGTAATTAAATGTTGCGAGACAGCAAAATTGACTCAAGCCTTTCTTCCATTTTGCGGTGCTTTTGCAAAACGTTTTATTTTACGATACTTTAAATGCTCCAATAGAAAAATGTTTAGCCTAAAACTTGACCGCATTTTTTATAACTAGCTTATAATTTTATTTTACCCATTTACGAGTATGTTGATATGTTTCTCATTTTTTAATCAAACTAATATGATAATTATATTAGTAGTGTACTCGTAGTAATAAGTAGTTTTTTTTAAAACGATAGTAGAATATCCTTGCTTGTGGGGTAGACTTGACAAAATTATATTTCTTGTTACATGTAGGTATAGGTAAAACTCATTAGTGTTTGAGACTGCTAAACATTACTCTGTTTTACCAATTAAAATAAAATCATGGATCTCGTATCGTTCCCATCATTTTCAAGTGAAAATCTGCCAATATGGTTTGCTCAAATGGAATCAGCGTTTGCTCTGAACGGAGTATTAGAAGAAACAGACAAGTATGAATACGTTTTACTCAATAGTCCCCGAAAATGGTTGAAGATATTATTCTGAGCCCACCGACAGAGGACAAATACGAACACATAAATTACCAGTTCATCAAGCGTATGGTATTAAAGAAACTGGTGAATTGAAGTTTAGCAATGAGACACCTTCGGAATATCTACGCAAACTTAAAGCTATAGCTGGTGAGCGAGTTTCCAACGCAGAAATTGTGAATATATGGCTGAATAACACTCCAGAGGAAGTACGTCAATTAGTGAGATTAGGCAATATAGACACACTAGGTCAAATAGCAGATAAAGCTGTAGTACAAGTGACTTCACCTTCACAGAGCACAACATCAACAACTTCGAAATGAATTATCACTTAGAGTGGCGTGAAAAGATGAAGTATCGTATGGGACAGTTGGCAAATCAGCTTGTAAAAGTCATTGGCAAGTATGAAAAGGATTATGAGCAGTTGTCTTCGGGCGAGATTGAAGCAGATGATGAGCAACCGTCGTCGAGCCGTCAGAACTTGTCAAAAGTTCAGAAGAAAGGAAGAATTGGCTCGAAGTCGACCAAAAGCCGTTATTCAAAGGTCATGTGCTGGTATCACTTAAAATTCTGCCACAAAGCCATCGTTTTTGTAAAAATGCTTGGCTTAATGTTAGTCCTGCTCCACAGCCACTCGGGCACACATTTTTTTTTTTCTAAACATAAACTAATATGACCTTAAGTTACATCAATAGTCGTATGTGTGCTATGCTTTAAGTTTAGTTATAACATTTACAACTGGTTTTTGTATTGAAATGTTACGAGACAGCAAAATTGACTCAAGCCTTTCTTCCACTTTGCGGTGCTTTTGCAAAACGTTTTATTTTACGATATTTTAAATGCTCCAATAGAAAAATGTTTAGCCTAAAACTTGACCGATTTTTTTATAATTAGCTTATAATTTTATTTTACCCATTTATGTTGATATGTTTCTATTTTTTTTTAAATCAAACTAATATGATAATTATATTAGTAGTGTAGTAATAAGTAGTTTTTTTTAAAAACGATAGTAGAATATCCTTGCTTGTGGGGTACACTTGACAAAATTATATTTCTTGTTACATGTAGGTATAGGCAAAACTCATTAGTGTTTGAGACTGCTAAACATTACTCTGTTTTATCAATTAAAATAAAATCATGGATCTCGTACCGTTCCCATCATTTTCAAGTGAAAATCAGCTAATATGGTTTGCTCAAATGGAATCAGCGTTTGCTCTGAACGGAGTATTAGAAGAAACAGACAAGTATGAATACGTTTTACTCAATAGTCCATCGGATTCTCCGAAAATGGTTGAAGATATTATTCTGAGCCCACCGACAGAGGACAAATACGAACGCATAAAGTACCAGTTCATCAAGCGTATGGTATTAAAGAAACTGGTGGAATTGGAGTTTAGCAATGAGACACCTTTGGAATATCTACGCAAACTTAAAGCTATAGCTGGTGAGCGAGTTTCCAACGCAGAAATTGTGAATATATGGCTGAATAACACGCCAGAGAAAGTACGTCAATTAGTGAGATTAGGCAATATAGAAATGCTGAAAGCTCGAAGAAACGGTCTATTCGCAATCATACAAAACAATCAATTGTTCATTGAAGGACAGAAAATAAACCTGCACGATCAAACATACAACCAACCAACCAAGAAAAACGACTATAATAACAGACAACAAAAGCAATACATAAATACAGCTTACAATACAGTTTATCAGGAAAACGATATGACAGCGATGGGCAGCAGTGACCTACCTCATCTCATAATGCCGAATGAATCCATGAATGAAACCGTAAATCATACATTTCGAAACCAAAGACCTACCATTTAAAATATTATTTCAAAACTTCCAAAGCCTTAATAACAAACAACATTTACTTGATGCTTTTATTACCCAAAATCCCATTTACAACGTAATATGTATCTCGGAAACCTGGCTCTCACAAGAGAAACTGGACTTAATTCAGTTTAATGGCTATAAATTTGCTGCATCATACTGTCGGAACACTAGACTAGGCGGCGGTGTCTGTATCTTACTTCAACAACATTTGGACTGCATACAGAGAAAAGATATTACTGACATGTCAATTGAATACGTATTAGAGCTATGTGCTACTGAATTACCTAATGAAAACTTATTAATAATTGTTATGTATTGGAATAGAAGAGAGGAAGAAGTATTTTATCGGCAGTTAAAACTAATTCTAAAATATATAATTACTAAATTTAATTTAATTTAGATTAAATATAGTTATAGGAGGCGATTTCAATATTAATATACTATCGGATAACGAAAAATCAAATCAATTTTTAAATTTAACTCAGGAATATAAATTAACACAGCATGTAAGGAACGCGACACGTAAAACACAAACTACCACCACATGTCTAGATCTAATATTCACTAATTTTAAATACAAAGACATGTATGCAACTGTAGATGAATTCGGTTTTTCAGATCATAATAGCACCGTTTTACATTTAAATATTCCTCAACAGATAAAACAAACCATCTGGCACACAAAGAAACGATTCTATAATCACACAAATATACTAAAATTCAAGTTAAAACTACAAGAAATTAATTGGAACGAAATTATAACTACAGATAAAGATATTAATGGAAATTACGAAGCTTTTAACAACATACTCATTAGTATCCTAAACCAATGCATGCCATTAAGGAAAATAAAATTAAAATCGAAATACAAAAACCACTGGCTCACTAGAGGTATAAAAAATTCTTGTCAAAATAAAAGATTATTAAAGATACTTATAACTAAAACTAATAACACCATATTAACACAATTTTATAAAAGATATGAAAAAATATTAAAGAAGACAGTATCAACAGCAAAAAAATTACACTTTAAAAGTAAAATGATTAAATCTAATAACAAAATTAAAACAATGTGGAGTATAATCAATGAACGAACGAACAAGAAAATAGCTAGTGAAAAAAACAACCTATCTCTACAAACAGATAATATTGTAACTTCTGAGCCCAAAGCGATAGCCAACATCTTCAACAATTTCTTTGCTTCTATCGGGGAGGCTAAGACAAATCCTACCGGTAGCAAACCAAAAGGATCCCCTGTTATGTCCCCTTCAAAGAATACAATTTTCCTCACTCCAATCGACCCTTATGAGGTGAATACATTGTTAAAGACTTTAAAAAATAAAATGAGCCATGGTGTTGATGAACTTCCACCTACTCTATTGAAACAGTGCGCGGATGATTAGACCCTGCCATTTTTTAAATTATTAAACCAATCATTTGAAGAAGGAGCTTTTCCCAATCTCTTAAAAAAGGCCCTCATAAAACCGATCCATAAGAAGAACTCAAAAACTGACCCGAATAATTACCGTCCCATTGCCCTTCTACCGACAGCTTCAAAAATATTTGAAAAAGCGATGTGCAACCGAGTTTATGCGTTCTGCGAAAAATACCACATATTCAATGACTGCCAAAATGGCTTCCGGAAAAATCGATCCACAATCTTAGCTTTATATAAATACATTCAGAAAACCCTTGATATCATTAATAATAAACAGTATGCCGTAGGACTACTTTTAGATATGACAAAAGCGTACGATAAAGTACAATTTGAAATACTTTTAAATAAATTATACAATATTGGCCTCCGCGGCAATTGCTACGACTGGTTCGTATCTTATTTAAAAAATAGGGAAAAATCAGTAGAAATCGAATATTACAACCACAACAAAAATCAAATTGAATTGGTTAGATCAGATAGCAAACCTATCACTGCTTCAATCCCACAAGGAAGTGTCATAGGCTGTTTCTTATTCCTTGTTTATATCAATGACCTCCCTAACAACATAAATGAGCCCTGTGTCCTATTTGCGGATTTACCCGCGCCAAAAATCACAAATAAATATCAACTTCAGTTTTAACAACTTTAATAGAAGTAGTCGACAAATTTACCCTACTAGGCCTAGACATTGATACACACATAAACTGGAAAGCACATATTCAAAAATTAAGAGCTAAGCTATCAAAATTTTCATACGCCCTCCGGGAGATTAAGAAAACTACAGACCTTAAAACCGCTCTAGTAACGTATTACGCGTATGCCTACGCATGGTTTAAATACGGTATTATTTTATGGGGCAACAGTACCGACGCGCCCACGCTGTTCACCTTACAGAAAAAACTAGTCAGAATCCTAGTCTGTTGAATATCAAGCTCCAGGTGTGCTGCTGGTGGACTTGAATGTGTCGATAAATAAAACTCTTGTTGGAAATTGAATGAGACTGTATTAAAATAGGAACCGTTATTATGCGCGCGCGCGTTAGAGGGGTCCCGCGAGTGGTCGAGCGAGTGGCGTGGCGCTGTCCTGCCACTGTGATCGCGGCTGGAGGGGCGAGCAAGATGGTGTTGCCGCCGCGCTGTGTGGGGCCCGATGTGACGTCAGGAACATGTTCCCCCGGGTTGAAGGAGTACTTCAAGATGATGATGATGATGATGATGAGACCGGAAGAGGGCATATGTTGTTATATGCACGTGTGATGGTGCCCTTCTTCGTCAGAATGTCGGCGACTCGACAACGTCCGTCAGACCCGGTCTTCACTGCAACCACTCTGCCCATTCGTAGTCGTCGCTGTGACCCCTTACGGGGGCACGGCAAGCGGGATCGGGGCGAGGCCCCCTGCCCGCGGAGGCTATACCGGGGCCCGTAACAACGGGCCCGTCATTGGGGTGCCTTATAGGCGCAATGGTGTCACTGAATAAGGTGTGTCTGTGGGAACGCCGGCGACGTCGTGTCCTCACGACGTCCGCCTGTTTCACGGCACCGCGGCGGTCAGCCCCCGCCGGATGAGACCCCCAGTTACCTGGGGGAAGTCCGGCGAGAGGCGACCAGCGACGGAGGTGCCGACTTTGTGGGCGCGCCCACAGATAGCAAATTGACCCCCTGCCTTCCCGCTTCCAGGTCTAGCCGGTTACGTTCAGGCGAGGGGGGCCGTAGTGTATGTGTGGGCGGTATTGTACTGTGTAACACCGCCCAGTGAGTGCGAGTACGAGGCGCGTCCGCGCCGCGCCTGCGTCGCGTGAGTCAACTGTGTTGTGGAGTCTGTGCTTGTGCGTTGGTCGGTGTGCGCCATGCCTATATTAACCTAGCACACAGCGCACACCGGGTGAGAGTTGTGAATGTGGAGTGTCTGCCCAGCAGCCATAACAGTGGAGGAAGGTTGGCGTCTCTCACTAAGACCATGGCGCCGATTTTCAGGTCTGCCATTTAGTTTTCTGCTGCAGGAGAGACACATACTCATTAGAGAAGCGTTGCCAAAAATGTTGCCGCAGTTTCTCTACGCGATCGAATCGCTGTAGCCGCTGGATGTTCACGTCGCCGATCTGAGGACGAGGAATTGACGTGAGTGGTCGTCCGATGAGGAACAAGGAGGGAGAAAGATAAGAGAGATCAGATGGATCAGTGGATAGAGGTGTTATAGGTCTGGAATTTAAAATAGCCTCTATCTGAATCAGACATGTTGAGAGCTCTTCATATGTTAAATGAGTTAGGCCCATGACTCTACGCAATAAATGTTTAGTGGATTTTACTGCATGTATGGGTTATTTTGGGTCACTCAATAATAGGCGAGTCTGCTACTTTTAATAATTGTTTAATAATTATAGTTTTACAACAATATAAAATGGTTAGGTGACGCGATGCGCGTACGCAGACGTTCAAGATGAGTGACCCGAGCAGACTGGTTCGGCGCGGCGAAGGCGACGCGGACACACGGCCCCCGTCCCCCGCTACCGCGCGGCTCACGTAGCCGCACAGTGGGCAGCTTCACGTTTGATGCACAGTGGTGCGTTAACAGCCTCCCACACCTTGATAGCTCAGCTATCTAGTCTTTCTTGCAGTCCTTATCTTCATCGGGTATAATGCAGAACTTATGGACTGCTCTCTTCACTGTTCCTCTCGATGTGTAGACATCAGCGACTCTGCTGACACCGTCTCGTCCCGGATATAGGGTTGTTATGCGGCCTAGACGCCAACATAATGGAGGTAGATGATCTTCCTTAAGTATTATCAAATCGCCTACTTTGGGTTCATATTGCGGTTTCCGCCACTTATTTCTCTGCTGCAGTTCGGCCAGGTATTCTCGACGCCATCTCTCCCAAAATTGCTGCCGCAGTTGCTCTATCCTCTCGTATCTGTTGGGTCTCATTTTATCAATGGTCAGGGACGGCACTGATGTAAGTGGCCGCCCAATAAGGAAGTGCCCTGGAGTAAGGGGTAGGATATCTGATGGGTCTGATGAGAGAGGAGATAAGGGTCGTGAGTTTAGAATAGCCTCTATTTGTGTGAACAACGTTGAAAGTTCCTCAAATGTTAAGGCAGCGTTGCCAGCTATTCTTTTTAAGTGGTGTTTGGATGACTTTACCCCAGCTTCCCAGATACCCCCAAAATGAGGTGAATATGCAGGGCTAAATTTAAATCGAATGCCTTCAGTGCTGCCATACTCTATCACAGCCTCGCGACTAGATTTAAGAACTCGACCCAATTCATTGTTTGCCCCTACAAATGTTTTGCCATTGTCTGAATAAATTTCGTAAGGTTTACCTCTTCTTGGTACAAATCGTCGTAAGCACATTAGAAACGCTTCAGTAGTGAGGTCACTTACAAGCTCTAAGTGGACAGCTTTAGTTGTAAGACAAACAAATAAACAAAGATAACATTTAGTTACACGATTACCTCGGCCTTTTTTACTTGCTATCATGAATGGACCAGCAAAATCTGTTCCACATGTATAAAAGGGAAAACTGGGACTCGTTCTAACATTTGGAAGGTTACCCATTATAGGCTGTACCGTTTTACCTCTGAAACGTATACACACAACACAGTTTCTTAATATACTACGAGCCAAGTTCCTGCCACCTATCGGCCAATATTCCTCCCTAATGGATGATAAAAGTAATTGTGGTCCGGCATGGAATAAACGTATATGCTCATATCTCATTAGTAATTTGGTAAAACTATGTTTGGAATTGAGTAATATTGGGTGCCTTTTGTCAAAATTATAATTAGGATTTTGTATACGACCACCCACCCTGAGTATACCATCTGAATCTAGAAATGGGTTAAGTGGTAATATTTTAGACTTATTATGGAGCTCTTTGCCTCTTTTGACTGTATCTATTTCACTAGAAAATGATTGCAATTGAGAAAATTTTATTAATGTTTTCAATGAATTATTAAGCTCATCAGTGCTAAGACTACCTGATAACCTTTTATAAGTTTTATCCTTACTGTATGTGCAAATAAAATTGTTAATAAACCTATGGACATAGGCTATAATTCTTTTGAATTTAGTAAAACTTGAATATTTAGAAAAATCAATAAAATTAGTTTCTAAACTGATATTTAGAACTTTTAATTCTGGTAGTTCTATATTTGGAACACCTTGTTGTGGCCATTCACTTGGTTCCCTTCTAAGAAAGGAAGGTCCCTCCCACCACAGGGATGAGGACTGTAAATGTTGTGGAGTTATACCTCTCGAGGCCATGTCAGCAGGATTACAATCTGTAGGCACATGTCGCCATGAATAGTCAGATGTAATTTCATTTATTTCATTTACCCTGTTGCGAACAAAAGGCTTTAGTTGTTTATATTGAATATTAAGCCAACCAAGTACTATAGTTGAATCAGTCCAAATTGTTTTAGTAGTAATGTGACAACGTAGTGACTGTAAGACCTTTGCACACAATCTGGCCCCTAGCAAAGCACCACACAACTCCAAACGTGGTATAGTTGTTGGTTTTAAGGGAGCTACCCGAGCCTTGGCACATAGTAATTTAACAGTAACTTTATTATTAACGTCGGTTGTGCGCAAATATACACAGGCACTGTATGCATGTTCTATGTTAGGGGGTTTGGTTTCCGCACTTAGTCCTACAATGGACCATTGTGCGTGAGCCGTGGTGGGGGCTATTCCAACCAGCCCACCTCCCTCCAAAAGCAGATCAGTCTTCCCGGTCTTCTCAGGGCGTCCGCAAGAGATTTTGATGTACCGAGGGTTTCTTTGCGGGTTTGGGCGACGCCGGTGCATTCGAGGAGCACGTGCGCCACCGTTTCTTCTGCCTCCATGCACGCTCTGCATAGAGGACTGTCTGTGATGCCTAAAGTGTGGAAATGTTTGTTTAGTGAGCAGTGGCCAGTGATAGTCCCCGCCACCAGTCGCAGGCTAACTCTATCCAGGCGCAGAAGGCGCCTGGTCAGTCCCTTGTCCAAACATGGCAGGGCCTCCTTGGATTGCCTGCACCCTGGTGTCGAGGCCCACCACTCCTCTGCTTGTGTATGTGTGTAGTCTTTCAACCAGCTCCTAAGCTGATTGAAAGGAATGGGCACTATTGGTTCTGGTCCGAAAGCTTTCGTGCCAGAACCCCTCCTGGCGAGTTCGTCAGCAGCATCGTTTCCTAGTGATCCACTGTGTCCTTTAATCCATTGTAGCGTCACCTTGTTACGGTTTTTTTCCGTGACGCGTTCTAGTGCGTTATGGCATTCCAGTATTAGTCACTGTATGCATTTTGAGAAGCATCAACAAAACAGTGAAGTGCTATTGTTATAGGCAAATCACATATAACATTTCTTTCTAATTGTATACTAGATAAGCATGATAGATTTTTCACAAATGTTATCCAAGAATCTTTTATATCGTTAGGTACTGGTTCGTCCCAGTCTATCTTAGCACTCCATAAACGTTGCAGAATTATTTTTGCAGTAATAATGCAAGCACATAAAATACCTAAAGGATCAAAAATTTTACAAGTCATTGAGATTATTATTCTCTTAGTTATTTTTAAAGTTTGTTCAATATTTATTGGAAATATAAATGTGTCCATTTTAGGGGACCAATTAAGACCTAGAACACATGACTGCTTGGTAAGGTCTAATGTATCATTTAACATAGGTTCATCTGTAAATATTTGAGGACAATTTGTGCGTATTTTGCGTAATGGAAAATGTGCTGAGCCTAATGTTTGTGTCACAGTCTTATAAATATGCATCAGTTCTTCTTTAGTAGATGCTCCAGTGCTTAAATCATCATAATAAAAGTCATTCTTAATTATATTAGCAATGTGCTGATCAGTACATTGCTCTGCTAACTGAAGGAGACACCTAGTGCTCAAAAACGGCGCAGACGCTGTACCATAGGTCACAGTGTTTAATTGCAAGACCTTGAGTGGCAGAGATGAATTTTCCCTCCACAAAATTAGTTGTAAATGACGTTGTGATTTCACAATTGAAATTTGTCTGAACATTTTCTCAATGTCACCTGTTAGTACGAATTTATGAGTGCGAAAGCGTAACATAATATTAAATAAATCATTTTGCACGACTGGACCTATCATTTGGATATCATTTAGTGATTTTCCAGAGGATGTTTTCACTGAAGCATCAAAAACTACTCTAAGTTTAGTGGTTTCACTTTTTTCTCTTAGTACTGCATGATGAGGCAAATAATTGCCAAACCTTGGACGCTCAATTTCTTCCAAATGACCAAGATCCGAATATTCTTTAATAAAATCACAATATTGTTTTTTAATATTTGGATTCTTATCTAACTTACTTTCTAAACAAAAAAAACGCCTTTTGGCAATATTATAAGAGTCACTTAGTGCCCTTTGAGGTGAATCCTTGAGTGGCATTTTAACACTAAATCTTCCACTTGGTAAACGAATTGTATTTTCTATAAAACTGTTCTCACAAGCTTGTTCTTCAAGAGTGTAAGTTATTTTGTTTGAAGGCAGTTCATCAACCTCCCAAAATCTTTGTAATAATTCTTGAATATCATCCTGTACAATATTACAATTTAATACATTAATACTAGAGTGAGCATTTTTAGTACGGATTAACTTAGAGTGTCCATTCCCTATAGGGCCTGACACTAACCACCCTAGTTTTGAATGTTGCAATACAGGTTGGTGTTTACCTAATCTTATTTGTTGGGTACCTACGATGTCCCAGAAAACGTCTGCCCCCAACAAAATATCTATGTCGGAGGGACAATGAAACCCAGGGTCTGCAAGATCCAAATCAGCAGGCAGTCCTAGGCCTAAAACATTAACATTTAGTGTAGGTAATGTACCTGTAATTTGAGGTACTACTAGGCACATAACTTGTAAATTAAATGAAGTGTCAAAACGTGAGGACAATTTTAAGCTACAACGCTCTTTAATGTCACACCTTACATTATTGATGCCAGATATTCTTATTGGTTCTGTACATTGAGTTGGTATTCCTATCTTTGCTTTAAGTTTTTCAGTAATAAAAGAAGATTGACTTCCAGTGTCCAAGAGAGCTCGTGCAAGGTACGTAGAATTATTTACAGGATTAACAATTTGTACAACTGCTGTACACAATAGGACCTGTCCCGCAGAGATAGCAGACAGAGTTACAGGTGATGTACAGTCGGTTGTCAGCATTATCTGACCCACCCTAAACACAATCGAAATTGGACCTTCTACTTATGATAATAAGGTTTAATTTCAATTTATATGAGGTTATCAGTCAAGTGCTCGGTTGAACTGAGAAGGAACAAATACAATAATAATACACACACGCAAATTTGATCTTTATCACGTTAGCATTGGGTTAAATCTTATAACAACTTGTTATAATATAATAAGTGTAATAGCTTATTTTAATGAGTTCGGTCAAGTAACTCTGGTCTCGTGGTCTGTGTGTAAGACTGAGAGTGACAAGTTGCGAGATCAAATCCTGCGACGAAGATATTGTTTTGCTTTCAATTTAGAATTTATTCTAAAAGTATTTCTTGTATTATTGTAAAGAACCATAGACGGATAATCTTCAAATATAAAGTTTCTAAAATGGTAATATTTTGGCATAACTTGTAATAAGTGGGTAGTTGAAAAATAAATATTTGTATTCATTGTAAAACTGGTATTCAAATGCTACTAACTAAGGGTATGCAGTGACAACGCGCAAACATATTTTTCCTTGCCTTACTAAATTGCAAAAACAACTTCTCTTTACAATTTATTTTTGTCTATTTTATAGGTAGTTTTTTTATTATCATGTCTTAATGGAGTGATTAAATAATAATGAAGGGATAAAATACAAAATAATCTATTTGCACTAGGATAAGGTTGGCTGCTTGTGCTGTGCAAGAATAAACTTTATTGAAGTATATATATGGTTTAAATTCTTTAGTCTTGTGGTCACTAATCGTTGTTTACGTTCGAAATCAAGTTTAACCTAAATATAGCTTCTGCTCAGGTGTTTCTTTTTTAATTATTTTATTATACTTTTTTTACAGTTCTTTAATGGACAACGCATAGAAATAAAACTAAACAATTGCAAATTTAAAATGTTTATTATTTCATTAAAACACTTAGGTAAGATAAAGTAAGTAAATGCTCACATATTTCCAAATTAATATACAATATATATGAGGATGCCATAATCAAATCTAACCATTTATAAACATTAAAAAAGGCATGTTTACTTGAAAGTTTGTTATCGAGAAAATTTATTCATCTGTGAAATGCTTTACAGATTTATAGCTGCCTATTATACGTAGTGAATAAACATGTCATTTAAATAGAAAAAAAACTATTTATAACAATAACATCACCACGTAATTGGCAACATTTTAATGGTTTAACAATCTATCCACTGAGCATTTACTTACATGGTGTATTTAAAAATATCCTAGATTAATTAGTAGCGGAGTGATGGCGCACCGTTCCTTGTTACGTTCATCTTTGTTCGATTTAAATGTTTTTTTTTTCATCAGTGAAGATCACAACATTTTCTTCTCAATTAAAATTTAAATATTCCTGGGCAAAACGGACCCTTCTTCTTCGCGATGAGGTGTCAATGCTATTTTCTGTGCCGGTTTATAATTCCTTATTCCAGCAGCGTGTCTTCGTGCCTTCTCACTGTTTCCACTGAAATATCGTGTTTTATTGCGGTTACACTAATGGGCAATCGCATTCGGGACTATACTTGATGTTTTTTGCCCCTGGACGAATCCGCTGAATATTTACTTTGTCTCCATAACGTCTTAGCTACAGTCGTATTTCTCTAAAACAAAAAAAAAAACATTTTTGGAACCGTTTATGTAACTTGTAAGGAGTGAATGTAATAGTAAAATAGCCAACAACGCGTTCATTAATCACAATCAATTAAATAAAATAGGTATAAAAAAAAACACTTACTGCTATCCAATCTCTCTAATTCGAACATTCTGCTCATGTAAAAATATGATTTTATGTTTGGTATAGTCATTAAGCTGCGACATGATGCTTTTTTACACCAAATTGCTTAAAAATACTTAACGAGTTATGCGAAACGATTTACAAATGTGTGTGCGCAGTCACTGCTAATAGGCGTAGTGTAACTTTTGTCACTTAAGTAGACGAATTTATTATCTACCTCACGAAGCAAATACACTCAGCGGCACGGAATGTGGCCCAAACATAAAGACACCGATAATAGGCGATTTTGATATCGCATATGAGAATTTCGAATGGCAGATTGTTAGGACATTTGTTTCTGTTAATTTAAGAAAGTAAGCACATAAAAATAATTATTTGTTTAATTTCTGTGACCCCTCACAGAAATTAAACAAATAATCTAGCTACAGAAATTAAACAAATACCTAGCTCGTTACCTTAACGCACAAAACATGGGCGAGTTAAAACTCGATATTCAAATGGTCGTGCATTTAATCTTGTTTGTTTTATTTTTTTATTAATCTGTAGCCATTTATGCATCCAGAATTGGATCACAATGCCTCTAACTTCAGCTCAAGTTGCTCAGGCTGTGTTGCTTCGGAATAAGGGGCAAACGCAGCGAGAGATTGCCGAAACTTTAATTGTACCTTGTCCAACTCTCAGGTACGCCTTAACGAGGTACGACCAGTCTGGCCTTTACGCAAGGAGACCAGAAAGTGGTGGTATTAGGTGGACATCAGCGCGAGATGACCGTCTATCGCTCTCGTAATTTTGAGAAATCGGTTTCTTACTGCGGTTTAAATACGGCAGCGGCCACAAACGGCAAGTGGGATCAACGTAAGTGAGCGAGCAATAAGAAGAAGAATGGAGAAACGGGATCTGCGTGCTCGAAGACCAATTCGAGGTTCAGAGCTGCCCAGGCACCATCGCGTAGCTCGACTTTGGTTCGCTCGCGAACACGCAAATTGGACTCACGAGCAATGCAGTAAAGTTCTGTGGGCTATCGAATGCAAAGTGGCCTTAAGAGGTCCAGATAGCCGCGAACGTGGATAGAGAAGGCATAGAGAGAGGTTTCTGCCAATCACTACCAGGAAAATCGACAGTTTTCATGGTGGGTTAGTTATGATTTGCGGAGGGATCTGTTCAGACGCACGCACAGAGTTGGCAGCAGTTGCAGGTCGTCTAGCGGCAGTGCAATACATTGAAGAGATCTTCTAAGAACATGTTAAACCACTCGTGGGATTCATCGATGGCAAAGATTTCATCTTAATGCAAGATAATGTCCGACCTCACACAACTCGTTGCGTAGATTATTAACTATTGGAGGCGATAATTACAAAATTGGAGTGGCCGGCACGAAGCGCAGGAATAAATCTGAGAGAAGATTTCTAGGACATGCTTTAAAGGCACATTCGATCCAATTCCAACCCTCCAGAGACTATCAGTCAGATCAAACCCGTTCAGTTGGCCGCCTAGTAAGAAATACCCCATGTGGACATTAAAAACATAATCCACAGCATGCCTGATCACATGCAGGTGGTCATCAGAGCCAGAGGTGCAAATACCCGCTATTAATTTTAAGTACCATAGCGTTATTTTGTAAATTTCATTCATAAACATTGTTTTTAAACTTGACCTTAAAGTCGTTTTTTGTATTTTTTTTAAATTTAAAATGTTAACTCTTTTTTTTTGTTAATTAATCATTCGCATTAAGGATGCGAATAAACATTTAAGATTTACAACAAAAAAAAAACGCTGTTTTGAGTTTAATTTAGATTATAAGCTACATAACGCGCTTGGGCTACATTCCGTGCCGCTGAGTGTATATGTGAACTTAAACTTTTTTAATTTACCCACCTGTTTACAAGATAAGTTATTAGGCGTAAATCATATTGGCCGTTCTTTAATAATGCACACAATTTTGTAGAAATGAAATGAAATTAAAAAAGAAACTGAGAACAGGTGGACTGTGTTTTCGAACCCACATGTTGTTCCTTGCCAATCCAACATCAAACCGCCAAGCCACAAGAACTTGTTAAGACTCCACGAAATTAAAGATTGGGTTCTAATTATGTAGGGTGACTTAAAAGGTTTTTAACTTTAATGTCAACGAGATAATGATTAAAATAGCTTAACAAAATGATAATTATAATGCCGGTGACTCCGACAACGTTGGGTGGGTTTATGCGTGTCTGTATTCATCGATAAATTGAAATTAAACCTTATTATCATAGGCAGAGGGTCCAATTTCGGTTGTGTTTAGGGTGGGTCAGATAATGTTGACAACAGACTGTACTTGGAGGTAAGTCATTATTATTATTTGTATTTAGATTGGAACTAACATTACTACATTCCACTTTAATGTCTTTATGCACTAAGCTATTATGCTTTCCATTGCAAAGCTTACAACACCCTTTAAGAAAGCATTTTTTGGCTGTGTGTCCACTACGCAGACAGTTAATACATACTTTCAGCTTTAAAGCTGTATCTAACCTAACTTCGGGTGACATATCCCTAAACTTGGCACACATAAACAAAGGATGATTTTCCTTACAAACATCACAGGAATTTTTTGAAGAATTGTTACTCGTAGAACTCACAAAAGACTTAGTAGAATACCTTTGTTCCTTTGAACTGCCATGTGGCTTACCATGATCATTCTTACTTGTGTTATGATTTTGTGTGGTTTCTAGCACGTCTGCCCTGTTCCGCAAGAATTCGTTAAATTGATCTAATGTAGGTAATTCTGATAATCTATTCTTATGTTCTTCCCATTTTGTACTAGTGGTAACATCAAGTTTTGTTGACACCATATATATTATTAAAGCATCCCATTCATTTGTAGGTTGCCCTAAAGTATTCAATGCTCTTAAATTTTTTGATACTAAATCAATGACATATCTCAATGCCTTGTAAGATTCTCTTGTTAGCGATTCAATACTGAAAAGCGCTTTTAAATGATTATTTATAAGCAAATTTTTATTATTATACCTTTGACATATTAAATCCCAAGCTACTTTGTAATTACTTGATGTAAACTCTATAGATTTTATTACTACTAAAGCTCCTCCTTCTAAGGATGACCTTAGGTAGTGAAACTTGTTTATATTTGGGATTGCATCGTTAGAATTTATCAAAGAATCAAAAGTATCCCTATACTCTAACCATTTTAAGTAGTTGCCGTCGAATGAAGGCAATTTAATAGTTGGCAACTTTACTGAATTATAGTTATTATGAGTACAATGACTATTATTATTTGAACCGCAGTCCGAGCCTCCAGACCTATGTTGTTCAGTTTTAGACACATTGACCGATTCATTTAACTCTTGAGCCAATGATATACATGAATAGAACTGATTCTCAATTAACTCTCTTTCTATTAATTGCTCATCCAAATCTAGACAATTCAATTCAATATCATTTTGTAACATATCAAAAGTGTTCAGTAAAGCTTGAAATTTATCTATTTTCAATGTAATTTCTTTGGCTTGCAAGCTACTGAGCGGACTACACTTTGAAGTTTGATTTAAATAATCTTTAAATTTAGTTAGTTGACCTTTAATAGCACTACGCTTTCTTAATAACCCTTTAAATTCTTGTTGTTCAACTTCACTCATTTCTTGTTTATTTAACGCACTATCCATTCTAATATATTTATGTTTAAGTAGTTAAATCTATAATCTTTCTAGCTTTATGTAGGCAACAATGATTTGGGTACAAATTCACTATGCAATAAGTAAGTAATTAACTCAAAACCGCTAACTCACGGTTACCAGAAGCTGTGACAGCACGAAGTATGCAGCACTCACCAGGCGCCTGCACTGCAACTCGAACAACAGGCAGGTAGCTAGCAGACCAGCTCAGCTCAGCTCATGCCATGCACACTCACCTCACCTGGAATAGTCGGCAAGCTTTGGTGAAATAACTATCACTTAGAAGTTGCACTATTGAGAATGTACTTAACTAGGATTTATTTAGGTATCAAGTATACCTATGAGCTAAAGCTTAAACTCCCAGTAAGAAGAATTTGCGATATGGCGTAGGTACACGTGCTATGTACAAAGTGCAACTTAGGTTATAATGCTTAGATCGAAGCTTTAGGCATTTAGGCAATTAAATAGGCTATATAGACCTCCACCAACAAAAGAGGTAGACGCAACAGGCGCGCCAATAGCACAAGCACACACAAAATTAGCACCTAGCAAAATAGACTCGCCCACCACGTGCGGCAAAATGAGCTAACCCGCCCGCTAGGTACGTGTAGCAAAATAGACTCGCCCACCACGTGCGGCAAAATGAGCTAACCCGCCCGCTAGGTACGTGTAGCAAAATAGACTCGCCCACCACGTGCGGCAAAATGAGCTAACCCGCCCGCTAGGTACGTGTAGCAAAATAGACTCGCCCACCACGTGCGGCAAAATGAGCTAACCCGCCCGCTAGGTACGTGTAGCAAAATAGACTCGCCCACCACGTGCGGCAAAATGAGCTAACCCGCCCGCTAGGTACGTGTAGCAAAATAGACTCGCCCACCACGTGTGGCAAAAATTAGGTAGGTATCTAGACCGAACTAGTTCGAGCGAAACCAACTAGGCTATTCTCACAAATAGAAGCACGTGGAATAGGTAGATAGGAATAATAGGAAACGGGCTTACTTCCCTCGGGCTAGACCTCTGGTGCAGGCAGGCGTTGAAATGTTGCAGCTTGCGTAGTCCGAAGGCCCCGTGGGTGACTGAAGAACAGCATACGCGCCAATCTCGTCCTCGATACCCGTGTCCGGCTCCTGCTTCCCTTGGTTTTCTTTTCTTGATCTCGAACGTTCTTGAAGTTTCGGTCGTTGAAGGTTTTTGTTTGTAGGTTCGACAATTATTTATCTTAGACGGTCGCCAAAAATTGTATGGGTTATTTTGGGTCACTCAATAATAGGCGAGTCTGCTACTTTTAATAATTGTTTAATAATTATAGTTTTACAACAATATAAAATGGTTAGGTGACGCGATGCGCGTACGCAGACGTTCAAGATGAGTGACCCGAGCAGACTGGTTCGGCGCGGCGAATGCGACGCGGACACACGGCCCCCGTCCCCCGCTACCGCGCGGCTCACGTAGCCGCACAGTGGGCAGCTTTACGTTTGATGCACAGTGGTGCGTTAACACTGCACTTTCCCACAGTCCACCGAAGTGTGGGCTGTAAGCGGGTATGAATTTAAACTCTATGCCTTTGTTTGCAAGATCTGACTCAATACTGCTGGATGAAACCTTTAAGAAGCGTGAAAGCTCATTGAAAGCTCCCACGAATGTAGTGCCGTTGTCGGAGTACACGCGTTGAGGCTTGCCCCAACGACTAATAAATCGGCTGAAAGCCGCTAGAAAAGCTTCCTTCGTGAGGTCGGAAACCAGCTCCAGATGAACGGCTCTGACTGCAAAGCACACAAAAATACAAATGTAAGATTTTTGCAATTTACATCCTCTGCCCCTACGGTCGGCTCTCAGCACTGGCCCGGCATAATCAACCCCTGTATTCAAAAAAGGGTACTCGAGATGAGTCCTCTCAGTTGGTAGGTTGCCCATGACGACCTGAACAGGCTGAGCCTTGACGCGACTGCAGCGAACACAGTTACGCACTACGTGCTTGGCTAAGTTCCTGCCTGCCAAAGGCCAATAGGTGAGTCTGATGTGTGCTAAAAGTAATTGAGGCCCTGCATGAAAGAGTGCTTTGTGTTCTTTTTCGAATATAATTTTGGTTAAGTAATGTTTGCTACACAATGGGATAGGATGCATAACATCATAACTATAGTTAGAGTTATTAAGACGTCCACCTACGCGTATTAAGTTATCAGAATCAATGAAAGGAGAAAGACTTATTAATCTGTTCTTTTTATTTAAGGCCTGATTAGTTTTAAGACAAGTATATTCCTCAGGGAACATTTCCTGCTGAGAAACCTGTAATATAAGAATCTTTGATGATTGTAATTCTGATAATGTTAAGTAAGATGTTTTTTTGTTATTCTGTATTTTGCAATTAAATATAAATCTTTGTAAATATGCTATAATTCTGATTAGTGATGTAAATGATGATTTTTTGTGAACTAAATTTGAAATTATATTATTATTGTTATTTTGTTTAAGTGTGTCAGTTGTATGTAAAGATATTTCAGGTAAGGATTGATTTTTAGTATTAGGTGAAATAGGAACTTGTATTTCTATTTGATTAAGAAAATCAGGATCCGACCACCAAAGAGTGGACGAGCTGATGCAATCAGCCTTCACCCCCCGAGAAGTGAGATCAGCCGGGTTGCTCTTGGAAGGCACATAGCTCCACGTCTGTCCGGTCGTAGCTTCTTGTATTTCACTCACTCTATTGCGAACAAATTGTTCAAGTCGACTTGGCAATGTAGACAGCCATCCTAGTACGATCGTCGAATCACACCAAAAATAACAGTGATTAAACTCTAGAGTGAGTGATTTACGTACCTTTGTAAAAAGTCTCGTGCCCAGCAAAGCACCGCACAACTCCAGCCTTGGTATGGTTGTGGGCTTTATAGGGGCAACCTTGTTCTTAGAAGCTAAAAGGCGAACGCAAACTGTTCCGTCGACTGCTATCGTTCTTACGTAGATACATGCGCCGTAGGCGCGTTCAGAAGCGTCTGTGAAAGTGTGCAGCTCTACTGATGTAGCATTGTTACATGACACCCAACGAGGAATATGAATTAAGTTAAGCGCTGGAAGTGACTCTATGAATTCAATGAATTGTGATTTTATATCTGTTGGTACTTCATCATCCCAGTTGCATTTAAGTATCCACAGCTGTTGTAACATAAGCTTGGCTTGAACTACGCATGGCCCGACAAGACCAAGAGGATCAAACACCTGACTTATTAAAGACAAAATATTACGCTTTGTTATTTTTGTATTATTTTGTTTTAAATCTATTGAAAAGAATAGTCTGTCTGTTTTACAGTCCCAGTACAGCCCAAGAGTTTTGCTTGGAGAATCATTCAAGTTTAATTTTTTATCTGGATTTTCTGTATGAATAGTAGTGACTAATTCTAGTATTTTTGGACTATTTGATTGCCACTTTCTTAGGTGAAACTTTGCTGAAAGTTCCCAGAAACGAGTCAGCTGATCATACTCCTGTTGTGAAAGAAAGTGACAAACTGAAGGTTGTTTACGAGGCTGACTGACGCGGCCTGAAATAAGCCAACCTAGTTTGGATGACTGTAATCTAGGCTGATTATTGCCTAAATTAAGGGTATCGGAACCTAAGACGTCCCAAAATACCTCTGCTCCTACTAGAATGTCAATAGCAGTAGGTATGTTAAATGAAGGATCTGCTAATTGAATACCTGGTGGGATAGTGATGTACCTTTTATCCACGTAAGAACCAGGTAGCGATTGTGTGATTTTCGGTATGACAAAACAGCTTACTTTCGCCTGATAACCACCATTACAAGACTGCAAATGAAGACTGCAGATTTCTGAGTTATTAGAAACTTGACCGTTTATACCTGAGACGGTGGAGCTAGTGCCGTGTCTTACCAGACCAAGCTTCCCACAGAGCTCTCGGGTGATGAAGTTGGAGGTACTGCCGTTGTCCAACAGGATTCTGGCTGTATGAAGCTCTCCATTCGCATCTGTCACCTTCGCCAAAGCTGTGGATAGCAAAATGTGAATCTGATTATTGTCTGAACAGGGTAAAACGACGTTTGTTGACAACGCAATATTGTCCCCTGTTGGTTTTTCTGTAGTTGATTCCCTATGTAAAAGGGTATTATGTTTGACCTTGCAATATTTGCAATGAGATAAACTGCAACGTTTTACTGTATGACCAGGTCGAAGGCAGTTCAAACAAACATTGCTTTCTGAAGCTTTTTTAATGCGTGCTTCTACTTCAAGATTTCTGAAATGCTGACAACTGAATAAAAAGTGATTCTGAGTGCACATAGGACATTTCATATTTTCTGAATTAGTATGTTTAGTTTTAGTAGTTGTAAGATAGTTTTTAGTTTTTATGTTATCATTATTATTTTTGTTAGTTGTTATGTTTTTACTATTGTTTAAGGATTCAAGTAAATCTGCTCTGTTTGATAAAAATTTAATAAATTCTTTTAAGTGTGGAAAGGAATCTAAATTATTTTTATACTCTTCCCACTCCCTACGTGTGACCTTGTCAAGTTTTTCTGACATCATGTGTATTATAAGAGTTTCCCCTAAGCCACCATGTTCACTATGCTGTCCTAAGGTTGTCAAAGCACGAAGATTTTTATTTGTGACGTCTATTATGTTGCGCAATGAGCTGTAAGATTCGTGTTGAATGTGTTCAATATTAAATAACGCCTGTATGTGGTTATTAATTAAAATTCTGTTGTTATTATATCTTTCTAGCAACATCTCCCAAGCTGAGGCATAATTATCTGCTTTGAAATCAATATTTTTCACCATTAATGCCGCGCCGCCGGTTAAGGCTGCACGTAAATAATGAAATTTATTGACTTCCTGTATGCTGTTGTTGTTGTGTATAAGGGAAAGATACGTATCTCTGAATTCGAGCCAGTGCTGATAGTCGCCGTCGAAGTGAGGTAAGTCTATCTTGGGCAACCGAACGTAGTCGTGCTTGCAGCCAGAGCCGTGGCGTCGGAGATCGTCGACAGACGTGGCAGACACGAGCGCAGGCGAGGGGGCACGCGCGGTGGCGAGATTTGTCCTCGCGCGAGCCATCAGCGCATGGTACTGCGTCTCGAACTGCTCCCTCTCTGTATACATTTCGTCCGCATCCTCCGACAACAGCTCCAAATCCGTCTGCAAGACATCAAATTCCCTAAATAAATTTTCCATTAATATAAGGCGGCTTTTTAATTCCGCTTCTTGGAAACTGTCTAAATCGGTGCTGGGCAATAGTCTAAAAAGTTGCTAAAATACGTAAGCTTAGCTTTGAAACTTCCACGCCTCTTAATAAGTTCTTTAAATTTTGCATCAGACATATTGCGGTGTAGGTAGCAAGTCCTTAAGGCAAAGCAAAATGGCCGCAATGCAAAGAAAGACAAAGAACCACGTGAAAAAGTAAGCGAGTTATAAATATAAAATATTGCGTCAATAACTGGCCAAGCTAACGGTAAATCAGCTGATATTATCGATAAGCTCGGTACCTATGCAAGCAAAAAAGATTCTAAGAAACACTAATGAGGTTGTTTACGCAATCGCACCTGGATGCCCAGCGACAAGCGAACAAAGGAATGTGTTTTAATAAGAAATAGATGTTACTATGCGAAATGACGATGAATTCACTGAGTAATGTAATATTACATAAATGTATGTATATGCTATTATGAAGAGATCAAATATGCCGATCCGTATAGCACTATTTTAAACTCCTGGAACAAGACAGTAAAGACAGGAAATTAAGGATAATGGAACGGACTCACTCAGATCAATGTCCCTCTAGTCTAGGTAGACTGTCCTTGATGTGTCCTCTACGGACTACGGCGTAGCAAGCGCGGTACACGCGGCCAGTCCAAAGTCCACTTGAGGCGCGTGCACAGCAAAAAAAAACGGCGATCTTCTTGATTCGAAGGTTCGAAGGACCATATGTTGAATATCAAGCTCCAGGTGTGCTGCTGGTGGACTTGAATGTGTCGATAAATAAAACTCTTGTTGGAAATTGAATGAGACTGTATTAAAATAGGAACCGTTATTATGCGCGCGCGCGTTAGAGGGGTCCGCGAGTGGTCGAGCGAGTGGCGTGGCGCTGTCCTGCCACTGTGATCGCGGCTGGAGGGGCGAGCAAGATGGTGTTGCCGCCGCGCTGTGTGGGGCCCGATGTGACGTCAGGAACATAGTCAATATTGTGGAAACCGATAGTTGTAAGCCTCATTTTCAAGAAATGAAAATTCTCTCCCTACCCTCTATATTTTAGAAATTTGTAAATTTTTACGCAGATACCCAGAATTCTATACAAAAAGAGAAGATATCCAGACTAAAATTATACTAAGACATAAAAACAGGCTCAACTTACCAACGTCACGAATAAAAATGCACTCAACCAGTGCCTACGTTATGTCTATAAAAATATATAATAAACTACCAGAATCCATAAGAAATATAAATAAATGCAATATATTCATTAATAAATTAAAGCTTTTCCTAATAAATAAAAGCTATTATAGTGTAAATGAATATTTAAATGACAAATTATAAATATATTATACAAAATAAATAATATTATAATTCTAGCCTAATATAAGTAATATCAATCCCATAAACTAACTAAAACTATTATAGTGTAAATGAATACTTAAATGACTAATTACCTACAAATACATAAAATATAATAAACAACATTAAAACACAAACTCAAATTGAAATATCTAAATAACAAACTTTGTAATAATACCCTACTGCTTTTAATTTGTAACACTTAAACTAAATAACTTACAACTCATAAAATAACTATACTGAATCACAATATTAATAGCAACACTCAAACTAACATAACCCCTCTACATGATCTATTTTCGCCATGTTCCTTTCAAATGAATAGTAAAGTATTCCAAGTATTAGAAAGTCATAAAATACAACCAACAAATAAATAATTAATTAAAATAAGTAGGATAACAAATATAATTAGTAAATAATAATTAATAAAACAATATTGATAAATAATTATCCAAAAATAAAAATAGTTACCAGAAATATAACACGAATCAACATAAAAAGATATTCAAATAAATATATAAAAAAGGATAAGATCCTTAACTAATTAATAATGGTGATATGAAAATCCAAACACTCAACGCTCTTCCTCCTCTCTCCTACTTAATCTATGCTGTGCCCGACAGGGTCCATAATTGTGACTAATCTAATTATTCCATCTTGTAATACATTATGGTACGCAATAAAGATATTGAGTATTGAACCTTAACTGGTGAGTGAAGCATCGGTTATAGTAACAGTAACTATTTAACGTACGTTAAGGCCACCATTTTGTGAAACAACCCATTTTTTGGTTTAACGATAGTTAGCGCCATTTTTGACTGTTACCAGTCAGTTAAGTATAACTGAAACAACCCGCCCTAAGTAATTGTACAACCGACTCGCTAATAAAAGACGCCTGCGATACTAACTTGGTCTAATAACCCTCTCAGTTGTTGTTTATAATCGCGCTCATTGAATGCCCAAACGGACACTGTAGCTAACAAAACACGACTCGGTTCTAATCCTCCACTCGAGAAATTAGTTGAAATAGGTATACTCACGGTTTTATCTGACTGACTCTGCGCAGAAACGTCATCAGGTTTTGCTTTGCTGCTCAACTCCTTCTCGAAATGCAATAATGAATGATGCCTCCTTCCACATCGCCTACAGCTCACCGAATTCCGACATTTCACAACTGGATGAGATGAAGAAAAACAATTAAAACATACGTTATTTTTTTTAACATAATCTTTAACACTTAGTTGAGTGAACTCGTTACAGTGGTATAAATTGTGTTCACCTTTACACAAATAACACTTGGCAGATCTATACGTTAGAATTACTCTTTTTAGTGTCAGTAGACCCATGATGAGATTTGAGTTTTGTGTAGGGAGACTTTAATTGTGTAGGTACCTTATTTGCATCTATCATCTCTAACGATCTATATCTTGACTCTAAAAACTCAGATAATTGTGTCCATGACGGTAACTCATCACTAATTATGCCAAGTTGATATTCCCACTGCTTCATGGATTTCGAATCTAATTTAGAAACCACTAAATAAATAATAAACACATCGCAGTTAGCAATATCAATTTTCATATTACGCAAAGATTGTAAACACGAAGTTGTTGTATCTAATAAAAGTTTAAAGGCACTAGCAGACTCACCCATAATTGGTTTTTGCATAAACAATGATCTTAAAATTGCATTACAATTATAACGCTTATTATTGTAACGTTTAACTAATTGTTTCCATGCGTCATCATAGTTCGCATCGGTGGTTGAGAAGTTACGTAACAAACGTTCCTCCATAACATAACTCCTCCAAGTTGTCCAATCGGGTTTAAGTAGGGTTTTTAATTCGTTCTTTAGGTGTTTTCTTGTAGTTTCTGCTTTCCTCAAGTTTTCCAGTACCTCTTTTTGATAGGCGAGCACCCCAATGTGTCCAAATGTGTATAAGACGTTGAAACTCGTAATCCAAACAAAATAGATAATAATTTAAATGATTATTTTCGCCAATGACTTGTTGTAACTCTCGATGTTAGCAAAGATAATCCGCTCAGGAATGCTTTTGTTCCCACGGTAACGACAAATCTGCCAACGTAAGAAAAAAGGAAGTAACCGATTTTCGACTGTATGTCATTATCTTAAGGTCGGAAATCGATTACTTCATTTTGTGTAATTACGTCTTTTTATCTTACGATGACAGAAATATCGCCCGATGTTACTTAATTAATCCGGTTCGATGGACCATATGTTCAGGGCAATAAGGTCTTTATCTGTTTGTTTGGTGAATGAAACACTGGCAACGTCTTCTTTCGTAGAAATTTTAATTTGAACTAACTTATTAGCTAAATCAGTGGACTGTATAAATTTTATTGACCGAGGAAGTCAATGTGTATTCTATGAAATGGTACTGGTGGGTACTACCACGGAGTGAGTGGTGCTCGCCCTCGTGCCGGCCGCGGTTGTTGACATATTTCACAGGCGTGAATTATTGTTTCTAACGCGGCATCTATACCCGGAAACCGTTTTGTTTTTTTACTTTTTTTCTGGTGATTGTTTCTTTTATTCCAGCTGTTAACCTACTACACTCATCTTTTTCCAAAAACTCCTTTTATCTACATATTTATTTATTAGTGCCTGTTTTAATAATTAACGTTTTGTTAGGGATTTTAAATATTCTTCAATGAGTGAGTGGACTGTATTTTCTAATTAGAATAATTTATCGAACCCCTAAACTAATCCGAGCTTAAATAAAAAATATCCGACACATTACAAACAATAAAAACACAAGGATTGGAGAAACCAAGTCATTTTTGTCAACAAGGGTCATTATTGTTACAAAACGAAACTTTCAAAGATATTCAAATATTGGGGAAATAATGTCACAACTGTATCTGAGGTCACTATTGCTCCAGAATCAAAAAAATATTATGTCACAATTACCTTAGTAACAGTGTAGCTCCAAGACAAACTTGCACTTGCGGGAGGACCGCGCACAACTGACTAATAAAACGATGTTGCTCCCAGCGTCGCCGTGATTCGCGCCAAAACCACAATGACACTCACGCCCTCATACGGAAACCATGTGTACTACAAAAGTAACGTTATCGCACCAAGGAAAGGGGTTATTACATATTTAACTCATGATTGCAATTTTTGCATAAGTGACAGTCTTGCACCGGGGCTGCGATATGTTCTTCATAATACGAACGGCCTGGTTTAACTTGGTACTTATGGGAAATTGCTGCAATTGTAGTAGATTTCCTTAACGTAAAATCAGGAGGTAGTCCTGGAAAAAATGAGCCAAATAATAGCCGCTGCGATGAGAATATCATCCATTCGCTGTCATAACGCTCTATTATGTTTAGAGTTTCTTGCCCATTCTTCTCCATAGGAAACTACCTTTTAGAATGGGCAACTAGATTCAATTTTTTTTTTATAGTATAATTGACGTTCAAAAGTGCTTTTTAATGGTAATAAATGATTTGAAATGACTTTGATTAAATAATGCCAGGCGGAACCACCTTTAGGTACTTTAGCTAGTATAATGTTACTTACAACAATCTATAGAATGTCAAAAAAAAATCCAGTCCTATTCAAAAAAGTCTTTATAATCCCTAGTTTCGACGTAAAGTTATATTTAAAGTGGTGGCGCTGCGGAGTATCCTTCCCGGCGAAACCAGCATGATATATCTATTGTTATGTAAAACGTAATTCTCCGGACCGATTCCGGCCACGGCGGCTAATCTTTATGCAGGCCAGCCACGCACGCAGGAGATATTATAGTACACAAGTGTGTGCACTATATGCGCAAACACAGGTGCACTCCCTCTTTCCTAACTCTCATAGCCCGATGGGACGGCAATTCGATACGACCGGAGAGGATTCAAGCGCAGGACCAACGGCTTTACGTGCTTTTCGAAGCACGGGGGTGTCACACCACCAACTTCCAAACTCCGGGCTGTTACTGAGAAATTTCTAACTGAAAAACTCAATATCACTTTTTGCCCGACCTGGGAATCGAACCCAGGACCCCTTGCTCAGCAATCGCGCTTGCGACCACTAGACCAAAGGGCAGTCAGTATCTATTGGTATACATAGTAAGCAAATATAGTATTAAATAATTCCATAACAATTCTATATTGAACTAGTATCCCCAAATCCTCAATCTAATTCACATATACGCACAAAACGCCTAGATTAAAGTTCTTAGCAAATAATGTTTAAGTGAAACATCATACAACGTCCTTCCAGGCGTCAAGTTTATTAGCATATAAATAATAACAAATTTATATTCTTCAGTTATATTATTAGTTTTAATAGAATCACATTATACAGTATTTCTCTTTTTATTGTATAAGAACTTACGACACCATAATCTTATTAGTAGAAATGGTCATTGAGCGCCTGAAATAAAAAAAAAGCAATGACTCAAGTTTTCCATAAATGAATAAGAGGTTGTTTTAGATAAGGCGTTACTACTTGAATAGACTATTTCCTCGAGTTAACTAATTAAAATCGAAACACAGCTAGGTATCGTAAGAATTCCCATTAGAATTATCTGAATTTACTTGAACGAGTAATGAACTTTTAAGTGATTTTAATTCAGGTAATTTATCGTGAGATCAGAATTAATATCATGTTCCCATTGCGTGCGCGGTAGGAAGTTGTACGAAAGGTGGGACTCGCCACCACCACTCACATGATTTAAGTACATCTAAATGTACGCCGCGCGATAAGAGGTCAGCAGGATTTTGTTTACCTGTATTAATTTATTATTGTTAGAGAGTAATTAAAACAACACAATTAGAATTACACTTTAACTATAAACGTTTATTAATAGTCGTAGCACTGTGATAAGGTCATCGAACGTTGCAAAGTGCTTTATGAGCGACACTTCACTTTTTAATTTTAACGACAACAACTTTTTTCTTAAAGCCAATTGAGTCGCAATGCTCTTCGCGCTCTTCAGCGGGGGCACACGATACGTTGCGACGCCGCACCGTAAAGATTTCAACGTACCGACGGGCACACGAGCGGTGCGGCGCCGCAACGTTGTTATGTCGCAGCGGCACCGCCGGCGCCCCAGCAGCCTCTGTTCTTGGCCCTTCCGTGTGACGCATAAACAGCTGAGCGGTGCCGCTCCGACGTCGCAACGCTTTCACCCCTCCCCGCCTCGTCTCGGTGATTGCAAATCCAGTGCGGCGCCGCAGCGCATCATTCGCAGATATATTTGTATGTAAGACGACGCAGCGACACCGCTCCGGCGCCGCACCGCCGCCGCAACGCATCGTGTGCCCCCGCTCTTACGTTCGTACAACGTATCTATATTCTTCAAAATGTCTTTTGCCGATACACCCTCCTTAGCAAAACCAAGATAAGAATCCGAAAGATATTCGATGATTACGTTTTTAGCTGTACTATTTTTTTTTCCACGTTTCATCGCGAGGTAATGAGTCGTCGTCGATAACTTTTATCACATTCATTTCGTTAAGCAACGCACGAATTCGAAATTTCCATACACTATACTTCTCACCGTCCGTCGAACGGCTTGATATTTCGTTTAATCTTGGAATGGTCTATATTTTTTTTTGGTTATTGTTTAACACATCGGATTTTCACTCGCGCACTCTGGTCCCATAACCTATTAATTTATTATTGTTAGAGAGTTATTAAAACGACACAATTAGAATTACACTTTAACTATAAACGTTTATTAATGTTTTAATCGATTTGGAAATAATGCATCTAGCTCCTATCACACGAGCGGGATGAAAGAATAGAACGATAGAGGGCAGGCGAGTACAGAGCTTAGTTGTTTCGAAACTTGTTTACTTATATTAATTTTTGTAATTAATTTATGAAGAAATTCAACAACCTGGGACATGACGCCACGGTTTGTCACCCGTAAGGTCATTTATTTGTACTACACGTTACTGCACAAATGTTTTAAATAGATTCGGTGCCATCCTAAAAATATCATGGAGTCTGACCAAAAATATACGTTATTACAAGTTAATCTTAATGCGTGAGTAAATTTATTAATCCATTCAGAGCGGGCAACGCACTTGCGCGTTTTTCTGACGTTTGCATGCGCGTTGCCCGTACTAAATGGGTTAAACAACTTAGCAGCTATTACCGCGCCGCATAATTCTAAGCGCGGTATGCTCACCGGCTTGACGGGCACAACGTTACTTTTCGCGCACAATAAATTAACTGTTTATCTGTGTAACTGTATAACTACGGATGTATGCGCACGCGCCGTTGGTTTAGGTACAAAGTCATCCCAATCAATTTTAGAAAGCCACATCTTTTGTACCAGAATTTTAGCTATAATTATAGTCGGCGTGAGTAAACCTAAAGGGCCATAAAGCGAATATGACGTTTAGTAGCGCGTAATGGCGCGTACTAATGGCAGTACCTACTTTTACTTAAGTTTAATATTTGGTACAATTAAAATAGCACGAATAAAAATGGTATACTTAATAAGTAATAGTAGTACTTTTTACCTAAGTTTAATATTTGGTATAACAGTAGTAGTTACAGTTATACCAAATATTAGGAAATCTATACTAATATCTAATATTATAAAGCTGAAGAGTTTGTTTGTTTGTTGGTTTGTGTTCAGCAACGTGAGACAGGTGCTTTTCAATGAACGTTTTTACTGTGGTTTGATTATAAGAGTTTTATTCTGTCCGTTTACAAGAAAGGTGTATCAAGTATTGAAAATTAAACAGATTGGTTACAAAACAAGAATGAGAATAGACGCGTGCTGTGGTTGGTTACCGACGTTGGCGAGCCCTTATTCGTCGATACAAAATATAATGTCCCGGTGCGTCGATAGATGGCGTTAGTAGTCGCGCCAACAGTTTGTTTGTTTGTTCGTGCTAATCTCAGGAACTACCGGTCCGATTTGAAATTTTTTGGATTAGATTTTGAAATGTGTTGGATAGCCCATTTGTCGAGGAAGGTTATAGGCTACATGACGCTACGACCAATTGGAGCGGAGCACAGTCTGTAATTTTGACTTAGATGAGGCCAGATATATTTTATGTATTAATTCGAAAGAACTTGTGATACTTAATAATTGGTAAAAATTCCCATGGTAAAATTGTTATTATTTTCAGAGAAAAAAAATATTTTGTGAAAGTTCAACGACCTCAAAGAAAAATTATTGTTTATTTTTTTCTCCAAAAGTATTAATGGTATCGTTTTTTCCAATACCACAAATGACGTAATATCAGAATATTTATCCATATAAAAAATTAAGGAGCTTCTTTGATTATTAATGATATACTTGAACATTTTTGAATTTCACTTTTTATTGATTTTTTTTACCCCCATCATTACCGCATTTTTTTCTTTGCTATAAATATGTATATAACTGTTGTTTATCACGTCCTAAAAAATACATACGTAACTTAAAGGGGTGGTGAGAAAAAGCGTTTCTGGTCACCGTGTATGAGTACGTTATCCTGAGTCGGCTTTAAAAGTTTTAGAACTTTTTCGGGAATTTTAGACCGCTTATTGTTTTTTTGTCTCTTGTCAATTGACATACTCGACAAAAGAGGGTCAGAAGACTCTAAAGCTCGGTGAATCAAGTTAAGGATGGTTGCTTTACGACTGAACTTACGAGTGTGATGCTCACGATCGTAGCGCCATTTGTTGCGAGATTCACCGGCTTGTTCGGAGAGCATTCCTATAGGTAAAGGAATAGAATCAATAATTTGTGCACCATGCATTAAAATTTTGTGGATATAATGGTGACAGACATGTTGTACCAACTGTATTTTTGTACATATTTTGTTGCGACATCATTGCAAAACTCCTGAAACTTCTTAGATTCTATTTCTAAGCCGCATGATATTGTCACCAGAATTGTATGTAGATCATCGACGAGCCATTCTTCAATACCTAAAATATTGGCAAACGTCAATCGATTGGAATCAGACAAAGCCGTACGGGCAGTGTTCCCATCTTTGGTTGTACCTGAATTTGGACGAACTACGTCAACCAATAAGCTCATTTTTTGTCTGATTTCATCTTGTATTTGTTTTTTCTTTCTTCTACAATTCTAGCTTCTGGCGATTTTTTTGAAA
Organism: Caradrina clavipalpis; assembly: GCA_932526535.1. Lineage (NCBI taxonomy): Eukaryota > Metazoa > Arthropoda > Insecta > Lepidoptera > Noctuidae > Caradrina > Caradrina clavipalpis. Next base: position 4,082,098 of record OW052087.1, read on the forward strand.
CTCGCCACTTTTGCACGTCATTTTTATAACCCAAATGTAACAAGAACTCAAAAATTCTTATCCACGCATGCAATGGGCTAAGTCCATGACGCAAATCTTCCTGATTTACAGGTTTTTTAGATATCACATCTAAATTTTTGAATTCGCTACAAGTAGCTCCACAACAGGCACACCGTAATTGTGAAGTTGTGTTTGTAATGGCATTGGCAATGGCAAACACCTTTCCATCTATGATGGTCAAGAATAGTTTTGGGTCTCCAATAACTGTTTTTCCCGAAGAATTTTCAGCAAAAATCGGCGTAAGATTCTTTATTTCTTCTTCAACTCGGGTTTTTTTTGTTTACGATTAGTTGTGTTGTTTCTGGATTATATTGGATTCGTATTGGGCGACAAAACCTGAAAGATTGACGATTCGGTTTGATCCATAATACATAACCGTCGTCAATTTTTATTCGTAACGGTATGTATGTGGTTGCAAACAGGCAATTGTTAAATCAAAGACGAGTGTGCTCGATACAACGTTTAATGCGAGACTGTTCGTTGCTTACATTCATACTTAACGCTACTTATACTTAGGAATACATAACTACTTATATCGATACACAACACCTCCACCCTTATTTACTAATCTTAACAACGAACAAGATACGGGACTGCCTTAAATTAGTACTTACTTATTACCTTTAATTTTTAAAATCCTTATTAACACAAATAAAAAAAAATGAAAGGAATATTATTATTAAACACCAGAACTCGTTACTTAACTGTAATGACCGGGGTTCCAAGTGAACTGAACAATGAAAGAAACAAAGACTGCTTAACAAGTTTACTTGAATAACAATAATATGGCTAAATATTCAGTCGCATTTACAAGATGCAAAACCAAACAATAACAATGAAACAAAATAACTTAAACAAAGAAAGTCTACTAATTTGTAATATGTAGCTTAATTACTAACACCTTAACCATTAAACAAGGAAAACAAATAAAATAAATAACATTGACACAAATAAAATAAAAGATTAAAATATAACAAAACAAAATGTCTCGCACAACAAAAAGAGTTTTACTTGGCCGGGTTTGAACCCGATGTCACGTACTTCGGGTCTGCCACTATGCCCCGAGACCAACTGGCTAGTTAAGAACCGTGGCGAATTTGTCGATCACTTGACCCGACTCCGTGATGACGACACACTACTTCATTAATCGTAGATGCCCCTTCAATCTACAATAATATTATGCCCGAACGATAAGGGCGTTTCCACAAGCTGAGGACAAAACGAGAACAGTCAGACTTGAAAATTATCTCCAACTATCCAACCTTCACTACGTTAAATAGACACAAACACTTACCCCGTTACTTCGACAATTTGCACTCAAATTCACAATACTGCACTATTGATAATGCTTATTTATATTCTGTAATAAGTCCTGAACTATATTGACTTTAATTCCAGGAAATAATTGCAAGTCCACTTGGAGCAACCGTTACGCAGCGTTTCTTTTCAATTGACATCTGTCCGTACTTATTATTTTCTGGCTACCCTCACTTGACCGTCATCTAATAAAATGTTTAAAAAACTATTGTGGCGAGCCTAGTAACGCCATCTATTAGAAGACTGCAAAATCAAAATGTCGATCATTACAATATCCCCTCTCCTCTAAAGAATCCGACCGGATTCAAACCAAACGTTTCAGGTCACAGGAATGCCATTTGCCTAAATCTTTGCCCCTAAAACTCCTTAATCTGTAAACGTCGTCTGATATCTTTTCTGCTATCACAGCTTTTTCATACTTAGGGGCTAATTTAGACATAAAAGCCTTGTCAGCATTTGACAAAAGTTTAGTGCGCTTCCAAACTAGATCACCAACTTTATAGTTACATATGCGACGTCTTTTGTTGTACTGTTCGCTGTTGATTTCATGTGATTGCCGTATCCTTTCACAAACCTCGTCATAAACCTTACTTCTGAAGGCTATATTTGTTTCAAACTTCCCTTTGTCAAAGGTAATTGGTTCGCCTGGTTCAAAGCTATAGGGTTTAATGCCCTGGACCATCGTCTCACGTCCAAAAAACAAATAGGCTGGTGTTTTCCCCGTCACTTCATGAACTGATGTTCTGATTGCATGTCCTATGTGTGGTATATACTTGTCCCATTCTTTGTGATTTTCTTCAACGTAAGAAGCTATAGCCGATCCAATGACTTTGTTTACCCGTTCAGTGGGATTGGCCTGAGGATGGTAGTAAGGGGTATACCATAGTTTTACACCGTATCCTGAAACTAGATCCTTAAAGTGGTTGGATACAAATTGCTTCCCATTGTCACAAACTATTACACTAGGGGTTCCATACATTAAAAATATCTGTTCCTCTAGTATTTGCACTATAGTTGATGACTTTCCATTCCTGAGAGGATACAAAAAGCAGAATTTGCTGAACCAGCATGTAATGACTAGCAGCATAGTATTATTTATTTATTTATTTATTAAAACTTTATGCACAAAATGTATAAAATACACAGTACAAAGGCGGACTTAATGCCTTAGGCATTTTCTACCAGTCTACCTTAGGGTGATGCAGAGACAGAACAAAGTAGGTGCAAGAAACTGAAAATTTCCAAAATTTAAAAAAAAAAAAAAAATATATATAAATATATATAATATACATATAGGTAATATATACATAAATACATACATACAAACAAACAAAATATACAAAGTAGGGAGAGATAAGAATAAGTAGGTGGAGAAATATAATAAATCAATTATGAGACGAGTCTGCCAACTTCTTATGTATGTGTTCTCGAGCCTTTACTTTGAACGTGAACCGACTGGTGACCATCCTGATATTCTGAGGGAGCTCATTCCATAGGAAAACCACCTGGACGGGAAAAGAAGATTTAAGGAAACCAGAGCGGTGAGAAGGACATCGTAGAAGACGATTATTAGTGGAACGAAGATTCTTACTGTGCGCGGTGCACAAGTATTGAAAATGAGAAGTTAGATAGGAGGGGGAACTAGGTTTATTTAACAGCGAAAATAAGGTTGTAAGAGCCCTTAAAGCCCTGCGCTGTCTGATGGGCAACCATTTTAAGAGCGATCGATGTGCGGACACATGATCATACTTACGGAGGTTAAATACGAATCGAATGCAGTTATTAAGAAGTCGGTCAAGTTTATTGAGGAGATCTGCATTCAGGTCGTAGTAACACACATCACCATAATCAAGTAAAGGGAAGATAAGGGACTGAACAAGCATTGCCTTTATATGCGATGGGAGAATATTTTTAAGCCTATACAGCGACCGCAACGTCCCAGTAACTTTCCTGCTCACACTCGCGACCTGCTTGCGCCAGTCCAGGCAGGTGTCAACATACAAACCCAGATCCTTGACGTCGGAGCTAAACGGTATGACTGTGCCGTCAAAGGTAACCGGCGGCACCGCTAAACCATTAAGCCTACGCAGGCTATAGGAACTTCCAATAATGATAGCCTGACACTTGGTTGGGTTAACCGCTACCCCGAAACGATCCGACCATTCTTTCACCACTCTTAAATTCCGGTTTAGCTCCTCAATTGCACCGGATATGTTATCGACACCCGCCTGACTGTAGAGTTGCAAGTCATCGGCATAGAGATGATACGCACACTGAAGCTCAGTGGTGATAAGATCTATAAAAATAGAGAATAAAAGAGGAGATAAAATACCGCCTTGAGGGACGCCAGCATCAAGGTCACACCAGCTAGAAGAGGAGTTTCCCCCTAGAACTGACTGTTGACGCCCCCGAAGATAGGAAGAAAACCAATCCAAAACCTTAGGAGAGACCATTCGATAGGAGAGGATGGGTAAAAGGACTTCATGACTGACGGTATTGAAGGCATTCGAAAAATCAATCAGCACTAGGATGGAAACTTTGCTGTCTTCCATTCCCCGCCTTATATCGTCAGTCACTTTAAGGAGGGCTGAAACGGTACTGTGGCCAGGCCTGAAACCGGATTGGAATGGACTAATGAGGGAGTTCTGATGAATGAAGTGGGAGAATTGTTTATGGACACAGGCCTCGAGTACTTTGGACAAAAAGGGAAGGATGGTAATTGGACGAAAATGACTGGGAAGAGTGGGATTAGGAATTTTGGGTAGTGGTCGCACATGAGCTTTCCGCCATAGCGAAGGGAAATCACCGGAGTAAAGGGAGAAATTAACAATATGGGAGATTGCAGGGAGGAGCTGGTCAAGAGCCGTCACGATCATATGACGACTAATGTTATCACAGCCCACGGCTTTCGACTTAATGGAAAGGATAATCTTTTTGATCTCACCCGGGTCGACTGGGAAGAAAGCAAAGGGGGTAATATTGGGTCGCGTCAGGCCATCAAGGAAGGCAATGGTTTGACATTTGGTTAGACTATCAAGTGTAGGAACAGTGGAGAAATGGCGATTGAGATCGTCTAAACCAAATGTTAAAGGAAGGTCTGAATGCCGCGATCTGCCGATACCTAGGGTTCCAAGAAACTTCCAAATATCGGCAGGAGAAGAGGAAGTGATATTTTCAAGAATGTGACGGCGTTTAGCGTTGCGTATCATCTGATTGCAACGATTGCGAGCAGTTTTGAAAAGCGTCCAGTTATCCTCGGACCGATCCTTCTTGAACTTCCGGAACGCGCGGTCTCTTCGCCGCATTGCCATCCGCACCCCTCGATTCATCCAAGGCGCAGGCGGGCGCTTCAGCTTGATTCTCCTGATGGGAGCATGAGCGTCGTACAGCTTGACTACCGATGAATTAAAAATGCTAACTTTTTCATCAACTGAAGAGGCTTCCTCCAGGGCTGTCCAGTCGATGTTGGATGCATCTTCTGCAAGCTTTTCAATATTCATCCGCGCAAAGGCACGCCTGTACTGGAACGTAGGCTTGGGTTTAGGAGGTTTGAGGACATAAGACAGGAAAATAAGGTCATGATGGGAAAAACCAGGAGCGACATGTTGACCATGAGAGGAGACTAGGGAAGGATTAGAAATGAGGATTAGGTCGAGCCAAGTGTCATCACCGACAGTGTTGTGATGAGTAGGCTGAAGAGGCAACACATGCAAACTAGCTGACTCGACCAGATGTAGGAGTTTACAGGATCGGGAGGAATTGTGGGCAAGGAGGTTGGTGTTGAAATCCCCCATGATAATGTGGTGTGCATACTCTGAACCCAAAGATTCTAGGACCGATTCGAATTCAGTGAAGTAATCAAGGGAAGGAGGACAATACACAACTCCAATAACAGTTCTAGCACCCTTAACACAAACCTCAAGAAAAAGGAACTCGGCCGAACTATTAGAGGAAGAAGTAGCGAGAGTTCTAAATGGAAAATCAGCACGAAGATAGATTGCTACGCCACCCCCTCTCTTACCGATTCGATCATTACGAAGAAGAACGAATCCTGGGAGAGAATAGGTGGTAGAAAGGAGTTCAGGTTTAAGCCAGGTCTCAGAAATCAGGACGGCATGGACGTTCGTGTTCGCAAAGGTCTCATACAATTCACTGTAGTGACTAGGAACACTCTGGGCATTGATGTGACAAATGTTAAACAGCCGGTCTAAGTTTTGGTTGAAACTTTGACGTAAACGTTCACCAAGGGTGTCTGTAATGGAGCAAAAACTATCATCTGAAGTAGCAGTAGACTCATTGGCAGAGAAAAAAGACTCATTATCGAAAAATGACATAAATTAAAAAAATAAATAACAATAAAATAAAATAAAATAAATACTGAGATTAAATAAAACACTAAATAGTACAAGATGCCTACACAAAAATCTAGTACGACGTTTGCATCTCTGCACCACCCGCCAGCTAACATCATCTTAATAAAAAACAAGTAACAAGAAAAAAAATAAAAACAGACTGTAACTAAAGACAAACTAACCTTACAATGGTATACGGAACGCACCCTTCAAGTATTTAACAAGAACAAACTTTCGAGAACGTATCCGATCGTGGAAAACATATACATATGGTGTCAGTCGGATTTTACAGCACTCTGTGGTCAGATTTGACAATAATGACAATTTGACATGGACAACAACAACGAAATGAAATAAGAAAAGAGTAAAAAAAAAAAAAAAAAATAACTTGTTGAGGGTATTACTTAATAGCCATGAAATGCGTAACTAGTTAAATGCAAATCTGTTAAGTGAATAATAATAATAATGTATGTAGTAAACAAAGACTTTACATCAATGACCACAATCCCAAAGTTCGAAACAGCGAAAGATGACAAAAACAAGGTAAGTAATTACGTCCTACTCATCGATAGGATCGGTATGCTGTAAATGTAAAAATGTAATGAGTAGCGAAACATCACCATAATTAATGCGTCTTGTTCTTCAGGCCATCTCCAGAACCTTGAACCCTGGGATACTTCTCCAGCAAGGGGCTCAGCTCTTCGAATGATGTGATCTTGTGCTTGCTTCCATCGGGCGCTTTGATAACGATCACACCATCCTGAGTCCAACACGACCGCATAGAAAAGTGAAGCCGCGCCTTTGCAAAGATGGATTGCCGGGTCTTTGTCAAGAACTCCTTGACGGAGATAGAAGAACCCTTCAATCCAGTCTTTGCTCTCCATACTGCGGACCTGTCGTCGTAGCTCGCGAACTTGACGAGGATGGGCCTGTGGTGGTCTTTATTGGCTACCCCGAGTCTGTGGCAGACCTTAATGGAGGATGCAGTGACATTATTAAGTGCCAACTTTTTATTCAGCACCTCCAGGATGACAGTGCTGCTCACCTCCCCGTCAGCCTCTGCTATACCTTGGAAGATTAGCGCCTTTCTCCGGTACCTGGTCTCCAATCCGTCGATCTGTCCTGCGCACTCGCTGATCTGTCTTCTAAGCAAGCTCAGCATGCTGAAGATCAGCTCCCTGAAGGTGCGAAACTCTTCAGCTACCCGCGCTACAGTATCCTTTGCGGGTCCGGCACACTGTATCTGAGCTTCCAGCTCATTCATCTTCCGGATGAAGCTATCCTCTAAGCTCTTCTGCGCAGACATGATCTCATTCAGTTGAGCCATTGCAACCTTAGTTCCACTAGTGTCCAGTTACAGTGAAGTGCGAAACAGTGATGTGAAGTGATGTGCTGGCAGGTGGTGTAAAACTTATGGCTTAAGTTACATAAATGTGCCACAAACGTAAGTACCCGTTGTGTAGGGTTTATATAGCAATAATATAAGTAAAACTGGTGTAAAAACTGTGAATTTCTATTTTTAATATAAATTTAGTATTAGGAACACGTCTGACTTTTTTTTACACCTACCCCCGAAGCAAGCGAAGTATTACCGTGCTTAGATTTCGGAAAAGGCCCCATTAGGTCCATAGATATAATCTGAAAGGGTTCTGTTACTTCTCGTTGCTTTCCCATTAAGCCTGATGGCCTATTTTGTGAGTACTTATATTTTGCACACACTTCACATTTCCGTACGTAGTTTTTCATGTCCTGAATTAATGTCGGCCAAAAATATCGCTGTCTCGCGCGGTTGACCGATTTTTTAACGCCAAAGTGACCAGCTGTAGGGTCATCATGACATTCCTTTAGAATTCCTTGACGTAGCGATTCTGGAATCACAAGTTTCCAACTATCATTTTCATCGGGAAATTGTTTTAATCTCATGTGTTTCCATAGTAGACCTTGACTAATTTCCCAATCCGAGTCATTCTTCCCAGAGAGCACCAAGTCCTCTTTAGACTTATACCACTCATCTTTATCTTCTGGTTTTATCTCCAATATATTAATGTCTTCAGTCGCTCTTGATAAAGCATCCGGCACAGTATTATACTTGCCTTTGCGATGGACTATTTCATAATCAAATTGTTGTAAGCGCATAGCCCACCTTGCCAAACGGCCATGAGGGTCCTTATTACGGTGTAGCCATTGAAGGGCACTATGATCGGTAATAACTTTAAAATGATTCCCTTCAACATATGGACGAAATTGTTCTACGGCATGCAGAACGCTTAATAGTTCTCGCTCAGAGGCTGAGTACTTGCATTCTCTCTCTGTCAGTTTCCTGCTCGTGTAAGCAATGGGAACCTCTAGACCTTCGGACATTTGAATTAAAACTCCACCAGTTCCCCTGTTAGATGCGTCACATTGAATAGAAAAGGGTTTTGTAAAATCAGGCACTCTTAAAACTGGTGTCGAAGTTAGGGCAGTCTTTAGATTTAAAAAAGAATCTTCGGCCTCTTTATTCCATTCAATGCATTTAGTCTTTTTACCTCCCTTAGTTAGCTCATGAAGTGGAGCTGCGACAATGGCAAAATTTTCTACAAACCGCCTGTACCAACTAGCTAGACCAATAAATCGCTTTAGCTCCGTGTAGGTTGTAGGCCTGGGATAGTCGAGTATCGCTTTTACTTTATCCGGGTCCGTACGTAATCCTTCCTTGTCTACAATATAGCCCAAATATTTTAAGGACGATCTCGCAAATACGCATTTCTCCAGGTTGATCGTTAATCCTGCTTCCTTAAGTTGATTTTTTACATGTGCTAATGAGGATAAATGGCTATCAAAGCTTCCGTCACATATTACGATGTCATCCAAATAAGTGAACACTCTACTTTCAAATTCTGGCGTGAACAAGCGGTCCATCAAACGTTGTTGGGTTTGAGATGCATTACTTAGCCCAAATGGCATGACTTTGAACTGATAAAGTCCTTTTCCTGCTAGTCCAAAAGCAGTTTTTTCCTTGCTTGTTTCTTCTAGTGGTATTTGCCAGAAAGCTGATCGTAGATCAATAGTTGACAGGTATCGAGCATTTTTTAGACTGTCCAGAATGGTTGTAACCCTAGGCAAGGGATAGGAATCCTTTACTGTAACCTTATTTAACTGTCGGCTGTCGAGACACAATCGATTCTTGCCCGAAGGTTTCTTCACCAGTAGTACAGGAGAACGCCATGAGCTGAAGGAGGGTTCTATTACATCATTATCTAGCATATCCTGAATTTCCTTTTCAAGTTCTGCCATAATTGGGGGAGCGAAGGGGTACTGTCTATGTTTGATGGGTAAGCTGTCCCCGGTATCAATTCTGTGCTTTATCAACGATGTTCTTCCTAGACCTTTACCAATGTCGGCTTCCATTTCCTTTAACAACTTGTCAAGGCGCTCTTTCTGTGGAATAGTCAATTCATCCCGCGAAATTACTGGTTGTGAGACATTAATTTCCGTAATGTCGGCAGTCGATTTCCCTGCCCCTATAGCTAAGTTGAATGACTCAAAAAAATTCATTCCTAAAATAATATCATGTTTTAAACAGTCCATTATATAAAAATCTACCACGTTATATTTTCCCGTAAACTGAATGGGTAAATGAACAATGGAATCCATCGTATGGTAGGTGCCATCTGCCGTTGAGATCATTTGCTTCTCGACTTTGTGTTCTGGAAGCCCCAATTTCATAATCTTCGTTGCAAATTGCTGCGAAATCACTGATATGGTGGCGCCAGAATCCAATAATCCCACAAACGGCTGATTTAAAATTTTTATTTCAGCGTAATACCGATTATCTTGACTGTGCTTATTAATATTACAGATCTTTCCTGTTTTAAAAAAGATCGAAACTGTGTGTAGCCATTGCTGCCAGTCATTCGAGGTGGAGTGACTTAGCTTGTCGGGGTACGATCGGCCGGCATCGACTCCGACTTGTCGTTTCCCTTATCGGTAGAATTGCATGGACATTTATTTGTCGTTTTCCCGAAACGTCCACATTTATAACAGAAGAGTCTCTGTTTTGGCAACTTACAATCCCTAAAACGATGTCCTGGAGCTCTGCAGTTCCAGCATTTTGTTATTATTCCTTCCTTATTATCTATGGCTGCCAGCTCAGTCGTGTTTTCATTTCGTGTTATCTTAGAAGTATGTCCCTTATATGCTAAATCCTTTTCCAAAGAGCGATCACTTTGAGTAGGTTCCCTAAAATTGTCACAGCTTAACTTAGTGCATTCAATAATCCTTAGAATCGACGTTAATTCGCTCACCGAATGGAAGGTGTCTCGGCATATGGCTTTCTGAAAATAGGGTTGTAAATTCTTTCTAAGTATCATCAATTTTTGTGTTTCAGGAATGGGAGTAGGTAGCCGATTAAACATGTTCTGCATAATTGCTATATAAATCAGAATGCCCTCCTGGTTGCTTTGGGTTCTTTGCTTAATCTCCTCCAATAGCTCCTCTTGGTAATACGGTTGTTGAAACGTGTCCAGCAGTAGCCTCACTAATTGAGTCCAATTAGTTACTGAATTTTTATTGGCTCTAAACCATATTAAGGCGTCTTCTTCGAAGAAATCTATGGCATACCGAAATAAGTCTTCATCGGCAGCATTCCGCGCCTCTTTAAGTTCCTCGATCCTTTCCAAAAAGGCGTTCACACTTACAGTGCCCTTACCACTAAATTTAACACCCCAGTCTTTAATGGGAACCAGTTTCCGTTTGTGAAAGCCATTATCAAAAGTAGAAGTTCTCTGTAAGCATGGATGACGTGAGGAAAGACTAGGTCTCTCTAAGGCGGTTCGTGGCATGTCATGCATGTTGGCCACGCTAGACTGTGAGGCTCGATCTCGGTGAATTTCCGTGTCCTCATCCTTTGGTAAAGAAGTTTTCCCTGAGCTTCGGCACTTTTCCAATTGCCCCATTATCTGCATGGCCTCTTCGCCCAGAGACTTTTGTAAGATGTCTTTGTCATGTTCAGAAATCACATCCTCTTCTTCACCTTCTTCTTGCTCAAGTTGGCTTAGTGACGACACGGTATCCTGGATGGTCTTTAGCAAAGTCAAATGATTCTCAATGTCACCAGACTCAGAAGGTATTATAAGTTTAGCACGGTTCGACAAGTGTGTTAAACGAGAGTGTATGCGTCTACACAACGAATGCTCGGGACTGTGCGATAGTTCAGATATAAGTGAAGTTATTGCAGCTAATTTCTTTTGACATATCAATATCTCATGATTTGGGTTATCAATGCAAGATTTAGGAACTTTAAAAGAAATAGACGACTCTCCTGACTGCTCTCGAACTAAAATTTCCCGCAAAAATTTCCGCATAGTCGCCACGGTCCTACAATCCAGAATCCCGCGACAGGCCAATTCAAACTCAAGCTCATCTTTATGCAGTGCATTAACATCCATGATCAGACACAGTAATTATATTTCAAACCCGCTCAATTTTAATTTAATCTGCTAAGTAGGTTTCTGTCTGCGTAGCAATTTTTATTTCAATAATAATGAAACAATTTTTTTTTTTTTTTTTTTGGTGCGGTATTTACCAAACTTTGTTCACAATAATTATCTAAATACACTGAATAGCCACAACCGTTAAACACCTTGTTACTCTTTCATTCAGTTAACCCGTGGGCGCCAATGTAATGACCGGGGTTCCAAGTGAACTGAACAATGAAAGAAACAAAGACTGCTTAACAAGTTTACTTGAATAACAATAATATGGCTAAATATTCAGTCGCATTTACAAGATGCAAAACCAAACAATAACAATGAAACAAAATAACTTAAACAAAGAAAGTCTACTAATTTGTAATATGTAGCTTAATTACTAACACCTTAACCATTAAACAAGGAAAACAAATAAAATAAATAACATTGACACAAATAAAATAAAAGATTAAAATATAACAAAACAAAATGTCTCGCACAACAAAAAGAGTTTTACTTGGCCGGGTTTGAACCCGATGTCACGTACTTCGGGTCTGCCACTATGCCCCGAGACCAACTGGCTAGTTAAGAACCGTGGCGAATTTGTCGATCACTTGACCCGACTCCGTGATGACGACACACTACTTCATTAATCGTAGATGCCCCTTCAATCTACAATAATATTATGCCCGAACGATAAGGGCGTTTCCACAAGCTGAGGACAAAACGAGAACAGTCAGACTTGAAAATTATCTCCAACTATCCAACCTTCACTACGTTAAATAGACACAAACACTTACCCCGTTACTTCGACAATTTGCACTCAAATTCACAATACTGCACTATTGATAATGCTTATTTATATTCTGTAATAAGTCCTGAACTATATTGACTTTAATTCCAGGAAATAATTGCAAGTCCACTTGGAGCAACCGTTACGCAGCGTTTCTTTTCAATTGACATCTGTCCGTACTTATTATTTTCTGGCTACCCTCACTTGACCGTCATCTAATAAAATGTTTAAAAAACTATTGTGGCGAGCCTAGTAACGCCATCTATTAGAAGACTGCAAAATCAAAATGTCGATCATTACATAACTAAACAATAATTCTCTTAATCTATTTCAAAACGTATGGGCGGCCGACGACGTCTTACTGGCCGACCAGTGTTTACGACGTCGTCGCTATTTTCCCCAAGGCCTGCTTCAATGTTCGCCGGCACATTAGGTAAATGAGGTTGAGAGCTACATGGCCCCGTTGTAGTCTCATCTTGTGCCGATACAGAATCTGGGTGCGGGCTTTTCGGGGTAGGAGACTTCTCAACACTGTTCTCCCCCGGTTCGCCTGTTCGATCCTGTTCTCCGCCACTGGTTGAGGGAATCGCTAAAAATTTGCGAGACCGTTTATGTATTTCTAATTTTCTCGATATTTCTGAACCTACTATTTTGTTCGGAACATTACAGTCTACGTCGTGCGCAACCCTCTGCCTCAGCTGATCGACATGCCTATGGATTTCCGTGCCAACATTGGTTCTTATGGAGTAGTTGGTTTTGCCTAAGCATTTAAGTATAGTACCAGGTTGCCATTTATCCTGTCCCCTATAGTCTCGAAACCAAACATGTGCTCCTGATTCGAACAGGCGCTGTGAACCACCAGCGTTCAGTTCTTGGTTGCCTGGCGGGCTTGAACGCGAGATTCTCTCTCTGGTTTTAAATTGTCTAACCTCATGCGTAGGTTGCGCCCCTGTAAAATGCTAGCTGGGCTATCTCCAACGGTCTCATGTTTTGTATTCCTATATGCTAGCAAAAATCTAGACAGAGCTATTTCCACGTCTAAGTTTTGCTTAAAAGCTTTCTTAATAGTACGTTTACAGATTTTGACGGCGCTTTCAGCCGCGCCATTAGAGGCAGGATGATATGGGGCCGTAAAAATATGCTCAATACCATTATGACGTAAAAAGTTTTGAAATTCCTCACTTGCGAAAGGTGGTCCATTATCGCTAACAGTTTGTCTTGGAAAACCAAACGGTGTATAAAATTGTAGGACGTGCTCAGGAATTATTATAATTAAAAAATCAGGATCGTAGTTTTCAGTGTACCAGGTTTTATTTGCCAGTCATGACATTCAAAAATGATGGAGGTCAAAAGGTTGAACGCCTGGTAAAAATCTTATAGCTAAAACTTAATTAAATCTACTAATTGCTCCAACATGCCGCCGGCCGTTGAAAGCTTGCCTTTCAACAGCTATCTTCCAACAACGGACAGATCTTGGAGAATGCTCTTCTGACTGTTCCGGTTGAAGTCCTGATATCAGCAACTCGGCTTATGCCGTCTGTACCAGGATGAAGAGCAATAACGCGACCTAACTTCCACTTCAAGGGTGGCTGGTTGTCCTCCTTGATGACAACGAGGGAATCCAGTTTCAGGGTGTCGTTGCCGGTCCGCCATTTGACACGCTGCTGAAGCTCGGTTACATACTCCTTACTCCATCTCGTCCAAAAATGCTGCCGCAGCTGCTCAATACGTTGATGGCGCGTTAAGTGAGGAGTGGAGTGGTCCCGGATGTCCTTTGCAGGCAGAGACGTGATAGGTCGGCCGATCAAAAAATGACCAGGAGTAAGAGGCAACAGGTCTTCTGGGTTCGACGATAGTGGTGTGAGCGGTCGAGAATTTAAAATGCCCTCAATTTGTACCAAAACGGAGTTGAGCTCCTCATATGTTAAATTACAATTGCCCAACACTCGACGCAAATGAAATTTGGTCGACTTGACACCCGCCTCCCAAAGACCACCAAAATGTGGAGCGTAAGCAGGTACAAAGTGGAAGTTTATACCGTCTTGAGCTGTACTATCAGTTAAAGAGTCACAGTTGCGTTTCAAAAAATCAGATATTTCATTGTAGGCTCCTACAAATGAAGTTCCGTTGTCGGAGTAAATGTTGAGAGGTTTCCCCCTCCGAGACATGAACCTGCGCAAAGCCTGTAAATAATTGCTGCTCGTCAAGTCACCAACCAACTCTAAATGAATGGCCTTGGTGGTGAAGCACACGAAAATAACTATATATACCTTCACCAATCTACATCCACGACCTTGACGACTAGCCGCGGTTATAGGGCCTGCGTAGTCAACTCCTACGCTTTGAAAAGGGAAGTCAGCTGGTGAGAGCCTATTCAGTGGGAGATTACCCATTTGAGGAGAAATTGTCTGTGGTTTTAGTCGCTGACACCGTATGCATTGACGATAACAGGCTCTGGCTAAGTTGCGACCGCCGAGTGGCCAGTAGGTCTCTCTGATTGTACTTAATAATAATTGAGGACCTGCATGCATTAACCTAATATGCTCAGATTGAAATAAAAGTTTGACAAAACGATGAGTGGACTGTAATAAAATTGGGTGTTTCTTTGTGTATGAGTAGTCAGAGTTGTGTAACCTACCCCCTATACGAATAATTTTGTTATCATCGAGAAACACATTTAAACTTAATAATCTATTTTTGTGGGGTAAACTTTTATTAGTTATTAATAAATTATGTTCAGGGAAAGATTCCTTTTGTGATTGGATAATAATACAGTTTAGCGCATCTTGTAATTCCTCAGTACTAAAACAAGATGTATTTTTTGTTGAACGTCCTTTGCAAGTATTAATAAAACGAAAGACATAACAAATGGAACGCTGTAGTCGATTAAAATTGGAGAATCGATTAAACTCGATTATTCCTGTAAATAAATTTTCGTTAGCGTGATGATCTTGGGCTAAATGAACTAAAATATTTGATTTAGTGTCTGGTAAGGTTTGTGTATTGATAGCCGTGGGGGGCCAAGTAGTGCTGTCTTGTTTTAAGAAGCATGGACCGAACCACCACAAATCCAGTGATTGCATAGCGGTGGGTTCCACTCCGCGAGTTATTAAATCGGCTGGATTGTCGTGGGTCGACACATGTCTCCAGGTACATGTTCCGGATGTTTCTAACACTTCGGCAACACGGTTCCGAACAAAAGTATTTAATTTTATTGGCAACATTTTCAACCAACCCAACACTATCATGGAGTCGGTCCAGAAAACAATACTAGACGGTTTAACGTTAAGAGAATTAGCAACCTTTTGATATAGACGTACGCCAAGCACAGCAGCACAGAGCTCCAGTCGCGGTATAGTTACTGGTTTAATAGGAGCGACGCGACTTTTGGCTGTAAACAATCGAACCTCGACGTGACCCTGCTCATTAATACTGCGAATGTACAAACAAGCGCCGTATGCTTGCTCCGAAGCGTCGGTAAAAATGTGAAATTCGAAATATTTGTATGCGTCACAGAGCACGCGACGTGATAACCGTAAATTGTGAATGCAAGGTAATGTTTTGATAATGTTCGCCCATATAGCTGCAATGTCAGGTGATAACTGATCATCCCATTTTAATTTGTCTAGCCAGAGTTTTTGAAGTAACATCTTCATGCTCACGACACACGGTGCTAACAACCCTAAGGGATCGTATATTCGTGCAATTACTGCGAGCATGCCACGCTTAGTATTTTCTATGCAGTCAGGAACTTGTATGGAGAAAATGAGATCATCTGTGTCTGTTTGCCAACTAAGACCCAGTGTTTTACTACAGACGTCTCCTTCCCTGTGGAACTCGAAACAAGACTCGTCAGATGGTTCCGAAATTAAAGTGACCTCGTTCGATTTCCACTTCCTTAACGGCATGCAAGCAGAAGCAAGAGCATCAGTCACCTTATGACGCAACATGAGAGCGTCCTCATACACGTCTTCACCAGTCAACAGGTCATCTACGTAGAAATCATGAAGAATGACTTCAGCGACCCTCTGATCCTGGCATTCCAGACCTATTTGTTTGATGCACCTAGTCGCGAGAAAAGGTGCACTAGCCGTACCGTATGTGACTGTATTTAATTGATACGTTTTAAGTGTGCTAGTAACATCATCACGCCAAATTATTTGCTGCAGGTGCCTATCTGAAGGATCTACAGACACCTGCCTGTACATCTTTTCTACGTCAGCAGAGAGGACGTACTTATGAGTCCTAAACCTAAGAAGGATTGCAGTCAAGTCGTCCTGGACAGTAGGCCCCACCATTTGGATTGCATTTAAAGAAACTCCAGAGGTAGTGGGCGCACTAGCATTAAATACAACACGTAATTTCGTTGTGCTACTACTTTCACGCAGGATTCCGTGATGAGGAATAAAATATGACCGCAAATCTTCATTAATATGACACTCCGACATATGGCCTAAAGAAATATACTCGGTCATGAAGTCCTTGTACATTTTGTCAAGTGGAGGTTGGTTGAGGTTTCTGCGCTCGATTGACAGAAAACATCGTTGTGCACGATGATATGAATCACCTAAACTCTCCGGAGATTCTTTCAAAGGTATCTTAACGCTAAAACGGCCATCGGATAAACGCGTCGTGTTTTTTGTAAAGTGTTCTTCACACATATTCTCCTCGGCTGAATAAGTAGATGCATCATGGCTAACTTCTTCGAGCTGCCAGAAACGCGTCAATTGGTTTCGGATGTCATCTAACTCATTCAAACTGGAACAACTTTCGTAATAATCATTTACGAAATTACATTTGATTGAAGAAAGGTGAGATGACTGAATATTAAAATAATTATAGCCGCCGTTAATTGGGCCACAAACTAGCCAACCTAGTCTAGTTTGATGAAGTGTTGGTTTCCCATCACCTAATAAAATCTTATCAGATCCTAATAAAGTCCAAAATACGTCAGCCCCTATAATAATGTCAATAGAAGCCGGTGTGTGGAAATATGGATCAGCTAAATGAATATTTGAGGGTATATTTACATGTACCTGTCTAGCGGGAATATTATCAGTTATTGTAGGTAAGACAAAACAAGTTATGTTATTTGAATACGATTCGTACAACGATTTAATGTTCACACGACACATTTTATTAACAAGCGACAGAGAATTATTTACGCCTTGTACAGTTTTTTCTGTGTGTAAATAAGGCAACCTTAACTTATTGTATAAAGTCTCCGTCATTAGACAAGCCGAGCTACCTGAGTCGAGAAGCGCTCGAGCGATGTGTTCTTTATTGTTTACGTCGTAGCACTTAATTAATGCAGTTGACAACAAGATGTCACCCGGGCTAGTCATATGCGAATGTGCGGAAACATTGGCTGAGAGCGCAACGTGATTATTTGTGTCCGTAGTGGATGACGACTCACAGTTAGCCTTATCAGTCGTAACAGCTGATTTGCTCGAAACCGGTTTTGGTTTGTACTCTGCGTTGTGAATAAGCGTGTGGTGTTTGCGCTTGCATATTTTGCACCCCGATTTCTTACAATTACTAGGATAGTGACCGTGACGCAAACAATTGTAACATACCTTATAGCTAGGTAGCAATGACATTCTCTCGTCGACAGTTAGTGCTAGAAACGGTGGGCATGAAGTGAGGTTGTGATCGCCTTTACACTTAGGACAGTTTTGTGATGAGGAACTACTGGACTTGTCTGTCGTAAAAAGGGATTTTAGTTTTGTGTTGTGTTTTATGTTAGTTGTGGAATGACGTGACTTTTCCAGAGTTTCTATCAACTCGGCACGATTCCGTATAAAGTCGATGAACTGATCGAACGTGATCCTTTTCGATTTATCAATACGCCCTTTGTGTTCCTCCCATGCTCTGAATGTGTTTGTGTCTAATTTTTGTCTAATAATGTAAATTAGTAGTGTGTCCCAATTGTGTACAGGTTCACCCAATGTCTTTAATGCTCTGATATTTTTGTTAATATTATCTACGATCCCTTTCAATGCACTTGAGGACTCCTTTGTGATTGATTCGATATTGAACAACGTTGTGACGTGATTGTCAATTAATATTCTTTCGTTGTCGAATCGCTCACAAAGAAGTTCCCATGCCATGTTGTAGTTTCGAGCTGAAAACTCGATAGACTGAATGACAATAGCAGCAGATTCTGTTAATGATGACCTCAAATAATGGAACTTATTTACCTCGTCTATGTCGTCATTGCCGTGAATGAGACTAGTGAAAGTATCTCGAAATTCGAGCCAGTTGTCGTATGAGCCCGTAAATTTAGGTAATTGTATGGTGGGTAACTTGACGAACTGACGCTTACTACTAGTGGTAGACTTTATTTCCTCTTGCTCAGATTTCGTAAACTTATTTAATAGTACTTTAGCTTGAGCCATCAACCCATAGTATTGCGATTCAACTGTAGTTCGTTCGAGTAACTCAGAGTCACCGTCACACATACATTCTAACTTTGATTGAACCTCGTTGAATTCATCATACAAATCATCCAATTTGTTGACTCGCAACTGCAACTCCATTACCTGAGACGGGTTTACCGAAGAATCTTGAATTTTATTTAAATATGTTTCAAATACGGTCAATCTTCCCTTATAACTGCTTCGCTTCTTTTTAAGATCTTTGATATCAGTCATTTTGAAAGAAGGGTGTCGTAGACCTGAAATTATACAGTTACAGCGTTAAATAACGAAACTATATGTTACAAAAATACCTAGCGTAATAAATTATGAACTAAGTAACAACTGGTTTCAGTTATTAATTGATTATACAATTTGACCTTTGGACACTGCAAATTATAAGAACTACCGTAGTTAAGTAGGTAGGTAAGGTTTGACAGAATAATGTAACAAACAAATGATTTACTAATCTATGTTTAAAAGGTTTACAAAGTAAGAAGTAATTGTAAAGGTTAAAATTAAGAATTAATATTTGTAAATTAAAATAAATAGCTAACTGATGTAGGTTAACACTAACACTACTGTACTGTATTTTAAGCACTGGTTAACTATATTTTACAAAATAATATAATTCAACCTAAAACTCTGTAAATAAATCCTTGTAAATAAAATTGTATAAACTATGTAAATAATTTGTAAATATGTGTATAAAATAATTATGTTACTAACCTTATTTAAGTTCTTATAATCACTACTTATTACCTATTTTTTTTTTATATTACCTGATTAAATATTTATGAGTGTTGGGTGAATTTAATTAATATTATAATGCGTTGGCTTTAACACTTATAGTTTTATTTCACTCGATCTTCACTTCACTTTTCCTCCAACACGTGTTTGTCACCTCGTTACTCCGGTAATTTTCAATATAATTCCCAAAATAACCAATATTCAGCTTTTTCCACTTTGCTAGTTGTAGATAATCCGATATCCGGTTCGTATGGACCATGTATAAAATTGTAGGACGTGCTCAGGAATTATTATAATTAAAAAATCAGGATCGTAGTTTTCAGTGTACCAGGTTTTATTTGCCAGTCATGACATTCAAAAATGATGGAGGTCAAAAGGTTGAACGCCTGGTAAAAATCTTATAGCTAAAACTTAATTAAATCTACTAATTGCTCCAACAAACGGCGACCATAATTTTCGTAAAACTGATATAACCGCCTGTGCGGTCGTCCTAGTCATCTTAATGGCTTCGATCCATTTAGAGCAAGAGTCTACTACTATTAAATAGGTTAAGCCGTCTATTGGCCCTAAAAAATCTAGATGTAGTCTGGACCAAGGCCTTGACGGCCACGGCCAGGAGTGCGGGACTACTTGTGGAGCGGCATCGGCCACTGCAGCACACACCGCACAAGCTCGACAAGTGGCTTCCACGGCCTCATCTAAACCGGGCCACCAAACATAGCTACGTGCTAGTGATTTTGTCTTAACTATGCCCATGTGTGAAACATGAAGCTCCGAAATTACTCTTTTATGACAAGATAATGGTATGACAACTCGGTGACCCCACATAATGCAGCCTAATTCACAGTATAATTCCTGTTTTCTATTAAAATACGGCTTTAGTTCTTTAATTTCAATATCTGAGGGCCATCCATCTACTACATAACTTAAAACGCGACTTAAAATAGGATCCCGTTTTGTTTCCTGCCTCAGCACGTTATAATCTAATAATAGGGCGTCTGTTGCAAAATGTAAATAAGTTTGTTCTGGCAAATCGTCCTCTTCGGAAACTACATCTTTTTTTTGCGAATCTATCAGTCGTGAAAGTGTATCAGCTGTGTTTTTATCCGTCTTGACATATTCAATCGTAACCCAACAAACAAGCTACTCTTATAAAATTATATGTTTAAGGTCTAATCTCTTATAGTTGTTTTAAAATAGCTTTCATTATATCAATGTTCCTTATAATGGCACGATATAGGAAGATTTGGCTAATATTACCTTTATTCTTATAATTTGGTTGGGTTGACCATAACAAGTCCAAATTACATGGTTATAATAAGGATTGAAAATGTGTTATTCTTATAAGAACATTTACAATGCTTTTAAGCCATATAATATTTAAAACCTTATAAAAGCTTTTCATTTGGCTAACTGTTCTTATAATAGTAATGCATAAGCTAACTATGATACTTTTAAACTCATAGGAGCATTTTATAAGATGTCTACCCAACAAAAAATGTACAGCATTTTATATGGTCTTTACAAGAATGAAAGCAATCCATAATCACTTACATAGTCATTAAAAAGGTATTATTCTCTAGATGGTCATATTAAAACATTTTATCTAACTAGATTTGTCATATTTTGGCCATTTTGGAAATGCAACAGAGGTGTTTACTGTTACAATAACTTAAAAAATGGATTCACAAGATTGGAAGAAGTTTAAGAGGAGTGGTGGCTATAGAAGAAAAGTTAAACAAATTTACGAAAACATGATTAACAATACAGCCACCACTTCTACTGCTACGAGTATAATGCTACAAAATGACCAAGCTGATACCAACAAATCACTTGAGGGTTCCGTAAATGATTTTATGGAAGATGATAATGAAGAACAGGAAATCAGTGAGGAAGAATATAACAGTAGTGGTAGTGAAGTAGACATAAATTTAGTTGAAGAGTTGAATAAGATAGATATTTGTGGTGATATCAGAGACTGGGCAGTAAAAAATAATATTTCCCATATGGCTTTGAGTGATCTATTAAAAATATTACATAACGTATTACCGCACAAGATGCCATTGGATGCGCGTACATTGCTCAAATCAAATAAAGTAGAAATATGCATTACTGAAATTGGTACTGGACATTATTGGCACAATGGATTACTTTCACAAAAAAACTAAAAACAAAAACTTACACTACTATACTACTACTAAAAACTTTACAAAAGCTCCATGAAGTGCCCAATAAAATAAGCTTGAACTTTAATATCGATGGCTTACCAATACATAAAAGCTCAAATCATCAACTTTGGCCAATACTGTGCAACATTACTGAAATAAAAAAAATATCACCCATTGTGGTGGGAATCTATGAAGGAAAATCTAAACCTTCAGATTTAAATTTATATTTAAATCCTTTTGTCAAAGAAATGAAGCAAATTGGAAATAGTTTGAGAATTACTACTTTGACTGGAGAGCAAAAGACGATTGAAGTTACTATAAGAGCATTTATATATGTGATTCACCGGCGAGGGCTCTTATAAAAGGTGGTGTATACGTACTTAAATTCTTTGTGTAACTCAGATATAGATGTCGCTGTAAGATATATAAATGGCTGTAAGGTATTTAAGTATAATTAATACCACACTAATCTAGTGATATGATTATTCTAGATTAAAATAGTGAAATTTATAACAGTAGTGTGGGGTGGGTGTGGAACGCTCTCACTATTAATTACTGCTAGCAAGATGACGCTCGTCGATAATGCGATAAAACGTCTACTTCGGTGTCATGTATGCTGCCTGAGGGGTTAAAAATGCGACAAAGAAAGTCCCACACCTCACACTGTCAATAATTATTTCACTATTTGAATCTAGTAATATCATATTCATATCACAATATTTATTTAGCATGAAGACGAACATTTATTTATCGGTAACAATAACTTTTATTTTTCAGGTGTTGCTAATTTTAATAGTAAGCACAAGCACGGATGTTTAAAATGTACTGTGATCGGTGATTATTCACATTTATCACATACAGTAATATTTCCAAAAATAGATTGTCCTAAAAGAAACGATGATGACTTTCGCAACAAGAAATATGGACAGCATCATAAAGTTGATTCACCTCTACTTGAATTAAAAATTGATATGATCGAAAACTTTCCAGTCAGTGATTCACTTCATCTCATAGACCTGGGAGTTATGAAACGTTTATTAATTGGGTGGAGAGATGGAAATTTTATACATAAACGTACGAAGTGGTGTAATAGCGATATTGAAAAAGTGAATAGTTTTCTGGTAACGGTGAAGTTTCCCAAAGAAATACACAGATCCGTTCGAGCTATTAACGTCCTAGCACATTGGAAAGCTTCTGAATACCGTACTTTTTTATTATACTTAAGTTTGGTAATATTGAAGCAAGTATTAGATTCTGATGCATATAAACATTTCCTTTGTTTATTCTGTGCCATCACAATTTGTTACAACGAAAATCATTTTAAGTTTTTACGTCTAGCACAGGAATTATTAAATTCTTTTATTAAGAATTATTCAAAATTTTATGGAAAAGATTACATTACAAGTAATGTCCATAATTTATCACACCTTGTTGATGAGGTCAAAAGATTCGGCACATTACAAAGTTTTAATGCCTACCCTTTTGAGAATAAACTCCAAATAATCAAACATATGCTGAGACAGGGAAATAAGCCATTGGTACAAGTAGCTAGAAGGTTACACGAAAGAAATGAAGTTGAAATTGATACATACAGTGAAAACAAACTGAAATATCCATTTTTAAAACAGTGTAACAGCAAAAATGGAACTACCTTGATACTTCATTTTGAAACCTTTATTTTATCATCCCAAAAACAAGATAAATGGTTTTTAACAACGGATAAATCAGTAATCGAAATAAGAGCAATACACCTTAATGAAACTGAAGACATAGGACTTGAAGGATATCACATGGAAAATATAATTGACGCCTTTGACTACCCCTTAAAGTCTTCATTAATTAGTATTTACAAATGTGAAGATTATATTGCTAGTAAATCAAAAAATACATGTGACTTTTCGTGTACTGAGATTAAATGCAAACTTCTGAATGTGGAATATAATTCGGAAATGTATTTTATACCATTAATCCATACTTTGTAAAATAAAACAAATACTTAAAAATCACGTATTTTTATTAAAGTTATCTGTTTTTAGATTGTCATGCCACCAAACCACAAAATCACACTGAATCTGTCATCATATTGATGATTATCAGTAGGAACATAATCAGCCATCATCAATACGAGGGCTGATTCAGTGTTTACAAAAGGGTGTGTTAAGGGCCCTCTGATGATGATTGTGTGGTCTCTGGCTGCCACGTTACTCCACGATAGCGCCCGGTAGGTACACAATACAGCAGTATATTTAAGCAAACAGTGCAAAAGCTGATGAGGTTAATTGGTGTGTTTAATGATACAAGTGAGTGTTAAAAATAAAACAATTTCAGGTTTGAATAGGTATATATTTTAAACTCACCAATGGCATCATTAGCTATGGCTATGATTCTTTTCATCTATTCTTGGCAAGATGCCGTGCGATTCTCTAACATATTTCAACGCTGCGCTCGACGTCGAGCTCGTCGACGACGCTACTGTCAAATCAACTCTATGCGTTGTGCGTAACGTTGATTTGACAATAGCGTCGTCGACGAGCTCGACGTCGAGCGCAGCGTTGAAATATGTTAGAGAATCGCACGGCTGACCGGCGTCATGGTGACCACTGAATCACTAAGGTCGTCGATCGTTAATTTAAATAGAAGGAACTAAACAGTTTCTTTAACTATAATTATAATATTAAGTTCTGCCTATTTATAAGTAATAGGAACATAATTATTAATCACTAATCAGTCTTATAAGTTGTAGGAATTGATAATTTTAGTTTTAGGTTGCAAACTTATTAGTTTATTAAGTCTTAGTACCTAAATAATAACACTTAATAAACCTTAATCTGTATCAGATGTAATCTGGATGCACTCACTATGCGTTTCCACTTTAAACATAGGAGAGTAGCTTAATTATTGAGTTCAAATGAAGTTATCAAATTGTGTGAACTTAACAAAGATTTGTAACAATTTATAACAAAATTTAAACATTTTAATATCAAGGAAAATAATATAAAATTAAATAAATCAGAACGCTTTCGTTTAATTTTTTGTCAAGTTTTCTTCGGCTTTATTTTAACTGTGTCAATGCTAAAGTAATTATATTAATCTTCTTATCATCATTAGGTATGTAATTGAATAACGTAAAGAAAACCGACATAAATCGTCAAAACGTAGGTATACGGATATTTTTTTAAAACGTTCTTTAAACAGATGTTTCAAGTGGCTTAGTAGGTATTCCTACAACGGATGCAGATGACATCGGGTCGTCGTTGCCTGAACTAGACGTTTCAACAACTGGTGATGATACCTCTAAACGATTTTCTAATGCAGATGTTTCAGTAATGGGTAAAGATGGCTGTTCGCCGTTAGACAAATTTTTACGCATTGCTTTTATTTTTGGTCGATTCTTCGTTCTTATCTAGAACGAAGAATCGACCAACGACCGTTCGTTCTTGTTTGCTTTCGTTGCGTTGGCGGGAATTTTTCAGGATGGTTTTGAAAAATTTGTAGCAGTCTAATAAGGTGTATGAACTATCTGACTCATGAATAATACTAAAAAATAAATTTATGATGTTAGTGTGGCTTTTAAAGCAAATCTTTTGTTCAGAAGTTCTTGATCCTCCAGACCAGCTGCATTGGAGTAAAAAGCCCCTACTAAACATTGAATCGACCAGTGCATACGCGTTATTTACACCTCTACCTTTTCCTTTCCCACAGATGACTGAAATTTTTTTTTTCCATTCCTCTTCTACCTCTGGATTATCCAATAATTTTTCAAAATTGTTTAGATCGTTTTCATTTTCAATAATTTGTATGTTTTTTTTTGGTTTATTTTTTTCGGCACGGCTAAATTGATTCATTACATGTTCAAACTGGACACTAATATTGGATAAGCCTAGTAAAATAGACTGTACGCTTTCACTTATAAATTTTCTGTCATCGTGTTGGGCTTTGATATTTTCAGTAACTTTTTCGTTAAGAGTTTTGTAGTTTTCTTCCAAAGTACCTATCTTTTCCAGGATCACTAAAGACAAAGAGGAGTTATCAATTTGTACTTCAGTCGTGATATTTTGTTGAGCAGTATCGGTAGACGGAGGCTGAATTATTAGTAATGCTTCATCAGGTTGACATGTTTCTGTTTCTGCTCCTAGCGAAATATTCTCAATCTGCAAGAAAAATAAGACTCTATAATGTCCTACTCCAGAGCCATCACTTGATAGAGGAGGCAAGAATTCGATTACTGCACTCAATGAAAAAATTTTGTCTTGTAAAATAATTTCCTCAGGAATGTCATTTAAAGAAAGATCCATATCCAATTCAAAAAATATGAAATAATTTGAAATTTCAAATTTTGTTCTCTGTTTTCCTTTGCAATGATCGGTTTTACAATCATGCTCAGAATCTTGAATCATAGCAGCTTCATCTAAAGCGGCCAAACCACGGTCTGTCAGAATAAGTAAATTTAAAGGAATTATGGGACAGTTTCTAACCAGAACATGGTTGCATTCAGAACAAGATTTTGTTAATTTTCCGCTGAATATAATATTAAATAAGACCTTTTCTAATATATAGGTGACGTTGCAACTGCAATCTATAGACTCAACATTGCCTTGGAATGTGCTCTTGAAAAAGGGTCTCAGATACTCTGTTCTTTCTTTTGTGTCTCAACGCACCAACTTATTAGTGAGAATTTGGACAAATGCGAGTTGATGAACATTGATATTTCCGATTTTTCGGTACAAGCTACTACGATTCCTTGTGTCAGTGCGTCAAATGCACAAGTATTTCTTAGTATGACGCCTTTAATTCCAGAGCTTGAAATATTGCCGTTAGGTAGAAAATCAATTTGATCGTAACGTTTTTTTGGCTGCACAGCATCTCTTAATGGTAGTGATTTCTTATTTACTGCTTTGTTATGCCAATTTTCTTGCAGTATAGGATTCTTTCGAAACACAGACTCATTATAAAAACTTTCTTCGTCCTCTTTATTATTATTTTTTAGCTTTATTACCTCCGGAGTTTCATTATATTTTTCACAATTTTTAAATACGTCAGAATAAGTACATTGTGCAGATTTAATTTCCCCAGATACAAACTCAGTGTGCTGTTCTATGAAATGATCTACTCGAGTCAGTCCGTTCCTGTTGTGAATTAGCAATTTCTTCACGGTCTTGAAGTAGCTTTCGACATTGCTACTGCTAGCCTCGTCTACAGATTTTTAAAAAAATGGCAGCATTACGTTTGACCAAAGAGGTAATTTTGCCAATATCTTTTTGAAACTCAAGGTAAAGCTAGGTAAATAATACATATTTTCATAGTCAGTTTCATCATATAGTTCACTATAAATTTTTTCGGAATCAACAATATGGTTATACCAAGATATTATTGAACTATGTCCAGAATCTTCATCCAATAAAATACTTGAATTGTTCGGTAATAACTCTCTAAAATTCTCCATTATAATGTCATCGTAACAATCTTTATCTTGTTTAAGTTTTTCTTTTACTTCTTCACATTTACTAATTGTACCATCCTTCAAATTTCGATCATACCTATGTAGCGCCACGATTACTAATTGATGTATTATTTCTTTTGCTTTTATATAATTGGTACAGGATTTTAAGCGTAAAAGATGTTTCATATAAAACTGCTTTACGCGCTTATCTATAAATCTGAAGCAATCAAGAGCATACAATATTTTCACGAAATGCGATGTGTCCAAACGAATTAAACAGTCCGGCAGAGATTTCTCAGATAATTCCAAAATGTTCATACAATTATCAATATATTCTTTCGTTGTACTAAATTTCGTAAAACTTTTTACTATTGCTCCAATTAGTCCTACAGAATCATCACAAATGACTTCTTTGGGTTTTTCCATTGTTCCTATCCAATTCTGCAACCATTGATGTATTGTTTCAAGCTTTTGACTGCCAGATATCATTTGTGCTATAGGCACTGAAGTCGATTTTATTTTGAGCATTACTACATATAAAAATAAATGCTTGGAATCGTATGAATTAGAAGAATCATTAGGTGGAATAAGCTTTTTAAAAATTGACCCCGTTGCATCTATACTCAAGACAGTATAGTTTACCTTAGATATTTTTTTATAAAATAATTGTTGCATTTCAGTCCAATAATAAACAAAAAATGGCACAACAGATACAGATCTTACTACACTATCGAAGGGTTTTGTAAAAGACATAATCCATAGCGCAATAACCACGATTTTGTGATAGTATTTCTTTTTGTTTCGGATGTTATGTAATGATTTTAACGTAGGTATAAAAGGAGGTTCTTGTACATCATTGTCTTTCATATTTTTATGTAGCATTTTATTACGTAACACAATTGGGTATTTGTTTTCTAATTTCTGTGCCAAACACTTCTTCTGAAAAGATGTCAGTTTATTTTTTTTCGAATGTATCAGGTTTGTATCGACTTTATCAAAAACACAATCTATTTTAACTGATCTACCGATTTTTCTTGTAAGTACAGTTATCTCGCCATTGCATTCTTTACATTTGCCCGTACATTTAACATTATAATCATCGCTGACATAATTGTGTTTGAAACACCACACGCAACGATTATTCGTGTACTTCCAAATCCATTCACTAAAGATATTGGTCCATTTAGACTTTGGTAATAGTTTTCTAGAATGAGTGTGAATCCTTGGTTTATCTGGATCATTCCTTTTGTGTATTACTATTTTTGGTCGTACGTCTTGCCAACATTCATCGCTTACATCAAAAGATTCAATCTCTTTATTATTTGTACTATCCAATTCTGAACTAGAATTATGGGCACTAAGATTATTAAGTGAGTCATCATCAGTACTGCAGCTAGTCGTTTCTGATGAAACATTTTTATTACACACCGAGAAATTCTCACCAAATAATTTAAGAAAATTTTGTTTCGCGGACAGATATAATGCTTTTGCCGACATACGTGAAGAAAGCTTTCTGCTCACATCTTTGTATACATTACTTTCACTAGTTGGTAATGTGTCGATACTGAAAAATTGATCCTTATACTCTTGAAAGACAGATTTCTGTTCTTCTAGACTCACAGACAGCCGTTTTCCACGCTTCATTCTGAAGAGTTGATGGAATATTAATTGCATAAACTAACACACTGTATTTATAAAAACTGATAACACGCATCCGCATAGACGTTAACAATACTTACATATTACGTAGGTAGTTGCAAAAAATATTCAGTATTTATATAAAAGTACCTACGAAGGCTTTGGTAATTTCTTTTTTGCAAGAATACCTACTGTTATTAATATTGACATAACCGATTTTGAAGTTTCGATATTCATATAGATAATGACTTTTTGCAATATTTTTAATCATCAATAGAACAAACAATAGTCGTACAATTGTTTACCATTAAGTTTGCACATAAATATCCTGTTTGTTGCAGTGTACACGGTGGCGCGGCTAGGAAGCATGCTATCTGGCCGCGCCACCAATTTTGTTAAATATCTCGCGAATCTCTCAAGTACTATTTTTTATTCTTTTCGTACAATAATGAACATATTATGTACATTTATTCTTATTAACTGCGATTCAAAATGCGACTGTGGCGCGGCCAGAAAGTACCACGCCGAGCGCGAAGCGTACGCGACAACCCGCTCATCGACGCTTCCCGGCTCACGCTGTGCCAGCACGGCCCCCAGCCCGCGGGCGCTTGCGTCTACCGTCAGTACTGTCTCTTTATTCATGTCAAAATGATCTAATGCCCCTGTGCTACATAAAAACTTTTTAACTTTCAAAAAAGCTGAGCTTTATTGTGGACCCCAGTTCCAATGTGTGCCCTTTTTCAAAAGGGCGTAAAGCGGTGCTAAATGCGTACTTAATTTTTCTATAAACTTGCCATAAAAATTTACCATTCCTATAAAAGATCTAACTTCAGAAACGTTATTGGGATGTGGCATATTTACAATGCCGTTTTCATCGATTACAAACCCTAGATACTTTACTTCCCGAGCTAGGAAGTTGCATTTTTTTTTTTTTTCAACCCGTTTGCTTCTTATATTCGCATGACGTCCTCTACTGTTTGCAAGTGTGAATGCAAATCCTTACTTTTAATCAAAATATCATCATAAAAAACTAACACATCTGGTTTATTTTGAAACAGATGGACCATTAGTTTTTGAAAAATACCTGGACTAGAGGATAGACCGTAAACTAAACGGCAATATTTAAATAAACCTCTATGCGTGTTGATCACCGTATAGTTCCTAGAATTTTCCGATAATAGGACTTGATTATAAGCTTGAGATAAATCTAATTTTGTAAAGTACGTATTCCCGCTAAGATTACTGAATAGATCCTCAACTTTTGGTATCGGAAATCTGTCGATCGCTAAGGCACGGTTGAGGGTTACCTTGTAATCGGCGCATAGCCGCAATCCGCCGTCTGCCTTGCGTACCACAACCAACGGCGTAGCCCAGTCGGAGCGGTCAACCGGTTCGATGACGCCACTGCTCAGCATGGCGTCTAGCTCCGCATCGATGCGCTGGCGCAGCGCGTACGGCAAGGGGCGCGCGCGACAAAAGATGGGAACAGCTCCCTCGCGCACATGTAGCTCAGCTATGCCCCCCGTGAAAGTACCCAATGTGCCGACAAACAGTGACTCATGCCTAGAAACAATTTCGTTTATTATTTCATCTTTGTTGAACACCTTATCGTTCGTATGGCTAGTTAATAAATTTACTTTGCTTATTTTTATTGGAATATTCAGTTCAGCTAACCACTGCCGACCCAATAAATTTGTAGTACCCCTACTTAAAACATACAAGTCTAAAGTTTTAACAAGGCCCTTATAAGTAACAATAGTTTCTATGAAACCCAAGGGTTGTACAGTTGAGCCGTCATAAAATTTTAAATGTAAACAAAATTTGTTTAAGCGCAGGTCGCTGAATGATTCTTCATACACTGTTTTACTAATACATGATATGGCCGATCCTGTGTCAATCTCCATCGGAAGCGTACAATTATGAACCTTAAGGCTTATACGTGCCGGTTTATAATTACTCAATGACATTTGGTTGATTTGGTAGATCGGCTCGTTGTCGCTCTCTCCGTCATCTGAATACATGTTATTGTATAGGTTATCGCAAACGGCGCCGCCGCCCGCTTCGCCGTCCTCTTGTTTATGTAACGAATTCAACGAAGCCCGTTCGCCTCGTCCCGCACCGCGCCGCGTGCCTCTTCCCGTGTTGCGCCCGCTGTTCCCGCGGTATTTTCCGCGCTCTGTAACACGACCACCTCTGGCAGATTCCGCCAATACCTCCTTCTCAACCTCGCTGTTCCGAGTCTTTGTCCTTTTGTTCGGACACATCCTTCTTAGGTGCCCTATTTCCCGGCACCAACTGCACACGTAATCCTTAAACGAGCAGTCATTAGGTCGATGTTTCCCGTCTCCGCATCTGTAGCACCCATCGATATTTAATTTATGTATGCCCTCAGTCATTGCCGTAGTACGGTTCTCCACCGCATGGGCGTCGCGCTCAGCAGCCTCCAGCGACAATGCTAGACTAACGGCTCTGTTATATGACAAGTCTTCTTCTGCAAAAAGTTTCTGACGTATCATTTCGCTATTTAGGCCGCATACTAGCTGGTCCCTGAGGTTATCGTCAAGGGTAGTTTTAAAATCACAGTGTTTCGCTAATTTTTTTAGCTCCGTAACATAGTCCGCTATTGACTCTTGATGTAGTTGACGTCGTTGTCGAAATTTATATCTTTCAGCTAATATGGAAGGTTTAGGTTGCAAGTGTGCTGCTAATATTTCCACTGCTCTATTGTATGTTAGTTCAGAAGGTTTTAAGGGGCTGGCTAACGTCGACAAAGGTTCGTATGCTTCTTCACCCATAAATGATATTAGTGTAGGTAGTTGTAGCTCTGCTTCCTCTTTATTCACCAAAAAGTACATCTCAAGTCTCTCAATATATGCGCCAGTTCCCCGTTTTTATTGTAAATTCACTCACTTTACCGATCGACATTTTGTTATACGATAATCACTTGAAACACTTGACTTTTAACTTTTAACGTCCTGTGGTTTTATCCTCGTCGCCACTGTTAAATCAAAGACGAGTGTGCTCGATACAACGTTTAATGCGAGACTGTTCGTTGCTTACATTCATACTTAACGCTACTTATACTTAGGAATACATAACTACTTATATCGATACACAACAGCAATGTTCATCATCGTTTGCATCACTGAAGTTTTGTTTGTAGGCAGATTGTCCAGAAGTTCCGTCAAAACCCCATGAAGCCTCGAATGCGCAATAGAGTGTATCTATTCTTTTTTGTTTGCAGTACTCTGAAACTTGTTGGTCGCACGCGTCAATAATTCGACGAAAAGTGTGCATGACTAAATCTGATAACACATCGGGATAACATAATTTTCTGACCATTTGAATTTTGTAGTAGGGAGGGTAAATATTAGACCCATGAGATTTGGCTCCTTCACGAATACCAATATAGTCGTCAACAGATAGTTTTCTGTCTATAATTAAGCATAAAGCTTCATTAGGAGTATAAGGTTCATCAGTTTTTTGACTTGACCTTATTAGTTTGGCAATTTTGGTAGACTCGGTAGAAGATTTTAGGCACTCTTGAACAACAAATTCAAAGTCACTAGCTGCAGCTTTTTCTAATTTGTTACCTGTTTCATCTACCACAACTTTTGAAAACATCTTGATCAGAGAGTCCAAGGGGTAGTTTTCTAGTTGTAGTTCCAAAGACTTTCTTATACGTTGCTGACTACGATCGCTAACATTATCATATTGTTGGATCTAGAAGTTGAAGGAACATCTAATGACTGTCTAACTTCTTCTGTGGCCGAAGGTATTATTTTTATTAAACTTGTTTCAGGTTCTTCTTCAAGGTTTTCGCGTTTATTGTAGTTTATTTGTTCTAAAAAATAGTGAAGTTGAAGAGTGTCTGTAGAAAAAAGCCATTTTTTATTTTTAGCTATAAAAGTTT
Source organism: Caradrina clavipalpis (assembly GCA_932526535.1). Classification (NCBI taxonomy): domain Eukaryota; kingdom Metazoa; phylum Arthropoda; class Insecta; order Lepidoptera; family Noctuidae; genus Caradrina; species Caradrina clavipalpis. The sequence continues at coordinate 4,114,395 of OW052087.1, forward strand.
TCCGATTCCTACTACTGGCCTTGTAAAGCTGTTCGCATTTGCAAATAAACCTGGTAGTATTTTTTTTAAATATGTCAAATTCTGTTTGTGTTTAACTAGGAATACGGTTAGGGTAAATTGCACTCAAAACTATGTTTGTTCTTTCGTTTTCAGGAATATCCAGAGGTCGCGATTTGGGTCCTTGCAAATGAGCTCTATTTTCTAATAACTTAAATAAGTCAAGATGCGTAAGTTTCTGAGGCATTATTGATAATCTAGCCACTTCTCGCGGATCGTCTTGAGGGTCAATATTCTCTTGCCCCAAGTCACTCGGTTGAGACCCGACAAGCCCCAGGAGAACGGGTCAATTCCTCCTCAGGGACAATATATGATTGGTCCGATTCAATTATTTCCTATGAATTCCGTTTTCCGAATTCAGTAAAATGTTTAGTGGCTGCTCCCCTGCGTTACCGGGTAGGCTACGATGCCACTATTAGACGTACGGGTACGACAAAACAACTCAAACATAAGCCCGAAGGCATCGATCTATATGAAACTACGTTCCATATTGATATAATTATGTTCATATGAATGGAAGTTTTAGCCAGTAAAACTGTTACCGCCTTCACCACGTGGAGGTACTCCCAGCTTATGTTGTTAAAGTTTTTGTCTTTCACATTTTAGGAAAGTGTAACTTTATAGGTTATAATAAAGGTCATATAATATCAATAAAATAGAAAAAAAATATTCTATCAAATTGAAACATCCTTCTTTTTTTAAAATCGGTTCAAAATGCTAAGGCTTTTGCGCGTGTGATTGATATATTCATTTAAATAATCTAGTATATTTTAAATCAATCAAATGACGATTTTATTAATGACATTAATAAATTAATGAAATGGTTTAGAAGGTTTAGTGTCAACCCTAAACAAAAATTTAAAAAAATTATATCTTATCACCCCTTTATTCTTTGGAGCTGATATTTTTTATTCAAATGTATTATTATGTCGTACATATATTTTCCATTTAAAAGAAAATGCGGTAATTTAAAAATAAACCGGCAAAAAATATATAAATATCTTTTAAGGTTGACTCACTATAAGCATTTTTATGGCAAGAATATTTGTTTTAAAATAATGCATTGTTTGCGAAGGTGTTTTTATGAATAAAGTATTAATCCTTATCAACATAAATGCGTTATTCATCAGAAGTGTATAATTTTGAACAAAATTGCCCTTTACATCATTTAATTTCAATGAATATCTTTGGAGATATCACAGTTTTAAAATAACTTCGCAGCAAAATAATGACTCTGCGAGACATTCCGTAGCTTACACCTCAGAATAACAGATTATAGGCTACATAATATCGCGCTATGAGCCACGGGAACGGATCAGTAACCAAAAACCTAAGGTAATGCGGGTGAAGCCGCGGGGCACAGCACAGCTAGTCATCACTAAAATGTGTATGACAAATTTTATAGACGACTAGTTTTCTGTATACTTTTCCTGCAAACCACCCTTTTGGTGTCTTATTTTGCAAAGATATAAGTAGGTATCAGTGAAAAATGTGTCACTAGGGACGCGTTTTTTTATGTTTTTTTTTTTTAATATTAATGCTTTAAAGTTTGTCAAATGTAAATTTGGTTGCATTATTAATTTTTAAAATAAATGATGTCTTCGTCTTGATACGGAACATACTCGTCCGGATTTTCGGATATTTGGAGCAATTCTATTGTTTTCACTATGCAAGATTAAGGTAGTGATGAATCCTTATCTACACGTTTGGGTTTCACAAACTTCATACTATTAGCGAGGCGTTTTGTCTTAAAATAAGGAACGGAATATTTTTTTCGAACTTGTTGACATGCTCAATAATGCCGACATAATAGTTCCATTGGCAGGAGGAATAATACCGTGTTAATATAGTATCTCCAACATCGAATACCATTTTATTTTCATTTAAATTATCATTATTTGTAGACTTAATGTCCTGCTCAAACCCTGAACTCTGATATTCTACAAGAACGACTCCATTTTCTAAGGTTAAAACAACCTGATTCTAGTACTTTAGAAACCTCATTGCATATTTCTAATAACCGTTGTTGATCCTGATGTCCCGTTATTAGGACGTTCACATTAAAATCGTCATTAATTACCTGCGCGATGACGTCATCTTCACATTCTAACGCGAGTTGTTTTAAACATCTAATTAATTTATTTATTTATGTATTTATTGTTATGGACAAAAAACAGTTACAAGCTACATAATACAGAATAATACTTAAACTAAAATTTATCAAACATGTAACCTACACCATTATCCCCGTTTTAACTAAAGGTTAAAAGAAGTGCTGAAGACCAGTGAAAAAAAAAAAGAAAAATAAAACTAAACAACAATCGCTGCTACAGTAATGTTGTGCTACTTAGCCTAATTAACTAAATTACTCTTGAAGCAAAACATTCAGAGCCATTTTCTTAAATAATTGCTTAGATAAGCAGAATATATCCAGATCCACAAATACGTGTTGTAAATCAACAAGGCGACGAAGGAGGGGCACGTTTTCCAGCGTTAGTCCTGCATCTGTCTGTATGGAACAGTTGAGGCACGCGTACCCCACTTCGAATAATAGTTCTGGGTACCTTGAAACACAATATGTTAATCTCTAATCTAATACTGAGATAAGGCGCGGACGCCGTTCCGTGAGTGACGGGTTGGTATACATAGAGTGGGTCGGAAGGATTTTCCCTCCACAATGTAAGTTGCAAATGCCTCTGGTCAGGCTGAATTAATATTTGCCGAAACCTGAGTAATATCAAAAACAAATCATTTTGTAACGTTGGCCCAATGTGTTGTAGGTGCTTGCACCGAAATCCACTATTCATCACTATTTAATCCGGTATTTCTTCTAATTCCCAAAACCGTTTGAGGTCGAAATCTAAAGTTTTGCGTGAAATTACAATGAGTTTGGTTACCACGTGATACTTTTTTGTACACAGTTCCCGATATAACCCAACCAAATTGCGTGTTTTCTAAATAGGGCCCATGCGGCAACCGTATCAGACCTTCACTAAGCAAATCCCAGAACCTATCTGCCCCTAACAATAACTTGATACGCACACATCGTGCCCTGCGTGCACTAACAACTGCACGCAGGAAGATTTAATGGCTGCCACCGACAACGCAGTCAAAGTGGCCAAATTCTGGGCCGCAACAATATAATACCTCTATTGTTTGTCATCGAAACGCTAAGAAGAAGAATAACTTGATTTCGTTAGACATATAGAACTCGGGATCGGCGAGTTGACCATGGCGTCTGGTATGTCTAAGTTATAATTACTTCCTAGTGATGGTAGTTGTAATGCGCGATAAAACTAAACAATTGAAACTTGTGGGTACGAATTAGTTTAAAACCGTAATTGAATATGACAAGATTGCGTGAATTTAGAGATAGTGTTACCTACCCCTATTACTTGAACAGTGGACTGCTAACAACTGTAACAATTTTATTTTATTTTATTTTATTTCATTAGGGATAACAAACAGTAGCGTATAATAGTGTGATCACAATACTAAGTTAGCAGGAGTAGCATATACACTACTAACGACGATATCCACAAATTATTTTACAAGATAGCTAGCTGTTAGTGAAGACAATGGTGCCGATTCTGTTGTGACAAAATTCTCTAAACTAACTTAAAAATCACTAAAATTTAGTTTAGTCCTGTCAAACGACGTTTCCTATTCTGAAATTGACTAAACTAGCTAAATTATAGTTTGACAGGACTAAAGTTGCTTTAGTCACTCAATTTAGAGAAAACGGCAATTTTGCTATTCTGAATCTGACGTTTTTGTCCTAAAATGTCGGTTGTCAAGCTAAATTAGACTAATATTAATCGCGACTAAAAAGGTGTGGAATAAAATTAGTTGTTATGAACTATAATGAAAAAATCACATTTCTTGTTCATTTTCTTGAAAGTTTGGATTCTCGTGAGATATAAACATAATGGAAGTTATGGTAGAATGCCTACAATACGGAATGCATTTGTTAAAACAAAGATATTTTTGCACTGAACATCTATAAAGTATGATTTGGAATATTGTAAGTGCAAATGAAGCAATAAACATTGAATTTGAAGTGGATAAATCGACATTTAGATTCTGTGAAATAAGATTTTTTTTTAAACGATCAAGAAAGAGTTCGGTTGGAAATATTGCGAGACAATTCAAACCCATTCCATTCAACTCCCATTATGGTGCCAGCAACTGAAGCGGAGGCTGCCTACAATGAAAGCTACACCAGGGCAAGAAATGTGGTGGAAATGTGCAATGGACGCTTCAAGAATAAATTTAGATGCCTACACAGGCATCGCTGTCTGCACTACCGGTCAGAAAGGGCAGTTAAAATTATTCTGGCATGTTGCACCCTGTACAATATGATTTTGGAAACATTGGATGGTAAGTGTACCTAGTTTACTTATTAATATTATGGATGTTTTATTTACATTTGCAAAATAAGAAATCTAAATAAGTGTATTTTTGCAGATGAAGAAGATATTGATGTGACTGAGGATAGCCAGCAGTGTGACTGTAGACTTGTAGAGGATACCAGCACCGATTTCCATACCGAAGCAAGGGAAATTCGGCAATTGCTTGTAAATCATTTTGTTTAAATTAAACATCTTATTTCTTTACTAAAAAAAAGTTTATTTTTATTACTATTATACCTATCCTTAACCCTAAACATAATAATAAACAATCTACAAGATATAATAATCAACAAAACATAACAATCATTAAAATAATTAACAATCAGCAAAATAATTTCAATTGGCAGGCGAAGAGTCCTCGGTAGTCCTCGATGACGGGTAACTCGACCGCTTGCATGCTTTTTGGTTTGGTCCTGGCTTGGCCTTCGCTTTGGCCCTGATAGAGTCTCTTACTTTTCTCGCCTTTGTATTCACTTTTTGTACCCAAACATTTCATATCTGTTGAAATTAAATTAATTTAGAACACAATGAAAATTATGCAATACAGTTTAAAATTTTATCTGACGTATTCTACTTACATGTTGCCACTGCTCTACAGTCCTGCTGCAGCCCAGTTGGTTCAGTTCAGTTGGCTAATGATGGTAGCCTTAAATAATTCCAAAACTCCAGAATCAGCTTGATTTTCTAAAAAAAAACAAAAAAGGCTAGTAGTAGACCTGAATTTATACACAATAATAGTATAATTTACATACCCAACGATAAACTGATAACTATTAATATTGAGGCTCTCAAATTTTCTATCGTTGTTTATGTTATGCTAAGGATTCAGCAATAAAATAACAAGTTGGTTCAGTTTTATTTCTTACCTCTGGTCATTTTTCGATTGTTGTGGAGCCGCTCCACGAGAAGCTCTCGCTGTTATTTATTCGCTCGTTTTCTGAACGACTGCATGCTAATTTAATTATTTATAAAACAGTTAAAAATAAAACAACACCCAATTTATTATTGTTCTGTTGACATACATCAATCATTCATATCATTGCACAAGTCAATTAGTGTTACCAACCCTTACCAAAATTTTCCCCCAAGTTTTTTCTGAATCCCCGTAAAATCCCCTTAATATAAAATTTTATATGTACCCATTCATTTCCTAAATTGTTACGTAGCTCATAAAATAAAACGTTACCTAGTATATTAGCCCCAAAAAAATTCAGCCCCCTCTTCTGTCCCTTTTACCACTTCTAGCCCCTAATTTGGGGCAAAACCCATAAGTTGGCAACCATGGCAGGATCACATTAACCACAGATAATAAAAACAAATGTAGGCTACTACATAATATATTATTAAAATATAAACAATAATATAGTTTTACGCCGTAAATATGCTCTTTATATTTCATTTAAATAATTATTGATAAACCATTAAAGATTATTTGATTTTACTCAGGTATTTTTTGCACTTCAGATCATTTCGTTCACTTTCATTCGCTGTTTATTTTAATTTTCAACAAATCTTCGTTTATGGTTTACTTAACTTAGCGATTGTCAAACTCGATTTAAGTGATGTCAATATTGTTTTTAAATTTAGAGAATCTTGTTTTCAGAATAGCTTTTAAGATTCTCTAAATTAAAAATAAGAAATTTTAGCATTAGTTTAGCTTTAGTCGGTGTAAGACAGAATCGGCACCAATATATTATTAAAATATAAACAATAATATAGTTTTACGCCGTAAATATGCTCTTTATATTTCATTTAAATAATTATTGATAAACCATTAAAGATTATTTGATTTTACTCAGGTATTTTTTGCACTTCAGATCATTTCGTTCACTTTCATTCGCTGTTTATTTTAATTTTCAACAAATCTTCGTTTATGGTTTACTTAACTTAGCGATTGTCAAACTCGATTTAAGTGATGTCAATATTGTTTTTAAGTTTAGAGAATCTTGTTTTCAGAATAGCTTTTAAGATTCTCTAAATTAAAAATAAGAAATTTTAGCATTAGTTTAGCTTTAGTCGGTGTAAGACAGAATCGGCACCGTTTTCTCTAAATTGAGTGACTAAAGCAACTTTAGTCCTGTCAAACTATAATTTAGCTAGTTTAGTCAATTTCAGAATAGGAAACGTCATTTGACAGGACTAAACTAAATTTTAGTGATTTTTAAGTTAGTTTAGAGAATTTTGTCACAACAGAATCGGCACCAATACCAATTTAACTTAACCTAGTGTACATTATATATATATATATATATATGTAAATTATGATTACATGATATTCTAATAGACCCAAATTTAAGAACTCTGTGGCTGGTACTGTACTATTAATAAAATGTACTGTTAGTGCCATAGGTCGCCCAACTATATTTGTTAATGTAATATATATTTTAAAGAAATGATTATTTGCTGAGATTTAAAAGAAGAGATTAGTTTTTATTTAATTAGTTTAGGCGACCCACAGAGCCAACAAGCACATCCTTATTGACTAATGTTGGTCTTTTAAGATATTATAGATTTCCTTTTTAAATGATAGCTTGCTGAGGAAAATTATATCTACTGAAGAAAATTGATCATTATAAGTGTCAACTAAGCGATGCAGCGGTGAGCGAGCTCCCGAGTTAGAACGACAGAATGGAGCAGCGAATAATCGCTTAGAGCGGGACTCACGCCCGTTCACTGTACGAGGGACCAGGTAGCACAAACTATTTACCAGAGTAGAACAGTCAAATTTGATTTGATTTCATTCTCATTTTCTTCATTTCAAAAAGTGTAACAATTATTTATTATGCACGTCTGCTATTTCCACCTATGCTATGTTAAATTAAACTTACACACCTTTAATTGAGACCCGCAATTGAGGGGATCAGCAGCACCATATCAACAGCATACCTCAAATTATTGATACATATTATGTCATCCAGATGGCATCCAACATGCATGCTACTGAGCTCCATAATCAAATAGTTAACATACATATTTAAAAGGCGCAAATTTTATAATCAGCTAATCGCCAAGAGTAAAGAAATCCGACAAATCAGAATTAATTGATAAATATGGCGATTGCCAATTTATCGTCATCAACATACTATCACGCCTGTATTCCCCGAAGGGTTAGGCAGAGGTGCACTAATGTACACCCACAGTTCGCCGGTATGTTTTTAGGTCCCATGTAATAGGGTTCAATTTATGTAGTCATCAATAGGCGGTGTGTACTCCGTAGCCGTGCTGGGCTGACTTTGTGGCTCAGGTACATATTCTCCAGAAGTATCATTCACAGACGTAGCCGTGCCAGCCCTGGGTCTAAGGGTATTTGCCCCGGGCGGTAGTTTGATGGGGGCGCCAAATCCTTGAGGCAAGAATTGGCACATATTCTATAGAAATATCATCAGCAGTGCCCTGTACCGGCTGTACCTGTAATGGCCGGTATGGTTTAAAAGGCTGCAACTATGACATTTCTCTTCGAGTTTTTTTAAATGTCAAAATTTTGTGTCATTATTTCTATTCTCAGTAAATATTTTTCTTCGGTTTCTTCCATTGCGGAGTTTTTAAGACTAGGTGAAAGTGATAGCAAAAATAATTTATCATCATCTTCTTCGTTATTACATGTACGTTGCGCAGTTAGCATTACTGTCTTTCATCATATCATTACCCTCTTGTAATATTGATAAAATGTCTTGATTAAAGTCAGACTTTTGTTTGTGTATTGTTGCGATTGCAATGTGCCGTATTTTTTGTGTTCCTGCTGTCTAGAGCTGATTCGTTATTTTTTATTTGTGTTGAAGGTACTAAAAAAAAGTGTTTTAAAGTATTTGTATTTTGTTTTTTTTCTTTGCTCCACTTCCTGATGGGGTGTTCTGTTGGATGGATAATTCTCTTCGGAAACCATCTCGGAGAGAGCTCCATTTTTTGGAGCTTTTTATTTACCTCAAATAATTTATTTTATAATAGATATCTGGCAAAGAATTAAAGAATTGGAAATTCTATGTTTTAGGTCTCATGTAATAGAGGGCGAGCCTATTGCCATTAACTGGACACAATTTCTAACTGCAGTCGTCGCGCTTACGACCACTAGGTTAACGAGGCAGTTCTTTTTTGTTTTTTTTTTTTATACCATTGTAGGTGGCAAACAAGCTAACGGCCCGCCTGATGTTAAGCGGTCACCGCTGCCTATGGACACTTGCAACACCAGAGGCATCACTCGTGCGCTGCCGATCCCGTAATAACCTCAAAACTCCTTTCTTGAAGAACCCCATGCTGTAGTCTCTTGGGAAAACCTTAGCAGGGAGCGCATTCCACAGCTTAAGCGTACGAGGGAGGAAGTTCCTCTGAAACCGTACCGTACGGGACCACTTGGGTTCCAAGGTGTGAGGATGGGCCCCCTGCCGATGGCGAGAGGTACGATGGTAAAAAGTCGCCGTTGGCATAGTTTCAAATAATTCCTCGGAACACAGCCCATTGTACAGGCGGTAGAACACACACAGGGAGGCAAAGTTCCTCCTCAGACTTAAAGCTTCAATACCGCCTGTGAGCATGGCATCGTCAATAATTCTCATAGCGCGTCTTTGGACCGAGTCAAAAGGCCCAAGCTGGTATCCCGGAGCTCCCGCCCAAAGGTGGCAGCAGTACTCCATATGGGGCCGGACTTGCGCTTTATACAGCACAAGTCTTTGCTCTTTGCTAATTAAATATATAATAATATATTGTAATAAAAATGTTTAATGCATGCTAATTTTAGGATGATAAGGGCAGGCGAATAATAATTTAACAATTAGGCTTAGTTGCCATAATATAAATATTATCATTAAAAGGCATAATCACTTAAAATAACACCAGCATTGTAGGTATACCTACTTAGTTCGCAATAAATGCTTTTGACTTTAGACTTTGGCAATGACACAAGGTCTTCCCCTAGCAAGTCCATGACGGCTGATTATCGGTGAGTAGTGTGCGTTACTGCATACATTTGCGAACGTTCCATTTTTCACCAATAAATAATCGGCTCTGCTGGGATGCGCAGATTAAGTTTTTGGTCCGTATTTTTTTCTCGGCCGTGTGCGTTGATCCATGAATGTACGTACATGTACTTTTTATTCGTTGGTGGTGTGACACCTCCGTGTCTCGGAAATCACGTAAAGCCTTTGAGAGTTAGGGAAGAGGGAGTGCTAACCTCCTGGATACTTTGCTAGTCTGCATTAAGAATAGCCACCGTGGCCGGAATCGGTCTGGAGAATAGATTTTATACTTTTCATCATTTCTGTAACATGTGCATATCACCTACCTCTTTCTGGACTGACTTGTTGACGCCTTGCATGTGTGCGTGCGCACACACACGCACGTACGGCACGGCGCGGGTGGCGACGCGCTGCCGGGACAGCGTATAGCGGGGCGCGCGGTGAGAGTCAGGCGCCCGCGCCCGCCATTCCGTCGACGACACCGGCCGAAGTGTGTTAAATTTATTGACGTTAATCTCAATATTTGTCGTGAATGATTATTGGAAGCCATTAAACCTAATGTAATACTTGGAGACTGATTGAAAAGAACTCGTAAACATCACCAAGTCCACCCCTTCGCTGCCTGCATCCCACAAGTTCTACAACTGTTCTTCACCCTGTGGTCATGTCAACAGTCATGTACTTATGCTTGTGAATTCTACTCATTGTGCCTTCTGAACCTATATGTGCGTGTAGGAGTTGTTGGAATTATAAACTGTGTACGAGTGCTGGTGATATTATTTACCTTTCTTAGATATCTGCAGAGATTTTAAATACACACGCAAGTACCTATAAATGTAATGTTTCGTGATGGTCCGGTGGTAAGGACGACTGTCTCATGCACGAGCCTATGGGTTCACAACCGGGCACGGACAACTACCTAAGTGTCTATTTCATAAATGTGCTTACAAAGTTTAGCTTGGCTATCACTGAAATCGGTAAGAGAAAACAACTATGTTTTCTCTGGAAGAAGCCTGAAATTGTAATTATTATATGTCTGAAATCGCCATTCTCCCTTCAGCAAGCGTAGTGATCAATGCTGGTACCTTCCCTGTGTAGGAGGAAGCAAAGGCATCTTCTTTGACTCTCAATACCTTCGTAAACAGAAGGTATCCAAAACAAACATCTCGCAATTATACAAAAACATGAACTTTTGATTTCGTTTAGTATCTTTTTACCCCCTTTTTAAAGAGGAGACACGTCTCGGACGAATATCTAAGCTTCCATGGAAATACCGTTTAGGTACCTATATCTAAATCAATCCTTGACATATTTGTGTTGTATCCCACAGAGCCGGACACCCCGAAACCAATCGGATATGGACCAGTCGGCGCCGGCCCCGCACGAGGCACACTCCCCACTAGGAGGCGCTATCGCCGCCTTCATAGCCATTACCCTCATCTGTGCCGCCACCTCGTGGATCTTCTACGCGTTCAAGACCCGCCACGCGAGGTAATGGCAGCAGCAACATTGTATTCTGTACATTGGGTATGAGGCACAAAATTACCGTACAAAGTCTACGAGAAAATTGCGTTTTGACAGCTCATAAAAAGTATGCCAATTGATTTGTTGTTTCTACTATCGTATTGCCAGTAGAAGTGTGAAGTAGACTGAAACATTTATCTAGTAAACATACATACAAACATACATAAACTCACGCCTTTTTGCCATGGGCGTAGGCAGAAACCACAGAACGCCACTTGCTACGATCCTTACATACTACTTTCGCCTCATCCATCTGGTCATACAAGCACGCCGCATCTAGTAAACAATCAGAATAAATTCGAATGCTGAATAGTGACAAAATAAAACGCGACCGCCGCGGTTTGGTCTAGTGTACGCAAGTGTTGCTGCGATGAGGTCCTGGGTCCTGAAGTCAATTTTATAAAATGTTCTACTGTAAGTTTCCCAAACAAATACTTGTCTTGCTTTCCTAAGATGATGATGACGTTTTACTGTTCCAGTACCGACCGTCGCAGTGGAACTGGCGTCGCGGCGAGGCTCGCTACACAGCTGCCACGATCCACATGTAAACACACCCGCACTCACCACGCGCCGCTCTGCGCAACGTGCTAACTGACTCCTCACAGTTTTGTTGCTCACACTCGTACGCACGTTATCAATGGGCGTAGCTATGTAATCTTTGATACATAATACCAGTCTGTTCCAGTAGGTATGTTCAGAGGGCAAAATACTAATGTAACTAATGTTTGCTGTTCAGTTGAGCGCGCGCTTTTATCGTCATTCCACGTACTTTTTTTGCAATTTTGATAATTTTCTTTGTAAAATAGTCTCTTTCACTTTCATTTCCTAATTTCATAGACTGACGAGTAGTGACGAGAACCCTGCAACGGGCGTAGCACTCGTCATATGAACTCTCTTTATATTTTATCGTGCGTTAACGCGCGTTACCTGTGAACTTTTCCTGATGAGTTTATGTCGCTAAGTATTACCATTTAGAGCGCGTGATAAGGCACAAACAAACTAATTTGAATTTCACTCGTTCTAAAGGATGACTGCTAAATTAATATTCGTATTTGGTACTTGGGAAAGCAAGAAGTTTATTGAAATCGAAGTAGATGCCTATGCCTATCTGTAGTGTAATGAATTTTATATTTCATGGCTCATTTCATTCAACGTAAAAATTAGTTTGTATCAGAATTTTAATGAAATAAATTATCAAATGACAGCTATATATTTGACTAACAAGTTTGAAAGTTCCACACCACACAATAACAAAATTGAACACGAAATCGCGTGCATAAGCAAGTGTTATAATAAAGTACCGTCCATGTTTCAGGATCACCACGATGTCTGCAACAGCTCGTTCATCGGAAACCAGGAGTTCTTCAGATTACTGGGCAACCATCACCATCGACAAGGCGGAGGTCCACCAAGTGCTGAGCAACTCGCACCGGAGAGACACTGTAAGTACACACCACCTTACCGACTCGTAAAGGTTAAAGAGATACCTATGTCTGTCTGCTTATTCCAGCTAACATCCAAAACCGCTGTACCGATTTTAACGGCACTTTCACTGGCAGATAGCCGATGTTACAAGGACTAATTAAGGCTAGTTCTATTTTAGAGAAAGGATTAGGTACCTACTGCGCAAAAAATTAAAACCCGATGATAACCGACATCATGTAAACGAAGTCGCGGGCATAAGCTAGTATATCATAAAATTGAAGTGTCAGTTTATATTATGGAATACGCATGTTTCTTTTATTAAAAAATATTCTCATTCATGTAACAAACAGTTTAATATAAAATACAATTAATCGAGTTACTATGAAATTTAAATAAAGATATAAGCCATCGAAGAGCTATATTAGTTACAAAACTGTGTTGCAGTTATTAACGCCCACCTCCAGAAGGGAACGACTGCGTTCCAAAATCCAGAGAAGTTAAAATACAAAACTAGTTAAAGTAGTAAACAAATAAAATATAAACAATTTAAAACAGTAATAATAGTAGAAAAAATAAATGGGTAAGTGTGTTGTGCATGTGGGAGTGTTTTATGTATGTGTAGTGCGTGTCTGTGGGGGTAAGCAAAGGGGAGAGTATGCTGGTGGGATCTGCCCACGAGCACACTACGCTACTTACGTGTATTTCGTGTGCATGTCTACGGAAGAATAACCTTTATTTTATCTTAGGGTATAGTACATCCAATTCGAAATTACACTCAAATGGAATACTTAAGCTTTAGCGCACCGGTGCTATGCCTACAGTATTCCTTCTAACTTAGTAGCTAGTAGTAACTTAGCAGTACTTCTTCTTCTTGACTGCCCCGTTGGTTGCAAGCGCGACTGCTGAGCAAGGGGTCCGGGGTTCGATTCCCAGGTCGGGCAAAAAGTGCTATTGGGTTTTTCCATTAGGAATTTCTCAGTAGCAGTCCGGAGTTTGGAAGTTGGTGGTGTGACACCCCCGTGCCTCGGAAAGCACGTAAAGCCCGTTGGTCCTGCGCCTGATCTCTCTCCGGTCGTGTCGGATTGCCGTCCCACCGGACTATGAGAGTTAGGGAAGAGGGAGTGAACCTGTATTTGCGCACACACTTGTGCACTATAATATCTCCTGCGTACGTGGCTAGTCTGCATTAAGATTAGCCGCCGTGACCGGAATCGGTCTGGAGAAGTACATTACATTACATTCCTTCTAACGTAACTTTGTTATTTCCAGTCAATCAGCTGAGCTTCGACTTCCCGTTCTACGGGCACAACATCCGAAACGTGACGGTCGCGACCGGCGGGTTCATATACACCGGCGAGCATGTGCACAGCTAGCGGCGACACAGTACATCTGACCGAGGTGAGGTCGTGGTCACGTGGGACACACGCTTTATTCCTAACACCTACTTCAGGCACCAGTCTGTCACAAAAAAGGTGGGAAAAGTTGTACAGGTATAAGTTTGCATTTATTTTAAGACCACTATGTGAAGAGAGAATAAATAATGTAATATTATTATTATTCTTGCTTTTTTTTTGGAAGAAGCCCGCCACACTTTTCCCAAAACACTGCAACTCCTGTAAGCCAGAATCATCAGTGGCGACCACAAGAAAAGCGCCGAGAAACGATTCAACTGTTTTGGATCCCCCAACGAAATTAATCAGAAAAGATTAGCGGAGGAGTAAAAAAAATATAATTTCCACTTCCTTCCAAACAAGCAGGAGACAGAACAGAATTAGGCCAATAGGCACAAAGGGATGTTTACAACTGGGAGAAGCCCAGATTACCCAGATTGATTATTAATGCTTATTCACTTAAAATACATAGGTACGTATAAATTACATTTTTAAATCCTACTACTATTATAATCCTACTTATCCTACTACTATTATAAAGGCGAAAGTTTGTATGTATGGATGTATGGATGTATGGATGTTTGTTACTCTTTCACGCTTAAACGGCTGAATGGATCTGGATGAAATTTGGCACAAAGATAGATTATAGTCTGGAATAACACATAGGCTACTTTTTATCCCGGGAAAATGTACGGTACCCGTAGGATAACACATCAACTGTGACGCGGACGAAGTCGCGGGCAGAAGCTAGTATTCATATAAAAAATAAATACAGTCTTATTGGCTGGAATAAGTCCCGGATCGGACCGGAGATCGGTCCCAGTACAATGTGACATTGCTATTTTCGAGAACTGGGTCGGGCACATACCCATTGTACGGTACTTACGTTTCCACGAGGCGGTATTTTAGAGCAAGTTGCTGATAGATGATCCTGGCCACAAAATTGTGCCTATATAAATACTCTTCGTTAGCTAGACGAGAACATCATAATCATCATCTTCCTGCCCTCATCCATATTACTTAGGGTCGGCGCAACATGTTTTCTTCTTCCATGCCGTCCTGTCAACCGTCATATCATGACTCCCTGTTAGCTTGAGAACACCTAGAGATAATATGGCGGATTGATTACTCCGATCGGTGGCATGCTTATTATTCCTATTATTATCGCGCCACTCAAGGGCAGCTTCGATACCACGCTCACCAACGATAGCAAGATCAAGCTGTATAATGACGGTCAGTTGAACTGTTATTGAATGGCGAAGTAACTTGGTGACCCACTCCAAACATTAATACTAGCCTACAGTCCAACTGCAGGACAAAGGCCTGCTCAAAGTGGATTTGCGATTCCAGACCTGCCCGTTGGTCTCGTGGTCGCAAGCGCGATTGCTGAACGCGGGGTCCTGGGTTCGATTCCCAGGTCAGGCAAAAGTGCTATTGGGTTTTTTACATTAGGAATTTCTCAGTAGCAGCAGCCCGGAGTTTGGAAGTTGGTGATGTGACACTCCCGTGTATTGGAAAACACGTAAAGCCGTTGGTCCTGCGCCTGATCTCTCTCCGGTCGTGTCGGACTGCCGTCCCATCGGACTATGAGAGTTAGGGAAGAGGGAGTGCACCTGTGTTTGCGCACACACTTGTGCACTATATTATCTCCTGCGTACGTGGCTGGTCTGCATTAAGATTAGCCGCCGCGGCGGCTAATCTTAATGGTTAATTCTCCACGGCGCGCCGTAGCCGGAATCGGCCTCGAGAATTATTACATTACATTAGGTACATACCCCACTAATGATAGTCTGGTATTTTTATTATTTATTGTATGTCATTATAACAGTTTTGCAACCACCCAGTTTACAATGTACAATACATTATTCCTAACCACATGTTTCAGGTGAGAAGTTCACAGCATTCTGGGAGAACGTGACTCTTCAAGAAGATACGACTACGAAGTTCACTGTGCACTCGCAGTGACGCTATACAGGGTGGCCCAGTTACTGACGTCCGGAAGGTAATTTTGGGAGCTTTTAATTTTGCGACGCGTGCATCAACCACGACACCGGCTTCAACGTGAGTACTGCACTCTGAGCACAAGCTGACCCGGGTGACTCGTCTTGTGCTCGGGTACTCCTCACCAATCTATGTTGGTAATACATTAGCACATCGTTGATCTAACGCTCTCAATCTCAAACTACTGCTAAGTGTTGTCCCTTTACTCTTCGGAACCTGGATTTGTATCCGATTAATTGAGGCAAAATGCTTGTCTCCCTTTTCATAGAATCAGTATTCTACATTTTAATTCATACTAAATAAGATTTATCTTTTTCAGTGCCCCCGAACCAGATCTGATTCAACAGAATGCGAGAAAACTACAATAGTGAAGCTACAAGTTGCGTGGTTGCACATGTCGACGCCCCCTCAGACATACTGCAATTACAAATACTGTACAAGTCTTCAGTCTTAATTCAACAACGACTACGCAGTCGTGACAGTGGTGCTTCAACCGTCTTCAAGAACCAGAAGTCACAAACACTCTTGTACGCCACGCGGACGCGGCGACCATAACAGAAAAAAGGCACTTCTATTAAGTGAGTTCGTTCCAATTTCCATTTTAACATCCTTTCATTATTTCCAAACTCTTTGTGTGCTCGGTGTGCCGGCACATTTTTTCGTGTACGTGGTGCTTGGCTGACTTGGCACATACATGGCAGAAGCGCACTACAAACAATTAATAGCGGCAACAAGTAATAGCAACAGCTTAAAAGCGAAGCTTACGCATTACCTAATTAGCGCGCTACCTAATCTGATCTTGCATGTAATGATTACCTATGTTTTACCAATAAACGATTATGATTATGATTATGCATTTCTCAACGCATTTAAAAACAATAGCATCAGAACCCGAAATGTAATGAAAAGAAATTCAAATAGAGCTTGAATGCCGTTTAACATGTCATACTATCTTCTCTCAATTTACCACCATACAAACAGAAACCGAGTTGCTAGCGAGGCATGAACAGGATGTTTATGAATTTCCAGTTTGACAATCGCCTCTACGGTCTGCATACAGGAGCCAATACTGCGCGGCAAGGGACGGCCCGTGATGAGCTGCAGGGAAGCAGGTAAACCGCCTGCGGGTCCAACGACGCACAGCAACGTATCGTGAGGCTACTCCAAACCTACATGTCTCTCTTCGACGGCAACTCCCAAGACTGACTAGCATTCAAATGTACGTATATTTCACTCATACACAATAACAAATCAATGTACACAAAGAAGAACGGTCATCTGTGACCCAGGCCCGACAGAAACTTGACATATCTCAGTTTCTTGTTATTTTTTTAAATTATTAAATTATATTTTGTTTATATTCGAAATCAATAGCTAACACCAAAATATTGCCTTATGCTTATGTTTAGGCGAAACACTTAAAAAATACAAAAAATGCCTATTTATCTACAAAATTCGTAAATATATGTAACTAAATGAGTATACAGTAGCTATGGGATGTATCTAGGTGACCTGGAGATGCAGCTGTATTATGTAATTTTTGAACTTCTAGTACAACAGTCAACTTAGCATTCATTCAAATCGCCGTATCGATGATTTATTCGTCTGGGTTTTTTTTCAATGGGGCGTGACCGATCTTCTTTCATTAACTCGGTGCTGCTCTTATAGGCAGTGCAGCTTTAGTTACTCCAAGTTTAGAGTACAGTTCAGATAATTATAATATTAAGTACATGGAATTTGTTAACAAGTAGGTTCGACAAAGAACGCCTGTTAATCAATAACCATATGAAAGCTCAGAAAGAATCAAGTGCCTTTTTAAGAAATCTTATTCACACAACTTATAAAAACTTGTGTGCACTTCCCACCTTACGTCTACCAGCTGATAACTGGGATGATGTAGTTATTCATTTCATCATCAAAAAGTTAGATTACTAAACATTACGGGAATGTGAGGAACATCGGAGTACAATCGCTGCGAGTCCTACACTTGAGCATTTCTTAACATTTTTATTAAACAGAGCAGACTTATTGAATACCATACAACAAGAAACATTACACAAAAACAAAACGAACATTCATGAGTCAGATCATAAATTAAAAACATCATCACTCACTAATATTACCAATGATGCATCAACAGTTACATGTTTTATGTGCAAAAAGATGAGCTCAAAAGATTCAGCTCTCAAGTTTTTAGGAACTTAGATGTTTTCGCACGTAATCAGAAAATGGCACAATTTACGGTATGCAAGAATTGATTGCGGCCAGGACGCACAGAAAGTATTGCAAATTAACATATTGCAAATGCAAATAGACGCAACACACTTCTACATGTGGCTTTTTTTTTTTTTTTTTTTTTTTTTTTTTATAGACGGGAAATCATCAAATAACTTCCCCCGCCCTGGGCGGGGCGGGAGGGAGTGTCAGACTTTTACTGACTAAAACCCGTCTATGTTCCTTCATATGCCCTTTGCGTTCCGGGGGCGCGGTATCTCTTTCGAACAACCCGCAGTCTACATGTGGCTAAGGAGGCAGAAACATCAGTTCCATCAGTTCAGCAGAAATTCGGACTAGCAGAACCTTCATCCTGCTTTCCACAGCGCTCGTGAAGGCAGCAGATTTCATGGGAAGACTTTGCACAGCTGGCGTTCTTCTCGACAACGGCAGCACTTGTGTGAGGAACTAGCTCTGGTTACATACAGCGCGGGCTCTATGGTATCAGGTATCAACTATCAATGTTCCTATTGTGCAGTCTTGTGACAAAACCATACAATCGTTCTCAGGCAACAATGTAGTAAAACTAAGTTGTTATGTATTACCTAAAAAAACAAGGTCTTTACCTTCGTCATTTATAGAGATGAAAGACGTGCCTCTTCTTTCGGGCATTGTTCTTGCAAATCCCTCTTTTAATATTCCCTCCACTATAGACATATTAGTTGGAGCAGAGATCTTTTGGAATATTGTAACTTCCAATTTCACTGATTTACATAATCAACGTCCTAAATTGCAGTAAAGTAAATTAAGTTGGTTAGTATCAGGCAGAATTAACATAAATAAACAAACAAACAGAAATTCAGTACACTTTTATTCGGACCTACAAAAACACAGCTAATCAGAATACAGAATAATATAAATGTTATTCCACAGAGAATGAAGATTTACAACTTACTCGATTCTGGGACTTAGAATCAGTGTCTTCAAAGCACAGTTTATCTCAGGAAGAACGAGCAAAAGCAAAGCTCTGCTCACAAAGCAGAGCTTTGCAGAAAATACTCATTTGTAGTAGGTAAGTATTTCATTAAAAGACTCGCCTGAAGTTCTCGGAGACTCCTACTCGATGGCGAAGTAACGCGCAACGTCTTCTTTCCTTTGAACGCTGCTACGTGACTCACTTCTAAGAGAGAAATACCTACTTACACTTTATTTCTCAGTTTCCTTGCATCACATGACAGAAAAGGTTAGTTTTTATTCACATCATCATGGAATAATCCGTGATGCAAGTACAAGCACTAAGTTCAGTCGTCTTCGACGCGTCAGCCGTGACAACAACAGGCATATCATTAAATGATATTCAGATGGTTCGGCCAGTGGATCAGGAAGACCTACTGTCCATATTACTCAGCTTCAGACAGCACAATTTGTAAAAACAGGCGACATAGAAAAAACTGAACTGAGCCATATTAGTTACACATTTACAACTGTCACTGCAACAACTTTTGTTCAGATTTAGCCCTTCAGAACATATACACATTATACACTTACATCAGCGCCTTACTTGGCTACTAAGTCTTTAGTTTCAATGCTCGAGTCTAGATGCAAAACAGGCTATTATTCGGGATTTCTATATCGGTGACTTCTTCTTAGGTGACAAAATTCCAGCAGTAATAGACTTATGTCAGAATGTTATCAAAACATAAAGCGATCCCAATTTAAATATAAGAAAATGGCAGTCTCTTAATTCAGGAATATTGCAAGCTATTTGTCCTAATACAGGAACAAAAATAAATCAGAAATCTTTATACTTAGATGAATCTTTTCAAGGTTAGCTTTAACATTGAGTTAAACAGAAAACATGTCACAAAAAGAACGATACTATCATTAATCGGTCAAGTCTTTGGTCCCTTAGGGCCGCTTTGGCCATGTACAGTCGAATCAAAAATGCTTATGCAAAGGTTATGGCTCGACAAATGCAGTTGGGATGACGAAGTGTAGCTTGATACTAGATCCAAATTTCAGGACTTTTTTCAGTCACTTTCACATTTAAAATCACTGTGCATATCACGTTCTCATATATTTACAGACTAGCTGTTCCCCGCGGTTTCACCCTCGCTGCTCAGCACCTGTTGGTCGTAGCGTGATGTTACATAGCCTATAGCCTTCCTGAAGAAATGGGCTATCCAACACTAAAAGAATTTTCCAATTCCAACCAGTAGTCCCTGAGATTAGCGCGTTCAAACAAACAAACTCTTTAGCTTTATAATATTAGTATAGATGCCTCGGAACGTGCATACGGTGCATGTGTATACGTAAAAACAGTTGACATACATGTTAAAGCCTGTATCAGACTGCTAGCCTCTAAAATTAAGGTAACAAACACCTTTAAACCCAGAGAAACTATTGTCAGGCTAGAGTTGTGTGGAGCGTTATCAGGTACAATTAAGACATTGCACATAAATTTTAGTCACTTACAATTCAATCACCAATACTTTTGAACTGATTCCATGATCCGATTGCGACTGCTACGCTAGAGGTCTTGGGTTCGATTCCCAAGACGAGCAAAAAATTTTATTGGTTTTTTCTATAAAATTCTCAATAGCAGCTCGGAGTTAGGATTTGTGCCCGGTTGGCGATGGTAATAGGCTCGCCCCCAATTACATGGGACCTAAACATACTGGCGAACTGTATTCCCCGATGGGTTAGGCAGAGGTGTACCAATGTACACCATTAGTACACGTCTGCCTAACCCTTCGGGGAATACAGGCGTGGTGGTAATGGTATGATTTCATGATAATCGACTTTTTGTACGTAACAGAGTAGGTGAAATCCAAGATTCCACCTCTGGTTGTAAATGGAACTATATATATTCGTGTATATGTGCGATCTAAAATCAATCCTGCAGACCTAGTTCATCGTGGATTGAAGGCTGATGTCCTTATAGAGTCATCACTGTGCTGGCACTGAGCCAGCGTACTTCATCAGATACTCATCAGCTTTCCTAAAATACCAGTCACACGTACACAGACATGTATTCCAGAAACATCACTACACACCGTACTTACAGACAGGTTAAATGATATCAGCATCTTAAAACTTAACTAATATTATAATTGGGTAAGATTTTTTGTTTGTTCGTAACGAATACGCTTCGAAACTGCTGGACTCATTTTAACCATTTTTTTTTTCACCAATAGATAGCTTCATTATTCCTGAGCAACATGGGCTATATAACATCACGCTACGACCTACGGGAGCGGAGCATTAACCAAAGACGTAACTTATGGCGGGTGAAATAAGCCACGGGAACGAAATCGCGGACAGCTTACTAGTTAATAAAAAAATCAATTACAATAAATTAATCAGAACAGTAGCACACATCAAAAGACTCATTCAGAAGTGTAAAAAACCTGGCAACAAAGGCTTAGGGATTTTAACATTATCAGAACTTCAATGTGTAGAACAAAATTCAATTCAAATTATGAATGCAATGTAAAAAATCCCAAGTAGCAAACACTATCTTACACAGATCATCTTAAGGTGCAACCTTCACGGTGGCCCGCCAAATTCAAATATTCTTACGATTTTTGCAATTTGCAAGTCAGTATTAGGTTTAATGTTGGTTAAAGTAAGATTCGCGGGCGTAAGAAGTATGTATTTTCAGAATCATAACCATTAAAATCAGTAAAATAACTTCATAAGTCGGTATAATTCCAAAATGTCAAGATTTCATGAAATAGTCATTCTTTCGGTTTACCTGGCCCTATGGAATTTTATTGCTGACTTAAATGGTTATAATTCTGAAAATACAACTTCTTACGCCCGCGAACTATACTTTAAACAACATATAACTTAATACTGACTTGCAAATTGCAAAAAACGTAAGCAAATTTGAATTTCGCGGGTTACCGTTTAGGTTCCACCTTAACAGACCACAGATCAGTATGAGAGGGGGGGGGGGACCTCGCGAGGCGTACTGTACACAAGTGTATCACACAGGTATTGATTGTGCTGGGCCAGTGTTAATATCAGATCGAAAAAGCAGAGGTAGTAGACTCGCGAAATCTTATGTTTCTGTTTTGTGTGCTTCGCAGTTCATGCCTTTCGCCTCGAGCTCGTCACGGACCTTCATTGCTGCTCTTCATCGGTTCATGATCGCCGTGACACGCCACAGACAATTTCATCTGACAATGCCACAACCTTTGTCAGAACCGGTAATGACATTTACAAATTTTATAGAACTTATTCAGATGACATTCAAACAGATATGGCCAGTCAGGGAATGGGTTTTAATTTCATTCCTCTCCCTACACTCCACATTTCGGTGGGTTGTAGGAATCAGTAGTGAAGTCGGTCAAGCGTCATCTCAGAAGAGTACTCTCTCTGACACACCTCACAATAGGAGAGGTCGACTTGCCTAGCACAGATAGAGGCGATCCTAAACTCCGGCCCCTTACTCCTTTATCTACAGACCCATCAGACCTTACCAATCTTACACCATCCCACCTCCTTATTGGACGAACCCTCGGCACAGTACCCCATCCTCCAGAAATCAACAAGAACCGACTACAGCGCTATGAGCGACTTGAAAAACTGAAAGAACATTTTTATCTAAGGTTTTCTCAAGAATACACTTTTCTGCTACAGCCCAATACTTAAATTCATTCAACAGGTCAAGACGTCAAGCTGCGTCCCGGGCCAGGCATCACAAGCAGGGTGGCGGACTTCCGCACCTCCAAGGGTGTCATGCAGAGGGCATACAATAATCTCCCCATCGCAGCATCAATTTGAAGCCAACTTTAACCCCGGCAGCAGGCGCAGGAGCAGGCACTCGCATTTACGTGCGCCATGCCGCATGTCTTGGGTTCGATTCCCAGGTCGAGCAAAGTGTTATTGGGTTTTTCTATAAAATTCTCAGTAGCACCTCGGAGTTTGGGTTTGTGGCCGGTTAATAGCAATAGGCGCGCCCCCTATTACATGGGACCTAAATATACGGGCGAAGCGAACTGTGGGTGTAAATTGTTGCACCTCTGCCTAACCCTTCGGGGAATACAGGCGTGGTGGTGGTGGTATGCCAGTGCACGCACGAATAACGTAGTCACGTGCTGGTGTGAGCAGCCGAGGCTTGTTGTTTAGTTTTATCGAGCCGCGTGTACTTAGGTGACCACCACGGTGGTTTTAGTGCGTAAGAATCCCACAGCCCCAGCCTCTCCCCTAAGAGGTCTGGAACCTTTCAAAGGTACCCCTTGCGAATAATAAAATAAAAATACTGTACTTGTAGACAAGAACGTTGAAATTGAACCTTTATTTTTTGAGCCATTGTAGTATTTTTCTATACATAATTATTTAAAGAACGACTTTTTTACTTTTCACAACTTCATAAAAAGTCAAACAAATTCAAATCCTTGAATCTACTAATGGTACGACCTTAGTCGAGTTGGCGGGATTCAATTGTCCGGCCTGGGTTAGTGTTGCATAACAAGTATATTGTAATACATTGCGCGGCATATACACAATAACTGTAATATTTATTTAATTTAACACTACAAAATTACGGTTTTTTTATTCTAATTTGGAATCGTATTATTAAAGGGAAACGACACATAAAATAACCAACATTATTTTATTTCAACTGCACCAATCACTTGCAATTTTACGTGCGATTGACTTTACCAATTATGTTCCAACAAAGTTGTCTTATCTATGATGCGACTGCTGAAAAGTACTGACCATAGTCAGAATTTATACACTATTCGTGAAACCATTTCTCGAGTAACTCTTTAATAGAACATCTAATTTATAAACTGTTTACTTTTTAATAACAATGTACGACAAACTAGGAAGCATGGTCCTGCTTCATTAAGGGCTAATTATTATAACTTCTTTAAAAAATAAACATATTATCAATAATTGACATTGATTTGAGATTTTACGGCCAGAGCCAATTTATTTACCACTCTTCTTTAAAAAGTGTTCACCTACTGTCATGTAAGTATTTTACTTAACTTTTTTGAATTAGACAGTACCTATTTACATAGTCAGGAAATTGATTTATGAGATGGTAATTAAGTGTGATTTTTAAGCCAACTTTTTTATTTACTCTCGAGATGATTACACTTTCTTGTTGCAGTGGCTATATTTTGTTGGCCTTTTTTTATTTGGACTTTTTGGTTTGTCATATTTTGAAAAGGTAGGTATGTATGTACCTTCCTACCTTTTCCTTACCTTTACCCTTATTGCCGTTTATTTATTCATGACAATAATGTTATTGTCATGAATAAATGACGATTGGCTATCATTCATTATTGTTAAATCTTTATTAGGGATGATGAAGACACAATGCCCAGCGTCTGGGTCCCGTCGGAGGAACGTTTTCCGGCGGCCGCCGTCGCTAGCAAAACAAGCTTGTCCGGCTTGTTGCGCGCTGCACAATGCACGACCCTGATGAATGTGCAATGTCCAGCAGTTAAAAGGCGGTTCGTCCGAGAGGAGCCGCAGCAAGGCGTCGCACCACCAACCAGAGAAAAAGGACCCACTCCCAAAGGCAAGGGCGTTGGCAAAAAAACTAAATATAAATGATGTCATTTTAAACCTTCGTCTTTTATTTATAATTTTATAAGTTTGGTTCATTACCTTCAGAAGTGTCAGATGGAATGTACCGTGTACACCAATATACGTTTTGCGACAATCCCTATTTTGTCAGGTAAGGCATTGCTGTGAAGTTGGATATTTTTGTGAGATGTTAGTGTGGAAAGTTATGCTTAGAGGCGAAATAATTTTCCCCTGCCATGTCGTGATCGTCTTATCACCCCCGATAGAATGTTTGGCGATTATTCAGAACATAAGGGTACTTATTGGCATTCAGCGATTTAAAAAAAACATGATTCTGCACACAAAAATACACATAGGTACCTGCGTTAAAAGTGCTGTGGCAGATTGCACAGTAATAGGTAGATTAATTAACCTTTGACTGTTAACCTACACTGGACACGTTAAACTTATTACTGAACAAAACGGAATGCATAAAAAACACACATATAATCATTTGGATTTATTAATTAATTAAATCAGGGAGTACAATTCCAATCATCAATTGTATTTATACGTCTTGTCAAACTATGTATCATCCTCAAGACGATGCTGGCTATGGGAATACCGCCCACAGTACGACCGAAGAGTAGCAAGATCTAGGTATAACTAGAAGCTGCATAGAACTCCCTTCAGGCCCTATGGTAAGCAAATAAGACAAAACCGCATCGCGGCTATAAATAAGGTTCAAAACAACGATGTAAGTTGTAAAAAAATACACTGCTCAATGGATTAATTTATTGATGTGTGTTTGGTTCATGAAAATCCCTATAATACTCGTAACAATACTTAAAATACGCTCAAAATTTTAGAGATCGACCTACGCGACGAAAAAATGCTTTTTATACTCTTCTTTCCGATTTTTTTTACCATGATACTGCTTTAATTTCATGAAATATTTATAGATAAGTCCTTACTTTGAACCCTTTCCAACACATTCATTTTTTTCATGCCTTTCCATATGTACAGTCAACAAAACTATTTGGTATGCAGGCAAAATTATTCATCTTTCTACTAGTGTAGTAGGAAGATGAATAATTTTAAAGCCAATATTATTTTTTATTGTAATCGTAATTACTTTTTAAGCTTAGGATACACTTAAAAGAGTTATTTAAAAGAAAGGACTGCTCAGCACACTCACAACATTAAAACAAATATTATTCAAGTATAAGTAAAACTATGATGTACATTAATCGTCATCGAGGAAAATTAATTCTAACTATAATGTGGATCTGCCTGGCCTAGGTTTATGAAAACTTGTGGTTCAGGCCATCAATTTACTTCAAACATTTGAAATAGAGGACATTAATAAATTTATTAATAGCTAACTTATACAGAAGACATAATATTTTCAATAACTTAACGAGTAACTATTTAGGGTAAACAATATTAAGACTTCTATATTATTGTGTTACTTTATCGAATGTAAGATATATTATGTTTAAATAAATTAACGAATAATATTTAAGTAGTTAGAGTAGATTAGGTGAAACAGTGAGACTTATATTAGAGTATGTACATACAGACTTTATTTCACAATTTCTAGTAGTTTTTCCGTACATTGTTTAAAAGTAATCGCAAGTAAACTGCCTGTATACCAAATAGCTTTGTTCACTGTACCAATACGAAAAACTATGCGACCAAAAAATGTGTGTCTTCCACCGAAAACTCATTTTTTACCCGACTGCGACAGGAGGGTTATGTTTTTCGAGGGTATGTTTGTATGTATGTATGTATGTATGTATGTAAGTTTGTATGTATAATTGTTTGGCACGCTCTGCAGGCTGAACGGCTCGATGGATTTTAGCTTGAGAGGTGTCGTTAGATTCGTATTTACTGTGAGAGTGACACTGGGTATATAAAAAAAAAACAAAATGGCGGATTTTTGGCGCCAAATTCAAATGTTTGGCTCGCTCTGCAGGCTGAACGGCTCGATGGATTTTAGCTTGAGAGGTGTCGGTAGATTCGTATTTACTGTAAGAGTGATCTGGGTATATTAATTTCTTTTTTAAAACACAAAAAAAATAAAAAATAAAAAACGGTAATTTAAAAAACTAAAAAACCCGACTGCTATTCTTTAAAAATCCCTAAAACAAGATAAATTGTAGCAGTCGGGACCCATTCGGGACCATCTGCAATGTAATATAGGTATGTGCTCTCAATTCACTAATCCTCCATTTCTAGAATGGGTGCCGACTGCTACAATTTATCTTGTTTTAGGGATTTTTAAAGAATAGCAGTCGGGTTTTTTAGTTTTTTAAATTACCGTTTTTTTTTGTCGCATCGTCTTTCGTACGTCCGGTGTTCGGATAATCCCTTATTCCATGGGATGCGGGCTTAGCCACCGCTGCCCATCAGCGTCTACCCCTGCTGGTGGGTGGTGCCCCGGCAGCAGGAGGCACTGGCACAGGCCTCCAGGGCTAGCATGCAGCTGCGCCGTACATCGCGCCCTCTGGCGACGCTTCTCCGTTTGCTGTAAAATACAATTTAAGTATTGCTAAGTAGGTACACTTTTTACATAAGACTTGCGAACTACCTGCGACTTCGTCCGCGTGGCTTATTTCACCCGCTTTCGGTTACGTCTTTGGTTACTGCTCCGCTCCCGTGGGACGTAGAGTGATGTTATATAGCCTATGTTACTCAGTGTTAATGTAGCTTTCTAACAGCAAAACAATTTTTGAAATCACTCCAGTAGTTTTTAGATTTATTCGTTACATACAAAGATACAAATCTTTCCTCTTTATAATATTTGTGTAGATTTAGAATATAATTCATTTACAGTATTTTGAAAGCTTTATTTTTTATTTAGTTTCTATCTGAGCATGTTCCAGTATGCAGTAGTAAGACTAGCTATGCAAAATGAGAAGATGTTAAAAAGCAAGTGTTCATAATACAACTGAAAACTTAACAAAATTACATACTTACTAGACACTTACACAATAGCGTCTTCCGCCGGCGCCATATCAGCGGCCGGGTTCTACCGAAAAAAAAACTGCATAGATTATCATAATAAGATCACAATTCCAGCTGCATTTCATAAAACAGAAATCGAGTTATTACGTTAAAATGGCTTAAGTTTTAAAAGACAAGGGTAGCCAGACCAGGCCATACTATGCGGTACAAAACCTCACCATAATTTCATTGTAAAAAAGTAGTTACTTGAAAGTAACACACCACACCACACCACACACCACGCCTATAGCTCACAACTATTTACTTATCAGCAAGTCCAACTTACTCGTCATTCTTGGCGGTGAAGCCACAGACGTCGAGGCAGCAGTCGACGATGCGATAAAGAAAGGAAAACTAAAACCATTCCAGAAAGAGCTTAATTAGCAGATTACATGGAGACTGCATTCACAACAAACACACGAGCACTATTAGGAGTAAGTATACCAAAAGCCTTAAAACTTTATTTACTTGTTGCCTCTCCATGTTAGTTAAGTTACTTACTTACGGAACGCAAAGGTCACAAGAAGGAAGACTTTTACTAACTAAAACCCATCCAGGTTTTAGCCAGTAAAAGTCTGACACTGTTACATGGGACCTAAAAACATTCCGGCGAACTGTGGGTGTACAATTTGTACACCTCTGCCTAACCTTTACAAGCGAATACAGGCGTGATAGTATGTATGCAAGTCTGAACTCCCTCTCGCTCTGCCCAGGGCGGGAGAAGTCATATGACTTACCACCCGTTAAAAAAAAATGTATGGATATTCAATACTCAATATCTTTATTGATTTTCCATATGTATTCTTAGGTGGTAAATATAGTTGAGATCATTATGGATCCTGCAGGGCACAGCAACATGGGGTTAGGAGAGGGGAGGTCCTGTTTTAAAAGATAATTAAGTTGTTTATAGAAATAGGTAATAACTCAAAAGCAATCATAATTAAAATATATACAAAAATATATTTTATTAATGTCTTATAATTCTGTAGGTAACACATATAAGCCGTTTGAAACCGTCTTAATTATTCAACATTACAATAGCAATAATGGCTCAAAATTGGAATTCTTACTTCAAAGAAATGCAGAATTCATACTTCGAATGAATTCTAATTGGATGCGTATTTATACAAACTTTCAACCAGACTCCGTAACAGTTTCGCAGTTTTAGTGAACTTAGTTTCTTTCATTGCCTATAAGTTTTTGACAAGGAAACCTTTTGTCCGTTTCGAAACTTGAATGCTAAGGTGCATCCACATTAGTGACGTTTCGCTTTACCGAACACCGTGACATCGTTGCGTACTTGTTACGGATAGTGTGGACGGGTGGAGATTAATTACTTCTACCATCTACCTTCAAAAACGTTGCAATTGGTGGTACGGATGGCGGGGGCGCGAATGTTTTCCTGTTATGATATGCATTTGCCCAATCCGTCAATCCCGTGTAGGTACCGGCGCAATGACACGCGGGCTGGTACGCGTGACAAAAATAGCAGTGTGGACGTCTCCCACACACCGGACAGTACCGAACATCCTTTGAAAAACATTTATGTTGGATGGATTGGCCCGTATCATTTGGCTGTGACAAAACCAAAACTCCGCCCACATTTGCTACTAGACACACATACAATGTTCGGGCGTACTTTTTGATTGATATATTTTCTTTGGGAGTTTTAGACGGATAAATTCTCGTAACATTTGTTCGCATAATGGTGCGATTACACGGCGCGCGATAACACGAGGCACGCCGTCTGTGTAGGTGCGTCTCGGCTTAATCCAAGACACAATCCTTAATACTAGCGATGGATCGTCCTAGGTGAGCCGATCCGCGCCGAGACGCGCCGGACGAAGCTGTATTCACGGCCCGTGGCGCGCCACAACGCGTGCCGAGCCAGGCGCGGCTTGCGTAATAACGGGCCGTGTAATCGCACCTTAAGAAATCCCATCCATACAGATTTCGTTACAGACACACAACTTTGTCACGGTCACTGTGTTCGGTTCGGCAAAATGTCACTAATGTGGGCGCACCTTTAGGGTAGACGTGCCAGTCACCTGTAGTTGACCATTTGCGTAAAAAGGCAAATATTCTGAGAATACACGCCAATATATTAACATTTTCAATCTAGGTAACGACATTACATCTTCAAGAATCGACAAGTGAATTTTGGGTGGATTAATAAAAAAATGGAATAGCTTCCTTTTTCATTTACGTCGCCACGTGTCTCGTTCGCTCGCCGGTCGACCGCCATTGCTGTTAGCAGTGTTCGTCGAAAGGCAAAGTTGAATGATTTCAATATTTTTGAAGTAAATTGCAAATATTTTATTAGATTTACTTAGTTAAATAAATGTATTGATGGCAGACATATATTAAAATTAAAAATTATAAATATTAATATGTTTCTGAGATTGGTTATTTACTAGAACCACAGATATGTTCTGTGACTAAAACGCATGTTGATCAAGGTGCCTATACTTGACCATATGGTTTACTACTTGTAATTTCTCTAATTTATATTTTTTGACATAATTACTGATGTTTCAACAATTCCCTATGAATAAATTGATGCACATTACATAATTGAAGATTTTAATTAGCATTTTCTTGTAGTTGATCATTGGATTAGGATAGGTAGGTACATTCATAGTGGATATTCGTGAAGTTGACCAGACATTGTACGTTATAGATAGACGTCCTAATAAAATTTTAGTTTTTTTTTGCAATATACCTAGGTACCATTGTGATGTTTTCTTTTACGTGAAGCGACCACTATAAAAATCTAAGTACCTACCTACAATAAATCCTGCCGTTGGAACATTTAGGTGTTTTATGGCAGTCCCGATCATACATACATGCTTTCAAACATAAGATTATTAAGATTGCAATATAAAGTGAAGCGTGTTTTTTCTGTTGGCTCGTGAAGGCAAGTTGGCCGAGGGAACGGAAGCTCCGGCTGTCGTCTCCCGCGCCACACTCTGGTCGGCGACGCCGGAACCGCGCCCTCATTGGCTCGCGCCGGGTGGCGTGATTTGCGGCACCTTTCGCGCGCTCTGATTGGCTCGCCGCGGGGTGGCGTGATTAATTGCGGTGCCTTTCCCGCGCTCTGATTGGCTCGACGCGGGGTGGCATGATGCGCGATCGCTGCGCGCCTGTGTTGCCAAGCGGCGCAGTCCGCACTCCCGTATGCTTTAACTTGCCGCCCGACAGTGTTGCCAGGCAGCGCAGACTGCACTCCCGTATGATTTGCCTCGCCGCCCGACTGTGTTGCCAGGTGGCGCAGGCGTTGAAGGATTCAAGTTGAAGATGTGTCCCGTAAGAGGGGGACACATGGTGCGGACGGCTCGAGTGACCGTCCCTTTGGTGGTGGCGACGTCCGCCAATCGACTGACCCCATCTGGGCCGGGGTGAAGGCGTGTGACGCACCCCAAGCTCCACTGGAGCGGCGGCAGGTTTGCCTCCCGCAAAATCCCAAGGTCGCCGCAGCAGACGCCTCGTTGCTGCGTCTTACATTGGGCCTGCTGCTGCAGCTCGGCCATTAACTCCTGCCACCTGAACTAGAATTATTGACGGATCTGCTCTAATAGTTCGTTTTGTATTAGTTCCTTCGTCATTGACTGCCCCGTTGGTCTCGTGGTCGCAAACACGACTGCTGAGCATGGGTCCCGGGTTCGATTCCCAGGTCAGGCAAAGTGTTATTGGGTTTTTCTATTAGGAATTTCTCAGTAGCAGCCCGGAGTTAGGAAGTTGGTGGTGAGACACCCCCGTGCCTCGGAAAGCACGTAATGCCGTTGGTCCCGCGCCTGATCTCTTTCCGGTCCTGTCGGATTGCCGTCCCATCGGGCTATGAGAGTTAGGGAAATGGAAATACACCTGTGTTTGCACACACACTTGTGTACTGTAATATCTCCTGCGTACGTGGCTAGTCTGCATTAAGATGAGCCGTTGGGCCGGAATCGGTCTGGAGAATTACATTAGTTCGTAGCGATTGGGCCGCAGTGCTAAGATAAATTCGATCGCAGGTTTATATCGTTATGCAGTAAGCTCTCTTTCTTACCATTAGGTGAAATAAAGGTAGGATGGAAATATATTAAAAGTGAAATAGCCGAATATAATAATGAACGACTAAATGATTTCTTTACCTAAGTATTTTGAAAAATTACTGGATGAGAAATTATTTCATTAATATGTGGTGTATATATGGAGAACGTCACCGGACAAACAATGCTGTTGAAGGATGGCATCACAAAATTAATAATGAAATTAATAAAAATAAAGGAAATATTTTACAAAAATTACACATTCTTCATAATGATTCAGTAATGTCTTCATTACGTAACCATAAAACTCTGAATTTTCCTTCTTATTCACAAACAAAACGTCAAAGACTTAAAATCGACAATGATGATTTTATAAGAAATGCACAATTAAAATTAATAACTAGCGAAATTAGCGTGGGGCACTTTTTAGAAATGATTCGGTACTTGAGTAAGAATGTAGAATTACAGCAATCAAAAACCGACTTCTAGTTAGATATACTAGAGGTTATTATAATTATAGATATAGATTGACAATTATATTTTCTTTTACATTATCAATGGGTATTTTAATTAATAGTGTAGTAATGTTTCTAAGTGTCTTTTAAACCTAATATTGAGATACGACTAGCATATTACTTACTTTACTTCCATTTCTAGAACCTATCAAAACGTAGTACTAGTGAAAACAAAATATCCCATAAGTTCTACCGATGGAACAGGTAGAACAAGTGGGAATAGAGACTCTCTACTATTTTGTAATATAGTGTATCGTAGTACTAGTGAGAACAAAATCTCCCATTAGTTCTACTGTGGAACTGTTCAGTAGAACAAATGGGAATAGAGAATCCCAATAGTTCTACTATTTTGTTATACTCAATATCGTAGAACTAGTGAGAAAAAAAAACCCACTAGTTCTACCGTAGAACTGTTCAGTAGAACTAGGGGGAACAAACGCAAAAATATTAACAAATATAAATTAAAACAAGGTACCTAAGCACAAATAAATAAACACTTGCCGACAACATGTCGCACTATTTGTTAATTAGATTTGCTTGAGACACGACAAACGGGCGACTAATGTTGCCCATGGATGGCGTAGGGATACAAAACCATACAAAACTCAACTCAACTCTTCTCTTACTCCCATTCTTTACAAAACTATAGAAATGTCTATAAGAGTATAATAATATCGATAATTATGACTTTTTTTATACTTAATCATATTTTTTGAGTTCAGGCTGTGGTTTAAGGCGGCCAGTTTTAATACGTTTATCTAGGTTATCGTTATATATCGTTATACGTTTATCTACGCTATTTGTTTATTAGTACGGTGTCGGTAATCCTACTATCCTTCTTCCTAGTTAATTAGTTATATTAAAAAAGCTTATTTGTTTCAATTACAGTAAAACCTCGATCATCCGAACTAATTGGGACCGACATTAGTTCGGATAATCAAAAGTTCGGATAATCGAAATGTTGGTTTTCTGGGACAAAGTCAAACAAAAGCAACACCTTTTCAGCTAAAAACTGTACAGTCTATTAAAATTTTGCATAAGTAGATATTAAAGTTGAATTAAAAAACACCTAAAAAAATCAGTGCTTTTCTTATAAAATAGTTAATAGTAATTGACGAACAGCTGCAACGCGTTTTTAGGAACAAATTCTCGCCAATGTTCGGATAAACTAAGTTAGCGTTCAGATAATTGAGGGTTCGGATAAACTAAGGCAGCGTTCGGATAATTGAGGGTTCGGATAATCGATAGTATTCAATAACTAGCTGACATGTAAAGTTGTCATTGGCGCCAAAAAAGGGAAGAAATAGTTAAAATTCAATGCGTACTTCAGACACCATTTAATACGTTACTATACTTATACATTTATTGCACAAAGTTTATTCTAAACTGCATTTTGACATAATCATGAATATTTAAAACTCCATTAACAGTCATTATGGAGTTTCATATAAAATAAAAATATTTTTATAAACATAGCAAAATTTAGACAACTTTAGTTGTCGGTGGCGTCTCAGACATGCGACTGTTTTGCAACTGAAGTGGTTGGTGGAATGGCGTTCAAAGGATTAAAATTCATCCGTGGGCCACATCATGGCCCGCGGGCGTGCTGTTGAGCAGTCTTGCTATAGAATACTATAGATGAACACTTATATAATATAGAAAATATGCCAAAGTCATTCTGTCTGTGTGTCTGTATGTTACCACAAAAGTTTGACAAGGAGGTAGCTTTTGATCTGGATATGCTGTAGCCCCTCACTCAAGGTTCGTAGTAATTATAGATAGGGCCTATTCTTTCTTACAGAAAACACCTTAAAAATATATTGGTATTTAAGTATGGCCCGTTTAGCAATGCCTTTAGACATAATCTGATCGCACGCTTACAAGCAAGCTACTTATTGTATTTTTATTTGCTTTATGCGGCTGTGGTGTGCAGCTGATCTATTGTGATCGCCGCAAACTAACTACTTCAGAACACTATTACTATCAGTGTTTTCACAATTAGGGGACATTTCCCTTTTGAGGAGAAATTAGGGTCCAGGGGAGGGAAATCGAGAGAAACCAGGTAAAGCCTAACAAAATAATAAAAAATCTCATCATATTGCGGAAAATTTTGGAAATAATTGAAGGAACTCGGTTTATATCTTGATTCTACGCTAAGCTGGCAGAGTAAGGTTTCCGGTGTTTGTTAGCGAGTCAATGGAGTACGTTAAGCTCCTTATATCGCCTGAGGAACTTTTTGCCTGCAAGGACGAAAACAATGCTTTTGCAGACTTTAATCTTTCCTATAATTGACGTGTGCTACTTTGACTTGAATGCAGTGTTGTTGGATAAGCTAGACACGGTTCTCAATTATTGCTTTAAAAACAATTTCAATCTGCGGAATTATATGACCACGTATCGAGTTTCAGGGCGAAGCACAAGTGGTTGCCTATTCGCCAGAGAAGAAATTTACGTGCGTTAACCACGCTTTTCTCCCTTTTTAATTCTCCTTCTCCTCCTTCTTATCTTATTTCTCTTTTGAAATATCTTTGTTATACTCATGCTAAGAGTCTGCGTTCTACAAATAATCTTCTACTTAACTGTCCCCCTCATACTTCTGATTTCATTCATTCTTCCTTTCATATTCAGGCTATCTTTCTTTAGAATGCGCTCCTTCTTGATATCAGGACAGCCAAGAGTCGGTATGCTTTTAACCGGAAATTGCAGAGTTATTTGTCAGAACCAGTAGTAAGAATTGTTTCGTAATCCTCCTTTCTAAGGTTTTCTTATATTATGTATTTATATGTAAGTATATAGGTATGTTTGTATATATATTTATGTTTTATGTAAGTATAGGATTATTTATATTAGTGTGGATAATTTTCGTTATTTTGTACTTGTGTACAATTTATTTTATTTATATGATTGCATTGAGTTCTTTTTTCTTGTGTATCAAATTTTGTTCTTTTACAGCAATTTGCACCTGGCATGTCAATCTCCTCACCACCTTTGGTTGACTGGTAGTGAATGCCTAAGGCGTTAAGTCCGCCTTTGTACTTTTTGTTGCATAAAGTTTAAATAAATAATTAAACAATGTCTGTATACTCCGTGGTCTGTATGGACTATACTATGTGTCCGGATAAATGATATAGTGGCGACTCCAATGCAGGTTTTATATACGTATATATCAGTGCCATATTTAAGAAAGCTGACAAGTCGCCTCATGCCTCAAAATTGCCAAATAGTTTAATAAAGCCGACATTGATACCAAATACAAGTAGATGTCATACAGGAATATGTTTGTGTTGGTACTCATAGTGAGTTGCTTTTACGGCTTAAGATATTTACTACTCAAAAGACTACAATAATCACTTACTGAGAAATACTATAATAAGTAAAACAAAATAACAATAACCGATTAGCGTTTTTAGTAGGGTAGAAGTTAAAAAATGTTAGTAAAGTTACACAGTGCACGCATATGTTTATTAAGGCCTATGTCACAGTGCGTTAAGCTGAGCGGTTTTGAACAATATGAAGTAAGGGGATGTAGGTTATTTAGTTTAGTCTGAGGTTAATTTTCGTAGTGTTAGTATTATATGTATATATATTTTTTGCTTTTACTTAATTTGACCAAAATCTTTAGGAACTATCGTATCTTTATTGAGTACATAATACTATTCCTAACTGGCGGGCTCTTATTTGAATAGTAGTTGATAACGTTTATTGAATTTGAATGAGTTCCCTGCAAATACTAATCAGACAAAAGTTAAAAGAAATGAAACAGTACTGTGTATTTTAATACTCAATTACATTTGAAATAATCAATTGATATGTGTGTTTTTCAGCCACTGGTTTGTACCAGCCTTTGGACGTCATTCGACTCACCGAATTATTTGATCTCAGACCCTTTTGAGTTTCGCCATCTGTGGAATCGTGGAATATCTATGAAATTCCACATATCCAGAGGAATAGCGTAACCGATAAGATTTGAGCGACGACGTGTATTTCAAGGCGATACTTTGAGTCCGCTTAGGTTCTGCTTAGCCTTGAATCCCCCAAACATATTGCTAGAGGATTCAGGTCTAGGCTAACTGTTGAAGAGAGGAGAGTCAGATTATATCTTACCTTCTATACATGGATGACACCAAACTCTTTGCCCCCAATAGTTTGCGACTGATGGAGTTACTGAAGGTAACAGAAGCTTTCATTAGCGCCATTAAGATGGAATTTTTTGTGGACAAATGTGCGGTGAAGCGTGGGGAGATTGTGGAGTCCGAGGGAGTTCTACTCTCAGATTCCATAATTCTTAGATCCCTTTCTTCAACTGAAACCTATAAGTATTTGGAATGTCGGAAGCGTTGGGCAACAATACTGTTGACGTGAAGCAATCGTTGAAGAACCGCTGCTTTGGCCGCCTTTTTTTTAACGGATGGGAAATCATCAAATTGGGTGACTTCTCCCGCCTTTAGTGTTAGACTTTTACTGACTAAAACCCATCCATGTTCCTTCTTGTGCCATTTGCGTTCCTTAGGCGCGGTATCTCTTTCGAACAACCCGCTGCCCCCGCAGGCCTCGGCCTTGGGTGGTCCCTGCGATTTGGTTTGCTGACATGTCTTTGAGGAGCGCGTGGACTCTCGTCAATTAACGTAGCGTCCACAGCCCCCCGTCTGCGGTGGCCGGGAGACGTTACGCGGCTCGCGTCTCCCGCGGCGCCTGAGAAGAGAGGATCGGCGTCTCTCACGTCCCGCCACCTCCTCTAGCATAACTGCAACGCAGAAGGAGGTGACTGCTTTCCATTCCCTCTCGCTCCGGACCATGGCTTGCACCAGGGCCGGACGCGAGACTTCGCCGCCGCCGATGGCCGCCACGAGGACGCGGCGGCGCTCCGCCCAAGCGGGGCACACCGTCACGGTGTGTTCCACCGTGTCCTCAAGTTAGCCTATGTTACTCAGTGATAATGTAGCTTTCTCACGGCAAAAGATTTTTGAATTCGGTCTTGTAGTTTTTAATTTGGTTCGATACTCGTACATTCAAAAATACAAATCTTTCCTCTTTCTAATATTATTAGTGTAGCTTATAATTATATTATAGTATACTCGTATAGTTTAATGAGAATAAGTATAGATTGCTTGAGACTTAAAATAGCACTTTTAGTTGATAGTCCGGGGCGAAACCCGAACTGTACGTCATGCAATGTAGTTACTTAAACATAAATCAAGTGGGTCGTCCAATACCTTAGCTATTATTGTCGCAAGTGAAATGGGACGACAGTTGGCACTGTTCGAGATGGCACCTGTCCTGTTCTTCACAATGGGAACTACGATGGTCTTCATTAGTAATACTACGATGGTCTGATAGTAATGTCCAACTGCCTAATGAAGAAATTTTCTCACCTTGTCAAACTTTTTTGTAATTAGTTTTTAAGTGAATGTTGAGGTTTCCTGTAATTGGAGGAGCACAGAAATATGTGCCTATTTTTCATTCGTGACCATGTAATTTGTGTAGCGTCTGTTGGATATCCAAAATAAATAAATAAATTAGATCAGCAGGTAGGTACGCATGACTAACACACATTGTGAAAAACATAGACAAGACTCGCGGCAGATGGACACCTGCGTGCTTAAGGTGCTATTGAGCACGTTACATGATGAGCCCATCATGTCCTGGAGATTTGCCTCGGCTCATGCTGTTTATGATTGTGCGTACTTGCTTGGTTGAAAAACGTATCGTGTTCTTCGCCACAACTGTCGGGCTCAACATTCACCATGGATGAAGGACCGAGTGGGGATTGAACTTTGAAATGCTCCTTGGGATTAGTAATAAGACGTTAATTGGGAATGCCCAATTAACCTCTTATTACTAATCCCTTCCACACACGCAAAGAGGTCCAACAACCTACCAGTGGACTTCCAAAATTCACCAAAACTCTTATTAGCTTGTTGTTCAACTGTCCTATCCCTTGGCAAAATCAACTGGTTCCTATTTTTTTAATTATTTAAGTAATTTTATAGTTTATTATTACTATTGTTTTTTTCTCTTAGACACCTATTAATGATACATATTATTATGGTGATTTGCTATGGCTCGTTGTCTTTTGAAATGTTAGATGTGATCATCTACGATCACAATATTGGTCTTAAATATCACAATTAGTTTAGCTATTATTTCTTAATTCGTAGCACTTAGTACGTATTGTAGTACTTTGAGGGACTTTTATTGTTGGTATCGTTTTGACATAAACATATTTATTTATGTAATGAATGTAACACAGAAATAAAAAATGTAATACGTGTGTCGGGTACAACATAATGTAATACGGTTTTCAAAAGAGTATGTATGGAGTTTCTTGCCCGTTATTCTCCATACGAAACTACCTTTTGGAATGGGCAACTAGATTCAATAGTTTTATTTAATCGACGTTCAAAAGTGCCTTTTAATGATCTAATTGGAATAAATGATTTGACTTCCATTTTATCCATAAAAATTTTGCTCAGTGTTGTTTCGATAACGTTTTTGTCTACTTTTAAAAACTATTCACTGCTCATGCATTCCATCATAAACCGGGCCTGACCAGAGACGATTGTTCAGCATCCAGGTTCGAAAGCTACACCTGTGCCCTATTTAATAAAGAAGCTGACTTATTTGTCAAAATTGCCAATTGTCTCGACAAGTGCTGTTAAATATAACCGACGTTTATGACAAATGTATATATATATATTATTATTTTTTTTTTTATAGACGGGAAATCATCAAATAACTTCCCCCGCCCTGGGCGGGGCGGGAGGGAGTGTCAGACTTTTACTGACTAAAACCCGTCTATGTTCCTTCATGTGCCCTTTGCGTTCCGGGGGCGCGGTATCTCTTTCGAACAACCCGCAGAAATGTATATATATGTCATAAATGTCATACAAGATACATTGGTGTAGATACTCATGCTGAGTTGCATTTACTTATTTCAACCAAAATCTTTCGGAGGTATCGTATCTTTGTGGAGTACATAATAATATTCCTGACTGGCGGGTTTTTATTGAAATAGTACCTACTTACTATTATCTATTCTGCGGGGTAGAATGTTGAGGTGGATGTGTGGTGTGACCAGAATGGATAAGGCAAGGAATGAGTATATTAGAGGAAGTTTGAAAGTAGCGCCAGTGACAGAAAAGTTGAAAGGAAACCGTTTATCTTGGTATGGGCATGTGAAGAGGAGGGATGACACACATGTGACCAAAAGAGTTTTGAACATGATTGTGGATGGATGGAAAGGAAGAGGGAGGCCAAAGAAAAGATGGATGGATTGTGTGAAGAATGATATGAAAGATAAGGGAGTCAGTAATAGTATGACGGCTAACAGGACGGCATGGAAGAAGAAAACGTGATGCGCCGACCCCAAGTAACTTGGGATAAGGGCAGGAAGATGATGACGTCTACCCCACCGCGGTCCCTCCCCCCCCCCCAGATGTCTTTTTACATTGCCTGTCCGCCGCACATAGGATTTCTAGAATCTGTTCGTGCAAATTATTCAGAACAACTTTATGCTCAGCCAAACCGCATGATCTAATGCTGCACGTCCTTTCTAACTCACTTCAAAGTAATTAATTTTTTTTTTTGCTTTTAGAGCTTTCCTTCTGTTTTTTTAATGTTTTTGTGTGTTATTGTCACTTGTTTCCGATAGCTTTAATTTTTTTTTTGTTACTTAATTTGCATTTCCAATTAATAAATATCTCTTTTATTTGATTTTAACTCCGATATTCTAGTATATAGGTAACTATGTATAATAGATATTTGCACATGATCTATTTTGAGCGTGAAACAGAGTTACTGGAAGCGTACTTCTAACTCTTTTTGTTTACGCGGCGTTGCCAAATATAAATAAAACGGAAGTCAAACACCTCCGAGCTGCTACTAAGAATTTCATAGAAAAACCCAATAACACTTTTTGCTCGACCTGGGAATCGAACCCAAGACCTCTAGCGTAGCAGTCGCGCTTAGGACTACTAGACCAACGAGGCAGTTTATTATTATTTATATATTTCTTAAGAAAACATGTTCGAGATTTCGGTAATTTTTCACGTGTATTTGCTGTAATTTGTGGTGGTTGGTTATATTATTGTACAATAAAATGGTTATTCTCTGATAAAAATAACTATAGTAGAACCTCGATTATCCGAACCCTCAATTATCTGAACGCTTAATTATCCGAACGTTGGCGAGAATTGGTTGCTGAAAACGCGTTGCAGCCATTCGTCAATTAACAATTATTTTATAAAAAAGCATTTGATTTCAATATTAATAGGTATGTCAAAATTTTAATACACCGTGCTGTTTTCATGTGAAAAGGTGTTTGTTTATGTTTGATCTTCTCCCAAAAATCTCACATTTCGATTATCCGAACTAGCCTCGGTCGCAATTACTTCGGATAATCGAGGCTCTACTGTATTACATACATTTTATACGTTTAATATGCTGTTATTTAGGTGGCCGACTACAACAGGGTTTAATTTTTTTAAGGTAAGTACCCACATCTCGTACTCAGCCATAAGTGGCTGACAACTGGACTTTTTTGTGATTTTCTTATATGAAGTTGAGATTAACGGAGCGAATATTCCCAATGTTGCTCATTACATTGAACTTAACTCTTATAAGACGAAAAGTGAATTTTATCAGTAGTCAGCCGCGTGCAAATATGATTGTATGACGGGGGCCGATCAATGGGTCTACAAATCCAGTAACCAGCCGTTAGTTTTGTTGCACAAATATAAACCTTAAAATCTTTTAAATTAGATTCACAGTTCTGCACTGT
Organism: Caradrina clavipalpis; assembly: GCA_932526535.1. Taxonomy (NCBI): domain Eukaryota; kingdom Metazoa; phylum Arthropoda; class Insecta; order Lepidoptera; family Noctuidae; genus Caradrina; species Caradrina clavipalpis. Next base: position 4,155,233 of record OW052087.1, read on the forward strand.
TATTTTAGCATGAACATCATTTCGTTTAGAATTTCATAAATGTTTAAAAGACCGATTCACCAATACAAAGAACAGTTATTAACACAAGCTATGACGGTGATTGTAAATAGAATATAGATTAGAAAAGCCAGTCGAGTATTTAGAGGGTCCACTTTCCGCGAGGGACAGCGGACACTGCAAGATCAACTACATTTTAGTGTCCCAGAAATGCCCCGTAAAATAGGACCTGACTCAGTGCTGACTCAAGAGGGTAGCAAAATGTGGCTACCCTTTGAAATGTTGTGATCCCCTTAATACCTATTTATGAATAAAATACTGGAAAATAACGTTCAGGGGCAAAATGTCCAATTCTCAAAATGTCCAACGGTGTCAAAATGTCCAGTTACCCAAAATGTCCAATGGTCAAAATGTCCAATTCTCAAAATGTCCAATGGTCAAAATGTCCAACTCCCAAAATGTCCAATCTTTGAGAATGTAGCAAATTTGTTCAATAACTCATCAAAACGCTTTTTTAATACTTATGACAAATAATAAATACAAAATACTGAAAAAATTGATAACAAAAATAGTGATTCCGGGTATGTTGTCGTCTTCTCTGGTCTTAATTTGTTATTTATACATAAAACAAATTTTGATTCTTTCAGTATTTTGTATTTATTATTTGTCATAAGTAATAAAAACGCGTTTTGATGAGTTATTGAACAAATTTGCTACATTCTCAAAGATTGGACATTTTGGGAGTTGGACATTTTGACCATTGGACATTTTGAGAATTGGACATTTTGACCATTGGACATTTTGGGTAATTGGACATTTTGACACCGTTGGACATTTTGAGAATTGGACATTTTGCCCCTGAACGGAAAATAATGTATGTACTAGTCATAGGTACCTAACACGAAATCCCGAGAAAACAGAGAGGACACCCGAAAATATTTACAATAAAGAATTTCTGTGCCAAATATGCAAGAATAAGTGAGAGGCTGACTACAGGGTAAGACATGGCTAACATATATATGGAGAAATGAGGCTGAGTACGGGCGAAAAGTGCCATAATTTGTTAAATGTTAATATTTTATATGATTCTATTATAAAATATATTGTTTCGTTAATTTCTGTAGTAAATTTAATAAACAACCTAAATAATGATTGTTTTTATTCAGTGTCTAATATTTAAAATACAGTTGAATGAAATTTAAATTTTCACTAAAAGGCTGACTACTGGGTGTTTTACCGTGTATGTAGCAGCCAACTAGCAGAAATACCTACACGCGAAACAAAAACGTCATATAAGTCTTGACTTATACGACATAAAGTTGGATAGCAGTCTTATTATGATAGTGAGATGACTACTAGGTCCTTTAGACGTCTTTAATTTAACTTATTAGTCGTGCGACGAATATGTCACAATAAGCTGGTCTTAGCAACGTTGGTAAGACTAAACTAACCGACGTTATATTACAGTCTTAGCTAAAACGTTTGTGCGACAACACAAAAGTCATACTAACGTTATAGTCCATTAAACGTTTTGAACTGAACAAATTAGGTCTTTGAAAAACCTTTGTATGACATCTATGCTATGTGGCAGTTGTATAGGCGTTTTCACAGCGACGTTTACATAACGATCGTTATCCTGTTTTACAGCGGGCAACTGGAGACTCTTAAATGACTTGGTTGTTTATTTAATACTCAAATATAACCTATATATAACATGATGTCCGTTTAATGTCATGCCCTGACTTTAATCAAACTTGTAGTCGCTTTTAAGTCAGGTTTTTACTTTAAAACGTCTAGGCCGACATATTTACGGAACGTATTATTAAATTTACTACGAAAAATGGTTTTTGTTTCCATATTTTAACCCATGTTTCTTGGGCATATTTTCAAATAAAATTTACTTGAATGTTTTGAAATCTGCACTCCACTTTTACTGTAAATAATATGAAAAGGGTTTTAAATTTATGAGGAACCCTAATAACTATAGCTGTCATGGCGTATTGCATGGTCTTGAAATAACCTTAATACGTCTTTATGTCTTTACAACGTCGTAAAGAGATAAGTGTGTGACATATTAGAAATAAAAATATTTTTATTAATAAAAATATAATCATTTAAACACAAAATTGTGAGGGGGCATGAAAATCTTAAATAAATACACATAGGTATATTATCATATAACTTTAATACCCAGTCAAACTAAACGGCATGAGAGACAGATACAGTTATTAGCGAGATACATAAATATAAGTTAAATAACACTAAGTTAAATAATTTCCTTGTGATTATTTATTTTGGACTCAAATCTCGAAACAAAACCACAATCATGTGTCACTAACAAGAAAAATGAATAAGTCTTACAGGTGTTGTTCCTTGACTCAAATAAAACGTTTTAGTCATTCAAAAACACCTGTATGACAACAATACAACAAACGAGCCGTTGTAAAGTTATGATGCGACTTCTGCGCGACGAAAATAGTAATTCCATAACGTTCATACGACTTTTGAATGACTTTAACGAAGTCAGCTTGTGACTTTTGTATGTCCATTATACGACAATGTTGGTCGTATAACTGGGGCCATTTTCGCGTTTAGTAAACGTTATTATAACGTTAGTGCGACTTAGGTATTACGATCAATGGAATTAAGATAACGTTTACTAAACTTTTGAACGACGTTAAATTGTTAGTTGGCGGCTAGACAAAAGATTGTATTTTTTGGTTATTCGTAATTGTAATCTACATTTCATTATTTTCCTTTTACAAAGAAGATACATACAGGCGGCATTCACACTGCACAAGCGTCTCTGCCTACAAATAAAAGTATCCACCGAAGCGCCGTCGTTGGGTACATTCATAATGCGCTTATCGGCCCATTGTTCTAACTAATCATTTATGCAGGTGGTAGATGACACAAAATTTAGGATTTCTAATCAATCTCGCAAATGTAACGCACTTCAATGGACCTGTTGTTAATAATCTTTCTAGTCGTCGGCGCCGACGCAAGGTTGTTCTGTACAAAAATGAAAGCACCATTGGAGCTGGGGAAATGGAAGCATGACCTCAAGCATTTGGACTCTGCCGTGGTAGATAACCCGCCCGTCTCTATAAGTGAAGGTCAAATGTATGTGTACGAAAACAAATTTCCTAATTACACAATCAAATATATTCACGTGGATAACTTAGCCATGAGGACATGTGGAGGGACTGCGTCGATCAAAGCTGGCGGCGTGGGCTTCTCGTCCGTGCTGATAGTCCTCACGGCCCACATCAACCAAGAGATCAGGTCTGTGGTCGACATTTGGGGCGAGAAAGAAACTGGGCGCCGAACGGCGACGAGACTTCATCCGTACCCCGAGTCCGACGCGAAGAACGATAAACCACTAGATTTATTCAAAAATATACGAGTCGTGAGTCACAATAAACCAAATAAATATTCTTAACTTAAGTGACAGTGAGCCGGTGAAATCTTAGCTTCGGACTCCCTGCTGCTGGGTGGACCGGCGACTTACCAACACCGTCATCGAAAGGATCCATTCTGAATAAGCTTCCTCAGAAGTTGTCGTGTTTTTGTATGCTGTTTCTATTGCACTTATTAAGTTATTGAGAATATGCCTTGCTTATTTTTATGGATCTTGTCATTTTAATTTGCAAATAAATAATCTACCTCAGGTAGATAGTAAAACTGGATCAGAGTGTGTATCGAAATATTTTGTAACTTGTACATTGTTAAGTATGGTGGTACTTTTAAGGTCCTGGTTCTATCAGTCAAAATCTGACTCATGAGTGCAGTTTTCAATTTTCTGATTTTGCTTTACCTTATAAGTACAAAAAAGTAGAACTTTGCTGTAATAATTTAGAGATTGAAGAGTTTTAAATTAAACAAAAATGTTATCAAAGGCAATTTATTATATATTTTATTTAATAAAGATACAATTACAATACCGACATACATTTTGTCAACTTACATACATGTAAACTTAAATTAGAGTTACGATAACTTACTTTATATTATTATGTATATGATATACTAAGTATGCATACATATTTTATATACCTTGTATAAATCTACTGACCGATTTGGATATCAATTCATTTTTGACTAGAGGTGCCAAAAGATCTAAAGTGTTTTTCAAATACTTTATCAAATAATGTTCAAAAAATAAAATTTCTTTTAAAAACAATACTTACTCAATATACAATTACAAATTTAAAAATATATATCACTATTCATATATCTAAGTATGTGTATGATATAATTATATGATGCCAATTATGTCGTGATTATAATAATGTGATGTTAATGTCATTTATAATTAATACAATGTTTGTTTATCTTAATTGTATATTATGCAGTGTAAAACATTATTATTAATATTATAATATGACATTTGTGTCGATTATTTGTGACATTCGATGCTCTATGATAAACATAATAATATGTTTATTAATTGAAAAATTATATATATGTATGCATGTATTTTATGTGATACAAATATAATAATGAACTCACATCGTTACTGCTTACTGTCTAAATAAAGCTACATGTTAGATGCTATGCAAATATAGTGCGTGAAGACAAAATGTCTTCTTACATATATAGTATCTATATTTAAAACTACGACTACCGGCAGTCTCGCATAGGTACGAGCATGCATTGAAGAAGACTACATTTTTATAACATATTGATTACATTTCTTAATATTAGATACCGATATATTGGTATTATTATTATGAAATATTCTAGTTTATCAATACATCAAGATATTAAAAGATTTTCTACATAAATGGATAAGTATAAAACATTCAGAAAGTTCTCTCTAAATCGTGGACAAAAAATATACTTAGTTATTATTTAGGTTTTTTATGGTAAATTATGGGCCGTAAGTAGTTATTATAATATTTTGGCTAGATTTATAAATTCCTGAATTATCGTAATTAGATAGTGTACTTAATAATTATAAGTGCTGGACTGCAGCTATATGTTCCGGTATACATGTATAGGTAGGTAGAGGTACCTACTTTAGCCATTTCGCGAGCAGAAACTAAAGATTTACCCCTCCCTCTAAAAGAAAGGTACCTGGTTTTTACTATTTTAAATAACTTGTACATTGCTCTCCCGGTATAGTCCATAGTTTCTCTTTAGACAATCAGCCACCCAATGTTGGTAAAGTACTCATAGTTACTCTTAATGCTCGCGAAAGGTATTTACTATACTTGTTAGAGTGAGCTACCAGAGTATATGTAGGCCCTTTCTTACCGCTCAAACGCCTGGACAGACTTTGGTATTACAACCATTGTTGCATCGTGATCCATGTACATGTACGTACATGTGAGTACACTCTCACATTTACTAATCACTTAACTTATTTGGTTAAATCACTTTGTTTTTTGGAAAATCTTTGGTAGCTATTTATTGCATTATACTATTATTAAGTTTGTTAATATTTAGCAGTTGGCGGGACACACAAGGCCTGGTCATGTTCATACACACCCTGGATTTGCCCACACTAACAAGAATGCTATCCAGTACTATTCCCTTCATCAAGGTCTAAATCAAAGCACGAAGTTCTATCTACGTAGATGGTAACTTTTTACTGCAACTGAGGCCTTTACCCAACTACTGTTATACTAACTAGGCAATTACGTTACGTAAAATATAAATACTGCTGGCGTTTCTAATTTAATGGTAACAATATAATGTATTTGATTAATTACGAATAATGTTGTTTTTTATAGTAACGAGTTAGGACACTCTTTAACCGACTTTTGTTTAGTTAAGGAGATAATAAACGATTCGAATATGTATTGGGAATATGTACCTATATAGGGACTTGAGTACCGTTTACGACTCCGATATGATTATGAATTAATGACGCGCGGCGTTCACAAAGCGCGTTCTACTGGTTCATTATGCAAGTCATCTGGCTGATGAGTTCTTGTTTAATATTTGCTGTACACACTAGCAATAGCTATCCACGACACGAGAGCCAAGAAATGGCTGAGAAAACTTAAGACCGAGCCAAGCAGAAAGTGTTCAGTAGAATGACGACGATGGCACTCCGCCAACACAACGCTACGAAGAAGAAAATTCTACTCTACTGTTGAGTTTCAGTTAAAAATGCTGCCGCTGTGCTCATCATGAGACAAGGATATTTACAAATATTATTAGTATAAATAAAACAAGATTAAATGTACCTAGGTACACATTAACACAGAAAAACTAAGCCATATATTTGAAGTTTTGGAAAAAAATTGCCGCACAAGCGTTTTAATACCGAACCATTAATTTTATTTGAAAAATTAATGTTTCTTGGTGGATGTCTACTTCAGAAAAGGTGCCTATCCTCCAAACACATTTCCAGTTTGAGCGATTTAGACTATGTTGTAGTCAGGAAATAATTTTGTTTTTATACGTTCAGATGTGACTACGTTTACGCGAGTTATATAAAACTATTTACAATAATAAGATGTTGTGACATTGAATCTCTGTTTGCATCACAAGCGTTATCATCTGCTGGGACGTAGGTAACTCAAGCAAAACGGACGTAACCTATGCTACTGTTTATCAAGCATTTGTACACTCGAAACTACGCTATACTATTTGAAAGCGATGATTTATTAATCTGTCATAAAAACAAAATCATGGTGGTATTTTATGGCTAGTCTCTGATGTTTTATCACCTAAGTACCTACTACCTTTTTTGGCATCCAACAAGTAGGTACTTAATTAGTTAAATATTCTGTTCCGCGTGGTGTATGGATGCAGAAAGCCTCGCATGAGCGCGCTAAAGTAAACGTATTCGTTCTCGACACTCGGCACGAGTAACTGGAAGTGATGCGTTTCAAAAACTATATGAGGGTCCCGCATCCAAAGGGTGCCAGCAGGACTACGGTTCTGCTGTCTGTCGTAGAGTTGTATCTTTTAAACTATAATAGATCGCCTTTTGAATGTGGGACACAAAAATAACAATGGTGTACCAAGGAGGATGTCGAGGTTCATCTGACACATTCCTAAAACCATGATGAGATGAAGTGCTATCCGTAGTGCACAGACTTAGTCATAAACTACATAATGCTTGACGAAAAGGTCTAAAACTATCTCGGTCAAAAGTCAAGTTAGGTTAAAGCTGTTAAAATATACCTAATGACATAATATTACATCAATATCTAAGGCTGACCTACTAATTTCCTTTCAAATGTTACTCTATTCCGTGCTTACTTATCTATTAAACTACTACAATTTTAATCTGCGGCTTACTCATATATCCATGACTTATAATACAAGATGTGGATTTGCATCCTTGTCAAATTTTAGGAGCTTCTCATAAAAAAATAGAAGTAATCAAATATAATTATGATACCTGGCCAATATTTAATAAATACTTGTTTTTTTAGTTGCAACTATCAAATAACAGTATTACAGAATACTCCTCTCGCAAAATTCAGAATCGCCCAGTTGCGTATGCGGTAGGCAGAGTTGTCGCGCGGCTATATCAATGTGTACATAGCGCCTAAACCCTCTGGCGAGATGGCTACCTCGAATTCGAAAATCACGTTAAAAAAAAAGATTTCAAATACAATTTATTTTATTATTGATTTTAACTCCTTTAATTTGACCAGGATGCAAATCAACGCCTTGTATAATCACTCACGCAAAATATTTACTTTTTTTATTAGCCTAAGATATCCCGGCAGCTCCACCTACAACCTATATTTCTTGTCACTTGTACATATCCACCGGATATTATTAATTTCTAAGGTATCATCTTTATCGCGAACCATAGCGTAGCTTTCTGAACAACAAGAGCACATTTCACATTATGATAGGGCGCTAAAATTAGCATGCCTTCGCAAACATAATCGCTAACTTTGTTCAACATCTTGTTCTCATATATCAAGCCTTCTGATATTGATTATCTTACGTGAATGAATACTAAAATTAATGAGGTTAGCTGGAATAATATACTTACTTACCTATAACGATAATTATCAACTAAAATAATGAACTTATCTATGTTGATATTTCTAACTAAATATATATGTATGAGGTTTACACAAGAGGAAATACTTGATATTTTTGTTTCGAATGAAAAATGAATACTTGGAGATCATTGGCGTCGGCGAAAACTGATCATTTGAAGATATTATGGAGATATTTTTAGATCGAATATTTAATTTCAGGTTTTAAAGTTTATTAAAGATTTATATATTTTGAAAGCTGTTGCTTATAGTAAAAGAAAATTAATATAATTTAATAGAAACTGTTATCAATAATCAGATAACCTAATAGGTACTTAGATAATTTATAAAGTGTCAAGTAGGTTGTATATAAATAGGAAGAAATATTAGGCCAATAAAAAAAAAACAATTTGTGGTTTTCAAAAATAAAGGGTGGATCAAAGAAGGTTCTACTTTAGTACTTATACGTATCTAACCTATATACTATAATATGATTATCTATTCTAATATAATATACTAATATAATGAGACTGAAGTTTTGTTGTTTGTTTAATCGCTCTAATCTCTGGAACTAACAGTCAGATTGAAAAAAAATACTGTGTGTATATTATAGCCGAATTCATGAGGAATAGTAAAGGCTATAAAAAATCACGCTACCACTCCCGGGAGTGAAACAGTAACCAAAGACGCAATTTAAGGAGGGTGAAAAAACCATGCGGTCGTTGTTGCGGGCACACGCTAGTACTAAATAATATTTAGAACGCAATAGACTCCTTTCGGGAAAGCATAACATATCCCGCAATATAATATAGTAAAAATTACGTCGTACATCCACTACTAAATATTGACAAGACAGTATATGGAGACTATAGATCGTTCTTATATGGGTTATTTCGGATTTCCATTTTAAACAGTGTGCAAAAATGGCTGGACTCGGGTAATTACGACTTTTAGATATTTGCCTGTGCGAGGTATGTAATAATTTATCATAAATTTAAGATAAACAATAAAAATTGCGGTAAAGGAGCACCCTTTTGTTATTCAAATTCGGTTGCGTTACTACTGAAAGTCAGATCAATTTGTAATTCATATTATTTTCGGCCTACTTACAAGCGGAGACGAGTAATTTTGTAGTCTGAAAGACACCCCGTTAAGCATTAAGATGTATCGTTTATGATTTTATTATTAGCTGGAAGATGTACTTCGAAGGCAGACAGATGCGTATATTTTACCTACTACCAAAACTAAATTGGATAGCATCTATACAAATTAATAAAATAGCAGTGTCTGATTTTTACGTTAAAGTAACAGGTTTTTAGAAATAAGTATGAATGTTTACACGGCAATATCATGAAAAAGAATCAATAAAAAGAAATAGTCAGTCTGTCTGCCTTTTTGTTTCAGCTAATCTTCGAACCGGCTGGGCTATTTTTGATTGGATTTTAACTGACAGGTAACTGATCATAAAGAGTAACTTATGTTGTATTTTTTTTTATAATCAATACCCTCTTTTCACCTCTTCAGGGGTTGTGTTACCTAATTCAAGCTTTCTCTTTACCAAATTTCTTTAAAACCGGTTAAGTCTTAAAGACATGGAAACATAATAAAAAAAGCTGGTTCAAAAAATCATCAATGGTTTGATTCTGATTGCTGAAAGTATGATGTGGTCTACTTTCTTGTAAACAAACTACTTATGACAACTGTCGATCAATTGTTTCAATGTATTTTGTTTAAACATTGATCTATATGAACTTGTCTAGCAATTGTAACAAACATAATTGAATAGGTATTTTCCTTATATTTTGTTGTGGTTGCCAGCAATTGATCTTAACTGTAGCAATTAATTATAGACTTTATTGCAAGCTGTCATATGTATTATTTTGTTGTTTTTTTCTTCCAATATTCCAATATATATTATTAATTATTATTCTTATTACTTACTTTCTACCTAACAATGATAAACGCTACAATTTATTCCATGTAATAAACCTCCATTTATAATTAATTTACAGGCCTAAACCTACGTATCGTCTACTTATTTTAATGTTTTTTTTTTTTATATGTATTATAACACTTTTTATTCTCTTTTTTGTAGTTTTTTTTTTATGTTTAGAATACTAAACTTAATTATTTAATCACTTTTTTGTAACAAATTACTATCTTTGCTAGTCCCATATTTGTTCTCATATTAATGTTGTGTCTCATGTGCACAAGTTGAAAACACTCCAATTGTAGATAATTACATTATTCTTTATATTTTTTTATCAAGATGTTGATTTAGGATTTGGTACATTACGCAAATGTAATTTGTATAAAAAAGTGACTAATATACCTAAATATAATACTACCTACTACTACAACTTTAAATAAAGTAATAGAAAAGGATGGCCAATTAAATTAAATATATAAATAATGTGACTATGAATATGAACACTACTAGAGGACTTTAACTAAAAATGTTTTCGTTTTATGGATATTGGTAGAAGAAAAATATAAAATAATTTAAAAACTAGTAGGTGTGTAGTGTGCATTACAGAATCAATGAGCAAATGAGGTGCGAAGTATAATACAATATGATTGTATTTTAACAAAGCGTGCGACTAACCAAACTTATCTACCGAAGTGAAAGAACTAAAGCAAAGAAAGATCTAAAATTAATTATTATGTTATTACCCTGTCCTAAACAATGATAATCACCGGAATATTTGGAGGTTTGGAGATATTGAAAGCCGATTTGAGATCCAACATTCAGACTCATTGTACCAATAATTTAATATCTATTAATGTATGCGATACAAATTAAAATACGTCTGACCTTTCGTTATAGTTTCATATGTTTTAAGTTGGTGTTATAAGACGCTTAACAAAGTTTGTGTCATTTTGTAGCCTAGTGCAATATTGTTTTTGCACTTTACTACTTTATATCTTCGTGCGCTTGCTTGCATGTTTAGTTATCTAGGGTCGAGTTGGTATAACCAGCTCTATTCCTGTGTTGCGTGACTGCAATTTGCGTTACCGCAGTGTGTCAGCCCCCGAGATAAAAAGTTTTCAGAAGTCGCAGTTAAAATGGATGCAAGCGCACTGAACGAACACCTGAACACGAGAAATTGATATCAGACTTATTCATAATATGATCTGCATTCACGTAGGAGCTCTGTGCCCGAGAGAATGGGAATAGTGGTTTTTTTTTTTACTGAAATCGAACTTGATGCACTGCGCCTGATCCGAATACAAGCCTTCACCGCACATCCGAATCATTAATCTAATTAATACATCCGAATTAGTAAAATTTATTTTTGTTTAATTCCTTGTGCCAAAACATTTTGTTTTAGAATTTTGTCTCTCCGAGGATCCGGGTGAATTTTCCCACTATCGAATCAGGCGCAGTGCACTATTTAGTCTTTGTCCAAGTCAACATTGACATACGGTTTTTTAACAATACAACGCGGTATAGTTACGTCTATCATGTTCGGTTTACGGTATTCTTTGACCTAAGCTTGAGAACCTATGATATATATATTTCAGATGAAGTTCGAAAGCCACCACATACATATCGTCATTGAAATACTAACGCAAATGGACATGGCATCAGTAGTTACTGTGCTTGTCTTAGAACATTAATATTTGCTTACACTAATAATATTCTATCAACTTCACGAGATAAAGAGTCAGAATATATACGCAATAGTTCAGCGGGAGATTAGACTTTAATCTTTCAATTTTATAAGTCAATTTCAGCCGTTGAACTATCTATCAAAACTTTCTCTTTAAGATTCATTCATTTCCTAGCGCCGCAAGATTTTCTAATTTAAGAGCATTACCTAAGAATAACTCCATTAGAAAAAATACACTTAACTGTGACTATAAAACTATTAAATTACGTTAGGCTAATAGCTTCACTGTAGCTTTAATATTGAACAAACTGTTCACTGTCATTAGGTATTATAATAACAACTCGCAGGAAGGATAATATGTCGGCAGCACTGAAAACTGGGTTTGGAGTGACTGAAACCGATATCCACCAGCTAATGCTCGGCCTCATTGCCGAACAAAATCGGCAAGTGACAGCCATCACCACCTACTTCAAATCAGTTCGATTTTTTAAAACGCTTTACGATAATTTTCCAAATTTTTGACAGAATGTTTTTGAAACTCATTTTTTTGTTCTAGAAACGTAAAGTGTTGTAAAGAGTGGCCCGCTCAGCAGCGGAACAGAATCATTAGAACGCCGATGTAAACGCCAGCAGTGAACACTAGTGGCCTGTAAATTGTTCGCTTTGCATAAACAATTATGAGGAAAAACAAAATTCGCATCAAGCTAAGCATCAACCTCTTCGAAAGTTTGCATTGGTCGTCGGAATATGTCAATTCGGCACCGGTACCCATGTAGATTGTAGAAGTCCAAAAGTAGAGAAACAACGACGTCAACGTACTTAAAGTTCTTTAAAACATTCGCGTATTTCGAAAAATGACTCGATATAATATAAAATGTTTTTTTTTTATACTTTGGCTGACGCTTTAGAAGAAACTTATGATAGTAATCAATTTAACATCCACTTATATGCTAGTGAAAAATAATGTCCGTAGTCAGTGTCTTATATCGCACCCTCAGCAGTGATCCTCCTCCTAAACGGTTCTTCAACGACAGCTGATTGCGTGACCCTAAACGGGCACGAGGGCGAACCCCCTTAAAGGGGTGGTAGGGTAATTTCAAACCCAAGTCAAGGTACAATCTCCAAATGTTCACAGATCTAAACTATACGTGCTACGTACCGTCTAATCTAAGCAAATATACAATAATGATTCGCCACAGTGTCTCGGGAGGCTGTAGTTGATTAGTCGATGTTGTGGAATTTGAGGATGGCTCGCCCCTTGATCTCGGAGTTGCAGAGCTTCCTCACCACCTCTTGCGCTTCCTCCGCCGGGAACACCGAGTGTGGTGGTGGTTCGATCTGTTGACAAGTTCAATTATTTTACTTACAGCATAGTTGGATCACGACGTCTGGTAACACTGTTCAAACTTAATCAGGACTTAGGTACTAAACTATATTCTGTTCCAAAAACTTTTAAATTAAAGTGTAAATAAAACCATTCATACATAATTACCAGAGGTCGGAGTAGGTAGATTGATTTTATATACTTGCGTCAAGTTATTATAATATAGACATGCCATTTTATCCATAATGTGCGGGAAGTACCGGAAAAAAATCCGGGCAATGCGTTGTGAACATAGATGAACATGAGATAAAGAAACAAAAGGCCCTGTCTAAGTTTTGTCTCATACTGTCAAGCGTCATTTCTAAATCAACAGTAAGAGATAAAATACGGTCTAACTATTCCAAGGTATTTTTGTATAAAATAAAATACTGATTTCTGTCACCATTAGCTAACACTGGCAGCGTAGATTGATATTATTAATACGTTTTTCACCTTAAACACAAATTCGTGCTAATTTCAAAATTCCGGAACAAATATCACAATAAATATGAAGTTCCGGTATTTTGGAGGCATATCCATATTATCCTCTACGTTTGACGTCAACGACCTTAAATCAATCTACCTACTCCGACCTCTGGTAATTCCATATAAAGTTCTTATCAATCACTCACAAAAGAGAATTAGTAACACAATATCACTTTTGATCTCACCACTTTCCCAACAGTAGGCAATATCCTTGTATAGTTTTGAAATTTTGTTTTGGAATGTAAAAAATAGTTGGTGGCTACTAAACAACTATTGGCAGAAGGGCCATACAATTTTTCAACACACTTCTCCCGACCGGCGAATTCTACCCTGTATGCGAACTTGACCGAGCGCGCGGCACTGCAGACTGTAACTTTGTTCAATAAAATTGTCCTCTACGAGTCCGAGCTAACTGGGCGACACAAACGGTGATTGAGAGATGATTCTATCAGCCGAGTATCTAACAACATCCACCGGTTAACTGATAACAGGATACCGCTGAATTCTGTTTTCCTTATAAGTATGAAGGTCGGAGGGTGCCCGGCTCCTTGAGATGAAGAACGCAGCAAAGTATAAAACTTCTTCTTTTTCTTATGTTGTCTAAAAATAGATCGTTAAGTCTCTAGCTACAATAATGACGGCTCTCTAAACAGTAAATCTATTGCCAAGTCCCACCATAGCTGTCATGTAGTTGCCAAATAGTTGACACATTCCGTAAAAGTTTGGGAGACATATATTAAGATACGAAAAACCTACAGGAAGAGAGATTATGACAAATTGCATTTATGTATTTAATGTTTTATGCAATCTGCGCACTACTGTGAACAATATGTTAACAAGGACTGTTAAAATCTACCTAATAATTTACCAATATCTCTCTATCATCCCAAAATTATTTCTATTTTATCACAATGCTCACACTTGACTATTTCATTAGTTTCAAGAGCTTGATAAACAGGTATTTATCACATAATATGAGCGCGAGCGTCGAATACCGACCTTGCATAGATAACGAAATCTCGCATGGTCTACTCCAAATAATAGCACGCGATAATTGAAATCTGTGTCTTTTGCTATATTTAGCTTAAGTGTTTATTGTTTTTGAAAATATTCACTTACGCTTTTGACGCTATTTGTACATTTAAATGTAGAAGCGAGTCATCTGATTGCTCCCAAACTAGGTTAGAGGAAACCCGGGGGTCGTCTAGAAAGGTTTTTCAAAAAGTGGACAGGGGCCATTCATTAATTACATTAGAGGATTTAGGGGTAGGGGTCGATCATGTCTTATTTTTCTTAAGAAAACATTCCTAAAAATGGTTACTTTGAATAAACATTACAATAAACCAAATGTGAATTCATTTTTTCCTTTAAATTTTTACGTAATAAATATTGAACAAGCGGGGAGGGTGTCGGAAGGTTTCTCAATTCGACCCTAAGACATGCTTTTTTTAAATGTGTTCGCGAATAACTTCGTCGTTTATGAACCGATTTTAAGGAGGTCTGGAGTCGATCTGATGATGGAGCCGAAAGACAGTTGAGGGAACTCCTCAACGATTTACAGCAGTCACCCTTTGTTTGGGCTTGATTAATGTATTGATGAGAACTTTACACCTAGATGGGGTGTGACTGTGTTTAAAAAACAAGTTTTTTGTTATGTAAGGAGGGAAGGAGCCAAAAACTAGCAATAGTCTTACGTAATAAACGGATGGCGCCACACTTTTGGTGAGTGTTGTGTGTCAGGGGAATTCCGATTTATAGAAACATTAGCAAAAAGTAAAATAAACAGTCCCGGCGGCGGCGGCTGCCCCGTTGGTCTCGTGGTCGCAAGTGCGACTGCTGTGCAAGGGGTCCCGGGTTTGATTCCCAGGTCGAACAAAAAGTGTTATTGGGTTTTTCTATGAAATTCTCAGTAGCAGCTCGGAGTTTGGATTTGTGCCCGGTTAATGGCAATAGGCTCGCCCCCTATTACATGGGGCCTAAATATACCGGTGAACTGTGGGGGTACATTGGTACATCTCTGCCTAACCCTGCGGGGAATACAGGCGTGATGGTAATATTTTTTAAAATAATAAAAATGAGAAAAATTTAACGGTGCTTTCTTCTTCTTTATCCTGTAGGCAGTAAGATCTAACGACCCCCCCACACCCTAGTCTCAGAGTTTGTAACTCGCTCTGACATGGTTACCGATGTCAGTGATGTCCAAGATAAACTTAGAAAGTACATATGAATTAGAAAAGTCACATTGGTACTTGCCCGTGTCGGGTTGCGAATCCACAACACGACACAGAGTGTTGCTAAGTGTAAGTATACAGGGTGGAAATTTATTATGCTACCTGGAGGGAAAGTACTCTAAATACTTGAGTTAGCAAATTTTACTGAAAGGAAACATTCCTTTATTTTTAAAAAGAAACAAAACTGCATTTAAATAATTTTGAAAATACGCTTGCCACACCCGGGAATCGAACAGACTAAAATCGAATAAAATAGCATCCTGTACTTTTATGGCACTTATTGATAGGGTCAATCACAAGGATCAAATCTCTACAAACCTGGTAAACTAAATTTAACAAAAACCATGAAATTTCAATCTAAACTTATTTTATTCGGACGGAAAAAACGAGTACAGTAACTAATTGCATGCTGGAAATGAGCTTCACTTTCTTCGATGCACACATTTATTAATTGAAGGAATTCATTTTAAATAACTTTTAGAAAGGTGTTGTGGTGAATATTGAAAATTTTACTACGCTACCAAAAGTTACTTAAAATGGTTTTTTTAAAGGAATAAATTCATGCATCCAAGAAATGAAGCTCATTTCCAGCAACTACTTTACTCGTTTGTTTCGTCCGAATAAAATAAATTTACAATAAAATTGCATCTTTTTATTTTATTTTAATTTACCATTTTTGCAGGGATTTGATCCTTATGATTGACCCTATGGATTAGTGCCATAAAAGTACAGGATGCAATTTTTTCGAATTTTAGTCGGTTCGATTCCCGGGTGTGGCAAGAATATTTTCAAAATTATTTAAATGCAGTTTTGTTTCTTTTTAAAAATAAAGGAATGTTTCCTTTCAGTAAAATTTGCTAACTCAAGTATTTAGAGTACTTTCCCTCCAGGTAGCATAATAAATTTCCACCCTGTATATGCATTTATGTTTATGCTCGTGGCTGTACTACACATATTCACTGAACTATTATTATAATTAGTAATTGAAGAAAATTCGTCGGAGGTTGCTTTTACTTCACAAAATGCATGGTACGATATGTACTAAAAAAAGAAGTTTTAACAGGTATGTCATGTACCCTTTTATACCCTGGACGTGAAATTATTACTAAGTTTATTTTTACGAGAAACAAATAGTGTACTAGGGCAGGATCAAGAACTAAGGAAAGTTGACACGAAACGGTTGGCGCAGTGGCCAAGCGTTCGACCGCTGCGCTGCGTGTCTCGCTTTCGATGCCCGCACGGAACAAATATTTGTATGATCTACAGAAAGTTGTTCCTGGTCTGGCTGTTTGTGTATGTGAGTTTTATATGTTTGTAAACAATCGCACGATACAGGAGAAATTCCTAGTGCGGGGTAACGTTTTTTTTTTACAAAAAAAGTAGGGATTTGCGGTCTTTATGAGAGACCTCGCGACATATCAACTCTTTTCAAAACGCCTAGAATTTTTATCTTTTGCTAGGAAATTACTTTCTTTTAGTCAAGGGTTTTACATCGCGAAGCGACTGGTCGATTCTTCACGTGACCAGAGGGCTGGCCTATTCTTTGCCCAAAGAATCAGCATTGCCATACAACGTGGCAAAGCTGCCAGCCTTCTGGGCACATGCCCCATTGACAGCGATGCGGATGAGCTTTTTGATGCCCTATGACCTTACTTTTTATATTAACTGTACATAGTTTGTAATTTAATTATTATTTAGTTTTAACTTTGTAGTTGAATTATTATTTATAAGTTTTGCAGGGTTTTTGCAGTAATTTTATTTTATGCTTTTTAGATAAAACATGCTAACACCGATGTTAATGTTTTAATTTAAAAAGCATTAAATCACCCAGACCTGGCCTTGGGTTTGTAAAAAAAGCTTTATATTTTAATATTTTTAAAGAATTTCCGCGTTACCGTCTAAATGTCTGTTTATTGGTCTGCACTACAGTATGGTGACTTTCAAAATATTTCACCCTACATTTGAACCCCGTATTATTCTAGGAATCTAAACATGCTACGTGAACACTGAACTTATGGATGTCCCATAGTATGTTTGGATTCTTTTTGTGGACACCATATGGGATCCAAAATATGCCATTCGTAAGACATATTTTGGATGACATATTTCGGATATTTTAATATGTTAATCAATCCTTTGTAAGGAAATTGCTTTAGAATGTTGCTAAGTGTAGGTACCTATATATTTTTATGCCCGTAACTGCACTTACACATACTCACTTAGCTATTAGCATACATATCAAGAAAATCCGTCTGAGGTTGCCTTTTTCTACATCTACACTAACAATATTATAAAAAGGAAGGATTCGTATTTATGTATGTAACGAATTAATTTAAAAACTTATGAAACGATTTCAAAAATTCTTTAAGCTAGATTATTACTGAGTAACACTGTCTATATAACATCACGCTACGACCCACGGGAGCGGAGTAGTATCCAAAAACGTAACTTAACGCGGGTGAAAGACGCGCGTATGATGTCGCGGTTAGTTTGCTTGTAGGTATCTCATAATCATAGTTTTATTCAAACTACGCGTGAACTATCTCATCCTGATACTTTATGTACCTAATGACAAGTATACGAAATTCAATTTGATCGATTGAAAAGCACCAAAATAAAAGGCCTGAAGCTTATAGCTGCCATCATCTAAAAAGTGGCTGACACCGTATAAAAATCAATAAACCGCCGGTTTGAGGTGCGATTACGATACTTTCCCGGCTGAAAAATATTTTTCAGAGTATTTATAAATGGAGGCAGGGATGACTTGGTGGGCTTCTTTAAGAATTGGCAAGACGTTGCGCAAAACCGCGACAAATGGAAGAAATGAAGGGAGGCCTTTCCTCAACCGTGGGACAGTACGGGCAAGTTATAATAATATTATAAAAAAAAAACCGTTAACATATTTATTTTTTCAGTCTCAGCAGTTCCTATATAGAAGCTAACTTTCCTAGCCCTATTAAAAAAGCCCAAACATTGTGTACAAGCTATGTATTTTCGAAAACTTTGCGACGATGTTTTTGTCATCAATCAATCAATCAGCGTCCCCTGGTGGTTTATTACGATCGAACCTATCTTGCTAATAAATCTCAGGTACTATGTTCTATGTTAGGGGGATTGGTTTCCGCACTTAGTCCTACAATGGACCATTGTGCGTGAATCTCAGGTACTTCACGAACTTAAAATAAAAACTTAAAAGAAAGAAATGCGAGTCGGACTCACCCACCCAGGGTTCCGTACTAATTTGTAAGTACCTACATATAGTTCAGAAATCGAGTCTCCCATTTTTTTACGAGGCTTGGTATACTATATTTTTTATCATTTAGTTACAAAGGTATAGGCTTGCAGATTTTTCCCTTTACTTGTAATATAAGACGATTATACTTGCCAAAGGAGAATGGGCAAAAATGTATGGGAGTTGGTCTACCTACTCAACAGTAATGTGACATACCTCGTTGAAAAGGTTACTGTGCGTAATTCAATTTGTTATATGACCGTTAAGCTGTAAGAATTGGGGTTCCAAAAACAAGTTAAACCAAATGCCATACCATCACGCCTGTATTCCCCGAAGGGTTAGGCAGAGGTGTACCAATGTACACCCACAGTTCGCCGGTATATTTTACAAAATGAAGTACGCACAATAACCTTTTCAACGACGTATGTTACATTACTGTTGAGTAGGTAGACCAGATTGCTCATTTTCATTTCACAGTTCTAGGTCAGCAGAAAATATACTAAAAAATTTAATTCCCTTTAGTCATGTTTTGCCTTAACGGCCGTATTTTTTTTGCGTTAACTTAGAAGTTTGTTGTTTTCACAGCTTCAAGTAACTGTTGACCTGAGTTAATGGTTTTAATTTTAACTCGATAACTTCACGCGTTCCCGATATAAAGGTTCTTGATAGACGGACAGACAGACAACAAAGTGATCATATAAGGGTTCCTTTTTTATTCCTTATGAGGTGCGGAACCTTAAAAACAAATCCAGTTGTCTAGAATTCTGTTTAAGTATAGTCGGGACCCAGTTTTAAGAAGATTTGATCGATTTGATTTGAGAAGATTAATGGGTCCCGACTGTAACTTCAGTTACGACAGTTTTTATTTTTATTTCAGTCGGGTAGTTAGATTTTTAGTGACAATGATTGCTAGCTAATTTTATAAATCCTAAATGGTCATCCGAAATTAAAAATAATAAGGGAAACCTAATGATAGTTTTCAAATACATCATCATCTGCTTAGCCTTTTCCCAGCTATGTTGGGGTCGGCTTCTAGTCTAACTGGATGCAGCTGAATACCAGTGTTTGCCATGGAGCCTGCCTATCTGACCTCCACAACCCAGTAACTGGGAAACACGATACCTCTTGTTTAAACTGGTTGTCAGACTTCTTGGCTTCTGACTAACCGTAACGACTGCCAAAGATCTGCGAATGACAGCCGGGACCAACAGCTTTACGTGCTTTCCGAGGCACGGGGGTGTCACACCACCAACTTCCAAACTCCGGGTTGTTACTGAGAAATTCCTAATGAAAAAATCCCAATACCACTTTTTGCCCGACCTGGGAATCGAACCCGGGACCCCTCGCTCGGCAGTCGCGCTTGCAACCACGAGACCAACGGAGCAGTTTATAGTTTTTAAATACAACCTATTGAAAAATAAATGTTACCTATTTAATAATATTGATAAATAACATACCATCACGCCTGTATTTCCTGAAGGGTTAGGCCGAAGTGTACCAATGTACACCTACAGTTCGCCGGTAAGTTTAGGGGTCCCATGTAATAGGGGCCGAGCCTATGAGTCTATTGCCATTAACCGGGCACAAAACCTAACTCCGAGCTACTACTAAGAATTTCATAGCGAAAACCCAATAACACTGCTCGATCTTGGAATCGAACCCAAGACCTGTAGCGTAGCAGCCGCGCTTAGGACCACTAGGCCAACGAGGCAGTCTAATGCAGGCCGTGTAATGACATAATATTGTCAATTTAATATGTTATTAAATTTGATATACCCAGTGTCACTCTCACAATTAAGACGATTCTAACAACACCTCTTTAGCTAAATTCCATCAAGCGATTTACGCTACAGAACCTGCCAAAGAAATATACAAGTAGTACAAAATGAGCTAAAACTTGCAGCTCTGTCTGGCAACTAAACAAATTATCGCCAATGAATGACAAACCCTATTCAAAAAACCTATTAAATCCTTTAACCCGTTTTGGAGACTAATGGCAATACTATTTTTCACAAACAAAATTCTACAACTCTAAACGCATACACCTTCTCCGTATCCTAAAAATCGTTATAGAATTAAAACATTTAATCATGGACAATCGGTCAAATAAATTAGTAAAATTTGTCACCTCGTAGATCCTTGCAAAAATAATTTACGATTCAAACGATTTTCCCTAACGTAAACTTCTTGAAGAAAATGGTGAAATTATTAATCTTAAATCTACTATTCTTTACCGGTTCGAAGAAAATTACAAACCCAAACCAAGAATATGCAACGAGGCACTACCAAATCTCAGCGAAATAAATTGCGATAAATAAAAATTGACTTACGCAAATGGATTCACCGTTCAGCGGAGGAGACACTTAAAGGACTGTTATCAGCTTGGGAACACCGGAGCGATTGCACTGGTAACATGCACCGTCGAGAATGAAATGTGTACCTCGATTGGAAGTTACCACTGCAATTGGATAAATTGATCTAAATTGGCCTTGCATTGAGGGAGCGAATTGCCCCCTTGTGGATCAATCAATGCTGTGAGTTAGCCACTATATATACCGCTGCAAAAGTGGTAAGTTTGTAGTCCAACGCCTGAGACACTGCTATATACTTGTTATCATCAGTTTGTACAAACAGACTGGCTTAGGGGGTCACCGATACATTCTTTGTACTTCTTTAATATTTCCTTGAACATAACGGTCTTGGGTACCCTTAATATCCTGAGCTAATTATGGTAAAGAGATATCTATCATAAATCCCGAAGGTTTCCTATGTTTATGGCGGAATTAAAGAGGGACACAGAAATTATCCGTTGCTCCCTATTCTCCGCAAGTTGTATGAATGTTCTGATTATAACAGGTATATGCAGTGTTGCAGGCGACGGACTAATAAAACTTTAAACTTAATGGTCATAATTACAAGTAATTATGACCAACACATAGATTTTGAATGTACACAGTACTTGCATGGTACTATTGCAAGAGGTGGCCCTTCTACCATAATAAGTGCTACAGGCGGGTTCGATTCCCAAGGCCTTTTTTGGTTTGCATATATTGACAAGAAATTACGACACACACACCATGTCACGCCTGCTGGGGCTGCGGGTTGTTTGAAAGAGATACCGCGCCCCCGGAACGTAAAGAGCACAAGATGGAATATGGATGGGTTTCAGTAAAAGTCTGACGCCCCGTCCAGGGCGGGAGTAGTCATTTGATGATTTCCCATCCAAAAAAAACCATGTCACAATGTATTACACACTTTAGCCAAATTCGAAAAAGAATCTTTAATAACAAACATTTTAAAAAATGTTGGTATGTAAGCCCATGCTGCATTTTATGAAAGAGATACAAGTATATTTAGAGTTACAATTTACTTTTGTATTATTTAGTAAGTATGTACCTACTAGCATTATTATATATGTTTCTTTAACCAACAGAAAAAACAGTTTTAAAGGTTGTGAAAAAATATTTTTTGTACCCGCGCTATTCCCTAATTTGACAGTTCTTTTTTATTTTTAAGTTTATTTTGTTATTTAATATTATGCTTAGAAGGTGGCGCAAGTATTGTTTTTAACTAAGTATTTCTTGAGGTAGGCGTAACATTCGTATACAATGATGAAAATCTCAGTACCTATACAATTTTAACATAACCTTGGACTGGACACTAACAAAGGTCCATATTTTAAGGTGAATGCTCCGAACATCATACTTTAATCATACTTTAATCAACATTAAACCTAATACTGACTTGCAAATTGCAAAAAACGTAAGAAATTTTAAATTTCGCGGGCTGGTCAGAGCATTCACCTTTAGTAATTATGTTAAATCTATACGGTGTTACAATGCGTAACAGAAAAGTCAACAAAACTGAACAATCTTTAGCTATTAGGTACCTACAGCGTCGTTGGTTTCGTGGTAGTAAGCATGACTGTTGAGCATGGGGTCCTAGGTTCGGGCAAAAAGTGTTACTGGGTTGTTCCATTAAGAATTTCTCAGTAACAGCCCAGAGTTTGGAAGCCGTTGGTCCTGCGCCTGATCTCTCCCCGATTGTGTCGGATTCCCGTACCATCAGACTATGAGAGTAAGGGCTCTTTCAATTTATGCGTTTGGTGCCGGACCGCTGCGGTGCCGAGGCGGCGCGTTTTTCGGACTGCATACGGACGGTTGTCCTTTTTCATACAGTTGACGCCTGTCGTCCTGCCGTCGAGCGTGCGTAGGTACCGACGTCGCACTGTTGCCGCACCGCGCGCATTGTATGAAAACAATCGACAAACGCACCGCTTCGCCACCGCAGCGGTCCGGCACCAAACGCATAAATTGAAAGAGCCCTAAGGGAAGAGGGAGTTCACCTGTGTTGCGCACACACTTGTGCAGTATAATATCTGCGAAGTACGCAGGAGATATTATACTGCACAAGTGGCTAGTCTGAATTAAGGTTAGCCGTCGTGGCCGGAATCGGTCTGAAGAGTACAATTTTTTTAGTCAATGTTTACTTACATATGGCCTTTAATTTTATATAGAAGGACATGTAATAAAGGATTCATTGAACTTTCTCACAATTTATAATATGTAACGTGTTACAATAAAGCAAAATTAAATTAAATTATTTTTCACGAGCAGTGTGCTGTTTGTATCGCGATGGGCCAGTGGTTGAGGCGCTCGCCTCTCATTAATGAGGTTGCGGGTATATTACCGGGCAACTATCAATATGACTTTGTCAATTCTTATGTAGCTTATTTTATCTTGGATATCATGGTCATCGGTAAAGAAAAACATCGTGAGGAAACCTATTGTAGACTTATAATTAATGTAAGTTTGAAATCACTATCCCGCCTTGAGCAAGCGTGTTAATCAATGGTCGTGTCTTCTCTATATGAGAAGAGGCATTTGCCCTGCAGTGGGACAATAATAGGCTGATATTATTGAATTTGTATTACTGTTTTACGCTACAATAAAATATGATAAAATAAAATAATACGGGGTGTAAGGGTCATCTATCCTTAAACTTCGCCAGTGCATTAAGAACACTATTTTGACTTCAGAACAAGTGAAATTTCTTGCAGGAAAATTTTGAAATTGTTCGCTTTTTTCGGCGGATCATGTTTAAAAAATTAGCCTGTTGCTTTTGTAGTCGTCCCTAATGGCAATTACGATATTTGTTGATCCAAAACAAGGGCAAAAGAAATTTATACCAACCGCTGAGAACGATACAGAAGAAACAAGAGCGAATTTTCACTTAGTGTCAAAATATCAAAAACCTCCATATCTCTTTGCTATGTAAAAATCTTGCTGTCTGATACTCAGTCCAGAATAGAGAATTCATGGTTTCAGTTTAAGGTTAGATGTACCTTAGTGTGGAGCCAGACGACCGCAATTTTTTGCGTTGTGACTTTGTGAGTCGCGTAATTTCCGCTACATTCGTTTTCATACAAAACTCCTGTTTCGTTCACACGGTGACGCAAAATGAGTTGTCAGTTTTAGTAGAAAGTAAATTACGCGACCAAAATTCTGCAAGTCACGACTCACAAAATTACGCTCGTTTGGCCTCACCCTTATACCCGATATACGTCCTGGTAAAAAAAAAAATTTGCAATGTTTACTTACTTCGCCCCTAGCAACCAAGGACACCAGTTCCTTGAGCTGTTCTATGGAGCCGTTGGGAACGATTTCTATGTTCACGTGCATATCTTCAGCTTTCTTCCCGAATTTGGGCAGGAGGTGTTCCCCGACGTCCTCCGTCACCAGAACCACGCCACCCTGAGACACAATCGGTCTTCAGCAGATATCTTATATCAAGCTTACTTGGTAATATCCTACTGTTATTATATATGCGAAAGATTGTGAGAATGGATAGATGGATGGATGTATGTTTGTTACTCTTCCACGCTTAAACGGCTGAATGGATCTGGATAAAATTTGGCACCTAGACAGCTTATAGTCTGGAATAGCACATAGGCTTCTTTTTATCCGGGTAAAATGTACAGTTCCCGTGGGATAATGTATTAACTTTGAAGTTGACGAAGTCGTGGGGAGAAGCTAGTTATCTATAGAGAGTTGAGGGGTCAGTAGTAATGTTTAAACAGATAATATTGAATGGTCAATAGCCTCTATTTTTGCATGATTTGCAACAGTGATAGGTACCTACATTACTAGATTACCAATATTTCCGGCAAGAGCAGTTATCGCTGAAGATTATTATAATAATAACATACCATCACGCCCGTTTTCCCCGAAGGGTTAGGCAGAGGTGTACCAATGAACACCCACAGTTCGACGGTATGTTTAGGTCCAATGTAATAGGGGGCTAGAACTATTGCCATTAACCGGGCACAAATCCTAACTCCGAGCTGCGACTGAGAATTTTATGGAAAGACCTGGGAGTCGAACCCAAGACCGCAGCGGCGCTTAGGACCACTGGGCTAACGAGGCAATCAACTAGTAGCCAGTAGTCAGTCAATAATTAAGAATAGTATATCAATGAATTCTACCAGGAATATTAGCAATTATCTGCAAGGCATAAGACCATTGTTCTACTTACAGTGGCCAGGCATTGCAGAGAACGATGCAGCGATCTGGAGGTGGTGCCGAAGTTCAGCACCACATCCACGGGGCCACCACAAGCGTCTGTCGTCCTCTCGATCAGCTGCTTCTCATATAAGTCCTCGTTCCACTGCACCACGTTTACCCTGAGTGAAATAATAACAAACCATCACGCCTGTATTCCCCGAAGGGTTAGGCAGAGATGTACCAATGTACACCCACAGCTCGCCGGTATATTTAGGTCCCACATAATAGGGGGCGAGCCTATTGCCATAAACCGGGCACAAATCCAAACTTCGAGCTGCTACTGAGAATTTCATAGAAAAACCCAATAGCACTTTTTGCTCGATCCGGAAATCGAACCCAGGACCTCTAGCTTAGCAGTCGCGGTCTGAGTGAAATAAATGACAATCAATCAATTAGCTTTGTCTAAAACCAGCAAACTGCTACTTCGCGACTTCGTCTGTGTGGCTTATTCTAAGTTAAGTCTTAAGTTACGTCTTTGGTTACTGCTCCGCTCCCGTGTGTGGTAGCGTGATGATATATAGCCTATGTTACTCGGGAATAAGCCAACTATCAATTGGTGTTTTTTTTTTTAAATTCGATCCAGTAGTTTTTAAGTTTTTTCATTACGTACAAAAATACAAATCTTTCCTCTTTATTATATTAGTATAGATGTAGATAGCACTAAGAAGAGTTCTAGTAAAAGTATTCAATTCTAGTAGAGTTTCTAATTGGATATATGTACTAAGTTATTCTATACTAACCATCCTAGAGTATTTTGGTTTATGTTCATATGACGAGTGAAAAACTAAATATTACTAATTTGTTTTTTACTCTTGTGTCTGGATGAAATTTGGCACTGAGATAAATTGTATTGTGGAATAACACAGGAGACTTTTTTACCCGCAAAAAATTACGGTTCCCATGGGATAATATATCAAATTTTACACGGACGAAGTCACAGGCAGAAGCTATTAATGTTGGGTATATAACCTTTATGGATAAACGCGCCAACAAATTTTTCAAATCGGGTTGGCAGGTCCGGAGATTTGCCGGGGCTACGGGTTGTTCGAAAGAGATACCGCGCCCCCGGTGCGCAAAGGGCACATGAAGGAACATAGATGGGTTTTAGTCAATAAAAGTCTGACACTCCCTCCCGCCCCGCCCAGGGCGAGGGAAGACATTGGATGATTTCCCAAATAAAAAAATAAATAAAAAAAAAGCGGTCCGGAGATTGGCGCGCTCAAACAAAGGAACTCGTCAGCTTTATAATATTAATTTAAGTAAATATTAGTGCACTATTTCGACTTTTTACCAAGAATAAACTACCGGGACAGGCCATGACATCAATTAAATGTATTCTCATTCATTCTTTAAAATGTTGTATTAAACGTCTTGTCAAAATGTCACGAATTTCAGGCAGAAATAGCGACTGCAAAACATAGTTACAAGAAGATCGTCTTTATATTACATCGCACGGGCTCTGAGGCCAACACTACGACTTGGATGAACCCGAAAGCAATTTAGTAATAAAAGCGGTCCCCCTCAACTGATCCGGCTATTGTGCACTGATAATGCAATTTCAATTGTCGAGAGTCTTTCAATTGTACATTATTCATTTGCCGAGACGTTACTTCTGCACTTTGTCACCGTGCGAATATATTTCGCGGTAGTTAGGGGTGGCCAAATGCTCAAACACAAAAGTATCACAACTCTGTCGTTTAACGTCAGAGTGGCACATCTAATTAAATGAAATCAAATACTACTGCGTCGACTTCAACAACCTTGGACATAGATAAAGATGTTTATTGGCAAAGTTAGTAAATGTACCTATATCTATTAGAAACACAAGTGCATTAATTGATAAAACAAAGAGAAGATATTTGGACATCTGTGTAAAGTTACAACTTGTTCGATGTTAAGTTTCAACTAAATAAACATAACTTACTCTTCGCATTCCTTCGCCAGGATGAATCCTTCGTCTTTGAGGGTGGCCACACAGATCCTGATGCGATTGTTATAAGATGCGTGCTTGAAGTAATGAGTAGCGATGCGCAGCGCCCACAGGGCTAGCCCACCGGTGCCCACGATCAACACCGTCGTGTTATCCTTGTGCGTCGGCCCTTCCAGCACCCTCTTCAGACATTCCCCAGCTGTGGCCACAGTATTCATAGCTAATAAAGCTCCAGTAGGCAGCATTGCCGCCACACTCAGTGGCAACTGCTCAGGTACAGGCACCAAGCACTTAAAATCTGGCACGACAATATACTCCGCATACCCATTTGGCACACCATCGTATGGGTACAAAACAATTCTGGAACCTTCTTTGATCCCGTCAAGTCTCTCCGCAGCTTTGCCGATGGCATCAACAACACCAGCGACTTCATACCCTGGGAACAAGGCGCCATCTCTTATGCCTATGTGAGCAGGAGTGGTGTGAGTGTGGATGCCGAAGTTCTCCATTTCCCCTGAGAGGCTGCCGATGGAAGATATGGAAGATGTGCTGCACACTGACGCTGAGCGAGTCTTGTTGGCTCTATAGCACGCTCCTGCGTACACAACTCGTATTCTAGCACCGTACATGGGCACATCAGGCACGGGCACGTCGAAACTGAACACACATTCCCTCATGGTCGGTCCAGGGGACTCGATGGAGACTTGTCTGCACAGCTTACTCATGTTGATTTCTGTGAACAAAGAAGACATACTTCAATAAACAAACAAACTGACAAAGTGCGACGAAGTTGGACCATATTGGTAAGGTAATTTTAAAAATCCTGAAAAATTGCCCGCAAGTTATGGGGGAAATCTTAATACCAAACTATAAGAATTAAAAATTTCCACTTCTGCCTACCTCAGTCACTATAATGTATGATGATAAAGCGCAATTATTTTAGTAATTTATTCCCTCACTATTGAGAACGCAGCGTCCGTCCGGCCCGAGACCGCACACAATTCTGAAGTGAGGAAAACTCTTTATCTTTTAGTACACAAATCGATAAAGGAGATAACAAAATCATTAACAAAAAGATCGTTACAGGCAGCACAACAATGTAATCTATTAAATATATAGTTTACTCTGCAGCTATAGCAGATTAGTAGCAGACGGCTTCCTTATTAGTAGAATAAGATTTTTTTGAAACCTTATTGTTATCAATGGTGTGCAATATCACGAAAATAAAGCTATAGAGGTACTTTAAATAATGTTATCTGCTCTGTCTCCACGTGTAGTTATCCGCCGCCGATCTTATGAGTAGTTCACTATAGGTCATGGCGTTTTTCATGTCTTTTGTCAATTTTTGAACCACCTACTTAGATTGTCGTCTTGATAATATTCTATAGACGTCTGAAAAGGTATACCTAGACTGCATTAGCTTGTTCTCAATTTGGTTTCAAAACAAATATATGTATTCGGAAAAGTAGCTTCGGTAAGTTTCTTATTATTTGAGTTTATTTACTTTAGCTGCAACTTAGACACTTTTATGACTTTTCCAATAAACTATTATCATACTATGATTTTATTAGCACTGGTGTAAAGTTAAAACTAAAGCTTGAAGGTGTATACGTGCACTTACACACATTCTTCCTCAATAAACGATAACATGTTTATTTCCATACATTAACAAGTAATTAGTTAATGAGGGACTAAGCGATCATTCTCTCTTCACGCACATCTCACAAACAAATCCAACTGCATTAAGTGAAGGTACATAATTAATTTATAGTAATGCGCGACACATCTTGTATTTATGGTACCTAAAAAACACATTTCCTCGTCACGATTTGTTGAGATGAAGTTAAGGATTTTTTAATTACACGTGGCCCATTTCTTGTTGTATAGATGATGTGGTCGCCGCCGTCACGGCGCACGGGCCACCAATGGGCATTTGCAAAACCAATCAAGAATATATTATGTAGGATATTGTGCCAAAAACCAACCGCATCAAAAAGTAGCAGCCCTAAAGTTCATGTTCCTAACTGCATTAAGGGGGTCATCGGGAGTCAGGAGTTCAGGACATCAACCCCGCCGATTATGTTAGTTCCTCAATCACTGCGTCGCTTGCAGAAGTGTCGACAATCGCCCGCCTGTTGTGCTAAACTAGAGCATACTCAGGATGTGGAATCTTATCAAGTTATCATTCAATTGTATTCGTTCACAAGGACAAAATAATTGTGGATTCAAATAAAAACGTCTCAGTCCCAGGATGAAACTGAGACAGTTGGTCTAGGACGACACTGAATGGAATGAGAAAGAGGAAGTTTGTTTGAAAGTGGGGCTTTGCGCGTTCAATTCCCCTGAAATATTCAACATTACTTAGAGAAGATTAATTCTCCAATGCGTTTGATATTACCACATTATTGATTCTTCTATTTCTGATCGAACAAACGATCGAAAAATCGTTTTATATTTTAACTTCAGATTGAGACCTGTTAATTTATGTAGTAGTATGACAGTTCCTTCATGGATTTGGATGATAGAAGTTGATACTAAAAAGCGAGAAATAAAAAAATGTTGTTTTATTTTATTTAACCCCCCAAGATTCTAAAATTGCATCTTTTCTATACTAATATTATAAAGAGGTAAAGTTAGCTTTTTGTTTGTAATAGGCAATCTTTGGAAGTAGAAGTCCTATTACAAGAAATCTTTCACTGATAGAAAACTACATTACAGGTCAGGTTATTGTTGTTGTATGTTGTAGGTACTTGACTTCCAAGAGAGCGAAGTTGCGGTCAGAAACTAGTTAAAAACAAAAAGATTACACCTTCTTTTACAAAAAAGACAACCACCTTCAAGTACTACTAGCTGTGCCCCGCGGTTTCACCCGCGTTGTTGATTTTGGTTACTTTTCCGTTCCCGTGGCTCATAGTGCGATGTTATGTAGCCTATAATCTGTTATTCTGAGGTACAGGCTACGGAATGTCACGCAGAGTCATTATTTTGCTGCGAAGGTATTTTAAAACTGCGATATCTCCTAAGATATTCATTGAAATTAAATGATGTAAAGGGCAATTTTGTTCTAAATTAAACACTTGTGATGAATAACGTATTTATGTTGATAAGGATTAATACTATGTTCATAAAAACACCTTCGCAAATAATGCATTATTTTAAAACAAATTTTCTGACTATAAAAATGGCTATACTGAGTCAACCTTTAAAGTTAGGCATGTACTACCGCGGACTTTTTTTTAGAATATTGTAAGAAGAACAATTCTCTCATACATTATTTTTGCGTAACTTTAACTGTTTACGCAGCGCACGCAACAAAACCCCTCGAAAAGAATATTTTGTCCCCGTTTTTGCCACATTTTTCATTGATACTCCGCTCCAATTGGTCGCAGCGTGATGTTATATAGCCTATAGCACTCACGAATAATGTAGCTTTCTACCAGTGAAACAATTTTTAAAATCGGTTCACTACTTCCGGAGATTACCCCCTACATACAAACTTACAAACTTACAAACAAATTCTACCTCTTTATAATATTAGTATAGATAAAGTGAAAAATAACTTTAGTTTTGGAAAACGGCAGCTTTGGTTCTGTATGTTGTTTCGCATGGCCACTTTTTGGTACCTGCCTACTTCCTAACGCTTATTCCTTTACAACATTTTTTCAGTTATTCTGATTTAAAAACATAAACCACCGTTGTACTAAAACGATTTTGATATAAATTCTATGGGACCAGAATTTTCTAAATCGGTTGATAATTAACGGAGATCTGCGTTAAAAAATAAAATTAAAAAAATACAACCTAATTCATAACCTACCTTCTCTTTTGAAATAGATTATAAATCGAATCCAGCTATGAAGATAAAGAGGACGAGTAATTGTCCATAGACAGGACATCTTAATATTTACGTTATTAGAACAACGAAAACATTTGGGTCAATACTCTTGTAATAAAAATACTAGGCAATCAAGAACGTAGAATTTCTAAAATTACTCTTTTTACAATTTTGTGTGCTACAGAACGATTTCCCTCCCACGGATGTCATTGTTTACAGTTTAATGAACTAATTAAACGGCGCGACGAGATTGCTGTTAACGAGAATAACAAGGACAATAAAGTCAGCTGATATTTTTTTTTAATCGTGGTGGGAAAGTTGTCTATTGCGCAGTTCCTCTGCTGCGAGATAAAGATGCACAGATTGATTGAGATAGGCAGCTTTAATATGCAATAAGTAGTAATAAATTGCATGCGACAATTGGCGTCAATCGCCGCCTTCCGTTCGAATACAAGGCGCGAATTGTTAAGAAAATTGCTGTGGCTTTACACAAGTGTAGTTATGTAGTACCTATATGCATATAGTGGCATTGTTATTTAATCTAGAATGACCTCTGCGCGTACTGGACGTGCTGAGAGTTGTATTGTTAGGCCCATTTTGTGCAATTTGCCATCTCCTGACCGTATGACAAATATTATAGATGATTCGTGGCCTTAGAGACTTATTTGTTGTGGTGAAGGAATCAAAATGGCAACAGTTCTTCTCGCGTAAAAACTATGAAAACCTTGAATAGGTAGGTACATAACAAGCTTGTTTTTCAACAATACCCGTTCTGTTCTACAAGCACTTATTAATAATATTGTATTGCCGACTAAATCACGCAATTGATGTGTGGGCAGTTGGGCACTAGTTTACATACCTACCTATCATCTATTTACGTCGCGTCGAGTTCTAATGAAACAAATAGGTATAGGTATATATTAATGAATAGTAATTAATAAATAGTTAAGACTGCAGATGGCAGCATAATGATACGTAGAATCCTTTTATTGTTATATATGCTTTTATAAATCAAGTGCCATCAATATTTTGCAAAATTTAGTTATTACCTACTACTTATTTTAAATGTGGTCGATAACGGCCTCTCGTGGACGCAAGCGGCTAACGAGAGGGAATAATTATGCCAATTTGCAAATATATTCTATAAATCTCGGTGAATTTAAGGTGAGCTGTCAGAAAAAAATGCAGAATAGAGAACTAATGATCAGTGCCGTAACTAGGGCTGTGGTAGCGGTGCCCAGGCATAGGGCGCACTCCCTGGAGGGGCGCAGATATTACCAGACCAGGACCGGAATGTTTTTCTAGGGCGTAGTTTTAGGAGCTCGCACCGGGCGCATAACAGGCTAATTACACTACTGCTAATGATGGCACGTACCTAGGTACCTACCAAGGTTCTTGAAAAATAGATCTCTGAGTGGGCGATGCAGTGGGCGAAATCAGTTTTAAAGCACCTGTATCGTTGATAGATTACCATAGGTTCGTAGGTGTTAGGTACCTAGGAGTATATCCTACAACGGATAATAAAAATCGATTAGGTTACGAAAATCGTAGGATGATTTCGTACAAAGGACCGGATTATTGGAATCTTTGATAGATTTTTGAAATTATCCGTGCTAGTCAATAAATGTTCTCGTGAGCAAAATATCGCCTGCTGTTCAAGGGTATAGGGAGAGGGAGAATTTATACGAATTCATGTGAAATTTATGAATACGAACAAACACGACGAATAAATGCTACAAAATGCAACTATACTATTTGTTTTTTCTACAAAATAATTTGAATAAGGAATAGGCATTTGGTAAGGTAATTATGTAATAAAAACTGCATGAAAAAAATATTCTACAAAATAGGTATACCTACATATTCAAGTCGTCTTTTGTTTGAAGAAACGCATTCCTTTGTTTTCTCAACAAAAGAAAATTATACGTTTTGCCTGTAGGTGATTGTCAACACGTAAGTAGCAACAATGCAAAGAGGTAGGAGTGGACTCACCTTTACCAAAACGAATGACAAAGGTAGGCTTATTTAATTGTTTAATGTGATATTTCGCACTCTGTGCCGTTTAAATATTACATTTGTAAAGCTACAAGCGCCACATAATTCAATACTAAAGTCCACTTGGAAATTCTATGGTTCTAAAAATAGTGAGTGAGCGAGAGGGGGCCTAATAACGATAACCGAGTGTTACAAATATAATATATTTATTTGTAAACAAGGACAGGACAATGAACGCGATCATCCCGCAGTCTAGTGTCCCTAGTAAACATCGCAACGTTACATTATTATATAAACATCAATATTGACCTTCCCTATACTGAAGGTCACAACGAAAAAATAAAAAATACCAATGAGGATAGGTTAGCACACTAAAAATACATTGCAGACAATTTTAAGGGTATCGCTGCGAATCTGCGCTCCGAGCAATTACATAAATAAGGCTTTAATTATATTTAACAAGATATTTAACATTAAAACAAAGCTTCCTAAAAATTCTAGCGACTAAGATTCTTACCTGATAATGTTGTTATAATATGTATAATTTTTATTTGTTTCAGCGGTCGTCTTTTGTGCAAAAATTTAAAATTCACGTTTTTATTTACACAAGGACAAAAAGACAGAGGAATGACGTCACTGACGTTTTTACATTGCGTTCCGTTTCTGTACAATTTTACGTTCTTGTTCTTTTACGTTCTACCACACGCGTGCCACATCCGGCCCTCGTGTTTTGCTGTACTTATCGAGCTATTATGATATTGCGTAGTCTGAAACGATATTTAATATTAATTAGGGCTTGCAGCACCAGCCACTGAGGTGTATTTATTATTTTTTCGAGGTGGTAATTAAATGTAATTGTGTTCTCTCGAACAGATTTATAGTCGATTATATACTAAAAAGTAAAACTAAAGACGCAAAAAAATTAGATGCTACCTTTCAATCATCGTCACCAAAATTAGTAACTTAAACAAAAACATTTTAGATGATTCACCTACCCATCTTAAACCGAATTTGGTACCCATACAAAACAAGAACAATATTATTTATTTTGTATTAAATTATTAATCCGGAATCCATCTTGAGTCACCTGTCTTTGAGCCTATAGCCAGCGATTTCCTTCGCTTCTCTGCAAGTGGTGCCCTCTATACTTACTTTTTGGTACTAAAGTTTTAAAGCGCGTGCTGGGTTGCCTGATTTATCAATAAAGCATCGTTTTCAATCTGTCAGTCAAATTAGATCTGAGCTTCAGAGAGCTTGAGAATGTTTGCATCGTTGATCAATACGGTGGCGGAAATCCTTAGAAGTCTAAAAATTAGATGCAT
This sequence comes from Caradrina clavipalpis, assembly GCA_932526535.1. Taxonomy (NCBI): domain Eukaryota; kingdom Metazoa; phylum Arthropoda; class Insecta; order Lepidoptera; family Noctuidae; genus Caradrina; species Caradrina clavipalpis. The sequence goes on from OW052087.1 coordinate 4,189,762, forward strand.
AGCAACATAAACATTTTTTTTTTCTAGGAAAGCAACTAGCAGGCGACGTCCCATTCAGGGTAAAGGTATTGCATTAACTATGCTTAACAGTCCATTTTGATAAATCTTTGCTGGTTCCTACACAGTGCCTTAAGTTTCTCGCGATAACCTACACAAAATGCAACCAAAAGTCCCTGTCGGAGTAATTTCCACTCATCATAGCACTTCACTGGTGGGTAGCTGAAAAAAGGAAGCGGTCCCTAAACAGTCCAAAAATATTACAAATTTTGAGAGAGAGCGATTCCAAGATATCACCTTCACTATCACAGTTTGCAGTACTACAGACGATAGTCGTCCCTTAACCAGCTCGGTCAGAGATGGAGTGGTGGTGTCAGGTTATAGGTAAATCGATGCCACTTGGGCCCGCTACACAGCTATTGATTTCAGAAATATTTGACATTGGATGAGGGGCTCATCTCAGTTATACAAATATGTTTATGGTCATGGTCTAGATTTATGTCAACATAAAAGCAATAGTAATAAATCCGCAGGATTGTCCGGGAAGTCTTGTTCAATCTATGGTTTGTCTTCATTGGCCGGCCGGAGTAAACACTGAAGACGAAAAAAGTTGGGAGCCTTGTGCGCTTTGCTTTACCGGCCAATGAAGGCAATACTTCAGTGGGCCTCACTCTTGCCTTTATTGACCCGTTAGAGTGGAAATTATGCAAAAGCAAACGTGCTCGAGAGAAGGAAGTCTTTCAGTAATTCAAGTGACCGACACCATACTTCCGGGATTGTCCTGATAGCCGTAAATTACCTCTCCAATAAATAAATAAATTATCTCTCCTCGATCACCTCGGAATACGTTGCCCCCTTGTCGCTATGTCACTAAGTGCTAGCGATTATTTTCGGGGGCCCATTTATTGAGTGTGCAAGTCACCACCTGCCATCTTATCTGTGTTATCAAGCATTGATCAGGCAGGGGCCATAGTAATTTCATAGTAACATGTAACCAGTTCATTTAAGGCACCCAAACCCGTAGTCCTGTTCTTTGTTTCCATATTCTAAACCTTCCTGGTACGCCTTTCAAAGGTCCGTGACCGCCTTTGAAAGGATTCGAGTTCATCAAGCAAAAATAAAAATAATAACGTTTAATAACCAAAAGTATTACAATTAAACATGGTCGGTGAGTCACAATCTAAGCAATGCTTGTGTCTTCTGACGTATGTTGAGGAAATGTTTGCCGTTTACGCAAAGATAACGGCAACGTTACGTTTATATCAGAACCAGAATCGTTCCCAAAATGCACATCGACAGTAGCCTTTATAAAGAAATACAATTTAAATCGTATCGTATAAAGAATTTCCGATTGATCAAATTCTTGCAACTGATAACTTATACTGTCAAAAATTTGTATCAAATGGAATTTTGTAAATTCGTAATAAATCTAATATTTCCAATAATTATGTTTCTTTACATTACTTTTGATCCGGTTTATCAACAACACTTAGTATATTTATTACTTAGTATAGTATGTTTATTGTAATACTTTCTTTTATTAAAAATACTTTTGACTTTATTATTAACACAATATTTTTTGTATCACATTTAATACACATTAGAGCCTCTGCGGGTTTAGTAGATCAGGAATAAACACATCACTTAAAATGGATTTTGGTTATCCGGTCCGGAATTTTCGGATATTTATACTAAACAAATAAAAGAAAATTTTACATTTAATCAAAAGTTATAAATTATTTTTTAATTAAAACCGAAATCCAGATAATATCTACCTGGTGCATCAATAGTTTCCTAATGGCGTTATGTCGGGCTGTCACCCCGACAGTCTGACACACGCTTTAAAACTTAGTACCAAAGAGGGCGCCACTTGCGACGAGGCAATGTAAAGCCGGCTTTTCACTGCGGGATGTAATATATATTACATCCTGGAATATATATTACATCCCGCAGTTGCTGTTCACACTGAAAGATATATATTTGGTTCAAACAGTTCTACAGTCTGCACCGTTCCGTTCAAAGTGAGGGCGAGGCAGGGGGGGTGCGTTGTCCGGGACGTGAGGTAAAATATATATCTCCTCTTTATCGCCCATTCGGTTGAAAAAATATTTATAGTTTGGGATATAATATATATTACAGCTTAGTGTAAAGAGGTTTCTTAAATAGTATGGTGAGCGATATTAAATTATATCTCGTGATGTAATATAATATATATTACATTACATCCCGCAGTGAAAAGCCGGCTTAAATCGCTGACAGCAGGCTAAAAGACAAGTACTTGAGGTTGACTCAAAATAATTATGTCGATTCCGGATATTGAGGAATAAGTAATAAATAACTTTTATTTTATTGTAAATCTCTCTATTTTTTCATACTATTACCAAAAATACTTGAAAGTGTAAAAATCATTTTTTTCTCGAAAGTGATCAATACATTCGCAGTTCCGGCAGAAAAAAAAAGTACAGATTTTTCAATACGGCAACTCAGATCGGCGTGGGTTTCGATGAATATATACTTGTTAGCGTGGGTAGAGTGTTTTAATTATTTACAGAAATTCACAGAGCAACAACGTTACTTATTAGAGCATTCGAGAAAATTGTAATAATATTATGGGTAAGTCATCAATTTGTTACCGTTAAATAGTAGCTCGCGTTATTTCTTTTGTTATTGATTGATGTCATCTTCGGGGTGGTCTGTCGGTGAGAAGCTTTATTTTTTTACGCCTTTGACTATTTTGCATGCGTTAACGTGTTTGACCAAAAGGGTGAGAAATTTGTGCTCAGAACCATAGTAACAACTAATAAACATAATTAATATTATATATAATTCATTTAACAACGTATCTTTTGTTCAAATTGATGTTAAGCTTACTAAGGTGATTGTTTTTGTATGAGGGTAAGGACCACATTTTTTCGATTCTCGGGATTTTTCTTTATAAAGGGCTATAAACTGTAAATGTTCTGGCTGAATCAGCCAAATACAAACTTATTTCAGATGTTTGTATTATGAGATAAATATTTGATTTAAATTTTTAGGAAAAAATTACACACTGTGACTACGGTGGTCACCAAAATATATAATAAAATATAAAAATAATCAATAATCCAATAAAACAAGCATAAAGTATATATTTCTAGTAAGATCCGTCACACCTCCGAAGGTTTTTTCACTACGTTCACTCCAATCCTCAAGCTGCAGAGTTGTTGTAGAGGCTCTGGCCTACATGAGGCGTATACAAACTCGTTTTAGATCTTTACTGTATAAAATAGATACTATAATTTAGCCAAATTCAAAAAATAATCTTTAACAAGTAACATTTAAAAAGATGTGGGTAGGTATGCAAGCACATGCCGTATGCTCTTGAAGTTACATATTTAGAGTTACAATTTACTTTTCCATCTTCTAGTATGGTCTAGCATCATTACCAGCGTTTCCTCAACAGTTTTTTCTTATAAAAAGCAATAAAACCCTTTAAAACTTAAAAAACTGACATTTGAAAAATATGTGGGTAGGTATGTAAGCACATGCTGCATGCTATAAAAGTAATATATTTACAGTTACAATTTACTTTTGTATCTTCTAGTAGGATCTAGCATTATTACAAGTGGTTCCTTAACAGTTTTTTCTTATAAAAAGCAATAAAACCCCTTAAAACTTAAAAAACTAACATTTGAAAAATATGTGGGTAGGTACGTGAGCACATGCCGCATGCTGTTAATGTTATATCTTTAGAGTAACAATTTACTTTTGCATCTTCTAGTAAGAACAAGCATTATTACATGCGTTTCCTTTACAGTATTTTCTTATAAAAATCAATAAAACCTTTTAAAAGTTTAACAAGTATAACATTTTAAAAAATTGTGGGTAGGTAAGCACATGGTTCATGTTATAAAAGTAATTTAGAGTTACAATTTACTTTTGCATTATTTAGTAAGAACTAGCAGTATTACATGTGTTTTCTTAATAGATTTTTCTTATAAAAATAATAAATCCTTTTAAAATTTTACAAATAACATTTAAAAAGTGTGGGTATGTAAGAACATGCTGCATGTTATAATTAACTTTTGTATTTAGTAAGAACTAGCATTATAACATGTGTTTCCTTAATGGTTTATCTTATAAAAACAATAAAATCTTTTAATGGTTGTGAAAAAGTGATTTTTGTGTACTCGCACTATTGAATTTGATAGTTGTTTGTTATTGAACGTTCTGCATAGAATGTGGTGCAAGTGTTAATTTAAAATTAAAGAAAGTGATGAACTGTGACTACGGCTATCAGCAAAATATACCAAATAATATAAAAGTAATTAATAATCCAGTAAATGAAGTACAACATATATATATTTCTATAGTATTAAGATCTCAACACTTCTACAGAACCTTGCAATGATTTAACAAAAGAATTCTTTGACATTAGAATTATCAAAACAAATGCACACCTAGATTACAAAATAGAAAACATAAAACAAATGAAGTTCACGATTTGTAATTAGGTATGTTGTCATTGAATAACCTATGTTAGGGAATTTTAATGCTACAGCACTTGCAATAAGCTCATGAAGCTTATTAAATATTTTGTGTAGATGCAAGTCTATCTACAATGAAATTATGAGTAAATATCTTATAGCCATACACCAATGTAAGTTGAACTGATTTTGTTATTAGGACACAGACCAAGTATACACTCACACACTTAATCCTTTTAAAATTAATATTGTTTCTTACTTTAATCTTTATAGGAACTACTTATAAATTAAAGTTTCATTACATGTCAGTTTCATAATAAAATGTTTGTGATTCAAAAGTGTTTTGTGATATTGGTGATGGTGACAGCTAGTATATTATTATCCCAGGTAATTATTCAATTTTAGTGTTATCTTGATAAATCCAAGATGGCTAACTAAACTCAAATATCAGTGAAGCAAGTGCAGTTTGACATGACATGTGTTTGTTAAAACCTCTTTAGCAGAGGGTTGTACAGCTATAGTGACATATTATTATACACTTTCTTATTGTAAAACTAATGATTGTCATTTGTCTTTTTGGACTTTTCTTGTTGTTTTATAACTTGATAATAAACGCTTCATGTAACCAATACTCAGTGCAGTATTTTATATAGCTGTCTTTGTAACAAAACTGGTGAACCAAAGGCATTTTATTGAATGACAACTCAAACAACTTATCAGTCAAATTTAAAAAGCTGAGTTACTAAGTTCATCCCAAGGTATTTATAATTTGAAAAGAAACAAAAGACCTACTATTTTAACAACATATATGAACATTAAAAATAATAGTCTTGTTTCTCATTCCACTGCATCACATGCCCATATAATGACAAACACCTACCAAATCAGTTCTTAGTCTTCTTTCGCCTTATTGTACAATGTCCTGGTCTCAAAATCTGTGTCGTATTAGCATGGTTGACATTGATTTCTTTCTTCTTCCATTGATCATTTATATGTCTATGAATATGTCGTTAAGATAGTAACTGGAGTTAACAAGAGTATATACTTTGGCTCTGGCTCCTTTAGATGCAATAGGTACCTTACACGCTTATTATGTATATATAATGGCTGGTTTTATACTTGTATGTAGGATATTGTTAATAATACATTATGATAATAGTGAGGTAGGTAGTAAATTGCATGTAACCAAGAATAAGATTAAAATGCTCATGTGTTTCATAGGACCTTTTTCAACACACTAGTAAATAGTAAACAAGTTGCAATTTACAGTGAGTTGGTAGGTACTAATATTTTGCTCAATTACTATCTTGTATTCTTTTTTTAAAACCTTTGATTTCGTTAAATCTGATCACATTATAGTGCTTGAAACCAGGCACTATTTTGTTAGCCGCCATAGGTACTTACATAGGGTATTTGGAATTTAATTAAGAAAATAAATGTGCTGGCGTTATTAACAACTCCTCGGCGAACAATCATGCAAAGCGAAAACTACACGATTGTATTAGTCAGTCAAAAAAACAAATTTAAAAGTAAAAAAAAAACACTGTAATCACAATATTTACTGTAGTTTCGGCTGTTTTACACATATTAACATCATTGCGACAATTACAACAAATACGTTTACGCAACACGCAATTAAAATAAAAAACAAATATAAAAAAAATATATAAATATACCATCACGCCTGTATTCCCCGAAGGGTTAGGCAGAGGTGCACCAATTTAGGTACACCCACAGTTCGCCGGTATATTTAGGTCCCATGTAATAGGGGGCGAGCCTATTGTAAAAAACAATGTTGTGTGAATTTCACGCCTTCATACTCTAAAGTTAAAGAAAAAAAAGTTTCAGTATAAAAAAAAACGTCATTTTTCTTTACTTATACTAATAAAACATAGGCACTTTAAAAATTCTGTAATTTCACTTTGCAATTTGCAAGTACTGTTCGTAATACACGCAGTACCTGTATTATAGGTACCTACCTATGATTGTACAGTCAACAAAACTATTTGGTGAACAGGTAAAATTATTCATCTTTCATCATCACACTGTCAACAATTTTCATTTGTATTTATATGCGTAATAACTTTTTAAGCTTAAGAGAGTTATTTAAATTGACTGCACAGCACACTCACAACATTGTTTAAAAGTAATCGCAAGTAAGCTGCCTGTATACCAAATAGCTTGGTTGACTGTACCTTTAGCTAGCTAGTGGGTAGGCTAGGCGCACCCAGTGACGCTGTGGACGCGGCCTGGGGAGGCTGTGCGCTAAAAGCCAGTTTACAGAAACTAACTTCTGCAAAAGTTTAAATTTAGTTATTGCTCTGCAAAATTTGAGAATTAAATTCCAGATAAAAATTCGCGATTCCATTAAAAAAGTGAAATGCAAGGCGAATTCAAGATACCTCTACTTTCGCAATATAGAATATGGTACCTACCAAACATTTATACAACTTTTTACTATTTCTTTGATACTTATGTGATTTTTTAATTTACTTTTTTTATTTTTTTGTTTTATATGTGTATTTCATTATTTTTGGCATTTCACAGGCGTATAACTATCACTATAATTTAATGTCAGTTCATAAAATTTAAAGCATAAACTTCCTGTTGCTTTTTTAAATGTTATTTACCTATGCTGTGGTTACTAAAATGTCCTCAAATTATAATTTGTGTTTTTCAGTAATCGGTTTCCGGTGGCCGCTTCACATAATAATATAAGAAAGTTAAAGGTCAATTCTTTAAAGGTAAATTCTTTCAATTACTTATCAATGCCATAATTGGGTAGATGATACCACTGACCAAAAAACACTTTATTTTAGCCCTGAAAACCCAGTGAAATTTTAAATAACTATAAAAATCGAGTGAGTTAGTTATTTTGAAATTAAGAAATATTTAGTGAATTGAGATGACAAAAAGTGACTTCATTGTTGAGTATTGTTATACAAAATCTTATAAAAAATAGGTCAATTGATTAGTGGTGTCATGTACCCAATTTATAATATTTTTTAATTTTTTATTATGTAGTATCAGTCATCAATCAACATCTAGTTCTTGCCTACTAAATACTTAATAATGACTCGTAGGATGTTTTTAATTCTACAATTTCTTAAAATTGGAGTAAATAAACATTCTTGTTTTATTTTAATTTCTTTATCGGAAATGCTATTTAGATAAGTAATTTAATTTTCCAAAAAATTATTTTAAAACGCGGTAAGTGTTTTTACATAAAAGTCCACGCGATTAACCAAATTCTAGTTATGATTTTCTCTTTTTTATTTTCGTCTTTATAAAAATATATTTTTTAATTGTGTCTTAGTGACAGTGACAGTTTCACGGATAAAATAATAATGTTTTGTTTGTTTTTGTTTTGTTCTTTCTTGTATCGTGGGTGCGTTTACAAACATATAAATTTACACACACAACAAATATTTATTCTGTGCGGGAATCGAACCCGCGACACTCAGCGCAGCAGCCAATCGCTCAGCCACTGCGCCAACTGTGCCAAAAATGTGGATGATTACCTGCCTTATTTGAAGCTCGACACAGCAGATCAACGAGGAGACAGTCAACGAGGTCAGTTCGAACCTGAAGAGTTACCCAGCTTGCTAACAGAAAATGTACCGGGAACGAAGTCGCGGGCAGCAGTGAGCAGACAGCACTTACAACTCCAAGCTGAAGCTCCGGCTTTTTTAACCGACTTCAAAAAAGAGGAGGTCATCAATTTTTATTATGTATTTTATTGAATTTTTATTATGTGTTTTATTTAATGTACCTATGTATAATATAATGTACAAAACAATAAATGCAAAATAAAATTTACATACATTTGTTTATATTTTTAAAGAGTAGCTAAGCGTCACCCGTCAGTGTGACTTAATCGACGTCATCAATTCGGATATTTTTTTTTGTGTGTCTTTTATTGAATGTACCTCTGTATAATATGAAGTTAAAAACAATAAATGCAAGGTAAAATCTAACAAACTTTTGTTTACTTTTTTAAACTCCTAGCGAATCCCTCTTTGCAGACCAACTTAGCTTGATCGAGCTATAATTAAATAACTTTAACAAACTTATTGTACATTAATATCTAGCAATAACAATTCACATACACACATACCATCACGCCTGTAGTCTCCGAAGGGTTAGGCAGAGGTGTACCAATATACACAAACACATACAGTTCGCCGGGATGTTTAGGTCCCACGTAAAAGGGGGTGAGCCTATTGCCATAATGCCTGAGAATTTCATAAACAAGTCATAAACAAACCTAATAACACTTTTGCTCGACCTCGGAATCGAACCCAAGATTTTCAGTTTAGCAGTTGCGCTTTGGAGCACTAGGCTAATGAGGCAGTTACAATAACAATGTATGTTCAGTACAGTTACGTTTGTTGGTTTGTTTTGGCCGAATTAGACTCAATTATCGTGCTCATTGGTCATTGGTTATTCAAATTGAATTAATTAGTCAATAATACCGACACTGCAAATTATGCAGACGTGTGTAATTAGCTCAGTAATACCACTAATACGCATCCGAAATCAAATCATTTATACATAATTGATCAAATAAGATTTAATTAATATTATATATTTAGAAGCATTATATTACTATGCAGTGCCCACATGTACCTATGTTTTGTTTACATGAAAACTGCGCGGCGCTCTGTCAGACTTTATGATTGAATCTTAAAATAGTAACACTTATTTTTTATGTTACATACATACATGTATACTTACTTACATATACTCACGCCCTTTTCCCATGGGGGCAGAAACCAAGAAACGTCACTTTTTTATGCAATCGTCTCGACTTATAATTATTTTTTTTTTTGTAAAGGCACAATAAAAGCCGGACACGCATCTAAAAATCCTGATCATGTCCGACTTTATTTGGATGCCTGGCATCCCTAAAATCAGATTATTGTTATCGATTTTAACTTTCAAGTAACATCGAATGCAGGTCCGCCGTTGTTATTTTACAATTTTAAAAAAAGATAGCTACCTATTTAAATACAATAACACAGAATAACGATACAAATTACATTAATGTAACTATAATGTATTTTAAATTAACATTATGATGTTATTACTTAGCAAAAGTGCTGGTTACGACAGTAAATCATAAAAAAAATCTAAGTCGTAACTATTGTCTTTGTTGATGTGAAATACAACATCCGACAGCACTTTACACTCAATCACAAAAGTACATCAAGTAAGTACCTAAAAATAAAAATAAAAATTCTGATAAAAAGATTCTCATTAAACATCGTATTACTTTCGCCCGCGCCGCAACCCTCACATAATATTGAGTGAAACGTCTGTCAGCTTCTTAGAAATGTAAAAATAACTTTTCCATGACGTTCTAGAAGCCTTATAAAATGTATTTAATTTGTGTCGGATAGCTATTAATAACTTGGCTTGCGTCCCTCACAAGTCATATTTCCCATGAATCGAGAGGAAGGCAACCTATCACTTTAATTGCACTTCATAGCACCTACGCTATTCCCGTCACATCCGTGACAACGCTTATTGATACTTTTCCGAACATCCGGTTCCTGGAGGCTGTGCTAAAAATTGCAACATCTGAGGATGCAAGCTCCACTTATTTGCTAAAATGTCCATTGTGCGTAAACTATGTACGTGCAGCGTCCGAGATTAGAACCCTATTTTCTAAGGATTGTTTAGTATTGATTCTGTAAGCAAAATACTATAGTTAGTTACCACTCTTGACGATTGATGAATTTCTACTAAAGCCCATAGCCTTTGAACTTTACCTACGCACTACTAAGATTAAATAGATTTATAGATACAAATAGATTTTTTATATTGAACTCTTACTCTTGTTGTAACTCTTAGGCGCCTATTAAATGCATCGGCCAGCTCACCCCTCGGAAAGATAAAAGCGTGATGATATAATTGAAACTTTCAATAGAACATGCCTAGTTAACGACTACATATCATATATGTAATTGTTAACTGGGCATTAAAATTATTTCAGGAAAATTAATTTTAATTTTTAGTTTGTAGTAAAGCACTTTGGTGCAGAGTACAGGGGCCGTAGGGATATTGATGTTCGTAACATTTAAAACTACTTTAGTTATAAAAACTACTTTTGCTAACTGCCACGTTAGCCCAGTGGTCTTAAGCGCGACTGCTACGCTAGAGGTCTTGGGTTCAATTCCCAGGTCGAGCAAATTGTTATTGCGTTTTTCTATGAAATGTGTATATGTATATTTTCTGCCGCATTTTAGTGGTTCACATATTTATTTTTTTAATTGACTGTAACGAAAAACTTATACGTGTCGGAGATTGAAATCTTATTGCGGCCTCTAAAAAGAGGTTCCATTCCAACCTTAAATTGGCTTTGGATGGTGTTTCAACGCCCTCTAGTGTGAACCAGGGTACTTAGTACCTGGGTGGGCGTCGGTGATGCAGTGTGGTGTCAGAAGACTGGAGAGAGTAGTGCTAGTCATGGCGGGCTAGACTGGAGTAAGTCTGACGTCACTGAACCTGCCAGTTCACACTCGAAGAGTAGGGTTTTTGTATTGTGTAAAGCTATGTAATTAAAATAAAACCATTGTAAACCAATACCGTCTTTTGCTTATCCGAGTTACACAAATAGAGAAGACTAAAGTTTCGCCCACGTTTCGACATACGTATAGTAAGTATATTCTCCACTAACGATGGATTCGATACTCAGGTTAGGCAGAAATAATTACTTGTACTTGTTAATTTGTTACGCTGTCAAAATGACATGTATGTGGACCTCTTAATTCATCAGGACGGTCCCACCACTTCAGCTTCACTGTACTTGGAACTGGAGTAAATAGGTCGTTCGATTGTGCGGTCAGCCAAATAAATAATTATTTCGGTGTCGTCAGTATGAAAAAACCATCAACTGCGAGCCGGTCTCGCGTTTGCAGGGTTCCGTACCATTATCTTTCATTATAAAAACGTCAAAAAAAAAAAGGTTTTTGTGTGGGAGATCCCCTTAAATATTTATTATTAAAATATTTAAAAAATAATTGGTTGAATAAATAATGTATTTTAAATAATTAATTAATTTATATTTGTTGAGTATAGTAAAACTAAATATTCTGTGAATATTACAAGCGTCTACCTGGTAATATTATCAATATCGAGCAAAAAAATAAATCACGTTTGTTGTACGTGAGCCCCCTTAAATATTTATTTTATGCTGTTGTTTAGTATTTGTTGTAATAGCGGTAATAGAAATATATCATCTGTGAAAATTTCAATTGTGTACCTATTATAGTTCATGAGGTACAACCTGGTGACAGACGGACAGACAGACAGACGGATAGCGAAGTCTTAGTAATAGGGTCCCGTTTTACCTTTTTGGGTACAGAACTTAAAAAAATCACGATGTTGTACATAAGCTGGTGTCCAATAAAATATCAATTGTATCTGAGGACTTTTCTCGGTGCAAGTGTGCTAATGCCGAGACAATAAGAATGCGTATGGCGACTTGCGACCGATGCACATCAATAAATTGTGAGGACAAATCACTTCAATCCCTTAACTATGTTTACAAACTTGCATACCGACTGTTGTAGCTATAGTACGATTGTACGACCTATATGTGCTTCTTAGACCAGCGTGACACATTATTATGTTATTGCTATTTAGAGGTAGTTTGAGGCATAACAAATATCTGGGTAAGTATGTGTTTTCTAACCCGATCTTCACATAAGGAATATAGGACGGTTTGCTACTGGTTCGGACACTAGACTTCTTTTTTAGGGTTCCGTACCCAAAGGGTAAAACGGGACCCTATTACTAAGCACTTCACTGTGCGTCCGTCTGTCTGTCCAACTGTCACCAGACTGTATCTCATGAACCGTGATTGTTAGACAGCTGAAATTTTTACAGATGATTTATTTTCTGTTGACGCTATAACAACAACCACTAAAAATTCAAATTAAAAATAAAATATTTAAGGGGGCAATCTCATACAACACACGAGTTTATTTGCTGTTTATATAGATACTGGTACGGAACCTTTCGTGCGCGAGTCTGACTCGCACTTGACCGGTTTTTCGATGAATATTAGGATTCACATATGAATGCTCATGAAATGCACAATCTTAGCGTATCGATGGCAAATATAGATATTAAATAATATGGCTTTGTCAGTGGCGTGCTTGACTCTGAACAGGACTTATTAGAGCTTATGGTGGGTCCACACGATACAGACTTTTGTATGTACAGATATCTGCATACACTATAATATAAAGTCTGAGTAAAAATTTTTACTCAGAGGTGTTTACCAAATGTCTGTGCAGACTTTTCATCAGTTCAGACTTCGGTTTTAATGAATAAATTAAGTAATTCAATAATCATGAGTTTTGCTCCGACAATCGTACAGACATGTACGCAGACTTCCGACTTTTCTGGTACACCGACATTTGTCTGTACTGATTTGTTGTACAGACAAAATTCAATAGAAGTCTGTGTTAAGTCTGTATCGTGTAGACCCACCATTAGAGCTTGCCATCGTGGTGAAATGGTTACCCAATCATCAGAGGACAATTGCCTAGGGTGCGGCAGACGAACAGGTAACTGTGACACTCTGGAAGCTCCTTTCATGTGGGCGTGCACAGTGATACAAGGCAAATAGAACGGAGCTTTACCGGCTAAAATTATACAGATTTTTGTATTCTTCGTGACAATGCCCGTCATTGAACCCGGACTTTATAATTTTTTGAAATGCATTTATGCTATGGGACTGCGATAACGGTGTAAATGTTTCATCAAAATGCTGACTGACTGACTGACACTTGATGCGAGCTTAGTCGCCTATATTTATTGTCTTTTGTGCCAAATAAATATTGATGGCAGCTTTCACGAGCTGCGGGTTGTTCGAAAGAGATACCGCGCCCCCGCCCCCGGAACGCAAAGGGCACATGAAGGAACATAGACGGGTTTTAGTCAGTAAAAGTCTGACACTCCCTCCCGCCCCGCCCAGGGCGGGGGAAGTTATTTGATGATTTCCCGTCTATAAAAAAAAAAAAAAAAAAGCTTTCACGAGATCTAGTGACTCCTTGAATATGAATCGATTACATACAACACATACAATACATACATAAATAAACTCACGCATTTTTGCATACATACATATATATAAACTCGTGTATTTTTTTTTCATGATGGTTGGCAGAAAACACAGAACGCCAGCTACTACGATACAAATAGTACTTGTGTAAACTAACTCAGTGTACACTTGATAAGGGAATTGAACTCAACTTGATATATAAGCGCCTGAACTGACTACTGGGAAGGCAATCCCCCTTGTCATTACATAAGAAGCTGTTGGTTTATGCATGTGTTGCTAAATGCATCTGGTCGCAGGGCATTCAACTCTAAGAATCCACAAGTAACTCAAATCTAGATATACTTCTACGGTTTCAAAACTCTTTAGCTGAAGAGATCGATATCAGGCTCACATTGGTACAGTCGGTTGTCAGCATTATCTGACCCACCCTAAACACAATCGAAATTGGACCTTCTGCATATGATAATAAGGTTTAATTTCAATTTATATGAGGTTATCAGTCAAGTGCTCGAGAACTGAGAAGGAATAAATACAATAAAATACACACACGCAAATTTGATCTTTATCACGTTAGCATTGGGTTAAATCTTATAACAACTTGTTATAATATAATAAGTGTAATAGCTTATTTTAATGAGTTCGGTCAAGTAACTCTGGTCTCGTGGTCTGTGTGTAAGACTGAGAGTGACAAGTTGCGAGATCAAATCCCGCGACGAAGATATTGTTTTGCTTTCAATTTAGAATTTATTCTAAAAGTATTTCTTGTATTATTGTAAAGAACTATAGACGGATAATCTTCAAATATAAAGTTTCTAAAATGGTAATATTTTGGCATAACTTGTATTAAGTGGGTAGTTGAAAAATAAATATTTGTATTCATTGTAAAACTGGTATTCAAATGCTACTAACTAAGGGTATGCAGTGACAACGCGCAAACATATTTTTCCTTGCCTTACTAAATTGCAAAAACAACTTCTCTTTACAATTTATTTTTGTCTATTTTATAGGTAGTTTTTTTATTATCATGTCTTAATGGAGTGATTAAATAATAATGAAGGGATAAAATACAAAATAATCTATTTGCACTAGGATAAGGTTGGCTGCTTGTGCTGTGCAAGAATAAACTTTATTTAAGTATATATATGGTTTAAATTCTTTAGTCTTGTGGTCACTAATCGTTGTTTACGTTCGAAATCAAGTTTAACCTAAATATAGCTTCTGCTCAGGTGTTTCTTTTTTAATTATTTTATTATACTTTTTTTACAGTTCTTTAATGGACAACGCATAGAAATAAAACTAAACAATTGCAAATTTAAAATGTTTATTATTTCATTAAAACACTTAGGTAAATAAAGTAAGTAAATGCTCACATATTTCCAAATTAATATACAATATATTATGAGGATGCCATAATCAAATCTACCCATTTATAAACATTAAAAAAGGCATGTTTTCTTGAAAGTTTGTTATCGAGAAAATTTATTTTATCTGTGAAATGCTTTAAAGATTTATAGCTGCCAATTATACGTAGTGAATAAACATGTCATTTAAATAGAAAAAAAACTATTTATGACAATAACATCACCACGTAATTGGCAACATTTTAATGGTTTAACAATCTATCCATTGAGCATTTACTTACATGGTGTGTTTAAAAATATCCTAGATTAATTAGTAGCGGAGTGATGGCGCACCGTTCCTTGTTACGTTCATCTTTGTTCGATTTAAATGTTTTTTTTTTCATCAGTGAAGATCACAACATTTTCTTCTCAATTAAAATTTAAATATTCCTGGGCTAAACGGACCCCTCTTCAGCAGGTGTCAATGCTATTTTCTGTGCCGGTTTATAATTCCTTATTCCAGCAGCGTGTAAATGCCTTCTCACTGTTTCCACTGAAATATGGTGTTTTATTGCGGTTACACTAATGGGCAATCGCATTCGGGACTATACTTGATGTTTTTTGCCCCTGGACGAATCCGCTGAATATTTACTTTGTCTCCATAACGTCTTAGCTACAGTCGTATTTCTCTAAAACAAAAAAAAAAAACTTTTTTGGAACCGTTTATGTAACTTGTAAGGAGTGAATGTAATAGTAAAATAGCCAACTACGCGTTCATTAATCACAATCAATTAAATAAAATAGGTATAAAAAAAAACACTTACTGCTATATTAAGACGACGACCAATCTCTCTAATTCCAACATTCTGCTCATGTAAAAATATGATTTTATGTTTGGTATAGTCATTAAGCTGCGACATGATGCTTTTTTACACCAAATTGCTTAAAAATACTTAACGAGTTATGCGAAACGATTTACAAATGTGTGTGCACAGTCAATGCTAATAGGCGTAGTGTAACTTTTGTCACTTAAGTAGACGAATTTATTATCTACCTCACGAAGCAAATATATGTGAACTTAAACTTTTTTAATTTACCCACCTGTTTACAAGATAAGTTATTAGGCGTAAATCATATTGGCCGTTCTTTAATAATGCAAACAATTTTGTAGAAATGAAATCAAATTAAAAAAGAAACTGATAACAGGTGGACTGTGTTTTCGAACCCACATGTTGTTCCTCGCCAATCCAACATCAAACCGCCAAGCCACAAGAACTTGTTAAGACTCCACGAAATTCAAGATTGGGTTCTAATTATGTAAGGTGACTTAAAAGGTTTTTAACTTTAATGTCAACGAGATAATGATTAAAATAGCTTAACAAAATGATATAATGCCGGTGGCTCCGACAACGTTGGGTGGGTTTATGCGTGTCTGTATTCATCGATAAATTGAAATTAAACCTTATTATCATAGGCAGAGGGTCCAATTTTGGTTGTGTTTAGGGTGGGTCAGATAATGTTGACAACAGACTGTACCTATACCTACACTAAAATTTCTTAAATACACGACTATCTTATGTTTTCTACTAGAACAAAACGGACATCGGTCGTGTAAATAATGCAAAGAGAGTTACGAGACTCGCAGCAACACCTTGGCAAGGAATATACTATGTTTTCCTTCACAATATGTCAAAGATGTTCAAAATAAACTTAGAAAATCCATTTAAAGTAGAAAAGTCACATTGGTAGATGCTTGCCCCTGCCCAGTTGCGAACCCACAGCCACAACAAAGAGTAAAGTAATCTAATGTGCACCCATCTACGACAAATGTCCACCAAAAAGCTTTAAACAACACTTTAAATTGGCACATCAAGGTCTTATAATTTTATAAAATGAAATGCTATTTAAAATCACCTGCTACGATCCTTAGGTACATACTTCTTTCGCCTCGTTCACATTCATACATCTGGTCATACAACTATTAAAATATAATATTACTATCAAATAAATTTATTTTAGTCAGAGTCGCGCGTCATGTATTCCAAGGAGCATTCGCGTGGCAGCACGGGTCACGGTAACTGGGGTCGTGATGGTAGCTAAGATAGGTTGGTAGTTCTGCCATGAAAAGTAATGTTATCCAGCTGCTAAAGTTAGACTGTACGCTGACCCCAACATGATCCCTAGTAGATGTTGATGATGATGATTGAATAGTGCTAAGATAAGTGAAGCGTTTTCCGAATGCACCACATGTTGACATAGTCGTTGGTGCAGAAAATAACGCAACACTAAAACTCTACACCAGACGATTTTGTTTTATAGCAAAATTGTTGCTAGTGAGTTACATTGGTGTTTTTTTTTTATTTTTAAGTAGCTTTTAGTGGTAATGTTTCAGGTTTCGCTTATACATGTCATAGTTTCTTGCCCGTGACCAGTTGCAAACCCACAAACTCGTGCATGAGAAGCGGGCGACTTAGCCACTGGGTCATCACGACACATTTATAAAAGTGAATCACTCGATGCCAATAGAAACAATTTCGTTGAACTGTGTTAACTTTGGCCCCTTTAGGAATTTGTTTTCTATTGTGAGTGCGTTTGAAAACATATAACCCGGAACAATTACCAGTGGGTTATATATTTTTTTATCCCGTACGGGAATCGATACCGCGACTCCTAGCGCAGCGGCCAATAACTCAACCACTGCGCCGACTGTATCGTCGGATATGTGTCGCGTGTATTGGCATAACAATGACTCGTCATCTCGGGAGTCACTGAATATGCTAAGTGGCCTCATTGCATTCTATGCCGTCTCTGCTGCAGAACAACATCTCACACACTGTATAACTATCTGACTGCCACGTATATGGTATATGTAAATATTGTATTTACAACTGTCAGTATACGGCGTTATAATAATTTTATGTTCAATGTGTTCCAGGATCCAGAAATGTCTCAACAATACAGTTTGAGGTGGAACAACCACCAGCCGAATTTCATATCGATGTTTACGACGCTGCTAAATACGCAGACGCTGGTGGACGTGACACTGGCGGCTGACGGAAAGCAGCTGCTCGCGCACAAAGTCGTGCTGTCCGCGTGCAGCACTTATTTCCAAGTGAGTAAAAGTAACTATCTACGTTGTTTCTTTTGGATTATTTCTCAATTTCTGTTGCGCCAATAAAGTCAAAGTCAAGGTTTAGAAAAAATATCGCCATAAAAAGGAACTGTTGAACGGCATCCAAGAAAAAAATATATATCTAAACTACCTTTTGGAAAGGGTTCCAAGAGGCAGTTTCGTATAGAGACATAGGTAATGATATAAATATTTAGCAAAAAGGATTACACGTAAAGGCAATATACCATGTATAACAACTATTAAATTATAATAGCAATAGCACAAAGTAACAACAAGGCAATCAGTTTAGGTTTTACTTTACCTAAAGTTTAGGATTGTTGGAGAGCAGCAGAATCAGCATTACTACGTTGCTATAAGTATCGTGTCAGGTTTAAGCGCGATAAAATTGAGTGACTGGTTTTATGCTAAGCCTGTCATTACACATGTCGCAAGATTAATACTTCTCTATCTGGGGATAATGCATTACGGATCTTACTTATAAAAATAACGCTTATTAATACTTAGCTACCTCTTAATTGACTGACTGAACGATGCAAGACTATTTCAATCTGCCAACACTTAGACGGTCAGCATAGAGCATAACCAAATTATTCGACTAAAGACGTCATCGTCACAGCCGATTGAAGCCCGCCATCTTACTTCTGAACTATACTTAAACAACGTGTCGCCGCTGTTTAAATTTTCTATCACTTAGCTAGTACGTAAAGTTAGTCAATTTACAGATGGCTAAGTATTATTTAGGGTTATTTTTATAAGTAAGGTTGTACATCTTTTGCTTATCTCAAATATGGAAGTTACAAAACAGCTCCATAAATGCAATAATGATGTCCCAAAATTAACGCAAGATTGAAGAAAATTGTAATAAATAATTGAAACACGTTGTTGTATTGTGCAAGGCTCCATTTTTACTAACACGAAACTGTCTGCTGTTGGTTTTTTTTTCAGGGTTGCCAACAATTTACTGAACCAATGGCGGCAAATCCCAATCGTGCGTTTATTTTGGGTCACTTTAAATATGTATTTGTAATAAAAATGTAATCTAGTTACATCAACGATCAATCGTAATATCTTATTTAGGAACCATTTATAATAAAGGAATGTAATGTGAATATTTCGTTTTAATTTCCCCTTAGTTTCTAAGAAAAATATATTTATTTCAAATGAAAACTTTCCACGGCGCGTTTTAAACTTTTCTAATGTTTTATTTCAGAGTTTATTCGTAGAAAACCCGTCTCCTCATCCCATAGTCATACTTAAGGACGTCACTTACGCCGACCTCCGTACGATGGTGGATTTCATGTATTGTGGTGAGGTGAATGTCACCGAGGAACAGCTGCCCAAGGTGACTAGTTCAAACGCGTTAGGTTTTTTGAACTAGCTTACGCCCGTGACTCCTCAACAAATATAGATTTATGGCACCACGAAAAAATTAAGTATTATTTAATTCCATTCAGCTGTTTAAGTGAGAAAGTTTTACACCCATCCACCTATTCAATCTATCCTCAAAAACTTTCGCGTTTATAATAGTAGTAGGATTTCAAAATTAAAAATCAGTTTCTTTAAGGAAATATAATAATATTCAGCACTTAGAAATAGTACTCATAATGACTATATAAGCCCTTTTCTGGGACTAGTACCATCGAATAGATAAACACCGGAATGAGTTTGATACTAAATTATAATTAAACAGTATAACTATTCAAACTTCATTTATTTATTTATTTTTCTTTATTTTACAGATTATTAGATTTAATTATGCAAGTGTCGTTTTTTTTATTATTATTATTTCTAGTTCTCCCCCCGCCCCGTTGGTCTCGTGGTCGCAAGTGCGACTGCTGTGCAAGGGGTCCCGGGTTCGATTCTCGGGTCGAGCAAAAAGTGTTAGTGTTTTTCTATGAAATTCTCAGTAGCAGCTCGGAGTTTGGATTTGTGCCCGGTTAATGGCAATAGGCTCGCCCCCTATTACATGGGACCTAAATATACCGGCGAACTGTGGGTGTACATTGGTACACCTCTGCCTAACCCTTCGGGGAATACAGGCGTGATGGTTTATATATATAGTTCTCTCAATTAATTACGTTAATCTTATTTTGAGGCGGTATAACCTTTCTACTTTCGTATATCCCACTTATCTCACTTAATATTATAAACGCGAAAATTTGTGGGGATGGATGGATGTTTGTTACTCATTCGTGCAAAAACTCCTTAACGGATTTTGATGAAATTTTATAGTAATATAGCTTATACATTAGAATAAACATAGGCTACTCCCGAAAAATGTATGGTTCCTGTGGAATCATATACTAATTTGACGCGAAGCTGCGGGCGGTAGCTGGTATTGTTTATATTGTACATTAATTATTAAATAAAATTTATAACTTAAAATACCCCTTGCTATTTGCCCCTGTGTTTGTAGGTGCTGGACACTGCCAAATTATTAAAAATAAAAGGGCTGACTGAAATGCCCGACTCCACATCACTGACGCGCTCGCAGGGAACGTCTGCAGAATTGCAGAGTCAGGGGGACTCCCTGGAGTCCACGCGCCAATCACCAGCAGCGTCACCTTCCAACAAGCGCCGCAGGTACGGTCCCATAGACTTTTTCTTTGGTAAGAAGCACTTGCTGCCCTGTTTAAAAGACATGTCGACATGTCCTGGAGTCAAATCTGCCACAGAGACAAAGCATGTGACGAAGCCTGTTTCCGAACTACGGCGAGTATGGCTCGCCCCTTTGTGAAATGTGATTGTACTACACATCTCTGCCCAACCCTTCAGGAACACTATCGTGATATTTTGTTAATCTACCATTATCTAGGCGCAGGAAGAGTTCAACAGGGAGTACTTCCGTCAATGTGCTGGAGAGCGACCAGCACGGGCGCGTCGACGTCGGTGCGCAAACTATGGAAGCAATCACGTTAAGCAGCGTGCCCCAACAAAGGCGCATGCGGGAGTACCACGAGATCCGAACCATAGACAACTCACAACAAGTAGACGATGTAAGTACAGCAGTTTTTATTTATTGAAATAATTTTTTTTACGCACGGTTGACTTGGGGAGTAAGCTGGTGAATGCATGACGAAAAGTGTGATCGGGCGAGGCGAACAGGAGGTGAGAAGGAGATATAAATTAGCGGGGATAAAAAGAGAGAATTACGTTTTGTATATTATCTGTAGGGGCAAGAGAGAGAGAGGTGCGCGCGCAAATTTTCTTTGTCCCTTCCTCTCATAATCAGTTAGATGGACACCACACGATTGAAGTAAAACTTTTACTTCAATCGTGTGGTATAAAGCACACTCGTATTTTTTTATTACCGACGAACCTGTTGTCATTGAGAGGTCTACAATCATGTACTCAATCCATGGTAAAAGCATAGTTAACTTTTTCCTTACGATTTCCTCAGTTCATCCAGCAGTATTAACCGCAAGCACTCGCTTAACGAATTCGTTTATCACGTAATGAACATTCATTCCAACAAATTATGCATTCGTTACGAATGAACTTGTGTTTATGTAACTGCCAACATAGTTTAAAGTTTTTTTTTTTGTTAATATATATGTTTTTGAGCATAATGCTTTTTGCTGAGCTACACTGTAAATATATAAATTATTAAGAAGATTTGTATTGAAATTCCAGAGTCCGGATCAAAATACCATCAACATGGAGCTAACTATCGAAAACACGACCCCGACCCCAACGCCGGCAGTCATGGTCCAAGGTAAACGCTTTACTTAATGTGTGATGGCTTACAAACCAATTGCGTCTACTTCGATCACCAATGTACTAGATTAAGCATAAAGAACATAATCATATCACAAAAGGGGTCCAGAATCCCATACGCATACATTTTACATTTTTCGAGAAACAAGTTATAAAGTATCAATAACTTCAGCTAATTAAAAAACTCTGAAACGTAAACTTTAATAAAATTTCTATTTGTATTCAGGACCTGTCATCGGATAACATCTAAAAGCAATAAATTAAAAATGTGTTTCGAAATTAAAAAGTTAATTTGTTCAAAAATATTTATATATTAATTATTAATATTTACCTGTGTATTTATTTATTTTAGTTTAGTAAATATAGTTCGAAATAAAATTCTAACAATTGGTTCTTATTCTATTTCAACCGTAGTATGTACGTATTGACTATGTACATACTACATTTTGACACATATTTTTTTTATCAAACATTGGTAGAACATTTTTAACCTTAAAATAAGATAACATAAAAAATACATTTAAAATAAAAAATAAAAAACTACATGGTATATGGTATCTCATAATTAGTTCAACTTTTACTAGGTAACTAAGAAGAACTTTATTATTTTTTTCTTGAAAATTCTTAAGTAAAAAAAAAAAGGCCTATTGAACGCGCACTGTGACATCTTGATGTGTGAATGTTGTGTACTATTGGAGAGTACTAACTACAAATATAAGCACAACAATAATGTAAATATTGTGTTCCAATTTGTCGGGCTGTTTTTCAAAGGAAATCTAGCACAGTGTTGATCGAAGTGTGTCAATAACACGTATGTAGGGATGTGTTCTTCTTAACTCCTGTCGTTTGTAGGTTCTGACCTGGTAAACTTAATATTCTGTCAGCCCCGAAAACGATGGAGGTACATATATAAAAGTGGAGAGAGCGAGACAACAATAGCCGACGAGAACCCCTCCCCCAATATGTTTAGTCACGAATGGGGAATAATTGACCGGGACAACACTAACCAATCACGAAGTTACAACCGTGTTAGTATTATAAAGTGCATCATTTGCAGTCGAACATTCAAACGCAACTTAATTTTAATTCACTGTTCTCATGCTGTCTTTGTCACATTGAAAACATACGGGGTGTAAAAAGACACATCACATTACTCTTCTAAATTTAAAATTTGAAAATTATTGCTGGGTATCGACTTGTTTTTCTTGAAAAAATATCACTGTTTATGGTAGTACTCAATGTAACACACAAACTATTGTGCATCCAATAGTGCAGGAGTCATTGCGGTATTAAAAGTTTAGTCAGGACATTTCAAACTTGTTTTCTTAAAAATACATGTCATAAAATTGGAACTTTCTTGTCTTCAAAATAATCTTAATAAAAAAAAAATCCTAGGTATGGCGTATGGCCCAGAATAAAAAATAGTTGCAATAAAGAACATGTAACTCTCGGCTACGTTAGTTGTCTTTTTATCCCTGTTATTGCAAAATAACATTTTACAAGGACGTATTAAGGTTAAGTGTCGTTTGACCATTCGGGAGGTAGAGGTTAATGCCATCACACATGGATGTTTTTAGTATCATTCATTTATTTTTTATTTATTTTTTTGTACTGTAGTTTTTTTTTTGCATTAAGTGTGTCATTCTGGCTTTAAATGCTGTAAGTTCCTTCCTTCCCTTTGTTAAAAATGTTTAAGAATGAAATAGAGAAATATTTTGTCTATTTACTTTAAACAACTGGAATAAATAAATAAATAGTAAATGAATCTGTGTGATTGAGTTCTCGAATAAACTTTAACGTTTTTCTTAGATCTAAAATCAACGACGTGGCTCCTTCCTAACTTTAATAGTTTCAGATTTATCTACGCTGACCCATCTCAACGGATCACCTTTAATAAAAGCACCCTAATTGCCTAACGCACTCGTCACACAATCGCTTACATCTTGGTAACTCTTCGCTTGTTTGAAAATATAATGTTTTGCTCGACCGCTGCATACATCAACGCAATGAGTACTTAGTAATTGTCACGATGTATGTGTATGTAACTTGTGCGTTGTGCACGCAGAGTGCAGCAGTGCTATTCTGTACACATCTCGCTCGGTGAGGTGACCAGCTCACCGCAGCTGGTAAGCTGTCATCTCACCTAATGCTAGGGTTTGTCAATTCAGGTCACCTAAACATGCCGAGGGAGATTTTTACCAGAATGCAACTGCATCGACTGATTGACGACACGTCTATTGTTAGCAATACTTAAACAGGACTCGTTTATACTTAGCCCTACAATTGATCACGAATATTTAAAGAAATCGCTAAAATAATATCACGAAACAAAACTATAAAAACATCATCTGTTTCTCATTCATCTCTAAAACGTAACAATCCCATCATCCGCTTTTATTCTATGCTTTATGTATTTACTTTGTGCATGTACCGTGCTATGTGTAGATAGTTTTATAACGAACGACGTATAACCGCTGGGACTTGTATACAGTTTTCGTATCATGAAATTCCCGGCGGTATAGATTTTATATAAAAGACGTAAACTCAAATTAAGTTTTTACCTTCGAAAATACATAAAGCATAAAAACGATATCTTATATCTTAATATACGCGAAAGTGTCACAACCGGGACAACATTTTACTTTCCAGGGAAGGGAGATCAATGAGAAACAATTTGTTGAAACTTTAACTCAAAAATATGATACTTTACCTAGAGAGTTTTATTAAAGTAGGTACATTTATCTCTCTTCCCAGGAGGCCAGTGGACTATGGTGGAGAACTCATACCCTAGGTACTCGAATGCGTGCATCGGCGCCGGCGGCGCGCTGCAGCAAGACCCCGGCATGTACATAAACAATGTGATAAACACGCACATGGAGTCGGAATTAAACTACGCGCAGGGTATGGGCGTGGCGGGCCCGTCGCCCGGCCCCTCGTGCGCGGATGTGCCAGCGGCCCCGGAGCCCGCGCCGGCACCCGCGCCCAAGCGCCGCCGCACCACCAACCCGCAGTCCGAGGAGAACTTCCAGCGCGCGCTCGAGGCCGTGCGCTTCGGCGGGATTGGGTTTTGTAAGGCGGCGAGGCTGTTTGGGGTGAATAACCGGACTCTATGGTTAGAATATAAAAAAAAGGGCTACCCCAACAACAGGCCCAGTATTAAGAGCCGTATAAAGCGCGAGCACACGACGCCGCCACCGGAACACAAAGAGGCACCTGTAGAGCAGCAGATGGCGCTACTGTGCCCGCAGCACCAGGTGCCGCCTGGATTTATAGACCCGGGAACGACTCATGGCTTCCCGCTGCAAAGTGTACCCCAAAATTCGCCCCTTAACCTCCTAGGGGTTAACTTCAATACAATGCAATAGAACGCGGCCTGCGGCGTGTCGCCTGACGAGTCGTACTCCTTGTGACCAGAATGGCAAGGCGACTACGGCCCGCAGGCCTACATGGCGCCTACGCCCGCGCACGCCGCCTTCGTGCCGCCGCGGTATGACCAGATATACATGCACTTTACAATGTAAATATTAGTTGGAAACGTATGTACTTATCGTCGGCTGTGAACTCGTGCGCTGCACTTACAACTCATATCTCTGAAGAGAATATCGATGGAAGCGGGCCATATCGTCCATGTGCTGCACAGACGATGTGACCCGCTTGCTTCGATATGTAAGTGTAGTGCAATGTAACTATGGCGTGTCGTCGTAGTACAGGCAATAAATAAAAGCAATGTTTTCCATTTTTATAGTAATTTTTTAAAATACTTTTTATGAGCAAAGACGACGACGACATACTAGCAATACAGCTTGTCGGGTCGCTGGGAACAATTTGAAGCTCATCATATTCGTAGTTAGTTAAGAAAAATGCAGTAGCTGTTGTGTGTTGTTGTATAATTGTATTTAATTATTCTAAACGGGATTGGCAACAAGTTATTCTTAGATAAGTAACTTTGCCCAGTGCCCATGCCACTAAATTGAAGTTCATCACTTATTAATTAATAATATAAATGCAATAATTTTTATAATATTCAATTATTCTAATACTAAGATAATCCATTTATAGCTGTAAGTATAGCAAGGGTGCTCAACTTTTTTAACAGTCGGACCAATCGGTGGATTTAGAAATTTTCGGCATGCCAAAAATTTATATATAGGGTGTTTGGCAGAACGTTGAACAAATGAAAATGGTGGATAGGTGGGATCATCTGCTACTTCCTCAGCCCTCATTTATTTGGCCCTGGCTCACTGGATATTTAAAATATGTATATTTCTGCTTTCTTCTAGATTCACCACTTTCTTAACATTAAAATTTTATAAAAAAAAAACAAATATATAAATAAATATTACACTTTAAAGTTAAGAAAGTGGTGAAACTAGAAGAAAGCAAAAATATTTTTTTTTAAATATCCAGTGAGCCAGGGCCAAATAAAAGAGGGCTGAGGAAGTAGCAGATGACCCCACACCTATCCACCATTTTCGAATGTTCAACGTTCTGCCAAACACCTTGTATGTAAACCCAGCAGGATCCTAAGTTTAATCCGATTGACAGTTGAATGTTAACGTGCGTAGTATTTAGTACCTTCTGAATCATATAAGTAAAATAATAGTACCTTAATTGTTACAGAGATTTTTTCTAAATTATTTTCTAGCACGGCCCTCCGCTGTTTGAAGATCTATAGACGAATCTTATATAGTGTCATACCTTTGGTTGTCTTGCACAAATTTTTGGCTTGCTGAATTACTTTTTAATCTACCTATTGGCCCGACTGTTAAAAAAATTGAGCAGCCCAGCTTTGCATAGGCAAACAGTTTTTCCCATTGTGAAAAATGACCCGCTTATGTAAGTGACCATTAATTTCATATTTTATAATGATAAATAATAATGTATATTTGTATATAAAATGAAGCCAGGCTTCAGTGTTCCCTCGACCCTGACTAGATGAGTATCACAGCCGTAGTATTGCCATGAAAACAAAACGTATTTTGTAGATCTCAATAGAACCGTAAGTTATGAACTGTTCGGTAAGCGAGTGTTTTTTACATATTATAGGGAAATGCACAACCGTAGTGTTAATGATCGTTCGAATGTGATAGTGTATGTGTACCTCGGTTTATTAGCATTCCTGGGACACAGTTTCTGTAAGTGAGGCCATGTATGGTTCAACTTGTCAATCTTATCTGTGTAGTTTCAACTATGTCGAGTAATATCAATTTAAATGTAGGGTCACTTAAGTATTCTACGTAAAGAAAATGGTGCGAACATTGGGCACGCACTGGCTTTGTTCGGGGAGCGATGGCCAAACGACGAACTGTGTGCAAACATTGCTACGCTTGTAACTCTGAGTGGCAGGTTTCATACAGTTTTGTTCATAACTACCTCTATTTATAAGTATTTTATATAGAATACAGGGTCAAAAAGACGGGAAGATTTCATTTTTTAGTATTCGGATTCGTTTAGTAGTCACCTAAATCAAAGTACCTATAGTATGTTTTTCATACTACATTTTAATTTGAAGACGCGATGTGTGTTGTGAGGTAGAATATTGAATTAACTACGTGTTGGTCATTTTTGTTTATGACAGTGATTCATTAACCATAGTATTCAGGGTGTTTGGCAGAACGTTTAACATACGAAAATGGTGGATAGGCGGGGTCATCTGCTACTTACTCAGCCCTAATTTATTTGGACCTGGCCCCCTGGATATTTTCTTTTGCCATAATCGTAACATGTTTCTGGTTTAATACTGTGGTATGAGTTGCCATTATTTATTGTCAAACTCAGAGTAATACTAGAACTACACTCATGTTCTACCTCGCTGGTATTAATATTAGCATGCAGGTGAAACTGCTACCTACTACTACTTATTAAGCTTCATTTTTACAATTTATTGAATCTATGTCAGCCCACTACAAGGCTGCTGAAGCAAATAAGATAGACAAAGTATTTATAATTTGAAGCATTGCCTCGTTTCTCAATAATTCATCTGTATACTAATGTTAATACTAAACACACTACAATGCCGGCTTCATTGCATTTATTTTAGGAGTTTAAAAAAATAACAACTAAATCAATATTTTTTTTTTTTTTTTTTTTAATAAGTAATAATTTATAAGGCTGCGCGGATGTTTGGGGTGAATAACCGGACTCTATGGTTAGAATATAAAAAAGGGCTACCCCAACAACAGGCCCACTATTAAAAGCCGGATAAAGCGCGAGCACACGACGCCGCCACCGGAACACAAAGAGGCACCTGTAGAGCAGCAGATGGCGCTACTGTGCCCGCAGCACCAGGTGCCGCCTGGATTTATAGACCCGGGAACGACTCATAGCTTCCCGCTACAAAGTGTACCCCCATAATTCGCCCCATGGCTTCCCGCTGTAAAGTGTACGCCCATAATTCGCCCCATGGCTTCCCGCTGCAAAGTGTACGCCCATAATTCGCCCCATGGCTTCCCGCTGCAAAGTGTACGCCCATAATTCGCCCCATGGCTTCCCGCTGCAAAGTGTACCCCCATAAATGCCGCCGCGGTATGACCACATATACATGAACCTCACAATGTAAATATTAGTTGAAAACGTATGTACTTATCGTCGACTGTGAACTCGTGCGCTGCACTTACAACTCATATCTCTGAAGAGAATATCGATGGAAGCGGGCCATATCGTCCATGTGCTGCACAGACGATGTGACCCGCTTGCTTCGATATGTAAGTGTAGTGCAATGTAACTATGGCGTGTCGTCGTAGTACAGGCAATAAATAAAAGCAATGTTTTCCATTTTTATAGTAATTTTTTAAAATACTTTTTATGAGCAAAGACGACGACGACATACTAGCAATACAGCTTGTCGGGTCGCTGGGAACAATTTGAAGCTCATCATATTCGTAGTTAGTTAAGAAAAATGCAGTAGCTGTTGTGTGTTGTTGTATAATTGTATTTAATTATTCTAAACGGGATTGGCAACAAGTTATTCTTAGATAAGTAACTTTGCCCAGTGCCCATGCCACTAAATTGAAGTTCATCACTTATTAATTAATAATATAAATGCAATAATTTTTATAATATTCAATTATTCTAATACTAAGATAATTCATTTATAGCTGTAAGTATAGCAAGGGTGCTCAACTTTTTTAACAGTCAGACCAATCGGTGGATTTAGAAATTTTCGGCATGCCAAAAATTTATATATAGGGTGTTTGGCAGAACGTTGAACAAATGAAAATGGTGGATAGGTGGGATCATCTGCTACTTCCTCAGCCCTCATTTATTTGGCCCTGGCTCACTGGATATTTAAAATATGCATATTTCTGCTTTCTTCTAGATTCACCACTTTTTTAACATTAAAATTTTATTGAAAAAAAAACAAATATATAAATAAATATTACACTTTAAAGTTAAGAAAGTGGTGAAACTAGAAGAAAGCAAAAATATTTTTTTTTAAATATCCCGTGAGCCAGGGCCAAATAAAAGAGGGCTGAGGAAGTAGCAGATGACCCCACACCTATCCACCATTTTCGAATGTTTAACGTTCTGCCAAACACCTTGTACGTAAACCCAGCAGGATCCTACGTTTAATCCGATTGACAGTTGAATGTTAACGTGCGTAGTATTTAGTACCTTCTGAATCATATAAGTAAAATAATAGTACCTTAATTGTTACAGAGATTTTTTTAAAAATATTTTCTAGCACGGCCCTCCGCTGTTTGCAGATCTGTAGACGAATCTTATATGGTCTCGTTTAGCGGTGTATTAGTACCTTAAAATACTTTAGTTACATTTTTTAATAATTATTATTTAATAAGGAATGCACCTGCAACACTTGTATCACGCCAGCAGGATCCTATTTTGATTTGAGGCTTTCAGTCTAGACAGTCATCATATTTCTGATAAGCATTTTATTCGTACTTTACAAATATCCTTACGCTTAATTCCAGAACTTTGTATTTCAGCTGGAAATTTGTTTTGAAACTATTAGTACTTTATTAATGATAGATGCGTACTATCCAATATCTCTCGACACTAGACTGAGTACTTTTTTTTCTGTAGAAAAATGCTGTCATCTTCCCTCAATTCCAATATTATTTATGAGCCACAAAAATAATAATATCATATACTTTTTTTTTGTGGGCACTTGTCTCTAAACTATAATAACTGGATAATAAATTGATGAATATAGTTAAACTGTAATTATTAATTTACATACTTACTACACATATAAATAATATCGTACGTTAGGAAGTAAACCGCTTTGTTTTGGAATGGATGAGTTTTGAGGAAAATATTGTTGTTGAGGCATGTGTATGTATGTATGTATGTATGTGAGGGTGTGTGTGTGGATGTATACCTATGTGATGTTAATATATTTGATAAGTATGTAAAATAAACAATAATTAACAATAGTCATCAAAGTATTATCCAGTTAGTATAGCATAGACATAAAAATATTGCAGGTGCATTCCTTATTAAATAATTATTATTTTAAAATTAAACTAAGGTATTTTAAGGTACTAATGCACCGCTAAACGACACCACTTAAGATTTGTCTATAGACCTTCAAATAGTGGAGGGCCCTGCTGGACAATAATTTAAGATTTCGCTGTAATAATTAAGGTACTATTTTTTTACTTATACGATTCGGAAGGTACTAAATACTACGCACGATAACATTTAACTTTCAATCGGATACCAGCTGGTACATACAGGCACCAAAAAATTGTGCAAAACAACCAAAGGTATTATAAAAAAATAGTTGTTTATTAAGATAAAAAAAGGATAAATAAAACTCAGAGCATCAAGCGACATAAACATACATCAATAGATGCAATCAATGTAATTTCTGATAATGTTTCTGACATAACATTTTTTCCATCCATCCGCAGGCCATAGTCTATATAAAGGGCCATGACGTGGCCCGCGGATGGATTTTAAATGGCCCGCGTAACGACCAATATCTGATGTGACGCCTGAAATATTATGTCAGAAACATTATCAGAAATCACATTGATTGCATGTATTGAAACAATAAATTTTATGTCTAACCTCTGTGCCTTATCCTTTTTTTAACAAATACATTTCATAATACCTTTGGTTGTCTTGCACAAATTTTTGGCTTGCTGAATTACTTTTTAATCAACCTATTGGCCCGACTGTTAAAAAAATTGAGCAGCCCAGCTTTGCATAGGCAAACAGTTTTTCCCATTGTGAAAAATGACCCGCTTATGTAAGTGACCATTAATTTCATATTTTATAATGATAAATAATAATGTATATTTGTATATAAAATGAAGCCAGGCTTCAGTGTTCCCTCGACCCTGACTAGATGAGTATCACAGCCGTAGTATTGCCATGAAAACAAAACGTATTTTGTAGATCTCAATAGAACCGTAAGTTATGAACTGTTCGGTAAGCGAGTGTTTTTTACATATTATAGGGAAATGCACAACCGTAGTGTTAATGATCGTTCGAATGTGATAGTGTATGTGTACCTCGGTTTATTAGCATTCCTGGGACACAGTTTCTGTAAGTGAGGCCATGTATGGTTCAACTTGTCAATCTTATCTGTGTAGTTTCAACTATGTCGAGTAATATCAATTTAAATGTAGGGTCACTTAAGTATTCTACGTAAAGAAAATGGTGCGAACATTGGGCACGCACTGGCTTTGTTCGGGGAGCGATGGCCAAACGACGAACTGTGTGCAAACATTGCTACGCTTGTAACTCTGAGTGGCAGGTTTCATACAGTTTTGTTCATAACTACCTCTATTTATAAGTATTTTATATAGAATACAGGGTCAAAAAGACGGGAAGATTTCATTTTTTAGTATTCGGATTCGTTTAGTAGTCACCTAAATCAAAGTACCTATAGTATGTTTTTCATACTACATTTTAATTTGAAGACGCGATGTGTGTTGTGAGGTAGAATATTGAATTAACTACGTGTTGGTCATTTTTGTTTATGACAGTGATTCATTAACCATAGTATTCAGGGTGTTTGGCAGAACGTTTAACATACGAAAATGGTGGATAGGCGGGGTCATCTGCTACTTACTCAGCCCTAATTTATTTGGACCTGGCCCCCTGGATATTTTCTTTTGCCATAATCGTAACATGTTTCTGGTTTAATACTGTGGTATGAGTTGCCATTATTTATTGTCAAACTCAGAGTAATACTAGAACTACACTCATGTTCTACCTCGCTGGTATTAATATTAGCATGCAGGTGAAACTGCTACCTACTACTACTTATTAAGCTTCATTTTTACAATTTATTGAATCTATGTCAGCCCACTACAAGGCTGCTGAAGCAAATGAAGTATTGCCTCGTTTCTTAATAATTCATCTGTATACTATGTTAATACTAAACACACTACAATACCGGCTTCATTGCATTTATTTTAGGAGTTTTAAAAAAATAACGACTAAAACTGATTTTATTTTTGACTTATACATATTTTTTTTAAGTAAGTAATAATCAAATTATAATTTTATATTCAGTGATAATAACCAGTAATAATTAGTATAAAATAAACTAAAGTACTCATTGCCCGCATGCATTTACATTAGACTGATTTAAACTGTTCCTTGGTAACTTGCGAACGAATCGTCAATATGATCATTTTCCCTAAATACGCCAAGCCATGTGTGGTACCTTTTTTGTGTGATTCATTTCATACTTGGCACAAAAGACAATTTATTGGAAGAACAATTTACAAACGATCATAATATAAACATCGGTTTTCCGATGATGTTATTGGTGGTGCCAAATGTTGGTAACCTTTATCGCATAATTATGTCATAAGAATAGATTGTCTGCCGGTGTGTATGCGTTTGGAAATTTATTGTTTTGTAAATTTTTGTGCATTTATTGTTACTTCACACAATGATGTGCGAAGTAACAATTAGTGCAAAAAATTAAGTAACTTAAGAGAGAAAAAACACATTTAAACATGACTTTAAATGTGTTTTTTCTTTCTTAACTTACTTACATCTTTAAATGTCCTACAGCGGGTGGAAGGGACAACGTAGTGAAAACGTTTAGAAAAGATTCAGTACAGGATTCTAGGCACTCGTGCCAAGAATTTTTTTTGTTAATTATTCGGTAAAAGTTGCCTATACGACGTTCCCTCCGCCCCCGGATACAACTATATGTGCCTACGTAGCCGTGGCTTGGCGTTCGAACGGCTCTGATCGTGAAGATGCGTTTTGTGAAGTTACGTCGCCAAGGAATCTCCATTTTAATGTAATAACATTAGTCTATGATTAACCTAAAAACATATCTTTGATTTTAGCGTCGTTGGTAGCTCACGTGATAGCGGTCAGCTCAAACAAAACTGCAACAACCTTTAGCAGTTGTCATTTATTAATTTATAATAAACTTTAAAACATTACAAACAGCGTTGAAAATTTCTTGCAAGAATCTCAATTTCGTGCTGCAATTACGCAATTTTCAACTCTATTGTTGTAGAATTTTCGTTTATTATCAATGCAACAATGACAAGTGCTCGAGGCTGTTGCTGTTCTGCCTACCACGACCGTAGCGCGTCAATTATCTTGAACAGGAACAATATTACCAGAGATCTCTATCGTGTAAAGTAATTAGTTAAGCGTGTAATTATGTCTTTGCATTTATAGTGTAGGTTAACAATAAGCGGTGCCAGTGTTGGTGTAGGGCGTAGGCTTGTCTCGCGAGCGGATCTCGACAGTCACTTAGGGTGTTATTGCCGATGTAGTATTTTTTATTTCTTATTATCTGACTCTAAAGTCAGTGACTTTAGTATCCCCCCCCCCTTTTTTCGTTATTGTAGACCTGTTAGAATAACCTGTAAAATAAATGTCCCAATCGGGACATTTATTGTGATTTGCGAATTCAGAATTAAGCTAGCATTTAATTAATAATATTACATATTATCCAAATACTTGTAACTCTGCCATTTAAATACAATCCTTGCAGACTTACACAATTGGGCCATTGCGTGCGCAGGCGCCGAATAATAAAACGAATATTATCTTTCTCGTATGGTTATGCGTATGTATGTATAAGCATATTATGTACAGTGTGTTTGGCATAAAGTTGAACATACGAAAATGGTTAATAGTTGCGGTCATCTGCTACTTACTCAGCCCTAATTTATTTGGCACTGGCCCACTGGATATCTTTTTTAATTTTTTTTTGCTTTCTTTTAATTTCACCACTTTCTTAACTTTAAAATGTAATTTCAATAAAAAAAGAGAATAATAATCAAAAAAATAAAAACAGTAAAAATATATTTAAAAAAAAATATTTAAAAAAAATATTAAAAAATATAATAAAAATACAATAAAAAAACAATAAAAAAAAATAAAAAAAATGTCATTACTTATAGACAGTTAAGAAAGTGGTGAAATAAGAAGAAAGAAAAAAAATCCAAAAAAGAAACCAGTGGGCCAGGGCCAAATACATTAGGGCTGAGTACGTAGCAGATGACCCCGCCTATTCACCATTTTCGAATGTCAACGTTCTGCCAAACATCCTGTATTTCCCTATGCTTTGCTCAATTATGATACAGTCTTCAAGGTTTTTTTTTTTCATTGTAAGATGCTGTTTCTACATAGAATGTCGAACCGCCCGCGAGTACAATTTGTGATGTTATCACTACCGTCATTTTAGAAGTATTACGTTTTATTTTATAAAATAAACTAAGGAGTATTATATTTTTCTAATCGCCTAGATTTACAACGATTATAACCAGTTTCGGCGTTTTTCGATCTCTGTAATTTTTTTGTAATTTCGACTGATTTTTAAAATAATTTAGAAGTTTTCTCTCGTTTAGGCTGGCAACATAGCTGCTACGTATCGAAGGTCATTCTGTAAATATAATATGTATATAGTTGGATATGTATCCCTGATGTTGCTCTGAATAGTGTGTATCTCGAAAGACTGCTCAGTAATGGGAAAGTGGATGCTTTCTGATAATTGTACAGAGGAACTCTATAATCTGGAAAGTTTGTCTGATTTTGTATGGATTGTGCCAGTATTCGAGGTAACGAGTGAGCGTTTTGTTTAACATTAAGCTTGCCATTAGATTGTAAAGCTGTCTCTTATAAGACGAGTTCGCGACATTTATACATGTGTTTTTCTAGACAATTAGTACACAGATTATAGAGAAAGAACTGTTTTCACGTTATTATGTTATTACTCTCTCTCTCTGTTTTCGTAAATAAGTGCCATCCAAGGTGATTTCAAAGTATTATGTTGGTCAAGAAGTGATTGGCCGTAAAAGAATTATCGATGTTACCAGATTACAAAAATGATTTAGTTACTAAACCTCGTGTGTGGGTAATAATTATGTTACAGATAAAGGCTTTATTGAAGTCTAAAAATGTAAAATCTCAAATTTATAATCTGTAATACAGTCTATATATTTATTAGTAAATATGAATGTTTATTATTATTATGTTACTACTTTAATTATGAATCTTTAATTTGTCTGTGGAGTTTTTTGTTCATTTACTTCAAATGATGAACAAAGATAATAATTATGGTTTCCTCCAAACATTTCCTAGATGTTCTCAGATACAAGATTAGTCACACACGAGCGAGTGATTTATATGTACCAGTGTTTGTCGAAATAGTATTAATCATGAAATGTGTATATTGATTTTGCATGGATTGCAATAGAGGGCCGACAGTCGTGGATATTAAGAAATAATAAAAGTAAGAATATAAAGTGTTAAGTAGTGTCGTTGTAGCAGGAAGGAGTTAATAGTAAAAGCAATATTTATAGCAATATGTATACTTAATTTAGGTTGAGGCCCCGCGGCCATGACAGTACTCTCTTTGAAAGGTTACTGCTAAATATAAAGATAAATAAATTGTAACTTATCAACAACTTCAGTAAATCATAAAATTTAAAACTTAAAGACACAATTTTTTATCGTTTGCACTAAATTTATATTCAACACCTGTCGTCTGATGACAGGTACCTAAAAGCAATAAAGTAAAGGAATATTTTTAATTTAATTTTGTATCTGGGAATAAGTGCTTATTGGGTTATTCCTTCGGTAATGTTAGTATTTACGCAAATATTTCGTGCGGTGGCATTTCGACATGACATTTTTGACCCGCTACTTGAGATTGTAGTACATTGTTGATCGATGCAGGGTTAAGTGAAGCACCTGATTTGGAAGCTCGTGTCTTGCATCGTCGTGCCACCGACTCTAAATTTAATGCTATAGCGATGAACACTATAAAACACTTTTAAGTTTTATAGTAAAAAAATATTTTAATCAATATAGTCAAATCGCGCGACTGTCGGGCCCGAAAGAGGTTGTTCATAAATAGGCAGAATTTTGTGCTTAGCACTAATAATAATTGTTCTATACCAAAATAGATAATAAATAATTTTGATTATTTTGTAATTGAAATCTTTTAATTAGACCTACTCCCATCCTATACTCAAGTACCTATCTTTTTATGAAATCCTTGTTTTGAAATATGAATTAATTGGTATTTTTTAATAGTTGTTTAAATAATTGTAGCATTGCTTTACTATCTATGCATCGAAGGATGGTGCCTGTGATACATGCTAGAATACCATAACTAGGGCAGTGACATTTTGCAAATAAATTTTATTAATATCGATTGTAAGTCAATAAAATCTCATTCTCTTAATTAATATTTTAAAAATGCCTTATTATTTTGAAATTTATTTTTAAATATTTATTAAATACAAAACATTAAAAAAAACATTCAAAGCACAGTCGATATTTAATAAAAACAAAACAATCTTTGTACCCCTTTTGTCAAGTTGCAAAATGGTAGCTTACCTACTGGTCACGTTTAAATTTAAAAAATAATATTTTAAAATACATGCAGTAAACATCGATTTCTATAAAACATATCGGAACCCATCATAGAAATATCTACATCCCATCACTAAACACATTACATAACACACATTATCACTATGCTTGTTTTTTTTTCAATTTGGTTTTATTTATAGACCGTTATATTTTGCCAGGATTTAATTTAATTTTGTAGTTATTTAATTAGTTCCGTATTTTACGATTATAATATTAGGGTACAGCAAAAATATTAAATCATAATTGTAAACCGCGATAAAGTTGAAAGAGTGAAAAGGAAGAGTTTGTCAACAAAAACAGGCACCATCCTAGGACGCTTAAAGAGTAGTTGTATCAAGCATAAGTCTTTATACTATATCTATTAAAATTAACTTATTTGACATGCTTAACTTGTTACGTCATTTACATATTTATTCATTTTCTCATCCGCAAATATTAGTCATACTTAGCAGAAAAGTGAGGCATGCAATTGTCGCCTCTTTTATTAGACTAGCATGCGCCATTAAGCTTCTACTTATTACTATAACGTAATACAAACAATTCTTCAGCCCCGGCGATCCCGATATCTTCAGATGGATACCTTCGCCGAACCAAGCACTTCAGGCGACAATCTCGCGTGCCCGATGATCAGGGTATTCGTAAGCAGATTTCCGAGCCCAACCCTCCACTTCCAGCCGTATTAAAGACTACGCCTACGCTACAAAAACACGAGTCCTACCCACAGTACGGCACGTCCAAGGTAATTATTAACATGTTCCCGATGCTCAAAAAGTTATTCCATTTTAATTTATTTTATTCGTTTTATATATTAATATTATAAAGAGGTAAGATTTGTTTGTTTGTTTGTGACGAATAGGCTTCGAAACTACTAGACCGATTTTAACCATTTTACACCAATAGATAGCTACATTATTCTTGAGTAACATAGGCTACATCTCGCTACGACACACGGGAGCGGAGCATTCAACAAAGACGTAACTTATGGCGGGTGAAATAAGCTTCGCAGACAAAGCAGAGGCCAGCACATCTAGCCTCAACTAGTTAATTTTCCCAATTGAACATAAACCTTATTGTTTTGTAATAAAGTTAAAAAGTGAAAACCTGACAAAGAAATGTGACAGATTGGGGTAGCTTGATGTACAGACGCCAGCACATCATCATCATCATCTCAGCCATAGGACGTCCACTGCTGAACATAGGCCTCCCCTTTAGATGTCCGCATATACCGGTCGGAAGCGACCTGCATCCAGCGTCTTCCGGCGACCTTTATTAGGTCGTCTGTCCATCTTGTTGGTGGACGTCCTACGCTGCGCTTGCTAGTCCGTGGTCTCCACTCTAGCACTTTTCGACCCCATCGGCCATCTGCTCTGCGAGCAATATGGCCTGCCCATTGCCACTTCAGCTTCCTAATCCAGCACATCAAGATATCCCAAACTGTCAAAATTTCCCAATGTAACATGAACTTTATGTTGTTGTAATAAAGTTGAAAATATATCAAAGGAATTTGACAGATTGGGGTAGCTTGATGTGCTGGCCTCTGTACATTATAGATTAGATATAACATATGAATATGAAAATAAAAATATTGAAAAATATAAAAGAAAAAAATATTTTCATTTTATTATTATTATTTTATCTTTAGTTTAAATCTTTCTTTGTAATACAATATGTATCATTTATCTCATTTCTGTTGCACAGTCACAAAAGTAACCAATCTATTGTCTATTCAAATTCTTGTTTCAAAGTAAAATGCTATCGCAGACAATTATGCTGAAATAAATTATTTATAATTATTTTGTATTATTTTTCTGTTTCTTATTTTGATCTGTTTACATGTGAGTACTTAAAATGCTAAAGTAGGTCTTAAAGGTCGAATTAGTTATTAAAATAAAAAAATAAATAAATAAAGCAGGTGTACATACAGTGCCAGGGTAAGAAAAGAGTTTTTGAAATATTCAGTAGTAGGTTGAAGTCTACACGAATTATATTATATATTAACCCCATTAAAAATAATTCTGATTTTTAAACTCTATCATAACAAATACCTACAGAAATTCATCAATTAAAAAAGTATTAATTAAATCGGTAATTGTTTAGAAGTATCAATGCACATTTTATACTTTGTTTTTTATAAACTTTTTATAGCTTTTATAATACTCACAAATATATATGTCACAAACGAGATAGGTACAAATCAAACACCCGATAACATAATGATTTTCCAAAAAGCCTGAGCACCTACTATTTTTAAGTACATAATAACCTAGCCTTGTGGTGTTACATGAACCATCAAATTCGTCTAAGACTGCGCTCCACCGGCACCGATCCAAACCGAATACTGTCACTCTGCATTATCCAGTTTAGCATAAGCTATCTAGAATTCCAGACCAGTCTGGGTCAAAGCTAATATGGGAAGACTCCCAGGTGTAAAGCCGAGTAAGTCTAAAATCAGATGTGTCTCACAACATAGCATTTCGTTCGACGTTTGCGCTAAATTCACATGTCAATAACACAAGCCGCAGAAGACACTCAATTTTGTAGGTCATATTATCCATATATGGCTTTGTTCAGTAATATGCAAGAGTTGGAACTGAAAACAGAGGAAGCAAATAGTTTGTTTGTTAGATGAAAGGGGCACATTCGTATGCTATAATTTCTGCCTATACCTATATCACTATGAGCTTAAGTTTAGTATCTTTTTATGAAAACAATACGGTTAAATTTATCTATCATATCTCAATTTGCAGGCTATAGTAACGAGGAAACCTCGTCTGGAACAAGAGGTGGGCTCGCTGCTGATCCGGGCCGTATCCTCCGCCGAGCGGCAGAGCTCCACGAGCACGAGCACGAGCGCGACGTCCACGTCAGCGTCGGCGTCGTTCGAGTCGGGCGCGTCGGACGCGTCGCAGGGCACGCGCGCCAGCCACACGCCCGCCGTGCGCTCCGGCCCGCCGCTCAGCTGCAACTTCTGCTGGAACACGGTCGACGAGTGCGGCCGCATCCTGCGCCGCAAGACGCAGTACCACTGCCCCGAGTGCCGCACCAACCTCTGCATCGTGCCCTGCTTCCACGAGTACCATGACGGGCCCGAGAGCGATTCCAATAACGCCAATGCTCGGTGAAGCTACGTCTTCCACGATGGGACGAGGCGTTTGTCAAAGAAATGGTGGGTGTTCAGTCTGAACCACACCTAAGCGTGACGCAATGTGATGTGGGACACTTGTTACTGTAGCAGCAGTAAGCGTCTGTTGACGCGACACACGTTACACGAGCCTACCCATTTTAAACTTAATTAATCCATTTCACGCGTGTTTTAGAAAGTCTCTTTGTACTACACTATTTGAGCTAAGAAGTTCAAATCTTTTGTATTTCTTAAATATTTCTATTTAATGTGTATTAATTAGTAGTAGCGTGCATGTTGATAATATGTCTTTCTATCATTAAACCGGATCTCGAACGTGGTTGACATAATATTATTAGTACATCATATTTTTAAGGACATACTTAAGAAATCATTGATATTATTACAATTAACCTGTGTTACAAATGTACTAGTTAAATGTACTTCATATTTATATTATGATAATTTGGCACTAGGCTTTGCTTCCTGGGTCTTGTTACTGCCCGGATGTACTTCATTTCTGCCCTACCTTTGGAAATACAGGCGGCGTGATCTGTTTTATAAAGGTAAATATTATATAGAATGTGTGTATGTAGTTCTTGCCATTCATATTGTGTTGCTTATATATGACACGGTGTACAATGGGACACCGTTATTGTAACTTTTTGATATGATCCTCGCGGAATACGCGGCTAAATATAGATAGTTATATTCCTTCAGCTTAGTCTAGTCGAGGTTACATTCGGTAATTATAATAAAATGTATGTTAAACGTATTAGTGAGAAAGCTCTCAGGTAGTTAACGATATATTCGTTAATCAGGGTATTAGATCCTTCGTCGTGTAGAGGTGAGATTTTTAGACAGGTTTCCAACGAAGCCGACATTTTGAAAAATTTAGGATAGTGGCCAAATTTTTCTAAAGCTCGATCAAACTCATTCTGTACAGGAAATGTGTTCGCACAGTTAATATTCACATTAACATGACGAACAAAACAGTAATCTTAGTGTTGACTGTAATATTAGTGTTGACATCCTTTGAAAACGTACGGTTTATCTTGAAGGTATAAAAGTTAAGGTTTATATTGCTATAGCACAGGAACACACCATTTCTTTGGCAAATATATTTTTGTTTTTTTGTAAAAATTATAATGTGTAAATAAATTTTATTTAGTTAAAATAAGTAAAACGGTTGGACCGTTTTATCGATATGTTGTTATGAACAGTTCTCTATTTTTGTTGATGCTCCTTGTTTTACCGGTGACACAGATAAACCATCGGAGTAAACATTTTGTGGGGTACTTCAAATGCATTTTTTTATCTAATGTTATCGGTAAACAGGTATAAATTATTGTAAGTCTACATCGATGTTAGTTTTAAGTCTTATGTGCGTGTCATACAGTGACCCTAGGATATAATAATATACTTATGCGACATATCGGTCCATTTGAATAGTAGATCAACCATTTGTACGTTTGCTGCGAGCAACTTTTTATATCGTATCGATTCTTTTACTCGATGTAACATATATATAAACTTAATATATAGAGTATTATATAATATGTATGTATATTAACGTGGTACCTAATTGTATCTCGATAATTGAATAGCAAGGAGACTTTACTCCGATGAAAATGACATGTACATATTTTATGTATGCACTTATATATAATAACAAACGGTTGATAACAATTTTGAGTGTCCGAGTATTAGGAATATTATGAGTATGTATAGGCGTTGCAAATCAAAAGCACGTCAAGTAAGTATCATGTCATTGTTATATGATATTAATTTCAATGTCACGTGCTCGTGAATTTGAAGGACATTTTATATGATAATATGTATTTTTGGATGGAAAGTGTTGGCTTTTAAGATTATTGGTATTTAGCGGCAGCACTTGCCTTTGTTGGATTGTAAAGTTTTGTGGAAAAGTGAAATGTTTACATCATGGCTAGGTCGCTGAAATACTCGGCGTATTTGAATCGTTGGCATTTTCGAACGTTAAAGGAATTTTATAAAATGGCTTAGGTATAGAAGTTTTGGGATGTTTTCAATGTTATCGATTTTGATAAGAACAAATTCGATTGTTAACCAAAAAAAATGATCTTTTGAAATGGACAAAATGTCCGATAATGATAAGGTAATTAGTACCTTTGTGATGAAAATATTAGGAACAAAATTTGTAGCATATTTTATATACTGTATCCAGTAAATAATAATATCAATCTAATATTTAGAATGTCTTTTTGGAAACACTTTACTGTTAGATAGCGTGTGTCGGTTTTCGACTAGATAGGAACGTTGTGTCCGCGCACTGGAGACTCGCTCATGTACATATTCTTAGCTATACTTCACAAACAATATTAGAAACTGTTCGTATTTAAATAATATCGTATTAATGTTTCCAGTGTAGTAACATCTCGCACAACTTACGAATTTACAGATAACTTCCGACCTTAGTATTGCTTTAAATTCAAAATTAATAAGTATTATAACTATTTTCTATCCAATTTTCTGTTAAGAAACTCTAGATAGTTTAACAAAATTATTTTATGAGTATTCCGTCTCTTTGGGACCTCTCTTCGCAGCAACCGTAGTAAATATTTATACAGTAAATATTTTTCATACACGTTTGTAATTGTTTGTGGCTAAAGTCAATTACTGCAAGCATTGGTTTAGGTACCACCACGACTTGATTGTATCTAAGTATCTACAACATTAGTATTAGTTGATAAATCTCTATTCTCTCTATATTTAAAATTTTTACCTATTACATGAGTGATAAATATATTATATTCATAAGTTTTTGAAATATAATTGTATACTAAGTATGTACTTATGGATAATTACGTATTTTTGGCTGTTGGTAACGGTTAATGTTACACCTAGGTTCTATTTCCATATCACATCGTAACGAGCTCAAGACAAGAAAGTTTATTGAACTCAGTCATTACAATTATTGGTTAAATATACCTACTAAAGATTAAATAGTACGAGTGTGACCCAAAGGCACCTTTAATTGATAATGTAATTTTAAAATAATATGTGTGTAGAATATCAATATTATATCATTGTATCAATAGGTACATATTGATGTCTTATCTATCACTTTCTATATTAATATTATGTATTAGTTCCACATTAATGGGCGTATACCGTAGAATGTATCGAAAAATATGTATTTGTTCTCAATTACGATAAAGTTTTATTGCAGTAGATATACCGACGTCCACTGAAAAAAAAACTACTTAGTAAACATGTATACAGGAATAGTACATACTATTTCCATGATTTGATATATATTATAGCTACTGCACAGGTATTGGTCACTGAGCACACCTTTCACTGTACGTACCAATGCACGTGTTTTTACAGATTTTAGCATTATCGACTAAGGGACAATCAAGTATTACGTAAGCAGAATATGGGTAACTTTATGTACGATTTCCATCAAACGGGTAGCGCAGGAGCGCGTTTTACACTGTGCTAAAGAAAATTCACGCTTCTACATAAAAGTTAAGGTTTATGTTTACATGGAATTTATACTACCTAGAATTCGTTTAGGCAAACAGTATAAATTCCATGCAAACATGGACCTTAACTATTATGTAGAAACAAGAATTTTCTTTAGCACGCGTGAAATGCGCACCGCCCTTTTGGTGGAAATCGTACATAAGACCACCTCCCCTTGTCAGCAAAGCTTTTATTCCTACGTAAACATTGGTATTGATATCCCTCAACATGTTTCTCGCTATAGACAACGAGGGTTGCTATATGTGTTCAAATCAGTATCTACTATTTTTGCGGAAATCCAGAAAATGTACATTAATAAAGTTACATTTCTGTCGCCATTCAGACCTCCCGCCTCCCTTTGGTGCCGACGTAATACTTGAGTGCCCCCCTATTGTACTCTACTCAAGACGTGTTTTAGTCACATTTGACTTTAGGAATATTAAAATTGGAACTTGAATATTACACACTACAATATTAAATATCTAACTATGTATCACTACTGGATAAAATTATATTGATGTAATAATACTACTCTATATCGAAATTATTTAATGAACTGTATTGAAATATTCCGGACTATTTACTATTCAAATTAAACTGATTTTTCCGTAGCATAAACTTTGTTTAATTCTTTAATACATGTGCCCCATTTTATACTTAGTTCCTGCATTTCACAAGCAAGCTCGTCGTTGTAATTTAAACTTAATATCATAAATATTAAGTTTATTACAAGTTACTTGACGATTATACGCTAATATACTAACATCATGCTTAGCG
Organism: Caradrina clavipalpis; assembly: GCA_932526535.1. NCBI lineage: Eukaryota > Metazoa > Arthropoda > Insecta > Lepidoptera > Noctuidae > Caradrina > Caradrina clavipalpis. Next base: position 4,233,737 of record OW052087.1, read on the forward strand.
TTAGGAATCTGCTATGATCCTATCACTTTTGCTTAGCCTTAGGTACCTGTCTTGTATCAAGCTATTATGATAGCACTTCTGAGGCTTTGTAAATGGTAATCATTACTAAAGGGAATCATAAAAGTTCATTAAAGTTGACTATTGTATGGTGGATTCAAAACAACAGTTAGCTAGACCCTTGTTAAGTCCGACAGGAGGCTCGGCGCAATAGGAATTAAACGAGCTAGTATATTGAATAATAATATTGCAAACTTTTTGTATACATAGTCAAAATTTAGTTTAAATTTCATGACATTATTGCAGTGTTGTTAACCTCCAATACGAGTAGCCAATTCAGAAAAAGTGTGTAAACTGGTAAAAGCGACATCTACGATTACATTATTAGGGAATGCTGGATTGCACTCACCTTTCCACTCACTAGAGGACGCTACTAGTAACCAACAACATGAACTTGATACAACTTCTACTAAAGTCGGGCCCACCGGTTATGAGGAAAGCGTCGTTGAAAAGCAACAGCATGCCGGGTATAGGTATCAGATGACCACAGAGCGACAGAATAACCAAACTAAGCTAGAAAATAATTACTATTGAAAAACTTACATCCTACATTAATTAAATAGGTACCTATAGGTGTACCGGACTCTCATGGCAAAAAGAGAAATTAAAATTTGTGAAACAATAATGAGAATTAAATTAACCGTGTATTATTTACCCGACTGCGACAGAAGGAGGGTTATGTTTTTCGAGGGTATGTTTGTATGTATGTATGTATGTATGTATGTATGTATGTATAATTGTTTGGCACGCTCTGCAGGCTGAACGCCTCGATGGATTTTAGCTTGAGAGGTGTCGTTAAATTCTTATTTACTGTGAGAGTGACACTGGGTATATCAAAATAAAAAAAACAAAATGGCGGATTTTTGGCGCCAAATTCAAATGTTTGGCTCGCTCTGCAGGCTGAACGGCTCGATGGATTTTAGCTTGAGAGGTGTCGGTAGATTCGTATTTACTGTAAGAGTGATACTGGGTATATTAATTTCTTTTTTAAAACACTAAAAAAATAAAAAATAAAAAACGGTAATTTAAAAAACTAAAAAACCCGACTGCTATTCTTTAAAAATCCCTAAAACAAGATAAATTGTAGCAGTCGGGACCCATTCGGGACCATCTGCAATGTAATATAGGTATGTGCTCTCAATTCACTAATCCTCCATTTCTAGAATGGGTCCCGACTGCTACAATTTATCTTGTTTTAGGGATTTTTAAAGAATAGCAGTCGGGTTTTTTAGTTTTTTAAATTACCGTTTTTTTCCATACTTATTTATTATTTACTAGATTATGCCCTATGCCCGCGACTTCGTTGTCATGATCGTCGGTTATCAAGGGATTTCTTTTTGCGCGGCACCCTAATTACCCGACTGCGACAGAAGGAGGGTTATGTTTTTCGAGAGTATGTATGTATAATTGTTTGGCACGCTCTGCAGCCTGAACGGCTTGATGGATTTTAGATTGAGAGGTGTCGTTAGATTCGTATTTACTGTGAGAGTGACACTGGGTATATCAAAATAAAAAAAACGAAATGGCGGATTTTTGGCGCCAAATTCAAATGTTTGGATCGCTCTGCAGCCTGAACGGCTCGATGGATTTTAGCTTGAGAGGTGTCGCTAGATTCGTATTTACTGTGAGAGTGACACTGGGTATATCAAAATAAAAAACTAAAAAAAATAAAAAATAAAAAACGGTAATTTCAAAAACTAAAAAACCCGACTGCTTTTCTGAGTATACCCATATACCTATGAAAAATCCCTAAAACAAGATAAAGTCGTTGTACCCGATTGCACTTAAAATTGTAGCAGTCGGGACCCATTCTAGAAATGGAGGCTTAGTGAATTGAGAGCACCCTATATTTACATTGCAGATAGTCCCGAATGGGTCCCGACTCCGACAATTTCCAAACTCCGGGCTTTTCTGTTACTGAGAAATTCGTAATGGAAAAACCCAATAACACTTTGTGCCTGACCTGGGTATCGAACCCCACTCTCGACAGTCATGATTGCCACCACGAGACCAACGGGGCAGTTCATTATACATACCATAGTACTAACAACAAGAACGATAATTATGCTATCTTTGCTAAATGCATTTTAAAGAAAGTAGGTACGACTGTGTCACTAGCTCTTAGGAGGAAGTCTTGGAGGCAATTACCGGTCAGTGGGTCGTCTCAACATTTCCTATTCGAAATATTGTTCCGAACGATAAAATTTTTAACTCCCATATATCATTATTTTGGTTTCTTTAGATTTAATCGATAGGTGCACCTTAATCTAGGGATGTAGGTGCGTTCCTTTTTAGAAATTCAAGTGTTGAATTAAAGAAAATAAAAACGCGGAGAAATGTACGGTCACCGCCCAACTAGCAAAAAATAATCTTACAATTATCCCAAGACCATATTTTTTTCAGTCTTATATTACACTTATAGACAGTTATAAGTGTGGATTTGGGCGCACTTTATAAGTATATTCACCCTTACAGTTGCCTTGTAGTGGTCTCGCGAAGTGTATTTTCAATCTTACAAAACTCTAGCTAATGCTTTAATAATGACAATCAAACTTACAATAGAGTGCTTTAAGGGCCAATAAGTTCTATAAAAAGTAGCATCAGAAACGTAAGTTTAATTATTTTTATTTTTTTTAGTGTAATTATATTTATTTCATTTTCCTACAAAATGCTAGTTTGTAGGTAGTTCTATTTCTAACCCATGTCACGCACTATATGCGATTATTGGTATGCGTAGTAGTTTTTCTCGACTATTTTGAAATTTGAATAACAATATTTTCAAGGGCCCCTTCAAAAATAAATCATTATGATATTAATTATTTTATTTTTTTGTGAAATAATATCAATATATCGCCATTACGACCAACTATTACTTATAAGTGCTTTATTAGAACAATATAAGTCCAATACTCTTTTGTAATGTTTATATCGCACTCGAAAACTCTAATTTAACCTATATTCATTTTTTACACGGCCATATTGCTCATAATTTTAGGGTTCCTTAATATGTAAAAGCAAGCCTAACGACGAAGTCGATATAGATATAAATTAAACCACAACGTTAATTCAAACAGTATTGAGTATATGATTGCAATCATGGATGTTGACTGTTTCATATTATGTAAAAAAAGATCCGAATGCTTATGAATGAAAAAACCCCCAACACAAAAACCTAAGTTCCCTTTAAAAAGTAAAAATAAAAATAAAAAGTCACGTTGGGGGACCGATGTTGCATTTATGATACGATCGTCCCGTGCGGTCCCCCAACGTGACGTATTTTTTTTATTTTTTTTTTACTTTTTAAAGGGAACTTAGGTTTTTGTGTTGGGGGTTTTTTAAATTTTTAATTAAATTTTTTATTTTATACTTTTTATAGGTACCTACTTATTATAATGTCGATTTTGTTAAGTTTGAGACCCCACTCGTGTATATTTACAGACATTTGGTTTTTCTTCCCCACCTTCACCCCCATAACTTTTAAACGGCTCAACCGATTTTCATCAAACATGTCTAAGAACACTCGCACATAAGTCACCTTTAATACAAAAAAAAAACTAAATTGATATCGCTTCATCCGTTCGGCAGCTATGATGCCACAGACAGACAGACAGACAGACAGACAGACCGACAGACAGACACGTCAAACTTATAACACCCCTCTTTTTGCGTCGAGGGTTAAAAAATGGTCATGGAACGTAACGCAATATGTGTTATGTGAATAAAAACGGCAAAAAAAAATACGTTTGTTGTATGGGAGCCCCTTAAATTGTATTATTTTAATTTAATAAATTATTTTCAAAGTGAATATATAACAAAATATCCTGTGAATATTTCAAGGGTGTACCTGTTGCGTTTATACATAGCAAGCAAAAACGAGCAAAAAAAATCACGTTTGTTGTATGGGAGCCCCAGTAAATATTTATTTTATGCTGGTTTTTAGTATTTTTTGTTATAGCGGCAACAGAAATACATCATCTGTGAAAATTTCAGCTGTCTAAATATAACGTTTCATGAGAAACAGCCTGGTGACAGACGGACGAACAGACGGACAGCGAAGTCTTAGTAATAGGATCCCGTTTTACCTTTTTAGGTACGGAACCTTAAAAATGTATCGTCCGTGGATATCCTACTTCAAAGTAGACTTCACACAACAGGAAAAATAAATAACCCTGAATAGAAAATTGTGCAAGACACTTAAAACTATTAAAGTGCAACTACTCTTTAATATATCTTAGATGAGATAAATCACGCTTTTAAAATATTACTTTTACGGAATTCTAATAAAACACTTAGTAAAGTCACTTCGAAGATCAAATGTACTTACAAAATGAATTTATAAGTATTATTTAAGCATCAACGGCAATTTAGCTTGCGAAAGGCGCTTATAATGACACTGCCCTTATTTATATCATATAATGTATTCTTATACACGTCTACAAGAATATGTCACAAGTATGATTGCTCTTAAAGGGTTAATAGACTTATAATATTCCACTATTAGGGTATCTGGCTTAACTAGAACACATATAAACATTATATGAAACCATAGCTCTTACAAGCTTTTGTTTTGAAGGGTACTTTGCTAGTTGGGGCGTGGTATAAAATATCACATTTGATAATGACGAAGTCGAGGGCAGAAGCTATTTTTTTTATAATTTTATTATAATTTAATTTATTTATGAAAAAATCTGTGGTTTTTCTGAAGTGACCGCCAATTTCTCTGCTTATTTTATGTTTATCGATAAGTTGGGTTCTCGGTTAACTTCATGTTTAGAAAAAAGAACCACTTACGATGTGTAAGAGTAAATATTTAATTACTGTGAAGTAATAAAAAGTAGGTAGGTACTGTTACTGTAAAGTTAATAATAAACTTTTCTTTTTAATTTATATACGAGAATGCCTCTCATACGAGGCTGTGGGTTTGCCGGGCAAGGGCAAGAACGTCTTTGACTTTTTCTACTTCATATGTAGGTAGGTACGTTTTAAGTCTATCCTGGACATGATATGCCTAGTGGTCCAAGCGCGACTGCTACGCTAGAGGTCTCGGGTTTGATTCGTAGGTCGAGCAAAGTGCTATTGGGTTTTTCTATGAAATTCTCAGTAGCAGCTTGAAGTTAGGATTGGTGAGAAGAAGAGAAAAACTGTGAGGAAACATGGGCTTATAATTAAAAATCAAATTTAATTTTAAAACAACTGTTTTACAAAAAGATAACCGCCTTCAAAAACTAAAAAGAGAAAATAACTTTAGCTTTGGAAATCGGCGGCTTTGGTTCTGTTTGTTGTTTTGTATTGCCTCCGACTTCCAAAGTTAAAGTTATTTTCTTTTTTTAGTTTTTGAAGGCGGTTGTCTTTTTTGTAAAAAGATTTTTATTTCTCGCTTTTTAGTATTAACATCATCCAAATCCATGAAGGAATTGTCATGTTATGTAAATTAAATTAGTTGTTTCTTACAGCTAAAAAAGTCATAAGAAAGCAGAATTATGCGATTTCTTCAATTCAAGTAAGCAAAAACGGATCCATGCAGGCAGCGTCACGGGATATCCATTAATGTTAGGTATATACTAACACCTTCTCCAGAATATAAAGAACACTTTTCTGAAAACCGCATCAAATCGGTTCAGCCAAACGCAGGATAATCGCAAACAACAAACAACAAACAATCAGGTCGAACTGAGAACCTTCTTTTATTTTTGAAGTCGGTTAAAATGGCCAGTCCGCCTTGAACAAGTGATCAATGCTCGTGCCTTTACTGTATGGGGAAAAGCATGTGCGCTGCAGTGGGAAGTCATCATAGTCGGGCAATATTTATGTAGCTGCGATTACTTTCAGATGATGAGTACCTATATACTTACTTGCGTAGGTACTTCGCTAGTCTGTATTAAGATTAGCCGCCGTGGCCGGAAGCGGTCTAGAAAATTGTTGTACGTTGTTTCGTAGCTAATGGTTTTATAGAATTTCGTAGAATAATCAACACGCAGAATACTTACTTTGAAGATTTTAAATTATTGATTTCTGTTTCACATAAAGTTTAGTTTTAGAATAATCAAAACTTACTAGGGGTCTCAGTTTTAAGCAAACCTACTGCTTGTGTGCTGCAAGCTAGCATGCAGCATGCTTGCTTACATGCTGTATGCTTGCTTGCATTTGCCTACGCCATTTTAAATTACACTCTAGGCCCCTAGGGGAAGGCAGAGTTGCGGAATTTGATCGAAAGAGTTACCGCCCTGGAACGCAAAGGGCATTAGGAGTAACACGAATGGGTTTAGTCAGCAAGCAGACTTACTAACTAAAACCCATTCGTGTTACTCCCAGGGCGGAAGAAGTCATTTGATCATTTACAATACCTACTTAAAAAATCAAATAGGGGTAGGGCAGACAAGACTACGTGGATTCGGTTTTGCAGCGATTCGTTTCTGTCACAAACTTTTGTAGCACAAAATATAAATACACCGTATTACACCGAATAATCAATATTCTTTGAACATAATTGTACTGTTTGATATGTTTGTTGAACGCAAAAATGTTACCTATTAAAAATTCGTTGAATTGTGTTTCTGTGAAATATGTTTCGTTCGAGTCTTTGAAACCATAATATTCGAAGTAAAAATATACCTAAGCACCAAAAATATTATGTGAAACATTTTATTTTCTGGGAAACGAAATTCTATGAAATTTCTTTATGCGAAACTAGGTCAGGACACTGATTCTTATATAAATGTGGGTTTAAAGATGCTTTATTTATTCTAAAAAAACATAGGTACATTGTTCACTTAACGAGTAAACATTAACTTATAAGTAGGTAGGTTAAGTATAGTCCAGTATCTAAAAGTGCGATGACTCATTTTATGTGTAACACTATAGTGTGTTTTTTAATCTCATAGACCAAATTGACAGTTTCATACGTGAAATATAAAAATAATGTGCTTTCGGCTCATAGACATAAAGCACACTATTTTCAAGTTTGACGTAAAAAGCCGTCAAATCAGTCTCTGAGATTAAAAACACACTATAGTTTTGACAAACTATAGTGTTTTTTAATCTCAGAGACTTAACATGACTGTTAAGTTAATAATTTTGTATTGTTAGTAACGTACTGTTTGAGTTTATTTTTAAATATGTAAGAAGAAGATGTACCCCTGATATCTGCCTGTAGATTATTGTATACCTTTGTATTTTATATTTTTCCTGCCATATTGCGTCCGCGGGGGGTGTGTCTGTATTTGGTTGGGGTTTCTTTGGCTATATTTAGAGGTTTTTATGTTAAAGGATAATTGTGTGTGTGTGTGTGTGTGGATTTGCTAAGGATTTTCTAATAAGAATGCAAGAATTGTATACGTAAAGTTGATAAATGGTCATTAGTTCGGTATTTTGGTATACTTCAGATATCGGTGTGTGTGAAGCCTCTTTTGTTGCATGAAATAGTGTGTTTAATCTTTCTTGTGACAACAAGTGAGCAGCGCATGCAGTGAAATAGCTAACCCATAGCTTTTACATAAATTATGGGAACGGGATCTGATCGAAAACCCGGACTACAATTTAAACCCCGCCCGGACGACGTCCGGGGAGCGTCTTCCAAACTAGGACAAATCCGGGGAAACCCGGACGGATGGCAGCCCTAATCCATCTTCACAAACTTTGGCATTTATATTATTGGTTTCTACCAATAATATAAACGCCAGTAATAACCAACCAACCAATAATTACAAGAAAAAACTTCTCTAAAGGAACGCTTCATTTTATGATTTTAGCCCTAAAAATCCGATCTACCTACTTTTAGTTAACTGTAAAATTAGATCTATAGATGCTTTGAAAATAATTAGACAATTGAGTTAGCAAAGGTAGTTGCCAATTTAAACAGGAATCACGTTTTGACAGGTCATAAAAAGTATGTAGGTATGTCAATTGGGTACCTGCTGACACCGTGAACTGAACCCATGAACTGTCAAAACGCGATTCTCCCATAGATTTTGTGTGGCTGTGACGTTACTTATCGGCCTACTCAATTGACTATTTATTGATTTTAAAGTAAGTAAAAATCTGATTTCACAATAGAAAATTATTCGGTTTTTATGGGTAAAATAAAGTGCCCTTTTAGAGAAGTTGTGACTTGAAATTTTTGGTTAGTGGTGTCAACTACCCAATAATTGGGTAGTTTCCACCACCATCGATTGACGTACTTTTTATGAACTGTCAAAACGCGATTCTCCCATAGATTTTGTATGGCAATAGCACGTTATGACGTCATTATGTGGCCTTCTCAATTGACTTACTATTTATTGATTTTAAAGTAAGTAAAAATCCAATTTTGCAATAAATTGAAATATAATCGGTTTTAATGGGTAAAATAAAGTGCTTTTTTAGAGAAGTTGTGACATGAAATTATTGGTTAGTGGTGTCAACTACCCAATTATGGTACCTACATATTGTTACCTGTCCTATATATTTATTGATATTCGCATTTTGAAGGGGTGGATTCCGTAGTGTTGTCACTTTTAGATGTCGAACCCTTTCTCGTTGAATTTGCACCAGGTGTATGACATCACATTCACACTCCGGGAGGGATCTCAAATTCCAGGGAAGTGCAAACTTAGCTTAACTAGGTTTTAGGTAGCTATACTTACGTTGGGTCTTGTTGCCAATTTGATTATGTTAGTCCATGGCTGAACTCAGTGAGGCTATGAAAAAATGAATAAAGTCATCTAAGCATCATCGTTTATACACGTATTCGCCAAATTCTGTTGTATTCAGGTAATGGCCAAAGAAAAAATAAAACACCTTCATAATTTTCATCATTTATTATGTTTAAAAAATTATATTCATACATATTTGCCTACGTGTTTACGTATACATAATATTAGTGCTACTTGACAAATATAATATATTAACATCAAAATTTTGCGTTGAAAGTCAAATTTTAATAGTTAAGGATTCGTACTATGTAAATAATCAGTGCAATTTTCAATTTTGAAATTATGTGGTACTTTTTACGTAAACTGTCCTCAGAAATACATAGATATCGATAGATAGATAGAAATCGATTTCGATCGATCGATTTCGTAGATATCGATTTAGTCATGTTGTAGTACTATGTCAGTAGGTGCATCAATAAATGTATTCAACGGTCATACGTCATATTTTGTGATTTTTAGAACTGCTTCTGTTCGTGTCAGTCATTTTTATCTTATACCTTTGTGTTAAGAAATTATTCCAGCTCAGGTTGTTGTCACTCAATTGCGATCATTATTTTCGACTGTCGATCGATCAAACAGTGTGGCTCACCGCCACCTTTGCCTGACCAATCATCGACCGAAATCGCATGTCTTAGAAACACAAGTTTTGTCATAAGCTATATGTTTTAGAGGGTAATTGAACAAGTCATGTGTGTGTGGGCCATCGAAAGACAAACAGAACCTCAGAACAACCTCAGAAGCAAACAGAGACACCAAACGAACGACCAGAACGATCAACGAGACGTCCTACTGTTCCAACGAGACTAACACCATAGAGAACCGAAATGTCTTCTACAAAACAGACTGTCCGAACCGAACGAGCTATACCACAGATTATATAACTGTCACTACGCCCAAACTTTGAAACACTCCCTAACATCCACTTAACATTATGCGTTTATATGAAATAAACGACATAATATTAAATGGTCAGAGTTTTAAACTGATCAGTTTTCCGCAATAATTATAAGTATACGTCGACTTTTTTGTATGAATGTGTGATCTAATACTGAGAAAATGTATTGTGATTCAACTACGTAGGTGGTAGAGAGTAAGTAATATGCATGTCAATGTATATAACGTAACGTTAAAATTGTTGTGTTGTCAGCTACAAGTGACCAAAATTAACAGTACAGTAACTAACACAGTATATTTAATTTCACTATTCATAACACAACTATAAATATAATATGTATATACACATTCATGAAAGTATATAAAAGATATTACATTTTGATGTTATATTTATATCTACTTTCTAAACTAATCAATAAACAACATCGAGATGTTAAGTCCTAATATTTTGTAAAACATGTGGGTATAATAAATTATCTGTATATCTGGAAGGCGGCATTCATCTGGGTTTTCACGCCATTGGCAGCGACTTGTTCTGAAGATATCGCTAATGAATGTGCCTTATAATACGTATCGACAGACTATTTGCTAGGGTGCTAGGACAGTGGGTTTATTTCCAAAATATAAATGCAGTGGCAAAACAATTATTGTCTCAAACGAATAGAGAACGGGGAATACCGAATCAACACGAAAAGCATGTCACTCGATCTTAACTCAAATAAATTGTTACGGAACAACTCTTCCCCGAAAGGGGTACAATTTCTTCAAGATATTTTTATTACATTACATTTAAATAAAAGTAATTCATCTTAAAATCTAGTGCGAAAATGTATATACAATTTGAATATTCGAAATAAAAAACTAAAATGGAATAATTTTTAAAATAAAGTCTAGAACCTTGCGCGGGCATTACTTATTGTCTATAAAACGACTCGAATGTTAAATATAATTATGTCGGCTTAGTCGATTGATCATTAAACAAGTCGAGATATCGTGAACAGATAATTACGTCAGCTCAGTTCACGCCCGTGCAGTTTCCGTCGTCGTGAACATAGTTAGCAGTCCAATATTAGCTAATAAAATAAAACCATCCCTTATCGTTTCTAATTAAATTTTGTTCTGTTGTAAGCTGCCTCAACGAGCACTAAGAACAAGGGCATCAGTTTGGGACATTACAAAAATAAATATACAATTAAAACTGCTGGAGAAATGCAGAAAAATACGACAGGTTTGTAAAAAAAAACCTGTTTACGGCAAAAATAAATAAAATTATAAAAAAATATATCATTTTCTTTCAATTACATCAAAATTAAAAGACTGAAAGCGTCAGCAAATTTTGAATTAATCATTTATTCGGACGGTTACCAACGGACTTTAATAAACAACGAGAGTTTAATTTTGAAACGATTTCGACGTCTTGTATAGCCCTGTACTTATCCTGGTAGCTACCTACCGCCACCAACGAGACCGAGATATGTATGTACTTAGGTAATGTAGGATTAATGAAAAGGTCTTTCTTTTTCAATGTTACCTAATCTGCTCTGCCTCCTCACAATGCTCTTTCTTACCGTCGTCCGTTTTTGCCCTGAAAGGAGTAATCATGTTTAAAATATTGACTTTGTACCCCCCAATCTAAAACTAATGTTGTTTTATACGCATGCGACTTTCAGATTGTTCAAATTAATGCCTTTTTAATTTGAACAATTTTGGCACCTTCTGTTATACATCTTTTTCTTTTCCCATAGCGCGTCAGGTGCATACAGTCCGAGGCAATGGTGTTTAAACTCTCAGGTCAACAGGAGTTGCCTTAGGCGACGATAAACGACAGCAAGTCTTTAAAAATCGCGGTTTTGAGGCAAACTTCAATCTTTCCAGAAGGTGTCTAAGTACCGAAGGAAAATAATGTAATTAGTGTAATAAAGAAATGAATCAATTTAAATACTAATGATTTTAAAAAAGTATCCGTTGTTACTGTACGTATAAATGGCTAAACAACAAGCCTTATAAATGATCAAGGCATAATTTGCTTTCAGTTTGTCAACATAATTCATAATAAATGATAAAATAAAGGTAAATAATAATTGAGAATTGCAAACCATTAAAAACGCAAATTTACTAAAAACACCCTGTCGCTAACGCGATCTAATCCATAATTGCTTGAAAATAAACTCATTAATTAATTTGTAAAGATAAAAACTGATCGTAATATTTCAATAAAAAGGGAAGATTTTAACAAAAAAGTGCGCAAGTTGTAACATGTGAAAATTTATTCTAACTTTCAAATAAAGTACACTTAAAATTTAAATATATATTTTTTTGCGATTTTCTTCTTACTTATCTATGTTCGAGCGTGCAGAACATCACACCTTCCTTCTGACCTTCTGGTTGTAAAGTACAGTCAGAGACAGCGGTCCTGCACACGTCTGTGGCGCACTTACGCCGCTTTAGGCTAACAAATAGTGCTGGGACGATTGGCGACATTTTTAGCATTTACCCTTATTGTTTTCTATTCCTAATATTCCCTAAAAATCCACCCCAGCAGTTGCTATTCACCCCAGATAACCGGTGTCTGTAAGATGGAAGCTCTCGTATCGTCTAAACACTAAAATAGGACCAGTACAACCAACTTCGTCATTTATTCAAAATATATAGTAAACAAGTTGATAACATTCACTCGGAGACTTTGTAGTCTGAAGTTGGTTGTACAATACTTAAAAGAAATAATTAACTGCTTTTGAGACAAAGTTTCCGTTGTCAAACGAGAACTTACGTCATTGGTGACAATTTGAGTAGTCTGATGTTTGTCGAAAATACCGAATGTTGTCAAGGAGTTTTTGTAACAGATTGGAACGAAAACATGAAGGATTCTTAGGTTCGTAACAATCAGTTATTTGGTTCCGATGTTAGATATTGAATTGAATGGCGATTAAAAGGGATTAACGATTAACTTAGGTTCGAAGTGACGTTTCGGTAGCAGTTTGTTGATATAACATAATGTGCCATACATAACTTGTGATATTCGTGTGATGACCCGATAACTCCGTGCCATTTGTTAGTATCTGACTAATGGTCTAAGGGTTACAAATGTTAAAGGTACAAAAGCAGTATTGCTCAAGTTCCGAAAAGCCCGACTTTCATACACGTACACTATCAGGTTGTATCACCGTTCTTATTACCGGATCCTCGTTTTTATACTGTGTTTAATTTGATGATAATAATTATATTTAACAACAAATTGAGCGAGTGTGCGGAAAGGCATCGATGTAAATACACTGGGATATACCACGACAGTGGCGTCAGGCGATTGTTATTGATCATATTTGATGAGAGAGGCCTCCCTCAAAGTTGGATGTGCAATAAAAATTGCAATGAAAATTGATCGAAAACCTAACACAAACTCGACTCAAGACAGCTTTCGACATAATAATTAGCTAATATTAAAGAATTCAACGAGGAATCGGTCTGTTAGACAAATAACATGAAAGTCAGGCGCAACGGTTTAGTGTTTGACGTATGAGTATATAATGATCCCGGCCAGTATGAATCCGAAGGTGATAGTTAAGGGTTTGTACAGCGACCTCTTGAGCGCGTGCCACCGCTCTGCCTCGCGCGCTTTCCTCTTCATGTTAGACACGCGGTCCGCGAGCTCACGCGTCCGGCGCCTGCGCAGTGTCTCAGTACCATCGCCGCCAGTGCTGAACAGAAAGACACATACATAGCATAACATTACAAAAAAAAAACAAGAGATAAAAAAATCAAATGTAAGCACTGAGATGAGTTTTTTTTGTTTTCCAAAATTCTGATTTCAACAACATGTGCGGCTTGTTGAATAGTCATTTCGGAATTATTTATTGACCAACTTTCTGACAAACTGCATGAAAAGTGCAATTTACTTTGTCGATATATTTGAGGAGTTTTAATGGTTCTGACTGTGCTTCTACTATGTATTAAGTAGTCAGAATAAAATTTCAGCGTGATTGACTCAATGCGGTATTTTTTTTTATGTATGATAATGCATTCTATGTGATATGAAGCGGATTGCTTTTGATGAGTTAAGCTGAGCTGAAGCTGCAACATTTCTGTAAAATATTGTTTTTATTTTGAGACTATTTCGTTGCCTAGTTCTTAGTATTTGTTTGGTTAAACTTTTTTATTTTTTACTTCTCAATTTTTTCGGATGCTATATTTTTTTTCTTTTATTGTTTTTAAGTAAAAAGTTGTATGATGAAAGTTAATGGTACTATGTAAGTAAGTGCGCTAGTCAGCGAGTTAGCGACGGTGCGTACATAAAGATCACAAACGACAGGAACGTGGGGACGGACACATCACTACAGTGGACTATAACACGAGAACATATTGAATATTACCAGATATCACAACACTATGCAATCATGGCTGAAATACACAAATAACGTTAATAATAAATTATAAATGGTATAAACTATTTATTATTTTAAAGTAAGGTTCATATTTAGAAAGTTTGTTTTGCTTAATTAATATTTTCTAGCTTTAGCCCCAGATTTCCGTCGACTTCGTTCCGCATCTAAGTTGATATTATTCCACGGTAACACAAAACGGAATAAAAATTATTTGAGATTTACCTAATTACGTAAGTAAGTAGCAAGTTTTAGCTTACCTAAGTAAGCTAAATCAATATCTATCATCTTTAACAATATAATAAAGCTGAAGAGATTTTTTTTATTGTTTGTTTAAATGTGGTAATCTGCGGAACTAGGTACCAGTGGATAAATAAAGTTTTATTTATAGTATACGTATATTTCCTATGATTAAGTATTTGCTACTTTTTTCTAAACTACTTTAACTGACTATAAATATTAAAAAATATGCCTTTTTACTACCTAAACCTACTATTAACAGACCATAACAGTGATTTTATTACATCTATTCAACGACTTGACTACTTTTTTGTCGTCTACTGTGTATCTAATATACCTACTACTATCAATACAACTAAGCTATTTTATTTTTATTTTCTTTATTATTATTTTTTTTTATTTAATGTGCAGACTATAACTAAAAAAATGCAACATTTCCCTAACACATTCCTAAAAAACTATCCTAGTATTTCGCTACAAAATATTTCATTTACCCAAAAGACTTCTAGACTAGTAATCATCAGACTCATCCCCACTAAAATGGACGAGAGGTTCGCAGTCCAGTCCTCTATTCTGCATGTTCTGTATGCAAGCACACCGAAGGGCCCAACGAAAGATGTCTGTCACAAACCTTTCAGCGACGTTCGCAGTGGGCTCCTCATCCTCATCGTCCGCTGATGATGCCGAAAGCGAGTTGTCCGGAGACACCGGAGTAGGGGGACTCTCGTCTGAACTAGAGTCTTGCGGTGCAGACAAATTCAAGTTGCCTGTAGACATATACATGTTCCATACATTAGCTCCTCAGTTCTTGGATGTTCAAATGCATCGAGGGTCATAGAAGATAGGTTATGTTGACATTGGAGCCTGGTTTCTGAAAGCCGTTGGTTTTATGGTTAGGTAAAATTTATGAAATGGAAACATTGGTTTTACTTATTCTACTAACTACTTAGTTACGGACAAAATCAATTTTCTTTCTTTTACGTAATTAGTGTTATTTTTAATTTTTATAAATATTTTATTAATTTTACGGAAATTTTCAATTTTCCTTCTTTTTAATTCTTTAAGTACTTTTCCCCTCTTTTCCGTTTGTTTCGTTATGATTCCGCTGGTTATGGTTATGATTTGGCTTGGCCTTTCAGAAACCGGCTGGCAGTCATCAGGAAAAAAATAACAAAACAGCATGGAATTTAAGTCCATAACTGGAACTCTGTACAATTCCAGTTATTAAAACAAAAAGTAAGACATCAAAAAAGTAAGAAATCAAAACGATTACAACATACAGCTCAAACTAACTAAAATATTTTCAATTGATGAAATAAACTAGTAATACCAGCAAAACAAATATAGCTGTGGAAAAGAGTCAAAACTCTTAACATACTATTTCATAAGGCAAGCCCACATCTATAAAATTGGCGACATTTATTTAAATTTCAATAACACATCTACTACAAGTTTCTATGACCCAAGATAAATACGAAAAACATCAATATATTTAAAAACAAACAACGTACATTGATATGAACATAGTTTTACTCACGGGCGCTAAGACGCGTCGTGTATAAGTAAAAAACCGCGATTCTGTAAATCTAAATTCATTTCAATACGAAAAGTATTCACTTGTAAAGCTCTCATTCCTTTCTCTAAAAAGAGATTCAGTCTCACTTCAGACGCATCGACCTACAATATATAAATATTTTGAAATGAATGGCATGCAAAATGGTACAGCCAAATATGTGGTGCATTGATGAAGTCCACCGTAAGAAAAATATATACCAAGGTCTTCGGCTGCGTCGGGTACTCCTTCACGATGTTAATCTGATGGCTTGAAATGAAATGAATCAACGATCATAGTAAATATTTCTCTAAAATGGTAAAATGATTGGTTGCATATTGTATAATGTAAATTGTATATGAAGGTGTAAATATACATAATATTCTATCCTAAAAAGTTAATGTTCTGGATATTTTTTCTTAGTACTGGTCACTGGTATCAGAGCACGGTAATCGGCAAAGACTTCTGCTACTACCAGGAAAGAAAGTAAATACGCATTTCTTACAGGTATGCTCGAATGATATGATCGATAAAAGAAAAAGACGAATGCAAATCAACGGGATGATTAACCAAAACAACGTTGGAAACAAAATAACTCGTCCTTTGGTTCACTTGAGGGTGCGGTAGCGATGTCTCAGCAGCATCCAGTACTCACCTAGGGACTCGCTGGTGGGGATGGCGGGGAGGGGGCGCGCGGGGGCGCGCGTCAGGCTCTCCGCGCGGGGCGGCGGGGGCGGGGGGGCTTCTTCTTCTCCCACCATTACATAAATGGTGTCCTCGAGCTCGTCTTCATCTTTCTACAGGACCAATTTAAGGTTCGTAAAATACATCTATCGTAATGCTGTGACTTGCAAACTTACAACAGTGGTAGTTGGCAACAAAACTGAAGAAATATGTTAAGTATTATTTGCATATTGGTTCCCAAATGAAGTTCTTAATAAATACTACCTGATACTAAGCTATGGTGTGCTATGCTATATTAAAAGCTTTGTGGGCTGTGTGGTTACGCTTTTCTTTGTAAAAATCATAACGGTAATCATGCGATAGTGCACTTCACAAGCTCTATTTTATCTCTGTTTCGCTTGCACTATACCATCTTGTCAAATTCACGCTAAACTCAAACAGCAAATCACGCGGACCGAAGTCATTTAATAGAAAACAGCACTAAAAAGTTAGGTCAGCTAAGCACATATCATAGTGCAGCATAGCTTAACGTGACGTTAATTAATAATCACTGTATTTGCCATATTTCAAGACGAAATTCTACAAGCCACAGCACGCTACGCCGGGAAGAGCACCCGTTTTGTTCATAATTGGGTACATGACACCACTAATCAATTGGCGTACTTTTTATGAGCTGTCAAATCTTGATTCCCCATAAATTTTGTATGACAATACTAAACTATGACGTCACTTTTTTGTCATCTCAATTCACTAACTATTCATTGATTTCAGAGCATTTAAAAATAGAATTTAATAGTTATTTAAAAATTTCATCAGGTTTTTAGGGCTAAAAATAACTGTTTGTTTTGTGAAGTTGTGACTTCGAATTATTGTTTAATGATATTTACTCAATTTTTTGATATTATTTTTGATATTAAAATCTGTGCGCGTAAGATAAAATACTGAGTAAAGTGAAGTACTGATACTGAAATAGAGACAGAAAGCGTGAACTGGTCATTGCAGTGAGTTGGATCAGTCTCCGCTAATAGCGCGTTAAAAACCTAGAAATTGAGGAGTGAGCAACATAAACTATAATTGTACATTACATACAATCATGCATGTATTCCCCGAAGGTTTAGGCAACGGTGTACTAATGTACACCCACAGTTAACCGGTATGTTTTGTTTTATGTCCCATGTAATAGGGGGCGAGCCTTTGCCATCAACCGGGCACAAATCCTAACACCGAGCTGCTACTGAGAATTTCATAGAAAAACCCAATAATACTTTTGCTCGACCTGGGAATCCAACCCAAGACCTCTAGCGTAGCAGTCGCGCTTAGGACCACTAGGTTACCGAGGCAGTCAATCGTCATAGTATGTGATTGTAATTACACATTATTTCATCTCAAAAGACACAGCAGCTCCAAGCATCACCACGACGACCGGCCCTACCCCGCCTGCGCCTAGTGGATCGCCGCGACCTTCACAAGGTCGCCGGTTCATCTATGTATATTCTCCACAATATAAGAAGTCCGATTTAACAGCTATAAAAATACTTCGTGTAGTGAGGAGAAAAAATCGGTTGCTTCAAAAACCGATTCTTGAGACATATCGATTTAAACTACTTAGTTTGTAATAGACAAATTTTAGATTGCTTGAAACTGATTTTGAGAAATATCGTTTTATTACAATTTCGATCAAAGTAATCTTGCAGCTTCACAACCAAGTCACGAGGCTGGCTGTTTTGCGTCCACTTTTAGACATTTTGAAGAGTTCACAAAAAATCAAGCAATCAAAGTCCGGAATTAGCAAGCATTTTTTTAACCAAATCTTTTCGTATAATATCAAAATATTCATATAAAATATTAAAATTACAATAAATAAATAAATATTTGTTTCTTTTTTATGTAATGTTTGTATTATAGTAACGATATTACAGAAAATCTATTTCATTCGGTCAAATATTAGGTTTTATCTGTCATAACACTACGGCAACCAGCCCAAAGACATGAGACTGTCACGTCATGTCCGAATATTTTGATTAATTCGTGTTTTTGAGTGCATTTTTTCAATATAAACTTTAACTTGATGCTTAGATACGAATTATACTCGTTGTTATGTGTATGGGTAACATAGTAATTAATTAGGATTGCGAATTACATTTCTAAATTTCTTAAATAGAAGTTATCGCGCCATGTAAAATGAAAAACGTCAAATCGGATTTCTTATATCGTCACGAGATTAAGGGGGTCTACACAAAACGAAGCTGAAATTAAAGATGATAAAACACTTACGTAGTTTGGATCCAATCGCTTGGCTCCTTCAATGACGGCTTGATAGCTGAAGCGCAACTGATCAGGCGTCTGGATCAGTCCCATACGGTCTTGACGCATCTGCACCAATGTCTCCTGAATGTTCAAATTATCCATGCCTTCTTTTTGGACCTGACGAATTGGAAGTTCCGTATTATTCAGACGTTTAATTTTAAAGTACTAGATTTGGATAAGATTAAGCTTCCTTTCACCCATCTTCACTTTACAACACGGTATAGTCATCACAATAATTTAATTTAATGTCTGGATCATCCGAGTGTTACGGTTTAAAGTCAATCTTAGTAGGTTAAAGAACGCGAAACGTCTTGCTAAGACCCAAGTCACAGGCGTTAAAAGTTATAGAAATTTCGGAACGCACGAATTCTATTCTATTTTAAAATTGATTGTTTGCAAAGTATTGTTTATTTAAAAATTGTTCTTTCAGGTAAATTAAAGTCCGATCGAAAAAATACAAGGTGCGCGAGATTTAATTAGTAACACTGTTTACAAAAGAATTTAACTAAAGCTCATTCAATTTCAATGTTATAAGTAAAGTCCGTTAAAAATCCAAGTAAACGAAATAACGCGTAAGTTTGTTAAAGAATTTAGATTATTAAAAAAAAACTTGTAATTACACCAAACAAAAATAAAATAAAAAATTGCACCACTAAACTAAATTTTAAATTTATTTGAATTTTATTTTTTTCACACTTGTCCGAAAATCAATCAAAATTTACAAAAGAAAAAAAAAAGTACTTGAATAACCGGAATTTTGAATAATAATCGCGAGACACTAACCATTTCAAAATCGTCAAAGTGCAAAGACGACGCTTCTTCAGACATTGTTCGAAGTGATATTTTCTATTTAAAGGTTACGGTAGAAGTCACAAGACACGTCTGCACTCGACCGCTGCTTACGTGGAAATGCATTGGTGGTGGGCCACTCGATTCATATACGTCAACCCGCGCCTATTATGTATTTATAACCCTTTTTATAGAGTACAAAGCGGCCCTCGGCGAGTATAAGTAAAGTAATTATTTCTTCAATGCAGAAAATCGAACAGCTCATCACGGAAAATGCTTCGTTAACAGGAATACATATTAGGCAAAAGTAAATGTGGAAAAGCAATTTGGAATTTGATTCGAATATTAGTTTCACAGTTGTGTATTTCCCGTGATCTCTTCTTGGTTTCCGCAAGTCTCTGGAATGCATAATAGATGAAAAGACATGCAAAACAAAGTAACTGTAATATCGTGCCAGTAACGAAAACAGTAATAAAAGTACAAAAATAAGGTTATGGCAAATCAATAAGGGAAATTGCTACAAAAAAATAAGCTAGGATATTACAAAAAGAAAGTTATTTTAAGAGAACCATTGATTTTTAGGGTTTCATACCTAAAGTAAAAAAAAAATGGGACATAAACAAATATAGATAGGCAAATCTTGTTGAAATCGGAATCTAGAAGCAGGCTATATCAGCCTTATCGTGTTACTTTGGAACAATTACTTACGATGACAAGGCAGCAATCTACTAGACAGAATGTGCCAGATCTCCCGATGCCAGCGCTACAGTGGATGACTGGCGGCCCGTCGGTGGGATCTAACACTCCTGACTCGCGTACTCTCTTCAGGAATTGTAGGAAGGCGATGGGCGAGGTGGGGACCCCGAAATCGGGCCAGGTGGTGTAGTGGAACTGCACGACGTCGCGACTGTCACCGCTCTCAAGATCGTATAATCTAGACGAAAGGAAATTTGTGTTACCATGGTTTTTGTCTCTATGTGTTTGAACATAATGTGTGGGTGTGTGTGTGTCGTAAGCCTTGTAAGGAAGCGTTGTCTTTATTGGTACCAAAAATACAGGCTTGCCTAGTTTGGGGTCTACGTGAAAACTATGTAACTTTTATCGTAATACATAAATAAAATCTGAAGTAATGTATTTATTGCATTTTTCACAAAAAAATAATCTAACCAACACTAAAACGGTGAACATTTAAATATAAACTCCGTTCAGTCTTGTCGAAAATCTACGTGCTCGTTAATAATCTAAGATTAGGATAAATTGATACAGTCAGCTTCGATTTGGACAAAATGTTACAGTGCATATTTATTACTCAAATTAACGCAAGTATGTCGAGAACTGCGAACCCAGAGCCTCGTGCAAAATAGGCGCTTTAACCACTAGGCCATCACGACTATAAAACTCGAGAAATTATTCTAGACTACAGAAAGCACTTCGACAGAATTCCACCTTGGCCTTGATAGCTACACCCATAATTTGAAAACGAATTCAATATATCAAATATTTTATTCATGGCCAAACACGTCGGAAGGGGTAATTGTGATCGGTTTCCATCGGAAACTCTAATTCTGTAACCTGCATTTCATGTTAAATTGTTGGAATCGTAGAAATGAAAGTGGAAGTCTGTCGAATTAAATACAACTTGACAGGTTGGCTGACGTTGAATGCTTCGCCTAACATGTTCGAAATAGAAGACCTTTGGAAAGAATTTATACAATGAAATACACCTAATATGGGCCAGTAGTAGGGCGCTCGACTCTTATGCTTGATGATGTGGTCCAATGGGCACTTTTTCAATTCCTATATACTTTTTAAGTTTATCGTGGAGATAACTAACATTGGTGACGGAAAACATCGTAAGGGAACTTGGACTTATAAAATTAATGAACTTCTGTAATCGCAGATCCACTTTGATAGAGGGTGGTTATCAATACTCGTGCCTTCTCCGTATGAGAAGAGGCCTTTTATTTGCAGTAGGACAATAGCAAGCTGAAAACTTAAAGTAGAAATATTTATGAAGATCATAAAAGTAAATTGCAAGGTTATAGAAATCGTATTCCTTTAATCTTGCAAAGTTTTGTCATTGTCTCAAAAAAGAAATCTATCTTAAGGCTAATTCCAGTAACCAAAAACGTTCAAAATGTAGTCACAATCTCATCTCGGCGACAATTCAATGTCAAAAATAAAGATAAATGAGAGGTTTTTGTAAAAGATTAGAGTCCAAGATTAAAATGCGAACGTCTTCAAAAACACGAGAATTGCCCCCCCGATTATAGTCCTTGTAATCTACAGGCGCGTGTCAAAGGACTCTTATATCATTTATTATGTCCTGTATTTTAATTAAGAGTCTCGTTCGCAATTTATCCGACTGAAAAGTCTTTTTATATCATTCAGCCTTTAGAAAACAGAGTTTAGTTTTTATTTGACCAGCGAACTGCCTACGACTTCATCTGCGTGGCTTATCTCACTCGCGTTAAGTTATGTCTTTGGTTACTGCTCCGCTCCCGCGTGTCGTAGCGTGATGTTATAAAGCCTATGTTCCTCAGGAATAATGTACCTATCTTTTTCGTGAAAATGGTTAAAATTGGTCTAGTACTTTCGGAGCCTATACGATACAAACAAAAAATCTTTTCTCTTTATAATATTAGTATAGAAATGTACGAATAGAAACTTATCATAAAATTACTCGCATGTTCAAAAGGGACAAACATTTCTATAAGTTAGTAAAAACTACATCTTTCTATTTATTGTGTAGCAAGTCGCTTCATGTAAAACGCTGATATTCAGCTGCATCCGGTTGGATTGGAAGCCGACCCCAAAATAGTTGGGGAAATGCTAAGTAGATGCTGAGTTAGCAGAATTTCTTGTGACTGATCCTGTAGTTATAATAAAACTATAATGAAATATTTCTATCTAAGGACTTTTAATTTTTTATAATTGTATTGTGTTTAATGTTCCATTTAATTCCTCTAATTGTTAAATTAACAGTGTATGTTAAAGGGTAGATTTTAAAGTTAGTATAAAATCCGTTATACCAAAACTCGCCTGAATAAATACTTCAACTGTGACTTAGTCGCGCAACAGATCTTCCCAGGAGAGATCTGTTTTTCTCTTGATTGAATCAGTTGTCAATGAAACTATTAAATCCGCTCGGTACAAATGGCGCTGTGGTCCCGCAACACGCGACCTTGACGTCAATTTGTCTTACGCGTCACGCGGTGATATACTGTGCGGGGTATAGAATTTTCATGCATGTATGATTTACGTTGCGAGATGCATGAAGCCACGGTTTTTTCATGTATTTTACTGACTTTAATAATTAAGTTGAGTTTCCTGTGTTCGCTATTCTGCATAATTAATTTATTTATTTAAGATTGTTCACGTGCAGCTTAATTGCACTGATCTGATGACGGGAGGTGGATGTAACACATAAGTGGCCCTATAAGACGTTGTTTACTACGTAATAAGTGCTGAGTAACGTTTTAAAAGAAAGTCGCAGTAATTTAAACTTTTTGCTACTGCATTTTGTCTATATCGATATTTTACGGATCAAGGAGACGTTTTCAGTTTTTTTTATCTGATCTATTATAATGCCTGATTTATGTCTTCAGACATAAGGACATTTCGGAAGAGCAATTGCTGTTCGCATTTTAATTGTTTTTCTGGAATTAATTTCTCCTCATCATATCAGCCGCAGGACGTCCACTGCTGGACATTAGCCTCCCCCATAGATTTGATTTGCTTGAAGGGGCCCGCACCCCAGCGTTTTCCTGTGATCTTAATCAGGTATCCGTCCACCTTGTGGGAGGACGTCCTACGCTGAGCTTACCGGTGCGTGGTCTCCGTTCGAGAACTTTGCGGCTCTATCGGTCCTTTAGGTAGTTTAATATTGATAGTTCCAATGTTACTCAAACCTCATCTCAAACAGTTTCCACGGCCGACTGAAGTTTGGCTTGAGAGACCAACTGTTAAGTACTAGGTACGTATTTACCTCGAAAAACATATCAGGGAGCTTTAACCACGCATTGCGGGATTTTAGTAATATACTAGCTTTTTGGGTGTACATTGGTACACCTCGGCCTAACCCTTCGGGGAATACAGGCGTGATGGTGATGGTACTAGCTTTTTCCCACGACTTCGTCGTAAATGATGCGTATCGCAGACGAAGTCGCGAAATAAAAAGTAATGTATGTCCTTTCTTGGGTTCAGACTTAACCCGTACCAATTTTATCAAAATAAATTCAGTGGTGTAGCCGGGAAAATGTAACACACACACAGGCATAGTAGCATTCGCAATTAATTCGCATTACTAAGGATTTTAAAGAGTTTATTAAATATGCACTGCACTCGTAGGGTTCATAAGATTACGTAATTAAAACGAAGCTATACGCTAGAATCATAAAATACAATAAGATGAAAACGAATTTTGAATTAGATTTCTAATTAAAGATATTAGCGGGTAGCGAGATTTTTGTTACCGCTTTTTCCTTAAGATATTTATGGTAACAGATGTGGGTTGCCAATGTCACCCATGATCTAGTGACTAGTAAATCGTAAGCACAACATACTTTCCCTAATAACTTTATAACTAATAATATATATGCGAAAGTAAGCTTGTTTGTTAACTTATCACGCATAAACCACTGAACCGATCATCCTGATATTTTGCAAATACGTTGTCACGTATACAGACGTAAGTACTTATGACAATAGTCAGAGGTTCCCAAACTTATTTTGCCTACTGCCCACTTTGAGAATATTTTTTTATAGAGCCCCCCGTTTTTCACCTACTTAAAAACGACTATAACTTCAAATTAAATTAATAATTATTGTAAACTATGCTATGTGTGTGTCTGTTGCCTTTTTAGGGTTCCGTACCCAAAGGGTAAAACGGGACCCTATTACTGAGACTTCGCTGTCCGTCTGTCTGTCTGTCCGTCTGTCACCAGGCTGTATCTCATGAACAGTGATAGTTAGACAGCTGAAATTTTCAAATGTATACTATATATTTTCAAACTTTGTATAACAACAAATACTGAAATACAGAATACACAACAATACTAAAATACACAACAAACGTGATTATTTTGCTCATTTTTGCCCGATATTGATAACAGCAACAGATAAACGCTTGAAATGTTCACAGAATATTTTGTTATATTATATTTACTTTAATAAGAAATAATTAAATGAAACTTAAACAAATATTCAAGGGAGGCTCCCATACAACATACGAGATTTTTTTTTACCGTTTTTATAGAAAACCCAGCACGGACCCCTTCTTGCGCGAGTCCGACGCGCACTTTGCCGGTTTTTATATGTTTGTTTGTGTTTACTTTCATTTCGAAACGGAGCGACCGATTGACATGATTTTTCTTTTATTTATTGAATAAAACAGGACAGATAATATGAACTACGCGGAGAGAAATATCGAACCGAGTTTGAGCAATTAGATAATGTTGTAGTCGAGAGTCGAGAGCTCAGTCGGTGTCTAAGAGTCCTCCTAGCTAGATGAAATTACAAATCCCCCCCCCCCCCCAAGTCTCTACACAATGCTCCCATTTTTTTTCTGGGTCTCTTACCGCTCCCCTTTAGGCCTGCAGCGCCCACAAGGGGGCATTATCGCCCACTTTGGGAAAGGCTGCAATAGATGTCTTGATGACTTGCCTTTCAAATTAACTTTTAGGCGGACAGAGTCGCAATGGAAAGCTAGTTGGTAATAATATAACACTTTATTAGGTACATGCGTTTTTAGTACAAGCAGATAAATTATTTAGGATTGTTTATTTAATTACTCTACTTTCGCTGGAGAACGTTACAGTATTTGATTATATCGTAAACATTTCAAGTTGAAACCAAACACAACGTCTCACCAGTGTCCACAGTCTCTCAAAATAAGTTTAGCCAATATAGCTTGAGATCTCAAGACCTGTCTCAAATACCACCAATATTGAGACACAATAGGGGTAGAAAAATGTTCGCTACAATATCCTTAATGGTTCGAAATAGTAGTTAAAATTTGTTTCTATCATATTTGATTTTATGCATCTCGTAAATAGAGTTGCCATATTACATTAATTACACATATTAATTAGGTACATACCTATTCTACGATGGAGATTTTTGCCCATTATTCTCCATACGAAACTACCCTTTGGAATGGTCAACTAGATTCAATGTTATTGTTTTTTTCTTTCTTTTAAATAACGTTTAAAATTGCCTTCTAATGGTCTAATTCTAATTTAAATAAATAGACTTGGTATGTATATATTCTAGTAATATAAAATCAAGTCTTTCTAATAAAAACGTGTCGTTTTAAATACCTTGGTTACTTCATCGAGGTAAGATGGCAACGCACCTAAGTATTTGATAGTCGGTCCCTCAAATCAAAGTCACCCCGACCGAACTGTTTGCTATGAGGTGTAAAATTGTAATCATGAATATTGAAACCTAAGTCAGGTTGAGTTATTTCAAGCAAATCATGCGGTTTTCACTTTGAATATCGGTGATAATCTGGCAACATACTTTTGATTTTTCAAGTTTTTTAACATTCATAATTTAGTGATGAGATTGAAACTATGATATATGTTTTCCACAAAAGCCATTAATTAAGAGTTGAAGTTAGATTGTAAACGTTGTGTGTGTAGTGTAGCGTTTGTGTGTGTTTGTTGTGCATTTTAATTAGGGAAATGGCCTTCAAGTTCTAATGAAAACAGTTTCATGATTCTAGGTCTGAATTTCTGAGCTATAATTGCAATTAAGTCTAAGGGGCTGCAAATAGCAGTGCACGAGTTAATTGTTTGCAACCCAAATAAATAATTATTTCTCTGAATGCTGGCTGCGGGGTGCCGTTATTTATTTAGTTTCGGCCACCATTTTCATCAAAGAAATGTTTACATTTGTTAAAGTTAGCTATACTTTGATTGGGCGCCGTCGCCCTTTAATTTCGAGGTAAGTTTACCGGAATTTCGCGTAAAGTACATTAAAATGTTTCCTTTACTTTATTTATTAATTCTTAATAAAAACCCATCTTGGCAGATTTATAGGTACATAGAATGAAAATGCCGAATTAATAGCATGATTCCCTCGCAAAAGTAAATTAACTTGTATCAATGTTTTATCATTAATACTTCGACACACACACACACGTACTTGGACACGTACAAACATTTCTTATGGCTACGATAAACAGTAACTAGAATTATCGCGAGATGACGACTAGGATTTTCTGCGGGTTGTTCGAAAAAGATACCGCGCCCCCGTAACGCAAAGGGCACAAGAAGGAACATGGATGGGTTTTAGTCAGTAAAAATCTGACACTATGCGGGTGGGAGTGTCAGACTTTTCCCATCGGTAAAAGAAAAAAGCTTTAATCTGTAATCCATAGGTAGCTAAAGACGATGAGACAGATAGAGACTTACTTGAATTGTCTAGTGGAGTAATAGCAGCAGTCCTCTTCTTTCTCCAGCACGACCGCCAATTTAACATCATTGAAGGTCATCCTGTGTGTTTCTCCAACGCCTTGCGGCCAATACCAGTGACATTTAATTTCGTTTTTCTCTATGACTTTATTTAGCATTAATATGGCTTTTGTATTCTGTTCCCAGATCATCAACCAAAAGTGGCCCACGGTGAATGCCAAGGGACCTTGCGTAAGTATATAACGACGGTTGGCACGCTCCAGCTGTGGACAAAATGATCATATTACACATTGTAATGAAACTCTCCAGACCGATTCCGGCCACGGCAGCTAATCTTAATGCAGACTAGCCACGTACGCAGGACATTTTATAGTGCACAAGTGTATGCGCAAACACAGGTGCGCTCCTGTTTCCCTAACTCTCATAGTCCGATGGGACGGTAATCCGACACGACCGGAGAGAGATCAGGCGCAGGACCAACGGCTTTACGTGCAAAAAAACAAGCCCAGTACTCTAGAATTCTGTTAATTAACAATAATCGGGACCCATCCTTCATTTTATTAATATTTTCTTAATCGTGTTACACATACCATCATACCATAACGCCCGTATTCCCCGAAAGGTTAAGCAGAGGTGTACCGTGTACGAATGTACCTACACCCACAGTTAGCCGGTATGTTTAAGTCCCATGTAATAGGGGACGAGCCTATACCGCTAAAAGCTCCCTGTGTACTAAAAGAGGCAGGTAAGTAAATAGATCAAAGATAAAGATTTCCTTCGCTTACCTTAATTCTTTTTAGATTTCTTTCAGAATGTATAACACTAAGCTTTTTTTAATTGTTTGTCCGAAGATAAAGCTTACCCTAAAGGAGGATTTTGCTTCTTTGAGCTGTTTACGGTTTGGTCCGTCAAATGTACCTACTCCATCTAAGAGCTAACTGAAATACTTAATAATAAAAAAATGTTTAAGCCCTCAAGTGAAATTAATAATGTAGGGTATAAAAAAACATCACAAAGCCGTGAGCTAAGCCTAATTATTTTCAGCAGCCGCCGCGGGAGACGCTCCAGGCGTCGGGAGCCACGAGACGACTCCCGGCCACCGTGGACGCGGGTCAGTGGACGGTGAGCAATGGGTAGCTCACCGTCCGTACGTTAACTAACTAACGACAGACCGTGTCGACGGCGCGTTCGTGTTTCACGCGGGCCTCAAAGAGATGTCAGCAAACTTGGATGGGGCCACTAAGGGCCGATGCCTGCCGGGGCTGCGGGTAGTTCGAAAGAGATACCGCGCCCCCGGAACGCAAAGGGCACATGAAGGAACATAGATGGGTTTTAGTCAGTAAAGTCTGACACTTCCTCCCGTCCCGCCCAGGTTGGGGGAAGTTATATGATGATTTCCCGTCTATAAAAAAAAAAAAAAAAAGGTAAATCATCAAATAACTTCCCCCGCCCGGGGAAGTTATTTGATGATTTACCATCTATAAAATAAAATGAAAGCCTACTTATTTAATACCTAATATAATATTACTAGAACCTACTCTTGAGTTCCGTACCCAGAGCGTAAAACGAGACTCTATTACTAAGACTCTGCTGTCCGTCCGTCTGTCTGTCAATCTGTCTGTATCTCAAGAGCCGTGTTAGTTACACACTTGAAAATTTCACAAATGATGTATTTCTGTTGCCGCTATACCAACAAATACTAAAAAAACGTGTTAAAAACAGAATAAAATAAATACTTATTGAGGGAGGCCCACATACAACAAACCTGGTTTTATTTAGGCGTTTTTATAGATAGTGGTACGGAACCCTTCGTGCGCGACTTCGACTCGCATTTGGCCGGTTTTTTTTTTATTTAAACTCAAATTAATTTTTTAACCTATTATTTTTGTTGGAAGTTAAGTTTAGTTGTTATAAAATTCCATCATATGGTTTCGACAAAAAAAAACCTAAAAGGACGTCTGTAGCTCGACCTTTAATTTCTCTATTACCAGAAAGCTATCAAAAGTGGTCTAAAACAAAAACAAAATATCACAAATGTAGAAAGAACATGTAACTTCCCACCATCGAATACCTAAGCGCTTTATAAAACCGAACTTCCTTAGATAAAATACGCAACGATTTACTACGCACCAACTTTCTACATAATTAAAATATTAACAGCGTAACAGATATCACTGCGACTAACTTTAATAAGTAACCTAACTATTAATAGTGTAGCATCAACAACACTTGTTGCTACTACTAACTAATAAAAACTTAGTGCGCCAACGATACCTTATATTCTTCACAGCTTGAATTTTAAACTACAGTAACATCCCCTGTTACCTATTAAAAGTTACAAGATCAGTGTAGGCGGACTGCAGAATATGAAACCCTTTAGTAAACAACATTCTTAGCGTTCCGTAATGGCTATATTACTCGGTACACTTTTGCTTATCACTGTGGGTGAAGCGCAACTAAATTGAATTCTGTAGACATAAAAATGCACCATGATTGCAATTATAGTTCAACAATGGTGCCGATTCCCTTGTTCACAAACTAAACTAAAATTAGAAAATTGACATCTCTTACTAACATACAGCGAAAGAAAAGGACGGTAATATCTTAGAACTAAGTTAGAGATGTCAAATTAGTTTTGCCTTGAACTTTTCCGTGTTTTTAATCAACACGTTCTGACATGCCAATTATAATTGTATAGAGGTTTTAGTTCAACTAAAATTGACAAGTCTTATTCACGTCCGTCCCTTTCTTGTTTGATTGGAAAGAAAAAGATAGAAATAGTCTAAATTAAGTTTAGCTTGTGCATAACAGAATCGACACCATTGTTTGCTCAAAAGAAAAAGAATTGAGCTGTGTATCGTCGCCGTGAAAACGATTTTCTTGCTAAGCTTGCGACTTGTTAGTATTGAACACCGTAAACATGAAAGCATCCGCCTTGTATTCTGAATCTATCACTTAATTCAATTAAACTATTTGGAAGTTCCTGAAATAAAACAGCGAAACGCGGCATTGTCTTCCGTAAAGTCTAAGGCTTGAATTTTAAACTTTATAAAACGAACAAAGTAGCAATTCAAATAAAGCAAAATAAAAATTCTGCTAACTAGAGAAGGGATAACTGCAGAATCTAGCGAGAATGTTTAATGCCCAACAATTTACAACTTTGCTTACATTTCAATATAACGTTCAGAATGCAATGTTCGGAGTAGCTTCAGTCTGGAATTTCCGCCTCGTTATGCTATTTAGACTAAATGAGAACTTGAACTACGAATATTCTGTCTACGATATGCAAATGTTTTCGGAGCACACTATTAAATGTGCATGCTTAAATCAGTTAATCCGTATTTTAAAAATAGAATAACGAATAAAAATTTCTACTTTGCTCTAGAGAACACATACTTATAGTGAAATTTTTGACAAATTTAATTAAATACATATCTTTAAGACATGAGACATTTTAAAGCAGTGACACAAGAATAGAGGAGGATGGATAGAGGCTTCGGTACAATTTAGATAAAAAAGTTTTAGCTAGCTAGATCTCTCTCCCCAACAATGTTAATCACTGGCAGTCATGCCTACTTCCGCAAGACCAGATCAACAAGCCAATCTCCGTAATAAAAAACGTTTAAAATATAATCGTAATCTTATCTCAGCGACCAAGAATACTGCGGGTTGTGCGAAGAAGATACCGCGCCCCCGGAACGCAAAGGGCACAAGAAGGAATATGGGTGGGTTTTAGTCAGGAAAAGCCTGACACTCCCTCCCGCCCCGAGGGCGGGAGAAGACATTTGATGATTTCCCATAAGAAAAAAAAAAACCAGCGACAAAGAATGTCAAAAACGTAGATAAACTGTAAATATTTCTGACAGATTAGACCGAGAACGTTCTCATAAAAACTGTAACTATCTTTCAATTGTAAAACAAACTTTAAAGCTGTGTGAAAATTCAGACTCAACGCTACGTACGCAATAAAGGATTTTCAGTGATTGTTTATGTAAACGTATGCATTCGCCCATTAATTTGTTTTTAGTGAACCGTGGCCGGCAGATGATCAAAATTGCACGGGTTTTGAGGCGTACTATTAACGTGAAACGCAACGTTACGCTGTGCCTGTCAACTGTAAATACGTCACAGGTGCATACGTAAATATGATAGCCGGGATGTCAGGATTGATTGCATCGATGTCACCGTATTGTTTACACTGTAATAGCTTATCACTGCGTAGTGAGCCCGAACGTGATGAGTGTAAATGACTCGACTCGCTTTTCAGTTCTTTTTTCGTTTGTCTTAGGGGGAAAAATAAATATTCAGTGGAGGTATTTCTAGTCAAACATCACATGAAATGGTTAAATCAATTTTGGTAAAGTGGAACCACTTTGAGAATCGCTTCTGCGTGTGTCACAAAAAAATTAAGTCTGCTTTATCACTGTGCCAACAATGTCAAAAAAAGTAAGGTACTTAAGTAGAGGCAGTATTGACTGTTTGACCTGGAGATCAGATTGCAATCGCAATAATCTCAGTAGAAGCCTACAAACAGCTATAGTGCGAACGGATTAATTCTCAGTTCTCACTAAGCTCAAACCAGACACAGGCGGGCGGTTAGTCTACCTAACCGCGTAAATACAGTACAACAGTGCAACTTGCAGTTAAGCAACACAATACTCCGTATTCCCAACTAGTCTGTGGTTTCAGGTAGTGAACTTTGATATTGCGGCTACGACGGATTTTAGGAAAGCTGCTAAAATATTTAGGAAAAATGGTTTTTGTGTGCGCTTCATTGCTTCCTTGATTCATTGTGCAAGGACAAGGATAAAAATAGTGTTAAAATTTGAAACATCATAGAAACCTGAATTTATGTGATAAATGTTTTTTGACGATGGCAGTCGTAGTAAGTTGAATAGCGCAGTCTAAAAAGATTTCCTCTTGCATCTTGAACATTTCATATTATTTCAATTTACAGAATATTATATTCCAGTTTCTAGTCCTCCCCTGGATGTTCGTAGCGTCGGTCCATTCATCCAAACTACACAATAGGAGGACAAGCTCTGCGTGCATACGCTCCACAGTACCGTCAGACACAACAAAAGTTAAACAGTTAGACCCACACAGTGGCAACCGCACACAGGCGGCGAATTACAAACTATATTTGTCATGATGTTTTCCACGAAAATAGATAATTAAAATGCAACTACGAAGTGCGATATTGGATAGCGGATAGCGGTAGACATATTTTGTGGATACTATGACGATGACGAGAAACTGACTGCAATGTAAATCGTTTTTAAAGCCGGTCTTTGATATGGTTTTATTTAATTCTAATTTACAGGTTTGATTAATCAAGTAACGTTGCACTGCACTCAAAATGAACTGATATTTTTTTCTTTTTTCATGACTATTTAAAACTTCTATCATTAAGCATTTAGCCGAGTAAAATCAATGTACAAATATGTGTATTTCTCTTGCATTAGACAAAATTCATTCGAATGAGGCTAAATACAAATACATTTGTTTATACGTCTAATCTGCACATTCACCGCATAATGCCCTGTTAACAAATCGATAGCGGCATCCCACTGAATGGATACAAGTGTCCTGTCCTGTCGTGCAAGTAATACGAATGCGTCAAACTTGCACGACGCTAAGCAGGATTTAAGATGTTTCAGATCAAGTGTGGAGTGGGTACTTGAGTCAAAGAAAGTACATGATACTGTAACTTGCGAACTTACTGAGATTTGATACTCGGACGGAGGCGCTTGTTGCTTCGGAAGGGTTTTAACTGGGAGATTGTTAAGAATTGAGCAATAAGGATATCTTTAAAGAAAAAAAAAATTGTGCGGAATGTATAGTGCATGTTAAATTCAGAAACAGTTTAATAAGATTATGTGGTATTACTTAAAAGTCTTTTTAAAAGAAGATGCCTTTTGGAATAGCAATAACACTGAAAACAATTTCGACGGCCTCAGATTGCGTATTTTTAAGAAACTAAAACGAAACACGAACTGAAACGTAATAAAAGATAAGGAAACACTCAAAATTGTATTACAGATGCTGTTTATAGCAAAACAATTTAAAGCCTGTATACGTGCGAACGTGTCAAATTCCTGAATTGCCAAAATGGAAGTACTAACTTTGTTTGAAATAAGGGGTACTGTGTACTGGCAGCAAACAAATAACCGCGAACCACTGTTGTTTTAACAACGCACGCACCCCCGAGGATATCACAAAAAAATCAAGCACAATTTCGAGTGGGGATATGTGAGTTTCCAATAATTTGAATGAACAGTCAGATGCACTGCAGCCCTAACTGGCTTTCAATTAACTTGCAGGGAAAGCCTAACAGCATCAAATGAAAACTACGTACGTTTTTTTAACTTTATTGAATTGACCTTTCCAAAACATTGTTTGTATTTGTTTTTGATGGTGGAATTCGATTTAAGCGAGGGAATATTTATAGCGACTACTAGTTGCGTAGCTGTACTGAAAAAGTTAAACAATTAGCTTTTAAGAATCCGACTTTTTGTATTGGGAAATGACTTTTCCTCAAGAGGCACGTGAGCAGTAATTACAAAATAATGATATCGATTAAAACTTTACCTCCAGCACAGACTATGCCTCCAACGAGACGTCATCAAATTATTTTTAGTCCAAAGACTAAAAATAATTTAATACTCGTCTAGGAAGCCTCATTGTTTTCTTAGACGAGTATCGTGCAGTAATTCAGAATTTTATTGCCTAGTCTAAGTGAAACTAAAGATAGTAGCGGTCAACCACGTACGGCCAGTCTCAAAATATGGCAATTTGTATTTATTATTGTACCACTACGCCAACGACGACTGCAGTCTGGTCTAAGCTCTAAAATGATTGTTTCGTTCGAAAATAGTTGTCTCAGTTCGTCTAAAAAGGTTCCCGGCCTCCAGACAAAAGCGGAAACATGTCGTGGTGAGCTTACACAAATAGTTTGTTGCACGGGTCAATAAGATTACCTTGTCTAGGGAACAGGTCGCATCTTCTTACTGATGAACTATACTACCTTTTTGTGTACTGTCTAGGATAAAAGGCATTTTATAATAAACAATGTGGAACTAGAGCATGGGTAGTGTGTCTGATGGTGCTGCGAATTATATTCCTATTTAATGGTATGTTAGATATAACATTTTGGTAGGTACTACATACAAGGGGTGGAAAATTTTCTACTTTTTTTTTTATTTTTATACATTTGTCCGTGTAGTAACGCGTTTTATTATCGATGAAAAATGTAGTCGCTGGGGCGTCTAGAATCATTACGATTTGACGCCTACCTGGTAGACAAACTACATACTGACTGTTAGTAACGATACAAAGAGCTTTAAGGATCGAATATAATAAAGCTCACTGGTGTTACAGCTCGGTTTTAAAATAATCCGTTCAGTTATATTAAAACGTTTGGTAAGCGTTCAAAATTAAATGAGAATTTAAGCAATTTGATTACCTGGAACTAATTTGGATTAATACTAGTGAAAATTTAAATGAAGCTTCAGCACCAATAACCGCATCATTATAACATTTCAGCAATATGTATGGATTATTTATTATGTCGAGCAGAAATTTATTTTTAAATAAGGACCGATGGATTATTCGTTCTCTTTTAAATTATTTGGATTGTGAATGTGAGGTTTTGCTATTAGTACTTCGGTTCCCTTACAATATTCAGATTCAATATCGTGTGTGGGCTGATTTTATGTGCGCTCCTAATCTAAAGATTTATTAACCATATCAATTTCTTGATGCATTCAAGAAACTTAGTTAATCTGTAAACCTGTGTTAGATGTTATTTCCTACTTAAGTGGGCATACCTAAATGAAAAATGATTTGCTTACAACATTTCCCATTTATTTCAGAAACAGTAAGTATTCCTATTGTTTAAGCTAAGAACTGATTTGATTTGATTGGTTTTGGCACTGTGGCATTTGGTGCGCGTCTTGACGACGCCCACGATGGAAGTACACGGGACAATAGTAAAATGAAGTACTTGTTGGACACCTTTATGGAAAAAGCCAGAACTTTAGGTTAGTAAAGTACTTTTATCAAAGTTTAGGATAGCCAGTGTGTAAAGAGATAAGCTACATTTTCCATTATTGCGATCATGTTTTTATTCTAGACCTTATGTTTACCGAGATATCGATCAAAGTTTAAATATTCTGGTAGTTTTACGAAACAATAAAAGTTATAAGTAATCATTAAACTCCCCCACGACCACCACAGTAGCAAGCATAATATTTTACGCGCGTTTAATTGCGAGCTACCCATCAACAGTGATTTTACAAACCGAAATTAAAAGTCGTGTACCAGCAAATAAGTTTTGCTTAATATAATCAGTTTGATCGGCAGTATACGTAGTTATATGTGTGTCTTGTTACGGCAACTACGGAACATTTTTATACAGGTCCCATCTCATCAATGCCTAAACTGATCCTTAACAAGCCCTGTGAACATAAAGTGCGGAAAAAACCCGCGTTGGGAGACAGAAATAAGCAGTACGAAGCTAGTTATTGGCTACAAACTATAGACGAAGCTAGACCAATTAGGTAACGTCGTTTAAGACCACTCAACGCGAACAGGTTTAATCCCTCTGTTAATCCTTCGACGTGGCCCGTGCGGTAAGTGCAGGGTTAGACGCTTGCACCGAGGGGCTTCAACCCAACATAACAACCACCCCTGCAGAATATTGGTTTGTAAATGCATAAACTACCGCTCACCAGAAGGAGGTTTTGAAGTAAATACAGCTATAGGTATATGTTCTAGCTATATATGGATGTAAAATAGAATATGTTTTCAATGGAAACAGTAGGATTTATTTACTCACAATTTAAACTCAATTTATTTCAAATAAACCGTTTACAGGCACTCGTGGATGAAAAAGCGGCAGGAAATGGTTTTCCATGCAGGTTCAGCAATTGGCCTCTAGTTTCGGCCACAACAGTGCACAATTATTTTTGTAAAACTAATTAGAACTGTGTTTAAAGTGAATCTTATTTCAATAGCATTAAATACTATAGATTTATAGATGCCATTGATAACATATTACTCATCGTTTTGTTTATGTTTGGAATTTGAATTTGCTGAGCCTCCCTTCCAGATGGTTGCGCTAAACGGTGCTTATCCACGCGTCATGTTCAGTAACAGGCGCTGTCAGTTGGGATTGGTCATCTTTTAACTGCCATCTTTATTATTTCTTTTTTATTTTTCTTTTATTTGTTCTTCACCCACATTGTTTTTACATAACGGGTGGAAAACGGAACTTAACGTAGCCGAACATGGCATGTTTGTCCCATTATTGGAATATTTTTTGTTCTGGGCCATACATGGGAACCTTCTAGTTATGGAGATATTGTAGGCCAAAGTTCAAAATTTTTGACACGTTTTTTTACGTAAATCCGAAATCCCGTTTTCGTAAAGCTAGCTGTTGTAATTCGTTGAAAAAACGCTTGAAAGATTTTCTTTCTGTCACCGTAGATGAAAGAAATGTCAGTGAGTGAGCAATTCTCACTTTTTAGTTTAACGTAACCTATATAAATCGAGCGTGAAGCCATATCTCATTAACTGTATAATTTATTCACAACAGGAAAACATAGAAAGTCAAACTAAGCACCGCGGTCTGCTTGAATCGCACAAGCGGTGAGCAGCACTGTGATTGGCAAGCGGTAGCGTTTTGAGAATTGCCATAATAAATTGTACTAATCTGACTAAATAATTTAGACTAGCTGCTATCCGCGACTTCTACCGCGTGGTATTTTTACCCAAAAACAATCACACTAATATTATTAAGGCGAAAGTTTGTGTGTTTGGGTGTTTGTGTGAACGTTTGTTTCTTCTACACGTTTAAACGGCTGAACGGATCTGGACGAAATTTGGCACTGAGATAGATTGTAATGTGGGATAACACATAGGCTACTTTTTATCCGGGAAAATGCACCAGGCATAATATTTAAAATTTGGCGCGAACGAAGTCGCGAGCAGAAGGTAGTATATAAATAATATTCAATATCTGTCATCGATTATTGAACTGAGTAAATAGGAAAAAATGACACTTATTGCACCATACTCGGTAATGGAGTTGAGCATGCATAACGTCACTGTATGCGTCCACAGACTAAATGAAAGAGAGCTAACTTCCAGTATGTCAAGTACAATCGAGTAGTTGATACCACTAACCAATAATTCCAAGACACAATTTATTTCAGCCCTGGAAACCGATTAATTTTCAATTTATTGTAAAATTAGATTTTTACTTGCCGCGAAAACAGTAAATGGTCAATTGAATAGGCAGATAAGTGACGCCACAGATCGCTATTGCCATACAAAATCTATGGAAGAATCGCGTTTTGACAGCTCATAAAAAGTATGTCAATAGATGGTGGTGTTAACTACCCAATAACATAAAAAAAAATACCATCACGCCTGTTTTCCCCGAAGGGTTAGGCAGAGGTGTACCAATGTACACCCACAGTTCGCCGGTATATTTAGGTCCCATGTAATAGGGGGCGAGCCTATTGCCATTAACCGGGCACAAATCCAAACTCCGAGCTAATAACAATAACATATAAATAGTATTTTGCATGGCCACCAGTGTAGTGATCAGTAACGGGTGGAGGAGTTCCCAGTTAGTTCTTAGACGCATGTTGCGTGACGACGAACGGAAGTGTGTGATATAAGCCGTTACTCATTGTAACATAACTTTCCACATTCGCCGGCACTACTATTCTGCTAATGTTGATTCGCACAACGGATTGAGAATTATATATTGAGATTCGCATGTCGGTGCATTGTTTTGTACCTCTTTATTATTAACTTACTAATATTGTCCGTGGATTAAAAATTATTAAATATATACCATCACGCCTGTATTCCCCGAAGGGTTAGGCAGAGGTGTACCAATGTACACCCACAGTTCGCCGGTATATTTAGGTCCCATGTAATAGGGGGCGAGCCTATTGTCATTAACCGGACTCAAATCCAAACTCCGAGCTGCTACTGAGAATTTCATAGAAAAACCCAATAACACTTTTGCTCGACCTGGGAATCGAACCCAGGACCGCTAGCGTAGCAGTCGGCGCTTCTGCGGGTTGTTCGAAAGAGATACCGCGCCCCCGGAACGCAAAGGGCACATGAAGGAACATAGACGGGTTTTAGTCAGTAAAAGTCTGACACTCCCTCCCGCCCCGCCCAGGGCGGGGGAAGTTATTTGATGATTCCCCGTCTATAAAAAAAAAAAAAAAAGCAGTCGGCGCTTAGGACCATTAGGCTAACGGGGCAGTTAAGTGTTTTTAATTTAATTTTATCCTCTTTAACACAAGCACCAATCAGTGACTACCATTTTATTATTGAGACTTGAGTAGGTACTACACATATGTATAGAACCAGAAAAAGTGTAATTTCATTTTCCTGTTAGATTAAACTCACCACAGTTGCCATTACTCGTAACATTCCATGTTGTTAAAATGTGACGTTTTTAGGTACGTTTTAATACAACAGTTAAATTTAATAGTTTCTGTTACCTAACATAACATATATAACCATCACGCCTGTTTACCCCAAAGGGATAAGCAGAGGTATACTAATGTATACCCACAGTGCGCCAGTATGTTTTAAGTCCCATGTAATAAGGGGGCGAGCCTATTGCCATTAACACAAATCACAAATCCTAACTCCGCGCTGCTAAGAAAACCCAATAACACTGCTCGACTTGGAAATCGAACGCAAGACCAGCATTGCGGTGTCGCTTCGGACTCCTAGGCTAACGAGGTAATTAGTGGTGGTCGAGGTAGTTCAGTATCTGTTAATTATTAAATTTATGCTTTTCATAACCATTTGAGGAAAACAGCTGCCAAGTTATGCTCCTTTTAAAATGTCGGTTATTGTTATTAATTAGTGGACCTAAGCGCGACTGCTACGCTAGAGGTCTCGGGTTCGATGCCCAGGTCAAGCAATAGTGTTATTGGGTTTTTCTATGAAATTCTCAGTAGCAGCTCGGATTGGATTTGTGCCCGGTTAATGGCAATAGGCTCGCCCCTATCACATGGGACCTAAACATACCGGCGAATTGTGGGTGTACATAGGTACACCTGTGCCTGCCCCTCGGGGAATACAGGCGTGATGGTATGTTCGTATTAATTAAGCAAATACATGGCATTAAATTTTACTGAATGAAACGTATCACTATAAGCTATTATTGCGGCGTTGTGGGAATTATGCAGGTGAACTGATACCTAAGTATTTTTATTTAAAGTCATACCGATGACTGATATTAATACAAACGTTGGAAAAACATGTTAAATGAATAACTAAATAAATAAAAAGCTTAAATCCTTAAAGGTGAGAATTTAATATCTGCAAGTCCTGTTATATCAACAAAAATCGAGCTAGTAAAAGCTATTATATGTAGGTATCGACTGAGGAATGCTTTAGGTTTGCCCAATCAAGAGATGTAAGTCATTTAAATCATGACTGAGCCACTTGTACAGATTTAGATTCAGACACGGTACAGATATGTACTTACAGAAAAATCGCGCATCGATAACTCTGCGCTTCATTTTTCTTATAGAGAGAACTCTCGCGGGGAAATGAAAATACAAACAGGATAAATACAGCCTAGATACGCGACTAAAGAAATACATTCTGTATAAATTAAGTTATGTATTGCATTTGCAATATGGTTTACGATTAGAATTCGCAATATTCTCGACGTCAAAGGACTTTGATTAAGAGTTACATGTGAGATAATAATCTAGTATCTTTGACAGACCTAGACTAATAACGACTTCGTAGAATATTTACGAAGAGGGAAGAGAAGAGGGTTTTCCTCTTCGTAAATATATACTATCACGCCTGTATTCCCCGAAGGGTTAGGCAGAGGTGTACTTATGCACACCCACAGTTCGCCGGTATATTTAGGTCCCATGTAATAGGGGGCGAGCCTATTGCCATTAACCGGGCACAAATCCAAACTCCGAGCTGCTACTCAGAATTTCATAAAAAAACCCAATAACACTTTTTGCTCGACCTGGGAATCGAACCCAAGACCTCTAGCGTAGCAGTCACGCTTAGGACCACTAGGCCATTGAGGCAGTTATAAAATAAAAATATTCTTCGTAAATATTCTATTAATAAAGTCCATTAGTATCGAAGCTTACCTACCTCCCCTTCTCCACGAACTAGAGGTAGAACAGACCGAACTGAAATTGATCGGATGCCGTCACTTAAACAAAAACAGTCTGTACCTAACTGAGTTCAGAACTACAGCGTGAGATAATACAGGATGTTTGGCGGAACGTTGAACATACGAAAATGATGGGTAGGTGTCATCTGCTACTTACTCGGCCCTAATTTATTTGGCCCTGGCTAGATATTTAAAACAAAATATATTTTTGTTTTCTTCTAGTTTCACCAAGAAAACGGTGAAACTAGAAGAAAGTTTTTTTTTTAATATCCATTGGGCCAGGGCCAAATAAATAAGGGCTGAGTAAGTAGCAGATGATCCCACCTATACACCATTTTCATATGTTCAACGTTCTACCAAACACCCTGTATTATACCTTCGGCCGGCAGCTAGCAGACCGGACTAAGCTTAATTAATATAAATAAATAAAGCCTTTATTTCCCAATGTAACATTACACACAATTTCATCATCTTTTTCATTCACATTACAAAAACAATTCCTATTAAATTTTAATTTCATTCTACGAATAATATATTTGATATAATATAACATTTACTCGACTACTTATTACTTATAATTTCTTTTATATTATTTACGTTGTCTGATTATTTAATTTTAGATATTATTTTTAAATTGATGCTTTCATTTAAAATTACATTACATTTTTAATCATATTTCAATATCACGTTTGTCATTGACATTTCTAGGTATTTGGGTTATAATCATTTTAATTTTATTTTTGGAATATTCTGTCACATTTTTGGGTGTAGGCAACCAACTCTTTCTAGTGTTATCTATCTTGTGCTTTGACTGAGCTTACGCAAAATAAATAAAACTGTTGAATACAAAATAATCAAGATCATAGCGGTGGCAATTTTAGTAACTTTTAGGAACGTTCGTTTCGCATTATTATCTCAGATTCAATCTATGAAAAAATCTTTGACCCAACCAACCTTTTTGACATCGGGTGTCGGTGAGATGAGATTTCGATTTGCATTTTTTTTAAATTACTATAATCTGTCTGCTGTGGGCGCGATGTGTATTTGACACACGGTTCTAATTAGGCAAAAGTCTTATATGTCAAGTGTAAAGTCAGAGATAAAGATCCTGCAAGATATTGTATTCAAAGACTACTCGCATATTCTTAAGTCAAGGTTAGATGTAAGAAAGCTGGTGTTGTAAACTGTTGTATGTTGCTACACCCAGCTTAGTGTAAAACTTACAGCTACTCTTCGTACCTACTTGTTGACTCCCGGTCAACATATCCGGAGTGACGCAACAAGTACGTAAACGCCTGAAAGTGGGTTTAGAAAATGAGGAACAAACTTGCTTCCTACGTTAAGGCTTCAACGTGATACTTTAAAATGAAGAAATATTTTTCTAGGTAACTCCCCACTGCGAAATTTAAATTTAATGGCGAAGCAAATTGAGTACTGGCCACTCTGCTTGAAAAAGCGAATGAGATATTAGTTTTAATGATTTTTTAGTCAAACCTAGAGTAGTTTAGTATTTGTATATTTTTTTACTGGTCTGTATGCTTAATCTTCAAATAATCTTATATAAGACGAACAGAAATCAATTAAACAACCTTTGCAAAGGCGTGTGTGTCTCAAGCCTTTGATACTGAACATCTTTTGTCAATGTTACCAATACACTACAACTAGCTTCAATTCTAAACTATAACTGCTTGACATTCAAAAGTGCCTGTAAATGGTCTAATTGAAATAAATGCTTTGACTTTGACTTTGACACTGATGAAACTCCACAAACAGTTCAGCAATATAATGTAACATATGTAATCCTATAGATCCCATAGACGGATATCGGAGTCAATCATCTGATGGACTAATTGAATCCGCTGCAGGAGAGTGATTTAAATGGATTACTGCAGTGGGATTCTCTAAGCCTCACTTCGTAATTCAAACGCTGAATCCGCAGTGAGATTACAAAATGGTATTCTGTTAAACACGATCGCGCCGGTGACGTCACCACGGCGAACGAATACTAAACCGATGACAGGTTGGTTCGTTATCGAAGTGAGCGCGATCACTTTAGTGAGACTCGTTTTCGAGTTTGCGAATCGCACTACTGAGCGGCACTAGCGCGAGTAGTGCGTTGTACTGTCGGGCTACCGTAACAGGACTAACGAAGTGGGATTTGATAAACGTCCATATCTATTAATGGACTAGTCTAGGATACGTTATCTAGTATTTAAAATGTAAAAAAAAATGCTGTTAGAAGGATTTTAGCTAAGACCTACTTTCACCGCAAATCACTAAACCTAGTGTCTAAACGTATTTAGAACATCATTGCATCCCTGTCACATTGTTAGAAGGTGGCAGAGACAGAATGATAATTTAAACACATTTAGCGCTAAATATGTTTAGAGTTTTGTGGTGAAAGTGGCCTAAGATTCAGAGATAAGTATAAGCATGAACTCATAATGCTAAGACTGAAACTTGTGAAGTGGTGTAACTTTAAAATTCTTAAGTTCTTATTTTCTCATACATATTTTCTCATATTTTCTTAATTAAGACTTATCTCCGAAACTTAGGTTCTAGACAGACGGACTACATATTTGCAGTTTGAATGCAGTTGACATGCAGTCCCTCTGTCAATACAGACAACAACTGCATGTCAACTGCATTCAAACTGCAAATTTGCAGTCCGTCTGTCTAGAGCCTTAGCTAGAGAGCCTTCCATGTCGTATCACGTTAGTCGTTGGTTAGTTAAACCGGTACAAATATTTTATTCCTATCAAAAATCCCCATGCAAACTGTGGCCTGGCTGACGTGGCTTTGAAAACATTTCCGTGATTGACGTATACTCTTGCAAAGCCATCTACTCTTGCATAACCATATAAGGTTTTAATCCATTAATTAATGTCTGTATTTTCGTTTAAAAGCACATTCGGGTTTTGAATATCTGTTAAATATTCCCTGCCTTTATATTTAAAGCTATTTTAGCATGGGTGATATTATTTAATTGCGCTAATGAAAATTGATAAACATTTTGATAAGTGCAGCGTTATATGGGCTCTAATGGCTTAATAAACAGACAGGTTATTTTGGAATTAATCGATTTTAGCCATACATAATGTGTAGAGATATAGATCTAAAGAATCTATTGAGAACATTAAAAACAAAAATGTTATGTGTACCCCCAAATATCAGAAACCCGATCTACTCATTAAAAACATTTGAAATGAAGTCGCAATCTCATCTCAATGACAATCAATGTCAAAACCTACTTAAATCTATATATATAAAAGAAAGTGTTACAAGTGTTTGTTACAACACTTATAACTCGAGAACGGCTGAACCGATTGCCATGGTTTTTGATTTGTTGGATTTGTTTCCGTCCCGGATAGCAGAATACATCTTAAAAACAATGAAACGAAAAAAAAAAGTCGGAAATGTCGGTAGGGGTAGGGTGAGGGTAGGGGTAGGGTAGGGTAGGGGTAGGGTAGGGGTAGTGTAGGGGTAGGGTAGGGGTAGGGTAGGGTAGGGGTAAGGTAGGGATAGGGTAGGGGTAGGGTAGGGTAGGGGTAAGGTAGGGG
The DNA here is from genome assembly GCA_932526535.1 of Caradrina clavipalpis. NCBI lineage: Eukaryota > Metazoa > Arthropoda > Insecta > Lepidoptera > Noctuidae > Caradrina > Caradrina clavipalpis. The sequence continues at coordinate 4,277,496 of OW052087.1, forward strand.
TAGGGTAGGGTAGGGTAGGGCTAGGGTAGCGTAGGGGTAGGGTAGGGTAGGGGTAGGATACCACGCGAACGAAGTCGTGGCGGGTCAGCTAGTAAGTAAGTAAATTAGAGTAGTTTTAGACAAATTAAGACTGAGATCTTAATGTAAACTTCCTAAAAGTTCCTAGAATTGCACTAAAGGCAAATTTTCGTAATTATAAAAGTTCTAAATGTAGTCGCAATCTCATCTTAACGACAATCAATGACAAAACTGCTTAAAAATGTAAGCTAATTAAAGTAGTTTTCGAGAAATTAAGACTGAGATCAACGAAATTGCGAATGTGTGAAATTACGAGAATAGCCTCACTAATTTGCATGAGAGATGTTGTGAAAGACACAGTGCCGTGTAGACTCTTGTAAGTCGCACATTCAGTCACAGAAAGAACTTTGTTTTTATCTCTCAATAAGCAAGAATTTCAAGCTTGCGAGACACGCCGCGCACCTTTTCACTTCGACTGCATTATTTAATCCTTTACATTTTCCGGACTTTTCTAGAAGCCATCGAGTTCGATATAAACGCGTTAACATTTACTGGAGATGCTCTGAGGTGTATATTTTAAGCTCTAGTTGTTATTGCAATATACACCTCAGAGCACCTTATAACGCTAACAGTTTATAACGAGGGATTTTATGCATGAATGCATTTGTTTTCATAAAGTAAAAATATTACTTGTGCAACGAATAATAAATATTAGAGTGTTAGTGTTTACAGAACGTAGAATTCGACAAATCAACCAAAGATTGATTATCTTCGTTATTGCTATTTGTCTTGTTTTCTTTCTATTTGTGATCGGAATAAGCAGTATCACGGAATTTATTACAAATAAATTTTTGAATTTTCTTTTGGATTTGCATGGAAGAAGGAGTCATCTGAAAGTTTTGCCTAAATGCTTGTTCGAAATCGGTTTCTGATGAAAATTAAGAAACTATATGAATACACGTTTAAAATCAATAAAATGTTTTGTTTCGTTCGTGTTGAATCTGCGGGTACAATGTTAGACCATGAAGCAAGTCGTGCTTTGAAACCAAGCAAACAATTAACCTTCAGAAGTTATAACTAACACATGCATCTTAATAAAAATAAAACTAATTACTTTCACAAATCATTTTGAAATACAAAACTCATCAGTACTACACTAAAAATAGAGATCATAGCCTGCAGTTAGAACTTCACACGGGAGTAAAACTGTATAGTTTGTACTCAAACTGTATACATTTCCTTACGTACAAAGTTACCGAAAACTTAGCTTTATAGTAAGTTACTGAAAGATATTAACTCTAAACAGTTTTTATAGTATGTTAAAGTTGTATTTGGCTGATCAACGATAAAAATAACCCACACTATTAACCTTGTATAATTCTACAGATCAAACACAACTTCAGAATATTAATATGTTTTTCTAAGTTTGACATTGTTTGTTTTTTGTAAAGAAATGTTTATTTAAACCGCAAAACCTTTTAACTAGAAATAAGCCGATTATTCACTGACTAAAAGGTCTTACTTTCTCGAAAAACTATAGTGCTTTTAATAGTATTAAAAGTATTTTATCATTGATTGGCATGTTTCCTGAAAATGCTACAGAGTTAGTCGTCTAAGCCCCCATTAAAATGCTAAAACAACATAAGACTTAAAGGACAACATTTTCTGACGAACTAAAGATTATTTTTTCTTATTATTACTAAATATCTTATCAGATTCAAGTTCGTGGAAAATTATCGTAAGAAATATTTCGTTTATTTGTGACCGTTATATTAAAATGGTATGGATAATTGGAATGGTATAATCTTGGATTTAAAACGTTTTTCAGAGATCGTCCTTCAAGGATTTGCTCAGAGTCTGGAATTTGAGGTTTGTCAGTTTCAAAACAATGATAATTTATTTACATTAATTGTCGTACGAGATTTGAATTCCGAAACATTTTGAAAGTCAGTTATTAAACCTAGATATTAGTACCCTTATCCTACATAAATTTAAGTAATCAAAATTAATTACTTATTGATCAAAATATGACTAGACTATATTTGTACGAAGCGCTGCGTCGGGAAAGTCATAAAATAGGTTTGATAAATGCAGCTCACTGCTAACTGCTGTTAAAGTTATGTTAAGGTATTCAAGTAAGAGTGACGAGTCTAATTCTAGGGATATCACAATATGTTAATTATTTGGCCCGCGGATGCCATTCTACGTTATGCCGAGAACCGAGGAATTAATAATTCGAAAGTTTGCAGCGGCTCCACTTGCAGACAATAATTGTTTTTTGTTTGTTTTTTACATAGTAATGAAAGCTATATTTTTAATTAATAAAGTCTGCAATCTCCAATCTGCCTCGACAAAGAGTTGTGATCAATGCTCGTGCCTTCTATTTATAAGAAGACTCCTTTGTCCTGCAATGGGACTTCAATGAGCTGCTATTATAATTATAATAATTAAGGACGGGTTAATCGACTGTAAGATAATTAAAACACGCAATGAAAGAGAAGATCTCCATCAGTGTTTTCAGACATGTAGTTCACATACGATTGCAGGAGGCCAGGCACCTTTGTCATCACCAGGCTACCGGTAATGGGAAATTTCCAATTAACTACACGGCAATAACCACTAACCTGTATATAGTACAAGCCGCAAACAAAAGGCTATGGTGCTCTATGCAATCCCTTGCACCTGATGTGGCATTAAAGCGAAGGTTTGTTTACGTACCTAACATGTTTGTATTAAATCTTGAGTAAATACATAAAGAAGAAAGTATTCGTTATGTATATGGTGTTAAGTTCTCAAATAAATAGAATGTTCACGGCATCAAAGTACCTAAATAAACTGTAGTATACAAGCCTGCCTAATGAACGAAATAAGTATAAGGTCTCACGATTTAAAATCCTTACATTCGAAAATGCAAGCAGAAACAGGGAATCTGTAGGTATACCGTTTATAATATTACTCTAATTAGCACGTTACAAAAACGAGTACCTACTGAAAGCGCATGCGAACCAGCCGAATGAAGAAGCTTCTGTAAAAGCCATGTTTGATACGCAGTGTGTGTTTTAATTGCTTGCATATACTTATGCAGAAATTCCACGAAGAAGAACGGTGTGCTTCCTTTTACGGGGAACACGCTAATCAATTAATGGCCGCCCCCTCCCTACGCCCAAGAGCTTAGCAGCATGGAGATGTATGAGCAATACACAAGCCATGTTACATGCTCGCTAGGTACACTGTGGTTAGTTAGGTCAGGTATTGTCTTACATTGAATCGCAACTGGTGCGGACAGGTGATTCCGGAACCGTGACCTCCGGAAATTACAATATGGAGCATAGAGATTGAATTTCCGGGAAGCTCGGCTGAACTCCTACCTACATATTGAGATGCTGCTTATGTCAGTTGCAACAAATCAATATCAGAAAAGACAATTCTCATCGTTTGTACAAGTTTTTAAATCTCCGGTGTTATTACTACTTGCAATTCTGTTCTCGTTTAGAATGCTAAATGTATTTCCATTTTACATAAACAATATACTTCTTATTAATGTAAGGATCGTAGCAGGTGGCGTTCTGTGGTTTCTGCTTATCCCCTGGGCAAAAGGCGTGAGTCGCGAGTGATGTATTAATTATCCAAACCACCATTTAGGTTATATGCCCGGAACTAATACGAAACCGATAATTTGTTAGCCCCAAGCAGCGTGTATATCAATTACCGAATATCCGGTCACTTCCGATGTTGTCGGACCTAAATTCGAACGCGAGCTCATGTAATCAAATCTACTCCGCTATTTGGATATTCCTACCTTCTCCCCCTTTCCACTAACATTGCCCAGTCTGGCGCATTCGATTTCATCACTTCGCAATTTGGTCCTGTGCAAATGCAAACCGCAATCGTAGTAGGTAATGGATTTTTTAGCTACGTATTTGGAATTTACAAAACTCTGAAATAAAAACTAGTAAGTCTAGGTCGCATGCTTTTAACGTTTTATATGGTTAATGTAAGTAAATTATGTATCGGAAATATTAAGTTTATGCGTAATAGAAGACTTTTACATTAAACTTTTTTTTTAGGAGTAGTATGAAGCAAATGAAGCAAAATGTGGTATATGCGTGTAATTAGGATGAATGTAATGAATTGATTGAAGATTCGAAATACACTTACATATTAATAATATTCATGTTAGACCCAGTTATTCGGTTCTAGATTTACTTTGTGCACAAAAAAGAAGGTTTTTGTAACTATCTGCCGGGGCTGCGGGTTCGAAAGAGATACCGCGCCCCAGGAACGCACAGGGCACAAGAAGGAAAATGGATGGGTTTTAGTCAGTTAAAGTCTGACACTCCCTCCCGCCCTGCCCAGGACGGGAGAAGTTATTTGATGATTTCGCATCAGTAAAAAAAGTCCATAGGCAGCGGTAACCGGCCGTTAGCATGTCTGCCACCTTTAGCGGTATTAAAAAAATAATAAGTACTAGTTACTAGTGCAATATGGAAAAAATCGAAATTTACATAGAAGTCACAAACAAAAACTAGAAACGAATCATGAAATTAATTTGTTAAATTTTTCATTGCATACCTAGTTTATCAGTAGCGGGGTGTCAAACGACTGGCAGAGAAACGGTAATTAAATGTGTCTGCGGTCTGCGAGTTTGCCGTGCGATGTCAATATAGGTACCTGGCATTCGCAGATATTACAGAAATCATAGATGTGTCAGTAATGAAAATATACAGGAAAAATTTTTAACCAGTGCGTAAATTTTGCCATAATAAACTTCAACACGTTTTATTAAACACGTATATTTTATTTTGATATGTCTTAGTACTAAAAAAAAAAGTTATCGCTTACGAAACATGTTTACTTAAAAACCATATTTCATTGTCACTCGGCGCTAGCGCATTCCCCACCCCCTCACCCCAGCCATGCGCCCGGGCGGCGGCGGCGGCCGCGAGTTTTCATTGATAGTATGGCGAATAGATTATGTCCTGGATGTTTTGCTTATTTCAAACTCGGATAAGGATGATTTTTTTTTTATTTTTTTGTTTTAACTAAACACGGAAATGTGTTCTATTACTGACACTGAACTACCAAAAAAAATTTACGCACTGGTTAAAAACTTATCCTGTATAGATGCTGAAAGTTACGTATTCTATATACAAGACGTTGATTTGCAATCTCGTCAAATTCAAGGAGTTAACTATGCTCGTGATTCTTAACACGAATTGATAATAAAATATTTTTTTTAAATTATTTCTCGAATTTGAACTAGCCATCTCGCCAGAGGTTTTAGGCGCTATGCATACATTGCAAATAAACTAATATGAATATGATATAGCCGCGCGACAACTCTGCCTACCGCATACACAACTGGGCGATTCTGAATTTTGCAAGAGGAGTATTCTGGAATACCTACTGTTATTCAAATAACAGTAGGTATTCCAGAATACCTATCAATAGTTGCAACTAAAAAAATAAGTATTTATTAGATATTGACCAGGTATCGTAATTATATTTGATTACTTCTATTTTTTTAAGACAAGCTCCTAAAATTTGACGAAGATGCAAATCAACACCTTGTATATTGTTTTGTTCTAGAACTGGAAACCTTCCAGTTGGAAGTATTAAGGTCATACTTCTTTTTTTTTTTGCTTTACCTACGAGTATTAATTATACATAACCTTTAAATACCGTCACGAACCCTGTAGCTACTGTTAGATGCTCCGACAATCACATGTTTTGCATGCTGCCATAACTGTGATCTTTCACTACAATAATAAAAATCATTTCCCAGTAATTATTTTCCTCAATGATAATTAGTAGAAGCGTAGTTAACGATTACGACCTATTTTGGCGATTTTGACGTATTTTGTTACACCTTGTACTGCATTTATTAAAAATCAAAAGTCCTAAGTTCTAAAAAGAAATAAGTAGTGTTGGAAAATTAATACTCTTAGAATCTGAATAATAAATTCAGATTCTAAGAGTATTAATTTTCCAACACTACTTATTTCGTGAACAACATGATGAGAAGTCTTATTTCAACTTTCTTGGAAAATTAATACTCTTAGAATCTGAATTTACTATTAAAGTGAAAATTAATACTCTTAGAATCTGAATTTATTATTCAGTTATTATTCAGTATTAATTTTCCAGGAAAGTTGATAAGACTTCTCATCATGTTGTTCATGGAAAGCTGTCAAGGGTGTCGAGTTTCCTTTGTGCGGTCTTTAAGGATGCACAATAATAGCATCTCAGCTTTACAAAATACAAGGTGTCTCGTGTTTCATAAAAGTTAACATGAAAATATAAAAGAGTAAAAAATCTTTTTATTATCTTAATCCTGAATAATGCTTCTGAAACTGTTGCTTAAAATTTTTAGCCACCTGCTGCAGTCTAGAAGGAAATCTATTTTTTTTTTCAACCTAGTATTCAAAATGAATACTTTGCCCAATTTTAAGGTACTGAAAAAAGTATTACACGAGTTTGGCAAGTAACTTTAAACGTTGGCGCATTTAATAAGGATTTTTTTTATTTTTCTCATAACTATTATGACTTGTATAGTACAAATCAATTTCGGCTTTACGTCGAATTACGGGACATCCTGTATTGGAGAAATTTTCTGTATTGTGTTTTGTGAATTCCTTGTTCATGTTGAAAGACTAAGAGCTTCAAGAAAAAATACAGGTATAACTTTACCACCCAAAAATAATACTGAAACTAGCGGCAGTTGCTGGTATACGTACTCATCGAACCCTCTTTTTCAGGTATCAACGTCTTATTATTTTCCACCAAAATACTAAGTGCCCTGGTGTAATTGATAATGCGGATGGGACAAATTAAGTCCCCTATCTAAGGTTCCTTCAGCAGGGAAATAAGTTTCAAGAATGACATTAGTGCAGCATCGTCGTCGCGTAGGTACTCCTTTATTCTGGTACGCGGTAACTTAATAAATTTTCATATAATGGCGTAAGTGCGCATTGGTTGGTTTGCAATACATTTTCAGATTGATAACATTGAGGCAATGACAGCCGAGGTATTGTTGAACCGACCGATAGCAGCAAGTCTGAGGGCCAGACTCTGGCTCGAATGCGCACGTCTCCTGGATAAATACACATAGTATTATCCCATGACAACAAAATTATTTCACGAGTCAACGATGACGCGGTTGGCGTAGCGGTTGAGCGATTGACCGCGAGTTTGAATCCCGTACGTAACAAATATTTATATGACCTAAGGGTAGTTTTTGCGGGTGTGGTTGTTTGCATATATGAGCTTGTGTTTGTAAACGCACCCACGATACACGAGAAATTCCAACTGTAAAAAATGTTTTTTTTTTTTTTTTCAAAAACGAAGCATCATCTTCTTAGCCTTTTTCCCAACTGTGTTGGGGTCGGCTTCCAGTCTAACCGGATGCAGCTGAATACCAGTGTTTTACATGGAGCGACAGAGGTGTACCGATGTACACCCACAGTTCGCCGGTATATTTAGGTCCCATGTAATAGGCATGGGCGTTGCATGTTATTTATTTTATTAGGTCATCTCGCCCTAATTAAAGTATGTCATCTGAAGGAATAAGCTTGTATACAAACTTTTGACCTCAGATGCCAATAGCCATAATTAATAGTCAAGTACAAAAGGAAAATAGACTCCAAAGACAGTTCAATTAAACCGGTGTCCAAAACACAGAAGTTTTAAAACCAACAATCATATTAAAGTTTCTCAAAGCAGCACAAGCTTTCAACCAGTACCGAGTTTACTCAGCTCTAAAGTTTAAATTAGAACGTGGATAATATAATAGTCATCCTTCTTGCAGGTGACAGATGCATTAGGAGAACCGCAGGAACCGCTAAATGTACTAATACGTCATCCATCATTTAACTCCAATAATGCCATTGGTAAAACTTTCATTTCAAAATCTATACTAGCTACCGAACTAATAGAAATGAGAGTCCTTCATATCACCAAAGTTTTGGGTTAATTAAGCTTTGGAACTTCAATTTGTGCTATATTCCACATTGTGAAAGCTATATCCGATGCTTCAAAAATCGATTCCGACGTGGGCGATTTTCCACCACATATGAGTAAAATCAGGGATGGCTTGTTGCCACGAACTAGAAAAAATGGTGATTGGGATCAAACTAAGTCGCATTTCTACTGCACGAGTTAAGAACAAACAGTTTATTAGATTGATGGCGCACCACCCCGCATTCGATGTAGCTTGTCTAAATTGGAAGTAGGCAAACAATGTTATTAAGTTATTTAGAAAAAGCTGAAAAATTAAAAACGTGTACTCGTGCCGGCCATTTTACACGCGTTGCAACAAGGTGGTGACCTAGTTCCATCTCAATTGTAAACCGATAAGCCTTCGAGTAAATATTACTGTTTGCTTTGAAGATCCGAAGTAGGTAAATAAGGTGGATCAAATTTGACATCTTGACATTGGACCTCGATCGGAAGTCAGTAAATACACCCCACACGTGCCGGCTATTTTTCACGTTGGGTGCAGCAAGGTCTCTGCGAGTTCAGGCTCAATTATAAACCGATCACTAAATTATTCAAGCCTCCATGGCCGTGTTACTGTTGCTCTGCAGTTCCGACATAAGTAAATAGAAGTAGAACTAACATGACGTAGGTACTCGGTTAGTTAACTGAGTACTTATATATTGAATGGCAGAAGTATAAACATGAGTAAGCACCAGTGTCGGTCCCCCTCCCCCATGTACAACGACAAGAGGATGGGTCCTATTCTAAAGTCTCGTCTGGCTCGTAATAAGTGCCTGCAAAGTTTCTACCGGACGGACTCCGCTCACTACAATCTTTCTTTGAGATTCCAATTTTTGTTGCAGTCAGAATCCTGTTCAGCACTGGTCTAATAAATTGTAATGGAGTTAAGAGTTTTCAAGTAAAGCGCATTATCGATTTAGGCACAAAGCAGAATAAGTGCTTTTTCAATGTTTATGCTAAGTCATGGCTGGCAGCACACAAGGTTGGAGATAATAGCTCTTTTTACTTGAACATTAACTCCTAATACACGCCCGAAATACCTGTAAGTCGATCCTGCGTCAAATTAGGCCGCGTTTGCGGCTTGCCTACTACAAGGTTTATAATTCTAAACGTTCTAGTCACTTGTTTACCGTACTATGTACATTTTGAGAACTAAATATTCAGTGTATTGCATAGTTCGGAACGAAATCGAATGAGATCAAACTCTTCATAACTCTCGATATATACGTAGTTACAAAATAAATTAAACATTTTGCTCAGTTGAGAGTACTTAACCATGCAGGTACACACTGTTCATTTTAATTACGCTTGCATTGCACGCCCGCCGTTTTTTAATAGGTAGCTTGTGAAGGGGTGATTCGAATAGTTATTTGCGTGGAAGTAAAAGTATTTTACATTTTTATTCGTTTGTTATAATTATTACCAGTAGTATTCTAATAGAACACTATACCTACTTTGATAGTGATTGATTGGCAATTAACTGCAATTAGCGAATTACTACGGTCACGACGTCTGTTAATTATGCCTGAATATAGTACAGAAGCTTGAAAGGGCCTCTTAGCTCGTCGTCCGACATGATGCGTCAGCATGGCGTATCTATAGCCGATCGTCTCTTGGGCTAAGAAGCGACTGCCTTCGAAGCTTCGTGTGCCTATTGGAGCGAATAAAGTTTGAGAATTAATGAGTTAGGCAAAATTTTTTATAGTTAATCGGGTCCGATACCCGGCAAGTACCAATGTAACTTTAATTCATATCAACTTGATAAATATATTATGGACATCACTGACATCGGTATGGGATAACATCGTGAAGAAACCTAATAAAGGCGTATCCGCCTTGAACAAGCATGGTGATCAATGCTAGTGCCTTATTTGTACGAGAGGCATTTACTAGAGTAAATGCACACAAGTAAGTAATACACTGTAGGCAGTGTGACAATAATAGGTTGGTATTATTATAATAACTTTTAATCAAATTTTCGAGAGTTTATGTTCATCAAGTAATTTTAAAATCGTCCTATGGATATACCTGTCTTGTATAAGTACCTACTTCATATTTGTCTTATGTTATGGTCAGTAAATCTCGCACGTGTATAACAACGTCTTTACTTAGTGCAGAAACACGAGGCCCTGTGTTTGAAGCATCATCACAGTTTTAAAACTAGGCCATGAGTGACCTAGCCTCATTTAAATAATCCCAGTATTTTTCAGTGACGAAATACCAAACATGGGCATCGGATTACAACTGCCAGGCTGAACTCGAGCCAGTTGCCAACATGTCACATGAAATTAAAGTTGTCAAAGCTTTTATTGCAAATATCAAATGTGAATATTTTTAATGCTTATTTAACTTTTAAATGTTACATAGGCATTTCAGATATCTTGTATGCATTAAGAGTTGAAGATTTTTTTTTAAAGTTGCGATTAAATTCTGCTAACTCAAATTCTGTAAGTCGAGGACATTCTCAGTGGCAGTTTTCAGTATTCACGGTGCTTTACGAAGATTTTCCGTAAAGCGCACTAGAGCGCAGCAAATTAAACTCGATGCAATCTTGAAGATGGAATAGGACGGGATATTCAGTTTACTGAAACGTGTCTTTGACTGTAACTTCATTTCGAAACGATAAGCAATTTTAAAATAATTCACCAGATGAAAAAAACCATTCTAAAATTTGAAATTGAGTTTTTTGACGAGATACTGTCTAACCAAAGCCTAGAAATTTCGCGCCCTTATCCCGTCTACAAAATACTATCGTTTTTATTTCATTATCATCATCTTATCAGCCGCAGGACGTCCACTGCTGGACATGGCCTCCCCCATAGATTTAAAAAAGTACCAGTTGAAAGCGGCATTTCGTTTTTATTTACCTTTTGATAAAAACAAGCCTAGACTAAGTCTGTAAGGAGAACGCTAAGTATCCGGAAGTCTAACAAAGGATTAAAACTAAAGTATCTGCTGATAAAAAAGAGATATAAACAAAACTGTAGACGAAGACGCCGGGAGTAAGAATAAAAGATGGAAGGCAACGTGAAACTTTAAAAGAAACTTTCACGGTAATGAAGTATTAGATGCACTTAAGTTATTAAAAGATCAGAACGCTATGCGGCACCGGTAAAAAATATGATAGACGCCGTTCATAAGACTTTTTCTTCTTACTAGCCAACAAAGCGTAAGTACAAGCTAGAGAAATAATTTCAACTCTACACAGCGGGTGTAACGTACCATCGCGCCTGTTGCTCGAAGGGTTAGGCAGAGGTGTACCAATGTACACCCACAGTCCGCCGGTATGTTTAGGTATCATGTAATAGCCAGTTCATGGCATTTACTTACGACTTATTAAATTACAACTTTATAATGTATTTTTTTTTAAACCACACGAATATTTTTAATGCCAAAGTAACTCTGTCTGTTACTCATGGGCATACTTTTATTCCGCGACTTCGTCTAATCGACATTTACACGGACGGATCCGCGGGCAAGAGCTAGTATTTTTATTTTTACTTTTAGTTAATTACTCTTGAACTTGTGTACCTAATTTTAGCATGCCTACTGCTAAAATATGGCTGAACTTGTTATATTTTACCACCATGCACTGTACTCATATTTGTATAAAAAAAATATCTTCATCTTTTATCTTCCTTTGCTTTACTGCAGCTCTGCGGTGCATTTGCCATGTTACTGTCTACTGGACCTGTACACGCTACTCTTAATTAACGCCCGTGGTATCAGAATCACACATTTTTATTTGCCTTGCCCTTGGATTTCTATTTCTACCTTAAGTTGTGGTTGCGAAAAATAATTTGATATTACCAAAAGTCTACCCCGAAGGCAAGCTAGCTTTATTTCATAAGCTCATGAAATCCCTTGTAAAATACAATTAGGGTCGCAAAAACCAAAGGTATTTGCGTAGAAGCTTACGTTTTCAATTAAAGGGCCTGAATAGCCGACTTAATCCTAAGGGAGCCAGAGGGCAAGTGCACCTGTGGCGTACTATTCCACGAATGAACAAGTGAACACCTACAATTGATTGCGTCATTGCGTGGAACTGGTCTACAACAGCGGGTTCCAAGTATTCGGTGTAGAGAGTTCAACAAATAACGTCGAATTGTACGTACTACGACGCCTACGAGCGTAGGCCGCTACGCCGTAGGCCGTGCGAACGTAGCTCAGAAACAAGGAAACTTGATCGGCGTTTAGTCACTCACTCGTTTCGATGCTCTTTTGAATCGAGTTTTAAAATATACTAGTTACATAGACATATTATGTAGATACAGATACCTACAATTATCCTACGGTGTATTTTTTTCATAGATTTTAGAAAAAATAACAACTTTAGCATTAGAAACTAGACTATAACGGAATACTTTTGAACTTAGAATGAAAATGACATTTACAGTACACCGTATAATCGATAGCAGTAATTGCCAACGTTCTTGAAAGTGTGTGAAACTCATAAAGTATTGATAGGACACGGTCGACCTTGCAATACATCCAACTGAACGTCTCCGAACAAATATCTCCATACAAAAAGGCTTGGCTGCCTCCGCGGTAATTCCAAGTTAATAACGTGTTAAGCAGCGACCTGCGAACTTACACCGCTGAGCTTGGTAATGGAGCCACGGGTTCTCGTGAGCGCCGGTTAATAAACGGTCTACGTGATTAAAAACTTCAGCGTTTCATTAAAAAGCGTAATTTAAATAATGATGGCGGTATCGTTCATGATGCCTTGTCAATTTAAAGACTTAACAGTATGGCGTTGTTAGGAGTTTCCATAATGTTAGTAAAGTAATTTGTTTATTTATTTAACAAAGGCGGACTAAATGCCAAGCATTCTCTAACAGTCACCCAAAAGATGGTGAAAAGAATAATGGTAGCTGCAAATAATTATCCTAGCGCAAAACAACAAAATGAGAGATAAAACTGAAAATCTTCTTTATATATACAATTCTCGTGTCACAGTATTAGTTGCCATATTCCTTCGAAACAGTTTGACCGATTTTTATGAAATTTTATATGTATATTCGGTAGGTCTGAGAATCGGTCGGGACCTATTTTTCAAAACCCACCGTATATATGGCGAAACAACGTTTTCCGGGTCAAATAGTAATTACATAAATAAATTGAAATTTACACAAGTACAAAATAATTAAAATCGTACATAATGTAAAAATGCAAAACTAATCAAGAATAGAAACTTGTTATTTTATTAAAATCCGCACAACTGGAAGGCACAAAGAGACTTGAAAAATTGCATTATCCATTTTCGCACTCACCCGAGAATATGTAAAATCAGTAAAACCAATAAAACATAATAAAAAATCATTTCGTTGAAGAAAGAGACCTCGAGTTTCTTGACTTAAAATATCGACTCTTGCGTCTTTTTCTCGGATTAAGTCGTTTTGAAGGCCTGAAATTTATTGAGACCCAGCCGTCGATCGATGGCGGGCGATCACGGTTCATATTATACACGCGTTATGTTGAGAGGAAAAACGAACGGGGAATTCGTCATGCAGTGGGAAAACACGGTTTTTTTTTTACTATTTTGCGTGATCGTACGTTGAAGAGAAAAACCGGCGAGACCGGGTTGATTGCTTTTCCCAGACAAGTTTTTAAGGATTCATGCAATTGGAGTTGTCTCTTCGTTTACTACATGAATGGAAAAGCTTAAGCAACTTTACCGGTGCGTAGTGTTTATCATGAAATGATAAACAGCAATTTCGAAAATTGTTTCATTACATGCTACCCAGCTATCATTTTAATTAATTACATTTGGGTGTGCACTTCTATATACCTACATAACGTACTTTAATTTGATACAAATTATTCAGAAATAATCCTATTAATATTATAAATGGGAACGTTTGTGAAAATGGACGGATGTTTATTACTCTTTCACGCTTAAACGGTTGAACGGACCTGTATGCAATTTGGCACTAAAATAGATTTTAGAGTGGAATAGCACATAGAACACTTTTTATGCCGGAAAAATATACGGTTCCCGTGGGATAATATTTGACGCGGAGGAAATCGCGGGCAGAAGCTAATAAAATAACCCTTAAAAATGCTGCCCGTTAGTTCGAGGCTCATTTACGAACTATGTTCGTGCTACCTGTAAACAAGTTCGCAAATGTGTACCTACGAATATTGCAGTAACAATTGAGAGCCGATCGAATGTGGATATGGATAAGGTTTGCCAATATTTGCTCGCAGTCTACTCAGTCTGTAGCAAGTAAATGATTCACGGGTGTACAGTCTTTAGGAATCCTAGCAAAAGGCTACGATTTCTTAATGGCAACCATAAATAAATGAAAATTGTATAAGTTATCTACGATTAAAAGATTTATACGAAATATTTCTGAACGATAAGATTTAATATATTCCAATTTAAATAAAGTCCACTAGCTTGTGCTCACGCCTTCAAAATAATCGAAGGTATATATACTCTGAATTGGCTCTGAATCAGTGATGTGCTGATATTTCAGCGTCGAATACAGTATCCAATCTCATCCGCGGAAAAAAACGGAAGCCGCACATAATGCGCGGCAAAGTATCGCGTTCCGGAGCGGATCACGGTGGGAACCGAACCGGCGCAGAGTGCTAATAAACGGATACAAAGGCCCCTTGCAATTGACGCCCAGTCACTGCACAGGCAAGCAAAATACTCACGCTACACTAACGTGACAATACAGGAAAAAATTTTAACCAGTGCGTAAATTTTGCCATAATAAACTTCAACACGTTTTATTAAACACGTATATTTTATTTTGATATGTCTTAGTACTAAAAAAAAAGTTATCGCTTACGAAACATGTTTACTTAAAAACCATATTTCATTGTCACTCGGCGCTAGCGCATTCCCCACCCCCTCACCCCAGCCATGCGCCCGGGCGGCGGCGGCGGCCGCGAGTTTTCATTGATAGTATGGCGAATAGATTATGTCCTGGATGTTTTGCTTATTTCAAACTCGGATAAGGATGAAATTTTTTTAAATTTTTTTTTTTTAACTAAACACGGAAATGTTTTCTATTACTGACACTGAACTACCAAAAAAAATTTACGCACTGGTTAAAAACTTATCCTGTATAAACGCATGCATTTTTCTAATAAAATAAATATAGCAACCGTTATTGTATGTCAATTGGCGAGAAGTGGGCACTTATGTCGTTACAACTGTGACCTTAGCCCGTGACTCTCCAGTGCTGATTTAAGTGGCCTCCATGCACTTTTGATCTACATTGTCAATGTCAGTGGAGGTCACGACGTATCCAGTTGATGTGCACAGGTATATGGAGCCCCTATTGTGTAACTTGTCAGTGTAGGTGTGGCCATTTATTGGGCATGGTAGGTACGCGGTGGATTGAAGAAGTTCGTCGTCCAAATTAGCGCATAACAATTGTCTTGTGGTAAGTCTTTAGAATGTAAGTATTTAGTTCTATATTTTTTTTAAGGGAATATTTAGCAGTTTAATTATGTTTACTAAAGCGTTGTGTTACAACTTTTTCTTTTAATTTTAATTACTGTCTCAATCAGACATTTGGACTAGTTTAGGAGTCATCAGTTCGCCCTCTTATGTGATTCTATTTTAATACAATATTAAATGTTTTTCTAAATTCTTGTGTACTTATGTATGTTTTTCTATGTGTACATAAATATATTGTATTATTATTACATAATTATTATTTTCACTTCTTTAAAAATACTATAACGTATTATAACGCGATTCAAGACTGTTGATTTCTTAGACAAAAATTGACAATGTAAAATGGGGTGCAAGTGTTTCACTGAGACGCAATTTTCTTTCTGAGAAGGGAAATCGAACAAATGGCCAATAACTGGATAATGGTATCGATAAAATTGCATTGGATATTTTATCGAGTCCTGGTATAACAATACTTGAAGCCCAGTAAGCCGTTCGCTGCCAATGATGTTAGAAATGTCTGTTTCCTGCGTCGATAACTTGCAATAATATTGCGATCATCAGTTTATAGGGATACGATCCCATGGCGCCAAGGACGCTCATACACCCACGTTTGCATTATTTTTCTCCTTTCAATTTTCAAGCAGATATCGTACGAGTTGTAATGATTTCGATACACGTCGCGTCATTAAAATTTACTGTTTCTTGTTTTAAAGAGAGATTTGCGTTCCAACTATTATAAGACCAAAATACGAGTAACAAAACAAAGTGACATAAAATAAAGCTTAGCTAAGAGAAAAATTACTCGTGAAAGCGAATTGGTACAATCGCTTTTTTTAGTTGTGTTCAATAATCGTTGTAAAATTGATTAAAGAGTAGACGGCCCTTCGTCGCATCCGATATGTTTTACTTTCTGTACAAAAGACTCGGTTATTATTAACAGGTGTGACCACAAACTAATTACTTCGTGAATTTTACATATACAAAATTATAATGGGGAAAAAACTGCCATCACAAAATGTTCGTTATTAAAAACTAATATATTCTTAAATCATTCAAAGAGTTAAGTAGAAAAGTGTATTGTTATTGTATCCTACGTATTGACCTAAATCGATACAATACCGATAGAACATGTACTGAGAGAGTTCAGGTACCGGTTTAGCAAATCAATATTGCTGTGACGTACGTTAAGCCTGCATAAATGTAAACGCATGAATGGACCGTGCGTCTGCAACATCATTATGCGCATCCTAGAGCATTCAGGAAACTGAATGTATTTTCAGCTGAATAAATACTCATTTTTTTAAAGGTAATCCTACGTATTTTTTTTCTCACATTTTCCGTTTGCGATGATTTCGAGTGCTATACCTACCCGGTAAAGCCGCAACATAAAGCGTACTTGAAGCGGTAATTCGCGAAAATAAATATTTTGTCAATTCATAAGATTGGAGAGAATAAAGAATAAGACACCCATATTGAGTAGACACTGATTGACCGGCTTGGTAAACTGCTGACAGCCAAACTGCTCTCTAACCTAAAGATTCCTAAGATTTCCTGCTCCTAACCAGTGGATTTAACTAAATTGTAGATACAATAGAAAGATATCCAAGTGTAGCCTCCTTCTAACTTCCTTAAGTAACGTTCTTACAAAAGTACACCCAATAAAGGGGCTCATTGTGTCAAACGCAGATCGCCGTGCCTCTCAAACGCAGATCGTCATCGTCTCAAACCCACGCAGCCAAGGAAAAAAATAATCTTAAAATATATTGTGTGATTGAAGCGCTTCAATGGCTATGGTAAACAATGAATGTTCGCAACAGTGAGTCTTACCGAAGTAAATATTGACGTCGCAGTCGGACGTCCCAGGGAACCTAGAAACAAGTTTCGTGCAATTTTACAGGATTCTCATTCATGTCGTTCAGGCGCGGACACGTGTCTCGGCCTAGGGGTTGAGTAAACTTGCAGGGTAAGTAAAACATTTACCAAGTCAGAAAAACGTGTCGCTACGATTTAGATGTCTTCCTTCCTTCCCTTTAGATTTTTTACAGGTGAAACAACCGCAATATTAAGAGAATATAATTATTGTTCACTAGCTTCTGCCCGCGACTTCGTCCGCGTCACAGTTGATGTGTTATCCTACGGGTACCGTACATTTTCCCGGGATAAAAAGTAGCCTATGTGTTATTCCAGACTATAATCTATCTTTGTGCCAAATTTCATCCAGATCCATTCAGCCGTTTAAGCGTGAAAGAGTAACAAACATCCATCCATACATACAAACTTTCGCCTTTATAATAGTAGTAGGAAGGATTAAGGCTTTATTGAAATACCAGCTCAACTATTTGATGAAATACTGCAATGGTGATTAAAGACAAAAATCCCGTGAGCAAATTTAATTACATGAAGCTGATGTGTCGGGAGTAGGTACCTAACATTATTCAAATTCAAAATATTCCGACAAATTCCATATAAACTATGCTGTCGAAGCGAGCTTGTTTATCACACAGTGCATTGCCACTTAGGTGCAAAATTACTAACTGAATGCTCGGTATACGCCGAATTCTATGCTAAAATTTGATAATGCAAACCGCGAGTGCCAATCAGCGCAGTTTCAATTATTGGAATAGGAAATATTAAATGTAGCAAATGGCACACGGTTTTGCGGTAGGCTTCATGTTTGGATTTCAATTGACATTTGATGTTAGACTCGATTTGTGTTTGAGATGAAAATAATGGTTATTGGTAAAGTTTCAAAAAGCCAATGATCTCTCGTGTATTGTCCTATCTATTTTAATATTACTTCAATTAGCTTGTACGTGTACCGTGAAAACACACGACTTTATAAAACCATGTTCTCACAAGTACATAGATTCCGAACTTTGAGTACGCAGCACGAAAAAATTGATAGCCTTTTCGTATGCGCTTCCTGTGTGAAAATTCCATTAAAAACTTCCCGTCCCTTTGTATTCTGGGCGTCAGAAGCACGTTTTGTTGTAAACTCACGGAACAGTCAAAACAACAAGGGTTTGAATTAAACTTGGCGTTTGCTTTGTGCATTTTTCACATACACAATGCATTTTTCCGATGATTTTCGCTTGACGAAATTCTTTGTACACCATATTAGCTGGAAGGCTCTTTGTTCGACCTGTGCATAGTGAGCGAAGGCAAATGATTGATACGCAGTCTGTCTGCTTTTGTCAATATGTTTCTGTCGTACACGTAGTTTTACCAGTTTCATTTGATACATACAAACATTGCCTATCCTACACCTAAATTTCAAAGGATAGTGGGAACCATGGACCTACACATGGTTCCCACTATCTTTTGAAATTTTAGTTTGAATTTGCGTGATTAAGTCCTTCCATTCATACCCCTGCACGCCGGGTGCTAATTAAAATGAAACAACGTTGAATAGGCCATCGCAATTGAAGCCATGCTCATTATTTTGAATAACTGAATGACATGTTTTCAGAATTGGGAAAATGTATGTGACATTTGTTTTAATATTTGGTCGCCCGTCGGGTAGGAATGATTGAACACGGATATTGAAAAGAGCAAAGGAAATTCAGCAAAACCGGGTTTAAATTTTACAAAATTTTCGACGGAAAGGCAGTGGAGTAGCGGTAAACGGCAAACGTGAGCAAACCACAAAAATATTTTTGAAACAAGAATACGCACCTGGTTTAATTCGTTGGCGTGCACGTTAGGCACACATGGATCATAAAGGCGTATGTACACGGAGAGAGTTTCTCGTGCATTTTATAACAGGAATATCCACATTTATCATCGCCATACGATAGGCGATACTCTCATGAACTCATGACGTGCGGTCGGCTACGAATCTCTGTCCGTGTAAACGAGGCTTACAATTTATACACGTCGAATTTAATGGAGGTGTTGGTTTATTTTGCGTACCGACTAAACTCTCTTTTGGTTTCCTTTGCTAAGGGTGCATTTTACCAAACCTTTACATCGTTTTTATCCGCTGAATATAATTGACGTATGACAGCTTTTGTGCGGATAACATGTCTAAAATTTAACATTTTTAACAGGACGTAAAATTTTGGTGAAATTCACCCTAGCTCGACGATGAAAAGTCAGAAAATTATGAGTAGCTAAGGTTATTATACGGTAGTACGGTGAGTAAGTTCGACTCGCATAAGGCCGGTTTATTATAAACACTAAAGGCGCGGATACACATGCCAGTAAATCGGAAAAGTAGCTGGCATGAAAGTTACTGGCATGTACGAGTAACTGGCACAATGCGGATACATTTGCAAGTAATACTGGCATGCAAGTTGTGCCCTTGCATGCCAGTATCACCATCGCGTATACACAGTTCAGTTCACACGTGTCAGTTAAGCAACCCCCCGCGTCCCCTCCCTCAACGGGCATGCAAGTAAATCAAATGTTGTGCTAGCAGCTACTTATATGCCAGTTACAGGCATGCCAGTTAGCGTATACATATGACAGTAGCTGGCACGTGCAAGGAGCTGGTATACTAGTGTGCAAGCTACGGGCGTGTGTATCCCCAGCTTTAGGTAACATTGGTAAATATACTTGAAAGAAAACAAGTCATCAGGGAAATTAATTTCAGGTTTAAATTAGTACCTGATTAATGAGAAGTACGTAGTAACGATGACCAATGATTGCATGGCACGTTGCACATACGTATTACTGTGTCGTCAGTATCAGTATGCATCATCTCCCGCGGGAGCCATGTCTGCGAAACGGGGGATGAGGATAATGGCGGAGGGCCGGGCGGCTAATTTGAATGCCGAATGCACAGCAATTTAATACATGCAATGCCGAATGTATTCAATGTTGGTATTACTTGGACTTCAAAAACACGCATTCAGAAATACTTTCTGTTTTATTTAGTTTCTTTCACGTGTTACAATTAGGTACATTTTTGTTATTTATCTTTATGTACAAAAATGCTCAATTTTCAGTACATTGACATTTAGGTAACGATCAAAAATGAACCTTAAATTGACATTGTTTGGAGCTTATTTACAAAGAATGCGAACTTAATATCCAATATTATTCATGCATATTTTAATTAGGGTAAAATGTATTGGGAGGCAGGGAAGGCTTGCTTGCATATGGAAATTGGATTTAAAGTTGATAGAGAGTGGCAGCCACTATTTTGGTTGGATGTGTCTGGCACCTGTCATGGTAGGCTTACAAGTTTAGCGTTTGTCACTGCAGATAGGTACCCTCAAACAAACTATTTGGTATACAGGCAGTTTACATGCAATAACTTTTAAACAATGTTGGGAGTGTTCTGAGCAGTCAATTCTTTCACATTACCGTGTTAAATGTGTTATAAGCTTCAAAAGTTATTACGCATACTATAAAAATGAATATTGGCCGTGTTAGTAAGACGAATGCCTGGATACCAAATAGTTTGTTTGACTGTACATTTCACATGTTATGGAAACGTGGAATATACGGGGTGTACATGAAACTCCATACCCGAAAACTACGCATAGGTACTGCCCATTAAAGTAAATAACATATAGTAAAAAAATATTGCAAGGAATCGACTTTTTGGTGTGAAAACTCATTATTTAACGTACCATGCAATGTAACACACGCAAATGATCGTGTTTTTGTGTGCATACATTACATCGTTAACCTAGTGGTCCTAAGCGCGACTACTATGCTACTGGTCTTGGACTCGATTCCCAGGTCGAGCAAAGAGTGTTTTTAAGTTTTTCTATGAAATTTTAAGCAGTAGTACTACTACCGAGCTCGGAGTTAGGATCTGTGCTCGGTTAATGGCAATAGGCTTGCCCCTTATTACATGGGACTTAAACGTACCAGCGAACTGTGGGTGTACATTGCCACCTCTGCCTAACCCTTCGGGGAATACAGGCGTGATTGTATTGTATGTGTATCTTAAATAATTAAAGAAATCCATGTTGATAGATTTGAAATTGATTCCGTAAAAAAGTAGTTTTTTTTACTTGGGTATGGTCAGTTATGTATTTTCAGAGAGGGAAAAAAAGATCCCAATGATGGGGAGACCATGCAACTTAAAGCCATCGTTGTGTTTTTTTACACCCGTTAATATGAAACTAGACGAGAATCGAGATAGTCGGCGTTTTAGGAGAGGCCTAGGATGTCGTGTGTAGTGTTCACGATGACGATTTAATATTCTACTGAATAATAATCATGCTTCTTAATCCCATTGGGCCTTTTTAATGGTTTTTTTTATTTGTGTCATATAACAATATAGGTAGTAGTATAAATTCTTTTTAATGTGAATGAGAACCAAACACGTCATCTATATATATAAAAGAAAGTCGTGTTAGTTACACTATTTATGACTCAAGAACGACTGAACCGATTTGGCTGAAAATTGGTGGGGAGGTAGATTAGAACCAGGAGACGGACATGGGATACTTTTTTTTGTTAGGTAGGTAGGTAGGTTAGTTAGATACGGTATGGTAGGGTAGGTTGGACTTGGATTTTTGTACCGAGTTTCAGGGCAGGACAACGCCTGCCGGGCGCGCTAGTATTATCATATGCAGTAGAACCTCGATTATCTGAACCTCGATTATCTGAACCCTCAATTATCCGAACGCTGACTTACTTTATCCGAACCCTCAATTACCCGAACATAGGCGAGAATGTGTTGCTGAAAACACGTTACAGCTGTTTATAAAAAAATGACTATTTTATAAGAAAATCATTTGACTTTTTCTAGGTGTTTTATATTTCAACGTTAATATGTATGTCATATTTTAAAAGTTTTTTTTAGACTGTATACTTTTTAGGTGAAAATGTGTTGTTTTTGTTTGATCTTTTCCCCAAAAACCCACATTTCGATTATCCGAACTAGACTCGGTCGCAATTAGTTCGGTTAATCGAGGTTCTACTGTATAGACGGGTTTATGGACTTTTCCTTGCGCCCGCGTTACACGGACCGATAAACTATCTAGTATTAAAAAGGAGGAAAAACATAAGGAAAATGTTTTCTGAACAGCAATTTTTTTGTTTATCAATATTATTTCGACTTTTATGTCGGAAGGTGCTTTTTTTATTATTTGCAGCCGTCATACTTTTCTTCTGGCAATATTAATGACCCTTACTCATAAACATTTTTCTAACTAAATTTTTTTTTTCTGTGAAGATTTTTTTTTTATAAATTTCTTTTTTTTTCACCTCTTTTTTTATGAACAACAGAAGTGCTGTAGACTATATTTATGGAGTCCCAATTTTATGAATAAGGAGGTAATTGTCGATGGAGCCCTGAAAGAGAAGTTTGCACAAACCTTTGTAGAACACCGTCCACCTTACGAAGAGACCGACCAGGGAGATCTGAAATGCACTTACCGTTACATAGTTAGCATTGATGTAATCCCTTTCTGAACGTTTCAGTACAACCCGGGTGTGGTCGAACGGGTTCACGTCGCGGTAGCGGTTAAGTGGCTTGTTCTGAGGTTTCTTGGCTTCGTTCCAGGTGTGACGGAACTGTTGACACTCCATGCCGATCTTCTGTTGGACAAAGGAGGAGGTATTAGGGAAAGTTTTATGAGTTTTAGGCAAGAAACAGTGTGTTGACTGGGTACAGGATTTGGGTGCAGTTGCTGCAGTTTTTTCATTGAGGAAATGTTGAGTTTACTCAATCTGTGACATGTCCCACGTATTTATAATTTTTGTAGAGTAGAATAAATACAATAGGATGACCATTACTACTTTTTTAGGTAACTAGTTAATATCTTCTTGTTAGTAGTTACTTTTTTTAAATCCTGTAGATGTTAAATACAGAAAGATTGTGACTTTAGGCTTAAAAAATATATTTGTGTATTTTTTTTTTTTACTTGTATGGCATGTGAATATGGGCATTAAAAAAAATGCAGTTATAGTTTTTTTACAGAACCATGGAAGTTTTATCCATGTTTTATTTCTAATCACCAATAGCCATAATAACTGAATTAATGTACCTAGTAGTATTGTAATTATATATCTTGAGTAGAGATAGAAATGGCTAGTTTTCCATTTTTTTTTTGAATTTGGGATGTTTGGTAATGGTAATGTGGTAGAAAAAAAACCACTTTCAAAATAGCTCTTTATTGTTGTTATATGTCCTTTATCAGATGCTATACCTCTCTAACCCATATAAGTAGTTACTTTTATTTTTATTATTTAAATAAATTAACATTCTTTTGTGGTCCATGTAAAAGTATCTTAATAGGAGAGAAGTCCTCAGAAGATAAATCTTAGTACCTATAAAGGTACTTATACAGCTCACCAGAATTACGAGTGGTACCTACATCTGCAACACTAAAGAAAAAAGTTGGAAAAGTTGGAATATGCAGAAGTCTCCAAAGGCAGACCTAAACGTATCTCTGTAATAAACATAAAAAAAAAACAAAATCACAAAAAAATAACAAAAAAAAAAGTTTCAAAATAATTTTAAAAAGTTAATAAAACCAAATAAATAAAGTTGCTATTGCGCTTATTTCTATGCCACGGCTAAAATTCGCAGCTAAAACCAAAAGTTTTACAAAACAAAACCAAAATGTAGAAAAGTTTTAAGAAAACGCTAGTCGAAATAAGTTCACTAAGATTGTTGTTAGTTTTTAGCGCGTGGCACAGACATTATACCGCTTTCTACCTACGCAACCTACCTGGTAGACCAGGGCCCAAGCATTCTTGGAGATGATGTCTAAATACTCCTCCTCAACTTTGTTGGTGTACACGTTGTTTTGACTCATTGTTGAAGTTGTTTCTTTCTTATGCTCACTCTTTACGAAGTATTGTTTGGGTATAGGATACCGCAAACACTACAAGTTTGGAAGTTACTTAACAGTTGTGACGGGCGAATAATATTATGTAGGTGTAGGATATGCCAAGTTCTAGTGGTACGTGAATCGTAGTACAACCCGAAACAAACTGTTCCAGCGACGAAATCAGGATGTTAAATGATTTAGATTCGGCTTGCGGCCTTCGACATGAGTGCACTGTCGGAATTAGGGTTGTCAGATTTTGTTTACAAAATCTCTGCTTTTTACAAATTCTACCATGGTAGGTTTTTATTATCTGTATTTTAAATAAAATCATGCATTAGAAAATTTAAACAAAAAAATTTACTCCTAATTTATTCAATAGACAGTCATAAGTATTTTCTTAATTTTTAATATCATAATATTGTTTCTCAGAGTTATGTTTGAGGCTTTTAATGGTCGTTCCTTATTTCGAATACCAAATACAGAAACGAAATGTTTATTCATTTTTATTTTCCTATTCTTGTTCATTATTTGTACCGAAAAATGTGTATAAAAGATGTACTAGAACGCAAAGGCTCAGAGTAAACGTAATTTAATTTGATTGTATTTTGAAACTGGAGATACCTAGTTAATGTAAAATTTTTATTCGTTGCAATTCGTTTTAGCACGACGCAGTGTAGGTAATTTTGGATTAATACAAATTTATGCCAGGACAAATTACTTTAAATTCGATCACGACACTCAATCTTTTTATTCTGTTCCATAATACACTGCCCCGTTCTGTTTCGTTCCATGTATGGCTCGCTAATACCTAACGCACTGCTCACTAAGGCCCACTTTCACCAAAATCACTAAACATATTTAGTGCTAAATGTATTTAAATTATCATTCTGTCTATGTCACATTCTAACGATGTGACAGGAATGCAATGATATTCTAAATAAGTTTATTTTAAAATTGACAGCCAAATTACATTCTTAACGAAGCTAAATCAGTCAATCGATGCATGTTGTTAGACATTGTATCATTGGATAGGTGAAAAGGTTTAAAAATTTTGCCAGATAAAAAAATTATTGAAGATTATTATTGAGTTTCGCTTGAATGATAATTGAATACCTAGGTATTTATTATCTAAAAGTTTATTGAAGCTTTCACAACAACACGGCCACAACGCAGAGTGATCCCCTTAAAATGGAAATTGATAAACCATCCAGGTGGTTGCTTTCGTAGCTCATGTAGCCTTGAATTATGTACTCTGTTAGTAATATGAAATAGTTTATATTGCGTGTCTGAGTTTATTATTCATTGAGCTAAACAGGATGCTACCAGTTAGCCAATAAACTCAATGACACTGTCAAGGTACGAAGCTCTTTAGATATTGTATATTATTCTTAATACGTTTTTTTCCCCAGTGGACAGTTAACACTCCTAGGTAAATGCATCCCCCACTCTTTCTACATCCCTCGATGTTGTGCGACATCCCACCAGCTACCGAGGAAGCTATTCAAGGCGTCTCGTCATTTACGCCTTGGTGCTGCGATACCGTCTAACTGTGTCAGGGCTCCAGTTTTGTAACTTCTGGCAGACATGGCCCACCTTGCCCCAATTTTGCCTTGTAACTTTTTGAGCTACTGGTCTTCAATCTAACATTAAGTAGGTATGCTGAGCTCCATCGTTCATTAACCATTCATAAGACATTAGTTTACTTACATAGTTTTGTTTCATTGTATGTTTAATTGCTACTTCTTAGTGGCTAAATGCATAGTGTTGTCACTTTTGTAATACAGGACGTGCAAACTAGTACATACTTTCTCAACATTATTATGGATAGACCAGGAATAACGAGTTAGTTTTTGTTGGTTAGCTTGGGGCTAGTCGCTACAGTTAGTATTCTATTAATTAACATGTAGCCAACCTAAAGTACACAATATATTCAAATTGAGTAGGTACCTACACTATAATAGTTTTCTTTCGGCATTCCGAATGAGTTCATGTTTACCACGCGCTTAAAAATTGAACTACTTTTGCTTCATAATACGCTTTCGTGTTTGGATAATAAGTTAATAGTCCTTGAGGAGCTAACCTAGCAGAAAGAGACTTTTCATCCAGAAGGTATCTCTTTAATTTGGTGATAAACGAAAAACTACCATTTAGTAGGCTTTTTTCATGTTTATTTCAAATAAGTTGTTGAAAGATATAAAAGTTTTTGAAACAATTTCGTCGAAGGATCTCATAGAAATTAAGGAAATCGGGTATTATTACAGGTTTCATAAAATTGAAACCATTTTTGCTCGACTTGTTACGCTTAAGAAAATGGTAAAAGTTAAATCAAACGTTTCTAGACAATAACCTTGGTTTCAGGTCTTGTGTAAAGTTATGGTCTAAATTTTGACACGATATGCTCAATTCTTGTCAATGGATGCCAAGTGGACGTCTGAAAAGTTTTGACATTTAGCAAGTCGTTGTATGTTTGCGTGTATAACTACTTTGTACCTTTCTGCATAATATTTAAAATACCTAACACAATATAATCACAATTAACTGCTAAGAAATGGCTTCTCCACGAACCCGAAGGAAGCTCAACTCTATAAGGAATATCGACGATAATAACGTAAGTCATTGGGTCCTAAAATTCCTAACCGTATGCTAAGAATTTTTTTTTGAGACTTACCGTACAGTATCTTATATTCTTTTAATTTTTAATAGAAATGTTTCGAGTGCGGAACGTTGAATCCTCAATGGGTGTCTGTAACATATGGCATCTGGATATGCTTAGAATGCTCAGGAGTCCACCGGAGCCTGGGGGTCCACCTCTCATTCGTACGGAGTGTCACAATGGATAAATGGAAGGACATCGAGCTTGAGAAAATGATGGTAAGGCTTCCTTATTTTTATCATTTGAATAGGAGTAACTGTAGGAGAGATATGACAAAACATATCAAGAGTTTGTATGCTAGCGTGCATGTGAAGAAACTCCTTTAATTAAGACTGCCTATGCAATTGAATTTGACTGACCATATAATACACTTCTTAAGTTTATTTCTAACTGTCTTCAAACACCAAAATATGTGAATCACCTTCCAGATCTAGGCAATCAATATTGGAATGCGAGTTACAATTTAAGATACTTACACTTTTAATACAAGTTTGATTTAAAAAGTGCCTTAGTATAAATTCTATTGTTTTCTAAGATAGTTAATTGGAGGGGACTTCATGGATCAAAAATCATCTTACAATTACTATGGACATTATGAGTCAGACTGTAACCTGGTACTCTCAGCAACAAAAGTTGATCAGTAACAATGTCACTTTGACATATCATTTATAAAGACACGAAATAACACAATTCACTGCTATTCAAAAGTTTATGCAATACCTAAGAGTTCATTTTATCTTAATTTTAGATTCATTTTGTATTTCGTTTAATATTGTGCTCAATATGAGGATTTAAAAATCTGAAATGATAATCTACTTTTGTTGCTGAATGTTCCAAAAATCATGAGAACATAAAATACTTGAGTAAGATTTGTAGAATTAATTTCTCAATTTAAGCCACACATACAATCTTAAATTAATAAAATGCTGCCTATAGTTTGTTTAGTAATTTTAAACAAATGGTACAGCGTTCAAAACCTTTTGTATCGCTAAATGTTGGTCGCACTGCAATGCCATTCAGCCATTGTTAAGTTATCTGCTCAATGATTATGTAACACTACTCCATTTAGAATCAAGGGCTTCATCAATTGAAGCATTTCCTGCAGCATAGGAGCAGTGCTGTTCACATACTGTGCATGGACAGTATTCTTCATAGAGTTTGAGTTCCTAATAGAGTTGACACATGCCTTTTGTCGCCTGGCCGTCGTACGTGCGTGTGCGGTACCAATGCCGCACGGCGCGTACATTGACAAAGCCCTTAGTCTCGCAAATAATATTTGTATATAACAACCTAAATAAAAATCAAATGTTTTTATAACATACATAAGTCAAGCTTTCTTTTTTGAGTGTACACAGAAACCATATATAATTAAACTTAATGAACCTATATTATTATAATTTATGGTGTTATAATAATTCTGGCAAATTCAAAGTTAGTGTTGAGACTTTTACTCAAAAATAAACCTAACTATTGTTACATAGATTTAACTAGGTACAGAAAAAAGAATAATGTTCAAAAGTGGGGATACTACTTGTAGATAGATTGCTATTAAATTGGAACATTTTAATAGATCCAAAACTATGTTTTTAATCAATATATTTTATTTAATATTAAGCTAAAAGACAGACACTTTAAAACTTCACCAATCTAATGATATAGCTAAAAAAAGAAAGAACCTAATTATAGCTACAACTAGTTAAAACTTATAATGATATTGTAATAAATATCTCTACATAGTATAAAACAAAGTCGCTTCCCGCCGTCTGTCGATTTGTACGTTTAGATCTTTTAAACTTCGCAGCGAATTTAAACGCGACATTTTCATAAATAAAAAGAGTTATTCAAGAAGAGGAAGGTTTATACGTATACAACGTCACGCTACGACCAACGAGAGCAGAGCAGTAACCAATGACTTATCAGAACATCGGACACCGTGGGGGGTATATAGCTAATAGCTAGTTTTTTATGATAGTCATATACCCTTTAGTACTTCGTCAGCTTAAGACAAAGCTGACGAAGTACTAAAGGGTACGCCCTGTAGAGTTGCCAATACACATCAAGAGGTTCGTTGATTATTCTTTTATTAGTTCACTCAAGTTCATTTCGTTCCTTTATTGTGAACAATAGACTACGATACGAAATTCGCTAGCGCCTGACGATTGTTGAATAGCAACGTATTGCGTTCTTTATATTTACGATGAGAAAAGTTAAAGGTCAGTTTACGAAAATAGAAAACCAGGGTAGGAGTATGTAAAACAATTTTCAGGACGTTCTTGACTTTCTTCATGATTGAAAGCAGAAGGCTCGCCCGCCCTATCGTTTTCATTATCTAGTTGATTCCGTACTCTTACTGCGACTATAATACGAATTACGCTAGCGCCTGACGAATGATGAATAGCAACGTGTTGCGTTTCTTAAATTTGCTATCAGTAAACATTATGGTCATTTTAAAGATCAAACGAGAATAGGAAACTAGAGTAGGAGTATGAAAAAGCTTTTTCTGGATATTCTTGTCATTTATCCATTAATGAAAGAATGCGGTAAATTATTCAGCTTAATGATGTTCTCAGCATAATAATGCGTGGTTTAAAGCGTGACAAATAATGCTGTAAACCTACACAGTTGATTATTTACTGTTTTGAAGTAAAAACATTACGAGTAACTGAAGTTTAATTGTTTGTAGTACCTACTAGTTTTACTACAATACCAATCTTTTAAAACGTGCTCGTGCAAGCCGTAATCTAACAATAAAATGACTATAACTTCAACTCCTTCTTTTGTTTTCCGTACAAATCATGATTCTGGTTAACATTCAGCAGTGTTGTTTAATTCTTAATTTGTTAGAAATAGAGTTCAATATCACAAAGCTAATTATTAGATGCGTAATTAAGCAGATAGCAGTGATTCAGTAGTTCAAACTAATGCGGATATAATCAGACAAATTTTGATAAGATAATGGCTTATTACTGTTAGGTTTGTTATCAGAATACGAACTCATATTATTCTAATATGGAAAAGAATATCTGAATATATTAAAACTAGTAAAAACCATGATAAATTGATAGAGAATTTAGACGTCGGTATATCGGGAAGGGTCGTAAGTATTTAACATTTGGGGGGCAAGGATTATATTTAATTTAACTGTCATAGAGTAAATGTGAACGTATTATTAGTGTAACCGAGTTCTCGTTTTTATCCCATTCCAGAGACAAAGTAGAAATGTCTCATGTGCCTGTAATTACATCGGCACCCATACCCTTCGAATCGGAACACAGCAATGCTGCTTTGTGGCAGTAATAGGCATGGTGGGAGTACTTCCCAGGACGAGCTCCTTCACAATGAGCTCTACTATTGGTCGTCAGTAAATCACAAAATATCATTAGAAATTATGTTGCTAGTCAAAACCTTCATTTCTGCGTTGTAGTTTGTTCATTTGGTTCAAAAATTAGGGGCTAGGTACCTGGAAACTTTTCCAAGAGTTTTGAAAATAGGCAGTTATAGATATTTCGATGTGCTTTTTCTCATATCTCTGCCTGTCTCGCCGCCATATTGGGAAAATGGTGCATAATATCATTTTTTTGACAATTTCTTAATTAGACAATTAGTATACACGACCAGATAACTGATAAAATATGATCGTGCTAATAGGTGCCGACTTTGCGGTTCTGTGTACCCCTTCGGGCAATGCATGCATGTTTTTGTGTGTATAAAGGGAAATTTGATTGACTTATTCAATTTTGCTTAGTTTTAATGTTTAATGCTTTACTGCATAGCCTTTGCCACATGGCACTTGCATTAAAATTGAAACGTTTCCAAAGTCAAGTCATTTATTTCAATTCTACCATTTAACTGCACTTTTGAACATCATTTACGAGAAAGAAATTAATTAATAGTATTGAATCTAGTTACCCATTCCAAAAGTTAGTAGACATTCAATATTTTGTTTCTCTTCAGATAAAGATTGCTATTAAATAATTCAGTCACCCAAGTGGTAAAGTAAAAACATAACTTTTTGACTGAAGGACAAAAATAAATCTCTTAAAAGTTCGAGTATTGAGTTTCTTGCTCAGTCTCCTCCAAACGACACTACCTTCTGGAATGGGTAACTAGATTCAATACTTTTCTTTTTTGTAAATGACGCTCACAAACGCCTTTTAATGGTTTAATTTAAATAAATGATTTGACTTTGACTTGGTTCTGTTTTTTCCTGTTTGGTATGGAACCTCGAAAAATATTAACTTTAAGTAAACATCCTTATTATCATCTTCCTGACTTTATTGCAATTTAATTGGGGGCAATTCGTCTTCTTAGACATATCGCTATTAACCGTCATCATCATTTAGCTGCAACACGACATTCAATGCTAGATACCACAGACGATAGTGTATTAAAATCAGTCAAAATTCAATGCATCGGTCAGCCAGATAATTAAAGATACGCTCTCGGACCCAAATCAAATCGAGGTTTTCATAGGTGCCAAAACATCAAAATTATGATGAGTCTAAGGAAAAAGAAACGCGGTTTTGGAGCTAGCAACCATTATCTTTCTGAAATTACCATTTAAAGAGTGATCGATCTTTATACGCCAAACAAGGCCAGTTTGCTTGATTTTTGAGTCCGGAAGTGTACTTGTCTTACCTTTACCCATTTCACTGTGGAACTATTGATTTATTACAATGATATGCTTTAGCTACACAATATAATAAACACAACACAACGTCGAACAAAACGTGCTCAACTGGCTACCGCGTCCTGCGTCCCCAATGCAAGGCGAAGGTTAAATGTATTAGCAGCTGCACTGCAAGGAGTTGCGAAAGATGTCTTGATTTGACTTTTAAATGACATGATTTCTTAATGCTTTCATTTCAAATACTAAAACGTGCAGTTAAGGCTGTTCAACACAAAAAAAAACTGATAGCAAGAATTTCAAAGAAAATTTTGGCAGTTTTGTACTTTTATTTCATTTTGTAAAGATACTTAACAAACAAAACAGTCTCCGTATATTAGTTCCTTTCCTCGTTATAGTCTCAGCGCTTCACTCGTCATGCAAAGAAAACTTATGAAACAACTGCGCGCTAGGAAGTCTGACAACTTATCTTGTCATGTCATTGAGTGACGTCAAAGGGGACATATGTGTATTTTGAACCTGAATAAACGACATAAAGCGGTGCTCATACAATACTAAACTTTCAGTATACTGCTACTTTTACCTTGTGGAATTTGAAAGGGGTAGATGCTAATAAGCAGCTAATTACCTTAAGCTTTGCGCAGAGTTCGCACTGGTTTTGTGCCAAGTGCATGCAACAGGCGAACGATCGGTCCATTTGGAATATGTTTTGGGTGACCTACGCCCAACAGTGGGCGTCTTCCTGTTGACATGATGATAATGATGACCTAGTGCCTGTACCTACTGTAATTAGCACACTGTCGTGTTCAAGATCCATTAAGGACCACTTAGCCCCAAGCAGTCGGCAATGCACTTATATCTTGCACGCAATTGGTTCGCTTATCTAGGATGTTAGTACTACGAGGCAATTTAGGACACATCATGATACGTCTTAGCTTTGTGTTATGGGAAGGCAACCGCACCAGCGATATTTCTATAATTTCACTTGCTTCTGCCTGCGAATTCCTCACCCTGTGTTATTCCACACTAGAATCTATCGCAGTGCAAAATTTTATACAAATCTGTTCAGCCGTTTAAGCGTGAAAGAGTAGCAGACATCCATCCAGCTTCACAAACTTTCGCATTTATAATATTAGTGGGAATAGGAATTAGTACGAAAGTAGGATTTTAATAAGAAATAACCTTTGCTGCGCTCTCGCGTTTTCTCCTCTTGCGTTCTCTCCCTCCCTAAAGGATAGTTACTTTTTTCTGGATGAAAAGTACTCTATGTCCTTTTCTGTACAACGTGTATTCAAAATGTCATGATGATCGGTTGTGTTAAGGGATGAAACAGTAACAAACAAATAAACAAACTCATTGTCGGTAAGCTAATCGCTTACCAAGACATGTAGAAATATTTAAGAATGTTAATCTAATGTCTATTAGATATTTTTTTAATTAAGGAGGCAAGTAAATTAATATATTTAAGCGCTTATTTTACAACAAAAAAAATGTGCAATGAAATTATAAGCTCACTAAAACTTATACTTGTTCGCTAGTCATTAGTGAACAATTTAGTTGTATCCAATACAAATTAAACAATATATCACAAGAATATATTCTATTTAATATTTTATTATCGTACAGCACATCCCGCCTAATATTTAAATTCCAAAGAGAAACTTTGACGTTGTAACTGTTCTCTATTACTAAAAGTATGTCCATCGTACGACTAATTGACTTCTTGACGATAGTTACTTGCCTATGCATCTCCCCTTCGTGTCTTCAGTGGCTATGCTATGCGTTGTCCTGTATGTCATTCAAAAGGTCGTTCAAAGTCAAGGTAAAGACTAGCTTCTGCTCCTGACTTTGTTCTCGTGATTTTTTTCTGGGATACTTAAA
Source organism: Caradrina clavipalpis (assembly GCA_932526535.1). Lineage (NCBI taxonomy): Eukaryota > Metazoa > Arthropoda > Insecta > Lepidoptera > Noctuidae > Caradrina > Caradrina clavipalpis. The sequence continues at coordinate 4,310,834 of OW052087.1, forward strand.
GGTTTAGTTTTTAAAATAAAGCTTAAAGGACTTTGGGATAACGTAGTTTGTTACTAGCAAATGAATTTTTTGAAACAGACGGGAAGTTCCGAATGTAAAACAATGCAACGAGTTAATTATTCAGGTTTATAATACGTATAATTATTAATAAGTAATAGGACTCATGCACACATTTGCTCTAACGTCATACATACGCCAGCATTAACTGTCGATTGACGCCCAAAATTAATAATCAAAACTGGATTGCTGTTTTAGTTTAGATTGAGAAGGCTCGCTTTATTTTTTGAGTGAACCTTGCCAGTAACCAACCCATAGAATTTGAGGAGACATCTTAGAAGCAGTCAGAGACCAGGACATACCATCTCGCCTGTATTCCCCGTAGGGTTAGGCAGAGCTGTACTAATGTACACCCACAGTTCTCCGGTTTGTTTAGGTCCCATGTGATCGGGGGCGAGCCTATTGCCATTAACCGGGCACAAATCCTAACTCCGAGTTGCTACTGAGAATTTCATAGAAAAACCCAATAACACTTTTTGCTCGACCTGGGAATCGATAAAAGCGTAGCAGTCGTGCTTCGAACCACTAGGCCAACGAGGCAGTGTTTTTTTACATGATTTATTTCAGGCTTAAACCTAAACACTACTGGTCAAGTTTTCAACACACTTGCTTGTAATTTTGACAAAAAGTTTTGATTGGTTGTGCCTACCTAAATATTTTGTGAATAACTAAACTATCTACACTCAGCGGCATGGAATGTGGCCCAAGCGTGTTATGTAGCTTATCATCAAAATTAAACTCAAAACAGCATTTTTTTTTTGTTATATATCTTAAATGTTTATTCGCATCCTTAATGCGAATGATTGTTTAACAAAAAAAAGGGTTAACATTTAAAATTTAACAAAATTACCAAAAACGACATTCAGTTCAAGTTTAAAAACAATGTTTATGAATGAAATTTACAAAATAACGGTATGGTACTTAAAATTAATAGCGGGTATTTGCACTTCTGGCTCTGATGACCCCATGCATGTGATCAGGCATGCTGTGGATTATGTTTTTAATGTCCACATAGGGTATTTCTTCTCAGGCGGCCAACTGAACGGGTTTCATTTGACTGATAGTCTCTGGAGGGTTGGAATTGGATCGGATGTGTCTTTAAAGCATGTCCTAGGCATGTTCTCTCGGATTCATGCCTGCGCTTCGTGCCAGCCACTCCAATTTTGTAATTCTCGCCTCCAATAGTTAATAATCCACGCAACGAACTGTGTGAGGTCGGACATTATCTTGCATTAAGATGAAATCTTACCATCGATGAATCCCACGAATGGTTTAACATGTTCTCGGAAGATCTCTTCAATGTATTGCACTGCCGTTAGACGACCTGCAACTGCTACCAACTCTGTGCGTGCGTCTGAACAGATTCCTCCGCAAATCATAACTAATCCACCATGAAAACTGACGATTTCCCTGGTAGTGATAGGCAGAAACCTCTCTCTATGCCTTCTCTATCCACGTTCGCGGCCATCTGGACCTCTTAAGGCCACTTAGCATTCATCGGTCCACAGAACTTTACTGCATTGCTCGTGAGTCCAATTTACGTGTTCGCGATCGAACCAAAGTTGAGCTACGCGATGGTGCCTGGGCAGCTCTGAACCTCGAATTGGTCTTCGAGCACGCAGATCCCGTTCCTCCATTCTTCTTCTTATTGTTCGCTCACTTACGTTGATCCCACTTGCCGTTTGTGGCCGCTGCTGTATTTAAACCGCAATAAGAAACCGATTTCTCAAAATTACGAGAGCGATGAATCGGTCATCTCGCGCTGATGTCCACCTAATACCACCACTTTCTGGTCTCCTTGTGTAAAGGCCAGTCTGGTCGTACCTTGTTAAGGCGTACCTGAGAGTTGGAAGAGGTACATTTAAAGTTTCGGCAATCTCTAGCTGCGTTTGCCCCTTACTTCGAAGCAACACAGCCTGAGCAACTTGACCTGAAGTTAGAGGCACTGTGATCCAATTCTGGATGCATAAATGACTACAGATTAATTAAAAAATAAAACAATAAAGATTAAATGCACGACCATTTGAATATCGAGTTTTAACTCGCCCATGTTAGGTGCGTTCCGGTAACGAACTAACGTTAAGGGTCACAGAAATTAAACAAATTATCTTTTTTTTGTGCTCACTCTCTTAAATTAACAGAAACAAATGCCCTAACAATCTACCATTCGAAATTCTCATATGCGATATCAAAATCACTTATTATCGGTTTCTTTAAGTTTGGGCTACATTCCGTGCCGCTGAGTGTATGTAGATAAATAATAAAATATGATAAATTAATAAAGTTCGAGAGGGCGGAAGAAAATACATTTTGGGAAGACATGGGGAGGCTTTTGCCCAGCGGTGGGACCTTATAGGCTAGACAAAAAAATGAATAAACATTATCTTTTACCAAATTATTTAATTCATTGATACATATATTTTGTGCTTACACAAAAATAATAATTCAATATATGGAAACTATTACGTACCTATTAATTTTCAGTCTTAAGTTCCTAAAAAGTTTCGGTTTCATTAAGTCCTTGTCTTTGGCTCAAATTTGTCTCCTAGCTGTCCCGGCAAACGTTGTTTTGCCAAATACATTTTTTTAGGGGTCTCAAAAATTGATAACTACTGAAAATCGGTCAAACCGTTTCGGAGAAGTATGGCAACTAACACTAGAATGTGCTAGAATTTTGTAAATAACATAATCGTAGTGCTTTAACCGATTATCAAATTAGTGACTGACAATAATAAAAAATGTAATTAATGTCACAAATCAAGAGATTAATTTTGACCAATAAATTGCAATTGCCAATCCCCCAACTCATTTCAAAAAAATTGTGATATCTTCACAACAAACGCAATTGTTATTACCAGTGTTTTACTCATTAAAGACACCAATAAGTCCGTGTCAAAAAGTCAATCAAACACATTGTAGTAGCTGTCCCGCACTTTGATCCAATCACACCGCGAACATGCATGTCTGGAAAACACAAGTAAGTCGTCACCGGATGAGTCTAGAATGTCCTTCAGCTCCTCGCCTGATTTTCCACTTGTCGAGCTGGTTTGCTCAAGTGTATTTCAATTGGCAAATTGATGGCATGGAATATTACACCTAGGGGGTGTTTGTCGTTTCCTTTTTGGACCTCAATTATTTGATTTGATCCTGCAGTCTTGAGCTGAGTACAGAAGTATGGGTTTGGAATAATTTTATTGAAGAAAAAAAGGGTTTTTTTTGTAATGTTCTCGTGATTTTGGTAGTAAAATATAGCTTATAGCACTCAGCAACAACAACCTAGCTTCCTATTAGAAACAGAAGTTTCAGCATCTGACCAGTAGTTCCAGAGATTAGCGCGAACAAACTCTTCAGCTTTGTTATATTTGTATGCGGTTAACTGTCAAATTTTGATTAGACAATTGAATTGACAGTTGAGAGGGTGTAGAAGTATAGAAAACAAGATTTTTCGTTACCACACGATGCTATTTTGTTTCTGAGTTGATTGTGAAAGAATTCAAGGAATATTTTGTTGACAAAGTTTGTGTGACATTAAAAGCACATACATTCCTAGATTGGAAAGTTAGCCTCTGCCTGCGACTTCGTCCGCGTAAAAGTTGATATATTAGCCCTCGGGGACTATACATTTTTACGCTAAGCAAGTCTATATTCCAGATTAATCTATCTCTGTGCCAAATTCATCTATATAAACTTTATTATTTATAATAGTAGTAAGATACGCTTATATACGGATATATTAAAAAGGAAGATTAAGCAAAAAAATGCACTTTAAAATATCCCATCGTCATCATAATTTTAGCGTAAAGTCGTCCTCTACTGGACATAGGCCTTCCATAGAGATAGCCACCTCACCGGTTCTGCTATTAAATGTGTAGGTATTTAATTGTTTATGTTAATAGTTTTGACCTTTATTCGCTTCGCTGACGTGGTCACAACTTTGTCAAGCACCAAAGTGGCGCCAACAACGCCATATCAATGCTAAAGCGTCTGTGAAGAACAGGCGCGTTCCTGGAAACGATTTTTCTTAAGTTTTCTTGCCCTTGGTATAATATTAATTTTGAGTAAAACACCAACAATTCATGAAACTATGCATGCTTTGGCATATTGGCTTTTAATATGAAAGTCTTTCTTTTACTTATTTACCATTTTTCTTTGGTCATAAACATGCTGAATCAAACTGCCTTAATGTGTACAAACTTGTGCATGTTCAGAATTCAGCAGTTGTATTGTGGATTTCTCCAAAATCAGTGTACAAGAGTCAAGCCCCATCCATCAAAACCATTTCGTATAGCAGTGATCTCCGAATTGTCGATTCCAAACAACAATAGACCTTCTGATTCGTGTCGGTTAGTGTTCGTGGTACATCAATCAAGTGCTGTAGATGCAGGCCACTCCGATGCGTAGTATCTTCGGTCTAATTCGAAGATTACGATGTGCATACCCGGCGTCAGGTAGCCCTATATAATAATGACCATGTTCCTGCTTCTGGGAGCTAGATATACGTGCGCTCATAGACCAACAGTGCCATTATTCACCGTGGCGTCTGGCGGGATTGACGATTACATCTGTATCATTTGTGATACTATTATAAAGTGTATATTTGTACTTCGCCGTTGAGCTGCTATCCGAAATGGTACGTATTGCGGACTAGATCGGATCTTTTTTTCTGATTAGTTTTAGAATTCTCTCTGCTTAATGTTTTTACTTCATATTTCTCGATCTTGTTGGTTGTTTGGTTGTGGTTTTAAATTTCGAATTTGTTAGTGGGGTATTTTTTCTTTGACAGTTTTTTTTTGTCTTTGTCACCGTTAAGGCTTTCCGACCAGGCTGTCTGCAGCCCTGATGGTAGTTTCCAATGTTGAAGAATTTTTTGAAATTAATGCGCTGTATCTGTTTAGATTCATCAAAACAGGGTACCGTAAATGCGGATTACTTTAGCCCTGTAGGGAAGACTGGCTCAAAACGGAAAAACGTTTGAGCTTTTCAAGAGGTGTGACTCTTGATAGTTACAGTACTTAATTGTAATAACAAAAAAATATGTAAAAATTATTTGTCTCTGCATCACCCTAAGGTAGACTGGTAGAAAATACCGAAGGCATTAAGTCCGCCTTTGTACGGTGTATTTTTACATTCCTGCATAAAGTTTTAATAAAAAAAAACAACATTGTAATATAAAACAAACAAGAACAAAAAAAAAGTCGCGAAAAAAAGGCGGGAAGTTCTTGTAATAGTTTTTTTTTATTATTTTGAGCTAAAGTTCCTACAGGGCCAAAATAACCCGCATTACCCGGTAGTACAGGTGTTACATTAAAATTTGTGCGTACATGTTACACACATTGAAAACGTTTATTTTAATAAAAAGTAAGTCAAATCGACTGGAAAAGCATAAGAATGCGCAGAATATACAATTTTTAGTTGAGTTGTACGGACTGGTTTTACTGTTCTTAAGACTTATCATCATCATATCAGACGCAAGACGTGTATTTCTGGACATAGGCCTCCCCCATAGATTTCTTAAAGGACCTGTTGGAAGCGGCCTGCATCCAGCGCCTTCCTGCGGTCTTAATCAGGTCATCCGTCTACTTTCTTTCTTTCTTTGTTCTTAAGACAAAAGTCACCTTAAAATTAGTTGTTGAGTAATGATTTAATGATTTGAGTAACGTGATCGCGGCCGGTGAAGCTATGTTAAAGTTCGCCATTGGTAAATTAATAAGCAAGCGATCATAACTAAATAATATTACAGGATATAACTAGAAATAACAATAATAGTTATATTGAATAGTTCTTGATTTTTAATGGCAATAGGCTCGCTGGCAACACCGGCGATCGGTGGGTGTACATTGGTAAACCTCTGCCTAACCTATTGGGGAATACAGGCGTGATGGTAAGTTGTGTGGTGGTAAATAAATTGACGCTGGCCGTAAAATTTCTAATAAATGACAATTACTTACCATTTTCTGTTTTTATTTTTTATAGAAGGTAAATATATTCGCCCTTTATAAACAGGGCAAAGATCATGTAAACGGGACCATGTAAACAGTCTGATAAATATAACGTTTTATTCAAGAGCTACTCTAGAAATGGGGAATACAAACGTAAATGGTAGGTATGTGTGGTATTGAGCTTTTTTCAATACGTTCCCTTTTCTATTTGTCCTACAGGTTGGAGGGAACGGCAAGGCCCGAGAGTTTCTCGAGAGCTCCTCTGATTTCAAGCCGGGGCTGACCATCCCTCAGAAGTACAACACTAAAGCTGCAGCAATGTACCGACACAAGGTAAGCTCCATAAAAGGTGTAGCCATTCAGACAGCGAAGCCAGATATTATTAGATTTGTATTTCTTGTAGCGTACGGGACGGAGAAAATTGACACAGAAAGTGCGCTTCTACAATGTAGCTTACACCTCGCCCTGCCTTCGGCTCGCTGACTGTGTGGCAAACTCTATTACTGTTCCCATATTTTGTTTCATGTTTTTTTTTTTGTTCTGGACCGCGAATTGTAAACAGCGTAAATGGGGCACTCAAAATTTCGTTTATATTAGCTTTATTGCGGGCAGGTTGTAACGTGCACCTCTCAGGGTGCACATTTGATCTCCTGCAAGCCTCAGATTCGTCCTGACCTAACCTAACGTGTTACAAAGTAATCATAAATCATTTCTAGCTGGAGCAAGTTATTTTTCCTTGAACAAATGACCAAGATTGACATTGATTGGCCATTCATTAAACGCCGCCGGGCGATACCTACAATCTTGCACATTGCATTCGATTGATTTGTTTTGCCTAACCTCATTTACAATGTGTGATTGCCGTCAGTGCCACACTATTTGAAGTTAGCAATGGCCTTCGATGCAAACGCAGCGTATAACCAGCCGACTTGCCCCGGGATCGTCTTTAGGACCTGCAAACATTGATAATACACTCCCGGACTCCAAAATCGAGGCCCCGTGAACTTTTTTATAGGTTTAAACCTTTTTAAAGGACTGTGGATTCTTTGGAACACACATACATAATTGTACAGAGGTTTCAAGCCTTTTTCTACCTAACATGGAAATGCAAGGTGACCCGATTTAGAAGTCATTGTTGTTTTTACTAACATTATTTAGAATTGGATTGTAACTTTAAAAGTGGTACGATGGGATAAAATATTGCGCAAAGCTTAATGCTACAGGCTACAGGTAGATGGCGCGGTGACGAGTGTTCAACAGGCGATTCTCACAAAGGTAAGGTAGATTGTAAGCGTTTTTTTTTCCTTCGGGATTATTCGCCTTTTCGCAAACTTGGTTAAAAAGTCACATATCTAAGACTTTTGATGATTTTAAGATTTTAGGCGTCGCATCTCTTCTCTAAGAAACTGCTATGTGAATACAAACTAGTTTCTTAATACATTTTTCTGAAGAAACTTATTATCATTTAGAAAATTGTAGGTAGTTGTATCGCGAACTACTTACGAGGTGTAAAAAGACACGTTTCACTTACTGACATATGCATGCTGATAGCATACTGCCCGTTAAACAAAGTAGCATTGAGTAAAATTTAGCTGGGAAACTACTTTTATTATTAGTGTGAAAAGCTACTGTTTACTTTATGTAAACGCGCAATGTAACGCACACAAAACGTTGTGCTTACGAATACATCCAACAGAGGGCATTAAAAGTAAAAAAAAAAGTTCGAAACATATAATATGAAAACAATATTTCTGTAAAGATTCCCAAGTAGGGTGCTACGTGAAATGGGAAATCCCAGCAATGGAAATTATGTATAACTTTCGGTTTCGTGAATTGTCTTTTTACATCCTTTATTTAAAAACATAGAACAGATTATTATCGTCATACATTTAATTCTAATAGATTCATAGTGGTTGACAGATTCACTACCATAACATAAGACTATAGCTGATTAGGACATGGTACATTTTATCATTGCATGCAACACTTATACAACGTGTCGCATATCCTAAAACAGTTTGCTTAGAATCAGCAACTGAATCGATTACTGCTAAAATAGGTTATTTTTATCCTAAAATAATTCAAACTACGTCAATTATAGACATCTAATCTCTTGAACAGTGGAATCTAACGAATGTTAATCTAAAGGCAATAAATACGATCTATCGATAAACATATAGTACTACGTTTTTGACTATACTAGTTATCGCCTAAAATTAGAATAAATAATTGTGTTGTTTATTTAACGAATTAAATAAACAATAGCAAAAAATATGTCTGTAAAATTTCAGTTGTTGTGTTTTTTAAACGCAACTACACACTAGCAATTTCTCCTGTATCGTGCGTGAGTTTACAAACATAAAAACTCACATACACAAATACACAGACCCGAAAAACTGTGGGTCATACAAATATTTGTTCCATGCGGAAATCGAACCCGCGACACGCAGCGCAGCAGCCAGTCGCTAAACCGTGTCATCCTATTCAGTGGTCGTATTATGATTGTAAACTTAATTTTCACATTGGGGTGTCTGCGTGCGTTATTTCAATTACATTTTGTAAAACGTTGTCATATTTTTTATTGACATTCAGGAAATATTCATGATTGGTTTGACCTTCCTGTAAACAAAATATTTGCTTATTCAGACATGTGATTTTGAATAGTAACAGCGGAAATTACCAATGCACCACGTAAACTTGCATACCGGCAGCATTCACTAATACATTGAATTTCCGTTCAGAATGTGAAATGATTTTCTTGAAAGTTTAATAATATTTGGCAATATTTTAAAATTCGTTTTTCAAGTTATCTGGCGGCTTACCTAATACGCTTATGGCTTATCAGTCTCATTAAGACTAAAATTGGATAATAAGACACCACTATTCGATTGACATACTTTTTAAGAACTGTCAAAATGTTCTTCATAGATTTTGTATGACCATTATGAACCTGAGACGCCATTTATGTGCAAATCAATTCACTATTTATTGATTTCAAAGAAACTAAATATCTAATTTTACCGTTAATTAAAAATCGATTAAGTTTTGCGGGCCAAAATAAAGTTATGTTTTAAAAAGTTGTGTTTTGGAATTATTCTTTAAGCGTCTCCCCTCTAATCGGCCCGATCATCGGGCTGATTTTTGACAGATTTCTACATCGGAGAAAAGAAACTGTTAAAAATCAATTCTCGGTCGTAGGGCCAGCCCTTATGATGTTTACTACCCAAATGAATGAATGTAACAAAATGAATGTACGGTTTTATACCATGTGCACATAAGAACGTTTATGTGATAACCTTAACGTTACACCTATAAATAATTTATGTAAAACTTTATCAACAACTTTGTGACATCCTGAATACGTATTCTAATAAGTAGGGTAAGTGTCGGGTCGGCGGCGGAGTGCTTGATTGTTGCTGAACGCTCTCATAGCGTACTACGTAGGTACTTTACGAGTAGTTGACTAGTTTAGCGGGACCAGCTGATTCTGACTTTAAAACGTTTTGCAGATAGCTTATTGTCCTTGCGTCGGTTTTTGAAGTTTTGGAGCACTATTCGTTAACTTCACATTTCAGACTAGCCCCGTCCCGAGTTAAGCTATGTCAAATAATTTTAAATTTTCCTTCGCCGATGTCAAAGTCTATTTACATAACATCACGCCTGTATTCCCCGAAATGTTAGACAGAGGTGTAATATAACTTTCAATCTATTTATTCACATGTTGAGCGCGTTTGAACAGACAAACAAAAAAAATCTTTTTAGCATTTTATATTAGTACAGATATCGTTTATCCCGTCAATAACTCAACTCTACTGCCTCTACTGACTCTATTGACTGCTGTCCTTTCTGACGTTTTCAAACGTTCAGTATTGGATATCCTGTAGGCGATATCTTTTGCTAGCTCCTGAGACTTCATTTGAAAGCAGCGTCTGTCGACCGTAGTCATGGCTGTTCCGATACAATATTCCGGCAAACGTGCGATTATTGAGTTCCATGGAAATAGCAGGTTCATGCCTCAGATAACATGTAGGCCTTTGACAAGTTTGAAAGTCTTACAAAGAGGTATCGAGTCTCCCAGTAACTTGATTGTGGAAGTCAGATCGCTTTGAATAAAATACTAGCTTCTGCCTGCAACTTCGTCCGCGTCAAATTGTATATGTTAACCCATTGTATAATTTCCGGGATAGAAAGTATCCTATGTGTTACGTCACACTACAATCTATCTCAGTGCCTAATTTCATCCAGATCCGTTCAGCCGTTTAAGCGTGAAAGAGTAACAAACATCCATCCACACAAACTTTCGCATTTATAATAAAAAGAGTAGGTATTCTGCTGCATCAGGTTAGACAACAACATACAATAATATAGTTGGAAAAGGGAAAAGGCTGGGTAGATGATGAGCTCCATGCAAAAACCACCAATATTGTAGAGTACGTACTTCGAACAGAGTTATTCAAAAGCATAATTAAGCTGCATTTCCTTGTATTATTTTCCAAGTAAATTAATCTGTGCTTGTTAAAACTACCAAGAAAATATCCAAGGAAAATATAATCCGATCGAGAGGCTTAGTCTACAGTTTCATGTAGATTGTTTTGTCCTTATTAGGTCATTGCTCTATTAGTCGTTGGCATAATAATTTCCTTCCCGCGCATGTCGATCCTGGGCCCGGAATCAGGTCGCCTCTACTTAGTAAATGCATTGTCATAGGATCGTCGATGCAAAGTTTCCTCTTGAAAGATCAAGAGGTCATAAATTATCTCGCGAGAATGTGAACACGTCGAACTAAATAAAGGCTGTACATAGAAATCATTTTAGTAGTAACGTTAATGCACGCTGAAGTTTTAATTGTTGTTTTCTGGCGGCAGATTCCCTCATTAGTACTGTTGAAACATAATACATAGTTGAATTTGAAAACTAAAATTGTTTGTTGTTTTTTATTATTATAAAATATTCATTGTTTAGAGGTCAAGTCAAGTATTGTTTACACGACTGTTAATTTGCGATCTCTGATTCTCATAAAAAATCGCCAAAAAAATTAGGTACTCTGCGGAAAGACAACTATTATAATGTCACGGTATACCAAATTTCATGTAGATCGGTCTAATCTAAGTGAAATAAATTATAATTGAATGCCCGAGACACCTGTGCATGTCATAAATGCAATCAATAAAAACCAAAGCGATTAAACCATTTTTTCACCATTTTTTAAATCCATACGATAATATTATAAATGCGAACTCTGTCTGTCCTTGACGAAATTTTATACGAGATAAGTTTGGACCCCAAGAAAGGAAATAGCTATTACTTACACCGCGATTTCAGCGAAAAGCTAGTAAAAAAAACGTTAATCTCAAACCATTCCTTAGGTAACTACGATGCTGCAGACAGACACATACGAAACCGCATAGCCACAGGCAAACTTTACACAAGTTTACTACCCCTCTCTTATAGAGGAATCCCGGCGAACTGTGGGTGTACACTGGTACATCTCTGCCTAACCCATGGGGGAATACAGGCGTGATGGCATGTAATATAGGTAGCCGACTGTTAAGATCTATTGGTTTCACTACCCGTACAAATACTTAAATTTTACATGTCATCTTGGTTCACCTACCGTCGAACTAGCGGTCTAACATCAGACGCTCGATGTTGATGTGATTTCCTATGATAGTAGGTAATTGCATTTGCTCTAAAAGCTTGTCGTGTATAAGCGTTAAAGGAGTTCTTTGACAATTTACTTGTTAACATATTACTGCTTATTTTGTTGCCATTTCAATGAATAAGTAAACGGTACATTCATCGTTATCTTCATAACAGAGGTTTGTTTTGTGATATAAGAAGAATTTCATTCTTTTATTTATGACTGGCAGGAAATTAAAAAATAAAAAATCTGGCCAGGTTCAATATCTGAAAAAAGGATTGAGTACCTAGGTAAAATGACGAAAAAAAGCGGGAACGAGTTGAATAAAACAAACAAAATGATGGGGGCATTTCCCCAGCAGTTGAATGATTCAAGCTGACAATAATGATGGTCCGTAGTGCCTCAATCTGTCAAAAATGCCACAAAATTTTGTTACATTCTTTTTATGTCATTGGATGGCAAATAAGCTAGAGGCCTTACAAATGCGTTGCCATTCCAGAGACAAAGTTAAAATGGCTCATGTGCCTGTTACTTAAAATCTTTAAACCGGAACACAGTAACGCTGCTTTGCGGCAGAAATAAGTATGGTGTTCGTTCTTCCCCGGACGAGCTCCTTCACAAAGTGCCCTACTACTGCTAAACTGCTTACATAACTTTTTTGACATGTCGGTAGGATAAGATTGCGATTAGATTTTGTTCGTTTTTATAGAGTAGAATTGGCGTTTATATCTTGATCTAAATGATTGTACTAGATGTAAAAAAATCTAACCTTTTCAACTGTACTCGCGTAATAAGATGATTCTCGATCCGTGCTAACTATTGTTGAGTTGAAGGAGATAGCGGTCTCGCGTAAATAGGTACATCCTGGTGTAATTTGTTGCGAGGCGGACTGTCAACTGTGAATGTAAGTTCATATACAAGTGTGCACAATACACTTGCATGCATTACATTAAAAATGTTTAGGAGTATATTTTGCAAAACCACACTTAATTTTTCCAAAGGTTTCGATTTCTCAAGACATTTCTTGAATCGAGTTATTGTTTTTTTTTTAAGTTTTGCCGTTCCACAAAAAATCAGTATTTGAAATATTTTATGTTACCCGCTCCTAATTTCAGAGTGTGTGAAAAAAATAATCAATTATTTAAGTAGTTACTTCGTTTTTCAATTCAAAACGTAACAAAGAAAAAAAGATTTGTTTGTAGTGGTTTAAAGTTATAATAGGGTTGGTGAGGGCAGGGTATGAAAAACCCAACTAATACTTTATTACCTATATCTTTTAGTTCCAAATCGATATCATTCCGAATCGACAACTGACGTATTACCATTTAAATTATCACAATCGAATTAGATTCGATGTAGCAAAATCGGACGCTGTCATCAAAATTGGTGGTGCGTTATTGATTCTGCAGATCATAAGATGTACCATAAACATGAAAACAAAGAAAAAGGGTTAAAATAACTTCTGTGACTATGTTACACTGACATCTGATCCATGCGTATCATTCTAATGTAAAACAGTTTTATTAAAGACTAGCTGTTGCCAGTGACTTCTTTCGCATTATTTCACCCGCCTAACGTTGCGTCTTTGGTTACTGCTCCGCTCCTCTGGATCGTAGCGTGATGTTATATAGCCTATCATCATTGTCATATAAGCCGCATGACATCCATTGCTGGACATAGGCCTTCCCCATGAATTTAAAAAAAGACCGGTTGGAAGCGGCCTGCTGTCTTAATTAGGTCGTCCGTCCAGATGGACTTTTGTTGCCTATGACACTGACAAATAACGTAGCTTTCTATAGGTAAAATAATTTTCGGTTCACTAGAACCAGTGATTACTCCATACAACCTCACAAACTTCAACTTCCTTATGATATTAGTACAGATAAACTTTCAGAAGTACACATATCTAAATGATTATTCCCTGAATCTCCATTTGGACCTCATAATAGTATTAGAACGTGAAAGGGATGTATTTACCGTTAGTGGCACACATCCGCCAATAGACCCGTTTACAGACTAAAGTTAGATGTGCTAAACACTAGATTGAACTCCGTAAAACTAGGTTAGGTAGAGAGGCACCGCAATTTGTTGCCACATCGCCACTATGTACTAAATTAAGAAGAGCCAAAGGCGTTGAATAAAAGTTTTGTAAAAATTGAAAAGACAACGTGTTTGGGTTACAAGCTAAATAAACAATGTGCGTAGAGACCTACGTTCGTAAGAAATTATTGTGAAATGTAAAAAGTTCCTGAAGCCCAAAAAACAATGGTGTATTGTGTTTCAGCCTGCCTTTTTCTTAAAAGCAACAGTTGCCTAACTCGCTTCATGGCATGTCAAGCCGCGTGACTTTTAGAAACGTTGTGTAATATTTCTTAGTACAACCAAATAATTAAGTTTCACCCCTGTCGAAAACCACCAACTGACGTAAATAGCTCAAACACTCCAAAATGAAAAAAATAGTTAGCACGTTTATTGAGCCTATACATTGACTCGCAATCTTATTGGAAGTCGTACATTCAAGAATTAAAAGCGAAGTTGACTTCCAGGATAAATAAAAAACTACAACTCTTAAAACTGCACTAGTTATGTATTACGCGTATCTATGCCTATGCTAATGCATGGTTCAGGTATGGTGCTAACTTCCTCATATCTATTCCTTGTAGCTTTACCAACACTACAATTACGGTAATTATATGGTCATTGTCCGGTACAACACGAACCGTTCTCTAGTAAAAACACGGTCTACAAAAAAAATACAGACGTTTTCATGACGGTTAACACACCATCTTCTAATACTGAAAAGAAACTAGCAATAATTTTCGTTGTTTCAAAGTCAATCTTAAACCCTTAAGTTTAAAGTCCAAGCCTCCTAGATCATAAATGGCTGTGATAGTTCTCTTTTGTACAATTTTAACGCATTTAATGTCAGCGGCTCGATCCCACAGTATAACGTCATACCATACAATACTCCAAGTAGCTAAACTAGACTAAATGCTCAGTCTTATCTTTCTAACAGCATGGGCGCTAAGCTGAGCACTCCCACAATAGATGACGTAAATGAGGTCCCATTGCGATTTGTCGGGTAGCTTGATTTTGATAATTTATCCCACATCACAATATTGCATTAATTCAAGCATGCGTGATTTTAAGTAACGTTAGTTTGTGGAAACGCTCATGAATTTCATGAGCTTAAAAAAAATACCTTTTGTACAAATAAATTGAAAAGTTAAATATATCTTGTAACTATAAGGTAAGGTAAGGTAGGTAAGGTAAACAAGTATTCCTTTTTCACATTTAAAAAAAATTGCCACTTTCTAAGAATTTCTCCTGTATCTTGGGTGCGTTTACAGAAAATAACAACATACACAAACAGCCAGACCCGAAACAAATATCTGTAGGCCATACAAATATTTTTTCCGTGTGGGAATCGAACCGACAAGCATCGCGGCAGCCACTGCGCCAGTCGTCCCGAAGTTTTTTATTTATTTATAAAAAACACGAGGTTTCCTACACTCGTGAACAATTTACTAGTTGTAAAAACATTAGCACATAAATATATTTTTATTGAAGAGATAGATACAAAACATTTAGAAATGTAGGACGAATTTATAAAGCGAATTAAGAGGTCGTTGCAAGCCACTTATGACGCCCCGCGGCTTTGCGCGCCCACCCGCTCACACACGCTTAAATACAATGTAAGCTGGAATATTTTTGATTATTACATGTTTTAGTGTTATTGGGTTTTTCTATGAAATTCGCAGTAGCAGCTCGGAGTTTGGATTTGTGCCCGGTTAATGGCAATAGGCTCGCCCCCTATTACATGGGACCTAAATATACCGGCGAACTGTGGGTGTACATTGGTACCCCTCTGCCTAACCCTTCGGGGAATACAGGCGTGATGGTATATATATAATGTACACCATAATGCACAGATACACATAATGTACACCCACAGCTCGTCGGTATGGGTATGGTTATTAGGTCCCGTTTGATAGGGGGCGAGCCTCTTGCCATTAACCGGGCACAAATCCTAACTCCGAACTGCTACTGAGAATTTCGCAGAAAAATCCAGTAGCACTTTTTGCTCGACCTGGGAATTGGACCCAAGACCTTGAGCAGAGGTAGGCAGTAGCATGAACTTAACTTATTAGTAAAAAATCATATACATGACTGTGTTGGCGAAAATCAATATAAAAATAACCAATAAATTAATAGTTAAAGAAACTTATAAACATAAAACATAAGATTTTTGACGAACAATGTGTAAAAGCTTTTTTAGCTTATATTTTTTCTTTTTACTGAAGTAAGTACCTACCCACGAAAGCATGTTTTTACATACTATATTTGTTTTTGTGCATATATTTTTACGTAACACGTTATCAATACGCTTTATCAATCCGCTTCGGCATAGCAATTATTGGTATTGAACAAAAAATCTAAAATGATGTGCATTGAATTCAATGGAATTGGAATTTGGAATAGCCTCTTGATACTCTCATTTATTCTTAACAAATCAATATGTCCCCGTTCCCAATGCAATCGCAATAAAGATTGGTCCGATTCAGACCGAAATACTTCAGTTCCCACTCATTTGAATAGAAAGGTTTAAATTCCCGGGTAGAAATAGAATCCAGCTAATTGAAGATAGCTCTTGAATTAAGGCCAATATAATTTTCGAATAGAATTTCACTACGAGAAGCTAAACATAGGTAAACTTCTTTCAGTCGTACCGGAATTGCATGACACTCGAGAACTAACTGGTAAATAACGGTTCTATATAAAATTCGATCATGATTCGGAAGATACCATCTATTATCGTAAGAACTTTATTGTTGTTTTCTCAAAAACTAGTTTTTTTCGAGATGAAAAGTACTCAATCTCCGTTTCTGTTTACCTCAGACGTCGTCAGGTCGTTTTGATGATCGGTTCTGTGGTTTAGGCGTGAAAAGGTAATTATCAAACTTACTTTCGCATTTATAATATTAGTAAGGATTATTATTCCATTTATTTATTTATTATACATATTAATTGCATTTTTAAATATTTATATAAAAAAAAAAACATTTAAAAATATAAAAAATAGTAGCCCACCGGCGGCGGCGTCGGGAACAGGGTCCAAGCCACTGGTGGTCAGGGCTCCTGAGAAAGGAATCTCCTAACAATACGCGCCGTGTCTAGGAGTACCGCTTTCTGAATCAAGCCCTTGATCCAACCGCCCAACGAGAGCCTCCTTAGGTGTTGGTGGAGGTTCTTGGCTATTATGCCATTATCCGTCACGACTATCGGCACAATGATTGCCGTATTCACATCCCACATGTCGGTAACCTCGCGAGCCAGATCAAGATACTTAATTTGTTTATCTTTCTCAGCTTTCACGAGGTTCTCGTCATGAGGGACAGTAATATCAACGATCATTGCGCGACGCTCTAATCGATCTACCACCACTATGTCAGGGTTATTGGCATTAGTAAGGATTATTATTACTATTAGCCATAGTCAAAAGTTTGATTTAACTAGGAAAATTCTAATTCCACAAAATGTTTGGTGGGATTTTATTAAGTACCTGTTCCTGAATCAAACACTTTTATAAAATCTCCTGTTATACCAACTTGTATATATAGAATACTAGCGAACTGGCCGCGGCTCCGTCCGCGTGGCTTATTTTACCCACGTTAAGCTACGTCGTCGTGGTTATTGCTCCGCTCCCTTGGGTCATAGCGTAATTTATTTATTTATTTAAACTTTATGCAACAAAAGTACAAAGGCGGACTTAATGCCTTAGGCATTCTCTACCAGTCAACCAAAGGTGGTCAAGAGATAACACGGTAGGTGCAAATCATAAGTACCTAATAGAACAAAATTTGACACTTTCAAAAACAAAATAAAAATTAACCCAATGCAATTATATAAATTAATTAATTTGTACACAAGTACAAAATATCTAAAATTATCCACACTAATACATAAATATATTTACTGTATAAAATCCTATACATAAAACATACATATATATATATACATATACATATATATACCTATATACAAAATACATATCATAAGAAACCATAGAAAGGAGGATTACGAGACAACTCTTACTATTGGTTCTGAAAATAGCTCCGCAATGTTACATACACAGGAATAAAGTGGTTATCTATAGGTGAAAAATTGTTAAAATCGGTCCAGTCGTTTCGCTGCCTATTCAGTACAAACAAACAAAAAATATTTCCTCTTTATACTATTTCGTATATACAGGAAAAATTTTTAACCAGTGCGTAAATTTTGCCATAATAAACTTCAACACGTTTTATTAAACACGTATATTTCATTTTGATATGTCTTAGTACTAAAAAAAAAAGTTATTGCTTACGAAACATGTTTACTTAAAAACCATATTTCATTGTCACTCGGCGCTAGCGCATTCCCCACCCCCTCACCCCAGCCATGCGCCCGGGCGGCGGCGGCGGCCGCGAGTTTTCATTGATAGTATGGCGAATAGATTATGTCCTGGATGTTTTGCTTATTTCAAACTCGGATAAGGATGAAATTTTTTTTAATTTTTTTTTTTAACTAAACACGGAAATGTGTTCTATTACTGACACTGAACTACCAAAATAAATTTACGCACTGGTTAAAAACTTATCCTGTATATAGTACAGATTGAAGCAAAGTACTCAACTTAACTGCTGTTACGTCAGATTGGCCGATAGTTTCAGCACAGCTCCTGTTAACAATGCACTCTGGGTGAACTGTTCGTGCATTCCCTGAAGTACGAATATTACAGTGGTATTTCATGTACGGTAAATCCAATCACTTGAAATGCTAAGGTTTTGTGTACCATAACAGTACCTACGAGTATTGTCTAAGTGAATGAAAAATGTTTTCCTTTTACGATTAGTATTTTGTGTATATCTTTTGATGTTTTTTTTTTAATCTCCGACAAAAACAGAATGCTTTTGTAAGTTAAATGTGTGACTCTATGTGTGTCTGTCTGTGGCATCGTAGGTCTTAAACGGCTGTACCGATTTCGATGCTAATTTTTTTTATTATTTTTCTCAAAATCTTCGTGCAATATGTTTTATGCACGATGAATATCGGTATTTTAGGAGGGATTGCCTATCTTACATCCACAACCCAGTTATTGGGCATCACGGTACACCTTCGCAAGATTGATTGTCAGACTTTCGATCTTTTGATTACACGTAACGATTGTGTCATAGATTTACTAATGACAGAACCGAACAGGAACCTTTGCGCGCAAAAGCACTTTGAAGAAATATAGGACACCCTTAAGAATATTATATTTTCTTTAGGTTCTTGTAAAAACTGTTGGAAAGATTTGCCCCAGTTCTCCTAGTTCTTTGAATGTTTTGTATTTTTTTGTACTCTTTTGGTGTTGTTGCATTTCTTATAGTGAAAAACCACTCGTATGTAAAACAACTTGCTCATCTCTCCTATGTAGAAAAAACATTTTCATGAACTGTTTATGTTCGTGTTTTCAAGTATTTTTAAACTTCTGTGAACATTTTCATTATTCTATGCTTATTGGATTTACAAAACAACTAACCCTGTCAACTGACGGACAGACTTCTAAAGTTCGAATTGTTAACCGCGTAACATACAATAAGATGCGAAGTCATAGCATTTGTTAAAAATTAAACCATTTTACACAGTAGAAGTGTTTTGACAATTTGAAACTTTTGTTATTCTAATTTGTTCCTATTTCTAGTATTAAAATTATATCTGTCACTATTTATTTTTTAAAGTAGATGAATTTTTCGATCTTGCCTAACGTTTTCATAAATATACATATTTAAGGTACTTACTTTATTAATACACAATTTTCAATTTTACAGTCATAATGTTAACTTTATTAATCAATTCCTTTCAAAACACGCGTCTGCGAAAATTGTAGATGGTTCTGACTACAGGAGGCTTCATTTGCTGAATAAAGATAGAATCTATATCTGCAGGCTATTCGCAAACCGAAATACCGTAAGCCACGATGCTATGAAAGTAACCAAAATAGACTAGCTTTGCAGTGTCCACGTCTGTTAATTGTCGGATTGTCCGGACAGTCTTGGAGTTTTAATAATAAAATTTCGAAACGTCCGCTCGACGTAGTGTGAAGTTAGCGTCCTTCAGTAAGTTCGTTCCTTTAACCCTGTTTCTCCATTTCTGAAATACGAATCATAATTAGTGTTTGTTCCGTTTAATATAATGGTAAACTCTGAACAGACGGATTGAGAGAGATTCAGAGAGAAATCTGTTTTGTAACATAAAAAAGGTTCCGATTTCCCAATTCCCATTATTACCTTAATTTTATTAAAACAATGTAAAATATAAAATTCAATACGAAACCAAATAAATATTTGCATTCGCAGATACGATAATATAGGGAATAAATTAATCCCGGGAAATGAAATGCAAATCAACACTATTTTTTTTTATTCAATAAAAGCGGAGTCAACAATTCAATACTACGTACTCCTGCGGGTTGTTCGAAAGAGATACCGCGCCCCCGGAACGCAAAGGGCACATGAAGGAACATAGACTGGTTTTAGTCAGTAAAAGTCTGACACTCCCTCCCGCCCCGCCCAGGGCGGGGGAAGTTATTTGATGATTTCCCGTCTATAAAAATAAAAAAAAATACTACGTACTCGTATATATTTAGAAGTATAATTATGGAATGCTCCTCCGAGCTTATTGCATAGTACTTTTACATTCAAGTAAGATTATGAATGTATAGCAAACAAAATAGACACGTTATTGCAGCACACGTCTTTATTACTGTATTACTGTTGCGAAAGCACAGGCACTGTATTTCTAAGAAGCTTTTCATAAGCTACAGTACAATACAGAGACATGCTTGAATTGGTTTTTTAAAAAATCATGCCATGTTAATATAAAAATCTCAAATCGTGATGTTGGGATTCTGTTCCTCAGTGTTGCGGAGTTACCGTGACTCTGGAACGCAAAAGGGCATTAGAAGGAACATTGATGAGTTTTTGTCAGTAAGAGTCTGACATTCCCTTCCGCTCCGCCTAGGGTGGAAGATGTCATTTGAGGAATTACCATGCCTAAAAATCTAATACAAAACCATTATTATATTTGAAATTTACAATGTATTGCTGGGTTAGTTCCACAAGAAACAATAGGCTATAATAACATCACGCTACGACCCACAGGATCGGAGCAAAGGCGTAAGTCAACGCGAGGGAAATAAGCCAAGCGGACGAAGTCGCGGGTAGTTCATAATAATTCGTCTACGTTTTAATCAAATTGCTCTTAAATACCAATATTGAAAAGCTGGTTGCCTTCGCTTTGCACTAGAACATCTGTTTAATCTTTGAATTCGCTGCAGTAAAATTATTTCGCTTGACGTGCTTCCATTTGAGAGCACTGTTCAGGGAAATTCACCTGGAACAGGTAATATTGAGTGTCAATCTCTGCACAATGACGAGCGTGCACCCTGAAATCAGATTCTGACTGACTCCTAGTTCATTCAACTACAGACAAAGAACGCTTAGAATTTCGGGCTAACACAAAGCTTCAGGTTTCAATATAATTTAAATGGTGT
Source organism: Caradrina clavipalpis (assembly GCA_932526535.1). Lineage (NCBI taxonomy): Eukaryota > Metazoa > Arthropoda > Insecta > Lepidoptera > Noctuidae > Caradrina > Caradrina clavipalpis. The sequence goes on from OW052087.1 coordinate 4,332,048, forward strand.
AGCTATAGATATTCATTACTTGAGAATTTCATTTTAATGTTACCTTCTTAGGTGCATTCATTTATTATTGTCACTATTGCTATATTGCTCTGATCGTTTTATTAGAAATGTTTTATACAAAATCTTCAGCTACTGTTAAATCATTTGGAAAATTCCGTGAAATCTTATAACATACCTACAATCACGCCTGCATTCCCCGAAGGGTTGAGCAGGGACGTACTAATGTACACCCAAAGTTCGCCGGGTAGTTTAGGCCCCATGTAATAGAGAGCGGGCCTAGTACTAGTCTATTAACTGGCTAAGCTTGATCATCAAAAATTCAGCAAAATGCTACTGGGGTATATTTTTAATCTAACAGTAATAGCGATCTGGAAGGCCTGATATAATGATGATATAAGGATCGCAAAGTAAAGAAATCTTCTTTATAAAAACCAACTATTTTATATTTGACCTATACGTCAAATGCACCCTCATTCAAAGTGAAAACTAATCAAATCGAGCGACCGGCGACGTCAGACAATCCTGATTTTCAACAAAGCTATTGACTTAATGCTACTAGCCGACGAAGCTTTACACTGCGTTGTAGCGGAGGAACCACAGGACCTCAGACACCCCAATTAAAATATTGTCTTCTTATTGTATCGATGGCAAATAAAAAAATGATAATAAAATATTGTGTAACAAGAAAAATCCAACCTCTACAATCTGATTTACTTTCATAAAAACCTCTTCTGCCCTCAGCCATCACCCCTGTCTAAATTTTTATGAACCGTTCAATAGATTCATAGTTTCGTGGGATATACTTTTTGTAGGACATCTGCGTGTTGGTATATTAGAATTCATAATTATGTTCCAGTCTATCCGACAAAAAATCGATCGCCGATTTCTGAGGTAGGCGGACAGCCTTAAGGCCAAGAGAAAGGAACTGCAACTTAATAAAATCGCTTAATTTCTATCTGTCACAAAAGGGTTTTTCGCAAAATCTATGTACAGTTGGATAACAGCTCAGTTGGCCCAGTGGCTGAGCAAATGGCTGCTGCACTGCGGTCGTGGTTCGATTCCCGCACGGAAAAAATATATGTATGTCCTACAGAGAGTTGTTTAAGGCATGTCAGCCCCATTTAGATAAGAATTGAAAAAGGGCCATTGGCCATTATATTCATTGTAAGTCAAGGTTTTCCCACTATATTTTCCTTCGCCAATATCAAAGAAAAACTTAGAAAGTAGGTACATACGAATTAAAAAATTCACATTCATACTAGCCGGCAAGGGCCCGTAAGGCGGGCGCCTTAACTACTGGGCCATCATAACTAAAGCATAATAATCCAATTTTCTTTTATACAATGTGAGTCGTGCTAAAAAACTTATGCGTAATTCGTAACATGCCACATTTGATAACATCATACCTGTACCCAAAAGTGTTAGGCAGAGGTGTACAAATTTACACCAACAGTTCGCTGGATATTTAGGTCCGTAAAAGGGGGCGAGCCCAATGCCATTAACCGTGCACAAATCTTAACTGCGAGCTGCTGTTTGTAACGTGCCTATATGTGCAGTACAAACATTGAATAGCGAACAACAACAGGCTTTTGTTGACGCTACCGGCTGTTGACACTGACACGGTGGAACAAACAACTCTGTTACGTTTTAATACCTTTATCGCGGAAAACGCGTAGGTACTGAAAACTACTGAATTCGAATACCATCACGCCTGTATTTCCCGAAGGGTTAGGCAGAGGTGTACCAATGTACACCCACAGTTCGCCGGTAGATTTAGGTCCCATGTAAAAGGGGGCGAGCCTATTGCCATTAATCGGGCACAAATCCAAACTCCGAGCTGCTACTGAGAATTTCATAGAAAAACCCAATAGCACTTTTTGCTCGACCTGGGAATTGAACCCAGGACCTCTAGCGTAGCAGTCGTGCTTAGGACCACTAGGCTAACGAGGCAGCTGAATTCGAATCTGTTATCGATTTTGAATCAACGGCTATCGGGACTTGCGTTTATTCTGTTACACGTTGTATATAGGGTTACCATATCTCAGGATTTGTCCTGAGATCTCAGGATTTTTGGACTCTTCTCAGGATTGCGGCCGGATTTTGCAAATCTTATGAAATCTCAGGATTTTTTGAATTTTCAATAAAATATAGCTTACATTTTAAAGATCTCTTTGATAAAAAATTAAACAAACTAAAAATAATCTTCCTTTGGTAATAATTGCACAATTAAAATCAGTACTTATTTATCCAAGTAGGTACTTAATCAGTTTTATCATACTTAATATGTGATAATACATTTTTAAGTAAGATTCACAAAAACGATAGTATTACGACTTTCTGCGGGTTGTTCGAAAGAGATACCGCGCCCCCGGAACGCAAAGGGCACATGAAGGAACATAGACGGGTTTTAGTCAGTAAAAGTCTGACACTCCCTCCCGCCCCGCCCAGGGCGGGGGAAGTTATTTGATGATTTCCCGTCTATAAAAAAAAAAAAAGTATTACGACTTTATTAAATTGTTAAGTAAATTCGAGAGAAAATTTTGATAATGTAAAGGATCTCAGGATTTTTCAATGAAAATCAGGCCTTTTCTCCGGACTTTTGATTTTTTCATCTGGTAACCCTAGTTGTATATGTTTTTTGGTACGGTTGGCGCAGTGGATGAACGATGGGCTGCTGCGCTCCGTGTCGTAGGTTCGATTCGCGTACGGAAAAATATTTGTATGGGTCACAGATTGTTGTTCCGGGCCTGGCGGTTATGTATGCGAGGTTATGTGTTTGAAAACGCACCTACATGAGAAATATCAAGGGTAGTAATTTTTTTTAAATTTTAAATTATATTTTTGGTCTCTATTGGAACATATACGTATTCACAAATGTAGCGAAATTTAAATTCTGTCGCATCTTATTCCTGTTTCTTCCTGCGCTTAAATTTGCAAATCATACAATTTGGGAAATCATTTATCTCGTAAGAAGTCCAGCGAGACTCACACCACGCACTTTATTCGCTATTTTGTCAAATAATCCAAAACAACTGTCAAAGTCACCCTTAACGTCAATTTAACCCTGACAGGTTACAGTACCTGCAGAAAGCCCTAGGTACCTACCTAAGTTTCTACTAAATAAAATACAAATTACCTTTATTTGTGGATTTAAAAAGTAATCAGTGTTGCTTAAGCTGCAAAATGTTTTCAAGTTATTGAAATGTTGTAATTTTCCATGAAAAACGAATCTGAGCAGATGATGATTGCTCCACAAAGTCTATATTCGTGGAATTGTTGATCAAAGTCAGAATTGGAAGCCTTTTTCATGGGTAGGTCAGGTCGCACGGGCAACCGAGCCGCGCGCATGCGTCGTGTCGCGCGGTAAAAGTACGCTTCGCGCCGGTTCGAATCACGCTTTCAGTTCGTTTCGTGATTCCGTCGCGTGTAGACCTCACTACTGGTCCTCCTCCCCCCTCTCTCTAGCCACCCAGGATACAGGTAAGCTAAACCCATAACTACTTAAATAAATTAGAACTAAAAAAAAAAAATGAAGCTTAACTTTTAGCTGGAAAAGTATTTAATTTTTTTCAACGATCGACACTAAAGTGATGAAAATGTGGAAAATTTAGTGAAAAAAACAAATCAATATATTTTCTTGATTTTGTTTCTACCACCACTTACTTTGTAGCTGGTCTAGTTTCAATTTTATTAACTTTTTCTGAAAATATGCAACTAAATTTTTCGAAAAGTTACAATACAATAACTTTTGTATTACAGTTTTTTTTTTATTTTACGTGCAATATCTACTTAGAAAGTATACACGAAGAGACGTTTAAGGCAGGAAATCGAGACAAGTCGGCGCTGACCCGAAAAAAACCCCGTATAAATTGATTTCAAGTCAGTATAGTGGCGGGAAGTCAGCGCTGACTTGTAAATTCGCACCTGAATATTTCGAAGTCAGTCTAGGCGCGGGCACTGGCGCCGACAACTGACTTGTGCACTGACCCTGTCTAAATCTGCCTTTATAAAGGTGGATGTCATTAGACAAACCAGCCAAGCTTGGGGTACACAAAGAAAATGCATTGTCCTTAAAATAACAAGAATGGAAAAAATATTGAATCTACTAAACTTTATTTTATTGTTTCTTCACAATAAAGACATTGGACACAACTTAATTTTAAGTCACGGGAATTCTTTTTTTTAAACCTTAAAAGAACTTTACTGGTTCAAAGCGGACCGGTTCAGATCATATTTGAAAAGTTTCATCAGTTTTGTTAGGCTTCAGGCAGAATTCGCTGCGGTTTAATTGAGTCAGTGTGGACAATATATAGACTATGGATATAGCCTTCTACATTCGGATACCTATGCTGCCCCGGATTGAATAGAGTCATTTAGCACCCTGGACATACGGGTGATGTGATTATCTTGCTAGTTTGTGCAATCCTTTACTAGGTCATGCCGTAGGCAAAACTATAGGCGGTCGTGTGTTATCAGCCTTACATATGTAGAGATTATAATCGCGTCATGAAGGTGAGAAAAAACCGGCCAAGTACGAGTCGGCCTCGCGCACGCAGGGTCCCGTATCATTCTATAATCTATAAAAACGGCCAAAAAAACATGTCTGTTGTATGAGAGTCTCCTTAAATATTTATTTTATTCGGCTTTTTAGTATTTGTTGTTATAGCGGCAACAGAAATACATCATCTGTGTAAATTTCAACTGTCTCGGTTCATGAGATACAGCCTGGTGACAGACGGACGGGCAGCGGAGTCTTAGTAATAGGGTCCCATTTTACACTTTGAGTACGGAACCCTAAAAATAACTTAAGCTCGAAGAACAATCTGCGAAGATCATACTACCGTGATTAGTATTTTATGCCCTAAGCTATTCCACAGTTGATCCAAAATTGGTTACCAAACATTCAAATTCACAAATACATTTTGTGAATTTGAATGTTTGGTAACCAATTTGAAGACAACAGGAGTCTGGTGCAGCATCTTATCGGTTTGTAGATGCCAGCCATTGTTAACTGTAATTGGTAATGGAGAAGCGCATTTGAATCCGTTGCTTCAATCAACGCCGCTGTCTGCCACATGTCTGCCACCCTATTAATTGATTTTCGACATTAACTACTATCGGACTAGCAGTTTGGTACTCTAGCTTCTGCCCGCGATTTCGCTCGCGTGTTTTTTTTACCCGCATTAAGTTACGTCTTTGGTTACTGCTCCGCTTCTGTGAGCCGTGTCGTAACGTGATGTTACATACCTACATACCATCACGCCTGTATTCCCCGGAGGGTTAGGCGGAGGTGAACCAATGTACACCCACAGTTCGCCGGTATGTTTCGGTCCCATGTAATAGGGGGCGAGCCTATTGCCATTAATCGGGCACAAATCATAACTACAAGCTGTTACTGAGAATTTCATAGAAAAACCCAATAACACTTTTTGCTCGACCTGGGAATCAAACCCAGGACCTCTAGCGTAGCAGTCGCGCTTACGACCACTACGCCAATGCGGTAGTTAGTTAGCGTGATGTTATATAGCCTATTCTATTTCTCACGAATCTGGCTATCATATACAAATATTTTTGTAAACCGTCTGGTAGTTTCAGAGATGGGAGCGTTTGAACATACACACGAACAGACAAAAACGTCTACCTTAATAGGCAAAAATATTTATCTTACACTTTTAATATTATTTATTTTTCTTGTGACCCTATTATCATTTTATGCATTAAGGTACCTATACAAAAGAAAGATACAACATTGTTTAAAATCAAAGCTTGTACGAGTACATAAAATATCCATTTCTATGCTGTCATCATAATCAGGTCAGCCGAACGACGTCCACTGCTGGACATAGATCTCCCTTAAAAATAGCCACCACTACCGGAAAATATATTTTTCGCATCTAGACATTTTCCATGTCAATTTACTGGAAATAAAATTTGACATTCTTTATTTTACTGAATTTCAATTGTAATTGATATTGGCCTGAACTATATATAAAGATAGTCTAGATTTTTTAGCGTACGTCTATCGCGATATTCTCTTGCATTCAGAAATTTTCCATGTCAATTTACCCGAATTAAAATATGTCATTCTTTATTTTACTGAATTTCAACGGTAATTGATATTGGCCTGAACTATATACAAAGATAGTCTAGTTTTTTTTAGCGTACGTCTATCGCGATATTCTCTTGCATTCAGAAATTTTCCATGTCAATTTACTCGAATTAAAATATGTCATTCTTTATTTTACTGAATTTCATCGATAATTGAAATTGGCCTGAACTATATACAAATATAGTCTAGTTTTTTTAGCGTACGTCCATCGCGATATTCTCTTGCATCCAGAAATTCTCATGTCAATTTACTCGAATTAAAATATGTCATTCTTGTTTTACTGAATTTCACTGATAATTGTTATTGGCATGAACTACGAGTATGTATAGGTAGACTAGTTTTTTTAGCGTACGTGGATCGCGATATTCTCTTTCTAGCATTCAGAAATTTTCCATGTCAATTTACTCGAATTAAAATATGTCATCCATTTTTCCTGAATTTAACCTATAAAATTGATATTGACGTGAACTATTTAAAGGTAGTTTTTTAGCGCGTTATTCTCTTTCAACGTCGAACTTAAATATAGCAATTGTATTTTTTTTTATTCGAGATAAGTAACCTCTTGACTCCAGTCTAACTCAGAGGTGACAGACAAAGTCGAAGATGGACTAAGCTTACCCATAAGAAGCCTGTTAACTGTAACTTAAAGAAAAATATTAATTTCAGAAAAAAAAATTGTGGGCAATGGCCTTTTTTGAGATTATATTATTAAGTAGGTACTTTACTCTCAAGGAGAACCTAATCTTACAATTCTTGGTACCCTAACTCAGTTACCCATGATTTTTATACAATGGAGTTTTTTATGTCTGCGTCTTGATTTCTAAGTAATATGATATTTAACAGAAAAACATCTACTTATATCAAACTAGCTTCTGCCCGTGACTTCCTCCGCGTCAAATATGTTATTATATCCCACGGGAACCGGACATTTTTCCGGGATAAAAGTATCCTATGGGTTATTCGACGCGTCAGTCTATCAGTGCCAATTTTCATCCAAACTTGTTCAGCCGTTTAAGCGTGAGAGTTAGAAACATCCATTCATCCATCCCTCCTCACAAATTTTCGCATTTATAAACTGACCACTAACCCACCGCGTCTGTATAAACAACGCTAAAACCGAACTCTCGCAAAAGACTATTTTGTGATTATTCTTATTACTGTGCACAGCAGTCAAAAAAATGTACAATTGCCCAATTTATTTCAATTAGGCTATTAAAAAGGCACTTTTGAACGTCATACACAAGAAAAATAAAAGAATTAAATCTACGTATAGTTACCACTTCCAAAAGTAATTTTCTTATGAAAAAAGAAATGAAAAAAAAGGCAAGAAATCTATACATACCCTTTTAAAATCACAATAAGTGACAAACATCATTTTAACACAAACACAATTTATTCCCCAAAAAGTTTACACGACAGTATTTTTACTATTCCCTAATCTTTGTGGTTTCTACTTGGACCACACAACCCCTTAGGTATCGCTTATGACTTGCGTACCTTAATGTATCGTAGCTTATAGCTATAAACGCAATGTTTTAAACGATTTTTTAAACTAATTCTTCGTCTTGAACTCTGAAGGTTAAAATGTGACATGCTACTTACAAGCCCCTCGTACAATAGTGCCTTTGCGCCGACCGGTTGTATAGGAGATAAAGTTGTAAAGTAAACCATTTTCATTATCAATCCTTTGTAAATTTTCTAATACTTTGAAAAAAGCTCTCTCGTTAATTTTTCGAGATTCTGTGATCAAATTTCGCCAGTTACAAATTACAACAGAATATTGATACATACATTGAAACATTTAAAAACTATGGTTAGATAGATGTGCATAAAAATCATTTAAATGATAGTGGGCAAATATGCACGGCACACCCAAGTCCGCCGCAGCTCAGACTTGGTACTTTTGTTTTGAAGATTTCTCTGTGTCAATGTGCATCAAATTCTGTCCAGGGGTTCTCGATTTATTTGAAGTCAAATGGTAGACCCATTTGACTTCAATGCGCGCCGTAGACACGTAGACGTAGGCGCGCATTGTGCATATTCGCGCGTAGTCTAATTGATATGCTTACCCGGCGTAGACTTGATATCCCTGACACTGAGCCTAATTAGTCTTGTTTGGACGCAGTGCCTCGTGTCTGTCGTGTTAATATCAAACAGCGTATTGCCATTAGCGCCCCACATATACACCATGACTTAGTTGACCGTAGCAACCTATTTTCTTAGTGTAAATGCTGTAAGTAGGGCCGCCGATGAACCTTGAGCCGTCTCCGCATTTTAACTGCAGACCGTGGTATTGGCAGACATAATTAGGTTAAACCTGTCCGATACAATAATTAAAACCACAACAAGGATTCCTTACATTATAAAATAAATTGAAGGGGAGAATATACAGTCATTAAAGTTTCACCCGTCTTTTAGTTTTGTTCTTTTAGCGAGCAAATCGTGGATCTCAAACATTTCCTGCACGTTCATTATGATGCATAAACAGCGAGCTAAATTATTACGGAAAATTCGTATTATGTTTCGAGATTTCATCAAAATTCTGTTGGATCATTAATTCTGTTTTAGTAAGATGGTTTATTCGGAATACGCATTTGGAATTGTTTTAGAAGGTATAAGGAATGCTCTACAAAATCTTAATATACCTACATCTAAATTCGTTATAGTTAAAATTGATTCATTGTAGACCTGCAACAATCGACCGAAACAAACTATTTTCTAGCAGAAATTGATTAACAGGAAAAGGGTTCAGCTTCAGTTTTCATTTCTTTTTTAATTCATGAAAAGGCCGTGTAGTTTTTTCGTACACATGTTTTTTTCGTTACCTTTGTCAGTATGCAATTCGAAAAAGTTGCGTTGGGCTTTTCGTCTGATTTTCTGCACTACGAGTACATACACGACAGGACCAAATTGAAACATCCGAAGAGTATTTTGTTAAATAAAAGTTAGGTTGGTAGGAAACAGGATGTTCACGTTATTTATTTAGGGTATTTTTTTTGTCGGATTTTCTACCATTTTGAGGTATGCCAGCCTTAATCTGAATTGTTAATGGAACAAACATATAATCTTATGTTTAGTCTAACAGACTAATTGGGCAAACTAGCCGCTTTGGTCCGAACAGTGATCAATCACACAACAATTAGCAGCGTCCGAACATTTCTACCTGCCGATGTAAATACCCTCGATGCAACTACACGTAAGCGTAGGTCGCAGTCGCAGAAACGCGGGTCACCGCATTTGAAAGCAGCTGTCTACTTTCACCCTTATTAAAATTGCAAACAGACGGAAATCAAATGATTGCCGTTTAGCAGTATTACCCTATACAATAAAAAAAAATGGTTTTTGTTATTCCGTATTGAAACTTAGAAATTATGAGTTTAATTGTTATTTAGTTCTGAGACAAAAGAAAATTATACTTTCTAAGTTTATCTTTGGCGTCACTGACATAAGTGAAGGAAATTTTCTTGAGGAAACATGGGCTTATAGCTATTAGTCTGAAACCGCTAATCCTCTTGGAACAAGCTTCATCCTCAATACTCGTGGCTTCGCTGTATGAAAAGACCTCCCCTTTCTCCTTCCAAATATCTCTGTCTTATGCGATGTCTGGCCATGCTCGCCCCGCAAACAAGACTAGTATTATGTTTTATACTAATTAATGTTTAGTTTTTATCTGCTGGTAATTTCTGTACTCCGTATTAAGTGGAATACAGTGGTCTCTGTAAAACAATACAATAAGTACAAGCTCAGACGCCAGGGATTTTAATTAACTAGGTCTCAATGAAATAACAGTAAAGTTCTTTTTTATGTACCTACAATTTATGCAAATAAATTCTTTTCATATTAATTGCATATTTAAATCATACCCTGTACGCTGTTGGTGCATATTTATCTTTTAATAACTTGAATCTAGGTAGGTAATTGGATCTTGTATTTTTAGTACTAAAGCATCCACTTTTTCTGAACTATTAGTTGTCTGAAGTGTAGGCATAATTTGCAAGCTTCCAAATCCAATCTTTTTTTAATCATTGCGCTGTTATTTTTTTTTTGTGTTCATGGAAAGTTATCCATGGGACGGTAAATCAGACAAGTGAATAGTTCTAGAATTTCAAGCGCACTAACTTAACGGATATACCGATAAAGGCATTGTGTGTTAATGTAAGGAAATGAAGTTTCGTTTAATGGAATTAATGCTCACTAGGAGTCCCAAGACGACGCAATTCAAGGAAAATGGAGGCAGAACGCTTTCCCAATACATTATGCAGAAACTCAATTTTAAAGCTTATTAAAAACATAAACCTAATCTAAAATGTCTTAATTATTTTTTAATAACTATATCAAAGAGTTTGGTGTGTAGGTAGGTACGTACGCAGATAACACTATTTTATTATAGGTCATATTAATTGTCTGTCTAGAGACTAAATTTTTATCGACATTTTCTGAAAATGTGTTTGAAGGGCGTTTCAGATAAGCTTTTGTTTTCTTTGTTTAAATTCACGTAGTAAGTACGTACGGCACTAACGCTGCGGTATAAGTGGCCATCTACTGGGCCCAAGAACACTTGGAAAAGAATTTATAAAACTTTTTTACAAAAAAGACAACCGCCTTCAAAAACTAAATATTGAGAAATAACTTTTGATTTGGAAGTCCAGCGGCTTTGGTCCTGTTTGTAATTTAGTATTACCATGGGATTCCCATTAGTATTAAATATCCCGACGAATTGAGAACCTCTTTTTTTGAAGTCGGTTAAAAATTGATTATCTTGAACCACCCACTTGAAAATAATAGAAGTAGGTACCTAAAGTACGATTTTCGTGTATGGCCGCGACGAGTGAGCGAATTGGTGGCACTACATAAGCACTGTCAACTGCTTCGGGGACAATTTAGGCTTGTAAGGTGTTTTATAGTTCACTAATCAAACGCCACACAAATCCGTAACAGGTTCCTGAATCCTGAACCGCGCCAAATATAGTTGTAAATGTTCAATTATGGTTAGGGCTGTCTCTAGCCGCTTTGTGTGCTGCACAAGTAGGAGGCTGATGGATACACAATGTCCTTCGAGTCCAGAGGTATCGACGTAATCGCGAACCTAGTATTGTTGGTAATAATGTGTTGTTCTGATTATTATATCACATCGACTGCCACGTCCAAAACAAGTAATTATCCACTTATACAAAGCGCTTATTCTAAACTTTAATTTATATAAATAGAACCGAAGAGATGTAAGCTTTTTCGTTTTGTGAATAAGATGAGCTGCCGGGAATTCAATAGCATTAACTCGAGTCAAATTCATAGATCCCGGTTGTTGATGCAAAACAGTACAAACAAAATTAAATGCTTTTAGTGCTTAAATGTACAACATAAGCTGCCGTGTAATAGAATAGCATGAAGTAATACGATTTAAATTCATAGAAATATGCTCGGTTTTTAACGTAAAACAGTAAACAAAGCTTGAAATGCATATAAGCACAACCCTAGCGAGATAAAACTCGCTTCGATGCTATGAACGATTCTAGGGACGCAGTGAAATTGCATTCAAGCTGAGGAATCTATTTACAAATACTGGGTACTTCATATTGTAATAATAAACGTATACCTTCGTAAACGTACTCTCTATTTAAAAATACTGAGCTCTCCGATCCGGCATTGTCATTATAGTAAGATTTTCGGATGCCAGTTATACGGAACGTTTCAAACAAATCGAATAAAAATTACAAAATCGTAAGAACGTACTAGTAAATTGATTTAACCGTGGGTGCTTTTACAGTATTCTACCCGCTAAAGGGCAATTTCACGGTCAAAGGCGCCTTCAAAGTTGCATTTGGCACCTGCCAAATGCAACTTGTAGACGTGATCAAAGCCGTCAAGCCATGTAAAGGTACCTACTACCTACCTACCTTCTTACTTACCTACCTTCGATTAATACTGTCGGACCGCAGAAAATATTATAATGAGACGTCGCCCGCAAATATACATTTCCACTTAATTAAGAACTGCCCCGTTGCTCTCGTGGTCGCAAGTGCGACTGCTGTGCAAGGGGTCCCGGGTTCGATTCCCAGGTCGAGCAAAAATTGTTATGGTTATGGTTTTTCTATGAAATTCTCAGTAGCAGCTCGGTGTTTGGATTTGTGCCCGATTAATGGCAATAGGCTCGCCCCCTATTACATGGGACCTAAATATACCGGCGAACTGTGGGTGTAAATTGGTACACCTCTGCCTAACCCTTCGGGGAATACAGGCGTGATGGTATATATATATATATATATATGTCGGAGAAACAGCATCCTTCTCGACGCCATTGTTAGTTGTCAGGACTTGGTGGGCGTCATTGGGTGAAATGCGAGCACAAAACAAAGTCCGTATTCACTTTTAGTACAATTTAATAACAGTTTTACAACATTTAGTCACTGAACGAATAAGTACTTCACAACTAGTTTGTAAACACGTTAATTAACCAATTCTATTTGAGCAGCGGGTTCGGGACACCAATTCAACTTTACCGTCCAACAAAATCATAAGGCTTCACAAGTTCACATGTCTCCAGGATCCAACTCGATCCACCCTTCAACAATACTAGCATTCAACATAACCTCACTTGACAATCGTCCTGATTGGCCCTGTGTATTTCAACCATTCTAATATTCCCGCTCGACCGCGCGGGAACACGCATGCGCGCGCCATTGGTCAAATATAGCACCTCGACCCCGCTCGAGGCGTATGCTCTGCTCTGATTGGTCGTGAATTAGAATACAAAACAATAACTTTCAATTAAATTCATGAGATATTAAATCGTAGCAGAATGTAACTAATCAAATTAAATAATATTACGATTTTACAAAGCATTTTTGGTAAACAATAGTTATCCCGCGTTTATTATCAACAATCAGTTCCATTTCGTGTGCTTCCTCCGACACGGCCATTCTGACATCTCACACGTCCTCGTGTGACGTTGAGGGACGAGCATCGTTCTATCTACTCCATTCCATCTACTTCCTCCGACACGGCAGTCCTGGCATTTGACACGTCTTCGTGTCATCTTGAGACTAGCAACATCAGTACCTAAAAAAAAAAACAAAGGCAATACAAAAAGAACCAAAGGCAATACAAAAGGACATAGTTCGGCCATTCCTGACCAAATAGAAAGTGTTCGTTATAATATCTCCTTCTCCACAATGTCACCATTCAAAATATGCTCTACGAGTAATATATCTCCACAACCACAGAGTTAACCTCCAACGACAAATGTTTCTTTTACTCATAAAATCTAAATTTTAATAGCCTCCACGTCTCTGTACTATTAAAACAGCCACCTCCTCGTGTATCGTCTTAATGACCACCTCGATATTTTAACCAATCCAAAGCAACACCGTCTGAACGACCACCTTGCCGTTCCAGACAACATGACAACACAGTCTAATAGCCACCTCCTCGTGTATCGTATTAATGACCACCTCGATATTTTAACCAATCCAAAGCAATACCGTCTGAACGACCACCTTGCCGTTCCAGGCAACATGACAACACAGTCTAATAGCCACCTCGCCCTATTAGACAACCATATCCACACTGGCCACCACGCCGTATTAAACACGCCACACATGGCAACAGTCTAAGAGCCACCTTGCACCATTAGACTACCATATCACACTGTCTAAGAGCCACCTCGCTCTATTAGACACACCACACATGGCAACAGTCTAAGAGCCACCTCGCTCCATTAGACTACCATATCACACTGTCTAAGAGCCACCTCGCTCCATTAGACACACCACACATGGCAACAGTCTAAGAGCCACCTCGCTCCATTAGACTACCATATCACACTGTCTAAGAGCCACCTCGCTCCATTAGACACACCACACATGGCAACAGTCTAAGAGCCACCTCGCTCCATTAGACTACCATATCACCCTGTCTAAGAGCCACCTCGCTCCATTAGACACACCACACATGGCAACAGTCTAAGAGCCACCTCGCTCCATTAGACTACCATGTCACACTGTCTAAGAGCCACCTCGCTCCATTAGACACACCACTTATGGGTCCGTTATAAGTCAAGTTGGGCTGACCACGAAGCACGTAAGGCGTGCCAGTCATCAAACCTCGGTGCCACGACATAATCAGCCCTACGCCGCACGTCTACGTCAGCAATGGTTAGCTGGAGCTCTACGACTGAGACTGATTTCGGCCGTGCAACACCACAAACTACTACCACAGGCTAGATAACAAATCACGTTAAGATGCTTCAATCAACAACAACATCAGCCTATCACTAGCATTATCACTTTACTTAGGTACTTTACTCTCGGTTATGAAACACTAATAAGACTCGGCTGCTCGGCAGCGTAGTCTCCTTGAGACCCAAACAGTAGTCTCATTCAGATCCAATACCTAGTCTCTCAGAGACCCATTACTCTTTTTGAGACCAAAGTTATAATCATATAGACTCAGCCACTATACAACTAACTGCGCATTGCCCCCTGAACGAGTCATAAAATCACAGTTACAACTACGACCAGACTACAATTTGATTAACAAAGGTTAATTAGTCATTTTAGTGTGCGTCATATTCAAACAATAGCGGAAGTACTTTCGTACTATCTACTCTGGATTCTTTCTATCACTGTCTTATTCTAAACTAATTCAAAATTTAAGGGCTTAATCACACAACGCTGCCTTTGATTAAATTTGAACAATACTCAACATCACCGAGACCAAGCATCATTGAACAGTCATTATTCACAAATAAAAGTGACAACGCGCGTGAGTAATTCAATAAGACTTTGCATGATCAACTTTCTAACGTTGTAAAAGCTAACATTATCTCATCATTATTAAACACTAGCTTTTACCATCAGCTTCGTTTGCGTAAAAGTTGACACATTACCCCACGGGAACTGTACGTTTTTTCGGTATAACGAGTATTATATGTGGTATTCCACACTACAATCCATCCCAGTACCCAATTTCATTCAGATCCGTTTAGCCTTTTGAGCGTGAAGAAGAGACAAACATACAAACTTTCGACAGGCCTCCGTCACTCGTTCAAGGTTACTCTCTTAAGTGCCTACGGCTCGCATGCGCCCGGGCGCATCTAATCCAGTCGGCGGTTGTCACGCGCTTGCTTGAGTGTACATACCTACCGCAACAAAATAATTGATACTCGCGTCTTCAATAATGTCTAAACCTCGCAATGCAATTTGTAGTGTACAGAAAACACATATTTCAGTACATACAATAATACTACACCATAATATTTTATAGTCACCTATTCTTTTGTGTAATCATTTCTCAGCATAGATAGCCCTAGTGCTGTGTTGTGTGACGCGCGTTATTGCTATCTCTCTCTCTCACGCACGAGCGTTTTGTAGGTAATTATAACATTATAAGTGTTGAGTTTTCTCTATAGAGTGAAGTATCTGTACCTACTTATTTAATCTGTGCTTTCGCCTTTGTGTGAATAAAGTCATGAAATCCAACTCTCATAGCTATAAAAGTGTATTCGGATTTTTAGGCTAACTTTAGTTATTTCGATTAGCTTAGTACAATTTAGATCAAGCTTTACGAGTCGCACTAACGAATATACCATCACCATCACGCCCATACTCCCCGAAGGGTTAGGCAGAGGTGCACCAATGCAAACCCACAGTTCGCCGGAACATTTTAGGTCCCATTCAATAGGGGGGGGAAGCGAGCCCATCGCCACCAACCGGGCACAAATCCAAACTCCGCTGCTACTGAGAAGTAGGTATTTTATTTTTTTATAAAACTTTGTCTCACCCTAGTAAACTCTCCTGTATCGTGGGTGCGTTCACAAACATACAAACTTACACACCAACAGCCAGACCCAACAGAACAACGGTGAACAACTATTGGCAGATCATACAACTATTCGTTCCGTGCAGGAATCGAACCCGCAACATGCAGCGCCGTAGCCCATCGCTCAGCCACCAACCGTGTCGTGAAACTCTTACAACACATTACATTTTCTACCTTAGAGGAACTTCATTAGTTACGAAGTTGATACTATCACATACGACGCGATGCGCTGTTTGTTATTACGAAGAAAACCTATATGGCTGACGTTGCCTTATCTCTACTCGCTAGATTATCATTACGTATAACATAAAATAAAACTTGTAAAAATAATCATTCGTACAACATGCTAAAATTTTCATATCAAAGAAAGAGTCGCATATTGTAACTAACTGACAAGTTTACAATTTCAAATACGAATACAAACATTTTATTTGTTAAATACAACCAACACCCGTGTTATTCTTAAAATGAGCACTATGCCTCGTCATCGGCGGACAAAATACTCGTATTATTTTCGATTATCAAAACACGATTTTAAATCGATTATCAAACAAAAGAAAACGAACAAAATGATTACGCAATAATAAATAATTTAAATTAAGATTGTCAACATAACAAAAAAAACATTTCAATAAAATTTTAATTCCAATTTTAAATTTTAAGAAACACCAAATAATAAATTTTATTATTAGAAAAGGTAGGTACCTAATTCATAATTCGATTTTATCATTCATTCACCATGAAATAGGCGTCTTTTTCAATCAATATTTTAAGGAAATTCTTTTTCGTAAATCGTGTAGGAATGTCAGTTGTTTCTTTAATTCGTCTCAAAAATGTGCAGTAAAGTATGTAGAAGTATGGGATACCGCTTTCAGTCAGTTTCAATTTAAGCACACCACACAAACTGAGATGCTCTTTTAACCAGGGAACAATCACCACCAGAATCATAACAAAATGAAAACTCCTCACCAAATTGAGTGGTCACAGGTTTCAACAGGTTGCGACAGGTTTCAAACCACTCGCTGCACTGCGCGCTGTGGCGGTAGATTCTGTGCTGCCGCCTGCAGCCGGCGTCCTCATGCATCGCGATGCCACGTGACCCTCAATACGCCACGCCAGGTTTTGTTATAGCCACGTCCACGTTGTTGAGGCCTTCGGAAGTCAGAATTATTTGCTGCTTTTCATGTGAATGGCTGAAACAGTTAAAAGACCTCAGACAAAGATTTCACAATAATCACATTTTGTAAGAGCAAGACTCAACCTAGGACGTTTGCCGTCCTGTATAGTGTCTGGACCGGCCTTTGTAATCGCTTCAGGACTCCGCTTACGATATGAAATGCCATAACTTTACGTTGCATTTTACTGCGTGTAGATACATAGTTCTTTAGGAATTATATTGCATTGCAACCGAGGCTCAATCTGACCCACGTAAATAAATAGCTTGCATAATTATGCAGCAAAACATTCACCATAAATTACGGTTCATTACGGTTTAACACTAAACCTTTTTTTTGAAAAATAAAAATTCTATAGGTACACTTCATACAAGAAAAGCTATCAGCTGAACCTCTTAAGGACGTACTAAGATTATAAAAAAAAAACATTACTTCCCTGTATAATTACCATAACCAACAAGCGGACAACCACAATTGCTAGCCAAGCCGGGCATCAGTGTCATCATCATCATCATCGTCCGGTAGAAATCCGGGCAACATGTCGTCCTTGTCTTCAGACGCCGACGCGGCGACGGGTTTATTAGCGCTTCCACAAGAAGACGCATACTATTTTGTTGCGCCTCACATAAAACGCGCCAACCGTGATTCGCGTCAATAAATCCATAAACGTTTTGTGCCTGCACCGATCCCACTTCTGATGTCGGAGAAACAGCATCCTTCTCGACGCCATTGTTAGTTGTCAGGACTTGGTGGGCGTCATTGGGTGAAATGCGAGCACAAAACAAAGTCCGTATTCACTTTTAGTACAATTTAATAACAGTTTTACAACATTTAGTCACTGAACGAATAAGTACTTCACAACTAGTTTGTAAACACGTTAATTAACCAATTCTATTTGAGCAGCGGGTTCGGGACACCAATTCAACTTTACCGTCCAACAAAATCATAAGGCTTCACAAGTTCACATGTCTCCAGGATCCAACTCGATCCACCCTTCAACAATACTAGCATTCAACATAACCTCACTTGACAATCGTCCTGATTGGCCCTGTGTATTTCAACCATTCTAATATTCCCGCTCGACCGCGCGGGAACACGCATGCGCGCGCCATTGGTCAAATATAGCACCTCGACCCCGCTCGAGGCGTATGCTCTGCTCTGATTGGTCGTGAATTAGAATACAAAACAATAACTTTCAATTAAATTCATGAGATATTAAATCGTAGCAGAATGTAACTAATCAAATTAAATAATATTACGATTTTACAAAGCATTTTTGGTAAACAATAGTTATCCCGCGTTTATTATCAACAATCAGTTCCATTTCGTGTGCTTCCTCCGACATATATATATATATATATATATATATATATATATATATATATATATATATATATATATACTATAATAATAAAAATGTCTAAATATTATTTTTCTTGGTTGTGACAATGGCAGTATTTATAGAGTTGGTTCAGAAATCAGCCTCAAGTTATCTATACATATTTTATAAAGCAATGTCGCTTTTCAAGTCTGTGTGTATGTCCAAATAGTTCTTGTTAATTACACAATAGATATTGATGCGGTTTTCACCATAACTTATGTATCTTAGAAATAACATAGAAGTTTTATCAAGTTGCAACATCAGACTCGTACAAAACAAGGACAAAATTTCCCTACCCTATAGAATAAACTTAGCACATTATTTGGCTAAGAGTTATTCATGTCACTGTCAAGTTACAAGTGCAAGATAGAGACGGGGACATAAAGGAACCTAAAGTAACATACTGTGCTGCGTAAAGGCCCACCTCAGAATTTTTGTAGGCCCGATTATCGGACCGTTCAATAGATCCATAGTTTCGTGGGCCCGACTTTTTTTGGACGTGTGCGTTGGTAGGTATATTAGAATTGATTATGTTTCATATAAATAAATAAATATACCATCACGCCTGTATTCCCCGAAGGGTTAGGCAGAGGTGTACCAATGTACACCCACAGTTCGCCGGTATATTTAGGTCCCATGTAATAGGGGGCGAGCCTATTGCCATTAACCGGGCACAAATCCAAACTCCGAGCTGCTACTGAGAATTTCATAGAAAAACCCAATAACACTTTTTGCTCGACCTGGGAATCGAACCCGGGACCCCTTGCACAGCAGTCGCACTTGCGATGTTTCAATCTCCGACAAAAAAACGGTCACCGATTGCCTGACGTTGGCGGACAGACTAAAGTATATTTTCCTCGACCTAAAATTGTAACAGTGGCGCGTTGTCTTAAGTCTAAGATGTTCTTTACTAAGTTGACAATATTCCACAAAGTAAAAATGCCCTCAGTAGCCAAGCTTTGTGTTCGTCTTCTCTTTATTAACAAGCTGTTTACCTCTTAAAGGAACTTCATCGACAGTCCGCTTCAGAGAAAAGTAGTCTTATCTTATTACTAGTATTTTGAGTTAAGTATCATTTTGAAATTCGAGTTTTTTGCCGGGAAACTAACTATTTACAAGCCTAGTTGTTTGTACCTTTATCCAATCTACAAAATTTCATCATGTTTAAACTCTATGTAATTTCTGATCAACGTAAGTCAAGTTTTATTTTGGTAGTTTTGATTAAGCGCGCTGGCGGGACTACCTTTTCTAGCCTTTTACCTATTTCAATTCGCTCTTTGCTGACGTCCTCGATAATCTGACGTCATGATTATTCCGGCAGCCCCTTTGTTACAACTTCTCGATAAAAATAACAAAAAGGGCTTAATTAATAAACTCAAAAATCATTTATAAATTCAATTAGCGACTAAACGTTAGTTTCATTATGCGAGTAATTATGATCCAAACTAGCTATTAAAATGGAAAACTTATAGTATTCCATTTTAATAGCCCTGTCAAAATTAATTGATTGATACTGAGCAATTAATTGATTGTTAAAATGTAACGGTAGTAAACATGGCGAAGTTCTCGTTTGATATAATTAACCTAATTATTATAATGAATAAAATTAAAAGCTACTGGATGAAAACTATATTGCCGTTAAAAAGCTACATTATCACTGAGTAACATAGGCTATATAACATCACGCTACGACCCACGGGAGCGAAGCAGTAACCAAAGCCGTAAGACTTAACGCGGGCGAAATAAGCCACGCGGTGGTAGTCGCGGGTATTCCGCTAGTATGGTAATAAAACAATAGATGATAGTGTTTGTATTTTACAAGCTTTTATTTACTTTTATCTAACCCGTTGACTGTGGCTTATCAAATCTTACAAGTTAAATTTGAGCCTCTACCCAATGTAAAAAAGAATACCTCACAGCACCGTTTATTAAATAAGTAGTTAGACTTAAAAATGCGATGTGTGAAGAGACACATCACATAACAGTCAACTATGCATTCTGTCCATCAAGCTAAGTAAAAATTATTGCTAGGACACTTTCAAGTCCCCAGGTCTTGTTACGCATCTATAAATCATCTCGCCATTTCTGTCTGAGGCGTCATCGGCAATGATGCTATTTATCTTTTCAACTTTTAATAACAAGAACTTCTTTAAATACGAGGTGTATAAAGACCCACCACATACCCGTTAACTACGCATAAATTAAGTAAAAATTATTGCCGGAAACTACTTTTATTCTTAAGTTGAAAAATCGCTGTTTATGGGTAGTGCGCAAAGTAACGCACGGAATATTGTGCTGCGACAGCTTAATAAGACTGCGAAGCTTAATAAGAACATTTATAACTAGTTCTCCTAAAAGAAACGGTTAAATCTTCGACCTTTAAATATGTCCGTAACTAAATCTTTCCCAGTTATGTTGCAAGAATAAAGATCGCAGTGATAGGAAAAGCATGACTTTCGGCTTTGTTAAGTGAATTTTTTACATCATTTAATTATTTGCAAGGCTTACTGTACGTTCACATATATCATACTTTCCGCAGAAGCCAACGCGCGTTTTCAGTAGATTTACTGAATTCTATTTCGTGTAACCGTAAGCTGTACGTGCACCCTACGCCACCAGCGGCTGCGGGCGCAGTCTGGCGCGAGCGTTCGTTCGTGAAAGACGTGTGCTTCAGTAGCTTTCGGTCCGCTCTGAGTTACTGACGCGAATCGCGACGCGACTTTCCCGATATTCTACGTCCGAATCTCGACTTTTCCAATAACATACGAAGCGGTTAGGAGGCCAATAAGGTAAAAAAGAACATGTTAATATTTTTTCTACGTATTTTATTTGTCTACTAATTATTTATTTTATCTTTTTTTTTTAAATTAAATATTATACTTAAGTAAAATTTTTATACGGACTTGTATTTTATATAGTAAACTTTTAATAGTTTTTCAGGATTATATTGAGTATTTAAATAAAAGTCTAGTTCGAAAAATACAGTACGAACTCAAAAGTTAATTAAATTTCATTTTTAAGAGTTTTATTTAATCTGAATTACATATTATTTACTTTTTTAGAGTTCAAAATAAAATAAAAACGGTACGGAACGGTTATAAAAGATTACTTCTTCTAAGTCTCTCACAAAGGCTTTTTAACGCATCTCGAATTCTTCATGATGCAGAATTTTTGGTTTCATTATTTTTGGTTTTTAGGTACTTTTTTTTTTTTTTTTTTTTTTTTTTAAAGATGGTAAAATCATCAAATGACCCCCCCCGTCCTGGGCGGGGCGGGAGGGAGTGTCAGACTTTTACTGACTAAAAACCATCTATGTTCCTTCATGTGCCCTTTGCGTTCCGGGGGCGCGGTATCTCTTTCGAACAACCCGCAGCCCCGGCAGGCCTTGGCCCTTAGTGGCCCCTTCCTTGTGCTGACACCTCTTTGCGCGGAACATGAACGCGCCGTCGACACGGTCTGTCGTTAAATAACGTACGGACGGTGAGCTACCCATTGCTCACCGTCCACAGACCGTGCCTACGGTGTCCGCCTGCGGGAGGCGCAATGGTGCCGTTATTGGCAATCCATTGCGCCGGCGGACGCGGCGTCAGCGGCGGCGGCGGGTGCGGCCACGGCAACGGTGGCGGCGGCAGCGGCGGCGGCGGCGGCGGCGGTGCGGGGCCCTCCCCCGGATCTGGCGGGTACGGCGCAGGCCTTGCCCCCAGCCCGGTGATCGGCCGGCCTGTTAGCCCCCGCACATGCATCGCAGTGCGGCGGGGCATCACAAGCCGCGGCCTTGTGACCGGGCTGACCGCAGCGGAAACACAGGGCGCTGCGGTCCACCTCCGAGGCGCACCGACATGCCACGTGCTTCCCCACGTGGCAACGGTAGCACCTCAGGGGCCTGGGCTCGAGCAGGCGAACCCGCGCCGACACCCAGCCCACCAATAAGCGGCCCCCCCCAACAATGGCTTTAGCCGCCGTCACTGGGCAGCTGACCATAATGGTCTGCATGCCCGTGCGCTCTGGGCGGATGGTGCCTGCCCTGACCTCTTCGGCACGGCATCCACCCGCCCTGGTGACGGCGGCCACCACCTCCTCCGCGGAAACTGAGTCGTCCAGACCCATGATGCGCAGATCTGCGCATCTGGCGGGCCTGGACACCCGCACCTCGTCCGCGTTTAGGGACGCTCTAAGCTTCTCAGCTAGAGCGTCCGCGGACGGGCCGCTGGTGGCGCCGGGGAT
The DNA here is from genome assembly GCA_932526535.1 of Caradrina clavipalpis. Taxonomy (NCBI): domain Eukaryota; kingdom Metazoa; phylum Arthropoda; class Insecta; order Lepidoptera; family Noctuidae; genus Caradrina; species Caradrina clavipalpis. Next base: position 4,354,753 of record OW052087.1, read on the forward strand.
CTCCAGCATTCGGGCCCCAGTTGCGGTGACCCTTAGCTGGAGGCCGGTTATCCCTAGCTCGCCAAGGTTGATGGCCGCCTTGGCCCTGGTGAGCACCTGCGCATATGTCACGCCCCGCTTTTCCGCCTCCGGCTGTAGCGTGACCACTACAGCCGCGGATTTCGGGGCGCGAAGCCTGGCCGCGGCTTTGCGCTCACCACGTCGCCGCCGCTCCTCCGCCCGTCTGGTGGCCGCTCTGGCCGATCTGGCCGCCCTGCGCCCCCTCTCTCTTGCCCCGGCCACCTGCCATTCGGCTTCCGCGGCCGGAGGGTTGGAGCTAGGGGGCGTTTTTAGGTACTGGAGTGTACATTAAACCTGAGTAAACTTACGCATCCAAAATCAAACTTCACGAGAAATACAATAATGGTATAGATAGGTCTTTTTAATTTAAATAAATGATGCGAGTCAAAAAAAAAAAAATTGTGGTGTCTTGTTAATTTACATACTTAACATGATTTCTTTATGAATTTGGATGACAGGAAGTTGATAATAAAAAGCGAGAAATAAAAAAACTTTTTTACAAAAAAGAGAACCGCCTTCAAAAACTAAAAAGAGAAAAATAACTTTAGCTTTGGAAGTCGGTGGCAATACAAAACAACAAACAGAAGTCCTAACTCCGAGCCGCTACTGAGAATTTCATAGAAAAACCCAATAACACTTTGCTCGCCCTGGGAATCGAACCCAAGACCTAGCGTAGCATTTGCGCTTAGGGCCTAACGAGGCAGTCGGTTTAGAAAAGAACAAAAACTTATTCTGTCTCAATTTTAGTAGCTTAAAAGTAGCGACAAAAAAAGATTGAAACTTAACTTATTTGGTACTTCCATAAGGTCGGTTATAAAGTAAACCATAGACCGCCACAAACAATCTTGCTGTAACTACTTTCTGATAGATTGGCGAACAGGCGACGACAACCTACATCATAGAAATTGAGTACCTACCCCTTTGTATAGCACACTTGCAATCTCGGAGTTAGCCGATGCGTTGCCAAGCCACAAGGCTCTTATATCTATGTATCCTTTGTCCTTCACACACTTAACTCACTGAAAAGGATATAAAAACGAGATAGTTACCGGACGTTGTTCTTCACAAGGAACTAATGAGTGTTTGATTCAATCAAGCACAGCTACAAATTGCTACTTGTTGCTGCAATTGAACTAGTGACGTTCATTACGTCTTATTGAGCGATTATGAAGAATAATCCATAAATAAAATACACACATAGCTTAAATATTGAGCTGTTCGTGTGTTCTTTGAGGTTTATTAACTTTCAACGATCGATTCAATTCGATTCGATCGATTCGATTCGGTGTAAATTATCAGTTAGATGCACGGATCGTAGTACTTTTAAATAAAAAATCCAATAGCACGGGAATCGAACCTTACCGGTCAGCAATCGCGAATTTATTTCATTTCGAAACACAAATAAAAGAGAAATTACCCGCCCTCTTTCCGGTGCAGTCAACTGAAAAGAAGAGCTCTCTTATGATTTTCATAAATTCTAGTTCGAATTGTGAACGAGAAATCGATAAAACATTAATTGTACAATGCAACGTTTTCAACAGTTTCCAATTAATATCGACTAGATAGGTACTGCAGCTTAATGAATTTATCAGTATGACTTGGCTGAACTTACTGTGGGGTTATTTAGTGGGACGTCACGCGTATAAGGATCGATTGAGGGATTTTAGATCGGAGTGACGTCCTACATAATTCGATACATGACTAACTCGACCCTGCATAAGGGCTACCACTTACATGAATATTTTTTTAAACCCTGCAAGTAGAATAAAGAGGATAAGTTCTTTTTTATTCGAGATTGGCAAGCACTTGATTCTAGTCTTGGTCAAAGGTGACATAGACAAAGTCTACGATGGAGTGAGGTTACCCAGAAGAAGCCTGTTAAACAGTCAGGTCAAATATATTATTTTACTAGTGAACCGCCCCGGCTTCGCACGGGTGCTGATTTCCGAGTTATCCGGTAGTTTTTTTTACTTATAAACCTTGTCCGGGAAATTACCAATACAACAAAAAAAGAATCAGCCAAATCGGTCCAGGTGTTTTTGAGTTATGCGCTTACCAACACATTTTGCGATTCATTTTTATATTATAGATTTCGGGGGTTATTAAAAAATACACCATTGAGAACGTTGCTTTGGAAGTCGGCGGGTCTTTAGTTCTATTTGTTGTTTTCTATTGCCACCGACTTCCAAAACTTAAGTTATTTTTCACTTTGTAGTTTTTGAAGGAGGCTTTTTATGGAAAAGTTTTAAAATTTCTATGAGACCATTTCGGAATAAACTTTTCTCGAACAAATGAAGAAATTTGCAAATCCGTATATTTAAGGTGGAGGTTATACCTACAGAAATAGATGGATATAAACATCCGAATTGACAACCTCCTCCTTTTTGAAGTCGGTTAAAAATATAGATTAAAAATACGCTCCACTCCGTTCGACTGATGTTTGATTTACATTCACATACAGCAAATATCAATACGTGTTTTTCAAATTTAGATTTTCCTTTCAAACATCTATTTTTCAAAACCCAACGCAACGCTACGAGAACAGATTTTTTTTCAAATATACCTTTTGCTGTTTGCTGTGAACGTATTCAAACCAAACATGGGCCCTTTATGAAGCTTCGTACTTCTATTTTGATAAAAGAAATTAAAAACAGAAAATTGCTGTTTGTACGTTTTTGTGCGGACTGCGTTTGATTGCCAGTTCCCCTTCGCCTTTGTTTGATTGCCAGTTCTTTCGATGTAATGGCAGCCCTAGCAGGGATGTGCCGATGAAAATACGCAATGACGGCGCCAGTACGGATTACAAACGCTTGTCTCGATACTGAACGGATTGTACACAAACACATCATGTATGCACTCGGGGCACACGACGCGTGTTTTTACATTGGAATTGCTTATTTGTGGGTAGCGCGCTTTGTACTGACTTTGACTAATTAAGATGATACCGTATAGCGGCAAAGAAGGTCTTAATATGGGAATGAAGATTGTAGGTACGTTTAATGTTTAAAGGAGACGATTCTGGATCCCATACAAAAGAAAACTTATGAAACAGTTTTGGATCTCAAACTTTAGGGTATGGGTAGCTAACTTGTTTTTTTTATTCAGAAGAATTTGTAGGCGTACTACTAAGTACATAGGTATATTTTTTAACTTGTCTAGTTTCTGTTTCTCTAACTTATACTAATATTATAAGAGAAAATTAGTAGGACTAGTATTTTAAGAGGAAAGGTTTTTTCTTTGTTTGTTTGTACCGAACTCCGGAACTACTGGATGGATTTTAACCACCTTTTCACTTCTTCTTTATGTGTCGATTGACTCGTTTCAACGAGCAATAGTACGTAGATAGCTAATTTATCAGGGAGTAACGTAGGCTATATAACATCATGCTACGACATACGAGAGCGGAGCAGTAACAAAAGAAATAACTCAACGCGGGTGAAAATATCCACGCAGAAGAAATCGTGGGTAGAAGCTAGTTACTTTTAATATAAATACTACGTGTATGAGAATAAACGCAAGACCTCATATACCTCAATTAGTTTATGAAATAATGAGACTTAAATAACATCTCTGTAATTTTATTAAACAACGTTTCTGCATACCACATACTTTATTTCTATGCATACACGCGTAGCCATAAGTCTACCTACATAGGCTGTCCGCGTCGCACAATTGGTTACAGATTTTTTGATGGAGAGAATGGAACATAATTATGAATTTTAATATACCAATGCACGCGTCCTATCAAATGTCGGTCCCACGAAACTATGGATCTATTGAACGGCCCGATAATCGGTCCTACGAAAGTCGGACGTGGGTGCAGGCATCTAGACACAATTTACAATCATATAGTTTATATGATTAATAAGCAATATTTCCGCATAACTGTTATGGTCTTGCTAATCAAATTATGATTTCATCATTGCAACACGATTTCAGGCTTCGAACAAACTGATTTAATTCTACCAACACGCCTGTATTCCCCGAAGGGTTAGGCAGAGGTGTACATGTACACCTACAATTCGCCGGCATATTTAGGTCCCATGTAATAAGGGGGTGAGGGTGGGGGGTGGTTGTGGAGGGTATTTAATTCTAAGATTACTAAAGGGGAAGCATTTTTAAATCAAGCAATTTTTCGGCCGACTATGATCTATCAGTAACGTAGGCAGGGCGCAGCCCCACCGCCCGCGGTTCCGTCGCGGTTCCGTCGCATACTTGTTGCCCCGGAAACTTGTCTTGTTGTCTTTTTTATTGATTTCAAAGCAACTAAAAATCTAATTTTAAAAATCTCGGGTTTTTAAGGGTAAAATACGTTTATTTTTTTTGCGAAATTGTGTTTTGGAATTATTGTTTAATGGTGTCATTTACCTACCCAATTGTAGTGATAGTATAAAGAAATATAACAAGGAATTATGATGAGCTTCAAAGAACGAAGTTAAGGGGCATTTTTTAGAAAGAGCCGATAAACTGTTTTTTTTTTCAACGCTGTCAAGGCTTTGCTCACTTATATTATATGGGCTTTCTTCTCTTATAAGCACTTCAGCGGCGGATGCACTCCGGATGCGGAGAAACTAACTTATTGATGTAACGTAGTTCGAGTGACGCGTGCTAGGGCTGGGGCAAGGCTCACTTCTCGATTGACGATTGAATAATCAAACGCTTCATTGCAAATCCTTAGGTAGATTGCTAGTTCTAGTACTGTTTAAGATTTCATGCCCATAGGGTGCCAAACGGGACCCTATTAGTAAGACGTCGCCACAGCCTCTCTTATAAGTATGTTTAAACTTGTCATTTTTACACGGTGTGGATTTCTATGGCAGCTATAACAACAAATAATACAATTTAAATTAAAGGGCGGCAAGAAACTTGTTAACTTCTTCTTCTTGTTATATCTAATTATATTTCTGTCTGCCTCAAATAGGCGTGGAGGGTTCTTTTTATTGAACCACTAGCGAACTACCCGCGAATCCGTCGGCGTGGCTTATTTCACCTTCGTTAAGTTACGTCTTTGGTTACTGCTCCGCTCCCGAGCGTTTTAGCGTTATATAGCCTATGACACTCACAAATAACGTGGTTTTCTATAGTTTAGTAGATCCAGAGTGTACCCCCTACAACCGCACAAACAAATGACAGTTGTATAGTGTAATGAGCAGTGCTAGCAAAGTTTACAAACGTTTTGCAACAAAAGCTGCTTTTGTACAAAATGGAAAAACATACTGATTAAAATTGAAAGCAAAAAATAATGAATAGTTATTTGATGAGTGTAATAAATATCGGACTCCTTTCATTAATTTTGATTAAAAATGACTGAACATGAACGCGTCACTATATAGAAAATCTAGTTTGCTTAGGTAGGATCTATTTATGATGGCATCGTGGAGCGGCTTCCGTTGTGATCCATGATGTGGATGTGTGAGTTTGCTGATAGAAAATACCACATAACATATTGGATCTAAAGGTTAATTAATACGTAGATATTTATTGAATACCTATACATGATTTTATTGAATGTGTCTCGGTTGTCCGTAAAGGTTGGTGTCGAACAGATTAGCTCGCACGCCTTGTACCTCGCCAAGTTGCTGCTATCCAGTGACTACCTGATCATCAAAGTCATCAACAGTCCGAGAATAGAGTGCCGGAAAGAAATGATGCTCACAACGGATCAGGTAAGGACCCGCGTATTAGGATGACTCACGGGACGCATTGATGTTTATTGATCTTCTTTTAACAACGGTACTAGGTTTACAACACGCGGGGCCGCTCAGCGTCCATGCCCCCGACGCGAAGCCTTCGCCGTGCCTCAATGGAACCCCTGCGCCGCTACTACAGCGTGCCTTCATTGGATTGCTTCGTAAGTTAGCAACCTTCGGTTCCGATCTCCGTGTCCTCTTTCTAAAACCGCGCTAATTGGAAACATTCGCGAACGGACAATGCGTTTCAAAATTGGATTTTATGATAATTAATGGGTTGCGTTGATAATGTTAGTTATATTTAAAATTAAATAAAAATATTACCAAATCGAACAGTGATGAGTTTTTTTAGTGTTTAATACAATCATATCAGTCATAGGGGAAACCGGGGCAATGTGGGCCCCTTAAGGGAAATCATGAATAAAATCTGAGAAAAACAAGATAATCAAAAAAATCAACAGCCATTTATTAGTCTTATTATTTCTTATTATCATTAACCTTTAAAACATTTCTTAGGCTACCAGTCTTTGGTGCTAATGGAACTTAAAAAAAAAAATAAGTTGCCTGTTTTGCCCCGTGTCTGGGGTAAAATGGTCATATGCGGGGCATAATAGGCATGTACGTTTAAAACCGAGCACAAAAAGTACAAATGTGAAGGGATTCGTCATCATTATCCTCTTCACCGGCACAAGAACAGTGGGCCCATCTCTGACATGCACGGCAAGTGACCCAACCCTCAGTAGATTCTGAGTACAAATATCCACAGTACAAACATTCTACATCTTCTTCCTCCGATTCGTTTTCTTTATTTTTTCATTTTTCTTCGTCTTTTTCTTCCTTCCTTTCTTCTCATTAGCCACTGGTTTCCGTGTCTGGGCTTCTTCTATATCCTTCTTATAAGGTGAGCTGGTTATTAATGCCGTTTTTCCGCGTTTCCTAGTGACTCGTTTTTGGACACGTGCTTTGGGTTTTGGCATGATATCTATAGGCGACATCACATGGAAAGAGGTTCCAGGCGGTGGAGTTGCACATAGCCGTAGCATTGTTGATGGACCCGGAGAAGGTAATACAGGAGGCTGCTCGATATTTGGTTGTGTCACGGAACCAGTTGAACTTTGTGTGGGATTATGCGTAGCCAACGGTTGTGGTTGGGATTCTAGATTTACAGATGATGGTGGTACAATTGCATCATCCATAGGCAAATCGGTAGTCTCAGCAGCTAAAAAATCCTCATCACCAAAGATGTCTGGGTTAATAGGCCATATGCCTGTTTTACGAAATCCATTAATTGCTACAAGCATCGTAGCAGATTTTAAAAATGCCAGCTGACGAAGTTCTTTTGGAGATAAACCAAACAATCTACCTTCCATGTCTTTAATATATGAAGCTAACTCTTCCTCTTGAGCAGCTGAAAATACCGGTCTAAAACTACCTAGTTTTGTTGGTGATAAGTGTTGTTTTGATTTGTACTCCTCGAGTTTTCGCTGCAAAGTTGATCGTGGCACATTGTACTCAAGAGCGGCCCGTTTACAGCTTAATCTGCCACTAGCCACATCCTTTACGGCTGCTTCCATATCCTTCAAGCTCCATTTGGCACGTTCTGTCTTCCTTTGGTAGTGGCGAACCATAATTGTATCTGCAGAAAAAAGATCAACTTAATAGGATTACCCGAGGCAAAACGGGCACCCTGCCCATTTTACCCCGCCCAAAATGCCCCCAAGGTCAAACAAAACAAATAATATCTAATTCAAACAAATATGTGGTTGTTTGTTCACAACTCTTTCTAGTTATTTAGACACATAATTGAACGTAGCAATTTACTTAATAACTGGGCATTTAACACAAACACGAATTAGCTATAACACAGACTTAAAGCCAAAAAAATATATCAAATGCATCAACTTACGTAATTTCGTTCTGTCGACGTACAATGCGCATCTACACGCACACAACCACTTTTTTCGCTTGCGCGAGGTCGACTGGAACGCGATCCGAATAGTTCCGAGCGTCTCGGTTTATTATCCTGCGGGGGAAAGGGGGTGCCCGTCTTACCCCGGGGGCCCGTAATGCCCCGGCTTCCCCTATACATTGTAAATAGATAGTATCATTTAGATACCATTGTAACGTAAGAATCATTATTAATTTGGGTTCTTGGGAGAAGCGTCTTTGATCGAAGAGTGGACATGGACCGAGTTGGAGCTGATCTGTGTTATCGCACATCCTGACTGCGCTTCTGTTTTGTACCATTTGTGTTTAGACGTTGACTCGGCTGTAGAATTTTTCCTGAGAATGTTACTTTTTAATTTTGTGTGTGTCTTTGTTGTTATCGTTCATTTTCGTATTATTTCATTTTTTTTTTATAAGTTTTGCTTCGTAAGTTATGATTGTTAGTTAAGAATGTTGTGTTTATTATTTGATAGAGTGATATATTGCGTGCCTGGCAAATTTTGCAGTGTTCCTGGTTTAACTGTTTACCAAATTGTCCTGTCCTGTAAACCCACGCTAGTGTTGTCCAGTATTGTTTTTTGTTCATAGGTAACTAGAATTAAGTAGAAAAAGTGTATGTTAAAAATAATGTAGTTTTTTTTGCTGTGTGCAAATTATATGTGCCCAGTATATTCGTAAAGTTTTAGCATCGGCGATTCGTGTTTTGCTATTGCAACTTTGATGAGCGAGAGATAGCACTGCATTAAATATTTATTATAAATACAGAACAGAACTTAAACGCTATCGAGAACTAAGTCTCTTTCAAGTACCGGTTTCCTTTAATTAAAGTTACACCAGTATTAACTTCGCTTTAATCATTCGTTTTTGGAGGTTTCGGTTCGGAATCGCGCTCTACTCTGAGTTTATTTATCCACTCGCCGATGCTACTGCTACAAAGGGCTGCAGTAGGTACCTGTTCATCATCGATGTTTACCTCGTTTTCTTTTGCAGATCTCGGCTCTCGCGGAAGGCAAGTCCTGGGCTCCCTCAGATTTTCGACCCGAAAACGCTGAGAGACCACAGGACTGGTCCTCATCCCGCGACTTCTACAGCTCCGGCGACAGTACTTTCCAGATATCGGGCTCCGAGAACAATATTAGCTACCAGTAAGTTTTTATCGTCTTATTTAGGTACGATTCAACTGCCAACTAAAAGTTTTTTCTCTATAAAGAACTAGTTTATAGCGAACAACAGGGCACAAATCCAGACACCGCACAGCTAATGAGGAAAAATCACGTGTAGTCTATTAAAAGTATATTAACCCACTAAGACACTGAACACGACGGTTCCCTTCACACACTAAGTTAATTTATTCGTGTACCAGTAACAACATCAATACACCGTTACATATTATAATATTATTATAAATTAGGTCGAGGGTATCGTACGGAACCGTCGTTTTTAGACCACACCCTGCAGATTCCACTGATATTTTGGTCGCGTGTTGAAATTATTTGAGTACTAGCTTTTGCATGCGGCTTCGTCCGCGTAAATGTCGGTTATATTTTTAATTCAATGATGATTGTAAAGACATGTTGTGCCATCTATTATCATGAGAACATTACCGTCGTTCTCCTGGGGAACAGTACTTTTTGTCGGGATAAATGGTACCCTATCTCCGTTCCTGTACACCTGACAACGTATATACAAAATTTCAGGATGATTGGTTCAATGGTTTAGGCGTAAAAAGAACAAACCTACTTTCGCATTTATAATATTAGTTAGGATTCAATCTCGAACCACACTTTGTAAAGTACGTATATTTTGGTTTGCTCCTGAAATGGTAACACCCTAAAATTGCAACACCTGCAAAATTTACTATTGCTGATATTTTGAGAATAAATACAAAATTACATACAGATACCAGACCAGCGAAAGTAAATAAAACCTAGTAACATTTAAAAAAAAACCAGCGTCGAATTAGGAACGTAGGTTTAGACTTACAGTTGTTTTTAATACTTACTTGACTCAAGAATACAGAATTCCTATTCGTATTCGTGTAAAATAAAAATACTTCTACATAAAGTTATCACAACACCTTTTCACAATAGAATGAAAACTATATAATAATCTCTGTAAATATTTATCGACTTTGTAACTAGCAGTTTAACATTCAAAGATTGTTATAAGTTTCAAGACTAAACGATATTTGTATCTAAAAAGTCTGTCTCCATACAAGTTCTATCAACAAGATTTTGAAACTGCCTCATTGGTCTGGTGACCGCAAGCGTGTCTGGGGTTATACGGAGTCCTTAAAATTTGGCAAATTTCTACTAGGTTTTTTTCAGCCACATCTCTTCTGTGAATAAAAAAGGCCTTCGTAAGCTGCTTCATAATGCTCTTGTTTTAACAGTAGTGAATACGGTACCGGCCGCTACACCGGCTTTGGGAACCAGAGGACTTCCCAGTCAACTCCGATGTCGCCCGTGCACAGCGGCAACGAACTGATGGACAACACCATCGCTTCACTGGCCACGGTAAGCACACACCACTTATTTACAGGTGACACTGCTAACATCAAGACACAAGAGTATTACCTAATTGACAATTAAAGCCAGTTAATATGTATAATGATGAACTCTAAATACTTCAAAAACAACGTCATCAATTCAAAATTAACCTTACACTAATTTACTAATTTCACAAAGACAAAAAAGTACAGAAAGAATAACATTTACTAGGAACATACTTGTTTGCGTGATATCAATACTTCAAAATACGAAATATTGTATTTACGTCATCGAAACAAAAACCGAAGCTGCCAATTTTCAGTTAGCGTCCTGCCTTCGCACGGGCCGTGTTGGAGAGTACAAAATAACAATAAAACGCCGAAATACAGGGTGTGATAAGAAACTTCACATAGCCGTTAACTATGCATAATGCCCATCAAACTAAGTAACAATGAGCAAAAAGTATACTGCCGGGGAACGACTTTTATTTTTGGTTGGAAAAAATCAATGTATGTACTAGCGCGCAATGTAACGCTCGTAAAACATTGTGCAAGGCTTACGGGTGCATCCAATATAGACACGAAGAGCAAATTTATTTTATAGGAAACATACATAAGAGTACAAAGTAATAAATTTATCAAAATTACGTGTAATTAAAGGTAAGATTTTATTGGATATTTCTTTGAAAATCATTAGCTTAGTTATAATAACAATAGTTTATTCGGTTCGCGGCTCACGTGCTCATTTTGCCTACAAGATACAGATTTCAGAGAAGCTCCAAACAGACAATAGGATTTCTATAAATAGAACCTTCCAAGATTGCCAGTTTCCTCGGTTTCGATACCGATTGTTTTCCGGAAGTAATTTCAATGTCCGAACCACATATGCAGATCACAGTGGATAGATTTGCGATGGATGTGGCATTGCTACCGTAGCCAATAATAGCGGCTCGATCATAGTGGTTTGCATGTTGATGTCAGTGATGTTTACTATGTAGTTCCTTCTACTGTCAACACGGAAAGGATTTTATACGTTTTCAGTGCGCGATGTAATCTTTGGCTTGACGAGTTTTAAGTTATTTGAAATTCTAATAAGCGGATCTCTCTCATGTCGCCCGCGACGATGCGCCATCTTGAAATTTTAAACTTTTAAATCTTTTTATCGACAAGTCGCAACTATCTTTCTGACGACATTTTATCAAATGAAATGATTGATAGTACTGAAATGGACTTCGCGCATCGCCTGCTGAAAACGAACAAAAGTTCTTGATATGAGGAGTACTTAAAAGCTATACTTTCTTAATTAAGGGCAAGTTCGGACGGTTGCGCGGACGGTATAACGAAGAAAAAGAGCACTTTGTCCCGCGAAAACCCAAATCATATGGCCGGTCGTTGCGGATTGTATGTATTCATTTTATTAAACGTTCGCAAACATTCGCATGGTATCGCACAACCTTCTGAACTTACCTTTGTGCTTGAAGACTTCTCATCATCATATCCATGCATTTTTAACTTTATCATGGACTCGTTAACACCAACATTGTCTTCTGTTGGTGACTAAAGAGTTATTTCAAGACGGTAGTCTTGATCTACGCTTATAGCATTCTTATAATATGTTAAGACTTTCTATGAACCGATGCTATTGTTATAAAATTTGAACAGGCGAAAATTTCGATCTCTGTCATTAGGTCTCTATTATTCTTGTGCATGCAGTCAACTTAACTGCACGAGGTAAAAATAAACCATTTTTCAGAAGATACAAATTGAAGGTAAGCTTTCGAAGCCTTCGACGCATTTGGATCAGCCGCATCTACGTGGTCGCCTTCCATGTGGGCTAATATAATTATCTTCCTTCTTAACTGTTGTCATTCATAGCATGTTTAATGACATGGAGAAACATTATTGTTACCTATATTGTGTACTTGCTTTACTACTCAATTATGACTTGATGCATGTGTGGAACAACCAATCATGCATGCTCTTAGCTTGTTGAGATGTAGGCTCATTAGGCCCTAATGACACGACCTCCGTGCCGCAGGGCTGGTCAGTGTTCGCTTCGTCGGTGAGCAAGGCTGCTCGCACCGCCACGGAGAGCGCGGTTCGCTATGGAGGGATCGCTACACAGAAGGTGTCGGAGATGGCTTCCACTGTCACCGAGAAGGTGAGATCATACACTTATTAGCAGTTGTTCAGACAGACGCGATCGCGGGCAGCTAACTGCTAAGCCTACTATCTTTAATGGATAGATAGGACATCGTGACTCAATCTTTTAACCTACACATGATTTTAACCAAACATTTCGCTTGTTTATTGCAAGACTGTCATAACTAAAAAAACCTAATTTTACAGGAGAGCGATTTTAAAGTTTTAATTTGTGTTACGCATATACATTACAAATAAAGACTGGCAAACCGTATGTCATTATATTTGTGCATTACTGTACTTGTAAAAGCATATACTAAAAAATATATAAATAAAGAGTATTTTTTTCACATAATCCGAAAATTACGTGTTTTTGAGATATGTCACTCTTGCAATAAACAAGCGATTTGTCGTATGTTGATTTTAAAAAATCTGCTGTTTCTCACATTTTTTGTATATGTGTTGCAGTGTTTTATGGAACAGCACATTTTTTTGTGAACGTTTTTGTTACCTTGTCTCTTACGTCGTGTATATAATTATTATGTTAGATAGTAGTTTTATCCAACTGTTAACTATCCGCCACAGTTAACGCTACCGCTTCTGTCTGAACGACGCACTATTGGTTTCATAATGTAGTTACTCTAAGTTATGTTTGCTTGATATGTGTGTAATGTTAAATGTGTGTAGTTCCAGATACTGATTAACAATCGATATCTATTCAAAAATGTATTTTGATTGTATGTGTATTGTAGTTATTTTCTGGTTTTAAAAGTCTTTGTCGATTATTGGAATAGGTACTACAATATGAGTTGCCTCAAGACCTGACGGGATTATTTATTTCCAATTGTGGGGAAGATTCTAAACTTAACCAGTGTCGCGGTTCAGAGCGTTACCATCGAAATATCACTTGTCACATAATACAGACTCCGTACCTCCTGAATAAACAATTATTTGTTCGCAACGTTGGCGTGTACTGTACTGACACGCTCGTTGGAGTTTTAAAATGGTTGAGGGTTTTTAAATAAACTCGACAACAAGACCGCTGGTGTCATTTTCGTTGTTTTGCAAAATATTTCGTCAACGTGACTTACTTTTTTGTAAGACTTCCAATATCGTCGCATTGAAAAACAATAGTGGATTCCTTGAAAAAATCCAAATGTGAAACAAATAGACTTTCAAAACTTTCTCCCCAAGTCTTACCTTACAATGTATTTATAAATGTTGGTACACGGATCAATTGTTACTGACAACATCAACTTTTCGGCTTTGCTTGGTTTCGGCAGTATTGTTAGCCAGCAACAATATTTGTTTATGTTGCTGTGACTTTAGAAGCGCCCGTGTAGCCGCAGGTACGTGGAAAGAATGCCCTAAGGTGAGTATACACTTGTAAAGAAACATCGAGCCGCTCTTATGTGTCACTCTTTCACAAACCGAACATCGAGCACGACGATAAACTCTTTGTTTCACAAACCTACAAGCTAATTAGTGTAACATTTCATCGAGAGACACGAGTCTTCGCGTCTACGTACACACGCGCCCTGCAGATCCGATAACACTGAGTATTCACACTAAAACAAAGGAGATAGGTAAATGAAAATAGACCAAAACACGTCGACGGAAAATAGGCAAAATAGAAAGGATTGTTACAAGTAAATGTTCACTCGCTTTAAGCAATACATCGAGCACAGCTTCGGGCATTCGTAGGAACTTTAAAAATGCTTTTCGAAACTGCTTTTTTAAAATCAATTTGTATTGTACCATTCCTAAGTACTTTCGCTTGTGAAAATGCTTAGGTGTACAAATACACCTTTAGATACTGTGCCAAAACAGAAAGCTTTTGTTACGTAAGTTTTCATAAATATTATCTATATCCAATGTTTGTTACCATTTAAGCAATGTAATATATTTAATTATTTTTTTTTTATAAATAACCAATCATTTATTTATAGTCAATACAAGATAAAATTTTAATACAAACGTACATAAATAGTCTAATAAACTAAGTCAAAGGTCACAAAATAACCCGCCTCTAATCGTTCCCGGCGCAAAGGTGCCCATAACACTCGCCGCATTACCTCGCTGAATAGCGATGGCCAACCTTTGCACCAAGAACGACCCCGAGCGGGAGTCTCCGGTTGCCTCCCCGAGCTTGCGGCCCAATTCCGCCACAAAACCCTTCGCTGCCCTACTCCAACTACCCAGGGTCTCCACTGCTACCGGCACAAAATAGTAAGGCCGCTCCAAGGAAGCGTACTTGAGCCTTTTTGCAGAGCAGGCGTCCTCCGCTGCGGCAGAGGCAGTGTGCAAGGTGCGACTCAGGTGACTGGCAGCGACAGTGCTGACGCAAGTTGCGTCCCAGATCAGGCACTTCCCATTCTTCCATGGCACCAGAGTCAACCCATCCGGCCTCTTACCATCACACCTGCTAAGACCTGCAGGCTCAAGCACGCAGGGGACGTTTGCCGATATAAGGGCTCTGCGGAGTATGTCGTTCAGGGCATGGTGACGCGGGAACCTCCCTGTGCAGCGGCGACAACTCAATGCGTGATGGCCATCGGCCTCCACCATAGAACCGCAGGTGCATATGTGGGGTTCGCACACCTTACAGCCCAGGCGGAGAGCCACCGCCACACGCAAAGAGTCATCGTCCAATAGAGTGCCCAGGTGAGGGGAAGGAATCGCCTGTAACCACGCCCCGGACTCAGGTTGCGATACCGCTCGCAGTCTAGCCCTATCGGCTCCTGACGCACCCTCTAACAACTGCTCTTGGAGCAACCCTACTCCTATGTCATCCCACGCCCGCTGAACATGTGTTGCTTCGGGGATTGCTGCACCCGAGTTGAGGGTCAACCAGGCTGACACAGCATCCGACACAAAGGGCATGCTTACCCCGTCACCATTGGTATTGAGTAATACAGTGACTAGGTTAACAACCCCATGCGCAGACGCCAAGAAAGCCGGCAAACCCACATCCCGTGCGCAACGCACCCCTAGACCACCACATCGGATGGGCAGAGCCGCCTGTGTCCAATGAGGCCCATCTAGGGAAACATTGAGAACCGACTCCACCACCGATTTCAAGGCGTTGTCAAATGAGGAAATTTCCTCTGGACAAAGCCAAGTAGGGGTGGTCCGCAACAGATATGTAATCTTCGGAAGAGCGAAGCACATGCGCAGCAGGACAATCGCAACGTGCGCGGAAAGATCTTTAAGACGCTCGTGAGCAGAAAGAAGGAGCTGCTTTCGAGAAATAATGGCCTCAGGAACTGCACAAAGAAAAATAGGGGATCCTAAAAGATTGAAATCGGAGGATGAAATTTCTCTGAGGCCAGGAAGAATAGATTCGAAACGCGAAAAGTGTGTACGAGCCTCGGCACTAACGGGGAAGAATTCGCACTTCGCGGGATTCACCTCCAAACCCAGGTCTCTGAGGCGAGGGACTAGAGATTCCAAGTCCTGTAAAACGTCTTCCGGTCTGCCCCCGATAGTGCCATCATCAAGGTACCACACGTTTAGGCTGGAATTCAGCTCAACAATCACTTTATGAATAGCCAAACTGAAAACGAGTGGCCCGAGCGGGTCCCCTTGCTGGGCTCCCACTTTTGAAAGAATAAGACTGTTGTCGAAGAAAAGATTAGAAGGCAATTTATAAACCTGGTGAAGGAAGGGATACAAAGATGGGATGTTCTCCTTAACTTCGCTCAACAAAACGTCTCTTTCCAAAGTATTGAACGCGTTGCGAATATCAAGCTTCAGCAAAATTGAGTCTTCGTTCTCCGGGTTCATCACAAATGTTCGCGTGGCGTGGATGGCAGCCTCGCATCCCAGGCGTGTACCAAAACCCAACTGATGTGGCTGCAAGTATTTGGCCATATCCTCTTTGACTGCACGGCAAGCCAATTTGGCAGTAAGGCGGCGGAAGACGCTGCCCACTGCAATTGGTCTTACCCCACCACCTTTTTTTGCCAGTGCAAAGAGTGATGCCCCGTACAGATAAGGACATAAACGCGGGTCCAACCGACCACCTAGCAAGAAATTTGCCAACCTGGTTAAACACCCCACCAAGCGCTTCCCATTTTCCCCTGCTGACACAGACGTCAGCTCTTTGAGGTGCCCCGGCCGGATCCCGTCCAAACCTGCTGCTGAACCAGCATAAAAAGAACCAAGGGCCGATATCACGTCCTCCACGGTGACTGACAGAGAGGTAAGTGAAGGGTCAGGGTCTGGTGGAAAGCTGAGAGGACGCGAAGGATCGGGATGCTTGAGTTTCAATGAAGCTAATGTGTCGGCATCCCCCTGAACGAACGAGTCTTCGGAAATCAGAAGACGAACCGCCCCTCTTAAATCGCCCTCGAATACCTTTGCTTCAATACTGCTTTTAATAGAACGGGACCCAGACCTCCGACCCGCATCCAACACGCTATCATAAAACTGACCAGGTGACATTATGTTGGCTTTAACTTTGGATGTCACGTTACCTGGCAACTCCTTTGCTGGGACTCTTAAAGCTGTGTACCCAAACGAAAGAAGAGCATACCATTCAACCACCCCATTACTGGCAAGACAAGAATCTATAATGTCGCAGAGTTTCCCTGCCGCCTGGTTTCTGGCCCCCTTAGGAATATGTCGGAGGACGGGGACACTTGCCTTGAAACCAGCTAGCCTGTCCAAGGAACCCTGGGCGGACGAATGCGCTGGCGGCACCTGACCAGACAACGAGGTGTTAACTGCATCGACCGGCAAGGCTTGCGGAACAGCACCTGAACGCATTGCATGTTTGTGCATGCGCCCAATGTGCACCCTTAGACCGTGCGCAGAGAAAGTGCGGGAAGACCCAGGGCAGTGAGGGCACGTTGACAATGAAGGTAAACTCATGTCGGATAAAAACAATAATAGTGCTTGGGAATTGGGAAATTCAAATTATTATACTAATAATTAATATCGCTATAAAATACATTAAAATAAAATCGTAACAATCATCAAAATTCAATAAATGTCAACAACAATAATAAATAAATAATAGATAAAACCAACTACAATAATCGAATCTCAATAAATTTTAGTAATAATAAATCATTCATCTTAGATAAAAACACAAACTAAAAACAGAAACAAAAATATAGATCAAAATGTCAAGAAATGAAAACAAAATAGTTAACTTTCCTATTACCAATAAAAGCAAAATGTTGACATTAAAAACTATATGAGTATACGTTTAAGATAATAACGCTGAAATAATTAAAATTATTATTGACACAAAATTGAGAAAATTACCATTTATAGAAACGATACAATAGTACAATATGTCAAAACAAAAAAAAAATAAGATAATACGCTGTCCCATTACCGACAATAACACAGTGTTGACAATAAAAAATGAGAAAATTGGTAGGGTGGCGATCCGGGCACTTTTGGGCTGCTCCGTTACTCTTCAATGCAACAAAAATATGTTGATTAGTTGGGGTGGCGCCACTTGTCGCATAGATTAGTAATGCTGTCTACTCGCACCGAGTTCGTCGCTGGAACGCTGACGCCAACTTCGTCGTTAGAAGGTTGGCACCGCCGACTGCAAAGGCGCGGGCACAGTTGCGCGCGCGCAGGACTTTCGCCTCAAGATAGGTCGCTCCAACGCTGAGAATTACGTGCACCCGCGAATTTGGCACTATGATACGGCACTTTTCACTAATTTTATTATTGCTTTCAACAGATTGATTAGCACTTCGTGGGAGGTTGATTGTTAATAAAATAGGGTAATGCACACACCCGGCTTACAATTAGCCTATAAAGAAGACTTCTTGCCCACGGGAAATATTTTATTTTGAAGAGATAAACAAGGGCACGACTTATAGGGTTCACGTCGCGTTCCGTTTTTCTATTAAAGACAGGGAAAACAGATGATACTGCTAAAAGGAAAACCAATGAACATTGTGTCAATAATAGATAATATGATTATTTTTATTTCTTACATTTTAATGTGGCCGTCGTCACGTCCAACACACGCTGTGTTTACTGCACAGCGACCCACTTATTTAACACTTTTATATATTGTTTTAAGTACTGTTTATTGGGATGAATCGGGATGGAACTTTAATAGGGATTTTAACGTTGAATAGAATATTAGATACAGGCTAGATTTTTGAGACGGATCGCTTAGGGCAGGTACCTCAACCGTTATAGTTGCAGGAAAACGTTTCTAAGAGACCGTCCATAACATTTTGAGATATTCTGAACTGCATTCACAGATTTTGGAAAAAAAAATACAGTCAGCGAAAACATTGCTAAAATACGAAAAAATAATATATTATACCAATCGATCCCATTTCATATAGGGATCAAACGACATCGTCAAACGGATTTGTAACCATTTAAAGTAAGAGTATCTACTATAAATTTCTGAAATCGCATTTGTACAAATTTTGTACAAACACTTCTTCTCATACAGAGAAGACACGGTATTGTAATATTATCACCAAGGCGGATTGGCGACATCAGAATTATGTTGATTACAAGTCGTCATGATTATTATGAACAAGATGAAACACAGTATAAAATAAATCACACAAATAATTATAATAAGGATTTAAAACGTTCCTAATACAAATAGAAACAAGGAATAATATAGTATGTTGCCAAAAAAAAAATGTTTTTACTAAATTATAATTTACGATTCAGTATCCTTGTTGGCAACAAATTATACCTATAATTTGAACGTTAAAATCCCTTTTAAACCTACCATTTAAGGGTCAGTTCACACTGAGACGCGACGCTGCGCGCACCTTTTAATATAGCGACTCAAAATATAACTTAAATTATTACACGAAAAGATAAACATATCATTGTTTGAATTCAGAATACCTTCGTTGCACCTTCTCACAACGAAATGTGTCTTTTCGTATAGTAAATAAAGTTAAATTTTGACTGCCTCGTTGGCAGCGCGTTGCCTACTCTAGAAGTCTTGGTTTCGATTCCCAGGTCGAGCAAAAAGTGTTATTGGGGTTTTCTATGAAATTCTCAGTAGCAGCTCGGAGTTTGGATTTGTGCCCGATTAATGGCAATAGGCTCGCCCCCTATTACATGGTCCTATACATACCGGCGAACTGTGGGTGTACATTGGTACACCTCTGCCTAACCCTTCGTGGCATACAGGCGTGATGTTTGTGTATTTTGAGTAGCACACAGCGTCGTCTCGCGTCGTGTCTCGGTGTGAACTGACCTTAATATCGAAACGACACTGCGGGTTTCCATCTGTTTAGATTATAATTATATCAAAGCTTTAAAATGAAATAAAAATCTGTGTTATTTTAACTTGAGGTATATAATCGCTAATTTGTTATTTGGATGCTTGTAAATAACAAAGCCTATTGTAAGAATTTACTAATAACGGTGGAAGGGCAAGGGGCACTATTGGATAGTTGACACCACCAATCAATTGATATAATTTTTTTGACCTGCTAAAACGCAACGCCCGTAAGCCCGGTTGTATACGTCCGCTTTTTTCACCGGACAACGGACCGTTTATTAACGTATGTACCATGCACCGGTAACCGGACCGGTATCTGGTGCATGTACAATCAACAAAGCTATTTGGTATACAGGCAGCTTAATTGCGATTACTTTTAAACAATGTTGTGAGTGAGCTGAGCAGTCAATCAAAGTCAAAGTCAAATAATTTATTTCAATAAGACCATTAAAAGGCACTTTTGAACGTTTAAATAATTAAAACAAAAGAATCTAGTTGCCCATTCCAAAAGGTAGTTTCGTATGGAGAAGAACGGGCAAGAAACTCCAAACGTACTCTTTTAAAAAACGTATTACATTATGTTGTACAATTACATGCATTCCATAAAAAAATGCTAATGTCAAAACGATCTGTTAACAATAAAAGTCACTCAAAGTACTACAATACGTACTAAGTGCCACGAATTAAGAAATGAAAGCTAAACCAATTGTAATATTTAATACCAATATTGTGATCGAAGATGATCACTTCTAACATTTGAAAGGCAACGAATCAGTGTGTGAGCCATAGTAATCACAAAATATAGCATTATTGTCTAAGAGAAAAAGAAATAGTAACAATAGTCAAAAACAAATTACTTATATAATTTAATTAGCAACCAGTTGATTTTGTCGTGAGACTTAATTGTCAATTCTGTTAAATAACTCTCTTAAGTGTGTCAGCTTAGAAAGTAATTACGCAGACAATAAAAATGAATATTAGCAGTGTAAGATGAATAATTATAAATATAATAAATATAAATAAAGATGAATAATTTTGCCTGTATACCAAATAGTTTTGTTGATTGTACACACATTGAATATAGCCACACACCACCGCAAATCCGGCGTAAACGGTCCGTTGTCCGGCGAAACAAACGGACGTATACAAGCGGCCTAAAGATTTTGTACGGCAATAGTAATTTGTGACATAACTTATTTCAAACCAATTACCTAACTGTTTATTGATTTCAAAGCGACTGAAATGTAGTTTTACAGTTAATTGAAGTTTACCTTGAAATCTCAATTAATGTTTTCGGTTCTAAAACAAATGTGCTTAGTTTTTCGTGAAATTATTTTTTAAGGTGTCAACTACCCATTTAATTTTATTCTGAAAGCTTACCGTCGAAGATGTCTACACGCTAGAAGGGACATGATGACGCTGAGTTAGTCAGTTGAGACTCACTAACATTAGTCAGTAAGTCAGTAATTTTATACAGGAAAAGTTTTTATCCGTGCGTACATTTTTACTAAATAAACTTAAAGGCTCTCTAATAAATAAATAAATAGGTATTATTTTATTTTGTTATGGTTATGTACCTAATAAAAAATAAATTTATTGTTTACGGAAAATGCCTTCTTTGAAACTTATTTCATGGGCACTCACCGACGGGGGTTACGGACAGCTTATTTCATCAGCTACGAACTAAACACTTGTAATTTCAGTTCTAAAATGCAAGTTATAAAACACAAATTGTCTTGAACAAGTAATGAAAATTGTTTTTTACTGATACTGAACTAACAAAAAATATCCGCACATCACATCACTTTGTATAAAATCTAAAGAATAAATAGTTTATCTGCAAACGATGTTCAATATACTGGCTCACGCAGGTGAACACCCGCGGCGGCTGGAGCACGCTGGGCGGGACCACGGACCAGCGCCGCGCTTCCAACGCTGCCGGCGCCTCATACCAGGGCTCGGGCTACGGGGCCATGACGAGCTCCACCTCGGAGCCCTACTCGCAGTGGTACGTATCCAGAGGGGCCACTAAGGGCCGATGCCTGCCGGGGCTGCAGGTTGTTCGAAATAGATACCGCGTCCCCGGAACGCAAAGGGCACAAGAAGGAACATAGATGGGTTTTAGTCAGTAAAAGTCTGACACTCCCTCCCGCCCTGCCCGTGGCGGGGGAAGTCATTTGATGATTTCCCATCTTGACTTTGACTTTGACCTTTTTTTTCTTCTCCGCTAAATTTTTCGTCGAGCTTCATTGCCTCGGCGCTTTTCTGGCGGTCGCCACTGTTGATTCTGGCGTACAGGAGTTGCTGTAGTTTGGGAATAGTGTAGCGGGCTTTTTCCATCAGCCTTTTCTAACTATGTTGGGGTCGTCTTCCAGTCTAACTGGATGCAGCTGAATACCAGTGTTTTATATGGAGCGACTGCCTATCTGATCTCCAAAACCCAGTTACTGGGCAACACGACACCTCTTGCACTCAAAAGGTGTCGTGTTGCCCAGTAACTGATTAAAATCACTGGACACTTCCAGTGATTTAAATCTGTTTTAATTAGGGGCTTTTAACTTTTAACATTCAACTTAAGCTTCGTTAAGTGACAGTGTCTTTCTTTTACCTTTATATCGTGTATAACAGCTGCCTCTAAGAACTTTGAAAATATTTCCAGGAACGAGCAGGTGCCGATCAAGGAGTCGGTGGCCACTCGCAACATGGACGCCGGGGACTTGTCTCAGGTGGGCATGCCCAGCCCCCCTCCTTCTGGCAGCAACGACGAGAAGAAGAAGAAGGAAGAAGAGGAGTCCTGGGACTGGCTCAACCAATAAGCTCCCAGGTACGGATCTCACTTCAGTGTTAAAGACTGGCTGGTTGAATGACTGTCTAGTGGTCCTAGGCACGCTGCTGCGCTAGAGGTCTTGGGTTCGATTCCCAGGTCCAGCAAAGTTTTACTGGGTTTTTCTATGAAATTCCCAGCAGCAATTCGGAGTTAGGATTTATCCAGTCGGGGCCGATGCCTGCCGGAGCTGCGACTTGTTTGAAAGAGATACTGCGCCGCTGGAACGCAAAGGGTACAAATGAGAAGGAACATGGATGGGTTTTAGTCAGTAAAAGTCTAAAACTCCCTCCCGCCCCGCCCAAGCCGGGAGAAGTCAGATGATTTCCCAACCGAAACAAAAACAAAAGTGGACGGCCAAAGGCTGATATGATGATGATGATAAACTCCAGATTCCCCACGATGTTTTCCTACACCGATATAGACTGTAAGCTTATGATGATACTTATTAATTAAATGCTGCAGTCTCCTCTACTATCTGACGAAAAGACACAGTAAGACAAAATACGCCGTACTGTGCGCACAAAGATAACAAACGCGAGTAGGAACAGAAGCCCGTTCAGTTCGGCCGGTAGATAAGCTGGCAGCATTTCAACAGTTTTGATAACCTCGTCGGAGCGCTGCCAAAACGGTTCAGTCGCGAATTAAGTAATTGTTTTTCGTACTCCCGTGTTACTTTCACACTAATGACGAAAGACACTCGCATTGTTTATGTTGCAATATTTAGTAAGGGGTTTTTTTTTTTTAAAGACGGGAAATCATCAAATAACTTCCCCCGCCCTGGGCGGGGCGGGAGGGAGTGTCAGACTTTTACTGACTAAAACCCGTCTATGTTCCTTCATGTGCCCTTTGCGTTCCGGGGGCGCGGTATCTCTTTCGAACAACCCGCAGCCCCGGCAGGCATCGGCCCTCAGTGGCCCCATCCAAGTTTGCTGACATCTCTTTGAGGCGCGCGTGGAACACGAACGCGCCGTGGACACGGTCTGTCGTTATTTAATGAACGTACGGACGGTGAGCTACCCATTGCTCACCTTCCACAGACCCGTGTCTTCGGTGGCCGGGAGTCGTCTTGGCTCCCGACGCCCCGAGCGTCTACCGCGGCGGCCGCTGGGACGGGGGATTCTCCTCTCCCTCTCTTGTCCCGCCGCCTCCTTCTCTAGCATTACAGCTTCGCAGAAGGAGGCGACTGCTTCCCATTCCCTCTCGCTCCGGACCATGGCCTGAACCAGTGCAGGACGCGAGAGGTATTTAGTCAGGGGTGGACTGTGAATTTGTGGGGCCCTGGGCTGCTACTTGAGGCCTAACTATTTAATTAAACGTTTTACAAAAATCTATGTCATAAAAAATCGAATTCGAAATAAAAAATGTAAACAAAGAAATGTCATTGTCAAAGAGACAGCTCAGGGGCAGTACATTTTCCTAGAAATTCAAATTATTGAAACTTTCTTTTAATTTTGTGTTTTTGGAAGAACGCTACTAAAGCTGCATGTCTAAATTAAAAATATGATAGCCTAGGGTAAGTCCTAATGTTATAGGAAAGGTAAACGAAAAGAAAATTTAAGATTTAAATTCTTACGAACAAGTTACGTTTCGCTAATAGAAAACAATAAATAAAGTCCAAACGTTTATGATCACTGCCTTATTGCCAGTAGCATAAAAAATATTTGCATGATTTTATTACAAACAGTTATATTTTATTCTTGAATCTTAATATACGTTACTATGGAAAAAAGTTGAAAATTGTGTGCAATATTATATTTTACCCGTTAAAGATCTGTCTACAATTTAAGAACTATGTTATAGTACTTTTCGGCAGAGTGCACAAGAGGTTATTATTTAAAATTGTAACACCTTTAGTTTACATTTTTGATCTCGAATTTGATTTCCATCTATATTAATATATAATTATTATAATTGATGATTAAATGGTATAATATGCGTATATCGTATATTACGTTAGAAACAAATTAGGGTAATAATAAGACTTTTCTCTTAATCCTTTCAGATTCCTGCTGCGCTCATCGACACCTGAGCAAGGAGAGTGAAAAACGGAGGCCGTTCATTGCTTTATAGATTGACAACGTACAAAGATACTATCGTTCGCCTAAATAAACATCTACCAATAGAAATTGATTTAAATTTCCACCTAAATCACAAGGTTTGACGTTTTTCCCTTATTGGATTATTCTGTACATACACAGTGTATGGGACAACGATACACATATTTTTACCATGGATGGATTATGTACAGTCTGTTGTCAACATTATCTGACCCACCCTAAACACAACCAAAATTGGACCCTCTGCCTATGATAATAAGGTTTAATTTCAATTTATCGATGAATACAGACACGCATAAACCCACCCAACGTTGTCGGAGCCACCGGCATTATAATTATCATTTTGTTAAGCTATTTTAATCATTATCTCGTTGACATTAAAGTTAAAAACCTTTTAAGTCACCTTACATAATTAGAACCCAATCTTGAATTTCGTGGAGTCTTAACAAGTTCTTGTGGCTTGGCGGTTTGATGTTGGATTGGCGAGGAACAACATGTGGGTTCGAAAACACAGTCCACCTGTTATCAGTTTCTTTTTTAATTTGATTTCATTTCTACAAAATTGTTTGCATTATTAAAGAACGGCCAATATGAGTTACGCCTAATAACTTATCTTGTAAACAGGTGGGTAAATTAAAAAAGTTTAAGTTCACATATATTTGCTTCGTGAGGTAGATAATAAATTCGTCTACTTAAGTGACAAAAGTTACACTACGCCTATTAGCATTGACTGTGCACACACATTTGTAAATCGTTTCGCATAACTCGTTAAGTATTTTTAAGCAATTTGGTGTAAAAAAGCATCATGTCGCAGCTTAATGACTATACCAAACATAAAATCATATTTTTACATGAGCAGAATGTTGGAATTAGATAGATTGGTCGTCGTCTTAATATAGCAGTAAGTGTTTTTTTTTATACCTATTTTATTTAATTGATTGTGATTAATGAACGCGTAGTTGGCTATTTTACTATTACATTCACTCCTTACAAGTTACATAAACGGTTCCAAAAAAGTTTTTTTTTTTTGTTTTAGAGAAATACGATACGACTGTAGCTAAGACGTTATGGAGACAAAGTAAATATTCAGCGGATTCGTCCAGGGGCAAAAAACATCAAGTATAGTCCCGAATGCGATTGCCCATTAGTGTAACCGCAATAAAACACCATATTTCAGTGGAAACAGTGAGAAGGCATTTACACGCTGCTGGAATAAGGAATTATAAACCGGCACAGAAAATAGCATTGACACCTGCTGAAGAGGGGTCCGTTTTGCCCAGGAATATTTAAATTTTAATTGAGAAGAAAATGTTGTGATCTTCACTGATGAAAAAAAAAAACATTTAAATCGAACAAAGATGAACGTAACAAGGAACGGTGCGCCATCACTCCGCTACTAATTAATCTAGGATATTTTTAAACACACCATGTAAGTAAATGCTCAATGGATAGATTGTTAAACCATTAAAATGTTGCCAATTACGTGGTGATGTTATTGTCATAAATAGTTTTTTTTCTATTTAAATGACATGTTTATTCACTACGTATAATAGGCAGCTATAAATCTTTAAAGCATTTCACAGATAAAATAATTTTTCTCGATAACAAACTTTCAAGAAAACATGCCTTTTTTAATGTTTATAAATGGTTAGATTTGATTATGGCATCCTCATAATATATTGTATATTAATTTGGAAATATGTGAGCATTTACTTACTTTATTTACCTAAGTGTTTTAATGAAATAATAAACATTTTAAATTTGCAATTGTTTAGTTTTATTTCTATGCGTTGTCCATTAAAGAACTGTAAAAAAAGTATAATAAAATAATTAAAAAAGAAACACCTGAGCAGAAGCTATATTTAGGTTAAACTTGATTTCGAACGTAAACAACGATTAGTGACCACAAGACTAAAGAATTTAAACCATATATATACTTTAATAAAGTTTATTCTTGCACAGCACAAGCAGCCAACCTTATCCTAGTGCAAATAGATTATTTTGTATTTTATCCCTTCATTATTATTTAATCACTCCATTAAGACATGATAATAAAAAAACTACCTATAAAATAGACAAAAATAAATTGTAAAGAGAAGTTGTTTTTGCAATTTAGTAAGGCAAGGAAAAATATGTTTGCGCGTTGTCACTGCATACCCTAAGTTAGTAGCATTTGAATACCAGTTTTACAATGAATACAAATATTTTATTTTTCAACTACCCACTTAATACAAGTTATGCCAAAATATTACCATTTTAGAAACTTTATATTTGAAGATTATCCGTCTATAGTTCTTTACAATAATACAAGAAATACTTTTAGAATAAATTCTAAATTGAAAGCAAAACAATATCTTCGTCGCGGGATTTGATCTCGCAACTTGTCACTCTCAGTCTTACACACAGACCACGAGACCAGAGTTACTTGACCGAACTCATTAAAATAAGCTATTACACTTATTATATTATAACAAGTTGTTATAAGATTTAACCCAATGCTTACGTGATAAAGATCAAATTTGCGTGTGTGTATTTTTATTGTAAGTATTTATTCCTTCTCAGTTCTCGAGCACTTGACTGATAACCTCATATAAATTGAAATTAAACCTTATTATCATAGGCAGAAGGTCCAATTTCGATTGTGTTTAGGGTGGGTCAGATAATGCTGACAACCGACTGTACATGATTCTAAAATCATCTAACCCCAATAGTTCAATATTTTTCATCGGCAAAAAAAAACTGATCATATTTCGACTGTTTGTGTAACACTTTTGAATAGAACAGTTATTAGTTTTAGCTGTAAAGGGTTTAGAATCATGGAGTGAAGCCATGGCAAAAGTCCGCATCACAATGTTCTTTTTACCGTGCATTCGCATTTCGGTACTGCCGAAGATTCACAAATGTATCTTCAAACGTTGTCAACCTATACTGTCATTCTTTAGTTAAATTACCCCCTCCCTTCCAAATTCAAAATTATATAGTGATACATTGAAAAAAATATTTATGTTTCCGTTAAATGGCAATTTGGTATACATTGACACTTTTGTAACACGCTTCTTGAGTGATTTGGTTAGTAAGGCGTTTGTGTAGTCGGAAGTTTAAATAATCGGGACATATGGTGGTAGTATTCTTTAAGGCTGTGTCTACTAATCATCTCAAAAAGCCAATTGGCGCTGGCTCAGGCCAAATTGTACAGGACACTTTAGGCCGTAGAAAAAGAGTAGGTACATTCACAATCAAAATTGCTAATTGGCAAATGTTATTTTCTTTACTGCACAACAATTTACTCACTCAAGTGCTAACTCAAAAACGTCAATGTAAACCGATTCATTTGATTATATTATAGTTGAACAAATCCCTTATATATATATATATACATGGTCAGGTCATAAGTTCTGTCAAAAACTTTCAATGTAATTAATGATATACTTTTTGAGAATGATTTAAAAGTTATATATGAAATGAAAGATAATTAAATGTACAATAAAATTTTATTTACATTATTCGAAATGCCCCCCTCCATTTTGAATACATGCCCTTAATCGGCGCGGCCAATCATCGATCGCAGTACGCACCACATTCATATCTATTTCAGCCGCTGCTTTAACCAGAGATGCTCGGAGAGACTCCAAATTCTGATGAGGTTTAGCGCAGACTTTCTCCTCCAAATGTTGCCATATCTTATAGTCCAGCGGGTTTAAATCTGGACTAGAAGAGGGCCAGTCTTCATGCTCGATGAAGTCAATTTCATGGGCGGTCAACCAGTTTTGCGTGCTTCGTGCCTTGTGAGCTGATGCAGAATCCTGCTGGAATATCCAATGTCTGTTTTTGAACATTGTTTGAGAAAGAGGTTCCACTATGTTCGTTAGGACGGTATTTTGGTACACCACAGCACTGGTTTTCACACCTTTTTCACAGAAAAACACCTCAGTTAAGCCTGAATATGAGACTCCAAGCCAAACCATGAGTGAGGAAGGATGATGCCCTCACTGGACCCTTGGAATACGCGCGCTCGCTTCTTCACTGCTGTGGGCATACACCTTATCATTTTGTTTGTTGTAACTTTCTTCGATGTTAAAAATTTTTTCATCTGAAAATAAAATTTCGCGGTATTTTTTTCCCGCGTACCGCCGTAACAAAGCGCGGGATCTTTCAAGTCATTTTTTTTTCAAACGCTCGTTTAAAAAATGTCCGGTCTTTTTACGATAAGCTCGCAGTCCCAGGTCTTCATTTAACACTCTTTTGACCGTGGTTCTGCTTAACCCCATCTGAAGGGCTAAGATTTTTTGCTTACGCACGGGATTTCGTTGAATTCGCGCCTTTACTGCTTTGATGACCGCTGGTGTCCTAACTGTACGAGGTCGGCCACTCCTCTCACGATCTTCGAAGCTTGAATCTTCAGTGTATCGTTTGATAGTGCGATACACAAACTGTAGTGTTATTTTCAATTTTTGTAGAATGTTGAAAATCTCTTTTGGCGCGTAACCACAGTGGTGCAACGCGATAACAGCGACTCTATCTTCCTTCTTTGACCTCTCCATATTTAAAAATAAATAAAACTTAATTTCTTTTTTATTTTCGGCAAGCGCAAATGATCTTCTTTTAAAAATAGTCGACGTTTATCTAGCCAGTATTCGAAAATTAAAATAATAAGGTTTTAACAGAACTTATGACCCGACTGGGTATAGTGGGTATGTATAAAATTAGATAGATATTAGAAAATGAATTTAGGAATTGCAAAATATATATTTATACTTGTATCCATATTCGAGTACACAATATTAGATTAATTTGAATGTCATGCTGAAATCGCAAACTAGATTTGTGCGCTATTTGTAACGCTCCCCCTCGTCCGATGATTGAGAGGAATTTGTAGAATAATCTTGTGCTAATAATAATCTAATACTTTTAAACAGAAACTCTATCCACTCATTTCTTTATATTGTCATGATTAGCCCTCTAGGACGGGGATTGTTTTAGTAGCTCTACTGGCCTATATAATTATATTTATCACTGGGCCTCTATTTATTAGCCTAATATAGATTTAAGGACGCATTAAGACGGTAGTACCTTGTTTCCCGTTAACACAACGACTTAGTCGAATGTTAATGGAAGACTACGTACCTACATGGAGGGATTTTGAAACTGATATAATTGTGGTACTGAGCAGCGCTAGTAAGTAGGATGATCATGTCTTATATGTGTAACGTTAGTTTGTAATTATGTTAAGGCGATCTGCGACCGGTACATAAGACATATCAAGTTTATCATGCTTTCAAATGTCATCACAAATCACCGTTTAATATCAGTGTCGGTTGCATTTCGTACAACACATATAATTTTTTTGCAAAATGATGTTTTTGCAGTGATTTCATTCCTTCTTGACTTTTGTTAGTCTTGCGTTCGGTTCGGGGGTCATTCCAAAAGTATATGCGAAAGAAAAACTAGTACCTATTTCTTTTTAAGTTTTTAGCAAATTTTTAAAGTAGCTTAGTTTTAGAATTTTATTGGCAAACTACAACTGTTATTTCTTATATTTTTCAGACATATTATTATAATAATTTTTTTATAATATTTTGATGTTTAGAAAATAAAATTGTAATCTCGCAAGTTATTTTTTTTACTAACTTTTTCTGTTGTGTTATTCTAATGTGTTGTCACCCGACGTCGATAGATGTGTCAAAGAACATATTAACTCTACCTTCCCAGTACCGTCCTGTGAATTCACAAAAAAAGAATTCGGCCATAGTTTACTGTTTAGGGAAATCTTATTGACTGCATTTTATATCTTTATTGACTATTTATCTATCGACTTCGATAAAGCCTTGCCCGGAGTGACTGGGGGATCAAACATATTGTACAAAAATAGTGATAAACACAATAAATTATTATTTCATAATACCAATAACAAAGACATCAAAATAATAACTTTCTATGGTAGCTGGACAAGGCTTTCAGACCCCAATAATAAAATAATTATTCCCAACTTTAATTTATTATAAGATCAATTTACTTTGTACAAAATATTTATATTTATTTTTAAGACTCGTTATAATTATTTACTGTTAGTTTTTTTACATTATATATGGCTCACCGATCTTTAACAGAATTATGTTTGGAAAATTATGCAACAATTAATTTTATGTATTATTATTAAAGGAATAAAAGTAGACTAAAATATATTTCTATTTTATTTGATACTTACCTACCTGGAACACTGAGATTTAGTTGGGGTGTAGTTCTGCAGTAATGGTCTAACCCCACAGAGGTCTAACCCAAGTAAAAATTTCACCGATTTTAGATCTCCCCAATAACTGTGAGGTAATTTTAAATATTTAACTTTAATTATTTTTAAATATATTACAACCATAACTTTCAGATTACATTAAACTGTTCTTATTGTATACTAATGTAATATATTTGGCATCTTGACTTAGTTTGACATATATCTGCTTAACCCTTTCCTAACTATGTTGGGATCGGCTTCCAGTCTAATCGGCGCTCTTGGATTTCAATACAATTGTATAAGTTTATAAAAACTGTACTATACTGTACGTTTGTATGTATGATTGTACAAAAGAAGTGATGTTATGGTCTACTTTAACTGCCATGGTTTACATCTTTATATTTTGTTTTTAGTCACGCTCATTATTGTCACATGCAGAAACAACAAGAATATTGTAACCAATAAGAAAACAAATCTGTGCCCACTTTCTATAATACCTAAACCTAACCTAAAGTAAACCTTTCAGTAGTGCAGCTATTTTCAGATCAAAATAGTTATGTTCTTTAATAATTTATGATGTTTAAATTGGATGTAGAGTTATTATGGGTAATGTTTATGTATTTTTGTTTTGGTCTCGTACCTACTAAACCACCAAGATTTACATCGATTTTAATTATTTAAACAAAATAACCCCCCTTTGGAGAAGATATCATGCAGCAAGTACTGAGGCACAAAATTAAAAAAATACAATTGAGTTTAAAACCTCTTTCTCCTTATTAGGTCGGTTAAAAAAAACTTATAAACAAAAAAATAACAACCGCTTTCAAAAACTAAAAAGTGAAAAATAACTTTTGCTTTGGAAGTCGGCGGCGTTGGTTCTATTTGTTGTTATGTATTGCCTCCGACTTCCAAAGCTAAAGTTATTTTTCACTTTTGAGTTTTTGAAGACGGTTTTTTTTTTGTTTAAAAGTTTTTTACTTTTTGCTTTTCAGTATCAACTTCCTGTCATCCAAATCCATGAAGGAACTGGCATACTACGTAAATTAATTTGACACCACTAAAAAGTCATAAGAAAGCAGAATACTTATGCGATTTCGTTTACTTGGAGGACAAATTTTCGAATACTACTGAATATATCTGTGTTACCCTTTCTAGTGTACACGCGTGATGTTATGTTGTGTGATGGTGTAAACAATGCTTAGATATGCTATAGCAACAATCGCGGTTAAAGTGCTGTTATTTATTGAAGAGTTTCCCCGATTTCTGCAAGATCCCATCATCAGATATTGTAATGGTGACAATGGGACTACACGGGAAGCATCAGCTTTCAAATAAAAAAGAATCATGACAATCGGTTCACACAGTCGGTAAATTGAGGTAACAAACATAAAAAAAATAGAATTGGTAAAGAATGGTGAAATAATACAACATATAATTAAAAAACATTTATTTCAGAGTTTCACCTTCCAACAACTTTAATGCACCTAACGCAATCTAAACGTCAACATTGAAAACATCAACAAGTGAAAACAAACTATAATCGTGATGAAAAAGATTTTAATCTTAAGATCGGTCGTGTTCAAGCTAAGTAAATAGACGATTTAACATCACGCCATCACTTATTTATCTGAAAATCACAACAGCACTAGAACTATAATTACTTCAAAATTAATTGCAATATTTAAAAGGCACAATGTTTCCATTTCTTAGCAAGATATAATTATATAAATTGGGTAGGAGACACCACTAATCAAGCGACATATTTTTTATAAGCTGTCAAAACGCAATTCTTTCAAAGATTTTGCATGACAATACTAAACTATGACGTCACTTTTTTGTCATGTCAATTCTCTATTTAATGATTTCAAAGCAACAAAAAATCGAATTTTATAGTTATTATTAAGAATTCATCAGATTGTCAGGGCTAAAATTAATAATGTTTTAGCCCTGGCAACCTGATGAATATATTTATTATTGTTTTTTTTTTATTGATCTTGTGTCTTTGAATTATTGGTTAATGGTGACTACTACCCAATTTTCTTGAGCCATAGATATAACTACGTGTTCCTGAAGCTATAACTTCACTCCACGCTGTATGCATTGCTACACCGGGAGCAGTAAGACTACAGAAACAAAAAACTTGTGATAATGATATTTCAGTACCTAATGGCATCATTGTCATCAAAATATAAATTGCTTTACAGAAATTGCTGCAAATGTGTTTGATTATTGGCCATAAATTACTTACTAAATACTGTTACAATTATGAACTATATTGAGGAATATAATAAACTTTTATTTTAATATTATTTGCTAATTTCAGTTATTGGATTTTCAACCCTCGGAGCTAAGCCCAGCGTTGAAAAACCAACAGTGGGGAAAGCAAAGTACTAATACCGCTCTAAGAGACGGTGGTGACAGGAAAGAGACTGCAGATGTGGAACTGATACTTAACTCTTCAAATAATTTAGTCAGTACCTTCTTCTTTTTGAACACAACATGCCGTTATATTAGGTACATAGTAGTATATTTACGTTTGCATCAAAAAAGTAACGGTTTAATTAAAATAACATGTCGTAGTGCATTTTAGTTGTCAAAATTGCATATTTTATCATACAGACTCCAATCCGCAACTAATTGTTACAAAAATAACCCGATAATAATATAGAAAACCAAACCAAAAGACCTTGGAACACTAAATATAAATTAATAACATAATTATCTAACATTACAAGTCATACATTTAGCCAGGAATCACCAACATTGTTGTCAGCAGATAATGTTGGGCGCAAAGGTGCTATACATTTAATACGTATTATTATTTACATAACTTAGAAAACACTAACCTTTTGTCAGCCCAACATGTGCTTTAATATCTTCTGGCTATGCTTAGTACATATTTAAACATAAACTTATGACTGGTTTCCATCACCATATTACTAACTTTCTTAAAGCCATTAACATTACACCTTACGAATCCTGTCTGGAAGTTTTACTTGCACAAGTTTGCATGAATGCATACAAGTACCTTGTGAGGTACAAACAGCGCAAATTGGTACTAAATACTTGTGCAAGTTTGTACAAAGAAATCGTATTGTGAGGCTTTCGTGAGAGTACCTTAATTGACAAACACCAGAAAAACCAAGTGTTAATTACAAATACAAAAAAATTGCTGCATTGTAACATTTTATAACAAACGATTTTAAAAATAATTCCCACAGACGACCTGCTCTAAAACAATTGCTAATCTTGCGTGACATCACAGTTAGCAAATTTTTCGATCGAAAAGAATACAGAAAATACTAAGTATTATAAAAGGAATCACAACACATTTTATTGCCAGTGAAAAAAGCTAGTGTAGATATAGGTACTAGAGTATATTGGAATGTTCCATAACAACACACTTACATATACATCAGCAGTAAATAGTAGTAATAGTCTATACACAACACTCTTTCGGTATAAGCCAATCAAAATATAACTATTCTGGCTAGATAACTCTACAGTTATTATTATTTAATAAAACAATTGGATACTTATTAAGAATATAATAATGATATCTGCATTATGTAGGAACCTACTGTTCTTTGTTTTACTAATTTATTCAGATAATCTAATAGCTTAGGCACCAAATTGTATTAAGTAGGACATTGGCACCAGGAGAGCGTTCCGTATAACATATAACAGCCAGTCCAGACAGAGCAACAATATGCATTTATACTGGGACAGATTTTCTTAATAATGAACTACAAACTAACATAAATAAAGTTGGAAATTGCATGCAATTGCATAATTACGTACAAGATGATATATGCCGCGCGAAATTATACCTTTCACACAATTTTGAACTTTATTTCTGATTTATGTAGTTTATTATCAATTGATAAATGAAAACTGCTGAAACATTTGCTGCTCTCTTTGTGCTAATTTTAATAAGGCTACTTCTTTATTGCAAAACCATTACATGGATTTAAAGGAACTATACGAGTAAGTGAGTAAGGAAGACAATGCACAAACTACCTAAGGATTAAGCTATTTAGATAAATACTACCATGCTGATTATTGCGAAATGTTTCAGTTAACTACCATACTTATTAAATGAGAAGAACTTTATACACTGTAATTGAAAAACATCATAATTATGTGACCAATGAAATAAATATATTTCTTCACCATTAACCAAGTACAATTTCCAGCCCTGGCAATCTTAGTTTACAAGTCTTAAACAATACAGACAAAATGTTGTTCACCTATACCTGTACAGGAAATACAGCCATGATGTTTTACATACAAATGAGGAATACAAATTATATCTTACTTTAATTGAAATAAAGTTGATTTTGAAATAATGCTAATATTTGATATACCAACCGAATAGACAACATATATTGACAATCAATGGAAAATACTTTTTAACATCCTTAAGATTCTAACTATTGTATGTTTAAAACATAAGTGATGAGGCATTGTCGTACATGTGTAAACATTTAGTGCAAATACAGAGTATTAGTCTTCCCATGTATTGGAAATCTACAATCTGACTTCCAATACAAGGGAAGACTGGATGCTATTCAAATGCAAGGCATACTGTGGCTTTGATTATTATATTGCAAATAAACTAATACAAGTCATGGCATACATCAAGTATTTTCAAAGTATGATAGAATAGATTCCGATCAAAGCAGAATTGGTCTGACCTTCATAATTATGTGTTAGACACTTCACATTCAAGTGTCAAAGACGTCACTTATGCAACACAATTATTGGAGACCTCCTCTACTATTATAGGTATAAGTAAATCTATATTTTTCTCTCTTCATAAAGGCATAGTCTCTACGTGTAATTTTCAATTCCATTTTTATTGCATATAGTTGAATTTAGCACACTAATAACAATTGTAAACTTGTTTAGTTCAATATACTTTGTTGTACTATAGGCATGCATGGTACATACTTATTTCCATGATTATACTATTTAGTAAAGCATGACATCACTTTGTATTGTGTTGCACTAAATTGAATTTTACAGCAAATCAAAAAGGAAACTAGAAAAATTTTGTTTGTAATCACTGAGCAGCCATTTTACTAATGTTTGAAGGCTAAGAAGAACAATATTATTATTATTGATGGGTCAACTCGACTCACTAACTCGCATACTCGTACCCCAAGTTTATAACCTATACTTGCTATTCCCTTGTATATCCCATACAAGATGATGTCCAGTAAAGTTGCTCCATAAAAAACCATTCCAGATATGGTAAGGAAACTCATTGTTTTTTTTTTCAGTTCCACTTTTGAATCACAAATGTATATGCATTGTAGAAACAAGACTTTAATCTTTAATAAAAATCAGGTGCACAGTACTATAGTAACCAGTGTGCTTGTACGATCAGATGTATAAACGTGGATGGAGCGAAAGTAGCATGTAAGGATCGTAGCAATAGGCATTCTGTGATTTCTGCCTACCCCCATGGGAAAAAGGCGTGTATGTGTATAATCGACAAATACGTAATTTGTAACAAATCCTTTACTCAGTTTTGTTCTGACATTTTGAGTTGTGTGACTTAGTTACATGAACTTCAACTTTAGTTTACTCATGTCAAGTGTTTCTACGAGTTGACTCATCACAAAAAATTGTTATACCTGTTAATGAAAATTGTCATGAATTAACGAAACATTCAAACTTTACTAGGTAGTCATCTTCTAAAAATATTAAATCAGAATCAACAATTGTATTTAAGACGAGTACACAACATTCCATGGTTAACAACTGAAAATTGTATATTAACTGTCACAATAAACAATAAAATACTTTGTTTAACATACACCACCTAAAATATTAATTATTTTGTAATTTGTTCAAATTATGATTTCTGTTGTCATTACAAACTTCCTATGAAGCCCACATGTAGAAGTATATGTCTTGCCAATGGCTCAGATACTGTATAATTGGTCCACAAATAAATGACATAGCAGGTACTTTGTTTGTCATAGATGTCAGTGCATTCTCAATAACATTCTTTGAATAACCATTGTACATTGGACTCCTAAGTAAGTATAAAACTAAACTCAACTTTCTACGACTTATCTCAAGCCGTTGTTCATAGGACAAATCTTTCATATATTTGCTGTACATTTTCATACTTGCAATGTCCACACAGAGAGCTACGACCCACTGCTTCCAAGCCTTGGTTCCAAATACTCTCATGGATGCTAAATGTATCAAGGGCTTCAGAATGTGGAGTGACTCAGCATAAACCAAGTCTTTCACATTAACAGCTGCTCCAGGCCTGTCATCCTTTATCTTCACAGGTTCCCAGTCACGGAATGCAACTGAGGGGGCGCCATCAACACGTCGAACTACGCGTCCCGATCTCCGAAGAGTGAAGAATGAATTCGAGTTCTCATCTGTGTCCTTACCTTCTGTGAACTTTTTTCTCTGCAATGCAGCTATTGGAGGATGCGCTATGGGCAACTCTTTGAACCTGAAGAGAAGGACAAGCGCCGAGGAGCACTTGAACACCTGTAGTAAGGTCGCAATGGTCCACTTCCCTCGCGAGCCCCATCTGTTCTTCACTAGCAGTTCGATAAACACCTCGCAGTAGTGCACGACCGTCAGCCACAGCTTGATCTGTTCCCGAAGGCCGTAGTAAAGCTCGTCAGTACCGTAAGCCTCTCTTATGAGCCGGTCGTTGAACAGTGAGACGAGTTTAGACAGCGAGTAAACCAACTCTGATACTATGGGAGATTTATTTATCTTTCCTGCCACGAAGTAAGAAGACCACGTCGCTACTGTCTCGACGTCCGTTACTACCCCGGGGTTGCTGATCACCCACCGCTTGTAAACTGCGTATAGCTCTTGTAAAGATAATGATTTATCCATTTTACTGCACAAAGTTTAGGTCAACTCTCAAAATAAAGACCAAAATTATTGGATTTCACGATTGGGTGTTCATTAATATAAAGTTAATCTAATAAACATTAACAACAGATCTTTGTAAAAACTTAAGTTAGAAGTAACGAAAGAAATTAATGTAAATTAAATTTCGGCTTGACACCGCACACTGGTGTTTGACTTTTGCCCCCAGTCAACCAAGCCAATGACAATCAATGACAGACTGTCCAATACGTCATCGATTGTCAAGTAACCAGTTGTCATTATTGATGCTGCATAAAACGTTCAAAAATATTTCAGTAGGTGCAATGCATGGCAAATATAGTAACCTTTTTGGAAGCTACTTGTTTGAGTCGTTTGAGATTGAAACCACAACCACATAAGAGAAGGTTGAAACACTAGAGCCAGCTAGAGCCAATGGGTCCGAGCGCTTATCTAAGTTTTCGGGACATCGCCAAGCGACTCTTCACGTGACCAGAGGGCTGGCCTTTTCGTACGAGGAGCCTAAGCCAATTCGCTGAGTCCCCTTACATGGCTTTACATATTACACTGAAATGGAATACCAACCGTGCACTATCTATGCAAATGTACCCAAAGACAATCCCCGGTTGGCGCAGAACTATTAAAGAATATGGAAACAAGGAATAGGGCTATGGTTTTGTGTGGCATAAATTGATTAATTTCCTGGCACTGTGGAATGACTACCGTATGGCCCCTGCCATTTAATGTTTTTATGGCACGGATAAATTGGGAGGAGCACTAACTTTTTATCACGACAGAAGGCGCATAAGCAACTGTACCCTGCTTTGACATAACAGTTGTCAAATCGTATGGTTTTTTGCATTCAGTAAATATTATTATTTATTTTTTCCCTAATCTTGAGAAAGATGCCTCAGTGTAGTGCGTTAAATTGTAAAAATAGAGGAGTACATTTGTTTCCTAAGGATAATAAACGCAGAAAACAATGAGATACGCAATACTGTCACTGTATTGCGTGTGATAAGTGTGTTTCTAGGCATACAAATTCAACCGTTCAGATTTAATAACGCGTTGCATACGTTCCGTACGTGGGATCAGTTTGTCCCTAGCTTTACTTTCGCATTTATAATATTAGTAAGGATTATAAACCTTAGATTAAGATTTATTATTTGAATATAGGTACCTACTTTTCAAAATAATCCTGTATGTCCTCTCTTTTGATCATTGGTAGAGGAGTATCTGCATTTATATATTTGAATGTGTTTGTAGGTGGACACTGGTACACGAAGTCCTCGTGGATGTTGCAATCGGCACCAAAATTTTGATTTCGGTCATATGATTCTAATCTACAAATAAAATAGGATAGTTAGTCCATAGAAACAAAAAATAACCTTACAAATCAATTATAACCTCAACCATTTTAAGTCTTTACCTTTCTATCAAATCGGCCTTTTTACCGGCAGTTGTCGCATTCCTCTTACGTAACTCATCTTTAAGTTGAGGCACAGTCAGAAAAGAGTACATTTTAAATGAATTTAACTTAGAATATTTAACGAAAAATCAATCACAATCTTGTCTTGACAAGTAAACACGGTACGGTTGCTCCTGGCGCCATCTATACTCAGTTTTGCCTGTGGCTCCTAATTGGTAGGGAGTGACTTGCACACTCGATAAATGGGCCACACAGACTGAGCTGTTTGAGGAGTGGAGAGGTATTTCACGGCTATGAGGACAATCCCAGAAGTACGGTTAAGATCCCTAGCAGCACCTTACTGAAATACTTCCTTCCCCCGAGCTCGTTTGCTCTTGCGAATCTCCACTCAATTTACCTTTTTAATGCAGAATAAATTATTTTTGTTTCAAAATTCAGCATTTTTATTAACAATTCAGGGCGATATTAAGACATTATTTAAAAAAAAGAAACTTCGAATGAATTTTAACTCTTATCCAGTCATAAAGACTAAAGAGCGTTTTTTTAAAGTTTTGGTCCAAAATAAATGTTCATAAATGATAATTATAGTCTGTGGAATATATAGAACAGCGGAGGGCGGTGGATGCAAAAATCAGTCAGTTTGTCTATGGTGCACGCCTACGAAGTAAGTGAAAACCTTATTTGAAAATTATTTCTAAAAATGGTTATTCTATTCATTAATTTATGAGAAATATCATGTTTTAACCTAACTCTTCGTGTGCAGATATAATATCGCTTCAACGGGTAAAATGGAGGGGAGTCCTCCGGACGACCCCGATCCCCCCGAGATCTTCGGGGGAAGCCTTCAAGGATGTTATCCACCCTTGGAGGAAGAAGAAGATAAGAAGAAATTGCTATGGATGGGGGGCGTGATGGAGTGCTTCACCAGCGTCTTCTCACTCTTCGGCCAAACCGACGTCAAACCTCAAGGTGAGTTAATTAGAAATTTTGTTCAGTGAATTATGTTTGGGTCCTGTGCATTTTTTCCTAAAAATAGATTCGAGCTGAAGGCCGCTGCGCTGC
The DNA here is from genome assembly GCA_932526535.1 of Caradrina clavipalpis. Classification (NCBI taxonomy): domain Eukaryota; kingdom Metazoa; phylum Arthropoda; class Insecta; order Lepidoptera; family Noctuidae; genus Caradrina; species Caradrina clavipalpis. The sequence continues at coordinate 4,394,797 of OW052087.1, forward strand.
GAGAGATTACGGGATGATTTGAAACAAGGTTTACAAGGTGGGTGATGTACCTATGTAATGTGGGTGGGGTGTGCGTGTGCCAGAGCCTCGGAAGGTCACAGGTCGCGGTGCATCAGTGTAGCGAAACAGAGATTGCGGGTAGCATATTCGTGACCTATTTTAACTACTCTGTATCTTATGTTGATGTATATTTTGTTCTGTATATGAAGTAAGGAGTCCCAATGGACTGGCTATAAAAGCTTTGTTCTATTATTTCTGGAATAATCACATTGATTAAAAAGTTTAAAGAAAATGAGGGTGGGTTCATTAATTTTCTTTCATATATTTTTTTGCTGCCTACCTTCATTTAATTTTTATTTTTTTATTTCTAGATATTTCTACTTATCTTAGCATTTATTTGTCTTTTCCATATATTTTTTTTGTTTGTAACTATTTTATTCTAGGCTTTCTCTAGACCCTACACATTAGCAAAAAAAAATTAAAAATTTAAATACTAATAAGACACTTTACTGTTCCTTTGTTATTTTTAATAATCGTTATATTAAACATTAAATTACTGGTTAGGTAGCTATTGAGTAACATTTCTATGCAACTCAGTTGATATAGATAGAACTAGTGCACCTATCTTCATAACCTACTTTGGATGTAGGTCAGATCCTTGGAATCTAGGACACACATGAATAGACATTTTCTGCTCCCATTTGTGATGAACCATTATTGATTTATCAGGAAGCTGTAGTAATCCATCCTTTGTGGTCTTTCATCCTAGGAAGCCTCATATTTACTCGACAGTAAGCTATGTGTAGTACTGATCTAAGACACACAAAGGAAAATGGAATGTTATTAGAGTCTTCTGCATTTAATAGCATAAAGAAAGCAGTCTCAGATATCAAAAAGATTCGTAAGAAACAAAGAAAAATGCAGAACCCCGGAGGTATTAGAACATTTTCTGCATTTTTTAAACAATCTATGCTTGAAATAGGGATTTTGTTATGTGGGCTTTAAAGACTGACTTGACTAACTGTTATCTAAACATTTTGACGGATTCTTAAGACTTTGGTTTATTAATTAAACCTAATATTTTGACATTTGAAATAAAAATCGTGTATCTACATAGTACTGCTCGGAAAACTCCTTTAGATTAAATTACATTTAAATGAGATGAGACCGGTCACAACAGTTGATTAAAAGACTTACACTTTCAAGTTAGACTTTGATAGACCTTTTTTGAGATTTAAAAACAGTTTCCTATCATTCTGGTCCAGTAAATGGGAACATTATGGATGCGTGATTCCTTTAAGACATTTTCTCTTATAATATTAGTCACACCTATAAGTCTTTTCCTGAAAATAGTAAATACACATGCCTGCATCTTCCACACATAATATCAATAGCAGTAAAGTACATCTAGATAATCAATGTGTTATAAGGAGAGCATATTTAGAAGAAAATAGTAAACATTTTAGAAGTTTTATACCTATTAAAATGAAATTTTCCATAATGCATTAAAATAACCTTTAGTATTGTCATAATTGTATTAAAGTGAAATCGTTATAATACAGACTTGTGTTTAGGGTTAATATGGGGGTAGACTTAAAAAAAAAGCATTTTGTCAAAAATCCAGATGTCCATATTTACTTTGCTGCCATTCACCAATCAGAAATTGTTCTGGCGCTAACACTGCTTAGTCAACTCTTAAATTCTTGGTTTTAGAAGACAAGTGGTGCTATATCAAGGGAATCTCTTAAGATATTGCTAACCAGATGTTAGGACACTACATCCAGCAGCCTTACTTGAGACATGATTGAATCTACAACTCGGAAAGAGAATTTTGTTATTCGAGCTTCAACACTGATTGGACTTACTGTTATCTCGACATTCTGAGACATTCTTGAAACATCTATGTATCCTTAGGGCCGAGTTACACCGGAATGGCAGTGACGAGCAGCGGCCCACGGCGACGCCTACCGACAAGAAGCGCATTGTGCGCGCCCTTTCAAGGGATACTGGTGTATAAAGTTTAAAATTATTTCACACCGAAAGTGCTCGCCGCGTCGCTGCCATTCCTAAGTGATTCGGCCCTTACTAACCATGTTAACAAAAGAAATAAATAATTTGATTTGAATTGATTCTTACGACAATGAATATTTCAATTCAACCTAAGATTTTGGTTAGCCTTTAAAATAAATATCATGCAACTACTTACTAAATTGCCTTCGAACAAGATGAGACTTGAAGAACAAATTAAGACCGGTCTTAATTTCATAGCAGTGGACTAAAAGACGTATACGGAATTAGACATAACGGATTGACATTTCTTGAGATATTAAAACAATTTCCTAAAGCAGTAGTCGAGTGAATATGAACTTTATTGATCTGGGATTCCTTTAACACTTTTTCTTATGATATTAGTTAATCCACAGATACAGATAAAGATTCAATTTCTTAGTTTGCCCTCAAGTTCTTGGGATTAGAATAGAAGTGGAACTATTTTAAAGGAATTATCTAAGATATATATTGTTTAGTACATGTTAGGAGTCCTACTTGAAACATGTTTCATATCGGACACTGCTGAATTAAGACTTTATATTGTAAATTGTTTTTGAAAGCACGCCTGAGTTGTTTTAAGGCTATGTCTGCACTGACAGGCTTGCTAAGCACTTATACTTTAGCCAAATTCCAAAAAGAATCTTTCACAACAAACAATTAAAAAATAAGTCGGTATGTAAGCACAAGCATGTTATAAAAGTGATATATTTAGAGGCACAATGTACTTTTGAATTATTTTGTAATTACTAACATTATTACATCAGCGTCCTTAACAGTCTGTCTTATAAAATACAATAAAACCTTTTAAAGGTTGAGAGAAAGTCATTTTTATACCTGTACTATCCCTTAATTTGACAGTTGTTTGTTATTGTGTATTCTGCATTGAATGTGGCGCAAGTATAGAGTCTGGTGACTTAACATCTGGTTACTTGCTTGGATACATAAATGGTGGCCATACTGTAGGTGGTTTGCATGTTCAGTCGCTGCCCTGGGGACCAATCACCATCTCTTAATATTACTATGCCTTGAGCACTGTTGGAATTTCAACAGTCAGCTCAGCTCTGAGATTTGAAAATCCAACAACTGAAATTACAGAATAATATTAAAATGGTATTGTCTGATGAAGTAGTGGTAGGCCCCCTGGTCATTTGATTGTTGCTGCTTTGATGTGATGTCACTTTCACAAATAACTCTAAAAGTGCTACTTACAGAAAATTCATAAAATAAGTAAAGAAATATACCATCACGCCTGTATTCCCCGAAGGGTTAGGCAGAGGTGTACCAATGTACACCCACAGTTCGCCGGTATATTTAGGTCCCATGTAATAGGGGGCTAGCCTATTGTCATTAACCGGGCATGAATCCAAACTCCGAGCTGCTACTGAGAATTTCATAGAAAAACCCAATAACACTTTTTGCTCGACCCGGGAATCGAACCCAGGACCTCTAGCGTAGTAGTCGCGCTCAGGACCACTAGGCCAACGAGGCAGTTCAGAAACAGAAAACAGAACAGAAAATTCATCTTTATGAAATACTTTAGTACTTCACTTGCGACCTCTTTTCATAGTTTTCTTTAAAACAACTGCATTGCTGTATTCCACAGAGGTATTCTTATAAAAACCGATGCTATTACTATTTCATCCATTTGAAAAAACCAACAAGTTTGTTTACTTCAGTAAACGCTAGGCGACTACCGAAGGCGCCAAGGCCACAGTGCGGCCGGTTGCAAATATTCTAGAATGTTAGGTTTACTGAGCTACGGGCTACGCTCTAGGCGCTAAACAGGCCACACGCCTTATTTTCTCGGTGTCATGGAACGCTCCTGAACAATATTCGTACTAGTAACTTTTTTGTACAGGCCAATGATCTTATCATATTCATTTATTTTATTTTTTAATGAACTATTTTCTTCATTAAGGTTAGCTACTTCGCCGTGAGCTATCTCAAGCTGGCCTTTTAACTCTTCGATTTGTTGTTGTAAATCCACGACAGCATTCGGCAAGCTGGGCCTGTAGCCATGTAACAAACGATAAACGCAAACGCTGAATAGGCTTTAATAGATCTTCAACTTTATATGCTTGGTTTTAAGAGTCCTAGTGGATCCCAGGCCCTGAGCGCGACTGCGAACTGTGGGTGTACATTGGTACACCTCTGCCTAACCCTTCGGGGAATACAGGCGTGATGGTTAGTGTTTAGTGGCTAGGTCCTCATAAAACAAACGTGTTCTTTTGTATTTGTTTTGTATGTAGTGTTAAATATTGTACTGTGGAGCGGGGACTCGTTAGTAGGCATTTCTAATGATGTTTTGTTTTATTGATTTGACCTTCAGACAAAGTATCGATTATTACCTTAACCTCCACCTTTTTAAGTTTATTTATTTTTTGCTTTTGTGTATTTGTAATATTGTTCAAACTTTTGTTTTTTTTTTTAACATAATTATGGGACCAAATTCCTTTTTTTTTTACTCGGCCCTTTTGGCCTGGTTGTACTCCCACAGCCTAAGGGGCTTGACTTCTAACGGTTTAAAGGCTTTTTGAACCCCTGATAGTCACTAAAACAAAAACGCACATTAAAGACCAAAATATTAACATAAATATTTAACATTTTAAAATTCTCAGAGCTCTATATTTAATCGTTTTATCAGTTGTTGGCGCATCGACAGCTTGACACTCCTTTAAACCATTGTAAAAAGTATCTGTGTGACAGCTCTCTCACATAAATGCACAAAAACCTTTAAAGCTTTTATAAAGAGTTATTTGAAAGCTTAACTGCTTAAACCAGTAGCCGGTGTCAGTAAGTAGTATAGTATTTTATTTTAAAAAATAATCCTCTTTCATATATAAAACAGTTTGCTAGAACAATTTTGCGAATAACTATCGCCATCGAAGATTTGTTTCTATGTCTTTCTAGCAAATCGAAATTCAAATGTTTGGTGACTTAAAATGGCCCTAGTGTGGTAATGTGTAATGTGACGTTACAGTCCATGTCGGATTTTGGTGCGTAATTAGTTTTAAATGCTTATATCGGCCGTATTTATTGGCCGATTTTTTTAATTTCACTTTTTGTCGTCTCCATTAGGGTATTTTCAAATTTGTTAATAAATGCGATAAAAAAATTCATGCATAATAATATTCCCTATTGTGTCGCAATGGGTTTTCGAAGAACCGGTCACTGCGAGTCGGACTCGCACACCAAAGGTTCTGGAAGCCGCTAAACAGTACACTATTTAACAATACTTCCTAAAAACACGATTCTTGTATGGGACCTCCTTTAATTTTGTTTTATTTTTTATTAATATTTGTTGTGGCATGGGTAATACAAATACACACTGTAAAGATTTTCAATTTCTCTACTTATTAAGGTTCACTGGAAAAAAGTCGCGGGCGTAAGCTGTTTTGTTACTAAAACACAATGTACACAAACACCTGTACGCAATTTCGCAATTTTCAACTATATTCCTATTGGTGTTTAGTCTATTTTCCATTAATAAATGAAATCGGCTCGAGAATATTGCTGCTCGGCTTCAGATGACCCTTCCTCCATCTCCTTTGTTCGCTTTTTAATACTTTAACGGTAAGGCAATGCAATAAGAGAAGAGTGTGTGTACTGTAGGTACTATTATATGCATTTTTTTTTCGCGTGAACATCGTTCATCACGGGGTTTAATTTTTTTGCGCGTATCCCTAATTCTTTTTGTATGCCTAAGTTAATCTATTGTTTTCGTGTAAGTGACGTGTAAACATTCATATATATTTTGTTAAAAGCTGTTTGTCATTCAAACAGGCACTACAATTTAATTTGTTTGTGTATGAAATGAAACATTAGACATTAACAAATATTGCCCCAAACTCGTATTGTGGATGATTTTGCAAACCTAAAATCACAAAGCCATATTGAAATGTTTCAAATAATCTCCGAGTACGCTCTGAAGCGCATTCATTACACTAATTAATTGACAACTTTGATATAAGGGTCTGTTCTCACTGACCGCGACGCGACGCGCACATTTTAATAGAGCAACTCAAAATATAACTTTATTTACTACACGAAAAGATACATATTTCATTGTGAGAAGGTGCAACGAATTTTGAATTCTCACAATGAAATGTGTATCTTTAATAGTTATGCTAGCTTCCGCCTGCGACTTCGTTCGCCTCAAAGTTGATATATTATCCCACGGGAACCGTACGTTTTTTCCGGGATAAAAAGTATTCTATGCTATTCCACTCTACAATCTATCTCAGTGCCAACATCCAGAACCGTTCAGCCGTTTGAGCGTGAAGAGTAAAATATACATACGTAAACTTTGCCTTTATAATATTAGTGTGATTCTTACAATGAAATGTGTATCTTCTATAGTTATAGTTTGAGTCGTTCTATTAAAATATGCGCGCAGCATCGCGTCGCGTCTCTGTGTAAACTGAGCCTAACTCCACAGTAGCATCCAATATTGAAAATAATACTCTCTGTGAACAACTTTTATTACGCGTTCCTCTTAATTACTTACAGCTAGCTAAAGTTTGCAGACGGGGGGTTTTTTTTTTAGACAAACTGAAGACTAACTGAGAAAACTGTAGACTGACTGACGTTTGTCAATTAGTCCGTTGTTTTTTTTTATGCAAGTTCACGCTTTATTTCGATAATTTTACGAATCCATTTGATTGATTTGTGACATAAATTGCAATCTTTACAAATATGTAAATCAAATTGAAGTGTCTGTTTGTAATTTCAAATGAACAGCTTTTCACTTAATAATTCATATGAAAGGAAATAGGACACTTACATAAAAAAAACTCTTTAAGTAATTTAAAAAAAAAAAGAGAAAACAGAATTGAACCAATGAAATTGTGAACGCCAACGATCGCGGGGTACAGCTAGTTTACCTTTAAAATAAACAAACAGATTGCAATATGTATATGTTGCAATTATATATTGCAATATTTATACCCATACTTACAATGTTTACCGTATTTTGAGGCCTTGAGTAGTTCAACAAGTCCTGCTCAGGCTGTTAAGTTAATATAAAACTTATGAGTTCATGCTCACACACTTAAACTAATTAATCCTTCTTCCTTTGTGTAAAATATTCCTTTGTGCAAGGCTTGCGCCCTGATACCTCTAAACAATGGGGATTGTTTAAAAATTTTAACCACTACATTTTATTGTATTTATTAAAAATTTAGACCATTTTGAGAAACTAATTTGAATATTTTGATGATTGGCTCAATGGTTATTTTTTAAAAAAATATTCAAATATATATATTTTTTAAGATAGATGACGTCATTATTGGCTCAAAAGGTTGTGTCTTTGCCCAACTATTTACATAATTAAAAGTTTAAATCTGTCAACACAACGTCTGTCAAGCGTCAATAGGCGTCATAACATAACTCATACATAAACGAATCTAAAATTGAAAATTTCAAACCGAAACTGTTAATTTTAAACAGCGAGTGCTTTTTTTAAGGTGTTAACAATCGACGAGGTGACGTTATTGTTCGGTTTCCTAAACCACAATGAGCGATACTTTTGTTAAAGCAGACTCACGAAACCTGCCTAAGGTTGAAACCATTATGATATTGGAGTTTATTTCTACTAACAGCCATCATAGCGTAGATGAAATAAAAATAAAAAAATTGTCGAGTGTCGGAATAATGGAACAAGATTATTAGGAAAGTCGCAGGAATAATATAATTTGTGAAAAACTTTAAACTGTTATTATGTTTCAAAAACTTTTGACATTTGCGTTATAATTTGACACTTGACAACTGGTTGACTTGCCACTTACTTTTTTTTATTTTCTGAGGCAACGATACAAAACTGCGCTGACCTAATTTGAAGGGCACTGAAGGTCAATCGTATTTTATCAAAAATATCAGTAAAATATGAATATTTTTCATTATTAATTAGTCCATAATGCTCAGTGACGCTATTCCTCGAAACGGGTTTTTAATTACAACATATAAAAAAAAATGAACAATGCCCATTCCACTGACTTTTTTACTAGTACTTCTTAAGTAAGTTCTTTGTAGAGATTTCGTCCGGGGAAGTACTACCGCCATACATATTCCTGCCGCAAAGCAGCGTTGCTGTATTCCGGTTTTGAAGGCTATGTGTGCCGGCGTAATTACTGGCATATGAGATATTTCAATTTTCTGGGATGGCAACGCATTTGTGAGACCTCTGGTATTGCAGATGTCTATAGGTAGCGGTGACTACTTGACATGGTGGCCCGTCGCTCGGCTTGTCAGCAAACCAACGAAATTGGAATAAAAATAAACCATTGATTGAAATTATAATTGTTTCGTCTTTAAGGCTTTCACGAAGATCACTAAGTACATTTAGTGCCTCCTAAACGTATTTAGAACATCATGGCATCCCTGTCACATTGTCAGAAGGTGACAAAGACAGAATGATAATTTAAATACATTTAACGCTAAATATGTTTAGTGATTTATGTTGAAAGTGGGCCGCCTAGTCTTATACAATACAATAAAACATGTTAAAGGTTGTGAAAAATTAATTTTAGTACCCGCAATTTTCCTTAATTTGTTGTTTGTTATTCAATATTCTGTATTAAATGTGGCGCAAGTATAGGTGTTCATTTGGTTGCTATTCTTAAACTTCAGTCTAATGGTAACTGGACAGAGGGCACTGAACCGAGTTCAATAATGAATGTAGTAATGAACATGGGCTGGTGGCCGGCTCACGACGGATCGGGCTTAATGAATTTCATTGGAAATAGGATTGAGGACTTTGGATGCCATTACGCGTTGATGTTTCATGTTCGAGCTCTCCTTAACTAAGCAGCAAACACGGAGCTTTGGATATTTTCCTTTGTTTTGCTATTTTTATGTTTAACTTGATAAAATATGGGTATTTAAATGACAATGGGCAAAATGTATATTCAAGCATTTGTATGTGTAGTTATGATGTTAACCATGTTTCATAAGGCTTACATGGTATATTGTATGTACGGTGTCAAGACATAATCTTGAGACCAAGACGATGTAGGTTATGGCCATCCGATGAGGATAGAACTTTTTAACAAAACTCACCTTTTTCTTTTTATTCGAGATAGGCAAGCTCTTGACTCTAGTCTTGATCAGAGGTAACGTAGACAAAGTCTACGATGGAGTGAGCTTATCCAGAAGAAGCCTGTTCACTCCAACTTTGAAGAGATTAAGGTTGAATGCTTCCCCTGATCCCAAATTCTCTGTCAGCAGAGGACGAGTGGGATATACCGTACGAGAAGTTCTCAAACCTGGAGTACCTGGGCGCTGGTGCCCAAGGTGTGGTGTACGGCGGCCACTACGCAGGCGAGCTGGTGGCAGTCAAACAGCTGCGCGACAAGAACGATGTCAACGTCAAGCACCTGCGAAAACTGAATCACGAAAACATCGGTAAGTGTTCCTTAGAGCTTGGTGGTGGCGGACTACTGTGGTGGTGACTGCGTCTTCTGTCAAGAACAAAAGTAGATTAACATTACAGATTTTTAAAACCTTATTATTGAGCACAATATCAAAGGAAATACGAAATTATTTATTTATTTATTAATCAATACAGACTTAAAATCTTATACTTTAACTACAATTAAGACAAAATTAATGAACTCTTAAGTATTGCCTTAACTTCTGAATAGCAGTGAATTGTGTTATTTCGTGTCTATTTAAATGATATGTAAAATCAATATTGTTAATCGACTTTTGTTGCTGACCGTATCAGCGTCTTCAAGTGAGAAGAAAATTTTCAGGGAACAGCTCAAGAGGAGTTTCAAAGGAATCAGTCTGCAGTGATCTATCGACATTTAGCTCGAAATTTGCTCTTTTTCAAAGTTTATACATATTAGCCAATGGGATTGCCCAAAATACGGAGTTCCGTAACGTTTAGAGCGGAGCGGAGGTTACAAAAATGAACTCCGAGATCTTTTTCTTGTGTTTATTCGCGGAATGTTACTCACTCAATTTTTTTTTTTACCATTACTTTGATAATGAAGAAACTCCGGTTTCTTATCTGTTATCAAAACACTTACACGTATAATATTGTATAGATTATTCCGAGCGAGCACTAGGTACGGTCCACAAGGAATAGGCACTATACTTTAGGACTTTTACAAAATTCCGTTTTTTGAACCCAACATTATTATTAGAAAAAGGCCAATTTATTGAAAACTAATCATAACATAAACAGGGTCTGTTTATCTAAGAAACGGAAGGGTACGGTTAACAAAAGAGATAAGTAACCAGGGTTGTCACATTTATTTGAAACTAGCTTGTGCCCCGCGGTTTCACCCGCATTACGTTAGGTTTTTGGTTACTGATTCGTTCCCGTGGCTCATAGCGCGATGTTATGTAGCCTTTAATCTGTTATTCTGAGGTATAAGCTACGGTATGTCTGAGAGTCATTATTTTTCCGCGAAGGTATTTTAAAACTGTGATATCTCCTAAGATATTCATTGACATTAAATGATGTAAAGGGCCATTTTGTTCAAAATTAAACACTTGTGATGAATAACGTATTTATGTTGATAAGGATTAATACAATGTTCATAAAAAACACCTTCGCAAATAATGCATTATTTTAAAACAAATTTTCTGGACATAAAAATGGCTATAGTGAGTCAACCTTAAAAGTTAGGCATGTACTACCGCGGACTTTTTTTTAGTATTATTTAAGAGGAACAATTCTCTCATACATTATTTTCAAGTAATTTTAACCGTTTACGCAGCGCACGCAACGAAAGCTCTCAAAACGTTTCCCCGTTCCCCCGTTTTTGCCACATTTTCACTGATTGCTCCGCTCCAATTGGTCGTAGCGTGATGTTATATAGCCTATAACCTTCCTCGATAAATGGGCTATCCAACACAAAAAGATTTTTTCAAATCGGACCGGTAGTTCCTGAGATTAGCGCGTTCAAACAAACAAACAAACAAACTCTTCAGCTTTATAATATTAGTATAGATTTCCTTCCAAACTGATGGATATCTGCGAGTTTCATTTAATTACTTAACAGGCTGTTTACTAATGATTGAATCAAATTCTATTTGAAACCATCCTTCAGCGTCTAAAAAAACTTCTATTACATGAGACGGCATGGTTACTTCTCTTTAGGTGACTGTACTTTCTCCATTACAGTCGAACCGAATCAATACGTAATTTAACCAACCTACTTTGAGTTCGTAGGTCCACATCGACATTTACTGTACGTAAGATTACGTTAGTAGTTGCAATCCGCGGCTTAGCAAGTCCCTGTGGGCAATGATACAATAGGCCCAGGGGTGTGTCGTGATGGCCCAGTGGTTAACCTTTTGAACGCCCGAGCGTAAACACATCGGCGCCACTGCTACGCCAAGCTACAAATTCAGCATTTCGATTAGCAATTTTTGATTATTGTTTTTTTCTAGTGAAATGTAAGAAATGAATATATCTTTGTGCTATTTTACAATATTTCATTAATGTAGTTTTAAATAATAGGAAAGAGAAACACAAAAAACTTAATTTAGGTCATTTTTAAGTAGAAAATCAGTACTTAAAATTTTCGTTTTCTTGACGGCTGTAGACGTCGGTGGCGTGTTTGACACGTTTTCGTTTGTCGGCTATAGCCGTCCGTGGCGGTCAAAAGGTTAAGGCGCCCGCGTCTCATGCACGAGGTCCACAACCTCCAGGTTCGCAACCGGGGACGGGCTAGTACCAATGTGACTTTTTCTAATTCATATTATGTACTTTCTAAGTTTATCTTGAACATCACTGACATCGGTAACCATATCAGAGTCCCTTGACGCGGCTTAGAAACTCTGACACTAGGGTGTGTGGGGTCGTTAGACCTTACTGCCCACACAATATAAAAGAAGACGATACATTAGGGTTACAAGCCGTAGTCCAGTCTTTTCCTCTCTTCACCACTCCAAAACTATTCCAAATTTTGTAGTTTTTTTTTAATCGTATTTGTCCAAAAGGACATATTGTTAAAACAACTCCTATAAGGCGCTATTTTTCCAAAATGGCGGCACGAGCAGCACACATACGAGGTTGCAAAGTTGAAATTCGGAAAGAGCACATCAAAATCTAGACTATCTTTACATGGTATAAAACAAAGTCGCTTAAACGGACTTTAATGCCGTTTTCATAAATAGACAAAGTTACTCACGAGAAAGGTGTGGTATGTGGTATGTGTATAGAACTTCACGCTACGACTAACGGGAGCGTAGCAATAGCCAAAGACGTAACTGAACACGGTTGATACCGCGTTAGTTCAATAACTAGTTATATATCATATAAATAGTTATTACTAAATTAACAATCTACGACGGCATACAAGCTACGCATGCCTACAGCAGCCTAAACACTACGCGACTTTGCTACGGACTACGTGCTACGCGTCGGCAATTGCGCTACGTGCGTCTACGTCGGTTCTAGCGCTACGCGGATCTATGACTATATGGCGCTACGCGGGCCTTAGTTTGCTGTGGCGGCAAACTGCCTATTAAGAGATTGACGTGGGGTCTACGTAGCGGCTCTATTGACATCACGTCGTACGTTTTCGGAACTACGCATGGGATGTTACTGCTCTTTTTATTTTAATATCTGCACTTTATGAGTCGTTTACAAACAATTAAGTTGTAGTAGGAACGGAGACCGTGCTTTGGAGCTGCGAGTGCCCAAAGTTAAAAAAAGTAAATATGATATATCGATTTTAGTAAGTTTTTTGTAACGATATCTTAGTTATGTTTATAAAAGAGATGATAAAAATTAAAGACTGACAATGAATGCTAAGAAATTTGAGATTAATGTAAGGACTAAGGATATTTTGTTGAAATTTACGTTTGTTTTTAACTAACAATTTATGTAAGTAATAAATATCCTTGTTTCATTTACGAAACCATAACATAAAGATACCTTAAAATAATAAATCATTTCTCCTAAAAATATTGAAATATCTAAATATCGGGTACCTACATAGTCATTTTTCAGCCCAGAACGCCGGGTTAAAAGAATAGATTATCACAATTGCACGTTTTACGCAAAAAGGAACCAAGCCACCGTAAACATTATTATTAAAAAACTTTGTATTGATACAAACGTCATAATGTCTTTGTGTATCTGTGTGTGGTTGCGATTATGTCGACGAGAGCCATAACGAGCATTCTGATTTCTGTTTACAAACTTGTTTTATTTATTTTATTCACAGAAAGCTCATCTCAGAATATATTCACTCATCTCAGAATTGCATACATTTCTTAGGAATTGTGTAAAATTCTTAGGTTTCATATATTTCCGTTAACAGGTATAATGTATATCAAAGTACTTGTTAATATTTGTTTATTAATAAAATGCGCTACGTCTTAAAACAAAGCAAATGATTTCACAGATCTTATCGTAGAAAAAGCAAAACACAATATTCAGTAAAGTGTAATCAGAACTTGACTAAGTACATACCTATACGAAAAATCTGATATGAAATTTACAATCTGGAACTATTAAAACACATGACAAAATCCAATTAAGCTGAAGTTCACACTCTACCTGAATTTATGATGGAATCGTGATGAGCTGACAGATACCCATTTTGATTAAAAATCATTACCGCGGCTAATGGTGGGTCCACACGATACAGACTTTTGTCTGATATCTGCAGACTATAAAGTCTGAGTAAAAATTTTTACTCAGAGGTCTTTACCAAGTGTCTGTGCAGACTTTTCATCAGTTCAGACTTCGATTTTAACAAATAAATTAAGTAATTCAATATTCATGAGTTTTGCTCCGACAATCGTACAGACATGTACGCAGACTTCGGACTTTTCTGGTACACCGACATTTGTCTGTACTGATTTGTTGTACAGACAAAATTCAATAGAAGTCTGTGTTAAGTCTGTATCGTGTGGACCCACCATAACTGGAATCCATATTATGAAGTACCCACCTCCGTACTATAAGTATACCTAAAAGTACATTCTTATAACATCAACGTTGCCAAGGGCACACTAGCGCCAAAAACTCAGTTAGTTGCTAATATGATTTTAAATTCTAAATTCCATATTAATATTATAAAGAAGAAGGTTTTTTGTTTGTTCGCACCGAGTAAGCTCTGAAACTTCTCCACCGATTTTATCCATTTTTCCACCAATAGATTGTCACATTATTCTTTAGTAACATAGACTATATAACATCACGCACCGACACACTGGAGCGTAGCAGTAAGCAAAGTCGTAACTTAACGCGGGTGAAATAAGCTACTCGGAGGAAGCAGCAAAATAAGTAGAAAAGTTTACCTTAAAACTAAGTATTTAATAATAGGTAACAAAGAAACAACAATATATTGAAGGCTTCTATTTCGTTTACCAATTATATCATTTTATTTTCCAGACGGTAAAAAAGAGTCAGCCAATATAATCAAAAAATGTGTTGCTAATTTCAAAACTCGAGAACGTCAGGACTGATTTGTCTGATTGTTTCTCTTGTTGTGTTCGTAATTTCCCGGAAAAGGTTTGTCAGACAGAATTTATCAGACCCTCCAAAGTAGGAAATTGCTAAATGTGCGGCTCTGGGGCGGGGTTCCCTTGTACGTAATATGATTTTTTACAATCTGCCCGTCTTGGCAACTTGTCTGACTTCAAAGATATTTCAAACAAATAATAACAGTCTAAAGAGTCAGTCAGATTAAAAGCGGATGTAGTGACAAAGGTTGAAAAGAATATGCTTAGATGGTTCGGTCATGTTGAGAGGATAAGTGAAAGGCGATTAACAAAAGGGCATTTATATGGCAGATGCGAGTGGCAATGCCGGGAGGGGACGTCCTAGAATGACCTATCCTGATCTTATTCGTGAGGTTCTTCAGAAAGGTCAGGTGCGCAGTACACGTAACCGGTGTGCTAGTATGACCAGGGTGCTGAGTGTGAGTTGAATTTTGTATGAGAAATTAGGTTTCTCCTAGTGACCACCAGGTGGCGCTATAACGTTTTCCTATACAAAATTCTAACGCGCTCGCTATCGAACGTGAATGAAAAAACTCACACTCGGCACCCTGATTTATGATATGAACGAGGCGTGAAGAATGTAAGGTTCGTAGCAGGTGGCGTTCTAGGTTTCTGCCTACCCCCATGGGAAAAAGGCGTGGCTTTATAAAAGTATACGTATAATAACAGTCTGTCGAGTGGCCGGTAATACAGAAGCTAAATCATAACTCCAGCGTTACTTAAAACTAGCCCTGTCTTACTAATATTATAAATGAGAATTTTTTTGAAGATGTTTGTTATTCAAAAATCCCCTAAAAAAATATGAATACCAAATTGACGGTGGGCTCAATATGTAACAAACACATGCGAATACCATGAACCGCAAATCAATATCCACAAACATTATGGTGGGTCCACACGACACAGACTCTGCACAGACTATAAAGTCTGAGTAAAAATTTTTACTTTACTAAATATCTGTGCAGACTTTTCATCAGTTCAGACTTCGATTTTAATGAATAAATTAAGTAATTCAATAATCATGAGTTTTGCTCCGACAATCGTACAGACATGTACGCAGACTTCCGACTTTTCTGATACACCGACATTTGTCTGTACTGATTTGTTGTACAGACAAAATTCTATAGAAGTCTGTGTTAAGTCTGTGTCGTATGGACCCACCATTACTGTTTAAACAAAACATCGATAAAATTGGCATTGTTCCCAGATTGTGGAGGCGAAAAGAATATATGAATGAACCTCTTCAAATGAGACACGCGTTTAACACAACATTCACGATGTACCGACGTGTCATAGCAGGATTTTATACAACCTGTTTTTTTGATATAGCTTTTACCCGCGACTTCCTTCGCGTCAAAGTTTTTTTTTTTTTAGTTTATATATTATTCCACGGGAACCGTAGGTTTCTGCGGGATAAAAAGTATCCTATGTAGGTAGTATTCCACACTACAGTCTATCTCAGTGCCAGATCTGTTCAGCCGTTTGAGCGTGAAGAAGAGACAAACACACAAATTATAATTATACTAGCTTCTGCCCGCGACTTCGTCCGCGTCACAGTTGATGTGTTATCCTACGGGTACCGTACATTTTCCCGGAATAAAAAGTAGCCTATGTGTTATTCCAGACTATAATCTATCTTTGTGCCAAATTTCATCCAGATCCATTCAGCCGTTTAAGCGTGAAAGAGTAACAAACATCCATACATCCATACATCCATACATACAAACTTTCGCCTTTATAATAGTAGTAGGATTAGTGTGATGATAACTCATACTATACCGAACCTCTAAAGACCTCTAAAGTAGCAGTCGCGCTCAGGACAACTAGGCTTCCGAGCCAGTTCTAGGTTAAAGAGGCTTTCTAAATATATTCAAATGAATGTTTATGTGTCTGGTATTCACCGTCCAACAGGTTGTAGACCTCTGAATGAGCTCGCTGCGGCATGTTCCGGTGTCGAACCCCGACTGTGACCCATTGACACACTTTTGGTTCCCCGGAGGGTCGCGATAGTGACCTTGAAACAAGGTGAATGAGAGTTCTTAGACCCTTGGAAATGTGAACAATGGACGCCCGTTTTCCTCTGCTCTACGTGTTTGAGATTTCAATGTCATTGTACTATTGCGCGATACTGGTGCTCCCACATTGCCGTTAGAAAATGTTTAGTAACGGTAGTAAATATTTGTTAGCAAACATTTTAAACACAATAATGTTAAAAAATGTTTTCATGTTAGGAAATGTTTAGTAATGTTAGTAAACATTTAATCACAAATGTTTTCATGTTAGAAAATGTTTAGTAATGTTAAGTTATGCGGTGAGTCAGGGATGCGGGGGCGCATCCAATAAGAGCGTTTTTTCTTCTTTTTTAAACAAAAAATGAAAGCTATTCCAATGAGCAAATCCTCTTCCATTTTCGTGTAGACACTCTGAGAACGCAAACAAACTGCGAGCCAATACCAGATTCAAATGTTATAAAATGTTAGTAAACATTAGTAAACATTTTTTATTAGTGTAGGAGCACTTATAACTTGTAACAGTTGACAACATTTGTGAGTAAAAATGGTTTTATGTTAGAAAATGTTTACAAACATTTTCTAACGGCAATGTGGGAGCACTATAATGATTATTTGAGGGCTGTATATTTTTTTTAGATATACAAACGTACTAAAACTACCGTTAGCTATTCTGCTGAATGCGTACGCAATTTCCTATTGCGACGGAGGGAGCGTAATGAACAGACAACCTTGTAAGTTTGTGTTCATGTTATCGGATATTAACAATTCACAGAAAATGTATGCAATTCCGAGCCTACTAAGGAAATGTGCGAAAAAATGTTTCAAAAGATTCTTTAATACATATGTCCTGTGAAGTGTATGTCTTTCTCAGTAATTGTACGCTATTCTGAGATAATACTATGACATATTCAAAATCTAATGCTGTCTGTTAATAAAACAACTAAAACACGTTTGTAAATTGAGATCAGAATTTTTATTAAGACTCTCGTCTCGTTGACATAATTAGGTGTAACAATCACGTTGTAAAATATAAATCTTCATAGGCCTTATTACTAATTTTATTAAATTTCTTTTTAACGCGCATCTAGCACTCATAAATTTAAGAGTTACAGCAGATGCAAATTTCTGGATGCAAGAGAATATCGCGATGGACGTCCGCTAAAAAAACTAGACTATCTTTATTTAAAGTTCAGGCCAATATCAATTATTATCGATGAAATTCAGTAAAATTAAGAATGACAAATTTTATTTCCAGTAAATTGACATGGGAAATGTCTAGATGCGAAAAATATATTTTCCGATAGTGATGGCTATTTTTAAGGGAGATCTACGTCCAGCAGTCAACGTCGTGCGGCTGATATGATTATGATGACAGCATAGAAATGGATATTTCATGTACAAGCTTTGATTTTTAATAATGTGCCATATTTCTTTTGTGTCTTAATTCTTAAAAAGATAATACGGTCACAATAAAAATAAAATATATTAAAAGTGTAAGGTGAACATTTTTGCCTATCTAAGAAAGAGCTTTCTGTTTGTTTGTTTGTGTGTATGTTTAAGCGCGCTCTGCTCTGAAACTACCAGTAGGGTTAAAAAATATTTGTATTAATAGCTTTTAATAGATTTGTGAGGAATAGAATAGGCTATATAACATCACGCTAACTGCCTCGGTTGGCCTAGTGGTCCTAAGTGCGACTGCTACGCTAGAGGTCCTGGGTTCGATTCCCAGGTCGAGCAAAAAGTGTTATTGGGTTTTTCTATGAAATTCTCAGTAACAGCTCGTAGTTATGATTTGTGCCCGGTTAATGGCAATAGACTCGCCCCCTATTACATGGGACCGAAACATACCGGCGTACTGTGGGTGTACATTGGTTCACCTCCGTCTAACCCTCCGGGGAATACAGGCGTGATGGTATGTAGGTATGTAACATCACGTTCTGGCCAGCCGCTCGCGAACTGAAGGAAAGAACTGATGGAGGAGAGGCCCTTGATGGAATTATCCCACCTACATTGCCATTCAGATAAAAGTTCCTCCCAGACATCAGTCTGCGGTTTAAATAATCTAGAGATCTTAGCACGGTCACGTTGAGTTAGAAAGTTTGCGTCCATGGTCTCTCGCGCGGAATAGTACATTGCAGCACGTCGCTGCACCTCGAGATCGACTGGAAGTACACCTGCAAGTACTGGCTGGAGGTGGACCACTGTGTTGCCCAATTTCTCACAGGTCATGGCAACTTTAAGAGTAAATTATTCTCTTTTAAGCTTGTTGCCTCTCCTTTGTGTCAATGTTCTACATCTGACTGTGAATATGAACAATCTGCTCATCACATCTTATGGGAGTTTATTCTTTGGCAGAATGAGCGAAATATTATGTTAGATAGTGTACAGGTTACATCCGGTGTTGTTTATTATGCGGACCTTGTACAAACTAGAACTAATTTCCGTGCGTTCAAGCGTTTTTGCCATACCTATTACTGGAATCAAATGTAACAGTTCACATTAGGACCCATTAAAGTTAATGATAATTGCAATCCGTGGTGCTTGGCAATCTGGGCTTCTCCCAGTTGTAAATAATCCCTTTGTGCCTATTGGCCTAATTCTGTTCTGTCTCCTGCTTGTTTGGAGGGAAGTGGAAATTATATTTTTCTTACTCCTCCGCTAATCTTTTCTGATTAATTTCGTTGCGGGATCCAAGACAGTTAAATCGTTTCTCTGGGACTCGTCGAGCTTCATTGTCTTGGCGCTTTTCTTGTGGTCGCCACTGTTGATTCTGGCTTACAGGAGTTGCAGTCGTTTGGAAACAGTGTGGCGGGTTTGTCCCAAAAAAAAAAAAGTAACATCACGTTACGACACGGCTCACAGAAGCGGAGCAGTAACCAAAGACGTAACTTAATGCGGGTAAAAAAAACACGCGAGCGAAATCGCGTTCTAGAAGCTAGAGTACTAAATAATAAAATTAATTGGTTTTAAAATATATATTTTTTGACGTGATTTTTAAATTCGAACTAGCCATTTTGCCAGAGGGTTTAGGCGCTATGCACACATTGATATAGCCGCGCGACAACTCTGCCTACCGCATACGCAACTGGGCGATTCTGATTTTTGCAAGAGGTGTATTCTGGAATACCGTTATTTGATAGTTACAAATAAAAAAACAAGTATTTATTAAATATTGACCAGGTATCGTAATTATATTTGATTACTTCTTTTTTTTATAACAAGCTCCTAAAATTTGATGAGGATGCAAATCAACACCTTGTATACAGGGTATAAAAAGACACATGACATACCCATTAACCGTTACTTATACTGCTCAAAAAATTATGCACCATTAAGCAAACATTATTGTTGGTTAACGTTATAATGTTTGTGTAAAAAATCATTAACAACATCAATGTAACACATGCAAAACATTTTGCTTACAAGCAACACAACAGGGGTAGTGTCGGTATTTTATAACTTATGATACCTTCACACGACCCGGTCGATCCGATCAAATCATTTAAAATCTATTTTTGGAAAAAAAAAACGCAGAGAGACGTTCTAACTGTTCTATACCTTTCTCAACACAAAGTTCCTAGGTATGGTCCAGATTGAATGAAGATCACGATGTTGGGAATGGTCTTCCCAACATCGTTCTGTAACTTTCGGGTTTGTCAACTGTCTTTTTACATCTTTTGTGTTCTCATTTAGATAGAAGAGTTACTGTAAATTTCATTCGTTGTTTAGTAATTAAAAACAAAAATAAAACAAAGTAAGTATATTCATATAAAACTCTAATAGGGTTTTTCCGTATAGGCCTTAGCATTTCTAGAAAAATTGAGTGGAATCTAAATGTTTTGAACCCAATCAAAGTCAAATTCAAATCATATATTTCAATTACACTATGAAAAACTAAACACATAATTATATATATTATTACGCTATTAAAAGCCGCTTATGAACGTCATTTACAAAAAAAAAAAAAAGAATCTTGCTGCCCATTCCAAAAAATAGTTTTAAGATAAGAATGGGCAAGAAACTCCATATGTACTCTTTAAAAAAATGTATTACAATACGTTGTACAGGTACAGTAAGCGCTCAGAATTGCATACCCACGCTAAGGTTCACTTTCCTATGAACACGGGCGCGATCCAGTCAGCGCGTGCGCATGTGTGTTTACGAGTGATGTCTCAACCTCAACATTCCACAGATAACACACACTAATGAACCATCGTCGCACTACGCGAAATGGCATTATATTTCTGTTTACCGTACGAGTCCTACCCGACGCGCGACGTATTCTTACCATTGCATTGCTAAATTTCGCATAATTATAACATGGCCTGGCAGCTGGTTTGGATAAGAAAGGGTTTACAATCATTGAATTCCGAGTTCAAATCTTATACTATGTGTGGCTGTTTTTTGTTTCTTGAAACCATAATAATGTTAGGCAAAATCTTTTTAGGTTTATGTTGAATTATTACGTATTCATGCTTGTTATTTATTTTTTATAAGAAGCAAATATTAGTTATTGTATTATTTATTTAACTTTTTATGTGATTTTATTTTAAGTTTTTGTAATTGGAAGTAGGAAAAAAAGGCGTGCTGTGTGATAACAAAAATTTATTTTTAAAATTAACAAACTTATGAGAATTGTAACGTCACATTCCTACCGAAATAAAAGAAGTTCTCTTGTAACTGTTCATAAGATTTTTTGTTGAATACCCACTTAGTCAATAAAATTCATAATAACATAATAAGAGAAGGATATTTTAATAACACAAATAAATTTGGTGATGCTCACGTATTAAGTTTCTGAATTGGTATTCAGCAGAGTTAATTGAAAACTAAACTATAATTCAGACTTTATGAACAGGTTTTTTTTATGTAACGTCACAATAAACTTAGTGAGGTAATAGTTTAATAATTCGTTTTCTTGATGAAAAGAAGATTGAAACTAAACCTCAATTTAAGATCATTAAATAACTATCTACGAATATATAATATAATTATGACTAAATATTTAGTTACACCGTCTAATTATTAAAACTAAAACATCCAGGTTATTAAATGTTGCATAACACCGTCTAATACTTCTTCATAAGTAGCACTGTTGCACGCCATCCCCACATATTAAAAACGAAACGTATTTTTTCTGGTTTATGATGCATGCAGCTGTTGTTGTAAACAGTATGTTATCCAGTGCGAAACCACCAAACTTAATCCACTTCGCTGTTGAGTAGGTAGGATAGGCTATCTATCCTCTTCCTCGTATTTCTTGCTCCGGAGACTAATAATAGTATTCCTCTAAAACAACAAAAAAAGTAATATTAGGCATTTATAACAAAATACTAAAGTGACTTAATTTTTTATATAATTTAATAATATTTATTTAATATAACAAATTTTAATATATTAAAACTATTTATTTATAAATTCCATAATAAACACATTTTTTTTGGCGTCATTATATATTTAAAAATTAATAATAAGTATTAATCGAAATGCCACCAAATAATTTTAGGTATCTTAGGTATAAATTTCAAATAAAAGTTTAATTTACAATTCGTTAATATAATACTCACATTCAGTCAGGTTTCATAAGATATTAATTGGGACCACTTTTATGCAGCCCAATAATAGTCGCCCTCGCCTCAGTAATATTATTTGCCTGCGTTTCGAGAATAATTACAATACCACTACGAGTATCTATTAAATCACTCGTTACTAACCAACAACCACAACCAAACGACAACGCTCATTCCAATCAAGTTAAATATGCACAAAACTCATGTCTACCTCACAGAAATCTAAATTCTTTATTAGTTTTCTATGACTACCCTTTTAAATTTACGAAATGTGTGAACAAAGCGAACAAGCTAAAGAATATTATATTTCTGTTCATTTCTTCAAATTGAGTAAAAACAAAAAGACAAAAATAATGTGAGATTCGAACTCGCGGCTCATTGATTAACGCCGTCAACTGGGCGCGCTTAACCGCTAGACCATTTTGTCTCATGTAGAAATGTTGAAATTATGAACTACATTCACAACGGTGATACATGTGTCTATTCTTGAAAGTAAAAGGTCGTAAGTCAAACTAAACGTCAACCTAATACGTTTTGAGATTGGGTATGGACTTTTGGTCGCCACTGTACATTAATTCATTAAATTATACGAATGTGGAGACGATATACCAAAAAATAAAACTCATTCAAAGTACTACAATACGTACTAAGCGCTACTAATTAAGAAATGTAAGCTAAATTAATTGTAATATTTCATACTAATATTGTGACCGTAGATGATCACTTATAGCATTCGAAATGTATGTATGAGTTTCTGCCATCCATCACCCCTAAAAGCATTGTGTCATTGGAAATCAAAAAATAACTTCATTCGTGAAAACAATCGCTGGTTTAACGCGAAGCGTCTGTCACCAAGTCGCTTTTAGTGTTCATTAAAACCTATTATATTAGTCTGCTTTTCTGACTTGGTATTCGATTTTAACGTTTTGACTGGCACGTCAAAAAAGCAAAAACGTGCTCTCAGCGCCAAGCTGGAATTCATCCTCTAATTAATACCTGCCTACAAAATAGTAGCGAGTTTGTTTAAAAGTCTGTCATGAGATCGTGACCGTGGCGTGTTAGCCATATTTTAGTTTGTTATCTATACATGACTGTGGTCGGTCAAAAAGTTAAAGACGTTTCAAATAAAAAAAAAACGTTATTAGCCCTTGTGTAAAAAAAAGAAGTGTCAAAAAACAATTTTTAGACAAACTACATACTTTCTTCAGCAAAATTCAGATACAACCTCTATTGTTATTTATATTAACTACTAAGAGGAAGTATTCAATATGTAACACAATTCAATTTATCCTACTTTTTCCCAAAAAATGCTATAACTTTCGAGGACCCGGACTCTATAATAAATATCGCCTAAATATTGCCTTTTCGATTCCTTATACGTCAAAAGTCTGTGATCCTCGTACGCCAAAACTATGGACTTTACAATAAAAAACAAACCGTAAACTGTAGGAAATTTTCTCTAGTATATTTTTGTGTTTTTTATCGTAAAATGAGTCCCATTATTTTAATATTTATATAATATTATTTAGATGCGCGAGCAGTGAAGATACGAGATGGCAAAGTCGAAATTCGGAAAGAGCAGAAAATAAAGAATATTGTGTTACAATAACGCTATCTAAATGAAATCTAATAATAGACTACACAAAACAAAAGGTGACGTTATAAAAACGTAATAGGAGCTAAATAAAGTAACCAATACCACACTTTCTCTATTAAATCATATATTTAGACATAAACACATTCATATGTCCTTCTTGACCCCTTATCTTCAACGAAATAATTACGCCGTAATGCAGCAGTCGGCCGCGTTCTAAGGAACTTTATGTTTAATTAACTTCAACAACACACAATTCACGTGAAAACCTCAATGAAGGCTGAAAAAAAAAGGTAATCATGTTTCGGCCGCTTTGGTATTAACCTCCCCTACTAGTATTCATCATCATCATCATCATATCAGCCGCAAAACCTCCACTGCTGGACATAAGCCTCCTCCATATAGGTAATGTATATTCCTTATTAGTATTGGTTGAAGAATGTTCGTAAAATAATCCGGGTCCTTGTAGTAATAAACGTTATTTGGTACACCGCACAAGTAATAATAAACAACTGGTAAATAAATAATCTTTTTTCCAAATAAGTTGATAATTTGTACTTTTTGAACGAAAAATGTAACAAAAACAGCTCCCCCCGCCCTTCCCTACTTTTTAATTTTTTGTTGGCTTTGAAAAGCCCAATAACATATCTTGTCCGACTCGGGAATCGAACCTAGGAGCTCACGCTTAGCACAGTCACGTTTAAAACGCGAGACTGACCGGGGAGAAATTAGCATCCCTGATTCCATTTTGATATTGTCTACTCCCATTGTTTTAATACCGTTATATGAGAGCACACGAGTCAAGATTTCCGTTATTTTTAAATTGTGGTAGCCCAAGGTTTAATACGTATAGATAAACTAATAATATCTACTGCTACTAGGCTACTATCTGGCTACTAACGCTAAGACTACACAAAATCTATAGACGATGATACAAACACGTCATAGGAATTAAATACCAATACCATACTTGCATCCATTTGGGCATTAAAACACTCATAAGTCAATTCCATAGATCACGAGCGTACTCATTTCCGACAGACTGACAAGTAGTTCTCTTATAAAGGTAATTAAATCACGTTAAAAATAAATTACGAAAGAGGTGCACAGAAATGCATACAAGTAATATTTGTATGAAAGCATGATCAATACCGCCCACACAGCTCCGACCCACGCAGCTTCGTCCACGCGAATTTCATAATATGGTTACTATTTCATGCTTCAAATAACACGATACGGCTACTAAAATAGACCTGAATTAATTTTCATTCACTCGTCAAAAGCTAGTAAGCTACTACCGAACTTCGATAAGTATCCTGTATTCGATAAGTATTTTATGTTAGAACATGTTGCATTTGTGCACCGAACTAGAAACAACGTTATCAAACTTCGTTCCAAACTTTAGGTTCATAATGCTAGTAGTATTTTCGAACTACACTCGCAAGGAAATACCTTAAAGGTCGCTGTATCATCACCGGTTTTACACAGTAAAATACCCGCGAATGGAATCGCCGTAAAAAGAACCTGCTTGGAAAAATCCAAGCGTTGACTGCGAATCGTCAATTTTAAATTACTTAAAAGCACATTATTTAAATCGCTAACTCGAATGGCAATTTTTTTGCAGTGTCAGCGGTGCTATTATTGTCCGTGATGACCTATATTTTACACAAACGTATCATGTTTGAATTTGAAATTTAAAATCAAATCGATCTATTTTCGCTTTATAACAAATGATATATCGTATTTTGAAACAAATAAAAACTACGTAATATATCTGTCACCGGAAAATAACAAGATCCGTAAGTTTATCAATTTACTAGGAAGTTTATAAACTTTCGTAAGATTCTAAACGGGAGATAAATTGTACTATTTTACGTACACATTTTCGTAAATTGATAAACTTACTGAACTCACTCGTAAAATAATAAGTAAGCAGTAACCAAACGCTACGCGCGATCTGATTGGTTGGCTGTCACGTGTCACTTCTCCTTCCTCGCGGCCGCCAGCTGGACACAAGCATTGCCACTATGAACATTGACCAATCAGAGAGCAGTGTGTTATTTTACGTATTTCAAAGATCGTATATTTAAAAGAGTTTCTGTGATTGGTCGAACCATATAAAATCTTACGAATAGATATTCGTTAGTTTATAAATTTACCGTATGACGTCGGAAATTGATAAATTTACGAAAATGTGGACGTAAAATATTACAATTTATCCCCCGTTTAGAATCTTACGAAAGTTTATAAACTTCCTAGTAAATTGATAAACTTACGGATTTTGTTATTTTCCGGTGACATATCCGTTTGTAAGACTGGTGTCGGCACTAAGAATGTCTTGTATAGGTAAACACCAGGGTGAAATCATAATTACACCTATACACCAAACACACATTTCTTTTTCAAATTAAAGTCAAGAAAAACAATCAATGGTAAAGTTAAAGGATAACAGTAAAATTGCAGCAAAAGGCAAGACCAAAAACAAAATAGGTATGTATTTAGCGGGACCGAACAGCGATATTTTTAGAGACCTAGGTTTTTTTAGAGACGTAGGTTTTTTTACTGTAAAAATACGTGAATGTATGCAAATTAAGTACGTAAACGTGTCTTCAATTTCCAAGCGTTACTTCTGGGCTGCAATGCAATCAAGAGAATTGATTAAAACATCTCGAACAGTCATTTGAGCATGCACGCCCAGTGCCCTTTACCTATTTCCATCGCAACTTCACCGCAACATTCAATTATTGTCAGGAGGCGGTTGAACAGATAACTATTGAAGCGAAAGCATTTTATTGACTCTAAACTCGTTATAAATGTCATGGCTACCCGTTTCTTTACTCTTGTAACCAATATGTGGAAAATCTAGTTCCGTCGAGTTTTCCAATGTCAATTTTCTTTGATTTGATATTGTTGTTTCTTGTTATGTGTATCGATGCATGAAGCCTCACTGTCTGAAGTGAAACTTGACTTTGAGAACACAGACTTCGATATGTATTGTTCGGTTTGCACTTGTTTACGGCACAGCTAGGGATGGCAACTATGTTTTAAAGAAATGGAGTATATCTGGGAGGGTAAATAAAGAGTAAATTTACATAAATTTTTGAAAAGGCATTTTTTAGAATTGTTTAGCTCTACGTACTAAATCTTAAGTAAATGTAGATCAGGAGCTGTGGAGGGTATACATGAATGGTATTAGATAAACATGATGACATGACGGTATTGGATTATGGTAAACGTTGTGTAAAGGATGCTGTCCTAATCAAGTTATACGATAACAGAATAAAGGTCCTATGTGGTCCTGAGTCGATACAGCAACGTACAAATACATACCATCTACAATTATTACCTCACTGTGATTACGCTGATATTAATAATTCCGAGGATTGATTGGCTTGGATTACTGTGGCTGTATTAATATTGAAATACCTGGAATTAATAAGCAATACCTATCCAAAAACAAGCACTATCCGTGCAGCATGAATTCCGAATATTATTTTGCAAACATTATGTTTATCTGCAACGGATAGTTAATATACCTTCAGTAAATGCAACGTAGTTAGTTCCTTTGATGCTTTGATAATAATGATTCGATATTTCATGGAAATCGGAAACTCGCGTCCACTAGCTACGACCTACCGAGAGACATTGAATATGCAAGTTGGAATCAAGCTACTCCGTTCCTTTTGTGAACTTGAAATTCTTTGTTTGAGTTATTATTTGCAAGTAGGTATAATTAATTTTGTAGCCTATTTAAAATGTTGGGTTCAAGAATTGAATTCTGTATTATGACAAGATGGCCGCCTGTCGGCTTGGTACCTAGGTACACGTCGTTAGCGGCGGTTTATATTTAGCTAGATCATACGAGAAAGATCTCTTTGACCATGTTCCTAGGAATCGCGAACGCCCACGTCGGTTAACTAATCTAGAAAGCTAAACAACCTAGTTTATAGTTACACTATATAACATTGCTTTATCCGGTGCAGTTTCCGCGAAAAATTCACGCTGAGATTGCTCTACGCGGCATTGAAGCACCCCACCGGAAATGTAGTTATGTTTTGTGATTTGACAAACTTACTGCGACGACTGAAGTTAAGTTAATTTGACCCGGTTCCTGTTGCTGTCTAAAGGGAAAACTATATTTGGATCTAGTAGAAGTAAACATGAACTTGTTTTGTGCAGCCGTAGAATAAATAAATGCATCAAACTTACAAAATCAATTAATAACTCAATTTATTACTACAAACCAATAATATTATCTCGTTTATTTTTCGAACACAAAACTTAGTTAAATAATAATAAATAAATTAAAAACTATGTACAGTAAAAAAAAAAAACAAAAAGAAAGGAAGGTCATAAGAGCATCAAGAAACTCATCCGCATCGCTGTCAAACTTACAAAATAAGAGCAGACAGCGCTTTGAAAATGTTGTAGGGATTATTTATTCAGCATGTATATTTCATAATAAATAATATTTGCGTTAAAGTGAATTATCAAACGCTAGTGAGTGAGTAACAAAATATACCCATCATACATATCATAGAAATGATATACTCTGTGATGTGTTTCCGTTTTGTTTAAATAGTGGCGCTGACTACTGAATAGCTTTGTACCACACGCTAGGTATATTTACTGTACCTGTGACATGTCAAAGGAATACGTTTATGCCTGCACAGTGCTTCGATATTTGCAAGTAGGTACAACGTAGTACCAGACTTCATATATTGCAGGGCACCCGTGTTACTCATTTTCTTTTTTCTTTTCTCCCTCTAGTGCAGTTCAAAGGGGTTAGTACCGACGGGCCAAAAGCTTGCATCATCATGGAGTTTTGTCAGTACGGCCCACTATTTGATTACATACATAGTGGGACCTGCTTCATGCCATCACAGATTCTCAAATGGGCCAAAGAGATCGCCCAGGGGATGTCTTATTTACATGTAAATAAGATCATCCACAGGGATTTGAAATCCCCTAAGTAAGTTGTTTTTATTATTACTCGTATTATTGTAAAGCTACAGTTGCGAGTTTTTTGTTAAGTTTACACCATATTGGCGTGATTAATAATATTATTTTAAAACAATGGGACTTAAATGTAAATGCTGTATTTCGAAGCTTAATTGTCTGTTCTTTCATTTTTGTTGCACTTTGTTCCGGAGGCTTCACAGACAATGAAAACATATTTGTAACATTTGCAGAGAACGTTAGTTTACTAAGTAGTGAGACTTAGTTTGTTTCCATTGCGCTCCGGCTATTTTTACCTGTTGTTTATCGCATTGTGACGGGCTGCGACACTAATGCTATGTAGTGCCTGTTGAAACAGTCCATGCATAAGCTAACAACTTACTACACTTGCACTCCCACAAACGTTCTTCACAAAAAGCTCGTAATTTTGCTGTACATTGTTCAAATTCTCACAAACATTTTAAAGGAACAGTATTTAAAATGTTCTAAGTATGTTAGCCCGACATAGAACGAGTTAATCGTTTGTCTGGTCGGATTATAAGTAGTAGGTGCGAGATAAATATTTAACTTGTTGATTTAGAAAGCAGGCCAACGATAAAGAAAATTAATCTCTCTTCGATGTTCCGAGAACCACAACAATACCTGACCTTAAGTTTTTTTTTTAATAGGGAATTTTAATCTCTTTTTATTTTCTTGTAACTGGTTCGATAACAGACATAGTTTGAAACCTTTATTAATTATAGGAAAGATATTTATTGTGCTTGCAGGATCGATTCAATTAGCTGAATTTTCTGGTAGTAGGTTTACGTTATCGCGTTCGTACAGACAGCGTCATCAACTGATTACCCCCCCCCTTTTCGAACAAGTTTTAATGCAAGAGGGGTAACCTATTTATGACGCTGTCTGTACCTGACTTAGAGATCTTCATTTATCCAAACTCACAGTATCTAACTATCTACTATCCTTTGAGCAATATTCCATTATCAGGTAACCTGATAGGCTACATGTTCGGAATCTATTACACATAATATACACGTCTAATAATGGTATACGTAATTAATAATCACTGGATATTGCATCTTGCCATGATCTTTGTGCGTTCACTGAAGCGAACATTCATGAATGAACGCATACATCAATATTGAATAGATTTCGAATTGTAATTAGCCTGTGATTGTGCTTTAGTCCATGAGAGAAGCTGCGCTAATGATTTGCCTTCTAATCTTAGTGCAGTCTAAGCTAAGCCAGGTATAATTATCCAAGTCCATCCCTACGTCAGGCTTGTCAGTCGGTTTGTCAATCAAAGATTTGTCAGCCTCCCTTAAATATAGGTAGTATTAGAATTAAGAATTGTCACAATTGGTCAGGTTCTTACCGCTTGGTGGTTAGTGCTTTTGAAATGCTACTTTTTCTATAAATTCCCACCGGCTTCATCAACATCTGTTTGTCAGTTCTAAACTGACACTATCTCTTTCTCATCTCTACTAGTCTCAGATATATAGACACTCCCATTGTTTAATAGTTTATCACAAAAACGAAAATGTCAGTTACGAAAGTCATCAGTTTTCATTTATTTGGTCTCACTATTGTAATAATTAAACCAGCAGCACTTTCATGTGCCCACACAACGCACGGCTCTCTGAATGCATTATTTCCCAGACGACATAATTAACTCATTCATTTGCAATACGTATGATCAATGGCAAGGCTGCGGGTCGCATCGTCTCCTCTTAAAATAATACTTTAAACTATTTTGGATATTCCTTCCCCACAAGCGCCATGAGTTCTTACTAACGCTAACGAATCCTCTTGCAAACGTCTCAATTATTCACGGAGTGCAGTATATTCAAGCCGCTTCGAAACAACGTCCATAATGTGAAATCGATAGTTCAAACACATTTATTGTTTGTTATTCTTGGCCCACATAAGGGTTCGTTTTCAGTTTTATAGAGGCCGTATTAGCTGGATACTAAATGAAACTTGATCTTGGTGGCAGCTAGAGAAAAATGTAGAGTAAAAAAAAGTAGCGTTTTCTAAATTTGTCGCTAATCTATAGGTAGCCCTGCTTTCTTGTCATCAATTTATCTATTAAGAGACAGATAGAAAGCTACACGGCTTGGTACTCGAGACCAAATGCAACAATAAAATTACAAAGATAGAATACAATTAGCTTGTACTAGTTTCATCGGTGCTAGAATAGAGAATGGTGCAGTTCTTGCTTCGGGGAGGTCAACGTACGTGAATACGAAGAGCCACCCCCGCCACCCCCGCTTTCAGGCCGCCTAACTTAGGCGCCATTATTATTATGAAATATCAAAAGAAACCATCAAACTGGAGAATCCATTTATTAGCCCAGTTCGCACTGCCGGGGTAAGTTATATTACTACCCCATTTTAATTAGATTAGAATTTTCCTTAACGGCCCTTGATTTTTCCTTTGACACAAGAATGCGAACCTTCACTGAAACCCGTCTCTTTATCGTGAATCCAACCAAAGTATCGATGGTGTAACTTCCATTTTACAAATCTCCATATCCGCAACTATATAGCGTCCTTACTCACATCCAATCCACTTTCTAGGTTAGCCTAGTGATTAAACTGCACTGTCCCCACGGGATTAGCACGTGCTTTTTATTACAAACCTTTACGTTGGACCTAAGGCGTAAACGCTCACAATTTATTGCAGCCTTACGACAGTTTCATGGTTTCCAACTTTTGATTACCTAACTAATTCTAAACTGAAATAACACGTGTTGTTAGTACTTAAAGTCTTTTTTTGTTAGCAAACTGCCTTCTTTGTTGTTTATAAACACCCCATTGTTTGTGGAATAGCACCACAATCTTGCACTTTAGGTTTGAATTCGTCTCTAAATCTCTTACCCGGTCCTCTTTTCACGGGCGCTTGGTTGGAGTTGTGCTCGAGTGTTGCTAGTTACCTTGTTCTGTGACGTCATACTCCTCGTTGAAGTACTTGTAGGGCTCGCCGAAGCGCCAAAGATGATCGTTAGCCTGACTGCATTATAAAAAGGTCACGTAGATTCTTCATTACATTTTAAAAGATCTTTTAGGTATGCTGTTTTCAGTCCCTGTTTCTGTGCTACAAAAAAAACACAGTTAGTTTGTTAAACTTTCTATGTCAAACTTTATCTGCGTATTCTTACCAACAGATTTTTTTAAAATTAGTGCAAGAATTTGTGTTTGTATATAATTATATTGCATCGTGGCGCATTACTCTGTACCTCCGCTGCGAGGACTCGAAGTCATAAGTGATAAAAACAAGGAATTTTATTTCGTTTAACTATAATAAAAATACACTATTATTATCAGTATCCATTTGAAGCTGCATTCAATAATACAGTTGATGCTCGTTACGGAAATAGCTACG
Source organism: Caradrina clavipalpis (assembly GCA_932526535.1). Lineage (NCBI taxonomy): Eukaryota > Metazoa > Arthropoda > Insecta > Lepidoptera > Noctuidae > Caradrina > Caradrina clavipalpis. Next base: position 4,426,836 of record OW052087.1, read on the forward strand.
TTTCTGATAAGAGATCGCATTTCGTATGAGTACGAAACGTACATCATTTATAATGGGTACATGATTGTCTAGAATCGAACTTCTAAAGATTTTCTCGAAATATCGAAGAGATATTATTTATTTCATAAGATCCGAGGCACAATTTCGAATAAATTGGATTCAATTAGTGATCTATTCACAAAAAAAATATTGGTTACCAAAAGTAAAAGTATAGAAAATAGGTCGAGATTATAGTGTCCTGGAGACCGCTGATATAGTATTCACACTTTATATAGAATAGTAGTACCTACGTGTGTGCCAACAAACGCCTTTTTTCAGCATCCTGATTGCTGATAATCTCGTGGTAAAAGTAAGCGACTTTGGCACAAGTCGCGAATGGAATGACGTAAGTGCCGTAATGAGTTTTACGGGCACGGTAGCCTGGATGGCACCAGAAGTTATTAGACACGAACCATGCTCTGAACGCGTCGACGTATGGTCCTACGGCGTGGTCCTCTGGGAACTTCTCACACAAGAGATCCCTTACAAAAGTCTAGAAACACATGCTATTATGTGGGGCGTGGGGACCGACACGATCGCGTTACCCATACCTTCCACGCTCCCGAGTAGCATGCAACTACTCATGAACCAATGTTGGAACCGGACGCCGAGAAATAGGTGAGTGGAAATCAAACTTAATAAATTCTAATCTATAAAGCTTCCAACTTGTTGAGCTAAAGCACACCGACCGGAAAACAGTCTTCCTTTTTTGACTTCACTATGATTTTTATCTGTAAATGTATTTACAGATAAAAGGTAATACGTCGTAATATAAAAATACACAGAAAAGGCTTAACAATAAACCAAAATGCGCGGATAGGTTTTCTATACTAAGAATAATAAACCTAACACGGCAGGCGGGCCAGTTTGGAAATGGCGCATATCACGTATCACAAATCCAAAATAAAAGTAAAACCATCTCACAGGTCACAAATCCAAAACAAAACTAAAACCTTCTGTCATGCCTCGTGCGCCTGCAACGTAGTATTTTTAATTGTGATTTTCCAATGTTTGCGCAATTTCGAACGAGTCTTCCACCCATAATCTATTTTACAGTTTTCTCTCGATGCGCGGCGCTCTTCACACGCAACATCACAATTTTAATCAAAATCGGTAGTTGTATTGCCGTCCTTGTCAAACTTGTCTGGGCACATGCGCATTCAGTACAAATTTTAACGCTACACTGTGTCAGGTAGGACACATGCATTACTGCACAGTAGTAGTCGTTCAGTAAATCGGCGACGCGACCTGTTTCCGGTCAGTGTCGGCGGTCGCTCGGAGCGAGGCACACGGCTGCCTGCATTCGCGCCGTGAACTAGTTCGCGGACGGTCACTCTGTCATTCAAATTTAAATTAATTTAAAAATTAATTCAAATTAATTTGATACAGTGCAGTTACAGACACGTTAGTTTTCATCGAGTGTTTTAATTGTTTTACTAGGCCGCCGTTCAAAATTATTGCCGCCAATCTGGAAATTGCTGGGACAGAACTCAGCAGCGTTTCAATGGCTTGCTTTAAAAAGAGTCAAACCGAGTGGCGCAAAGAAGTACAAGAAAGCATGGACCGTTATTTTACCAAGTAAGTTGAGAGTGATATTTTAAGCGACATAGCCGATTTTAAGTGCGTTTCTGGTTCTTCAATGATAAATTCAGTGACTTAGACTTTAACTATTTAATTCCGGTTTTCATTTTAGTTATTGGGCAGTGAGTTAGGCCGTATTTAAGCGTGATTGTGGTGATTTTTATCGTGAAGATTACATTTACTTGAGTGCGTTTGGTGTATTTTTTCGCGTATTTGTATAATAAAATTAATGGTCGGATTTAATACGTTAAAATTTAGTTTTATATAATTTTTCTCACTTTTCAGCTTTGAGGATTTATTTAAAGGATTTTAAAAAGATTTGATGACTTTTAGAAAAACGTAGGAGTTTAACATTTATTTACGTTTGGCCGTGGAAAAAGTGATATTTAGTTAGATATTTAGTTTTATTATTTAACGATTGGTTTATTAATTGAGATATTAATATTAAATTTAAATATTCTGAATATAATTAATAATTAATAAAACCACGATTAGTTGCAACTGATTTTAATATATTTATTTATTAATATTCGTATTTCCATTTTATTGACTTTAGGATAATAGAACAATCGGAATATTGTTCTTTAGGGTTCGTTGATAGGATTTTTGCCAGATTTTATGATTTAAGTGTTAGAGATAGAAATTTTCACGGGAAAATGAAAGCAGGTCATAGGAGACCTAGATTTTCTAATAGCCTAACTGCTTTACTTAGAAACAGCAATCAAACCAATTGGCTAGATTAAACAACTTTTTATGTTACTAGGTTTGTTGTTTAAAACCTTTGTGTTTTAAACATTTCTCATTTATATCCCAGTATAAGTTTATAAAATAGGACAATTCGATTAAAATCAAAATAAATTCCGAAAATAGAAATGAGCAGAAAAATTATATTCTTTTTGCTAATTTAATATTATTTGCTTTCGAAATCGGTAAATTTCACTGTCACGCTTATACGGCATTCGTTTAAATATTACGAACGTTTAAATATTGAAAAGGTTTTTCGTGTTCAAGTCAAAATTAACTCTGCGCTCTTTTGACTTTATTTCGCAGTTATTGGGTTTTCCTTGTACCTTAACCTTTTGACCGCCACGTGAAAATTTTAAAAACGTGAGAGGGCACGTTTTTTAAATTTTAAGGGAAAAAATCGTAGATTGTGGCTTCTCAACCCCAATCTACGAATTTGCCCCTTCATACTTACAACATAGTAGTGAGTTCGGAATTATATAGATGTTGTTTTTTGAGTTTTATTTACGTATAAATGTCAGTCATGGGATCGTGATCGTGGCGTTCTCGGCACATTTTGTTTTGTCATCTTTACATGACTGTGGCGGTTAAAAGGTGAAACGTACAATACTCTTATTTATTCATTAGAATGTTTACTTTTAACTTATTTTAATTTATTTGAAAATTACAAAGGCGGACTTAATGCCGTAGGCAGTCTCTACCAGTCAACCAAAGGTGGTCAAGAGTATAACATATTGTTGTACGAAAGTAAACAAAATGTGTGCAACCCTCGTCGTGATATTTTCTTAGCTTTTTTATTTTATTTTTTTATTCGAGTTGGGTAAGCTCTAGACTCTAGTCATAGTCAGAAGTGACATAGACAAGGTGTACGATGGAGTGAGCTTACCCAGAAAAAAAATAGGTTTTCTTTAAAAAAAATCGTTTTCTTCCTTCTTTTATGAAGGCCTATATTAACGGAGTGATAATTTCCCAGGCCTGTCAGAGCCGACGGAACAGACGCTGCTAATGGCAGCGATCGCCGCGAAGACATCAAGTCGGCGCGCAATATTCGAAAAATCTACGAAAACCAACTAAGTCACGCGAATGAGATGTTTCTTGAGGTGTGCGCCGTGCGCCTCCAGCTGGAACAGCGAGAAAAAGAAGTCGAAGAGTAAGTACATTAGACTTTATAGGACTTCTCCAACTTTCTAGGTTTCCTCTAGGTGAAGCAGTCAACTTATTTGAAAGTAAAAGTAATATTTATTTGATGCAATACTGTATTTGTTAGCCATATTTATGCCAACCTGCACTCCGTCATACCTGTACTCGATCAGTTTTCAGGGCCAAGGCTTGATGTAGTTACGGCCGCGGTCGCTTTTTATTTCCTATTGGCAATTACTTGCTAAGCTTCAAGTTTTCATTTTCAGCTTGCTCGTGAACTACATTCAGAATATTATGTGATTTAAAGCTGGCATTGAAACACTAATCACTTAAGCAGATAAAGCTTCTATTTCATTGCCATGGCACGTAATAATGTCCACACAGTTATCGAGCTGTTTTGTTAACCACTTTATAATTCCTGAATACATGGAATTCTTGCACTGCAATCAATAAATAATAACTGCGAAATTGTGGCTAGCGTGTAATGTAAATACTATTCTATTAACAAAGGCCGTTCATGTTTTGTCCACAATTTACACCACATTGTGTCTTTATTATGCATAACAGGTGTGTGAAATTAGACTGTTATAAACTAACACTCCTTTGTTTCTCAACATAATATCAATCAGTGGAAAACTACTGTGAAGGCAGGGTATTCAAAGATACATATAACATGTTCGATATTACCTTTATCTTAAAAAAAAAACCTTTTCTTAGATATCAGATAACGACCTCATTTCATTGTTTCCTAGTTCTTAGATGCTATTGACCTTTTATCTCGCATCACCTGCTCTTCCTGTACATCCTGCATAAGTCTTGTTACGTTGTTGCGATTCTCGGGAAATAGCCGGATATGGGCAGCGTTGGACCGGTCATTGTGGCTATTTTTAGGGAGGCTTTTGTGCAGCAGTGGACGTCATTCGGCTTATGCGATGATGATGATGGTTTAGTAGAGTAGAACCTACGGGTCTTTGAAAATATATTAGTGCTTGCGTGTGTAAATACTAAAATGAAGTTATCTTAAACATACATCATAGGTACTTACATCTAATGTGAGTTCACTTAAAATTTGCTTTAATTAAAGAATTTATTAACATTAAAATCTTATTGTAGTTAAATAAATAATCAAAACTTTTTATTGTTTGTCGATAACTCAGACGCCTAACAAAAAAGGTAATTGACGAACAGACTGCCGTATCCTGTAAGGATCCTTTAGTTTTACTAGCTACTAATGAATACGCGAGGGAACTAAAGGCACCTCGTTTTAAACCACAATTGCAATGAGCGAACTCATATGTAATAACCGTCACGTTGTTCAGCTTTGCATCCGTTTTGCCTACTCTTATAGACAGCAGTTATATACGCTGATAACAAGCACCCCTTATCCTTGTATCTATTCCGTCTGTGTATGTATTACAAGCCTAGGTACCTACCTGTACAAACACAATAATGACTTACCTACAAACAAATATCAATATATGGCCTTTAATACAAAACAGTATATAACCATCACCATCACGCCTGTATTCCGCGAAGGGTTAGGCAGAGGTGTACCAATGTACACCCACATTTCGGCGGTATATTTAGGTCCCATGTAATAGGGGGCGAGCCTATTGCTCGCCTATTAATCGGGCACAAATCCAAACTCCGAGCTGATTTAATAGAAAATCCCAATACAAAAACAACACACAAAACAGTAATTAGTTATTAAAACATATGTGAACCACAGTTATCGAAAATTGCTTTCATTATACTTCATTGCAATTATTTAAATTAACGGTAACCTTCAATGCTAAATCCGCTTCAGAATAGTTAAAAAAAATTAAGCTGTTGGAGAAGCAACAAAGCACGGCCGGTCACACAAATTCTACTGCGTTTATTTATGAAACTGTGCGATGTTGGTATACAGAGTAATTGTGGCATTCACAACGGCTCGTGTTCGGGTACCTGTGGGGCCCAGCTCAGTAAACACGAACATATTGAACGAACGAACGAACTTAAACTCTATCGTATTGGTAATATTTACCCGTTTCGCACACAATATTTGTGGAGTTGGAAGATTTAATCCCTATCAACGGGTGAAACTTATTGTGCTGGACGTTTAAAATAGAACTAGAATTCTATACCTAGGGCAGTCGTATTACCAACTGGATTGCGCCGCGATTTCGTCTCCGTAGGCTTCGAATTATTTATTTGGGAACACAATGGCTTAAAACATTTCTATGAGTTTAAGTTACATATTTGTATGCTGAATTTCGTCTTATTCCGTTCAGCCGTTTAAGCTTGAAGAATTAGGTATAAACATACACCTCACAATTTTTTGCGTTTGTATCAGCAGTAGAATTTTAAAATTAAATCAAATTTAATTATGCGTTTACAGTAAGCCTGTTATTATAGGCTTCTCGCTCGAAAATTAATGAAAATTTTTGTAAACACTTCGGCGAATAAGTGCTTAACAGATAATTTGTCGTTTCTTAGAATGTCTGGATAAACAAAAACATCGTTCGGTTCATCGAGTCGTGATGCTCTTAATGGAATAAAATATTTAAGCGAAGAATATTGAGATGATAATTTGAACACTGAAATCAAATCTATGAAATGATAAAGACGTTTATATAGCAAAATTGAATAAGAATATTCAGTTTTCAATAACAGATGTAGAACAAAGGACGGATTTGTAGCTGCATTAGCATTGATGCTTTTTGTTAGGAGAATTAATTCCTTGTAGTATCGTCAGTCCAACGCGTTCAATACACCTCCTAGATACCGTAGTAAAGTTGGTCCACATAGTGTCGAATTTCCTTTAAAAAATAATCTGATACGTGTATGTACCTATATACAATTCATAGTGTACATGAAAATATGATATGGCCGTACATCGAGGCATAAGCTGAGCTTTGCATTTGTGTGAGTGATCACCAAAAATAGAGAGTTGCGTCCGGTTTAAACCTAGCGAAGGACTCGTTGCACTCTATAGGCCGACGTCACACCTACCCTATCTATATGGACACTCGCACCGTTGCAAAGCTCAGCTTACGCCTGGCGGACTGTAGTATTAATATGCTATATATCTATACTTCTATTTGAAACTGAATAGTTTGTGTTTGTTTGAACGCTCTATTCCGGAATGTCGATTTAAAAACTCGCCACGTTATCTCTGAGCGCTATAGGAATGTTTTGTTATAAAACAAATTAGGTATCCGTAAAGTTCGGATACTTACCTAATTTGTCACGGATGCTAGTATAAGTATAAAAGTTTAATTACTGCATTGTAGTAAAATTCAGTTAGTGTTTAAACAATTGGCAAGTGTACATTTTTTATCAATAATAAATATATTGATAGGCAAATACAGTTAATACGTGCCCTTACAGTTTACTATTGTCATATAAAATCTATGAGGAAAAGCGTTTGGCAGCTCATAAAAAGTATATCAATTGATTAGCGGTGTCAACTACTTAATTTACATCAAAAACAACATTAACGATTTACATTATTTTTTTATTTATTTGACAATTTTTTTGTTACAATTTCATTTAGTTCTATGTTATGAAAGTTTGTCTTGATTTCATTAACAAAGAAAAGTTTAATCACCGCGGATAGTTTGTTCATGTGCATAGTACGGTTTCGGCACTGGTCTGGACTAAATAATTGGCACGGGGATACCTTTGTAACTATCATGCTGCAGGATCCTAATTAGCGTTCAGCTGGTTAGATGGACTTATCGCGTTTATTCCCCTAACATTTTCTATTTTGCAGCTCCAGGGCGTATTTTAATGAACAGATTTAATTAAAATGAATCCATCTTCTATCTTGGATTCCTAGTATTGCGAATTCCATTAGTGCTGCTTTTAAAGATTATCAATGTAAAAAGCGCCAGTCTTTATTAAAAAAAAACGCCCCGAACGTGAAAAGGCTATTACGGGTATTTATTTTTAAAATTCCTTCACTTCTTTTTCTGCATCGCTTTTTCTGCCTTGCTTCTAGGTAGTGTGTCGATAGCGCGCTCCATACGAGCGTAGTAATTAATTAGCCTAGATATTTTAAACTGCAGAACACTTTTAACTTAAAGATTATTTTGAAATAAAGTTATTTGCCGATAAACTGCCCTTGTTTTATGTACAAACTTTTATCGAGTTTAATTACCTTTTTACCAAAATATGATCATACTGTTATTGAGCGAAGCGCGCTTTTGGGAAAGTCTTCTTAACGCAGTTAGTGATCCTAAGTCCGTCATGTTTAGTGTTAGAGTAGAGTGTATAAATTACAAATCCGGTTGCTTGTAATAATGTCGACCTATCGTTAAAGAGACTCATTTAATTTTTAACCGACTTCAAAAAAAGGAAGAGGTTATCAATTCGACTATATTTTTTTTTTTTTTTTTACCTCGAATTTCCCGACTGTGTGAACCGATTGTCATGATTCTTTTTTTATTTGAAAGCTGGTGCTTCCCGTGTGGTCCCATTGTCACCATTTCAATATCTGATGATGGGATCTTGTAGAAATCGGGGGAACTCTTCAATAAATAACAGCAGATTAACCGCGATTGTTGCTATAGCATATTTAAGCATTGTTTACACCATCACACAATATAACATCACGCCTGTACTCAAGGGTTACACAGATGTATACAGTAGTATTTAAAAATTTCTCATCCAAGTAAACGAAATCGCATATTCTGCTTTCTTATGACTTTTTAGTGGTGTCTCGTTAATTTACATAACATGACAGTTTTTTCATGGATTTGGATTACAAGAAGTTGATACTAAAAAGCGAGAAATAAAAAACTTTTTTACAAAAAAATTACAACCGCCTTCAAAAACTAAAAAGAGAAAAATAACTTTAGCTTTGGAAGTCGGTGGCAATACAAAACAACAAACAGAAATAAAGCCACCGACTTCCAAAGCTAAAGTTATTTTTCTCTTTTTAGTTTTTGAAGGCGGTTGTAATTTTTTTGTAAAAAAGTTTTGTATTCCGACTTTTTAAATTCATAGGTGATCATCTCGGGCTGGATTTTAATAACGTGGCACCACCAGTGAATTACACAACAAAACGCGATAGTTTAAACTTATGTCTGAAGTTTTGTGTAAACTCTTAATTAATCCTAGATATTAGGCTGAGCGGTGATATGCGGTTGAAAACCTACCGTACGAACAAAATAATAAGCATCCTGCAATTAATACTTTCCCCGCAAAGTTAGTTTCTGTAGATTAATTATCCTTTGCATCAGAGTTTATTTGCGGAAATGTTTAGTTCATTCAAACTCAAACATGGGTTTGTACGAACTGTAATTGCATCACCTGTAATAAGTTAATAATTTTAGTGGTGGAAATTCAAATTGATGCTTTTTACGACTTTCTAGTTATTTTTTCGTAAAGTTATCGTATTTTGCTTAACAGATACTCCTAGTGAAATAAGTGTTAAATGGTGTGATCTTTATTATATTTTTTCGATAAACGATTAAAATCTGCTTAAGGGCCAATTTTACTTTTATACCTTGTGTAAGTCTGATTCTTGCGAATGAATTTACAGTTTTACCAAAGTTTTGTGAGATGTCCATTATTTATTCACCTGTATCTATGATCCGTTGCTAAGTTACATGAAAAATCATTAGCGTCTGCATTATAGGGTTAGCGTACTTTTATGTTGTTTATAATATTGTAAATAAGGTTCAATTTATCCTATAGTTACGTTAACGATGTTTCTTTTAATAGAAATAATATGGAAATAGCTATCGCTAGATATCTGTATTGTAGGACCAGCATACTAACGTTAATGTAAATAAAGTTCAATTTCGTCCGATAGTTGCATTAGATGGCAAGTTTTGAGGTAATATCCTAGTCTGCGAAAGTTTTCGTGTGGACTGTCGCCGCGTTCGCCACGGCATGAGTGTTACGACGAATTCTAATTATTATTAATTAACTGTCAAGTACGGGAAGAGATGCGAGACCGGGGGTTCAATTATTTGTCAGCCAATCGTTAAAGGGTGCCGGAATAGGAAATACCAAAGCAAATAAACTTTGAGCTCGCATACGCTGGAGCTTTACGAAGTTTGTTACGTACTCGGATGATTCTCAGGTGAGATACGCGCCGTGTAAGCGCACCTTATTAATTAATTAGTGTCTCACCTGTTTACGATGAATTCTTAATCGGATCTATCTATTCAATAGTGCTTTTAGTTCAATAGTATTAAGATATAGAATATCTTAATACTAATAATAATATGGGTATTTAGTATTATGGCGCTGTGCAAACGTAGACGAGCAATCCGCAACCAGCAGTGATTTTATTTTTCATATAATTTGTGTAGTAGTACAAATTTGTTTGTAGGACTATGGGTGTACATTGGTACACCCTCTGCCTACCCCTTCGGGGAATACAGGCGTGACGGTATGTATGTGTTGTATGTTAGTATAGAAAAGTATGAATAGGGTGAGTTACTTATATGCAGACAGACACTGTAGCTACCTGTCGCTTTCACTTAGCACACACTGATCACCGATCGCAAAAGGTCCGGTGTTAGCAACTAGACACCGAAATGTTTTTAATTGAAAACACATGCTACAATAATAAGAATCCATACTAATTGTATGAGTAAAAAGTTGTAGCACACATTAGTTGCCTGTGTCTCAAAATTTGTATCAAAAGTGTCCAGTAGGTACCGGTAACACAGCAACCGCGTGCTGTGCTGTGTCGCTAAACGCAGTGTCTTAAAGCGCATCGCTTATGTTTCGCGTTCTAGCATAGTGACAGTAGAACTTTGCCTAAATATAATCAGTATCAACTTAGAGTTTACATATTTGAATAAATTACATAATTTATAATCCACGTGTACCAAGGCTTTTTTTAACTTAAAGCTGTCGTCAGGGTGTATTTTTTTAAATTAAAATATAGTTTGTATTTATTTTTAATACGCTGGCGAAGGCGTATCGCTACGCTACCAACATATTTTGCTTTAGCTTCGGGTAATCGGATTAATTACTGTAATAGCCTTCATGCTCCTTTGAGCACACTGCACCACATATAGTTTTACCCTTTGGTAAAACTATATCTGGTGCAGTGTTACATCCTCGTTAAAGGTAGTTTTCGAATTCGGCCATCTTGCCATCTCGCTCGGTAGGCAGGCGGGGCGATGAACCCGCACACAGCGACGGGGTCGCGCGATTCAGTTCTTTGAAATATAAACAACTAATATAAAACAAGTGTTTCTTAAATTATTATCTACGTAATTTTAGTTCTGTATTTGTGTATAAATTGCACCGTGTATATTTTTGATTTATATACCTGTTCAATTTGAGTGAGTTTGGTTTAAACAAGTAAGTAATTGAATAACAAATGGACGGGTTTGTGATGTTTAAACTTCATAGGCATTTGCTATTGAATATTTACTCTCATTGTGCAAAATATTGTACCAAAATATAATATTGATGTATTTTTAATTCTCCGTTGAATGCACACGTAATTTTACAATATACTGACGTATTCTTCTAAAAGGCTAAGCGAGAAAGAGACAGCGACAGATTATAACTGTCCAACTAATTTGCTTGTTAAGCTTCATGAGTGTTATTAGCTCGGGCAAATTGTGGACAGATTTCACACGTATGTATGATTAAGTTTAACTTAGGCAGCTCGTTGTACCATCTCTATGTTGTTCATTGACCTCGCTGAATAGTAATGAAGCACATTTCAATTAGGTTGACTTATTTCATTTAATTACGGAGATATTGTGGGTTGGCTCGTTTTGGCAGAACTAAGCTCATTTGCAACGAAAAAAATATCGGTATATTTCTTGCCTAACCTAGTGTTTCTTTACAGACGTGAGTCGGCATTGAAAGTCTGCCGTTGTGCTACTCGCAACAAGCCGAAGTACCACTACCAGCCATCCAGCTCGTCGTCGGACTTCACAGTGAACGACCCGCGCTGCCGCGCCCCCGCCCCCTCGCAGCTGGTCGTCACGTACGATGAGAAGAAGCAGCGCAAGACGGTGTCCGTCGCCGTCCCAAAGGGCGCTGTCAACACGGTCATGAAGGACGTCACCTGCATGTGCGGCACCGCCGCCGCCAACGAAAAGAATAACAATAAGGCCTTGCCTGCCATGAAGGATACGGTTGTCGAGAAAAACGGCAACATCGATATCAAGCCGAAACCCCGGCGTCGCACCGACAACAAAAAGAAAATCCCTGCCATCGCACATGTGTAAACGGCCTTTCATTTATTCTCTCATCCGCATGGGTGCACGTGCAAGTACCCATCTTGATGATCTGTGTTTCAGAGGCTCAACTAGTGGGCCCATTTGGTGTTTGCGAGGCAACGTCCCGCTCTTCGTAGTGATTTGGAGGAAAGGATCTCTGTATGCGAAATCTGTTCTAAACTGTCTCTAAGTGTACGAAAAAAAGCAACAAAAATAATAAAAAAAAAATTGTGTGTTAGGCTAAAACATGTCTTTGCCTGAACTGGTTTGGGTTTGCTTGAGCAACAAACAGGCATCGAAGATTCAAACCCTGGCTCTTGCATCGTCATCTTTTAGTCTATCTAAGTGTCTATGCCATACTCAGTATGCTAGGAGGTATTATTTCTTACAGTTGAACAAAATGACGACCTGTAAAGCCGAGTGGTCTTTTGGCCACTTTGATCGAAATGAAAACATCTGAGAAATCTGCCTCTTACATTTAAAGATAAGTCAATATCTGTTAATAATATTACACAACATTCCAAAAAAAAAGATCCTTTCCTGTCCCTTGTAGCGGACTGAAAGTTTGGCCAGTCTTTGAGATGCACGGCAGAGGCCGGCCAAGCCCACATATATATTTTTTATTTTATACAAAGCCCCCTACCACACAGTCGTCTTATAACTTCGTTAGACCATTAAGTCTCAATTGGCTTACTGAAATTAGGGGCTTATTAGCTTTAGTGATTTCGCATAAAAGTGCGAATTCACGACACACCTTTTAATACTTTCAGTCCGCGTGTAGTGTGTTGTTAGTGTTAGATCAAAATAGGTAGGTATTTAATTATTTTTCCGATTTGATATTTTAGTTTACCTATATTTGCTCACGACATTTGTGTTTATTTATTTGAAGTTCGAATCATTAAACTAGCTTACAAAACACATCACAGCGCGCAGACGTCTCCGACGCGGGATGAAGACGCGACCGTAGAATTTAACTACAATTCTGGTAAGTAAAACAGGTAAAGGGAAAAGCAGACATTTACAGAAAAAAAAAATACAATTCATGAACATAGTCAACTGACCAACGTCTTTCTCTTCACATTTCATCACTCTCACTCCGATACTTTAATTATAGGTACTTTTTAAGATTTCTGTTTATTTTAGAATTTATATTTAAGAAAAGGTAGAACTGTACAATTATTTAATTTATCTATTTTTAACAGTTTTAGCAGGCCTAAAACTACTTATTTTGAGTTCAACGAGTTGATTTAGAACAAAGGCACACGCTGCTTTTAGCATCGGTGATCGGCGATTTAACCGCTTTTTAGAAACGAAAATATCAATCGCGTCGAAGGCAGTATTGGTTACTTCTAACAAGTGTGAGTTTTATCGACTGACGTTCGATTGCGAGCGCGTTTGAATTTTGTATGAGAAATTAGGTTTCTCCTAGTGACCACCAAGTGGAGCTATAACGTTTTCCTATACAAAATTCTAACGCGCTAGCAATCGAACGTGAATGAAAAAACTCACGCTCGGCACCCAGTTTAAGCCTTCCTTTTGAAGAGCATCATTCATCATTTCATATATTTTTATATAAATACTATCGACTGTTTTCTAAAGTCTAAAATGTAAACTATCGATAATTTGAAAATTGGCAATAGTATTGACCAGCAATGTAATTAAATGAATACCATTCAGTTACACTAGTAATAGTAGTAGTAGAGCTCTTTGTGAAGGGGCTCGTCCGGGGAAGTACTACCACCATACCTATTTCTGCCGCAAAGCAGCGTTGCTGTGTTCCGGTTTGAAGGGTTTGGGTGCCGGTGAAATTACAGGCACATGAGACGTTTCAGCTATGTCTCTCTGTAGGATGTCAATGCATTTGCAAGGCCCCTGGCATTGCAGATGTCCACCACTTAATATCAATTGTCATATGTCAATGTGGCTTCATTGTCATCCAAAGATGTTTGAAAAAAAAATAACACTTATAAACAATGCCATTGCAAATCGGCAAACTATCGATCGGCAACATTAGAGGCGACCCAATTCAGCATCGAAGCAGTCGCTAAAACACTCGGTTGCGATATTGCGTCCGAACGCAGGAAGTCGCGAAATCGCGACGCAACATCCGATACACTCGTAAAATCGTAGATCGCCAATGCTTAAAAGTAGCGTGTGTGCTTTACCCCATGTTTAATCGGTGACTAAAATTTTATATTTTCATTTAATATCAATCGTTAATGCTGAGGAGGGCGGGTGGACCAACCGTCGGCTCTAATCAAACTATCAGCCGTGCGATTCTCTAACATATTTCAACGCTGCGCTCGACGTCGAGTTCGTCGACGACACTACTGTCAAATCAACTTTACGCACAACGCATAGAGTTGATTTTACCGAAGTTTCGTCAACCAGCTCGACGTCGAGCGCAGCGCTGAAATATGTTAGAGAATCGCACGGCTGGTTTGAGTGATTGGCTAAGTTTAGCGTGAGCCTACAGTTGGTAGTTAGCTTTTCTACCCTATTTTTGTAAAAAAATCCTAATATTAACGAGTAGTGAGAAGACATATTTTTATAACATATTTTTTGCTAAGAGTACCGCGTTCGCACCTACACGGCAGAAATACACACAGTACCATTATGTGGATATCTTTTAAACTAAATTAGGTTTTTTTTCTTGTTTCTTGAGCCTCAATCAATCTCGGCCATCATTATATTAAATGATTAAATGTACTTTTTTTCATTTAAATGTCGTTTTTCAGAGCCAATGTTTGAAAGCGATTATTTAAATATTCTATCGACTCTTTCTTTTAGGCTTATCTCAAAAATTACTTCTTTTTTTCTTCTATTCTGACTATTCTGTTTAGTAAAATCGGTAATCATTTTCAAAAAATACAATTTAGAAAATACAAAAATACTGTGTCGTATTCTGCGCGGTGCAAAAACGCGGCGAGTCGGATGGGATTGGGAACGATAGGAAAAGAGTAAAAAGTATTATTAAAATTTAAATATAAGTCCATGCTTTTGATAAACCATGGTAACTATTAGGAATTAAAGTCTGTATTTAAGAGCTTTATCGCTTATTAAATATAGGCTATTTGAAAGCGGTTCGGTAATGTTGGACGTCCATTGCTAAACTCTATGAGGTAAGCTGTTTGGACGCGTTTGACTTTTTGAAGTCAATTTTTATAGAGACTATTCACTTTGCATTATATTGACATTCAGGCTTAAAAATTGATAATAATAAGTAATGACAGTAAAATTTGTGCATTTAGTAACGTAATTATAGTTTTATTTAAAACTGTGTGCCTGACAAAAGTCGTAGCCATTTTTCGCCACGCTTGAGTTAGATGTGCTCTGCGCTAATCCAAAATATTACTGCAGTTCATGATTGTTGCGTGAATGCCCCCGTAACTTCGACTATTTGTGACACACAGGTTTTAAAACCTAAAACTTGTTTATTTATTTATTTATTTAGTAATAAAAGGAGGGCAGGTGTACGTAGGACCGCTTTCAAATTAAAATTAGAATCGAATATGGAGTGAAATTGCTAACCTTTTGTAAATATATTGTCACGCGAGCTAAAACTTGCCAGAAGCAAAAAATATGTTACCACAAATGTTTTGTTTTTTTTTTTTAATTTTGTTCGTCTGATATTTGGGTTCCGTACTTTAGTGAGTAACTATTTTAAATAAGAGCTCAATTTTTTTTTATAAAATTAGGTACTTAAGTTCTTTTATGGAGTTATGTGAGGGTCCAAGTTAGAGGTCTCGAATTTATTGCATTTATTTTTTTATATTTTGAGATTTAATATTGTTTGTGATTTTGTGCCCCCCGTTTGGAACCCCGGGTACTATTTTGTGATTATAGTTATTTTTATTT
Source organism: Caradrina clavipalpis (assembly GCA_932526535.1). NCBI lineage: Eukaryota > Metazoa > Arthropoda > Insecta > Lepidoptera > Noctuidae > Caradrina > Caradrina clavipalpis. The sequence continues at coordinate 4,442,387 of OW052087.1, forward strand.
CTAAACATAAAAGTTGGTTGTATCAGAGCGGATGGGGATAGCCTTGCATGGGTTGACAATGTCACCTTATTCAACATGGCTACTTGACAAGAGCGACATGTCGAGGCAAGTCCCGCGAATACCAAAGATCTCTCGTGTTCTTCCACTCCGTCTGGTATAACTCAATATGTCTATTCACCATCTATTTTAGAAGTTAGGCTTCATACTTCACTTATTTACGAAAAGAATGTATAGACTGCACTTAGTCTGAACGTATTTTTTAAACTTTACTGTATAAACTTAACTTTATAAAACCATGACCTCTTGGCACTGTTTTAACGTGCTCAACTTTGTTGAGTCCATAATTTTGAACTACTTTAGCCAAAACCTTTTAAGTACGAGATATTTTTACAAATTTTACAAATCAATAACAAAATAAAAGTAACGTTTATTAGATGCAAAGAGATCTACATCAAAACTTCGTTCCTGGCGGTAAAGTCACTATTTTAGCTACTAGTACACCTCTACAGTGCCAATTCGTCAGTCTCCAGCTAACAACCTTTGGTAGCTTCACTAAACACGAGATGTAGCAACTGTCATAAATACTATTCCGACAAACTTTAAATTAAATTTAAATTCCAAGCCATCATAAATTCGAAATCACAAAAATAACATAAAAAGTCGTAAAAAAAACTAAAATTAATCAATTGAATTATTTTGCACTGAATGGCAAATATCCAACGTAATATAATAAAATACACGTCTGGTAACATCCACATTTTTTTACGACAATTTAAATATGCGTAAAATGTTTATCGTGTCGCTTCAGCCAGTTTAATATTACATACGGTTCGAATTTTTCACGAAAAGTATTTGTAACAGATGCAATAGTTGGTTAAAAGAGTCACTTCTGTTTAAGAGTATTAAATTTTCGTACTTAATTATGTTGGGATACAGTAAAACGCCGCGAGACTTTTAAAGTTGGAGAAAACCAAAGAAAGCGTTCACCTTCTAAACGCGAAAAAAGAGGATACTCTTCAACCCTTAATTTTAAGTACATTTATTTGTCTCACAACTCTGACTTGACCAGGGCCTCTTTCTAGATCTGTATGCATGTCCCAAATATAAATTAAGTCACATTTATTTAAGTCACTAAGTTTATAGTTTTCAAAGTGTTTCCTATGTTATAATTATAAGTACACTTTCTGGCCCTGGTTTAATTATAACAGATTAGCCTAATTTGTGGTCTAGTCGAGTTAATTTTAAGTGTTCGAATATGTAGTGACTTATGGAAATAAATAATATATACACTAAGTTGGTTTTTATTTTAAGATTTTTTTGTTGCTTTTAATCCCCTTACACAACCCCACAAATAATAAACATTGAGTCAAGTTATGCCAAATAATACATTTAGTATGAGTGAGTAAGCCGAAATTAAACCGTAATGGTTAAACCGAAGTTAACGAAGTTACCGCGTACTGGTGTAACTTAACTTCACGTTTGTTAGTAATGGGGAAATGACACACAATGGTTTGTTCAAGATTACCTTTACAGCATAGGTAACTTAGATAAAGGCTTTAAAGTCCATATAAAGTAAAAAAAGGAATTCTTTATCTACTTATCAGGCATGACCTGAGCAGAAAGGTTTAGAGTTATAAAATATGTTAACAAAAATCACATATCCTATAGAAGTAACATACGACACACAAAGTTCCCTCAACGTCGATTGAACTAAATAACATCGAGGAAGTGATGAAAATTCACCGAATTCAGATTAAATTCAGGCACCCGTGATATAACGATAGTGGATTCCTATTGCGTGATATTGGTACAACAAAAATATATTTCATGTCCTATATCGGACATGGCGTGAAATAAAACGTATGTACCGACATGTACCAAAGGACATATTAAATTGCACTTTGCAGCGTTCTTTGTGAATACAGGATTTAATATAATTAGTTTTTTAATAGAGTAGGTATATTCACAAAGAAACCTTTTATGCTTCTTTCACCGTTTTTTTTATGTGAAACAGTTACTTTAATACAGTTAGCATATTATTACTAAATGAAAATGATTTTTCTCTTTCATACAAAGAAAATGATTTTTCTTTGTATGTAAGAAAAACTATACATAATTTTGATAAAATAAGTGATAGACACAATTTTAATACAAGAAATAAGGACAAATTAGCTCAACCATTTTTTATATTATCCAAAGTGCACTCATCTTTCATGGGGTACTGTGTTCAATGTTACAATAAAATGCCTAATCATATATTAAAATTAATAATGCTTGGAAACATGCTGGTCTTGCTCCATAGGACAATTTCAAGTCCTGACAAATCAACTGGTAGCTAATTTAATCATAAACGCACAATATGTACGAATAAAGGTCCAATATTTAAATAAATATTTCGAAATAAAGACTGCTAGACCTTTTGAAAAAAATATTAAGGCTGTCTATTGGACCGTGCGTGGCTACCCACGCACGGTCCACAGACAGCCTTAATATTTTTTTCGGTTTTTTTTTAGACGATTTCTGCCGTGGGCATGTCTTAGATATCTAATACCTGCCCACGGCAGAAATCGACTTTCATGCGAATACTCGCATGAAAGTCGATTTCTGGCCAAAAATGAAGACGATTAGTTTATTTATCGTCATAATCTTTAAATCCGAAGGAATTCAGATCACCATTGGCTAAAATTTATTATGTAAGTAAATGATAAAAAAATCCAAAAAATAAATTTAAATTGGCTCCTATTAAAAAAAAGGTAAATTTAATCATCTTTACAAGTTGATCTAAAGACGATAAAAAACTGAATACCTAATAAAAAGTCGTTTAATTTCGGCGCTTACTAGCATCGAAACTTTCTAGCAAGCGTTTAGCCATTACTTCGGAAAATTTTGGCGAAAGACTAAGGTGGCCGAAGCCGAATCTTTAGTCACACACAAGTTTTAATTAATTTCATAAAAAGATTTGAAAGGCAACCGCCTGTCCTTGATTTCAAAAGTCTTCTTTTATATTCCTACTCATAATAATTAATTTAGAAATCAAAAGCTGCGAAGGCATAAGGTAGGTGATATGTCTGGGCAGATGGAGCGACGCCCTGAAGCCTCAGGGATAGACGTAAAGGTGCAGGCCAGAGAACTGTTTGCATCACAAGAATCACAACCTACAGGTACGTAACATTTTATTTTAATCGTTGGAAAAAGAAAGGTCCTGAAAGAAAGGACTGCAGTGCAAAGAACATTTACCTACAAATTATTCGCGCTTTCTTACAATTTGCTGCCACTTAGAATAGATTAATACAACTTTCGATCAAAGGATTAGTATACTTGAATGAAATAGCCTAAAAGTCTGTAAGATAGTTTCTTAGTTTATATCATGGAGTAATATTAGAGGTCCTTGATAAATACAAGTATTTCATTTCATTCCGTTGTCCGAATCGCGTCCGATGCCTGATGAATAAAGACATGCTACAAATAGTACAAATGTAACAGTGTGTAAACAAAACTGTAGGCGAAAGGCAAGCAATGACGAGAGACTGTCTTTAGTCTAACTTTCTTCATAATTAATTATACCGCAAAAGGTCCATATATCTACGCAAAGGTTTATATTTAAATTAATTAAAAAAGTTAGTGGGAAAAATAAGTAACTATTCAGTAGACACTTTTGAGCGGTTCTGTGAAAATTCTTGGTAAAAACAAATGAAAGTGTTTTATTAAAAATCCTACTTAGATTTAGAATATTATTAGCTATTTACATAATATGGTAATTACTAAATTACCTAAGTCTTAGATAGTCTATAATTTGTCAGCAACATATTGGCGTAAAAGTCACCTACAAAATACCTGCCTACTTGCTAAAATATTTGTATCCAGTTTCTATAGTTATTGAGTAAATCAATTTTCCAAAAGTGTATTTTATAACAGCGTAGAGCTTTAAAAAACTTTAAGTTAATAAGAGTCTCCTGCGCTCATCCAAAAATCCATCCGTCCCGTCGATCAGCTGATCGTGTACAAAATTCGAGCGTAATGGCGGTATTGGCAAAATATTCGCGTCGTACGAATTTCGGTGGCGCGCGTGTTACATTTTTCCGTATTATTTTTAGATAGCCGGCGGGCGGGCGTCGTCGCGCGCACACGGCAAGTCGCGCGCGGGCCGAGAGGACTGGAGCCCTATGGAGCCCCCGGCGTTCCCTCGCAGCGGTCTGCTCACGGTCAGGGCGGCGCCCGGGAGCGACGCGACACTCGTCCTTCCGCTACCCGCCGGCACTTCACCGTTCAACTATCAATGGTACGTTTTTCACCATTTTTTCAGTCCAGCTAAACAGAATTAGGTTATAATTTAGTCCTGTACTGCGATCACAATAGATCGTGCAGTGTTCGGCGCGATAGCATGTAGGTTAGGTGAGACGGGAGCTGCGCTCGCGGCGCGCCGGCAAGCGTTGTTTGTTTTTCGTGTGTCGATTATAAATACAACACCAGGAAGCTAGCAAAGACACTTGACACTTCGGCGCTTACTGTTATTATAATTTGGGGCATTTCGTAATAGAAAAAATGTCTAGTACTGCATGGACGAGATGTTATTAAAAATAAAAACGGGATGCAGAGCTTTCCGTTAGCTCGATGCGGCGGAAAATGTATTCGCTTAAATATATTTTTAAAATTTTAATGCAGCTATTAAATTGTTTAACGGCTATGTTTTTTTGGTTGTCAATGTTAGTTAGGTATCGATCGACGTTGTGTTACTGTACATGTACTTATGTACCTACCTACATGTAGAATATGACTTATGAGTAATACCGTCGTTTGCCAAACATTACTGGAGCTACATACTTTCCCGTTTTCATGCGTATCGTGGTCAATTTTATTTGTAGTCATCGCTAATATTTGCTTCGATTTAGTGCGAAATCTCGCCAGCCCCATTAATACTTCAATGTAAACATGTTACCCTGCACATGGTCACCATTTAGACGAGCTGTTTATTAATTTTGAACTAAGACAATGTTGCCTATACCTAAGCAGCATACACACATACCAAACACCTACAAAGGTACCTAACATATCTACATATTAACATGCATTTTATTTAGTCCCATATGTTTTACAAGCAAATGACTTTGAAGCAATGCATTCTACTAAAATGCTCCTCGGTTACAAACAAACTATTAAAATGTAGGTAAAGTTTGCAACTCTTTAAAAAGGAATAAAAACACACATAAGGACACTTCAATTAATGTTCATGAAATGCACTATAAATTGAACGCAATATCATTTCCCATTCTCTCTTTAAAAATTTACAATAAACATATTTCTAATGCCAGAAAAGGACTTTATCATTTCATATGATCATTTATTAGTAACTAGATGGCTCAGTGGGCTCAATCTATAACTTCATATTTCTTATTTTCTTTTATCTTAGGTACTACTCCAGTAATGGAAAATGTTTTTGCGAGACTAATGCACGACTATTGATTTTTATGATATTATAGACTAGCTGTTGCCCTTGACTTCGTTCGCGTTCACTATTTCATTAGTTTAAATTTTGCAAACGCGTAACCCTCCTTTTATTTAAATTAATTAAATTTCTAAAATAAAAGTACTTACCCTTAGTTACTCCTTATAACATTACATTAGTTATATGCGAGTAAAACTCCCGTCAAAATTAGACAGCCAGACAAAAATTTAAAAATAGTCCTTTTATGTAATTAGGTACGTACCGTATTTACTTAAATATGCATTTAGTGAAAAGCTGTTAATTTGATACTACAAACAGGCACTTCAATTTTATTAATTTGTATAAATGTATAGATAGATGATAATCATACATCAATTAGTGGCAAAATGTTGACTGAATACCACATTCAATGACTGTGTCAGGAAATAATATAGTTTCAATGGTTTACCAGATTTTGTCAACCATTATTCCGAACTGAATACAATTATTGAAAATATTTCAAATACTTCATTACTAACCGGCCGACTATTACGAAATTGATACCTAATTATTTAGGATTCATGTTTGAATAAACATTTATATTTCGCTGATTTTCAAACACACAACAAGTACTGACTTATGTGTTGAAAATTATGGTTTGTATTTGAATTACGAGCAATTATGGCAATTTAATTAGATCGTGATTTTACAACCGGGTACTTGCAGTGGTACGTAGTCATTGTCTAAAACTACCTTCCTACCTGCGACTTGGTCTGCGTGACTTATTTCAGTTACGTCTTTGGTTACCGCTCCGCTCCCGTGGGTCGTAGCGTGATGTTATATAGCCTATGTTACTCAGAGTTAATGTAGCTTTCTAACGGCATTATTGAAATCTCTCCAGTAGTTTTTCTGTTTATTCAAAAATACAAATCTTTCCTCCTTATAATATTAGTGTAGATTAGGAAATGAAGTTCGACTCTTGACTGACTGCGCGACGACTGTTAGTACGTCGGCAACCATTTAAAATCTAGACCGGCTCAAATCTTCCTAAAAATGGGTCCCGACTGTTATAAAGTCGCTATGTTCCGCAGTAGAAATTATTATTAATTTCATGTGTGTATCGGTCATGAAACTATTTCACTGGTGTGAATTCAATATTTTCTTACATATAATATAACTCTGGACTGTACTGGATTCGATTTTTTCAGTTTTTATTTAAAGTCAATTTTATACATTGCCGTTTTTTTTGAATGAAAGAACTGTTCCCGTTTCCGTAGACTTGTTTTTTTTTTTTAATTTTGGATGGCTAACAAACCGACGGCCCACCTGATGTTAAGTGGTCACCTCTCTATAGTCATTTGCAATACCAGAAGCCTTGCCCCTCAAAAGGGAAAACAGCGACGCTGATTTTGCGGCAGTAATAGATTTGGTAGTAATACTTCCCCAAACGAGCTTCTTCACAAAGAGCTCTCCTACTTTTCACAAAGGTACAAGATAACAGTCAACAGCTTTTTAAAGTAAAAGAAGTAGCCTAAGGTACCAATAAAAATATACTATAATATACCAATAATATAGTTTGTCATCGAAACGCTAAGAAGAAGAATAAAAATATATTTAGTAAGCAGGTATGGTAGAATCATTTTGTATTGGTATTGAAGTTGTTTGCAACAAGTTCAGTGCATGTGAAGGTAAGAAGCTGCCTTTGCTCTGTAATTATGTTAGTTTGCCGGAACCGGCGAGACGCCATTGAGGCACAGTAGTGGGGATTGGAAGGCCCAACTTATATTGTTACGTCTGTTTATTCGAACATGTCGGAAATTTTAATTTTTTGTTGAAAGGTGCCCTTCATTTATTACGTAAGACGTTGTAGGGGCGGAGGGGGGTCGAGCACGTCTTATGTTTTCTTACAAGAGGGTGGGAGTATTCAAAGTTATTTTAGTTTAGTTCTTACGTAAGATCACAAATATCAAAGTTAACATTTTTTACTTGGAACAAATAAAAAATACTAGTCCCTTTGTAATTAAATACAAATAAACTTTCCTCTTTACAAAAACTGTTACGTTGTAAAAAAAACATGAATTAAACCAAATGTGCAATCGTTTTTTCCTTTAGATTGTTATGTATAATAAATATTAAACAGGTCGGCCAATTCTTATAGGGGGGCGGGAGTGGGGGTCAAAGAGTAGCAAAAATAGTTTTAAAATGGATTTAATAAATGGATAGCGCCAACAACCGACCTTTGTAACGAAATATCTTACTAGTAAAATATGTTTAAAGATCATGTTTTATAGTTAATGTTTTGCCTAATTGCAATACTGACGCAACACGGAGTACACACAGCGTTCGTTCCGTTTAATATTTTTACAGAAATTGACTTGTGCCTGGTTCTCTGCAATGTTTGTCTGTTATAAACTATTTTTTCTGCAAGATGCTGAGGCAGTGGGGGAGGGGGTGTAGGTCTAACAGGTGTACTTTGAAATTTACAAAAAAAAAAATACTATAATAAAACTTACAATCTTAAAACATGCATTTTTTACCAAACATACAATAATAATAAATAAATGTTACATTTGTCGCATCATTACCCAGATCGCACCGTCTTGACGGCTTAGTCAGTTTCATGTCAAAAAAAGCGGTAGAAAAATAATACTATCTTATTACGTACCACTGCAGGGCAAACACCTCGTCTCGTACAGAGAACGCACGAGCATTAATCAAGAAACAAACTTAGAAATAAACTTTGAAAGTACGTATTAATTGCAAAAGTCACATAATTACTTGTCTGTCATGCATGAGTGCAGTGTGTCTGAACCACTGTACCATCGCGACCAGCCCCGTAGACTCGTCCTTAATTATCTTAATTCCAGGACTGCATCGACGTTGATCTAAAATGCAGGAAAAGATTTACGTTCTTGTAGCTCATTCACAAGTTTCGGAGAAACCCTCTTACATTTCATTTGCGCCGCTTGCTTTTTGGTTGTTTGAAGATATCGTAGTGCCCGGGTGCTTTAGCCGATTCCCTGGATTTTTTACAGTTTTATCGCCAGCACAAAGTAGTGGTGTTTCATCCTTGTATTTACGTTTCGAAAATGAATGTACGATGTAGTTATATTCACGTCTCTTTGCGGAACGAAAATACTCGAAAACATCCTTAACTGTATATTTGCAAGTTTAAATTTTTTGAGGTGAGTTCGCCAACTCTAAATAAGTTTAAAGGGTAAAAGCTGCAGGGTGATTAAAAGGTTTAAAAATTGCTGCAAAAATCGCTGCTTACCCTACCCGCTAAACTTAGCTTTAAAAGAGTAAGTATGGAGTTCCTTTACCATACTTCTCCATACGAAACTACCTTTTGGAAAGGCCAATTACATTCAAGATTATTAGAATTTTCTTTCTTATATTTATGACATTCAAAAGTGCCTTTTAATGGTCTAATTGACATACATTATTTGACTTTAAAACATGTGAAAGGATTCAAATACCAACATAGTTGTTGTTTCCCCGTACAAACTGGTTTAGTATGTCTATCGCTCGCAATCGTGACGTACTTCAGATGTACATACGTATATACATATATGTAACTACGTACCATCGGAATCCGAGCTCCATCGAAATTCTCTTGCATATACATGCATCGGTGTAGTGGAAATTTATTACGGGCTATCTTCGCGCTATTACGCCTAATGGATGAGCAGAAGTGTTTGGCACCACGATTTGACGCATTTATGTGGAAATAGTATAGAATTGATGTCGTATACTTATTCTTAGTGGTTTTTTGATTACTATATTTATCGAATTAAAATATTTAGCATAGTTTTTTAAAATCATTCTAATTTTTCCCGTTATTGCACATTATACGAGATGTACCTACTTGTTAATGAAATAAATGAAATTCAGTTCTAAATGTAAATAGTTGCAGTCGTGCTTAGGACCACATAGCTAACGAGACATCTACTAATACAATGTAATTTGAAACTGATACATCTCAAACTACGGTAAAGCCTGCAATATTCGGTCCGTAGTCTCCCTTTAGATGCCTACCTTGTAGTAGGCATCTTCATTTAGCTTGTTTAGAACCCGGAACGTTAGTGAATGAAGAGATTGCTTGCTGCTCCGGGAAATGCTTCAATGAAACCGGGTTGAATGGAGGGTGCGCCGTGAACCCTTTGCCGCGTGGTATCTGTATTATACGAGTACTCATATTACCACGAAAATGCTCCTTGAATGCAACTGCACTGGTTGCAAGCGTATGTTTCTGAGCCGATTATGAGCTCTTGAACGTATAATGTTAGACAATTTAAATGTTCTTGCTATTGAATTTAGGGTTAATTTGTCATGTTACTTGACGAATAATTATGATACTTTGACAACAGTTTTTGTATAGAAAATATGTCATACCTGAAAAATCTGCCTTTGATAATGATGTAGATAATAAATTCTGATTTATTTTTTTCTATGCCGTTAGATGGCAAACAAGCTTACAGCTCACCTGATGTTACGTGGTTACCGCTACCTATAGACATCTGCCATACCCGACGCCTTGTAAATGCGTTGACATCCCAGAGACAAAGTTGAAATGTCTCATGTGTTTTTTTTATATTTAAACTATACTCTTCTATACTACCGAAAATATAGAAGACCTAATTTTAAAACAGACTTCAAATATTTATTAGCATATGTAACGTACTTAAACTATCTGTCTCTCTTTATTTAACTTGTCACCAGTTTTGCCTGAACTCGAGGTGTCTGTTACATGTCGTTTCTATGAACTAATTCTCTTATCAAACAGCCGCATACGTCGGCGATTTCATTGCGGTCTTGCGGTGCGGGCCCACTGCAATTGTCTAGTTGACACCACTAACCAACAATTTCAAATCACAACTTCTGTAAAAAAAGCACTTTATTTTACCCATGAAAACCGATTAATTTTCAATTTATTGTAAAATTAGATTTTTATTTACCTACTTTAAAATCAATAAATAGTTAGTCAATTGAGTAGGCCGGTGAGTGACGTCACAGCGTTCTATTGCCATACAAAATCTATGGAAGAATCGCGTTTTGACAGTTCATAAAAAGTATGTCAATTGATGGTAGTGTCAACTGCCCATTTCATGGCAACATCAAAACCATCTCGAACATAGTTCAATTTGTTACAGATATTTATTTATTAGGAACTTGTTTCACTATTTGAAGGCACTATTCAACAGATACAATTATCAGAAAACTAGCGAGCTGCCCGCGACTTCGTCAGCGTGGCTTATTTCATCGCATTAAGTTACGTTTTTGGTTACTGCTCCGCTCCCGTAGATTGTAGCGTGATGTTATATACTTATGTTACTCTGGAATAATGTAGCTATCTATTGGTAAAAAATGGTTAAAATCGGTCTTATAGTTTTGGAGTCCATTCGATACAAACAAACAAACAAAAAAATCATTCCTCTTTATAATAATAATTATAGTACAGATCGAACAGAAATTGAATGGAATGATCTGCCATGTAAAAGTAATTTAGTCGAAACTGTTTTGTCGGTAACAAAACTGGCTTTAGGATATTCTATGGAAAGCCTCGGAGTAAAGGTCATCGCTCCGACGCAGAAAATAATTTGCCATTCAAGTTAGAGCTTTATAACGTGAGTGTTAAAGTGCAGTTTACTATACCTTAATACAAAAGTCGGTCTAGTAGTTTGGAGCATATTTGTAACAAACAAATCTTACCTCTTTATAAAATTAGTATAGATAAAAATCTTCTATCTTTCGACAAAAATATACCTGATATCACAATTGCTACAAAAAAAAAAAAACGATAAATTAAATCTAAAAGGACAATAATTGGTATTGTATAATCACCGTACAAGAAATAAATGACTGTAGTATTATGTTAGTTGCATCGGCCTTTGTTAAGCCCATGTAACAGTTTATTTAATAACGCTTGGACGGACTGTTTCAATTTAGAACGAGAAGAAAGATATAAATTATTGTTTATGCAACAATAAACTTTGTAATTACGTTATAGGTGTACTAGTAATCAATACCTTCTCTCATCGGACGAAATGTCAAATAATGATTAAAAAAAATGAAACTAAATGGCATCAAAAAATTCCTCCGCATCAACTGGAAATATGTCCAAAAGACGATGGCAATGCCACGTTGGATGGCAATGCTAAGCCTCTGACCGAGGTAAAAGCCAACCCTTAGGCCATGCGAACCGACCTAAATACCTTTGTACCTGAGTACGGTCTTACCCATTGTCTTTTAAAGTCCAGTTTTCCATGGAATTTAATTTTACATTAAGGGTATCAAACAGGCTTCCATTATGAACTAGCGAGCTCATTCGTAAGCGTATTATCTGGGGGAATGTAATTATCTTTCCTGTAGCTACAGCCAGAGTCACGTGACAAAGAAAGTCTTCGCGCACTTCACTGGGTGCAATTCAGTCAGGAGATTTGCTTCGTTATTGTTAACATACTATGTACCGGTTTCGAATGCTACGCCGTAGCAGCGTAGACCGTAGCGCGCTTGCGTAGCAGACCCTCTACGAAGATGAGATTACTAATAAACTTCACGAAGTCTACCAACCCTTTGATGCAACGGCACATTGCAGAATTGATTTAAATGGAGAACAAAGAACTTTTTGTTTTTTCATTCTCTGTGTTTGTATTGTGTTGTTGTTTTTGTGTATTTCATTGTCTGTTATTTGCGTCACATTTCATGCGAATAAATGGTTTTTCTTTCTTTCTTTCTTTCTGTACATAAATAAAAATCAACTGCCTTATAATATTAAAGGTTACTTGACGACGACTTGAGTTTTTGATTATCAGAACTAAGTGTGAAATAAAGGATTTTTTGAAAAAGTTAGAAGTTTAGATAATGATTTAATACGAAAAAAAAGTCCTTTAGTAAATTGTACCCATGCGAAACCGGGGCGGATAGCTATTCTATACTAATAATATAAAGAGGAAAGATTTGTCTGTATGTATGTAACGAATAAACTTTAAAAACTACCTGACCGATTTAAAAAAATCATTCACCATTTGAACGCTACATTATCACACTTAACATTGGCTACATAATATCACGCTACTACTCAGGGGAGCGGAGCAGTAACCAAAAACGTAACTTAACGCGGGTGAAAAAAGCCACGCGGATGAAATATTCACGCTACTCAAAAATATTTCTTAAATACTAAACTTGAGTATCATGTTGCGCTATTCCAAAAATTCCGTTGGTTTCGCAGCATCCACTACACACAATATATTGAAGGTATTAAAGCCATATTCTTGGAATATGGCTTTAATAACAGCAGTGTGATTCTCTAAGCCTCACTTCGTAATTTGAAAGCTGAATCCGCAGTGAGATTACAAAATGGTATTCTGTTATACACGATCACGCCGGTGACGTCACCACGGCGAACGAATACTAAACCAATGACAAGTTGGTTCGTTATCGAAGTGAGCGCGATCACTTAAGTGAAACTCGTTCTCGAGTTTGCATTTTTGAGAATCGCACTACAGCTTTCCGATTTTAGCAAGAAGGTGCAGTTTCCCGCGAACTAATTTGCTGGAACTTGAAACATCGACATATTCACGAAATGCTTTACTCATTTTAATAATGAATCAAAGAAAATTGATAACAAGCACAGTTGCAAGGTACAGAGGCTTTAAGAATGTAAGAACCCTGCTTTAATTAAGAAATATTAAAGTATAGTAATATTTAGCTAAAGTACGCCTGGTAATAATCTTATTTATTGCCAAAAGGTGTTGCATTTTCATAAACCATACATACATATGTGTCCGCAAAGCAGCGTCGCTGTGTTTTGGGTTTGAAGGGTATGAGTGCCGGTGTAATTACAAGCACTTGAGACATTTCAACTTTGTCTCTGGGATGGCAACGCATTTGCAAGCAGGGACTTGAAACGTTACTCAAAATAACGTTACGCGTAGTTCCAGTACCGATAATTTGTACCGTTCCACCAGGATCGTAACAAAATTAATACCTTGGCTATAACGATACTGACAAACGGAACGAAATCTTAAAGTGTTCACTAACAATATTATCAATATATCGTTATTAGTATAACGATATAATAACGTTATTCATTACAGTGGTGGCTTGTGCCGAGGCTACCGGGCCGCGGGCGACGACGGAGCGGTAGTCAGCGAGAAAAGTTCTTAAGAATAACGTTACAAATGAATCTGTAACGTTTCACCTGTAACGTTATTACAAGCGGATAAGCTTAATGTTACTGATACCTGTAACGTTACTTAAAATTTTGTTCTACAAAAATGATATTCTTTAACGTTTCTTTCTTGTAACGTTATTGGTATTTTTAAGTTTTAGTATCGTTACAAATTTTGGAACGTTATATGATAACATTAATGATAACGGAACGAAATTCATTTCGTTTTCAAGTCCCTGTTTGCAAGGCCACTGACCACTTAACATCGGGTGGGCCGTCGGCTTGTTTGCCATCCAATGACATAAAAAAATCTTCAACATATTGTTGTATGTTTCAAAATATTATTTCGGCATTTTCGGCTTGTTAGTGTAGTTTACTAGATTCTGCCCGCGACATCTTCCGCGCCAAATATACCGAAGGGTTAGGCAGAGGTGTATCAATGTACACCCACAGTTCGCCGGTATATTTAGGTCCCATGTAATAGGGGGCGAGCCTATTGCCAATAACCGGGCACAAATCCAAAACCCGAGCTGCTACTGAGAATTTCATAGAAAAACCCACTAACACTTTTTGCTCGACTTGGGAATCGAACCCGGGACCCCTTGCACAGCAGTCGCACTTGCGACCACGAGACCAACGGGGCAGTTGGTCCGCGCCAAAGTTGATATAAATTCAAGGAGTTAACTATGCTCGTGATGCTTAAAACGAATCAATAATAAAATATATTTTTTCTGATTTTTTTTTCTTTGACGTGATTTTCAAATTCGAGTTGCCATCTCGCCAGAGGGTTTAGGCGCTACGTACACATTGATATAGCCGCGCGACAACTCTGCCTACCGCATACGCAACTGGGCGATTCTGAATTTTGCAAGAGGAGTATTTTGGAATACTGTTATTTGATAGTTGCAAATAAAAAAACAAGTATTTGTTAGATATTGGCCGGGTATCGTAACTATATTTGATTACTTCAATTTTTTTATGACAAGCTCCTAAAATTTGACGAGGATACAAATCAACAGCTTGTATAATTATCTCACGGGAATCGTACATTTAGTCTATGTGCTATTTCAGATTAAAATCTATTTCTGACCCTTTCATCCAGGCTCGTTCACCCTTTCCAAGCAAACTGTCGCACTAGTATTAATAATAGTGGTAAGATTACAGTTATATTAATAATCCCTAATTAATATACGGAGTGTGAAAACACACAGTACATACTCGTTAACTAGGTAGGTGGGCTTTCATACCCATGTGAACTCACGCCAAGTAACATTTACCATTGACCAAAAAAATTGATGACTTATTTTTTTTACCATCACGCTTGTTTTCCCCGAAGGGTTAGGCAGAGGTGTACCAATGTACACCCACAGTTCGCCGGTATATTTAGGTCCCATGTAATAGGGGGCGAGTCTATTGCCATTAACCGGGCACAAATCCAAACTCCGAGCTGCTACTGAGAATTTCGTAGAAAAACCCAATAACACTTTTTGCTCGACCTGGGAATCGAGCCCAGAACCTCTAGCGTAGCGGTCGCGCTTAGGACCACTAGGACAACGAGGCAGTACAGAAGGTAACGAGGTATTTTTTTGGTGTTAAAAATCTTTGTTTTTTGTTGCACACTGTGTAACGCACGCAGAACACTGTGCTTACGAGTGCATGAAACAGTACAGGGTATAGTTGGAACTTTATCCTAGTAGTTCCCAATGTTTCCGTAGTCGATTGTCAACACTTTCCGTTGGCTTTAACAGCTTCACTTTAAAGGTCGGAACCATAAATCTCTACTTATATTATAAAGCCGAAGAGTTTGTTTGTTTGCTAGAACGCGCTTATCTCAGTATCTACTGGTTCGAATTTATATTTTTATCTAGGAAGGCTATAAGCTACATAACACCATGCTACGACACTCGGGAGCGGAGCAGTAACTAACGACGTAACTGTTTATAAAACCACGTGAATGAAGTCGCGGACAGAGGCTAGTCATTTATGTAGATAGTTATAAGCATTGGCAGCCTCAGCGTCTCCCCACACGACCGAGAATCGGACCGATTATCGACAGTTTCTTCTCGCTAAAAAAGAAATCTGTCAAAAATCAGCCCGATGTTCGGGCTCATTATCGGTCGTGGGGACAGACCGTAAGGTCAGTGGTAGAAGGACGATGTCCAATGAACGGCAATAGAGTTAGCTTGTCAACAATGAAGATTTAACTAGGTCAAACTTTACTTGGATACGCGCGAATCGATCGATCGATTTCTGTGACTTCACGACGCTAAAGCTTCATTTAAAATTAATTTGCAAAGTGATTCTTATGTCTATGTAGAGTAAGTTTAGTTTTTAACAAATCATTTGGAAGTTTGATTTTGTATTTGGACCTGTTTCTTTTTTAAGTTTTGTTTATTTTTCATTCAATTTCGGTTTTAAAAAAAGGAAAAGTAAATAATTCCGTTCTTTTAAAAGCTATAATGTGAAAAATAACTTCAGTTTTCTAAGTAGCTTGCAAGACAAAATAACAAATAGAACCAAAGCCGGCCGACTTTGAAAACTAAAGTTACTTTTTACTTTGTAGTTTTTGAAGTTTGAATTTTTGGTAAGAAAGTTTTTAAATTTGCGAAATCTTCCGTTTCAACGCGGTTGAGGTTGGGTATGTCGTATGTAGGTTGAGCTTGACTGAGGCTGACTGTTAGATTATCATTAAAATCGAATGCCCATGCCTATAAATATATATTTTATATTTATCCTTACTAATATTATAAATGCGAAAGTAACTCTGTCTGTCTGTCTGTCTGTCTCTTCTTCACGCCTAAACCACTGAACCGATTTCAATGAAATTTGGTACAGATATAGTCTGGGACCCGAGAAAGGACATAGGATAGTTTTCATCCCGGAAATCCCCCGGGAACGGGAACTATTAATCCACGCGGACGAAGTCGCGGGCAAAAGCTAGTTTAAACTATATGCAACAAAAAGTCGGTAATTTTTTTAGGAATGGGTAATCATAAAATGTTTTTTCCGCTCTGGGCGTCACTAAAACCCAACCGTGTTAATCCTAAAGAGCTTTGAGTACCAAGGCCGCGGTTACTCTTTCGAAAAAATAAATTCTGCAACCGCAAGGCGGCCCTAGGCATTCTGTAATAGTTATACAAACATGGCGAGAGGCAAATATTGTCTTGTCGTACAATATTAAAAAATGAGATGTATGCGGGTGATATATAATAATATCTAATTTAGGCGAGCTCCCTTTATATTTGTGTTTTCTGTTATTATATTTTTCTTTTATCTTTGTAAGTGTTATTTCTCTAATTATTGTAATTGGTAACAACTGTAACCGTTTTCATTAAAATAAAATTAATGAACAAATAATACAAAAAAAATATTTCATGTCAAAATCAAAAGGTGCCAAAGAGAAAAAACAACTTTTAAATACAAAGGAGTTCACATGCCGTGAACATTAGGGATCAAAAACTCAATAATTACATAACAAATTAAAGTGTACACAAGTACAAAATATTTAAAATTTTATACATATTTTATCAGTTAAATCTTCACGTATTTAGCTCTGAATTCCCAATAGCCGATCGGTACTCATTAAACATGAATTATCTCTGTCGATTGTGCGAGTAACTGCCGGTATTTATTGCTCCAATGAAAATAAACCGTTCGCTTCGGACGTCTTGTGGCAGTCGGCCACCTAAATAGAATTGATTCCGTTCCCTATCTGTGATAGATCTGCGCGGTGCACGGCAGTGCATTACTAAGTTCGGTATCTATACGGTACGTAAGGGTGTCTGCGAAATTAGTTGCGGGTAGAATTTCTGTGTGATTTTTATCAAATCATTTATTTCAATTAGACCATCAAAAAGCACTTTAGAACGTCAATTACCTAAGAAAAAATATTAATATTTTTAATAGAAAAGAATGGGCAATGAAAAATAATAATTATACATTTATTTCAAATTTACGTCTATTTAAGTTAGTATACACACAACTTAAAACTAGTGTTAGTCAATAATAACTAATGATTTAAAAACTGCGCGCCAGTAGCATGTAGCCATATCCAATACCACAGTATGGGGATAAAGGTGTATAAATACAAATGTACAAGCTCCTTAATTTTATTAAGTCCTCAAAAATTTAAAATATCAAAGCTAATAATCGTCAATACAAACTTCAAATTGACTGAAATTTAATTAGACCTCTTTAGACTACATCTAAAAGTAAATACATTTAAAACGCGCATGATCACGTGTTTAATCAAATAAGAAATCAATTACTTATCATTTTGTGTGAAAAGTTGTGAATAGGCCCATCAGTAAACCGTTTGATATGTTATTCCTCTTTAGAAGCTATTAGTTTAAAAGCAATAGAAGTATTCGTTTGTAGAAACGCCGAATCAAATCCCGCGCATACCTCAACCGGTGTAAAATAGTCAGCTGGCCCCATCGCTCCCAGGCCAGAAATCTTATCTAATTTAAATAAGCGCCAAACATAGCTGTAGGTAACTGAACTTCCCTAATTTCCCCCGGACTATCGGACTAATATAAAACGTTTTATTTAGAATGATGCCTGCCAAACTGTTTACCTTTTATAACCAAAAATAAATGCGAGACTCAGGCGCCGCGCCGCTTGCAGCGCCATCTAGCTGGTCACGTTGGAAGCACATAAATACAGTGGCCTAGTAAAATTTTGTTTGTTTAACGCCATCTGTTGGCGCGTGCATGAACTAGTTTCGTGGCAGTTTATTTTTATAGTCAGATCATTGTTAGGCAATATAATTTTAGGAGCTTGATTTCGTCGAAAAGCTTGCTGTTTTTAATTCTAGAGCCATTGCCTTGGTTCGCTTTTATATTAGGAACAGGATTCCGCGCATATGCGCATGCGCATAGTATTGTCGATGACCTTCCTCTGTTATGTATTACGATTGACAACATTCCTTAAGGCCCTATGGTAAGCAAATATCAACAATAACGCATCACGGCAAGAAATAAGGTTCAAAATAGCGATGTAAGTTGTATTGAATAACCACCAAAATCAAGTAATTTTTAGTCTTTCCATTGAACCCTTGAGACAATCCGCATTTCTTTTTTCAGGCTTGTAATATGTACCAATACGCCAGACTATGCGACAAAAAAATGTGTGTGTTCGGTGCTTTGTGTTCGAAGAGCCCCTTAATTAATATCAACTAGAATTGTAGCTCTTTGTGAAGGAGCTCGTTCAGGGAAGACCTACCAACGTACCTGTCGAGGTCTTTGTCATCTGAAAACATAAAAGTCGTCAAGCCTATGCCTATGTATTCTGCTGTCCTTGTAGTAACTGCAGTAGTGAGTGAGTCTGCAAGTTTATATCGAAAATCATTTAATCAGGTACATCTGTAACACAATATATGGCGTAACTGCCTCGCTAGCCTATTGGTCCTAAGCACGACTGCTACGCTAGAGGTCCTGGATTCGATTCCCAGGTCGAGCAAAAAGGTGTATTTCGGGTTTTCTATGTTATTCTCAGTAGCAGCTCGGAGTTTGGATTTGTGTTCGGTTAATGGCAATAGGCTCCCCCCTATTACATGGGACTTAAATATACCGGCGAACTGTGGGTGTATATTGGTAGACCTCTGCTTAACCCTTCGGGGAATACAGGCGTGATGGTATATATACAGTGTGAGTCTTCATAATGTGCACATATCGAAATGAGGGAATGTATGCTTAATTTTATCGAAGGAAAAAAGATTAAAAATAATATAAATTAAAAAAAAAAATTTCGCTGCTGTGATCCCCGCCCCATATTACGATTATTGTACAAAATAATTTCGTTAAGGTTAAGGTTTTTGATAAAAAACCTTTTTATTTTCAATTGAGGACAACTTTTATACATCATTTTGGAGTTTATCTCATCGCAAATTTCGTATTATCGCATACACGTATTATGCAAGCAGTGTCTAGCAATTATTATGTGCGTGCGGCTTCATCGCCCCGCCGCGCCTGCCTAAACCCCAGCGGCAAGATGGCTAGTTCGAAATCGAAAATCACCTACTTAAATTTTCCTACTTCGTCCCACCAGCCTAAACACAGTGGAAAACAGCTGGTTAGAATTTAAAAATAACTTCTGTCATAATTCATTCATGTTTAGAATCACTAGCTTAATTATCTCCTTGAGTTGACAAAGATAGAAAGCTACATCTTGTAAAAACGTATAACTAAAATATTTTTTTATGAAACAAAACCGTCGCTCTTTTTCTCCTGCTGCAACTTCTGAAAGCCAGAAGCAACATTGTGAAGAAAAATTAATTAAGTAATTGTTTAAAGCCGGGGTTATTCGTTTTTATTTTAATAAACAAAGCATCTTCTTTGTTCTGGGTTATTTTACATCACTCCCCTTTGTTAACCGTTTTTTCCTGCCCGCTCTTCACTTCCAGCAGTATCCTTTGTGAAGATTAAAACAATGTGAAGTAAAAAAATACTAAGTGTTGTTTTTAATAAGTAGTGCTTTATTTGATTGTAGAAATATGCAAGAGGTAGGCTTCTGTCTGCGACCCCGCCCACACTGTTTATTTCATCCGCGTTTGGTTACATTTTCGGTATTTGCTCCGAATCGATCTATATTTGACGACGCTGAAACCAGAGTGATCTAGGGCACAATAGTATGTTTCTGAGAAAATGAAGGTAATGCGTTACGCGTTATCATTGGTAGTTATTTTATATTTATAGTGAGATTCGTCATTTATATCGAATCATGAACATGATGTTACACAGCCTGTAGGTACTATTCCCCATGAATCTGGCTATCATACACAAAAATATGTTTCCTGATCAGGCAGGTAGTGTCAGAAATTACCACGTTCAAAACAAACAAAAAACTCTTCCACTTTATTGTTTTATTCAAGATAAATGGATGGATGGCTGTCTCCGTTGGTTTAGTGGTCGCGACTGTATTGGATTCGAACACAAAGCGGGCAAAACGTTATTGAGTTTTCACGTTAGCCAATTTTCAGTAGCCGCCCGATATCTGACGACAATTTGTTCTCTCAATGAGAGTAATACTTATTTTCGCCACAACGAAACACTCCGCACTCTCTCAATAATAAAACATTTACACCAGATTCAATAGACAAAACATAAAATATGTACCTCACAAACTTTTGATTACAATAGTTTTCATACCATCACACCTGTATTCCCCTAAGGGTTAGGCAGAGGTATACCAATGTATACCCACAGTTCGCAAGTATGTTTAGGTCCCATGTAATAGTGAGCGAGCCTATTGTCATTAACCGGACACAAATCCTAACTCCGAGCTGAGAATTTCATAGAAATACCCAATAACACTTTGCTCGACCTGGGAATTGAACCCAAGACCTCTTCTTGCGTAGGCAAGGCAGATAGCCAGTACGTCAGCTTCATCATTTGCTTAGCTTTTTTCCAACTATGTTGGGGTCGGCTTCCAGTCTAACCGGATGCAGCCGAATACCATTGATTTTCATTCAGCTAATGCCTATCTGACCTGCACAACCCAGTTACTGGGCAACACGATACCTCTTGGTGTCTTACTTGGTACGTCAGATTCAATAGATAAAAATACGTAACAGTTTGTAAGCATTTGTTTGGGAGGATATTGAAACTTCCAAACAAATGCTTATAATCAATTATCTGTATACACAAAAACCATTAAAATAACTTTTAAAAATGGTAGAAAGTTTGGCTTGTTAGTTCATTTTTGGCAGAACTGACCCCAATTATACCGCTAGTTGTGAAACCGGAGCGCACAGCAGGCCTCCATCTATACCTCTGTGAAATGCTGGTGTAATTATAAGTCTATGTGTTGTGTGTGTGTCTATCTTTTGTTTATTACGAGGCAGTGCCAGGGTTAACTGACAAAGAAAGGCAGGTTATACGCTTGCGATAAAAACGAAAAGCATTTTATTAGCTTTCATATTTTACATGTAGTTTTCTTTATGTTATAACTTACTTAATCATACCAAAAAAATATATTTAAATAAGTAGTAATAATATTATAAGTTATTTTACAATTTATAAGAGAAAGGCGATAAGCTAAATTAGGCATCAAAAACTCGTCTGCATCGTAATTGCATTGTAAATGTAAATATTGCAAAAACAAACAAAAAAGTCGAGTAATGGTCATCGCATTATTACTTCGAAAAATCCAACTATTAGCCAGCGCACTACCTTTTTGTTTATTTATCTTGTCATTACAAAAAGTCTTTTATCATTCACGTAAATCGTGAATGATAAAAGTCTTAACTTAAATAGCAAAATATTTGCCTTTTCGATGCCTTGCTGTTATTATGTTGTTACTTTTTAAATAGTGGTGCAGCGAATGTTTCTGTTCAATATTTTCCTGAAACAACATTAATAAATCGGATTAAGTTTCGACTACCGAACGGTATTGAGCCCCGGTACTTAATATGCTTTTAAAGCTTCCATTTTGTTCATCATTACATACATTTTGCATTGTTTTTATAAATCACTGCTTGTATCCTCTTTTATTGAAAAATATTAAATATTGCAACTTCGTCTGCGTAGACAGAATTAAGCTCGTAATATCAAATAAGAAATTGAATTTCATAATATCCATTACTCTACGGGAACACAAACACGGAATAAAAGTTATCCTATGTGTTGGATACTATGTGTTATTGGGTTTTTCAATGAAATTCTCAGTAGCAGCTCTGAGATAGGATTTATGCCCGGTTAATGGCAATATACTCGCCCCTTATTACATGGGACCTAAACATACCGGCGAACTGTGGGTGTATATCGGTACTCTTAGTGTGGAGCAACGTTTTTTTTTAAAATATCTCTGCCTAATCCTTCGGGGAATGCAGGCGTAAAGGTGTATGTTAGATAAATGTTTTATACCTATATACCTATGTGTGTCTAATTTTAGCTAATTCCGTTAAAGCATATAATATTAAAAAAAGAGGTTCGATTTCTTTGTTTGTTTGTAACCAATAGGCTCCGAAACTTCTAGTCTGATTTTAACCAGTTTTTCATCAATATATACTTAGCTTTATTCCTGAGTAACATACGCCATATAACATCACGCTTACGATACACGGTACCACAGATTAAATAAGTACAGATACTTCACTCCATAGAGAAAACTTAACACTTAACGCTATAATTACCTACAAAGCGTTCGTGCGCGGTAAAATGTACTTTACGCAGACGCCCGGTAGCATGACGGTACGCCATAAGCGTTATGGCGGGTGAAATAATCGACGCGGACGAAGTCACAAGCAGTTCGCTAGTCTAAGATAAAAGAAAAACACATGAAGAGAATAAGATCATAAGTTCAAGTGAAACTGCAGTAGACAGGCCGTGAGATGAAAGGTTGCATTTTATAATAAGTAATGTAAAACAAAATTCATTTCCTTAGCTTTAACATCACACTATTAATATTATAAACGCGAGAGATTGTGTGTTTGTTTCTTCTTCACGCTCAAACTGCTGAACGGATCTGAATGAAATTTGGCACTGAGATAGATTGTAGTGTGGAATAACACATAGGATACTTTTTATCCCGAAAAAATGCTCGGTTCTCGTAGGATAATACATATATACCATCACGCCTGTATTCCCCGAAGGGTTAGGCAGAGGTGTACCAATGTACACCGTCAGTTTGCCGGTATGTTTTTTGTCGTGGGATAATATAAATATTAACTTTCACGCGAACGAAGCTGCGGGCGGAAGCTGGTATAAAATAAAACCTATTATTGACTAAGAAGAGGCACTCTTTGAAGATATTCTCTGAAACAGAACGCAGCAGCACAAAAACGTGCTTTTTGAAATCACTGGAGCAACTGAATGATCTTGAATACAAAAGGGAATGCAAGTTAAAATGTATTTAATCCTTCTATCAGACAAGAGTAGATACCCGTCACTTTTATTATAATTAGTATTTACTGAATTAATGTTTTTTTTTTTTATAATTATTAGTACTACCATAGATTTATTATTTAGGTTGTTTACTTACGTGACTGCCTCGAGTGCCTCGTTAGCCTAGTGGTCTGGTCCTAAGCGCGACTGCTACGCTAGAGGTCTTGGGTTCGATTCCAGATCGAGCAGTGTTGTTTTCGGATTTTCTTTGAAATTCTCAGTAGTAGCTCGGAGCTAGGTTTGTGCCTGATTGATGGCAATAGAATCGCCTACATGAGACTTAAACATACCGGCGAACTGTAGATGAACTACACATCCAGGAAAACAGGTGTGATGGTATGTTCCTAAACAGTTTGAACAAAGATTTAAATACATTTTATGAACAATCTAAAGAGAGTAAGTACTTATATTCATTACGAATATCATTGGCAAACGAGTTAGTGATCGAACAATATCTAGTTATTTTTACTTTTTGTTTAGCATTTGCGTGTAAAGTTACACAACATACCATCATGTATTGTTCGTATTAATACTTCATTAAACCAGTATTTCATTTTCAAGTCGAACTTACAAAACGCACGGAAGTTCTTCGAACGAACATAAAATCGTAAAACTATAAAGCGGGATCGTTCAGTCGAGTTACATTGTCTGTCGCGTCAGACGGCCGTGTGTAGCGAGCCTGTCTCAAACCGCGCGGCGCTAGAGTCGCTCCAACGAAAATAATCCGCCGCGAGCGCAGTTATCGCCCGGCTTCGCGGGTATTCGAACGAAATGCGCCCTCATTATGGGCAGCAACTGTTGCAAAGGCGATGCCGGCGGTAGACCTATCAGGTCTAACTCCTCTAAATACAGCAGGTATTTCTTGCTGGCTATAACCATACTACAGGAGTTCTTCGGCGTACCTTGGGTCCTCAGACCTCTACGTCCGTACGTAGTGTAGTGATAGTGCACCAGTGTAGTGTTGTGCTTGAGGTAGTATAGCTTTAGTTATGTAATTAAGGCCGGGTACCAGTGACAAGTAAAGCATGGCTCGCTAAAATCGAACGGTAACATGTCTGGAAAACTGAGTTCGTATTTCGTGTGATATGATTGGCTTTTGAATTTTCTGAGCGAATTTACTCGTCATTATTATTGATTTTATTTGTTATAAAAATTTGTCGATAACCCTCCGGATGCTACAGGTGTCCGTCGTCTAGTAGCGTCGTGGTGCGTAGTTTTATTTGTGTCATAAATTAATGAGTTCATCTCTTATTTTTAAGAGTCGCGTTATTTCTATAGATTTTTTTGGCGTGTATTTATTTGGTCGATTTGTTACGCTCTTGCTTGCTAGGAGGATAAGGTGGACAGTTTTGTTCGTCGTTGAAAATATTGCATGGCGACTTATGATGTAAAAATTTTATTATGTAATGTAAAATGAACTACATTTTAGTGAATATGTTCTGAGGAATGGTCTTGACGTAGCTATTTCTGTTATCTGGATTTGTTTATATGCAAAAGCGTTTACATGTTACCACTGCGCGATAGCAAAGATAGGGTAATTTTATGATAAGTTTAGATTACACGAGCGAAAAAAAATGGATAAACACCAATTCCTCTCGAATTAAAATTAACAAAAAACGATTACTTTATGCATTAACAGACTTATTGTTAAGGATTATGTTAATAAAAATACTTTTTAATTTTATTCAGGGCACAGCTTTCCGTCACACTGCAACTTAATTAATATTTACACAACAGTTTTGTTGGAATTATTTTAAGCCGGAGATATTAAATCTTTCTAACATGCGTACCGAATGGTATTTGATTCATGGCTTTCGAGAGCGGGAGGCGGGAACACACACTTTGATTCATCTCAGTAAAGTATTAGGTATACATAATTGACTGCTGCTTTTTAATTCGCAAGAATAAATGGTCTTTCTTTCTTTCTTTCTTTCTTATTACTCAAACTTTAGTTATAGTAAATACAATATTAGGAAGTAATGATTAAGAAAAATTGGTTTTTAATCGTACCGGAATCACCGTCACAGTTAAAACAGTACTAACACACAATTTCGAATTCAATTCAAATCATTTATTAGCATTATATGAGTTAAGATTGGCGAACAAGCATTTATTAACTTAAATAAGTAAACGGCGTATAAATACTCGATTTTTATTTTTAAAAATATTAAGGACCTGGGTACGTCTTGTTATGGGAACTAACAATAAAAAAGGTAGGTATTTAAGTAAAAAAAAAGAATTTTCCAAATCGATAGATAAATAACGGAGTTTAACTCTTTCGTTCTAAGGCAACAGACATAAAAAAAAAACAGCCAAACTGCAAACATTCTCCTTTTTTGAAGTCGGTTAAAATTCGATCAAAGTACATCATACATGGGTATCTAAACGGTGAACCCCAAACTAGACGTTAGTCTGTATCTTAGGGATCAGAGTTGTACATTCACAGTTCTAATTTTCACAAAAAAATAAATAGGCAGTCATGAAGACTGCCGACAGACACGGTCAATATTAGCATGTCGGTGACGAAGTTCACAATATTACTGTCGTAACAATATTTCCTACTTAATATCAGTTTGTGATAATGTTTGTGAGAATGTTTTTTACACTCTCACGTTTAAACGGCTGTACAGATCTATATGAAATTTGGCAATGATATAGATTGTAGTGTGGAATAATACATAGGATACTTTTATCCCGGAAAAATGTACGGTTAGCGTGGACTAGTTATTAATAATGTATGAAATATGACGCGACCGCAGCAGAAACTCGTTCAAAAACCAAAATTCTTTTAATTCAGGTAATTAACACATATAATAACACAACACAAATATTAAGTTAACAAATCAGTTGGCGTCACCTAGACCAGTAGAGCGATTCTCTAAAATGCAAACTCGAAAACGAGTCTCACTAAAGTGATCGCGCTTACTTCGATAACGAACCAACTTGTCATTGGTTTAGTATTCGTTCGCCGTGGTGACGTCACCGGCGTGATCGTGTTTAACAGAATACCATTTTTGTAATCTCACTGCGGATTCAGCTTTCGGATTACGAAGTGAGGCTTAGAGAATCACACTGCAGGTTTGTATAATTATTGGTACGGTCCGCGCTGTCATTAACTTGTGCCCTACTTACAAACTTACAGTACGAAGCTAGTAAAACTGACTGATACCTAAAGATAGGCCTTTATATTATTTCACAATTCAGTTTTAGCCAGACCGAACTAATCCACGATAATTCTCCCACTTTTCGAAGTAATTGTAATCATTTTGGATATTTAACACTAATTTATACATTGAACTTTTATTGCCGGATAGCAATGTACCGAACATGTTTAGCATATTTTTGGTTGCCGTAATTTATTTTAGGTTCTATTGACTCTATTGTGGGTTAGCTCAACCATAGATTTAATATATATTTTCTTTTTTATCTTGTAATTTATATTCAAAAGTGCCTTTTAATGGTCTAATTAAAATAAATGGTTTGACTTTGACTAATTACGGTAGAAGTAGAATTAAAAAAAAAACATAAATTAAATATTTACGCTCGTACCGTTCGATCTGCAATTTCCTCACCTGCAGCTGGCAACACCTCTAAGTTCTATAATTAGCTATGCTATCAGAGCACAATAAAAATAAGCTCTTTAACATGTCATCATAGCTTTTTATATCATTCTCTTTGGTAACCTTGTCTCTCGTATTTGGGTCACGATGTCGGATTCCTTCGCGTACCTCCATTCAGCAAGGTCTTTATGACTTGTCTTTTAAAAATATTTTTTTTAGACGTTCATGACTAATACTATTTTTAGGTAACGTTTTATTTACTACTACTGCCCACGGCTACGCCCGCGTAAAAAAAACCCAACATTTGTCATAATTATCATCATATCGGCCGCAGTACGACCACTGCTGGACATCTTTGTAGGTACCGTAGATTACCAATAGGACCGATTGAAAGCGGCCTGCATCCAGCGTCTTCCTGCGGTCTTAATCAGGTCTTCCGTCCACCTTGTGGGTGGATGTCCTACGCTGCGTTTGCAGAACGCATCCATGATACCGGGAAAATGGCTAGTCAATAAAAAATAAAAAGATTGCTAAAAGTATAATTATGTAGTTGACTATCAAGAGCTAACATGGTTTTAAAGATGTTTGGAAAAACACTGTTTGCGTAAACATCAGTTGTTTTTTATCGAGCACAAACTAAGAGTACGTACGTTATTTTTAGAATTTTTACTCTAGACTTTATTTTCTTTAACAAGGATTCCCTTTAAGTTATCAGACACTGGCATAGCTCACTTACCGTAAGTTAGTAACAATTTACTTTATTTTATTAGTTAAAGTTAAAAGAGCAGACTTTTCCTTGTACATAATTAACTTAAGTTTAAAATTTCGTTTCACTGTAAATAAATGGTTATTTTTTTAAATAGATCAAAAATTTACGCAGGCTCAAAGGGCAAAACCAAAAACTCTAAAATCTAGTTGCAATCCCATCTTCTGCTTGGGTTGCGGAATTTCTGTCAGAGTTGCGGAATAGATTCGAAAGAGTTACCGCGGCCCTGGAACTCAGAGGAACACTTATGGGTTTTAGTCAGTAAGAGTCTGATACTCCCTTCTGCTTCACCCAGAGCGGAAGAAGTCATTTGATGATTTTCCATTCATAAATTACAATCAATGTCAAAAGCTTGTCAAAATATACATAGGTTAATAGAATGTTAATGTTCCCAAAAGTTACTAAAAGCGCTACATAGCGCTAAAATTAACGCGTAAAATTCAACCATAAAAAGTCTAAAAAGGATTATTTGAAACATAACATTTGCTTAAATAAAATAAAGTTTTGACAGCTGTCAAAAATTGGCGGGAGTTGGTGGTGTATTTTTGCAGTTGGATTAAAACGTTTAGTTTCTGTAAATTAATATGATATAAATCGGAGAAACTTTTGCGGTTAGTGGTGAGTTTAATCCGCTATAAATTATAATTATATCTTTGTGGCTGTAAGATTGCGGTAGTGTAAGGTAATTAATGGTTTTTTACTACTCAAGACGACACGAGCATTGATCGTACCACTTGACCATTACAAACATTGCTCATTTTGAGTGACCTACATAAACTAAAATAAAACTAAAAAGAAGTAGTAGGTAGCGTGTTTTCTACAGTTGGTTACGCACATCATGTTTTAGAGAGAGACCGATATGACCGGCCTGTATGACAGGGACACTACAATTCGCAAGGCTAATTCTACTAATAATAACGTTTAAAATCTAGTCCTAATTACATGTCAGCGACAATCAATGTCAAAAAATAAAGGTATATTTTATAGATTAAACTTGAAATCGTTCCTAAAAGTCAGCATGAAATTGCACCCCAGATGAATTCGACAGCCATGCTTTGCACACCATAAAGCTTGTATTCCCCGAAAGGTTAGGCAGAGATGTACCAATATACACCCACAGTTCGCCGGTATGTTTAGGTTTCATATAATAGGGGCAAGTCTATTGCCATTAACCGGGCACAAAAAAACCGGGCTGCAGTTCTAAGAATTTCATAGAAAAACCCAATAACACTTTGCTCGACCTAGGAACCGAACCCAAGACCTCTAGCGTAGTAGTCGCGCTTAGAACCATTACTAACGAGGCAGACCCACGCTTTGTAGGCAATAATTAGCCTTCATTCATACTTCACCGTTATACAGACGCCTCTCAAATGCACAAAACGTACAAAACCGCAACATCGATAAAATATGAATACTCGAAATAATTTCATTAATTACCAAACACACGAGTATGGAGAAGTTGTGAAGCATGTTCAATCAATGGCTAGACGGTTTGGGTGATTTGGGGTGGCGGTACTGTTGATTCCCCCTTGCCCCCCCCCCCCCGTCTCTCCCCGTCTGCGGAACACAGTATGCACATAATTACACGTCAACCGTGAACAAAATGGTTTTGAGTACTTTATATTAATTAATTTTCTGCCTTTATTTTCGACGTGGAATAGCTAAAAACAACAAGAATGGCGCTTTTATTAGTCTTGTGATATTTATGAAATTTCAGAGCGGTTTGTTTTCCCCCGTTCTTGGAGATTCGTTGAGTTTTTTTTAATAAGTTGTCATTTTTCAAAGATCTTCGGTGGCATTCTGTTAATAATGTGTTTTAGTACAACCAGAAGGGTAATTCGTGTTTTATTTTTTTTTATTTTTTAGATGAGTTTGCGACTGGATTTCGAACGTTTTTAGATATTGTTGAGTTGACCTTCAAAACATACATACCATCACGCCTGTATTCCCGGATGGGTTAGGCAGAGGAGTACCAATGTACACCGGTATGTTTTGGTTCCATATTGTTAGAATATCGTAAAGGAATACTTACGTCCGTCGGATTATCTTACCTTAAAACAAGATTATTCACACATATTGTTTAAAAAATACTAAATGCAAGGTGCTAAAGAAAAATGGTTTTAGTTTTGTTTACTGATGTTAAAATAAAAAGGTAATGCTGAAAAGGGTTCCGTGTAAATATTTTAATTAAAAGCATAAGTAGGTACACTCAATTATTTTATTAAACTTTCTTCTACGAAAGCTTTGATGCAATGTTGTTGAAAAGTCTTACAAATAGAATCCTTAAGTTCAGGCTAATAAAGTTTGTTTCCGATATTTTAAGAGGAGTAAGTGCTGGAGTTCTGTTTAGATACTTATTGTAGGTAAGTACTTTATAAGAATACCTCCTTGCTTAGTAATTTTTATTATTGCACTGGCAATGTTTTTTTTTTATTATCTCTTATAATATTGTAAGTACACTTTCTTGTATGTCTATAGGTAATTAGGTACATATAAATATGTTTTTTCTGCACAAGTACAGTCCGCGAGGCATAAGCTGAGCTTTGCATTGGTGCGAGTGTCCATATACACGGTTACTTTTCATTCACCGGCCACATTTCAGGGGGTGAAAGTATTCATGAATATGAACAACTTTTGCTAAAGGACCAACCCAGAAATTTGATAAACCGCTGTTCCGTAAATTTTGATAGTGTTGTAGTGCAGTTTTGTAAGGAATAGCAGATTTTTTTTTCATATTTCATACTTGGTTCTATTCTTCTTTATCGTGTGGGCAGTAAGGTCTAACGACCCCACACACCCTAGTGTCAGAGTTTCTAAACCGCCTCAAGGGCCTCTGACATGGTTACCGATGTCAGTGATGACCAAGATAA
This sequence comes from Caradrina clavipalpis, assembly GCA_932526535.1. Taxonomy (NCBI): domain Eukaryota; kingdom Metazoa; phylum Arthropoda; class Insecta; order Lepidoptera; family Noctuidae; genus Caradrina; species Caradrina clavipalpis. The sequence continues at coordinate 4,473,062 of OW052087.1, forward strand.
ACTTAGAAAGTATATATGAATTAGAAAAAATCACATTGGTACTTGCCTGTGCCCGGTTGCGAACCCACAACCTCGTGCACGTGAGGCGGGCGCCTTAACCACTGGGCCATCACGACATCATGGTCATCATGGTTCCATTATGGAAGTTATTTATAATTGAGAGTACTTTCACTCCCTGGAAAATAGCTGGTGAATGAAAAGTAACCCGGTAGATAGGGTAGGTGTGACGTCGGCCTAGAGTGCGACGCGTCGTTTGCTTGGTTTCTCTCTCCTTTTGGTAATCATTCACACAAATGCAAAGCTCAGCTTACGCCTCGCGACTGTACCTACTTCGATATTTATCGTATACCATCACGCCTGTATTCCCCGAAGGGTTAGGCAGAGGTGTACCAATGAACACCCACAGTTCGCCGGTATATTTAGGTCCCATGTAATAGGGGGCGAGCCTATTGCCATTAATCGGGCACAAATCCAAACTCCGAGCTGCTACTGAGAATTTCATAGAAAAACCCAATAACACTTTTTGCTCGACCTGGGAATCGAACCCAGGACCTCTAGCGTAGCAGTCGTGCTTAGAACCACTAGGCCATCGAGGCAGTTAGTCATTTATTATATTTTCATATTCCTTTATTTGCATACCTTAATGTGTTTAAAGATGTTTCATAAAGCTTAAAGCTAAAGTACAAATACGGACTCGGTTAAGGCACATTTTATTTTGGACTAGGAAAATGCCTGCGACTTATTTCACCCGCGATGTGTTACGTTTTTGATTTCTGTAGTGTGATTCTCTAAAATGCAAACTCGAAAACGAGTCTCACTAAAGTGATCGCGCTCACTTCGATAACGAACCAACTTGTCATTGGTTTAGTATTCGTTTGCCGTGGTGACCATTTTGTAATCTCACTGCGGATTCAGCTTTCGTATTACGAAGTGAGGCTTAGAGAATCGCAGTGCTGCTCGACCGTGTGTCGTAGTGTGATGTGATATAGCCGATGTCACCTGGGAAAAATGATGCTATCTATTGGTGAAAAACGTTACACAAATACATAAACTCACGCCTTTTTCCCATTGGGTATAGACAAACCACAGAACGCCACCACTCCTTACTCCTTTCGCCTCGTTTCCGTTCATACATCAGGTCATGCAAGCATGCCGGTTACGAGTACTGCGCACCCGACCTTGCTAAAGAACCTCACCAGTAAGGTCAGGGTAGGTCATTCTAGGGCGTCCCCTTTGGCGTTGCCACTCAAACTCTGCCATATAAATTCCTTTTGTTAGTCGCCTTTAAGTCAGTATGACTTAAAGGCGACTCAACAAATACCTATTCATAACATAAATACAAAAACATTTGACACAAAGTAAACAGCATTGAGACAAAGTGATGTAATTTTCCCACCGTGGCCCCAAGAACGTTATAGTTGTAGCTAGTGTATTGTCAATATCATTCTTTAGTATGGTAAACATAGCTATACACGTGGTTACGAATACTCTTGTATCCTATAGGCCATGCAAAGACTGCATAGTATATTAGGTATGCGTAATCATCTGCCTAGCCTTTTCCCAACTATGTTGGGGTCGGCTTCAATATCAGTATTTTACATGGAGCGAGTGCCTATCAGACCTCCACAACCCAGTAATGGGCAATACGATACTCTTGGTAAGACTGGTTGTCAGACTATCTGGCTTCTGACTAACAGTAACGACTGTCAAAGATCTACAAATGAAAGCCGGGACCAACGGCTTTACGTGCTTTCCGAGGCACGGAGGAAACTCGCTATGATAAATGGTCACCCATCCACAGACCAACCTCGGCAAGCGTGGCTTAACCCGGTAGATCGGTCCATGCGGCTGTAATTATTTAGCCACGAGCTAAAGCATAAGACCGAAAAAAGATAAAATTGCTTAAAAAACAGAATAGTTTATTTCCGTTACAACATAACGTAAAAAATGCACTTATTATGAATACGTTTATTCAGTAATTTGTAGAACAAAACTTATAAAATAATAATTAAATTACAAACTATGCAAATTATAAAAAAAGGAAGCTGATAGGGCATCATAAAACTCATACGCATCGCTGTCAATGGGACTAGTGCCCAAATGGCTGGCAGCATTTCCACGTCGAACGGCAAGGAAAACTGGATTTGTAAATAATATATTTAAGTTTGAAATCGCCAATCGGCCTTGAGCGAGCGCGATGATCGATGCTCTTTCCTTCTCTATATGAGAAGAGGCCTATAATCTACATGATCACCTGCCTAGCCTTTCCCCAACTATGTTGGGGTCGGCTTCCAGTCGAACCGGATGCAGCTGAATATCAGTATTTTACATGGAGCGACTGCCTATCAGACCTCCACAACCCAGTAATGGGTAATACGATACTCTTATTAGGCCTATCTACATTGGACATTAATAGGGTGCTATTATTACTCTATCTGTTCTCCCACCTATGCAGTAAAATGATATAGTGAACTGACGAATTTGGGGTCTTGTATCGTTTTTTTCTGTGTCGATCAGTATCATTATTTAAAATATTTGTTGTCTAAGTCAAACTATTTATTTTAATAGAGCCATTAAAAGATAACGTACATGAAAAAAGAATTGAATCTAGTTGCCGTTCCAAAAGGTAGTTTCGTATGGAGAAGAATGAAAAAGAAAACGAAATTACTATTTAAATAAACAAAGAATTACAATAATTAAGAACGTGATCATGCAGAGTGCATATGACCTTAGAGGTGAGCTTACACCATTCAAGCCTAAGCACAATCTGCCCCCACTTCATCAATTTCTCTTTGTGTAAACAGATTAGGCATGTTACGGAGTTTCGTCTCTGATTCCGCAAGTTCGGAAGTTCCGATTGATTTTACACCTCGAAGGTTGCAACGAAGATCGAAACGTAGCGAGTGATCGCGGTTGGAACGCGTTTGACAAGATTGTGCTCTATTGCATACTACATACAGATTATTAAGTAAAACATAACAATATTTCACTAGTTACTAAATTATCAAACCATTATAAGGCACTTTTGAACGTCAATTTACAAGAGAAAAATAATATTAATAATATTGAATCTAGTTGCCCATTCCAAAAGATAGTTTCGCACGGAACGGAATGGGTAAGAAATTCCATACATACTCTCTTAAAATCGTCTCGCATCGCATCGCATCGGATCGGAGCGGGTTTATAATTTTTAAACGAAAAAAAAAACAATTATGAAATCATGTACACCGTCTTTAAAGTCTAAATTACCAAGCCCCGATCACACCTTGACCGCGGGCGATCGTAGCAGAAAGTATATAGCCAACAATACGGACATATCTTGCCGTACGGAATCGACTGTATCCTTTCCGATCCGATCCGATCCGATGCGATACGAGCCGTTTGGTGGAAATCATCCTTAATGCTGCCCATTTCACACATTCGTCTTGTACTCCGCGAACTGCCCCGTTGGTCTCGTGGTCGCAAGCGCGACCGACGAGCGTTATTGGGTCTTTCCATGGTGATTTCTCTGTAGCAGCTCGGAGTTTGGAAGTTGGTAGTGTGACACCCCCGTACTCCGGAAAGCACCTAAAGCCGTTGGTCCCGGCTGTCATTCGGAGATCTTTGACAGTCGTTACGGATAGTCAGAAGCCAGGAAGTCTGACAACCAGTTTAACCAAGAGGTATCGTGTTGCCCAGTAACTGGGTTGTGGAGGTCAGATAGGCAGTCGGTCCATGTAAAACACTGGAATTCAGCTCCATCCGGTTAGACTGGAAGCCGACCCCAACGTAGTTGGGAAAAGGCTAAGCTGATGATGATTTCTTCTACTCCGCATCTGTGTATGCCTCGGCCTCCACATCTGTTCCCGGTGCCGCATCCGTCTCTGCTCCAACACCGGTTCCATTATAACCACCCCCATTACAATCCTAGGACAGAGACACAGAGCATCATTTGCTTTCTATCAAATATCACCAGTAATATCAAGATATTAATGTTCAAGTACTCCTATTACTACGTCATTGTGGTCTCAACCCACCTTTATTGATTACCTTTGGACATTGTTACATGAGCCTCGTTAGTCTTGTCACTTGATACACCTTTGTCTTAGCAATATTACGTTATGTTGACGTCATCATTTGCATCGTATGACATATTATTATTATGGTTCTAAGAACGGTCGAGGTTGTTCGAAGCTGACTGACACTCGGTCATACAGTTGGCGCAGTGGCAGAGCGATTGGCTGCTGCACTGCGTGTAGCGGGTTCCGGGACAAATATATCTGTCTGAAAAAATGTTTAGCGTACAGTTGTTTCTAGTCTGGGTGTTCGTGTAAGTGAGTTTGGAAGTTGGTGGTGTGACACCCCCGTGCCTCGGAAAGCACGAAAAGCTTTTGGTCCTGCGCCTGATCACTCCTCGGTTGTGTTGGATTGCCGTCCCACAGGACTATGAGAGTAAGGGAAGAGGAAGCGCACCTGTGTTTGCGCACACAGTTGTGCACTATAATATCTCCTGCGTACTTGGCTAGTCTGCATTAAGATTAGCCGCCGAGGCCGGAGCCAGTCTGGAGAATTCATACACAACACCCACTAACACACCCACGATACAGGAGAAATTATTAATGTGGGGTAAAGGAAAAGCAAATATAGGAATAGGACTCTCGGGATTATCTAAAGTCTAGACTTTAATGAGAGGCAATCAGACTGCCTATTGGTCTGAAGTAGTATTAAAATAGATTATAAAGAAAATCAGAAGGTCGATGTAAAGTGTTGGGGGGTTTTAACTTTCACCTTTATAATGTATTTTCATCCGTTTCGTGTAGTTCGTGCTTTCAAACATAGCTTTCACTTCAAAGGCATAGAAATTAGATTTTTTCTTCTTTTCTTGTTAATTGTCGAATTCACATTCGATATTTTTTTATGTTTCCGTACATGAAGAGTACAAGCATCCGTCCGTCCATCCTCACAAACTTTCGCATTTATAATTATAGAATATAGGATGGGATAAGTAGGATAGGAACATAATATACACTGATATATTTGTGGGACAAGCCCGCTACGTTATTCCCAGTCACTCTAACTTCAGAAAGCTAGAATCGACAGTGCCACCACCAGAAATTGCCGAGACAATAATAGGTCGACGAGTCTTAGAGAACAAGTCAACCGTCTTGGATCCCGCAACGAAATTAATCAAGAAAACTTGTTGCACGCGGCGGAGCGTCTCGAGACTTGTAGCGTATAAGCCAAGCCAATATCTATTGTAAGTTAGCTCGCGAGACTTGGTATACAGACCCGGCCAAGTTTAAAAAACTGGCCAAGTGTGAATCGAGCTTAGCCGTTGTGTGCACAGAGTTCCGTGCCACCCCTAAGCTTATATATGTTACCGGCCAAACCCGATTTCAGGACAAACTAGTTTTGCCTAGGCTAAACTAGTTCGTCCTATACACGATCGGATGAACTGGTATAGCCTAGGCCAAACTAGTTCATCCTAAGACCAATAGGATAAATCAGTTTAGGCTAGGCCAAACTAGTTCATCCTAATATAAGCATGCACACACCCAGGATAAACTGGTATGGCCTTGTCTAAACATTTTAGAATACCTGGAAAGGCAAAATAAATTGGTAGGTATTTCATTAAATTTTAATTATTTGTTCAGTTTACACACACAAACATCATTATTTTGGAGGCTTTCATCATCATCATATTAGCCGCAGGACGTGCACTGCTGGTTATAGGCCTCCTCCATAAACTTCCAAAAGGACTGGTTGAAAGCAGCACGCATCCAGCCTCTTCCTATGGTCTGATTCAGTCGTCCAACCACTTTATGGGTGGAAGTCCTACGCTGCGCTTGCCAGTACGATTGCAGGCTTTAGTCATATCCAACTCATATACATATAGTGTAGGTGTGACGTCGGGCTAGTGTGCGACACTTCTTTGATTGGTTGACTCTGGTCAAAACCGGTTTCCAAAAGTACCAAAAGTAGAGAATTTGGTCTGCCAAACTCCCTACTTTTGGTAATCACTGCAAAGCTCAGCTTACGCCTCGCGGACTATACCTTCATTTTTCTCATTGAAACGAAGAAAAGATGAAATATCTTAGTAATTAGGGCATTCAAGATAAACTAAGCTACTTAAGTAATTAGGTCTTCAGCAGCAATATCTTCTTAGGAACAGTTTGAGGTCATTCTACTTTGTGACCTACTTTAAGGAGGAGCGCCTGGATTTTGGCCGTTTGACTGATAACAATGGACAATCTTCACGTCAATGGACGGATTAGCGTGCTCTGAAGACAAAAGGCCGTGTGCATATTTAGATAAGGCAATTCATAGCAGGTCTACTTAAGTAGTCAGTCAGCGGAAATCAAATCACGGCTGTTTGAGCATATTATTCGAGTGTAAAATTTCGTCTATGATTTAGCCACTTTTAATTTATTTGTCTTTATACTAATTATTGTAATTAGGAATTTTTGTTTGTTGGTTTTTACCAATTAGGCTCCAATTTACTGGACCAATTTGAACCATTTTTCACGAATAGATAGCTACATAATTCTTGAGTAACATAGGCTATACAGGGTGGAAATTTATTATGCTACCTGGAGGTAAAGTACTCTAAATACTTGAGTTAGCAAATTTTACTGAAAGGAAACATTCCTTTATTTTTTAAAAGAAACAAAACTGCATTTAAATAATTTTGAAAATACGCTTGCCACACCCGGGAATCGAACATACTAAAATCGGATGAAATAGCATCCTGTACTTTTATGGCACTTATCGATAGGGTCAATCACAAGAATCAAATCTCAACAAACCTGGTAAACTAAATTTAACAAAAACCATGAAATTTCAATCTAAACTTATTTTATTCGGACGAAAAAAACGAGTACAGTAACTAATTGCATGCTGGAAATGAGCTTCACTTTCTTCGATGCACACATTCATTATTTGAAGGAATTCATTTTGAATAACTTTTAGAAGAGTGTTGTGGTGAATATTGAAAATTTACTACGCTACCAAAAGTTACTTAAAATGATTTTTTTAAAGGAATAAATTCATGCTTCCAAGAAATGAAGCTCATTTCCAGCAACTACTTAGTGAATTTACTCGTTTGTTTCGTCCGAATAAAATAAATTTACAATAAAATTGCATGTTTTTATTTTATTTTAATTTACCATGTTTGCAGGGATTTGATCCTTATGATTGACCCTATCGATTAGTGCCATAAAAGTACAGGATGCAATTTTTTCGAATTTTAGTCGGTTCGATTCCTGGGTGTGGCAAGAATATTTTCAAAATTATTTAAATGCAGTTTTGTTTCTTTTTAAAAATAAAGGAATGTTTCATTTCAGTAAAATTTGCTAACTCAAGTATTTAGAGTACTTTCCCTCCAGGTAGCATAATAAATTTCCACCCTGTATAATATCACACTACGGAGGTAATTTAACGCGGATGAAATAAACCACGCGGACGTAATAGCGGGACAGTTCGCTATTGTTAAATAATTTGGCAGTTAACACCATTAACCAACAATTCTAGCACATATCTTCCTATAAAAACAGTTTATTTTAGCCCTGACAACTCGATGAATTCTCAATTAACTCTAATATTACATTATATATGTTATTTTTTAATTAACAAAAGGTGCCTTTGCTATTTCCATACCAAATGTATGGAAGTATCGCGTTTCACCGGCGTACGAGCCATCCATTGATTTTTGGGTCTACTATACCATTGGACGACTTCAGAAAGTTTATAACGAAAAAAAAAACCATCACGCCTGTATTCCCCGAAGAGTTAGGCAGATGTGTACCAATGTACACCCACAGTAACTGCCCCGTTGGTCTCGTGGTCGCAAGAGCGACTGCTGTGCAAGGGGTCCCGGGTTCGATTTCCAGGTCGAGCAAAAAGTGTTAATGGGTTTTTCTATGAAATTCTCAGTAGCAGCTCGGAGTTTGGATTTGTGCCTGGTTAATGGCAATAGGCTCACCCATATTACATGGGACCTAAATATACCGGCGAAAGTTTATAACGAGTTCTAGTAAATATTTTATATTAAGTACATGTGTTCGTAACTGCGCGTCCACTCGATGCCAAATTGTGTTATGACAAAAATACTGAATGACGTAAAGCGTAGTTATAAATGAACTGTAGGATTCTTTATTGGATGTAAACATTATGAGTAACATCTGAAGAATTTTATGACTTTGAACAGATATCGAATAGTACCTACCTATGTACAACTATTACGTATAATCATTGAAACTGACTGACTGATTGTCAGACTGATGTATTGACTGTTTGGCTTGAAACCAAACCTAAAACAACTAGTTTATTTAATTATTAGCGAATTAAGCTCGACTTCGTGTGCGTGGCTTATTTCGCCCGCCATAACTTAGGTACGCCTTTCTTTCTTTGGTTAGGGCATTAACCAAAGATGTACCTAACTACCTGCTCCCGTATTTGGTAGCGTGTTATTATATAGCTTATGTTAATCAAGGATTATGCAGCATCCTAATGGTAAAATGTTTTTTAAATCGGTCTAGTAGTTTTTGAATCTATACATGCATACATACATACATACATACAAGTCTTTCCTCTTTATAAGTATAGATACAACATGATTTTTAACTCACTATTGGAATTTCATTTAAATAACATTTATTACAGGAGCAACTCCGAAAATTGAATAAAATGCATTTTACAAAAGAATTTTACCTACAACACGATGAAAAGGTATGCATTTTCTTCAATTTAGTGTTGGTCCTGTAATATATAAAGGGTCTGCGGGTTGTTCGAAAGAGATACCGCGCCCCCGGAACGCAAAGGGCACATGAAGGAACATAGACGGGTTTTAGTCAGTAAAAGTCTGACACTCCCTCCCGCCCCGCCCAGGGCGGGGGAAGTTATTTGATGATTTCCCGTCTATAAAAAAAAAAAAATATATATATATAAAGGGTGTATAATGTTGCCTGGAGAGAAAGTACTCTAAATACTTAATAATACCTATGATTGACCCTATCGATTGGTGCCATAAAAGAACAGGATGCTATTTTTTAGGATTTTAGTCGGTTCGATTCCCGGGTATGGCAAGCGTATTTTCAAAATTATGAAAATGCTTTGTTTCTTTTTAAAAATAAAAGAATGTTTCCTTTAAGTAAAATTGGCTATCTTAAGTATTTAGAGTACTTTCTCTCCAGTTAGCATTATAAAATTCCACCCTGTATAATGCATTGTGAGTACCCACTTGCACCCTCTGAATAAAAGGTATTCGTAACCGATAGTGAATTTCTATTCCGCTCGAAGCTTCGTTGATCTGGAAGTAAGATATACCATAAAACATAATTATACTATTACATTCGGCAATAGTGTTGCTTTCTATTAACTGAAATGTTTTTTTAAATCGGACCCGTACCGGATTCTTCTTACAAACAAAAATAAACAAAACTTGGATATAATGTTAGTAAAGATAATGTGACATACCATCACGCCTGTATTCCCCGATGGGTTAGGCAGAGGTGAATTAATATACACCCAAAGTCCTAGATCCTACTAAAAACATATCGGGGGTCTTTGGGTGTTATAGGAGGCGAGCCTATTACCATTAACCGGGCACAAATCCTAACTCCAAACTGTTACTGAGAATTTCATAGAAAAACCTAGTAACACTTTGCTCAACCTGGGAATCGAACCCAAGACCTACCATAACATAACATAACATTACATTTACCTTTAGTATAACAGCCACGCTTAGGACCACTAGGCAACGAGATCGAGGGAGTCGGTTTGTGGGAAATAAATGTCTTTAAACCAGGGTGGAACGCAGCGCCTCCGCCTCGCTGGCGACTGTCCTTTACTATCAAATATAAACAGGTGAAAATGCCCTTCATAGTAACAGTTCATTATTAGTATACGTGCCTTTACCTGTCTTCTTCGTTGGGTTAGTCCATAAGAAATTTCCCAGTACTCCTGGTAAGCCGACGGTAAACGCATAAAGCCATTGGTCACCTCGGTCGTGTCGGATTGCCGTCACCTCGGACTATGGGAGTGAGAAAGTGCAACACCTGTGTTTGCGTGCACTCCTGTTCACTATATTTCCTATAGGTACTAGGTCTTGTCTTGTTAGCCGCCGTAACCGATTCGGCTTATGGGATATTATAGAAGACGTGAAAAAATATTATATAGGGTGTTTGGCGCATGGACCGACACAATCTATTCAGGGATTTGGGACCTCCCAATTCCCTGAAAAAATTGTGTCGGTAAAACCTAGAAAGAAAGAAACCTAAAAAGGGTGTATGGGTAGAACCTACACCCATACAACCTATTAGCTAGGTTCTACCCATAAACCCTTTGTCCCAAATGTCACGGTAGGTTACATATGATTTAAAAAAAAAAAGAAAAAATGCCCAAAATGTTTCCTTTAATTAGAAATAACTTTTTTGTTTTTTTTTTTACTTTTTTTTTTGTTGAACCTAGCTAATGACCTCCCAAATCCCTGAAAAAATTGTGTCGCTCCATGCGCCAAACACCCTGTATAATACTAGTGAACTAACCGAGACTTCGCCTGTGTGGTTTATTTCACCCGCGTTAAGTTACGTCTTTGGTTACTGCTCCGATCCCTTGGGTCGTAGCGTGATGCTATAAAGACTATGTTACTTAGTGATAATGCAATTTTGTAACGGCAAAAGAACTTTTGAAATCGGTCCAGTAGTTTTTGAGTTTATTCGTTACATACAAAAATCCAAAAATACATGTTTTCTTCTGTTTAAAAGTCTTTCTTTTTTATAATATTAGTCGATGCAGATTAGTATAGCATGATTTTTGTTTTTAAATTGGGTTTTGATAAAAAAATGTGAAAATACCGTAGTAGATATAACAAAAAGTGAAATTAGAATTAAAATCGGCCCAGAAATAAAACTATGAATTACGCACCGATTAGACCGAGAGATCCGATATGACCAATGACGTCATTGTTTACGACGGCCATATAAACTCCGTGTTAAATTTCGTTTAGCTAGAAAGAGATAGAAACAAATCTTCGATGGCTTATATCTTTTAGAATTTTATAGTTCTTCGAAAAATTGTTTTATGAAACTGTTCCTTACATAAATGAAGATTGATTTTTAAATTTAATAAAAAAAATCATGCATATTCTATTGATAACCGCTATCAAGCCAGTAAACTCATGCATGATACTCGGGCGCCATTTTGCAATCACACAACCACCATACCATTGCAACCGTGAAAATTTAATGGTTGTTTTCCCGCAGCGTAATGATGTTGTCTTGGTAGTAGGTACCATCGATTTATATTATTTATACTAATAAAAACAGGAAAGATTTTTTACACTGGCAGTCGGTTCGCAACTGGGCACGGGCAAATGCTAATGGGACTTTTTCTATTTTCTAAGTGTATCTTTGACATATATGAAATATCGTGAGAAACCCTAGACTTATGCTTAGTATAGGTATATCTGGAATCGCCAATCCGCTTTCAGCAAGCGTTGTGTCTCGTGCTTTCTCTGCAGGAGAAGAGGCCTTTATTTTTCAAACATAATATAAATAAAGTTAGTACAGTTAATATAAAAAAGAGGAAGGTCATAGGGCATCAAAAACCTTGGAGGCCTTTGCTCAGCAGTGGGAGAATCATAGACTGGTATTATTATTGACACAAAGATGCCTTATAATTATCTCTTGCTAAAGAAAACTAGACATCAATTCAAAAACAATAGAGTTCACGTTTGAGCGGTTACTTGAGCGAGTTTCTATCAAGAATCAATCAGTATATCTCTTTGTTGAGTTGCTCGCAGGAGCTGATTAATCGTACCAACGTAGTAGGTAGGTATTTGTTTATCATCGCACGGCATAGATATGCAGCGGCCTTTAGATCTGCACTATGTAGCCAGTTATTTATAAAACATGCCTGTCTGACTATTTTTAACTGCCACTAAAATCATTTTGGAACATCATCGTGGCACTAGGTTTGGCTAGCTGGGCCGATGCGTGGATAACCTCACTGTACGCAGTTCGGATCGATACCTATCTAAAGTTAAACAGGATAATTTATTGTATTCCTAATTAAAGGAAATTACTGGAATCTTCGTCATACGAAACTATACCTTTTGTTGTGGGCAATTAGATACAATTTTGATTTTTTTTTCTTTCTTTCTTTCTTGTAAATGACATTAAAATTTGACTGTGACTTTGAATCTATATTAAATCTATACCCATTTTATAAAGAGAGAAAGTTTGTTTGTTTTTTATTTTGTTAGTAAGGAGCAGTTTCCTATTGGTTCGTTAACTAAAATTCTTTCAGTGATAATAATAGGAAAGTCTTTTTCTAAAATGTATTCCTTCAATTTTTCCTACAATAACTTTTTTTTACTTCATCTTTACTTAATGTAATGATTTGCACGCCGTAAGTTAAACCTCATTATTTTTTTTAATTAACCTTATACTGAACCTATATTTAGAGCAAATAAAGTTCAGATTCTAATTCTGATTACTTTTAACATCCAGATGAATGAAGTCCACTGCTGGACATAAGTATTCCTCTTTGTCACAACGGCAGGACTCATAAGTCGCGCACTGAGGGCGGGAAGCTTCCCGCGACCTTCACCCTCAGGTCATTGACCTACTCTCCGATGTACTAGCTTCTGCCACACTTCTGCTTACAACTTCGTACGTATACACTTCAGAATGAAGTCCTAAACTATCCCCTCCTATCTAACACAAAAACGGGACACAACATACACATACTATCACGCCTGTATTCCTCGAAGGGTTAGGCAGAGGTGTATTAATGTACATCCGCAGTTCGCCGCGGTATGTTTTTAGGTCCTATGTAGACGAGCGTATTGCCATAAACCGGACACAAAGGCAAAATTTAAAAGTTCTCGTAAATGAACGATTGCAACGTTGACACAACACCGATTTTATAGTAGCATGGGATACAGAATACGATCTTTGTAACACCATTACATTCGAGTCAATCCTTTGGGAGGAAACTGCTTTAGAATGTCGCTGTACATCATACATGTATACGCTCGTGATTGTACACATACTTAGCCAAATCTCCATAAATTTTTCATTATCATCATATAAGCGGACACTATACAAGGCGTTGATTTGCATCCTCGTCAAATTCAAGGAGTTAACTATACTCGTGATTCTTACCACGAATCAATAATAAAATAAATTGGTTTTGAAATTTATTTTTTTGACGCGATTTTCGAATTCGAGCTAGCCATCTCGCCAGAGGGTTTAGGCGCTATGTACACATTGATATAGTCGCGCGACAACTCTGCCTACCGCATACGATACGCAACTGGGCGATTCTGAATTTTGCAAGAGGAGTATTATAGAATACTGTTATTTGATAGTTGCAACTAAAAAATCAAGTATTTATTAGATATTGGCCAAGTACCTATCGTAATTATATTTGATTACTACTATTTTTTTATGACAAGCTCCTAAAAGTTGACGAGAATGCTAATCAGTCTCAGAATGCTAATCAAACTCGGCCAGTTGGAAATGGTCTGTGTCCAGCGTCTTAAATAAAATCATTTTTTAAACATGTATTTTGCAGATGTGTGTATTGACGTTTTCGATGCGTATTTAATTTAATAAACGAGTATTTATAAGCTGTCGGGTATCTCTTTGACCAGCTGTGCGATTCTCTAAAATGCAAGCTCGAAAACGAGTCCCACTTCGATAACGAACCAACTTGTCATTGGCTTAGTATTCGTTCGCCGTGGTGACGTCACCACGGCGAACGAATATACACCAATGGCAAGTTGGTTCGTTATCGAAGTGGGACTCGTTTTCGAGCTTGCATTTTAGAGAATCGCACAGCAGCTTACCGTGTGTCGCGTGATCGACGATTTTACCTGAAAAATGATCAGGAATTTAAATGTTATTATTTTCGCCAATTACAGTAATGTGTCAGTCATTCATTCGCAGTTGAGCTTGCCGTTTCATTTAAGAAGCTTTTGCTCGAATATTGAATTTTTGCTTTCCAATTTTATTTTTGTGGGTGTGCATTAGTACACCCCTGCCTAACCCTTCGGGGAATACAGGCGTGATGGTTTATGTTTGCATGGAATATAAACTACTTGAATCTAACTGAGTCCCGCGCTCCGGCGGGGTGGCTCGGTTCATGGGAATAGTACAGTGAACAAAGGAGATAAGTAACCAGGCTGTCAGATATACACTCCCAGACCTCCTAAATCGAGCCACCCAGGATAATGATTTAGTAACGTCCATAACTTTAAAAAATTGTATGAATGATCAAAAAGTTTTTATGCAAGTTTGTAGCTGGCATAATCAACATTAAGCTCATGTTCTGAATTTGATTTTTCATTCATTTGTCATTCATATATTTTTTTGAAGATAAGGATGATACAAACTCATTATGCTAGGTGGCTCGATTTAGGAGTCTGGGAGTGTAGTTGACATTTCCTTCCAAACTGATGGAAGTCTGCGACTTTAATTTAATTTTAATTAATGAACTGTTAGTTTTCTAGTAGTTAAATCAAATTGTATTCCAAAACCATTCCTCAGCGTCTAAAAAAATCTATAGCATGTGGCGGTATGGTCACTTATCTCTTTTGCTGACTGTATATAGTCTTCTCTGCCTTGCAATATCTCCGCTTTCGATGCTCTCTTGAACGCTACATTTGACTGTAATAGCTGTGTTCGCGGATGAATGGAAGGAATCCCATCATGTCAATATGTTTGAAGTTCTGTGTATTGAGTGTAGAAATTGCTTGTTTTTCTTTAACAAATGTAGTTGGCGGCTGGTCGTTTTATGATGAAGTATAATAATAATAATACCAGCCTATTTGCCCCACTGTAGAGGAAAGGTCTCTTCTCATAAAGAGAAGGCAAGCATTGATCACCACGCATGCTTTAGACGCATTGGCGACTTCAGACTATAGTCCAGGTTTTCTCTCGTTGTTTTCCTTCACCGATGTCAGCGATGTCCATAAATAAACTTTAAAACACATATGAAATAGTAAAATAAATAAATAAAGATTATCGCTTAAAACAAAAAAAAAATCTCTCCACAAATTGTCGAAAATATCGATGAACCTACTTAAATACATACATACAGGCGAATATAGTACCTCTTCCTTTTTTCAAAATTCGCTTATCTGAACACAAACAAACACAATATACCATCACGCCTGTTTTCCCCGAAGGGTACCAATGTACATCCATAGTTCGACGGTCGACGGTATGTCATGTAACAGGAGGCGAGCCTACTGCTATTAACCAGGCACAGAATCCATCTCCAAGCTGCTAACAGACCGTGTCGACGGCGCGTTCGTGTTCCACGCGCGCCTCAAAGAGATGTCAGCAAACTTGGATGGGGCCACTGAGGGCCGATGCCTGTCGGGGCTGCGGGTTGTTCGAAAGAGATACCGCGCCCCCGGAACGCAAAGGGCACATGAAGGAACATAGACGGGTTTTAGTCAGTAAAAGTCTGACACTCCCTCCCGCCCCGGCCAGGGCGGGGGAAGTTATTTCATGATTTCCCGTCTATAAAAAAAAAAAAAAAGCTGCTACAGAGAATTTTATAGAAAAAAAAACACCGAACACACACTTCACTGAAGATGTTTACGTATAGACACGGTAGTTACATTTTGCCTGTTTATCAATGTGATCCTGTCCGGTGCGGTAAAAGCACTTGCTACAAAGACGTAAAGGATCGCTCTTCGTCCTTTGCATGAAAAGGACTATACTTAATAGAGTATGCGCGGGACGACACACGAAGTTAATTAAATATGCCGCAGGTAGTCAGCGTTGCAGTCTGGACATACTCGTAATATCGTAGCTTACTTAATATTGCAGCGCGCTGTACAAATTGGCTTATGAACACCGGACGTCGACGAGGTCCTGAGCCCTTTTATAAAACCTGTTGATTTTATTTTTTGAATCTCGAAGACTGGCAACGTTTTCGACGCTAATCTGGCCATGCGATGCAAAAATATAATTGCTCAGGAGAAATAGGAATGGGACACGAATGCAACATGTAACGGGTGAAAAACGTATCAAAAGGTTTACCGATGGATTCCGTACCCACATATACTAGTCCTTTACGTCCTTTGGCGTCCCCATTTTTGTGATACGTCCGATATTAATAAAAAAAAAGAAAAGCTGCTCTATTAGAACTCTGTGTGTGCGTGTGGACGGTATTGCGCTTTTGAATGGATCAGTTATTTTTAACTAAAACTTTCGGTTGACTAGAATTATGTTTTGAATCATGTTAAATCTATACTAATATTATAACGAGGTAACGTTTGTGAGGTTGTAGGGGGTGATTTCTGGATCTTCTGAACCGATTTAGAAAATTCATTTACCAGTTGTATGTCACGATATTGTCATACGTACGTGTCATAGGTTTTATAACATCTCGCTACGAACCATGGGAGCGGAGCTGTAACCAAAGAACTAACGTAAGGCGGGTGAAATAATCCACGCGTACGAAGTGTTAAATAAAAGTTTTAGTTACGATGTACTTTCCGCCCTATATGTCATGTATATGTTGAATTTTCTATCTCCATATAAAGAAGAGTGGCATCGACCTTCCCGAAGCCATCAAGCCCCAAGGACCCTAGTTAAGTGTTCTTGGTTCCGGTCGTGAATTGCAGTGACCTATTTGATAACCACTGAACAGTCTGCGTACCTAAGTGGGTCGGTGGTCGGTGCAAAACATAATTTGCCGATATGGGGTATCATAGACTTCACCGATAACCAGCGAGAGTGGGGAGCTTCTGATCAGATACTATTTTTTGTGCATACATACCATCACGCCTCTTTTAAGGTAAAGGCAGAGGTGTACCAATATATACACCCACGGTTTGATGGTTTGTTTTAAGTCCCATGTAATAGGGGGCGAGCCAATTGCCATTAACCGGGCACAAATCCTAACACCAAGCTGTTACTGAGTATCCGCATTTGACGATCTGTGTAATACCATACCTATGACGCAGCAATGCAACTATTTATTTTTTAATTTTATTTAATTATGATGATTAAACTCTCTTTGTTATCGAAATTCAGTAGGCAGCGGAATATTTCAGTCAGACCACTGTTAAATACAGAGATTACTGAACGAAATGTTATAATGGAACGTACAATGTGAAATATTTTACTGTGAATACATATGCTGCGGTTGTACCTACATGGAAGAGGTGGTCATTATTGTTCATTAATATAAATATTTATATAAAATTTGTTTGTCTGTGTCGTTGTGGTCCTGGGTGAATGCGTTTCTTGTTGTTCGGTAATTGGTTTAGTCAGGTTTAGGAAGAATTGAAAAAGGTCTCTTTGCGTGTACTAGCAAATGTGTTTGGCTGCATTTTTAATAAGAAAAATATATAGATCCTTACATACTCCTTTCGCTTCGTCCACGTTCATACATCTGGTCATACAAGCGTAGTAGGTGGTGTTCTGTGGTTTTTGCTTACCCCCTTAGGACAAAAGCGTGAGTTTATGTATGGTAAAAACTGTCTACCGCCATTAGGTAGAACCAATATCCATGGAAAATTCTCGGTACAGTGTCATTGAGATGTCCAACGAGATTTTTACGCGGATCAAACGTGCCCGTGCAGTTTCACGTTGATTAATCAATTCACACGAATCCTCGCTTCACGCTTTGTCACGAATACGTGACCTAGTATCGTACGTCTGTCAATCGTGACGTACTGAGTATGTACTCTGACATAACGCAATGATGACTCGACCACTATTTTCATTCTGTAAGCCGAAGTCATTGGCAGCCCTTCATGCGTGTCGCATCAATCTTGCTGCTTTAGCAAGTACGCCAAATGTTTATGTTTTAAGTGCATTCATGTCGGCTGTTTACTGGACGTCAAAATTTGACTATTTATTTATTTTATATTATTTTTTTTCTATGTAATTCTCAGTAGCAGCTCGGAGTTTGGATTTGTGTCCGGTTAGTGGCAATAGGCTCGCCCCCTATTACATGGGACCTAAATATACCAGCGAACTGTGGGTGTGCATTGGTACACCTCTGCCTAACCCTTCTGGGAATACAGGCGTGCTGGTACATTTGTTTTTAATTTATTTATCAGATGGAAGACCAACAGCTATACATAAAATGGATACAAAAGTTGAATATGTTACATTAAGCCAATTACAGGTTCTCACGGGTAGAAATATAATAGTTATCTATATATAGTTATAGAGATCAGTTATTTGGGGTGTAAAAAGATACATCACAAAGCCGTTGAGTAGGAAAACTAACCAACAAACTAAATAACTTAGAGCAATGATTTTTAGTACTGGGAAACGACGTTTATTTTTGGTGTGAAAAATCATGTTTATGGTAGGACGCTCGTCAAATATTGTTATTTTTGGTATTGGGTCGTGGGTGTATTAAAGTTTAGATACGTAACATTTAATACTGGTTTTCGTGAAAATACGTGTCAAAAAGTTAGAATTGTGATCTTCAAAATCGTGAAAGTGACATTCTCGCAAACTTACTCGCGGGTATAAAATAGTATTGAATATATTCTGTATAAATATTATAATTAAAGTATGATTTAATAAACTGAAAACACGGAATATGAGGCATTCCGTGTTTTCAGTTTATTTAATGCTTCGTTAGCCTAGTGCGACTGCTACGCTAGAGGTCTTAAGCTCGATTCCCAGATCGAGCAAAAAGTGTTATTGGGTTTTTTTATGAAATTCTCAGTATCAGCTCGGAATTAGGATTTGACCCCTTTTAATGGCAGTAGAATGAAGAATGGAGTAGTTGGGCTCGCCCCCTATTACATGGGGCCTAAACATACCGGCGAACTGTGGGTGGGACCTTCGGGAAAAACAGGCATGATGGTGTAGAAAACACGGAAAGCGCTTTTGTTGTTGAAACCTTCCCCAAAACTAATGCCTACCATTTAAAATGGTGGACTCGAGTATTCATATTAAATCCTTTTAATGCTCACATTTTTTACACCGACCACTCGTTTTGCACTATTGACGGATGATATTTTTCGTGGATATTGTGTTTCGCATTCGTTATTTTTAACCGACTTCAATTACTTACTGATGGATAGGAACTATATTCCTGTGTATTCATTTTTTTTGTTCGTCGATAGTTTGAAGATCAATTCTTTTTACAAGCTTTTTATTTAACTTGCATTGTTCGTTGGAATGTAAGTTATCGATTCAAAATTTCTATACCATTTTTCGATCATTTCTTGGTATACGATTGAGCTAAAATTTTGCATACACCTTACGTTCTGAAGAGAATATAATGTCCAATTTAATATTGTAATAATTTCAATATGGCCGCTGTTCCAAGATGGCGGTTTTTTTTTGTTTTTATAGCTGGTCCGATAATAATTTTGTAAAAATCCGATGTAGGTTTTTGGAGATAGATAAAATAGTTCTCATGACGAACAGTAGGTAAACTTGTGATTTGGTTTCTATTCTGAAGATCAAAGATAGAAGCTGGTTAATTACCTATTCGTGGTCAACTAATTATTGACTTTAAAAACTCCCCGTGGAAATCCTCATTGACTAACCGTACATAATATAGTGAAAAGGGTATCTTATGGTAGATGACACATATTTGCCATTTGTTACCATTTCGTTAATAAATTTGGATGTAGTAACATACTATCACGCCTGCATTCCCTGATGGGTTAGGCAGAGGTGTGACCAAAACAAACAGAAGTAGTAGTAGTGTATGTAATAGTCGGTAATATTTATTTATTTAAACTTTATGCAACAAAAAAGTATTAAGGCGGCTTAAAGTCTTAGGCATTCTCTACCACTCAATGAAAGGTGGTGAAGAGATGACATGGTAGTAAAAAGGAAAAATATTTATAGTTTTTTACTAAAACCTGAGCATGCAGCCTTTCAAACTACAAGGCAATCATAACTACAGCATCAGACTTCGTCGTGCCCCACGTCACGGTAATATAATAATACAGTAGTGTAACTCGGCCGCATGACAGAAATAAATGCCTACAACCGCGCGGTACGTAAACATGCGTTAGAGGCTGCCCGTCTCCAGTATTTTAATCTGTCTGCACCGCGCGCGCACCCCAGGATCGAGGCGCGTAGGTATAGCTCGCGTTTCGTCCGTTTGTATGAAGTTGGAGTACTGTATTATAATATTACCGTGCCCACGTCGCCGTCGGTTGTAATATAAAACCACAAATAGAACCGAAGCCGCCGACTTCAGAAACGAAAGTAGTTTTACAGTTTGTACGCTTCATTGTTTTTTTAATAATATTCTATTAGAGATTTTTTGTTTGCGCTTGTGTCGTATTTCAATTATCTGCCTGGTGGAAAGGGGTTGAGTGCAATTTTTAATTAAAACATCCCTAAACCTTGCAAATAATAAAAATATAGTAGGTAATAATTATTTATGGCTCCGTTTTACATGGGATATATTCGGCCAACTGCTCTGCCTAACCCTTCGGGGAATACAGGCGTGATGGTATGTGTAAAATACAATAGCTTAATTTTGACCTGATGCCACTGATGCCTTGTATATATAATTCGCTAAGGCGAACACGATATAAGTACGTCGAGTCTGTAAAATTCAGACATGAACTCGCATCTCAAGTCGCTATTCAATGACATCAATATTCAATTAAATTCAAATGACATTGATTTATTTGACACTTTGAAGTGCGAAGTGAGCGTCGAAGTGACGGTGGAATTACCGTATAGAATGCCACTGCAGCTCACTGAAGCCTGCAAAATTTTATTAGGTGCTATTGACGATATGATCTGCATATTGCGCTGGCTCGATTTTTTTCCCGGAACGTTTACTGCCGCAAAAAGCACAGGCCATTTCTAGTGCCTCCTTGTCGCACCGTTATGCGTGACGAGTTCCGTGTACCTTGCTCTCTGGCTGCACTTAATACTCTCGCTATATTCTGTTTGCTGATGAAAGGGCGAAGATTTTATTGGTACGATTGAAAGGTAAAGGGGAATTCATGAAAGGAATGATTTTATTATATTTTTAAATGTATATTTGTGTTTATTTTCATCAATTTTAGTTTTGTGAATTTAATAATTGTTATTACTGCCCCGTTGGTCTCGTGCTCGCAAGTGCGACTGCTGTGCAAGGGGTCCCGGGTTCGATTCCCAGGTCGAGCAAAAAGTGATATTGGGTTTTTCTATGAAATTCTCAGTAGCAGCTCGGAGTTTGAATTTGTGCCCGGTTAATGGCAATAGGCTCGCCCCCTATTACATGGGACCTAAATATACCGGTGAACTGTGGGTGTACATTGGTACACCTCTGCCTAACCCTTCGGGGTATATATATATATATATATATATATATATATATATATATATAATTGTTATTGGTTACGACCGTTATTGTTATAAGAAAATCAATAATCATTCCAGCCCATTAGTGTCTCTCTACGTTCAGTTGTGACCGGCTATAAGTTGATATGATGATGATGATGACTGTCCCACTGCAGGGCAAAAGCCTCTTCCTAGAAGGCACGAGCATCGATCACCTCGCTTGCTCAAAGCGGATTGGCGATTTCAGACTAATTTTACTAAGTCAAGATTTCCTTGTGATGTTCTCCTTTATAATTCAAGTAAAAGAAATACTTATAATAATGACTGACCATCACGCCTGTATTTCTCGAGTTAGGCATAGGTGCACTAATGCACACCAACAGTTCGTCGATATGTTTAAGTTCCATGTAATAGGGGGCGAGCCTATTGCCATGAAAAGAAGAAAAAAAAACAAAAAGTCGCTGTTAATTTTTTTGTTAAAAGAAATAATAATCGTAATTTAATGAAAAATTATAATAAATTGGTCAGATATTTAAGCCGATTCGAGCTAGCTGTGCCATAATTAGCGAGATTCACTAGGCCTGTATGGAAACCACTCATGGAATTACACAATGGCTTTGTTTACGAGATAGTAACACACACACACACACACACACACAGCAACACGATACCTGTCACAAACAGGTATGAGAGATTGGAGCGGCTCTCGACATAACTAAACTTTTTGTGAAACTCGTCGATGTGTCTGTTTGCAGCTTTGGGAGTGTTTTAAAATAAAACCCTGCCTTTGACAATTTAAGGTTAAAAATTCAGGAGAACAAAAAACGATTGTAACTTTCTGAATGACTGCACTGATCGGTAATGTTACGCAAAAATAATTATTTCATACATTGTACTGGATATTATTTATGGTGTTAAAAAAATCCATTTTCTTGCTCCGTATCAAAAAAAAAATGTGGCTAAAAAATTGAGCTATGCTAAATTTCACTTAATATAAAGGCATTTTGGTTAAAATTTTGAATGTATCTAAATTTTTTGTTTTGCCTTGTATTTGTTTTTCTATTCTGAGTACGTATTTACACGGTAAAGTTGTTTTTTTAATACCCATTGATTTTATAAAAAACGCATAATATTCACGTTAAAATTTAAAGAAAACGGGAATGGAGCTTTGTCCAAAATTTAATGGAGTCCGATTTATAATAATTAAATCTTTTATTCACGTTATTTTTTTGCAATCCTCATGATTCTGGAATATTATTTCAAATACAACAATGTTGATAACAAGAATAATTAAAAAAAGATTTAAAAAAAATGTTTAGTGTTTATTTTTTATTTTTATACAACGTAAGAACAAATAAACGAAAAAAAGGAATAGTAATATGTATGACATTTATTTCAAATAAATGGGTACATAACACCATTAATCAATTGACGTACTGTTATGAGCTCTCAAAACGCGATTCTCCCATAGATCTTGTATGACAATACTAAACTATGACGACCCTTTTGTCATCTCAATTCACTAACTATTTATTGATTTCGAAGCAACTAAAAATCGAATTTTATAGTTATTTGAAAATTCACTCTAACTATTTATTGATATCAAAGCAACTAAAAATCTAATACTTTAGTTATAAAAAAACGGTTTTTCAGGCCTAAAATAAAGTGCTTTTTAGTAAAGGTGTCTTGGAATTATTTTTTAATGGTGTCTACTACCCAATTTCATTGCCATAATTATTATCAACAGTCTAATAAAACCATAGCCATCGTCGCATTTCGTAACAATTCTCCCAAATGAATACATCTGTGAATACAAGGAAGTAACCAAAAAAACACTGTCTCAAAGAAATTAGGACACATCTGCACATCCGCTTCCTCGGTCATTCCACGTACTGCACATTTCACACTTTTACCGCCACATTATTAGCTATCCCTTAAAATAGACAGTTACGTCACACCATTGTGTATATTATACATGTTGCACGCAATGTTACTAAATCCGACTTTGTACTGATTTACCGGACACGTTCCGGCAGGCGGAAGCTCTATTTCTGGGTATTCGGGAATTTTAATTGTTTTCGTGCGTGTGTACGTTTAGGTGAGTGATCTTGATCAGAACACACACAAGTAAAATTAGTTTTATCATAGTCTAATATATCCTATCCTATTAATGTTATAATTAATGCTAAAGTTTGTGAAGATGAAAACAGTGTCCATGGATCTTGCTCGTTCTTCTCCATAGAGACCTACGTTTTGGAACGAGCAACTAGCTTCAATATTACCTAAACTGTAACTTCTTGACAATTCAAAAGTGCCTGTAAATGGTCTAATTGAAATAAATGCTTTGACTTTGACTTTGACTTCGATAGATAGATGGATGGATCTTCGTGGATGGATGGATGTCTGTGATGTGGAGAAAACTTTTTTCAAGAAAATAAATACACAAAGTTGTTTATGGGATTGAGATATTTAGATATTAATAGTCTATTTCACTATGAAAATGCTTGATTCAATAAAAGTAAGTTTAATAAAATTCCGCGGGTAAAAAAACCAGTCGCGGGCGAAGTTTAGCATAAATCTCACCGTTGTATCGATGAGGAATACCTTGAAAAAAGGTAGGTACTACACACAGACATCAATTCTAAAAATATTTTGTTTCGTATTCTTTTCCTTATTGTAAAGTAACTCGAAATACTTCTCTATTTTACTCAGAGGTAAATAAAAATAAGCCGCGTTCAATACGAGCGACTGCAAAAGATTGGCTTCGCTAGTCGAATTGCATTAAGTATTTAAAGCACGGAAAAGGATACAAAGAAAATTCTACGATACAGGAGGAATTTCTACAGGAGAGCCAGAGCTTTTTTTAATAGCTCCGTTCAATACCAGTGAATGCAAAGTTATAGTTCAGGAGCATAGTTAGTTAGTTATGATGTACCTGCATTTATGGGAATTGTACCTAATTATAGTAGATGCTTAGTTCGTTTTGGTCGCTTTGTGAATTAAGTACTTATTCATGTATGTCATTGGAGGGCAAAGAAGCCTAGGGCGTACCTGCTGTGTGATTCTGTAAGACCTCGTTCTAAACTTCGAATCTGAATCCGCTGTGACTTTCTTGATTGGCATTCTAAAAACTCGGTTGATAATTGGAATTTACACTAGCGCCACTCTTGCGAGCGTGTCAGCGAGTTGAACTAAATTGACGGGAAATTTTAACAGATAAAGTATGAGATCACGTAAGAAGTGGCATTCTATACGGTAATTCCAGCGGCACTTCGACGCTCACTTCGCACTTCAAAGTGTCAAATAAATCAATGTCATTTTGAACCTTAAGCGAAGTGAATAGCGACGTGAGATGCGAGTTCATGTCTGAATTTTACAGAATCGATGTACAGATGTTAGGTGGTCGCCGGATAGAGACATCTGCAATACCAGAGGCCTTGCAAGTGCGTTGCCATCCCAGCGACAAAGCTGAAATGTCTCTTGTACTTGTAATTACACCGGTACCCCATACCCTTCGAACCGGAACAAAGGAGCGCTGTTATGCGGCAGAAATAGATATGGTGGCAGTAATTCCCCAGACGAGCTTATTCACAAAGAGCTCTACTACTATACTAGGTACCTACATAATATATTAATTTTATAATAGTGCTATTTCTATTAGAAATCTTTAAGTAAAATATACTTATCCTTAGTTATCCATTTTGACATATTGAAGCTAAGATTAGATTGCGATCGCTCCTAATAGTAGTGTTACCACGCAGATCTCAGCAACAAACAACGTCAAAAATTTTAAGAAAATTATAGACATTTTTTACATTTTAGGACTGACAATAAATCGCGATCGTTCCTAAAACTCGATAGAATTGCCCTCCAAATTTTGCACCAGCTAGTACAAAACTCGTACAACAGTCGTACTTACAAAGTGCCAAAGCTTTGACGTATTTTCGATGTTATCATCTCCATTGAATCGGGCGTTAAATCGGAATACCATGTCGCGTGAATTGCTACTTTTGAGAGCACTGTACGGAGTACTCATGTCCACTGCATTCGCTTTGCTCAAAGGCAACACGTTACTCCACTAATCAGTACAGCCATCGTACCTGGTATTCGAATTAGGAACACGTATCGTCTACCTACAGGATTGATCGCAAAGCTTGTGAATCTGCCACTAGAAACACGTTACATTAGTGGTCACAACCTCGTAGGTACCTACTTTGTCGATAGGATAATAATGTACTAGTGGTTACGTTTGTGTTTGGTCCGTTTTCCGTTATATAACTACGACTTAGGTAATGATAGTGATTTTGTAGCTAGAACGATATATTTATGTATTAGTGTGGATAATTTTAGATATGTTGTACTTGTGTATGAATTAAGTTATTTATATAATTGCATTGGGTGAAATGTGGATGGATGTAGAGGAAGAGGGAGGCCAAAGAAAAGATGGATGGATTGTGTGAAGAATGATATGAAAGAGAAGGGAGTCAGTGATAGTATGACGGTTGACAGGTTGGCATGGAAGAAAAAAACATGTTGCGCCGACCCCAAATAAAATGGGATAAGGGCAGGAAGATGATGATGATATAATTGCATTGGGTAAATTTTTATTTTGTTTTTGAAAGTATCAAATTTTGTTCGTTTGTTTTTATTTGCACCTACCGTGTTATCTCTTCACCACCTTTGGTTGACTGGTAGAGAATGCCTAAGGCATTAAGTCCGCCTTTGTTCTTTTTGTTGCATAAAGTTTAAATAAATAAATAAATAAACGAGATTTAAAATTAAGTATTATTTGGGATTCATTTATTTGATCGGAAACTGAGTTACCGCAATCCTAGATAGTGTTCTTTTCATATCTAGAATCACGAGTCACGACCGACAATCGGAGAGAATGGAACATAATTTATGAATTCCAATATTTCAAAGCACAAGTTCTACAAATAGTCGGTCCCACGTAGGGTTACCAGATGAAAAAATCAAAAGTCCGGAGAAAAGGCCTGATTTTCATTGAAAAATCCTGAGATCCATTACATTATCAAAATTTTCTCTCGAATTTACTTAACAATTTAATAAAGTCGTAATACTATCGTTTTTGTGGATCTTACTTAAAAATGTATCAGCACATATTAAGTATGATAAAACTGATTAAGTACCTACTTGGATAAATAAGTACTGATTTTAATTGTGCAATTATTACCAAAGGAAGATTATTTTTAGTTTGTTTAATTTGTTATCAAAGTGATCTTTAAAATGTAAGCTATATTTTATTGAAAATTCAAAAAATCCTGAGATTTCATGAGATTTGCGAAATCCAGCCGCAATCCTGAGAAGAGTCCAAAAATCCTGAGATCTCAGGACAAATCCTGAGAAATGGTAACCCTAGTCCCACGAAACTATGGATCTATTGAACGGTCCGGTAATCTGTCCTACAAAAAGTATGATGCGGTTCAAACTACGAATTGGAAACTACATAATTAATATGGACGGGAAAACATAGATACAAAACCACACCACAACCACAACCTAACCAAGTCCCTGCAACAGTTTTTCCGCACATATCTCAAAGATACATGGCTCAATTTTTTGCGAAAAAATCTCGGTTTTTCATCTCAAATCTACGTTCTCTTATTGACTTATTCAAAGCCTCAACACACCACATAAAAAACAAGCACAAGTCTTGTGTGCCTCAAAGCTTATGATTCGCAAAAGCAAGCGAGTAGCCAAAAGTTATTCTGGCGGCCATTTGAGAACCAAGTTCCGGAAAAAATTCACCCATCCGTAAACTTTGTATACATTGATCTATTTTCTAAAAATAAGCGGTGAGTTCTGATACAAGATTAAAGAATGCGACGCTAAACTGAAGATGTTAAACATTGATTAATGCCGCGTTTGTAAGTCCATTTCATGCTGCATTTGTTGTTCAGAAAAGGAGCTCGTCAATTTAGAATAGGTATAAATCAGAGTTTATGTGTTTTGAAAGAATTTTTCTTTAGAAATTTCTCCTGTGTCTGTGTCTTATGAATATATAAACACACATACATATGTCATACTAATATTTGTTCCGTGCGGGAATCGAATCATCAGCGCAGCAGCCAATCGCCAACCGTATCGTCGCGTCGCGTCGTTTGTTTACGTAAAAGAAATACTTACGTCAAAATATTTCCTTTTCTTGCCAATTTTCCATTGTCTTACGAGGTAGCGATGCTGCTACCCTTTTGAGCACGTGCCCCATTGACAGCGATACGGCCGAGTTTTTTGAAGCCATATAAACCTCCTCCCTTCTTTTAAAAAATACATGTACCTACCTTATAATTTTATTATTTGACGCTGGCACTTGCTAATTACAAAAACTACTTTACAGTAATAGACATAGGGTATAAATTTCGTATTACTCAAGCAACCTGAATATTTGGTCAAATAAACCATATGAAATACCATCATTAGTTATATACATTTTGTGGCAAATAACCGATATATTATTTCAATCAAACTCATAAATCGAAATCTATACAAGCATACATTTGGGATGAGTTCATTGAACTACCTATATTATTGCAGGTTAGTAGATAATGTAACACAATATGCTAAATGTGTGAATTGCTTTGACGTTATCATCAGATTAATTAATTAATTAACGTCACGTTATCGCGACGATAGGTTTTAAGGTATTATATCGCTGGCTTACCATCACGCCTGTATTCTCTAAGGGTTAGGTAGAGGTGTTACAATGTACACCCACAGTTTGCCAGTATGTTTTAAATCCCATGTAATAGGGGGCGAGCCTATTACCATTAATCGGGCACAAATCCTAACACCAAGCTGTCACTGAGAGTTTCATTGAAAAACCCAATAACATTTTGCTCGACCTGGGAACCGAACCCTCTAGCGTAGCAGTCGCGCTTTGGACCAGTATCACTGGGTTTAGTGCTACAAATAGGCACACTTGACGCTAGTAAATTCTTATTTCTCCCGTCTTATTTGTTTAGATCTATTTAGGCGGGTTCATTGACCTCTTAATATCATGCTCTATATATACTTGATATTCCACCATAAATTATACTGATACGTATATATTTAAACGTTTTTAGTTGAGTTTTTAAACTGTCGGAACTGAGAACAAAGTTTTGAAATGCTTTTATACTAGTATAGTAGTAAAAAGCAGTATATTATAGTAAGTAGTTCTAATAGATGTTATAAAAGGAGATAGGTTGGTGAAGAATTGATTAAAATTGACTTTCTATTCTCTTAATTATTTATAGTCTTTTCAATTTTGACTGTGAACTTTAATAGCATAATTTTTGTGTTTCTATATCAGTTAATCTGATAAAAATAATGTGCGACCTACCTGTTTGTTATTTTTTTTTAAATAGCTTTTGATTATGGAACCGTACATTTTTTTTGGGATAAAAAGTATGCTACGTGTTATTCCACATTACAATAGAAGTCAGTGTTCAATTTCATCCAGATCCGTTCAGACGTTTATGCGTGAAAGGTTAACAATCATCCGTCCATACATCCTAAAAAACTTTCGCATTTATACTTTCGCTTTCAACTGCCAGTGACGTCGTTCGCGTGGCTTATTTCACCCGCGTTCTTAGTTAATTCGTTGTACGTTTATTATATTGTTAAAACGTTATTTTGCCATTTTTTTAGGGTTATTAAAAATAGATGTTGGCCGATTTTCAGACCTACCCGTACCCGATTTGCACACAAAATTTTATTGAAATCAGTCCAGCCGTTTCAGAGGAGCATGGTAACTAACATTGTGCCACTAGAATTTTATATATAAGATAATATTATTGTATAGATTAGTAGGATAGTAGGATATTGACAGCCAAGAAGCAATAGCACGTCAGATAACTGGGCCATCGGTTTCCAATCACTAGCTACACACAATAATTGGGCTGCGGTTTTGGCGACCATTGGATATATCGCAATAATATTTATTTCGGGACGCTCCGGGGCCGAACGCGTTGAAAGGGACGCAAGGTCACGGGTTACTGTCCAAGTTCTAGTACTGTTATTTAGTAAAACGGGTCTATCTGACAACACTGAAACATTTTTCCTTACTCCTCCGCTAATCTTTTCTGATTAATTTTGTTGCGAGATCAAAGACAGTTGAAGTGTTTCTCCGGGACTCGTCGAGCTTCATTGCCTCAGCGCATTTTTTGTGGAGTTGCAGTGGTTTGGGATTAGTGTGGCGGGCTTTTCTCATTAAAAAAGAAAGAAAGAATTAAAATTATGTTTACTTGATACATGATTGCTAATTAAATTGTAAAATAAATATTTTCACGGTACGTTCTGACATACCATCACGCCTGTGTTCCCTGAAGGGTTAGGCAGAGATGTACCAATGTACACCCACAGTTCGGCGGGCCTCACACACACGCACTCACAGTCTTTAACCGGGCACAAATCCTAACTCCGAGCTGCTACTAAGAATTTAATTGAAAAACTCAATAAGACTGCTCCACCTGGGAATCGAACCTCTAGCGTAGCTGCCGCGCTTAGGACGACTAGGCTAACGAGGCAATTGTTATTCTTGTCGTTAAATAAATGTTTACACGGTAGGTAGGTACCTACTAATAACCATAAAATATTGTTTTGTTTGTCTGTCAGTTCCTGTTGATTTTCGAAACCATTACACGGATTGTGACGAAACTTTCACTGGCACATAGTTGATGCAAAAAGAAGTTCTCATATCACAGTGTTAGATGTCATACTACTCCGAAACGGCTTGACCGATTTTTATGAAATTTTATATGTATTTTTGGTAGGTCTTAGGTAATACATTTTATACGGAGGCTCATCTTACATCGTGCCCTGCATGCCCTAACAGCTGCACGCAGGAAGATTTAATGGCTGCCACCGACAACGCAGTCAAAGTGGCCAAAATCTGGGTCGCATCAATATAATTTATAATAATAGTATATTTATTTATTATAATATAGTTTGTCATCGAAACGCTAAGAAGAAGGTTTTAGGTAGAAAATCGGTCGTAATCAATTATTTAAAACAAAAAAATACCCCTAGAAATAATTTATTTGGCAAAACAACGTTTGCCGGGTCAGCTAGTATAATATAGTTATATAGGTTATCAACACGAGAGCTAGTGCCTAACAACATGCAGTTTTACTAACAAACATCTAAAAACATTCTGACTGCAATATTTTTAACGAAGCATCTCTCCGATTTCAACTGTAACTGCGTACAGTTACAGTTGAAATCGGAGAGATGTCTATCGATTTTTACAGCAGGTACACAGAATCCTGTTAGTTTCAGTTAGCCCCTAGCAAAATATTGTAGTTAGCAGTTAAAGTATTGTCCGATTGAAATTGTCGGAAATTGTAGGTAACAAGCGCGCAAACATTCTGCGAACACTTTTATTTATTTTGTGTTCTCTGTGTTCGAAGTCAGTAGGCCATCTAATACCGCGCGACCGGTCATCGTAACTAGAAATAAAATTGCGTTACAAGCCAGGCGCTTTAGGCATTCACTACTGCGACTGCCCCGTTGGTCTCGTGGTCGCAAGCGCGACTGCAGAGCAAGGGGTCCCGGGTTCAATTCCCAGGTCGGGCAAAAAGTGTTATTGGGTTTTTCCATTAGGAATTTCTCAGTAGCAGCCCGGAGTTTGGAAGGTGGTGGTGTGACACCCCGTGCCTCGGAAAGCACGTGAAGCCGTTGGTCCTGCGCCTGATTTCTCTCGATCGTGTCGGATTACCGTCCCATCGGGCTATGAGAGTTAGGGAAGAGGGAGTGCACCTGTGTTAGCGCACACACTTGTGCACTATAATATCTCCTGCGTACGGGGCTAGTCTGCATTAAGGTTAGCCGCCGTGGCCGGAATCGGCCTGGAGAATTACACTGCGTCATACCTATTTACGACTATTTGCATAATCTGAGAGTAGTTGACTTCGTCTTGTCAAAGTCGGGACCCATTCTTGAAATGGAGGCTTAGTGTATTGAGAGCACATACCTGTGTTACATTGCAGATGATCCAGAATGGGTCCCGACTGCTACAATTTTAAGTGCAATCGGGTACAACGGCTTTCTTGTTTTAGGGCTTTTTCATAAATACTTAGAAAATCAGTCGGGTTTTTTAGGTTTTTTAAATTACCGTTTTTTTATTTAACCATCACGTTTTTTTTTTACTAATATATGCCGTTTTTTGAGCGGATTCAATGAACTTTATAAAAAGATCATTCGTATCACACCTACACAGATCGAGCCTGTTTGTTGATAAGGTTATAGGCTAGATAACATCACGCTACAACACACGGGACCAAAGCAGTAGCCAAAGACGAAACTTACCTACAGAGGCTAGTCTGCGAATAAATGTTGAATTTTTTGCCAGATTTTGTGCGAAAAAACGTCAATTTTATTCCATGCACTTCAGTTTACTAGTTATAAAAGTTTGTTGAAGCTCGTCCTTACCATCGTTGGGGAATCTGAATTTCGTTAGCACAACTTAGCTACTAATTATATCATACTTTTACCACGGTAATATTATAATACAGTACTCCAACTTCATACAAACGGACGAAACGCGAGCTATACCTACGCGCCTCGATCCTGGGGTGCGCGCGCGGTGCAGACAGATTAAAATACTGGAGACGGGCAGCCCCTAACGCATGTTTACGTACCGCGCGGCCGTAGGCATTTATTTCTGTCATGCGGCCGAGTTACACTACTGTATTATTATATTACCGTGCTTTTACTGTGTAAAGTTTTATCAACGTTCGCGTATCAGGACACGGCAGACTGACGTATTCTAGCGTAGCATGGAATTGTAATTAGGTACCGAGACTCGATTATCCGAACTAACTGGGACCGAGACTAGTTCGGATAATCAAAAGTTCGGATAATCTAAAAGTGAGCTTTTTGAGATAAGATCAAACAAAAACAACACCTTTTCACCTTAAAAATGTACAGTCTATTAAAATGTGACAAACATATTAACGTTGAAATATAAAACACCTAAAAAAAGTCAAATGCTTTTCTAATAAAATACTGAATTTTTAATTGACTAACAGCTGTAACGCGTTTTCAGCAACAAATTCTCGCCTATTTTCGGATAATTGAGGGTTCGGATAAAGTAAGTCGGCGTTCGGATAATTGAGGGTTTGGATAATCAAGGTTCATATGAACATTTATTTATTTCATGCACATTTTTGCATGGCTGCGATCGTAACGGTTCCTGTGGAATAATAGGCATGGCAACTTTGACGCGGACGGAGTCGCGGGCAGAAGCTTATTAATTGTGTCTTGTAAAGCCGTTGTACGTGTGTGTGACTGTATACCTAGGTAGTTCTTAAGCCAGCGTCCTATTTGTAACCCTATATGCTGGACGCATGCACTATTGTTCCTTATACGGTCGCGTGAGTTTCTATGCACCAGGCCAGCCGTTGTCTTTGATTAAGGGAAGTAGTACATTAGTTGGTTTTCGGATAATAATACCGGCAGATATATTTGTCGTAAGAAGTAGCAAGCCCTATTACATGGGACCTAAAACATACCGGTGAACTGTGGGTGTACATTGGTACATCTCTGCCTAACCCTTCGGGGAATACAGGCGTGATGGTGTAAGTGGATTAGCAAGCTAAAATGGCAGTGGGCTGGTCAAATTTGTCGCAAAACCGATAATCGATGGAGTAGACGAGTTCTGCCCCTGTAGCCATGTAACAAACGATAAACGCAAACGCTGAGTAGGCTTTAATAGATCTTCAACTTTATGTGCTTGGTTTTAAGTTGAAGATCTAATGAAGATTGCATAGCGTTTTCGTTCTTTCCAGTCGCTAACTCTTAGAAATCTTTAATAGATTTTCAACTTAAGGTTCTGGGGTATTAAGTTGAAAATCTATTGGTACATACCGAGCGTTTACGATTATCGTTTGCGACTTGGCTAGGGGGCTGGAGTGGAGACCGCGTGATGGAGCGGCGTTCTACGCAAGGCGGCTGGCAGTGACTGGATGCGGAGAGCCGACGATCGGGTTCAGTGGCGCATCTTGGGAGAGGCTTATGTCCAGCAGTGGACTGCCATAGGCTAAACATGTTGATGATATTTGTTGTCAAATTATGTTGTCGTTACTTTGGCTCGCGTAGTTTTTTTTGCCTTTGTTGTTACTTTTTTGGATACTGCTCCGGTCCCGTGTGTCGTAGCGTGATGTTATATAGATTATGCTATTCTTCAGGAATCTGGCTAGTTTATCCAAAAAGATTTTTTTAATCATACTGATAGTTTTAGAGATAAGTGCGTTTAAATAAGGATACAAAAATCTCTTTAGCTTATTATTATATTAGTTTAGCTGTATGGTATAGATATTCTATTTTAGTTACATGGTTTTAGAATTTAGTGTTAGTGTCTATGTTACAGGTTTATTATGTCATAAAAGAAAACCTATTTGTTTTAATTATCTGTGTTTCATAAATCATATTATAACAATTGCAGAATACTTCTAGCATCATGTCATACATCATCTTTATGTTAATTTTGATCACGTGACCATACATAGAATGCTATAGAGTAGTCCCAAATTGAATCAAAATCTTGTCATGATGTAAAAAGGAATGAAGTTTATATATATGTATTTTAAGATAAGACCACTTCATATTTATTAATTTCTACAAGTCATTATGATAGTGTTTACCAACTATACTCTTGTATCTTTAAGGCCCACTTTCATCACAAATGACTAAACATATCTAGCGCTAAAAAAAATATATGTATATACCATCACGCCTGTATTCCCCGAAGGGTTAGGCAGAGGTGTACCAATGTACACCCACAGTTCGCCGGTATATTTAGGTCCCATGTAATAAGGGGCGAGCCTATTGCCATTAACCGGGCACAAATCATAACTCCAAGCTGCTACTGAGAATTTCATAGAAAAATCCAATAACATTTTTTGCTCGACCTGGGAATCGAACCCAGGACCTCTAGCGTAGCAGTCGCCCTTAGGACCACTAGACCAATGAGGCAGTTATTTAGCACTAAATGTGTTTAAATTGTCATTCCGTCTCTGTCACCTGTTAACAATATCACAGGGATGCTGAATGTTCTAAATACGTTCAGGCACTAAAATATATTTAGTGATTTTAGTGAAAGTGGGTCTAAATCAGAACTTTGTTCCTTTAGCTCTTCTTAATAATAAAATATTGTTGTATAATGCGCAGGAGTCGCGCGGGAGCGTCGCTAGACGATCGGTTCACGGCCACAGACGACGCGAGCGGCGTCCGGCTGACCGTATCGGCGGCTCGGACCGGCGACACCAACGTGTACACACTACAAGTGAGTATGCACCTTATCTGTATTGTTAGATAACATTGTAATGTAGCTTTGTTCCTAATGTATTGTAGTCTGCAGTGCGATTCTCTAAGCCTCACTTCGTAATTCGAAAGCTGAATCTGCAGTGAGATAATAGTATTCTATAAACACGATCACGCCGGTGACGTCACAACGGCAAGCGAAAACACAACAAAAGTCAAGTGGGTTCGTTGTCAAAGTGAGCGCGATCACTTTAGTGAGACTATGTTTTCGAGTTTGCATTTTAGAGAATGCAGGAGAATGCACGCAGCAGGGCCGTAAAGATGATTCAGGCCCCAAATTTACAGGGGCCCCAAACCAAAATTCCAAATATTATGCATTATCTTATTAAACTATAGTTGTACACTAAACTTCACAGGAAAAAAAATATGTATTGTTTATTTTGTGAAACATCTTTTCCCTACATTTGGGTTTCGCCGTAGTTAGGTAGAAGGGGCTACCAATAAATCGTGATACGGGCCCCGTGTAAGCCAAAGTACGCCCCTGCCTCGCAGTGTGATGTTCAGACCACTGATTCCGAGGAACTTCAACGGGTCACTGGTCTGGTTAGTGACTATTGTTGAAGCCTCAATGTGTTGGCTGTGAATGGTCTATACCATTCACAGCCAACACATTGAGGCTTCAACAATAGTTTAGATTGTTAGATATGCCCTAGCAAACTGTAGGTTTAATGTGTAAACGTCAGTTTAATTACACAAGTTGCGTGAGGTTTTGATTAAATTAATAAATGAATGATACCTTTACTTGCTTGAATATATGATGGCCAGTGGCCAACAAGCTATCCCAGTCTGTCAAATTTCTTTGATAGATTTTCAACTTTAATACAAAACAACAAGGTTCATAATCAATTGGGAAAATTTGTGATACATCAGGTGTAATATAATTTGTTATATTATATTAAATCTTTCAGTCGCGCAAATGTTAAAAAGGAATAAAAATATCTAATTATGATAATGAAATGACAATGTTCCATAAAACATTAAGCCTATGTTACTCCATGTAACATCAGCTATATTCCAGTGAAACTTTGATGACACGATTGGGGCAGTGGCCGATCGATCGAATGCTATGCAGCGTGTCGCGGGTTCGATGCCCGCACGGATAAAATATTTGTATGACCTACAGTAGTTCCTGGTCTGGCTGTTTGTGTATGTGAGTTCATGTATTTGTAAACGCACCCAAGATACAGGAGAAATTCCTATATAATACGGATCGAATTGATAACCTCCTTTTTTTGAAGTCGGTTAAAAAAAGTGAAATCCTCGTCAAAATCGGTCTAGCTGTTTTAGAGACTAGTCCCCCGCCCTGGGCGGGGCGGGAGGGAGTGTCAGACTTTTACTGACTAAAACCCGTCTATGTTCCTGCATGTGCCCTTTGCGTTCCGGGGGCGCGGTATCTCTTTCGAACAACCCGCAGCAATATATAACGGATAACTTCGTCGTTTATGAACCGATTTTGATGATTCTTTTTTTATTGGAAATGGTCCCATTTAAATTTCATATAGATCTGATGATGGATTCCGGAGACAGACAACGGAACTCTTCAAAAAATTACAGCAAATCAACCGCGATTGCTGCTATCGCATAAATATGCATTGTTTACGCAATCATACAACATAACATCAGGCCTATACACTTAAAAGGGTTACACAGATGTATATATGGATGTGTGTATGTGTATGGATGTATTTGAAAATTTCTCATCCAAGTGAACGAAATCGCATATTCTGCTTTCTTAAGACTTTTTAGTGGTGTCTCGTTAATTTACATTACATGACAGTTTCTTCATGGATTTGGATGACAGGAAGTTGATACTAAAAAGCGAGAAATAAAAAACTTTTTTACAAAAAAGACAACTGCCTTCAAAAACTAAAAAGAGAAAAATAAGCTAAATAAGCTTTGGAAGTCGGAGGCAATACAAAACAACAAACAGAACAAAAGCCGCCGACTTCCAAAGCTAAAGTTATTTTTCTCTTTTTAGTTTTTGAAGGCGGTTGTCTTTTTGTAAAAAAGTTTTTATAGTACCGTGTATTTTGACATTACGAATAGAAACTTCAACCTTATTTATTTGTATTGCAAATGAGGTTGTCTTGATATCCGTTGAGCTTTCGTATCTTGTTTTTAAATCAAATCTTTAAGCAGTGTTTGAAACCAACAGTCACAGTCTCATTTCCGTGAATTACCTCGCCTTTGATGTAAGTTGTTGCGAGTCCCAGTGTCATTGACCCGTCGCGGTGTGCTTATATTTTCCTTTAATTTAATTCCATGAACCAGTAATAAGGATAAGGTGCTGCTGAGAAATCTCTTACCTCAGTGTAGTACTTGGAAACCGTTATGGCTTTGAACTAGGGACCTTTACAACATACATACAAAATATCATCACACCTGAATTACCCGAAGGGCTAATCTTAAAAGGAATACAGGCGGGATGCCGATGGCGTGGTGTAACCAATGTACACCCACACTTCATCATCCATCACTTCACTTCCCATGTAATAGGGGTCGAGCCTATTGCCATTAACCGGGCACGAATCCTAACTCTGAGCTGCTGCTGAATTTCATAGAAAAATCCAATAACACTTTGCTCGACCTGGGAATCCAATTCAAGACTTCTAGCGTAGCAGTCGCGCTTAGGAGCACTAGACTATCGAGGCAGTTAACACACAACGTTGTTAGGCTATACAACATGTAACTGGAATAACGCATACCCTCGGATACTCCAACTGGAGATGGCTAAATGGAAGTATAGACCACTGCCCCATGTGCCAGGTACCATGTATAAATATGGTACCTAGCACAATGTAATGCTGAATGGCTAAATATTAGTATTTCATGTAAAAACAGTTTCAGGTACTTTTAGGGAATAAATAATATAGCCTAAAAAAGAAAGAAGGTGAGTTTAAATAATTTTCTCCAACCGTCACTAGCTTCAATTCTAAATTGTAACTTCTTGACATTCAAAAGTGCCTGTAAGTGGTCTAATTGAAATAAATGCTTTGTCTTTGACTTTGACTTACCTCAATTGTTAACCATCGTGCTAGGATAGTGAGTAAAACAGCAGGTAATGAAGAGGTATATGCCGCCGCAGTCTTTGTGTGGCTACACCGCAGTTTATGCATCGCATGGTGAATTAATTATAAGACCGTGTCGAGTAGCAAGAGGTCAGCAGGTAAGCGAGCATACATAATAAGTCCAATAAACACGGGTGAACGAAAATCCAAAATAAAAAAAAACAACAAACAAGCAAACAGCACAGCGTTCAAACAACATCATGTCAAACATGGCCTGTCAAACGAAATCAGCTTAAAAAGCTGTTGTTAAAAAGTAATTGAAATACTTTTTTTTATGTTGAAAAGTTCACGAAAGTGCTAGGAAAATATTAAACACTACGTAATTCATGAATGATTTTTTAAATATTATGAGGTTATGTAAGATTCATAAACATTCCAGAATGTATGACTGGCCCGGGGGCAGTCATTTAGCCATCACCTTTTAGTTACAATCATAGCACGAGCACTGAACTTTTTCTTTTATCAGCTTTAAGTATTGGTTATTTATAAAATTAGTTAATTATCTTTACGTTAGGCGATACCGCAATAGTATAGACATAGACGCAGTATTTTATGTTTATCGATAGATTTTATTTACAACTGCGTTTTAAAAAGCCTCGTGGGTTTAAATTAACTTTAGATTTCACTGTTCAACAGAGAGGCGACTTAATAATTTACGTAGTTTACATTCTTTTAGAATAAATAGTTTCCTATTTCAGAAATAGCTGAAATCAATTCAGTAGTCGATTCTGGTAACTATTTTCAGTTTAATATGTTACAGTTTGTGAACTTATTTATAGTAACCGGTGGCAAGGATATCGAAACTCAGACCGTATCCACGGATTCGGTAAATGATTCTATACGTTGAGCGTCTAAAGTTCCGCATAAAGAATATTTTCTCATGTTTTTTTTTTCGAGATGGGTAAACTGCCGAAATAAAAAATAAAATGATGTATTTTTAAAGTTATTGCTTTTGAGATGAAATTTTGTATAGAGATTCAGTCAAAGTGAAATCATTTATTTCAAGTAGACCATAAAAGCAACTTTTGAAAAAAAAATGGAACCTTGCCCATTCCAAAAGGTATCGTATGGAGAAGAATGCACAAAACACTCCAAACATACTCTTTAAAAAAAATGTATTACAATAAGTTGTACTAATACATGAATTCTATAAAAATATACAGTACCCTTTCCGTAACACGCTGTATGCCTAGAGCTGCAGATGTCAAGCCTAGCCTAGCCAACTAACCAAAGCCCTGTCAATGCCTAACCTAAGCCTACTAACTTCTGGGATACGGGAGCTCGGATCTAGCTCAGTGCCACATCGACAATCCGATCCAATTAACAGCGAATGGGGTTGCGAGGACTATTCTACAAGATTTTATTTACTTTGACCTATCTTGGTGTCTGCGGCAAATCAAATCTAAGAAGTTTTGAGACTTCATGGTGTTCAATTGAGCAGAAATTTTGAGTAAATGTGCAATTTGCATGGCTCTTTAGCCGAGTGCTCCAAAGCGCTAGAGGTCTTGTGTTCGATGCCCAGGTCGAGAATGTTATTGGGTTTTTCTATGAAATTCTCAGTAGCAGCTCGGAGCTAGGCTTTGTACCCAGTAATGGTGGAAATGGTAAAACGCTCGAACATACCTGCGAACTGTGGGTGTTCATTGGTACACCTCTCCCAACTAGCAAAATAGTCTCAGAACTCGCACTTATAAGAGTGGTAGGCTTTAAGCGCTCTTATAATTGTTTTAGTACAATTATAAGAGCCATCGATCCTATATTACTTTAAGACAAGCCGGTATGGTCTCAAAAACGCTCAGTCTCATAACCAAGTGTCATATATGTATATAAGATTATATTACTATGCTATTGTAAGCCACATACTCCTATAAGAGCATTTACTAAGACTAATTGCACTTGAGAACACTTGCTCTTATATGCGTATTTTCTAAGCTCGTTTGATTTTATAATAGACTTGCTAAATGCTATTGTAAGATGTCAGACTAATATCAGCATTGCAAAAGAGTACTGTGAGTACGTGCATTTCTGATCTTACTTAAAACTATTATAAGATCAATAGCACTGGATAAGTATGATATTAGAGTGATTTTGGATCAACATATTTACAATACAAAAGACAAGACCCACATAAGTGTTTGATCTTAGATCGATTTTGGGAATACTATTTTTAATAGTTTTAAGAGTAAGGTTTTGCTGGCTAAAACTAGCTTTTGCCCGCGGCTTCGCTCGCGTATCCCTTATTTTATGGGGGTTGAATTTATCAAAATCCTATTTAAGCGGACATCTTCATCATAGTAGCTCCAATCTTTAATTTCAGGTCAATCAGTCGAAAATCTAAGAAGATTTATACAAACTTTCATCCCCTATTTTATTCCCTTGGGGGTAGAATTGATCAAAATCCTTTCTTAGCGGATGCCTACGTTATAACATCTACCTGCATGCCAAGTTTCAGCCCGATCCGTGCAGTGGCTTGGGCTGTGCGTTGATAGATTACTATGTCAGTCAGTCAGTCACCTTTGAGTTATATATATTTAGATGGTCAAAAGTTAATAGTAATTAATAATGGATATATTTCAATATGGAGTTATCTTTAGTATACCGAATGCTAAAATAAGAGTAAACAATCTTACAAAAGTCTAATAGTGTGCTTGTAAAATGTAGCTATATTAATGGCGACACTATTAATACAATTTAACAAATAAAATAATTAAACGAGAACAGAAAATACCTTATTTAACAAGGCGCATGAATTTTGAAGCGTAAAACAAGGTCTACTTAACAGTAAATAATATTTTGCAATACGATTGCTTACCGTAAAACTTAGGTACACGCACTTGATAATAGCAGTGCTTTAGTATAAACTTTAACTTCACAGCAACTTTAATTGTTTTCATTTTTTTTTCTTTTGTAACTTTGAAACGTAAAATCATAATGAGCTTGTATTGCCTCAAAAGATTCTAACCTTAGACCAATATAAGCCTATGCAGGCTTACAAGATACTTACGTAAAAGCAATATTAGCCTTAGTCAGCTTAAATTAATTTTGGCTAGATTTATGTAAGTGCAAACAGCATTCAATTAGACTGATATTAGAACGATATTATACTAAAATGCTTATAATTGGTGCCCAAATCCAGGCTTATACGATCATATAGGAGGGATTTAAGAGCGAAAAATAGTAGTCTTTAAATGGTTGTAAGCCTACTTTTTGCTAGTTGGGCTGCCTAACCCTTCGGGTAATACAGACGTGATGGTAAATATTTTATGTGCAATTTGCATGACAATGCAATGAAATGATATCACAGGGGTGGTCTGATGATGGAGCCAGAAACGGGCAATAAGAACTTATAAAAAGCTTACAAGTTTTTAACTCGCTTCCCGGTGTTCGATTGAGCTAGAATTTAAAATACATATGCACATTGCAAGACACAACTATATTAGTTTCTGTAATAAAAAACGTACAGAACTTGTTACCCTTTATTTTTATAGACTTATCAATATCGACGATGGCAGCACCGTTATGACCTACATTAAGACCTAACACTCCATACCAAAGTTAGGCTCTTAAAAGGAATTACTTCCTAACATCACAACATGAGGACGTAACATCTCCTGTTCTCTACAAAAGGCCCCCCAGGTCCTCAGAGTTCCAGGTAGCAGTAGTACATACGAGATGTTCCATTACGACGGATAAAGGGAGGAGCAAATTGATTCCTATAGAGAATATTCGATATTCTGGTGAAATTGCTATCTCCAATGTACACAGACGCCTCGGCCATATTGGCTTACAAGCTGCAGAGCTGTAACGCTACCAATTATAAGCTCTGTTGCTAAATGCACCTATACAGTTATTATCTACTAGGGAACTACCGGTGACTAAGCCGCGTGGCTTATTTCACCCGCGTTATGTTTCTTCTTTGGTAACTGCTCCACTCCCGTGGATCGAAGCGAGATGTTATATATCCTATGTTACTCAGTGATAATGTAGCTTTCTTCAAAAACGAGATGAATTTTTAGGCGATACCGTCAAAATGGAATCAATATTTATTTATTTATTTAAACTTTATGCAACAAAAATAAATACTAAAACAGGCTTAATGCCTCATATTTATATTCTCTAACAGTCAACCGAAGAAAATATAAAACCTATAGTATCGTTTTCGATTGTAAATAGTTTATGGGGGCCGTCTTGACCAACACTAATCGTCATCGATCGCAATTGCAGCTCTGTAAACACGACACGTTCTAGTAGCCTGGTTCACAAGATCATTTTAAATTCTACCTAGGCTAGGGAAATAAGCTGTTTACAATTGTCGTCCGTCGGCCTTCCAGGTAAGGCCGACCGAAGGGTTGTTTAGTAAAATGTTTTTAAAAAAACTAAGCGTTCTTGCTCTACTTTTGTCATGTTTTATGTATAATGGTTTAGTGGCTCGGTTCTTATATGGAAGTACTCGGTTTGAATAATGGCAAGTATCAATTTTATTTCTATAAGCACTTTTTTTGTATTTATTTGTATTTTTGTATTTTTTTGTTGTAACTGCCCCGTTGGTCTCGTGATCGCAAGTGCGACTGCTGTGCAAGGGGTCTCGGGTTCGATTCCCAGGTCGAGCAAAAAGTGTTATTGGGTTTTTCTATGAAATTCTCAATAGCAACTCGGAGTTTGGATTTGTGCCTGGTTAATGGCAATAGGCTCGCCCCCTATTACATGGGATCTAAATATACCGGCGAACTGTGGGTGTACATTGGTACACCTCTGCCTATCCCTTCGAGGAATACAGGCGTGATGATATATATTATTTTTTTATTTTTTGTATTGTTCTTTTTTGTTTTCTGTTGCCGCACCCTAGGATTTTCTCCTGTATCGTGGGTGCGTTTATACACATATAAACTCAGATATACAAACAGCCATACCCAGAACAACTCTTTGTAGGCCATACAAATATTTGTTGCTTGCGGGAATCGAACCCGCGACACGCTTTCTGAAGAGGGTTTTGTTTAGCAGTGTGATTAATACGGATGTAAAAAATTTACATTACGTTGCAGTAAGTTCAATGTTCTTTTCATCATTGTGATTATTACAATTTTTCTAGGAACTAAACTATACCTGGGAACTATGGTTACGGACAAATTTTAGGTCAAAGTTGCTACTTGTTTTAACGTTTCTTTTCGAAAATCGGATTGCAATGTGGCTAACGCAATAATAGTACGAGAGCCCACGACCAAAACCATGTCTCATAGCAATACGGCAAAAACCCTATAAAATCGTTAGATTGTATGATTCTGAACCCGAGTAGGTGTGTAGTAACGGTCGAAAGTGTAGCAACAGCGTGGGAGGCCATTTCTGCTGTGTCAAAAAAAAAAGACAGTCGGTATTATAGCAATACGTCTGATAGTGAAAATGTACATAGATTTTATAATTGTATTACGAAAAAGTTTGTTTTCAGACATTTTGCGCGTAGCATATAGCCTGAGCGCATTTTTGAAAATGTCAACAAATTTAGCCGACCTGTATCATAGCAATACGGATATTTTTTTTTTCAACTTTTCGTATTGCTGCCATGATTACCAAAAACCTGTTTTCAGACACTTTAAGTGTAGCATATACTCCCAAAAACGAAAATAACGTTTCGGAGTCGCCTGGCCGATGCCTCTGTTTTATTTCAGTCCTTCAACTTCAATGTTACGGTTTCGGGTAAATTCTTTGTTAATTATCATCTAATAAATTCAGGGTCGCAACGTATTCATTGGTTTGTAACAGAAAATTCAAGATGCCTCAATACGATTTTTAAATGATATCTGAGAATCGAAAAGTTGTCTGATAGAGAAGGTGCTACACTTAATTTGTCTGATATAAATTTTTTGCACATGTGGACAACTTATTTTATCATGTCCAACAATTTTCAGACATATTGCTATGATACCGATCGGTAAAATTTGTTAACATTTTCAAAACGGTCTCAAAATTTAATGCGTTCACATTTCCGTCTGAAAATTGTTTTGTTCGCATCAAATAACCAAAATTTACTAATAAAAACGATTTTCAGACGTATTGCTATGAGACATTTTTTTTGTCTCATTTTTAATTTTTTTAAGTGATTTCACGGGTTTGCGCTACACCATTAACGTCTGAAAAATATGTTTCCGGTATCTCTGAACTATCATTCAACTACAGTCTGCAAATCAGACATATTGCTATGATGCAGTTCGGTAAAATTCTTTGACAATTTTGAAAATTCGGTCAGATTAAACGCTACGCGGAAAATGTCTGATATTGGTATTTTCGAGTTCAGGATAATCGTATCTATCGATTTTATGCGGTTTTGGCCATATTGCTATGAGACAAAAATTTTGGTCGTGGGCTCTCGTACTATAAGGCAAATACCAATGTGACTTTTTCAATTCATATGTACTTTTTAAGTGCATCTTGGACATCATTGGCATCGGTGAAGGAATACATTGTGAGGAAACCTGGACTCGTAATTAATATAAGTTAGAAATCGCCAATCCGCCTTGAG
Organism: Caradrina clavipalpis; assembly: GCA_932526535.1. Lineage (NCBI taxonomy): Eukaryota > Metazoa > Arthropoda > Insecta > Lepidoptera > Noctuidae > Caradrina > Caradrina clavipalpis. The sequence continues at coordinate 4,517,239 of OW052087.1, forward strand.
CAAGCGTAGTGATCAATGCTCGTGCCTTCTCTGTATGTGAAGAGGCTTTTGCCCTGCAGTGGGACATTAATTAGGCCCTTGTAGGTACCGTTGCATGCACCCGTAAGCACAATGTGTTCGCTAACACAAACATAGGTAATTTTAAACTGCTGTTTTAAGATTTCCAATAGGACCGGTTGGAAGCGGCTTGCATCCAGCGTCTTCCTGCGGTCTTAATCAGGTCGTCCGTCCACCTTGTGGGTGGACGTCCTACGCTGCGCTTACCGGTGCGTGGTCTCCATTCGAAAACTTACCAATTATTACCATCGGTAACCATGTCAGAGGCCCTTGAGGCGGTTTAGAAACTCTGACACTAGGGTGTGTGGACTCGTTAGACCTTACTGCCCACACGATAAAGAAAGAAAGAACTGCAAAAATTAAGGTAATTTCCTAGAAACAATTTCTGCTCAACTTAGTTATTAAGTTTGATGGACAGTTTGCGTAGTTATCGGGTATGAGTTTTGAGTCGTTTCATTCCCCGTATTGTATAAAAAGTTGTAATTCGACACGGGTCTGGTACACTTGCGCAAAATACATTTCCGTGAATACACTTGCGTGCAAAATATGTATTTCCGGGATCCGGGAATCTACAAGCGCGAATGAATCGAAATACATTTTTGCACAGGATACTGGGCAAAATACGAGAAATGAAATTCCATAATATGGATATATTGTCCTGTTTTCTCAGAAGGTTAGGTGAATAATGTACAGTTCACCTATTTACCTATAACTTTACCCAGTAGATATTATTCGGAATAACTGCCCCGTTGGTCTCGTGGTCGCAAACGCGACTGCTGAGCAAGGGTCCCGGGTTCGATTCCCAGGTCAGGCAAAAAGTTATTGGGTTTTTCTATTAGGAATTTCTCAGTAGCAGCCCGGAGTTTGGAAGTTGGTGGTGTGACACCCCCGTGCCTCGGAAAGCACGTAAAGCCGTTGGTCCTGCGCCTGATCTTTCTCCGGTCGTGTCGGATTGCCGTCCCATCGGGCTATGAGAGTTAGGGAAGAGGGAGTGCACCTGTGTTTGCGCACACACTTGTGCACTATAATATCTCCTGTGTACTTGACTAGTGTCCATTAATCTGTCTGGAGAATTACATTAATAATTATATTCTTTCGTTCCCAGGCGAGCAATGCAGCGGGTAGCGACACCAGTCAGCTCCGTCTGGAGGTCTGCGCTGATGAGGCTCCGACCGGCGAGGACCCCCCGACCTTCCTCCGGCGTCTGCAGGACCTCACCGTGAAGGTTGGCACCAGGACGCGGTTCCTCGTTGAGATCGTCAGCTCTACGGAGTGTAAGGTGAGTTCATTTCAAAGTCAAAGTCAAAGTCAAATTATTTATTTCAATTAGACCATTAAAAGGCACTTTTCAACGTCAATTACATGAATCTAGTCATAGTCTACTCCAGGGGTTCCCAACCTTTTCTAATCCGCGGCCCACTTACAAGTTTAGAAAGTACTCACGGCACCCAGTGGGGGGCTGTCAGATTCCTACTGACTAAAATCAACCAAACAACGAGCTTTCCGCGTACTTCCCTTCTATAATAGCATGAATTTTAATAAAAATATGTTAATCAATCATTTTAATTCAAAATTGTTCGTAGCTTTTTTAATATCTGAGGAGCGCCTCGCGGCTCCTCTATGTACTTGCCACGGCGTCTACCGGGCGCCGCGGTGCCCAGGTTGGAAAGCCCTGGTCTAGTCATTTAAAAAGCTAATAAGCCATAGCGCGCTGTTTGCAAACTCATTTAAAATAGCAAATTTATTTAAAATAGCTTGTGAAGCGTTTCCAAACGTCTAGCGTGTATAACGCACACTGCAAAGAATTTCCTTCTTGCTTCTGTATTTCCGAACGCATTTAACCCTAATCTCTTCAAAGTTACATGGCCAACCACAGTACATAATATTGTTTTTCTGGACATAATTAAATACAATACCCACCTGCCTAACCCTTCGGGGAGTACAGGCGTGATGGTTTATATCTGGTAACGATAGATTTTTGAAACATTATAGGTATTTTTATTAATATTATATTTTTCATTTTTATAATTTTCTTTCTGAATTTAATAAGTTACTCAAGAAAATATTATACAAGTATTAAGAAAAGTATTCTAGGAAAAATGTAGTGAAAATTAATTAATGTAGGTAATCATTTTTCCTTCAATAAATTAAAATCTATAGAAAAGCACCTAATACCATCTGAAGGCAAATTTTTAATAAACATCGTTAGATTTTTCTAACGAAGTTTAATAAGAATTTGCCTGCATTTTGGCGGCTTCAATGCTTGATGAAAGGCAAATTAAATCATTAATTGATTATTGCTCTAAACAAGGTACTACTGCCACGTTAGCCTGAGGGTCCTAAACCGGACTGCTACGCTAGAGGTCTTGGGTTCGATTCCCAGGTCTTGCAAAAAGCGTTATTGGGTTTTTCTATGGAAGTCTCAGTAGCAGCTCGGAGTTGGGATTGGTGGTTAATGGCAATAGACTCGCCCCTATTACATGGGACCTAAAGCATACTGGCGGACTGTGGGTGAACATCGGTACTACTCTGCCTAACCCTTCGGGGAATACAGGCGTGATGGTATATATATTTTTTAATATTTTACGGTAAGATTAGGTCCCATGTAATAGGGGCGAGCCTATTACCATTAACCGGGACTAAGAATTTCTCCTGTATCGTGGGTGCGTTTACAAACATATAAACTCTCATACACAAACAATCAGACCCGGAACAACTATCTGTAGGTCATACAAATATTTGTTCCGTGCGGGAATCGAACTCGCGACACGCAGCGCAGCAGTTGATTGCTCGGCCACTGCGTCAACCGTGTCGTCAAAAGTGTAGAATCTTTGTTTTGTTTTTATAAGGTAGCGTGCCCACGATTTCTTACTTACTCTTTATAAGATCAGCTATCTATCGATATAGACAGAAAACCTTAAAAAAATAAGTGCAGCGTAAACATTCGTATTTATTTCGTAAAAAAAAAATATTTCTGGTCATTACAAACGGACACAAACCGGGCACAAATACTAACTCCGTGCTGCTACTGAGAATTTCACAGAAAACCCCAATAACACTTTGCTCGACCTGGAAATCGAACCCAAGACCTCTTTTTTTATAGATGGAGCAGTCGCGCTAGGCCAGCGCTAGTCACCACTAGGCCAACGAGGCAGTTCTATTCTATTTTAATGACCGACCAAAACTTTAATTTCTGTAGTATCTTTTTTTAAGGATGTAAGTGTCATACTCTTACTGACTAAAACTCATCCGTGTACTTCCAAATGCCCTTTGCGTGTGTAAGGTGCAGCGGGGCAATCTCGACACAATCTCGACAGCGGGAAATTTCAACTAATCTTAATAACTTCTACATTTTACTAAGATTAGTTGATATTTCCCGCTGTCGAGATTGCCCCGCTGCACCATAATATAAAATCATGTTTTGAATCCATGGTAAACGTGTTCGGTACGATATTCTTTCTACTCGTTACATGCCTCTATAACTTTGTCTGCCGTAGCCAGACAAAGGTGCATAGGTAGTCTCAATCAAACTACGTTAGCACGAAGTTGCATGGTGGAGCGGATTCAATGTTTCAGCACATATTATGTATTTTGCACTCTGCTCGCCAGTCTGCCAAAGTCCTAAAACAAACAGGTGTTCAGTTGAATTTATGTTTAAAGCTGACTTTACATGTACCTAGTTAAAAGTTATTTGCCTCAACTCTGCCTATGTGTTCAATTATCGATCAAACATACTTACAATTATACTTAATATTTTGAATGCGTTGACTGCCTCGTTGTTGGTCTAGTGGTCCTAAGCCCGACTGCTACGCTAGAGGTCCTGGGTTCGATTCTCAGGTCGAGCAAAAAAATGTTATTGGGTTTTTCTATAAAATTCTCTGTAGCAGCTCGGAGTTTGGATTTGTGTCCAGTTAATGGCAATGAGCTCGCCCCTATTATATGGGATCTAAATATACTGGCGAACTGAGGGTGTACATTGGTACACCTCTGCCTAACCCTTCGAGGAATACAGGCGTGATGGTATGTGTTGTGTAAATATTGAACGGTGGTACGGAACCCACACTCGACCGGTGTTTATACAGTAAAAACGAATGCATAAATCCATTACAAAAATAATGATATTGTTGCCTTTCTCGAGCCAAAGTCTCTTATCGAGGCTAATATATTATTTTGGCACATAAAAAAAAGCTTTTAGTCCCTTAATTTACAATTATTGAATACATTCCATTAAACTAAATATAACAGAAGTTGAAATAACTACCTAACGTTGTTAGTTTAATTGAAATATATTTACAACTAGTGAACTGCCCGCGATTTCGAACGCGTGGCTTATTTCACGTAATGTTCCGCTCTCGTGGGTCATAGCGTGATGTTATATAGCCAATGTTACTCAGGAATAATGTAGCTATCTATTGGTGCAAAATTGTTAAATTCGGTCCAGTAGTTTCGGAGCCTATTTGGTACAAACAAACAAACAAAAAAGTCTTTCCTATTTAGTACAGATTGGTAGTACTGTGAACCAGCGCCTAGCGTATGTATCACAGCAATAATACCTTTCAACAAAATTTTACAATTTATGTAATGATGAATAGTTGGTTAATTTTCGTCTGCTTGTACAAAATATGTTTCATGTATTTATTTGTATACGATTATTTACCAGAAATTTAAAAAAAAACATGTCGTATGCAAAGGAAATATTAGTAATCAAGCGTGACTGTACTCTGCCTGCAAGCAGTCGTGTAAAAAATATATATTTACGTTATAATTGTTAGGTATCATCCAAATTGCAATTATTATTCTCATTTATTAATTAATTACATATATATTATAAATAACATTTTTAAACATTGATATAAAAAAAATAACATTCAAAAACATAAAAAATAGTAGGCTACCGGCTGTGAAACAAGGCCCCAGCTACCGGTGGTCAGGGCTACTGAGAAAGGAGCTCCTAACTATCTCTTAACAATACGCCCCGAAACACTTGGTTAAACATTTGTTACCGTCACTTTACGACAAGTTTTTTAATAAACGTCAAAATGAACGACGTATGCCAAAATAAGAAAAACAAATTGCGAAGTCTATTGAAAGGAGTGTCGAGGACGATTTTGATGAAAACTAAAAATACATATCAGAATCTAATCCGCGTTATTATGAAAACGCGCGCGTTGCGTTTTATGAAAGACTGATTTTTGCGAATTCGTACGAACTCATAGAATGAAGAAAAGTTTTTTTTTAGGCGGTTCAAAATAGAATTCGTTTTTCTACATGAGTATATTAAATTGAGACTAATTTGCTGTGAGAAAATAATAAAAATTCTCGAGATAGAGAAAAATACTTAATACCTCACACTGTGCCCACACATTTCCTTTATTGTTTAAGAAAAACTGCAATAATCTATTTACGGCATCTTGATAGTAATTTACGCATTTCTGACTTGCTACGTAGTCGTAGACACACGGAGTAAAAGAAATTGAAATGGAGCCAATTTCAACCATTATGTGCAGAAGTTGGAAGGAGTTTTACAAATCGTCGACTTTTCTTTCGCGTCTCGTCGAGTGTACTACGGCCCACGTTTCCCCGTAACACATTTTCATTAACGCTACGCAGGAACCTTGAGATACATTGGAATGTCCAACAACGCTGCTCGTGACATAATTCGTCTATTTCAAACCGCATCCGTTGTGCGTATTTATAATCTGTTATTTAGTTCCCGCGCTTCTTCTGACAGCTCCCGGAAAAACAAAGATGGCGACTAAAGCGTGCGAAATTTTTTTGGAGAGTGAATATTTTTTCAACGAAAAATTCTATTTTTTCTATTGTAATACGCCATTTATTACGGAATTTTACTCTGATAATATTGAAGTGATCGTTCAATAATTACAATATTCAATTAAAGTGCACTAGAGAGGCCCATTAACGCATTACGAAGGGGTTATTGTTCAAGTGTTACAGTTCATTTAATCACAATGCTACCAATTTAATATTAATCATTATCGAGGCATGTAATTTAATGAAAGCTTTGGGAGCCGGGTTGAATGCGACGTCATATCAGACTGGTTAGTCTGTTGTGTCAGAAGCAGAATGGTATGTTGGTACTGTATTTATGCGTGTGTGCGATGTTAAGGCTTTGATTGAACCTACAGATTACACACACTTAGATACAATAATATTACATAGACATCCAGGGCTCTTTGTGTACTAATTGAAGCTAGTCTATTGAATAGCTTTGATCTATCAGATTAACATCTGATATTAGCTTAGCTAAACAAAGTGATTGCTTATAATACTGACTATATCGGTGTACCTTGAAATCTCGAATCGAATCGACGTTGCTCCGTAAATGAATAACGCAATGCCACAGCGAATTGGAAATGCCGACGGAAATAGCAATGCTCTGCGCTTCTTGTGAAAATAACTATCATGATGAATAGTTATAACATAACCCGTCAATTGTAATTAAAGTAGATATTGCGAATAATGCTCAGTTCCGACCGGAATATTCTTAGTTTCACTATCTAGCTTTTAATATAGATCGGTAAAGTTGCACCGTTGCATAGACGAGATTAATTCAAGTGAATTTAGATTATAGTAAGTGGATTTCAGCTGGCGTTTATTATAATTAACTTTTTGACTGTTTGTGTCACTGTTAACTGTCTCGTAAGCCTAGTGGTTCTACGCGTGACTGCTACGCTAGAAGTCTTGGGTTCGATTCCCAGGTCGAGCAAAGTGTTATTGAGTTTTTCTATGAAATTTTTAGAAGCAGATTTTAGTTAGGATTTGTTCTCGGTTAATGGCAATAGGGTCGCCCCCTATTACATGGGACCTAAAACATACCGGTGGACTGTAGGCGTCAATTTGGTGCACCTCTGCCTAAGCCTTTGGGGAATACAGTCCTGATGGTAAGCATGAATGTTATGAGTCACTTTCAAGATGTAGATTTTCAAATTAAATACCATACTTACACAAATTCCACACTATTCCATGGCTAGCTAAGTGACGTGCGATTGGAGAGGCCTATGTCCAGCTGTGGACTGTTGCAGGCTGATGATGATGATATATAAACCAGATAGATGTTGAGTTATTAAATAAAATAATTGTTTAGTAAGCATAGTTGCGCTCTAACTAATAAAACTGCTGTTCATCAAAATATTTTAATCCTTTGAAGCAGTCTATTTTCGGTTTAGTGTTGTGAAAATCGGTTGTGTAAAGCTTGCAAAGGTTTTCAGTGGATTCAATGAAAAGTTTTTATTTATTAGATACCTGTAACTGGGGGTCTGAATTAAATTACGAAGGGGTTGTTTGTCTATATATACGAGTACCATAAATATAATGTGTTAAAAAATCATCTTTGCAAATTGCGTGTACTTGCTCAGGGTTGAAAAATTTATATAACGCAAAAAAATAAAATTTAGCTTTGTTAAGTTTTCGCATGTAACGGGAATTTAGTTAAAATTTTAACCATTATGGTTAAAATTAACATAGCTACATTTTTTCTTTTGCTTACATTAGTTATTCGATACTGAGCAAGTACACAAAAATAGTAAAGTTGATTTTTTATACCATATAATTATATGATTGAAGGGACATCGTGGCATAAACTTTCACTAGTATTTTCGTTTCTTCTGAGAAAAGACATCAGCCCCCCTAGCCAAGCCACAAACGATAATCGTAAACGCTCGGTAGGTACCAATAGATTTTCAACTTAATACCCAAGAGCCTTAAGTTGAAAATCTATTAAAGATTTCTAAGCGTTAGCGACTGGAACGAACGAAAACGCTATGCAATCTTCATTAGATCTTCAACTTAAAACCAAGCACATAAAGTTGAAGATCAATTAAAGTCTACTCAGCGTTTGCGTTTATCGTTTGTGACTTGGCTAGGGGGGCAGCTGTTCTGTAAAGAAAATTTCCTACCGCACTGACTAAATTATACACGTAATGTTTTTTCAATAAGAGGTGCACTTAGTTTTAATAGACTTCCAAGGGACCCTAATGTCGCCTTGTTCTGCACCCGTGTGGCGAACGTATTTTTTAATAGAGCGACTCGAAATATAACTTTATTTACTACACGTAAAGATACACATTCCATTGCGAGAATTCAGAGTACGTTGCACCTTCTCACAAAGAAATTTTCACAATGAAATGTGTATTTTTTCGTGTAGTCAATAAAGTTACATTTGCAGTCGCAATATTAAAATGTGCGTGCACAGTCGTGTCGCGTTGCGTTCGGTGTGTACTGGCCCTAAAACAGCTTTTAGCACAGTTGATATCAATGGTAGTTAACTTATCTACCAAAATAAATGAACTGGTAGATATAATATACTTTCTTTTTTATCGACTTTTTCTTTATCTATGTGTGGAGGCTTACATACTATCATGCCTGTATTCCCCGAAGGGATAGGCAGAGATGTACCAATGTACACCCACAGTCTGCCGATATGTTTTAGATCCCATTTAACAGGGGCGAGCCTATTGCCATTAACCAGAGACAAATTCTGTCTCCGAGGTGCTACGGAGAATTTAATAGAATAACCCAATAACACTTTTTGCTCCACCTGGGAATCGAACGTAAGACCTTTAGCGTAGCGTCGCGCTTAGAAAAACTAGGCTAATGAGGCAGTTAGAAGTTGAGATAAAGCTAAAAGGTGAAGTTTATTTGTTATGGTGCACTGTAAAGAAAATTGTATTTTGTATTTAAATTACAACAAAAAGAAAGAAATACCATTTATTCTTGCGAAAAGCGACGCACAACACAAAAATAAAAATAAAAAATAACAAAAACAATAATCTATATGCGCCGCTGCTACCGCTCGAAAAGGCTGACGCTCAGCATAAAGCCGACGAAATCGCTGGCGATTAATTTTATACCTCACTATATGATACTGTAGGTCCTTCAAAAGCTTTGCTTTGTAATCTGTATTCTACGTAAACTGCCCCGTTAGTCTCGTGGTGGCAAGCACGGCTGCTGAGCGTGGGGTCCTGGGTACGATTCACAGGGCGGGCCTAAAGTAATATTGTGTTTCTCCATTAGGAATTTGTCAGTAATAGCCCGGAGTTTGAAAGTTGGTGGTGTAATACCCCCGTGTCTCGTAAAGTACATCAAGCCGTTTGCCCTGGCTGTCATTCGTATACCCTTGACTGCCGTTACGGATAGTTAGAAGCCAGGAAGTCTGACAGTCAGTCTTCGATCAGGCTGGAAGTCCACTTCAACATAGTTGGGATAAGTCTAGGCAAATATATAGGTCCTAACTCAAGCGAGCATATCAAAACATGCTGTGATAAAATTACAGTGGGTAAGAATGTATGAGAATTGATAATATATTCCTAATGGGAAGCACATTTTGTCCCACCGAGGACCGCCATGTAGTTAAGTTAGTAACTAAAGTTGCGAATAATTTTTGTCTTTTTGCCCGGCACACTGTGGGTGCACATTGGTACACCTCTGCCTAACCCTTCGGGGAATGCAGCCGTGATGGTATTTTTTTTATATTACCTATTTTTTTTGGCCAGGTGACATGGTTCCGCAACGAGCGGCGTCTGTTGGAAGCGGAGCGGGTAGCGTTGGCCCGGGATGGTAACTTCTGGTGTGCAGACGTGGCCGCCGTCAGTGTGGACGATGCTGGCCGATGGACCTGCACCGCGGAAAACGTGGGCGGCCGGGCCAGCTGCTCCGCGCATCTTAACGTTCTTGGTGAGTGAAGTTCTTCATCATCTGCCTGCAACAGTCCACTGCTGGACCTCTTCAATTGTCCACCACTTAGTCCGCTATCCCACTGGTGTTTTACGAGTGTTGGCGTTTCTCCAACGTTATGGTGGGTCCACACGATACAGACTTTTGCATGTACAGATATCTGCACAGACTGTAAAGTCTGAGTAAAAATTTTTATTCAGAGGTCTTTACCAAATGTCTGTGCAGACTTTTCATCAGTTCAGACTTCGATTTTCGTAAATCTGTAGTTGTCTGGCCATTTTCATTCAGTATCGTTTCGAAACTTAGTGAGAACAGTGCTAATCGAAGATGGATAAAATTTTATATAAAAAAAGGAACTATGTAGTACAATAAATTAATCAATGAATTAATTAACTAATAAATTAAGTAATTAAGTAAATCATGAGTTTTGCTCCGACAATCGTACAGACATGTACGCAGACTTCCGACTTTTCTGGTACACCGACATTTGTCTGTACTGATTTGTTGTACAGACAAAATTCAATAGAAGTCTGTGTTAAGTCTGTATCGTGTGGACCCACCATAACAACAACGCTGCACAGACGCGTCCGCGTCGTCGCGAGTCACTGGTTGCAAGCTTTCGCACTACGACTGTACGACTTTAACGCAGCGTACGATGTTAACGCAGTCGACGTTAACGTCTACTAAAGTTAATGTTTTCTGGGTGTGCTAGGGTGTGTATGTGAGTTTATAATAATAATATGTTTGTAAAAGTACACACGATATAGATTTTTTAAATTTTAGCAACGATTTAAAATGTTTAAATAAAGTTAAAATTACTACAAAAACCGTGTTACGTAACCGTTTGATATTTTTTTACTACCATGTAACCTTACCGACTGCCCCGTTGGTCTCGTGGTCGCAAGCGCGACTGGTGAGCGCGGGGTCCCGGGTTCGATTCCCAGGTCGGGCAAAAAGTGTTAATGAGTTTTTCCATTCGGAAATTCTCAGTAACAGCCCGGAGTTCGGAAGTTGGTGGTGTGACTCCCCCGTACCTCGGAAAGCACGTAAAGCTGTTGGTCCCGGCTGTCATTCGTAGATCTTTGACAGTCGTTACGGATAGTCAGAAGCCAAGAAGTCTGACAACCAGTATAACCAAGGGGTATCGTGTTGCCCAGTTACTGAGTTGTGGAGGTCAGATAGGCAGTCGCTTCATGTAAAACACTGGTATTCAGCTGCATCCGGTTAGACTGGAAAGCCGACCCCAAAATAGTTGGGAAAGGGTTAAGCAGATGATGATGATGCATCATCATCATCTGCTTAACCTTGTGAAGCTAAAGGTAAAGGTGAAGTCGGTTAGGTTACATCATGATGTAACCTAACCGACTTCACCTTTAAAAAGGAAGGAGGTTCTCAATTTAACTGTATGTTTTGCTTTTCATTATGTATGTTTATTACGCGATCACTCCGCCAATTATTAATTGATTTTGATGATTCTTTTTTGTTTTTCTATAACAGTACCAAAAGCGTACAAGCGGCCCGAATTCGTGGAAGAGCTCCGCGCGCTCCTGACTGAACAGGGGACTGTCTCACTTGAATGCAAGGTGGTCGGCGTCCCTACGCCCGTGCTGCGATGGTTCAAGGTATCATCCTCATCAAATTTTAGGAGCTTGTCATAAAAAAAAAGAACTAGTCAAATATAATTACGATACCTGGTCAATTATTTAATAAATACTTGTTTTTTTTTGTTGTAACTATCAAGTAACAGTATTCCAGAATACGCCTATTGCAAAAATCAGAATCGCCCAGTTGCGTATGCGGTAGGCAAAGGTGTCGCGCGGCTATATCTATGTGTGCTTAGCGCCTAAACTCTCTGGCAAGATGACTAGTTCGAATTCGAAAACCACGTCAAAAAATATAAACAAAATCAGTTTATTTTATTATTGATTCGTGTTAATTCTTAGTATTTGACGAGAATGCAAAACTACTTCTTGTAGAGTCTGGGTAGGTGTTACCCTGTGACAGCATACTAGAGGATTGCCTCAAAGTATGGTAATTTATGTATGTATGTCTCAAATACAGCGAGTTTCAATGTAACGCTCAATTTGAAAAATAACGAAAGTAAAATGATGCTTAACGAAGCCTAAGCTAGCGCGACTGCTACTCTAGATGGTTCGATTCCCAGGTCGAGCAAACTGATAGTGGGTTTTTCGGAAACTCTAAATTTTAGCTCGAAGTTAGGTTTTGTGCCCTAACCGAGCATAGTAATAGGCTCGCCCCCTATTAGGTACATGGGACCTAAAACATACCGGCGAACTCTGGGTGTACATTGATACACCAGCAATGGCATTCTATACGGTAATTCCACCGTCACTTCGACGCTCACTTCGCACTTCAAAGTGTCAAATAAATCAATGTCATTTGAATTTGATTGAATATTTGATGTCATTGAATAGCGACTTGAGATGCGAGTCTGAATTTTACAGAATCGACGTACTGTGCCTAATCGTTCTAGGAATACATGCATGGTATGTGTTCCACACAGATGAAGTCGCGGGTAGAAGCCAGTTTTTAATATTGTGGTATCAATTAATACTAAAACTCCACTCATAATTTTACAGGACAGTCGTGAAATAAAGGCCGGCGATGTGTTCGCCCTCACAGCGAATGCCGAGGACCCCACATCTCTTGGCACCTACACCTGCGAGGCTGTCAACTGCATGGGCAGGGCGTACTCCTCATCCAAGGTCCATGTCGTCGGGCGCGGCAGCCGGGAGGGATCTGCCAGGCCTAGCTCCAGGTTACTTACATCTTAAGCAATCAAAGATCGAAAGCAGGGGCTCCCAACCTTTTTCTGACAGCGACGCACTTACAAGTTTAGACATTTGTCTGTGTGAGGGGTTTGTCAGACTCTTACTGACTAAAAACAACCAAACAACGCGCTTTCCGTGTACTTATTTTCTATACTAGCATGAATATAAATATAATGTTAATCAATAATTTGAATAGAACAATGTTCGTTGAGATAATAATAATTAAAAAAAAACTGTGTAATTTCAGGTTGGGAAGCTCTGGTCTAAAGAATTGTAGTTTTTCTTAAATCCTAAAAAGAACTCCGCGATTAATGAATGAATGAATGATACATTTATTTGCATGAATGTAGGTAGCATCAGTTCTTAAAACTATATGGGTTTTACTATATTCGGCATTTCAGCCATGCAAATATTTAGTATTAATCTACACAATATTACACATGGCATCTTAATAATTATTACAAAATAAAATATAGATTGCAATTAATAAAACTAAATACAATTCTATTCATTTAAAATAATGATGATGGTATAAAATAAATGTAGATCATGTTTGTATTGCCGCAAAGCAGCGTTACTGTGTTCCGGTTTGAAGGGTATGGGTGTCGGTGTAAATACAGGCACATGAGATATTTCAACTTTCGTCTCTGGGATTGCAACGCATTTGCAAGGCCTGTAATCTTGCAGATGTCTATAGGCAGCGGTGACCTCTTAAAATAAAGTATGCCGTCAGCTTCTTTGCCACCTAATGATATTTAAAAAAAGAAAAAGAAAATTATACCGGCACCCATACCCTTCAAACCTGAAAATAGCAACGCTACTTTGCAGAAGAAATAGTGATGGTGGTAGTACTTCCCCGGACGTGCTCCTCCACAAAGAGCTCTACTTTTACTATACATCTATGTACAACATGGGTATTGTCGTGTTTGTAAATAGGCAATCAGAACAAAGCCCCATCAGCCAAACAGCGTAACACACAAAATCGACAATGCCTTTCATTTTTATATTGATTTTTTTTTTATTGTTTTTGTTTTTGCCCTTTTGAGCGGACATTCCTTTCAAACAATACGAAGCGATGGATTAGTCGTTTCTAAAAAAACCGGCGGATTTAGTGTTTGCGAGCTTTCAAAGTTCAATCAAATTCACTCAAAACAATTGTTTGATAAAATTGTAAAAGTGCTGCAGCGCTCGAGCGTAGGTTTTGTACATAAGGGGCATTTTTTCCTTTTGTGCCACGGACTCTTAAAAACAACAACCGTTCGTGCACAGTACGACACCCGCGCCTCTTCGGCACCGATGCGGTAAGAGCCGTTACGCAATGCATCAGTGAAAATATGTTCCGAAATAGGTAGTTTATGCACTAGATCCGATTCCGTCAACCGATTTCTCTCCGTTATCCGTGAGTCTCCAATTCGGAAGAAATATTGACGGACCAACGTAGCAGTAGTAGTTTGTATAAACGCTTTCGTATTACCCCGTATTCAAATAATTGGACATATCCGAGCGCTCGACAACTTACCGAGGCGTTGACTCTAAATTGCTTGGATTTGAATCAGAGATCGAATTAGTACGTAAGCGCAATATCCTTGGTCAATTTATTCGGTCCGAGTTTTTAATATCCGTTTTTTCACGGATTCGGGTCGGGTCAATAATATCCCGGTAATTTGTTTTGATTAATATTTTTGAAGTGAAAACTTCTTTAGCGGCGTTGGGTAAAAAATGTTAAACACGCGTCAGGACACGTGACCCTGATCGAAAATTTTAAGCGGCGTTGTGCACTTGTTTTTGTCGCGTCAGGACACGTGACCCTGATCGAAAAATTTGCACGATTCGCACGCAAAATCGTGCAAAATCGTGGAAAATCATGGATGGATGGATGGACGGATGGACGGATGGACGGATGGACGGATGGACGAATGGATGGATGGACGGTTTTTAATGGTTTCTGTTATATACATAGTACTTTTATAATGATAATTATGGCAATTCGTGCAAAATTATTCCCTAACCATTCCAAAATATCAAAAATGCACAACGGTTTTCACTTCTGCCGGCACTCCCGGAGTCAACCCGTCGTTTTTTTTTTCTATCAGTCTCTTTGACATTTGAGTATGACCCGCACACTAATTCCCTTGTCTTTGAAATATCAGAAGTGATCATCTACGATCACAATATTGGCATTAAATATTGCAATTTATTTGCTTTCATTTCTAATTTGTACTCCTATATTGTAGTACTTTGAGTGACTTTTATTTTTGATTGATCGTTATGACACTAGTTTAAGTTCATGGAATTAATGTAATTGTACAACTTATTGTAAGACGTTTTTTTAAAGAGTACTTATGGAGCTTCTTGCCCATTCTTCTTCATACCTTTTGGAATAGGCAACTAGATTCAATATTATTATTATTTTCTTTCGTTTTCAAGGGCTAATTGAACTAAATGATTTGTTTTTGAATTTGATGCAGGACGTTACTTCTTCAAGGCACCAAACGGTTCAATTGATAGAGTTGTAAGCAATTACTCCATGGGGGGCTTATATTCGAAGCTTGTTACGACATTATTCATCTATAAATCTGCCTCATTTTAGTATTGAATGAACATACAGTGGGCTACCACTAACGAGCTAAGCGTTATATTTCAAGGACGGAGGATATGTTATTCTAGAAAATGTTCGGTCGAATTTTATTTAGTTAACTACCTTTTAGTCGTGACTTCGTTCTCGTAGTTTTTTTCAACCGCGTTTAGTTACATCTTTGAACTGCCCCATAGGCCTCGTGAGCGATGACCGTGGGGTCCTGGGTTTGATTCCCAGGTCGGGTAAGAAGTGATACTGGGTTTTTCCATTAAGAATTTCTCAGTAGCAGCCCGGAGTTCGGAAGTTGGAGGTGTGACACCCCCGTGCCTCGGAAAGCACGTAAAGCCGTTGGTTCTGCGCCTAATCTCTCTCGGTCGTGTCGGATTGCCGTCCTATCGGGCTATAAGAGATAGGGAAGAGGGAGTGCACCTGTGTTTGCGCACACACTTGTGCACTATAATATCTCCTGCGTACGTGGCTAGTCTGCATTAAGTTTAGCCGTCGTGGCCTATTCGAGAATTTTACGGCCATCAGCCCTGCGTGGCATGTGCCCTGCGCACTGCCACTCCAACTTGCTGATTCGCTGGGGTATGTCGATAATTTTGAAAAAAATTAAATACATAATAAAAATTCTTAATATTTTTCGTCTCTTTGCAGCAGTGTAACTCCAGAACCGCCACCTATCTTCACGAAAGAGCTGGAGGACCAGTTCGTGAGGATCTGCGACCCACTGACCCTCGGCTGCCACATCGTGGTGCCGCCCTGGCCACGCAGTGTCGTCTGGTACAATAAGGAGGGCAAGATTGAACCCAGCGAGAGGTAAGCCTACCTGCAGATATTCTACGACCATTTGCGAGCCGCGATCCTCGGATGTATATCATACATACCATCACGCCTGTATTCTCCGAAGGGTTTGGCAGAAGTGTTTTAATTTACACCTATACCTCGCCGGAATGTTTAGTTCCCATGTCATAGGGGGCGAGCCTATTGCCATTAACTGGGTACGAATCCATACTCCGAGTTGCTATTGAGAATTTTAATAGAAAAACCCAATAACACTTTGACCCCACGCTCAACAGTCGTGATTGCCACCACGACACCAACACAGAATAATAATCCTCTTTATGTTCTTCTGAAACAAAGGTGTTTTTATTTAATTTTTTTTTTGTCGGTACAGTCTGCACCATTTAAATAAAAATGTTAACCTGACCTTACTTTGTACATTTTGTTTCTATTCTTGGAAATTATCTTTTCCTTGCACCTACTATGTTTTGTCTCTTCATCACCCGAAAGGTAGATTGGTAGAAAATGCCTAAGGCATTCAGTCCGCCTTTGTACAGTGTTTTATTTACATCATGTGCATAAAGTTTAATAAATAAATAAGAAGAGTTTATATATGCACGTAACGCCGAATACAAAACAGGCAAGGTACCTATTAGCCGGTTAGTTAAGCCGCCATCGTAACTCTAGCCGATGTTCGATGAAGCCACTTAGGCTCCATCGAACAAAATGAAAATATTAATTAAACATAAATGCATGCAGATAACCCGTAACGTTTCCACATTTACAAAGGTTTGCTTTTATAATATCGTGTTTCCTTTTCGTTTTACTGAATTTTACAGTTTATTTAATGCAAAATACGAGTAAACGTATTATTGGGGGGAAAAAAATCATTGCGTTTTCATTTTCAATGCTAATATTTCAATGTTTGGTTAATTTCGTGTCAAGTACACAATAGTCGAATACCCCAATTAGATAATTCAGCTTTAATCATAATGCGAGCGAAGCTAGTGGTGCTAAGCGCAACTGCTACGTATGAGGTCCCATATTATTGGGGCGAGCCTTTTGCCATTAACCGGGCGCTAATCCTAACTCCGAGCTGCTACCGCAAATTTCATAAAAATACCTAATAACACTTCTCTCGACCTGGAAATCGAACCCAAGACTTCAAGCGTAGCAGTCGTGCTTAGAACCACTAGACTAACGAGGTAGTTTTGAAAGACATTGTAAATAATCCTAGCCACATGCAAACGGAAAGGTACACACGTCTGTTTGTAATAAACTTAGTTGACAAAGCCACGCTTTACAAGACTTAGCTTTGAAAATCAGCAAAATAATGTTAATTTTGAACACAGTGACTATTTAGAGGCAACATTTTGGACTATTCCAATATTTGCGTTCCTTTGAACTTGCAACAGTGACTAAAACTGAATAAATACTGCAGTTATTTCGCTATAGTATAATTACCAACACAGATTTTGTATAGGTAACTCTCTAACCGCTTTTACCTTTATACCTAAAATAGCATCTATTATTACAATTTTTTATTAACGTTGCCCAACACTGGTACCATTTCCTGTATAGTAAGTGCGTTTATACAAATATAAAGTGACAAACAACCAGACCCAGAACAACTTTCTGTAAACCATATTATAAAGAGGTAAAGTTTGTGAGGTTGAAGGGGGTAATCTCTGGTACTACTAAACCGATTTTAAAATTATTTTACTCATAGAAAGGCATGTTATTTGTGAGTACCATAGGCTGTATGACATCACGCTACAACCAACGGGAGCGGAGTAATAATCACCAACCTAACTTAACTCGGGTGAAATATGTCACGCGGAGGAAGCCGCGAACAGTTCGCGAGTAGTCAATATAAGTCTGAAATAGCTTATCCATTTTGAGCAAGCGTGTTGATCAATGCTCGTGCCTTCTCTGTAGAAGATGCTTTTACCCTGTAACGGGACAATAATGGGCTTGTGTTATTAAAATAGTAGCGAGCTTTCCATTTACTGAATTTCTAGTACAAAACTGCCCCGTTCGCCCCGTAGTCGCAAGCACGACTGGAGCGTGGAGTTCTGGGTTCGATTCCCAGCTCGGGCAAAAAGTGTTGTTGTACTTTCCATTAGAAATTTCTCAGTAGCACCTATGTACCTATCTCAGAAAGCACAAACAGCTTTGGTCCTGGCTGTCATTCGTAGGTATTTGACAGTTTAAGTCAGAGGTATCGTGTTGCCCAGTAAATGAGTTGTGGAGGTCAGATAGGCAGTCGATCCATGTAAAATACTGGTATTCACTTGCTTCCGGTCAGACTGGAAGCATTTCGAATCAATAATACGAAATCAATGAATTTATTTATTAAAACTTTATGCACGAGTTAATGATGATTATACATCATCATTTCGCATCATCACCTTTTGGTAGCTACTATATTACTTGGTACCCTCTTATCAAACATTGATGTAATTACGTGCTAAAGGATGTGCAGATTATTTAACAAAACCCGTCATACAGAATTTTAAATAATTCCATCGGTATTTCGATTAAGTCGATAATTGCTGTATACGCGGTTTAAAACTTGTATGTGTTATGTATGGCTTTATGTATGGCTCGGCACTGGAATGGTCTTAAAAAGGGAATAATTATGTTAATTTCATAATTAAAAAAAAATAAAAAAATAAATATACCATCACGCCTGTATTCCCCGAAGGGTTAGGCAGAAGTGTACCAATGTACACCCACAGTTCGCCGGTATATTTAGGTCCCATGTAATAGGGGGCGAGCCTATTGCCATTAACCGGGCACAAATCCAAACTCCGAGCTGCTACTGAGAATTTCATAGAAAAACCCAATACCACTTTGCTCGACCTGGGAATCGAACCCAGGACCTCTAGCGTAGCAGTCGTGCTTTATACCACTAGGCCAACGAGGCAATTAATTTCATAATTTGACGCATAATTATCTATATTACCTAATATTATAAAGAGGTAAGATTTTTGTTTATCAGTAACGAAAAGGCTCCGAAATTACTGCACCAATTTTAACCAATAGATAGCTACATTGTTCCTGGGTAACATAGGCATAACATAGGCTATATAACATCACGCTACGACTCACGGGAGCGGAGCATTAACTAAAAGCGTATCTTTTTGCGGGTGAAATAAGCCACGCGGGCGAACTTACGGGCAGAAGCTAGAAAGATGTAATATTGTTCCCCACATTTTGTCCTAGGTACCATGTGCTTGAAGACGGCGCCGGCGGCTACTTGCTGGAAGTGGGGTCAGCAGAGTGGCCCGACGAGGGCGAGTGGAAGTGCGTCGCGACCAGCACGGGCGGCCGCATCGGCATCTCCACTTGCTATGTCACCATGGATGGTAATATCTCTTTTACATACAGACATACCATCACGCCTGTACTCTCCGAAGGGTTAGGCAGAGGTGTACCAAAGTATACCCACAGTTCGCCGGTATGTTTTAGGTCCCATGTGTCCCATGCGAGCCTATTGCCATTAACTGGGCACAAATCCTAACTCCGAGCTGCTACTGAGAGTTTCGAAGAAAATCCCAACATAAAATACTATTTATAATGCTACTCTAATGCTCTCTTTTTAATTTGTTTGCAAATTAAAGAAAACTTTTTGAAACAAATCTACTTTTCACTAACGATTTTTATTTTAGAAATCATGTCTTCTTTTCCATCACGCCTGTATTCCCTGAAGGGTTAGGCAGAGGTGTACCAAAGTATACCCACAGTTCGCCGGTATATTTTAGGTCCCATGTAATATTATGTTTTTATTTTTATTTTGTCTTCTTTTCCTCTGCAGTGCCGAAAAATTACCGAAAGCCAAGATTCATGGAGAACCTTCAAGCAGTTCTAACAGAAGAGGGGCTTGTCTCCTTCGAATGCAAAGTCGTCGGCTTCCCCACTCCTGTCCTCAGCTGGTTCAAAGACGGTCAAGAGTTAAAGCCTGGAGACGTCTACCAACTCACAGGAACCAACTCTTTGGGGTCTTACTGCTGTATAGCGAGGAATTGCATGGGCCAAGCCAGCAGTTCTGCTGAGCTTACTGTCGAAGACATCCAGAACCAGTTGAATGAGGAAGAGAAACTACAACTGTTCTCCAAGAATCAGGCGCCGAAATTCATTCAGGGATTGAAGAGTGTCGAAGCAAAAATTGATGAACCATTCCGATTTACAGTTAAAGGTTAGTTAGAAATTTTCAGTCTTAATGTCTTGGAGTTAAAGTACTTTTTGGGTCAATTGTCATGATCAAAAAAGTTTTTTTTTTTTTCAATTCAACTTCAGTCGCGGAAATTAATTGCTAATTTTTAAAATTATTTCTAACATTTTCAGCTTACGATCTTTAATTGAGTTGTTATGAAAGGTTTGCATTTTGTTTCAGTCGCCATTCCGCCTGAACCGTCGGTACTGTGGTACCGAGATGACCAGCCGGTGGACGAGTCCTCTCGCTGTCACCTCGGACGTGAGGATCGTGGCGCCTGCTACCTCGACATACAAAGCCTCGAGTTCCTCGACCAAGCCGAATGGAAGTGTGTCGCCATGAATGATTTCGGACACAGTGTAACGTCGTGTTTCCTTAAATTAATCATACCTAGACATTATAAAAAACCAAGGTTCTTAGAAAACCTTCAAGCCATACTATCCGATGAGGGAGCCGTGAACCTTGAGTGCAAGGTCATCGGTGTTCCTCAACCTGTCCTTAAATGGTACAAAGATGGCGAGGAATTAAAACCCGGTGATATTCACAGAATAATATCCGGTCAAGACGGCACATGTTGTCTTGGAACTTACACTTGTGAAGCTCAGAATTGTATGGGCATTGCTGCCAGTTCTGCTTCACTCCTCGGATTTGACGATTCAATGAAAGCGAAGAAGAAGAAAGCTGAACAACAAGCTTTACAAAGGAATTTATCTCTTAGTACGATACATGAAGAGAGAACTTCACAGATGTATGACACACCAGTTGGTGATGTCACCACTCTCGATGATAAAGGAGAGATATCCTTCTCATTTGACGGCAAAGAAGTTTCTGTGTCTCTTTACGAAACCCCGGACTTGACCGAAGAAGAAGCTTTACAAATTGTGGAAATGTACGCCGATCAATTGTCAGAAAATATAACAGAACATAACGTGGTTGAACTTCCTCCTTTAAGATTCGTTAAAGAAACTTCTACATCTGGTAATTTGTTGATGGAGGCAGTTATAATTGACGTCTCACCAGAATACTTTGTGTCTCCTGATGAAGATATGCGCACAGAAGCAGATCTCGAAGACTTATCTATAGCAGATGAAAACGGCCCTCCTCAGTTATCATTAGATCAAGACTTTGAGATTGCTGGAGAGGATTATTTGGAAAAAACTATGGCGCTGTTATCAGATGAAAAATCGGATCTTAAATTAAGCAGAAAAAAGTCAGATTCTCAGAGAAGCGCAGATGACTTTTTCAGTTTATCACGTGACCAATCGCTGTCGGAAGATAAGAGAGACGATGATACTCAAGCTATATCTGATATGCAAAGCTTTGCGAGTGCACATAGTTCCGGAAAACCTAAATCGAAATCTTCGAAACCATCAGGGGAAGATGGTCCGGAATCATCGGAGCCCACAAAAACTATTCTATTTAAAGATGAAGCTGTAAAGCATTCTTTAGACATCGAGCCAACACCTGTTGTTAAACCTAAGAGAGAGCGTCGTACTAGCCGTAGTTCTAGGCGATCTAGCTCAGGTAGCGAGAAATCAGTTAGTAAAAGAGAGGAAACCCTTCGGAAGAAAGAGTCATTCGAATTGGAAATGCCTAAAAAACCCTCAATGACAGATGAAGAATTCAAAAACAAAATGATCAACCTTAGCACTTCATTGTCTAAAGTTATAAACGACGTTCAAATTATTGAAAGAGATATTATTCTTAAGTCAGAACTGATGTCATCGGCAGCGACTGCTTCAAGAAGTTTAGAAATTATTAGTAGTTTAATATCTCCTCTGTCAGAAATACACAGTATTGCAGATGCTGCCAAAGAATCAGTTTCAGAATCTAAAGAGGTTAGCAGTACATTATTCAATAGTTTACCCCAGCCATTAAAAGCTCTTCACCAGTCTTTAACTATCATTGAAAAATGTATTGACATGGAAAGTGACAACAAAACTCTTGTCAAAAAAACTTGCGTGGCGTTTGTTGAAACATGTGGCAGTGAAATGCAAAAATTGATTTCGGATATCAATTCCGTTACGTCTAAAGATTATTTACTAACTGAAGATAGAATTCTCACAGAAATAGAGTCATTAAACAACGAAATGACGACAGTGATAAAATTCTCTGCTGATACCATCAAGGCAAGAAACCTCCTTAGCGAGGCCAGTGAAATAAAAATGGATGAACCTTCCATAGAAGTTAAGCACCTAAGAGACACTCAGAAAGCGGTGTTTGATTTAAAAACTCCTCTTATGTCGTTACTCTGTATAGCTGAGTGTGCTGATAGTGGAAAATTAATAGATGTCGCTAAAGTGCGTAACAGTGAAGTAATATTAAATGACATGTCCGCGTCTATACAAGATCTGCAAACAGCTTTGGAACAAATTGAAACACTATCAGTAAAGGAATCAACTACACCCTTACATAAATACAATACTGAAATTATTGAAACTGTTATGGAATCTGTTGTTAAACTTCGTAGTTCTTTTGAGCAATTGTCTACAGAATCTGAAGGCGAAGATGAAGCTATACTGAAACAGGCAGTAGCCTCAATTAAAGAGAACCTGTATAAAATTTCAACACAAATAGAGGTAATTGAGAAGAACGTGGGAACATTTGATGTTTTACAAAGCGAAAATAAACTGGATGCGCTACAAAAGATGGCCCAAATTCTTATAGCATTGGAAAACAATCTGCCGCGATTAGAACCAATACCAGAAGTCAAGAATCATATGACTGTATTCCACAAAAACTTAACCAAAGTTTTAGAAAATGTAATAGAGAGTAATGAATCTAAAAAATATTTTATTTTGATGGAAATTTGCGATGCAGTTAATAGAATCAATGCTTCGATCAAAAATCTTGACGTTGATAGCGTTTTGTCTCTCGCTAGCCTCAACAACACCTTACGAATTATTCAAGATCAGTTCATTACAAACGTTTTTGATTCTGAGCTAAATTGTTCTCTTCTTACAAATATAGCTGATACTTTGGTTGGTATACAAGAGGCTATTAACACAGCCGAGGAAGTCAGCATTCAAATTGATTCCGAACACCTTCAAGCCATGGCGCCTCATGAGTATGATGAAACAAAAGCTAAAGTTGTAATGGAACATATTGACCACGCAATAGCCGCGATCGAAAATGTTAAAGCAATAGAATCAACACAAGATTTCAAGATAAGCATTACCCCTACGTTGGAGAATATTTGTCCAGTTCTGGAGGAACTGAAACGAAGTGTAGCTTCAATTAAAGCCAGCGGAGTTAAAGAAGAACATATTTCAGATATATCAGAAGTTTCATCTTTCTCACAAACCTTTGCTACGCCTCTTTGTGAACTAAATCATAATATAATTGTTTTAAATCAACAAATTGTCGAAAATATTGAGAGCTTGAAACAAAACAGTGAAGTTATGGCTACAATCGCTGAACCTATTCACGAGTTACATACAACACTAGAAATATTACAACAAGATGTAATTTCTCAGTACGGTGAAGATCTTACTCCCTACGATGTCAGTGTCAATATGGCTAGTGCAGTACATAATCTACAGAGCTGCATTTTAATGATACAGGAACAGGCGGGAGTAGAAGCGGCCGATGATATGTCAACACTAGAAGATATATCTGGAATAAAGACTTCAGCAGACCCTATCCCATCTGACCGTCTAATACTGCCAGCTGCTGAAGAAACTGCGGTAGAACAGGCAATAGCGCCATTTAATCAGGAACTGCAAACTACTGCAACGGCACAAGCACTACAAACTTTGCATGAGCACATTACTGTATTGCAAAATCCTGAAATCATTGATGCGTTAGATACATTATCTGAAGTCAGTGATTATTCTAGTTTAAAATCATTCGTGATAGGCTTAGGTGAACTGCATTCTGGAATAGAAGAGGTTCTTCATCCTCTTCTGATGGAGGGATCAAATGAGATAGCCAACTTAACTAACCCATCAAAACTTTTAGCTATTGCTGAGCCAATGCAGGAACTACAACAAAGTTTGTCGGTGTTAGACACAAGTAACATTCCAATATATGAAAATTTGTTAGAAATGCCGACGGAAAAAATACATTCCGTGATTCAGAGTGTATCTGAATTTAAAGTGCAATTAGATAGGTGTATGCTCGCTGTGTTTCCTGCTATGCACACTGCTGACAATACTGTTGAAATAGCAAACAAAGTCGGTGCACTGAGAGAAGTATGTGAGCATTTAAAAGACATTATTGAGACTACTAAAGCTGTCGAAAATATCCATGTTCCAGAAGAAGTTAAAGCATTGGAACTCACTGTTGACAGTTTACTTAATGCTACTGATGTTTCCAAAGGAATAAAGATTGAGCAAGTTAAAACTATTACAGAAGAGTTATACAAAAATCTAGCTGTCGTGCAAGAGGAAATGATTCAATTTACACCGCAAGCACCGGAGAAGTTAGCTCAAGAGGCAAAACTAATACAAACTATTGATGAAGTACAAAGCAACATTGCGGTGCTAGAGCAATATGATTTTGTTGACCTTTCTCGTGCTTCAGACTTATCTTGCACGTCACCACAAATCGCTGCTGAAATAGAATCTGACTCTCTTATGTTAATGGAAGACATAGTAGATAGCGCTGTTAACGTGGTGCAAGATTCTACACAAGATATGCCAATAGCTGACCTTATGATAGTAGAAGACTTCTTTAAAACCTGTAAAAACGAATTTACCATTCTGCGTTGTCTAATATCTAAAGCTACTACTCATAAGAAGATAATAAGATTACTACAAGAATTTAGTTCTTTGCAAAGTACAATTAACGACTTTAAAACTAAAAGATTGGAATTAAAGTTGACTGACGACGTTAACGGATGCTTAGCTACGTTTCTGATTCATGCTGATGATTGCCTCCAAAATGTCCAAACTTCTCTTGTGAAGATAGTTGATTCTCAAGCTGAACTTCTGATCAAAGCGCCTTTGGCGAAGTTTGAAAACTCAGCTAAAGTACTTAAAGAAGCAAAACAAATTAAACATGATAATCAGATCATTGAAACAGTTGACAAATTTGTTGAAATATTAGAAACAGCTATACCTTCCCTGCAACATGTACAGGCAGACATTTTAGATGAAATCAAAAGTACAAAACCTAATGTGGTTGAAGACAGCACTTTGGCTAATATGATTGAAGAATTCGCAACGTTTATTGAGGTAGTCAAAATGCAGAAAATAGATACAGTTACGAAAGACATGTTGGAAAAAGTTTCAACTGTTATTGAAAAACATCATGACTTCAAAGACGCGAGTGGCACAGGCAAGACTCTGATTTTACTAAAATGTTTGTCTGACTGCACAGATGTATTACAAGAGAACCTTCTTGAAGTAAAGATTCCAAAACAAAAGTTGGAAGAAGGTCCTTTGAAAGCAGTTCTGACAGAAATGTTAGAACCTCTACAAGCCTTGCACAGTCAATTAGCGAATGTTCAAGAACAAGTTCTAAGAGGTGTTGATGAAGATTCGATATCAGTCGATATAACAACTACTGAGTCTCTCGTCCAAACGATGACTGAAAAACATAAAGAAATGATAGAAAGGATGGAAACGGAAGAAGCTATTGCGAATGAAGAGATTTCACTAATCATGGAGGTGGATAAAGAGATACACTCGATACAAGACAGCTTACGATCTATAGAAAACGTTCAAGTAGCTCAAGTTGTCAAGGAGATTGCCAAGCCTGTAGAAGATATTGAGAAGTCAATGCAAGGTATTTTATCTTTGGAGAAAGTCAATGTATACAGTGAGGATAAACTTCCTAAAGGTGAGTTTTATTATATTATTAAGCAATTATTATTTCTATTATTATGCTGCTTGAGCCTCTTTTGATCTAAAGTACAATATTATTATGATATAAAAAATAAAAATGTGTTTAATTACACTAAGTACTCGGAAAAAACCCAGCTTTACCAAAAAAAAAAAATACAAAATGTTATTTATGGTGCTTCTACTATTGAAGGGTTAGTCAAAAGATATTAACCCCACATTTCCCCGAACAAAAAGCCAACACAAAACAAATGAATTCGTGGAATGTGATTGTTAAAAAAATGGTTTTGTGGAAAAAATGCTTTACAAAAATATTAATAACCATTTCTATCAAAATTTTTAGATGTCAATTCGAATATCGACTCTTTGGAAAGTGCAATAGACCGTTTTATAGGTATAGAAATGGATTTAATAGTCGCATCAGGTACCTTTAGCGACGCAGATTTGAACGAAAGCTTAACAATAGCAACTGAACTACAAGGACTATTAGCACTTAATCCTGAAGAGTTGGCCTCTTCCAAAATATCAGATCTAAAACACAAAAAAATTAAGTCCCTAAAAGCTATTATGTCGAAATTTGATTGGCAAAGTACAGATGCGTTCAATGGAAAGAACGAATTAGAAATTGCAAACATGAAGCACGTATTCCTTACGGCCTATCAGCTATTGGTCGAGTTGGAAAAAGTTGATATATTGGAAAATATAGAAGTAAAAGAAGGTAAAGTTAGAGTGGATGTCAATAATCCGGCTTAGTCGATATTAATCAAAGCTTTGTACAAATGCCATCGTGACGAGAAAGTAAAAAAAATGTGCTTTAATGTGTTGCGTTCATTATAAATAATTTCAGTTGTCACTTGTATTCTAGTCTGGCTTAAAAAAAGCCAGGCCCATCTGATCTCTAAGGTCATCACGAGCTACAGAATCAGTTAATAATATTCGTCAAAGTCACGTTTCCCATCTGTACTAATATTATAAACCTAAAGAGTTTGTTTGTTTGAAAGCGCTAATCTCAAAAACTATTGGTCCGATTTGAGTAATATTTTTGTGTTATATAGCACTTTTATCTAGGAAAGTTTGTATAGGCTATTTGTATAACATCACGCTTCGAACGACGGGAGCGGAGTTGTATTCGAAGACGTACCTTATCGCGGGTAAAACTGCTGGGTATTGCTAGTCTATACTACTAATACAGGGTTCATTTTCGAGGCCGATCACTAAAAACAGGTACCTTAATCGTTAGAGTTACAGGAAACCGTCTCTAGGAGACCATTCCTAACTTTTTGAGATATTATGTTGAATTGACACAAATCGCTAAAAACTTTCCCTTACATTTCGTACTGTGAAACGATCTCAGTACTTACATAAACAACTGAAAACGGCGGTCATTTTGAGCATTTATTTCGTAGATCACCTGAATGTTACCTATTTTTTTTAGTTCTAATGTTGTAGGAGATTATCAATGAAAGTATGATTTTCTACTTGCTTAAGTGGGCACTTTTGCTTCTAGTTAGGAACAAAGAATATTAATTTTTCCATACAAAATGGTATGAGAAAGTTTCGGTGATTTCTGTAATTTTTAGTACACAGTCTCGTAACTTATATTATTATGGTCCCATAACGCTTTTGATCCCGACATGTAATAGGATCGACTGGTATATATATATTTTTCGTTTTTTTTTTGCATTTTTTATTGAATATCATTCTTTCCAATATCTGCGAATACAGATCAGAATATTTAAAAAAGTTATGGATAGTGTCAGGAGATCAAACGTTAATAGGACTATGAACGTTTTCCTATAACTATAACGGTTAAGGGCGTGTATTCGATTTGCGACAAAAACTTCATGTTTTCGTGTTTTTTCCAGGGTAATATCGCAATGATATGAGCAGATTATTCTATCAAAATTATGGTTTTAGAAAGAATAAGTGTTCATTTAGTGCACTATAGAGTAAACGTGTAGTTTTAACTGGCTGTTTTTTAAAGTAAAAACAATTCCTACATGTTGTGTTACGAAAATATAAGACAGAGTTATCTTTTAGGACGTTAGGACTGCTGGTCCGTTTTGTAAAAATCTATTTACGTTTTATAACCCGTTCATAGAGGAAGAAGCGAAGCAGTATTCAAACACGTAACTTAACGCGAGTGAAATCGCGGGATATTACTAGTATTTCTTGTAAGAACCATTGATACAAATAAGTCATCGTATTACAGTTTTACCGCTTTATTCATTAAGTGTTTTATTATTTCAAGTTATCATCACTAATAATCTAAGATAATTACTCTTTTTTCAGAAAAAGCAAAGCAAATCATTCAGCATATTGATCAATATATAGAATTAATTGAAATAGTGGAAGAAATATCTGCTATTATAAAAATTGAGGATATAAAAGAGACAATGGATATAGCAAAAGAATTACGTGAAAGTATTGCAGCCTCAGAAATGGTCGCAGAAGAAGATGAAAGCCATGCACGAGTAAAAGAAGTTCGCAAAGAACAAAATAGGTTAGCTCTGAAACTCCATACAGCATTATCATCTTTGCAAGTTCAAGTTCTTGACAGCGTTCAAGAGTTAGCACCAGCACTCAGTACAGAAGTGTTACAACGAATTGCTCAAGTTACTGCGCAGTTACAAGCTGATTTAGTCGCTGTTACTGGCATCAGAGTAGCACTACAAGCTCCTGCTGAACCTTTCACTGAAATTCTAAAGAAGATTGAAGCTGTAGAGAGCCCGTCTGCTATCTCCACTTCAGATGTTGTCACAGCTGCCATAGGATCAGAAGCAACTGTTTTGGAGCAAGTTGGTGTTATAGAGCAAGTATCATCATCTGAGTTAATTGCTACAACGGAAGTGTTAGAAAAGTCAATTGCTGAAACTAAAGAAATTGTCACAGTGGAAGACGCCAAGCACGTATCACCAGAAACGATAAAAGAGTTGAGTGATACCAGTATAGAAGAAGCACTCGCTATCGAAAGTACCGAAGCAGTGGTTTTAGAACAAACTGAAGCAGTTCATACACAAGCATCCCCTAAACAGGACGCTGAGTTTAGTGAAGTTAGAAGAGATGAAACCCAAGAAGTCGCATCTGTAGAGGCATTGAAATTAGAATCAGAGAGTGCGGTTGTAATTGAAGATCTTGGACCAGAGCTGCATGAAGTTGCCGTTGATGAGCAGCAGGCTGACGTTGGAATAACTCAAAAGGCCGGGCTACATGAAGCTCCTAAAGCAACTATTGGTAATAATGGTTTTAGCTTTCATTATTTTAATATT
The DNA here is from genome assembly GCA_932526535.1 of Caradrina clavipalpis. Classification (NCBI taxonomy): domain Eukaryota; kingdom Metazoa; phylum Arthropoda; class Insecta; order Lepidoptera; family Noctuidae; genus Caradrina; species Caradrina clavipalpis. The sequence continues at coordinate 4,546,416 of OW052087.1, forward strand.
GTAGTATCGTCTCTGCTTAGATATTTAGAAGGAGTTACTGAGTTGTAAAGGTCAGATAAGCAGTCGATCCATGTAAAATACTGAAATTCAGATGCATCCGTTTAGACTGGAAGCTGATCTTAACATAGTTGGGAAAAGGCAGGGCGCATATTTTATTGTGTTATTATTTAAAATGTTTTTATTTCTCATAGTTCGTTATTAATTTAAAATAAGAAATTATAACACTCTTTCTCTTATTGTGTGCAATACATATTACAATTTATTTTTATTTTTCAGAAATGTTAGTTCAGCATATAGATCAGTTTATATCTGACGATATAACAGATATGATCGACGAACTAGCCAACGTTATCAATGCTGATGAACTGAAGCAATCGATAAGTATTGCTAAAGAACTGCGTGAGAACATCGCTGCTTCTGAAGTCGAATTAAAAGCAGAAACTAGTGATGTTCTGAAAGAAGAAGTTAGTAAACAGTATGCGCAACTAGTGGAACAGCTGAACACAGCACTGGCCGCACTGGAAACTCTGTCATTGGAGTCCTTAGCAGATATCCCTTCAATTAATAAAGACACCTTACAACAAGTTTCTGAAATCACTGAAAACTTGCGGGCTGACCTCGCAGAAGTAAAATCAACCCATTGTTTGTTTGACTCACTTAAAGACGTAAAGCTTAAACACACATCTGATTCTGCGCAATTAAAAGCTACAGAGTTGAAATTAGCGGAAGCAACTGTATCAGCCGAGCAATTAGATATTACAACGGCTGAAGTTACTTCTGTGACTGCAGAAATACCACATGTAGAGGATGATGGTAAAGTTCAAGAAATTAAACATGAAAAAACGATAGATTTGTTGGAAACAACTCAACCGTCTCTGGAATTGACTGAAGCATTAGCACTTACTACCGAAACTGAACCTATTGTTTTAGAACAAGTGACAGTAAGTGACAAGATGGCTGCGGCTACAGAACAGGTTGTACAGAAGTCTGAGGAACCACTTCAAACAGCAAAAGCAGGTAATTCCTTCATTTTAATAATTCTTGTATACTAACTTCACAATTCATTTAGGACATGATTATTGGATTTATTTTTACTGCTGTGCTGTTATTTTTTCAGTTCTTAGGGAGAAGTTAATAATAATGATTTATTTGATATTTTTGTGTTGTTTTTATTCCATTTTACAAACAGAAACAGTTTTGACCGATTTCTGTAAAACGTTCTTGAGAACTTTGTGTGAAAATTTGATTTTTTCTGATTGCCTAATAAAAACGATTATAGATTGTGTAAAATATATTTTATACTTTCGTATAAAAGTGTGATCTAAGTAAATTTAATATCATTATAGTGTTTAATTCAATTTCTGAAACATCTAGACATACATAGCTAGGTTATCACTCATCTCACATTCAAATCACTAACACATTTCAAATAAACTGTTACCTTCGTTTGATACTAGTGTAGAGCTAAAAACTATGTTAGCAATAAATAGTTTATGCCCGGGATTTTCTTCGCGGGAATGTTGGTTGTCATTTATCACGGAGTTCATTTTTTTGCGCGGCTCCCTAATTATTTTTCTATATTAAAAGTAGCCAGTATTACTCTTTATAATGTATTAGCTATCTACCAGTGTAACTTCCAACAAAATGTTAGGGAGATTAACCGGAATAAATGATCGGTCTTTTTATGTAATTATGTTTTTTTTGACATTACAAACAGACATTTTCATATAGTAGAGCTAGCGTTCAGCGCTCGTTTCGCGAACAAAATCATTCGAGCTTGAGATACAGGAAGTCAAAGACTCATTAACGATAATCCAACATCCGGTTGAAGTTATTTATGGAAAAATCTTAAAGATACTATTTTATTTGAGTCCATAAACTAAATAATATTGTTTTTCAGTAGTACTAAATCCAGGCCCACATTAGTCTCATACGATGGTACTCTTTATATGACACGACACTAAAATAAATAAACATTACATGAAATTACATATTTTCAGAAACTCTGTTACAAAACATCAATGAATTCTTATCAGACAATATTGTTCAAACTGTCGATAAAATATCAGAAATTATGAACGTAGCTGAATTAAAACAATCCATAGCAGTTGCATGTGAATTACGTGACAGTATCGAGACAGCAACAGATACAGAAACAACAATTAGAGTAACGAAAGGAGAACAACTTGAACAACTACAAAGCGCGTTATCAACTATACAGACACTTACTTTGGACTCTACCAAGGAACTAATACAAGTGATTGGAGAGGAATCGCTGCAGCAACTTGCCAATACCAGTATTAATTTATCTTTAGAACTAGCAGCTGTAATTTCACAAGTTGATGCGCATCAAGAATCTTCGGAAGGAAAGGATGAAGTCAATGAATTAATTGTAGAAACTCCCCAAAAACATGATACAATTGATAATACATCAATTGTAGAAGACATTCTTAAACAAGCTGAAAATCAGTTTGAAAATATAGAACAAATATGCTCCAAAGCTGAAGTTATCGCAATAGATAATGTGGAAATGAATGAATCACCAGATATTGTAAAATTACCTACTACAGAAATATCTGAAGATATTATTACTTCTAATATTACTGACTTAGTAAACCAAGAAGCTATTCTAGTACTTGCAGAACAAATCACTGAAGATGGTAAACAAGCAGTTGTTGAATCAACCACAGAGCAAAGCGTTCATGAAACAGCAGCAATAGAACAACTTTTAACAGAAACGATTGATGTTGCTACTGTTATAGAAAAAGATAGTATAAATGTTCCGATAGAAAGTGAACCTCAAATAGTGGTGGAAACGACTGCTATCACTACAACTGTAACTGAAGATGATATTCCACAGACATTGAAACAATCTGATGCAACAATGGAACAAGCTAAGCTTGTGGTAGATGATCAACTTACCCAGAAACCTATTGCATTGGAAGTGGCTACTGGAAACGATTTGATTTTAAAAGGTCCTGTGCTGGCACTGGAAGAAACAGCGGTCCCTATAAGTGAAACAGCTTCAACCACACAGGTTTCACAATCTGAAGAGATTTTGCAAACTCCTGCTATAATTACTGAGGACAAAGTTCAAAATACACTGGAAAGTATAGAACAAGTCGTAGACCAGGAACAAATAACTACAGACTTAATAACAAATGAGCTATTAATAAATGAAGATGCAACAATTGTCGTTAATGAGGAATCGACAACCCAAACCCAAGAACAATCAACTGAGAATGATATTGTTGATCAGCCATTTATTGACAGTGTTGTCACTGATGATGTTGAAAAAGGAACTTTATTACAATCAGAATTAGCAGCACTTAATGAAAAGCAAATTACTGATAGTATAGTTGCTACTCCAGCTGAAGACATTGTGGAACCGTATGAACAAGAATTGTTAGCCGTTGTTACTTCTGTTGATGATTTTGCCAACGAAATTGTCAATACTGCTATTGTTACTGCTGAAGAAGCTATTCAACCTTTAGTTTCGGACACACAAACACCTTCAAGGGAAGGTGAGTTTTCAACTGACATTGCAAAGGTAGGAATAACAGCCCATGAATCCGAAGAAACGTCCGCACCGATCATTGAAGAAAAGTCCAACAATATGGAGCTATCGGTCACGGACATCGGATATGCTGATTTTAAAATAACTGAAGACAGCTCGTTAGATTTGGCGACACAAACAACCACTTCAGTTGATCAGTTACCTATAACAGGGATAGAAACAGATGTTTCTGCAGATAAACCAGTCAAAGATGAAAAATCTGTTGCAGAAACTATTAAGACTGAAACTGTTGTCACTACAAATGAAGCTTCACAATTAAATCCAGAAATAGCTCAACCTTTATCAATAGAATCAGTTTCAGAAAACATTGAACACATTACTGCTATTACTACAGATGAAGCAAACCTTTTGAAACAAGATATAGCTGTTAGTAATGCCATTATAACGGAGCAACCTGTGGCTGTTGGTAAAGAAACTACTACTACCATTGACGTGGAGGAAATAACTCCATTAAAACAAGAAGTAACCGAACAAGCTAATATAGAAGAATGTGTTGAGCAAGAACCTAAAGTAACTGAAACTGAATCCCAATTGAAAACAGAAAGTGTTGATATAACTGCAACTGTTGGAGTAGAAGAACCTAAAGCTCTGGATCAAGCGAATGTATTAACTGCAAATGCAAATATAGTGGTTATAGACACCAGTGAATTGACAGCTGAATCTGAATTACTAGAGGTTCAAGCGCTGGAACAAGCAGATTTAATCACTTCTTCAAGCGCGGAGATAGTTGACAATGAAACCATTAAATTGACAGCTCAGGCTGAAGTACTAGAACCTCTAGTTCTGGAACAAGCCAATATATTACCTTCTACAAATGTAGCGACAGTAGACGCAAAAACTATTGAATTAGCAGCTCAGTGTGAAGTACTAGAACCTCAAGTTCTAGAACAAGTGAGTACAATACCTTCTTCGAATATAGAGACAATGGTTACAGAAACCACCGAATTGACAGCTCAGTCTGAAGTAGTAGAGCCGCAAGCGCTAGAACAAGCAGATTTAATCACTTCTTCAAGCGCGGAGATAGTAGACAATGAAACCATTAAATTGACAGCTCAAGCTGAAGTACTAAAAACTCAAGTTCTGGAACAAGCCAATATATTACCTTCTACAAATGTAGAGACAGTAGACGCAAAAACCATTGAATTGACAGCTCAATTAGAAGTAGTAGAGCCTCAAGTTCTGGAACAAACGCTATCAATAACGTCTTCTAATGAAGAAACAGAGGAATTAAAAACCACTGAATTAAAAGCTCAATCTGAAGTAGTAGAGCCTCAAGTTCTGGAACAAGCAAATATAATAACTCCAAATGTAGAGACAGTAGATAAAGAAACCCTTGAATTGACAGCTCAATCTGAATTACTAGAAACTCAAGCGCTAGAACAGGCTCTTACAATAACGTCTCCTAATGCAGAGATACTAGATGCAAAAACTGCTGAATTAAAGGCTCAAGCTGTAGTACTTGAACCTCAGGCTGCGGAAGAAGCACTAACAATAATAAATTCAAATGCAGAGACAGTAGATAAAGAAACCCTTGAATTGACAGCTCAATCTGAATTACTAGAAACTCAAGCGCTAGAACAGGCTCTTACAATAGCGTCTCCTAATGTAGAGATACGAGATGCAAAAACCGCTGAATTGAAGGCTCAAGCTGTAGTACTTGAACCTCAGGGTCCGAAAGAAGCACTAACAATAATATCTTCAAGTGCAGAGACAGTAGATAAAGAAACCATTGAATTGGCAGCTCAATCTAATGTAATAGAGCCTCAAATTCTGGAACAAGTGGATATAATAACTCCTCCAAGTGATGAGACAGTGGATACAAAGACCACTGAATTGACAGCACAATCTGAAGTACAAGAACCTCAGTCTCTGGAAGAAGCGCTAACAATAACGTCTTCAAATGTAGAGACAGTAGATGCAAAAACCATTGAATTGGCAGCACAATCTGAAATATTCGAGCCCCAAATTGTGGAACAAGCGGATATAATAACTTCTCCAAGCGCAGACACAGGAGACAAAGAAACCATTGAACCGTCAGCACAAGCTGAATTAGTATCAGAATCAATACTTCAAGAACAAGTAATTGATACTAAGGAGGCAGAGGTATCCGATATCAAAAACTTAGAAACGACTGCTGCCACAGAAACAGACGTCAATCTGTCAGACCAATCTAACCTCACCGGAAAAGTTACAGTTGAAGACACTGTTGATATCAGTCCAAACATTAGTGAAGAGTCTAAAAATCCAGAAATGGAATCAGTTACTAAGACAACTCCAACTGAAATTATAAAAGATACACCAACGTGTGAAGTTTCTTCTGCTCAAAGTGACGCTCTTCTGGAAACAAGTGAATCTATTTCAATGAAGCCTTCTGAAGAAAGTACTGTTGAACCAATCGAAGCAAAGAAGATTACTCTCGGTAATAATAAATGTTGTAACGCTGCGTAGTATTAATATTTTGATTAATTTCGTAGATGAGCTATTGTTACTCTAAAATCGCTTCATAGCTGCACAGCATGATTTTTAAATAAAATATTTCTTTCTAGGCAAGTAAACGGGTTGTTTGAAAGTTACAATAAAGTATTATTTACCCATTTCACCCGTATTCTGGTATCGTCGATCGTTTTAGTTTCAATATTATCTTTTGCAGATATTATGTTGTGACTAGTTTTCTACAAAACAAATCTTCCATACTGTGCAGTTATACTGTAATCTGTAATGAAGCATAATGCACATAATAATAAAGTTGTAATTGCAATTGCACGGCTGTAGTTAAATATATCATACCATTGTAAATACTCAAATCCTCTATTCTCTGAAAAGCATTCCGTCGATGAGCGTACCGCGCAGTGGCTGAGAGATTGGGTTCGATTCACGCACGGAACAAATATTTGTGCCCGCTGAACAAGTATTTTTGGCCTACAGATAGTTGTTCCGGGTCTGGCTGGATGTGTATGTGAATAAATACGTTTGTAAACGCGCCTACAATACAGGAGAAATTCCGAATGAAAAGCAACTTTTTTGTGAAAAAGATATCTCAATGTTACTTAAACCATAATACTTCGCATTATCTGCCACTGAATTATTTTCATGCAATTCACAATCATGATTAATAATGCTGCTGCTATTGATTGGGCCTTGTATCACAAAAACTCATAACATAACATACCATCACGCCTATTATAATATTCCCCGAAGGGTTAGGCAGAGGTGTACCAATGTATATCCATCCACAGTTCGCCTGTTATCGTATTGTAATGACCTGGTATTAATTTACTGCTAGCTAATAAATATCCTTTACTTCATCTCGCGCTTGTAAGGTTTTTGGTTTCGAAATGTATGCAGTATTGAATTATGCGCTAACGCTTATATTTGGGTATTAAACATCATTAACCAATAATTCCAACAACAAAACTTCTATTTTAAAAAAAAACTTTACTTCAGCCCGATTGATTTGTAATAGAAATGAATTTACTTGCATTGAATAAATAGTTCGTCAATTATTGAGTCAGCACACAAGTAACGTCACAGTTGTGTTTTACCATACAAAATCTACGGGGGAATAGAGTTTTGACCGGTTGATTGATGGTGCCTAATATCCAAGTCGTAAGTAGTATAAGCTAAGAGTTGATGACTTAAGTCTTGGTGTTCATTACAATGGCAATTATTTTATTTTACAACACACCAATTCATGATTTTTACACACATATTTAACACACAAGCATAGCTTTTTACTTGGTCAAACTTTTACCCTCTTACTAATAAACACGGAAAAAAGTTATACAATTAATAACAAAAGAATAACCGTACATTTTCATAGGTTTAAACATGGAATAACTTTATTCTGTGTATTTATGAGAAGATTAAACTATAATTGGCTAAGTACAGCTTTAACATTAGGGTATATAATGAAATAATATCAGTATCTAGAAACAAAATACCTAATGATAATAAATAAGTAATGATAATGGTCACGGAATGAGACGGAAACCATAAGTAAGTTCTACATACCGACATTTCTTGGAAAAAATTGAAGTTGATTTACATTATATTGAAATAGGTACTGCTAAACTATTCGCAACAGACATACTGACTTAATAACTCTTTAACCAATGCACGAAAATTCGTTTATTTATCTTGATTTCAGTAAAAACTTAAATACGCCTGAAGTTTTACAAGTAAAACCAGATAAAAACAAAAATACATATTACACATAATAACCAAATAAAAACAATTGATGCTTATTTTATTTCACTTATTAATAAAAGTAGTTAAAATAACAAATTAAAAAAAAAAAGTTTCAACATATTTTCAATTTTCAACGACATTTAATGATGTTATTATAATCTATGGTTTTTTACAGACTCACTTTTACCTACCATTGATCAGTACTTATCCGATGATATAATTGATATAGTCAATAAGCTGTCAGTGGCTTCAGAAAATATTGAACTCTCTCAATCAATCATGGTAGCTCGGCAGTTCCGCGATAGTATAACAGCTCTTGAAGAAAAACGTAAAGAAAATACCCAAATAAACGACGATCAAGTTCCGTTAGTACAAGACTTAAACAGTGCTTTGTTGGCATTGCAATTAGTAGCTCTTGAAGGTGTAGAACAACCAGATCCAGTAATAAGCAAAGAAGCGCTGCTTACAGTTCTCGATATTGCTGAAACTTTTGCTAGTGAACTTGATATCGTTATATCACAGCGGTCTGTGTTACTTGCGGATAGTAAATGTATGGATGACTTGAATAACAAAAAGCAAGAAGAAATTGAACTTGAATCTCAAATTTTGAATGAAGCTGAATTTGATAAAGATGCTAACAAAACAATCTCAAAATTCACTGAAACCGGTGGAAACATTAGCTCAGCACCCGAAGAAGAAATGAAATCGGATGACAAAAATATTGATGATAAGTCAGTAGAACCCACCATAACTTTAAGTCACAATTTAAATACAGATACTTCTATAGCTGTACTCATAGAAGACAAGCCTATGATTGAACTATCTGGGTACAACCAATCATCTACAAACGTATTAATTGAAGATAATAATGAAGTTGTAATCACTGAGAAGATTGATGAACTAAGTGACTTGGAGATCAGTACGACTGCTCGAAGTGATGTTATAGAATCATTGCTTATGGAAACTGCTAAAACTATAATAATACCAGTAATAGGTGACGTTCTTAAAGAAGAGTTACCAGTGACTTCCGAACCAATTAATGCAGAGGTTCCAAACGTAGATACAACTACCACTGCTGAAGCTATATGTCCTGTACAGTCCATAGAAAATGTTCTAGATGACAATATTTTGAAAGAGATTGATAGTCAAGACTTGGATACTGAAAATGGAAACAAATGCTTGCAAGTTCTGGAAGAAACGTCGATATTGGAAATGCGTCCTGGTAAATTCAAGCAGCTAATTCAAAATAATACATATAACACTTGTAACTGGTTTTTTCATCTTAACTGCAATATTTTAAAAGAAAGCCTCTCAGAATTGTAATATTCGAGTGCGGTGAAAATCATACAAATCTAATATGGTTAATATGAGCTTAGTAGATGGTAAAAAATATTTGAACCTAATAATTTAATGCGGTTTAATAATAGCTTTCATATACAAATCTCAAACTAATAAACTATGAATCTTCTTAATTTTTCTTTTAGTCGGTAGTTCGTTTAATATTTTAATTCATAATTTAACTTTATCATAACTAGCTGTATTTAAACATAATATTTTTTATCACAGAATTTGGAGTATCGATACTTTACAAAAAATTAACTATTTCAGAATCAAGTATGATACTTGATGAAACTAAAATCGATGATGAAAATCAAGAGTCTAAAAAAGAAAGTTTATTAAAATCTGTTGGTAGTGATTCTGTTGTGTCCGTTGTCCAGTACTCTAACATAGAAGATATAGGAAAAGGACAAGTCGATGAATTAAAACTAGAAGAAAAGACAGTAGTCATGAACTTAGAGAATCAATTAGAAGATGATGTGACTAGACTAATAGAACAAACCCCGGAATTGATGCCTATTTCACAGGAAGCAAATGCGACATTAGAAGATTCCCAAGCAAGCCAAACTTTAAGTGAAGGCCATCAAATATTCAATAAAGAAGATAAAACTGTGGAATCAGTTTCAACAGACACAGCAACAGCTACCAATGAGCAAGATTATAAACAAGATTTAAACGTCACGGAAGATGATAGCAATAATCTTACAAAAATTCCAAAAGTTTGTACTACGGAAATCAATGACAAAGAGAGTGAGCCAGTTTCCAATTATTTAAAAACTTTACATTTACATGACGGTAAAAGATATATAATTATTTCTTTAACTCATTTAATGGCGTTGTAGTTAGCCTAATAATGTATTACATTTAATAAAATAATAACAAATAATTCGTGACGTCAGTAGAGTTTATAGAAATGCCAATACGCATATTTTTTTTAAAGCGTAGTGTTTATTGTATTCTAATAGCAAACAATAACAAAAGCCTTAATTACTAAATATTTAAAACATTAAAGTTACGTGCATTCGGTTTCTTCTTCTTAGCGTATCGATGAGAAATATAAATACTAAAGAATATAATTTTTAATAGTTTTAAGACGTTTAAATAAACTTAAACTTACATAACAAGCGCAAAGGAAGATATTGCGGTGTATGATAAAAATATTTTCAATTTATATTTTTAATAACTTTTAATTTGTATCCATAAATTCAACTTCACTTTTTGCGATAATAACGCTTACACTTTCGCATGCACACTACACAAATATTCAAATACACTTACTTACGTATTTTCAGCTATACACTCTGAAAATCTTGTGAGGACACAAGATTCATCTCTATTCGTTCATGAGGCGAAAACTTCAGCCGATGAAAATAAAACTGCACATGAAAACACACAAAGTACAGATGTATTCGAGTGCATTGAAAACCCTGTATTGTTAGCATTTTCAAGTATTGAAGAGCTTACTGGTTCTGAAAAAACTGAGCCAGTTTTGCAAACTAGTGAACCTTTTGTATTATTAGAAGGTTTAAAGCGGGATACTGATACTCCACGTGAAGAGACAGCTTTATGCGAATCTTTTCAACCATTGGTTATAGAACCTTTGACTTCTTTTGAGGAACTAAACCCAGCAATTGCTGTTCAAATAGAATCGCAAATACCTGAAAAGGTACTTCCCGGTCATGAAATTCAACCAATCTTATTAGAAACTATCATTGATGGAATTAATCAAAATATTGCTGAGATGAAAGATGTAGGAGTTCTTGAAGCTATAAGCGAATTGTCTCAGCCCATAATGTTTGAAGCTGTCACATCTCTTGAAAATAGTATTCAACAGTCTGTTGACAGTGAAGTGGCATCAGGCCATGGAATAATTCCTATTTCAGTTACTACCATCAATGAGTATTCTGATATTAATGCTGAAGAAAACAATATAATACTTGATTCGATACCCATGATTCTGGAGTCTGTTGCACCTATTGATGAAATTAAACCAGTGATCGTGAATCAATCGATTGAAACAGAATCAGAAAAAGTGGTACCAGTTCTTGAAAATGAGCCAGTCTTTTTGGAAGAAGTAGTTTCTAATGAAACTGTAGCTACCGTTTCCATAGATGACGGTGAATCTAAATTAGTAGCCTTAAGTGAAAGTTTAGAATTGATAACAGTAGAAACTTTAACTCCTATAGAAGAACATAGCCCTGTAATAGAAACTTGGCTTGAAACTGATAATATTGAACAAATTTCACTAGATCAAGATAATTCACTCTTTGTATTGGGCAGTAATACCGATATAAACTTTCAAAACATAATTGAGATAATAGATGTTGATTTTGACAAAGTATTGACTATAGATGAAACCGAACAACCTTTCCTTTTTGATTCGGTAATTCCTTTGACAGAAAACCAAGGGGAAATAGCAACCGCACTTATTTCTATAGACGAAATATTGGATGATGAAGTAATAAGCCAAGATCTGATACCATCTGCGCTTGTAAGTGTCAATCCTGTGATTTCGGATGAAAATACTACTGTTACTAAAGAGGCAATAGCTATTCAGGAAACGACTGAAACCGTAATTTTAGACTCTGTCGCACCAATTATAAAAATACAACCAATATTGGCAATAACATCCGATGAGCAACCTGATAGGAACATTGCAATAAATAACAACTTGTCTCCAATATTGTTAGAATCAGTAACGCCTGTTGAAGAAAAATGTCTTGAATTCGCTCATCCAAATATAGAGGATATTTCTCTACGCGAAATGAATTTGGGTCAAACAGATGAAGTAATTTTATCAGAATCTGTAAGAAATGATGAAGTTTTAACCGCTACAACTGTAATAGAAGAAAATCAAAAGGTAACAAATGCGTTCAGTGAAAACTCACAACCTTTAGTTTTAGAACCTGTGACACCTATTGATACATACGCAGAGATAGCATTTCCAACTGATGTCACTGAGAGTTTAGAAAAAGTAGTACCCATCCAACAAGTGGAAACTTCTATACCGATGTTGTTAGAAAGTTTAATACCAATTAAAGATATTCAACAGGTTATTGCAACTTCACGAAAATCAAGTGACGATATAACACAAAAAATTGTTCCGACACTGGTTGAATCAGTCATACTTGAGCAAATAGAAGAAAACGATAAGGTAGCGATTCACAGCGTGGAGGAAACTTTTGAAACAATTGCGGTCAAAGAAGACATTCTACCAATTTTAGAACAAGTTGTACCTATTGAAGACGCTAGCATTTCTGGGCAAATATCTGATATCAGTGTAACACCTGACGTAACCAATAAAAAATTGATGTTAAGTGAGAATTTACAACCTCTTGTTTTGGAATCCTTAACACCAGTCGAAGAAAAGGAGGTTGAATTATTTGCTGCTCTAGCTGTAGAGAACATTGAAAAACTTGTTGTATGTCAAGAAAATGAACCAGTTTGCTTAGAAAGTGTTAGTTCTGATGAAACCGAAAGTTTTGCAACAGAACCTAAGATCATTGTAGATGAAAAAGCAGTAGCAAGTGAAGACTTACCACCTGTAGTTTTAGAAACTTCTATGCCTTTAGAAGAAATAAAATTAGTTGTGGCAATAGAACTGGAACCCGGTAATAATGTAACAGAAAAGTTAGTTTCCCGCCATGAAGTTGAATTAATGGTTCTTGAACAAATTGATGATATTATCAAGGATGCTATCAACACTGTTGAAAATGAATATAATGCTACAAATGAAGAAATCCCAACACTTATTGCTAAGGAGGTCGAACCTCCTAATGACCTACCAAAGTTAAAGAAACCTAAAAAATCTGTCAATTTTAACATAAGGCAGGAAACTGGATCATCTGAAAATAACATTACTGAAAGCTCTCATAAAGATATTATTATGGAATCTACGATACTACCGAATATAGACAAAACTCATAACGAAGAAAACACATTTTCTGAATCTGTAGATAGTACAAAAAATACATATGGTAAAGAAGAACAAAGATTAGAACCACTAATATTAGAAAACGTTACAGGTGATGAATGCCAACCTGCGACCGCAATTTCTTTAGTATCAGCACTTTCAGAGATATTTTCTGTCAATCAAGAAACTGCACCAAATGTTTTAGAACCCTTAAATCTCAATGAAGTTGCGGTATTTAGCACTATAACCGACGCATTCGATACCGCTACACCAATTGATGAAACAGCTGTTGAATTTATCACAACAGATACACAATTTATTGATACAAGTGATAAGTCTGTTGCATTACAGGATGTGGTACCGAAATCAAACGTATCAATTTGTACTGAAATCTCTCATCCTGTAGTTTTAGAATCACTGGCTCCTATGGCAGATAACTTGCCACTGCATATATCTCAAATGCAAATTGACGGTACCACTCTAAATGATCCAGTTGTTTTAGAAAATGTAAATAAATCAGAAAATATCTCGACTTCAATTGACGAAGCAAATGCTTTAAATGCAACTTGTCAACCTTTAGTGTTAGAAACTATAACTCCACTAAATCAAATGCTGACTGAAAACGCACTACAGCTGAATCCTACTGATATTAATTTGGAAATACAAACACCAACACAAGAAATTAACGTGTCTTTTGAAAAAGAAACAATTTTAATGACAACAGACGATTCCATGAAATTAGGAATTTCAGAAAATGTAGAAAAGCTGACAAAAAGTGTAACAGAAATTTTTAAACCTCTAATAATAGAAAAGGCTTTGCTAAGAGACTCTGAAGTAAGAGTTGAAGATATAAACAAAGATTGTAAGTCTTCGGAAATGTTAGAACCTACTTTGGGCACGTTTAGTGATGAATTTGTAGGTTTAAGTTCCAATAATGTATTAAAAATATCTAATACAGAACTGAAAATAGGCCCAGGCTCGAAGGAATGTGAAAAAAGTGATACCATGATGCATAGTTTGGTAGAAGGAACCGGTAAACGAGATAATTTATTTAGTCATGTGTTTGAAGTTTTACATCATGTACTTACATAATTCATGGCACTTTAAAAAAACTTTTCTTTCGCTGAAGTTACTTTCGGATTTAACATTGTATTTCTCTCTTTCTTTTTACTTCGCTGCGTGACCTATTAGGTAGAACGTTATAATATAATTTTAAATCAATTCTAATCATCTGGCTTCTACAATTGGTAATTTAAACATAACTCACATTATTTCCACGCGCACATACAAACACACCCACACTTTTACATGCAAAAAATAATTGTATAGCGGCTGTAAGTCTCGCTTTTGGTGTTCCCAACAATGTACGATCAAAAATAACATATTTTTTAAATTTCAGAACAAGGTGGTCTTATTGAGCACATAGACGAGTTTATATCGGATGAAATCTCACAACTAGTCGTTGTGATTTCGGAACTGACTAACTCCCAAGAATTGAAAGAATCGGTTGAACTGGCTAAAGTCTTGAAGGAAAGTTTAGAGTTCGTTGACGCAACCGAAGAACCTGTATTATTGGAAGAGGCTAAAGTAGAACAAGCTAAGGTCGCGCAAAAGTTGCAAGATGCTTTATCGATGCTGCATACCAAGGCGTTGGAGAGTGCAGAGGACATCGCACCTGCGGCAAAACCCAATGCTTTGCAAAGAGTATCGGAAATCATCACGCATTTACAGGATGACTTGGAGAAAGCAGCCGTGTCTGGAATGCCTGTTGTTCATAAGTCAGCAGAAATAGGTACCTATGCTGTTTCTTATGACTTTAAAATAAAACCGGGACTTATAAAATTCGCAATATTCAACTTGTAACTGGAATAACGCCCACCCTCGAATACCCCAATTACAAAATTAAGTTACAATTATAATACGAGCACTGAAATTTTACTTTTTTGTACTTATACATATTATTGTTAATTTATAAAATAAGTTATCCTAATTATAGGTGATAGTATGGGCATAGACGCAGCCTTTATGTTTATCGGTAGATTTTATTTACAATAGCGTTATAAAACCCTTGCCTTGAGTTTAAGTTTCGTTGGATTCCACTGTTAAACGGAGACGTGATTTTAGGATAAAAATTACGTAATTTAGAAATATCTGAAGTCGTTTGATTTGCCCATTCTGAACAATCTACTTACAGGGTGTGCGTCTAATATGTTACACGTTGATTTTTGAAACGAGTCACTAAGGGCACCTTAACCGTTATAGTTACAGGAAAATGTTACAGTCAGCGAAAAAAAGCTAAAACACGAAAAAAGGAATATTATGCCTATCGATTCCATTTTAAATAGAGATCACAAGCCTTTTTGGCACTATAAAAGGTTTGAGTACTAGACATAGAAGAAATTGCCAAAAGCTTTTCCCATACATTTTGTACGGAAAATCCATTTTAGGACCTACAAAAGCAAGTGAAAATGGCGTTTATTTTGAGCAATTTATTTCTGATATCACCTAAATAAATAAATAAATAAATAAATATCTTGGGACAACTCACACACGGCTAACTGATCCCAAGCTAAGCAGAGCTTGTGTTATGGTAACCAGACAACTGATATACATACTTATATAACTTATAAATACATACATATTATAGATAAATCACACCCAGACACAGAACAAACAATCATGCTCATCACACAAAGTTTGTCCTGGGTGGGAATCGAACCCACGACCTCCGGCTTAGCAGTCAGGGCCACTAACCACTAGACCAACAGGCCCGTCAAAATGAAATGTCACCTACTTACGTCTGTTTTTAAAAAATATGTGTTAAAAAGCATTATAACATATACTTTTTTCAAAACAGACAGAAATTTAAAAAAAAAACAACATGAAGCATTTTTTTTGTTCTAATGTTGTAGAAGCATACCAATTCATCTGTTTTCTACTTACATAAGCATGCACTTTTGCTAGGTTTTTCGTACAAAATGTATGAGATAAGCTTTTGGTGGTTTTTGTAATTTCTAATAGCTTAGATGATCCAATAAATTCTTTTGATTCCTACATGAAATAGAATCGTTAGGTGGCATAAAAATATTTATTTTTAGTAATTATGCATTTTTTTATTTTGCTTACAGTAATTTTTTCCACGCACTGTGAACGCAGTTTAGAATATCTCAAAAAGTTATGAATGGTCCCTTAGAACGTTTTCCTGTCCCTACACGGTTACTTCTACGAATCATAGGAACTCCAGTGGAGTAATAGGTACTATAGGCGTTGTTATTTATTTTTTAAGTCGTCTCTAAATCCTTGAAGATGTATCAATTTTTTTTTTAATTTCGAGTTAAATGTTAGTTCCGCTTCTGTCTGATCGATGACTGGTTTTTTTAAAGGCTACCGTTCGCATCTGTAGTCGATAAGGTTTACACTCAAATATAAGCATTTGCACACTTCAAATAAACAAAAAAAAAAGAATATTTTTGCAACGTTTCGGTCAAAGTCGTAAAACAAATATTATTTAGGTTTACGAAGTTTGTATTAAGAGGTTTCAAGTTAAGTTAGTTAGTTAAGGTTTTCTGTAAAATAAACATTATAAATTAAATAGGAGAAAACAATATTTCACAGAAATCCAGACATACTATCACGCCTGTATTCCCCGAAGGGTTAGGCAGAGGTTATATTTATGTCCCATGTAATAGGGGGCGAGCCTATTGCCATTGCAAACCTTAGGAGTATTTTCATATTTTTTTGTGAATATAAAAAATGTTCCAACTTTTGAAAAGTCGGACAACAAATGTTGTTCTGGGTTACTGTACAAAGTCGATTAAGAGATTTCGAGTATTTTTTCAATTTCCCTGTGTAACTTTTATTTTGAATATAATGTATTTTATTTTTCCTTTAAAAAACGTTGCCGCACACTAGGAATATTTTCTGTATCGTGGGTACGTTTACAAACATATAAACTCACATATAAAATCAGCCAGACCCGGAACAACTATCTGTAGGTGATACAGATATTTGTTCCGTTTGTTGCGTTTATTTGTTGTTGTTGTTGTTTGTTTGTATTTAGAATTTTTATTTTTTTTATTTTCAGTTGAAATCCCTGAAACAGAAGAAAACTCAATGAAACAACTAGAAATACTACTTCAGGAAGTGACAGATAAAATAAATCTACCAACAGTCAGAGAAATCGAAGATAATGAAGCTCTTAGAGACGCACTTGATGAAGTACAGACTGTCATTATTAAACTCAAGCGGGATTATGATGGAGCAGCAAATGACACACTCAACGAGACTCTTGAAGATTTAGAATGCAGTGTGAGGAGTGTGCAGCTCCAGATCAATGAGGACAGTCCATCAGAGCTACTTCAAGAAGCTTGCGCCACGTTACAACTGCTAGTCAACAATATGAGTGAAACACAAGAGGTTCAAGTTGCTGAAACTTTATCTGTGGAAGTCAAAAATGAAAACATTCTAGAGAAATGTTCCAATGAGACAGATGAAACAGTTAAACTTTTAGAACAGGCCTCTAAAGTCAATATCAGAGAGGGTAACCTTGTCAATATTGTTTCAAGTTTAAATAATCTTAAGGAAACAATTAAAACTCTTAAGCTAAGCTTTGCAGATAGCGCTGACGTTTTGATAGAAAAGGGCGTTGATGTTGTACAAATTCTTGATCAATTAGAAGACAAAGTGTTTACGCTTGAGAAAGATTTGGCAGAGGTTAGCCTTAGCACAGAAATACGTGATCAAATACTTACAGCTGTCCATTCTGTTTACGGAAGTATATCAAACATGCGAGGGACAATTTCGAGCATACAAAAGATATATATGTTCGAAAACTATGGAAAACCATCCGAAACTCTTTTACGCTCTATTAAGAATGTTTCAAGTATTTTAGAAATTAATGAAGCGGATAAACAGAGCTGGATAGCATTTAAAAAATCATTGCGCAAGGTTTTAAATCATTTTGAAGACATCAAGTTTTATATAAATCTTGATAAAACAGCTAGATTACCAAGTGATGCAGCATTTACTAAGATTATACTTGAAGAACTAAAATCTAATATCTGTCAAGTAATGGTGCCTCAAGCTTCGATATTAGGCTCAGAAGCAACCAACAAGGTGGAAAATCTGCTTGAATGCGTCAACAAATGTCTTACTAACATTGAGTCGAAGTCAACCTTGGAGGTCAAAGAGAAGATTCCTGTATTCAAAGAACTTTCTTTACAAATATTTGATGTGACCGATTTTATAAAAACCAAGATTATTGAACAATGCAAAGAAACCAAACCGAAAGAGGAGACGTCAGAAATATTAGAAAATCAAGTATTACCTGCTGTTGAACAAGAAATTGTTTCATCAGATTCTCTAAAAGATGATTCTTTAAATACTGCGGCAGCTAAAGATGTGATTGAAGAAAAACTTGCAACAACTAATAAGATGGATGATAGTAGTAAGGCTGTTCAACAATCGGAACAAATTACTGAGTTTGAGAAAGTAGATGAAACACCACTAGAGTCACCTAGTACAAATCAAACTGAAGTTGCAGAAACTACCACCAAAAAACGAAAAGTGCGTAAACAAGTGATGATTCAGGAAATAGACATTAAAACTGAAATAGAACAAATTGCCTCAGAACTTGTGGAGGAAATAGCTGAACAAGCTATTGCCGCAGTACTAAATTTGGAGGAATTAGGTGTTTTGGCGGATGAAGCTATATTACCTGAGGGTACGGCACAATCCATTGAGGTGGAAGAACAACAAGAAGCTGAAGTTTTCGAAGTAATTGGAGGAACTATTGAGGACAGTATTTCTCAAGATGAGGAAAAACAAATGTTAACTGCAACTGATGGAGACGGAATAAAGTTAGAAGAGTCAGAAACAGCTGCATCGAAATTAGAATCTGATCATACAGAATCACAAGCAGATAGTTCAGAAAGATCAAAGAAAGAACAGGAACAAGAACAGGTAGCAAGTGCTTCCATTAAAGTTGAAAAAGAAATAGATTCCCCAGCAGACGACGAGAAAGAAAGTGGAATCGAAAAGGCAAAAGAAAATGAGGCCAAAGAAGAGGAACATGCATTAAATGAACAATCAAAGCTTAAAGAAAAGTCAGAAAAAGAAGCACCAGAACAAATAGCGAAAGAACAAAATGTTTCAGAAGCATCAGAAATTCAAGACACCGAAATTATGCAATCAGAATTTGAAAAAAAGAGTGAAAAACCAGAAGCTGATACTATAAAAGTTTCTGAAGATTTGTCAAAACAAGAGGAAGGAAAAGAAGATCAAATACCTCAAAAGAAAATTGACAAGGAGTTACAGGCAGAAGAGTCTCTTCAAGAAAAAACGTCAAAACTAGAAAAAGTTGAGGAAAAACAAACCAAAAGCGGTGTTTCTGGTCCTTCTTGTAGTAATAAACAAGATGCAGAAGAAACCATATCACAAACTCCAGAAAAAGAACAGGATGAAGCTGAAAAAGTTTCTGAAATAGAAAAAGACCAAATTCAAGAAGAAGAAGAAGAAGAAAAAGAAGAAGAAAAATCAAATGCAAAAGTACAAAAGTCAGACGAAATGCTTGAGACACAAACTGAGGTTTCAACGGAGGAAGAAAACGTATCTAAACTTACAGAAAAAGAACAGCACGAAGCTGTAGTGGAAACCGCAAAGCAAGACAAGAAAAAAGTTAAAGGCAATGAGGGTCAGCAAGAAGAAGAAAGACAAGATGCAGTGGTTCTTCAACAAGATGCCACTAATGAGGCAGAACAACATAAACAAAGCGAAGAAGAAATTAAATCAGTCAAACTGACAGAGGAAATACAACAAAATAAAGAAATTGAAAAACTAGAGACAGCTAGTAAAGCTGAAAATGTTGAAGAAACTAATAAAAACATTGAGATGGCAGAAGCCAAACAAGAAGAAGCCTCGCTACAAATACAGGCAGAAACAGAACGGGAAACAGAAGATAAAATCAAACTAGAAGGCCTCGAAAAGAATCGGATTGAGGCTGAGACAGAACAGTTAGAGACTGAAAACCTTGAGAAAGAGCGATTGGAAGCTGAGAAATTCAAAAAGGAGCAAATTGAGGCCGAAGACCGTAAACGGGAGCAGGCTGAAGCAGAGAAAAAGCAACAAGAAGAAAGAGATAAAAAAGAAAAAGCTGAAAAGAAAAAGCTTTCGAAAAAGCAGAAAAAGGAGGAAGATGAAAATGCAAAATTAAAAGCAGAAAGCATACAAGATGAAGAAGCTGCAATGCTCAAAAGAGAACAGGTAGAACCTGACAAGCTTAAGGAAAGCCGGTTGGAAGCTGAACAGCTTGAAAAAGAACAAGTTGAGGCTAAACAGCTTGACAAAGAGAGGCTAGAGGCTGAACAGCGTGAAAAAGAACAAGTTGAGGCTAAAAAACTTGAGAAAGAGAGGATAGAAGCTGAACAGCTTGACAAAGAACAAGTTGAGGCTAAAAAGCTTGAGAAAGAGAGGTTAGAGGCTGAACAGCTTGACAAAGAACAACTTGAGGCTAAAAAGCTTGAGAAAGAGAGGCGAGAGGATGAACAGCGTGAAAAAGAACAAGTTGAGGCTAAAAAACTTGAGAAAGAGAGGCTAGAGGCTGAAAAGCTTGACAAAGAACAAGTTGAGGCTAAAAAGCTTGAGAAAGAGCGGCTAGAGGCTGAATTACTTGAGAAAGAAAGGATTGACGTCGAAAAACGTGAGTCCGAGCAAGTTGAAGCAGAGAAGAAACGACAAGAAGATGATAATCGAGATAAAAAAGAGAAAGAACAGGCTGAAAAGAAAAAACTCACGAAGAAAAAGAAAAAAGAGGAAGATGAGAAAGCTAAATTGGAAGCCGATAATAAACAAAAGCAAGAGGCTGAGAAGCTTGAGAAGGAACAGAGAGAGGCTGAAAAGCTTCAAGAAAAGCGGTTAGAAGCTGAAAGACACGAAAAAGAGCAAATCGACGAGGCTGAAAAAGTTGAGAAAGAACGGATAGAAGCTGAAAACCTCGAGAAAGAACGTTTAGATTCCGAACGGCTTCAGAAAGAGCAGTTAGAGGCTGATAAACTTGAGGCAGAAAGGATTGAACCCGAAAAAACAGAGAAGGAGCAGGCAGAAGCTAAGGAAGAACAACAAGAAGTCGAAAATCGAGACAAAAAGGAGAAAGAACAGACTGAAAAGAAAAAACTCGTGAAAAAGGAGAAAAAAGAGGAAGATGAAAAAGTGAAATTGGAAGCCAATAACAAACAAAAACAAGAGGCTGAAAATCTTGAGAAGGAACGGGTGGAGGCTGAAAAGCTTGAACAAGAGCGGTTGGAAGCTGAAAGGCTTGAGAAAGAACGACTAGAGGCTGACAAACTTGAGAAAGAACGGTTAGAGGCTAATAAGCTCGATAAAGAACGAATTGAGGCCGAAAAACTCAAGAATGAGCAGGCAGAAGCAGAGAAGAAACGACTAGAAGACGAAACTCGAGACAAAAACGAGAAAGAACAGGCTGAAAAGAAGAAACTTGCAAAGAAGAAGAAAAAAGAGGAAGATGAAAAAGCAAAGTTAGAAACCGATGAAAAACAAAAACAAGAGGCTGAAAATCTCGAGAAAAAACGAGAGGAGGCTGAAAAGCTTGAGCAAGAGCGGTTAGAGGCTGAAAGGCTTGAGAAAGAACGACTAGAGGCTGACAAACTTGAGAAAGAACGGTTAGAGGCTGATAAGCTCGATAAAGAACGAATTGAGGCCGAAAAACTCAAGAACGAGCAGGCAGACGCAGAGAAGAAACGACTAGAAAACGAAAACGAGAAAGAACAGGCTGAAAAGAAAAAACTTGAGAAGAAGAAGAAAAAAGAGGAAGATGAAAAAGCAAAAGTAGAAGCCGATGACAAACAAAAACAAGAGGCCGAAAAACTTGAGAAAAAGCGATTGGAGGAAGAAAAGCTTGAAAAAGAGCGGTTAGAGGCTGAAAGGCTTGAGAAAGAGCAGGTAGAGGCTGAAAAGCTTGAGAAAGAGCGGATAGATGCTGAAAAGCTTGAGAAAGAGCAAGTTGAGGCTGAGAAACTCGAAAAACAGCGAATGGAGGCTGAAAAGCTCGAGAAACAAAAATTAGAGGCTGAGAAGCTTGAGAAAGAACGGATAGAGGCTGAAAAGCTTGAGAAAGAGCGGATAGATGCTGAAAAGCTTGAGAAAGAGCAAGTTGTGGCTGAGAAACTCGAAAAACAGCGAATGGAGGCTGAAAAGCTCGAGAAACAAAAGGTAGAGGCTGAGAAGCTTGAGAAAGAGCGGGTAGAA
Organism: Caradrina clavipalpis; assembly: GCA_932526535.1. Lineage (NCBI taxonomy): Eukaryota > Metazoa > Arthropoda > Insecta > Lepidoptera > Noctuidae > Caradrina > Caradrina clavipalpis. The sequence goes on from OW052087.1 coordinate 4,568,693, forward strand.
ACTGAGAAGCTGGAGAAAAAGCGTAAAAAAGCTGAGAAACTTGAGAAAGAGCGAGTAGAGGCTGAGAAGCTTGAGAAAGAGCGGATAGAGGCTGAGAAGCTTGAGAAAGAGCGGGTAGAGGCTGAGAAACTCGAAAAACAGCGAATAGAGGCTGAAAAGCTCGAGAAAGAAAGGGTAGAGGCTGAGAAGCTTGAGAAAGAGCGGGTAGAAACTGAGAAGCTGGAGAAAAAGCGTAAAAAAGCTGAGAAACTTGAGAAAGAGCGAGTAGAGGCTGAGAAGCTTGAGAAAGAGCGGGTAGAGGCTGAGAAGCTTGAGAAAGAGAGGCTAGAAGCTGAGAAACTCGAAAAACAGCGAATAGAGGCTGAAAAACTCGAGAAAGAGAGAGTAGAGGCTGAGAAGCTAGACAAAAAGCGTGTAGAGGCTGAAATACTCGAAAAAGAACGGATAGATGCAGAAAAACTTGAGAAAAAGCGAAAAAAATCTGAGAAGCTTGAGAAAGACCGGCTAAAGGCTGAGCAGCTCGAAGAAGAACGAAAGAAAGCTGAAAAACTCGAGAATGAGCGGATAGAAGCTGAAAGGCTAGAAAAAGAGCGAATAGAGGCTGAAAGAAAACAAAATGAAGAGTTGGAAAAGAAAAAATTAGAAGCTGAAAAACAAGATAAAAAAGAGAAGGAAGAGTCTGAAAAGAAAAGACTTGAAACCGAAAAGCAAGCTAAGAAAGAAAAGGAAGAGTCTGATAAGAAAAAACTTGTTAAAAAGAAGAAAAAAGAGGAAAAAGACGATGTCAACATAGAAACTGAAAGTAAACAAAAAGAAGAACATCTTAAACAGGAAAAAGAACAAATTGAAAAGCTGCGTTTGGAAGAAGAACAACATAAAGAAACAATTGAACTTGAACATCAACTTAAATCAAAAGAAAAAGAACAGAAAGACATTGAAAAGAAACGTATAGAAGAAAACTCACAACCAGAAAAGGACGTAAATAATAAACTTAAAAAAGAAAAAGCTAAAGGACGTAAGGAAGTGGATGAAAAAGCTACAATAGATAGTGACATTAAACAAGCAGAAAGTGCCAAATTAGAGCAAGAAACTAAAGCACAGTTACAAAAGCAAGAAACTGAAAAGCATGATAAAGAACTTGAAAAAATAAGTCTGGAAGAAAAAAGGGTACAAGATGAAAAGGTTCAACAAGAAGAACTTGCCAAAAAGCAAAAAGATGAAGCCTACAAGCTTACAAAGGCGAAAGCTAAGAAACATAAAGAAGATGAAGCAAAAGCCAAGGAAGAAGCTGAAATAAAACAGGCAAAGGAAGCAAAAGCCAAGGAAGAAGCTGAAACTAAACAGGCGGAAGAAGCTAGACTAGAACAAGTTAAATTAGAACAAAAAATTAAAGATAGACATGAAAAGGCAGAATTAGAAAAACGTGAAAAAGAAAAGATTGAACAAGAACAACTTAAAAAGAAAGAAGAAATAAAAATAAAAGAACAAGAAAGAGAAAAACTAAAAGCTGAAAAGGAACGCTTAGAGGATGAAAAGCTTAAAAAAGAAAAAGAAGCAGAAAAACGAGAGAAAGATAAAAAAGCAGCTGATAAAAAACGCAAACAAGAAGAAAAAGTAAAACAAGAACTTGAAGAAAAAGCTGTTAAAGAAAAGGAAGCAGCCGAAAGAAAACGCAAAGAAGATGAAAGATTAAAAGCTAAAGAACAACAAGAAGCTTTAGAAAAAGAAGAAAACTTAAAGCTAGAAGAAGACAGAAATCGAGAGAGAGAAAAGAAAAGAGTTGAGAGACTTGAAAAAGAAAAACAAGAAGAAAAAATACGGGAAGACGAAGAGAAGGCCAGGTTAGAAAAGAAAAGGGTTACTAAAAAGAAAAGAGAAGAAGAAGACGCTCGTATGAAATTAGAAGCCGAAGCATTAGAGAAAGCTAGAAAAGAAGCTACCAAAAAGCGAAAAGAAGAAGAAAAAATCCGTCTCATAAAAGAACAAGAAGAATCAGAAAAACGTGAAAATGAAATTAGAGAAGCAGAGAAAAGAATAAGAGAAGAGAGGCGACGAGCAATAGAGAAAGATTTAGAAACAAAACAGGCAACCATATCAAGCTCAGAGCTAGAAACTCTAAAAGTATCCAGAAAGAAAGAAAATGGTGACGTCACTACCAACCGAGAAGCAGACGGTGAAGATCATTATAGAGAATATCATTATGAACCATCAAGACAGAAATCTGATGAACGAACCAAATTCGTTGATCACAACCACAGAGATTACACAATGGAATTCACGAGACCTTCAGGCTACAGAGAGAAAACATTCGAACATGAAAAGTATTCCGAACGGGAGTCTCTACGGAAAAATGCCACAATATACAAAGCTCAAACGATTATTCTGGACTCACAATTAAGATCGTCAGCCCCGCCTCAGTCGGACAGGAGTGAGTCCGAAAGAAGAGCTGAGAGGTATGACAGGAGCGATTCTGAGAGACGTGTTGAAAGGCACAGAACCAAAGCTCTAAGTGAAGCTCGAAGTCTGATATCCGAAAAGCGCTCAGGATTATCAAGAGACTTAAAGAGAAAACCAGTATTTTCTACTTACCTCACAGACAGAACTGCTGTTGAAGGCTCACGTGTAAAATTAACATGCAGCGTCCTATCATCATCGGATCCCAAAATCACGTGGTATAAGAACGGTGTGTTGTTAGACAACAAATTAAAGTATAGAACTAAGTTCATGGATGGTCTTACGACTTTAGAGGTTTTGAATGCAGTTGTGAGTGACTCTGCGGAATACAGCTGCACGGTTGAGAATGAGAATGGTTCCATCAACACGTCTGCTAATCTGAAGGTGTACCCGAGTTTCGAAGCCTCACCTATACCGCCGACCTTCACGAGATCTATTCGCGGTGAGTAACTATACTATTATACGTTTTCAGAGTTCTGTACCTAAAGGGTGCTAATCGGAATCCAGTTAGTAGTTAGTCCGTCTGTTAGTTATAGGGCAGTAATAAACCGTGTTAGGTAGATAATTGAAAAATACACAAATCATGTTTTACAATGGCTACAATAACAAAACACGATTATAGCCATATGCATTCGCCTCCTTCTGCGAAGCTGTAATGCTAGAGAAGGAGGCGGCGGGACGGGAGAGGGAAAGGAGGGTCCCCCGTCCCAGCGGCCGCCGCGGTAGACGCTCCGGGCGTCGGGAGCCGCGAGACGACTCCCGGCCACCGTAGGCGCGAATCTGTGGACGGTGAGCAATGGGTAGCTCACCGTCCGTACGTTCACTGAATAACGACAGACCGTGTCGACGGCGCGTTCGTGTTCCACGCGCGCCTCAAAGAGATGCCAGCAATCTTGGATGGGGCCACTGAGGGCCGATGCCTGCCGGGGCTGCGGGTTGTTCGAAAGAGATACCGCGCCCCCGGAACGCAAAGGGCACATGAAGGAACATAGACGGGTTTTAGTCAGTAAAAGTCTGACACTCCCTCCCGCCCCGCCCAGGGCGGGGGAAGTTATTTGATGATTTCCCGTCCATAAAAAAAAAAGCTAAAGTTTTTTGTTTATGTAGGTAGTGTAAAAAACTAAAACCCGACTACAAAAAATTCACGTTCTAAAAAGTATGAAACAAGAAAACATTCTCATCTGAAAGCCGTGGTCGTATGCCACTTTACCCTAAACTTTAGTGCTAAAGATTCATGTTCTATAACTACATACATACAGTTTTACCTGAATTAGGTGGCATACGACCACGGCTTTCAGATGAGAATGTTTTCTTGTTTCATACTTTTTAGAACGTGAATTTTTTGTAGTCGGGTTTTAGTTTTTTAAACTTCTTTTTTATTTAAAATATTTTGGGGTTTAAATTTAGACATTTATATGCGTAATATTATTGGAACTGCAACATATATACACAATATATGAAATAATAATCTATTAAGTCTCCCAAACGAAATATTGGTTAGTTAGATAGGTTTATGATGCGTTCTAAAGGGTGCTATGTACAATTTACTTATATAATATATATATATATATATATATATTTGAAATGTGCTAATTAAGCCCTTTAGTTTGATATGCAACACGACCATATTTGGAAGAAAAAAATTTTTTTTTCACATCTTCTTGAGCCCCAGAGGGCGCCACATACAATTTATTGCAACATAATGTAGCCTATAACCAGCGGACGATCAAGACGCTTCTAATGACACCTCATTTGTCAATTTACGTTAGACGGTTTAGAAGTTATGAGGGAACAGATGAACATCCATACATACATACATACATACATACATACATACATACATACATACATACATACATACCGGTCAACCTCATAACCCTCCTTTTTGCTTCGCCGTAGTCGGGTAAAAAATTGTACGGTAATACGGAACCTTTCATGAGCGATTGGGAGTAGGCACCATTCACATTTGACCGGTTTTATTTTCAAACCAAAATGTAATTAGGTAAGTATCGCTAATCAATTCTAAGTCACAAAGTTATGTATGATCACTTAAAAATATCGGTTATCGCGGATGCAGACAAAGTCGCAGAACAAAATATAGTCTTTCTTGGGAGTCAAACTTAGCCTGTACCTACCAAATTTCATCAAATCGGGTCAGTGGTTTAGTCGTGAAACCGTAACAGATAGGCAGAATTACTTTTACATGTACATAGTAAAAATTTGGTATTAACAAAAAAAAAAACAAGTTAATTTAATCATCATTATTATGCATTCCGTGGTTTCTGCCTACCCCCAGAAGGTGTGCGTCTTATATGCATGTATGAATTATTAGTTATTAACTTAAGACTCGTTACTAATTAAAAATGTTAAAAGCTCTACAAAATAATCAAACCAATATATTCAATATATTTTGTGGAAAGCATAGTTTAACCCAATGCCTCAAAGTTTACCTGTTAACAAACATTACATATTCTGAAACAGCATTATGGGTACTTAATTATCTGCGATAACATAACAGCCGCAGAGTAATGTAATACTGCCTTTTTTTGCTCATTATTCCGACATTTGCGCTCAAATACACGATTTTTTGAAGTTACTGCTTATTAGGAACGACGCGCGCAATAATACGAGTATTCATTTACATTTAGAAATATTTAGCCTTACTACTAGTATTATAAATTAATAGTTTAAAAAACACGCTTTAGCTTTTAATCGTGGTCAAAGTTCATTACAAGACCTTTCTAACAAGTCCAAACACGGCTATGATACGATATTTCATCATGGAATGGTAGTGTCTATCTTCCGGCTTCATCATCAGACCTTGAAACCTAATCATGGTCAACGTTCATTACAAGACCTTTTTAACAAGTCTAAACACGGCTACGATACGATCATCCATCATGAAGTTCCAGTTCCTATCTTCCGGCTCCATCATCAGATGTGATGTTGATGACCATGTTATTGTATTGTTATCAAAATAACATACAACTGTCAATTTTCATAACACTGCGATCTTTAGAAGATGGTTAAATTAGTTTTCTTAGATTTGATTACATAGTCTGATACATACAGGTCGACCTAAGAAAAGCGTGTTAATAAATGCGAAAGTCTGGATGGACGGATGTTTCTTATTCAATCACGCCAGAACAGCTGTACGGATTTGGATAAAAATTGGCAGAAAGATAGGCTATAGTCTGCAGGCACATAGGCTTCTTTTCATCCCAGAACAATTATTGAATTCAAATTAGTAAGTTATTTGTTAATTAGAATACAATGATTTATAAGCGCACATCACATAGTGAAGATCGCTTTTCAAAAATAAGTATAAACTAAACAATGCCACCTGAAATTACTAGGTACTACTTAGGTTACGTATAAAAACGCTGTTACAGTTTTAATTGATGGTTTCTTGAATCATTTGTTCTCATTTTTAAAAACTTCACCCATCTTTTTGCTTTATAGGCGTACTAGCTTTCGCCTCCGAATTTCATTCATCATTTCACCCGCCTTAAGTTACATCTCTGCTCCGCTCCCGTGGGTCGGTAGCGTCATGTAAATAAAGCCTATGTTGCTCAGGAATGCTAGAGAAGATTCGAATAATTTATTTCGTTTTGTTTAATGAAATGGGTTCAAATTATAAGTTTGGGAGTACCATACATGTCTGTCTACCTCTTTGAACAATACAAGCGTGATGATACGAGTCATTTTCAGTGTTTTAATCAAGGGGTCAATTGGAAAATATGCGATTTCGTTTCACTCGCTTAGAACTTTCACCCAAAAAATACCCAAACAATATTATAAAACGATGACTCATGCACGATAAACCCCAAATTGTTGATAACGTTTCCTTGTATTACCTCAAGGTCACGACCCCTTATGATTCACCGGAGTTTACCTTGCGCTGTCATCAACGCCATCTGTATTTCACAAGAACGACTAAACTATAATTTGACGTTCCTTTCGTTCAAATCAATTTCAACTTTACAATACTGAAAGTTAAGTTGATTTTAGAATGAACACTGGATAGGCATGAAGTTGTAGAAATAGTAGGGCGATGTAATTTTTTCATCAAGTTATCAAATAGCAACTTTAACAAAGTGAACATTAAGTTGATTTTAGAATGTAGTCATAGAAATGACATTTGATGCTGACGTGGCAACGTCGTTCCATAGAGTAAATACACTATGGTAGTTAAAGCGATGTATTTTTTTAATTTTGATTATCTTTTAAATGGGTAAATTTAAAGATATGTAACGAGTAAGATAAATCCTTTTTTTCTTAAGTTCATTTATCGTTAATAAATTACTAACCGAGTAATAGGCTCCGTCTGTCAGCAAAAGCGTCATTGTGAAGTTAGCAGTTTATCAATACAAAATGGCGGCTGTCGGCCATTTTCTATAAGCATGTACTATGATTTTAATGTGTTTGTGTTTCACAATATCATCAACATCAGCCATCATGAAATATGGACCTAAATGTAATAAAATTTGCTGAATGAATTCTAAAAAAATAGTCTTGAATTTTACGCCATTTTGCGGTTAAAAGTTGCCAACCAAAAATAATGGAAAGGAAGTCTATGAATATTTTTCGTTGCCAACACTTCTTGTAGCCGTGAACTGTATTGATTATTACAAATGAAGCTTTACACGAAACAAAAACGCATTTTTGTTGTTAGCAACAATTCAAATAATTTCTACATTTTGTATTTCCATGCGCAACATGGGTTGTTGTTCAAAAGTGAAATTATTTTCACATTACAAAACATGTTGACATAATATTTATACTTTTGATGAAACAATCTGTAAAAGTAATTCCCTTAACCACCTTATTATCTAATGTATCAAGGAGAATCATGTTAAATAATTAGGATTGACAGAAGTGTGTATGTAAAAGCAAAAGTTAAAGCATATTGAATCCACAATGACCATCTATTTTTTAGAAACTAAATCCATTATGAAGTTTGATATCAGCCATCTTTTTAAGAGCTGTCAATACGCCATTCCCCAATATATTTTATATGGCAATAGTTACCTGCGACATTACTCAATCGCCAAATAAACTGACAATAGATTAATTGCTTTTAAAGCAACTAAAAGTCAAATTTCGAGTTAATTGAAAAAGAATGAGGTTTCCACGCCTATTATGAAGTGCTTGGTTGGTGATGTAAATTATAATACAAGCCATCAATTTATGTATTTTCAAAGAGCTGTCAAAACGCGATTTCGTCTTTTTTTATATATGGCAATAGTAACCGGAGACATCACTCATTCACCGAATCAATTTGACTAACTTTTTATTGGTTTCAAAGCAACTAAAAATTTAATTTTATTGTTACTTGAAAATCGATCGTGTTTTCAGGGCAAAAATTTAATGGTTTTTTTTACAGAAGTTGTTTTGGAATTATTCGTTATTGGTGTCAATTAGCCAATCGGAGCGCGACATTGAACATTGACTTTGACCCGTCTACATATTATGCTAATATTTTACATTTGAAGGTCCTGTTTGTTTGTTTTTGTATGAACGTGCTCATTTCAGTATCTACTGGTCCGATTTTGAAAATTCTTTCGCTGATAAAAAGCTACAGGATATATTTGATTACAAAAAAGGATCTGAAAAAAAAGCCCTCATGTGTTGCGATTGAAAAATTTAATAATAACAACAAAAAAAAATCTATAATAACTAGTATGAGAAAAAAAACGAACGAATAAAAATGTAAACAAACCTGCACCTTTATTGCTTAGCACACAATAACTACAAGGCCTCTCAGTTTGCCAATTTTTATAAAATATTAGTCGCTTTCTCCCGCGTTACATCTTAGGTTACTGCTTCGCTCTCCTGTGTCGTAGCGTGATGATATATAGCCTGAATAATGAACTTATTTATTAATAAAAAAATGGTTTAAATCGGTCCAGTATTTTCGGAGCCTCGTTACAAACAAGCAAATAAATCTTACCTCTTTATAATGTTAGATATAGATTTATTGCATTATTCTATTTTAGAGCAGACGGCAGCAAAAAACCGGCCGAGTGCGAGTCGGACTCGCGCACGAAGGGTTCCGAACCATTTTCTATAAAAATGGCAAAAAAATCACGTTTGTTGTATGGGAGTCCCACTTAAATATTTGTTTTATTTTTATTTAGTTATTCATTTTAAAAGTAAATATATAACGAAATATTCTGTGAATATTTCAAGCATGATAGATGCTTGAAATATTCACAGAATATTTCGTTGTTGCCGTTATCAATATTAGGCAAAAAGGAGCAACAAAATCACGTTTGTTGTATGGGAGCTCTCTTAAATATTTATTTTATTCTGTATTTTAGAATTTGTTATTATAGTGGTAAAAAAAAATATTCTGTGAATATTTCAAGCATGATAGATGCTTGAAATATTCACAGAATATTTCGTTGTTGCCGTTATCAATATTGGGCAAAAAGGAGCAACAAAATCACGTTTGTTGTACGGGAGCTCTCTTAAATATTTATTTTATTCTGTATTTTAGTAATTGTTATTATAGCGGTAACAGAAATACATCACCTGTGAAAATTTCAGTTGTATAACTATCGCGGTTCATGAGATACAGCCTGGTGACAGACGGACGGACGGACGGACGGACAGCGAAGTCTCAGTAATAGGGTACCTTTTTACCCTGTGGGTACGGAACCATAAAAATCCTTCAAATCAATTATAATTCTACTGAGATACTAAGTGTACAAAACAATTATATCCTGCTTTTCAGATGAAATTATCCATGTAATAAATGATTGGGTCATTTATTACATGGACTTAGTAAGACATTCATCGATGTTTGAAAGGCCATTACTTTAAATCTTACTATCTTTTCCGACAATTATTATTGTTTAAATAAACCACTTCAATATTAAATGAAAATCATCTACTTTGAAGATGATTCAACATTTAGATAGCTAGGGTTTGTATCAAAAATCAAACAGTATTTTTTTATCTGAATCATTTATTTACTTTATCATTAAATAAATTCATGCTTTGTTTCATATATATTCATATTTAGCCGGTGTACAAGCAACGCCTAGTTATTAAATATTATTAAGCTTATTAATGGTTTCTTTTTTACGCAGACACGTACCATCTTGCTGAAAACGAGTTAGTTCTCGAATGCCGAATCCGAGGCCAGCCTCTACCAACGATCACGTGGCTAAAAGACGACAAATCCGTATCAAACAATGAGAGATACCAAGCCTACTACCTCGCCGATGGAGTATGCAGACTAGCAATCAATTCTCCTACACCCGAAGATAGTGGAAAATATACCTGCAAAGCTGAAAATTCAGTATGGACAGATCAAATCACACACATCGTTAGTTTCACCGGTAAGTTGTACGGCGACATTGAACTACGCAGATGTAATCAACCATCGCACCCTCGCATTATAAACAGCCAATGACGCGGCCGTCTAGGACTCGCCGGGCCCTTAGTCCTTAGTCTGGCGGGGCTCACGGCGGCGGCCACACGCTGGCCGCCGCCACGCGATACCTTCCCGTAATCACCGCATATTCACTTAAATCCAAGTCAAAGGTCTGTATTTTTAACTCTTTAGTTATATTATCACTTGTTTTATTTATTTTGTTGCATCTGACTATGTTAGCCATTATTTATTTGATTTTTGAGCTCAGTCATGATTCATGTCTTTGTCGTCTGGACCAAGCTTCCAACATCCCTCTCCCTCGAGTACCTATAATTAAAGGTAGATATAGGCAGGTGCGTGTCGCAGTTTCGTATAAATACAATAGTATAGATTCGCGCACATGTACCGGCTTTCAATTTGTTTAGTTTATTATAAAAAAAAGCTTTATTTTACTCTGTATTCTTCAAAATATATCTAATCAAGTACAAATAAAGCCGTGTATGAAAAGTTTGCTATATTTTATGTGATCTTTGAAGCGATTAAAGTTATTTCTTTGTGTGCGGAAAATTTTGAACGCAATTTGTAGCGTATTTTTTTTTCTTTTATTTAACTTTGGGTGATTATTAGTCAGTTGTTTTATTTAAATCAACGTGTTTTTTGATCGTTATTGTTTTTGGTCGTTTTTAGACCATTGTCTACTAGCATATTATTAAAAGAAATAGAGAAATAAAAAGAGTGAATTAAAGAAAAAAAAACTTTCAACCTGTATTGTCCCATAGCTGGGGAAAGGTGATTAAAAAATGTTAAGCTTGTAGACTTTTACAACAAAGCATAGATCGTTTTGAAAAGCCCGTAAAGAGAGATTACCAATATAGTCTGTTGGGCTTAGTTTATAACAGAATATTATACCTCAACTATTTATTTTTAGGTAAAGAAAGCCGCCTCAGTCCAAACATAGCAACCAGAGAAAGGTCCCACTTCAACCGTCAAGCTTTAGAGTCCCGCCGGCCTCACTTCACCAACGTCCTTTCCGATTACAAGGTTGCCAAGGGGGGCACAATAGGCCTCCAAGTGGAGATCAGAGGCTGCCCCACCAGAGTAGAATGGCTTCGAGAAGGTCGCTCAGTCACCGAAGTATACAGGAACGCGAAAACTTTCGTGGAACAAGGGCTTTACACGCTAGCCCTTTCGGATGTTACGGAAAAAGAATCCGGGATGTACACCTGCAGAGCATGGAGTACTCATGGTAATGTTGACATGAATGCTGCAATTACTGTTGTTACCAACGAGCTGGAAGGCAAGCCTGCCATCATTGCCGGTAGACCGGAGAAGGATATACTCATTTCTGTTGGTGAAGATGTTAATATTTCATTCAGGGTTCAAGGAGAGCCCAAACCTAAAGGTAAGAGATTTTTATATTTTACTCAATTTTTTAATGGTGTTCATATATTTTCTTAAAGGAAGAAAGAAAAATAGTTTATTGACTCAATAATAGGTAATAATAAATAAAAAGGCTATTCAATTATAATAATTAATTTAAAAAAAAGAAATCATGCTTATTCCCTATTGGTTACTAGCGCGTGACTTCGACCGCGTGGCTTATTTCGTGTTAAGTTACGTCTTTTGTTACTGCTCCACCTCCGCGGACCGTAGCGTGATCTTATATACTTTATTTTACACAGAAATAAATAATGTAGCTATCTTTTGGTGAAAGAATGGTTAAAATCGATAATCGGCATAAGTTCAAGTCATATTCGTTGTTTGCAACTATGTCGGCCATTTTGACGCCATTTTGGTATAGAACGCAATTTGATACGATCAATAATTGCATGAACACGTGCTCAGACATGGGGTTATGGAGGCTAGGTGTGATTGTACTTATATTGGGCAAACAGAAACAAGTTTTATTTTAAATTAACTATATATGTTTTTTAACTAACTTGCATTATTATGCAAATTGCTCATTTACTTAAAATTTTATCTCAATTAAACACCGGGAAGTAGCCACTGAATATGGAAATAGCGAAGCTTTTCAATATTTCAAAGTACTATTATTATTCTGTTAAATTTAATTTAATTAAATTGTGAATTATAATTTTATAATTCAGTGAAAACTTTTTTCGATTTCTTTTTGGAGATTCTTTCAATTTTAAAGTCTCTTTGAAAGGTGCGGTTCGATTTATCCCTGCTGCTACCCTCCTCGTTTTAATTTTTATTAATATACGTATGACAGTCTGTCAGTCCTCTTGTCTCTTAGAGGAACTAATTTAGAATAGGGTTTATCTCGTAAGAATTTGAGTAAAAAAATAAGGTTGCAATTAACGGAGTGATACCTTTTTTTTTAAGACGGGAAATCATCAAATAACTTTCCCCGCCCTGGGCGGGACGGGAGGGAGTGTCAGACTTTTACTGACTAAAACCCGCCTATGTTCCTTCATGTGCCCTTTGCGTTCCGGGGGCGCGGTATCTCTTTCGAACAACCCGCAGCCCCGGTAGGGTGATACCTAATTCTCATTTAATATTTATTCCCTACAGTGGTGTTCATGAAAGGCATACGCGACATCACTACCAACCAGCGCGTGTGCAAGATGACATCAGATGACTACGTGAAGTTTACGCTGAAGAGGTCTGTGGTGTCCGACGCGGGTACCTACTGTATACTCGCTAGGAACGCCTATGGATGCGACCGTGCATTTGTCACTGTCGTGGTAAGTAGATGTCAAAATGGCGAGCAGGGCCACAAAAATCAACCTGACCTCATATTTCAAAGTCAAAGTCAAATCATTTATTTCAATTTGACCATTAAAAGGCACTTTTGAAAGTCAAAATAATTAAAACTAAGGGCCTCCGCCCACGACCGATTTTTTTTGGACCGATAATCGGGCAGAAAAACGGGCCCGTTTTTTCAAAAATTTCAACGCCCACGACCGTGTTTTTGTCGGTGACTTTCGAGGGAGGAGCTTAAATAGCGGTCAAATTTTATATCGCAACTTTTATTTGACAGAGTTACCGATAGTATAAAAATAACGTTAATAGATTTAAGGTTATTTAAGTTACAATTTATCGTTAAATTGTTTATTAACGATATTTTTATCGTTTTTTTTAAACAATTGATCCTTCTAAGATGGAAGTAGCGCAGGACGGAGGTGTGGCGGGTCGCCCACCTTAGCGTCGCGCTAATGTAGTGCCTAACAATACTTTGCCCGATTCTTACGAATGAGAATTATACACGCTTACTTTTACATCGTTCTGAAATCAAAAGCCATGAGATCCATCATAGTACCTAATAGAAGCTATTGGCACTATTATTTTCGATAAATAACAAAAATAAATAAAATAACTCAAACATTTTTGAAATAGTAAGAACGCGATGTAACGCTTCCTTGCAGTCAAGGCATATTTGTGTGAAAACCTTATCGACTATACATGCGTAAGGTAGCCTTTAAACAATACATTAATCGATCAGACAGGAGCGCTACTAACATTTAACTCGAATTAACAAAAAAAAAAGTGACGAATTTCCAACATCTTTGAGACGTCTTAAAATAAAACACGCAATAATAACTATTACTCGACTGGAGTTCCAGTGTTTCAGCTGCAGAACGATGTTAAAGTAACCGTATATGTTATTATTAGACCTGGTAATCGAACCCACGACTTCACGCTGATCAGACGCGCTTTGCGACCACAAGCCCAATATAGTTAGTCAGTGACAATTAATATAAACGTACAAAACGGCAACTTACCTAATTTAACGGTAAAAATAACGATTAATTCATATTCTATATTAATGTTAATTAACATTATATTACTGGTAATGTTATCAAATAACGTTTTTATAAAGTTACTTTTTTCAAAATTTTCGAGTTCATGGAAATTAACGTTACGTAACGATTATTATTTTTTGATTTCATAACGTTAACAAGCCCTGGATTTAAGTCATTACATATTTAGCAAGCTTAGTCGTTGAAAACGAATGTTATTTTCATTCTTAAGAATTTATTAAATTCGTTTGATTATATATTATTTTTTTAATCCATTAACGTTATTTTTATATTAACGGTAACTCTGTCAAAGGTAATTTTATAAATATTTACCGGTATTTAAAACCCTGCGTAAATCAACACAATATTATTTACTTATTGAAATCACAGACGATTAATTTAGAAAAAAATGATTTACCATATTATTAATAAATAAATAGGCTTTTTAATAATAAATTATTGTTATTATTCAAATGCTTCAAACTCATAAGTACTAACTTAACATAACACCACAATTGTACACTTAATTCGCAATAACTGCTTTTGACTTTAGACTTTTGACTTTAGCAATGACACAACGTTCTTCCCTAGTAAATCCATGACGCATAGGGTAAGTGCCCCAGTGAATGAACACACCCGAGTGAATTAACAAATCCGAGTATTTTCCAAAAAATAATAAACTAAGATATTACCTTCTACCCAACGCAGTATTTTTTTTTTGTAATTGCTGTTCTTTATTCTAATATAGTAACAACATTCATATATTGCGATACTGTTCGTTTTAAAATAACGAGCGTTTAAAGTTGGCAGTGCTGGTGTACATTTTCTTTGTTCGGGCAAGAATTTAGGACTTGGGTCAGACGCAAATTTTTTGATATCACTTTGCAGCCGTAATTAAAGTATGTACTATAAGTTATTTATAAATTCGAGTAATGGGTAGTTATAATATATGTATCAAATCAATTTCATTCTTGCAATTTTAGCTAGTTTTAAGTAAATTATTGAGTGTTCCAGCATTGGCATTAAAAAACGTTTGAAATCCAGTGAATAAACGACCGTTAATTCACTGACCATGCAATCGTTAATTTCATGAAATCTAGTGAATGAACTATAACATTTTCATCATGTTAAAATATAAGCTTTCGTCATAAAAATGTAACCAATAAATAAATGAATACCACATTTTGAGTTAGTAATCATCATTTTAGAGAACGGAGAACTAACAAATAGATCAAAGCTCTGAGACTCTAACTCCCAAGCTCATAAAGGAAAGACGGGAACGGAACGGGGAGTCTTCAGTGGGTGCAGGTTCAGTCGGAATAAGCTCGGCTTATAAGGCAGATCCTGAAATCCATCAAACGCGACACACCTCAAATGCTGACGAAGCTGGAGACCAACGATGGCAGGATCATCTTGTCTAAACTAGAGCTTTTAAGGGAGGTAGAGAAGTTCTAAAAACCCTTCTCTAGTCCAACAAAAGACCCAAGAGCTAGACTGACCTGACACTACACCGATGAGTTCCCGGACGTCAGCCTATATGAGATAAATATGGCTTCTTAACAACTTAAGGACAACAAGGTGCCGGGGAAGACGGAATCACTTCTGTACTACTGAAGAGGCCTATGTCCGGCAGTGGACATCGTTCGGCTCATATCATGATGAATTGATTGTTGACGTTGGCTAGGCTTATGAAGGTATATAATGATTAAGTAAGAGATTGAAGGCTTACACTTTGTTAAAAAAAAAAAAATGATTGTAGCAGATTTAGAGGCTAAGGATTTATGTTCATTTATTTATTCCATTTTGAACTGCATTTGATATAATAATAAGGATTTTTCGTAACTATTAATTAAACAAAAACTTGTGTTCATTCACTGGTTCTAATGCTGTACATTTACTGGAAAATTTCATTCATTCACTGGGGTTTTAGGGTATTTTTCAATATATTGCCAAATATCTAAAAAAGTATACAGATTATGTCGTAAAACCAAGTTAAAAAATATTCTTTAGTAGACATAGATTACCAAAATATAAAACCGCATACTTTAGAGGCAACATAATGTAATGATTTTTTGAAGTCTGAAGATTGCTTAAGTGTTCATTCACTGGAGCATTTACCCTATTTTCTATTTTTCACCGATAATCGGCGGCCAGGATGCGTAGATTTTGTTTTTGGACCGTTTTTTTCTCGGCCGTGGGCGTTGATGTACTAGAATCCATACGTTCCATTCTCGCCGAGAAAAAATCGGCCGTAAAAAATCGGTCGTGGGCGGAGGCCCTAATGAATCTAGTTGCCCATTCCAAAAGGTAGTTTCGTATGGAGAAGAACGGGCAAGAAACTCTATACATACTCTTTTAAAAACCGTACTATTGATGTCCTCTCTCCTCTTTTAATGTAAAATATAAGTTTTAGCATGGGGCTATCCGAACACATGACACCGAATACACTCTTTTTTTTTTGTCGCATAGGTATAATTATAAATGGCTGAAAACTTATTTGTGTGTTTTGATAGGTGTTCAAAGAAAAAACTTATCTATAAATATTTCACGAAAATAATAATAATAATATACCATCACGCCTGTATTTCCCGAAGGGTTAGGCAGAAGTGTACCAATGTACACCCACAGTCGCCAGCATAATTAGGTCCCATGTAATAGGGTGCGAGCCTATTGCCATTAGCCGGGCACAAATCCAAACTCCGAGCTGCTACTGAGAATTTCATAGAAAAACCCAATAACACTTTTTGCTCGACCTGGGAATCGAACCCGGGACCCCTTGCACAGCAGTCTTGCCAGTCTTGTCAGTGTTTTTGCTTTCACGAAAATAAAACAGTATAATGGCGTATACACCGCAATGGACTGCATAAATCAATTTTTAGTCGCATTAATCTTAAAATTTTGAGCAATTTTATGTGATGTGTTAAATACTTTTATACGCATGTAAGTAACAAGTAATTTTTCGTGTTTCTTGCAGGTAAGACAACGAGCTTCTTCAGAAAATCTTATATCAGACTGGACCTATCCTATGGATGACTCCACCATGACTATTGCTGAACGGAAATATAAATGTAAGTAATAAGTACTTATTATGTTAAATATCCTCATTGAATGAGGAATTCTGTGTGCCTCCCTGTATTTCTCTGTGTGTAGTACATTATACTGATTGTTCAGCGTAAGTTCCTGGGTTCAATTCCCGAGTAAAGCATAGGGTTTTTGAATTTTAGCACCACACTACTGACTTTGAGGACACGCGATAATAATATAGAATACATGATGAACAATATAAACACTCTCTATTTCTCAACCAGACCAATATTAGCATATTTTCCAGAAACCAAGTTCATCGTTAAACGTAATGAAGGGAGCTTTAAATATACTGATGCACCAGGTGTGAAGGAGGACTGCTCATAATATTACGCAATAGCCCCTAGTTGACAGGAACTTCTTCTCGCCTTATCCGTCAATCAGTCATCATTGTGATGACGGCAGTCTTGGGCACTCGGCAACAAATTATTAGATCATACCCACCACTTATATTTAGCCTAACCTGCCAATTCTGGCTCGATCAATCTCAAATCAATACTATAAGTCATCTGGCAGTCTCGGCTGGCATCTCGTCAAGTATTCTTTAAGGTCAGTGCCGCATCGGTTCTCGTTTTAGCCGTGCCGGACCGCATCCCGGGTGAGCCGAGCGTCGTGGACGGAGGCAACAACTGGGTCTCTCTCGCCTGGCCGAAAGCCGACCCTCGCGATACCGCTCCGGTCCTCGCCTACAAGATAGAGAGTTGGCTTCTCGGCAAGGAAGGCGGCGCGCGTTGGGTCGAACTGGGAATTACACCTCTGAACTCTTTCGACGCCTTCAATTTGAAACAAGGAGAAGAATACCACTTCCGAGTGACACCTAGGAACAGATACGGGTGGGGTGAGGCAGTGCAGACGTCGTCACCAGTGGGCATTGGCCTCGCGGGTGACCGTCCGGAGTTCGTGGACATCCTGCCCGGACAGCTGAAGGTGTTAGCTGGTGAGACGGCGAACCTGAGCTGCAGTGTGAAGGGCAAGCCGTTGCCTGAAATAGTTTGGATGAAGAATGGGCACGAGATTGAGGAAGAAAGCCGAATGACGACTTTGTACAACGGTCAAGACTGTTCGTTGACCATCAAAGACATTTGCATCGAGGATGAGGCGCGGTACAGCTGCGAGGCGTCGAATGTTCACGGAAGGGCGTCGACGTACGCGCGCTTGGCCGTCGTCACCGATAGACTGATCTGGGAAGCGGATGCTAAACTTAAGAGGTAAGTCGAAGTGGTTAAAATGTACACATTGGAATTATAATTTCAGTACTTTTGTCAGTTATACTGCATATCAATGTTAGAATTTAAATGGTGGTATCTAAGGAAAATGCTTGCGAAACCGTTTTTAAGAATTAGGTAGGTTATGTGTGTTTTGCATTGTTCTTAAAGTATTAGTAATAACCACTAGATACTATTTACCTCTTCATAAAGCATTCGATGCCAACACATCCAATATTTATATATTATACAAGATTGCAAATCAGAAAAGCATTTTTAGGTTTTTTTTTAAAAACGTTCGAATTTTAATCTGAAAAAAATATCTCTAATTTGCCTAAATTTTTGACAATTTATTCGTTTCCGCTAAGATGAGATTGCGAATATATTTTGAGTATTTTCAATTGTAGAATTGGCCTTCTAATTTTGTGATTATTCACAAACAAACACTTTCTATGTATATAAAAGTTAAGCAAAAATGTAAGTTATTTACATAAGCACGGCACTCGCGCGAATGTTTTGATTTCTTTGTTTGTAAATAGGAAGGTTTTTTCTCTGTCACGGTTCCAATCAATGAATGACAACCGTAGGTACCTATATAGCCACCGTAGACGCGGGTCTGTGGACGGTGAGCAATGGGTAGCTCACCGTCCGTACGTTCACTAGCGACAGACCGTGTCGACGGCGCGTCCGTGTTCCACGCGCGCCTCAAAGAGATGTCAGCAAATTGGATGGGGCCACTGAGGGCCGATGCCTGCCGGGGCTGCGGGTTGTTCGAAAGAGATACCGCGCCCCCGGAACGCAAAGGGCACATGAAGGAACATAGACGGGTTTTAGTCAGTAAAAGTCTGACACTCCCTCCCGCCCCGCCCAGGGCGGGGGAAGTTATTTGATGATTTCCCGTCTATAAAAAAAAAAAAAAAAAAGGTACCTATATAGGCACCGAGTACATACCCTGCTCGATCTACATTACACACATTTCAGAATATAACTTTTCCAAAGCAAGGTACAAGTTTCAATATACTCAATAATAACCAATACAATGATTAATTTATAAAATATAGCTATTAAATACATTTTCAAATATTTACATAAAAATAAAAACATTTAAAAATATATTTGTTACTATGTACGGTCAACAAAAGAGAGTAACCAGACCGTCTAATATAGTTGAAGTTTTCTTTCAAACCGGTAGTCGTTTTTAAATGAAATTTAAATTTATCGATAAACTGTTTATTTTCTATTAATAAAAATAAAATTAATTAAAAAACTTCTGTACGTTTTTGAAAAACGTTGTATATTATCAGGCCACTCTGGTAACTTATCTCTTTTGCTGACTGTACCTATTGAGCAACTAAAATCAAATATCCTTACCGTATCCTCACTGTTTTTGTTTTTTATATAACTCAAGGGTTATGTTCTATAAGTAAAAATAATACAAAAAATGCATAATTATATCAACAATTATAAATAATTAAAGCCAACAATTTTTATTCGTATGACGAATCTTTACTTTTGCGTACATAGTAGGATAGTGCAGATTGTCACGAGTTAATCATTCATATTGCACGAAGATATTGCACGTAGCGTGTTTTACATCAATAATCGTGGCTTAGTTGAATTATTTTGTATGAAAAATGAAAATGATAATAGGAAAAATAATTTATAAGCCAGACAAGTGCCATTTATTTGTTTGATATGGTCTCATTCATATCCTAGAGTTGTGCGATAAAAAATATTGTATGAAAATATAAATGTCGTTTCTCTACAATAACTATGCTCAATGCTTATATGATGAGCAGTATTCGTAATTAATGGCTATGTGATGTTTTTTTTTATGCCCCGCCCCGTATACACTGATATCGCCGTACACAAAAAAACAACAAAATCTAAAGTAACAACTATTTATACCTATGTCTAACTGAAACGTTTATTTATTTTGTAATGATATATATTTTTTATCTATAAGAAAACCCGATGAACTGCCGTCATTTTTTTCTTATTATATTTTTTTCCTTTTCCTTGACGACAATTGGGTACGACACCACTGATCAATGGACATACTTTTTATGAGCTGTCATAACGTGATTCCTCCATAGATTTTGCGTGACTATACTAAACTATCAAATCAAATCATTTATTTCGGACATAAATCCATAGGTACCTACAATGAAATCAACTGACTTTTTTGACAACTCAATTCATTAACTATTTATTAATTTAAAAGCAACTAAACATCTAATTTTATAGTTATTAAAAAAAACGGGTTTTCAAGGTTAACATAAAGCGTTTTTTTAGAGAAGTTATTGTTTAATGGTGTCTATTAGCGAATTATTCAACATGGTCAAGGCATTTTCGAGTTTTGCGAGACTGATGCACTGCAATTGTTTTCTATGTATAAATAAATAAGTAAATGAAGTTGTAGTGTTGTTTTAGTCGTTCCCAGAAGAGATCAATGGCCATGATTGGAAAGTTTCCAACGCAGTGTGCAGTGATGTTGATAGATACATCTTGCACTCTGTCTACGATTTGCTTCGGATAATAATAATACTAGCCTATTATTGTCCCACTGCAGGGCAAAGGCCTCTTCTCATGCAGAGAAGATATGAGCATTGATCACCATTCTTGCTCAAGGTGGCTGAACGATGTCAGACTTATATTTAAAATTCACATTTTTACTTGCCCTTAGCAACCCGCCTTAACCACTAGGCTATCAAGACATTTGCTTAGGAAACAGTAATCTAGCAAATTACGAATACAACAAAAAGTAGTCAGTCCTACCATTAGAGGCGTTCTCAAGTGATAATCTTTCATACATGCGGTCATTGATACTTATTCAAATAGAAAACTACCTATAGACCCCGCGGTATCAACTTCCCTATAATGCCATTCCGCTTTTCCTAAGTCTATACTTGATATGATAACCCAAGTGATATCTAGGTTTAATAAGTAATATTAGTCGGGGGCGCGGATCGTGCGTCAAGGGAATACCGGACTTCCGACTGCGTATTTACTATTCCCTGTACAATAGGAGGCAGTACTGCCTTGAAACACGCACGAGTTTGTTACGCTAACTCATCCCTTCCAAGTCCGTGTTCATTTTAACCCACGCGTCTTCCAATCGCGCTTGGGTTTGTTACTCAAACTGTTGTTCCGAACACGTGCAAGGCGCATGCTTGTCGCTCGAAACCGTGCGCGAGGACGACTGCCTTCAAATGAACACGCATTTGGGAAGGGAGTTAGCGTGCGTGTTTCAAGGCAGTACTGCCGTGCGATTCTCTAACATATTTCAACGCTGCGCTCGACGTTGAGCTCGTCGACGACACTACTATCAAATCAACTTTACGCACAACGCATAGAGTTGATTTTACCGAAGTTTCGTCAACCAGCTCGACGTCGAGCGCAGCGTTGAAATATGTTAGAGAATCGCACGGCAGCTTCCTATTGCACGGGGAAACGTAAATACGTCTCCCAACTCATGGAACCGTGGGGTTTCACAAAAAGGGGTATAAGTCCGACATAACCCTTCGTTCTCCCCAAACGAAGGGCATCCATCAAAAATTCCCCAAAAAAAAAAGAAATTTAACTTTAATAAGTGCATTTTTAGAAGAAAGAAGAAGGCCAATTCTCATATTTAAAAACGTTCACTAGTCGAAATCTCATCTGAGCAGCAATCAATGTCAAGTTGGTAAAAAATAGAACAATAGAAGCAATTTTGACCGATTAAGACTTAGGAAAGAGATTACAATGCTCTTGACGGTTCAAATGACAATAAGTACTAATTTCATGTTAGCCAGATAAAACGCTATATCTAAAAACCCGATATACCTCGACAATATAATTGCTGTGATTACAAGCAAATCGCTAACGAGAACTCAGCCAGAGACCTTAAGTTGGTCTCAAAATAAAACTCTTTTATAATAATGTTTAGGGAGCGGTCTCAAGACGCGGAAGGCGACTACCCGCCCCAATACACCATGCGTCTCCGAGACCGGCGCGTGCAGGCGACGTACCCGGTCCGGTTGACCTGCCAGGTGGTTGGCAACCCACCGCCGACGCTCACCTGGTTCAAAGATGGCGAACTGCTGGTGATTGATAGTAAGTAGACTATACATTTCTGTTACGATGCGGTAAAGCAACAGGGAATAGGCGTGATCTTTTTTTATTTAGAAAAAAATCCTTTTTCATGTTCAACAATTTTTGAATAACTATGTGTTATGTGACGTCACAGTCCATGTCAAATCTCTCTGCCTTATCGGTGTATAATTAATCATTTTAAATGCATATATCGTGCATATTTATTGGGTGATATATATTTTTTTCATCTCTACACGTGCTGCGGTATTTTAATATATTTTGTTAAAATAAAAAATAAAAAAAAAACATGCAGTTTCCCTATTGATGTGGCCATCAACAAGCTGCACTGGATATGACAGAATAATATTTTATTAATAACTTTCAAGGTCGCCGCAACACCTACCAGGATGAGCATTTCCATACCCTGGAGATCGCTCCCACGACCCTGGAGGATGGAGGGGTTTACGAGGCGATGGCGCGGAATAGCTCTGGGGCGGTCAGCTGTCGTTGCAGCCTGGTGGTGGACAAAGGCATAAGGGCATACGTGGCCCCTGAATTCTGCTGTGGACTTGAACCGCTGTACAGACTTTCTGAAGGTGGGTATTACGCAGGAGGTGATTACGAGAAGGTACCTTAAATATTGAAAGCTAATACGCATTTCAAGAGATCGTAGCCTTTTCTTTAATTTCTTTACAATATAAATTCGGTAAAAAAATTACCTTTACTGTCGACACGACACTTCCTATAATAAAAAAATGAACATACATACGTAGTTCGGAGCCTTCTCGTTTTTTCTGGGACTTTTGCTAACGTGATAATATTTGAGTACTCTCTTGCTTCACGAATCTCATTGTGTTTTTTAAAAGAACTAAAACTAAAACTTTCCTCACGATTTCCAGGTGAAGAGCTCCGAATATCAGCAGTCGTGGAAGCATACCCATCAGTAGGGGTCACGTGGTACCGCGACGGCGTCCGCCTCCGTCCTAGTCGGCGAGCCATCATGACACTAGACCGAGACGGTCAGATAGAACTGGCACTAGCCTTCGTAACGGGAAGAGACGCAGGAGTCTACACATGCACGGCTTCCAATGAAGTTGGAAGAGCCTCGACATCAGGGAAGGTGCTTATAGTAGAAGGAACTCAACCGAGAGAGAAGCGGACGCCACCAATAGTAATCAAAGCTCCTGATGAATTGTGAGTATTTGTAGCAAGCATATTTAAATCACGGTTGTTTTTCCGAATGGGATAGTAGGAAATGGAAAGATACAACTGCTTTTTATTTTTGAAATGGATTGGGATGCAGGTGTCTATGTGTGTATACTGGTTCCAATGGTAGGGTGAGATGTCTTTTACCTTAAAGAAAGTGATCATAGAGGAGAGGGCTTAGGCGAGTGAGAAGAGAGTATTTCTAACAAACTATACCACTCCGTACCTGCAGGGTCGCTCCTTCTAATACTTATGGTAAATGATGTTCACTCCTAAGCTGAGGTTACCGCCGTTAGTACGTATATTAAACGTATATTAAGCACCATTATTTAAATCATGACCCAGTAATTATAATATTTCTACATTGACATTTGTAACGGCTGGTATGAGTACATGACCAGATATTCCACATTTACGCAGCTTGGCTATTTGCCAAAGGTTAATTTTGACGTGCTATTCGAAATAGCGTATGAGTAGAAGTCTGTCTTGGCATTATGTTTAGGATTCTGAAGTTCAAATGGAAAAATGTAAACCAGCACATTATAATTTTTTGTTCCCGAGTCACAAAGGGATCTTTTATGCTATTGAATGACAAAGAAACAATCTAGAAACACACACACACACAAACTTTTGCCGTTCAAACCAGAACACAGCAATGGTGCTTGACGGTAGCAAAATAAGTATGTGAAAGTCAAAGTCAAAGCATATTATTTTCCTAGTTAAACCATTTACAGGCACTTTTAATTTGTCAAGGAGTCAGGTACTCAGAAATCAGTAGTTATGGTAGCAGTACTCCCTCGAACAAGCTGCTTGATAAAGAGCTCTAGTGCCACTACAGTTCTTGGTACTAATTAGTCCCCCGATGACTATTTCAGATATTCAAAGGAGCCAATGTTCGTCCGCAAGCCGCGATCGAGCGAGGCTCGGGAAGGTGACACCGTCATTATCGCGTGCGAGGTCATCGGAGATCCCAAACCTGATGTATACTGGTTGAGGGACTTCCTTAAGGTGAGAACATTATCTTATGACTTCGGATGGCAGACAAGCGTACCACGGCCCACTTGATGTCAAGTAGTCGTAACCGCGTATAGACATCTGCAATACCAGAGGACCGTGCAGATGCGTTGCCATCTCAGAGACAAAGCTGAAAAGTCTCATGTGCCTGTAATTACACCGGCACTCATACTTCTTCAAATCGGAACACAGCAACGTTGCTTTGATGCAGAAATGGTGGTAGTACTTTCCCAGAGGAGACAAAGAGCTCTACTATTATGTACCTACTATTTCACGTAGAACAAATTATGAGCTACCGTAGAAAGGTTTCTGTAATATACGTTTACATTCATACCCCCAGCCCGACTACTACCGCGATGCCACACATTTCAAGCGCGTTGGTGATGGCCCCGAGTACCGGTTTGAGATACCACACGCCAAGCTTGACTACACTGGTGCCTACTCTGTGGTCGCGAGGAACGTGCATGGAGAAGCCAAGGCGATTATATCACTGCAAATAAAAGCGAAAGGTAAGATTCTTATATCAGATGTTTTAGCTGCTCCAGTTTTGTCGTCTTTTTTCAATACAAAATAAGCATTCAAAAAGTCTTGGTTGGCCTTTTCATTTTGTTCTTGAAAGTAAGTAAATTCCGCACACAGGATGTATAAAATTTATTAAAAATAGGAAAGAAACGGTCTCAGCAACCATTCTATTATAATATACGAGTACTAGCGATATACCCCGCGGTGACACCCGCGTTCAGTTACGTCCTTGGTTACTGCACAGCTCCTGTTGATCGTTGCGTGACGTATTCCCTCCCCTCCTTCCTCTTAAATTATTGTAGCTATTGTTGAAAACCGCATTGAAATCCATTCCGCAGTTTAAAAGATCAAAGCGTACTAACAGCGGGATCCGATTTGATACTATGTAGAGATTCTAATACTTTGCCCGCCTTTATTTATGACTGGTCAGTCTCCACCCCTAAAACGCTTGATCTACCCGCACAATCTACTAAAACACTGGCCCACACCCCCGAGAGTAAACTACTTGGCACGCCCAGTGACCAAATTACCCCAATTTGTCACGCTTTACGTTTTTACGACAACGGCTGGCGTAGGCCTTCTCTATTGTATTGGAGGGATTTTTAGGGGCGGGATTATATTTACGGTGGTTTGATTTATGGTAGAACCAGTTGACAGTTTAAATTATGGGATGTCTGTACGTTTTTATGAGTATGGGGAGGGGTGAATGCTTATGCGAATCCCGCACCCCCGGCCATGGGCAGAGGTGTAACATCGTGGTGGTTTTAGCCGCTAAGAGTCCGCCATGCCCCTCCGTCACCCCCATGACTGGAAGTCCATGATGATTTACACAGCGCACCAAAAAAAAAAAAAGAGATTCTATAGTCGCTGAATAAGATGGGTGGATTTTTTAGGAGCGCAATATATTAAGAGTGGTTTGATTTATGGTGACAGTTGAAATTAGGGGATGTCTTTTTGACAGGTTACGTTTTTGGGGTGTAGATTAATGTTGTTGACTTGATTTATGGACGGTAGAATAAAGCTTAAACCGCTGGACCAATTTTGATAAAATTCGGTACAGATATAGATTATAATAGTCGCAAAAAAAAGCTAAAGGGGTTGAAATAGGGAATGAAAGTTTATAAAAAGAGTATATTAAACAGGTAACAGGTTTACAGTTCGTTTGTATATATTCTTATCTTTTTATAATTTCAGATCCATCATCTACGGATGATTCACACAACATAAGATACGGGTAAGCAACTGCTATTGAATTTTATATTATTTCATTATATTTACTGCGAGCACCGATTAACTGATTAAGACCGTAAGAAGGTGCTTCACGCAGGCAGCTTCAAACCGGTCCTTTTTGAAATCTATGGGGGAGGCCGATGTGCAGCAGTGGACGTCCTGCGACTGATATTATGATGATGTTGACGACTGCGACCACTCCAACGTGGTCACGGTATCGGGATTTCAATTTATTTGAAAAAACGTATTTTTTCATATTACTTCGTATTTAGAGGTAATTATACCGCTTTACCCTAACTTACGGTTTGACAACCCAACCGTGCAAACAAATATAAGCATAAAACTGTTAAAAACCCCGCTATAACTATACTTGTCTGCACAAGTGACTCGAAAAACCTGTAAATTAAGTAATACAAATACGTACATAAACACATAAACCCACACCTTTTCCCATGGGGGTAGGCAGAAATCACAGAACGCCACCACCCTATACTCGTTTTGCCTCGTCCACATTCATCATGCCGGTTACGAATACTGCCGACCTTTCTGAAGAACCTCACCAATAAGAGGTCAGGGTGGGTCTTTTTAGAGCGAGAAGAAGAGAACAAGTAAAACAAATGTTATTTAATAATTGGGTATTATATAGATTTTTATTTACATGCAGTAAAACAAAACTTTTAAATAATAATTAAATTACATAGTATCAATTTATAAAAAAGAAGGAAGCTCATAGTGCATCAAAATCTCGTCCGCATCGTTGTCAATATGGCAAGTGATCAAAAGACTGGCATCATTGCCATGTTGTATGGCATCAGCATTGCCATCTTCTTTCTTCGAGCCGAATCAGACGCTTGGCGATGTCTCGAAAACTAGACGAACCGCTCGGACCCCATGGTCCTAGTGATTCAACCCCAAACGGCTCAAACATATAGCTTCCAAAAATGTCATTATTATATTTTTGGCGTTTCAGGTTTAAATTGTCTTAGTAATACAAATTGTGTGTGTATTAAATGCAAGTGTAATTTATCATAACCTACAAACAATATTTCACATTTAATATCAATGACACATAGCAAGGCTACCAACAGCAGAAAACGGAACATTACGTTTCGGTTCACGCAAATTATTGTCACTTTAAATAAATGTTATACTAAATCTTTCATCAGTGCTGCTAACACTGAAATTTAAAATTAGTCGGAATGGAGGAACAATTGCAGCAATTATTAACAGCAAGCAAACAATAATATTAAAAATCTCAATTGGAGAAGAAATGGAGGAGAACTTGAAACCAAGAGTGGGAAAAAACCTTAAGCTAAAAAATTAAATTAGAAGGTTAAACGACTGGAATCTGGGAAAAATGTTGAGTCTTTACATTGTTAATAAAGTACACAGGATATGGTTATTTTTATGCCGTGGATTGTGAACGAAACGTCAAATTTAACTGACTTGGGTGTCTTCGGTGAGGTTGGCAGCACTGTGCGAGCTGTCAATGTCTTTTTTGAGTTTGCGCGGTAAAAATAACGGACACAGATGACAGTTGACATCTAACCATCCGAGACGCCGAACCGAACGGAAGTACTGCTAACCTCTGACCGAGCACGCCGCGTTCCAATGGAAATCCAGTTCCATCCGTTTCGTTTGTGTATTTTTTTAGCTGATTATTTGTTAAATTGATTTAATTAAAACTGTGTAGTGCATATTGAGTTTTATTTCGGTTACAACAATGGAAAACGACCAGTCTGGCAACGGAATAACCACGTGAACTTCAAATAATGTAAGAACAATGAACGTCATATAGAATAACAAATTGGGCAAATGGCCTCCACGACTTTGCCACCAAAACTATGGAGACACATATGCATAAATGTTGCTGAATTTCCTTGATGCAGTGTTTAATAACATACCATCACGTCTGTATTCCCCGAAGAGTTAGTCCTACATACAATCACGCCTGTATTCCCCGCAGGGATAGGCAGAGGTGAAATCCAAATCCAAACTCCGAGCTGCTACTGAGCGTTATTCAGAAGTGTTAGTCAGAGGTGTACTAATGTACACCCACAGTTCGCAAGTATATTTAGGTCCCATCTATTAGGGGGCGACCGTATTGCCATTAACCGGGCACAAATCCTAACTTCGAGCTGTTATTGGGAATTTTATATAGAAACCCAATAAGTCTTTGTTTTACCTGAACCGACACCTCTAGATTAGCAGTCGCGCTAAGGACCACTAGGCTAACGAGGCAGTTCCTCCTGTAGTACGAGTACAAGGGTGTTTTCGTTTGTTGAAATAGACCTTCGACTTCAAACTCATGAAAAGAAGTCGAATGATATTAAATCTAGGGGGCCAGTTCTGATCACCGAAAGGAACACAACCAAGAAATATCTGATGCAGTAATTGAATTGTAATTAATAATTACGGTTAACAGGACAGAATTGAAGAAGAAAACGTGTTGAGTCAACACCAAATAACATGGGATAAGGGCAAGGAGTAAATGATGAAGAATCCCGTTAGTTTCATTTTGAACGTATGATACGTGGACGAATGAATAAGCAGACCAGATGTATAAATGTGGACGTGGCGAAAAGAGTATGTAAAGATCGAAGTAGGTGGCGTTCTGTGGTTTCTTTCTACCCCCATGGGACGAAGGCGTGAGTTTATGTAAATACACTACAAATACATACCATCACGCCTGTATTCTCGAAGAGATAGGCAGAGGTGTACCAATGTACAGTCACAGTTCGCCGGTATGTTTTTCAGAATTTATGTACGTGTATATTTAAGCATTCTGTTATCCTTCCAGCCGCGTCGAAGTCATTCCACGCTTCGAGCGGGAGCTGACTGACCTGCTGTCATACGACGGCGATGCGGTCGAGTTTGAGTGCCACGTCACCGGCAACCCTGAGCCGGACATCCGGTGGTTCCATTATAATGAGGTATGTTGAGATTATATGGGTGCTGAGATCGGCATCGTCACTGGCACTGGAAAGCGACGCGTTTACCCTGGGATAAGTCTCATCGCTGTCGTGCGGGGCGGGCTCAAAGTACCCCATACCTATCCATACTAATAGATATTATAAATACAAAAGTAACTTTGTGTGTCTGTTACGCTGTAGCGACTAAATCACCAAACCGATTTTCATCAGATACAAAGTAAGTTTGAACCCCAAGAAAAGACATTGGCTACTTTTCATTTCGCGACTTAGACTGCGTACGTGATAACCGATATTTACGTGGACGAGGTCGCCGGCAAAAGCTGGTGCAATATAATGCCATTAGGTCGAAATATTTCCAAAGGTTGCCTCCTCCGTTTCTGAAAAGAGGCTTGAAAACGATTATCAGTCATGACTTACAAACATCTTTAGATGAGACCTTTGTGCAGAAGTGAGACGGTACCAGCAAGATAAGAAAAAGTTGACCCCGATACACATACACTGGCAATTTGGTAGCGTGATTTTTTCTCTACAGTA
The DNA here is from genome assembly GCA_932526535.1 of Caradrina clavipalpis. Lineage (NCBI taxonomy): Eukaryota > Metazoa > Arthropoda > Insecta > Lepidoptera > Noctuidae > Caradrina > Caradrina clavipalpis. Next base: position 4,598,097 of record OW052087.1, read on the forward strand.
ATTCTCCCTCATAGACATTTTTTACCCGCCGTATTCAGCCTTTTACATTACTATGGGGAAATCTTCATGGCGATCTCCCGACTAGGGAGAGCGGAAGGTTACAATTGTCAGGTTAAACAGGCAGCTCCTACCACTGCCAAAAGTCAGGGGTCCAGAATATACACGTATATTCGCGAGCACCCCCGACTGGCATCAGCCCGCCACGCCTAGCGGGGACCATCAGTTTGTGGAGCAATATCACAACCGATACATTTATCAAAGACATTCAAAAACCATAAGAGGTGACTTGCGAGTAGGCGGTTCAAAGCGACCGCGATCGCGATGTGTTCCGATGTTTTTTTTCGGATCGGATATCATCAGATGGTTTCTCCAGCGCTAGTCGGGGCGGGAGGGAGTGTCAGACGTTTACTGACTAAACCCCATCCATGTTCCTTCTTGTGCCCTTTGCGTTTCGGGGGCGGGGTATCTCTTTCGAACAGCCCCGGCAGGCATCGGCCCTGACTGGCCCCTCCGCTTTGCTGGCATCTCGTTGAGGCGCGCGTGGAACACGAATGCGCCCTCGACACGGCCTGTGGTTATTTAACGTACGTACGGTGAGCTACCCATTGCTCACCGTCCACAGGCCAAGCGATCCGATGCAGTGACACGCGAACTCAATGCATGAACCAGCCGCCGCGCACCGCCGCCTTTCTGTGGTACCCCGGTTCGCACCAAACATCAAGCCAACTGATCGCGTTCGCTTCTAGATCACTCATGTAGGACGCCGAGTAAGGCTTTAAACAAGGTAAACAAAAACTTACATTTATTTCGGTACAGGCTTGCCTCTGTAGAGTACGCTTGTAGAACTGGGATATGGACCTCTGTTTCTTCATTCTGTTCTTGGTTTGTCTTAGTAGTTGCAAGAGGTACTACAAAAGTTTTGAATCGTGGAATACGATCCTTGAATAAAGTACTTTTAAAATGACAACAACCCGATCTTGTTGTGTATCAAACGTCATCTCTTAGAATTTATAAAGTAACTAGAAAATCGTAGGTCAGAGTCGGTAAGTCAGAGAGTTAAAAACAATGTAGGAGGCCTTCCGGCTAAGTCTACACACGCTCTTCGCAGGTCCAGGCAGTTGTGAGGCAGTTGTTGAGAATAGAGCTATATGGTAAGCAGCTACAGAGGCATCGACCTCTAAAATTGTATGCCATATTTTGTTCATTTTTTCTGCTGCTGTATATCGATCCAGCAGCGGATTTACAGACTGATAATAAAACCTGACGTTATTTAACGTAACCAACTACCTGATTTCAGTTAGTACACGACTGTCCGGACTTCGAGTCCTCGTTCGATAATGGCGCTGCCCGGCTCAAGATAAAGCAGGTGACAGCCGAGGACGAGGGCACGTATTCATGCGAGGCTTCCAACAACCTTGGCAAAGCCAGGTCAAGTGCTTGCCTTGTGGTGTATCGTAAGTTTTTGATGTTTTTTAAAGTTGTTATTTTCATAGGCAACAGCATAAAATAGCCTCTATTGCATGGCTAGCCCAACACCATTCAACCACACGCCTAGTTTTGTAGTTGAAATATTCATCATCACAGTTCACTTAAAAGCTGACTTAACATTGAATTAGTACAGTATAATATATTTTTCTAATATTTTAGGTATACTAATCAATAGGAACAAAGTTATTGCTTGCCAAAATAAGTACCTATTGAAATATTCACCCAAGTGGGAATGTATTCTTAAAAGAGAGCTTTATTCATTGCCTAGACTGCCTCGTAAGCCTTGTGGTCTTAAGCGAGACTGCTACGCTTGAGGTCTTGGGTTTGATTTCCAGGTTGAGCAAAGTGTAATTGGGTTTTTCTATAAAATTCTCAGTAGCAGCTCGGAGTTACGACTTGTGCCCGGTTGATAGCAATAGGCACGCCCCCTATTACATGGCACCTAACCATACCTGCGAACTGTGGCCGTACATTGGTACACCTCTGCCTAACACTTCCGGGAATACAGGTGTTACTGTATGCTCATTCATTGAAAAACCAACCACAAATGGTGTATTAACTGTTGATTCTTAACAGATTGGTAAAGTGGAAAGACGGGCACAGCACCGTGACGACGATTCATACATTCACATTGTACTGAATAAGTACTTACTACAATTGTTCGAAGATACTGTTTTCCTATTGATTACGCTTGACTTAAAACTGAAGAGATCCTTGCATAACTAACACAAAAAGCACACTATGAAGTCAAGATTATTAAAAGTTATTATATCACTAACAACAATGCTTTGTACAGTTTTTTATTGACATGAATAATGTGTACTGTTTCATTTCCTACAGTTCATTCGTCGAAGGTAGGTACATTTTCACCTTTCACCTTTTTTTTTTATTGGATCGTGCCCGCAGTTTAGCTTAGAGGCTACTGTGCTTTTCTTTTGCGGAACTTGGATATCACAACTGACTGGTCATCAGATCTCTGGACATCCAACGAGTTTTTTTCCTGGCATCTCAGGAGAAACTAAGGGGGATACATGTAAACCAATACATTCATTTGTATTTTGCAGTTTTTCGTTTTTCTTTATTAGAAGCGCATACACTATCATTTGGATGCTACACATATGCACCATACTTCTAGTTTTCATCTAACCAAGGCTCTGAAGATAAGTTTAATCATTTCTTTATTTTGAAAATCATTAGTGTTCCGAAGAACAAAACTCAACCACCGAAAACACTCTTTGGGGTCAATGCCTTTATAATTTAGGCCGACAATAGCAGAAGCAGAAGACAGAAGCAATAGTAAACCGCAGATCCCACTGTTAGACCCCTTTTTGCATTGGGCACTCTGGGCAAGTGCCCAGAGTCGGAGGCCCCGACTTGACAAAAAAAAAAACAAACGACTACTTCTACTACTATCAAAAAAAGTAAAACACAAAGGGGCTCGTGATCCTTATGCGCCTACAAACGCCGAAGAAAAGACGGCGCTGCTGGCTATGCCTTTATCCAATAGCTTCAAGTGCTACAAAGTCCTCACCCCTGCCACTCATACATACCCCACCGTTACTTTCCAGCTCCAGGCGAGCCTAACACCCTGAGTCAGCGTCTGCGCCGACCTCCCGCGCTGCTGTCAGCCGCGTCCACACCTCGCTCTACACCACGTAGCACACCCGCCAGATCTGTCTCCAGGACACCTGGTAAGTCTTTCAAGGGAACTTCCACGACACGGTAGGCGCAGTGGCTGAGCAATTGGGTGCTGTTCTGCGAGTCGAGGGTACGAATTCCCCACGGAACAAATATTTGTATGGCTTAGAGGTAGGGTCCGGCTCCGGGTCTGGCTGTTTGTATGTGTGACTTATGTTTGTAATCGCACACACTATATGGGAGTAATTCCTAGTGCTCTCGGCCGTTTTCGCAAAGACGAAAATGTGAGGATTAGATTTGAAAAAACTTAGCTTGTTTTTTGTGGTTAGCGCTTAAGGTATATGGGATGTAAAAAGACAAATCACAAAGCCATTAACTACGCATACCGCCCATTAAACTTGAGGAAAAAATATTGCTCGGAAACTACCACTAACCTATGTACTTTTATTTTTGGTTTTCACACAAAAAATACAAGTACACTGTCTATGATTAGATTAGTTATAACATTTGAGCTTCTGGTTTAACAATTCAACTGTGCAAACGTTACGAAGTGGGCTCCATGGGCCTACGTCCACTGCTGGACGTAGATGCGCCGCAACGTCAACGACAGACTCACGGACTGTAAATAAAGCAATACAAATTGTATGTGTAATTCATGAAGAACAAATTAAATGCAAGTGTTATTATCATAACATAACCTACAAACAAAATTTGACATTGACATTGACAGTGACACACAGCAAGTCTACCAACAGCAGAAAACAGAACAGCACGTTTTGTTCCACGCAAACTCTTGAGAAAGTTCTGCCACTTCCAGAAGTTTTAATACTAAATTACATCAGTGTTGTGAACACTGAAATTTTAAATTAGTAGGAGATGACGATGAAATGAAAAACTTTAAAAATCAATCATAAAAACTTATTAATAATACGAGTAGGTATAATATATGACTTGTTTCCATAAAAAGGTTTAAAACACAGTTTTAACAATGAACTTTACTATATTGTATATGATTTGAGTACTTAATAGGATGAAAGCTGCTATGTCAAGACTGCAGATAATCTCAAAAAACCTTGCATAACAAATAAATCTCCTAATTTTAGGACCCGACACCCGCCGCCTCTGCAGCCCCTCCCGGCAGATGGCGCCCTCCTTCTACACGTATCCCTTCAACAAAGTGGTGGAAGAGGGAGAGAACGTCACTTTCAAGTGTGCCGTCAAAGGCCAGCCCGCTCCGTGGGCCACGTGGGACAAGGACGGCATCATTATCACACCTTCCGCCAGGTTTACGGTTAAGGAGAAGGATGAACTTCTCAGGATACTCGAAATTGAACAGGTTGGTTTTGTTTAGCAATGTAACTAAATATACGTTATGTCTATCTGCCTAGCCTTTTCCCATCTACAATTATGTTGGGTTCGGCTTACAGATTAACCGGTTGCACCCGAATACCAGTGTTTTACATGAAGCGACTGCCTATCTGACCTACACAATCACTGGGTTGTGGAAGTCAGATAGGCAGCTACGGCGGTATCGTGTTGCCCAGTAACTGTACTGGTTAACGCGATACCTCTTGTAAAACTGGTTGTAAGCCGGGACCAACAGCTTTGCACGCTTTCCGAGTCACGCGGGTGTCACACCACCAATTTCCAAAGTCCGGGCTTCATATGGCAAACCCCAATAACACTTTTTGCCCGACTTGGGAATCGAACCCAGGACCCCATGCTCATCGAGATCACGATTCCAACGGAGCACTACTACTCAGTCTGACGGACCTTTAGACCAATACTATACAAGCGTGATGATACTGATTTTTGGTTGTTCCTTCCAGGTTTCGATCGAAGACGTGGGTGTTTATAGGATAACTGTCGAGAACGAGTTTGGGAGGGCTGATGCGTCAGCACGGTTGGAGGTCATCACTCAGAAGGGCAAGTTCTACGCAGGAGTGCGGGCCTACAGCCCGTCTCCAAGGAAGTCGCAGACCTTTCGGCGGTACCCCTCGGTTCCCCGACAAGACTGAAGACCCAGTGCGGTATGATCATGTAAGTTCGTTCACGGTTGGTTGTAACTGTAGAAAAGTTGTTTGATTTTACGGTTTTTGTTCAAAGAGTTCAACCAACTTTTCTCATAGGGAGCTACGCGAAATAGGGTACCCTAGTCTCTAGTCTCTCTCTGTAAGCTTGCAATCGCAGCCATCGCGAATTAGACGGTATCGGAATTATTTCTCACTAGAAATATTTATTTCAGGAAGGGAAACATCGCGCGTGAAGATAATAACGATATATAATTAAATGATTTGTTTTTTTTTTTATTGTAATTTATTTTCTGTGCATTTTATTTATTACTTTTTTACTCGTATGACGTAATTTTGTTCTTAACTGCGAAGTAGAAAATGTTAAGTTTTTTGTTTTTTTTTTGTTAGGTTATTTTTAAAAGGTCGGTTTACATGACTCTTCTAAAATTAAACTGTAGGGAACTAGATTATCATATTGACATAGATTTATTTTCTAAGGTTTGCGTTTTAATTGCTTAAAAGTTTTTTTGTAGACGAATAGTGAAAATTAAAAAAAATATTATTTAAGAACACAATGTGCACAAATAATTATAATTTCACTAGCTTTTCAATGTTACTTATAAACATATTTATTTATATTCATTAATTTTTTTACCAAATTAAGGCCGCAATAAGGCCGAAAATAAGTTTACATTGAATGAAAAACTCATTAGTAAACCTAATACTTTTTAAATAAAATAAAAATAATCTAAACTAATACTCTAAAGGAATTATTTTCAATATTTGAAGTGTTTATTATTAATAAACTTGAATGTGGTATTTTGTTTTGCCATTTGCGTAAACACGACGCTATAATGACAGCTATGCGTTAGACAGAGACAGTTATATGCAGCGTCCTTGTCTTGAGCGAAACAATTTGACATGTAAATCGACCTTATGAACAATAGTTCTAGATACAAGTATTATTTGTAAAGATTTATTCAGCGTTGCCTAAGTTAGATAGTCCAAAGATAGCACTTGGGTATGGGGTATTGGGGATTTTCAAATAAATTTTATGACGAGTTTTTATTTTGTTTGTTTATTTTAACATTCTAATCGCGTCGTACTAACTTACGTTTAAGCCCTTTTAAAATAGTTACTCTCTTATTTCTCAATAAAAAACGTTTTCACAAAAAAGACAACCACCTTCAAAAACTAAAAATTGAAAAATAACTCTAGCTTTGTAAGTGGCGGCCTTGAATCTGCTTGTAATTTTAAGAAATTTGCTGCAATCACGACGAGCAATTCTGTTCATCATTGAAAAAAAATATATATCCCGACAAATTGGTTCTCAATTCGTCGGGATATATTTTTTTCTTTTTTTCTCCTTTTTTTTTAAAGTCGGTTAAAAATACGTTCGACTTCACTCAACTCACTCATATAAACCATTTTTCAGCCATTTTTTAACTGTTCGAGAATCGGTCTTACAGAAAGTCGGAGTTGGTTGGCTTGTTCCAACATTCAAAAATCAAAAACCATTATATACCTACCTACCCACATTTATTTCCTATGAACACAGTTCGCTGCCCTGAAATGGGTCAATTATATGCCGCTATTTAGGTAGGTATAGGGTGTATAAATAATACGAGTGTGCTTTAGACCACACGACTGAAGTAAAACTTGTTTGCTCCATCTATTAACTGGCTATGAGAGGAAGGGAGAAAGAAAATGTGCGCGCGCACCTCTGTCTTGCCCCTACTCTAACATATGAAACGTAATTCTCTCTTTCTATCTTCATTAACTTATATCTGCCTCTCACCTTGCGTTCGCCTCGCCTGATCACACTTTTCGTAACGCTCTCGTCACACGTTCACCAGCTTACTCCACAAGTCAAGCGTGCGTAAAGAAGTTTTACTTGAAAAATACACATCACTGCAAAGTCGTTTACTGCGTACTGCAAATCAAACTGAATTTGTTTTAAAATTATTCCTGGAAAAAGACTTTTATTTACTCTTGCGAAATATCTATTTATAGATTTAAAAACTGTTATTGCAAATCGCAAAACATTGTGCTTACGGGTGCCTGTAACAGTACAGGGGCACAGGAACTATTTCAAGTTTAAACTGCCCGCCTCTCTGTTCACTGCACAGATCTTTATATTTCTGTGGTTGCCTGATAAATATAATCAGGCACGAGTGAACCGGTTCATCCTAGGCGTGTTCCACTTTAGGCCGCATCATCACTTAAGATCAGCAGTGTGATTCTCTAAGCCTCACTTCGTAATTCGAAATCTGAATCCGCAGTGAGATTACAAAATGGTATTCTGTTAAACACGATCACGCCGGGTGACGTCACCACGGCGAACGAATACTACACCAATGACAAGTTGGTTCGTTATCGAAGTGAGCGCGATCACTTTAGTGAGACTCGTTTTCGAGTTTGCATTTTAGAGAATCGCACTACAGATGAGCTGCGGTCAAACGCAAGCCTATTAGAATATTTATAAAAATATATCATTTAAAACCTGTTTCGGACAAAAAAGAACTAGAACTTTCCCAAGTATGGTCCAAACCCAATAAAATATCGCAGTGATGGGAAAAATATGTACGCCAGCATTAAGTCCGTTTTGACTCCCATTACAGTAGTACACTTGCTTAGAATAGTAAATCTTAGTTAAGTGGACCCTGAATAAGTGAGAATCTTCCATAGCTGGAACTCATAGTGAGTTCCCGACACTTTAGCACTGAATTATCTCTGTTAGTGGGAGGAGCTCGTGGCTAAATAATTACAGCCACATAGACCGATCTTCCGGGTTAAGCCACGCTTGCCGAGGTTGGTCTGTGGATGGGTGACCATTTACCATAGCGAGTTTCCTCCGTGCCTCGGAAAGCACGTAAAGCCGTCGGTCCCGGCTGTCATTTGTAGATCTTTGACAGTTGTTTGACAGTGTCTGTTAGTCAGAAGCCAGAAAGTCTGTCAACCAGTCTTACCAAGAGTATCGTATTGCCCATTACTGGGTTGTGGAGATCTGATAGGCAGTCGCCCCATGTAAAATACTGATATTCAGCTGCATCCGGTTCGACTGGAAGCCGACCCCAACATAGTTGGGTAAAGGCTAAGCAGATGATGATATCTCTGTTAGTGGGACAAAACAAACCTGTATATCTACGATAAGTTCTTGTGCTTTCATCATATTCACACATCACACATCATTGAAACAGCGAGTGTATTTTATATTCTTTTACTGACACTACATTTTAAGTAATGCTTTTGCTAAATCGTTTTCTTTGAATCTTATACGCGTTGACTTCTGTAACTCTCTCCAAGTTAGAAACGTAATGAATTGACGTTATACACGCCAATTCATTACCTTTCTAACTCGGACTTGATTGCAGACTTGCGTACTACCCGCTTCTTCGCCCGCGTGACTTATTTCACTCGCGTTAAGTTACGTCTTTGGTTGCTGCTCCGCTCCCGCGTGTAGTAGCATGATGTTTTATAACCTATGACACTCACAAATTACGCGGCTTTCTAAAGCCATGTCATTTGTGAGTATTATAGGCTATGTTTAGAAAATTCTTCTATCCATGTAAAAGAATTTTCAAAATCGGTTAAGTAGATCCAGGGATTACCCCCTACAACCTTACAAACTTTACCTCTTTATAATAATAATATAGAAAACTTTTCGTTTTGTTTATTAATCGCACCTCTATAAATGAAATACATCTCTATTCTCACCTCTATTCATTAAAGAAGATCCGTAGGATAAGGGATCCGATCCATTAAACGATTTTTTATTGATACCTGGATATCTGAGACACTGAGTGAAATGTTAGCTCTATATATGAGACAAAGCAGGTGCCTTGATGTCTCAGTTACCTAGGTTTTACTTTCTAAGAGCGCATACGCACTCCGCGGCTGACAGCATTGCGACCAGATGTCCGATTCACCACAACCATAAAAAGTTATGTAAAACTGATTTCTACAACACGTTGATTTGCAACCTCGTCAAATTCAAGGAGTTAACTATGCTCGTGATTCTTAATATATATTCTTAATCAATAATAAAATAAATAATTTGGTTTTGAAAAACATTTTTTTTACTTGATTTTCAAATTCGAGCTAGGCTTCTCGCCAGAGGGTTTAGGCGCTATGTACACATTGATAAAGCCGCGCGACAACTATGCCTACAGCATACGCAACTGCGCGATCCTGAATTTTGCAAGAGGAGTATTCTGGAAAACTGTTATTTGATAGTTGCAACTAAAAAAACAAGTATTTATTAGATATTGGCCAGGTATCGTAATTATATTTGATTACTTCTATTTTTTTTTTATGACAAGCTCCTAAAATTTGACGAGGATGCAAATCAACAGCTTGTATTTGTACCTACCTACATAATTTCTGTTGGCGCAGTGGCTAAGCGATTGACTACTACTGCACTGTGTGTTGCGAGTTCGATTTCTATGGCCTACTAGTAGTTATTCCGTGTCTGGTTATTTCTGTGTGTAACTTTGTTATGAAACCCACAATACAAGAGTTTCTGGTGTGATGCAAAGTTTCTTTAAAAAAAAAATTGTGATAAACGGTCCAGTCGCCCTGATGGCACTGGCCTCAATACTGTCAGCCGCACGGTTGCTATGCGTACTCTCGTTTTATATTAAAACTTCCCGCTATAATAATATTCGAAAAATAACCCCTTTTTAACCCCCGGCTCAAAAAGAGGGGTGTTAGACTCGTAAGTTTGCCGTGTCTGTGTGTCTGTCTGTGGCACCGTAGCTCTTAAACGGGTGAACCGATTTAAATGCGTGTTTTTTCTATTTGAAAGCAGGTTTCTTAGCAATGGTTTTCAGATATGTTTTATCAAAATCGGGTCAGCCGTTTCAAGGTTATCAAGTCTTTTGTTAGCTGCGGTAGAGATCTTTCTTGAGAAGGCTAATTTTTTTTTTTTTAGTTTAGTACTTGTTATCGTGTATTGCTAATACATATATGTACATCCGATAGGTGTTTCTTCTCTTATTTATTTTATCTTTATTCCCGGTCCACATTAGTGCAAAGTTATCTTCGAAATCCCGAAGTTGGCTGATTAGCTGTGCAGCAGACCATTTTGTTCCTAAAAGATCCATTGCGCAGCCAAACGGCTAAATTCAGTCTAGTAATTAAAACCTGTGCTAGGGAATGGCGATTGTTTGCATTATACCAATAATTTACAAGCCGTTAAAGCACTACAGCGACAATTATTTAAAAGTGCCATTGTATATAAAACTGAGGCTGACCGACGATTTTTTTGTCAGAGAGAATGGAACACATGAATTCTAAAATACCAACGCACATGTCCTACAAAAAATCGCCCCCCGAAATTATGCATATATTGAATGTTCCGATAATCGGACCTACATAATGTCGGACGTGGGCGAAGGCCATATTCCTTATTTTTCTTAACAATGAAAACAACTTTATGTATCAAATTAAATAAAAATAACACGTTCTATATAACACACATATTTTTGTAGTTTTATTATAAATATATATGTAAATGTATGTACCCACTACACAGGAAAAGTTTTTAAAATGTGCGGATAATTTTCGTAGTTCAGTATCAATAAAATGACAGATTTTCATAATTTGTTCAATACTTTATTATGTTTTATTTTTTTGCATTTTGGAAATAAATTACAACTGTTTAGTTCGTAGCTAATGAAATTAGCTGTCAGTAACCTGCGTCGGCGCAGGGTCTGAGCTCACAGTTACTACCTACCTAACGCGACACGGTCGCACACTGACGGTGGCGAGTGCCCATAAAATAGATTTCAAAGTAGTCACCTTTCGTTTGCAATAAGTTTATTTTTTATTAGTAAACCGTATCATGGAAAAGCTTTTCCTGTATATTTACTTATGCATAATTCTATATTTTTGTATCTATTTTCGTTAGGAATATTTTGCTCAAACATAATTATTAGAATGGCAACGGCAATATTATCTCACCACTTTAGTTGGTCTGGCAGAAAATACTTAAGGGGCGGCCAAATTTAGAGGTACATATCTTATCTGAGAAGAGCTGCTACAGTCAACACTTTCAGTCACCCGGAGCAAACTGGATGGATGTTTCGTGGCCCTTCAAGCAGTTTATTTTTAACGCTGCAGTGCCCAGTTTCAGCAAACATGACTCCATGAAAAATAAGGATTATGAGCGGTGACGCACTGTGTCCGAATATCCATGGGGTATTCAAATGTGTATTGAATACACATTCCACCCCCACCCCCATACCGCATTTGCCCATTCCCATGGGTGCGGGATTCGCATAAGCATTTACCGCTTTCCCGACAGGCTTCGATCCGCTGTTCTTCAGCGATCCCTCCTCCCCGTGCACCTATTCTCATAATGGCCGCACCTACTCTTAAATGGCAAGCGTGGCACACGTTTTCGCCGCTCAATCTAGCCTTTCAGCCCCCCTAGCCAAGTCACAAACGATAATCGTAAACGCTTGGTAGGTACCAATAGATTTTCAACTTAATACCCAAGAGCCTTAAGTTGAAAATCTATTAAAGATTTCTAAGCGTTAGCGACTGGAACGAACGAAACCGCTATGCAATCTTCATTAGATCTTCAACTTAAAACCAAGCACATAAAGTTGAAGATCTATTAAAGCCTACTCAGCGTTTGCGTTTATCGTTTGTGACTTGGCTAGGGGGGCTGGTCCGCCCGCCGACCCCCCGACTCAGGCTAACTTATTTGCTTATTTCTTTTGAGGTCCTAAAATGTTTATTTTATTTTCCAGCGTAGGTAAATAAAACACCTGATGATAGTGGTTTTTCATTTTTTTATTTCTTTCGGCAACGAGCAGAACAACCAGTAGAGAGCGCATGCGGAGGCTACCGCGGTCACCAAACGTATGCTATTTCTAGTGAATCTCGATAGTGCTGTTCGCAACATCGCGACGATTATATCGATGTCATTTAAAATATATCGACATAATCTTTCTTATTTTTGTATTTTTATTGCTTTATTTTAAAAGATGCTTATGCCCTTGGCTTTGCTAACAAATGTGCAGAGAATGAATAATATGTATGTTGAAATACATAATACTAGTATAAAACTTTACTTGTACATAACAGAAAAAAACTGTAAGCGTATGATGCCTATGCCTGACTAACTTTTCACAGTGTTATCTGACTTCAGTGATTCTTTTTTTAAAGAATAGTGTATATATCTCAAAATTTGTTTTTGGACTTAAAGGGGCTGAATGGCGCCAGTATGTGAACACTTTGCTAGCCCCCCCATTTATTTGTGCACGTGCTGTAGTTGACGCCAATGTAATAAGTTTAAAAAAAAGTATATTATATGCATTAAAACTTGCTAACTTCCCAACGATGAATTGAGAAATTTGGATTAAGCTACATAAAAAAGTTATCTCTGATTGTATAAATTAAATCTTGTAAATAAGTACCTGTTTTATTTCAAAATCGAATCAGAAATCTCCGTTTCAAACAAAGTCAAATAATTATCGATATCGATATTTTTAAAGTACATTTTTGGAATCACTAGATAATCCGTTGTCATTTGTTTGTGAATTCTTTACCCAATCACAGCGGCGAGTCTTACCTCTCCCCCCGCCGTTTTTAGGTGACTTTGATTTAGAACAAAAACTTGTCAATGGTCTCTCTACGGGTTGTTGGGCTCTGTGCAGGTAACGACATATAGATTGGTCAAATACAATGAAAGCTGTGTGCAGGTACGAGTATGTATGTTAACAATAAATCGTACGCCTAATCCGGTGCCCTGCCTGAGCGACGAATACGACGCGACGCGACACGCCACATTGCAATTCGAGGCGATGCTACACGCGGCAAATCCTACGTGATTTTGGTCATTACTTCTCGAATCATGGAGAAGTATAGTTGCGTCTGGTCGGTCTCAAAACAAGTACGCGTTGCGTTGCGTTTTGCCGCAAACTGCCATATTGGCCGTAAGCCGGGTATGTTGACCGTTGAGTTGATCGCGTTCGTCGCGTTCCCACCGTCGTAATCGGTAATCCTCGCTCATGCAGGAGACCTCGTAAGAAAAACTTGTGTTACTCGTATCTGTCTGTGTAGTTGCACTGATCTTCTAAACAAGGCTAAAGATTTTGTTACAAACATTCGTACCGCACACAACTTATGGACAACAAGCTTTATATTTTTTAAAAATATTTACTTATTTCTAGAAAAAACAATGGAATATATATTTTTACGTGTGTGCCCGTATTTATGTGTGCCCGTTGTTCTTCTAAACTAGGCAATTTTACAAAAGCTTTGTTAAGTACATTTACTGTATATTCTATTTATTTAAGTAAGTTTATGTAAGTATATGAGTATTAAATAAAATTGTAATTATTATTGATATTTAATAAATAAATTGATAAGGACCGAAATAATTTGTTTTTATGTAATGACACAGATTTTAATAACATAAAAACATTTTATTATAGGTATTCGTTGTTTTATTTCTATACTTAAATGTAAAACATTTAATATATTTATCATTTCTTAATCACGTTTATTTGACGCATCTATTACAATCCTTTTCACACATACCTTGTTATTTACTTAAGCATTAAATAATCATCAGTACGTATATACTAGACAATAGCACAGAGACCACTTTGGTAATGTCTCATGTGACTGTAATTACACCGGCTTCCGTTCCCACTACTGGGAAACGCGTCCGACAATTGTTTACATCCTCTACGCTTTCGTGACTCATCATTACAGTATTAATTACTAAACTAAACCATTACAATTTACCCTAGAAAACTACCATCTATTATAAATACCATTTATTATATTATATTTATTTATTATCTCATGAATCACCACACTGGGGGCCTACCGTTTTCATAAAATCTTTATCTCATAAAATAGTATTATTTTAATATTACTTTTTCTTGTGCACTGTTGGATTTTCAAAGCTGAGCCAAATTAAGCGCCGAGGGTTTGAAATCCAACCACTATAATATTAAAAAGGTACTGTTTTACGGGATGCTGGTAAACACCCAGGATATATACATAATAAATAATCCAATAAACCTTTTTTAATGCAAATATAGTTTTTGAACTGTTCCTTGTCCATCTATTTCACTTTTTTATCTTTTTAGTTCCGTCACTTCAAAACTGTAACAGTTCGTTTTAACACAATTCTGAAAAGTTTTTTTCACTTAACGAATTCAATTCACATAGTTCTTTCATCATTGGTTTTCTTCAGTTGCAAGTTTTCACCGATTTGCAAGAGTTTGAGATTTTGGGTTATTTTTTACCTATATATAGGTACCTATGCACACTCATTTAGTACGTAGGCGATTTTTCACTTCTACACGTATGCACAGATTCCATATTTGTAGGTGTTTCTTCCTTGCTACACTATGCACTACATCAGTTCATTGGAGATTTTTCACTACTATTCACTAATTATTCACTAATTCAGTTCTTACTACACAGTTATTAGATATTAATTTTTAGTTTATATATGTCTATTGCCACATAATTAGTCCACCACCATTTTATCTGAAAAAAATATTGAGAAATGTTAGTAAATTATAACCTTAGCAAAAAAAATATCACTAATTAATCGTACACTTAAGGGGTTTTACTTATAAAAATAACGCTAATTCATACTACCTTTCAATTGACTGACTGAACGATGAATTACTATTTTAATCTGCCAACACTTAGACGGTCAGCATAGAGCATGACCAAATTATTCGACTAAAGAACGAAATCGAACAAACAATTGAGCATAATTGTCAAAATTTATAATAGACTCCATAGACCAAAAATGACATCGTCACAGCCCGCCATCTTACTTCTTAACTATACTTAAACAACGGGTGGCCGCTGTTTAAATTTTCTGTCACTGAGCTAGTACAAAACAACATCTCAACGCTGATTAATGTTTATAGGTAAGATTTTTCACCTTAGACTGAAAGTGATTTGACAAGTAGCTAAGTATTATTTAGCGTTATTTTTATAAGTAAGGCTGTAGGTATCTTATCTCCAGTGAGAAAAGGTTCCTTATCGTGTTCTGCCATCAGTGTAAACCAGAAGAACATTCTACGTTAAAAATCTTTGGTTCACTGCTCCGTATTTAATTAGGAATTTCTCAGTAACGACCTGGAGTTTGGAAGTTGATACTGTGACACCCTCGTGTCTCGGAAAGTCCCTAAAACCGTTGGTCCGGCTGTCATTCGTATATCTTTGACAGTCGTTACGGATAGTCAGAAGCCAAGAAGTCTGACAACCAGTCTTACCAAGACGTATCGTGTTGCCAGTACCCGGGTTGTGGAGGTCAGATAGGTAGTCGCTCCATGTAAAACACTGGTATTCAGCTGCATCTGGTTAGACTGAAAGCTGATCGCAAAATAGTCGAGAAATAGCTAGGCAGATAGATAGATAGTGTGTAATAAAAAGATGAATCTTTTATTTCGCATCTATATTCGCTGGTGGAAATGCAATGCACATAGCAGACAATGGCGGTAGGTAACCTTATAGTAATGCACAATACAAAATTGGGTTAGTAGTAAACAGGAGCAAGAGAATCTACAGCGTGTTAAAAAAATAAAGGGGATATCCTTACAAACGGGGTGAAGAGTGTATCCGGTTCTGCATATCTATACAAAATTTCAGCGCAAAACCAATGACTTCCAAAATCCACAACATCTTTTTGCGATAAGTTCCCTTTTAAACTTTCGTACTGATTCACCCATGCATCTCTATACACACCATTTTACTGGTATCCAGTTGCTGGCGCCAATAAACGTCGCCAGCCACCGTGTGGCAGCGCTGGAGTGGTAATATTGCGTTCAAACGGATCATAATATTAGCCTAGAGATTATTCAAAAAATCTCCTTTTTTTTGTAAAATTGGTTTCGTGACAAAATATGAAAAAGAAAAGCATTAAGGGTATTACATCGCTCAAGTCCTAAAAACACCTTATGTTTAAAGAAATTTGTTGAGGAATCCTTCCGTACGTTTTCCACATAAAAAATATATGTTATACTTAAAGTCATTCTCAACAGTTCGCATTGATTAGAATTGTAATAAACTTGCCCAAATTTCGGAAAAAAATATTTTAAACAGGTAATTTTTCAATCTAAATTGCAAATTGTTGGTAAAACGGCTGAATAGTTCGACATGAATTTTATACCTAAAAATATGTAATGACATATCAAACAATTCGCATTGTTTACTTTTTCTTGTTTCTGTTAAGATTTTGTAATAATAACTAAAAACTTGAAATTTCATCAATTCCCCCCACGAGGCACCCCCGCTATGCCTGAGACGCCAAACTTCAGTGCCTTGATGGCTCTTGTCAAGGGTGGACTATACGCATGTTATTTTTTTCAAAATAAAAACCAAAAGTTCACTTTTTGAATAATTTATGAATGAAGCAATATTGTAAATAGTACAAATGTAAATATTTCGTAAAATAAGAATTGAAATTAAGTTCGTAAATAAATAAAAACAAATTTGTAATTTCGTTTAGTTTTTGTATCTATCATAGAGTAAGCCCGACTACTATGCCTATGTATAAAAACAAATGCTTGACCGAGCTCTCCAAAATTATTGGAAAATACCACGGATATCTATGGTACATACCTACTCTTTTAGTAGATACATTATTTCTTTGGTGTTTATTTTTGTTAGAACATAGATTTAGATGTTTCTTTTTTAATTATTTGCTTACCAAACTTTCAGAATGTATCATGTATGAGCACAACTATTTCCGTTACTGAGATCCGATAAGCACTTACTTGGTCATCACCTTTAGAATGTACCACATAGTAGCACCCGTGCTTAGTTAGATAAATATTGAAAGCTAGGTCATCCTAACTATTTTCGTTTCCGACAACCGATAAGTGAATATTTTATTTACACGGTTACTTTTACATCATTCGGGAGCCGAAACACAGGAACTCCAGTAAAGTAATAATTACTATTGGCGTTATTTTTTTTAATACGTCTCAAAGAATTTGAAAATTTGTGACTTTTTTTGTCAAAAGTCAAAGTCAGAGTCAAAGTCAAAGTTTTTGTCATTCAAGATGTTAGTGCGTTTCTGCCTGATCGATGAATGGATTTTTCAAAGGCTACCGTTCGCATTTGTATAGTCGATAAGGTTTACACACAAATATGCATAAACTGCAAAGAAGCGTTTACTTCGAGTTCTCATTATTTCACAAATTAAACAATCATCATCACGCCTGTATTTCCCGAAGGGTTAGGCAGAGGTGTACCAATGTACACCCACAGTTCGGCGGTACATTTAGGTCCCATGTAAAAGGGGGCGAGCCTATTGCCATTTATCGGGCACAAATCCAAACTCCGGGCTGCTACTGAGAATTTCGTAGAAAATCCCAATAACACCTTTTTCTCAACCTAGGAGTCGAAACCCAGGACCTCTAGAGTAGCAGTCGTGCTTAGGACCAATAGGCTAACGAGGCAGTTCAAATTAAATTTTAATGTTATTTATTGAAAATAATATACTTAGCCAATAGTTTTTGTTACTATGACAGAGTTTATGGCTTTTGGTTCCAGAACGATGTAAAAGTAACGTGTATAACAAAATAAATATAAATTACGATGTACCAAATAATACATAATATAAGAACAAAATGTAGGTATTAAATCTCTCAGAGAGCGAATAAAATAGGCAAAAACAATGACAACTCTGCGACACATCTGTGTTCTTGCTTAATGTTAAGTTCCTTTTATCGTAGCATAGTGAATATCGGTAGATGGCGCTAAATTAAAAAAATAATAGAACAGATGTCAAATCCTCAAGGACATCGGCCGATGTAATAACCTTAAGAAGATTTCTGCCCTATTTCTTTTGTCCGATTACTTTTATCGATGTTTTTTTAAAGAAAAAACGAATTTGGATGCGGAAACGGATATGAGATAGGGATATAGAGAGTGGCTCGACATAACAGTTGCCACATACCATCACACCTGTATTCCCCGAAGGGTTAGGCAGAGGTGTAACCAATGTACACCCATAGTTTGCCGGTTTGTTTTTAAGTCCCATGTAATAATGGTGAGCCAAATTACCATTAACCGGGTACAAATCTTACTTCCGAGCTGCAACTGAGAATTTCGTCAAAAACCCAATAAAACTTTGCTCGAGCTGGGAATCAAACCCAAGACCTCAATACCAACCCAACAGTTGACTCAACTATTTGCCTGCCTGCCTGATACATGTAGGCATTACGAAAGATGCCTGAATATTAAGACAAGGTACATCTTAGAAATAACTGTATTTAGCGTCAGTATTTTAATGTTACATCTCCACTAAGTTTTTGAGTCATTTTAAGAAATACACTCTAGGACAGGGGTTCCCAACGTTTTTTACAAATTTAGAAATATGGAGAATGTGGATGTAGGTCTAGATTCTTACTGACTAAAAACAACCATACAACGCGCCTTCCGCGTTCAATAATAGCATGAATTTTAATATAATATTAATCAATAATTTTAAAAGATTTTTTTTCTTAATTTTTTTGTTGAAATTCTTGTAGTTCAAGGAGAAGAAGGTGCAGGCGGGGGGGGGGGGCACTGGCACGAAAAACAGTGCAGGCCCTATTCTGTCTACTCGTTCCAGCACATTCGGCTAACGCTGGACTGGCACGAAAACATGTTTATATAGCGACAGTACTTTCTCAGCATTGGCATGCCTACGAGACTGGCGCCAGCAACTGGTCACGTAGAAATAAGTACGCAAAACGATACGTATTAGCGTGTTTTTCATTCAATCGGCATTTTCAATACAACGCTATCAAAGGTATTGCTCTGATCTGTTGTTGATGTCCTAGAATAATAGGAAGGACAAAAACAAACAAGAATCCTTACCTCCTGGTTTGGGATGATCCAGGAAAACCGCTAAGTACCGGACTTAACGGTTTTCCCGGTTCATCTTGCGGATGCCGTCTGAAATCTTCCGATAGGTACCGGCGACTTTGTACCATGCCCGTGTGCAAGAACAATACATCATATTGGCCTGAAACAAAAATAAAAACATATTATAATAAAAAAAATTCAATCAGACCGGTCTCATTGGTCTATCAGCTGCTAGTGCGGCTGCTACCACTAGGTTCTGGTCTCGATGTCCAGGTCGCGCAGTGTTAATGTTTCTCTATAAGTCCCAATAGCTTTTGAAAATGAACTAGCTGCTGAAATATGGAGTCTGTGCACTGATTTTTACCCCCTCGAAGAATAACAACGTAATGGATTACATTAGCGTTTGAAAAGTGAATTTAAATAATGTCAGTTGCAACAAAAGTGAATTATAATAAAAACATTTGTAACAAAAGTGAATTAAAATAAAACATTCACAAAGGGAACTTATACATATACCCATAGTTATAAAGTATAATCTTACCCTAGACATCATCTTATAAACTATATCGTCGGAGGCAACACACTGGGCGCAGCCCGCGCGCTGCCAGCAGGTGCAATACCTGTAAAAAAAAAAAACATGCGATAGTATAATTAAATTAGACCAGTACGAACCAGAATCAGTGCTTTTCAAATCCAAATCATATAAACATTTTAGTGATAGACAAATTAGCTTATAGGCGTTATTAGAATAAGTCGCATTAGGCGCAGCAGCTACAGTTACAGAATATTATATTGATTTGAAATTGCAATGGTACATAAACTTATGTTAACGCTGCCGGCCCACGCCAGACAATCGACGACCAATTTTCTGAGAAAATGATCATTTGCATTCTAATATACCAACGCACACGTTCCTCCTACAAATAGTCGGTGGACAATGCATCTGTTGAACGTTGCGATAGTCGGTCCTACAGAAGTCGGACGTAGGCGGAGGCCCTACGATAAATACTAGAGGTACCTCCAATATTTGTCGTAGGGCGTATTTATTACTTTGGTAAGAGCGCAAGTAAACTAGGAAGTTCACTTGCGCTCTGTCGCAAGTCTCGCTTGTCTCGCTTAGACTAGAAAAGGATTCCTAAGTCAAAACTATCGGACGAAACGCAGAGCCCATATGTGTTCCATACTCACAGGCGGAATGGGCTCGATGATCCCAGGACATAGGGCCGCGTACGCTACCTTCTTGTCCTTATAATCCGCTGAACCCACGCTTCGTTGGCCCAAAACCAATCGAT
This sequence comes from Caradrina clavipalpis, assembly GCA_932526535.1. Classification (NCBI taxonomy): domain Eukaryota; kingdom Metazoa; phylum Arthropoda; class Insecta; order Lepidoptera; family Noctuidae; genus Caradrina; species Caradrina clavipalpis. The sequence goes on from OW052087.1 coordinate 4,618,372, forward strand.
TTTAAATTCAGAAATAGATGAAAATGTTTTCTGTATAGTGCCCAGTAGACCCATTAAGGATAAGGCTGAGTTAAAATAAAAATAAAAACGTACCACTTTCTTCCCTAGCTTTTGAATGCTAAACCATTACATTTGATTTAAGGCAGCAATCCTAATCTATGTAAAATGCTATTCTCCACACCGATTCCGGCCACGGCGGCTAAGCTTAATGCAGATTAGCCACGTACGCAGGAGATATTATAGTGCACAAGTGTGTGCGCAAACACAGGTGCACTCCCTCTTCTCTAACTCTCATAACCCGCTGGGACGGTAATCCGGTAGGACCGGAGAGAGATCAGGCGCAGGACCAACGGCTTACGTGGCACGGGGGTGTCACACCACCATCTTCCAAAGTCCGGGCTGCTACTGAGAAATTCCTAATGGAAAAACCCAATATCACTTTTTGCCCGATTTGAGATTCGAACCCCTCGCTCAGTAGTCACGCTTGCGAGCACGAGACCAACGGGGCAATCCTAATCTATACTAATATTATAAAGAGGAAACATTTGTATTTTTGTATGTAACGAATAAACGTAAAAACTGCTGGACCGATTACAAAAATTATTTTGCCTTTAGAAAGCTACTTTATCACTGAGTAATATAAATCACGCTACGACACATGGGAGCGGAGCAGTGACCAAAGACGTAACTTAACGCGGTTGAAAGAAGCCTCGCGGACGAAGTCGCGAGTCGGCTAGTTATTATTATAGTTTGTTTTTTATCTTTTCACGCCTAAACCACTGAAACGATTATTCTGAAATATTGCATATACAGGGTGGAATTTTATTATGCTACCTGGAGGTAAAGTACTCTAAAAACTTAAGTTAAGTTTTTTCGGATTTTAGTCGGTTCGATTCCCGGGTGAGGCAAGCGTATTTTCAAAATTATTTCAAAACAGTTTTGTTTCTTTAAAAAAATAAAGGAATGTTTCCTTTGAGTAAAATTTGCTAACTTCAGTATTTAGAGTACTTTCCCCCCAGGTAGCATTATAAAATTCCACCCTGTATATACGTTCATCACGAATCATGATTGAATTTTAAATACCTATAACCGACATTTAGAGCCTGTTTAAGACCTTGCCGCTGTGAGCACAGTCACGACCTTCCTACGCTAATAACTGTGAAATGCGTGTAGAGATTTCTCTAATGGTGCTCCCACACTGCTGTTAAAAATGTTTACAAAGTTCAGTAAACATTTTCTAAACAACCATTTGATCACAATGTTAAGAAAGTTCTTATGGTAATAAAGATTTGGTAACATTAGTAAACATTTCTAAACAAAACTGTCAGTAATCTAATTGTATCAAATAAAACATTTTTGTTAATAAAATGTGGTTTTTTTACATTTCCTAATAGAATGTAATAATTCCTAATATTTGTTACTAAATGTATTGGTGTTAAAAGACGTTTGCAAACATTTTTTAACAGCATTGTGGGAGCACCTTGAAGTAATGTGCTTATTCTTTACTTACGGCTTTCGCCCTTCTTGTGTTTGCGTGCCCACAGTAGACGTGGGGAGACGCACAGGTGACAGCGAGCGATAGCGGCGGTGTGGCACAGGCAGTGTGTGCATTATGGGGCCGCGCTGTGGTGACGCACTATGGGGCTGCTTAGGCAGTAACTCTGCCTGCTGCGGCGAGCGCGACAATCTCTCAGTCGCGGGCAACAGTGGCCGCTGTCGTTGAGGGCTGTCGTACATGGGTCCCTGCGGCGACTGCTGCCGCAGCCTGTTTTGCCGTACTGGTGTGGGCGGCAGTTGTCGCTTTGGGCTGCCTCCGTTTTGGCAACCACCATTTTTGCGTCCACCATTTTGGCCGCTTCTATTTTCAGCCAATGGTGACCTCGGCTTCTGGGGCTGTTTCCTGGCTGTGCCGACTGCTGTTGATGGTTTAGGCTTCTTAGGGCGTGGTGAGCATTTCTTAAAGATGCTGTCGTTTAAATTATGACAGCACTTCATAGCATTAAAATGGTTCCGCGGCTGCCAGTTCAGTTCTTTCGGGCAGTTATCGTATAGCCCGAAACAGCCGGGTGGCATCAGTATAGCACGCGCGTACTCTTGTGGCGTATCTGTAAATACCGTATATATGTATATATATAAGGTGTTAAAAAATTAACTTTAAGAATTTCGATGGGACAATGTATTTCTCATTATGAACAACTTTTACTGTGGGACCAAACCTGAAAAAGCAAAAAATAAATCAGCTGTTCATAAAGTTGTTCATAATGAGAAGTACATTGTCCCCTCGGAATTCTTAATGTTATTTTTTAACACCTTATATAAACATAGTGTTGTTAATAATACAAACAAATAGACCATCGAATCGTCCCGCGTATAATACTAGAAGCAGACAGCGTCATAATCGTCATAATACTAGAAGCAAACAGTAGTACCGATTTCTCTTTTTAACGTACAGCACTGCCTCTCTGTACGGGCGGCGGATCGTTCGATCGTCTATTGTGGAGACGAGGTAAGTGTAATATATTCGAGTAAGAACATAATATATATTTAGAAATTATATACCTACAGGCGTTTTACTCGCAATTTATAAATTTGGTAGGGGTCAAAATAAAATATCTATAGATAGGTAGTACAAATTACTCACATGCACAACACAATAATAGTTTTCTTAGACAAAATTAGATAAAGTTTGGATACATGTATACCTAATAACTTGTAAAGAAATATAAATAATTGGTAGGTATATAAAACATGTTTTATTAAAAAAAGTAAACAAAATATTAAACCGAAGAAAATATAAAAAGAAAATAAAAAATCATTTAAACTAACGTAAGTCAGTAATTCCGCGGCGCCAAACAAACCGACAAACAAATCGAGTAGTAGACACCATTAAACAATAATTCCAAGACACAACTTTACTAAAAAACACTTTATTTTAACCCTGGAAACCCAATGAATTTATAAATAATAAAAAAACTATAAGATTCGTTTTTTGTTGGGTTAAAATCAATTAATAGTTATTTAATTGAGATGACAAAAAAGTGACGTCATAGTTTAGTATTGTCATACAAAATCTATGGGAGAATGGAGTTTTGACAGCTCATAAAAAGTAAGTCAACTGATTAGTGGTGTCATCTAGCCAATTATGGACATTAGGCGACTTGATGCGCCATGGCGAAAATACCCCTGAAATTTTTAAAGTTTATCTTGGACATCACTGACATCGGTTACCATGTCAGAGGGCCTTGAGGCGGTTTAGAAACTCTGAAACTAGGGTGTGTGGGGTCGTTAGACCTTACTGCCCACATGGTAAAGAAGATTTAACATGTTAAGAAGACCTGTTTTTACCAGTCTGGGTAACCTTGTAACTCTGAATTAAAGTGTATTTTTAACTCCCAACTCAAAAAGAAGGGTGTTATAAGTTAGACGTGTCTGTGTATCTGTGTGTCTGTCTGTGGCACCGCAGCTCTTAAACGGGTGAACCGATTTTAATGCTGATTTTTATTAGAAAGCAGGTTTCCTAGCGATGGTTCTTAGAATTATGTTTTATCAAAATCGGTTCAGCCGTTTCAAGGTTATCAGTTCTTTTGTTAACTGAGGTAGGGATCTTCAACCCATAACGACTTTTTAGAGTATTTTTTTACTTAAATTTTACTTTAATTTAATTAATCTTAGAGACCGAATTGACAGCTTTAAGTATGTGTTTAACTTGAAATAGTGTGCTTTATTATTTATGTATTTGTTGCCGAAAGCACATTATTTTTATGTATACGCGCGAAACTGTCAATTTAGTCTCTAAGTTTAAAAATACACATTCGTTTCTAACACGGTTCGATTAGGTATTAAAGTAAACTAACCTCGAGTTAGGAACTAACTTTGAACAAAATGGGTCATTGGGCCCTTTCAATTTAAGCATCTGCTGCCAGACCGCTGATGTAGCGCCATCTATTATACAGCATGGGAACTACTAACGATGGTGACATCTGCCGTACTACGAACGAACTACAATTGACGTTTGTAACATCGCTATATCAAAGTTCTCCGCGTTGTTAGCGTATAACTGGTGTAAAAAGACATGACCTGAAAGTTTCATGCTGCCCATCAATGCGATAATGTTTTAGTTTCGGACCATTCCTGGGAATATGTAGGTTGCGGAGATATTGAAGGCAAAAATCCCGGTTTTTGTTACGTTTTTTTACTTATACAATTTTTTTGTATTATAACTTAATGAAAACAACAACAGTACGTGTGCAGTACGACACCCGCACTGCTTTTATACTGTAGCAGTCCAACATCAAAAGTATAAATTTAAAAAAAACATCCCGACGAATTGATGAATTTCCTCCTATTTTGAAGTCGGTTGCAAAAAGAAACTTAGACAAAGCAGAGGTTAAGCATTGTTCCCATTGAGAATTTACTTTCGGGCCAGGCTTGGGAAACTGCTGGTAATAGAGATAAAGCTAACGTAGCGTTTATTTCTACGGTTATGTTCCTATGTTACGCGACATACTAAGCCCAAGTTTGGAACTTTTAAATTTACTATTTTCGTATTTTCAAGGATATTATAGTTTTAAAAGATTAAGCTAAACTTTAAACCCCCACGGCACCTTCTAGCTAACAAAAACAATGATTTGTCAGCTTAAAAATAAAAGTTAAAAAAGCATTATTTTTTTCTTAAAGTTACATAATTTGGGAGGCATTATACGTATCTATAACGGCTAAGTCATGTCTCTTCTTAACCAAATCCAATGCAGGAAGAGGTTACAATTCGATTGCACTGTTTGTCTATCTTGTTTACCTCAGCCGTAGCCAAGTCATAAACGATAATCGTAAACGCTCGGTAGGTACCAATAGATTACCCAAGAGCCTTAAGTTAAAAAATTATTAAAGATTTCTAAGCGTTAGCGACTGGAACTAACGAAAACGCTATGCAATCTTCATTAGATCATTAGGTAACTTAAAACCAAGCACATAAAGTTGAAGATCTATTAAAGCCTACTCAGTGTTTGCGTTTATCGTTTGTGACTTGGCTAGGGGGGCAGAACTCGGTCATTTATCAACCTATTTTCAACATAAACTAGTTATAGTTTAACTAACTATGCTCTTCCTTTTTCTTGTCATGGGCGGATGGTGACCTTCTTCGCGCTGATTTAGTGCGTCGCACTGATTTCGAACGCGATTCTCGTCGTGTTATTGCGCTCAGCGAACGGTAGAAGCGAGAAGGGCGCACCCGATGCTCCCGCTGAAAGAAACATTTCGTATTAGACAAAGGCAAGGGAAGACATTATTATTTTACTGAATACGGACTTCGTGTTGTTTCGTGTCGTCGTGTCGTAGCTATAATATACAGGGTGTCTGGCAGAACGTTGAACATACGAAAATGGTGGATAGGTGGGGGGGTCATTTATTTATTTATAGTTAATTAAAACGGTTACAAACCAATTACAATAATTAACCTAGAAACACAATACTAATATTAATATAAAATCTACCACACACTTAATAAATAACAGTGGATATTCTCTCATACTTTCTCTCGCAAAACTTCAGACACACTCGCATTATCTCTCTCCATTCATCGGCAAACAGATCACAATCAGGATTGATTGTCATCTGCTACTTACTCAGCCCTAATTTAATTGGCACTGCCCCTGAATAGTAAAAATAGTTTCAGTTCTAAGTATGGGGAACCCCCAAAATTTATTGTTTTTTTCTATTTTTGTGTGGAAACCCTAATGCGGTTCACAGAACACATCTACTTACCAAGTTTCAACAGCACAGCTCTTATAGTTTCGGAAAAAAGTTACTGTGACATACGGACGGATAGACAGACAGACATGACGAATCTATAAGGGTTTCGTTTTTTGCCATTTGGCTACGGAACCCTAATAAGCAGTTTATCGAATTTTGTGGCAATTTTAATTATAATCATAACGTCGTGATGGTCTGGTGGTTAAGGTGTCTCATGTAGGTACATGAGGTTGTAGGTTCGAAATCGGACACTACTAATGTGACTTTTTCAATTATCTCGTGCCTTCTCTGTATGAAAAGAGGCCTTTATCTTGCAGTGGGACCATAATAGGCTGGTATTATTATTTATGTACTTTCTAAGGCTGGTATTATGTACTTTCTCAGGCTACCTTGGAAATTACAGACATCAGTGAAAGAAAACATCGTAAGGAAACCTGGACTTATATAATTAGGTCTGAAATTGCCAATCCTACTAAATAAGGAGCAAACCTATGGTTTTAAAGTCAGTGGTTAAGGCAGTCAATCTGACAGTTATTTTTTTTTTACTGTTTTCTACAGATTATGTATTACCTATACCTATACCTAAATAATAACATAGGGCATATTAGAAATGGTATTTTTTGAAAAACTGTACGAAAACCAAATATTTTTTTTTGAATTGCCAAAATTGTCTGTAGATTATAACACTGAAATTGCGTAACACATTTTCTTAGCGAGATAGACAGGTATTCAAGAAAATTAATATTTCTTCATAAATTTGAAAATTAACAAAAAATATATGTGTATTGTCATTATTTTGGGTTTTTACATAGTAAAGTGTCACATAACTAAGTTACAAGATTTTTTACAAAAAAAATATAGAGGTTCGCCTAAATGGCTATAAAAACATTGTGTGTACTACTGGAATAAGACAATCTGTTGTTAAAATGGACAAAAATAAGCCTGTTATTGTATAAAAACAAAGAATTATATATTTTTTATATAAAAACGGGTCATCTGCGTGCGGCTTTAATGCAAGCTACGCGGGAATAGCGAGCCAGACGCGTTGAACTCTACCCCACGGCTTTTTAACGCCCGTAAAAGCCTTAAAACGATATATATTGATTCCTGCGGTTTTTCCCGTTAATTTGATGTATTTTTCGTATTTTTCTGACCATAAAATCGTCTCTAAATCTTAGAGACAAATTTTGACCTCTTGTAGAAGAAAATCCTCTCCCATTCTGAATCGGCTGCTATTTCTGGCATATACCCATTACCTAGGTACTATAGGTACCTATATATAAGTAGCAAAAATGTCAAAATACAAAAAAACAAAGTTTTTTTTTTTTTTTTAATTATGTGTACCTCTTTCATTACTTTCTACAGAAACCTAGGAAAAAGGGGGACTCGTGGCTAAGAATCTATCTACCCAAATAACAGGTGCACAGGTCCATCAGATGATCTACGGTGCATACTTGAGTTACCATCCATTTCATACAGAATTCCGATGTTTTGGAAGTCCTGCCTGTCATTCGTAGATCTTCAAAAGATATTTGAGCGTTGATCTAGGTATCAAATGCATAAAAGCATCGCAATACCGATCATTGACCTACATCCCCCATTTCTCTCTCCCCCTCCCCGCTCCCCCCGCCACTTCCCCCCCCCCCCCCACATGCCCCCATTTCTGGCATTCTCCATTTCAAAATTGGAAACAAAGAACGTTAAAGTTTCCGCAAAATATTAATGACACGGTTTGCGCAGCAACTGAGTGATTAGCTGCTGCGCTGCGTGTCGCGGGTTCAATTCCCGTACAAATATTTTTATGGCCTAGAGGTTTTTGTTCTGTGTCTAGTTGCATGTTAAACGCACCTACGTTATAGGAGAAATTCCTAAGGGGCACGAACAAAAATCGATCAATCTCTATCTGCCGTATCCGTCAGATGTTTAATCTACCATTATTAGCATGAATTTTCCCAGTACAGGGAAAAGCACTCCTCACGCTCCCTCCAATTTCCTCTATTTGTACCAGTGTTTATATAAAGAGACATAATTATGTTTAGCTAATTTCATTCGAATAATACCAGCCGATTATTGTCCCACTGCAAAAGCGTCTTCCTGTACAGAGAAGGCAAGAGCATTAATCACCGCACTTGCCCAAGATGGATTGGCGATTCCAGACTAACACTAACTTTAATCCGTTATTCTCCACCATGGAAAACATGGTTCACCAATGTCATAATAGCGAAAAATTATAATAACTTTTTTAATAAGGTTCCTACGAAGAGTTGGGAGAGAGAGATGACAGGGCAATGATCGCTAATTGTCACGCTTAGGGCCTGCTCCCACGACAGATAATCGGGCCATTTTTTTTCGACGAGAAGAGACTGTCAAAAATCCGCTCGATAATCGTCCCGATACCCGGTCGTGTGGGGAGACGCTTAAACTTCAATACTTTAGAAATATCCGTCAAATCTTCGGCGTTAAGGCGCTGATCCATTATCACACGCGTGCACATTCACATTAGCTGCATGATTCCGTGATTCTAATAACGTATGTCAAGTTTCCACTACAATAGGTACATTGGCGACACGGTTGGCACAGTAGCTGAGCAATTGGCTGCTGTGCTGCGTGTCGTGGGTTCAACTCCCGCACGGAACAAATATTTGTAAAGTCTACAGAAAGTTGTTGCGGGTCTTGTTATTTGTGTATGTGAGTTTATATGTTTGTAAACGCACTCACTATACAGCAGAAATTCCTAGTGTGGGGCAACGGTTTAAAAAAAAGAAAAGACATCGACCCGAGCTAGACGCGTATGTAGTTGCTGTGGAAAGGTAGGCTCGACATGTAGTTAAACAAATAAACGCTGCTAATGTGTATAGCCTCTGCGTGCACATCTTACGCAGATATTGTGCGTGTATAGCGTGCGCAGTATATTCGTGGGGTACATTGGACGTTATCGCACACTTTTTTTACAAAATGCGAAGCTGAATCAACATGCGCACCGTGTCTGTGTGCCGTAGTGGAACAGCGCCTTTACAACTGTCAAAACCTTTAAAATATTTGTTTATTAAGCTAAATAATTAATAATTACTAGCTTCTGCCCGCGACTTCGTCCGCGTCACAGTTGATGTGTTATCCTACGGGTACCGTACATTTTCCCGGGATAAAAAGTAGCCTATGTGTTATTCCAGACTATAATCTATCTTTGTGCCAAATTTCATCCAGATCCATTCAGCCGTTTAAGCGTGAAAGAGTAACAAACATCCATACATCCATACATCCATACATCCATACATACAAACTTTCGCCTTTATAATAGTATATAAGTAGGATTTATTAAAATAAAATAATTAATAATACTTACCAGCCTATTATTGTGCCGCTGTAGGACAAAAGCCTCATCTCGTACAGAGAAGGCACGAGCATTGATCACAGCGCATGCGCAAGATTATTGTAAGACTTACAATAATCTAGTTGTGGTTAGTGCCTTAACCACTGGGTTAAGGCCTCTCACGCACGCGGTTGTGGGTTCGCAACCGGGCATAGGCAAGTACCAATGTGAGTTTTTCTAATTCGTATGTACTTTCTAAGTTTATCTTGGACATCACTGACAGCGGTAACCATGTTAGTGGCCCTTGAGGCGGTTTTGAAACTCTGACACTAGGCGTGTGTGTCCCGGTCGTTAGACCTTGCTGCCCACACGATTGTAGGTTCAGGTTTCCTCACGATGTTTTCCTCCGACGTCCGAGATAAACGTGTGGCATACCTCCCAACTCTAGTCAAACAACAGACGTAGCGAATGGACTAACTAAACAGTACCTAAAAAATCCACACTCTTGATTCCTAACTTTCCTAACGTAATGCGAAAGTAAGTTTGTTTGTTACATTTCCATGCGTATCACTGAACCGCTCATCCTGAAATTTTGCATATACGTTGTCAGAAACTGACATAAGGCACTATTAATCCCGAAAAAAAGTACTTTTCCCGAGGAAAACAACAAAAGCGTTCTTATGATACTAGATGGCGCCACGAGTTTATCGGATACTGATTGAATTTCAAATATAACCGACATTTATGCGGACGAAGTCGCGGTATAAGCTAGTGAGATAATAAGCGACTGTGCGGCTGATACCCGTCTCTTTTCTGTAGAACCTTAAGGTGCAACCTCCACGGTAGCCCGCCAAATTCAAATTTTATTACTCTTTTTGCAATTTGCAAGTCAGTATTAGGTTTAATGTTGATTAAAGTAAGATTCGCGGGCGTAAGAAGTATGTATTTTCAGAATTTTAACCATTAAAATCAGTAAAATAACTCCATAAGTCGGTATAATTCCAAAATTTCAAGATTTCATGAAATAGTCATTCTTTCGATTTTACCTGGCCCTATGGAATTTTATAATTTTGAAAATACACAATTCTTACGCCCGCGTATAATTCGTGGGCGTAATCAACATATAACTTTACTTAATACTAACTTGCAAATTGGAAAAAAAAGTAAGCAAATTTGAACTTCGCGGGCTACCGTGGAGGTTCCACCTTAATTCATACGCCGCCCGGTCCACTACTGCCGAAATATTTGAATTGGGTACCTAGATGGCACCACTATCAACTGCCGTATTTTTTATAAGCTGTCAAAACGCGATTCCGCTATAGATTTTGTATGACAATACTATGACGTCATTTTTTTGGCATCTCAATTTAATAACAATTTATTAATTTCAAAGAAACTAAAAATGGATTTTATAGTTATAGAAAAAATCATGTGGTTATTTTAGTGAAGTTGTGTCTTGATTAGATCATATTAGGTAGATGATGATGATTTACATAGTGTTACAAATTAAAAAATGTCAGCTAGATTATAAAATGCGTATTCAGCGTCCATTTTGTGTTCACATTAACTGTTTATTTTTAACCGACAGCAAAAAAGGAGGAGGTTCTCAATTCGACTGTATGTTTTATTTTTATACTAATATTTTTGCTACGCAATAACTCAGCCAAATATTATGATTCGACTTTAATGTTTTTTTTTTAGGTATGTTTCAGAGATATAAATATCGAAATTGGTAAAGTAGTTTGTACTGACACTGAAACTGAAAGAATATGTCATCCAAGTAAACGAATGAGCGTATTCTGCTTTCTTGTAACTTTTAAGTGGTGTCTTATTAATTTACGTAGGTAGTATTACCGTTCCTTTATGGACTTGGATGACAGGTAGCCGATATTAAAAATTTAAAAATAAAAACTTTCTTGCTTTGGTTCTGTTTGTTATATTATGTATTGCCACTGACTTCCAAAGCAAAAGTTATTCTTCACTTTTTAGTTATTGAAGGTTGTTGTATTTTTTGTAAAAAAAGATTTTTCGTAGTTGGAGGTCATCCATAAAGACCTACAAGTCAGCTACATAAACTGTATTTTTTTTATCCCATAGCTCTAGACTAGAGTATGAATGAGACCATATCAAGGAATCAAATGGCATATGAATTTTTATTTTCATTTTTCATACAAAATAATTCAACAAACTCACGACTATTAATGTAAATCACCTTTTATGTGGAATATGACAAATTCGCATTTTTTAAAGGTGTGTCCAGACCTGATGAGTGCGGTTCAAAGGCGCCGCACGCTAGCCGGTCAAGCTACGCGCCGTACTGGAGCGGGGAAGGAGGTACGCACGTGGCGCGTTTTCAAAAAACAAAACCTGCCACCAACGTCGTCTGCTGTTCTAATTATGCTAACGGCAGTCGTATGGTCCATCATCTTCGGAAGCAAATTTACTACTGAGGGTCATAGGTCAAACGCGAATAAAGCTATGCCGCTCGCGCCCCCAACTCGAGTCTTGCTGGAGTTGCACTAGAGCGGCGCACCAAACGTAGGCTGTAACTGCGAGCAACACGCGCGCAGTTCGCAACCGGCTCGCGAGCGGCGCACTCGACAGGTCTGGACACACCCTATGACCTTCCTCTTTTTATATTAAGGGTCTGTCCGATTTTTACAGATTCTTCGTCGGCGATAAGAAACGGCCGATTCTCGGTCGTATGGGCTGATGCTAACTGTGCATAGTTTTAATTTAATTAATAATATTTAAGTTAGTGTACGATTGAAAAATTAAAATTGAACACCTTTGCACTGTTTATGTTGCAAATATCGAAAAATCGAATTCGAGATCAAAAATGTAAGCAAATCCTAAGATTAGCCTTGAGTATAAATGATTGGTTTGGTTTACTCGTATTTATCAATAAAACTTGGTTAGGTTAGCTTGGCAACGTTTCAAAAGTAAAGTTTCGTCATAACAGTGACAATTTTTGACCTAAATTAATAATGATTGATATATTTGAAACTGTACATTTGTTTTATGCATATTCTAGGACATCTTTACTTATAGATAAAAACCCTTGAGTTTGAGAGAGTTTGAGAGGCATACCTAGCATGTATAGGTGCAGACCTACCCTATCACCTCCTTCAGAGGTGGCAGGAGGCAATGGTCTTGGGTGAGAGTGACAAGTTGGTCGCGAAGATCCCCAAGGCAAGTTCGGTGGACAAACTTTCTCGAGGTTACCAGCTCTGTTATTGGTCTAGTTCACTAGACTCAAACAAAAACCACCGAGCGATTTCTTATAAAATATATATTGTATCTATACAGCACACGCTGTAAAGATACAATACATATTTTATTTTATTTTTATGTAACGGAAACGGTATATCCATACAAACGGGGTGAAGAGTGTATCTGGTATTGAATCTCTATACAAAATTTCAGCTCAAAAGCAATAATTTTGCACTATAAGTTTGCTAAATTTGCATAATAAGTTTTTAATTTTAGCAGTTTATTAAGTTTAAACCGCAACAAACTTTAAAAGAGAAACAAATCTTTTATGAATTTGTTTCTTAGTGTGTAGTTTATTGACACCGATCATCTGACTTGGTGTAGTGATGTGTAGAATTCAAATGGAAACTTTACATTTGGTTTTTCACTTAAATGTTACTTTATAATTTTATAATTTTGTGAGTATAGGTATTAAAAAAACGCTGCTATGTGGTTTGTTAACACCAAAAGAATCCGTCTCTTTGATATGTATATACCCTTTCCGTGAAACTTTGTATATGTAAGGTTTATATACTTGTAGTATTTATAACCCAATCCAAGGCGTCATTCGTACCGTGCCGAGGGATGCGTGGCTGAGGGGGAGCTCAGTCGATAACGGTGGCTATCCGACACCTGGGCGAATCGGGTAGTATTGTAGTCCTCCCACCGGCACGCGGGGCTCTGCCGGTGGTCATTTTTATTTCCCTAGCTACTCGTGGGAATCGTATGGAAGAATTAAACAAACAACAAACATCGTCGTCTCCAGTTGGAGATATGTTCTCTCCCCTTTTAGGGGAGGCTATAAGTCTTATGGAGAAGGTTTTGCTACACTCTCCTGAAGAAAAGACAAAAAAGACCGTGGTGGCCAGTGAGGGGGCTAGTCCGGCCAAGGCAGGAGGTTCTAGTGACTCTGCCCCAAAGACGGAAGAGTCCTCTTGGAGCCACGCACAACCAAGTTGTGCAGAGAGTAAAAGGCGTCGAAAGTTGGTAGCAATTCGTAATGTCCAGATGGATAACGCCCGTGTTTTAACTAAAATGCCTTGGAGTAAGATCCCACTCACCAGCGTACCTCCGGTCCCGCAGGCGAAGAAGCGGGTAAGATCGGAAGAGGAATCGCCCATGGAGCAGCCTAGGAAGGCTCCTAAGGTAGAGAGGCCTGTGGCGCAACCCAGCTCCAAGATCAACTTGCCGCAGTTCTTGGAGCACACGAGCGTCGCAATAAAGAACGTAACCAGCATGACCGAAGACCAGATAAAGTTGTTTCACCGCTCCCTGATACTGGCAGTGCTCAGTATCGGTATCAAGGGCAAGGGGCCACAGTTCTCGGGCTTCACGCCTAAACCAGGGTATATTTTAATGACGTGCGAGGATCAGGCCAGTCTTAACTGGTTGTCCGAGATGATCCCCACCATAAAACCCTGGAGCGGGGCATCGCTTTTCATTATCCCGGAAGACAAAGATCCGATGCTCGTGATAGGGACTACATTTATACCCAACTCTGAGGTACAGTCGTTCGACGAAGCTGTCCAGTTGCTATCGATACAGAATAAGGGGCTAAACACGGAGATATGGAGGGTCGCGCACAATAGGGTGGAGGGAGATGGACATGTGGTGTCCTTCTTCCTCGACGAGTCTTCTGTCGCGGCCCTTCGGGACAAGAACTGTCAAGTCATGTTTGGCTGTAAAAAACTATTGTTTAAGCTGAGCAGCATTCGAACCTCGACTGAAAGCGCTGCACTCGAGGGGCAAATACAGATCTTTACGGCGGGGGACTCTGAGGGGCAGGGTAGGGACGAATCAAAGCTGGGAGCAGTCGTGGCTGAGGTGACTCCCAAGCCGGTGCCTCAGAGTAACCCGTTACCTGTGGAACCCCAACCGTCCACCTCCAAGGGCAATCCTCCAAACGAATCGCTATTTTGAACCTTATTTGTACTGCGATGCGCTATTGTGGACATTACATTATATTTGCTTACCATAGGGTTAATTACTTTATACTATGTATGAAATTACATTTTTTTTTTTAATTTATTTATTTAAATTTTTAATTTATTTTTTTAAATTAACAACAATATGACAGTTCAGATCCGAATACGAATATAAATTCCAATTATTAATTTCAATACACGAATTTTAAAATAATAATCAAGTGTTTCAATTCAATAGTAGTAGTATCCCTACACCTCTCACCTCAGTAATATTTTTTTTGCATTAAATTTACCTAAATAATACCAGCCTGTTATTGTCCCGCTGCAGGCCTCATTCCATACAGAGAGGATTCGAGCATTGATCACCACGCTTGCTCAAAGCGGCTTGGTGATTTCAGCTTTATATTAATTTTAACTGCAGGTTTCCTTAATATGTGATGTTTTCCTTTAGGTACTCATGCCAGCGACGTCCAAGATAAACATAGAAAGTACAATCATAAGAATCGAAAAAGTCACATTAGAACTCACCTGTCTTTTAACTACTAGGCCATTACGACATTTACACACTACATAACAGATACAACACATAGAACACATATTATATAACATTTATACACTATATATAACAGCCAAACTATAATGCTATTACACAATAAACGATTGTTCTATGATAAACAAAACTAAAAAAGAGAATAGGTAATACCAAATAAATCAAATACATTACAAACAAAATAATTTAATATACATTTAGAATATATTAAAATACATACATACATTAATAATAATAAAAATAATTGGCTTGCCAAAACCAAAAGCCAATAATTTTATTATAAAAGTAAAACATTAAAAAATAGGGCGTCGGGCTGTTTTTAATATTTTTAAATGTTTTTATTTTTATAATAATATTAAAAAAAAGTAATTTGTACGTAATTTAAGTGAATATATAAAAATAAAGATATATCCACATAAAATAAATAAATAATGATAATACCTACATACATAAAAGAACAAATGGAAGGAATTGGGGGAGGCCTTTGCCCAGCAGTGGGACAGTACGGGCTTAAAAAAAAAAACCTACATAAATATATTATAAAATGAATATTTTTTATCTTATATGAATATACATAAGCCTGAGGTGTTAAGGTCGCCTTTGTACTTTTTTATAAAGCATAAAGCAACAAAAATGTAGTAAGGCGGAGTTAATAAAGATAGCAATATATATTTTTAAAACTTACACTAATTTCTGCATAGTCTTGCAGCGGAATAATTCTGCATCGGGACCACAGCCTGTCCTCCAGAATTAAGCCATCATACGCAACGCTGAATAAATTAGCAAGAATCGGTCCGTCCATCGATTGGTCGAGGAGAGCGCGAATAGAGTGCTTCGTACCGCGGAACATGTTCTGAAAGAAAATGGAAAAAGAAAATTAGATGCCATGATGAAAAAGTATTTTGTACACAAATGTTTAAGTTTTTTCGCTTATCAGGTACCAAATGTCAGATAAATGTAAAATTCGAAAGACACGTGGCGCCATCTATCGTCTTAAGAACGTTCTTGGTGTTTTCTTCAGAAACAGTATGTCTGTTTCTGTACACCTGATAACGTGTATGCAAAATTTAAGGATGATCGGTTCAGTGGTTTAGACCTGCAAAGGTAACAAACAAACCAACTTACTTTCGTATTTTCTTTTCTTACTTTAATACTAGTTATGAAGTTAGGATTGCTGAAGGAGGAACCTGTATTTCACAGAGCTCACCCCTTCCAGTTACATTAGATCTGGTTTCTCAAGTTCTGGCATTTTACAATACTATTCAAATGATTTACGACGCTAACATAAACGTAACGTTAATGTGAGAGGTTTTAATCGAAAATACAACAGTGAAGCTATTCTAGCATTTTACTTTGGCGCGAACCTCCTGACAGGAGTACTTTCGCCCAAGAATACTGTAAATTAAATATCCCCTATATAACGCGAACTATTACTTGAACTGATATAATATTTCGTCGCGGGATCCAAGACAGTTGAATCGTTCCTCTAGACTCGTCGAGCTTCATTGCCTCGCCGCTTTTCTGCAGTTGGTTCTGGAGTTGCAGTGGTTTGTAAATAGTGTGGCGAGCTTGTTCCAACAAAAATAATGCGATCTAATATTATTAAAAAGGTAGTCACCTGGTCTTGGCGGTCGTGGCCTAAAAAGGTAGCGCGCCCGACGTACCACTCAATGAGGATATAATTCCTCATGCCAAATGAGACATTTGATTCGAACTCGATCGTTGTTACACTACCTTCGAATCCCGAGACGGGTTTTATGTATTTGAGAACCTGCACTTTATCAAGTACAGGTACTGAAAATGAAAAAACAGTATTAGTACCATAGAAACTCACACAAGGGTAATAGGCACCTCGTACACGATACAAGTAACCTTCTCCTTTTTGATAATTAATATGCTTTTTTTATCCCAGCAGCAAGTAACTTGAAACATGAGCATTGTACAGTTGAACAAATTATTTTGTTTTCAGGTAACTAACTTACGAATAATTTTAAACAATATTGTGAGCATCTTGGGTAATACATTCATTTACATCGCTTCCTTAACTATACCAAAAACTTTAAAATTTACTTTTGTAAACCAATATTATTGGCAGTATAGTAGATAGTTTCATCATCACCATCTGCTTAGTCTTTTCCCAACGGGATCGGCTTCCAGTGTAACCGGATGCAGCTGAATATCAGTGTTTTACATGGAGCGACTGCCTATCTGACCTCTACGTTAGATTGGTTGTCAGATTTCTTGGCTTCTGACTATCCGTAACGACTGTAAAAGATCTACGAATGACAGCCGGGACCAACGGCTTTACGTGCTTTCCGAGGCACGGAGGTGTCACACCACCAACTTCCAAACTCCGGGCTGCTACTGAGATATTCCTAATGGAAGATGCCAATAACACTTTTTGCCCGACCTGGGAATCGAACCCGGGGCCCCATGCTCATCAGTCGCACGTTGCGACCACGAGACCAAAGGGGCAGTTACAGTATAGTAGATAGTTTATTTATTTGTTTAACTGCCCCGTTGGTCTCTTGGTCGCAAGTGCGACTGCTGTGCAAGGGGTCCCGGGTTCGATTCCCAGGTCGAACAAAAAGTGTTATTGGGTTTTTCTATGAAATTCTAAGTAGCAGCTCGGAGTTTGGATTTGTTCCCAGTTAATGGCAATAGGCTCGCCCCCTATTACATGGGACCTAATATACCGGCGAACTGTGGGTGTACATTAGTACACATCTGCCTAACCCTTCAGGGAATACCGGCGTGTTGGTATATATATACTTTATGCAACAAAAGTACAAAGGCGGTCTTAATGCCTTAGGCATTCTCTACCGGTCAACCAAATGACAGTTGATTATTCTCACCTGTTCACCAAATAGCTAAATAGTGTTCCACTGTACCTTGCGCAAGTAACCCATGCAAGTGGCCAGAACTTTTGCACTGATTAAGTTACTTGCTTCGTGTACTACCGCCTGAAGCGAAAGCATAAAAAGTATCTACCAACTTAAATGTACTGAGATCGCAGAGAAGCAGACCTACCTCATTGTAGTAATTATTCAACTTTGAAAAAGCCTGGCTGAAGGCCTAAGACTCAAATAATAATACCAGCCCAATAATATAGGTGCACGGACGACTTGATTAAGACCGCAGGAAGCCGCTAGATGCAGGCCGCTTCCAACCGGTCCTTTTGGAAATCTATGGGGGAGGCCAATGTAAAAAAAAAAAATAGCCCATTGCTGCCCATTGCAGAGCAAAGGCCTCTTCTCATACAGAGAAGGCATGAGGATTGACATTCGTGAAAGGCGTACTAGCCTTTTAATAATTATAAATCCAGGTTTCCACAAGGTGTTTTCCTTCACCGATGTCGGTGATATCCAAGAGATCTTAGAAAGGTTCTTAATAATCTGAAGTTACTTCGTTAAAAGTAAGGTACCTTTTGTTGTTCATACCTTAAAAAACCGTATCTATCGAGCTATCAAGTAGTCTTACCGTCATAACTAGTACATTCCTTTATCTAGGTATTTATTTTCAAAAGGCTATGCTAAAAAAGTAGCGTAGAAGACGTATATCTATGTAAATAAATGTTCATACATAATCTCCTCTTTTTTAAAGCCCATTAATGATGTAAGTCTGCTGTCCCTGAGATCTTCCACCAAAAGTTTATATTGCCAAGCCTTCGTAAATCTCGATACTAATCTAAATGTACCGAGATTTATAGCGACTCGATTACATCTGCTAATTAAATCATAAGGAATCGAATAAACTTGGTGTATTGTATAAGCACGTTTTTTCAAATAATAATCAAAATTTAAAATAACAGGGGCCTATTTCACCCTTTAGTCAAATAACTTATTTCAACAAGACTATTAAAAAGCACTGTATGAGATGAAAAGAATTAAATTTAGTTAATTTAATTGTAGTTGCTCCTTCAAAATGGTAGTTCCATATGGAGAAGGACGGGCAAGAAACCCTCTTAACATTTTATTATGTTCTATTTTTAAATATAATATCTTCTAGTAAATAGTATTTAACTAGAGGTGGTGAAATAGGCCCTTCTAAGTATTTAAGGATAAAGCAATTTCAAATTAACTTCACCATGAGAACTAAATATCGGTACTTTTTGATACCAAGTAAATAACAGCGAATATTAAGCTCTCCCTTCTAATAGCAACTAGTTTGAACTAAGAAACAATTGTAAGTATGTAATATATGAAATTTAAAAAAAATTGCCTTACCCATATTTCTTGCAAAAAATAATATATACATTTAATTAAATGTATATATTATTTTATTACAATGTTATTTGATAACAAATATTTTATCAAAAATGCAATTGTAGTACAATACTTATTCACATAGGATAGTAAAAAAACATGACCAATCAAATCAAAAACCAAATTCAAAATAATTTGTAAAAATCCGCGCGGAACGCTTATCTATAAAATTATCAAACAAGCAGGCGACCGTAATAAAATACTAAATATAAGTACTTAACTAAACTATAGAATTAATATAAGGAAAGGTAAATTAGACACAAAAATTACAAACTAATTTAACTAATTTGTAGATATTGGTGCAGAAAGTTTGATTATAAAATTGGGTAGATGACACTATTAATCAATAATTCCAATACACAACTACACAAAAAAAAACAGTTTATTTTATCCCTAAAAACCCGATGGATGTTTAAAAAACTATAAAATTCGCTTTTATTTTTTTAAGCTGCTTTGAAATCAATAAATACTTAGTGAAATGAGATGACAAAAAGTGACGTCATAGTTTAGCATTGTCATACAAAATCTATGGGGGAATCGCGTTTTGACAGGTCGTCAAAAGTACGTCAAATGATTAGTGGTGTCATCTAGCCAATTGATAAAAAAATAGACGACTGTAATGCAAAGTAAAGTATACCTACTTAACCATAGCATTCACACAAGCAAGTAGGAAGGTCGAAATGAAGACACGAGATGAAAAATTACATGATCAACATGATATCCCATGTCAATACTTCAACGTATATAATATTAATATTGATAATCTCTTCATAGTATAAACCAACGTCGCTTCCCGCCCTATGTACGCTTAGATGTTTTAAACTTCGCAACGGATTTTAATACAGACAGATTCAAGAGGAAGATAAATATAGAACATCACGCTACGACCAACAGGAGCGTAGCAGTAGGTAATCAAAGGCAAACTGAACGCTGGTGACATCGAGGTATACTACAACCTGTTTTTAATATCCCGTAACTCTAGGATAAGAATGAAACTATCAAAGAATCAACTGTTTTCAATTCATCAATTATTTTTCTTGTAAAATAATTCAACGAAGTTACGATTATTCATACCTAAATTACCTACTCCCGTGAATTAAGACAACGTCGCATTTTCTTAGCATTACATTATTAATGATTAACAGGTGACAATCTGCACTATCCCGCTAGTACTTTACTACACTACTGCGAAGTTTGGCAATTCGCAAAAGTAAAGATTCGTCATACGGGTGACAGTTTTTGACTTAAATTAATTGTGATGGTTGATATTTTCGAAACTACGCATTTTTGGAGCACACATTCTAGGACTTTTTGTATTATTTTTTACTTTTAAGATATAACTCTTAAGTTACAAAAGAAAAACCGGTTTTATAGCTAGTTTGTTTAAAATGATAGATTTGAGTACTTATGTTAAACTGTTTTTGTAAGGTGTATCCATTTGCATAAAAATTTATGACCTAATCTAACTTAGCATAATTTTGTTTGGCATATTTATATTTTCGCATAATATAACTACGCATAATTTTTTTAAGCATAATTTCTCTATGCATAATAATGATTAAGCATAATATTTTACATTGCCCCAGAGGCTTCAAAGGCATAATGGAGCCTCGCTTCGCGGGGCTCAAGGGTTTACAGAAAAAATAACCACGAAGTGGATGGCGGGTTCTGTTCGCTCGCTTCGCTCGCTCTCTAGACCCCGCCATCCAATTCTATCCTGACCTGTCCGAGTTGGGGTGCCCCAAGTCCCGAGCTCGCTTCGCTCGCTCTTTCAAGCATAATTTCTCTAACCATAATAATGATTAAGCATAATATTCTACAGTTATGCCAAAACAAATTAGTCTTTAAGATGATTACGCCAACATAAAATGCATGCCTAAAAATTGATGCCAAAGTATTATTATGCCAAAACAAATTGTGCCCCAAATCGTTATGCCGAAGTATATTAGGACAAAGAACATTATGCGAAAAGAAGAGACCCCTTTTTGTAATACCCAGCCTACCAAGGTGTCTACCAAAAATGTATTTTTTAATCTCAGACACTGAATTTGACAACTATGTGTCCCACTTGAAAACAGTGCACTTTATGTTTATATGCCGAAAGCACATTATTTTTATGTTAGCCGTAAGAAACTGTCTATTTAGTCTTTAAGATTTCAAAATACTATAAAGACGACTACCGCACTAAGGGATATCATTTTTTTTATGTAATTTTGGTAAATAAGTATTGTATATTTTTTTATTTTGATGTTTTCATAATTTAGATAAGATAAGATAAGTCTTTATTTGTCTTAAACATGGTATAAAGATGTTACAGTCAGGTCTAAAGTCCACATGTTTAGCTATACAGAATATGTATCAATTGCATGCAAAATATTTATAATTAGTATATTGTTAATCAATGTCACAGAAATATGGTCAACACATTAATCAAGTCAAATATGACAAAAGTCCAGAGATTTATACGTTAACGCCAAGAAACATCTTTAATGTCATAAAACATAAATGTTCTTTCAGCTATTTCAATAATCGGTTTTTAAACAAGTTAGTATTATTTAACAATTTTATTTCTTTTGGAATTGTATTATAAATGCGAACACACATGACTAAAAAACTTTTCGTATACTTGGCTGATTTAGGAGTATCCTGATATACAAGTCTGCATGGATCTCTATTTAGAGAGTTCATTTGATTGGCTTTTTTGAACAATCCCTTATTATTATAAACATAGACATATGTTACAGATTTCATAAATATAGAGTGATGGAAGTGGTAATACACCCAACTTTAAAAAAAATACTTTGCATGACTCGTCAGGACGGATACCGCAAATGGCTCTGATACATTTTTTTTGCGCAACAAATGCTCTATGCTTATCCGTGCTGTTACCCCAAAAAATAAGCCCATATCGTAAGATTGATTCTATATAGGCATGATACGTTGTAATTGCTGGTTTTTTGTTGGTTACTAGAGGGGCTGCTCTTTTCGGCCACTGTTAATTTTTGAAGACATGTTATGATGTATATTTCTTAATTGGTCTCCAGTACTCATTTATTAAAATAAAACGTTCAAATAATGGGGATCTTATTTCCACTATTCCACTGGGCCAACGTGATCTATTTATAAAAAGTTATTTTCTTAAAAAAGTTTTGGGACTTGCGGGAGTGATGTTGTCGCAATCATCCATTTTATTTTAATGTTTTTGTTTATGTGAAATGGACCGCAATCTCAAGTCACTGTGTCAAAGAGCTGGTATTCAGATATAGTAAATTAGTTTCCGAACGAAGGTTGAATTGTCAAAAATTTGTGAGCTTGATGATGATTGGCCAAATAAGTTCCTTGTGATTGGCTGAATGAGTCAGTTTACATTGAAAAAAATTTGAGTTCAAATTCCCAACTGTTCATTATAGGTTTTTTCTATTTAAAGCTGCTGTGTCGACTTTCGTGCCTGGATATGTGTGTTTTTATGTGTGGTTTATAGCCAACCTGATTATAAGGTGACGATGGTGAAATTATCCGTAATCACTGTAGAAATCACACTTACACTGACTCTGCCTGGCTTCACAAATGTTGTTTTAAAATCAGAGATAACACTGTCATTGGTAGAACTACTCGGTCAGGTTCAATTTATATAAGTTTCGGCAATTAAATACATTAGATAATAATTAATTAGAATTAAATTACACAGACCGATGTTTGACGTAAGGCTGGTGTTGGGTCAGTGGGTCGTCTAAGGGGGTTGCCAGATTGCTGTTTGGTGTTGCCAGATTTAGGGCTGTGGTTAAGTCAGTTTTCCGTTTCGTCGATTTTAAGTCATATATTAAGGATAACACACACGTAATTGCAAACATGTCAAATCGATCGTTCAAATAACATACAGTTACGCCTGTGATCCCTGAAGGGATAGGCAGAGGTGTACCATCATTTTACAAACACGAAAAAAGAAACTTAAAAGAATTCTATTCAAATTATTGATTAATATTTTATTACAATTCATGCTCTCAATTAATTCTTTATTCTGTGGGTGTACATCGGTACACCTCTGCTTAACCCTTCGGCAAAAAAAGGCGTGATGGCATGTACCCGTATGTAAAATTCACGCTATTATAGAAGGGAAGAACGCGGAAAGCGTGTTGTTTAGTAGTATTTCGTTAGCCTAAGTCTGACAGACCAAAAAGGGCGTCATGACAAATTTCTAAACTTGTAAGTGGGCCGCGGACTGAAAGAGGTTGTGAAACCCTGGTATAGAGGTTTTTCACAACTGGGTGTGCGCTCCGTAAGCCACGCGTCCGACCCACTTTCAGTACGATTCTTTTAGGTCAGTGGCGACGTACCATTATTTCAACTTGCGGCTCGCTCCTCCCACTACGCGGTTGGCAGTCATTCTTAGGCATTCAGTCCTACTAGTAGAAAACTCGTCCTTGTGCCTCTAGAATTAGAGTACAAAATTCTCAATGAATTGGATGACTGAAGAGTCGAGATTTTTCGCTACAGTCAGAATTTGTCCTGTTTACAGCTGCGTTACCTTAGGTATTCGAAATGGACTGGTTTTAAAGACTTTTTATTACCTGGGTATAATAAATCCAGCCGATCTATTCCGTACAGTCTCTCGGTGAGTTTGGGTGAAGTACAAGAAGTACAGACATTATGCTAGAGATTTGGAAGAAATGCGGTTGGTCTTATCTCCATAGAAACGCTGTCACCGGTTTTTTTTTCATTTCATGAATTTAAAGCCATGATTTTTGACAGTAAAGTACCTAAATACCATCTATTTTTAATTAAGTTTTCCTTTTGAATGATACATTGATAAGCACTAAGAACCCACTGACAATTATTAAAATTTCATATTTATACCGCTGTCAACAGAGGCTTTGTGTGCAAAGTTAAAAGCTGACGAAAAACGGAAAACTTAAGACACAGTTTATATCCTTCTTATTTAGTTTATGAAATATATTTTATATTGGTACAATATTGGAGAAGGAAATAGGCGAGAGCTAAACTCCGAATAATGACTTTTTACTTAGTCCATTCAGTCGGATCTACAGTTGTCCTTTTCGCACACGCCGACACGCCTAGCGGTCGCAGGCGACAGCGATAGTTTCTTGTAATACTTCATTTTCAAAAATCTCTTCACCCTTGTTTCCTCTTAACAGCTCACTTGAAAATTCCCCGAGCAAGATTATTTACGAAATAGACCAGGACAGGCTCTGGTTTCATGTACCAAATTCACAGTGTGTCATTTTAGTGTCATGGCGAATATAAAACTCAATGCCCTGTTATTCCAGCGTGTTGTGTAAGCCTGGTCGCTAGCAAAGAGTTGGCTAAACTTTAGCGATGCCTCAGCGAAAGACCAGTTACAGCCGAACCTGGGAGGAGATGTCTCTTAAAACTAATCAGCTTTTGGTTTAGTATAACACCCCAGAGTGTTCAGACCTGCGACATTAAGGGACTACATACTTACTGTCGCACCTGTGTTCCCCGAAGGGTTAGGCAGAGGTGTACCAATGTACACCCACAGTTCGCCGGTATGTTTAGGTCCCGTGTAATAGGGATTGAGGGACTAAATGTGGAGTAAATACATTTATTCAGCTCAATTCAGCTTTTGTCTATACAGAAAATGATAGTTTTGTATCGCTTCTGCTCGGACGGGAAAGCTGAACGCATGCGTATGCAAAGTAAGCTGAAACGAACTGAATAAGTCTATTTAGTCCCTTGTGCATCAAAGTCTTAGTTAAAGTAATGACACGGTTGGCGCAGTGGCTCAGCGATTGGCTGCTGCGCTACGTGTTGCGGGTTTGATTCCTGCACGGAACAAATATTTGTAAGGCCTACAGATACTGTTTTTGTATGTGATATTTGTTTGTTTGAGCTTACGTATTTGTTTCCCCTAAATATACTCAAAATTTCAGGCGTGATAGTATGGTCTTTGTCACTGGGATATTAAAGAATTTGCAAGGCCTCTGGTATTGCAGATGTCTATAGGCAGCGGTGACCATTTAACATTAGGTGGCGATGCGGATTTTCCTGGGGATATTGTCACTTCTGAACGCTTTGTTTCAACACAGTACAGTATCCTATTGATTAGTTAGTTACGAGACATCTCCGCTCCTTACAAGTTTGGTTGAGACCGTCCCAAAAACCCCAAGTTTGCGTACAGTAATTGATTACCTGGAAAACCAGTATGGTTTCAAATTTCTATATTTCCTCTTTAAGCTTTTTATGTTCGATAAATTGTGTTGTTAAAAATTGTGGTATTTATCCTTCTTCTACCTCTTGCGAAGTATACAAAACGGGAAGTTGTAATTTGTAAGTCTATACCATTCTGTGTATCGATGTGTGTCTGTGGCATCCGAGATTTCAAATCGATCATCCAATTTCAATTGGATTTCAATGAAGTGTTTTTTGTTGTATGACCCTACTTTTGAAATCTTTGACAATAAAAAAGAACTTCCTTCACATAACAATACTTAAAGAGGTCTTGAAGCGGGTCCTCATTAGATATTTTCATCTCATGTTTCATGCGTTGCTTTTACTATTCTGCCAAATATTTCTCAGTTTCATTCAAAAAGCTTGCACAAGATACTATGCATATTTACGTAGATGCGCCCTGCGCACACTGGGCAATTCGCGTGTCTACCAACATGCTGACAAATTATTTTTTTATCTGAGCACCATTACGTACGTAAAAGTGGTGGTGGCGGTGGTGTATAAAATGGCATTTATGGCATAGACTATTTAATATCCATTGACGTTTTCGTCATGGACTTCAGGTGGAGGTACACCTGCAGGTGGTTCCTCCACCTCATCATCCTCAGCATTGTTTACGGGCATGGCTTCTTCAACTTCGCCGTTTAGTTGCCCCTCCGCCTGTTCTTCTGCTTCCACCATAATGGGAGGAGGAGGCGGACCAACGCCTCCCTGCTCATCCTCCTCTTCCAACTCCCATGCCTCTTCCTCAACTATATTTTCCAATAACATACCTATCATGGGACCCTGCCACTCTCCGTTCCCGTCCAATATTACAGGTTCCGGGAACTGTATGATTGGGACAATGACCACTACCAGTGGTGGGATTTCTGGGGGTAGCTGCTCCTCTTGAAGGAAAAAAAAATATATATATACCATCACGCCTGTATTCCCCTGAGGGTTAGGCAGAGGTGTACCAATATACACCCACAGTTCGCCGGAATAGATAGAATAGATATATATAGATCCCATGTAATAGGGGGCGAGCCTATTGCCATTAACCGGGCACAAATCCAAACTCCGAGCTGCTACTGAGAATTTCATAGAAAAACCCAATAACACTTTTTGCTCGACCTGGGAATCGCACCCAGGACCTCTAGCGTAGCAGTCGCGCTTAGGACCACTAGGCCACCGAGGCAGTGAAGGAAAAATACGCCCTAATAAGCCCTAATCGATGTTACAGTTAAAATAAAAGGATCATAACATCACTTTTAATTTGCCGCCGATATATTTCTTCATTGCATCTCATTACAATGTTTTTCTTATAGAATTGTGTGAATGTTTGTAATTGTTGTTTGTAGATTTCGCTAACGAATTAGAAGTAACCTTATAAACTTTATGGAATGCATACAAAGACAAGCGTGGGTTCGCGAGGACCTACTCAGTGCCTAGTGCGAGTTTTTATATATCTACGTACTAAATCGCTTCACTTAGATATGCCAATTCGTGTGGAATAATTGAGCTTAATTCTACCAAAATAATCAAACCCACAATCTCTTAATAATTCATTTAATTACATAAGACTAATTCCTATTATACCAACATTACTATGTAAAAAAACATGCAATAAAGATGTTTAGTTATAATTAAAATTAAACAAAATATCAATTACATACATACATAACAAACACGACAATAAAAAACATAAACATAACATAAACACAACACACAAACATAATTCTACATATCGTGGGTTAGTTTTGGCAGAACTAAAGTTTTCCTTTTTTTTCACTAGATGGCGCTATTTAAATTTTCTAGAAGGTAAGTATAAAACTCGCACTGAGCATTCTGTAAGTAAACAAAGGTGAAGATCTTCACCTTCATACATCAATTTACAAGTTTATAAAACGACTTATAAGTTATTAGGAACAACTAAAGGTCAGCGCAATTAGAATGTTAATAGATATGGTCGAGCAGTTTTCGTTGACCAATGGATAATTTATTTATTTTTCAACTTATTTTTCATCATTTCAGTATAATCCATCTCGTACCTTATCTTCAAATAAATACTAATATAATACTTTAAACTGAAAATATCAATTGTTAAAGTAGAAAATTGCTTGCTAGTTATAGGTCCGCGCGGGTTTTACTATCTTGCACACAATTACACGATTATTAACTCCTTATCTTTTGTTAATGAATGAAACATACCAGTAGCAATTTATTAAAACCAAGCGGTAAATAGACAGTCACTGTGCCTAGTGCGAGTTTTGTACTCGTACTCGTACTTAGTCAATTTGTTATTAGTTTTCACTATCGAAAGCTATTTCTGTTTCTATATAAATTGAAGTTTAAAGTTTCGAGTACGTATCAAAACTCACACTAAACATGTTTAATCTTTGAATTACTTCTTACTTGATTCTATAAAAATATTTAAGGTAGTGCATCATTAGAGCATTGTCAACTGCAAATCAAATTTTTAATACAAACAAAGTATTTAAAATATTTTGTAAGGAATGACTCAATAATCTAATGCTGCTGGGACACCAAAATTCTCAGCCACAGACCACCATAATTGCTTCTTGTAATTGAGTAAACAAATAATGCCAAGATATAACTTCTCTAAAAAAGAACACTTTAATTGAGCCCTGTAAAATGGATTATTTTTCAATAATACATTTCAGTGTAAAGCCATGTAAGGGGCCTCTACGAGTTGGCTTCGGCTCCTCGTATGCCTTCCAAAGGTCCGGGACCCTAGGGTCCCGAGATGCGTAACATAATAATAATTATATGTTGGTAATGTAATATTAGCTTTTTTGTCGTTTTGAAATGAATTGAGTTGGCAAGTAGGTAACGTTACTGTTGCCATGTAAAATCTGGGAGGGAATCACGTTTTGTCAGCTGATAAAAAGAATGTAAAATTAATTTATGGTACTCTGCAGCTCTGCAAAACTGTACGCATGAATGCATAAGTTAGAGAAAAAAGGAGACACACAGAGCGTCTTCGTTAAATGAATTATTTGCGAGTTGAGATTTTGAGTTAAACGCCTGTATTTTGAAGGTATTATTGAGCTTTACACGAATAGTACTTAGGAAAGAACGATACACGCCACTTGAACATAGGCGAGCCGGTGAGCGCAAATTGGCACTCAATGAACGCCAGAGAAAGGAGTTCATCATCGAGGTCGGCGGCGCCGGCGGCTGTAGTCTTGTGACGTCATGGACATATTACGTGAAGCAATCATATCCAGACATAGCTCAAGATAGTAAGAAAGCAACCCAGCAACATGAATAGTAGACACTATAATGTTTAACAGCCTTACGTATAAACAAAACGCTAACTAATACTTAGCTACCTCTTAATTGACTAACCCTTTAAGTCCTTAACTAATGTCAACTTATTTTCACTTATACCTGATAAGTCGCTAAGTAATGATTAGCTGTTTCTCAAATATTTGAAATTGCTTTATAAGTAAGACTGTGTGTTACCAACAAATAAATATAGCTCTTAATATTATCGGCAGTTGAAATGCTTCTAACGTCAGACAGTATAAAAAAAAACTTTTCATTTAAAATGAAGACTTACCGGCGGGCGGTTCATACTGGTCGACCTCACGTGCCCCTCCGCGGAGGCCGGGGCTTCGGATACGCTGGTGTCTGTTAATCGGGGAGGGTTGGGCAGCATTTTCAGCTCTGCGGTTGGCGCCGCCGTCTTGGGCGCCGTGCCTGGCGCCTTGGCCGCTGCCGCTGCCGCCCTGTTGGCCACTCGCCTGGCCTCTATCCGGCCCTCTCTGGTTGCCGGTCGCCTGGCCGCCTCTCTGCTGTCCATGCTGGTTGTCGTTTTGTCGTCTGTCGTTATCGCCACCGAATCCACCACTGGTTGAGGGTCGCTGGTTATCCATCTTATTTAATTTTGTAAACCTGGAAATATGTTTAAATAAAAATTATTTTTCGCAATGATACAGTATCGAGACAGTACCTATTTCCAAAGAATTTTTGTCTTTTCTGGTTGATTTTCCAAAGATTAGGTTTATCAAATAAACCTTGTTCCGAAATTGTGAAACAACGAAAAAGTATCAAGCTAATCGGTTGGAGTTTCGTTCTTAGCAATACATTTAGTCAATCAATTTTTTTTAGACTATCTAACTCATTCGGCAAACGTTGTTTAACAATTTTTTTAAGGGATCAAATAATTGGTTGCTTCCGATTCTCAGACCTACTGAATATTTATTATTAATATAATTTATATATTCAGACAAATGATGTCCACTGTGTAAGTAACAATTTCTTAGCCTATGTTAGTATTTAATAACTAAAACAGACCTGTTTCTATGCGCTAGCGCCTCCACAAGCGGGATGTCTGCCCAGGCAGCTATCGAATGCAGTGAGATGTTGGGATTGTCACGTAACCTGCAAAGTAACGAGGCACATTTCTTGCACAACATAATTATATAAAATTTTATAAAAATCGGTCAAGTCGTTTCGGAGGAGTATGGTAACATTGTGACGCGACAATTTTATAAGACAATTCGTCCATACTTAGCACCAGTGGCGGATTTACCAGCAGGCTGAGGAGGCTAGAGCCTAGGGACCTATATTTGGAGCAGAATATTTTCCTATTTTATTCATTTTTCTGATATCTTGAAGAAGTCTATGAGACATGACTTTTCCCTCTTTCCTTTCATTGTACATAGCTGTACCGCAACCTCCTATATTTAATAGTTAAACGCACAGTATATGGCCTACCCCCTGTGTAATAGGCCTCTACCAACACTTTGCATAAAACTTTTCTAAGGAACTTTCATAAATTGGAGACTTGGGGAATGTGCAAATCCGCCACTGCTTAGCACAGGTGCCATCTACAAAACGGGGTGCAAAAGACTCATCACATTTAGCAAAAATACTATGCTTACGGATACATCCAATAGTACAGGGGTTAAAGTTAAGTTAAAATATTTAAAACTTGTTTTGAAAATTTGAAACCTTGGCCCATCTAATATCTAGACACTCGGTTCAAGCTAACAGAACTGGCGAGCAGCACCGTGTGTTGCACGAACCATTTGGAGCCACATTTGACACCCTCATAACTTAAAAACTATTTCACATCTCTGTTACCAGAAGGTTCCAAGGTATGATCCATCATAAACTGCCAAGGTTGCGGAATTTGTTCGAAATAGTTACCGCGCCCTGGAACGCAAAGAGCATTAGGAGGAACACGAGTGGGTTTTAGTCAGTAAGAGTCTGACACTCCCACTCCGCTCAGAGCGGAAGAATCAGGTTTATCATAAAAAACCATGATCGCAATGATGAGCGAAATAAAAAATATTGTATAGCTTTGAAAAAAGCTTTGAAACTAAACTTAAATAAACACTTTAAGGGACACAGCACACACTTAGTAGCGGCGATCGGCGATCAGCCGCTTTTTAGAAGCTAGAAGCAAGATGGATGGATGAAAACATCCATCCATCCAGTTATTGTAATATAAAAAATGTGAAGTTTCTGACCTCACAAACTTTGGCATTTTGAGCATGGATGGATGGATGTTTCCATCCATTATCCACCTATCCTCAAAAACTTTCACATTTATAATATTAGTTGGACAAACTTTACCTTTGCAGTTTGGCAAACTATCGATAATCGACATTGGATCGGCAACACTACGGCCGACCCGATCTAGTATCGGAGCACTTCGAGATTCCGATACTGCGTCCGAACGCAGTTAGTCGCCAAAACGCGATGCAGCATCGGAGCAGTCGCCAAAATGCGCGATTTGGATGCAGCGATCAAACGCAGACAGTCGCCAAAACGCAATGCAGTATCGATACAGTTGCAAAAACGCCGATCGCCGATGCTAAAAGTAGCATGTGTGCTTATGCTCTAACTGGCTTTTTTTGACAAATCTGCTTAAAATTCTAAAAGTATTAACCTGCCAATAAAGTCAATATTTATTCATTTTTATTGAACAAAACCAACTGTAAATTCGATGTACTCTGTTTAGTCATCCGTGATTCGCTGTAGATATGGTTGGCAAAAAAATCGGCGTGTAAATGTTACAGCTAGGAATTTATTTATTTAATAAACTCTTTAAGAGACTCGAGTTCACAAATACCACATATTATCATCTATTCAATAGATTCACTAAAAACCTTAGTTTTATATAACGATCATGTAACATCATTTATTTCAATTTTGTAAATGTGAGTACCATGGAGCCATTTATTTTTCTTTTTCTTATTAAATTCGTATGCACTGGACGCGGTAAGCATGGTAGTTGGGAGCTTTGTCATGCTCACCTAAGTATCTCGCTGATAGTGGCGCGTGGGTTGGATCATTAGGTTCCCTTTATGATGGTTGAGCTAAGTGGTGCTGAGCCACGCGTCATGTTCGTGAACGGGCGCTGTCAGTTGGTATTGGTCATCTCTTAACTACCATGGTTGACTTCTTTATTATTAGGTATTATTTATTTTGTTTTTAGTCACGTTCATTGTTTTCACATATAGAAGCAACAAAATTTTGTGTAACCATGATTTTGTAAAAACCATTTTTAAAAGAGTGTCCATGGAGTTTTTTGCTCGTTCTTCTCCATAGAGATCTACGTTTTGGAACGAGCAACTAGCTTCAACTTACTATAACTTCTTGACAATTCAAAAGTGCCTGTTAGTGGTCTAATTGAAATAAATTCTTTGACTTTGACTTTGAAACACATTGGGTTTAAGATTTTCTCTTGTATCGTGAATGCGCTTAAAAATATACGAGAAACTCACTTATACAAACAATCAGACCGGGAATGTTTACCTGTAGGTAATACAAAGATCAGATTAATTTAGAATAGTCATTTTGTATATTATGAGTTTTTGGCAGATTCAACTGTTTCATGTTTTTTTTTTTGCCCTTTTTGTCTTTTTTATTGCACATGCCATTAATAATATCTACGCGGTAGAACGAATAATACTTTGTGGTAAAGTTAGAACGAATAGAAGTACAGGGCACTGCTTTATATAATTATATTTAGATCCTCTTTCACCAAAATCACTAAATACATTTGGTGTCTAAACATATTCAGAACCAAAATCATACATTTGGTGTCTAAACATATTCAGAACATCATAGCATCCCTTTCACATTGTTGGAGGGTGACAGAGACAAAATAATAATTTTGAAAGTTTAATTCACATTCAAAATATGATCTAAAATATGTACTTACTTTTCCCCGCCCTTACTTACACACATTCAGAGGTGGAAACCAAAGCAGACACTCACTCAATCCCATATGGCTATTCAACACTCGCATACTTACACCCACCCCCTCACCCTTATTAACACACATAACTCTTGCAATATTAGCATTAATACCTTCTTTTTATAATTATAATTCATACATATTTGTTTTTACCTTCCTTTTGTAATGATAATAAGTTATTCATACCAATAAGTGTAAATAGCAATAACCTTGGATGTCAACTTTCTAGCGACACTCCTCAAAAAAATGTTGTTAGAATTAAATTAGAAGCTATGGCTAAACGCTATCCCATAAAATACAAGTCCAAGCCTAGTTTGGAGGTTAGGATCAGATTTGCGGAAAAAAACATTTGTACATATATATACAAATACAGAATACATGTGCAAATGT
The DNA here is from genome assembly GCA_932526535.1 of Caradrina clavipalpis. Lineage (NCBI taxonomy): Eukaryota > Metazoa > Arthropoda > Insecta > Lepidoptera > Noctuidae > Caradrina > Caradrina clavipalpis. The sequence goes on from OW052087.1 coordinate 4,651,238, forward strand.
TAAAAATATATAGATATATATATATTTTTTTATTATTTGTTAAAAATAAAACAAATGTTAAATATATATATATATATTTGTAACATTTATACATGTATTCTAAATGTCAAATAAAGATTTATATTTTACTATACTTCATTTCAAAACGTTTCAAATGCAACAATAAAATGTAAAAATAAAAAATAAAAACACAAACTTTTTTGCTCACAGTACTGCCACTCATTCACGTACGCGCCCGATGAATTTGTATCAACAGGTTCCTGGAATTTTAGTCTGTACTCGTATTTATAAAGAGCCGTGACGAGTCAATTAATTTCACAGATTGACAACGTTATAACTGAGTACACTGCGATAGTTTCAAGCTTTTTCGTAGCTTTATCGAGGGTAGGGTTGTAAGGCTTTCCAAATTATTCATTATGTATTTTTTGCTTTCTCGATTGGTTACTCTATTTTTAAGAATGTTTTGAAGTATTTTCTTTAGCCACTTGAACGATTTTTGTTAAGGGGTTAAGTTATTTTTAACCCCCGACGCAAAAAGAGGGCTGTTATAAGTTTGACGTGTCTGTCTGTCTGTCTGTGGGATCATAGTTCCCGAACGGATGAAGCGATTTCAGTTTAGTTTTTTTGTATTAAAGGTGACTTATGTGCGAGTGTTCTTAGACATATTTGATGAAAATGAATTGAGCCGTTTAAAAGTTATGGGGGTGAAAGTGGGGAAGTAAAACTAAAGATGATTTGTCATGTGGGTTATTAAATTATTAGGAACCTATGTATTTACAACTTAACAAAATCGACATTATAATAATAAGGGGTACACCTTTTATAGCAGAACTTTTTATGTCATAATTTAATTTTGCATAACAACTGATAGCATAGACCTCTTTTCGCAGAAACTCATTTGGCATATATTTATAATTCATAGTTTTGTATGGAAGAATCCTCATTACGCATAAATTTCATTTCCATAATAATTAAAAAGTAGAACCATCATATCGCAGATAGTTCACAGTCAAAATCGTCTTTTGGCATACATTTCGTATCAAAGTCCCTAGAGGTAGATCCAGAGCCCTCGAGGCCTTAAAGGCATAGTCGGGGAGCCCCGCTGCGCGGGACTCAAGGGTTTACAAAAAATATAACCAAGAAGTGGATGGCGGGGTCTGTTCGCTCGCTCTCTAGACTCCGCTTTCCCCTTCTAACCTAACCTGTCCGAGTCGGGGTGCCCCAAGTCCCGAGCTCGCTTCGCTCGCTCTGTATCAACGTTATGCTAAACGAAATTATAAGTATTCCAAAGGTAATTATGCCAAATAAAATTCTGCCATCTTGAAAGTATGCCATTTTATATTCGGACATAAAAACATTCTGCCAAAAAATAATTATACTATAAAAATATTATGCCTTGAAAACGTTCGTCTAAAGAAGTTTATGCGAAGTGAGTTATGCCAAATAGGTTTCAGAGTATCAAGTTTCTGCCAAATAGAACGCACCCCACAATAAGTAGGTATGTGCCTATAAAAAGTAGAAAATAAAAATAAAATACCCTTAAATGCAACATCGGTCCCCAACGCGACGTATTTTATTTTTTTACTTTTTAAAGGGAACCTAAGATTTGGTGTCGGGGGTTATTTAAATTTTAAATTTTTATTAAACGCATATTTAAAGATCACTCATAAAAAAACAATTTCCTTATTTAAAAAATTAAAACCCTCACGACTTCTGTTTTGTGGCACGCACTCCCTTCCGTGCGGGAATCGAACCCGCAACACGCAGCGTGGTAGCCAATCGGTCAGCCACTGCGCCAATCGAGAATTCAGTTTGATGGGCAGTATGCGTAGCAAACGACTATATTATTATGTGTCCTTTGACTACCCGTAGCGGAGGTTGACTTTAAGTTAAAATTGACGAAAACTTTAGAAAGCCAAAAGCACATCATGGAATATCAACTACAATGTGTTCTGGAATCCAAATAAAATACAATTGCTCCATGTAAGGCACTATCATTCAGGTTATGGTGGGTCCACACGACACAGACTTAACACAGACTTCTATAGAATTTTGTCTGTACAACAAATCAGTACAGACAAATGTCGGTGTATCAGAAAAGTCGGAAGTCTGCGTACATGTCTGTACGATTGTCGGAGCAAAACTCATGATTATTGAATTACCTAATTTATTCATTAAAATCGAAGTCTGAACTGATGAAAAGTCTGCACAGACATTTGGTAAAGACCTCTGAGTAAAAATTTTTACTCAGACTTTATAGTCTGTGCAGATATCTGTACAGACAAAAGTCTGTATCGTGTGGACCCACCATTAGATTAAAAGCCTATTCCGAAATTAATTGGGTAATGCTAAACAGACCTTGACAGACTTGATAAAGATGTGTCATGTGAAACGTCAGCAGTGATAAACAACCCTACGTATCCAAAATATTCAGTTCACTGCTTGCAGCCTGTTAATTACTTTGTACAACTGTTATTGAGATAAAACAGTTTTTTAATAAAGTCTCGTGTTCCAGGAACAATTTTGACAAATATTTTGCAACACGCACACAACTGTCCAAATGGAACGGAGTAGTAAATAAAAGTTACACTTCGACACCTGCAATTTAAAACGTTGTAACTCATTTTTCACTACTTTCCAAGAGAGTGATTTCAAAATTCAAAATATTCTCACTTTGTTCCTATAAGTGCTAGCGCCTTCCAATTTTGTAAATATAATTAAAAAGGTATTATCTACATTGCTGTATGACTAATATGTTGTTTCCTTATGTATTTTATATGTTTTTATGACTTACAATGTTTTTTCACTAAAAACGGGTTTCCAAATTACAGTTGTAACTCAGACATACAATGCAATTTTAAAGAAAAGTAAGTAAGAAATGTTACCAAAAAAAAATTGTATCTTATGTTACAATTATTGTTTTGTAAAATTATTATTACTTACCACGGGAAAACGTGTGTGTAACTAAAGATACCTTTTTTTCAGCGTAAGTGGAAGACTAGTTACAATGTTTTTACGCTAGCTAAAATCGCAACGGGAGTGAATTGGGTTACGAGGGTAATCGCAAAAGGATGAGCATTTTTTTCTTGGTAAACCTGTGCATAAAAGTCATTTTCGATAAAAAGTGAGTTACAATGTTTTAAATTGCAGGTGTCGACTTTAGGAATACGGTTGATAAAACTGGTTTTATTTAAAACGATGTAACTTGTTGGGAACGGTACCGATTTATATTAATCTTATTACATTTGGCAGTTTGTGGTGTAACACCCCCGTGTTTTGGAAAGTTCGTAAAGTCGTTGGTCCCAGCTGTCATGCGTTGATCTTGGACAGTCGTTACGGATAGTCAGAAGCCAGAAAATCTAATAACCAGTCTAACCAAGAGGTATGAATTGTGTTGCCCAGTAACTGGGTTGTGGAAGTCAGGCTGTCGCTCCATGTAAAACACTGATATTCAGCTACATCCGGTTAGACTGGAAGCTGACCCCAACATAGTTGGGAAAAGGTTAGATAGATGATGATGACATATGTACTTCTGCCTGCGAAGGTCGAAAGTCAAATTCACCATAAAACATATATGACACTCGGCAATAAAGTAGCTTTCCAATGTAATCTAACTGTCATTGAGGAGGGCATCCCACATAAACAAACAGACCATATTGAGGTTATATTTTGCCAGTTTGATACGTAAACGATTGAACGGTACGCATACGACTGGTATTTTGTTTGCGATCGTTTGAGCTCGCTGTGTGCGGACTTTTGCTGGTTCTTTGAATGAAGTCAGTATTCTGTACCTGTGTATTCTATGTATGTCAGTCAACATGCAATACGCTTTACTGGCATATTCATAGAGTTACTCACATCATACCCGTAGATACAACATGAATGATATTTAACCGTTAGTAACCAGTTCCAGTAGGTACGGTGTTTTGGTTACTGTTGGGCGTGCGGTCCTGGGTTCGGTTCCCAGGTCGGGCAAAATGTGTAATTGGGTTTTTCCATTAGGAATTTCTCAGTAACAGCCTGGAGTTTGGAAGTTGGTGGTGTGCCACCCCTGTGCCTTGCGAAACACGTAAAGCTCGCCGATTCGGTCGGATTGTCGTCCCATCGGACTATGAGTGTTAGGGAAAAGGGAGTGCACCTGTGTTTGCGCACACACTCAATACTATAATATTATTATCTCCTGCGCACTTGGATAGTCTGCGTTAAGGTTAGCCGTCGTGGCCGGAATCAGTGCGGGCCACGCGTATACTCGTATTAATGACATTATTCGACGCTCTCTCGTCGCTCTCGGCGTTCCGGCTGTTTTAGAACCCAAGGATTGACATGCGACGATAGCAAGAGCCTGGACAGAATGTCTCTATTTCCTTGGAACATGGGTAGGCCTTTAATGTGGGACGCTACGTGTGTTGATCCTCTTGGGCCATCTGATCTTTCTAGTTCTGTGAGTTGTACTGCCGATGTAGCTGCAGAAAACTATACTTTCGAGGCGTTTGGGATAGAAACCCTCGGGCCGTGGGGGGGGGGGGGGTCCAGGAATTGGAACAGCTGGTTGATGCATCCAATGACTTAAGGGCTGGATTTTACCTTGGCCAGAGGCATAGTATTGCCATCTAACGTGGCTATGCCGCCAGTATTTTGGGCACATTTCCAGTTGACGGCGAAGCAGAGGAATTTTTTGATGCCATTTAGTTTTACTTTCCTTTTTACTACTATTGTTTTTTTTATGTTACCTTATTTTATCTATACTAATATTATAAAGAGGCAGAGTTTCTGAGGTTGTAGGGGTAATCTCAAGATCAACAGAACCGATTCTGAATATCTTATACATAGAAAGATGCGTTATTTGTGAGTGTCATAGGCTATATAACATCACACTACGACCAACGGGAACGGAGCAGTAACCAAAAACATAACTAAACGCGGTTGAAATAAGCCAGGCGGACGAAGACGCGGGTAGTTTGCTGGTTACTGTAGAAACATATTGTTCATATAGATTTTAATTAAGTACTACAAAAGTGATTTTTGTTAAATGGGACAAGCCCGCCACACTTTTCCCAAACCACTCCAACTCCTGTAAGCCAGAATCAACAGTGGCGACCACAAGAAAAGCGCCGAGACAACGAAGCTCGGCAAGTCCCAGAGAAACGATTCAGCTGTCTTGGATAACGCAACGAGATTAATCAGAAAAGATTAGCGGAGGAGTAAGAAAAATATAATTTCCACTGAACAAAAGTGATTATGGAGTTTTTTGCTCTTGTTTCTCCAGAAGAACCTACTGTTTGGAACGAGTAAAATGAAATCAAAAGAGCACTGAACTCCTCCTTAACGGCTGGACCAATTTTAATGAGTTTTTGTGTATGTAAGTGCGTCCTTGGATGATTTAAATTTATAATTGGGCCGTTAGATGGCGCTGTTAGTCAACGGTTGAAAATTGAACCAAAAGTTAATAGGAATAGGGTTGAAAATTGTGAAATTGCATACACTTGTAATAAATGTCGAGCGAAATTATGGGTTCCTAGCACACAATTTTGAACTCTATCTAGATTTGCGCTGACCTTATTGGTGCTCAGTTTAGGCTGAGCCTTAGGAACACGTGTATACGTTGGTTTCATTTGGTCAATGGATTTTGTACCCTATTTGTATTCAAATAAAGATCAAAATAAGGTACGTTAATTATTCTTTTGTTTTGGTTTATTTATTTATCGGTTATACTTTAACGAATATTTTTTGTTTCTACAAAAATTTCAAAATAGAGATTTTTTTGTAAAATAATTGAAAATATTATAGTCTGATAGCGTGGTAATTAATGCAGAAGGCTCTTCTCGTACTGAGAATTCTCGAACTTCTTTGTATGAGAAGAGGCTTTTGCTCTGCAGTGGGCTGGCATAGGCTGGCATTATTATTATTAATAAAAAATAATAGCTCATAATGATGACTTTCAGCAATACATTCCCAGTATAACCTGACCTCTCAATCTACGAAAATCCTTTACAATGAGAGATCAGCATGAACTGGAATGTATGCATGGATATGTAGCTGTGTACGAGTATACCAGTTAGCCCGGAGTGAAAGCATCATGAATATTTATGACCGAGGCTGCCCCAAGCGAGCCAATGGTACAGCGGCATAGAAATTTATAGCCTCCAAGCCGACAGATACTGGTTTCCACAGCATAACTTGTTAATGCGATTTTCGCTGCTCTCATTGGCTAACGTATCTCAGATCCGAGCTTCCTATTGGTCGCGGATGTAATGTTATTTTGTGCCGCGCTCCGATGTACTCATTATGGAAATTTATTCTTTGGGGTGGGTGTTATGCGGTTGGCACTGCGGCGCGCGGATTTGGACTCTGAAAAATGGCAAATTTTAAGGTGCAACCTCCACGGTGGCCCGCCAAATTCTAATATTCTTACGTTTTTTGCAATTTGCAAGTCAGTATTAGGTTTAATGTTGGTTAAAGTAAGATTCGCGGGCGTACGAAGTATGGATTTTCAGAATCATAACCTAAAATCAGTAAAATAACTCCATAAGTCGGTGTAATTCCAAAATGTCAAGATTTCATGAAATACTCATTCTTTGGGTTTACCTGGCCCTATGGAGTTTTATTGCTGACTTAAATGGTTATAATTCTGAACATACATACTTCTTACGCCCGCGAATTACATTTTAATCAACATATAACTTAATACTGACTTGCAAATTGCAAAAAACGTAAGCAAATTTGAATTTCGCGGGCTACCGTGGCGGTTCCACCTTAATGTTGCAGCCGGTTTCAATGGTTTGTTGTAGAAAGTGGCAGTATTGATATTGAAAATATCTACTCAATCAACGCTAAAGTCCAAGCTAAAAAAAAACGGGCAAACATTGGCAAACACAAAAGACATTTTTTTTTTCAATCTTTGTCCCACACTTAGAAACAAACACATGTAAAATCACATACCTTTTTTTTTTTTATAGACGTGAAGTCATCAAATAACTTCCCCCGCCCTGGGCGGGGCGGGAGGGAGTGTCAGACTTTTACTGACTAAAACCCGTCTATGTTCCTTCATTGTGGCCTTTGCGTTCCGGGGGCGCGGTATCTCTTTCGAACAACCCGCAGCCCCGGCAGAAATCACATACCTACAGACAGCCAGACCCGCAACAACTATGTGTAGGCTATATACAAATACCTATTTGTTCCCTGCAGGAAACGAACCCGCGACACGTAGGGCAGTAGGCAATAGCTCAGCCACTATAATAACCGTGCCGTCGATAAACCACACGTTACCCGAGTTTTTTTTTTAAAAAGGTAATCTGGACAATAGGTACAACCTATTGTCCAGTAAAGTTGAGTACAAGTAAAAGAGCGGGATAGATTAACTTATCGTTGAACTTATAATCCAGAGTGGGAGTGAGACGGATATAGATAAGGAGGTTACTACCTAACCACAAAGTAAGATGACCGCACGTTCGCGCCTTGTGACCAAACATTCCAAGAATAAGGGCGAGTCTAAATTGCTACACAAATCGGAGCATTTAGTCAAAGCTTAAATATTACTTAGTGCAGGAAAGCGTGGTGACCCAGCGGTTAAGGCGCATGCCTCTCATACGTGAGGTTGTAGGTTCAAATCCGGGCAAGTGCCAATGAAACTATTTCAGTTTATATGTACTTTCTAAGTATATCTAGGACATTTGATTTTGTTTTTTTTTTTATTTGGACATGTGAGTGGCAACGCCGGTAGGGGACGCCCTAGAAAGACCTACCCTGACCTTATTGGTGAGGTTCTTCAGAAAGGTCGGGTGTGCAGTACTCGTAACCGGCGTGCTTGTATGACCAGATGTATGAACGTGAACGAGGTGAAAGTATGTAAGGATCGTAGCAGGTGGCGTTCTGTGGTTTCTGCCTACCCGCATGGGAAAAAGGCGTGAGTTTATGTTTATGTATGTGTAGGACTTTTCTGACAATGGTGAAGGAAAACATCGTGAGAAAACTTGGACTTATTTTTTATCGAAGAAATCGCCAACCCGATTTGAGCAAACGTGGTGATCAATGCTCGTGCCTTCTCTGTATGAGAAAAGACAGAGGTCTTTTCTGCCCTAGTGCAGAAACGATAATAGCCTGGTATAATTTATTTTTATTTTTAAAGGATAGGTGAATAGTCACAAAGTAAGTGATGTATCCACGGAATCAAAGATTGTGGATAGTCTAAAAAAAAAATAAAAAAAAACTACTAACAGTGATCCATTAAGGCCCATCCTTAATGGATCACTGTTAGTAGTGTTTTTTTTGGGGGGAGCAGGTAACATACATTTTTTTCTAGGCGAAGCACAAGACAGTTGAATATTTAGTCACTACATCTATATAAATATATCCTGTACAGCGTGTAACGGAAAGGGTATATCCATACAAACGGGGTTAAGAGGGTATCCGGTACTGAGTCTCTATACAAAATTTCAGCTCAAAAGCAATAACTTTGAAAATGCATAATATTTTTTTAATTTCGGCAGTTTATTCAGTTTAACAAACTTGTCAGGAGAAACAAGTCTTTTACGGAGTTGTTTCTTAGTGTGTAGTTCATGGACACCGATCAGCTGACTTAGTGTAATGATGTGTAGAATCCAATTCGAAACATTTGGTTTTTTGCTTAAATGTTGCTTAACTTTATAATTTTGTGAGTATAGGTATTAAAAAAATTTTGCTATATGGTTTGTTAACACCAAAAGAATCCATACCTTTGATATGTATATACCCTTTCCGTAACACGTTGTATAACTGCCTAGCCTTTTCACGACTATGTTGGGGTCAGCTTCCAGAGTAACCGGATGCAGCTGAATTAGTGTTTTATATGAAGCGACTACCTATCTGACCTGCATAACCTATTTACTGGGAAATACGATACCCTTTGATAACACTGGTTGTCCTACTTCCCGGCCGTTCAACGAATGACAGCCGGAAGCAACCGCTTTACGTGTTTTCACTTCACTTCCGGACTTCACAGGGGCTGCTACTAAGAAATTCTTAATGGGAAAACTCAATAACACTTTTTGGCCCGACCTAGGAATGGAACCCAGGGCCCTACACACTCATCAAACGCGAGGTCAACGAGGTAGTTCATCTTGATAACACTAAAGATGCTATACTCCAGCTTGTCTCAAATATCTATGGAAGCAAAGATAGAAAAATCTAGAATTATATTCCTAAAAACCAAAAAAGGTGGGTACTCCTCGTTCATTGTGGGAGTTCCAGAGTAGTAATTTAAAGAAGTGAATAAGAGTCAGAGGTGGCCGTTAAAAGTATCCCATTCAACGTGTTGGTTTCAGAACTATAGTGCATTAAAATTTTATTAGAACAACGAAGAGTAAGGACTGCGTCGCAAAACTGTATCTTTTCAGAGTCACAATATCTGATAACTAACGAGTTTGAATTCATACCGATAAGCATATTTCAAGACGTCCTCAAACGTGCACACAACTGGAAAGCTCCTGGCACAGACAATATCCACAACTACTGGTATAAAAAAAATCACCTATATTCAACCGTACATTCATAATCATCTAAACACATTCATTCAATCACCACATTTACTTCCAACATACATAACACACGGAGTAACATACATGATACCCAAAGACCTCAATGATACGACGGACCCAGCCAAATATCGACCAATCACCTGCCCACAAACTCTTTACAAAATCCTAACTGCCTGTGTAAGTGAAGTAGTGAGTAGATGAGCATCTAAATAAACATAATATTCTTGTTGAACAATAAAAAGGATCCCGCAAAAATAGCCAGGGATGTAAAGAGCAACTCACTATTGACGCAATTACAATGAACAGTGCAGTTAAATGGAAAAAAGATATCCATAAAATGTTTATCGATTACCAGAGCTCGAGGAGCCCGAGAGCTCGCGAGGAGGAGCTCGTGGCTAAATAATTACAGCCGCATAGACCGCTCTTCCAGGTTAAGCCACGCTTGCCGACGTTGGTCTGTGGATGGGTGACCATTTACCATAGCGAGTTTCCTCCGTGCCTCGGAAAGCACGTAAAACCGTTGGTCCCGGCTGTCATTTGTAGATCTTTGACAGTCGTTACTGTTAGTCAGAAGCCAGAAAGTCTGACAACCAGTCTTACCAAGAGTATTGTATTGCCCATTACTGGGTTGTGGAGGTCTGATAGGCAGTCGCTCCATGTAAAATACTGATATTCAGCTGCATCCGGTTCGACTGGAAGCCGACTCCAACATAGTTGGGAAAAGGCTAGGCAGATGATGATGATGATGTTTATCGATTACCAAAAGGCCTTTGATTCAGTCTCGCATAGCTGGTTATCGCGTGTTTTAAATATGTATAATATCCATCCTACACTCAGATTGTTTTTAGAATATTCCATGCAAAATTGGCAAAGTGTTCTTAAAATAAATCAAGCCTCCACGGCCCTGGCCACTGAACAAATCCACATAAAACGTGGAATTTTTCAAGGTGATGCTTTAAGCCCTTTATGGTTTTGCATGACACTGAACCCACTCTCAAAACTACTATATAAAACAAACACATGATTTACACTAACAAACGATAACACACAATTCACCTTAACACACCTCATGTACATGGATGACATAAAATTGTATGCAGCAAACAAAAAATCACTTTTTCTTCTAGCAGACACTACACAACAGTTTTCTAATGACATTTGTATGCAATTCGGAGTAGACAAATGTAAAATTTTATCAATTGAAAAGGGCAAAATCCAAAACAATAGCTACACACTCGGATCAGTTAAATCTATAGAGCCAATGGATGAACATAGTACATACAAATACCTAGGTTTCAAACAATCCAGACAAATACAACAAAAGATGACAAAACAAGAACTACTTAAAAAATTTGAATATCGCCTTAACCTACATTCGCAATACCCATACTACTTACTCTTTCAGAATAATACCCTACAGCGTACCATCAATACACTTTTTACAAAACTTTTACTTCCCGTGTTACGTCCCAATCCTCTCCGTGAAATATTATTACGGTGTCATCTGCATAGCTAAAGATTTTACCGTTAGTTAGCGACTGTTGGCATAACTCGTTAACGTAGAGCAGGAAGAGGCTTTGAGGCAGCATCCTTGGTGCACACCTAATCAACCCTAGCTTCATTGCTAATGACTTCACCATAAACCATTCACCTATAAATTTAATATCTTAGTTTTAGTTTATTTTTAGACACTATAATTATATGCAATATGGTTTCACTGTTGGCTAAACGTACACTTATAGTAAACGTTTTTATTTGCATAAATTATCATTAATTATTATATGTTTGTAAATGCACCCACGATACAAGAGAAATTCCAGGAGTTTTGAACTGCAAACCGACTGCTATAAAAAAACATTTAATTAAAACAGCGCCGTACACACAAAGGACGTGTCGAATTTGTCAGCTCAATAAAGCTGAATTTTCTGACATAAAGGAAAATAATATTTTTTTAACCATTTCCCAGTCTCTTCTCTTGTAATATAGATGACACATTCATAATTATTTTCACTACCGGGGCCCAGTCAGCGGCTACGTTAATTGCCGTGTCAGAGATGTTATTTAGATTGTGTTGTGCAGATCCGTGTTGGCGGCGCGTTCGTGTGCCACGGGTCGTCGTGGAATAATCGATGACTTATTTAACTCGGACTTTATTATCGGGTATTAACACTTAATAAAAACCGAAAGTAACAAGTTTTTCCCATCACCGCGACAATTTCTTTGTCTTGGACCATACCTAGGAAAGTCGTGGTTCTGGAGATATTGACTGACAATCGAAGTTCTGACTCATTTTTTTTAAGAAAACTTATAAAAAAAAAATACTCAAGTTTTGTCGACCCCGTACTGCTGTTTGCACGTGTAAGCTCAATGTGATTTAATTTGTGATTTTTCATACCAGGTATTAAAGTATCCCAGCAATCATGTCTGCTGTATGCTACTAAGTTGCTGGCAGTAGTTAATGTCTATGTGATGTGTCTTTTAACATATAAGCTTATATCTACACTTACCTTATGAGAACACCACTAAATCTTGATAATAAATGAGAACAAAAACAAACTATACGTGTAAACAAAATATATTGTTTAAATAAATAAATAAAAATTTTGAGTCTAAAAAGAAATATTATTTAGAATACCCTGAGGTACCTAAGTAAATCATAGGTTAGACAATTTCAGAAAAAAATAAGTTGTCGAACTTAAAGGTAGACACTAGAACAAATCTAGAACAATAAAAAAAAGTGGTGAGGTTCTTTAGAAAGGTTGGGTCCGCAGTACTCGTAGCCGGCGTGCTTGTATGACCAGATCTATGAGGATGGACGATGCGAAAGGAGTAGGTAACTATGTAAGGATCGTAGCAAATGGCATTCTGTGGTTTCTGCATAGCCCCATGGGAAAAAGGCGTGAATTTTATAATACATATAAGTGTGTTAGTACAAAGGTAAATAACATACTAGCTTAATGTAAGCATTTATTTCCTATCTCCAACCGATCGTTTGGAATTGTATAGGATGTCCTGCGGCTGATATGGTGATGATAATGATGATGATAAGTAAAAATTTGCTTACCTTCAAATTAACAATTACTCTGTCTCGTGCGCTCAGGTACTGCTGGTATGCGCTGTACTTCTCCAGTGATCACAATACTGCCGTAGAAGTGTAGCTCGCCCACGATGCGGAACTGACCAGTCATACGCAGCTCGCCAGATATACTGGTATCTCCCTCCTGCAGAAAATCTCCCGAGTGCACGTCACCGTCACCGTGGCTGATGCTCACTTCTCCGTTGCCACTAATTATTCCGTTGAATGAGCCTAAAAATTACAAAGTAACATAATTACATAACAGAATACATCATACCCACAGCATCACGTCTGTATTTCCCGAAGGGTTAGGTAGAGGTGCACCAATGTACACCCACAGGTTGCCGGTACGTTTTTAGGTCTCATAAGCTCGCCCCCTATGGGCTAGCTTATTGCCAACATAACAGAAATAAAGCCTTATCGTCATCTGCCTAGCCTTTTCCCAACTATGTTGGGGTCGGTTTCCTGTCGAACCGGATGCAGCTGAATACCAGTGTTTTACATGGAGCGACTGCCTATCTGACCTCCACAATCCAGTAACTGGGCAACACGATACCCCTTGGTTAGACTGGTTGTCAGACTTCTTGGCGTCTGACTATCCGTAACGACTGTCAAAGATCTATGAATGACAGCCGGGACCAACAGCTTTACGTGCTTTCCGAGGCACGGGGGTGTCACACCACCAACTTACAAACTCCGGGCTGTTACTGAGAAATTCCGAATGGAAAAACCCATTAACACTTTTTGCCCGACCTGGGAATCGAACCCGGGACCCCCCGCTCACCAGTCGCGCTTGCGACCACGAGACCAACGGGGCAGAAATAAAGATATTTTTTTGCACGATCTGCCCGCCACTTCTTCCGTGTCGCTTATTTCACCCGCCATATGTAACGTCGTTGGTTAATGCTCCGCTCCCGTGAGTTGTAGCGTGTTTTTATATAGCCTATGTTACACAGGAGCAATGTAGCTATTTATTGGGGAAAAAAATATAAAATCAGTCAGTAGTTTCGGAGCCTATTCGTTACAAACAAACAAACAAAAAAGCTTTATAATATGAATATAGATTATTATTATTGTTTCTCTTACCGTCACCACTGATCAATAATTCACCGTTAAACCGGATTTCTCCGTCGAAGCTAATTTCCCCAATAAGATTTAGTTCTCCAATGACGTTGTGCGGCACTCCATCCGCCATTAGAAATGAAGAAAACTGTAAAAAGAACATTATCTATTCATCTACACAAATAAATAGAATTGAAAAGTCTGTCTGTAATTTAAAGTTAACAGCTTTTAACTAAATACATTTGAAAGTATAAATAGTATTGGAAAAAAAAACATTGTGCCTGTCTGTCTGTTTGTTCCAGCTAATCTCTGAAACGGCTGGACTGATTTTGATGTGAATTTCACTTGCAGATAGCTAATGTTATAAAAAGCATGAATGCACGAATACCAGTTAATACAGCAGACAAAAAAGTATATTCTTGTTTTCCCGTTATTGCAACCTGCAAATTTTAGTTCCTAATTTGTCATGAGATTCTCAATGTAATATCATTAAGACTTTACTATATTTTTATAGTAAGTAGGTAGAAAGAGATAGTTGTTTCCCCACGATTTTCCCTTCTGTAGTACATAGTAGTACAATCCGCTATTATTTTTGCAGCAAAGTAACGTTGATATGTTTCGGTTTGAAGGGTATGGATGCCGGTTTATTCACTGGCACATGAGACATTTTAACTTTGTCTCTGGGATGACAACGTACTTGCAAGGCCTCTGGTATTGCAAATGTCTATGAGTTGTAGTAACCACTTAACATCAGGTGGGGCGACGACTTGTTTGCCATCCAAAGATATAAACTATTAAAATAAGGGAAGTAAAAAATATTTTAACAAAATACTTTACCTTTACATCTGGCGCCAATGGTAATTGAAGTGTGGTGCTCGAACCCAGAAGACTCGGCTAAAACATAAAATTACATAAAATATTAGATATGCGGTTATGGTTTCTGCCTACCCCCATGGGAAAAAGGCGTGAGTTTCTGTGTGTATGTAAATATTAGTATTCTTTTTTCAAAAACCGTATAAGATTACAATATCTAAGAGAGCAATAGTTTGACGTCTTGTCATTACCATAAAAGGTTCAAAAATATCTGTATACTGTATACTAAGTACCTATATCCATAACAGAAAGACAAAAAAATACACTGCAACTGATGTTTTTTTTTTTTATTTTGTTTTTTGGAACGGTAAAAAGAAACTAAAAAACACACAACGTTGTGTGGTTTTAAAGCCGCGTACAGACATCGCGAGGCGTGCGACACGAATGGTTCGTCTCGCATGCCTCAACCTGAGGCATGCGATGGTACATTTATACGTGCGTCCCGAACGAAACATGCTCAATCTGAGCAAGCAAACCACCACGCACGGTGTTCGTCAGTAGAAAAATGGCTTTGACGGGAATGTTGACTTGCTATGATATTTGACGCCACGCGTCTTCCCTTTTACATTTATTGTAATAATCTGAATGTTTAGAGTCCCACAACACTCTGTTATTTTCATAAAGTTGAACAAGCTCACGTAGTAATTCGGTATGGGCCTCCATGATGCATGCGCGCAACGCAAACAACACCTGCCCGTCCACACGGAGCGCACGGCTCGTACTAAGGCGGCGTTCGCAACGATCGTATGGCGTGAATGCTCACTGTGAGTACACACGTCCACACAGCCCGAGGCATGCGAGAAGAACCATTCGCGTCGCACGCCTCGCGATGTCTGTACGTGGCTCTAGATTTTTTTCATTTTGTCATTTATCATGTATGACGTAAATGTACTATTTGCAATTCCGATATTTACTTGTGGCAATTCTTACAGGCCCAAAGACGACTAAACACCTTGCTTCTGCAATATATGTAAACAGAACAATCTAGTAAATCTATAAGTACTTGTAACACTAGCGTGGTACTCGTAGTACGCTCTGACGCTACGCTACGCACAACCGCGTAGTAATCCCGAAGCTATAATTATATGTAGTTATGCTGCGTATGACCGTGAACCACTTAGCGTAACCACGAAGGCGCATGGCAACGTGGCCACGAAGTCAGACAGTTTCGGATTCAAATTGATTCATAGTTAAAACATAAACATACCATCACGCCTGTAGTCCCCGAAGGGTTAGGTAGAGATGAATCAATGTACCACCCACAGTTTGCCGGTATGTTTAGGTACCATATAAGGGGCGAGCCTATTGCCAATAACGGGGCTCAAATCCTAACAAGCAATGCTGTTGATCATTTCATAGAAATGCCAATAACACTGCTCTACCTAGGAATCGAGCCCAAGATCTATCTTGGGCTCGATTCCTAGGTAGAGCAGTGTTATTGGCATTTTTTCTAAGCGCGACTTCTACGAAGGCTCTAGAGAGCCTTCGTAGAAGTCGCGCTTAGAACCACTAGGCTATTGAAGCATAATCCGTACTAATATTATAAATGCGAAAGTAACTCTGTCTGTCTGTCTGTCTGTCTCTTCTTCACGCCTAAACCACTGAACCGATTTCAATGAAATTTGGTAGAGATATAGTCTGGGACCCGAGGAAGGACATAGGATAGTTTTTATCCCGGAAATCCCTCGGGAACGGGAACTATTAATCCACGCGGACGAAGTCGCGGGCAAAAGCTAGTTAAAAATAAATGCAATTACAAAAAATAAAATGTTATTAATACAACTATTCGCCAAACTGTATTACGATAGAATGGTGTAAAGACAAAGGCTTATTGTAAAGGTACCTATGCTCTTAACCTACATTTGACAAAACCACAAATAATTTTAATATTGTTTAAAATGTATTTCTATTCAATTACTTATGTCACCGTTTTGTGTAACTTCTAAAATAAACTTTAATGAGCATTATGTACGATGTTATTTTGTGTGACAAGCCCACCACACTATTCCCAAACCACTGCAACTCCTTAAAACCAGACTCAACAGTGGCGACCACCAGAAAAGCGACAAGGCAATAAAGCTCGACGAGTCCCGGAGAAACGATTCAACTGTCTTAAAATAATCAGAGAAGGGGAACGAAGGAGTAAGAAAAATATAATTTTCGCTTCCCACAAAAGAAGCAGGAAACTGACTAATATCTAAATATAAACAGTAAATGATTTTTACAACTTTAAATGTCGTAATGGCGCAGTGGTTAAAGCGCCCACCTCTCATACATGAGGTTGTAGGTTCGAATCCGGGCAAGTGACGGCATGCCTTTACAATTCATATATACTTTCAAATTTTTCTCGGAGATCATTGACATCAGTGAAGGAAAAACTCGTGATTAAATCTGGGCGTACAGCTAATAAAACTCTGAAAACACTAATCCGCCTTAAACAAACGTGGTGATCAATGCATGCCTTCTTTGTATGAGAAGAGGCTTTTACCCTGCAGTGGGACAATATGCTGATATTTATCTATACTTATATAAAATTCTCGTGTCACAATGTTAGTTGCCATACTCCTCCAAAACGGTTTGACCGATTTTTATAAAATTTCATATGTACTATTCGGTAGGTCTGCGGAAGCAAACACTCTGGTAAGCAATTAGAAGGCGGCTTGCCGCCCATTACCTGAACGCGTCCCAGCGGGTAATCGCCTTATGGGTCATCCAGGGATACCGCACAATCTCCGGCGAGGCAGCGAGTCTCCTTGCCGGATTGCCGCCATGGGATCTGGAGGCGCTCGTCCTCGCGCGCCTACACGAGTGGCGCGCGGAGGCACTAGGCCGGGGGGAAACTCCGCTGCCGCGGCAAATTGCCGATCAGCGGACGGACCTCCGGCTCGATCTCATGGCGACATGGAGAGAGCGACTGTCGCAACCTCGTGCAGGGCTCGCCTTGATTAAGGCGGTAATAGTCACCTCTTTGAGGAGTGGCTAGAGCGGCGCCACGGCGCCCTCACCTACCGCCTGACGCAGGTCCTCACCGGACTCGGAAGTTTCGGGAGGTTTCGGGAGGATGCGAAGATCGCCCCGAGGACACGGTGGAGCATACCTTGGCGGTGTGCCCCGTTTGGGCAGAGCACCGCCGAATCCTCGTGGCGGCCATCGGCGGCGGCGACCTCTCGCGTCCGGCACTGGTTCAGGCCATGGTCCGGAGCGAGAGGGAATGGGAGGCAGTCGCCTCCTTCTGCAGAGCTGTAATGCTAGAGAAGGAGGCGGCGGGACGGGAGAGGGAAAGAAGAGTCCCCCATCCCAGCGGCCGCCGCGGCAGACGCTGCGGGCGCCGGGAGCCACGAGACGACGCCCGGCCACCGTAAACGCGGGTCTGTGGGCGGTGAGCAATGGGTAGCTCACCGACCGTACGTTTACTAACGACAGACCGTGTCGACGGCGCGTTGATGTTCCACGCGCGCCTCAAAGAGATGCCAGCGAACTTGGAAGGGCCTGCGGGGCTGCGAGTTGTTCGAAAGAGACACCGCGCCCCCGGAACGCAAAGGGCACATGAAGGAACATAGATGGGTTTCAGTCAGTAAAAGTCTGACACTCCCTCCCGTCCCGCCCAGGGCGGGGGAAGTTAATTGATGATTTCCCGTCTATAAAAAAAGGTCCCCACAATACAGGCGCTGCCTAGTTTGGGGACCGCCGTACAATTTATAACACTTTTTTTTATTTAATTTGTAACATAGCGAACCATAATATTAAGTACTTTCATGTTTATTCTGTGTTGTAACAATAGACCAATAAATTATTCTTATTCTTATGCTTCCGGGTCTGGCCGTTTTTGAATGTGACTATCTATATATTATTTACGTTAACGCACTCAGGCTACAGAAAAAAGTCCTAGTGTTAAAAAAATATGGGCCAGCGTTTAAAAAATATATATATCAGCTGTGTGATTCTGTAAGACCTCGTTCTAAACTTCGAATCTGAATCCGCTGTGACTTTTGTCACTTGACACGTGGCTTGTGAAATTTTAACAGATAAAGTATGAGATCACGTAAGAAGTGGCATTCTATACGGTAATTCCACCGTCACTTCGACGCTCACTTCGCAGTTCAAAGTGTCAAATAAATCAATGTCATGAACCTTAATCGAAGTGAGGGTGAATAGCCACGTGAGATGCGAGTTCATGTCTGAATTTTATAGAATCGACGTACAGGTCATGAAATAAATAATTCCTGTGTGTTTGAAATATTTGCGTCACACAGGAAATTATATGCGAACTTTCAATGGCTATTTCCAATATAATTTCCACAAACGAATTATTTGCTTCTAATTATTGTAATGTAAAAATGTAATTCTCCAGGCCGATTCCGGCCACGGCGGCGGCTAACCTTAATGCAGACTAGCCACGTACGCAGGAGATATTATAGTGCACAAGTGTGTGCGCAAACACAGGTGCACTCCCTCTTTCCTAACTCTCATAGCCCGATGGGACGGCAATCCGACACGACCGGAGAGAGATCAGGCGCACGTGCTTTCCGAGGCACGGGGGTGTCACACCACCAACTTCCAAACTCCGGGCTGCTACTGAGAAATTCCTAATGGAAAAACCCAATAACACTTTTTGCCCGACCTGGGAATCGAACCGACCCCTTGCTCAGCAGTCGCGCTTGCGACCACGAGACCAACGGGGCAGTCATAGTTCTAATTATTATATTCCCGCTCAATCAAATTTTGAGCAAAATCGCAGCGTTTCCAGGAAAAGGCAATAATAGTTTGAATTTGTGAATTACTCTCTACATTTCCATTGAAATGGGTGCAGCGCTCTATTACCTGCGCTTCAAAGCGATTACAGCTATTCACTCCACTTTAATTTGTCTGTTTTCAGTAAATAACAATAATACCAGTTCATTAATTTTCCACAAAAGCATACTTTACATATTCACCTCTGGAGGTAAAATAATAATAGAAAACAATAGTTAACAAATACAATAATCATCATCATATCAGTCTATAGGCGCCCACTGCTGTACGTAGGCCTCTCCCAAAGGGTGCCAACCATCCCAGTCCCGGGCAGCGCGGGAAAATACAATACAATAAATCAATACATGGATTACACAGTTTAAGTCTTACAGTTTAAAAAGTCACCTATGAAGGTATATAAACAGTTCACACATATTGGCATCTTAGGCCTAGAAAAGGCAACCCAATGACGGGCCCGTAGCTACGGGCCCCGGTATAGCCTCCGCGGCAGGAGGCCTCGCCCCAATCCCGCATGCCATACTCCCGTAAGGGGACACAGCGACTACCAGAACATGATTTAATTTGCTTTTGAAACTTGTTTATGGGAAAGTCTCTTAACAGACGTGGAATATGGTGATTTTGATCGACATCGTACAACTCGCCTCCAACAGAGAAGGCTAAATGAAGAATAATAATAAGTTACCAGAACAAGTTATCTCAAGTACTAACATTAACGAATTTAAAAGAAATTTGTTCAAATTGTTAAATAACAAAGTGTATTATTCTGTTGACGAATATTTAAATGATAAATTTTAACTTTACTTCCTTATAAATAAATCCAATTTGTTTTTATGAGTTGACTATGATATTGTTAATTTTGATTATTGTTGTACCTATTAATGAATTAGTGACATTATTTTTAGTTTTATTTTGTATATTTGGTTCTTTTATTTTGACATTTTATCAATAATTTCATTTAAATGTGACACGATTTATAATAATTGTGATTGTAACTTTCCAATTTCTAAAATGCATTAGGTTTAAAATCCTCTGATATTTTGTATGCCTTTTGGCGGGGCACAGCTCGGATCCTATAGTATTTATTATAACACCTTTTGTTTGTACCCTGTGTTCACGAAATAAATAAATTTTGAATTTGAATTTGAAGAAAGTCGTGGTGGCTCAGTGATAACGGCGACCGGTACTTACCTATTAAGTTGCAGATTTCATAACGGGAAGTGTGTTTTCACGGGGTTAATATGCGTTTACGTAAAGTTGGACTTACATTTCTGGAATCGTCAGCCAACCTTAAACAAGCGGCCTCAATGCTCGTACCTTCTCTTAAGAAGAAGCCTTTGCCTTGCAGTGAGAAAATAGTACTGGTATTATATTAAATCATTTAGTCAGAAAATAAATCCGAGCATTTCAAATTTAGTCCTTCGGAAAAACGGACGCAATCGTCCGGAATTAAAAATCGTGAGAATTGATGCAGAATACTTAAAAAAACTTAAAAAAAAAAAACTAATAAAACTTCTAATAAAATTATTCCGAATAAATTTTCCGCGAAGCAGAATCTACAACACAAAGGATTGCAGTTTCTCTATTGAATGTTACATGCGGATGGATGGTGAACCCAGACGCTTGTCATAACTCTATACTGTTTTAGACTGCGAAACCGATAGGGGGGGTGCATTGTTCAAATTCAGTGGAGCTATCAACTGAAATTTAGACGCTGATGCTGCGGAGCTTCGGTGCGCTCAACATTTTTGTTTTATTTATTTCTGTTATTCTATTATTTTAGTTTCTATCAAAATATTTGCGTGCAAAATATTGGAATTCTGCGAGAAGCTGTGGTATTTGCAGCGCTGCGTAAAATTTTACATACGGAAGCTCGAATCGAGTCGACATTCATATTCGAGAAACTATAATTAGTAGTCTGATAGATAACATTCGCCCCCTATTACATGGGACCTAAATATACCGGCGAACTGTGGGTGTGCACCTCTGCCAAACCCTTTGGGGAAAACAGGCGTGATGGTATAGATAACATTATAAATGTACAGTCGTTGGGTACAAATTATCTACTGAAACAGCTACCTCCTACTTTAAGTTAGTGTTCTGAGTGCTGTTTTTAAAACTATGAATCTGCGTGACTGGAATCCTAAAGAATATTGTTAATATTTGTTAGTATATATTTTTGTATCTCTGCCCTGATGAGCTGGTGTTAAAGGATAACGCCGAAGCCAAGAGCTGACCTAACAATACTAATAAAATACTTATAATAATGTTTATATTAATCGCCTTAGATGGTATGGTGTTCAGGGTACATTCAATATCGGTTAAGTACCTATCCAACGGGTCCTTTTAGAAATCTATAAAGGAGGCGTATGCCCAGCAGTAGACGTCCTGCGGCTGATATGATGATGATGATGAAGAATCTATCTCCCCAATTATACTAATTAATTCAATCAGCCTTGAGCAAACGTGGTCGATCAATGCTCGTGCTCTCGCGTATCAGGAGAGCCTTGGCCCTGCGGTGTGTCGGTAAAAGGCTGGTATTACTACTAAGTGCTATGACTGCCTTATTAGCCGAGTGGTCCTAAGTGCAACTGCTACGCTAGACGTCTTGGGTTCGATTCCAAGGTCAAGCAAAGTGATATTGGGTTTTTCTATGAAATTCTCAATAGTAGCTCGGAGTTAGGACTTGTTAGGAGTTCTCGGTTAATAGCAATAGGCTCGCCCCTTATTACATGGGACTTAAAATATACCGGCGAACTGTGGGTGTACATTGATACACCTCTGCCTCGCCCTTCGGGAAATACTGGCATGATGGCGTGTGGCACGGCTCGGGTCGGCTTAGATAATCCATCGCTTGTCGGTTTTTTGATACAGACCAGCAGTGCGATTCTCTAAGCCTCACTTCGTAATTCGAAAACTGAATCCGCAGTGAGATTACAAAATGGTATTCTGTTAAAAACGATCACGCCGGTAACGTCACCACGGCGAGCGAATACTAAACCAAGGTTGAGTGGGTTCGTTATCGAGTTTGTATTTTAGAGAATCGCACTACAGGCCGGTGCCGCTTGGCTTGTGTTAATACGCGCCGTGTAAACGAGTAGATTCACGTTCGGATTAAGCCGAACCGCAACTACACGGACAGCGCGCCTCGCGTTTTCGTGCGCCCTGTAACCGCACCTTTAGATGGTAGTAAGTATATGGTTCAATTAAATTTTTGCATATAATGTCTATTTAGTAATAAATAAAAACACTTTATTCATGCAGCAAAACTTAGTTAAACAATAATAATTAAATTAAAAACTATGTACAGTTAAAAAACAAAAAGAAAGGAAGGTCATAGGGCATCAAAAAACTCATCCGCATCGCCGTCAATGGGACATGTGCCCAGAAGGCTGGCAGCATTGCCACGTTGTATGGCAATGCTGATTCTTTGGCCCAAGAAAAGTCCAGCCCTTTGGTCACGTGAAGAATCGACCAGTCGCTTGGCTATATTGCGAAACACTAGATGAGCGCTCGGTCCCCATGGCCCTAGTGTTTCAACCCCAAACGGCTCAAATATATAACTTTCATGAAGGTTAATATATTTGCGCCGCTTGAGATTTTCCGCACCAGACGCAGCCGCCCCAGCACAGTACGTCGTGCTAGGAAGATGGGATGGCGCGAGGGTGTCGACGCATGTTGCATCCCACACCAAAGGCCTACCCAACTTCCAAGGCATTATAGTCATCCCATCTGGTCTCTTACCATCGTCGCGTGCCAAGCCAATTGGCTCCAAAACAGCTGGCACTCCGGCGGAGACAAGAGCACGACGGATGATGTCATTAATGCTGGCGTGCCGTGCTATGCGGCCAGCGCTCTTTTTGCATGACAGGCCATGGTGGCCGAGGCAGTCGACAGCTTCACCGCACTGACAGCGGTGCGGAGCCCCACAAGGTGCACCCAGGCGCAGGCATGTAGCGAGCCGGAATGTAGAGTCACTCAACATAGTGCCTATGTTGGGCGACGGAAGTGCCTGAAGCCAGAGACCCGACTCCCACTCACCCACAGCCAGCAGGCGGGCACGCTCAGCAGAATTGATGGACGTATTAATTAAATTATTCCGTACCAACCTGCAGAGCGGCTCGTCCCATTGTCTCTGGGAAGATGGGTTCACGGGTCTATCTGTTTCCGGGCAAATGACAATTAAATGATTTAACCATTTAATTTTGTTCAATTAAATGGTTAGGGTTTGTGTTGCATGCCTTTGGTCGTGTACGTTGGTAAATGACGATGGGTTATTGTTATTGTCGTTCTGTAAGATTTTTCTGTCAATCCCGCAAGTGTTCAGGATAGCAGCTGTCTTCAGGGCTTGGTAGTAATGGTGGTTAAAAAAACGTATAGCGCCAAAATATAACAGACAATGTCTACATAGCGTATAGCATGGGTTATAGCGGCTCTGACTTCGCGCTATATTATAGCGCCTCAAACTACTCAACGAATAAAAGTTTAAACGCGCACAGCGGGGCCAGAACGAGATAGCAAGATAGCGTTAGGGACTAGCGAGTACAACTTAGCAAGTTGATAGTAACAGAGCGGCCCGTCAAGTCCGTTTAGCGTGATAGCGTGTTGCTAAATTATAGCGTCTCCGCGTTCAGAGTTTCAGACTGCGCCCGAGTTTTGAAATAGCGCGCTACAATTATAGCGTATAAAATAACAGTATATAAATAACAATATATTTTATAGTTTATAGCACGCTTACAGTTTATAGCGGATTTGAACATCACTACTTCGTAGGTCCAGAGTTTTTAAAGATTGATATTGTTTGGGAATGACACTTTGTATTCTCCAGACCGATGTCGGTCACGGCGGCCAATCTTAATGGATACTAACCAAGTACGCAGGAGATATTATAGTGCACAAGTGTGTGCGCAAACACAGGTGCACTCCCCCTTCCCTATTTCTCATAGTTCGATGTGAGAGCAATCCGACGCAACCGGGAAGGGGTCAGGCGCAAGGCTAGTGGCTTTACGTGCTTTCCGACTCACCGCGGTGTCACAACACCAACTTTTAAACTCCGGGCTACTACTGAGAAATTCGAAATGGCAAAACCGTATAACACTTTGCCAAACCTAGGAATCGAACAAAGACCCCACGCTCAACAGTCACGTTTGCGACCACGAGACCCGGAAGCTCTCACTAACGCGACAAGCACAATACCTGTTACGTTATCCCTGTTCTCGACAACATACATACATACGTTTCATAATGAATGTACAAAAATCATCGAGAGCGAACCTAGACTTAACTACCTATACGCATTACATATTTTTATAAAATACGCGGTGGAAGTGATGAAACCTTTTATTAACTGTGGATTCAGTTCATCATTTTAAAAGTTTCCGAAATTGAAACTTTGCGTCGATATTTTTGAACGTGTTGGTATCACGAAGCGAAATGAGTGTGTTAGAATTGTAGCAGTTGGCGTTCTGTGGTTACTGCCTACCCCCATGGGATAGGGGCGTGAGTTTATGTATGCATTGTATTCCATACAAATGTGCAACCAAGCCATAATGCATGACGCGCGAGATGTCTTCACGTTCAAATAAACCAAGACAAAGAGATGTAGGAAATTAACGGTAATTTGATTGGCAATTAATAATTATCCAATAATCTCAACAAAGCGTCAAGCCAATACGTTCCAATAGAATATTATACGCGGCATTGTGTAACGCTAGCTTTTGACTGTTGTTCTACAATAACAGATGTAACAAAACGGCAACCAACAATACAAAGCTATAAATAAATTTAATATAATCATTTGATGGCAAACAACAAAATTATGACAATATATTTTAAAAATAAAAATATCAGCATCCCATGACGCATATTTTATAAAATTTCACGGCCGCCATCTTGCATTCAGAATTCCACTTCATATTGGGCATCAGCGCTCCCGAAAACCATGAACACGAAACCCGAGATGCATATTTTATTAAATTTCACGGCAGTCATCTTGGATTTTCACCACGATCTCATTTCCGATACCAATAAATTTTGAAAATTATATAAAAATGAAACAACTTAGATAAAGTATTAGGTAAACAATGAGTGTACTTATTCACCTACTCTTCTGAGAAAACAAGGGTGATAATTACGTCTACGGAATATCATTTCCCGAGTTTTTCCTAATGTCCTTTGCAAAAATATTAAAAATCATATTTCGCGTAAGTCTCCATTCGAGTGTCTTGTCTCAGAATTATCCATTTGCGCAAGTGTACCAGATCCCCGAACGACGTCCACTGCTGGACATAGGCCTCCTCTAAATATGAACATAACCGGGCCTGCGCTACCCGCATCCATTTAATTTAAAACAATACAATTCAATTGTTATTTAATATTATAACCAATCCTTTCCATCAATTTCAATTCATTTGTCATGATAGTTAGGCTTTGATTATATAACCACACGCGCCGTGCGTTAACCCCTTTAAATAGGTCACGTAAAATACAACGAATATTTTTATTTTATTAGCACGTATTTTTATTTAGAAGCTCAATGGAGCTTCAATTCATTGTGCTTTTCATGAAATTAATAGAGAAGGTAAAACACTCGATTACTCGATGTTTTCCACGATTTCATAAACAAAGTTAAGCTACCTTGACTGCGGTAAGATTTTAGATGGGTGATCGTTTTAATTCGAAGCTGAAAGATACTGAGAACCTTACGATTACAAGAAAAGGAAATTTGGAGAAGCCCGCCACAATATTCCCAACCACTGCAACTACTGAAAGCCAGAATCAACAATGGAGACCGTCAGAAAAGCGTCGTGGCAATGAAACTCCTCGAGTCCCGGAAAAACGATGCACTTGTCTTGGATCCCGCAACGAAATTCATCAGAAAAACTAAATTTCCACTTCCCTTCAAACTAGCAGGAGACAGAATAGAACTAGGTCAATAGGCACAAAGGGAGGTTTAAAACTGGGAGAAGTCCACTACAAGACATCCACTACAAAGTTATAGTATGAAAATACGTTTCAAATATTAAAACTAAACTTTAATTACATACCCCCGCGTCGTTTGCCCTTTTGCATGTACCCGTAAGCAAAATGTTATGCGGGCGTTACATTGTTTGCAAACTCAGTGAAATTTCACACCATAAAATAAAAGTTATTTCTCACGAATAACATTGTTTAAATTTTATTTGGTTTGATGGCCAGTATGTGTAATTAACAGCTATCTAAATGACGTACCATTTTATACCCCGTATTCCGTGTGTTAAATTCCATTTTCGGTTCATATGTAAAGCCCTGTCTGACCAAAAACATGGCTTTCAAATACCATTAAACTTTATTGATGGATGTGGAAGCTGCAAAATCCACGTATTCTATCAAATAAAATGCATATTGAAATAAACCAATAGTTTCGATATTGAATTGCAATGCTTCGCTAGAATAAGTACTTGTTTCGAACACGAGGGCCATCACATCGCACAGGCTTATTGTTCGCAGAACTAGAAATTTGTAGTACTTATCCAACATATTCTTAAAGAAACTCCAATTGTTCAAAGTTTAAAAAAAGTCAATTAAAAGTGCAACTCTAAACTACTAAAGTATAGTCATCAATAACAATAATTAAGTACTTCCAGTCATTATAAATATTACCCGCTTATTACTGTCCAACTCCAGGGCAAAGGCCTCTTCTCATACAGAGAAGGCTTGAGCATTGATTACCACGCTTGCTCACGGCGGATTGGCGATTTAAAACTTATCTTATCTTACTTCCTACTATCCTGCTATTTGACAAATATTATAAATGCAAAAGTTTGTGAGGATGGATAAATGTTTGCGACAAAACGCCTTAACGGATCTGGATAAAATTTGTCACAGATATATATTATCGCTGGAATAGCACATAGGCTACTTTTATCCCAGTAAAATGTATGGTTTATTTAGGAAAATATATCAACTTTAACGCGAACAAAGTCTTGGGCAGAATCTGGTTTATTATAAGTCCAGGTTTCCTCACGATGTTTTCTTTCACCGATACCGATACTGCCAGTTAATTTATATCAATTGCTGTTATCCTGAAACTTGACTATAAATGCACTGCCCGGATTTACCAGATTAATGAACTTCAAAAGCAATGAACTATATATTATTCAAGATTAATATTTTTCAGAATCGAACCAATACAAACAGTTGAATACAAGCACAATGCTTCATTGCAATATAATTAAATTAAATTGTTTCAAAATATTACATTTCGATAAAGTTTTCACAAAATTCGACGAACCCTTCATTATCGTGCTTAATTGATGGAGCCGGAGTAAATTAAATTAATATTCGAGTACTCATAAACAGATAATTAATGTTTTATGTACACTATATGATACAAATAAACATTTTATCATCATCGTATCAGCCGCAGCCCGTCCACTGCTGGACATAAGCCTCCCCCAACGATTTCCAAAAGGACCGATTGGAAACGGGGTGCGTCTTCCTGCGGTCTTAATCTTTGTTCTAATAAACATTTCTTAGAACAAGCGACTAAAAGCGATCTCCTGTGATCTAAATGAGCGTAAGATCCTAGGTTCAATTTCACAGTAAGGCAAAATTTTATTGAAAATGCTGCTGACAAATAGTTGCAGTTTTGTACTTGATTGAGGGCAATAGGCTTATTTCATGGGACTTGAAGAATGTTAACTAATTTTGATTAATAGCACTCCATATTCTCTGTCGAAAATAAAAATACTAGTGAAAAAATTACTGCGATACGTCAATTAGTTTCCGATATAGGAGTAAAACAAGTTGGAACCGCACGACGCGGGCTGTCGGTGTCGGTATGATGTACGAGTACAATGACGTCAAACGCTCAATCTTGTGTAGTAAGGCGTCACAAGCGGTCACGTAACTTAGCGGGACTCGATATTTTTCGAAACTCTGAATGCCTATAAAATCAAAACTACTAGGTATTTTTGACTACAACAAATATCTACAGCACAGATCTACAGGCTTTACCGAGACAACATTTCAAGCGATTTGGCATACCTAGTAACATTCTTCATTATTAATTTCCTCATTTATTCATTCTATATATTAGATACATTTTTAAATATTAGTATTAAAAAAAAAACATTATAATCCAATAATTGGTGACTGTCAAAATTAAAGCATTGATTTTAACTAAACCATTTACAAGCACTTTTGAATTGTTAAGTAGTTAACATTTAAAGTTGAAGCTAGTTGCTCGTTCCAAAACGAACGTTCTCTATGGAGAAGAACGAGCAAGAGATTTCACTGTGTAAGTCCATGACTAAAAATCATGAATAAAAATAAGATATATGTTTTGTACGTAAAAGCTAAATAAATAAATAATAATAAAAAAACAAAACTGGCGTTTGGATCCAGAAGCCTTTCTATCTAGGGAGCTAGCGTGTTCGTGGAATCCATAATACTTTTTGCGGATTTAAACGGACCGAGAGAGGTTGAAAAATCCCGAAGCTTATGTAAATGTTGGATTTCATAAACGGGTTACAATAAAAGCCAGCGCGGCAAAAATTGCAACCACTATAATTAAAACACATTTCCAGGAAAAACATAGGAATGTATAAAAGATAATTGAGAAATATTGTTGGTTTTCGGAACAAAGCACAGATATTGGTGTCGATTCTGTTATGCACAAGCTAAATTTAATTTAGACTATTTCTATCTTTTTCTTTCCAATCAAACAAGAAAGGGACGGACGTGAATTAGACTTGTCAATTTTAGTTGATCTAAAACCTCTATACAATTATAGTTGGCATGTCAGAACGCGTTGATTAAAAACACGGAAAAGTTCAAGGCAAAACTAATTTGACATCTCTAACTTAGTTCTAAGGTATTACCGTCCTTTTCTTTCGCTGTATGTTAGTAAGAGATGTCAATTCTCTAATTTTAGTTTAGTTTGTGAACAAGGGAATCGGCACCATTATCTATACTAATATTATAAAGCTGAAGAGTTTGTTTGTTTGTTCGCGCTAATCTCAGGAACTACCGGTCCGATTTGAAAAATTCTTTTTGTGTTGGATAGCCCATTTATCGAGGAAGGTTATAGGCTATATAACATCACGCTATGGGCCACGGGAACGGATCAGTAACCAATCTATACTTAATATTATAAACCTGAAGAGTTTGTTTGTTTGTTCGCGCTAATCTCAAGAACTACCGGTCCGATTTGAAAAATTATTTTTGTGTTGGATAGCCCATTTATCGAGGAAGGTTATAGGCTATATAACATCACGCTATGAGCCACGGGAACGGATCAGTAACCAAAAACCCAACGTAATGCGGGTGAAACCGCGGGGCACAGCTAGTTATATTATAATTTCGAATTAGCTATGTAAGTTGTATCAAATGACCACCAAAATCAAGTAACTTTGAGGTTTTTATTAATATACGCAGCTCACTGGAATATTTTATAGTGTATGAAATCCCATTATTGTTGTTACAAAAACCATTATAGCTAGGACCCTCAAAATTTTTGAGATCTACGCGAGGAAAAAATATTTTATGCGCTCCTTTGCGTTTATTTTCATGAAATATTAGTAGGTAAGTCTTTTCTTTGAATCCTTGACTATGCATTAAATCTTTTTCAGGCTTTGTGTACGAGTACGCCAGACTATGCGACAAAAAAATGTGTGTTGGAGGTGTGCTGTGTTCTGAGAACCCCAGAATTCTCTGGCTTTTGTATAGTCACATAGCAAACATAGTCACGGCTATTATACGTAAGCATCAATCGTAATTCTCGGTGACAATTCCTAGAAATATGCCTTCCTGTGTGGGGTTGCCAACCGGCCGGACAAAGCCGGCCAGTGTTAGGTTTTTTAACCTCTCGTCCGGCCTAATTATCCAGCGGCGGCGGCGGCGGGCCCGTCCGGCTTTTGTTAGACTTTTTATGCTTTCTCTTTTACTTTCCCTCAAAATCCCATTTAACATGTAAACAATCTATCTATCTATCTACCTATCTTCTAAATATATATAACTCAAATTCTACTCCCAAGGGGATAAAATAGGGGATGAAAGTTTGTATAAATATTCTTATATTTTCGACTGATTGAACTGAAATTAAAGATTGGAGCTACTATGATGAAGATGTCCGCTTAAATAGGATTTTGATAAATTCAACCCCCATGGGGATAAAATAAGGGATACGCGAGCGAAGCCGCGGGCAAAAGCTAGTTATATGATAAAATTATTAAAGAAACTAATTTCCTATACCGTGTTTGTTTAAGAGAAAAAATTCTTGTAAAGTATGTGCTTCATTCTCTTTTTTTTTAATCTCTTTTCTTTACGTCGGGTTTTGGAATTTAAAAAATCGGCTTTTAAACATGTGTTTTATTCTATATTTTTCTCAAAAATGCGTAATTTTTCTTAATTTCCGGGTTTGGGATCCAAAAGTCCGGGTTTATTATTTTATTTTTAGATGTAATTATATGGCAACGCTTCCTGTGTTTATACAAGATGCACAAATTCGACCTTTCTTTGCATTGTACATAAATTGTATGTAGCTACAACAGTTTACGATGTTTTAAAGGTTTTCTATTTATATTATGTCATTGCTAAAACCTATATTTTTCGCTCTAAGCACGACTGAGACACGCCTTGATGCCCAGGTCGAGCACAAAGTGTTATTGGATTTTCTATAATTCTCAGTAGCAGCTCGGAGTTAGGATCTGTGCCCGATTATTGGAAACACGCTCGCCCCCTATTACATAGAACCTAAATATACTGGCAAAATGTGGGTGTTCTTTTGTTACACCTATGCCTAACCCTTCTGGGGATAATGAATGTATGCGTCGCGGTGAGGGTACCGTATACATTAAATAATTGTCATCTTTGGAACACCAGTTGTTTTAATCTACTAATAATTTACAAATATAGCAAAATAAGGTTTCTAGCACGTATATTACGATTAGTAGTCTTACAATCAGCACTAATATGATTTAAAATCACTATGATTGACGCAGTGTATAGCGATTAGTCGCAGACGTGGTGCTCGGCGGTTCTCGATCGAAAAAGTGATCGTCAAGATGGCCGCCCCGCTACCACAGACACTACGCTCCGCTATGGTGACATAGACAACTCGTCACTCTTACACTCTTGCCGTAAACATTGACAAGCATAATTGCTATGATTCAGAAAATATTTTGCAAAATCATAAATATGTACATAGTATTTAAATAAAAAATCAACTAAACAATAAGCCGTCAAGAATGATAAAATATACTTCCTGATACAAGCATTATTTGCTTAAAAGGAGGCTCAAATCACAAACTAACGTTGGAAATATTTTGGTACTGAAACATGCATTATTTTAAAACAAATTTTCTGGCCATAAAATGCTTATAGTGAGTCAACCTTAAGAGTTAGATATGTACTGCCGCAAACTTTTTTTATAAAAAAAAGGGATAAGGAATAAGGGATAAGGAAGGCAAAAGGAATATTTTTTCCCCGTTTTTGCCACATTTTTCATTAATGCGGGGAGCATTAATGAAAAATTATGTAGCGTGCTATGATATAGCGGCTATATCATAGCACGCTACGGGCTATATTATAGCCTATAACCTTCCTCGATAAATGGGCTATCCAACATAAAAAGATTTTTTCAAATTGGACCGGTAGTTCCTGAGATTAGCGCGAACAAACAAACAAACAAACTCTTCAGCTTTATAATATTAGTATAGACTAGCGACCCACCCCGGCTTCGCACGGGTGCAATGCTGATACTAAATACACTAAACTGTAAACGTTGTTTGTACAAAAACATAGCGGCCCGCTCCGCCGCAAACGCTACGTCCCGCAATTTTTAAATTTGTAATATCTTCGAAAATATTCATTTAAATCATATGCTGTAAAATGCCATATAGATCTATATTAAATCAACAATGTATTTAAGGTATTTAATTGGATAAGGATTAATGCTGTATTGGTTAAAATCGCTTCGAAAATTTGCCATTATTTATCGTAAAAACTAAATGACAAAAAAATGTTATTGTGCGATATCCATAAGAGATAGAAATATACCCTCGCGGAGTTTTCTGTAGACCTTTTCAATGTGTACAATACTAAGTACATTAATTTGATAAATCTCGTAGGGTTCAGCCTGCGTTTGCAATGTAGGCGGAAAAAATGAAATTATTTACGTCATCACATTAGAAACCGTAAAAATAACAGTATTTCTCTACTATTTAATGGATGTTATTATACATATAAACCTTTCTCTTTAACCACTCTATCTATTAAAAAAACCCGCATTAAACTCCGTTGCGTAGTTTTGAAGATTTATGCCTACAAAGGGAATAGGGACAGAGAAAGCGACTTTGTTTTATACTATGTAATGATGATGATAATGATGAAGTATGGATAACTAATGATATATCAACTTAAATCCCGCCGCATAGCACGGCACGCTTTTCTTCTTTCTTTATCGTGTGCGCTGTAAAGTCTAAACGACCCCACACGCCCTAGTGTCAGAGTTTCTACTCATTAATGACACCATCCGTCGTGCTCTTGTCACCGCCAGAGTACCAGCTGTTTTGGAGTCAATTGGCTTAGCACGCGACTGTGGGAAGAGACCAGATAAGATGACAGTAATGCCTTGGAAGTTGTGTAGGCCTTTGGTATGGAGGCGACATGTGTCGACATCCTTGCGCCATTACATCTTCCTAGCCTGACGTGCTGTGCTGGTGTCGAAAACCTCAAACGGCGCAACCTTCTTGGAAGTTATTATGTTTGAGCCCTTTGGGGTTGGAATATGGGCTATGGGGGCAAAACGCTGGTCTTTCGGGACATCGCCTACCAGCTAATCGACTTTTCAAGTGACTAGAGGGCTGGCTTTTTCTTAGTCCAAAGAATCAGTGGCAATGCTGCCAGCCTTTTGAGCATTTGCCCAATTGTCAGTGTTGCGGACGAGTTTTATGATGCCCTATCCTTTTTTTATTTGAACAACTGTACATACTTTGTAAATTTAATATTCTTTATAAGTTCTGTGTTCAGGTTATTTATATAATCATTAATTCAAAAATTGACTGAAAACATTACAATTACTTCGAAAAATCGGTAAAATTTTACATTTATAGATTTTAACTGAACTACCCCAATTTCTCAATGTGTCACAAATACAAGGATCTGCGCTTGCGCATGGTTACGTAACATAAGAAAATATAACAATTTACGTATTTGTGCTTTAATTACCACTTTTTTGGGTTACTTTAACAACGTTTTTTGCCAATTTTAGTCACTTTTGTGTCGAAATTTTCTAACTAGTCCATCTGACGACTTACCACGTGACGAACTCACGAATTTCGGGCCCATTTTACCCCCAAAACACTTCGGGCTCGCCCGAAAACAGAGTTTTTGCTAGCAAAATTTCCACAAGCATTCTGACACGGTTTACACAATGGCATCTCGGGAATTTCTTAGGGGTTTCCTTTCGTATACGTATTGAAGGAGCCACTTGTTGCGTTTCATTCACGTGGTTGGCATTGAGCAGACAGAGCGTGGGCAGGCGAGTAGAGTAAAACTGACCTTGGTAACCGGCGGCGGGTTGCGGGTACGAGACCTTGAGTCCGTATTTATAGTACCGTGTTCTATATTTAGAATGTTCTGCTATTACCGTGTCGAACTTTACAGGATACAGTTGAATTTGGTGTTGGTAAAATGTTCTGTTAACTTTATTGCGTAGCTTTGAGCTTTTTATTTAAGTTTGCTTTTGTAAGTTGGGCAGGTCATTTGATTGAACTGTTTTGTTTTTATTTATATCAGTAATAAATAATTAAGTTTTTTTTTGGAAATTGTTCTATTCTTCGTAGTACTGTGCGCGGGCGCTGCGTAATTGGATAGATGACACTATACTACTCAATTGTTGTACTTTTATGAGCTGTCAAATCGCCATTCAACCATAGATTTTGTATGACAATACTAAACTGTGACGTCACTATTTGCTAACTCAATTCACTATTTTTATTTTATAAGTATTTAAAAAATAATCGGATTTTCAGGGCTATAATAAAGTTTTTTAACTGCCCCGTTGGTCTCGTGGTCGCAAGTGCGACTGCTGTGCAAGGGGTCCCGGGTTCGATGCCCAGGTCGAGCAAAAAGTGTTATTGGGTTTTTCTATGAAATTCTCAGTAGCGGCTCGGAGTTTGGATTTGTGCCCGGTTAATGGCAATAGGCTCGCCCCCTATTACATGGGACCTAACTAAATATACCGGCGAACTGTGGGTGTACCTACATTGGTACACCTCTGCCTAACCCTTCGGGGAATACAGGCGTGATGGTATTTTTATTTTAATAAAGTTTTTTTTTTTAAGTTGTGTCTTGGAATTATTGGTTAATGGTGTCTACCACCCAATTGCATATGTATTCAGTCGCGCTGCGTCTGCGCATCATGCTCATTTTACTAATATGCGCAGTTTGACCCATGCTTCGATCAACATTGTACTAGATTAGGAACAGCACACCCTTTTTTAATCAACATTTTTAGTTAATTATGTTTTTTTTTTTCTATGGGGCTCATTCAATGACTTCTCTCGCTCTGAGCGGGGCGGGAGGGAGTGTCAAACTACAGGGTGTCTGGTGGCAGATTTATGTTTTTGAAAGGGTATATTTAAAAAACTTATTAACGGTGCCGGGCGAGACTGGTGTCATTCGACGCTCCATGAATGCGGATTTGTTAGTCACAATGCCGGAGTGGTCGGGGCAGCAACGTGCATACGCTATTGAGTCGTTTTTTAAGAGTGGTGATTCTAACGTGACTGCGCGCTGACATTTTTGTTCCCACTACAATATCCGGCGATTAAGCGACAGATTAAGTGTTAATTTGATTAAATCGTGGATGCAAAGGATCCGCCAGACATCTTCTGCTTTAAACAAGCCTCAGCCGGGACCCAGCAGAGCATCAAGCTCCACAAACGAAAACGAAAACGTTCAAGAGGTCTCGTTTTTTTTGAAAATTTTCGGGGCCATGCTTTAAATGTCTACAGTGAAAGCTATGGACTCATGATTACTGAATATTTTTTACCAAATTTGCGAGCACATCCATCCTACTCGACGCACACGTGGTTTCAGCAAGATGGGGCGACGCCGCATACAGCCAGGACGTCTATTGCTTTACTTCGTCAAAAAAAATCGCATAAATTGATGAGCCGCTTTGGAGACATCCCGTGGCCACTAAGGTCACCAGATTAAACTCGAATGGACTTTTTTTATGGGAGCTATCTCAAAAGCAAAGTTTATGCCAATAATCCTCTGTCTATTGTGCAGTTAAAGGAAAATATCCGCAATGCAATTAAGCAAATCCAGCCGAGCTTATTGCAGCGCGTAGCCCGTAATACGATGGACCTTTTTAAACAGTGTGTACGTCTAAACGGACATCATTTGGTTGAAGTAATTTTTAAAAAGTAAAATCCGCATTATTTATGTATTCACTGAATTAGTTAATAAAACCATAAGTTCATAAGTTTTCCTTTTATTAGCTTTTAAAAACATAAATCTGCCACCAGACACCCTGTATTACTGACTAAAACCCATCCATGTTCCTTCTTGTGCCCTTTGCGTTCCTGGGGCGCGGTATCTCTTTCAAACAACTCGCATCCCCAGCGGGCATTGGCCCTGAGTGGCTCCTCCAATGTTTGCTGACATCTCTTTGAAGCGCGAGTGGAACACGAACGCGCCGTCGACACGGTCTGTCGTTAGTACACGATTACACGATACACGATTTTGAACGATGTTATTGTTAAATAAATGAATAACTATTACTAAAACAACAATAATTTCATCAAATGTCCTTTTTTCTTTTATAAATGATTATAATGCTCATGACCAAGCCTAAAACAAAATAGATATGGTTTTTTAGTAACTTCTTTAGAACGACTAGTTTTAGAACGAACTTAAAATGACCCGACAGCTTGTTTACGGAGCTAGTTTCAGAACTACATTCAATTAAAAACCATATTTCTAATTATAACTTTTTTACAGGTTTCTACCTAGCTCAGGACCCAGGGCTTCAAATAAGTATGTAACACCTGTATTTTTACGTCAATTTTTTTTTTTTCATTTTTCCTGAATTGCGGAAGCGGAGCAGTACCTACAACCAAACCAAACCAAAAAGACGTAATTTAGAACCTAGTTTATTTTATTTAAGTGCCTTTGGTTATTATTATTACACGTTTCTTTAAATATAATAACCAATCCCACCAATAATTGCATAGTGTAATTGGGATTTTCTATGAAATTCTCAGTAGCTGTTCGAAGTCAGGATTTGTGCCCGGTTAATGGCAGAAGGCTCGCCCCCTATTACATGGGACCTAAAATATGCCGACGAACTGTGGGTGCACATTGGTACCACTGCCTAACCCTTCGGGAAATACACGCGTGATGGTATGTTGTGTTATTTTGTTATATATTTGTTAGTTAACAATCTCGATACCCTAAGGTCCCGGACCTTTGAAAGGCGTACGAGGAGCCGAAGCCAACTCGCAGAGGCCTTACATAGTTTACACTGAAATGGAAAACTGTTATATATTATTATTATATTTGTATTATATATATATTATTCTCATTTATTCATTACATCTCATATAAATTACATTTCTAAATATTAGTATATATTATTTATTATTAAATGTCAGTAATAATGAATTTGACACAACTTCTCACGCGTAAGAATCGGGCAACGTCTTTGTCGGCACTGCTTTAGCGCGGGCAGTGCGCCGCACCCAGGGCTTGAAATACCGTTAAAAATATGGTATCGCTACAGCTTTTTGATGCAGGTATCGTTAACTAATAAATAACGTTATAATATTTAACGTCATACCTGGCACATTTTATCGTTAAACATACGTAACGTTAAAATCTACGCTATCGAACATTTTATCGTTATGAGTTAGTTTTGTTACCGGCGCTCTTGTCAATCGCAAAATAATGTTAGGCTGCATCGTCATCGACACCGACTGTGCTGACTATTTGCGTGTTTAATAATCTCTTTGCTATTCTGGGTTGTGCTTGTTCTTGTGAATATATGTACGTATACATGGTTGGTGTGTCCCGTAACGTGCAGTCGTAAACAAGCGAATTTGACTGAAGCCTTTTCTTAACCAAAGTAATACCAGGAATTATTGTTATCGCTATTTTCACAATAATATTAAAAATACCGTTAATTTTTACCGTTAATTTTTAGCGTAAATTTTAACGTTATTATTATGTTATGCTACTAAGTAACACTACCAAATCGTACCGATATCCAGGTATCTCTAGGGAAATACCGTTACTTAACGTTATTTGTAATGTGAATTGGTAACGTTTTCAAGCCCTGGCCGCACCTTCCTACGCTACTTCCACCTTACAAGTTTCAATCGTTTAAAAATAACGAAAAAAATACGTTAATATACCTACAATTTAACGATAAATTGTAACTTAAATAACCTTAAATCTATTAACGTTATTTTTATACTATAGGTAACTCTGTCAAATAAAAGTTGCGTTATAAAATTTTACCGCTATTTAAAGCTCCTCCCTCGAAAGTCACAGACAAAATGACGGCCGTGGGCGTTGAAATTCTTGAAAAAACGGGCCCGTTTCTCGGCCCAATTATCGGTCCAACAAAAAACGGTCGTGGGGGTTTACCCTTATGGTGTACGTTCCCTCCCCGGTGAGAGTTGTTTTCACCAGTAAATTGGTTCTGGTCACAGCTACAACAACTTTAGTCATGCGTTGTTCATGCGACACTTTATGGCGTTGATACAAGGTATAAATTGCAATATATACGTAACTATCAGAAAGCCAGCGTTCAATCCGTTCAATTAGGCTTTGTCCAGCGGTCGTTTTTGTTCTATGCGGCGCCGGCGGACGCGATACAAAGGGCTTTTATTCCTTCATTGTATCGTGGCGCCTCTCCTACGTTATTGTAATCCGGGTGTGTACCATTTCTTCGTTTCGAATATTGTATTTCCTGGAATAATGGCGATGTTATTGCAGCCACAGCATATTGTGCAAATTACCGTGCAATATTTCAGACTTTGATGCGGTAGGTACGGTTAGCAACTATAGCCGTTAATAAACAGTTCTTTTTTTTTAATTTACCGCAATAATGTAAGCAAAGATTAAATAATCTCGTTGCTGCAAAGCGTTGCTGCAAACGTTTTTCCATGTGGGTTTAGTTTCTAGTTAACGGCGAGGCGGAGGAATTCTTTGATGCAATATAGTTATAGTCAAGTCAAAGTCAAAGATTTATTTGCAGATAAATATGGTTACAAAAGTTCTTAAAATGGTAGATAATGTTAGTAGCTTTGCATATTTATTATTTAATCATAACGTAATGACATGCAAATTTTTGTTACTTATAGGTAGGAACAATTACATTATTGCTTAGATTAAACATAGTTTAATGTTATTATTAATATTATTGGATTTATAATGTTTTGTTATGTTAAGTCAATATACAGCAAAAGCTTTTTATCAGTGTGTAAATAAACTTAAAGAAGTTCTATTTAATACGTATTTTTCATTTTGATATAGTGTTGCAATAAAAAATGAAGTTATAGTTTACGACAGATTTTATATGAGCGCCCGACGAGCGACTGTGGCGCGGTAGGTAGGTATTTAACTGGGCATTGCGTCTCCTCGTCGACGCAGGTCACTGACCGCTAATTTCATCAGTTACGAACTTAACAGGGGTCATTTCAGGTCAAAATACCAAAAATTATTTAAAAATTATTTCATGGAAATGCGTTCTATCTATACTAATATTATAAAGCTGAAGAGTTTGTTTGTTTGTTTGTTCGCGCTAATCTCTTTTTTTGTTGGATAGTCCATTTATCGAGGACGGCTATAGGCTATACTTATAACATCTCGGTCATTGGTCGTAACCAATTGGAGCTGAGCATCAATGAAAGATGTGGCAAAAAACGGGGAAAAATATTCCTTTTGAGGGCTTTCGTTGCGTGCGCTGCGTAAACGGATAAAGTTACGTAAAAATAATGTATGAGAGAATTGTTCCTATTAAAATATACTAAAAAAAGTCCACGGCATACATGCCTAACTTTTAAGGTTGACTCACTATAAGCATTTTTATGGCCAGATTTGTTTTAAAATAATGCATTATTTGCGAAGGTGTTTTTATGAATATAGTATTAATCCTTATCAACATAAATGCGTTATTCATCACAAGTGTTTAATTTTGAACAAAATTGCAATTTCCATCATTTAATTTCAATGAATATCTTAGGAGATACCACAGTTTTAAAATAACTTCGCAGCAAAATAATGACTCTGCGAGACATTCCGTAGCTTATACCTCAGAATCTGCGGGTTGTTTGAAAGAGATATCGCGCCCCCGGAACACAAAGGACACAAGAAGGAACATGGATGGGTTTTAGTCAGTAAAAGTCTGACACTCCCTCCCGCCCGCTCATTGATCACCGTCATTTGATGATTTCCCATCGGTAAAAAAAGGCTCAGAATAACAGATTATAGGCTACATAACATTGCGCTATGAGCCACGGGAACGGATCAGTAACAAAAAACCTAACATAACGCGGGTGAAATCGCGGGGCACAGCTAGTTATTGATATAGTGACCAAATAAACGGAATCTTCTATTGTAAAAAAAACTTCTTTTACCCAACTACCAAAAAAAGAATCCGCACGTCACGTCACGTCAGTCAATAACATCAAATTCAATAACATTACTTAAAAATATAATTTAAAATTAACATTTAGAAACGTAAAAGTGTTCATCGATGTTTGTTGCCGACTGTATAAACCTATTGCTTTTACGCCTTTGAGTCTCACTCGACTCACTACTCGTATTTTGATATGCTTCCGTTTATTGTTAAGCTGGGATTTAACTGAGAGTGCAGTAGTCTCTCCACTTTGGACTCCGAGGATTTCGCAGAACTGAATCTTGATAATATGCATTTCCATGAAATCCGCCGTTGCTGTTACGTTCGCATTTCAAAATTCCGAGAAGTAATTCGAATGAGTGTTTGGAAGAAAACTAATTTAGCTAGGTTGCTACCATGAATAGAAGGCTGTTCATGGCAGTATCCTGGCTGAAGTAGTGTCTATGAATTCGTTTCGAGGTCTGGAATTACATCTTTACATCACTGTGTAGGCATAGTGTGAAAGATGTAATTCTCCAGACCACAGCGGCTAATCTTAATGCAGATTAGCCAAGTACGCAGGAGATATTATAGTGCACTAGCGCTTACGCAAACACAGCTGCACTACCACATCGCAGATCGGATCAACGGCTTTACGTGCTTTCCGTGGCACGGGGGTGACACACCAACAACTTCAAAACTACGGGCTGTTATTGAAAAATTCCTAATAGAAAAACCCAATAACACTTCAAACTAAAAAACTGAAATGCCAAAGTCCGCTTTCTTATTTACAAGACAAACAACTATGTTAAAATTTGTTATCCTTCCGACCGGATTTCTGTCACCGCGGCGCATAATGGAGCTAAGTACGTACAAGAAGTTAGGTATAGTGCACAAGTGCGTGCGCAAATACATTTGCACTATCTCTTCCTTTATCCTCATCATTATTTCGTATAATGTGACGGCAATCTGACAGGACCGGGGAGAGATCAGGCGTAGGACCAGCGGCTTTACGGCACCCCACCAATTTTCAATATCAGGGCTGCTACTGAGAAGTTTCTAATGATAAATTCTAATAACACTTTTATGCCCAACCTGGAAATCGAATCCACGAATACAGCTTAATCTTTATCGCATCCGTTTCCGATTCACGGAATTCAGGATGTTGTTTTATAGGTACATGTGATGGTTTTGTACTCGTGTTTCCATTCGTACGGAAGAACGATTTATCAAGTAGAAATATTCAAGAAGCAAAGTGTTACCTATATGCAAGTAGAAAATCATAGTTGCATTCACAATCTTTTACAAGATTAGAACAAAAAAAACTATCAATCAAATGAATAGTATAAAATTATTTTAACATTACGTGTTTTTACCCGACTGCGACAGAAGGAGGGTTATGTTTTTCGAGGGTATGTTTGTATGTATGTATGTATGTATGTATGTATGTATGTATGTATGTATGTATGTATAATTGTTTGGCACGCTCTGCAGGCTGAACGCCTCGATGGATTTTAGCTTGAGAGGTGTCGTTAGATTCGTATTTACTGTGAGAGTGACACTGGGTATATCAAAATAAAAAAAACAAAATGGCGGATTTTTGGCGCCAAATTCAAATGTTTGGCTCGCTCTGCAGGCTGAACGGCTCGATGGATTTTAGCTTGAGAGGTGTCGGTAGATTCGTATTTACTGTAAGAGTGATACTGGGTATATTAATTTCTTTTTTAAAACACTAAAAAAATAAAAAATAAAAAACGGTGATTTAAAAAACTAAAAAACCCGACTGCTATTCTTTAAAAATCCCTAAAACAAGATAAATTGTAGCAGTCGGGACCCATTCGGGACCATCTGCAATGTAATATAGGTATGTGCTCTCAATTCACTAATCCTCCATTTCTAGAATGGGTCCCGACTGCTACAATTTATCTTGTTTTAGGGATTTTTAAAGAATAGCAGTCGGGTTTTTTAGTTTTTTAAATTACCGTTTTTTAAACAACAGCCTTAAATAGGTAACAAGTTAGGTGATCTACGAAATAAATTGCTAAAAGTGATCGCCGTTTTCATTTGTTTTGAGATCTGTTTCGTCGATTCTGTAAAATTCAAACATGAACTCGCATCTCACATCGCTATTCACCCTCACCTCGCTTAAGTTTCAAAATGTCATTGATTTATTTGACACTTTGAAGTGCGAAGTGAGCGTCGAAGTGACGGTGGAATTACCGTATAGAATGACACTTCTTACGTGATCTCATACTTTATCTGTTAAAATTTCCCCGTCAATTTAGTTCAACTCGCTGACACGTTCGCAAGAGTGGCGGTAGTGTAAATTTGATTTATCAACCGAGTTTTTAGAATGCCAATCAAGAAAATCACAGCGGATTCAGATTCGAAGTTTAGAACGAGGTCTTACAGAATCACACAGCTGGGAAAAGTTTTTGGCGATTTGTGTAATTTCTAGTACACATACCTCAGTCCTTTTATCCCTCCAAGTCTTTTTATCCCTACACGAAATAGGATAGATTGGTGCAAAAAATATTTATTTATAATCTCAAAAAGCTATGGACATCCGTAGCTTTTTGAGATATATATACTCGTAAATAAAGATTTTTCTCTTGGTCTCTTGAACGTTTTCCTGTAACTAAAATAAGGTACCTGCCTTTACTTACCCACCCGGTATTTAACTTTTGGTTTCGTTAAAAGTGTGTTAACTCACGTTGTATGCCTTCACATTACGTCGCAAGCAGTGCGGCAGCAGCGCGACAGTAGCGCGGCAGAAGTACATTCCTTCACATTACAAGAACAGATCAAAGTTTAGGTCAGTATGGCGCACTTCATTTTAAAAATAGATGCTGTGGGCGACAGCTCTTTTTTTTATTATGAAATTCTGACGAACAGTCGCGCGCAGCCGCGCTGCTAAAGTCGCCTAAATGTGAAAGCGGTCTAAACTTGTTTGAAGTTAAGACACGTCGGTAAATTAGTTAATAAAAGATAAAGTGGGAACTTATTAATTAACACAACATCGCGAGGGAATGGAGGAAGGCTTTTGGTAAAAAGAGAACCTGAACAAGCTATTTAAAAAAAGAACCTTAAACTTTTATTAAGCCCTTTTTAAAAAATATTACGTATTTTCAGAAGGCTTATTATTTATATCTGAATATAACTACGGCTCCCAAAACACCCGCAATTGAGGTTAGTTCTATTAAAACGAACCAGCGTTTCATTAAATTAATTAATTCGTCACACCGATTGAAAATACCAGGAATAACGTATTAAGTTAAGTCAATAAAACATCTCCATGTAAAGGTGCTCCTACACTACCACATTAACCATTGCCATTTATTTACTGTTGCATTTTGTAACTAATGATAGAAATTGTTACATTCTATTAGGAATTGTTAGATGTTTTGAGTGTTCCTAAACTGATGGAAAATGTTTACAAACATCTTATTAACAAATGTTTTATTTGTTATAATTTGATAACTGTCAATTTTGTTTCGAAAAGTTTTGCTAATGTTACCAAATCTTCATCTAAATATATATAATTCAAAGGTGACTGACTGACTGAGATAGTGATCTATCAACGCACAGCCCAAACCACTGGACGGATCGGGCTGAAATTTGGCATGCAGGTAGATGTTATGACATAGGC
Organism: Caradrina clavipalpis; assembly: GCA_932526535.1. Taxonomy (NCBI): domain Eukaryota; kingdom Metazoa; phylum Arthropoda; class Insecta; order Lepidoptera; family Noctuidae; genus Caradrina; species Caradrina clavipalpis. The sequence goes on from OW052087.1 coordinate 4,694,776, forward strand.
ATCCGCTAAGAAAGGATTTTGATAAATTCCACCCCTAAGGGTATAAAATAGGGGATGAAAGTTTGTATAAATCTTCTTAGATTTTCGACTGATTGAACTGAAATTAAAGATTGGAGCTACTATGATGAAGACGTCCGCTTAAATAGAATTTTGATAAATTCAACCCCTAACGGGATAAAATAGGGGATGAAAGTTTGTATAAATCTTCTTAGATTTTCGACTAATTGAACTGAAATTAAAGATTGGTGCTACTATGATGAAGACGTCCGCTTAAATAGGATTTTGATAAATTCAACCCCTAAGGGGATAAAATAGGGGATGAATGTTTTATAGATCTTCTTAGATTTTCGACTGATTGAACTGAAATTAAAGATTGGAGCTTCTATGATGAAGACGTCCGCTTAAATAGGATTTTGATAAATTGAACCCCCATGGGGTTAAAATAAGGGATGATGGAGGATGTAAACATATTAGTTTGAACCTATCAGTACCTAATGGAACGAAATACGTAATTAATAATAATACTTCTTAACGCGAGCGAAGCCGCGGGCAAAAGCTAGTTAATATATATACCTAACATTTCTTAACATTGTGACCAAATGTTTATTGAGAAAATGTTTACTTGTTTGAGTGTGTACATTTTTAACAACAGTGTGGGAGCACCATTACACATTTTAATCCAAATGGAAGCTGACAAAATGATTACCATTTACTGAAATTTAAATTTTTAGTTACATGTACTAAATTCAAATTTCCACGAAATCAACATAAACCATTCATCAATACCGTAATTAATTTTACACGAATTCAGCTTTTCATTTAAGCTAAATGAAAACATTCAAATATTATATACCATCACGCCTGTATTCCTCCAAGGGTTAGGCAGAGGTGTAAATCAATCATCAATTCTACCATTAGAGACCTTGTTAGTAAAACTTACGACTGCGTTAGTAAGAACAGACAGTACACAAGAGAACAAGGAAAACATAATGTATTCCCCGAAGCGTTAGGCAGAGGTGTACCAATGTACACCTACAGTTCGCCGGTATTTTGAAATCCCATATAACAGGAGGCGAGCCTAATGCCATTAACCGGGCACAAATCCTATCTCCGTGCTGCTACTGAGAATTATCTAGAAAATCCTCAGTAGCAGCACGAAGCCCAATAACACTATTTGCTCGACCCCAAGACCTCTCGCATATAGCAATCGCACTTAGGACACTAGGTTAACGAGGCAGATTACAACATTAAGTTCAACAGGAACTAACAACAAGAACAAAAAAAAAAAAATGCAAATATTTCAAAACTAAGATAACATAGTCTGGATCGAAAGGAGAATTGCCGTGCCTTCAAAGCTCAAATCACCGTCGTAGCAATTTCCTTCAACAAAACGCATCAAATGTCTTTGAGTGTGCCGCATTCACAATTTGTAAACCGCTTATCAAATTTGTAAGAACGATTCCTCAACAATGTTTCTCGCTACATCTTCAGCGTGCCTCGAGTGCATCCGGAGGGCAACCACCTGCTAGACCTCAGTCGCTCACGTTTTGAAATAACATTTTCCCTCATTGTTGTATCTCTATTAATTAAGAGAGGGTTAGTAAAACGACTAGTTAAGTTGTGTATCTGACTAATAATACTAATATTGTAAAGAGGAAAGATTTGTTTTTACTGGCTTTTAAACTAGTGGACAGATATTAACTATTTTTCAACATACATAGCATCACGCCTGTATTCCCCGAAGGGTTAAGCAGAGATGTAACAATAATATACATCCACAGTTTGCCTGTATGTTAAGGCCCCATGTAATAGGGGGCGAGCCATCCATCTATCCAGCCAGCCATCCATTCGAGCGATCCATTTTCACCAATAGATAAAATAAGATGACATGGGTGAAATAAGCCATTCCGACGAATTCACTATTATTGTATATTTGTGTTTTGTTACATGTGATTGCTTGACTTGTTCAGTGTGACTAAAAAAACAAAACAATACAAATAACCGTGGATTACCGAAGCGAAAACCCATGCCAGATAGCACAGCGGAGACACATGCATACGTATACATACAGTTAACGATGGGGAGTCATCCAATGACTTTCCCAGCCGTGGGTAGCTCACCGTCCGTACGTTAAGTTAACGACTCAATCGATCAACTATGGTCGAAGTGATACCACAGCCGCAATCAGCCAATTAATTAATTAAATCACGGTTCATGAGATTCAACCTTGTGACAGACGGACCAACAGCGTAGTGTCAGTAATAGAGTTCCGTTTTACCCTTTAGGTGCGTAATCCTGGAAATGAAAGGAATGCGATATAGTCCCGACTGTCACCGTCTCATAATTTAATTATATCGTCGTGGAAGAAGCGGCTTCGCTAACGCAATATTCCTGACATGGCGTTCACCATCACGAAAATAATCACATAACCTGGTTTACGCCGATAATTTGATTGACGAGAGTTAACGATGTCGATATTTTATATTTTTTCCTCTTGCAAATTTTGCATATCCTGTACACCTTTGCGTAACCTTGTTTGTCTGCTTATTATACGCCTTGTTGCTAATTAAAAGTGATCTGTAAGAAATATAACTATCTAGGTTGGTTAGTGTTTTTTTTTTGCTTTATATAATCCAATTCTGGTTTCTATGTCTCGTAGTGGCTAGCACGGCTCTTGAGTATGGGGTCTTGGGTTCGATTTCAAAGTAAGGCAAAAAGTGTTATTGGGTTTTATCCATTAGGAATTTCTCAGTAACAGCCCGGAGTTTAGAAGTTGTTGGTGTGACACTTACGTGTCTTGTAAAGCGGTTGGTCCTGCGACTGATCTGTCCCCGGTTGCGTCGGATTGCCGACCCATCGGACTATGAGAGTTAGGGAAGAGGGAGTGCACCTATGCACTGTAATTGCGTACTTGGCTAGTCTCGATTAGGATTAGCCGCCGTGTCCGGTGTTGGTCTGGAGAGTACATTATAATAGGAAGCAAATGTTGTTTTATTACTAATAATATTATCAAATGTCACTATATTCGGTTCTATACGAGTAAATAAAGAAAAACGTAATATTTTTGCCTGACCTAGTTACTGTCGCGCGGTCCCATTTTGATGATTCTTTTATTTAATTATTAGGTAGGGTATAATGTTTTACATAGGGTCAGAAATTTTTACTAAATCTTATTTATTGTATTTCATTATTTATGTATATTTATTTTGACTGTGTAAGAGTCTGGCTAATGAAACTAACACATGGGCAAGAATGGAATTCTTTGGGAGATTCGTTTGTCCAGCAGTGGGGCGACACAAGTTAAACAAACAATTTAATTATGTACTTAGCTTAAAGCCTGTTGTAACATCTTTAACACATATGGAATGCAAATAAATACTTAAATATATAACTGTCATCTTCATCTGCCTAGCCTTTTCCCAACTATGTTGACTTTCTGGCTTCTGACTAACAATAAAGACTGTCAAAGATCTACAAATGACAGCCGGGACCAACGGCTTTACGTGCTTTCCGAGGCACGGAGGAAACTCGCTATGGTAAATGGTCACCCATCCACAGACCAACCTCGGCAAGCGTGGCTTAACCCGGAAGATCGGTCTATGCGGCTGTAATTATTTAGCCACGAGATCCCCTCCCAAGAGCTCCCCTCTTACTTGAATATATAGTATAGGTGTACACATTGGTACATCTCTGCCTAACCCTTCGGGGAATACAGGCGTGATGGCACATAGGTATTATAAAATAACGATCAGCAAAAACTGTAAAGGCTTCAATATGTCAGTAAACTCAGTGTGACTCAGTGTGTGTGACTCAGTGTGTGTCTTATGCGCCAATAAACTCTGTTTCACATTTTAACGTAAATAAAAACCACATGAAACGTTTTTCCAAGAAGGAACCGTTTTACATTAGAGCAAACTTCATAAAAAGTGCCACAAGCATATTTTATTTTACTATTTCTTAATTTTCTGACTCTGCTCTCTTCCATGTCCTGTCCACACGATATAAATAGCCTGAAAGCTTGGTATCATTTCCCAGCTTAAAATTACAACGTGAAATGGAAGTTGGGTTAACAATATTGCTCTTGGCTATTTGCTTATACAGCCAAAAGCGTATACGTATTGCGTCGCGTCAACCGGACACAGAAACGAACTGGATATTGCAAACGTTCATCACACCTCTGGTTTTTCAACTAAATAGTCATTGTGAAAGTGTTTGTGAATTTTCATGTACTTTAATTCTCCCAAAAACGGTACTGTGCTAGCAAACATAATACCTATCACAGCACCAAACAAATCAATGAATGCCAAAAGTTTATTAAAAAATACGATGAGTTCCGTACGATTATTATCCATAAAAACGGCAAAAAAGTCATGTCGTGTGTGTGTGTTGTATGGGAGCCCCACTGAAATATTTATTAGTATTTCTTGTTATAGGAAACAGGAATACATCATCTGTGTAAATTTCAATTGTCTAACAGACGGAAAGAGAACGGAGTCTTAGTAATAGGATCCCGTTTTACCCCATGTGTACGGAACCCTACAAAGGGACATTGCACTGTTCGAAATCGGACGCATGCTATGAGATACCATCGTGACATTTATAGAATTAGAAAATCGATACGTATCCCCGGATTAAATACAGTCAGCCAAAAAATATACACTGCACACAAACTAAAAACGACCAATGTGAAACAAAAACATAAACCCCTATGTACAAAATAAACCCGTTTCCAAAACGAATTCTATTATAAAAGTCTTGTTTTTATTCATTTTATTAGAAACCCGTAGACGGTATTACAAATCCCGTCATGTTAAAATGACTAAAATAAAGTTTTTCATAAGGCCTCTTTTACACGTGTTGCATAATAGCCGAAAGCAAAATGTACGGAAGCTTGCGAAAATATGTTGCCTATCAGATCAATAACCTAACGACCCTACCCTACCCTAACTTCCCTGACCTATCCTAACGTAGTCGTTTTAGGGACGACGTACGGTGCAAATTATTACAACTTTATTCGATTATTTTTACGTGCAAAGGTTTTTTAGCCCTATCGGTTTTTTTTTATAGACGGGAAATCATCAAACAACTTCCCCCGACCTGGGCGGGGCGGGAGGGAGTGTCAGACTTTTACTGACTAAAACCCGTCTATGTGCCCTTTGCGTTCCGGGGGCGCGGTATCTCTTTCGAACAACCCGCAGTCCCGGCAGGCATCGGCCCTCAGTGGCCCCTTCCAAGTTTGCTGACATCTCTTTGAGGCGCGCGTGGAACACGAACACGCCGTCGACACGGTATCGGTGCGGTGGCCGTTGCGAGGTTTTAAAAACTGCTCCCAATTTATTTATACATTCGAGCATTTGTTATGGAGAGTTATATTCTTACGTGCATTTTCAATGAACGTTTGCCTCTGATACAACAATGTTTTAAATTAAACAGAATTACTAGCAAGGAACATTCTTGCTAGTAATTCTTGCTGAACAGTTGATTTGATAATGTTCTTAAATCAGCATTTCATAGTTGTGGAATATAACATCAAACAATCGTTATAATTATTTTTGTAGATGTAATTTTTGCAAGTTATTTATATAACTTAATAGATTATTGTATAATTGTGCTCCGGTTTTTGAGTTAATTTTCAATATTTCTCCAAGCCAATCCTAATAATTAAAATTAGAACGCGGCATAAATAAAAAGCAAAGAAGTTATCAACGATCATTTCAAATGTCTGTAATAAAGACTTATTATTATATTATCTTCTTCATCTTATTTTCTCATCTAAACAAGTTTCATTAAATCTGTCAATAAACGTTACTAACGTTTCTCAGAAGAAATGCAAAAGCAACTTCTGAAAATCTGCATCACCTTTCGTGAAAGTCCATTTAAATGCAATCCATTAATTTCCTCTAATATTAAACTCCTTCTATATATTACTTCCTCCCTCGTACGCTTAAGTTGTGGAATGCGCTCCCTGCTCAGGTTTATATACAAGAGACTACAGCATGTGGTTCTTCAAGAAAGAAGTTTTGAGGTTTTTACGGGGTCCGCAGCGTACGAGTGATGCCTCTGGTGAAGTGTCCATATGCAGCCGTGACCGCTTAACGTCAGGCGGGCCGTGAGCTTGTTTGCCACCTAAAGTGGTATAAAATAAAAACCTGTTCTAAGAAAATGTTCCGCATAACTTGTAGACATAAGTTTGAAGCTTTTCAAACTTAATTGCACCGCTGATGGAATAACTATATATTTGGTAAAGCAAAACTTTACGGGTTCGCGAACCATTGGTCATGTTTGGTTAAACTTAATGTTCAAATTTTGTTGATCTTACCATCCTCCGTAATATTTTGAATATAATTAAATACATTTTTAACTGCCTCATTGGCCTAGAGGTCCAAAGCGTGATTCCCAAGTCGAGAAAAAAGTGTTATTGGGTTTTTCTATGAATTTTTCAGTAGCAGCTCGGAGTTAGGATTTGTGCCCGGTTAATGGCAATAGGCTCGCCCGCTATTATATGGGACCTAAAAGTCCCGGTGTACATTGATGTACGTGTGGTACTAGTGATCTTTATAAAAAGTTAGTTTGTTAGTTTTGGTACACCTCTGCCTAACCCTTTGGGGAATAAAGGCGTGATGGTCTACAGGAGGTCTAGGAGACTATTCTTGGTGACACGCAATGCATATAAAATAATGTGTTTTACAAAAACAAGGGGTTTGAATGAATCACGCTTGGGGTGGTTCCCAACCTTTTCCAGACCACGGCGCACTTACAAGTTTAGACATTTGTCACGGCGCCCTGGGACCGGGGGGAGGCTGTCAGATTGTTACTGACTAAAAACCACCAAACAACGCGCCTTTCGCGTACTTCCCTTTTGTAATAGCATGAATTTTAATTTAGTTTTATTAGATTTTTTTTTGTAGTTTTTTTTATTTTTTCTTTGTTGAATTTTTTGAAGTTCAGAGGACTCGCGGGCCTCCCACTGTCCCTTCACGGCGCCCAGGTTGGGAAGCCCTGCGCCATCCTACCAGTTTACAAGTTAGTCAATGATATGACTGTGACTTGTTGAATGACTGTTTTACATAGTATTAGTTAAAGTCGTTTTTTGATTGATTTTACAATCGCAAGATAACTTTTGTCCGTAAATAAATATGGTACTTTGCCAATTTTCTATACAAAAGCTGTCGACATTAACAGATTTTCTTTAGATATAAACTACCAGACAATGGAAAAGTCAGCCTTATTTTGCCTTACTTTAATAAAATACAGATACGAATTTATTCAAAGTCAAAGTCAAAGTCAAATCATTTATTTCAATTAGACCATGAAAAGGCACTTTTGAACGTCAAAAAAAATTAAAACTAATGAATCTAGTTGCCCATTCCAAAAGGTAGTTTCGTATGGAGAAGAACGGGCAAGAAACTGCATACATTTAAATCAGCCGTTGATTTTATACGGTGCAATACATTCCTGGAATATTCTCTGCCGAAGCTCTGAGCTCCATTGTTGCTACCTATTTGATGCCAGTATTATTTCCATTCATCGGTAGGGTACCACATTATTATATATGGTATAAAATAAAATGACATTATTTTCTTCTCTTGTACTTTTTTATACTGAATTATGAATATAATATGTATGTTCCTACGTATTTGCTATATGTAGTGATTATCAAACTTTGAACTGCAGTGTTAATCTACACAAATGTCCCTCGGAATGTGGTTTTTACAGATTAGTTTCAAATTATGATTTTCTGGTTTGAATGATATTAGAATTCCTTCATCTACTTCTCATAAAATGGCGAAGACAAATATTGAGAGAGTGACAAAACTCTTTCCATGTTTAACGAAATCGGTGATAATCACAGAAATCGTTATAAAATAAAAGATATTTTTAACTTATTTCCAGATTTTTGAAGGTAATAAGCTTTATAGTGACTATATTTTTGAGGTTAATAATCGGTTTTATTTACTGCGATCAATCTTTCGATATGAACACGGTACCGGCACGCACTTTACGCATCCGGCATCCGGCTCCAACTAGGTTTATCATTTAAGGAATTGTCTTTAAATGATATACCTAGTTGGAGCCGGATATTGAAATTACATGTATTGACATAGAACCAAACCACCACCATCACGCCTGTATTTCCCCGAAGGATTAGGCAGAGGTTTACCAATGTACAACCACAGTTCGCCGGTATATTTAAGTCCCATGTAATAGGGGGCGAGCCTATTGCCATTAACCGAGCACAAATCCAAACTCCGAGCTTCTAAAGAGAATTTCATAGAAAAACCCACACATATATGACATGACATTATATTGGCATGTAAGGCGCTGCGCAAACGTAGACACTTTTAGTTTCCAGTTACCGACACCGAAAACTTTTGGATCGTCATGAGTATGTGTTAAGTGGAAGCAACTGAACACAACGTATGCGCTGGGAGTGGATGGTTTCATACTGGTTCTATAGTAATAAAATATTCATCGGTAGCTTGTATCTGACACAAGACACAAAAGTGTCCACGTTTGCGCCTTGCCTTATTTCAATATCATGTGCCTGACTCAATGTTGGCCGAGCAAGTTAATTCAGGCCTACCGAATGCGTTGTCAGAATGCAGCCTGTATGTAAACCTGTTCTCCACAACGTTAACCGTGGTTCTCGGAATCCGTCGCTTTGAGGTCCATTGTAATCATGAAGTTCTATGCGATCCTTTGTGAAGATCGCCATTCTGCAAGTATACGCCAATATTCATATGACTAGTCATATGAATATTGGCGTATGGCGCATATTGGCGAAATGTAGCAATACAGTGTATAATACTAGTATTATACACTGTATTGCTACATTTCTAATAGGAATATTCAGGTATATTCAATTATTGTAATTAATTCTGATATTAGTGCTAAAAGCGACCATTTTGTACACAGCTTACGTTTAATTGAATGCAAGTGTATACTAGTGGTAGTGTAATTAATAATATAACTATGCCCGAAGCTGTTTCAAACTAACATATTATCTAGGCTACCCCCGCCGCGGGGCTAACTGCCCCGTTGGTCTCGTGGTCGCAAGTGCGACTGCTGTGCAAGGTTGGATTCCCAGGTCGAGCAAAAAGTGTTATTGGGTTTTTCTATGAAATTTTCAGTAGCAGCTCGGAGTTTGGATTCGTGCCCGGTTAATGGTAATAGGCTCGCCCTCTATTACATGGGACCTAAATATACCGGCGAACTGTGGGTGTACATTGGTACACCTCTGCCTAACCCTTCGGGGAATACAGGCGTGATGGTATATATATATAGGCTTTAGTGGACCTAACCATCGGTTACCATGTCAGAGGCCATTGAGGCGGTTTAGAAACTCTGACACTAGAGTGTGTGGGGTCATTGAACCTTACTGCCCACGCGATAAAGAAGAAGAGTGGCCCTAAGTGTTTTGAAATAGCGGACAGTCGAAAATATCAATATTCATCACACATTGGTTTACTCAGTAATGTCTATGCATTTATAACATTTCCCTAGTTTAGGAGTCAGATATACAAGCAATAGTCAATAAAAGGTAACAATGATTATTTATGTAAAAGTATTACATACTTTTTGTTTATGTTTTCGTACAAATAAATAATCATTCAATTCGTCGGGCAATTTATTTTTTTAATAAATAAATAAATATATTTATTTAAACTTAAATTGACATTCTCTACCACTCAACCAAAGGTGGTAAAGAGATAACATGGCAGGTGCAAATTAATGTGCGAGAGAAAACCACTTTTTTTTTTGTTTATCCAATTTAACTTTGGAGTTCAGAATGAGCCGAATCCATGGTAAAAGTTTATGTACCGATGTTCCTTCCATCTTGTACACCTATGCTATTCTGAAATAGGCAAATCACTACGAATGTCATCTCGATAGTTACGCTTGCTTCGCAGAATATCAAATCCTATTGAAAAACGACAAAATACTCACTCGATATAATACTTCTCACTTAGGTCATCACGTGGTGGCGCTAGAGTGTCGAACTTACTCATTGTAAGAATACGAAACTAAAATCTCACCGTGGATTCAGAAGTGATTTCCCAATGAACATGCGGAAGCGACTCGGTTATTCAATGTTAAAAAAATAATACAGGAAAAAGGTAAAAAAAAAACGTTTTTAAAAAATCGAAACATATTACGGTACCAATATTTGAATATTGTGATGATTAACTATTAACATTGATCATGAGGGCAGCGCTTGCCGCCGTACGATTTTAATTATTCCGTTTGTCATCATAAATCCGATCCCATCATTTTCATTATGATATTTTTTACAATCCATGTTATAAAATATACCTACTGTAGTAATAGCATATTATATTCCGAGAATATTTTGCAGATATCTAGAACAACATAAAAAGTACAACTGTTTTACGTAGGCAATTTTTATTAAACTGCCTGCTAAATCCTTTTGCATCTCTATCAAAAAAGTTCTTTTTGTAATTATTTGTTACTCAAATTACCTTTTAAACTTTAATAATCTAAGTAGTCAGTGTATTTTTTGTAAAATATTAATTAATTGAAATTAATATTAGATAATTTTGGATTCACTCGAGCTTAGCGCTTAGATCAACTACGTTTGATATAACGTAGGACGTAGGTATTAGATCTCCAAATCAAATAGATACGTACTGTTTAATACGTAGTAATTAATATGGATAGGCGGAAATCTTATCAGTAGATTTGGCATTGCAACAGATTGACACAGACAGACAGACAGATTGAACTGATTTGATTTTACAGGTAAATTTGGTAGCAGTTCGGAGTATTTGTGCCCGGGTAATGGCAATAGGCTCACCCTTTATTACATAACACCTCTGCCTATCCCTTCGGGGAATACAGGCGTGGTAGTATGTTGTTATTTTGATTTATTCATTTGAGGAGTACCTACCAATTACTTTGAGCCGTGTAAAGGCAGCAAATAACTAAAACACACACAATCAAGTCAAAGAAAGTTTTGAACGTGGAGTAATATTGGAGACGCAACGTGCATGATTCCCAGAACTTCATGCAGAAAAGTCCTTTTGCTCGTGACTACATAGGTATTTGTTTAGTTCCTCTTTTTTGCTGTGTACAAGCTTTAACAAACAGTGTGTTAGAAATGCCTCATTTTGCAATTATGTGTAATTATAAATCATACGAAGAAACAGAATTTAATTTCAGAATTTCTGTTTTCCAAAGAAAGGAAATTAGAATCTCCACAGTTACAGTAGAATATTTTATTTTGTACGTTATATTTGCCATCATTCTGAAACCTATATTGTTAATAAAAAAAGGATAGCGGTTCACGGTTCGGCGGGCACTCAAGCGCGTATCACTCACTCACGAATGGTTTGGTTAACTTAGGTAGTTATACACCATGAATCCAAAAACCAAATTTTGGATTTATGGTCTTTAACTACCTAACAAATGTTGCAACTCTACTCACTAGTTTTATAATCCTTTTTTTACTCTTCCGTCATAGCTGACAAAAACAAAGCTTTTAATTACCAAAATGCCTACTCAAGTTTTAAAGTATACTTACTTAGTTCAGAAAATAAAAAAGCAATGATTTGCAGATGCCGTTGGAAATGTAGGTGACGATACCTAATTAAAGAATTTCTGTTTATTTATTTCCGTGGAAAACCTACGTGTCACAAGATACCGTGACCTCCTATTTTCAGTTTCAATAGCAAACAATTAAAAAAATGCAAAAATCAACGTAAATAACGTAAATTCAACGTTCCATCATTCCAACCATACATAGTTATCCAAATGATTTTCATAGCAATCTGAATACAACTTTGTATAGAATAAATTCATTCCTGCGTCCGTTACGTTAATAATTGACTCTCAATTTATATTATAAAATGCTAAAATGCATTCCATTCCTACCCCATAATTTAATTGACCAAAATGTTAAACAGCGGCTTTGGAGCCTGACCGCTTGTAAGCGCGACCGTTTGCATTATTATTTTATTGATCGCTCTGTCAACAGAGTTGCCTTTCATTGCAATAGACATTCATACAGGTCGTCAATCAATAAAGGTAGGTACGAATTGCATGATACGTATTAGTATCCGTGATCTAAAAATATCAAGAATATTTTTGTCTATATTTTTTGCTATCACCATGACTCTCCGGGGCACTCATAATGTCAATAAGCGTTGCTTATTATAGGCAACGTCCAAATTGACAGTTGGATAAGTATGACACTATAGAAAAATAAAGGATTCCATACTCTGACGTACAAAGCAGACACCAGATTTAAAAAAGCCTGGTCAGATTCGTAAAGGTTGAAAGCTTCAACGAAAAAAATTAAATTTATTATTTGAAGCTTTCACTTTGTAATTACAAATGTTTGTTTTATTTCCCTTCTTCTAACAAGAAGGGAAATAAAATCTAAAAGTAGGCTTCCATTTATTTGTAGTTGGTAGAAAATTTTATCCATAATACTTTTACAGAAATTGGCAAAGTAACATTGTTTAGTTTTTGTCCCAGTCAGTATGCTTTGCGAAATACTTAAGCACTTTTAATATCATTGCACCACATAATGAACTTGTCAAAACTAAGGAAAATTAACGTTGTTTAACATACTGTTGTTGGTGGTTGCCTGTTTAGAAGCTCTTTCCAAAACACGTTGTAAAAAACACAAGGGGACAAAAATCTGTTCATGATACTACGCGTTGTAAAATGAAGACAGCAACTTCGTCATCTGTTTTTATCAAAGTATGGAATAATGTATTACATTTTTCATTTTGTAACACAGCCCTCTGCCCGTTTGTCCACCCGCTAGCTGTTTGCAGACACACGGTTTTTTTACCGGACTACCCGAAAATTCATTTGATTGCTGGTACAAGTGGCTCAGCGATTGTGCGCTGAGAATCATGGATTCGATTCCCGCACTGATCAAATATTACATTCATACCTTCGAATAGTTTGTTGATTGGTTTTGTTGAGTTTACGTGTTTGTCAATGCACCCAAAATGTGATGTGGTGGTGGAAATGTTTATGCATCAACCTCATAACCCTCCTTTTTGCTTCGCCGTAGTCGGGTAAAAAAGAACGTATTTTAACGAAAAACGATTAAGGTATAAAAAAAAACATAGTTGGCATGACATAGTTAAATGTCGAGTAACTAAATTAATGTTGCGAAATAAATTAAAAATTGGCCAATATAAGTAGCCCAAAGACTCTTCAAATACAACGAAACGAAAAAGCTGGAAGTAGTTAAAAATAATCCCTTGTAAAACACTGTTTCGTTACCATTTTTTTTTAATCCACCGACATAATATTTCTTTTTTAAAAGTTACAATTGCAAAGACAATTTGTGCTCATCCAGATGAATAAAAAAGTTTAAGGGCCACCGGTAGCTCGAAATAGTCCTTTGAAAAACAAAAGAGGGTCAACGTATTGTCTAACTACTTATTTGATGAAATAGCCAGAATGCTGTCATGTGTTTAATTTGCAACAGGCAAGCGTTTACAGAATGTAACTTTTTATCTTCATTGTGACAAGTTGTTCAAGTTTGTTATGAACTATGTTCGTATTCCTGTTATTCAAGTGATGCTCGTGCGTGCATTTGAGATTTTACATAACTAGTTTCTGTCCGCGACTCCGTCCGCCTCAAATTTTACATATCATCCCACGGGAACCTTACATTTTTTTGGGATAAAAATATTCTATGTGTTATTCCACACTGCAATCTATCGCGATATATACAAGATAAGAATGCTTGGAAATGTACTGTGGTTGATAAATTGATCTGCTTAATTTATTACCAATGATTTTATTTTCTTTTGTTACATATTTTTTCTTTTTACTTTAATTCTACTGATCTTTATTACTGTTCTGGCTTATTTTTTCATTATAAAACGTTAAGGGTGTCTACTGTTCCAATATTATTGTAACACGATCATATTTTTTGTTCATTTTTTTGTTTACTTTGTACATTTTATAATTCCTGTAGTAGTTTTTATGCAAAGTGGTCGTATGTACGCTTAATCCGTTAAAATGTTTTGTATCCAATATTGTTAAACATTTATTGATTGCCCCGTTGGTCTCTTGGTCACAAGCGAGACTGCTGAGCGTCGGGTCGTGGATTCGATTTCCAGGTCGGGCAAAAAAATTATTGAGTTTTTGGTAGGTATACGAATTTCTCGGCAGTAAACCGGAGATTCGATGTTGGTAGTGTGTTACACCCGTTTCTCGGAAAGCACGTTAACTCGTTGGTCTTACGCCTGATATTTCCCCGGCTGGGACGGATTGCCGTCTCGTCGGACTATGAAAGTTAGGGAAGTACGCTATAATATCTCCTGCGTACTTGGCAAGTTTCTATGGAGATTGACGCGTAACATAAACTCATACCCCAAAAGTAGTTTGCTCAAAATCGGCTACTCAATAGATTCTAGGTATTTCTAAAATAGTCTTTTTTCCGTTTGCGTTACTTGAATTACTTTTCGTAAATAAACGTTATGCTTTTTAAGACAAGGATATCTTTTTGTTATTTTATGTTTAGCGATAGATTTTGTTTACAACTGTTTTTTAAAAAGCTTAACTTAAGTTTAACTTTCGTTTGATTCGGAGAGATGACTGCTTTATTTATTTTAGCATAACAAATTTCCTAATTTAGTTTATAGCTAAAATCGATTCAGTACCCGATTTTGAACAAACTACGTTTGGTTAAAAACTAAGAAACTATTTTTATGTAGGTTTCCTGAGAAATGTTCTTGTTATTATTATGTTCTTTTTGTAACAGAATGCAAAACATTATATTCAAAGTTGTGCACTTTAAACGATTATATAATTGCAGTCACTGCAATCAAATCTCCCTAAGGACACGGTGGACACACCGCTTGGGCGGAGCATAGCCGCGTCCTCGTGGCGACATCGGCGGCAGCGAACTCTCGCGTCCAGCCCTGGTGCAAGCCATGGTCCGGAGCGAGAGGGAATGGAAAGCAGTCACCTCCTTCTGCGAAGCAGTTATGCTAGAGAAGGAGGTAGCAGGACAGGAGAGGCGCAGAACCTGTCGCCCCAGCCGCCGCGGGAGACGATCCGGAAGTCGGGAGCCGCAAGACGACTTCCGGCCACCGTAGACGCGAGTTTGTGGGCGGTGAGCAATAGGTAGCTCACCGTCCGTACATTAACTAACGACAGACCGTGTCAACGGCGCGAGCGTTCCACGCGCGCCTCAAAGAGATGTCAGCAAACATTGGAGGGGCCACTAAGGACCAATGCCTGCCGGGGCTGCGGGTTGTCCGAAAGAGATAACGCGCCCCCGGAACGCAAAGGGCAGAAGAAGGAACATGGATGGATTTTAGTCAGTAAAAGTCTGACACTAGAGGACGGGAGAAGTCATTTGATGACTTCCCATCGGCAAAAAAAAGCAATCAAATCTATTTTGATTACTTCGAGTGTCTACAGCTCCCCTATGAACCGCGCGACTGACCGTGAGTTATAGTATTTTATTAGAATTTTTCAGTATTTCGCACCTGTATTTTAAAATGGATATTGAAAAAAATTTTGTTAATAAAATTCCGGCTCGTTATTTTTATATACGTAAATATTTGACGGCCTACCAAGTACAGAGTAAAATGTGGGAAGTGTCGATAGCAAAAGAAAACATAAAAGTTTAATTCATCGAAAAATCGAATCCGATTTCCTCATAAGTAACGGAATATATATTTTTTTGTAAGTATATTTACCAGTTGTTAGAATATTGTCAAACTCCGGGCTGTTACTGAGAAATTACTAATTGAAAAACCCAAAGACACCTTTTGCCCGACCTGGGAATCGAACGCAGGACCCCAAGCCACCACGACACCAACGCGGCAGTTAAACAGTATTCATCGAGCTTACAATACCAGCCTATAATTCCCCTATTGCATGGCAAAAGCCACTGTATGGCATCATGATGGCAAAAATATATTTAAAAAAAATTATATAGTTTGCCGTCGGACCAAATCAACTATTCGCTACCGAGTGATAACTCTATTACCTGCCCTCTTTATTGTTTACTGATAAACCAAATGTAGTTTTAGATAAAAAATAAAACATATTTCAAACGCCTATTTACTTTATTTAACTTCATTATGAGTATTTACCAGTTGTTAAGTGTAAACAACTGATCAACTCAATTTTATTGCAGTAAAATTAAAATTCTATTTCAACAGTATTCATCGAGCTTATAATACCAGCCTATTACTATCCCACTGCAAGGCAAAGGCCTCTTCTCATAAAGAGAATGCACGAGCATTGATCACTACTCTTGCTTAAAGCAGAGTGGCGATTAAAACTTTAGTTTTAAGTTTCCGTCACCGATATCCATATTAATCTGAAAATGTATGTCGGTACTAGCCCGGTATCGAACCCACAGTCTCATGAATGAAAGGCATTTATCACTAAACCATCATGATGGGCAAAAATATATAAAAGACTTTTGATATAGTTTGCCGTCGGACCAAATCAACTACTCGCTAGCGAGTGATAATTCTATTACCTACCCTCTCTAATGTTTACTGATAAATCAAATATAGTTGTCATATTTTAAACGCCCATTTACTTTATTCAGTTTACTCTGAATGCACGGTACACTCAACATTTAAAATATTGGATAACAAATTACCGCAATTTCAAAGCTTATTAGCATTTGATTAGCGAATTTGAGCGGTGCATAGATTGATGGTTTAAACAAAGGATAGGTAAATTAAATTAAACTACCTCAAAGTAATTTTGCAGGAAGAAAATGCATATGGGTTGAAAGTGATATAGTGAGAACAATATCACTTTCGATTTATTCACATTTACGATGACTTTAAGACACGCTTCTACCCCCCAAGATGATTACATAATAAATCTTTCAGTAGGCATGTAAAAAAATATTGACAATCCCATACAAAGTTCAACACCAAATTGAACGGAACTCTAACAATAAACGAAATATCTTGTTACCATAGTCATAATATAGAATTGCTTTTTTTACAGCATAATTAAAGAATTCTTCACCGTAGATCTGATACTCCGCTTCAGGTTCAGGTAGAAAAGCTGAAAACTATTCTAAAGTGTTCTCCATCGCTGCTCGAAAAGAGGCGCCGCCGTAGAATATTGTAGCAAGCTGTAAATGACTAGGAACTATGCTAAACAGTAAAAGAATATTCATTGTAGGATATATTTTATTAATTTATACAACACATCAACATTTACAATTTAAAATACAAATTGCATGCTGCATTTCCTGCTTCAATGGATAATTTCCGAAACCAGCAGGTAAGCCTTTGTTCCCGTCCTAATTTCCTTAGAATTTGCAACTCTATATGAAAGCACTGAAGTAGATTATATTGTACTACAAAGTCAACGTCACATCATTTTCAATTAGACCATTAAAAGGCACTTTTGAACGTCATTACATTTAAAAATCATTTATTTTAAATCTAGTTGTAGTATGGAGAAGAACGGGCCAGAAACTCCATACATACTCTTTTAAAAAATGTATTACAATAAGTTGTACAGTTACATTAATTCCATTAAATAATATAAATATCAAAACGTCTTAACACTTAAACTGCCCTCATATTCTCAGAACACCGCACGAGTAACGACTGTTTCACTCAAATTTCACACTTCACTTTATTTCAAACTGGTTTAAAACACTTAAGGTACCGAGCAGAATGGTTGATAAATATAATTTGTATAGAAAAACTTAAATAAATGTATTCACTTTAACTTAAATTCACTTTTTTTTTTGCCGTCGGGTTGCGTAATTATTATCTAAAATATTATATTTCCGGATTAAATTCGTAATTAAATGCGGTAAATTATATATAAAAATATCGCGATCGTCTGGTTTATATTCAGGTAACTTATTTCCGATTTAAAGTTTTTTTTTTGCACTTTTCAACACTTCACTAAGTCGCTAAAAAAATCGTAAAAATTCGAAAAACATCGAAAATCGCGATAACAAAAGTAATAAAAATTAATATTAATTAAACTTACCAATTTTTTTTTCTCTGCCTTCGGCGACCGATTCGCGCGATACGAGAGGTCCGTCTAGTCCTGACCCAGTCGGAATAATGATTCGTCGGCTAGACTTATCAGTGGGACCGCGCGGGGCGTTCTGACCCGACGGTAGCCGTTCAGGTCTAGCTCGTACATTACCTATATGCGTAGGGTGCGCATATCAATATAGGTCGCTCACATACCCATTTTCTTTGTGAAATATGCTGAAATTCTTCAATTATACACCATTATATGATTAATTTGGCTAAGTTAGTCGCATTTTAGGCGTTAAATCTTAAAATAGTCATAAAAAAAATCCAATATTATTAATTTCCCAGATTTATCGAATTTAACTTACGACCTATTTACCTGATTGGTGTTCACGAAAGTCCAGTTTCATAACGTAACAAGAGATGTATGTTATGACATGGTATTTGTGTCTTGTCTCTATGTATTATCGTTTGTTTTTGTTTACAGTTTGTTGGGAAATATTAATTTTGGTCAAGATAGGATAAAACTATGACACACACGAATTCCAGGTCATTTGACCCTTTTAAAATACGAATATTACAGTCGAATATTATATTGATTGTTTGTCCTATGACTGACCGTGGCAGTATTATGCAGTGATTTTTATCTTTTTTGCTAGCTTATTATAATTAATAAATTTGGAGAATATACTAGATCGCTGAAGTTATTTTTTTTTTACCGGGTTTTGATTTTTCCTGCTTCTTTGGACATACTTCCTCGCTATTACTACTACTACTCATGTAAGCCAGTATCAACAGTGGCGACCGCCAGAAAAGCGCCGAGGCAATTAATGAAATGAATCAATGGAGTAAGAAAAACAAAATTTCCACTTTTATTAAACGAATATTGGTAATTTTAACAAGAATATTGATTTATTTGGGTCATGAAATATAATATGGATGAAGTTATCGTCATTTATTTTTATGTGGAACCCTTTTATCGGTCATTGCCTTTTATAAGTAAGTTACTTCTCACTGTAATACTCGTTCAAACAGTTTATTTATGTTTTTAATTGTGGGCAAGTTTCTTGAAACCTTATTATGAGTGTGTAACAACAAAGCAATTGTAATTAATTATTTCTGTTTGATCTGAAATAAAAATGCATGTTATGAAATATTGTTTTTATTTATATTTTGCGGATTCATGTAATTTTTAGTTGGGTACACGACACCATGTGGCTCTCCGCCCATGACCCATTTTTTGTGATCTTTGTTGAATTTTTTATCGGTGAGAAAAAATCTTTGAAAAACGGTCAAAAAAGTCTGTAAAATAAATTTAATTCTTTTATTGTTTTACAGAGATTAAAAAAATCTTTAAAAAAAATCTCCTGTATTATAGGTAACTGCCTCGTTGGCCTAATGGTTTTAAGCGTGACTGCTACACTAGAGGTCTTGGGTTCGACTCCCAGGTCGAGCAAAAAGTGTTATTGGGTTTTTCTGTGAAATTCTCAGTAGCTGCTTGGAGTTTGGATTTGTGCCCGGTTAATGGCATCGCCCCCTATTACATGGGACCTAAAAACATACCGGGGAACTGTGGGTGTACTACATTGGTACACCTCTGCCTATCCCTTCGGGGAATATAGGCTTGATGGTATGTATGGTATACACACAAACACAAACAGCTAGACCCGAAACTACTTGTAGGTAATACAAGTATTTATATTTAGCGGGAATCGGACCAGCCACACGCATCGTAGCCTGCAGCCGATCGGTCAGCCGTGACGGTGGTTGTAGCAACATTTTCGATAAAAGTCCGTATTTAAGCTCCACATTCGATTCCTTGCTGATGCAAAGTTTTATGTTAAGTAACAAAAGATTTTTTTTTGTTTTTTTTTTTTTTTAAGTAGTTGGACTTGGTGGTAATAACGGAAAATCCAGGCTTTGATATCTGAGTAAAGCAGCTAATTATTTAGAGATTTTTTATTTAAGCTATTCCTGTTACTCTGCGTTCTGCGAAACAAACATTTCTCTTACTTTATTAAAGTTGTTGTAATTATTTTGCTATGTAACGTTGCTTGATTTTAAACTTAATTCAAGTTTACTGAACATTGGACGTTATTACTGTATAATGTTTTGCATTAAAGTTAAAGTTAAAGTTTAAACTTATCCAAAGTTTGATGTTGTTAGGAACGATTCCTGGAAGCAGATATTCTGAATTAATCCTTTGATGCATCTACCTAGTACTTATTAACGAAGATTATTTTGTTACTAGCGTATGCCCGCGACTTCGTTTGTGTAAGGGGCGATTCACACTGGAACCGCAGCGGAAGCATTAGACATTATTTATTATTAGACAGATGGATGGATGGATGGATGGAAAGATGGATGGACGGATGGATGGATGGATGGATAGATGGATGGATGGATGGATGGATGGTTGGATGGTTGGATGGTTGGATGGATGGATGGATGGATGGATGGATGGTTGGATGGTTGGATGGTTGGATGGATGGATGGATGGATGGATGGATGGATGGATGGACGGATGGACGGATGGACGGACGGACGGACGGATGGATGGATGGATGGATAGATGGATGGATGAGGGATGGATGGATGGACGGATGGACGGACGGACGGATGGATGGATGGATGGATAGATGGATGGATGAGGGATGGATGGATGGACGGATGGCTGGATGGATGGATGGATGGATGGATGGATGGGTAGATGGATGGATGGATGGATGGACGGATGGATGGATGGATGGATGGATGGATCGATGGACGGATGGACGGATGGACGGACGGACAGACGGATGGATGTATAGATGGATGGATGGATGGATGGATAGATGCCGCGCAGAGAAAGTATATATTTCCAGATATTTAGAAGATATCAAGTCTCAAACTTATGTTTCTTATTTCAGTTACCATAAACCTATAGTTTCAATGATAAATATTCCGGAATAAACCATAATTATTTTTGATATTGAGATATTTGTTTTTACAAAAATACCATTAAAAAAGATTTTATAAAAAAAATCTTTCGTACATACCTTAACCTTATAACACCAAAAAATAAGAGGAAATGACTAGCTCCACCCGCGGTCCAGCCGCATTTAATTACAACCATCATTACAATTCCGCTCCTGTAACTCGAAGCGTGATATTACAGCCTAAAACCTTCCCCAACAAACGGACAGTATAACACAAAAAGAATTTTGTCATATCGGACCCGTAGTTCCTGAGAATATTCCATTCAAACAAACAAATAAACTGTTCAGCTTTACTCATAAGTACACAAACACAGAAAGCGTAGCAGCTCGTAGGCATGTCGCAGCGACATAAGCTACGGCGTAACCGCTACGAGAGTTACTCAATAATTTTATCTTTACATAGTATAAAACAAAGTCGCTTTCTCTGTCCCTATTCCCTTTGTACGCATAAATCTTTAAAACTACGCAACGGATTTTAATGCGGTTTTTTTTAATAGGTAGAGTGTTTAAAGAGGAATGTGTTTATGTATAATAACATCCATTAAATAGTGGAGAAATACTATTATTTTTGAGATTTCTAATGTGATGTCGTAAATAATTTCTTTTTTTCCGCTTACATTGCAAACGCAGGTTGAACCCTACGAGATTTATCAAAATAATGTACTAAGTATTGTACACATTGAAAAGGTCTACAGAAAACTCCGCGATGGTATGTCTATCTCTTATGGATATCCCACAATATTTTTTTTTGTCATTTACTTTTTACGATAAATAATGGCTAATTTTCGAAGCGATTTTAACCAATACAGCATTAATCCTTATCCAATTAAATACCTTAAATACATTGTTGATTTAATATAGATCTATATGGCCTGTTACAGCATATGATTTAAATGAATATTTTCGAAGATAATACAGATTTAAAAATTGCGGGATGTAGCGTTTGCGGCGGAGCGGGCCGCTATGTTTTTGTATGCAACGTTTACAGTTTTTCGGTAGTGTATTTAGTATCAGCATTGCACCCGTGCGAAGCCGGGGCGGGTCGCTAGTTTTATTATAAACGTTAGGAAGACGACTACGTCTCAGTGGGTGTCGGGTTCCGAGTATTTTGTTTGAGTGGAGCGCATCGATGGCGCGCTTCCTCCGAACGGAGTCCACTCGTTTATTACTCAACAAGCACTGACACTCGATTACACTTTGTAGGTAGTTCACTATAAATAGTATTAATATCCAGGCTTATGGTTTATTGATTACAGGTTTTAATTTACTTTAGATCCTACTTCTTACTAATATTATAAATGTGAAAGTTTTTGAGGATGGATGGATGCATGTTTGTTACTCTTTGACGCTTGAATGGCTGAATGGATCTGATATATATAGGATATAGATTGTAGTATGGAATAACAAATAAAGTAATTTTTATCCCGGAATTTTTTACGGTTCCCGTAGGATAATATATGTTTAATAATGAATTGCAATTAAAACACTGAATTTGATGTTGTACCCGTTTTAAGTGTAAAAAAGGCATTTGTAAAGTTTCCAAGTACTTTTTTACATCTAATACTAAATATTCGGTGTTACGATATTAATTATTGCATTTCGTAATCAATATTCTAGTTCATTAGTTAGCCATATTTCTTATTTTCATACAGTAATATTGACAAATTAATCTAAACAGTGAAATATTTGACAGCTATTTGCGACGTTACCCACTTTCTGTATACACGCTCTTAAGCGATCACAATATTGTGTTAAGAATCAATGTTTGAACGCGTACGTAAAAGCCGAGCTAGAGACGCGGCTATTGCCACATGACATTCCGTTGCTTGGCAACAAAACATAATGCAGATGAGGACTTTAGCTGTACCTCTACCATGAGTTTGCGCAGCCAAAACTCGCTAGCGTCTCCGTAAATTATTTGTATGAAATATTGTACAGCGCCCCTAGCGGACACAGAAATAATTAAAATTCGTATCATGAGCATAATAAGCTGGGTACTCACTTAGCAGTGTAGCACGTAACGTATCAGATACGGTATCAAGTGAGTACGTAGGCACGAGCCCGCTGCGAGCCACTCGCGCGTGGAGCGCTGTAAGCTCGCAGTGACCTGCCGAGTGGCGGTTTCACTGCGAACACAAAGGCGGCTAGGAAGCTCGTAGCTAGATACGCGGAGGACCGTGGACGAGCCGTACCCACTTGCAGGTTGATACCGTATCTGATACGTTACGTGCTACACTGCTAAGTGAGTACCCAGCTATAGATTTCGATAGGTTCAAAACCTAACGTAATCTATTCGATAGTCACAATCGTTTTTCAGCAGTCACCATACAAAATGGTACCATTTTTTTTTTTTTTTTTTTTTTTTTTTATAGACTGGAAATCATCAAATAACTTCCCCCGCCCTGGGCGGGGCGGGAGGGAGTGTCAGACTTTTACTGACTAAAACCCGTCTATGTTCCTTCATGTGCCCTTTGCGTTCCGGGGGCGCGGTATCTCTTTCGAACAACCCGCAGAAAATGGTACCATGAGTCACTAATTCGATAGAAGCTGTCGGATAATATACTTACGATAGTAGTAACGTAGCTCACTAGCATTTTGACGTGTGAAACATATGTTTACTGAGTGTTTGCTGACATCACTTTGAGGCGCGTGTGGAACACGAACGCGCCGTCAACACGTTCTGCACGGGTATGCCAAGCACAAATATGCAATTTTGTACTCTATTATTACATCGTTTTAGTTTAATTTTTAATGCAACTGCTCTAGTGTATCACTGCTCTGTCCGTTACTCTATTAATGTGATTTAAGTTTAAAAAACCAAATATATACCATCACGCCTGTATTCCCCGAAGGGTTAGGCAGAGGTGTACCAATAATTAGTGTGTGTGTGTATTAGTGTGTTTATGTGTGTTTTTTGGTGTAATTTAAGTTTGTGTGAAAAAAATCTCTTTTAAAACGTACGGTCAGCAACAAAAGTCGTTGAACATTTTAGATGTTTTTGAAAACGAGTACCTTTTGTAAACTTAATACTGATTGGATGTAAAATAAAGATAAAATTAATTCTTAGCTTTCACCTGATTTACTGAAAAATGCATTGCTTTGTTTTGGTTCTATTTAGGTGATATGGGAAATAATACCAACTTATTACTGTCTTACAGTTGGACACAGAGCTCTTCTCATACAGAGAATGCGCAAGCATTGTTCATCATGCTTGCTTAAGTTTGATTAGAAATACAGACTTGTATTAATTATAAGTCTAGGTTTTCTCACGACCTTTTCCCTGGCCAAAGGTTGTAATTTCGAAACTAAAATTACAAAGTACATATAAAGGCCAAAGCACACCAAATGCGTGGCGTGATGCGTGGCGTGCACGCACCAGTTGTAATGTATGAAACTGTAAGAAAGGTGTCAGACCAGATGCGTGACGTGTGCACGCGCGTGACTCACGCACGCAGAGCCGCATCTTGTCACAAACCGAGTCCGTACGCGTGAGTAGCGGAGCGGCAACGTCGCACACGCGCGTGCAGTGATGACGTTGTATTATATGGCGCTCCCTGTTAGATGCCACACCGGGCACGCACGCATACGCATCGGTCATTGCTGCACGTACGCACGCACGCAAAGTTGTATTTAGTTACAAACAGAAAGCAGTTACGAGTGTATTTTTTCGCAATGGAGACAATTTTAAAGGAAAAACTAATAGAAATCGTCCGCACATATGTCTCTAGAACACCAAACATAAAGAGTACAGAAATAAAAGTTACAAATTATTATTATGGGAGAGAATTGGGAATACGTTGGAAATAGTTCAAATTACTGTTTTTATTTATATAATATAGTACAAAAATTAGAAAATTTCAATTGTTAATGCATATATTAATTATATGCATGAATAATTATTGCATTATTGGATGATCTTGCGTTAGTACGTCTGCGTGCAGCAGTTCTGCGTGACGTGATGCGTGCGTGCGTGACGTGTGCTGCACCGGTCTTGGCCGGTGTGACAGTGCTCGCACGCGCGTATGCACGTCACGTCACGCATCACGTCACGCCACGCATCCGGTGTGACCCGGCCTTAAAAGGTGTCAAACCTGATGCATAAGAGGCAGGTGCCATAACCGCTGGGCCATCACGACACTACAATTTAATGTAAAAGAAACAGTGTTGATCGACTTCCCCTATTACATGGGACCTAAATATACCGGCAAACTGTGGGTGTGCCTTGGTACACCTCTGCCTAACCCTTCGGGGAATACAGGCGTGATGGTATATTATTATTATTTATTATTGATCGACTTTTTCTGCTAACCGTACGTCAGCACAAAACATAATGGGTAAAATATCCTACACACTTTTTTATCATGTATAGAGAACGCGCTCGTAGCGTTGTACTACGCTGTAGCGCTCCGCTACGCCGTAGATCTCGGCTACGCAGAAGCGCTCCGCTACGCCGTAGATCTCCGCTACGCCGTAGATCTCGGCTACGCAGAAGCTATTCGCTACGCCGTAGATCTCCGCTACGCCGTAGATCTCCGCTAAGCCGTAGATCTCCGCTACGCTGTAGCACTCCGCTACGCCGTAGCACACCGCTACGACGTAACACGGAACGGACCTCGATAATTTAGCTTAATTTTATTTGGCTCACTGAATTGAATATATTATGGTCGTCGTTGTTGGTGCGAATGAATTAAATAATGTGACATATTACAAATAAAGCCGCATGGAGTAATTATTATAAATAGGGCTCGGATAATTGAATGTATATTTAATTGTTTTGGGTTACTTTGTAGTGGATTTAAAACAATGGACCATGGGCACCGTTGTACCATTCTTGGACCCATTTTTCAACATTGCTCAACAGTGATGAGACATGTGTCATATGAAAGGTCTTGACGAGCTCTTCATTTCATTCTATGGCAACTAACTTGAAATCCACCGCGAACATGGTGTTTTGGTACTTTTAGTCACTTTCGTGAAAGTCATGGGCAAAGATTGCCACATTGCTCAACAGTGATGAGACATGTGTCATATGAAAGCTCTTAACTAGCTCTTCATTTCATTCTAAGGCAGCTAACTTGAAATCCACCGCGAACATGGTGTTTTGGTACTTTTAGTCACTTTCGTGAAAGTCATGGGCAAAGATTGCCACATTGCTCAACAGTGATGAGACATGTGTCATATGAAAGCTCTTGACGAGCTCTTCATTTCATTCTAAGGCAGCTAACTTGAAATCCACCGCGAACATGGTGTTTTGGTACTTTTAGTCAGTTTCGTGAAAGTCATGGGCAAAGATTGCCACATTGCTCAACAGTGATGAGACATGTGTCATATGAAAGCTCTTGACGAGCTCTTCATTTCATTCTATGGCAGCTAACTTGAAATCCACCGCGAACATGGTGTTTTGGTACTTTTAGTCACTTTTGTGAAAGTCATGGGCAAAGATTGCCACATTGCTCAACAGCGATGAGACATGTGTCATATGAAAGCTCTTGACGAGCTCTTCATTTCAATCTAAGACAGCTTTTTTTTTTTTTTTTATAGACGGGAAATCATCAAATAACTTCCCCCGCCCTGGGCGGGGTGGGAGGGAGTGTCAGACTTTTACTGACTAAAGCCCGTCTATGTTCCTTCATGTGCCCTTTGCGTTCCGGGGGCGCGGTATCTCTTTCGAACAACCCGCAGCCCGTTCTAAGACAGCTAACTTGAAATCTATCGCAAAAATGGTGCTTTGGTACTTTATAGCATTTTCGTAAAAGTCATGGGCAAAGATTGCCACATTGCTCAACAGTGATGAGACATGTGTCATATGAAAGCTCTTGACGAGCTCTTCATTTCATTCTAAGGCAGCTAACTTGAAATCCACCGCGAACATGGTGTTTTGGTACTTTTAGTCAGTTTCGTGAAAGTCATGGGCAAAGATTGCTACATTGCTCAACAGTGATGAGACATGTGTCATATGAAAGCTCTTGACGAGCTCTTCATTTCAATCTAAGGCAGCTAACTTGAAATCTACCGCGAACATGGTGTTTTGGTACTTTATAGCATTTTCGTAAAAGTCATGGGCAAAGATTGCCACATTGCTCAACAGTGATGAGACATGTGTCATATGAAAGCTCTTGACGAGCTCTTCATTTCATTCTATGACAGCTAACTTGAAATCCACCGCAAACATGGTGTTTTGGTACTTTTTCGTGTAAACCTTGGGCAAAGATTGCCACATTGCTCAACAGCAATGAGACATGTGTCATATGAAAGCTCTTGACGAGCTTTTCATTTCATTTTATGGCAGCTAACTTGAAATCCACCGCGAACATGGTGTTTTGGTACTTTTAGTCACTTTCGTGAAAGTCATGGGCAAAGATTGCCACATTGCTCAACAGTGATGAGACATGTGTCATATGAAAGCTCTTGACAAGCTCTTCATTTTATTCTAAGTCAGCTAACTTGAAATCTACCGCGAACATGGTGTTTTGGTACTTTATAGCATTTTCGTAAAAGTCATGGGCAAAGATTGCCACATTGCTCAACAGTGATGAGACATGTGTCATACGAAAGGTCTTGACGAGTACTTCATTTCATTCTATGACAGCTAACTTGAAATCCACCGCGAACATGGTGTTTTGGTACTTTTAGTCACTTTCGTGAAAGTCATGGGCAAAAATTGCCACATTGCTCAACAGTGATGAGACATGTGTCATATGAAAGGTCTTCACGAGCTCTTCATTTCATTCTAAGACAGCTAACTTGAAATCCGACGCGAACATGGTGTTTTGGTACTTTTAGTCACTTTCGTGAAAGTCATGGGCAAAGATTGCCACATTGCTCAACAGCGATGAGACATGTGTCATATGTAAGCTCTTGTCGAGTTCTGCATTTCATTCTAAGGCAGCTAACTGGAAATCCACCGCGAACATGGTGTTTTGGTACTTTTAGTCACTTTCGTGAAAGTCATGGGCAAAGATTGCCACATTGCTCAACAGCGATGAGACATGTGTCATATGAAAGCTCTTGACGAGTTCTGCATTTCATTCTAAGGCAGCTAACTGGAAATCCACCGCGAACATGGTGTTTTGGTACTTTATAGCATTTTCGTGAAAGTCATGGGCAAAGATTGCCACATTGCTCAACAGCGATGAGACATGTGTCATACGAAAGGTCTTGACGAGCTCTTTATTTCATTCTAAGGCAGCTAACTTGAAATCCAAAAATGGTGCTTTGGTACTTTTTGTCACTTTCGTGAAGTCGCGGTAGATTTCAAGTTAGCTGTCTTAGAATGAAATGCAGAACTCATCAAGAGCTTTCATATGACACATGTCTCATCGCTGTTGAGCAATGTGGCAATCTTTGCCCATGACTTTCACGAAAATGCTATAAAGTACCAAAGCACCATTTTCGCGGTGGATTTCAAGTTAGCTGCCTTAGAATGAAATGAAGAGCTCGTCAAGAGCTTTCATATGACACATGTCTCATCGCTGTTGAGCAATGTGGCAATCTTTGCCCAAGGTTTACACGAAAAAGTACCAAAGCACCATTTTCGCGGTAGATTTCAAGTTAGCTGCCTTAGAATGAAATGAAGAGCTCGTCAAGACCTTTCGTATGACACATGTCTCATCACTGTTGAGCAATGTGGCAATCTTTGCCCATGACTTTTACGAAAATGCTATAAAGTACCAAAACACCATGTTCGCGGTGGATTTCAAGTAAGCTGCTTTAGAACGAAATAAAGAGCTTGTCAAGAGCTTTCATATGACACATGTCTCATCACTGTTGAGCAATGTGGCAATCTTTGCCCATGACTTTCACGAAAGTGACTAAAAGTACCAAAACACCATGTTCGCGGTGGATTTCAAGTTAGCTGTCTTAGAATGAAATTAAGAGCTCGTCAAGACCTTTCATATGACGCATGTCTCATCACTGTTGAGCAATGTGGCAATCTTTGCCCATGACTTTCACGAAAGTGACTAAAAGTAACAAAACACCATGTTCGCGGTAGATTTCAAGTTAGCTGTCTTAGAATGAAATTAAGAGCTCGTCCAGCGCTTTCATATGACACATGTCTCATCGCTGTTGAGCAATGTGGCAATCTTTGCCCATGACTTTCACGAAAGTGACTAAAAGTACCAAAACACCATGTTCGCGGTGGATTTCAAGTTAGCTGCCTTAGAATGAAATGAAGAGCTCGTCAAGACCTTTCATATGACACATGTCTCGTCACTGTTGAGCAATGTGGCAATCTTTGCCCATGACTTTCACGAAAGTGACTAAAAGTACCAAAACGTCATGTTCGCGGTGGATTTCAAGTTAGCTGCCATAGAATGAAATGAAGAGCTCGTCAAGACCTTTCATTTGACACATGTCTCATCACTGTTGAGCAATGTTGAAAAGTGGGTCCAAACTGACGCATGCTCCTTTAAAATTGTCGTAAAAAAAATAACGAATATTTGCCTAATACACATTAACTTACATATACATACAATACATACATATAATAGAGTACATACGTATACTTCGAAAATAGTTGCGTCAATAATGACCGCAAAAAAAAAAAAAAATATGCATTTGGTATGTTATACGAGGTCGATGGCGCGCCTGCCTTCACCGTCATCGATCGCTCTGTAAATACACAATACGCTTGGCAAAGACACTCTATGCATAAACCATCACGCCTGTATTCCCCGAAGGGTTAGGCAGAGGTGTACCGATGTACACCCACAGTTCGCCGGTATATTTAGGTCCCATGTAACAGGGGGCGAGCCTATTGCCATTAACCGGGCACAAATCCAAACTCCGAGCTGCTACTGAGAATTTCATAGAAAAACTCAATAACATAAACGCATAAACGTAGAATAGAATATGATATTTATTAGTTTATTTTCACCCTTAATAGCAATAGGCAATAGGCTCGCCCCCTATTACATGGGACCTAAATATACCGGCAAACTGTGGGTGTACATTCGTACACCTCTGCCTAACCCTTCGGGGAATACAGGCGTGATGGTATAATTTTTTTTATATATTTTCACTCATCACCGTTTGTTTATTTTCTTCTTACTTTCTTCGGGGACTGCCCCGTTGTTCTCGTGGTCGCAAGCGCGACTGCTGAGCAAGGGGTCCCGGGTTCGATTCCCAGGTCGGGCAAAAAGTGTTATTGGGTTTTTCGATTAGGAACTTTTCAATAGCAGCCCGTACTTTGGATTTGTGCCCATTTAATGGCAATAGGTTCGTCCCCTACTACACGGGTCCTAAAACATACCGGCGAACTGTGGGTGTACATTGGTACACCTCTGCCTAACCCTCCGGGAATACAGGCGTGATGGTGTGTGTGGATAAAGATTTCTAACTAAATTTATTTTTTAATAATTCACTATTCAAGCGGGATCATTCTGACATAATTATGAGCCAGAATACCTCAACACGTATGTCGGAATTACATTTCAATTTCGGGAATATATGGATTCCATATCCAATAGTTTGTTTATTGTGAGCTTACCGCAAACCACTTTTAAATGATTTTCGTCGAAATGCACGATGTGGGTAAACATCATAAATTAATAAATGGTCATAATAATTATAATAATTACCTAATTGGACATCTCCTGGACCGGACGGGCTGCATAATTTCTGGATAAAATGGTTCAGAGGATCGCACGTTTGCTTGGCGTCCCGATTCCAGTCAGCCTTGGAATCTGGATCTCTAACCCCTCTCTGATCCCGAACGTATTAAACGAATGTATCATACATATTACCGGTCTTTCAATACTAAACCTTATCGTCACACGCTTTAGGTTGATTTTGTAATAAGAAGTACCTTTGTCTCTATTACGTGTCACAATTCCTAAGGCGGTGGCGATGAATCAAATTGATAAAAAGGAGGGTGCCTTTTTTTAATAAAGCTATAGAGTTTAGGTGTAGTTGGCGCTGTGACTGGGCGATTGTGTGCTCAGCGAATCGCGGGTTCGATTCCGACGCGTTGCAAATATTTTTTTGGCTTACAGGTACTTTTTCCCGGACGGTTTGCCTGTGTATGTGAGTTTATATGTTTGTAAAAGCACACACCATTCAGAAAAAAATATATAATGAAAAATAAAACATACGGCAAATCTTTTCGCTGTAATTTTTCTTTGAATAAAATCTATATAAAAGAAAAACCAGTCAAATAATTTCCTTATCAAGTCCAAAGCGAAAAAAAAATTAAGCACCTTTACTTTTCTTTTCTTGCAACAACTTTCAAATTTCGAACAATAAAAATAAAAACGAACAGACACCAAATAATACTATGCACTTCTTTTCATAGTTTCAAGTGATACCTAAGAATTTACTTGACAAAAACCTTTTTTCTTTCTTTCTTTTTTTTTCTTTTTCCTTTTTTGTCCTAGGTTCGATTCCCAGGTCGAGCAAAAAGTGTTATTGGGTTTTTCTATGAAATTCTCAGTAGCAGCTCGGAGTTTGGATTTGTGCCCGGTTAATGGCAATAGGCTCGCCCCCTATTACATGGGACCTAAATATACCGGCGAACTGTGGGTGTACATCCGTACACCTCTGCCTAACCCTTCGGGGAATACAGGCGTGAAGGTATTTTTAAAAAAACCTTTCTATTTTTTTTAAATCTCCTGTATCAGAAACAGCGTCCAACCTACCGGCATCACAAATGCAGAGAAGAGATCTCCTTAACAATGCGCGCCGTGTCTAAAAGTACCGCTTAAAGTACCGCTTTCAGTATCAAGACCTTGAAGTCTCTTAACGGGAGCCTCTTTAGCCAATCAACACAACTATCTTGAATCAATGAGGAACAAGCCCCTATTGTCTTTATTCTAGGCTCAATAATTACGAGTAATTAATTATGATTACAAAAAGCGAAGTTTTAAATAATTATTCCATTTATTCATCAATTAACATATAAATTACATTTTTAAATATTAATATAAAAATAAAAACATTTAAAAATAGAAAAAATAGTAGCCCACCAGCAGCGTTGGGAACAGGGTCTAAGCCACCGGTGGTCACGGATCCTGAGAAAGGAATTTTAAGAAAGTGTTAAATTACTATTAATATTGTTCCTTTTTTTTCTATATCATGGCAAACGAGCTGACGGGCCCATTTGATGTTAAGTGATCACTTGCCTCTATAAATACGCAATCCAGAGGCCTCGCAAACGCGTTGCCTTCCCAGAAACAAAGTTAAAATGTCTCGTGCCTGCAAATAGACCGGCATCGATACTCTAAACCGGAACTCAGCAAACGCTGCTTTGAGGCAGAAATACGTGTGGCGGAAGCACTTCCCGGAAGAGCTCTTCCTACTACTAATATCATGGTCCGTTGACAATTACACATAAATTATGAAACATACCCGGTTGGGTGTACATTGCACCACATACACCACTGCCTAACGCAGAGTTAATGGTAATAAATAATGGTATAAAACTCCGATTCATAAAAGCTGCAAATATTTGTTTCATGTTGAACATATACCGCGTTGTCGATAACTTCACGCCGTAAAGCAAATATATTATGGTTACCTGCATACTACACATTCTGAAACAGCGAATAACTTAACACGGAACTCTCGATGCCAAGCTTCGGATCAACTAATTGGGAAATAATACGGAAGGCACATCGAAAGGCCTACTCAGACCGCGGCGGCACGGTAAGGAATTGCTGCGACATGAAGCGTAGCAGTTTATGTCGTATTTATATAACGGTACGTTTGAATATCAATTGGTAAAAATTTAAATCCCTTCCATGCTGTCCCGGTCTGCGTACGCCTTTATACGTCTGGTATGTCGCTTGCAACTGGTTCTAGGAACCCCTTTGAACTGGTTATAATTGACTTGCGATACTCTCTATTTATACTGGACGTGTAAGCGAACAGGGGCCGAGCATATTCTCGCATGTAAAAATGTTGTTTATGCCTAAACAATATTTTTTTATATCAAATAAAATTGTTTTGTGATTTCAGTGTTGGTATTTCTGTAATAGTTTTACTGTAATATATTTTATTGGTACTTATAATAGTTACACATTAAATATAATAAGGTACAAGGTAAAAAATAAATATACAAATAATCAAAAAATGTTTCCGCCTGCGACCTCGTGCGCATGACTCAATCTACACGCGTTAAGTTAGTCTTTGATTACTGTCCCACTCCCTTAGGTTGTCGCGTGATATTATATAGAATTTTCACAATTGATTCAGTGGATCCAGTAGGTTACCCCCTACAAAATCACGTACTCACAAACTTTACCTCTTTATCCTACTACTATTATAAAGGCGAAAGTTTGTAAGTATGGATGTATGGATGTATGGATGTATGGATGTTTGTTACTCTTTCACGCTTAAACGGCTGAATGGATCTGGATGAAATTTGGCACAAAGATAGATTATAGTCTGGAATAACACAAAGGCTACTTTTTATCCCGGGAAAATGTACGGTACCCGTAGGATAACACATCAACTGTGACGCGGACGAAGTCGCGGGCAGAAGCTAGTAATAAATATAACTAGCTTCCACGAATTCGTTCACATGGTTTCAATCACTCATGTTAAGATACGTGTTTGTTTACTGCTCCGCTCGCGAGTATCGTAGCGTGATATCATATAACCTTCTTCGATAAAAAGACTTACCAATATATATATTTTTTTAATTGGGTCTTGTAGTTGCTGTGATTTATAATATTAGTACAAATGACAGAATTAATTGTAAACGTGTAACCCACACCTATGCCCGCGAGATAATATTTAGGAAAAGATAGTTAAATGTTAAAGTTGTTCAAAATGATGAGTACAATGACCCCCTTTCAGGTTCAGGTAAACCTAGTAAATAAGGTTGTAAATCGCGGACACTCCGCCAGCAAATATCAACGTTTCGCTTGTTTGACTGTTCATGTTTGTTAATAGGGAATGCAAATCTCGCGAGATTGGGGCTCAAGCGAGATCCCGCGAGTTTATGAATAACAATACTGCGAGATCTCGCCAATTTCGAGATCTCGCGAAATTAGCAGTTTGGTGTGTTTTTTTTGCAAATAATCACAATATTTGAATAAATTAGGAAAAAAATAATAAGCATTATAAGATAAACATTTATTTTCACGATTTTTTTCAATAGACTTTTATGCATCAAACATTGTTTGACGTATCTGTCTATAATTTTTTAATAAACTTCTAAGTATCAAATAACAAATGAAAGAAACAACCAGTCATGTCTTGTAATATGAAATAAATTTTTTTTAGTAATAAAACAATTCTTTTTTAAGACGTTTTTATGCTCAAGTGCAATGTCGTTGAACTCGCGCGACTAGTGGCACTAAGCGCGACTGCTACGCTAGAGGTCTTGGGTTCAATTCCCAGGTCGAGCAAAAAGTGTTATTGGGTTTTTCTATGGAATTCTCAGTAGCACCTCGGAGTTAGGATGTGTGCCCGGTTAATGGTAATAGGCTCGCCCCCTAATTACATGGGACCTAAAACATACCGGCGAACTGTGGGTGTACATACATTGGTGCACCTCTGCCTAACCCTTCGGGGATTACAGGCGTGATTGTATGTATGTTGTTTTAATTTCACTTTTTGACAGCTCTACTACGGAATTTTTATATTTTTTTTATAAACCGATTTAAAGAAAATCATGCTAATTCCCTATTAATAGTCGTTGTTAGGAAGCATTCCTAAGTACTGAATACGGTAGCGCATGCAAGCCTTAAGCCGCTTAGGTCGGAGGGTCTTATCCTCCAGCCGACGAAGCTGCAGACTTAGTTGATGGCTTTCCACCTACCTAATGATTGATCGAACATGCACTTCGCCCATACACATACCGTACCATCGCTAATCCCCGAATTGTAAAGCTGAGGTGTACCAATGTACAGTCAACAAAACTATTAGGTGTACAGGCAATATTATTCATATTTCTACTACACTGTCAATATTCATTTTTATTGTATGTGTAATTACATTATGAGCTTATGACACACTTAAAAGAGTTATTTAATAGAATTGACTACTCAGCACACTCTCAATATTGTTTAAAAGTTTTCGGAAATAAGCTGCCTGTATACCAAATAGCTTTGTTGACTGTACAGTCAACAAAGCTATTACGATGTGTACACATCGTTACTCCGAACTGCTGTACTGAGAATTTCATAGAAATACCCCCAATAGTGAGAGACAGTTGCAACAGCATCCTGAGAACAGTAGGTGAGAGCTATAGCTCTCCTATCATGAGACTATTTGTGCAAAGGGTTATGGGTACTAACACTAGATAATAAGTTTTCTGTTATATGTATGTTTTACTAACACTATGGATTATTTTATCCAAATAAAAGTTTATTATTATTATTATTAATAGCACTTTGCTCGTCCTGGGAATTAAACCCAAGACCTCTAGCGTAGCGGTCGCGCTTAGCACCACTTAGCTTACGAAGCACTAAGCACTTCACCCACGAAGTAATGCCTCATAATATTGTTATCACAAACAGTATTATATGAATAATCGAGCTTCCGATAACTAGATTTAGTGCGATCATAGAATTGATGTTGATCTGCACGCTTGCTCAAAGCGGATTACATACCTATTTCACACTTTTATTTGGTAAGTAGGTAATTGTAAGTTCGGTTTCACAAAGTTTTTCTTTACAAATTTCAGTGATGTCTAAGGTAAACTTAGACTATAAGTACATGAGTTGAAAAAGTCTCAGTACTGTCCGGTGCCGAACCCGTAACCTTGAGCATGGAGGTGGGTGCCTTAACCACTGGGCCATCACGACACTTTAGCAATTACTTTAATTACATTTTTTGTTTCTGCGTGCCGCAGTGACGGCGAGACATGATTTTCTGTACCATAAACACGCGGGTTTTACCTGGATTTTTGTGCTAATAGCTTAAATGGTCCCATATAGTCTTTTGATCCCTACTTGAAACTGGATCGCTTGGTATAATTTCTATTTTCGTATTTTTACCTTTTTTCTTTGTCTGTACATTTTATCAAAATCTTTGAATGCAGTTCAGAATATCTCAAAAACTTACGGATGGTCTCAAAAAAACATTTCCATTCCATTTCCAAAAATCCACCTTTTATAAGTTAACAACTTTGTAGCGTGTTCATGTAAAAATAATTTAAATATTATTCATCCATGGAATCAAATTAACGTTTGACAGTTTTCGCACAAAAACTGTCATATTTTAAATTAATTTGCGCGATAGGAGACGAGCTTCTCCGCAACTTCGCCGCGTGTTTTTTTTCACCTGCGTTAAGTTAGGTATTTGGTTACTGGTCCGCTTCCGTAGCCCCTAACGCGATGCTATATAGCATATATATACTATTCCTCATAATATAAAAAAAAATCTATTCCAACTGGTAGTTCCAGACAACACGTTTAAACAAAGAGAAACTCTCCAGCTATATTTCATTAGTATAGATATCACAGTCTGATAAATGAACCCATTGAGAGCCAATAGCTTACAAAGCCGAGGTTC
Organism: Caradrina clavipalpis; assembly: GCA_932526535.1. Classification (NCBI taxonomy): domain Eukaryota; kingdom Metazoa; phylum Arthropoda; class Insecta; order Lepidoptera; family Noctuidae; genus Caradrina; species Caradrina clavipalpis. The sequence goes on from OW052087.1 coordinate 4,731,197, forward strand.
CGGAGTAATCTGTTGGTTGTACAACGTCGGCACTATACAGCTATTTGAGTAGCGGTCAGACAAGCGGGCGGAACGGGCGGGCTCTGAAACCACCGCCGACACACGACACGGTAACAGCTACAGTTTTCGGAAGCCACTTTGTGGAGACCCTTCCTGTTGAGCCACACGCAGGGTTGCCATATTTTTATTTTGGCCAGTCGGGACTTTGAAACTTTTTGAGTGAAAAATGCGATATTCTTTCGTAGAAAGCGGGCATGGTAAATTTTTTTTTATATTGAGAAGTGTTTTTAATTTGAATTTCAAATTACGTTTCATCATCATCATCATCATCAGGCTATTGCAGTCCACTGCTGGACATAGCCTCTGAGGTGCGCCATTGAGCTCGACCTTCGGCTCTCCGCATCCAGTCAAAGAAATACGTAAAATTAAATTTAAATACATTTACATGACAATAGATAGCAAAAATAACCATTGAAAATGCATATGATAAAAAATATGATATTTTAATCATGCTTCCTCAGGATGCACGCTCGGTAAAGCGGGACAAAGTCTGTCCAGCGCGGGATCCCGCCCGACACATTGAAATCGGGACGCCCCGCCAAAATCTGGAAGTCTGGCAACGCTGGCTACACGGCGGCGCGTATCGACACAATATGTATGTAAGCGGTGACTCTATTGAATATGAACAGGTTGTGGAGAACATCAATATATTGCGTGCGGTACACAAATAAAGGACACCTCGTGTGGTTTGTTTGTTTAATAAAGGCAATATTCGTGATTGACCGTGTCATTAAATGATGCCGTATTGCACTGTAGTATTGTGGTGGAATGAATTCATTTTGAAATAAAAGTTGACTATCTTTTACAAATATACAACTAAAGATAGAAAATTTTGATAAAAAATACAGAGATCTTTTAACTAATAACTTAAAATGTGTACTTATAAAAGTCTGAGCTTGTTTTTTGTCTCTGTTCTTTGGAAGAGGTAATACAAACATAAATAAACTCACGAATTTTTTATAGGGGGTAGGCAGAACTAATATAATTTATATGTACCCTTAAAAATAATTTCATTAATTTCCTGCAGCAGAAACTACCTACAGACTCCTTTCGCCTCGTACACGTTCATACATCTGTAGTGCGATTCTCTAAAATGCAAACTCGAAAACGAGTCTCACTAAAGTGACCGCGCTCACTTCGATAATGAACCCACTTGGCTTTGGTTGTGTTTTCGCTTGCCGTAGTGACGCGACGCGACGTCACCGGCGTAATCGTGTTTAACAGAATACCATTTTGTTATCTCACTGCGGATTCAGCTTTCGAATTACGAATTGAGGCTTAGAGAACCGCACTGCTGGTCATACAAGCAATTATTACATAATATCAAATTAATTTTAAGTGTACATATCAATTATTTATCTAGTTAATTTTGCTTGGCACCTATTATTATTTAATTAAGGGTAATGTTGCTGATAGCCGATGCTAATTACTTACAATGAAACTGTAGCCACATTGGCATTGTGAATTACAAAGTTTTTGGAAATAAACACATATTAATATTATATTATTATAAAAATCATTTTTACGGGGCTGCCCCGTTGGTCTCATGGTCGCAAGTGCGACTGCTGTGCAAGGGGTCCCGGGTTCAATTCCCAGGTCGAGCAAAAAGTGTTGTTGGGTTTTTCTATGAAATTCTCAGTAGCAGCCCGGAGTTTGGATTTGTGCCCGATAAATGGCAATAGGCTCGCCCCCTATTACATGGGACCTAAATATACCGGCGAACTGTGGGTGTACATAGGTACACCTCTGCCTCACCCTTCGGGGAATACAGGCGTGATGGTATTTTTTTTTTGTTTTTGAATAAAAATCAATCTCTTGGCCACTGCGCCAACCGTGACGACAAACCGTTTTAAAAATATATATTCATCATAAAGTTATAAGCAAAATCGGCTTACAACTGACTTGAGGCTATTTAGTGACGAGCGCTGGCACAACGCAACAGTTCGAAATAATTCAACACAGTTTGTTGGAAAATTCTGTGTAGTGATGGCTCAGTGGTTCCTGTGGTGAAAGTTCCCGGTAATACAGCGTGTTACTGGAAGCGTATATACATATCAAAGGCACGGATTCGTATGGTGTTAACAAACCACATAGCAACACTGTTTTTTAAACAAACTCGAAATATAACCGAAAATTACAAAGACAGGAAGCATTTAGGTAAAAAAAAAATTGCCAATTGAATTCTACACATCACTATAATACCGAGTCAGATGATCAGTGTCAATAAACTGTACACTGAAGAACCAACCCCGTAAAAATCATGTTTCTCCTGACACGTTTGTTATGATTCAAACATAATAAAAGCTACTACGGCTATTCTTCTTTGGAATGCGCTCCCTCTCGATATCAGGACAGCCACGAGTCGGAATGCTTTCAAGCAGAAATTGCGGAGTTATTTTCAGAACCAATAGTAAGAGTTGTGTCATAATCCTCTTCTCTACTGTTATCATAAGATATGTTTTATATATGTTTATATATAGGTATGTATGTATGCATGTATGTATGTAGGTATATAGATATGTTTTATATATGTATGTATATATATTTACGTTTGGATAATTTTAGTTGTTTTGTACTTGTGTACAATTAGGTTTTCTATATAATTGCATTGAGTTCTTTTTTGCGTTTTAAGTAAGTTTCAAATGTTGTTTTAATCTTTTACGGTATTTTGCACCTGCCATGATATCTCTTCACCACCTTTGGTTGACTGGTAGAGAATGCCTAAGGCATTAAGTCCGCCTTTGTACTTTTGTTGCATAAAGTTTAAATAAATAAATAAAAGGACAAAATAAAAATAATATTATGCGTTTTCAAAGTTACTGCTTTTGAGCTGATTTTTTTAAAGAGATTCTGTGTCGCATAAACTTCTCCCCGTTTGTATGTTTTTAGTTTTGTACGCGATGTATGTTATTTTTTTTTTCGTTTTATAGATGTGAAATCATCAAATAAATTCCCCCGCCCTGGGCGGGACGGGAGGGAGTGTCAGACTTTACTGACTAAAACCCATCTATGTTCCTTCATGTGCCCTTTGCGTTCCGGGAGCGCGGTATCTCTTTCGAACAACCTGCAGCCCCGGCATGTATGTTACCTGAATTACCCATTTTCGCAATAAATGGGTTTTGAGTCTCATTAATGAGTTTACGGATTTGATACCAGACAACTACCAGTGTGACTTTCAATTCTTATGTACTTTCTAAGTTTATCTTTTATATCATCATCAATTCATCAATTTCATTTTTTTAACTGCCTCGTTAGCCTAGTGGTTGTAAGCACGACTGCTACGCTAGAGGTCCTGGGTTCGATTCCGAGGTCGAGCAAAAAGTGTTATTGAGATTTTCTATGAAAATTCTCAGTAGCGGCTCGGAGTTTGGATTTGTGACCGGTTAATATCAATAGGCTCGCCCCCTATTACATGGGACCTAAATATACCGGCGAACTGTGGGTGTACATTGGTACACCTCTGCCTAACCCTTCGGGGAATACAGGCGTGATGGTATATATATACATATATATATTGGGTGTACATTGGTACACCTTTGCCTTACCCTTCGGGGAATACCGGCGTGATGGTATATATATGTCACCGGAAAATAACAAGATCCGTAAGTTTATCAATTTACTAGGAAGTTTATAAACTTTCGTAAGATTCTAAACGGGAGATAAATTGTAATATTTTACGTTCACATTTTCGTAAATTGATAAACTTACTGAACTCACTCGTAAAATAATAAGTAAGCAGTAACCAAACGCTACGCGCGATCTGATTGGTTGGCTGTCACGTGTCACTTCTCCTTCCTCGCGGCCGCCAGCTGGACACAAGCATTGCCACTATGAACATTGACCAATCAGAGAGCAGTGTGTTATTTTACGTATTTCAAAGATCGTATATTTAAAAGAGTTTCTGTGATTGGTCGAACCATATAAAATCTTACGAATAGATATTCGTTAGTTTATAAATTTACCGTATGACGTCGGAAATTGATAAATTTACGAAAATGTGGACGTAAAATATTACAATTTATCTCCCGTTTAGAATCTTACGAAAGTTTATAAACTTCCTAGTAAATTGATAAACTTACGGATCTTGTTATTTTCCGGTGACATATATACAGGAAAAGTTTTTAACCAGTGCGTAATTTTTTTTTGGTAGTTCAGTGTCAGTAATAGAAAACATTTACGTGTTTAGTTAAAAAAAAAAAAAAAATTTTTCTTCCTTATCCGAGTTTGAAATAAGCAAAACATGGATATAATCTATTCGCCATACTATCAATGAAAACTGGCGGCCGCCGCCCGGGCGCATGGCTGGGGTGGGGGGGTGGTGAATGCGCTAGCGGCGAGTGACAATAAAATATGGTTTTTAAGTAAACATGTTTCGTAAGCGATAACTTTTTTTTTAGTACTAAGACATATCAAAATAAAATATACGTGTTTAATAAAACGTGTTGAAGTTTATTATGGCAAAATTTACGCACTGGTTATTTTTTTTTCCTGTATAATATATATATATATCTTTTACATCACGGATATCATTGAAGGAAAGCATTGTGAGAAAACCTGTCCTTATAATTGCCTAATATGCGAAACTATGCGTTTATTTTACTGGTACGGCTTTTTTTTCGGATGAAAAATCATCAAATATTTTCTCTCGCCCTAAGTGTCTGACTTTTACTGACTATAACCAATCCATGTTCCTTTTTGTGCCCTTTGCGTTCCGGGGGCGCGGTGCAGTATAACTTTCGAACAATCCGTAGCCCCGGCAGGCATCGGCCCTGAGTAGCCCTTTCGATGTTGCTAAATAAATAAATAAATCTCTTGTAGGCGCGCGTGGAACATGAACGCGCCGTCGACACGGCCTTTCGTTATTCAACAAATATGTACGGTGAGCTACCTATTGCTCGCGATCTTTTTACGGTTATATATGAGTAAAACAACTCATTGAAATTTTTACTTGATTTATGACTCTTTCATAACAAAAAAACACACTTGCAATTCAGCTTAGATGATTATGAAAATTTATTTCCTTAAGTTACATTTAGATCCACGTGAGCGAAGCCGCGGGTACAGCTAGTAGAAAATATAAGTACTTAATAAAATAAATAAATAAAAAATAAAAATAAGTACTTATTTAATTTCGGTACCTTAGTACCGGTGTGGGACTTTCACTGGCTACAGACAGACTTTACAAGGAATCTTTAGGTTAATCTTTATTTATAAGTAACTTAACCCTGCAGTGGTCGCGTCTTAAAAAGTCACGTGTGTGGTCGCGCGGCTACATATGTAGCCCAATTTGTTTTGTCGTTTTTTAAATGAAATTCAATTGTATTATTATTTTCTTATTAAAATATGACAAATTAACTCTTTCTAAATAAAATTAAAACAAACATAAATCTTAAATGGTCTTGTTTAAATCAGCTATGAAAAAAAAAGTACGTAAAAAGCTATGTCAGTTTAACAACCATGGGTGGGATACACATGTAGCCCGCGCGACCACTGCAGGGTTAAGCCCGGCGCCCATTGTCGGTACGGTATGGAAAGTTATTTTGAGGCGACAAACAAAAATATAACTTAACGCTATGACAATAAAGTTGAAATTTCAATGTTAACGGTTGTAAGCATACCGAAATATAGTTTTTATACGGTCAGCAACAAAAATCGATTAACAATGTTACTTTCACATATTTACACTACGAAACACGGGAGCCGAGCAGTAATCAAAGCCTTAACGCGGGTAAAATAAGCCACGCGGATGGAGTCGCGGATACTCCGCTAGTTTTGTAAAAAAAGAACTTCTACCAAGTTACGTAGCGACAACAAACCATTCCAAATTCAATCAACTCGAAGTAACATAGGTGAAATATGAAACTAACGAGCAATTTCACTTGGTCGGGTTATACTTTAGCGATATAAAGCGCTGTCGTCCAATGTTTTGTGGTACTGGCCCTCTAGCCAAGTCGCAAATGATAATCGTAAACGCTCGGTAGGTACCAAAAGATTTTCAACTTTATACCCCAGAGCCTTAAGTAAAAAATCTATTGTTTTCAAAATGTATAGTAAGTATCTCGTGACGGGGACTGTACGGGTAAGGTCCATTGAAATGATAAACTGATTTAATGTACTCGTAACTTGTGTAATAAAGTTTTAAAGTGAAAGTCGTACCTCAGAAGGGAATCATATAATTGAAACACCAAAACAAATCAACGTAATAACAATGTTTATTATCATTATTCAACATAAATTCACAACATTTTACCAACCTTACAACTCACACCGGTGCCTCGTCTGTTATTTTACCGGATTTTTTTATAACGGTCGCATTGGCAGTTTTTCATTTACGTCCAACTCCAAATTTACTTGACAACTGACACTGTCTTAAAAAGCAAAAAAAAAACAATCACATAAACGTAACTTTACCATAAACAAGACTCATCCATATGTTCACAATATTGTTATAAATCTACCCTCGAATAGATAAGTCTTGTTACAAATAAAGCACAACACCCAAAACTAATAAATGATTGATCCGTGGCGAATGCGTGCTTTGCTTTACCCAAACGATGCTATGCAACTACCGATCGCTTACTCAATTACATGTACACGTATTACTCATTCGCTGCGCGTCGATGTCAGCATAAAATGTATACAATTATATATACGGGTTTGCTCGTTACGGGACAAAGTCAAAGTCAAAGCATTTATTTCAATTAGACCATTTACAGGCACTTTTAAATTGTCAAGAAGTTACAGTTAAAGTTGAAGCTAGTTGCTAGTTCCAAAACGTAGGTCTCTATGGAGAAGAACGAGCAAGAAACTCCATGGACACTCTTTTCTTTCAATTTGGTTTTTACAAAATCTTGATTACAAAATTGTTGTTGCTTCTATATGTGAAAACAATGAAGGTGAATATAAAACAATAAAATATAATAATAAAGATGTAAGCCATGGCAGTTAAGAGATGACCAATCCCAACTGACAGGACTTTAGTGAATACATCAGCAGTGCAACAAGTACAGTCACGAGCAGAAACATGTATACACTTGGCAAAAATGAAAAGCAATTTTCTCGTGAATGAACAATTGCAACGTTGAGATAAGATCGATTTCATAGTAATATAGGATCCAGAATATGATATTCGTAACACCACTATATTTGATCGATCCTTTGGGCAGAAACTGCTTTAGAATGTCGCTAAGTGTATACATGTTGATGCTCGTGACTGTACAGGCTGTCTGTTAATCCTAATGCGCTCAGATGCACTGAACTTCTCTCTGCACCCGTTACCTGCGAAATACATTAATCTTTCATTAGTTTGCCAGACCATTAAAACTTGGAGAATTTAATAATCAACCAGACATATTTTAGTATGCAAAAATGTCGCAGGCCTCGGGCAATAAAGCGGTAATATCAAAAATCGTTTTTTACAGGAGAAATAAAAGAAGCTAATTTGTTTATAGTTCAGCGTACCACACAATAGCAATAGTGAGAACTCGAAGTAACGCTTCCTTGCAGTCAATTCATATTTTTGTGTAAACCTTGTCAGACAGTATGTAAAAGTCAGCGTGTGTAAGCGCCAGAACCGAAATAAATTTTCAGAATATTTTTTCGAACAGGATCAAAGCCGTGTTACAGCTGTTTCGCACTACGTCCGATCCGAATCCGATCTGGACCCGTGAAAATATGGTCAGTAGTTAGCCGTAGAACTATTTCTGTGGTAATCTACGCACTAGATCCGATCTCCGTCATCTGATTTCTTTCGTGATTTCTAGACCAATATTTTCACGGGTTCGGATCGAGTTCTGATCGGATTTGGATCGGACATAGTGCGAAACCGCTCTTAGTGTAAGTTCACAAAGTAACGCGACGCGACGTGACACTGCGCGCACATTTTAATAGAGTGATAATTCGAACTGAAATGACGGTAGGCATAAGGGTTACATTGGTTTCATTGTGTGTATTCTGAATTCAAACAATGAAATGTGTATCTTTTCGTGTAGTAAATAAAGTTATATTTCTGGTAGCTCTATTTAAACCTGCGCGCTGCATCGCGTCTCGTTGTGAACTAACCCTTGTGCCTACCGTCATTTCAGTTCGAATTACAAATTTAAAACAGCGCGCTGTCAGCTCAGGACGCGCTTTTGTTCCTGAAATGTATCCGATTGACTATTACGTGGAACGTAGAGTACAAAAATATCCTGAAAACAAAAGGTTACATTGCGATGTACGCGAAATCTCGGAAAAACGGAATATTTTTAAAGGCCTATACAATTCGTGATTGCAAAATTCGAGCTTCAAAATCTAAAGTTTTTCAACTGTTTTTCCATGTGCGTGTGGTGTGGGTGATCTTTTTTTAAAGTTCATCCAATGAGTTTAAAAAAAAGGTATGTGTTTGTAAAAAAATGTAGAAACGTAGTGGTAAAATAAAAAAATTGTAGAACCTGAACTAACAAAGTTATAGCGAAAAACAAGATCACTCAATCTGCCACTTTGAAGAAAATGCCCTATCACGTATCTCAGTATATACCAGTATTGTGGTTTTAATTTATATCTCAAATATTTGTATAATAATTGTAAAAGCTATTAACAATATTATTCGTTTCATTGGAATGTCCGGTTGCAAAGTTTGAACGCTTTATTTGGATCACTCAATCGACACACGTGCCCGTGTGAGTGATCTTTGAATGGCGGCCTTACACTAAATAACTACGTAATATTTCTTTTGGATATTATACCTAAGCTCGAAAGAAAATGTGTACAACATAAATCATACCTAAATACCTATTAATTCAAGAGCTAACGCAAATTGAAAATTTGTAAAACTGCCGATCTGAGTGATCCAGTTTTTGGCCTGTAAGTTCAAAATCAAAACTCGTAGACAAACGGAGCTTACACACGAAAACGTATTTTTTTTTTACAAATATTTGACATGTCTTCGGCTTTTCCAAGTACTGTACTTTAAAAGATATCGCAATTTTTAGATTTCTCAAGGAAAAAATTTTTAGGGTGTCCATACATTTGCTACAATTATGGCGACCTGTCATAAACTAGTACCTGGAGAGACGCCTATAGCATGACCTACATGTACGACGGAAAGTACCTACTTGTACCATTATCATAGTATAAAGAGGGGAAGTAAGTTATCTTCATACAAACGCACCGCGCGCGGCTTGTATGTGTGCGTCATAGTATCTACGCGTCGCCGCACGCACACTTAACAAAATCTCAACCCGTTTCTCAGTGCGCCAGCCGGGGCTAACACCGCATGAGATTCGCGCGTTACGGCTTTTCGGTACCGCTTAATGAATGAAAAATGTGTGACAATCGCAGGAGAACGTATTTCTGTGTGTTTGGGTGTCCGACAAAGTGCGGACAGCCGCGGCCCCACACCGCCTCGCCGGTTTATTTTATCCCTTTTTTTGAAAATAATACCTACTGCTCTGAATCTTGAATACATTCTGTATTTGTTAGGAAAACCATTGTTGAACTTTATTGACTAATGATCACTGAATTAGGTAGCTATACAGAGATGTGTTACCTATGGCAAGGGCCGGGCTTTAAACTAATGAATTGGTTTGGTAGGCAGTACCACCGATTAAATAAGTACAGATACTTCACTCCATTGAGAACTTAACACTTAACGCTATAATTACTTACCTACAAAGCGTTCGTGCGCGGTAAAATGTACTTTACGCAGACGCCCGATAGTAGTGTGCGCCCGGGTGTACGCGACCCGTAGGCACTTAAGCGTGTAACCTTGAACGAGTAACGGAGGCCTGGCAGTACCTACTATCAGTAACCTACCGTTTACTCGTGGTCATTACCGCTCCATGCCGCCCGCGCCCGTGACAACCCTGAGACAGTAGGCAATTATATCGCGGATTGGCCCGGAGATAACCTACTTCCCTTCTTTATACTATGCCATTATAGTCTGGGAACCGACGCACGCTTCGGTGGTCACCATTGTGGATTGTATCAACAGCACATTTTTTCAAAATGTTCTCAGAGCGAGTGCCCAGAGGGGCACTCGCCTAGCTACGACAGTACAGCAATGGAAAACCTATTAAAAAAAAAACAATTGATACTTCAAAAAATATTACTTAATTATTGAAATAGAAACAGATATGTCATTTCACTAAAATAAATGGAAAAAAGAAGAATATCAATATATTGTTTTACATGTTTTATTTACGAAAGTCTATAAAGATTAGAAAGATAGAGATTACAGCATTAAGTACTTTGTCTTCCTGAAAACTTTTAAAGAAACTATTGTAAAGCAATAAAAAAACAACAACTATTTGTTACAGAACAAAAACAACAAACATAACTCTAACACGTCCCATTTTTAGTCCAAAACTAAAAAATAAATTAACATTTTTCTTAAAAAATTACAATTATTCAGAAAATCAAAATAAAAAGGAAAACATTAATTTTAAATAAACAAATAAACAATTAAGAGTCACTTTGTATCGTGAAAGAGTCACTTAATCAGAAAGTTGAAGTTATACCACCGTAACCGTACATTTTTCCGGGATAAAAAATATCCGTTGTGTTATTCCAGACTACAATCTATCTCAGTGCCAAATCTCATCCAGATCCGGTCAGCCGTTTAAGAGTGAAACAGTAACAAACATCCATCCATCCATCTATCCATTCTAACAAACTTTCGCATTTATAATATTAATAATAGGATATGGGTTACATCATTAATATTAAATCTACAGATACAATGTAGGAACATTGTATCAAGTCATACTGACACGTTAAAAGAGGTGAAGAGACACACACTCAAACAAACAACAAATAAAGAAACAAACAAAAACACACAAACAAAACCCAACAACATGCAAAAAAAAAACAATTTTAAAATATGAATTGTTGATTATTTTAAAGGAAATAAAGCTTTTAGCTGCCTAATATAGGACTTACCGATTTCAAAACCATTTCGGTATCAAAATCGATAAGTCCGTATGATAAAGTATGTAAAAAAATTGGTTCATCCTTGCTGGAAAAATATCTTATTTTCAAGTCATCGTAACATACCATTTCGTCATTATACAAACTATGCCCTCTGTAATGACCTATCCCATCAGGGCGTAATGCTGGTTCAAACTCAACACCCCCCATCAACTTAAAAGATTTGTTTTTAAGTGAAATGGTTTTGGGTACATCTTTTAAACGAATTTTTCGTGATCCGTTTAAATCTATCGAAATAATGTTTGATAGGTCATATGTAACTTTTGCCTGTCCCTTACAATTATTGCACTTATTCATTACATCCCCAACACAAAATGCATCTTCTAAAGAAAAAATACCAAAATTTGAAATCATATCGAGATTGATTGGTAGAAACGAAATCTTCCTCGATATGTTTGTGGATGTACATGACTGGTTATAGCACTTTTTAAAAAAAAAAACCACTAAAAATGTGATGAGTTAGTAAATGCTCAAATATAAATGTTACATTGCAAGCACAATCAATGTTTATTTCACCGTCTAGACCTCTACTATTTTTGAAATATTGAGGTGCTATGTTAGACCTCAAACCTAAAACATCTTGCCTTGTGTGTTTATTAGTCAAACATTTAATATATTCAAGAATCGTTACACCTTTAAAATCGTCTACAATATTTTTAAAGTTGTTATTAACACTATATCCTATTGCAAAAATGTACATTACTGAATCTAGACCACATGTGTTTGTTAAGATTATTCTGTTTTGGCCTGTATTAGAAGAAGAACTACACAGATTGCCATTTTTTACGAATTTAATATTGATTTCTCGTGAGTTAGGTTTGGTCACATCAGCTTCTCCTCGCCAATTTTCACAGAAAGATGGCTGGTCAGAAAATATTGAGTCTGTTGGAAATCGTTCACCAGTGCAGCTTTTTAATATTTTTGAGCGCTTTTTTTTTATTGGTAAATCTTTATACTTTTTAGGTTTCCTTGAGCGTTTGATAGCTGGAGCTTTTTTGTTAATTACACCTTGGCATAAGTCACTTTTAGCTATTTTAAGTTCTCCATCAAAATTTTCTAAATGTAATTTTATATATAGATCAATTCTGTATTTTGATATTTTTGTTTTTAATATTAATGTTTTTAAAGTTTTAAAATGACTCTCAGCTGCTGATGAAGACGGTGACTTATTTGGTGACTTGAAATGTGAACACAATACATTAGACCAGAGCGGTAATTTGAAAAGTAGTCTCTTAAAAGTGGACACAAATGGCGGGTAGTAATATTTATTAGCATTTTCTAAAATAAGGCTGCTTTGATTTGATTCAACTATCCTATTAAACCACGAAAAAAAGTCAGTGTTTTCCAAATCTAACTCTTCTTTATTGGAATCTTCATCCAAATTAATGTTATTTTGAATGTCTTCTATCGTTGAAGTAATCTGAATAGTATCGTTCAATAGCTTGTCAAGACGCTCCTTAGCCTCATTAGTTTTATATTTAGCTGATTCATCGTGATCATTAAATTGTCCTAGACAAAGTTTTATAATGTCTTGTATTATTAGTTTAGCTGTATTATACTCCTCACATTTCTGCAGTAGTATAATGCAACGAATATAAAAATATTTTATTCTAGTATCGGTAATGTCTTTAAAGCAAGACAAATTATGTAAAGTTTTTATAAAATGACTTGTATCGAGTCTCATAAAAGTACTAGGGATAATGTTTGAATCTCCTTCCAGTACAGAAAATAAATGGTGGATATGCTCTTTTGTGCTGTTGAATATTGTGAACGCATGTGTATTGGCAGACAACAGGGCAGATGAATCGTCTGTTATTACCTCATGTGGTACCTTAACCACGTCATTCAACCATCTTTTTAACCAGTTAGTGATAGATGCTTGGTTATGTGAGTCAGTAACCATGTGAAAAATTGGAACCGATTTTAAATAGCGATTAGCTGTAGTGACCCCAGAGTACAAAAATAAGGTCTTTGATAGTGCAGTACCATCGGGCAGACGAATTTTTTCAAAAAATGAGCCCGTTGCATCGATTGTGATAGTAGTTCTGCCAAATTTGTTATAATACATTTTGAAGTATTCTATTTGTTTCTCTGACCAATAATAAATATGAAAATTGGGGTGGACGCTAATCTCCCTAATAGATTTTGAATGTTCTGTAGTTTTTGCAAAAATAAGTAGTGATGTTAATGGATTGCCATCCAGTAACTCTCCCAGCTTTGAATCTGATTTGATCTTTCGCAAACTAGAAATAGATGGCAGAACTGGAGGCTCGACATATTCACCATTTACCATTAATTTTGAAGCCATTTCATGGCGAATCATGACAGCAGGCTTAAATTTTAGAATTTTTGCTAATTGTTGTCTTTTGTATCTTGTCAATTTGGATTTTTTTACCAGATTATGCTTGTACGAGGTTTTTAAGTTTTGAACGCTGCAAAGAAATGTGTGTATTTTTTCTGATTTTTCTAACGTGGATATTGTGATGCTTGCAGAACACTGAGAGCAGTGGCCTTTAAATTTTAAAAAGTTATCAGTAATTTTATTTTTTTGAAGAATCCACGTACATCGTAATTTTGAACTAAGCCAAATTTTCTCTTTGATCATATTGGACCATTGAAACTTGGGTAAAGTTTTGTATCTTTGATAGGTACCTCCAGTTTTTATCCTTCGTGAATATAAAGGAGTCACACGTTTTAAATCGTAAATATCTAAATCAAAAGAAAAACAAATAGAATTTCCACTCCAGTCTATGTTTCCTTTTTTAACAATCGGAGTTGCAGTCTCTGTGCTTCGACTGCTTGGTAGGTTGGACAATATCGGTGATAATTGTTCTGACTGTAAAACTGTATTATTACAAAAAATTCTTCTATAAGACACAAATAAAGCCAGTGGTGACATCTTTGAGTCGATTTCTTTAGAAATCATTGAGAAAACAGGATCACTGTACTTAACACATGACGTCTGAAATTTGCCTTCATATTTTTTGAATAATTTAATTTGCTCTGCAATACTTAAACGTGGTTTACGTCCCCTCTTCATTATGGATTGAGTTCCCGAATAAAAGTTGAATCAGGACGCTCGTATTCATATGTACTTTCTGAGTTTATCTTGGACATCACTGACATCGGTAACCATGTCAGAGGCCCTTGAGGCGGTTTAGAAACTCTGACACTAGGGTGTGTGGAGTCGTTAGACCTTACTGCCCACACGATAAGAAGAGAAGAAGGACGCTCGTAATAACGGCAACGAAATGACAGCCTTCATATATAACAGTGCTGTTATTTTTGTGACAATGGCCATCGTCATGGTGACCCAAACCAACGCGTTCTAATTAGAATTAATTAAAGAAGAAAGATTAAGATTTACCAATTTAAAAAAGCGCTGAAAAATATTAAAAAGCTGCACTGGTCAACGAGTTCCAACAGACTCAATATTTTCTGACCAGCCATCTTTCTGCGAAAATTGGCGAAGAGAAGCTGAAGTGACCAAACCTAACTCACGAGAAATCAATATTAAATTCATATATCTGTTTCTATTTCAATAATTAAGAAATACTTTTTGAAGTATCAATTGGTTTTCCATTGCTGTACTGTCGTAGCTAGGCGAGTGCCCCTCTGGGCACTCGCTCTGGGAACATTTTGAAAAAATGTGCTGTTGATACAATCCACAATGGTGACCACCGAAGCGTGCGTCGGTTCCCAGACTATAATGGTACAAGTAGGTACTTTCCGTCGTACATGTAGGTCATGCTATAGGCGTCTCTCCAGGTACTAGTTTATGACAGGTCGCCATAATTGTAGCAAATGTATGGACACCCTAAAAATTTTTTCCTTGAGAAATCTAAAAATTGCGATATCTTTTAAAGTACAGTACTTGGAAAAGCCGAAGACATGTCAAATATTTGTAAAAAAAAAATACGTTTTCGTGTGTAAGCTCCGTTTGTCTACGAGTTTTGATTTTGAACTTACAGGCCAAAAACTGGATCACTCAGATCGGCAGTTTTACAAATTTTCAATTTGCGTTAGCTCTTGAATTAATAGGTATTTAGGTATGATTTATGTTGTACACATTTTATTTATTTATTTATTTAAACTTTATGCACAAAACAAGTACAAAGGCGGACTTAATGCCTTAGGCATTCTCTACCAGTCAACCAAAGGTGGTGAAGAGATAACATGGCAGGTGCAAATTACTGTACAAGAGTATTATAACAATGAAATGTACACAAGTACAAAAAAATTAAAATACTCCATACTCTAAATGTACAAAAACAATAATATTATAATAATTCAATATATATTATTCCATATACATACATTTTACATATATACAAACATACATATATATATACATACATACATACATACATACATACATACATACATACATACATACATACATACATACATACATACATAACTGTATACTTACATATAAAATACATATCCTATGAAAGTTCAGAAAAGAAGATTAAGAGACAACTCTTACAATTGCTCCGAAAAATAAGTCCGCAATTTCTGCTTGAAAGCATACCGACTGATGGCTGTCCTGATATCGAGAGGAAGCGCATTCCAAAGAAGAATAGCCTGGACATGAAAGGAAGAATGAATGAAATCAGAAGTATGAGAAGGACAGTTAAGTAGAAGATTATTAGAGGAACGTAGACTCCTATCATGAGTAGAACAAAGAATATATTGGAAATGAGAAGTAAGATAAGAAGGAGGAGAGCGAGAATTGAGAAGGGAATAAAGCGTGGTCAACGCACGTAAATTTCTTCTTTGACGAATGGGTAACCACTTAAGCTCCGATCTGAAGCTAGACACGTGGTCATATTTCCGCAAATTAAAAATGAACCGAATGCAGTTATTTAGCAGCCTGTCCAATTTATCCAACAGGACAGCATGCAGGTCAAAGTAGCACACATCACCATAGTCAATTATAGGGAAGATTAAAGACTGCACAAGCATTGTTTTCGTCTTTGCAGGCAAAAAGTTCCTCAGACGATACAAGAAACGCAAGGTACCGTTGACCCGCTGACAAACACTGGAAACTTGATTTTGCCAGCTAAGCGTCGAATCAAGATATAAACCGAGATCTTTCACGCAAGGGCTAATTGGGATGATAGTACTATTAAGAACTATAGGAGGAAGATGTGACACCGCCACTCTGCTCATCATTCGTGAACTTCCTATGATAATGGCCTGGCATTTTGTGGGGTTCACAGACACCCCAAATCTGTCAGACCAATTGTTGATGGCATCCAGATCCCGGTTTATATCCTGAATAGCTGCTGACAAGTTACCCACCTGTGATGAAGTATACAGCTGAAGGTCATCGGCATACAAATGATACGCACACTGAAGAAAGGGAGTAATAAAATTTATGAAAATAGAAAACAATAAAGGAGAGAGAATACCGCCTTGAGGAACACCAGCACCAATATCACGCCAACTCGAAGAATTCTCATCAACGCGAACCGACTGCTGACGTCCCCGAAGATATGAAGAGAACCATTCCAGCGCCTCAGGCGAAACTTTAAGATGCGAGAGCATAGGTAGGAGAATATCATGGCTGACAGCGTTGAAAGCATTGGAGAAATCAATTAATACTAGAACAGTAACCTTTGTGTTCTCCATTGCCTCCTTTACGTCACCAGTCACTTTAAGGAGGGCAGATGTAGTACTATGACCAGGCCTGAATCCAGACTGCAATGAACTCACGAGGTTGTTACGGTAAACATACCCCGAGAACTGCTTATGGACACAGGCCTCAAGCACCTTCGACAGGAATGGGAGAATGGAAATGGGCCGGAAATGACATGGAAGGCTGGGATTTGAGATTTTAGGGAGAGGACGGACATAAGCTTTGCGCCACAGGGATGGGAATACGCCAGAATCTTAAGAAAAGTTAATAATGTAGGTAATGGGAGGAAGTAGGAAGTCGAGGATTGTAGTGACCATACAACGACTAATGTCATCGCAACCCACGGCCCTGGATTTGATGGACAGGATGATCTTTTTAATTTCATCCTCGGTTACTGGAGAAAACTTAAAGAACACAGTGTGAATCCACACTGGGCCTAGCTAAGCCTGTAATGAAACCAACCGTCTGAGACAACACTTGGGGATCCAAGAGACGGGATGTAGTAAAATGACGGTTGATATCATCTAAGGCAATAGTCCTAGGGAAATCTATATGACGTTGTTTACCGATACCCAGAGTACCAAGGAACTTCCAGATATCAGCAGGAGAAGAAGACGTTATATTCTCAAGAATATGGCGGGAATATGGTGGTGGTGGTGGAATATGGGGATTTTCTTTCGAGCTTAGGTATAATATCCAAAAGAAATATTACGTAGTTATTTAGTGTAAGGCCGCCATTCAAAGATCACTCACACGGGCACGTGTGTCGATTGAGTGATCCAAATAAAGCGTTCAAACTTTGCAACCGGACATTCCAATGAAACGAATAATATTGTTAATAGCTTTTACAATTATTATACAAATATTTGAGATATAAATTAAAACCACAATACTGGTATATACTGAGATACGTGATAGGGCATTTTCTTCAAAGTGGCAGATTGAGTGATCTTGTTTTTCGCTATAACTTTGTTAGTTCAGGTTCTACAATTTTTTTATTTTACCACTACGTTTCTACATTTTTTTACAAACACATACCTTTTTTTTAAACTCATTGGATGAACTTTAAAAAAAGATCACCCACACCACACGCACATGTTTTTCCCAATACACTTTTTTCTTTTTAGAGACAACCATTTTTTTACCTTTTTTTGGTATTTTTTTTTAATAGGTTGGTCACTAGATGTGGCTTACATCTATTTATGTATTACAAAAAAAAACTATTATTTATTTATTAAAACAGCTTTATTTAACGTAGTAACGTATCATTTTCTTCGTTCCACTTAATGCTTAAAAAATTAAAAACGTACAAAATAGTGAAGGTGTTGTCAATTCCATTTTTAATATACAGGGTGTAAAAATACAATTAACGAAACCGAAATTGACATATTCTTCCCATTCGCTGCGATCAGTTTTTTTTGTTCCGGAGCATACCTGGGTCCTACTTCTAGTTACAGAGTAAGCTTTGTTTTAAATGAAGTGTTTTTACCAATATGAAATATTTATTTATTTTATTTCACAGAAGGCTTACAGACTAATAAACCAGTGATATACAGAATTTGGTATTAACAAATAGCTAATTACAAGCCTCCACACATAGATAAGGAAAAAGTCGATAAAAAAGTACATAAAAGTTAATACAATTTGTTAGGAATGTGGTAGATAAGTTAACTGTCATTAAAAAATAATTGTGCCTAAAGCCGCCTTAAGGTCGCCACACTGGTGCAGAACAAGTCGATATTAAGGTCCCTAGGAAGTCTATTAAAACTAAGTGCACTTCTTATTGAAAAAACATTCCGTGTATAATTAGTCAGTGCGAAAGCAACATTTAATATTGGTCGTTGACGCAATCCCATCAGATTCGTGCGCAGTGACAAATTAGCAATGAGTGCAGGACAGTCAATGTGTCCATTTGCGATACCCAATAATAGACTCATGTCACCAATATGACGTCTCATCTCCAGAGGAAGGAAGTGGTACCTCCTGCAGCGGTGCTCATAGTCAACTGAATATTGCTGTGCCCTATAATCTAGATAACGTAGAATTTTTCTTTGGATTAATTCAATACAAACAAAAAAATTATAAATAAAAAATTATAAAATTATAAATAATATAAATAATAAATGAAGAGAATATTAAATAATATACCATCACGCCTGTATTCCCCGAAGAGTTAGGCAGAGGTGTACCAATGTACACCCACAGTTCGCCGGTATATTTAAGTCCCATGTAATAGGGGGCGAGCCTATTGCCATTAACCGGGCACAAATCCAAACTCCGAGCTGCTACTGAGAATTTCATAGAAAAACCCAGTAACACTTTTTGCTCGACCTGGGAATCGAACCCGGGACCCTTTGCACAGCAGTCGCATTTGCGACCACGAGACCAACGGGGCAGAATATTAAATATTCTAACTAAACTTGAAATACCCCATGAAGGGGTCATGGGGGTATTAAAAGTTTTTGTGGTACTGTTGCATGCACCCGTGAGTACAATGTTAGCGTGCGATACATTGCGCGCTACTAAAAATGATGAATTTTCACACCAAAAAATAAAATACAGTAGGATCTCGATTATCCGAACCACGATTATCTGAACCCTCAATTATCCGAACGCTGTCTAAGTTTATCCGAACACTCAATTATCCAACCATTAGCGAGAATTTGTTGCTGAAAACGCATTGCAGCGGTTCGTCAATTAAAAATTGACTATTTTATAAGATAATTATTTAACTATTTTTAGTTGTTTTTATAAGACTGTACAGTTTTTAGGTAAAAAGGTTTTGTTTCTTTTTGATCTTGTCCGGATGCGGATGAGTTTTTTAATGCCCTATGAACTTCCTTATTTATTTTTATTAACTGAACATAGTTTGTTATTTAATTATTATTACTTAAGTTTGTTTTGTGTTTGAAAAATAAATAATACTTTCAAAATAAAATTAATTCCCCGAGATGACATTTTATTATTTTTACAATGCTATAGAAATACTAAAACTCGATGCCGACTCTTTCACGGTTCAACGACCGAACGGATTTTGATGCAGTGAGATAAATTGTAGTGTGGAAAAACACAGGATACATTTTATCCCAGAAAATGTACGACTCCCATGGAGTAATAAATCAAATCTGACGCAAACGCAGTCCATCCAATAAAATCGGATAAAAGCAAGCCTTTGCGTTCAGTTTCAAATACAATTCAGAGTAACTGAAATAGTTCGCTTAGCTTTACACGAACTGACAATTACCTGTCACAAACAATAAATGAATTTGAATATGAATTTAAAACCTGGCACGCCCCTAGCTTACGATGGCTTTCTTTATCTGTAGTGTTGTATTAGAGATACAATACCTATGGTTTATAACTTTCTGAAATAGGTAGGTAATATAGAAATATCTTAGTCAGATTGTAAAGTTGCATTTAGGATGGATGAATGTTTTATTTGGTTAGGTATATCTTAAATAATTGGCTTTAATTTTGCCGAAATGCACTTTTTTTTTATATATATTTTATATATACTGGAAATCATCAAATAACTTCCCCCGCCCTTAGTGTCAGACTTTTACTGACTAAAACCCGTCTATGTTCCTTCATGTGCCCTTTGCGTTCCGGGGGCGCGGTATCTCTTTCGAACAACCCGCAGCCCCGGCAGGCATCGGCCCTCAGTGGCCCCATCCAATTTTGCTGACATCTCTTTGAGGCGCGCGTGGAACACGAACGCGCCGTCGACACGGTCTGTCGCTAGTGAACGTACGGACGGTGAGCTACCCATTGCTCACCGTCCACAGACCCGCGTCTACGGTGGCCGGGAGTCGTCTCGTGGTTCCCGACGCCCGGATCGTCTACCGCGGCGGCCGCTGGGACGGGGGACCCTCCTTTCCCTCTCCCGTCCCGCCGCCTCCTTCTCTAGCACACCTTCGCAGAAGGAGGCGACTGCTTCCCATTCCCCCTCGCTCCGGACCATGGCCTGAACCAGTGCCGGACGCGAGAGGGCGCCGCCGCCGATGGCCGCCTCGAGGACTCGGCGGGCCGAAATGCACTAACCCACCTCAATTTATCTTAATACTCAATCATTTATTGCGTTTGACAATGTGTGTAATTGTGTATTCCCCAGACCGATTTCGGTCACGGCGGCTAATCTTAATGAAGACTAGCCAACAACTACTAACTATATGCGTGTGTGGTAAATAATAGCAAATTGAATTAACCTGCCCCCCTAGCCAAGTCACAAACGATAAACGCAAACGCTGAGTAGGCTTTAATAGATCTTCAACTTTATGTGCTTGGTTTTAAGTTGAAGATCTAATGAAGATTGCATAGCGTTTTCGTTCGTTCCAGTCGCTAACGCTTAGAAATCTTTAATAGATTTTCAACTTAAGGCTCTTGGGTATTCATTTGAAAATCTATTGGTACCTACCGAGCGTTTACGATTATCGTTTGTGACTTGGCTAGGGGGGCTTCACTGTGTCGGGCACAGAATGAAAATTGGAGGGAAGAAGCGGACTAACTTAAACTTACAATCTAACTTATTCTAAGTATCTTTTTTGACTATTAGATTTTGCCAGTCTGAGGACTGACTGTCGGTGGATTATGAGCAGATTAGATGAAGCCAATGTGCATGAGGTTTCAGAACAAATGCCTCTTCAAAAACAAAATGTCAAATGTCTTTCAAATACTCCTTTTTTATTTTTATTTTGTATTGAAGTTGTGTATAGTTATAAAGTATAATGGAATTTGAGAGTGCTTGCCGATCGGCGTCTTTTTGTGTCCACAGAATTATTAATATTGTGGTTCGGTCTCGGAACTGTGGGTGATGTCGTACTTCATAGTTCCGAGACAGCGACACGCCGGCTGACGCTGAAAACCAGCGCTGTGGTTCCGTGTCTCGTGCACGGGCCACGGCTTTATGCTGAGCGTCAGCCTTTTCGCGCGGTAGTGGCGCATATAGATTATTGTTTTTGTTATTTTTTAATTTTATTTTTGTGTTGTGCGTCGCTTTCGCGGGAATAATTGGTTTTTCTTTCTTTATTTAGGGAAATTCAACAGCTATGTATCTATTTACAGGTTATGCCGCCTTTTCAGTCTAATTGCTGCTTCGGTTGCTTATGAATAAAATAAACCACCCAAACCCTTAGTCCTTTGCTTTGATTCCATAACCAGCAATAGTCCTGCGCCAGCCGGGAATTGCCCTTGGGTGTACTTGCATAATGCATACAGGGATAGTTGTCGGTAAGTGTTTAATTTCATTTTAAAGCCATCAAGGGCCCTCTGCAACCTGGTTTCAGCTCCTCGTACGCCTTGCAAAGGTTCGGAACCCTAGGATCTAGAGATAAGTAAACATTAAAAAAAAAAAACAAGTTTCACAGACTCATTAACATTAAATAACTAAACTGTTTAAACAGTCACATTAAATAATGAAATACAGAATTAAATATAGAAATTATTCAAACAACAAATTATTTACACTATAAATTATTTACACAACCAACTACAAATAGGTACGTCGGCGTGGCGTTAAAATGTTTACGTCAAGAGTGACGAGTTGTCTATGTCTCTCTAGCGGAGTGACATGTCTGTGGTAGCGGGGCGGCCATCTTGACGCTCACTTTTTTCGATCGAGAGCCGCCGGGCAGCACGTCTGCGACGAATCGCTAAACATTACCTCAATCATAGTTATTTTGAACCATATTAGTGCTGATTGTAAGAGTATTACTAGTGATAAATGTGGTAGAAATCTTATTTTGCTATATTTGTAAATTATTAATAGAAAACAACTTGTGTTCTAAAAGAAGACATTTATTTAGTGTACCGATACCCTCACTGCGTGTCACGCCTCATGATGGATTCTGGTAAAGGCCTTCCTGCGCTTACAGGTTTTTTAAAGACCTGATGCCGTGTTGCTGTATCACCTGCGTTCAATTTGTAACCTACAGCAGTGATTAATGTAGGCTTAATCAACCCTATCCGTAAGCACAGCAAACTTGCTGTTGGAGCTATTCTGCACTCGCCGAACCAGTGAAGTAGCTCTCTTGCGCATATTTGTATATGAGTCGTATAGAATCAAAAACAGCAATCTGTTATTTTTACGAAAATGAAGTTATATATAGGGCAACACTGTTCCATTAGAATATTCTTTGCTTATTTAATAACATTGTATCAAAAACAGCAATTTACAACCGAAAATTGAACTTCAAAAACTGTGTTAGTATCAAATACAGCAATATACTGACGATAAGTTTCAAAAACAGCAATCTGTGAGTGTCAACCAATCACAAGCGTTACTTCGGTTGTGCGTCAAAATGGCGTCCGCGTTGTTTTTGTTGTGAGTTTTATGCGTGTATTTTCTTGTTTTATTATAAAAATAACGTTAAAAAGTTAGTTTTAACATTAAAAAACTGGACATGGAGGTGCACCCCACGCGTGTTAATAATAAGTTTGCACGAAAGAAGAAAAAAGATCCCACAAAATGGAAAACAAATATTGCAAAACGTTTGAGGTATGTACTAACATTGTTTTAACGTAGGGTTGTTACAAAACATTAAACTGGTTTATACATAATGAATGTTGAGTTCAATTATTATGAAATTATCAAAATAAATTTTAATTGAATGCGCATTATTATTTCAAATTAGTTTTGGATTTCTTTATATTATACACAATTTTTTAATTTAGTGTAAATAAACACATTCTTACACGCTTTGTTTTTCTTTTTAGATATTCGTCAAAAGGCATGCCAACTCGAGTATGCGAACATAATACGAAAGCATTGAAATGTGCAACATTGACAATGAACGATCTATCAAAAATACATCGGAATTTTTATAAGAACTCGACAAAGCATGACCAAAATATAATTCTTTTCAAACTGTGTTCAATAAAAGAAACTCAAAAAAGAGTTAACTTTAAAGGCAAAAAGAAATTTAAAACTAACTATTCCGTATTCATTAACAAAAAAAGAGTGCCAATCTGCCAAAAATTTTTTCTGAGTATTTTTAGCATTAAAAAGTATAGAGTGGAGTACTTGATGAAAAAGTTTTATGAAACGGGAGAATTTCCTCGTGAAGCTCGTGGAGGTGATCGGAAGACTGAAAAGTATGCAGAGAAAAAAGAATCTGTTCATCGTTTTATTCAAAATCTCAAATGTATAGAGTCTCATTACTGCCGAAAAAGCAAGGAAGCTGAAAGAAAATACTTGCCATGTGAATTGAATATTAAAAAACTTTACGTAATGTATAATACTGACCAGCTTAATGCACAACTTGGGGTAAAATTATCATACTTTCGGCATATTTTCAACACTGAATATAATTTAGGCTTCGGCACACCACAAACGGATGTTTGTTCAAAATGTCTAGAATTAAAAGAAAAGATCAAAATGGAAAAAGACGAAAATAAAAAAATATATTTTATGACAGAGAAGAGGGTTCATTCTTTGAGGGCGAAATCATTTTTTGAAAACTTGAGAGACACTACACCTGGCTTGAAAATAATATCTTTTGATTTCCAAAAAAATTTACCGTTACCAAAGGTGCCTGACCAATCATGCTATTATAGCCGAAAATTATATTTCTACAATTTAGCCGTAGTTGAAGGCCATTCAAATTTGCCTCTAAATAAAGAGCGTGTATTCTCTTATTATTGTACAGAAGACGAGTTTAGCAAAAATGCGAATTTGGTGGCATCTGCAGTTTATGACCGGCTTTGTAAAACTGATAAAACGAGCATATCAAGAATTCGTTTGGTTGTTGTATTTTAATTGGTATGTGCTGCAAATGGCTATTAGAAAATGGAAACATTAAGAGTTTAGAGGTCATTTTTCCTGTCACTGGTCATTCCTTTATGCCTGCTGATCGCTTTTTTGGAGTAATAGAAAAAAAGCTGCGTAAAATGGAGGTAGTACTTCATCCCAAAGAAATCATAGATATTGTGTCTGAAAACGCCACGTTAGTAAAATTTGGTGAAGATTGCACTGTTTTTGACTGGAAGACATCTATCAAAGACATCGTAAAACCCACCACAACATGGAATATTCAATTCAACCAGTGTAAAAGATTTATTCTGCGTCGTTCAAAAAAACCTGGTAACGTGCTTGTGAGGGGCGAAATATATTATAAAAGTGATCTAGCTACCGCTCAAAATATTTGCAGACCACGAAAACTTATAAATATGATAAATCCGATTATACTGCCCAGCATAGTTGCTGTTAATAAAAGTAAATTAAGTGATGTGAATAAATTACTGAGCAAACATTTTGGTTCCGAGTGGCAAGGCTTATTGGAATTAAGTTTTTATAAAGAAATATTATTAAGACAGGAGGCCTTACAAGAAACGCCTTCTGAAGATATATATTGTGATGAAGAAGTTCAGGAACCTGACGAACTTAGAATTTATTTTTTTTTTTTTTTTTTTTTTATACCACTGTAGGTGGCAAACAAGCTAACGGCCCGCCTGATGTTAAGCGGTCACCGCTGCCTATGGACACTTGCAACACCAGAGGCATCACTCATCACTCAATTCTTCATCTTAATTTTGTGAAAACAATAAAAATGTTTGTGAAATAAATAAAAATTAAACATCTTTGTGAATTTTAATTTGAGTGACAACCCTAAATTACGTGTTGCTTTATTATAATCAAAGACAGCAATCTTTGACATAGCTATTAACAAAAGCAGCAATCTGGTGTTTGTTTAGAATCAAATCCAGCAATATTTAAAAGTATGTATCAAAAACAGCAATCTGAAAAAAATATTAAAATTTTATTAATTTCTTCTAAATGCAATCTACCCAATGTAATATTTAATTATAATGCAAACCTTTAATTTACCAAATTAAATCATAAATGATAAATTTATCAATTATATTAAAGAATGACACATTTTTTTTTAATTACCACTAATTAGTGAAATGTCAGATTGCTGTTTTTGTTTCTATACGACTCATATGTCATAGGTTTTTGATCAAAAACCCAAACTAGTTCAGGTGTATGATCGAAATACTGGATTTTCTCAGGTCTATGATAAAATTAAGTAATGATTTTGTCATCGGCCGGTTCTTGATCAAAAACCAGATTTTATAAGAAACCTGGGACATATAAAAACAATACATGCGGACCTCCGCAAACCTTGTCAAAGGGGTACAGTAACCGGAGAGACCCAAAAACATCCATCGTCTATTGTTTCGGGTGGATTGCAAACCGTCTCTAGTTTTAGAGCAGGATATAAACTTATATCTTCTTTGTATTCTCTCTCGTTACTACCTCGTCTACTACCTCGTTAGCCTAGTGCTGGAGGTTTTGAGTTCCATTCCCAGGTCGAGCAAAAAGTGTCCCTTTGTTTTTCTATGAAATTCTCAGCAGCTCGGTGTTAGGGTTTGTGCCTGGCTAATGGCAATAGGTTCGCCTTCTATTACAGTGGATCTAAACATATCGGCGAACTGTGAGTGTATATTAGTACGCCTCTGCCTAACCCTTTGGGGAATACACGCGTGATGGTATGTATGTTCTTTGTATTTCCGAGATCCTGAAAAGTTGGAAACTAGGATGTAATTTTGGAAAATTCTAATTACAATATACCTAATATTTCTTTTTTTAAGTTAATCTACCCAAACATGATAAACCTTTTTACCTCCGAAAATATTACTAATTACTAATTGTCAATGCGACTTTGAGTGCACAGTTGAGTTGAATCATAAAAAATGTTTAGTTATCGCGATTTACTGCGCCGCTCTGTTATTCTACGATATTACTGTCCCTTCCCTCCATCCATTTGGTTACCAATTATAGTCGACGGGAAGCGCTGACGGTTTATTTTTCATATCCTTTTGTAGTAGGAAGCGAAGCGCAGACAGTTTATTTTTTATATCCTTTTTTAGTAGGAAGCGAGATGGGAAATTAGATTTACTTTAAATATATAATAGTTTTACTAAACCGTTTATTACATGAATGAGGATTATTATTTTACATAAACAAAAAATCATACATATTCCCAATAATCGGAACAGATCAAGATACCTAGAGGCAAACTCGCTGAGACTTCATTCAGATCAAGATACCTAGAGGCAAACTCACTGAGACTACATTCAGACCAAGATACCTAGAGGCAAACTCGCTGAGACTACATTCAGATCAAGATACCTAGAGGCAAACTCGCTGAGACTACATTCAGATCAAGATACCTAGAGGCAAACTCGCTGAGACTACATTCAGATCAAGATACCTAGAGGCAAACTCGCTGAGAATACATTCAGATCAAGATACCTAGAGGCAAACTCGCTGAGACTACATTCAGATCAAGATACCTAGAGGCAAACTCGCTGAGACTACATTCAGATCAAGATACCTAGAGGCAAACTCACTGAGACTACATTCAGATCAAGATACCTAGAGGCAAACTCGCTGAGAATACATTCAGATCAAGATACCTAGAGGCAAACTCGCTGAGACTACATTCAGATCAAGATACCTAGAGGCAAACTCGCTGAGACTATGTTCAGATCAAGATTCCTAGAGGCAAACTCGCTGAAACTACATTCAGATCAAGATACCTAGAGGCAAACTCGCTGAGACTACATTCAGATCAAGATACCTAGAGGCAAACTCGCTGAGACTACATTCAGATCAAGATACCTAGAGGCAAACTCGCTGAGACTATGTTCAGATCAAGATTCCTAGAGGCAAACTCGCTGAAACTACATTCAGATCAAGATACCTAGAGGCAAACTCGCTGAGACTATGTTCAGATCAAGATTCCTAGAGGCAAACTCGCTGAGACTACATTCAGATCAAGATACCTAGAGGCAAACTCGCTGAAACTACATTTCCTATTTTAATTACCTAGTAGAATTTGGCAATAGGCTCGCCCCCTGGGACCCAAAACATACCGGCAAACTGTGGGTATACATTGGTACACCTCTGTATAACCCTTCGGGGAATACAGGCGTGATGTTATTTATTTATTTATTTAAGCATACTTAAGCTATCTTTACAGGCAACCCAAGACGATAGTTAAACATACACACTCACATATTATATTCTACATTTCACTAGGTACAATTTAACATACCCTTTTAACACATAGGCACACATATTACACACTTCTGTAAGAAATTATAAACATTATGTGCCTATGTATGTAGAATTTGCCTTCGAGTATGGAAACAACGCAGCAGTTCAAAGTTTCGTGGCTCCGTGTGTACCTTTTATCCCGCCGCTTTTCCGCTCACTTGTTAGCTCGACTGACCTCGGGTAAAGACGGCCCGGACAGCCGGTGACAAAGCCTCGGCTCGCAGACACGCTGGTCTGACACCTGTTGCGATCTAAAAACGAGTACACCCCCGATTACCCGCGACTGCTTAAAGACGCCGACGACGATCTTAAGAAATGGGGATCATTTCGGCAATCCACATGTTGAATGCGAAAATAGAAACGTGTGCTTATTAGTTGGGTTTTAAATACTACAGATTTTGTTTTATTTGAAGCTAGCTTCTGCCCGCGATTTTCTTCGCATCATATTTGATATTTAATCCCTCGGGAAGACGTTTTTTCTGAGATAAAAACACCCATGTGTTATTCCAGACTATAATCTATCCCAGTGCCAGAAGAGTATATTAGAGGAAGTTTGAAAGTAGCGTCAGTGACAGAAAAGTTGAAAGGGAACCGTTTGTCTTGGTATGGGCATGTGAAGAGGAGGGATGACAAACATGTGACGAAAAGAGTAATAAATATAAATGTGGATGGATGGAGAGGAAGAGGGAGGCCAAAGAAAAGTTGGATGGATTATGTGAAGAATGATATGAAAGAGAAAGGAGTGAGTGATAGCATGACGGCTGACAGGATGGTATGGAAGAAGAAAACGTGTTGCGCCGACCCCAAGTAACATGGGATAAGGACAGGAAGATGATGAATCTATCCCAGTGCCGTTTCACCCCGATCCGCTCAAGCGTAAAAGAGTAACAAACATTCATACATCCATCCATCCGTCCTCACAAACTTTCGCATTTATAATATCAGTAGGATTAAAGTAAAAGTAAAGTAAAGATAGAGTGAGGAATTAGGTTATACGTGAACGTTGCGGAGTAAAAGTGGATTGTAGTGACAAAGGTTGAATAGAGTATGCTTAGATGGTTCGGTCATGTTGAGATGATAAGCCGGCCACACTGTTCCCAGACCACTGCAACTCCTGTAAGCCAGAATCAACAGTGGCGACCACAAGAAAAGCGCCAAGACAATGAAGCTCGACGAGTCCCAGAGAAACGATTCAACTGTCTTGGATCCCGCAACGAAATTAATCAGAAAAGATTAGCGGAGGAGTAAGAAAAATATAATGTATAATATGATAATTGCAATCCGTGGTGCTTGGCAATCTGGGCTTCTCCCAGTTGTAAATAATCCCTTTGTGCCTATTGGCCTAATTCTGTTCTGTCTCCTTCTTGTTTGGAGAGAAGTGGAAGTTATATGTTGAGATGATAAGTGAAAGGCAGTTAACATAAGGAATTTATTAATAACTAATTAACTGACTGACTGGCATATGACTGGCAACGCAGTGAGGGAACGCCCCAGAAAGACCTACCCTGACCATAAAGGTGAGGTTCTTCTGAAAGGTAGCGAGCGCAGTACTCGTAGCTAGCGTGCTTGCTTGACCCAGAAGTATGAACGTGAACGAGGCGAAAAGAGTATGTAAGGATCGTAGCAGGTGACATTCTATAGTTTCTGCCTATCCCCATGGGAAAACGGCGTGAGTTTTATGTATGTATGTAAAAGTAAACTGAGTTTACAGTATCGGCATTCAGTCGTAATTAAAATAAGGCTGAAGTTTTATAACTGGAATCAACTTTACCTACTTCGTTGCCCTAGTTTCTCTGGGGGCCTCCCAAGCGCCAGCGCACTGCGATCACTTTAAAATGGAAATAAGTTTTCTAAAATGAAAAAGGTAAAATCAATCAATACCTTAATTGGATACTAATACGGTCTAAACTAGGGTAAAACAAACTCAGAGCCCGTTTCACCACCTCTCAAAAGGCATATTGGCAAGGTACATAATTTGTATGTACCTTTCAAGTTAGAGTGATGGTCGTAAATACCGTCCACCACTCCAATTTTTTAATCCATTATGTTATTTATTTTATATGCATACAATCATATAATTGATCAATAATGGCGATCAATGAAGAGCGATCATGATCAGAATGATCAATAATTGACGTTAGTCCTAGCAAAATAAACCAACAATGACAAACGAAGTCATGCGCCATCACAGACTTCATTCAGCTCGCAGTTCAGCCCGCGACGCTCCGAATTACCGCCGAACGTCCGAGCGCAACAAGCTTGCAACTCACAGCGCAGCGTTACCACCAACACACGGCGCACGACGCACTGCACACGATGCACGACACACGACACTTTACGTCTTGTTATTGAAGCAGCATTCCACCATCGAAACGGCACAGACGAGGGCCTTCACTTGTCCATTGATAATTTCTGTGTCGCAATTCCCTAATGTGGAAATGCTTAGTTTAGGCTTGCGACAAAAATATCCAGCCTCATCTCCGGCGTTCAATTGTTGTTTTGTTGTTGTTGTTCAAGGTAATCCCACTTCTGATGTAAGCTCAGGACGGCGGCGGCCTTCATCAAGGTCCTTTAGTATTGTTGATAACACTAATCACTTTTAAACCAAGCTACAATTCGGGCGATGGACAGCGATTCGTCTATATCGTGGTGCGCTGGTGACCGCTTTCCAAGAAGCGCATCCTAAGATGACCTTCGCGCTACCCTCGACTCGACGCTCCGCTAGAGTGACGTTAACCACCTGGCACTCTTGACAATGTCATTTTTATGTGCGCCGACAAACATATTTTATTATTATTTATTTATAATACATATTAGGTACATTTTTAAATATTGTACGCATTTACGCATTATACTCCATTGCCCCATACACGTCTTCAAGAAGGTGCACAGCGTATCAAGGCTTTGATGTTCCAACACTGCACGTCTCTGGCATGTAAGATGTTGATGCACCCTCATTTACACCAAAGTCAGAACTGGAACATGGTTTCTGGGGGCCTAAAAAGGCCACTTTGTCCGAATCGTATTAGGATAATATTATGTGTCATTTTGCAGATCGTAAAATGGTCACATATTGGCAATTCAGAAAATGACCTGTAGGTATTCAATTCATATCCCGCAATAATTCATCTGTTTGATAGTTTTATATGAAGATTCTTAAAATGGTTCACTAATGCTGAATTGCTTTGGTGTCAGTTAGCAGAATCATACGGAGTTACTAAAAAGCAACATCTTTCAATTTGTTTTGTATTATTTTTAAAGAAAAATAATATACTTCCAGACTCCTAAATCGAGCCACCTAGCATAATGATTTTAGTGACGTCCATAACTTTAAAAAATTGCATGAATGATCAAAAAGTTTTTATGCAAGTTTGTAGCTGGCATAATCAACATTAGGCTCATGTGCTATTGTTCTGAATTTGATTTTTCATTCATTTTCATTCATTTGTCATTCATATAATTTTTTGAAGATAAGGACGATACAAACTCGTTATGCTAGGTGGCTCGATTTAGGAGCCCGGGAGTGTATAATGGCCGATTTAGGATTGTATGAAAATTTCCTTGAGCACGCACGTGTTTCAGAGGGAATTTTAAATCGCCACTGAAACGCGTCTCTTAGAAAATTAGAGCTGGCTTTTGAAATGCCAGACTCTGATTATGTGGAATTTTATCGTTTAAATAAAAGTGTGTGTCTTGACACGAGTTGGAACCGTATATATATAGCCGACGTGGTGGAATAGGTGCTATGTATAAGGTAGGTAAAGGAATCATTAAGTATTTATTATTCTATTTACTAGGTACCTTCACGTAATGGTACTAATTATAGTTTAACATAAAGCCACTGATTTACCCCTATATACTACAAATTGATTATAGCCACCTATTTGTATTTAAGGTATTGAGCGTACTTAGCTTCTATGCTTCTGGTTCCTACCAAAGGATCATAGGGACTAGTGTGCACCATAAGATGCACCAAGTTAGTGTATCCAATTGTGTGAGAGCTGTCTCAGTAGCTCTCAACAATGATCACTTCCAGCGTAAATATATACACTTTCCGCAAACTCGAGAAGAACGGAGCGTCTTTAGAAGTGGGTAAGTTAAATAAATTCTTTGATACATCTAAAATACGCGGTAGCAGCCCAGTGAATAAAGATCGCACTCTCTGTGGACATCGAGGCAAATGCTGTGACTACTTGATTACATGCCACACACATACACACATTTACTAAAAATCTAACCACACTGTTCCTCACAAATAGATTAAAATTTTCAGCTTTTACCAAAAATTTTGAATGCCTGGGGTATTGGGCTGTATTGATGGAACTCACATTGACATCGTCAGACCTGCAGAATATGAAGAGAGGTATTTTAACCGAAAAAGATATCACTCTTTACGCTCAAATAGTAAGTAGATACTTGCCCCAAACAAATTGTGTTTGCCCACATAAACATCATTGATATAGGTTTGCTGTTAATAGGTCCCTTTGAAATATTAATATACTTACCATATAACCTGGGAATGCTACGTACTTCAGTTAAACGATAGGTATTTTTAGGCAAAACAATTTACTAATTAATAATTAATTTTATAATAAACACATACATATAACATTTTTTTTAATATAAAACTAACATATTGCTTCTAGGTTTGTGACTCTGATGTAAATATATTGAGTGTGGATGCTAGCCACGGAGGGGCAGACCATGACTCCTTTATATGGAACCACCATATCCTCAAGTCACACTTAGAAGAGCTTCATCAGGCTGAAAATGAAACAGTGTGGTTTGTAGGTCAGTATCATTCAACATTTTTAATAGAAATAAAATTGAAAATGTGATGTATGAATTCAAGTGTTTTAACAGTGGAATCTGCTTCAGGTGACTCAGGTTATCCATTACGATCAACACTGATGACACCAATAGTGGACACAGAGCCTGATACACCTCAGCGGGATTACACCGAGCTGCATTGTCGGGTACGAAATACAGGGGAGCGGACCATTGGAGTGCTTAAGTTACGTTGGCGGTGTTTGTTAGTAGACCGCAAGTTACATTACCATCCCACTATGGCTGGTTTTATAACTAATGCTTGTGTAAGTATTACACAACATTGCCAACAGCGCTAGGCTTCCAGTAACAGCAGTATTACCTCAAGATGAACAACATGAGGCAAATACGCAGGTCAGTAATGTACGCACAAAAAGTGTTATTCGTTTTTCTATGGAATTCTCAGTAGCAGCTCGGAGTTTGCGTTTGTGTCCGGTTAATGGCAATAGGCTCGCCCCCTATTACATGGGACCTAAAAACATACCGGCGAAATGTGGGTGTGCATTAGTACACCTCTGCCTAACCCTTACAAGGGAATACAGGCGTGGTGGTATATAGTAATGTACAAAGAAATCAAATTCTGATAAAAATAACACTTACTTCCTTGCGAAGTATGTGTGGTGTAACGTTGAATGATAGAGTGAGGAGTGAAATTATACGACAACGTTGCAGTTTAAAAGAGGATGTAGTGACAAAGGTTTAAAAGAGTATGCTTAGATGGTTTGGTCATGTTGAGAGAGTGAAAGGCGACTAACAAAAGGGATTTATATTGCAGATTTGAGTGGCAATGCCGGGAGGGGACGCCCTAGAAAGACCTGCCTTGACCTTATTGGTGAGGTTCTTCAGAAAGGTCAGGTGCGCAGTACTCGTAACCGGCGTGCTTGTATGACCAGATGTATGAATGTGAACGAGGCGAAAGGAGTGTGTAAGGATCGTAGCAGGTGGCGGTCCGTGGTTTCAGTTTCTACCCCCATGGGAAAAAGGCGTGAGTTTATATATGTATGTATGTTTATGTATAATACTAACAAGCTTATGAAAATTAAAAAAATAAATTTATATGTGTTTCAGATACCTAATACACTGAATGCAACTGCATCACGTAGAAACCACCAACTAGCTGCTGGTGAAACAATGAGAGATGGTCTTGTTCATCGGCTTTGGTCAACAAGATGACGGTTCAGATTAAATTTATTTTACTTTATTATCTATTTTTGTGTTTTATTTTGCTAGTTACACTTCCGTGGGATATACAGTCTCCTTATTGATGACTGTGAGTGACGCTTCCGATTTGCGTTCAATAATGAGCGAATCCTCCTATCCAGGGCGTCAAGTTCTGTCTGAATCTATGTAGGCATGCCAAAAGAGAACAACAAAACCGGCATGACTCAACCGTTGCACGCGCGCACTTTGTTTCCGCCTGATAAAAGATTACCTATTTAAAACTTTATTTAGGCGGCCAAAGAAGCGCTCCTTCAACGATTGCTTCATTACATTATTTCGAAGTCAAAATCCCTTTTAAAATTTCGTCCCGATTCACCCCTGCGTCCCTATTCACCGTTTGACTACTCAGTTAATAAAAACTGCAAAGAAAATAAAACCAGTAAAAATACGATTTTTACTTTTTTCCTGCAGCAACATTTACACCAAATATGATTCTGCTTTGTGACACTTTGTGTATGGTTCTGCTAATTTGGGTAACCATTTTACGAATAATAGAGGAATTGTTTAGGATCTGCTGGGATGGCAGAGCGTGATTCAGTTTTAGCAGAAAATATGCTCTATGTGGCCTTTTTAGCGACACTACAAAAGTAGTAATTTTTTCCCTCACGATCTCGGGCCATTTAATAGGTAATATCTTTATTCATAACATACATTTGATGTTCTTTTGCAGCCATGTCTCATACTTTTTAATACATGTACGTGTCGTGCGATTCCTTCTTATACTATCATCCTTGAGGCGTCCATAGACCTCACGGAAAGAGAGGTAAAAGTAAAGCTCCAAGCAATTTTGGACAAAACTGTGACTAGGCTTGGAAAATTCTTACGTGTGAAATTTGAATTAGTGCGAGAGTTAACAATTATATGTTAATGAGGCTTTGATGGTGTTTCAGGTTCATCTCAACCATAATCACGGTAATTAACAAATGAATTAGTTCTTGGAATGGCCAAAAAAACCTATACAATCAATGGCTTTTGTAATTATCGTCATCATAAAGGTCATTAGCAGCCTTAATCTAATTATAATATAAGTAAATCGATCGGCAACGACATTTAACCACGGCAAAGATTTGAAAAATCACATTTCGAAAATTCAAAACTTCAAAAATGTGCTACGTCCGAAGCGGTGCCTAAAGGTACATGAATTGTATGTCATCTTGATCGCCGTGTATGGGGCTCGTGTGAGCACCAGCCTAACAGTTCCATTAAGTTTCGAAAAAACGTACTTTTAGTGTTTTCTCCCATACAAAAAAAAACATAAATATATTTTTTCTCACGCTTAGTGTGACTTGTACCATCCATACGTCAATATAATGTACAGGGAGGTACACCAGGTATACCAGAGCAATTCAAGATAATGCTGCTTGGAAACGTGCTGGTCCTGCTCCGCTGAACAATTTAGTCTTGACAAAATCAACTGGTTGCTAATTTAATTAACGGTTAAAGTAAAAGTTATTTGTTTTGATTATTATTGCTATTCTTCTCTTAGACATTAATGCTACATTTGGTAATTACTATGGCTCACACACTGATTCGTTGTCTTTTGAAATGTTAGAAGTGATCATATACGATCATAATATTGGTGTTAAATATTACAATTGGTTTAGCCTCCATTTCTTAATTCGTAGCACTTAGTACATATTGTAGTACCATGAGTGACTTTTATTGTTGATAGATCGTTTTGACACTAGTATATTTTTTATGGAATTAATGTAAATGTACAACATGATGTAATACGTTTTTTTAAAAAGAGTATGTATGGAGTTTCTTGCCCGTTCTTCTCCATACGAAACTACCTTTTGGAATGGGCAACTAGATTCAATAGTTTTAGTTAATTGACGTCCGAAAGTGCCTTATAATGGTCTAATTGGAATAAATGATTTGACTTTGACTTTGAATTACATTTTTTTTTTAATTCCTAACTTTAAGTTTCTATGAGTATGGAGCTCAATTTTCTGAGAAAGGAATCTCCTAACAATACGCGCCGTGTCTAGGAGTACCGCTTTCTGAATCAAGCCCTTGATCCAACCGCCCAACGAGAGCCTCCTTAGGTGTTGGTCGAGGCTCTTGGCAATTATGCCATTGGCCGTTACGACTATCGGCACAATGACTGCCGTATTCACATCCCACATGTCGACAACCTCGCGAGCTAGATCAAGATACTTAATTTGTTTATCTTTCTCAGCTTTCACGAGGTTCTCGTCATGCGGGACAGTAATATCAACGACCATTGCACGACGCTCTGATCGTTCTACCAACCACTCATCATCTGCCTAGCCTTTTCCCAACTATGTTGGGCTGCCCTGATAACAAAGAATGCAGTAATCGACATTTTTGTGATTTTCACTTTTTTCCAGAAATGGCATCCCAGGAGGTTCATGCACATGAAAAAAAAATATTTTCATAAAAAAATTCACTCGAAGTATGTTTTTTATGATATGATTTTCGCCGTACTTGCATGAAAACTGCACATTCCTTAGCTCTTCTCGGAACCGCCATTTTGCGATTACTGCATTCTTAGTTATGACGGCAGTGGGGTCGGCTTCCAGTCGAACCGGATGCAGCTGAATATCAGTATTTTACATGGAGCCTATCAGACCTCCACAACCCAGTAATGGGTAATACGATACTCTTGGTAAGACTAGTTGTCAGACTTTCGGGCTTCAGTAACGACTGTCAAAGATCTACAAATGACAGCCGGGACCAACGGCTCTACGTGCTTTTCGAGCCACGGAGAAAACTCGCTATGGTAAATGGTCACCCATCCACAGACCAACCTCGGCAAGCGTGGCGTAACCCGGAAGATCGGTCTATGCGGCTGTAATTATTTAGCCACGAGCTCCTATCGATCTATCACCACTATGTCAGGCTTATTGGCAACTAATTGTTTGTTTATTATTAGATACTTTTAGTTTATTCAAAATAATTGAAACTTCATTTTAGCACATAATACCGGCACTGCAACTGCACAGCTGCAAGACGGCGTCGCCGTAGCCTCGAATTTAGGCTACGGCCAGAGCGCTAACTACGCGTCGTCCGCGAGGTGCAAGCTCGCAGTCCGAGGGTCGGCTGCAAGGTGCAAGCTTGCTGTCACCGCGAACAAAATAATGTTATACGGCATTTATGATTGAATACGCCTAGGACTTGCACGTTTTCATAATGTCTCGGTTTACGGGCGACGGCGCAATGACATTGTTGCTGGCGACTCGGAGTCGGCGCGTAATAAGCACTTGGTCCGCTCGCAGCACGCGGGCTGCGAATCGAGAGGTATGGTAGCGGCAAGCGCGCTGACTGCCCGCCGTTGGCTTTTTCACATTGAAATTATGAAATATATTATACTACACACGATTTATAGTATTGCAGTGACTATGTTATTCCCACTACTCACACAGCGATCCATAGTTTCAACAATATCCAATCCACAAGCCTGCGGTAAGATCCAAAATATCAAATCTTTTGACAAATTCTATTAACTTGTACCTATGTACTTTTTATCGACTTTTTCCTTATCTATGTGTGTAGGTTTGTAATTAGCTATTTCTTAATATCAAATGCTTTATATCACTGGTTCATTAGTCTGTAAGCCGTCTGTAGAATAAAATTAATAAATAACAATTCCTTCCAAGTAAAACGTATGCGGTCTTCGGTAACCGGTATGAAAGCAAGGATCGTACAAGGCAGTCAGGGTCAGAATCCGTAAAAAACAAAGTAGTGTGGCTTTGCAAATGAAAGCAATAAAAACGCATTGGAAATTGGAAAACACGAAATAAGTGAGCAAGCAACAGCAGTTAGCCACAGTCCAGTGACAATGTCAAGTGTCAGTCAGCTGCACAGGTACAAGGTAATATATGGTCAACTGTCAAGCCAGTGACATAGACTAAAAATATAAGGGTAATTTCAATCAATGTAATATCAAAAATGTTTTAACGGTTTTTCAGTAATTAATTAAAACTTATTAATATGTTCGTAATAATTCGTGTTAATATGTTTCGTACCGATGGGAAATCATCAAATGACTTCTCCCGCTGTTTTCGTATTCTAAGATAAAAAAATATGGCTAATTATTTAGATCATATCTCAACATATTACATTTAGGCCCATCATTTTCTATCTTCTTTATGACTCCTGACTTTGACTTTAAGTTAATCAACGATACCTGTTCAAATAAATAAAATTGAAGTGTCTGGTGTCTGTTTGTAAGCCCGTCTGTTTGTTCTGGGTAATACACAAAACAGCTGGACCGATTTTGACATGATTTTCACTGTCAGTTAGCTGATGTTTTGAGAAGTAACGTAGGCTATTTCTATTTAAGTACGATACATTAAGGTTCCGCGCGAAAAAGACAAATCCCCGCGATAACCGACGATCATACAAACGAAGTCGTAAGCTAGTAAATAATAAAATGGAAAGTAATACACGATTGATTTATTTTTTATGAATATACATGCACTTTAAAACTACAAACAATAACTTAAAAATCAAAATTTAGTAATCCAATTTCCCAGGTATCGCAAAAAAATTGAATTCCCTATTTATGTATTTTTTACCGATGGTAAATCATTGTCAATCATAAAGCAGGTATTTAACGATGCCATAGTACAAAATAGCAGGGCAGTCCAACTTTCAGGCAACTTCTGCTCTCATAGTTAGCACCCAGTACCCCACAGAGTACATTATATATCGGCCATTCTCCGGTTAGGCGTTATTTGCCTAATTACCGTACCCTTTTTTAATTTTCACTGATTTGACTTAAAAACATTAAAATATGAAACACATCAAAGAACGAATTCAATATATTAATGTGGCATTTAATTATTATTGGTGGTTTTCTAGTAAATGAGACTTGAAATTTTTATGAGTACGGTAATTAGAAAACATCATCATGTCCATGTAAAATATTAAAATATAATAATATAATTTGGGCACTAGTTTAATATAATCATAGCATTAGAATTAATAATGTACCAGTGAACAACCATAACAATTGTAAAAAAAAAACACTTTATCATTGCTATTATTTATTAAAAATTATATACTTTCAGTAAAATCAGGTAAAAAAAAAACAAAAAAAAAACTTTGTCTTAATTGGTAATATTTTAAAGATTACCTTTAAAATATTACCAACCTAAAAGACAAATCATTCGTTCTCGACGTTTTGTCGTGCGGCGAGCCTTCTCATTTCTACCACTTCCTCTTTGGTCTTTTGGTTTTCCCATTTTATAAATTAAGTAACTCGATGAATGGTCAGCATATAGTATACGTATCTACGGACAATAATAATAATCTACGAATTCTACTTTGCCCTGAATCCTCTTAGCACACATTTCTTCAGGATTCAGGTCTAGGCTATCGGTTGAGAAGAGAAGGTCAGGTTATATCTCAGCTCCTTTACATGGATGACCTGAATCTTTTTGCCCCCAACTATTTGCAGTTGAAGAACTGAAGGTAACTGAAACCGATGGAGGTTTTCTAAACGACTAGAGACTAAGACTCTCCACAATAGCGAAATATGCAATTTCAGGGAATATTTTCCAGAAGTCGACGTGGGGATGCATCGAAATGCAGTAGCGATGGACAGTGGCCCCACCCCGTTCTCCTTGGCTACAGAGAACTGGCACAAACCTGTGGTGCTTGACACTAACGATCGCAGGGAGGTATGGCAGAGCAAAGTGCTTCACAGACGCTTTTTCCTGCCCCTGCATGGGCCCGATGTAGACTTATCAGCGTCCGTAGCCTGGCTACGATCCCCACCTCTTCGGAGAAACCGAAGGTTTTTTATTTGTGATAGTTATTTGACATCATAACTTCAGTATGATGTCAAATAACTACCGGAGATTTATTGTGAAGGATGGCACGGTTGACAAATGTCGGGCATGCCACCGTCCAGGCGAATCAATCCATCACATTATCTCCGGGTGTTCTCGTCTAGCTAACGGAGAGTACTTGCATAGATACAACCTTGTAGCCAGGATAATCCATCAGAACATTTCTCTAAAATACAGCCTTGTGGAATCAGAAGTGCCGTACCACAGGTATGTGCCCGACCCAGTTCTTCATCACTGATAGGACTATTGTAGCCAATAGTGGTGGTGGCTCGATCAAAGCGGCATGCAGTGATTGTTCCCGCATCCCCCATTATAAGAACATCGTGAAAGCCGAGAAAGATAAGCAGAACCATTATATTGGCTTGGCTCGCGAGGTTGTCGACATGGTGGGATGTGGATTCACCGATCATTGCGCGGATAGCCGTGTCGGCCAATGGGTTAATTGCCAAAGGGCACATGAAGGAACGTAGATGGGTTTTAGTCAGTAAAAGTCTGACACTCCCTCCCGTCCCGCCCAGGGCGGGGGAAGTTATTTGATGATTTCCCATCTATAAAAAAAGAGCCTCGACAGACACCTCAGGAGGCTCTCTTTAGGGAGTTGGATCAAGGGCCTGATTCAGAAAGTACTGCTTTATTCTTGACACGGCGCGCATTGTTAGGAGGTTCCATTCTCTGAAGCCCTGACCACCGGTAGCTTGGACCCTGTTTCCGATACCGGTGGGCTACTATTTCTTATATCTTTAAATGTTCTTTTTTTTAATTTTTTATTAATGCTTAAAAATATAAATAATACTTACGTATTGAAAATGAATAAAGAAATCAACGAAAACTACGGGAAACTTTCTATTGGTACAACGACGCGGCTACAGTTAGTAAACAAGTATAAATTTTTCATACAACGGTAATTATAAACACATGGTAATTAGTATATGGCAATTAGAAAAAGATAGATTTTCTTCAAAACTTTGAAAACCGACCTAGCACGCCAATTCTGGCTTGTTACAACGTACGGAGGCCAAAGTGCTGTCTCCATTTACATGATCAACTAGGGCCTAACTTAAAAAATCAAGTATTAAAATAAAGACAACGGTAATTAGAAAAGTTTTTAACCAAGGCTACGGTAATTATATTCTCACGTGCTTCATTGGCGGTACACTAACGTTAGAGACCTGCAACTGCTGATGGGCCGCGGCACACACCGAGGAGTCGCGATGCGTACAGTAGTGATGTACCAAATACTGTTATTTAAGGATGTGCACCCGAGAACAGAAAATGTCACGGTAATTATAAGTTTCGAGCGGACATGCGGTTACTTAATCATAATTATTTACAGACTAAGTCTATTGAGTCGATATTTTTCTATGCGATACGCATTGTTTCATATAGTTTAAAACGTCAAACGGATCAACGTAAATCTGTATGTTCCAAAAATTACAAGCAAGTTTTCACATTAAGTTGGTGTGCGGACATGACACGGTAATTAGAAAAAAGTGTTTTTTGAACAGATATTCAATTAATTTAGTCTTAACTAATTACAACAGAAGCCAGTTATTTTGTTTACAGCTAGATACAGATGCTAACTAACATATAAAAAAATTAAATGGTTGAATTTGATAATATTATGGATTATGTAAAGCCCGGACACGAAAAACTTGCTAATCGGAGAATGGCCGATATATTACCCTTAGAGCCTTAGACCATTTAACTTATGTGGAGCCTTCAGTACACACCTTTATTATAAACACCTCTGACTAATAAGTAACTCATAAACCATAGTCTTCTTTCTACAAATGTTTCCATACTGGCTGAAAATGGCCATTTTCCCAAAAAATCTGTCACAAAACAGAAGCTAATTAAATCTGACATTACCAAGAATTCATGCAAAATTTTTTTCATTCGATGTAACTTTGTAAAAATTATAGTAAAACAAATGTAGACAAATCATGATGGACACATTAAATCGTATCACAGCCACATTTAGTAACGTAAGATCCAGCATAAAGAGTAAGAACTCAACTGAGCGACTTCAAAATTTGAAGAGAGATATCCAAACCCTCACAAATGAATTGGCAGTCCTAGGTAAAGAGGACCACGATCAGTATGTGAGGTCCCTGGCGATGGAAGGTTACCTGGTCCTTCTTTCTGCTAAAACCATGCCTTTGTCCCTGATCGAGAAAAGGAACATACTTCAAGCGTCATTTGAAAAACTGAAACCGTATGCTCTAAGGGACGAATGTCTCTTCATCTTATTAAGAATACAAAACCTTTTATGCTATTACATGATTCAACTAGACCAAACAACAATGGCGCGAGAAATTCTCGAGAATATGGAAGAGCTGTATGACCAGATCAGCAAGTCTGAGTCTGACAAGTTCCTTGATGCCGAAGACTTATTCACGGCAGAGCCCGTGTCCAAAATCAAACGTGTGAATCCTGAAAAAGTCGACAAAGTCATCACGAACAACGTTCAGATGCAGGCATTCCTGTACAACAAAATGAATTTGCCGCAGAAATACACTTTATATAACCATACAGCTCTTCGCAGGCAATTAGAAATGAAAGAAGGCACGCCACAGGACTGGGCTCTGAGGACGGCGCGTCTGGGAAACTATTTCACATATTTGAGTAAGGTAGGCAATGCCCGTCACCACCTGTGCGCCGCCTACCACGTGTTAAAGACCTGTCATGACAACTGCAAACTCATGCCCGAGGAATTCGTGTTGCAGAAGGCAGATTTTGAAATTCACTTTTTAGAGTTGAGTCACCACTGGGTTAAATACGGATTAACGCTTTTCAAAATGTCCAAAAAGAAGATTTTGAACAAATACTTTACACAATCATCATCGGGTGCAGATCTTTGGAAGACTGTCGACTTGCTCGAAGATAGTTTGGATGGCTCGGAAAAGTTAGACGAAGAAAATTTGAAAGATTTGGGTCCAGAAAAAACTGGAAAGGGAGATTGCGGCAACCCTGAGAAGCTATTCACTTTTCCCTCTCTGGATTTGAATGATATGGAAAGTAAAGTGCCCTTAGACAGCGTTCAGAGCGTTGAGGAAGCAAGAAAGCTGTTCGCTTTCACATACAAATGGCTGATGAGGGCGAAGCACTATTATGACTTCGGCCATCATTCTGCTCAGTACATATCCTGCTCACTGCAACTAGCAGAGCTGTACGAGCACTTGGCGTTTTTCGAACGAAACATAGACAACCAGTACAGTATTCAGAAGAGACGTGCCAATGTTCTGGAGACGCTTAATTCTTTACTAAAGACGTGTGACAACGTAATGTCAGTCCAGATCGACGTGATTAGGGAGTTGTCTCAGGTCCAACTGGAATTA
Organism: Caradrina clavipalpis; assembly: GCA_932526535.1. Taxonomy (NCBI): domain Eukaryota; kingdom Metazoa; phylum Arthropoda; class Insecta; order Lepidoptera; family Noctuidae; genus Caradrina; species Caradrina clavipalpis. The sequence goes on from OW052087.1 coordinate 4,774,136, forward strand.
ATGGCGCTGAACTTACAGAAACTGTGGCGCGAGGAGTCTCACACCAATATATTTAATATAGACACTGACGCGGACTCCATTATTAATTCTTTGGGTTCAGAATCCAACAAGACCTTGACGGAGAAAACACTGAACATGTCCAGTAAGAATATGTTTTTGAGGAAAATGGAAGCGGCGACTTCGATCAACGGCAAGCTGTTCCGGTTGAGCGGGCAGCTGGTTACTAACTCACCTTCACAGCTTAGCTTTAACACAGGCCTCCTCAAAAACTAAAATGATCACTAAGCAAACAAGTTGCTGACCCCATACAAATATAATACATGCATTATACATATAAATATGTCACGCGCATTATGGGAAACAAAGAACTGTATTAAATTACGTACTATGGGGAAAAAAATATTATGGGACTATGTCACAAAATGAACTTTGAAATTATTGTGGTGGAATAATGAAATTTATTATTGTTTTGGGTTATTGTTTCCCTTCAGGTGAAAACACTGTGACACACAGTGAACGTGCAAGTTAAATATTAACGAACTTAAATTGTTAGAAGCATTTTGTCAAATATTATATTTTAAAAATAAAAATAGAATGGTCTTTATTTTGCCGAATATGGTAAGTAGATCTGTTAGTTGTATGTATACGAATGAATAACGGTAGTGCGACCATATCTTGTTGGTGGAGCTCATGTTACTTTATTTGATACGGCGCGGCGTTGCCGCGGCTTACCGCGGGATGCGACGCGCCCCGGCATGACGCGACGCGCCCCGGCATGCCGCGGGATGCTGCGGCATGACGAGTCATGCCGTTTCATTCCACGAGTTGCCGCAGCACGCCGTTGCATCTCGCGAAACGTATGGGTCACTTTGTGTCGAGTAATTATGATTGCTATGCTAGATGAAATAAGGTTGTAACTTGTGCAGCGGTCATTTCGGTTAAGGGGCGAAGTCGTAGGCTTTCAGCAGAATGCCACAGGATACCATGGCCCCACGGCATGCCGATGCTCAACCTGCTATGCCACGGAACGCCGCGGGATGCCGCAGCACAATCTGCCGTGCCATGCGGGCAGTGAGCGCCGGCCATTAGGCGCTTTGCACATAGAGCAACTATTGCAGCAACTAGCTGTTTACATATATTTCAATTGGACTGCGCACACATAGCAACTCTAGTTTCAAGTTCCAGTGATCGTCAACAGTTTTCAGTTGCTGTAATCGTGAAAATACGTCGCGTATTATGGGTTGCGTAACGCCAAAACAGTCAAATATATAATAAAACATTCAACCTTTCACACCTAACCGATGATGCGTTAGCGCATCTACCTAAGAGCGACTATACGCTCGACGCATTTTCCGTCAGATATGGTCCGACCCTTAGGACGCATTTGCAAATCTGATAAAAATAAGTAGATTTTCGGTGTATTGTGCTGCAAAACGGAACTAAACCACATGTAACTAATCATGACCACAGATAGATTACTTCTTCATCTTTAAATCGTGGTAACCTTTTATTCGGATATTTAGATTAATAATATTTTAAAAAATAATTTCCATTGCCACTTCACACGAAAATAACGATATCGTGTTGAGTTTTGGTACATTTTTCTCCTATTTAATGACATAAACTTATTTATTTTTAAATGTTTTATGAATGCAGACATGTTCAACTCAAAAAGTTAAAGTAAAGAATTATCAAAATGTTACAAAAAATATCAGAAAATAAATAAAAATCAAATCTATTTGTTCACTTATTTTGTTCTAATACGTGAATCTTAATGGATTGAATTAGGGGTCATTTTATTGGTCGCTTTCTTTGTTTATTCCAAAAACAATTGACATTGACATGACATGACATTTTAGTATGCGCTCGGGCGCCGTCGTGGGTGGACACTGTGTCGCTTGTAAGCAGCAGCTCGTGTTGAAAAAGATCGCTGTACGAATATAAAATAGTTGACATACCAAACTTGATACTTTAACATTTTATACGGTCCACACATCCAAGGAAAGATTTTATTCACAGTTTCTTATATTTTTGCTAGAAGTAAGTGGGGATCATAAATTCATATTTCGTTTCGGACTTGATGGAGTGACCTGAAGATGTACTTCCAAGTCTGCTGGTGGAACTAATAGACGAGTAGAGCTACGGGTTGAAGTTTAGAAACGTGCTGCCTCAATACTATTGAGGCAGCACGTTTCTAAACCCTATTGAGCCTTCATGGAACCCTATTGAGTCAATAGGGTTCCATGAAGTAGTGGGGGGGAAGAGGAGGGGAGGGGGGACCCATCCCCCTAACTTTGCTTGCCGGAAATGCGTATATTTTTTAATGTTTTTAATCGTTTTGTCACAGCAAATGTAGATTCTGAAGGTTCTGGGGGTGACTGAGGGCAGTAAGCACCCAACCTAATCCAGTCAAGTTGGTCTGAGTCGGACTCCGGGCGCACTCGGAGCCAGACATTACGACGTAAATTCCATTCCTAATCTAAAAATTTTGGAGTTTTCTTTAAATGCTTTTGGTTAAAACTTCGTCTCTAGCAAAAAAAAAAAATGTTGCAAAGGTGCCCCCTAGAAACCCCTGATATTCTCACATTTCCTCCAGCGAGGCAGCACGTTTTAAAACCCAACCCGAGCTTCGTGTGCCGAGTTGGGCTCCTTTTGTTATTAGTTATGTCGAGACCTTACAACAGGACTTCATAGAGTGACCTGAAGGTGAACTTCGAAGTCTGCTGGAACTAATAGACGTGTGGAGCTGGTTGTTAAGAGTTAGTTTAAAAACCTCTTATAACTCAATTGTTTTTATATGCCAAGGCTTAATACGTTTTGGAATAGCTCTCGTAAGAAGCTTCATGCCTGTAGGCGTAAAGCAGAAAAGCGAATACGGTTTGTACTTATTTGATTATCAAAAATACATGTACGTTATTATGAATAAAAATTAAGTATTAGTTTCATTAAAATAAATTATTATTATTTTTATAGGCAAAATTCTGAAAGTAGGCGAGATACTAGTATCGCGACGTACACATCCGAAGTGTGCCCGGAGAGAAATGACCAAACGAGTTGTAGTATTCCTAATGACAACAGTTTGGAAATATCTTACATAAGTTTAAAATTACATACCTAAAATTACTGATATGATTTGATTATTCAAATACTTTATTGCTCTAAAAACCAATACATATATTTTCTGTATTGTTTTAGAACACGATCAATGAGGAAACAGAACCTATCCAGGTTTCAGTAACTACGGTTATTTCATGAAACAGCTTCAAGAAATCGTAAACCATAGCTCTATGTTTAATTTTAGTTTTGTTTGTGTTTTTATTGAAATTCGATTCTATAATAACTGCCTCCTTCCAGAACTGAATGATCCAAGATTTAAAAGATACATTGAACTTCGAAAACATTCTTCACATTGTCCTAATAATGTTATGAAAACTAAGTTGTTTTTTTGTTACCCTGTTTTCGATAGTTTTGTTCAGTATTCAAACATTTTTATGAGCTTCATCCTTGACTATGTAAGAGAAGTCAAAGTCAAAGTCAAATCATTTATTTCAATTGGACCATTAAATGGCACTTTTGAACGTCATTCAATCTAGTTGCCCATTCCAATAGGATTTTTTTGGAAGTGCAAATGTATGTAAAACCCATAATGATATGGTACCTACCATCGAACCAATCTGATTATGATGATCTGAATACTACAAAATGTGCCAAATCAACTTCTTTTTCTTTCTACTTTTTAACATCCATACCAAATAAAATAAACGCCTAAAAATTAAATAAAAGTATCAAGCCGTGTCAGTTTACTCATAATTTCGCCGCTTCACGCATGTCGCTGTGTGCGTAAGCCGTGCACATGTAGTAGTAAGACTCAATACCTAGAATTGAAGCATGTCAATTCGTAAATGCGTCCTTAAGTGCCTTATCACACTAGCGGTTTGCGAGCGAATTTTGTATAAAGGCGATCACGCAGCGAATTCGCCGCGACAGATTTTTATATAGAAAACACGCTCGTAATTCGCTAGTGTGATAAGGCCCTAAAGATCGCTGCATAGATTGAGCAACTCGGCTATGAAAGCTCACAGATTACCATAAAGTTGCGGCAACCATAAACGTTATAGCAACTATCAACTTTTTACAGGAAACTTTTTAAGTGTTGATAGTTGCCTCAACTCAAGTTGTTCCATGTGCAAAGCGCCTAATAGTTTAACTTAGATGCCTATGTAAATTAGTTAAAAAGACATAATAACGCAAAAGTTAATTGTTAAGAAGTACTTAAATGAAAGTCCAATTTTACTAAAATACTACTTTGACTTTTGACATATAAACCTATATGAATGAAGACCACACCCCGGCCCCAGCCACAGCCCGGCAGGAGCAGATATCTAGGTTACAACAATTTGACCTACATAAAGATCAGTGCACTAGCCTGACCTGACCTCATTCGGTTGAACTTTAGACTTTGAAAATGGACAGATATTCTAGCTTTCCTGATATAGGTACTTCGATTCTTATTTAATGTTGCTTGGGGCATATCTTGATCCTTATGATTGACCCTACCTATTGGTGCCGTAAAAGTATAGGATGGCATTTTTTCGGATTTTAGTCGGTTCGACACCCAGATGTGGCATGCGTATCTTCAAAATTCTTAAAAAGCAGTTTTGCTGCTTTTTAAAAATACAGAGATGTTTGCTTTTAGTAAAATTTGCTGTCTTCAGTATTTAGAGTACTTTTCCTCCAGGTACGCTTCAAAAAATTCCACTCTGTATATACCTAATAAAGTCGTGATGGCCGGATGGTGCAATGGTTAGGCGTCCGGGTCTCACGCATAAGGTTGCGGGTTCGAAAACGAGCAAGTACCAATGTGACTTTTTTAATTCATGTGTACTTTCTAAGTTTATCTTGGTCATCACACATCGATGAAGGAAAACGTCGTAAGATAACCCGGACTAGTAATTAATACGACTATGAAATTCCCAATCTGGCTTGAGCAAGAGTGGTGATCAATGCTCGTGTCTCTATGCCCTGCAGTAGGAGAAGAATAGGCCGGTGTTAGAAGTAAGAACTATTAGGTCAGGAGGCGGGGCCTAGCATCGCACCATCGTGACGTAGGATCACGCGAGCGATGAGAAGGACGATGCGCTTACGACGGGTGGCAAGGAGCGGCGCGGAGACTTGCGGTGGCATTCGGACATGACGGACGTATTAGTTGTGGCTATAGTTGTGATTAGGTTTCTCTAAAATGAAAATCGTTTTCGCTATTAGAATTGCTTTCTTTAAAAAAAAAATACTCCGCTTCTTATTTATAACACTGGTTTATTTAATTATTATTTAGGGTTTAATACTTTGAACATGTACAGTCCATCCAATGTTCTTAAACAAAACCGTGTTTCGCAATAAAATCGCGAACCCTCGAGTCAATTCACATCGTACCCGCATCTTTTTTACCTCAACGGCGACATCTATCTATCCGTCTGGCGGTGTTCGTCTGCCAACCAGAAGGCATTTCCTCATAAAAATCTACATGGAGCACTAAAATAATAACTAGGATAATAATATAAAATTTGTTTCCTTTAGTGCAACATAAGACAGGAAAAAAAAACAACTGTTCTTTGAAACATAAACACAAACAAAAACATACGGCCCAAAAAAACATGTTTTTTTGTGTCTTTCAAAATGCATAATCATAAACTTAAGTAATTATTTAAATAAAATACTAATATCTAAATCTCCATGTTCAGATTAGCTAAATGTCGCTTGTAAACGTTTTCATGAAACAGAGCCATCTCAGTTGCAAAGTAACGCTTACGCAAACTCTATTACGAATCGATGACCCACTTTCTTTTTTGCATTACTGCCCCAATAACCGGGCTGTTCTACTTTACAGAAATGCCCGGGCTTTCGAGGGGAGTAAGTCCCGCCATCTATCAACACAAGCTTAAAACAACATATTGAAAACACTGCCATCTATTGACAGATTTCATTCAACTTTGAGCCTGGATTTTAAAGCGCGACCAACTTCCCTCTGGATTTTTAAAGCCTAGATGTTTTATTGTCTCTTTAAATCAATTTTAACCGGTCTTCCTCTTGAAAGTTGACAAACTCGATGTTATGCGGACTGCGTGCGTGTATGCGACAACCATGGGTGGTTCCGTACAGCTCAATAATGCTTTTATCATTCTAACGCGTATTTTTCCTCCTCATGTAGTAACTACCTCCGTGGGAGAACCATCATAAGTTAGTATTTTGGTTTTAGAAATGCTATATCGGCAGATGCATAAGGTACCTAGTATAAAAGATGATACTTTATAATGTAAGGCGCCCAAGAAATGTGGCCACTCGTACGTGAGCATCCCAGTTTGTAGACAAGTCAATATAGCAATGTGGATTAAGTAGTCAATGAAGTCCCCGCTTCTAAAGGGTTAGCAAATAAAGAGAGACATAAATAAAATAATGGGGGTTATAAGATAATTTTATTTTTTGCACAATAATTAATATGACAATATCAAACAACAACCCACTTACACTGGTACAATTGGTGTACAATCAGCGTACGAAAACATGTATAATTTCTTAACTTTCTCATTAGGCATTGTATCACATTGACGTTTAAAGTAGTATTAAAAGGTTCTAGTATGGTCAGGGTTTTCGTATGCCGAGTGTACATAACAAGTGATCTCATCCCACCGGTACTAACCACTACACAACTACATTACGTAGTGGTTCGAACTAGTAGCAATGAGTCAATGGACATCGAGGGTAGATTTGCTTTCGCCAGACAATAGCACAAGAAAATAATGTTATTTAGAGTACAACTAACTCGTTACTATAAGAAAAAACGTCAAATAATATTTCGTTTTAATATAAGTTCGTTTCAAACAAAGTCGCAAAAATACACAATGTATTAGATTATTTACTTTATTCTGAAAGTTTTATGTGTATAGAAGATGTAACTTAGATAATAGCACACAAAACTCTATGCTTTAAGTCACAGCGGATCGCACCAATACGACGAAGCAGGTCACTAGTGAAAAAATAAATCTCACAAAAATCTAGACTTATTTCAAAGTGCCCTCGACGCTTAAAAATGACAATTGCAAACTACCCTAATAATAAAGTGACTATATTTTCCACACTAAAAAGCTTTTACTGTTAGCGTTGAAAACGTTTTTGGTGGCTCATTGAGATCAGCGACAGCGACAATATTGTGATCTGTACACTTGTTACTATACGTACATAAACTAAACTAGGCAGTACTTATTACAATACGAGAATTTAAAAAGCACCTAAAGTCCTGCAGTCGAACAAAGTATTTGATATTCAAGTAGATACAGCTTGGCAAAAAAGAGTACGCAGCGGTGACAAGTGGAACTAAAATATTTGAATTTGGAGCCACTGTTTTGCGAACAAGAACGGCGTCCATTTTGAAATAGACTGTATGATAGTGGCGCCATCTCTTTTTTTGTTCCAAAGTTCCAAACACGTTTTTGTTAAGTTTGCAACTACTTTGTTAACTAACAGTGTTGTGAATAATAAATTCTTTTTCTATAATAAGTGCTTAAAAAACTACAACGCTCACAATATTGACAGTTGGCAGCGCAGAAGAAAGACGAACATTTTTACTTGTACACCAAATATTTTGTTCGAGTACGCAACAAAATTTACAGGCATAGCAACGTAACTAACAGAATATGGCTTATTGGCTCCAAACAACACAAAAATAAAGAAATACTATATCAAACTGAAATACGACTGACCAAAAGAACAACAGCTGATAATTTAACCAAGTTTGACATACTGTTAGCTTATTTTTGTGTGGTGAATACAGTGTACAGACACGGTGGGAATTTAAAATGTGTAAAATGCCCAACATTTTCAACGCAAACCGCAGTACATGTAGCATTTCTTTATCCAAATAACAATTATAATAAATTATTATTAAACAGTAAGACCTTACAATCGCCAACACAGTTCACATTTTCTTTGGAATATTTTCAAATTTTGTTTTTTGTTAATACAAGTCCTTATTTTAAAGTTTCATCAGTACCAAAGAAAGCAAATATACTTGTATCTATTTGTGATGCAAATCAATGCACGATACAAGTCTAGCATGATTAAGTAATGCTAGCGCAAAACAAAAACACCATTTGAAAGCGCAATGCAATTTATAATCTGTGTCGGCGATTACCACAATAAAACATTTACTTATTAAATGCTAAAACACATGAGTCCCTACTTCTTGTTACGTATAAAAATGGTCAACACAGTTCATTATGTACTCGGTTCCTAGTTTCAACATAAAAAAAAGCATTCTGTATTTAATTATATCTACTTATTTCTTAAAACGGCTGACATTCTATTAGCACATTTTGTTCAGTTATATACAAACTTGAAATCAGGACCTACAGAATCATTTTCGTGTTATAAAAGTATACTAATATTAAGGGCAGGAATGTCGTTATTGGAAAACACGATGGATGAAGTGGAAAATGGGAGATTGGAGAAATAGTCTTAAACTTAGCCTAGGTTCAATTTAGGGACAGTCAGATAAAAGGGTTGAAACTCCTTAGTCTCTTTATGAAAGGGATTAAACACATGCGTGCAAAAAAATCGGCCCACCCATTTATTGTACCGTTTTTTTAGGCCTGTTAAGTTAGAAAACCATTTTCAGTTATAATTTCCAATAAGGTTATTGTTACCTTACCGTTTCATCTACCACACGATATTCAAAGTATTTTTTTATTAAGTATCTGATTTTTTTGTGTTATCTTGTTGCAAATGGTTTCCAGCATGGAGTAGGTTTTTTGCACGCAAGTATATCATTGTAAATATAAAGAAACGGGACTTTAATGGCAAATATTATAAGAATTAATATCTAACACACATACAATAGGGCTACAGTTAACATATAAAGCAATTTCAAATGCGTTACAACAATAATAGTACTACACCAAATATAATAATTTTGATTGACATTGGAATGTAGGTTACAATCACAACAGATAAGTTAGAATTAACTGATTATATTTCCTTAAAAGAGTTAATTTTTTCGTATATAAACGCAATTCCATTAAATACTCTGTTATCAAGCGATGTTAATAGTTACTTACTGTAGATATATATAAAAATTTTATAAAATTTTATTACATTAAACTCTTCAAACACTCGTAAATTGTATAAATTCAGGGGAAAATTTTGTAAGTCTTAAATTAGAACCGTATGTTGTATAATAAACTATTTCTGTGTAATAAAATAATTTCGTTTCTCATCACTTTGGGGCGACACGGGACAAGTCAAAAAAAAAAGATCCAACAATACAAAAATAACTTATAATAATGTTTGTTTAATAGTCTGCGCAAACTGGCGGACGAATCAATTGAATTTAATAGTTATCCAATCGAAATAAGGTGTATATTTCGATGCAGAGAGGTAAGGTATAATATATTTAAGTGTATCGAAGCGCAGCTATGAAGCCAATCACCGACCATTGAAATATATACCTTATTCCGATTGGAAAACTATTAAATTCAATTGATAAATTTAAAATCTTTTGTCGTCCCATCCGCCGGTCTGCGCAGGCCATCAGTAAGTATAAAAATATCAATAATATATTAAAAATACTATGTCCAAAAAGTTTGTTTCGTCATGCGGAGTTCTGATTGGTTGTTTGGTAAAAAAAAAATGTGTTTCTGAGCAAAGGTTGCAGCAACCAAGTGCAAATGTTACAATACAGCTAGAGTTACAAGTAATGAGCTGTTTCACTGTGAACCAGGTACAGTCCGCGAGGCGTAAGATGAGCTTTGCATTTGTGTAAGTGTCAATGGTGCCGATTCCGTTGTTCACAAACTAACCTAAATTTAAGTTATGTTCATCTTTCTCTTTCAATTTCGTAAAGAAAAGGACAGAAGATGTCATATTCGTTTAGTCCCGTCAAATTAGACAGCGCCTGAAGAAAATTGGCGTGTTTCTAGTCGCCACGTTTTTAATCGCGTCTAAATTATCTATGGAGTGTCTAAATTTGACAGAACTTAACTAAAATTTTATCTTCTGTCCTTTTCTTTATGAAATGGAAAGAGAAAGATGAACATAACTTAAATTTAGTTAAGTTTGTGAACAAGAGAATCAGCACCAATATCCAACACTATAATTAGTACATATATGCGAAACCGGAATATAGCTTGTTCAGAATAAATAACTGAATCGAATGCAATAATTTGTACCTATACCATGTTATATGTTATCCCAAAATTTGCAAGTGTGACGGAAAATGTTATCACCAGTTAATTACAATACAATCGCCGTGCGGTTAGGTTAGGTTAGGTTAGACGCGCTGCAAGATGCACTGCGCCGCGCGGTGAGCATGTTTTTGTACGGACAACCAGGTTATTACCTTGTTGTCCGTACAAAAACATGCTAACAACAACATCAAGCTTATAACTTTGTGATTTTTCACGGTAAAATTTTGAAATGTTGTATACAGATTCCTTACATAAAAATACTAGACAGGTGTTTCAGGTTCAAGAGGTACGGTGCTTCCCAGTTACTGGGTTATGGAGGTCCGATAGGCAGTCGCTCCATGTCAAACACTGGTATTCAGCGGCATCCGGTTGGACTGGAAGCCGACCCCAACATAGTTGGGAAAAGGTTAAGCAGATGATGAGGTGTTTCAGGTTTCGCGTACTATACCAATTATAATGTTATAGATGGGTAGGTGTGACGAATGATATGAAAGAGAAGGGAGTCAGTGATAGTATGACGGCTGACAGGATGGCATGGAAGAAGAAAACGTGTTGCGCCGACCCCAAGTAACTTGGGATAAGGTCTGGAAGATGATGATGAGATGGGTAGGTGTGACGTCGGCCCAGTGTGCGACGCGTCTCTTGCTTGGTTTAAACTGGTTTTAACCGAACGCATCTCTCTAGTTTTGTAATCACTCACACAAATGCAAAGCTCAGCTTACGCTTCGCGGAGCGTACGTATATCTTAAGCACTTACTTGTCAGGTTCTTATGATGGTTTCTTTTCCATTTATTTTATCTCATTGTAATTTATTTTTCTTTGAGATAAATAAATAATAATTCGTCAGTTATTTATTATATTTATTAACATTTTCGGTTATGTCGAAAAGAAAACAAATAAATAATTAGTAGCAAGTAATAGTGTAATAATTCTACTTGGTCGTTTACCTGCTTTGTTTTATCCATGAAATTTAGGCTTTTCGTACAAAATAGAAAATGGATAAAAGCAGAAGTTAAATAACTGTATGTATTCGTACAAAAATACACTAAGTAATACTTCGCTATAATCTATGTATGTTTACATATATATTTTTATTTTTGGGTAAATATTTTCATATTGTTTCACAAGTGCCGGAATACTAGGCGGAAATATGTCCAATTTTTATACGAATAATCCCTCCCTGCACCGAGAATTGGCCGATTTAATACTGATGGTATAACCCTTAGCTGTTCCTTACCCCGGTTTCTAAATCGACAAATTGTCAAACGCACATCAACTGCCTGTGATTGGTCGACTAAATTATCAACTACCAATCAGAACAAGTTACGGGCGCTCGACAATTGGGTAATAGACAGTATCAACCAATAATTCCAAGAAACACTTCAAACACGATAAATTTTTAATTAACTGTAAAATTAGATTTTAATTTGCTTTGAAATCAATAGACAATTGAGTAGGTAAAAAAAGTGACGTCACTAATGTATCGAGGAAACGCGTTTTGACAGCTCGTAAAAAGCGTGTCAATTCATTGATGGTGTCTACTACCGCAATCACCGCATTACAGAATCGTTTCTCAAAAAAAAAATACAACAAAAACACAGTTAGGTACAGCCTAAACATTGCCAAAAAAAAAACGAAAAACGGAAGCACAAAAAAGACAATCCGTCCTCCCGCGAACCAATCGGAACTCCTGGAACCTGCCTACCTCCCGTCCCTGCGCTGCAGGACTTCAAATAGCACCACATTACTATCGAAGTCGCTGTCCTCACTCGCCGGCCACGTCTGGTCTTCCAGCAGCGGCTTCCCATGCTCCCCTTTTACCTTCGAAGTCCGTCGGATGCTCTCGAAGTCCTTAATGGCGTCGAAGTCTTGGTCGATGGCGTGGACGGTGCCGGCTACTGACTTGATGAACAGGACCTTGTGGATGATGTGGCCGATGATGCCGAGGAGACAGACGGCCAGACCGACCACGTTGATCGGAGAGAGAACGTCGCCGCTCACTTCCACGGCAAGGACTAGGATGCACATTTCCTGAAAATGTTTTCAATTTGTGTTATTACAATTTAATGACTACTAACAAAATCGAAGTTGTTATTTAACTAATCATCATCATCTGCTTAGCCTTTTCCCAACTATGTTGGGGTCGGCTGTTGTTATTTAACAAATCAATACTTAATATTACAAAAAAAAGGAAAGATTTGTTTTTTGTATGTAACGAATAAACTTAAAAATTACTGAACCGATTTTGAATATTCATTTGCGGTTAGAAAGCTACATTATCACTGAGTAAAATAGGCTATATAACATTACGCTACGACATACGGGAGAGGAGTAGTAACCAAAGACGTAACTTAACGCGGGTAAAATAAGCCACGCGGATGAAGGGGCGGATAGGTCGCTAGTATAAAATGTTATAAAGCTGAAGAGTTTGTTTGTTTGGTTGAACGAGCTAATGTCGGGAATTAATGGTTCGAATTGAAAAATTGATTTTGTATTGGTTAGTCCTTTCATCGAGTAACATCACGCTACAACATTCGGGACCGGAGCAGTAACCAAAGACTTAACACGGGCGATTAAATCCACGCGAACGAAGTCGTGGAGACAAGCTAGTTACTAATGAAATTAAAATTGTAATTTAACTAATATATAAGGAGGTAACATTTCCTATAAGAAGTAATTTCTGGAAGTCTATTCTAATATTATAAATAGGGTAAAATAGTTTGTAAAAGCCTTTTTAGTAGTAGTTTGATTACATAAATCTTTCATTGGTAAAAAGCTACGGTATTGCCGAGTGCCATAGTATAAAGTGGTATACTTGGAAGTACTCATGAATACAAAGAATTCTTATTAGGGCGCAAACCCTAAAACATTAAAAACAACAGCCGGTCCATACATTTTAATTGCATTTTTGTACAGAGCCGCAGCGTGAGCGCTTTCAACCTATGAATGAATTAAAAGTAGTCTGCATGCTAAGTAGGTACAGAAAAAATATTGAGTGTCATTAACATAATAATAGAATCCAAACTTTAAACATGAAAAGTGGCCAACTGGTCTTTAGACGAGCTGCCAAAACAAAGTGCATTTTTTCAAATAATATATAAAATATATAAATATACCATCACGCCTGTATTCCCCGAAGGGTTAGGCAGAGGTGTACCAATGTACACCCACAGTTCGCCGGTATATTTAGGTCCCATGTAATAGGGGGCGAGCCTATTACCAGTAACCTTTAAACTCCGAGCCGCTACTGAGAATTTCATAGAAAAACCCAATAACACTTTTTGCTCGACCTGGGAATCGAACCCGGGACCCCTTGCACAGCAGTCGCATTTGCGACCACGAGACCAACGGAGCAGTTTTTCAAATAATATCACCGTTTTTTTTTATCTCATCATCTCGGCAATCGATCTGACGGCCCACCTGATGTTAAGTGGACACCGCTGCCTATAGACAGCTGCGATACCAGGGGCCTTGCAAATGCGTTGCCATCCCAGAGACAGTTGAATTGTATCATGTGTCTATAATTATACGAGCACCCATACCTTTCAAACCGGTATACAACAACGCTGCTTTGCGGCAGATATTAGTATAGTAGTAGTACTTTCCCGGACAAGCTCCTCCACAAAGAGCTCTACTACTACTAATAAATAAATGTATTCAATCCAGAGAACAGCCATAATTCCAAAAGCATAATCAGTTCTCATACCTTAAATATACCAGAGATGGATAGTGTGAGACTAGAGGTGTACGTGACGACCAGAAACTCGCTGATCTCCATGGCGAAAGCTATGGTGGCTCCGACAGACACCTTCAGGATCGTGGGCACCAGCTTCTCCGCAGACATTTTCTGTAGGTGGTCGTAGCACGCGAAGCCTGGAAGTCATCAAGATTCCTTTTGAATATTATAAATGCGATTTTTTTTCAACTTGGATGGAGACTTCTAGGGTAACGAGGCAGTACGTTAAAACTCATACATTCACTTTAAATATTTTTGAGGTAAAAGCAAATATACAATGTCCTATAGCAAAATTCGTACGACGTATGAAAAACGCCTAGACGCCTAGTGGTCCTAAGCGCGACTGCTACGCTTGGATTCGATTCCCAGGTCGAGCAAAAAGTGTTATTGAGTTTTTCTATAAAATTCCCAGTAGCAGCTCGGAGTTTGGATTTGTGCCCGAATAATGGTATGAAAAACCCTATGAACGTAGACATCAATATTTTAACTGTAAATACTGTTTCACATTGGTACTCGGATTTAAACTGACATGCCATGTCAGGATATTTTTTTTTAGACGTGAAATCATCAAATATCTTCTCCCGCCCTGGGCGGAACGGGAGGAAGTGTCAGACTTTTACTGACTAAAACCCGTCTATGTTCCTTCATGTGCCCTTTGCGTTCCGGGGGCGCGGTATCTCTTTCGAACAACCCGCAGCCCCGGCAGGCATCGGCCCTCAGTGGCCCCTTCCAAGTTTGCTGACATGCCATGTCAAGCTGTGTTGTATAAATTATGATAATTATGTAAATCGTTGTCGTTCTCCTGTGTGTGCTCTGAATCAAGTGAATACACTTAAAGATGTCACTTTACGTTTAATGAGGAACATACCATCACGCCTGTTTTCCCCGAAGGGTTAAGCAGAGCTGTATCAATGTACCCCCACAGTTCGCCGGTATGTTTTTTTAGGTCCCATGTAATAGGGGGCGAGCCTATTGCCAGTAACCGGGCACAGATCCAATCTCCGAGCAGCTACAGAGAATTCCTTAGAAAAACCCAATAACATTTTTTGCTCGACCTGGGAATCGAACCAAAGACCTCTAGCGTAGCAGTCGCGCTTAGGACCACTAGGCCAACGAGGCAGTTACAGTTACGTTTAATGAGCGGTACAGTAAACAACATAAGTCCCCTCCGCAACCTTGGCCCTAGAACTTTCATAGGGGTATGAGCATTAATCACCCTGCCTTCTAATTGCGTGTTGGTAATTCCAATCTTATGTTGTAGGTATTTAAGTTGTAACTTCCATGCGACGAGCGGTGAGAGCACCACCTACCCCTATTTAGTTCAATCGAGCTTAGTTGTGTTAAAATAAGCCAACTGACTATTTATCAATAATTCATTGCGACGTTATTGTTACTACATGGGACCTAAACATACCGGTGAACTGTGTATGTTGGTACACCTCTGCCTAACCCTTCAGAAAATACAGGCGTAATGGTATGTTGTGTTGTGATATAGTTACTATAATAATGTCAAAAGACTATTTTCCACTATACAGTAACAACAGTTTACAAGCAAAACTTATGCTAAGAATACGTTTCAAAATAATCAGCGTTGAATATTCAAAACCATTCCAATTACTTTCGGAAAATTGGAGAAATTTTGAAGTGGCTTGGTTCTCTTTGG
Source organism: Caradrina clavipalpis (assembly GCA_932526535.1). Taxonomy (NCBI): domain Eukaryota; kingdom Metazoa; phylum Arthropoda; class Insecta; order Lepidoptera; family Noctuidae; genus Caradrina; species Caradrina clavipalpis. Next base: position 4,789,770 of record OW052087.1, read on the forward strand.
CAGAACTCGTAAACCCGATTGTTGGCATGGCGTGCGGGCAATTGACTGCACCCCGCCCGCTGTATAAATATTTAAATGCCATCGTCCGCTATGGCCCTTGTTTTATTTTCACAGGTGTTTTTCATTTGTTGACTCTCGTACACCAACTTAATAGAAGAAAAAACAACTTATATTTTTACTGTACCTAATAATTATGAAAAGAAAACAAGACACTAAAGGCTGCTCGAGCCCTTATGGTTTTATCGAATAACATGGAACATGAGCTACTTTCTTTGACAATCTTTACGGATAGTCAGAAACCAAGAAGTCTGACAACCAGTCTAACCAAAAGGTATCGTGTTGCCCAGTTACTGGGTTGTGGAGGTCAGATAGTCAGTCGCTCCATGTAAAACACTGGTATCCAGCTGCTGCTGCATCCGGTTAGACTGAAAAGGCTTATCAGATGATGATGGAACATGAGCTATTGAATATCACATACGATTTGTTGATGCTTTATTTCATGCTTTAAAGACTCACGTTAATAATGAATTGTACCAAAACTTTTGACATAAAATCACGACCCACCCGACCAATTTCAACTAGGTAGCTGATATGGTTCTAAGTGACATACTTGTGATGATAAAACAAGCGGCTTTTGGGGTCCGGTTAGAACCCTAGCTCGATTATTTTGCCGGATCAGTCGGCCCGGCGGCCGTATCGGCGGATAATTACAAAGTGTGCATAGCCACCGGTGATGCCGCCGGCATGTGTGTTTTAGGAGCCTTTAGATCTCAATAGGCTGTAAATAATATCCGCCAGACCCGGTTTCGGTCACGGAGGCAAATCTAAACAATCAAGCAGAAGACATTATAGTGCACAATTGTGTGCGCAAACACATGTGCCCTCCTCTCCCTCACTCTCATAGTCCAATGGCACGGCAATCCAACACGACCGGGGGGAGATCAGGCACAGGGCCAACTGCTTCAGAATATACTTAATGAATACGTACAAACAGCCACCTTACCTTCAAACATGATGGTAAATGGCAGCAGCGAGATGAACATCCAGGGTTGCACATGGAACACCATATCCACTGGGTTGTGCAACCCTAGCTTGGACTTCTGCATCAGCATTTGCGCGAAGGTCCACCGCAAGCCAGCAGCGAAGGAGGCGATGAGAAGGAAGTTGAACCCGAGGAGGTTGAACTGCGTAGCCTTGTACGTGAACATGATGAGGCCTGCTGCGATCATCAGCACTATCCCCACCAGCGACCATGACTGTGGAGCAAATAGTTTGATAGTTGAGCTTATATTACGCACTTATGCTGGGTTCTCCTATACAAGCTTACTTTTACATCGTTCTGGAACCTAAAGCCATAAGCTCTAACATAGTAACAGAAACTATTGGCACTATTATTTAATACTAGCTTTTGCCCGCGACTTCGTTCGCGTGGATTAATAGTTCCCGGTGCCGGGGGATTTCCGGGATGAAAACTATCTTATGTCCTTTCTCGGGTCCCAGACTATATCTGTACCAAATTTCATCGAAATCGGTTCAGTGGTTTAGGCGTGAAGAAGAGAGAGACAGACAGACAGAGTTACTTTCGCATTTATAATATTAGTACGGATTGAAGAAAGAATATTGAATTTATGAAATAGTGAGAACTCGAAGTTACGCTTCCTTGCAGTCAATTAATATTTGTGTATAAAACTTATCCACTACACATGCGAACGGTAGCCTTTGAAAAATCTATTCATCGATCAGATAGAAGAGCTACTAACTATTTAACTATTCGCGCTAATCTCTGAAACTACCAGTTGTATCGGAAACAATCTTTTAGTACATTATAGCCAGATTTAAAAGGAATAGTTTAAGCCATAATATAACATCACGCTACGACCCATGGGAGGGAAGCAGTAACCAAAGACGTAACGTAACACGGGAGAAATAAGCCACGCGGATTAAGTGGCGAGCAGTTCGCTGGCAAACAAATAAAATTTAAAAAACAAAAATCATAACATTTAGGAAGATTGTTAAGTTTCCCTACAGGGCTAAAGTAACCAGGAATTGCGGTACCTACTTACTCTTTAAAAATTTATGACTTGAATGTCAAGACGATGTGTACATAGGTACCAAAAATAAAAGACATTCATAAGTATTACAAGGTGGAGCCCTATATCACATATAAAAGGAAGCGAAAGCCGGTATCTCGGTCACAAAGGGAAGTGAACACTGCAACTACAGCATGTAAATAAATGTCTGAATACATTTGTGAGAACGCGATGAGACGTAGGGGCACAAGTCATAATACAAAATGTTGCTAACTCACCCGGTAGCCTAGTAGTCCGGGGTACGACTGCTACGTTAGAGGTCTTGTGTTCGATTCCGATATCGAGCAAAGCGTTATTGGGGTGTTCTATAAAATTCTCTGAAGCAGCTCGAAGTTAGGATTTGTGCCTGGTAAATGGCAATAAGCTCGCCCCGTATTACGTAGGACCTACCGGCGACCTGTGGGTACAATGGTACACCTCTGCCTAACCCTTCGCGGAATACAGGTGTGATGGTATGATGGTACAAAATGTTTTATTTCCAAATTTAAAAACACCCAAATCTACATGCTGTCAAATGTTGATGCATGATTGCTCATCACTTTAACACACTTCATTGTACGTAGATATTTGCGACTCAATGTCAAAAAAGTCACATTGAAAGGAGATTGAGCACGAATAGATTCACTTTTTGACGCGTATGGCCATTTGAGTTAATGTATAATTCATAATATTATTTTTATTGATTTTTTACTTAAATTCATTGAAATCATTTGTGGAGTTTCTATTTTCATTTTATTTAGTATTTAATAATTTAATACAATAAATACGTCATTCCTTCCAAAATAGTGAAGCGACTCCTTTTTCAATTATAATCGATCGATTAAACACTAACATAAATCATAGGACAACAAAAAATCTACATTCGCAACTAAAAAGTATTAAGAGTTGTCATTATTATTATTCTTTAATTATGGTACTATTTCTTTCGTTAAAAAACAATTTCTAGGCAAAAATAAAACAATTAAGATATAATCGATAATGTTATGATGCCCCTTAGTCTATTGTTGTGGCACAACACTATTCGATGATATGTCAAATGTCAAACAAAATCGTGTTTTCTGTTTTGTTTACTTACCGTGTCATCTGCGGGTTAAGGCGAGAATATTGTTTTTAGCTTTTATCTGCTAATAAATATAAATTCGTGTCGAGTTGAGTTTTAGGATTCCTCCACCGTGGACGAATCCTAAAACTCAACTCGATGTAGTAGATAGACGTGGAGGCTCCACGTCTATCTACTACATCGAGCAATTTGACTCTTTTTGTGCGTGTGCTGCGAAGTGAATTGTTAGAACGTTTTTACGTCCACGGTGATTTGTTCTAGACTTAAAGCATGTCGCGCTGTGTGAATTGTTCTCTTTTATTAGCACACCCGCTGCCTAGACGCCAAATCAGAGAGGCAACGGATTCCATGGTCAATATTTTACGTACATGAAACTTTTTATTTTTTTTCAAAAACCCCACAATATTTAATTTTGAATTTAACCTTGTTTTAAAGTATGACACTACCCCTTATTTGTGTCCAATTTTCACTACTATACTGTGTAAAAAGTTGCGCAACCAAGTGCCATAGTAAGTTGCTCAATCTCCTTTCATAAAGATTTATTCCAACATTTACTTTTACTCAAAGTAAAGTTACAAAAATGTTTTAAATTAAATTGAACCATGACGTTAAAACAGTTTAACATGCTTCACTACGACACATTCGCTTAGAAATAAACAATCACGTTTACGTTAACCTAGGGTTGGCATTTGCTCGAAAGAGGCACCGTGGCACAGTGGGCTGAAAATCGGCTCTAGAAGACTTAGGGTTTTCAATTTCTAAGTGTCGGTTTTTTTGCCAGATATCGCTTCTATTAGTTATTACCATACACAAAAATGTCACCCGAGTTAATTCTGCTCAAAAACGAAGGAATTATAATTTTTTTACGAAAAATTTGTATGGAGCCAGCATGAAAAATCTAATTATCTCTGAAACGGCAACGAAAACCGTAATATCCTCACAGGTGATTTTAGTACTAATTATTTATGATTTTTTGACATACTTTATATAAAGGTTCAAGATGCCGATTTTTTTTTAAAAATCGTCTAAGTATTTGTATTTATTTTTACATATAAAACGGTTCCAATTGGTGTTTAAATTACGGAACATAGACTTTTAACAACAACTAACACTCAATAGTATCACCCCTATATCCCCGAAGGAGTAGGCAGAGGTTTATAGACAACTATGTTCGAGCTAGATATTTTTCATCACAAAATGAGTTTTAAAACTTTTCATTCACTCATATCAGCCTAAAGCCGTCCACTGCTGAACTTAGGCCTCCCCCAATCATCCGCCGCTTGCTAGCTTCTTCAAATCGTCAGTCCACCGTTCAGCAGGGCGTCCCACACTATGTTTGCCAAAACGAGGTCTCAGCACCGTATTTAGCTTGTTGTGCGCCCTGTGCGAGCTTCTATAACGGCGTCCTGTGCGGGCTTCTATGAAGGCGCCCTTAAAATAAATCTGGTCCTGGTTTGGTCATTTCTGCGCCCCTCTAGGGTCTGCGCGCTGTGCCTGGGCACCGCTGGCACTGCCCTAGTTACGACACTGCGTGGTCTTCACTCTGACACGTATTTGCTCCGCTGACCGTCTCTACGTCTGCAGACCTGACCGGCCCACTTCCACTTCTGCGAGGAATGTCGGTGATTTTAGTTCTCTGGCGAATGACTTTATTGCGAAATTAATGCAACAGAGGAATCCCGAGCATTGCCTTCTCCTTCGGGTGTTTTACACCAAATTTCGCGCATTGTCCCGGATACCACCCAACAGTGGGTTTTGTGTTGGGTGGCATCCGGGAAGATGCGCAAAATTTTTGTATCGTTGATCCCACAATCCCTTAAAACCAGGGTGTTTAACCAGTGCGTCCTACCTGTGATAACCTATGGAGCCAAAAATTGGACACTCATCGTGAGGCTGGGGCACAAGTTCAAGGTCGCTCAGCTTGTCAATGAAAGGGCAATGCTCAGAGTTTCTCTGGTGAACAGATTTCGTATTGAAGTCATCCGACAGAGAACTAAAGTCACCGACAGTGCTCGGAGAATTAGTACGCTGAAATGGAAGTGGCCCGGTCATGTCTGCAGACGGACAGACGGTTGGCGGTGCAAACACGTATAAGAGTGATGACCACGTTTAGGCAAACGTAGTGTGGGACGCCCTGCTGAACGGTGGACTGACGATTTAAAGAAGCTAGCAAGCGGCGGATGGGTACGGGCTACCCAGGACTGGGATGGGTGGCGCTCTTTGGGGGAGGCCTAAGTTCAGCAGTGGACGGCTATAGGCTGATATGAGTGAATGAAAAGTTTTAAAACTCATTTTGTGATGAAAAATATCTAGCTCGAACATAGTTGTCTAAGCGTGGGTGTACTATAAACCTCTGCCTACTCCTTCGGGGATATAGGGGTGATACTATTGAGTGTTAGTTGTTGTTAAAAGTCTATGTTCCGTAATTTAAACACCATTTGGAACCGTTTTATATGTAAAAATAAATACAAATACTTAGACGATTTTTAAAAAAAAATCGGCATCTTGAACCTTTATATAAAGTATGTCAAAAAATCATAAATAATTAGTACTAAAATCACCTGTGAGGATATTACGGTTTTCGTTGCCGTTTCAGAGATAATTAGATTTTTCATGCTGGCTCCATACAAATTTTTCGTAAAAAAATTATAATTCCTTCGTTTTTGAGCAGAATTAACTCGGGTGACATTTTTGTGTATGGTAATAACTAATAGAAGCGATATCTGGCAAAAAAACCGACACTTAGAAATTGAAAATCCTAAGTCTTCTAGAGCCGATTTTCAGCCCACTGTGCGTGGCCCGGGAACGAAAAGGGCATTAGGAGGAACACAGGTAGATTTTAGCCAGTAAGAGTCGGACACTCCCTTCTACTGCACTCAGAAAAGGTGAAATAAGTCATTTGACGATTTCCCATTGTTAAAAAATAGGTTTGGCATGTTTCGGAATTTGTTCGAAAGAGTCACAGCCGCCCTGGAACGAAAAGGGCATTGGAGGAACGCAGATGGGTTTTAGTCAGTCAGTGGCTGACACTCTTAAGAAGTCATTTGATGATTACCCACGCTTAAAAAGAAAGGGTTGCTATCACCACATGACATTCTTTCCAAAGACTTACACACACAAATTACATTCACAAAAAATATCAGGTGCAAAAACGTATTCTGAGGCGCGCACAAGACTTCCATATTCCTAATACTAGAACTAATTATAGAAAAAAAAACAATAATACATGAGGGAGCAAAACTTTATAACTCACTACCAAAAGACATAAAAAACACACAATCTTTATTACTATTTAATAAATTACTAAAACGTCACATTTTAAAAGGTCATTAAATAAAATAACTATTTTAATTAGCATAACTCATTTGCTTGTAGTGTTTAAACGAGTCCTTAGATTTCAAACATAAAACTTAGATACGAGTGACCGCACGGCGAGCGCATGGGGGTACACAATACAATTTTTTAACAATTACCTTCATATATTCGCAATGTTAACATTAAAAGCTCCCGACAACAAAAATGTGTAAAGTAATTTTCAGTATTTATTTCTGTACAAGTGATTTGTTGAGAGAGATAAATTAATTCAAATCGTACATGTAGGTGATTCCCGAACGCCCAAGAATCTCTTACCCAGTACTAAACAAAGTCGCTTTTTCCCTACCGTCCCTGTATACGCTTAGATCTTTGAAACTACGTAACGGTTTAATCAATAGATAGAGCGATTTAATAGGAAGGTTTATTTATACGACTAACATCACGCTAAGTTCGACGTGAGCAGAGCGGTAACCAAAGACGTTAATGGACGCGGGTTTACCCGTATGGTTAGTAAAACATCGCATACATTTTCATTTTATTTAATATTATAATTGATTGCTTAACTTTCAATTAATCGTAATTGCCTTGACACTAAAACTGTCCGGATTAAAACCGGATACTTTTTAAAAACCCTTACCGGTCGCGCTCTAAACTAAAGGATTTAGGAGACTTAAGTAACTAAATACGTTTTGTGTCTAATCATATTTAGTACATCATTGCATCCTTGTCACATTTGTCACAAGGTGACCCGTGACAGTGAAACACATTTAACGCTAAGTATGTATTGTGAGTTTGGTGAAAGTGGGCCTAATGGTGGGTCCACACGACACAGACTTTTGTCTGTACAGATATCTGCACAGACTATAAAGTCTGAGTGAAAAATTTTTATTCAGAGGTCTTTACCAAATGTCTGTGCAGACTTTTCATCAGTTCAGACTTCGATTTTAATGAATAAATTAAGTAATTCAATAATCATGAGTTTTGCTCCGACAATCGTACAGACATGTACGCAGACTTCCGACTTTTCTGATACACCGACATTTGTCTGTACTGATTTGTTGTACAGACAAAATTGTCAAAATTCTATAGAAGTCTGTGTCGTGTGGACCCACCATAAGACGAGTTCTGAGAATCCCGAGTGGATGGCAGCCCTACGTTAACCTAACCTCAGGTAGGGGTAGGTAAGTAACGCTTTGACCTTGAGCTACTAGCCTAGCGCGGCGCGGTTTTAATGGAATAAGCGGCGAGCTTATACTGCTTTGTTACCATAGACTTGCGTCTGTACATTAAATACAAGCTGTTGATTTGCATCCTCGTCAAATTTTAGGAGCTTGTCATAGAAAAAAAGAAGTAATGAAATATAATTACGATACCTGGCCAATATTTATTGTTTTTTTAGTTGCAACTATCAAAAAACAGTATTCCAGAATACTCCTCTTGCAAAAATCAACATCGCCCAGTTGCGTATGCGGTAGGCAGAGTTGTCGCGCGGCTATATCAATGCGTGCATAGCGCCTAAACCCTCTGGCGAGATGGCTAGTTCGAATTGGAAAATCACAACAAAAAATATAAATTTCAAAACAAATTTATTTTATTATTGGTTCGTGTCAAGAATCATGAGCATAGTTAACTCCTTGAATTTGACGAGAATGCAAATCAACAGCTTGTAGGTGATCGTAATACGGGTGACCCGTAACCTGCCCCGGTGGTCTCGTGTTCGCAAGCGCGATTGATGAAAGTCCTGGGTCGGTTTACATGTCGGGCGAAAATCAAGTCAAAGTCACGTTTTTGCATTAGGAATTTCTCAGTAATAGCCCGGAGTTTGAAAGTTGGTGGTGCGACACCCCCTTGTCTCGGAAAGTATGTTAAAAGTATGGATCAATCGGTTTTTTTGCAATCCGTGGTGCTTGGCAATCTGGGCTTCACCCAGTTGTAAACATCACTTTGTGCCTATTGGCCTAATTCTGTTCTGTCTCCTGATAGTTTGGAGGGAAGTGGAAATTATATTTTTCTTACTCCTCCGCTAATCTTTTCTGTTTAATTTCGTTGCGGGATCCAAGACAGTTGTATCGTTTCTCCGGGACTCGTTTCTCATTGTCTCGGCGCTTTTCTTTTGGTCGCCACTGTTGATACTAGCTTACAGGAGTTGCAGCGGTATGGGAAAAGCGTGGCAGGCTTGTTCAATTAAAAAATAAGTCTTTACGGATAGTGTTGCCGTGTTCCCAGGGTTGTGGAGGTCAGACAGGCAGTCGCTCCATGCAAAACACTGGTATCCAGCTGCATCCGGTTAGACTGGAAGCCAACCCCAACGTAGTTGGGAAATGGCTAAGCAGATGATAAGCTGTTCCATACCTACAAAAGTGCAACACTTACACAGTTAAAATGCAAGAAAATGCTGAAAGTTTTTTAATCGACTAACAATGATGATAATCCTAAAACTAAGCTTACATTTTAGAAATAGGTATGATTTTTATTACTATCTATATACCCCGCTGTGTTGTCACCTGAATTCAGTTACCTCTTTGGTTACTGCCCCACTCCCGTTGGTCGTAGCGTGATGTTCTATACGTTTAAACTTTTCTCTATGTATTGCTGAAAACTGCATTAAAAGCCGTTGCGTAGTTTTAAATATCTAAGCGTACATACAGCGCGTGTTTTATACTATGTAAAGATGTGACGACTGACGATGATTCACTTTCTCGTGATTTTTTTCTTTCTTTCTATTAAGGATAGACACAAATCAAAAGAGATTTCAGGTTCGGTTCGGTCTTATGATCTTATCCTTTATACCTCATCAATATTCGACATCGATCGATAGTTCGATCATTTTTAATTAAGTAGGTACACAAACTAAACTTGTAAGCCCTCAAGTTAATTAGAATGACAATTAATCTTACTTTGTAAATACGTATAGTTAGTTAAATAAGTTGGTAAGGACCAATAATTCTAAGACACTTTTTTTAAAGTTTTCATTTAACAGTAAAATAAGATTTTTAGTAATGTCTAGTGATTGGTGGCGTCGTTTTAAATAAATAATGTTATAATACGTAATTAACAGGTGCAGTAATTAGCCGTGTTATAGCCATTAGACACAGGCAAAGAAAGACAGTTATCATTTAAATAAACGAATAATAATTAAGTTGTTAGGCAACATGTTGAGCAGTCATTTTGCATGACGCATAGCTTTGGAAAACATCTAATCTTCCATTACTAATTAAAACAATACTATGAACAATGTATTACGTAGTGTATTACTTCACAATACAATTCAATACAATACATTCACATACAAAGGCCCCCATTTTTCCATTGGGTCCTTTGAGCCCCACAAACGTGGGGCCCCAGCCTGCCGTCAAAAAATCATTCTTTGCAGCCGTTGTTCCATTCTACGCATTATTATTACCCGATTCAATGACAAAATATTGGATTTGCAGTGCAATTTACAGTTTCTAGCTACAAGCTAATGTTTTTTCTTGTATATAATTTAATTAGGTTCAAGTGAACAATAAAAGGCCGCTTCCAATCGGTCCTTTTGGAAATCGATGGGGGATGCCCATGTCCAGCAGTGGACGTCCTGCGGCTGAAATGATGAATACGACATTGAAAGAAATCCAATTTGTCAACTATCATTGTTAAACACACAGGGGCCTTGTCATTATGAGCCCCCCCCCCCCCCCCCCCCCGTTATATCAAGAAGGTACAACATAGGTTCTTAGTAACAAAGTAGTTGTAATTGCCAATCAAGTTAATAGTTAAAGGACAAACAGTTAAAGCAAACCTAATAGGTGTCTAGACTTTAGGCGCTGGAAACTGGAGACTGTGATTAGGACATCCCACGTAGGTGACGCAGGGTGTCTAAACTATGAGAATTGATGTAAACAGTTTGTTTTCCAATAAAAGCATAATAGTTCTACAATCGGGATATTAAAGTCAAAACATTTATTTCAATTACACCATTTACAGGCACTTTAGAAGTGTCAAGAAGTTACAGTTTAAAGTTGAAGCTACGTTTCAAAACATATGTCTCTATGGAGAAGAACGAGCCAGAAACTCCATGGACACTCTTTTCCTTCAATTTGGTTTTTATAAAATCTTGGTTACAATATTCTTGTTGCTTCTCTATGTGAAAACAATGAAGGTGATTAATATAAAACAAAGTAAAGCAACTATATCATACATACCTTAAGCATGTTTAGAAACTTGTCATATTAAGGCGCTTTGCACATGGAGCAACTTAAGTTAAGGCAACTATCAACACTTTAAAAGTTTCATGTGAAAATTAACAGTTGTTAATTTTCACGTTTACGGATGCCTCGGCTTTATGGCAAACTGTGAGGTACTTTCATTGCCGAGTTGCTCAATCTACGCAGCGATCTTTAAAAACCGGTATAATATTTAACAGTTGCTAGTTGCGGCAATTAGGAACTAACTTAGTCATCGATTACAGCAACTGAAAACTGTTCACGATCACCGGAACTCGAAACTCGAGTTGCTATGTGTGCGCAGTCTAATTGAAAAATATGTAAACGGCCAGTTGTCTCTTGCTGCAATAGTTGCTCTATGTGCAAAGCGCCTAAAAAAGTCAAAACAAAAGACGCCACAATACCTATTCTAGTCAAGTACAGATAGATGTCTTATTTCACAACAAGTCATAACACGTGATTTCACAGGCGTTAAGTTACGTCTGGTTAATGCTGCGCTACGTAGCGTGATGTTATATGTATAGCCTGTAGACTATATAGCATCGCGATAACAACACAAATGCAAAGCTCAGCTTACGCCTCGCGAGCTTTAGTCAGCAAGGCGTAAGCTCAGCTTTGCATTTGTGTGAGTGATTACCAAAGTAGAGTTTGGTCTGGTTAAAACCGGTTTCAACCAATCAAAGACGTGTCGCCCTATCTATATGGGCACTCACACATATGCAGACATAGATAGATATACATCATTCATCCATTCTGACGGAATTGAGTAACAAACATCCATCCATCCAAAGTTTCGTCCATGTCCATGATAAAAGAGTAATATAACGGGAAAGGGCTTTTCAAATAGGACCAGTAGTTTATGAGATTAGGGCGTTCAAACAAACAAACTCTACAGCTTTATAATATAGAAGAAGATAGTAAATATTGCATTCTTTTCACTGTTTGTTTCGTACATAATTCAATTTTATTGTTTGTTAGAAATAATAATGGAGTGGAGTGCAATTTTAAATTTCATCATCTCTACCCTCTCAAGAGACCTCGTGTTCGTAGTAAACTTATCGTAATTGTATCCAATAATGTATTATAGTAGTGTTCAATATCTTCACGATTTTGTTGCAAAGACAATTTTATTGTGTTACGAAGTTTCCTATTTACAAATTATCAACTGTCTAAATAGTATAAAGTTTCATGGTTTTATCTTCAATATTATAAGTTCTTCTTTTTTGTTTTATGTTTGTAACGAATAGGCTCCAAAACTCCTCGACCGATTTAACCATTTTTTTACCAATAGGTGGCTACATTATTCCTGAGCAATATAGTTTATATAAAATCACGATACTACACACGGGGGCGGAACATTAACCAAAGACGTATCTTAAGGCGGGTGAAATAAGCCACGCGGATGAAGTCGCGGGCAGTTCCTTAGTCTTCACAAAGACGAACTTCCATACAAACATACAAGCCTTGTTCTAGCGACGAAAGATAGCCTATGTCTTTCTCAAAGGCCTAATCTATCTCTGTACAAAATTTCATCAAAAACGATCCCTGGTTCAAGCGTGAAAGCGTAATGTAATGTAATTCTCCAGGCCGATTCCGGCCACGGCGGCTAACCTTAATGCAGACTAGCCGCGTACGCAGGAGATATTATAGTGCACGAGTGTGTGCGCAAACAAAGGTGCACTCCCTCTTCCCTAACTCTCATAGCCCGATGGCCAATCGGGCTATGAGAGTTAGGGAAGAATTGCCGTCCCATCGGCGATGGGACGGCAATCCGACACGACCGGAGAGAGATCAGGCGCAGGACCAACGTCTTTACGTGCTTTCCGAGGCACAGGGGTGTCACACCACGAACTTCCAAATTCCGGGGTGCTACCACGAAATTCCTAATGGAAAAACCAAATAACACTTTTTGCCCGACCTGGGAATCGAACCCGGGACCCCTTGCTCAGCAGCCGCGCTTGCGACCACGAGACCAACGGGGCAGGTTCAAGCGTGAAAGCGTAAGTGATAGTCAGATACACAGAATTACTTTCGCATTTGTAATATTAGTATGGATAATACAGATTTAGACATTCCTTTTTAGATGTTCTTTTGATCTTGTAGTCTACTGAAATGTCCATAGAATATAGTAGCTATTTGTCTGTATTTTACGTAAATTGGCTGGCTGTTTAATTTACTGCTCTTCCCCCGATCTCTGAAATGAACGTAAGTTTAAAACATTCTTAAGTGTACCTTTGCCGCTACAATACACCTTAAAGGGCAGAGATAGCATAAGACTTAAAAATTGAGTTGCATTTGAAAATATTGCCGTTAGTCTCGCGTTTTTTAGCTGTAAGTCTTCCATATTCATTACACTAATTAGCTAATTGAGTAATTTAACGAGAAACTGACTAATCCTTATCCAATCTACAAAACATAAAGTTTAATTACTCATTGACCAAAATAGAGCTAGACTACATTGTATTTGAAGCGTGCTGTCGATAATAATTAAAAGTTGTTGTACTTAAAAGACACGACGGAAGATTGGTAATTTTTTGCAACCTAGGAAGTAATCAAACTTCCTATTACACTTTATAAATCGAGTTTCAAACAGAGAAAAAAATAAAAAGTTTTTCTTTTTACAGAAACCACAGATTTCTGAAGCGTAAACTGAAGGCTAGCGATACCGCCGATGATTATATTCACGGTGTTTGAGCACGCAAGGTGAGCTGAATTCAAGGTTAAAACGTAGAAAGCAATCGAATTTGATCTAGCATAAGGCGTCCCAACACACGAGGGATATTCTCTCCAGGGCGATGATGTCGAAGTCAATATAGAAATGGTTTGACAAATAACGGATTTTTGAGACGGATCACTGAGGTTACCCCGTATAGTTACAGGAAAACGTTCCTAGGAGACCATCCATAACTTTTTTAAATATTCTGAACTGCATTCACAGATTTTGGAAAAAAAACAGACAATTTGTGTCTCATTAATTAGGTATACCTTTAAAAAATTTTTTTTGTCACAATGCCTTCTATTTCATGTAGGAATCAAAAGACTATGGGACCATTAAAGGTATGAGTAGGTACTAGAAGTCACAAAAATTGCCAAAACCTTTTACCATACATTTAGTATGAAAAAAAAACGAAAAACCACGAAAACAAGTGAAAATACAGGTACAGCAGTTTTCCTCTCATAGAAAAAAAATATACATTTATACATAGGTTCGTGTAAAATTCACAAGAATCTATTGCCAATAAATTGCTTGCAGTTTGGCAGGTGCTGTGTACATTGTAAAACACGAAATGATAAAAAAATAAACCTTTCGTTTTACATAGAAATACAGTTACGCTTTTGATCCCTCCCTTTTAGTTAATCAATGGTATAACTCTACTAGCTTCTGCTCGCGACTTCGTCCGCATGAATATTTTCACCCGCGCGCGCGATGTTACGTCTTTTGTTATTGCTGCGCTCCCATCTGTTGTAGCGCGATGTTATACAGCCTATACCATCACGCCTGTTTTCCCCGAAGGGTTAGGCAGAGGTGTACCAATGTACACCCACAGTTCGCCGGTATATTTAGGTCCCATGTGATAGGAGGCGAGCCTATTGCCATTAACCGGGCACAAATCCAAACTCCGAGCTGCTACTGAGAATTTCATAGAAAAACCCAATAACACTTTTGCTCGACCTGGGAATCGAACCCGGGACCCCTTGCACAGTAGTCGCACTTGCGACCACGAGACCAACGGGGCAGTTATACAGCCTATGACACTCATAAATAACATGGCTTTATATGGGTTAAAGAAATGTCAAAATCGGTTCAATAGATGAAGAGATTACACCCTACAACCTCACAAACTTTACCTCTTTATAATAAGTATTAGTATAGATTAAAAACATCGCATTTTTTTCGAACAACCCGCATAAACATATCGCTTTTTTTTTTTTTTTTTTTATAGACGGGAAATCATCAAATAACTTCCCCCGCCCTGGGCGGGGCGGGAGGGAGTGTCAGACTTTTACTGACTAAAACCCGTCTATGTTCCTTCATGCGCCCTTTGCGTTCCGGGGGCGCGGTATCTCTTTCGAACAACCCGCAGCCCCGGCAGGCATCGGCCCTCAGTGGCCCCATCCAATTTTGCTGACATCTCTTTGAGGCGCGCGTGGAACACGAACGCGCCGTCGACACGGTCTGTCGCTAGTGAACGTACGGACGGTGAGCTACCCATTGCTCACCGTCCACAGACCCGCGTCTACGGTGGCCGGGAGTCGTCACGTGGCTCCCGACGCCCGGATCGTCTACCGCGGCGGCCGCTGGGACGGGGGACCCTCCTTTCCCTCTCCCGTCCCGCCGCCTCCTTCTCTAGCATTACAGCTTCGCAGAAGGAGGCGACTGCTTCCCATTCCCCCTCGCTCCGGACCATGGCCTGAACCAGTGCCGGACGCGAGAGGGCGCCGCCGCCGATGGCCGCCTCGAGGACTCGGCGGTGCTCAGCCCAAGCAGGGCACACCACCAAAGTATGCTCCACCGTGTCCTCGGGGCGATCCTCACAATGGTGACACCCGGGCGATTCCTCCCGCCCGATGAGGTGCAGGAACCTCCCGAAACATCCGTGTCCGGTGAGGACCTGCGTCAGGCGGTAGGTGAGGGCGCCGTGGCGCCGCTCCAGCCACTCCTCAAAGAGGGGACTTACCGCCTCAATCGAGGCGTGCCCTATAAACATATCGCTAAGTTAATAATTTCGCTCGTGTCTCGGCACGACCCTTACTGGAGCCAGGTCGCGCCGCTAAGCCTGTAGCTTTCAGTTAGTTCCTAGATAATCTAGATCTTATCCAGGCTGTCTCCTTGCTGTCCTCCCCAGGGTCGCCTTGAGCCGAGCTCCGTACCCCTCAGGCGGTGGGCTTTAGCGTGAAGTCGCTTGCTAGACAGCTAGGTTGATGGGCAGAATTTCTGCTTAATGTTACTTGTGACAGTATGCGTAGTTAACAGACATGTGATGTATTTCGATCAATCTATACTGTATCATAAAGAGGATAGATTTTTTTGTTAGTTTGTACCGGATAAGCTTCCAACCGGTCCTTTTGGAAATCTTTGGGGAAGGTCTAGGCCCAGCAGTGGACATCCTGTGGCTAATATGATGATGATAAAGCTTCGAAAGTACTGGACCGATTTTTACCATTTTTCACCAATAGATAGCTAAATAATCAAGAAGTAACATCACGCTACGACATACGGAAGCGAAGCAGTAATAAAAGACGTAACTTAAAGGCACAGATGCACATGCTAATTTCTAGCATGCTCAAACCAATCAGTGCACGCGAAAATCAAAGTCACGTGAGCTTTCCGTGCTACGATTGGTTTGAGCATGCTAGAAATTAGCATGTGTATCTGTACCTCAACGCGGGTGAAACTATTACTGCGGACGAAGTCGCGGGCAGTTTGCTAGTCCTGTATGAACTCAAATACACATAGGCACAACCAATCATTCCAAGAATGTTACGCAATTAGGGTGGGGTGCCGATCTTGTGCAAATCAAGCTTGCCAAGAAGGTCTTCATACCAAATTGATAATTTGATTAAGGACATGATTCTCCAATCGTCCCATATAGAATACGTACTGAAACGAGGAAAATTCTAGAAGATTCTATGGGATGAAGATGTCGTCATGGTCCAGTGGTCCTGTACACATGACGTGGGTTCGATACCGGGACGTGCCAATGCGACTTTGGCAATTCATTCGTACTGTCTCAGTTTATCTTGAATATTATTCGAACGACACGGTTGGCGCAGTGATCGAGCGATTGGTTGCTACACTGCGTGTCGTGGGTCCAGTTCCCGCATGGAACAAACATTCGTAAATCCTATGGGTAGTTGTTGCGGGTCGAGTTGTTAGTGTACGTGAGTTATTTTTGTTAACGCACACCTGAAACGCATAGTGTGGGCCAAAGTTTAAAAAAAAAGCACTGACGTAGGTGCCGGTGGTGAAAACTAAAACGAGAAAACCTAAACTTGTCTGAAATCACCAGCCCGCTTTGAGCAAGCGTGATGGGACCATAGTAGACTGGTCCTATTTATCTACTGAATATTTCTATGAAGAGTTATTGGGTTTTTCTATCCATTTCTCAGTAGCAGCTCGGGGTATGAATTTGTGCCCGGTTAATGGCAATAGGCGTGCTCTCTATTACATGGGACCTAAAACATACCGGCGAACTGTGGGTGTACACTGTGTACAGTCAACAAAACTATTTGGTAAGTATACAAGCAACATTATTCAACTTTCTACTACCAAAGACGATCTTTATACTGCCAATATTACTGAATGCGTAATTACTTTTTACCCGACTGCGACAGAAGGAGGGTTATGTTTTTCGAGGGTATGTTTGTATGTATGTATGTATGTATGTTTGTATGTATAATTGTTTGGCACGCTCTGCAGGCTGAACGGCTCGATGGATTTTAGCTTGAGAGGTGTCGTTAGATTCGTATTTACTGTGAGAGTGACACTGGGTATATAAAAAAAAAAACAAAATGGCGGATTTTTGGCGCCAAATTCAAATGTTTGGCTCGCTCTGCAGGCTGAACGGCTCGATGGATTTTAGCTTGAGAGGTGTCGGTAGATTCGTATTTACTGTAAGAGTGATACTGGGTATAATTGACTGCTCAGCACACTCACAGCATTGTTTAAAAGTAATCGCAAGTAAGCTGCCTGTATACCAAATACACGTAGTTTTGTTGACTGTAAATGGTTTGGTACACCTCTGCCTAACCTTTCTGGGAATACAGGAGTGATGGTATGTTATGAATGTTTCTACATAGTATAAAACGAAAGTCGCTACACGCCGATCTTTTATTCTACGCAACGGATTTTAATTTGGTCTCCATCAATAGATAGAGTGATTGAAGAGGAAGGTTTATATAGGTACATATTAAATATTACACATTACATGGGACCTAAATATACAGGCGTACTGTGGGTGTACATTGGTACACCTCTGCCTAACCCTTCGGGGAATACAGGCGTGATGGTATGATGATAATGATGGTTATAAAATATTACGCAACTACCAACGGTAGCGGAGCAGTATCCAAAGACGTGAAGAACGCGGGTGACACCGCGAGGTATACATATTGGGTCTTACTTATAAAAATAACGCTAATTCATACTTATTTACCTCTAAATTGACTGACTGAACGATAAAACACTATTTTAATCTGCCAACACTTACACGGTCAGCATAGAGCATGACCAAATTATTCGACTAAAATGGAACGAACAATTGAGCATAATTGTCAAAATTTACAATAGACCAAAAATGTCATCGTTACAGCTGATTGAAGCCCGCCATCTTACTTCTGAACTATACTTAAACAACGGGTCGCCGCTGTTTAACTTTTCTGTCACTTAGACAACATCACAACGCTGATTAACGTTTATAGGTAAGATTTTTCACCTGAGACACCGTTGAAAGTGGTTGCTATGTGAAAAATAATCGTTTTTTAGTCAAGGATTTAAGAGTTAATCAATTGATAAGTAGCTAAGTATTATTTAGTGTTATTTTTATAAGTAAGGCTGATTGTATACAACGTGTTACTGAAAGCTTTATAACATTTAAGTAAAAAACCAAATGTTTCCAATTAAATTCTACACATCAATACACCAAGTCAGCTAATCGGTGTTAATAATCTACACACAAAGAAGCAACTCCCTAAAATATTTCTTTCTCTTGACACGTTTGAACTTAATTAACTGCCAACACAAAAGAAATATTATTCACTTTGAAAGTTATTGCTTTTGAACTGAAATTTTGTATAGAGATTCAGTACCACAAGTACACTATTCATATACCCTTTTCGTAACACGAAAATCTAGATGCACTGTACAGCTAGATTTTAATCATCCTCAACATTTTCCAAGTCAACAACTAGCTTTCAACTTGCGAGATTTTCCAAGAGTAGGTCAGTTCCTTGCGAAATAATATAAGAGCTACATTAACCTATATTCGTCGTTTGGTCTTTGTACTGCTATTAAAGCACTGTTGAAAAGGGAAACAAGGTTTTTAACCTGATTTTAAATAAAGAAAGGTTGCCTGCCAGCATTTCTTTGCCAATGAAATTGTAAAGTTGCCTTTTTATGAATAACTGAAAAATCTTGTGTTGAATAAGAATATTTTATTGGTCTATTGTTGCAAAACAAAATATAACTTTATTATACCATCACGCCTGTATTCCCCGACGGGTTAGGCATAGAGGTGTACCAATATACACCCACAGTTCGCCGGTATATTTAGGTCCCATGTAATAGGGGGCGAGCCTATTGCCATTAACCGGGCACAAATCCAAACTCCGAGCTACTACTGAGAATTTCATAGAAAAACACAATAACACTTTTTGCTCGACCTGGGAATCGAACCCAGGACCCCTTGCACAGCAGCCGCACTTGCGACCACTAGACCAACGGGGCAGTTGCAATTACTTTATTAAAAAGTACTTAATATTTTAGGACGCTATTATAACTATGTATTTCAGTTATGTAACTGTATACTAACTTTTACCCAAGGCTTTGTCCGCGTGGCTTATTGCACCCGCGTTAAGTTACGTCTTTGGTTACTACTCTGGTCCTGTACGTCGTAGCGTAATGTTATATGGCCTGTTACTTCTTGATAATTTTGCTATCTACTTGTGAAAAAATCGGTCCAGTAGTTTCGGAGCTTATTCGGTAAATCTTACAAAAACATACATACACATACATAAACTCACGCCTTTTTCCCATGAGGGTAGGCAGAAACCACGGACCGCCACCTGCTACGATCCTTACACACTCCTTTCGCCTCGTCCACATTCAACAAAAAAACAAAAAAAAACAAAAAAAAACAAAAAACCAAAAAAACAAAAAAAAAAACAAACAACAAATCAAAAAAAAACAAACAAAAAGTCTTTCCTTTTTATAATATGTTAAGTAAGTTAAGTAGAAAATATGTTATTAAATGTACTGCGGTCCCCAAACTAGGCAGCGCCTGTATATTGAGAGCCAGAATCTACACAACCTTATATTTTGTTTACCAGAAACCTGAAAAGGGGTCGTTGTACTCAACAATATGAACCACTTTTACTATTGGATCAACCCTGAAACTGCGATAAAATATCAGCTGATCCGCACATTCTGTTTAGTTATGCGAACGTAAATGTATGATACAGTATTTTTTTATTACCTCCGTTATAACGTTAGTATTTATTTACCATAGATCGTGAAGTTTGTGTAAAGTAGTACTTGACTGAATGACGTATCAGTGCATATCCGAAACCATTTTTTTATTCACGGATGGAAAGTCATTTGATTTCTTCCGCTCTAGGTGGAGCGAAAGGGAGTGTCAGACTCTTACTGACAAAAATCCATTCGTGTTAATCCTAGCGCCCTTTACGTTCCAGGGCTACGATGACTTTTTCGAACAAATTCCGCAACCCTGGAGCCGAAACTATTGGAACTAGGAACGTGAAACTTTGCACACGGTTTTCTTTTATGCTGCAAACAAGCACTATAAATGTATGTTTGAAAATTCAATCCTTGGGGGGGTGACAAGTGGGTTCGGGTAGGGGGGGGGGGGGGGGGGGTGGTAAGTTCGATTGTATGAACAGTGTTATATCTTTCTAATATCATTTGTTTTTGAAGTGCCCCTCAAAGCGGACCTAAGTGTCTAAGACCTCAATGGACCTAATTGAATTTGTAAGGGCATTAGGTGCGCAATCTACCCGGGCGAAGTCCCGGCAAAATGTTAGAATTTTATAGACTTAAAATATTTTGAAAAATATATCAGAATCTAATACGACACTTTGGCCATTGTTCAAAGTGTGAAAGTAACCGTAGTATACCAACACTAGTGTTGGGTAATGATAATAATCCGGTTAATATCATTTGGCTAATAATCGATTAAAAGCCAGTAAGTAGCCATTAATAGCAATTATGGTTGATAACCCTGCTGTTATTGTTATTTTAGTGATTGAAAATTTCCCTTCATGGTTTTCAGGCTTAGGACTGTCAGATTACACGCGATTACGATTTTGACGGGCCTGTTGGTCTAGTGGTTAGTGGCCCTGACTGCTAAGCCGGAGGTCGTGGGTTTGATTCCCACCCAGGACAAACTTTGTGTGACGAGCATGATTGTTTGTTCTGTGTCTGGGTGTGATTTATCTATAATATGTATGTATTTATAAATTACATAAATATGTATATCAGTTGTCTGGTTACCATAACACAAGCTCTGCTTAGCTTTCCTGCCGGAGGCTCTACGCGGGGGTCGTGCGTTCGATGGCCCTTTACGGGGCCCCGGTGTGGGCGCGGGGCTTGAGGCGGCTTGCCGCCCACTACCTGAACGCGTCCCAGCGGGTGATCGCCATAAGGGTCATCCGCGGATACCGCACGATCTCCGGCGAGGCAGCGAGCCTCCTTGCCGGATTGCCGCCATGGGATCTGGAGGCGCTGGTCCTCGCGCGCCTACACGAGTGGCGCGCGGCGGCACTGGGCCGGGGCGAAACTCCGCTGCCGCGGCAAATTGCCGCCCAGCGGACGGAACTCCGGCTCGATCTCATGGCGACATGGAGAGAACGACTGTCGCAACCTCGTGCAGGGCACGCCTTGATTGAGGCGGTAAGTCCCCTCTTTGAGGAGTGGCTTGAGCGGCGCCACGGCGCCCTCACCTACCGCCTGACGCAGGTCCTCACCGGACATGGAAAGTTCGGGAGGTTCCTGCACCTCATCGGGCGGGAGGAAACGCCCGGGTGTCACCATTGCGAGGATCGCCCCGAGGACACGGTGGAGCATACTTTGGCTGTGTGCCCTGCTTGGGCTGAGCACCGCCGAGTCCTCGAGGCGGCCATCGGCGGCGGCGCCCTCTCGCGTTCGGCACTGGTTCAGGCCATGGTCCGGAGCGAGAGGGAATGGGAAGCAGTCGCCTCCTTCTGCGAAGCTGTAATGCTAGAGAAGGAGGCGGCGGGACGGGAGAGGGAGAGGACAACTCCCCCGTCCCAGCGGCCGCCGCGGTAGACGCTCCGGGCGTCGGGAGCCGCGAGACGACTCCCGGCCACCGTAGACGCGTGTCTGTGGACGGTGAGCAATGGGTAGCTCACCGTCCGTACGTTCACTAGCGACAGACCGTGTCGACGGCGCGTTCGTGTTCCACGCGCGCCTCAAAGAGATGTCAGCAAACTAGGATGGGGCCACTGAGGGCCGATGCCTGCCGGGGCTGCGGGATGTTCGAAAGATATACCGCGCCCCCGGAACGCAAAGGGCACATGAAAGGAACATAGACGGGTTTTAGTCAGTAAAAGTCTGGCACTCCCTCCCGCCCCGCCCAGGGCGGGGGAAGTTATTTGATGATTTCACGTCTATAAAAAAAAAAAAAAAAGCTCTGCTTAGCTTGGGATCAGATAGCCGTGTGTGAGTTGTCTCAAGATATTTATTTTATTTTATTTATTTATTAGACTTCATTTCCATCATCTTTATTTGTAGTAAATAAATGTGCAATTTAAAACTAATCTGGCCCATTTAAAAATTTTCAATCAGCAATTTACATAGATTTTTGATAATTAGATTTTTATGTACCTACTTAGTTTTTTTATTCTTAATCAGTCTTTAAAAAAAATATAGAAAATATCCCCCATATTTTTTATATTTTTTTCCGAAACATATCAGTCGACGTACTGATCCCGGATTCGGTTGGCGTCACTGTAGTGCAGTTTATGCATCTCTTTCTGGCACGAATAAATATTAGCGCCAGAAAGAGATGAAAAACGGGGGTGCGGGGATGCATGTTACCTACCTTCCGCTCCTATTTTCCATTGTTTATAATTTACCTACGTCGTATTCACAGAAAAGAGCTAAAAATAACTTACTTATTGTACCTTACATTTTTACGTATCGGTTAAAGTTTATTTGTAGGTATACATACACTTACATATTTAGCTCGCTTTTTAAACCAAGTAATTAATTAGGTAGATGGTTAAATCACAAAGCGATGTGTCAATAGTAATTTTGGTATTGGCACTCGAAATTAACCATACTGAATTTTCCAAAAAATGTGTACCTTTAATATACTTACATATTAACACTTTTTCTTGTGCAAAAAGTGAAAATAAATAAAAAGAATTACAATACTTTGAATCACACTGCGTACACGCACCCAATTTAAGTTCACACCCACAGATATTACACTAAACAAAAAAAAAGCATTTATTTTTTTAACAATACATTAATAGCAGGGTTATCATCCATTGCAAGGCTATTTATGGACACTTATGGATTATAATCGATAATAACTCAAAGCATCCGGCTATTTACCCAACACTAACCAACACGCCTGTATTCCTCGAAGCTCCTCGAAGGGTAGTAAGATGTACATTTACCTCATGTAATTGTTGAAATAAATCTTTATGATCTTACAATATGTTTTTTTTTATATTGAGTCGCAAATATCTATGAAGATCAATGAAGTATGTCAAAGTGATGAATAATTATAAACATTTGAGAGGATGTAGTTTTGGGTGTTTTATAATTTGGAAATAAAACGTTTTGTACCATCACGCCTGTATTCCCCGAAGGGTTAGTGAGCGGTTGGCTAATGTACAACTACAGTTCGCCGATATATTTAAGTCCCATATAATAGATAGCGAGCCTATTGCCATTAAGCGTGCACAAATCCTAACTCCGAGCTGCTACTGAGAATTTCATGGAAAAACCTAATAACACTGCTCGACCTGGGAATCGAAAACATAAGACTTCTAGCGTAACAGTCGCGCTGCGGACCAATAGAGTAACGAGGCCGTCAAAGTCAGTCAAATTATAAAAATACTTAAATAGAAACAAACTTTAACTATAGCACTACCCTTAAATGTGAAAATAGACACCCGTACGTATGCAGTACGTCACCCGGAGTGCTCCAGTGACGCCACAGTCTGGCACCAACACCAAAAATAGACAAAGCCCTTAATCTGATGAACATAAACAAGTGTCAACTACTAACAAAGAAGTATTATACTACTATTATTAGCACTATTCTGTCAATGACAACACGCCATTACGTTCTAAGAAAGCTTCTAGTTTTCACCATATTATTAATATGTCAGTATTTACTACCTCCGGACATCTTGACAGTCTGGGGAGTGCTATGATATTCTCATAAATGAAGGGAATGAACATAAAAAGTTTTAAAAGCAATACCCAAGTACCTAGGTACCCAATTTCGCCCACATGAAATCCTGATTTCCCCAAAGATTTTGCCTTGACATAGCGAAAACATTCCTGAAGGAAAAATACTGGCCGCGTGTAATATTGGTTAATTCATTTTAGAAAAATATAAATATAAGAAATAATCTATCTGTGATTTGGTACTTTTCCATTGCACGTCTGCGTGTGTTTGGTGCGTCAAAAGGTTCACGAGATCGCGTAAGGGTCGCTATAGAGATTTTTATATAATGTCATTGGATGGCAA
Organism: Caradrina clavipalpis; assembly: GCA_932526535.1. Lineage (NCBI taxonomy): Eukaryota > Metazoa > Arthropoda > Insecta > Lepidoptera > Noctuidae > Caradrina > Caradrina clavipalpis. Next base: position 4,813,903 of record OW052087.1, read on the forward strand.
ATAAGCCGTTGGCCCACCTTATGTTAAGTGGTCACTGCCATGGACATCTGCAATACAAGAGGCCTTGCAAATCCCTGTAATTACACCGGCATGCGGCACCCTTCAAACCGGAACACAGCAATGCTGCTTTACGATAGAAATAGGTATGCTTGTATAGTGCTTCCCCTGACGAGCTCCTTCACAAAGAGCTCTACTACTACACATTCGGTATGGCATTTTTACTGCGTTATCAAATGTTGAAAATGCCGGATCGAATGTGCCGATCCGTTTATTATACAACATGTAACATATTAAACGCTCACTCTGAAAGTAGTTGACTCGGATTTATTTTTGTAAATAAACCTTATGCTCTTTAAGACAAGGTAACTTTTTATTTGTTTACGTTTAGCGATATACTTTATTTACAACTGCGTTTTAAAAAGCCTTATTTAATTTGATGCCCCTGTTTATTGGAGAGTTGACTGGTGTAGGTGTAGGTTTAGGTTTAGGAGTTTTAGGACAAAAACCTATTTTAGAACAAGCCGAAGTCGATTCAGTAGCCGATTCTGAGCAAACTACTTTCAGGGTGTGCGTTTAATATGTTACACGTTATGTATGTGTGTGTGTATGTACCAAAACGTATAGCGTCAATGAAGAACGTAGGCGTAGAACGATCGCAAGTTATTTTGCTGTTATCTGAACCCACTTGCATATTACTTATTTATTTTAGACTAGCTGACCAGACAAACGTTGTTTTATCCAACTTTGTTGAAATCATGAAAAAAATGGTACTCGTATAACAATGACCGAGCACAAATCTTAATTCAGAGCTGCTACTGAGAATTACAACTGCGAAACAACGAAACGACGATGCAACGAATAACATTTTATTATTAATATGGATAGATTAATTATAAATTAATGAACGGCCCCTTTTTTTCGGTAAACAAATCAAATGGAGCCTATTTTCGTTAGCCTGAGTATAAATAAACATTATTTCTATCACTATAGCACAACTATCAAGCTACATGTGCAAGACAGAGACGGGAACACAGCTTAGTCAAAATAAATAATTAAATAATGCCAGCTTATTATTGCTCCACTTATACCGGGCAAAGACCTCTTCTCATACAGAGAAGGCACGAGTATTGATCACTACGCTTGCTTAAGGCGGATTGGTGAGAAAGACTTATATTTATTGAGTAGCAGCAGATGACATATTTATTTATTTATTTTTACTTTAATTAAAACGGTTACAAGTGAACCAATTACAATAATTAAAGGCATACAATATAACATACTTAAAAATATAAAAGAAAAATATAAAAAAAGAAAATATAAAAAAAAAGAAAACACAAATAAAAATTTAAAACAAAACAATATTAGGTCATCTCTTTCACAAATTCTTCTCACAGTACTTCTGACATACCAATAAAATCTCCTTCCATTCATCCGCAAACAGATCGTTAATTCGATCGTTCGTTGTTGGATAAGCATCCAAGAGATCATTAAGGGCAGACATGGTGCGAGGTATTGGGGACTTAGCGCGCGCAACAGTGCGACAAGAAGGCACAGCAAATAGCCTGTGCTTTCTGCTGCGGCAGTAATTGCCCGGGACAAAAAAGCGAGCCAGCGCTACATATGAAACATAATAAAATGTTTGCCTGTAATAGGTAGACCGATCGTTGTTATTTCGACGATTATTTTTTGAACCAATCAGTATCTTTTGGCTGGTTAACATCAAACGACTGAAATGTAGTTTCAATGTAATGTGAACTTTTATCATGCACTAGCTTCTGTCCGCGACTTCGTCCGCGTGCTTTTAATCACCCTTGTTATGTTACGTCTTTAGTTACTGCTCCGCTCCCGAGTGTCGTACCGTTATATAGCCTATAGCCTTCCTCGATAAAAGGACTAATCAATACAGAAAGAATATTTCAATTCTATTAGGACCAGTAGTTCCTGAGATTATTGCGTTCAAACAAACTTTTCAGCTGTATAATATTAGTATGGATGACTCATATTTATAAGTCCAGCCCCCCTAGCCAAGTCGCAAACGATAATCGTAAACGCTCGGTAGGTACCAATAGATTTTAAACTTTATACCACAGAGCCTTAAGTTAAAAATCTAAGATTTCTAAGCGTTAGCGACTGGAAAGAACGAAAACGCCATGCAATCTTCACTAGATCTTCGACTTAAAACCAAGCACATAAAGTTGAAGATCTATTAAAGCCTACTCAGCGTTTGCGTTTATCGCTTGTTACATGGCTACAGGGGCAGGTTTCCTTGCAATGTTTTCCTTTGTCGATATCAGTGAAGTCCAAGACAAACTTAGAAAGTAGATATGAATTGAAAAAGGCACATTGGTACCTGAAGGTAAGTATAGAAACCGCAACCTCGTGCAGGAAAGAGGACACTTAAGTTCTGATAAGTCAAATAAGAATGCAGTAGAGTAAATAACGTTTAGTTATCCCGATCTTAGTGATGCTATTATATTTACAATAAGCACAGTTTTCTAATGGTGGGTCCACACGACACAGACTTCTATAGAATTTTGCCTGTACAACAAATCAGTACAGACAAATGTCGGTGTATCAGAAAAGTTGGAAGTCTGCGTACATGTCTGTACGATTGTCGGAGCAAAACTCATGATTATTGAATTACTTAATTTATTCATTAAAATCGAAGTCTGAACTGATGAAAAGTCTGCACAGACATTTGGTAAAGACCTCTGAGTAAACATTTTTACTCAGACTTTATAGTCTGTGCAGATATCTGTACAGACAAAAGTCTGTATCGTGTGGACCCACCATTAGGCGTCTCCTAAAAGCATATTTCTAAAACCTTACCTATAAATGTTTAATTTGAATTTAATTGTAATATATCCAATAGCAATAGGCTCGCCCCCTATTACATGGGACCTAAACATACCGGCGAACTGTGGGTGTGCATTGGTACACCTCTGCCTAACCCTTCGGGGAATACAGGCGTGATGGTGGTATATCCAATAGGCAATAGGCTCGCCTCCTATTACATGGGACTTAGACATCCTGGCGAACTGTGGGTGCACATTGGTACACCTCTGAATACAGGCGTGATGGTATGTGTGTGTGTGTATGGCTGGGTACTCACTTAGCAGTGTAGCACGCAACGTATCAGATACGGTATCAACCTGCAAGTGGGTACGGCTCGTCCACGGTCCTACGCGTATCTAGCTACGAGCTTCCTAGCCGCCTTTGTGTTCGCAGTGAAACCGCCACTCGGCGGGTCACTGCGAGCTTACAGCGCTCCACGCGCGAGTGGCTCGCAGCGGGCTCGTGCCTACGTACTCACTTGATACCGCTGATACGTTACGTGCTACACTGCTAAGTGAGTACCCAGCTTAATATATTTATCCTTGTTACTTATGTTGCTGTGCTCTTACATGGTCCATAATTAGCCTATTGTAACATCTTTATTGAAAATATGGTAAGCAAATAAATGAATATGAATATAAATGTAGACTTCTGTCCTGTAACCAGCCAGAAACAGTATCTAAAGCCGTGTACACACGTACGACCCAATTTGCTGCATTGCATGATCGCAACAACTTGTTCCCACGTGCGTACCACTAACGAACATCGAACATTATTCGTGTATCAGGTTACGGTGATCCTATTAGTATGTTCTGTATGGTCGGTGTTCGAAGAGCTTTAATAAACGTTACGAAGCAGAACTGTAGTGCTATTCTAAAAAGTGAATTGAGAAATCACTTCTGAATCCGCGGTGAGATTTTAGTTTCGTATTCTTACAATGAGTGAGTTCGACACTCTAGCGCCACCACCAGTATTTTGACGTTTTTCAATTTGATATTCTGTGAAGCAAGCGTGACTTTCGAGATGACTTGCGAGATGACGTTCGAAGTGATTTGCCTATAATATCAGAATAGCATAGCTGTTCTTCATTTCACAATCGACCACTTCCAACGACGCCGCCCGCCGCAATGGCTATTGAGTTCACGACTAGTATTCACAAACTCGATTCACACTATGTTCGCGTTCGTGTTCGAATATGCCGTCTGAATCAAATGTTCAAGTTTGATGTTTGTGTTCGCTATGCTCGTGTTTGTACGTGTGTACCCGGCTTTAGGAGGTTACACGAAAAGATGGTTAGAACAACGATCAATACCACCAATTAGGTCCAATATTATTAATTCATTTATAACGGTTCCCATTACAGCACCCTCGATGCATTCAACACCGTTGTCTACGTGGAAATTCCTTGTTTATTATTTATCTACCATTACGTTCCGACAAGCACACCATACACGCGACCGCTATTTACATCTGCATTATAGATAAGTCAAAGTTGGGACTTGTAAAACTGTCCTAGTTTTCATGTAGGTAGTATTATTATCGGTTTTATTTATTTGTCTGTTAAGTAACTATGTGTTGGACACTGAGCATGGCAGTTGAGACCTACGTCATGCTCACTTTAATGTCTCGCTGACGGTGGCGCGTGGGTTGGATCGTTTGGTTCCCTTCAAGATGGTGGAGCTAAACAGTGCTAATGCACGCGTCATATTCGTGAACGGATGCTGTCAGTTGGGATTGGTCATCTCTTAACTGCCATGGCTTACATCTTTATTATAATTTTGTTATTTTTTATATTCACCTTCCTTGTTTTCACATATAGAAGCAACAAGATTATTGTAACCAAGACTTTGTAAAAACCTAATTGAAGGAAAGAGTGTCCATGGAGTTTCTTGCTCGTTCTTCTCCATAGAGACCTACGTTTTGGAACGAGCAACTGGCTTCAATTTTAAACTGTAACCTCTTGACAATTCAAAAGAGCCTGTAAATGGTCTAATTGAAATAAACGCTTTGACTTTGGTTATTATTAAGTAAACTAGATTTTGAGGCGTGTCCTGTCTTACGAGTCCCTAAATTGTTGACAGCAAAATGCAGAAATATTATTTGTTTTGTTGTTTGATCAAGCTAACCCCTGGAATTACTTGTTCGATTGCGTAAACTGGTTTGCTAACACGAAACTACGTTATCCTTAAGTGGTATATTTTACTATAAAAAAAATGAGAGCCGTGGGCCTTGAAATATCCTTTTGTTAGTCGCCTTTCACTCATACTCTCAACATCCAAGCATACGCTCAACTTTTGTCACTACATCCTCTTTTATTATGTTACGTTCTCGTCTAACCTCATTCTACCGTTCAATTGAATAGGGTGTCCGATGCTTGAGGTGAGCAATCAATCCATAGCATCGGTGGGATGACAGCTAAGGGAGCGTTCAAGTATTACGTAACGCAGTTTTTGAAGATTTTTGACCCCCCCTCCTCCCCTTGTAACGCACCGTAACGTTTTTCTGTACTCCCCCTCCCACTCTCTAAACGTTACGTAACACTCAAGTGACCATTTTTACCCTAAAGTCGCAAAAAAGTATGTTACAGATTTTATCCTTGGTATAGTTTTAATTGCCTTTACGGTAATAATACTAAATAAAACAAGAGATTTTTAATCCGCAACACCTGCGTATTTTGTTTATTTTTTATAAATTTTTGGCTTCACACACAATTGTTTTCATCCTTCATTCTCCTAAAAAAATGTTACGTAACGTGTTGTAAGAAAGACCCCCTCCGCCCCTGTAACGCATCGTAACGTTTTACGAGACCCCCCTCCCCCCAAATTGCGTTACGTATTACTTGAACGCTCCCTAACTTCACCAAGATTTGTATGGAATACTACTGCTGTTTCTGATTTATCTACTTACATCCTTGGTTTTGTTGTGAACGTTATTTTCACACAACAAACCATCTGGCCTGTATAGTTGGTTAGGCAGAGGACATTATTTCCTTATTACTAATTTTATAAAAAGGAAAGAATGTTTGTTTGTACTGAATGTGCTCCGACACTACTCAATTGATTGTAACCATTTTTCACCAATAGATAGTTACAACATTCCTGAGTATAGAACAGGCTATAGAACATCACGCTACGTAGCACGGGAGCAGAGCATTAACCAAAGACGTAACTTAGGGCGGCCGGGGCTGCGGGTTGTTCGAAAGAGATACCGCGCCCCCGGAACGCAAAGGGCACAAGAAATAACATGAATGGGTTTTAGTCAGTAAAAGTCTGACACTCCATCCCGCCCCGCCCAGGGCGGGGGAAGTTATTTGATGATTTCCCGTCTAAAAAAAAAAAAAAAAAAAAAAAAAAAAAAAAAAAAAAAAAAAAAAAAAAAGGCAGGTGAAATAAGCCAAGCTGACGAAAGCGCGGGTAGTTCGCTAGAATAATTATCTATATGAGTGGACTCTTAAACTGTCCCATCTTGTTGCACAACAGACATTGGCCTGAAAAAGTATTGGAAGTAACCCTACACCCGACAATGTAACCGTCCTTGAACAAAAGATAGAGACCGCAAAAAAGGCCATACAGCGGGCGAATACAAGTGATTGGCAAACATAGGCATCGTAGGAGCGTGGACGAACCAATATCTAGCTGTGATAGGTGGGAGCGTATAATAGAATCATCGTCAACTAGTCTAAAGTATGTATTTTCACTATTATTATTTTTATTAGCGTGAAAATTGTATAGACACATAAACCGGATTATCCGAAGAATTAATAATGATTACTATCAAAACAACTAATTATATTATTATCTCAGAAGTCAGAGATCAGAATTTCCGTGATAATTAGTACAGCATCAATATCCAAGTTATAATTGGAAGTGATAACGGTTTGCTGTCCAATCTCAGGAGTTTATCAACATAGTAGTAGTCTTGTCATATTTTTAACCCCCGACGAAATAAAGGGGTGTTAGAAGGTCATCTTGTGTATCTGAGGATTTGCTGCATCGTTGCTCAGAAACGGCTGAACCGATTTTGATTTAGTTTTTTGGTTGGTATGGGAGGTAACTTGCGACTGGTGAGCGTGGGGTCCCGGGTTCGATTCCCAGGTCGGACGAAAAGTGTTAATGGGTTTTTCCATTGCGGAATTTCTCAGTAACAGCCCGGAGTTTGGAAGCTGGTGGTGTGACACCCCCGTGCCTCGGAAAGCACGTAAAGCTGTTAGTCCCGGCTATCATTCGTAGATCTTTGACAGTCGTTACGGATAGTCAGAAGCCAAGAAGTCTGACAACCAGTCTAACCAAGGGGTACCGTGTTGGCCAGTTACTGGGTTGTGGAGGTCTGATAGGCAGTCGCTCCATGTAAAACACTGGTATTCAGCTGCATCAGTTAGACTGGAAGCCGACCCCAACATAGTTGGGAAAAGGTTAAGCAGATGATGATGAGAGGTAACTTGATGGAGTGGGCTTAACTGTTAATTATATTATGTGCGAGCTTCTGTCCGGGAGTTGCTCCGCGTCTTTTTCAAACCCGCGTTTTTTTTTTTATAGACGGGAAATCATCAAATAACTTCCCCCGCCCTGGGCGGGGCGGGAGGGAGTGTCAGACTTTTACTGACTAAAACCCGTCTATGTTCCTTCATGTGCCCTTTGCGTTCCGGGGGCGCGGTATCTCTTTCGAACAACCCGCAGTTCAAACCCGCGTTACGTTACTTCTTTGGTTACTGCTCCGCTCCCGAGTCATAGCGTATACACACGCTATGACCATATCATATGCTATTGCTCATGAATCTGGCTATCATATCGTAAGAATTTGTATGATCGAGTTCTGTTTGTGGCTGTATTTTTGTAGATTTTAAATTTTACAGTGCTTCCACCCGCGCTTCACCCGCGTTGAGTAACATCTATGGTTACTAGTGTTACTACTCTTTTCCCGTATGCCGTGTACCCACAGTCGTGTGTTAGCGTTATGTAATACTATAGTATTACATCACGCTAACACACGACGGTGGGTACACGGCATACGTACGTAAGACCCACGGGAGCGGAGTAAGCTATAGCTATAGCTTCTAAGCTAAGCTTTATAAGCTATAGCATGTTATCCAGGAATAATGTAGTTGTCTTTGGTGAAAAAATTGTCAAAATCGTACCAGTAGCTGCGGAGCTTATTTGGTACAAACAAAACAAACTTTCCTCTTCATAATATTAGTATAGATAAATGTTTAAAACCTCTTTGGTATTATTCAATTCTTCGACAACCGTGGCGTATTTTGCGGTAACACTTAAGAACTGTGTGCTATAACGCCTCTGCTTAACCATCGAGGATATACAGGCGTAACAGATAGAGTAGTAAGCAAAGATTTTACAGAATGATAACGTTATCAATACCACACGCATATTCGGGAATTCCCATTGGTCAAACAGCTGATAACAAATCCAGAAAAATTCATTGATCAAGTCTGACACATTACAGGAGTTCTCATAATTATCTGGTAAAAAAAATATATTACATCACACTTACCATCAAGCCTGTATTCCCCGAAGGGTTAGGCAGAGGAGTACCAATGTACACCCGCAGTTCGCCGGCCATGTCCCACCATGTTTAGGTCCCATGTCATAGGGGGCGAGCCTATTGCTATTAACCGGGCACAAATCCCAACTCCGATCTGCTACTGAGAATTTCATAGAATATCTTAGATATACCTGGGATTCGCACCCATTCTTAGGACCACTACAATACCGAGGCAGTTAAAATTATATTACTACTAATTAATTAATATACGAAGTGTTACAATAGCACTTTGTATTGGTAACCTTGATGATTCATTGCCAACGTAGAAATGCTTATCAAGTCAGTTTTAAAACTCAGGTTTGGATATCTCATTGTTATATTATGGTACGATACGATCAAAGATAAAATGAGCCGTATTTTAATTGGATAAATCTATACTAAGAGTATCGTTATTTTTGTTTGTTTGTACTGTATAAGTTCCGAAACTACTTGACCGATTTTAACCACTTTTTCACCAATAGATAGCTAAACTATCAGAATAATATCACGCTACGACACTCGGGAGCCTGTGCTGCTGTCAGTACTATAACTTAAGGCAGGTGAACATATCCACGCGGATGAAGCTCGTTAATAATAAACCTGAATAACAAATAACTTATTAAAATTATATTCTGTTCATATATTTTCCACCATACTTACATATAAAAAAATTACAATTACAATTTACATATAAAAAAAACATGGTACCTAGGAGAGACCAAAACCATCAGACTAGCTATAATATGCAGTTAGAATTACCTTTTTCCTGCGACTGCGTACACGTAAATATTGTTTATCGCGGACGCCAACGAAGTCGCGAAAAAAGTAGTCTATGTCCTTTCTTCAGATTAAAACTCGTCCTGTACCAAATTTCATCAAAATCGGATTAGGGGTTTAGTCGTTAAGGCGACGAATTGTTTAACAATAATTCTAGACCAGGCGCGCGCCCCTCGCAAACCGCACACACCCCGGTAAGTAAGATTTTTGTTATTTTATATTTAGTGATAACTTGAGAAAATCCTTCTACAATTTTAAAGAGTATTTATAGACTTGTCTACAGAGCAAGTTGAGAGGCTAAAATCGGCCCCGTTTGCCCATAAGATGTGAATCTCTATTTTAAAAGAGGTATGTTTGATATTTTTTCCTCTGTTACTAAAGGTAGATACTTAATCATGTAATGAAAACTAACAAAATAAGGCTTTCATCATGAACTATTCAGAACACCAACTCACATTTTTATACGTTTCGTAATTACTGACAAAAATAGAGATCACTGATGCCAAAATTTCCAATTCGTCCTCTTAAAGCGTAACAGACAGAGTTACTTTCGCATTGATTGGACTCGTATTGACTTTAACTTTACATAAAACGGCCATTGGCGACGATTCTCTTATTCACAAACTAACCTAAATTTAAGTTATGCGCATCTTTCTCTTTCCATTTCTTTAAGAAAAGGACAGAAGATAAAATTTTAGTTAAGTTCTGTCAAATTTAGACACTCCATAGATAATTTAGTCGCGATTGACACGAAAAACGTGGCGTGTGTTGGTTAAAAACTGCCCGTTGGTCTAGTGGTCGCAAGTGCGACTGCTGTGCAAGGGGTCCTGGGTTCGATTCCCAGGTCGAGCAAAAAGTGTTATTGTGTTTTTCTATGAAATTCGCAGTAGCAGCTCGGAGTTTGGATTTGTGCCCGGTTAATGGCAATAGGCTCGCCCCCTATTACATGGGACCTAAATATACCGGCGAACTGTGGGTGTAAATTGGTACACCTCTGCCTAACCCTTCGGGGAGTACAGGCGTGATGGTTTTTTTTTTTTTTTTTTTAAACGTGGCGGCTAGAAACACGCCAATTTACTTCAGGTGCTGTCTAATTTGACAGGACTAAACGAATATGTATCTTCTGTCCTTTTCTTTAAGAAATCGAAAGAGAAAGATGCATTTAAATTAAATTTAGTTAAGTTTGTGAACAAGATAATCAGCACCATTGACCAATTACATTAGCTAAAAGACATTCACACGCTCATCTCACAATAGTCTACACATACTGACAATATTGTCTTCCATTCGTCCGCGAACACATCACAGTCAGGCTCGGCATCCAAGAGAGCGTTAAGCGAGGACAGAATAGGTGGATGGGCGACTGGGCACGGGGACTGTGCACCTCAGGAATGGAAAACAATGCCTCGTATTACGGTAGTATTTAACCGGGGCACACAGTTGGAGAAGTTCGCCGTGCAGTTCGGGAGCATCTATTTAGCCACACAAACTCTAATTGGCCGTTATTCTGTCGTACCTCGAGGAAATTATGAGCTAAACAGTCTAAAAGAAACTTTGTACGATAATAATAATAGTATGGATAATAAGGCGACACGGTTGGCGCAGTGGCTGCTGCACTGCGTGTCGCGGCTTCGATTACCTCACGAAACAAATATTTCTGAGACCTACTACTACTAGACACGACACGAGACAAACCTAATGGTACAAGGTTGGTAAAAAAAAAAAAAAAAAATTGTTATAATAGCCTCCCGACCGAATTTCCGCCAATATCAATGGAAAATGGCAAAGTACACAGGAGATATAGTGCGCAAATGTGTGCGCAAACACTGGTGCAGTCCCTGTTCCCTCATTTTAATGGTCTGATGGTGCCACTCGACACGACCGGTGAGACCGAAGACCGTGCTTTACGAGAAACGGGGGTGGCACCACCAATTTTAGAACTCCAGGCTGCTACTGAGAAATTCTTAATGGAAAAACCCAATGGCACTTTTTGCCCGACCTTGGAATCGGACCCAGGACCAAAAGCTAAGCAGTCACGCTTGGTACCACGAGACTAACGGAGCAAGTATCGTATCAATATTATATTAAAGGGGGTATCGGTAATTGCTAGCTTGAATGGGCCCCATTTCCTGGTATTCAATACCAGAGGTACCATTATTTACTCACGTTCCAGCTCTGGGCAGGGCGGTAGGGAGTGTGAGACTTTTACTGACTAAAACCCATTAATGTTCCTTCTTGTGCCCTTTGCGTTCAGGAGGCGCGGTATCTCCTTCGAACTACCTGCAGCCCCGGCATCGAACAACCCGCAGCCCCGACAACGTTGAAGTGTGACGGCTGATTTTAAATATAAACAACGTGATATGGTGGGTCCACACGATACAGACTTAACACAGACTTCTATAGAATTTTGTCTGTACAACAAATCAGTACAGACAAATGTCGGTGTACCAGAAAAGTCGGAAGTCTGCGTACATGTCTGTACGATTGTCGGAGCAAAACTCATGATTATTGAATTACTTAATTTATTCATTAAAATCGAAGTCTGAACTGATGAAAAGTCTGCACAGACATTTAGTAAAGTAAAAATTTTTACTCAGACTTTATAGTCTGTGCAGATATCTGTACAGACAAAAGTCTGTATCATGTGGACCCACCATAACATATTAAACGCACACCCTGAAAGTAGTTTGCTCAGAATCGACTACTGAATCGATTTTAGCTATTTCTAAACTAGGTAATTGTATATGCTAAAATATTTAAAACTACGTAAATTATAGTCAGGGCTCTGTTGAACAGTGGAATCCGACGAAAGTGAAACTTAAGTCAACGCAATAAGGCTTTTTAAAACGCAGTAGTTTCTAACTGAAATGTGTCGATAAACATGAAAGACTGCGTCTATGCCTATACTATCGCCTCTAATTAGGACTACTAATTTTACAAATAAAAAATATACAATAACAATACAAAATTCCATTTTGGCTGTATTCCCCGAAGGGTTAGGCAGAGGTGTACGAATGTACACCCACAGTCCACCGGTATGTTTAGGTCCCATGCAATGGAGGCGACCTATTACAATTAACCGGTCACAAATCCTAACTCCGAGCTGCTACTGAAAATTAACAGAAAAACCCAACAACACTTTGCTCGACCTGGAAATCGAACCCAAGACCTCTAACGTAGCTGGCCACAAAACAATAACAATATACACGTAGAAATAAAATTTCAATACTCGTATTACAATTGTGACTAAATTTTCTCATTGGGGTGTTCGAGTGTGTGCATTATTCCAGTTAAATGTTGTATGATTATGTTTCACAAGCAACATTGACTATTGGACAGACTTTTATGGGACATTTTCTTCAGCCAGACACTTCATAAGCAGACCCTTGATTGCGTCTGGCGGAAGATGAACCCACGCCTACGATTATGCATCTAGTCACTTTTGCAAGATTGCTTTTTAAATGCCGAGCTTTTTACCGCGCACTAAATTTTCATCTCTCGGCGTTCACCTGAGAGGCGAGAATCCAACAGAGTTCATTAATGGACCCTTAATTGAGTAAAAAACTGCATTATTGGATTTTCAACGACGGCGGTGAGTGGAGCGGTTACACCCCTTTAGGGTCAGCATTTCCAGAGCAGAAATATGCACAGTGCTAGGGGTGTAACGGAACTTGGAATTCGTTACCGAAATGTCGGAATTCTCAATTGAATTTACAGCTCAAAGCTCAAAGGCCGGTAATGTTGAACCGAAGTTTGTAATTGCATGACTGAAACGTAGCTTGCAATTGCGGTTAGAACGCGAACGTACAGTATTGACTTGTCGATCGCCCGAGGGATACCCTCTCGCTTGACTGGACCGTTCACTTGTTTGTCGTTTGTGTTAAATGCGCTTCGAATCTCCACTGCACATTTTATGGTTTGCAATAAATCTTTAGTGAGAAAAGCCGAAGAGCTTTTTATTTCTTTGTTTGATCGCGTTAATTTCTGAAACTGCCCGACGGATTATCTATACTAATATTATAAAGCTGGAGAGTTTGTTTGTTTGTTTGTTTGTTTGTTTGAACGCGGTAATCTCAGGAACTACCGGTCCGATTTGAAAAATTCTTTTTGTGTTGGATAGCCCATTTATCGAGGAAGGCTATAGGCTATGTAACATCACGCTACGACCAACAGGTGCTGAGCAGCGAGGGTGAAACCGCGGGGAACAGCTAGTATATTATAAATTCTTTAATTGATAACCAGATTCATGAGAAATATAGTATGGGCCTATAGGGTGTATGACATCACGCTACGCCCCACTAAAGCGGAAAAATACTTAAAAGGTAACATAACGCGAGTAAAAAAGCGAACCGTGGGCAAAAGCTACTTATTCAATAAAATTATTATAAAAGAACATTTTATTTAAAGATAGAGCAATGATACCACAAAAGTGTTAAGTCCTGTCCCGCCCCCAACTCCAATAAATTAGATATTAAACCTACGGTTCCGGAATAAGTACCTCAGGAATATGCCCACTCAATAACATCCAGGTTGGCACGTGTAACGAACCCATAAACACCTACTTTTTTGCCTCGTGCCACAAATGAAACCATATAATAAGGAAAATCTTAATGAAAGACATTAAAATAGCCTCCAGGAGCCGACGAGCGATACTGAATGTCAATAGAGAAAGAGGTATAATAAAATTTTAAAAATTAAGTAGCCCCCGACAAAAGAGTAGTGATCCCTACCGTAAATGAACAAAAGAATTGATAACCTTGAAACACCTGAACCGATTTTTTTTAATATATTAAAGAACCAAAGCTAGGTAACCTGCTTTCAAATTTAAAAAAAAAAACTGCATACAAATCGGTGCACCCGTTTAAGTGCTACAGTGCCACAGACAGACACACAGACGTCAAACTTATAACACCCCTCTTTTTGAGTCGGGGGTTAAAAAGTAATAACCATCGAAATTAGTTAAAATAAGCTAAGAGACTGCCTAATGATCTTAAGCGAGACTGCTACTCTAGAGGATTGCGTTCGATTCCCAGGTCGAGCAAAGTGTTATTGGGTTTTACTATGAAATTCTCAGTAGCAGCTCGGAGATAGGATTTGTGCGCGGTCGTTGGCAATAGGTTCGCCCCCTATAACTTGGGTCCTAAACGTGCCAGCGAACTGTGGGTGTACAATGGTACAGCTCTGCCTTACCCTTCGGGGAATACAGGCTTGATGGTATGATAGTATGTAAAGCTAAGAGTGAAGATATTGGGTAGAGACTTGCGTGTGCATGGTGACAACCCTATATCCAGGCTGATTTCATATTCATAGTGCATCTCTTAATAGGTGAAAGTGCTCAAGAGTACGAACTACTTTTATTATGGGGCCAACACTGTAATATGAAAACTAAAACCGGCTGTTTCATCCATTTTGCTCCACTGCGGTCGGAATTAAAGGTAAGAACCGAGGAGGCATATAGACTACATTGCTCTAATGTGGACAACAGCCTGGGCAAGAATCCAAAACTGTTCTGGCAGCACATTTCAAGCCTGCGATCTAAGGGTGGGTTTGAGCCAGACGTTGTGCTTGATGGCAAGGTCTATTCAGGTGTCAAAGCTGCTGAGGCATTTGCTGATTATTTTTCCAGCGTATTTCTGCCGGACACACCAGAATTGGACCCGAACTCAAACACGGTGAATAGTGAGGGAGGTAATTTTCCCCTACTCGTTTTAGTCCCTCCGGACGCGATTGGGGGTATTTCCAAACTCAAACCCTGTAGTTCGGTTGGCCCAGATAACATCCCTGCATATATCGTTAAGGGATGTAAAAGCATATTAGCAGCCCCTTTATGTCATGTTTTTAATCTAGCCTTTCAGTCAGGCGTCTCTCCGGAGCTGTGGAAGACTTCACGTGTTACTCCCATCCCTAAAACCTCAGACAAGACATCTGTCGAGGAACACAGACCCATCGGTATTTTGTCAACCATTGCAAAGGTCTTTGAACATATACTTTACACTGTTATCTGTAAACAAACCAATGTGTATCATTCTGATGCTCAACATGGGTTTCCTTGTAGTGCACTTTTGTAGGCAACTCTGCAGATATTTTTCCTATTTCTGGGTTGGTGCTATAATAAAGCTACATAGTTTGAATTCGTAGATACTATTACTTACAAAAAGTTACACAACATGCCATCACGCCTTTATTCCACGAAGGGTTAGGCAGAGGCGTACTAATGTACACCAAAAGTTCGCCGGTATGTTTAGGTCCCATATAATAGGGGGCGAGCTTATTGCCATTAACCGGTTACAAACCCTAACACCAAGCTGCTACTGTGAATTTCATAGAAAAACCCAATAACACTTTGCTCGACCAACCCAAGATAGTGGTCCTAAGTCCTAAGAGCGACAGCTACGCTTGAGGAAGCTTAGGACCACTAGGCTATCGAGGCAGTTGAAAAGTGGAGGCAGGTGGAATGTTGAACAGTGAATGAAAAACAGACGACATACGATGTCGTCGCGACAATCCTGCATACAATCATAACGAAACGTCACCCTTGGAAGCGGACGCTTCCTCTCCCCCCCCCCCCCCTCCCCTTGCCAATCAGTAGCCAACGATTAGAAACATACACATATAAATAATGGCTCAGTTTTATACCTACTCAAATTATCACATTAGATTACGAATCCATTTTAAAATAGTATTCAGTAGATATGTAGTCATTGAACAATTGACTGCCCTGTTGGTTGCCCTGCTCAGCGTGAGGTCCTGGGCAAAAAGTGTTATTGGATTTTTCCATTTTCACGACTTTCCCAGTACAAGCTCGAAGTTTGGAAGTTGGTGGTGTGACACTCCCGTGCCTGAAAGCACGTAAAAGCCATGGGTCCTGCGCCTCATTTCTGCCCACTTGTGTCGGATTGCCGCCCCATCGGACTATGCGAGTTAGGGGGGAGGGAGAGCACCTGTGTTTACGTAGACACTTGGGCACTATAATATCTGCCACGTACTTGTCTGGTCTCCATTGATTAGCCACCGTGACTTAAATCGACCTTGAAAATATACTAGTAATTAAATTCAGGTTAGTAAAACTATCATTGTTTTTGTTCGGAAGCTAATTCCGAGCGGTTCGATACATTTATGGCTTGATAAAGGGTAAGATAAGTGGATTCGGTAATCGGCGGACGGTGTAGTAAAAATTGGAATAATGTGAGGAAATTATTACTGAAAATAATACTGAAATCTATACTAATATTATGAAGAGGTAAAGTTTGTAAGGTTGTAGGGGGTAATCTCTGGATCATCAGAACCGATTTAAAAAAAATCTTTTACCAATTGAAAGCCACGTTATTTGTAAGTGTCATAGGATATATAGCATTACGCTACGACTAATGAAAGCGTAGCAGTAACCATAAAAACCAGAAGACACAACACGGCTGCAATAAGCCGCGCGGGAGAAGTCGCGAGCAAAAGCTAGTACGAACATAAACCTAAACGTTCTTTTTTGTTTTGTTGGTTGTTTTTTTAGCGGTCCACGCTTTTCCGCCCTCTCTATTCAAAGCGTCATTCGTACTTCTTCTGTTTTTTTCCTGTCGTTGTAAACGTTTCAATAAACTTATTGCCGTAAAATGGAGTTTATAGGGATGCAGGTTGACACAAAACTTTTAAAGGGATTTTATTGTTCAATTAATATAATTGGTTTCCACAAATGAGTCTACTGTTTTTACTTAATTATAATTGACTATTAAGTGTACTTGTTGGCAACAAACTATGTATATGATTTCATTACATTGTTTTTTTATATCTTTCTGCTTTATTCCATTAAATAATAACAATAAAAAATATTGACTCAACAACACTCTTGAGATTATGGCACGCAGAATCGATGGATAGGGCCGCAAAGTTCTATGATGGAGACCAAGTACCAGCAAGCGCAGTGTAGGACGTCCACTCGCAAGGTGGATAGACGACCTGCAGAAAGCCGTTGGATGCAGGCCGCTTCCAACCGGCCCTTTTGGAAATCTATGGGGGAGGCCTATATCCATCAGTGGACTAACAGCTGATATGATGATGATGACTTAATATCGATTCGAAAAGAAAAATAAGCGCTGTGGAAAGGTTAAGCTTACTAATGAATATTAATAAATCTTGAGCCAAATTTGAATTTTTCACTATTAGTACAGGTTTAACACGACCTCAGACTAAAAAAAGAACAAAACGAATTAGTTGTTGCTATTTAAAAAACCGGTTGGGTTATCGGCATGCAGTAGGTACGATTATATTCATCGCATTTCGACTGTCCCACATTTAAATAACAAAGTTAATTAAAAACAACTTAACAATTTACTACATTTAGATTAGATGGAAAATATATATATAACCATCACGCCTGTATTCCCCGAAGGGTTAGGCAGAGGTGTACCAATGTACACCCACAGTTCGCCGGTATATTTAGGTCCCATGTAATAGGGGGCGAGCCTATTGCCATTAACCGGGCACAAATCCAAACTCCGAGCTGCTGCTGAGAATTTCATAGAAAAACCCAATAACACTTTTTGCTCGACCTGGAAATCGAACCCGGGACCCCTTACACAGCAGTCGCACTTGCGACCACGAGACCAACGGGGCAGTTATTAGATGGAAGTACCTATGAAATGTATTTTTTTTTTTTTTTATTTATAATTTGCTTTACGCTGTCCGCAGACGCCAGACAATCGGTTACCGATTTTTTTGTCGGTGAGATTGGACATACGAATACTAATATAGCAAGGTACAGGTACTACAAACAGTCGGTCGTAGCTTCATATTGTAATCGAATTTTGAATATTTATGGAAAAGTCAATCTATACTTTTTTAAATGAGAGCCCGCCACACTATTCCCTACCTCTGCCACTTCTGAAAGTCAGAAACAACAGTGGTGACCACCACGAAAGCGCCGAGGGAATGAAGCTCGACGAGTCCCGGAAAAACGATTCAACTGTCTTGGATCCCGAAACAAAATTAATCAAAAAAGATTAGTGAAGGAGTAAGAAAATATATAATGTCCAATTTGTAGTCAATTTATACTATGACTAGCTGTGCCCCGCGGTTTCACCCGTGTTACGTTAGGTTTGTGGTTACTGATCCGTTCCCGTGGCTCATAGCGCGATATTATGTAGACTATAATCTGTTATTCTGAGGTATAAGCTACGGAATGTCTCGCAGAGTAATTATTTTGCTGCAAAGTTATTTTAAAACTGTTACATCTCATAAGATATTCATTGAAATTAAATGATGTAAAGGGCAATTTTGTTCAAAATTAAACACTTGTGATGAATAACGTATTTATGTTGATAAGGATTAATACTATGTTTATAAAAACACCTTCGCAAATAATGCATTATTTTAAAACAAATTTTCTGGCCATAAAAATGGCTATAGTGAGTCAACCTTAAAAGTTAGGCATTTACTGCCGCGGACTTTTTTTAGTATATTTTAAGAGGAACAATTCTCTCATACATTTTTGCGTAACTTTAACCGTTTACGCAGCGCACGCAACGAAAGCCCTCAAAAGGAATATTTTTCCCCGTTTTTGCCACTTTCTTCATTGATGCTCCGCTCCAATTGGTCGTAGCGTGATGTTATATAGCCTACAACCTTCCTCGATAAATGGGCTGTCCAACACAGATATGGAATATGAAATCGGGCTGGTATTTCCTGAGATTAGCTCGTACAAACAAACAAACTCTTCAGCTTCATAATATTAGCATAGATTAGTATAGATAATAGAGCTGAAGAGTTTTTTGATTTGTTTGTATGTATATTTAAACGCGCTAATAAACCTTAGTTGCCCGTCGTGCACAACTACCTGCACCATACAAGAACGAGGCCAATGATAGTACAGTTTGCTCAATACTGTTCGGACAAAATTTTATATAAGTCAATCGACACGAAAAGAAGAACAAAAGAAATATAAACTATAGGCTATCTACTAACATCACGCTTAAACCCCCCGTGGGTGGTAGCGTGATGTTATATAAGCACAGCAGTAGCCAAAGACGTAACTAAACGCACATAAAAAAAGAAAAAGAACAGACGAAGTTGCGGCCAAAAGCCAGTTGAAGAATAATTTGATATTCTAAATGCACCTCTGTACCAATTTGCTACTTAATTTATAACTCTACCGTCGAGGTGAGTTTCATTTAAAGCGAAGTGGGGTGAGGTCGAAAGGTTTTGCACAACAAACTCACCCCCAGGGGGTGGAAACGCGACCATGTTCCGATTTTAAAACTTCGTCGGTGTAGTTTTCAATTTCCTGTTAGCGAAGTGACGGCCGAGGGTGACCCGGTAGCCATTTAATTATTTTGTATTGTTCACTGGAATTAAAAACATCGTGGACTGTGGTCGTATTGATATTGCATATTTATTTTGATTACTTGTGATTAGTTTGATGTCAACTCCAGTAGTGTGATTCTCTAAAATGCAAACTCGAAAACGAGTCTCACTAAAGTGATCGCGCTCACTTCGATAACGAACCAACTTGTCATTGGTTTAGTATTCGTTCGCCGTGGTGACGTCACCAGCGTGATCGTGTTTAACAGAATATCTACCATTTCGTAATCTCACTGCGAATTCAGCTTTCGAATTACGAAGTGAGGCTTAGAGAATCACACTGCAGTTCCCTTGTCGCTATGCGAAGGTACTAGAGTTGACATTAAACTAATTACTAACTTATTCACTGTTAACAGAGTGCTGTTTACTACTGAATGCAGTAGTCTTTGAGGGTAGTCAACTACAAAGAGTTATTGTTAAATTGAAGTTAATTAACATGGAGCGACTTCCTGTTGTTTACTCTCAAGTTCTAAGTATTAAGGCATTATTTTACTTGGAAGATATTAATTAGCTTTTCTGAAAAGCGCATCCATTATAAAGAAATGATTAGCACAACGTTCGATGTTCGAATTACGTCACATTTAAAACGATTCTCGGCCACAGCGCACTGACGCATTGAGGTCAAAGAAAATTACCCATTGTAAATTTTTTATTAACACACTATACGACCTAAAGGAGGTGACATGAAAATTATTGATAGATTCCAAGGAGAAAAAACACGTTGTTTAAACCCATTATTCATTCAATACATGATGCATGATACTCGAGCGATAGAATATCCTTACAAAAGTGAAAGTAGATGGTGCAAATGTATGGAACGGCTGATTTTCTTTCTATTAACCGACGAAAAATTTCTGGGCCATCTAGAACCATGTACTGAATCTATACGTATAGTAATTTTTCGTTACGATGTTGTTTCTTCCACCCTGCATACAGCTGTAGTTCTTGTTTATACTAAAACTTTGGAACTAACCCTAAAATCACCATGCATCAGTTATAAGGTCTACCAGAATCGAATAGCATTTTTAAAGGCAAAAATATTGTGACTTTGACATGGCAATAGTAATTGTCTAATCAAAATTTGAGATAAAACTGATTGATGACACTGTTGAGAAATTTAGATATTTTTAATTTACTCTTTTTTTTTATATTTGTAACATTTTTGATTTTCACTAGCAGATGGCTGTTGTTGCAAGGAGTATCTTAGGCTAATTCAAAAATAAATTAGCGTTCTGCGCAAAAAAATAAATCCTCGTGATCGAAAACATACCGCAAAAGAAGTCGCGGGCACAGGCTGGTAAATAAAATAACAAGTATGGAAAGTACTACAATCAGTCAATCATGATTGATTTAATTTTCATGAATATTCATGTTAGGCTCTAGACAGACGCACTGCAAATTTGCAGTTTGAATGCAGTTGAAATGCGATCCCTCTGTCATTAGACAACAACTGCATATCAACTGCATTCAAACTGCAAATTTGCTATCCGTCTGTCCAGAGCCTTAAAGCCTTCAACACACAAGTAAAACATTAACAAATATCAGGATCGTACGTTCAAATTCTCCGGTAGAGCAAACAAAAAAAACCTTTTTTGCGATGAGATTCTAGTACACCTATATTCTAGTATACATTATTTGTTTTTCGGTACAAAAACAAATACAAACAATATGAGCAAAATAATTAAAAATGAAGGCTACCAATTTGAACAAAGGAAATGTTGTGGCTGTCATTAGTTTTTTTAATAATATTATGTTATGAAAGGTACGACGTTTAATAAACACTAGACGTTACGATTGCTACAGATCAACGCAGGATCGGTCATTTATGACCAACCTATTATTATCCCACTGCAGGGCAAAGGCCTCTTTTCATACAGAAAAGGCACTGGCAATAATCACCAGGCGACTTCAGACTTATATTGATTACTAGCTTTTGCCCGCGGCTTCGCTCGCGTTAGGAAGTATTCAGACTTTCATCCCCTATTATATCCCCTTGGGAGTAGAATTGATCAAAATCCTTTCTTAGCGGATGCCTACGTCATAAAATCTACCTGTATGCCAAATTTCAGCCCGATCCGTCCAGTGGTTTGGGCTGTGCGTTGATAGATCACTATGTCAGTCAGTCAGTCAGTCACCTTTGAGTTATATATATTTAGATAAGTTCAGGTTTCCTCACGATGTTTTCCTTGACCGATGTCAGTGGCGTCCAACATAAACTTGATGATAAAAAGGCACAAAGGCTTGCTCGGTATCGAACCCACAATCTCGTACATCAATCTCGAAGCCTTAACCACTGGACCAGAACAACAAAACTTAGGGGGGGGGGGGGGGGCTATATCCAGGCGTGGACGTACTATGGCTGAGATGAACAGGTACCATAACTTTAATAACCACCGGTGCAAAATATAAGAAACCATTTTTTCCTCCACTGTAAACAAGCTAAAATCCTGACCTCATTCATGAGTGTTTGTTACGTAATTAAAAATGTAGTTCATTATGAAATGAAGCGTTCCAGTTTAATGGTCTCCAGTGCAATAAACAAAGTCGTACTGACCTAGTATCTATTTCGTTTTCATATCTACACGTCTGTAACTTTGAAAAGGTCAACATTCTAGAGTACTTACACTGTACCATAATTGAGTAATATTTATTTATCTACACTAATATGTATTATAAAGAAGAAAGGTGTGTATTTTTGTATGTAACGAATACACCTAAAAACTAATCGATTAATTTCAAAAAATCTTTTGCCGTTAGAAAGCTACGTTATTGTTGAGTAACATACGCTATATAACATCACGCACGGGAGAGGAGCAGTAACCGAAGACGTAACTTAACGCGAGTGAAATAAGCCGTTCAGGGGCAAAATGTCTAATTCTCAAAATGTCCAACGGTGCCAAAATGTCCAAATACCCAAAATGTCCAATGGTCAAAATGTCCAATTCTCAAAATGTCCAACACCCAAATTAAAAATATCTTAACAGTAATTCCACACTACAATCTATCTCAGTGCCAAATTTCACCAAGTCCATTCAGCCGTTTAAGCGTGAAAGAGTATCAAACATACATCCATCCTCACAAACTTTCGCATTTATTATATTAGTAGGACTAGTAGGGTGAAAGACACTACTGGTTAAGCCATTTATAGTAGCCTATACCTTACGTCTCGAACTACAGTAGTGCGATTCTCTAAAATGCAAACTCGAAAACGAGTCTCACTAAAGTGATCGCGCTCACTTCGATAACGAACCAACTTGTCATTGGTTTAGTATTCGTTCGCCGTGGTGACGTCACCGGCGTGATCGTGTTTAACAGAATGCCATTTTGTAATCTCACTGCGGATTCAGCTTACGAATTACGAAGTGAGGCTTAGAGAATCACACTGCTGAAGCCGGCAGAAATAGAGCTGTATGGTGCCCTTGCGACTTAAAAGCTCTGCGCCCGTCGAGGCAGTAATCAAGTTATGCTAAATTGTAACTATACATGACATGCTAATGTAATTTCACAGCCACAGAGCGCCGCGTGGCGTGTCCCTTGTGCTATGACGGCGAGGCGGCGAGCATAGATATTTAGTTATGTGCTGCTTCGTTAACCTTACTTCATACGGTTATTTATTTAAGGGTTAATGTTGTTAAAGCACTAACTGCATTGTTTAATATCGAGCCATTACCGCGTTTGAATTCATTTATTTCTAAAGATTACAAAGTACTTGTACATAAATAAATACTGAAAATGATTTCATTTACACATTTTTGTTGTTCAGGAGCTTGTAATGTTAACATTGCGATGTATGAAGTTAATTGGTAACAATTACCTTCATACATAATACAAAACTTGTAAAAGTTTTGTATCGTGTACCCCCATGCGGCGCGGTGACGCGCTCGCCGTGGAAATCTAAGGACTCGTTTACAGCAAAGGCAAATGAATTATGCTAATTCAATTAGTTATTTTATTGCATGACCGTTTAAAATGTGACATTTTAGTATTTTTTTAAATAGTAATAACGATTGTGTGTTTTAACATCTATTGGTAGTGAGTTATAAAGTTTTGCTCACTCATGTATTGTTTTTTTTTTCATAATAGTTCTAGTACTAGGTAGGTGGCCTTTTAATGGGCCAAAGAATCTGGCATACAACGTGGGTAATACTGCCACTCTTTTGAATACTTGCCCCATTGACAACGATGTGGACGAGTTTTTTGATGCCCTTTTTTTTTTTTTTTTTATAGACGGGAAATCATCAAATAACTTCCCCCGCCCTGGGCGGGGCGGGAGGGAGTGTCAGGCTTTTACTGACTAAAACCCGTCTATGTTCCTACATGTGCCCTTTGCGTTCCGGGGGCGCGGTATCTCTTTCGAACAACCCGCAGCTTTATGAGCTTCCTTTTTAACCCCCGACGCAAAAAGAGGGGTGTTATAAGTTTCACGTGTCTGTCTGTCTGTCTGTCTGTCTGTCTGTCTGTCTGTGGCATCATAGCTCCCGAACGGATGAAGCGATTTCAATTTAGTTTTTTTTGTACGAAAGGTGACTTACGTACGAGTGTTCTTAGACATGTTTGATGAAAATCGGTTGAGCCGTTTAAAAGTTATGGGTGTGAAAGTGGGGAAGAAAAACTAAAAAAATGATTTGTCATGTGGGTTATTAAATTATTAGGAACCCATGTACTTACAGCTTAACAAAATCGACATTATAATAAGTATGTACCTATAAAAAGTATAAAATAAAAATTAAATTAAAAATTTAAAAAACCCCCGACACAAAATCCTAAGTTCCCTTTAAAAAGTAAAAAAATAAAATACGTCGCGTTGGGGGACCGCTTGGGACGGTCGTACCCTAAATGCAACATCGGTCCCCCAACGCGACGTATTTTATTTTTTTACTTTTTAAAGGGAACTTAGGATTTTGTGTCGGGGGTTTTTTAAATTTTTAATTTAATTTTTTTAATGTACATAATTTGTAAGTATGGAAGTGGGAGGTCAAGTACTTTTATACTTAAAAGAAGATCTCTGTTTTGTATTTGTTAAAACCTGTTGTTAACGAAATAAATTCATTTTCATTTCATTTTTCATTTTCAATGAATTAAAAAAGAAATAAAAAAAGTAAAAAATTAATAAAAGTTACATACGACTTCATACGACTGATAATGAATCACATAAAGATGTTTCTTTTTATTTTACCTTCGCATGTTGCAAAATTTGATGTTCTCATTAATTGAATTCAAGTGAAGTA
Source organism: Caradrina clavipalpis (assembly GCA_932526535.1). Lineage (NCBI taxonomy): Eukaryota > Metazoa > Arthropoda > Insecta > Lepidoptera > Noctuidae > Caradrina > Caradrina clavipalpis. The sequence continues at coordinate 4,838,625 of OW052087.1, forward strand.
GCCTAGTATTAGCGTGGGATGACAGCCAACCTCACGCTCATTTCACAGAAACCTAACATCACTGTTATAAAGCATGTCGTTCGGAAAATAACTACAGGTATGTAAAACAATCCATTTCCAAATTCAGCTATCGCGCGATCATGTACCTAAATTGTAGATAAGAAATACACATTTTTAAATAACATGTAACAAAATGTAAACTCAAACAGCATGAGTCCGTACTGCTTACACGCGCGGCGGTAATACGTATTATACAGTTTAGGGATTCTGCTTCAATTAACAATGAGTTCTACCACGAATTTGATAAGAATGATATTTCCTACGAAATCGTATTAACAAAATCATGAAGATAGAACGAGTTAACACGAATTTTTCGCCTTCCAACATTTGTTGGAAGGTAAGTTCTTTAACTTACCTTTTTCTCAAGTCCCAGCAGAATCGCGAAGCTCAAGATAAAGATGATGGTGGTAGACTTCGTCATGGTGTATAGGGATATGGTGACCAGCTCCAAACCCCAGTTAGAGAAGCCAACATCGATCCCGCTGGCCAGTCCCGTCGGTCCGACTGACTTGAGGCAGGTCATGAATGGCAGCAGCAGCTGAGGAGTGCCCGTGATGATGTGGAGGACCAGCCTCACGAGGACCGATAAGATCCACTTCACTATAAGATGGTACATCACCACTGTGAGCGGGAATTTGAAGTCCTGGAAATGAGGAGATGGATAAGTTAAAGCACATATAATTTTATTTTTCGTGATAAGTAGACTGATGAAATAGTAAGCACTTCACAACTCTTAGGCCAGGTTCCCACTGTGCCCGACCGGCGGATTTGCCGGAACGCTGCCGGACTATAGTGCTCACTTTACACCGGATTCCAAAACAAAACCGGACAGTCAAGTACTCATCTCTGTTGAATGTAGACCTGTGCGCCCCATGAACGACAAAATTGTTATGTTGTGGTGGTATCTTAATAGAAAGCTAAATAGAGTAAAAAGAAGACATTTACGGGAAAGATTTTCGCTTTGCGCATTCGAAACTTATGGGAGAACTGATATTTAACGTAAACAAGTGCGTTCAGATTACTCCAGTCCGGTTGTTCTACCGGCGCTTGGCAGTGACAAAACACTCAGTTAAAATGCTCGGTGTTTTTGCCGGATCCGGCATAATGTGAACAGCTCCATTTACTTTCCTTAGCCACTAAGTTCATCCGGCATTTATGCCGTGCCGGTCGTAGGCGGTCGGGCGTAGTGGGAACGCGGCCTTAAATCTAACAGTCACTGGATGTCGATATCTTGACTAAACGCTCGCAGTAGGCTCTTCTAATAAAGCATTTATTGGAAAGCCTTGGAAAATATTTGAAAGATTTTTCTCTATGAATACGCAGAAAAAGATCTTGAAAGATATTTCTCCGAACAGAATCTTTTAAATATGAAATAAAATATTTATCTGCGAAATATCAAATCTTTTTCTATTGAAAATGCGTACTAAAAAATTATTATGAGATAAAAAATATTAAGCCCACTCTTTGGCTCAAGTAGGTACCTACGTGTGTAACGTGTTCAGTATTTCTCAGTATTGCTTTTGAATAAGGTGCTATATGAATGTAGCTACCACTATCAGCACCACAACATATTATTTTTCTTTTCATGTCTCGTAAAAACGGACAAACAATTAAAAATTGACCAGAATATAATAGTGAAGTCGATTAATATAGTGAAGTTGATTATTTTTAATGACAAAATTTTTGTTAACGACTTCTCATTAAAATTGGCTTAATTGTGTCATACTTGTCTCTAACAATACTGGCTAATGTATTAACATTCCAAGTCAGGTAACTTTGGAGGAATTACAACTACCTGTTGCTATGTATCGCGGTGCACCGCAGAGTAAACACAATTTGAATCAATTACGCCAATCTGGTGGTATAGTTAGGGTCGAACTCACAATGTCAGACGCCAGGGGCGGGAAAACTAAAAACCCACAAAATGTAAAGTGTTATGAATGTAAAATTTTGTTGTTTTGTAATATAGGTACCTACTGTTTTTTCCTCGAAATCTTTGATTGGTTTTTAACCAAAACATTAATGTCTAAGCCACACGGTGGGTCAGAACTGCTACACACAGTGGACATAGGATTTGGTGAAGTGACCTTCCCGCCCTTGACCTTTGTCCGCCACTGGATATAGTTGTGATCAATACTTGTGTCTTTGCTGTATAAGATGCCTTGTATAGGAACAACATTAGGCTCATATTAATTTACGATATCCTTATAGAGTTTGCTTTAGTAGATCTGGCTGCTGGCAAACCTACGCATTCATAGAAATTAACCTTATCAATAATTATCTAAAAAATAACATCAACATGCAATCGATAGTTTAACATGCTTTTCGCGGTCGTCAAAGTATAAGACAAATCAAGGTCATTCAAGGATAAGGTTGGATTAGTATAGTTACGGATAGTCAGACAGATAGCGTGACACCCAGCTTTACCAAGAGGTATCGTGCTGCCCAGTAAGTAGGTTGTGGAGGTCAGATAGACAGTCGCTCCATGTAAAACACTGGTATTCAGGTCCGATTAGACTGGGAGCGGACCCTAACATACTTGGGAAAAGGCTAGGCTGATATTATAAAACTATAGTATGTATTCGAGGCCCCCTTTGGTACAACATTGTTTTCTCAAAAAACTTTTTAACCAAAACTTAGCGTATTAAATACTGGCAATATTGTCCTATTGTTCGCCATATTGCAACATGGCCAATACACTGGTTAAAGCACCATGCCCTATCAAACTGCACCGCTAATATAATAATTATTTTAATGGTCTGTGCGTGCAGTCCGGTACAATCACCCATCCATGATTTTATTTCAAGGTTAGATGAGTAAGTATAATAGAAACATAGTACTTATAGGGTACAATATTTTTTTTAAATGAATATCGAATTACGCTAATCTCGTGAAGTTACAAGTTTAATTAACATGTTTTTTTTTAATTCAGGGACATTTTCATGGCCTTGCTTTTGGGCTTTGCTTGGCTTCAGATAAAAAAAGATTGCATGTAGCAAAGATGAGAATGTTGAGATAGATGTGTGTAGTGACCAGAATGTATAAAGTCAGGAATGGGTAGGTATATTGGAGGAAATTTTAAAGTAGCGCCAGTAACAGAAAAGTTCATAGGGAGCCGTGTGTGTGCCATGGTATGGGCATATAAAGAGGAGGGAGGGAACGCATATGTGACCATGTCCAAAAATGTTATGAATATAAATATGGATGGACTGGGAGGAGCCCTGGCTGGGGGCCTTAAAGTAATTTTTGGCCACCACAGGATAGTTCGGTTAAGCAGCTTCAACCTTAGAGAGTGTTTATGCAAAAAAAAAACAGAACTGAATCGAAGAAGAAATCGTGTTGCGCCAATCTCAACATGCGATTTTGAAGACTGCATAGACATAGATCCGTGTTTCTCATTAAGACAATCGTCACTTACATGAGAACAATAAGTCTTAATATTAATTATGTTACATCAATGCAGGTAATGAAACAAAAACTATGATGGTTATTGTAAACAAAATTGGAAGCAAGTTCATTGCATTCCTAAGATAATGCGATGGCACAAGTAAAGAGTTGTTGCTGTTTCAAACTAAAATAACGCAACACAACTATAATAGTGTTTTGTCATTAAGTATAAATATGAGTGAATAATTTAGTTTTAAATATGCTGATTGAAGTCGCTTGTTTTGCATATTTTGGAAGATTGGGAGTTATTTTTACCGTAGTTAGTTCGGAGGGTCTGCCCTCACGACCGAGAATCGGCCCGAACATCGGGCCGATATTTGATACATTTCTTCGTACTCGAGAAGAAACTATCAAAAATCGGACCGATAATCGGGGCGATTCTCGGTCGTGTGGGCAGACGCTATTTTACACAATACCAGGTGACTACCTCGACCAGACGAGTATTTGCTTGTTTCACCTTCTATTGTGAATCTAATGCGTGAGTGAATAAGTTGTGAATTATTTTATAAATAAGTATGCGTGTGTTATAAATATAAAGTCGTTTAATGTTTAGTAGTTTAGTCTCTTTGTGAAACGGTTTTGACGGGGTGAAAAAGTCGTAATTGTGTAGCATTTTTTTTTGTAATATTATTTTCACCTTATGTTGGACTACGTTCTAAGAGTTTTCAAAGTTGATTGGACCGCGACTCACCTAACAAAAGTTGGAAATCCGGGACTTCCCTCCTGGTTTCCATAAAGAAAAACAAGTATTTTACAAAAAGGACAACCGCCTTCAAAAACTAAAAAAAGAAAAATAACTTTAGCTTTGGAAGTCGGCGGCTTTGGTTCTGTTTGTTGTTTTGTATTGCCACCGACTTTCAAAGCTAAAGTTATTTTTCTCTTTTTAGTTTTTGAAGGCGGTTGTCCTTTTTGTAAAAAAGTTTTTTATTTCTCGCTTTTTAGTATCAACGTCCTTTCATCCAAATCCATGAAGAAACTGTCATGTTATGTAAATTAACGAGACACCACTAAAAAGTCATAAGAAAGCAGAATATGCGATTTCGTATACTTGGATGAGAAATTTTCAAATACTACTGTATACATCTGTGTAACCCTTTTGAGTGTACAAGCTTGATGTTATGTTGTGTGATTGCGCACAATGCATATTTATGCGATAGCAACAATCGCGGTTAATCTGCTGTTATTTATTGAAGAGTTCCCCCGATTTCTACAAGATCCCATCATCTGGTATTGAAATGGTGACAATGGGACCACACGGGCACCAGCTTTCAAATAAAAAAAGAATCATGAAAATCGGTTCACCCAGTCTGTTAATTATGAGGTAACAAACATTAAAAATAAAAGAATACAGTCGAATTGATAACCTCCTCCTTTTTGGAAGTCGGTTAAAAAGGAGCTTAATTATATAAATAAATAAAGGACTGTTTTCGGTGCAACCAATATTTGCGCGTGACCCACCAGTGGGTCGCAACCCATACTTTGGAAGTACTGTTCTAAGATATAAACAATGATGGTGCGAACAATAGTTTCCACGACAAAATAGTGTTTTGTCTACGAGAGATGGATAAAACTACTAGATGTGCGCACAGCCTAGGCCCGATCTCCACTAAAGCGGAGAGGAGTAGAGATGTCTCGTGCAACCAATTAGCTTGCGTTATTATCCCTTCTCACAGCCTAGTTTCATTTCAACACAACACAGTATCCTAGAGACCTGTCATCTGCGCTTAGATGGAATCCGGGCCTTACGCAAATTAAAATGTAAAGTAACATTTTGATTTTAAAATAAAACTGGATTTTTGTCATCGTATCTGGCCATTATGCAGCAGGGCGTTAAATAATGTGCATTTTCAACTGGACTGGTGCGTTATAAGATTATCTACGAGTATCGTTACGTTACGCCTCCACGAGGTATTTCGATGATCTAATTAAGTTCGCGAATGCGGGAAGCACAGAACTGGTGGTTTTAGATTTTAGGATGCACAGGCAATTGATTTAAAGCTTCCTATAGTTTCAGCCTTAATGGGAGGTCAAATAATTATTGTTTTTTTTTTTCAATTGCGACATGATCCTCCACAAACATTACGCATGGCAGCAGGAGCAATGGCAGAGCACCAAAAAGTGTATGTTTAAATCTTTGTGCAACACAATTTGGTAAATCGTTAGGATAAAGTCTAAACTGGCTAGATCGAAATACCGTGACATGAAAACACAATAACGTCGTGATATATATAACTTAGGTATCGTAGCTCACACTGCGACTGCAATCATAACTACAGTACATTTATAGATTACTGGGGGACGTTACAGTATCACAGTCACCACGGATTAAATGTTCATACAATTGTGGTCTTTAGAACAAGTGACCGTTTCCTTTGCTCCTTGAACGAAGAATTCATTTTGCTTTGATTGTAACTGACAAGAGAACAGATTTCTTTTTTTCTATTGAAGTCGACAAGTCTAAAAACCTAGCGTAAACATGTTAGGTATTGAAGAAACGTGGAATATACTGGTTATCATGGATAGTTTTAAAGTCCTACGCCCTGTGTCTCTGTAGGGTTTGAGTGCCCTTGGTCTCGTGTTCACTAGGTTAGCCTGGAGGTGATAATGAGTTTTTATATTAGGAATTAGTCGATAGCAGCCTGCCGTTTGGAAGTTGGTGGTACGTTTCGTGCATTGGATAGTACGTAAAGCCGTCGGTCCTTTGCTTGATCTCTCCTGGGTTGTGTCGGAATGCCGTCCCGTCGGAATATATGAGACTGAGGGATGAGAGAGTGCACCTACGTTTGCGCACACACTTGTAAGTGTAGTCTCTATTGAGATTGGCCGCCGTGACCGAAATTGTACGGGAAGAATATTATCTGTAGTATTAACAATTAGATCCGTGTTTAGATGCGACGGGATTTTCGCAACAAGGAGAAGTTTAACTAGTCTAAAATGTAAAGAAGATCGTACGCCAACACGATAAAGTTTATTATTCTTTAGCCAGATCACGGTGGCGGACCGTCAAAACGGCACGGGGTTTAGTTTGCGTGCTTTAAATTTGGAACTGCCGTGAGTATATAGGTACGGCAGTTCGTGACACTGTAGAGGTCGTATAGAAAACCACATTAAGACTTCTATTAGAACAATGGGTATAATAAATGTTTAAAAGATAATATACTAGCACAAACAGTAATATAAAAACATTGTAATATAAATTTTAATGTGTTTAAAACAAAGTTTTTAAGGCAATTATTTGAATGACAATATAACAACTTCTTTTATTATGTAAAAAAGGTGTTTCTAAGAAAATTGCCTACAATTTCTTGGAACTGTCTAGTGAAGTTCTTTTATTCCTTTGATGTCTTGGATTTTTTTGTATTAATCAAGGAAATGTATCATCATGCTACAACTCACTGAAGCGGAGCAGTAATCAAATATGTTACTTTATGCATGTGCAACTTTTATTAAAGCAAGTATTAAAAATAAAAGTAAATGAAATTAATTGTTCAGTCAAAAAACCCGGCAACCTCTGTCTAGTATGTTATATATACTTATTATATCATATACCTGAAGCAGCCCGACTAACTTTTGACTATTAACTCTGTTTTCTTCCCCATGGGTTTCTTATACCCTATTGGCTAAACAGCTTGTCAAGCAGACTTTTTCGTCAGTTCAGAGGGTTACACTTAGACGGGCACACATGAAAAGAAAGTTTGACAGAAATCATAATAGGCCTTGATTATGATTCTGATGATAACAATATTGGCTTCTGTTTATACAGCATATGGTTTTAGCAATTAATTTTCCAATTTAGCCTCCTTATTGAAAAATTCTGAGTAAAGTTACACCAGTATAAATTTCAATTAGCCATAAATTTTATAAATTTGGCATAACTTTACTTTTTTTATCCAGGATTATTATTAAGGAACTAATGTTTATCAATAACCAAACAACTGGTGACGTAAATAAAACAAGGGCAAACCCAACGTGAGGTACAGTGCGAGATAAACAAGACAAAAACATGCTAATGTTATTATAGTTCTAAACTACTTCACAAAAATATAACTCTAAACGAAATAATACGCCTAATTACGCACAGCGGCAAACTTAAATTTCGAGCATTGCAAGCAACATAAAAAAATAAATAGCAAAGAAAAGGAAACAGTTAAATAAAATGTAAAGCAAACAAAGTGTTACTGATAACAGAAGTCTTACCGTCAGGAGCCATCTCTGGTAGAATGTGAGGCCTATGGACAGCGCGAAGTACAGGAGAATCAACCCCAAGGACAGCAGACTCTTCTGAACGCACACATCAGACCATTTCGGTTTCGGCTTAGTTGTAAACACGTCCTCATCAGCATCTGACTTCAACGGCAGCTGCTCATATTTTGCGCCTGGCATGGTTGCCGCAGGACGACGAAACTCTTTTTAGAAACTCACTATGGCGCATATCAGCTAAGATTTTCAGTTGCAAGAATTTTTAAACAACTTTAAAATACGACTTGCAATAAAGTTTCTCGACGTTCGTTTGAGATCGCGGAGCACTCCGTCCGACGTCGTGCACCACAGACTAAACTGAACTGAGACGGGAAATGAATATTATGATATGACGTTGACATTGTTGACGTTTACGATTTTACATTGATAACAATGTTACCGGCAATGAAAATAAAGTGTCACCTCAATTACCACTTTATTTTTTATTGGCAATTCTTTCTTTTTCAAGAACAATGAGCAAAACTAATAATTAATCAAGCAGGGGTTTGGTGATTCTAGGATGTTGTTTCTTTGTATATTTCTTTATTTAGTTTTAATTATAATTCTAAGCTGAAAATTGCATTTACCTACAAGCATGCTTCTATCTTAGGCTTCCATGCAAGTCACTTTCACAATCATAGAGTATAGTAATATTACAAACAATACAAAAATTTGCTTGTCTATGGGTCGTTTTATCGATTTCTTCACCATTCCCTTCATTTCATACTCTTTGATTTCTTCTGTTTCGTAAACAAGAAAGATAATACTATCACAAGTTAGGTAATAACATTTACAATGGGTGTACCAGATAGATAGACATGCCATTGTATTTTGAGACATTCAGTAAATCTCTGGTGTAGTGTTGGTGGTGCAGTTTTGCTTTGAGTTATAATTATTAGAATGTCTAAATTTTTTGTTTGACTTTGAGAACAAAGCCACAAAGGTGATTCAGTCAAGATGACTGATTCAAGTTCGTTTACGTCTCTTTTCGCATTGGTGGACAGTCATTTATCTAAGTGTAATCTGAACAACAGTCCAAGCGAAGATGGGCGTGTCGGATCGCTGCCGATGCCGACGTTTAACCTGCCTCGGGGCCTGTCCGATACAGGCCTAACAAATTCACCTCAGAGAATGCCGATCCCGACATTCAGTCTGAGTGAGAGTCCTATCGCTAATGTGCTCTCTGAGCAGCTATCAAATATGCTAAAAGCTAAAGAGCTTAAAAAACAACAAGAGATTGAGCAGGAGAAACTGCAGGAGGAGATGAAGAAGATGGCACTTGAAGAGAAGAACTCTGTAATCGACCTCATGAAAGCAGTACAGAAACCAGGGCAATCGGAGCCACAATACACCCAGGAGACTATGAGCCCCAGCAGTTCCTTCGAGTCACTGGTTTTGGACTACAAGGAGTTCATTAGCAGATCACCAAATCGGTCAAGATCGGAGGAATGTATACCTCCACCGGAGCCCGAGCCGTTACTACCAATAAAAACAGACATGTCATACATACTGAAGCAAAAAGTGAAAATGGGAAAATGCTCAGCATTCGGCAAGGTGTTGACTTCACGTCTGCGACCCGTGGCTGCTCCATACTTGCGAGAGAAGGTCCCTACAAACATCGTTAGGTTTGACTTCAGCACAAAGTCTCCGTGCGACTTGATTAAAGAGAGGTTGAAGAGGAAGCCCGTGCACACTTCAAGTAACACATATCATGACTTCTTTTGATTAATGGGTGTTGCTACTGATGACAGTGATTCTGATCAATAGTAACAATAAACCGAACAAATGATTACTATTGATTGGAGCTACTTCAATCGATAGCACCTTCTCATTAACTTATTTAAACATCTCGATGTTGCACGATGTATTGAGTTCTACGAGTAACTTATTATCTCTTGCTATGTAGTGTTTAGATCATGACATGTCAGCATTTAGATTATGGTGAATATATATTTGTTTAGTAGCCTGTTGTGTATCATGAGAGGACACTGGAATAGTTATGCATTATAACTAATCAGCATCAAAACTATTCACGAAACAGATTATTGATCAATGATTTCATTCAATTAAAATATATAAGATCATATGTTTAATAACTAGTGTGTATCATTAATTACCTGTAATAGTAAGTTTATAAGGAATAGGGTGAAAATGGGGGATCATAAGATCAATGGATAATGAGGGAACAATGGATTAGAGTAAAGCATTTTATCATTTTGTTGTATAATTATATGAACATAGGCGGCTTCACACTTGTAACACCTGATTCCACCCATCTTATTACCCAAGTAACAATTGTGTAGCTTCACAAGATAAAATATGGCCAATGAATGTACACTTTACTAGTGCGGTGTGTAAGAAGTCTGTACCCATTGTTAGATTCCTAAATTATATTGTGTAAAGCCAAAAACATGGCTATAGTTTTAAAATATTTCTATCTATATGTGTATAGTATAAGACGTGCGTATATAGTCTGTCACTCTGCATTATGACGTTTATGTCAGTCAAATTACAAGTGACCGCAAAAATATTTACTTGCTTGCATCTGTACAGTACAAGAACAATAGTAGAAGGGGGTGTTAAAGCCATCTTAGTTCCCGAGGATGAGCGAGATAAACGCACCAAGATCTTTTTACATCAGAACAATTATGGCTGTAACACTCCATATAACAGACCTAGAATTACTTAATATACATTTTAAATATAAACTATTAATATTTTTACTAAAGTATCAAATAGATTTACACTATACTCATAAGTCTTATGATATTATGAATTATGATAGATCTCAAATTCATTGTGTAGAATTTAGTATAACATTTAATGGAGAACTTTAATTCTGAATGTAGTAATTATGAATCACTATAATCATTATGATTAGTATTTTTCTTGTTGATAATATAATTATGATGTAATCATTTTTATTAAATAATAATTGTAGTGCAACTTTTATGGAATAAATTCTGTGGAAATTAGCTCCACAACACATAGTTGAACTTGAATTGAATAAAATATATATGTATGGTATGATACAAGTCAGGTAAGTTCGTCATTACGGTAGAAGCCGGATTGCAGTCTGTGCCGATGACGAGGGCGTGGCCGAGACGTATTGATAAAAAATACGCGTTTTGTATGATTTTGTCTACCTCACTTGTATCATACATAATGTACTATTTATCATCATAATTTATTATTATTCTCTCTTCATAACTACACTGTGACTATTTAGCTCTGCAGTTGGATTGATGAGTATAATATAACAGTAGTGTATCTTGTTTGGGTGTTAGCATTTGTGTCAAGTATTAACCAACCACACATGATCCTGCGTGTAAACATCACCAAGGAAAACAATGTAACTTATTGGGATATTTGTAAATAAAACATTAATTCATCATTCGATTTTTATTTCCATACTATCTACAAGAAATGCTCGATAATTATACATATATATATACATTCGATAAGAAGAAACCCTTAGTATGAGAAGAAACCAACCCCTAAATCTAGAATCATGAACAACAGACTATTCTAGACTTATGTATACATATTATACTTATATATATATATATATACATATTTAAGCTGTCGTATATATATATAAATCATGGTCCACACATAAATGTGGCAACTTTACTATAATTACGAAGTCGGTATTACCATAATTACAGTTCAAGTTCTTGCCAGTTGGTACACTTGTGTTAGACACCGAGCAAATACAATGAAATGATGTTTTTACTTGTATTCGACAACCCTGGGAATCTAAATACATAAATTATCTGTTAATGAGAGTAATTCCCAATTACATACACCCAATAGGACCAATATACTTCACAACAATTGACATCATTGATCGGAAAACATTTGTCTACATATTAGGTGCACGAACGGGACATATCTGTAGACACTACTGAAACTTACACAAATCTGATTTAATTATATCTATGTACGTGTTTTTAATAAGACTAGGCTATTGTAGCACGAGGCTTCTTGTATAAGCTATGGCGAGGTTCTATTTCCCTTTCATGAACAACCGAAACGAGATCTTTGTTACAGGATCTGGCTAAATTTTGACATAAAAAACTGAATGTTGAACTCATAATTCACTTACCTTTTTAGACTTAACTTTTAAGTTATTCTAAATACCTTACTTATTACATTGGACTTAGTCAGTATGCCATCTTGACCAACTAGTTCATATTAAGGGGATGTTCTACTGTAACCGTCAAACGCCATGTAATCGGGATATTATGTTAATTTTGGCAAATCATTGAATTTTGAAACTTATACACAATTAGGTATTTCAAATAAATGGGTTTTATTATCAGTATGAGTACTAGTTGGCAAAAAGGTCGTCCCCAATTATCTGCCTAAAGTTAATTATAAGTTTAATTGTATTATGGCTACTGTTTCTATAAAAGGCTTATAATTTTGATGTAAAGGCAGTCTCTATTCCTATCTCATACTAATACAGATTTTGTGGTTTCTTTTATCCTAATCGAGCAAATTTTGACAATTTAGTACCAAATTCTTAATCTTCACACTATTTTTACATTTAAAGCCAATCTTCGACCCACATTTGCCAATATCACCACACTAGAGATGTGGACATACATTGCAGACAATCCTATCAAGATTCCGCAATTTCAGTCTTTTAATTTCAAAATACCAATTGTGTGCACTGCCCAACATGAGAGTAACCGGAAAAATGGCGCAAATTATTTGTAATTATTTCTATTTCTGTCCTCTACTTGTTTCGAGGTAGATCTGTATTTCTGTTGCTTCTTAATGAGCCAATCACTTAAATAGAATTATATTCTAAGCTTATAGTGTGGGTTATGAGTAAATTACAATACTAGGCCTGCACTGTGGGACGTTACCTAAAATGCATTTTACCATTACCCTCCTTACTTATAAACGTTGATTAAAAGTAATAATTAACGTCTGCTTAGCCAAACATGTTCGACTTTTAAGCGTCTGAAACTTTAAGCTATGTTTACAAGTAAGGTAGTTGTAATGTCCTAGTAATTATTGTTAATACCGCTCCGAATCTCAATTTTTTACTACTTGATAATAAATTATTTCAATTTCCGTATATATAACAAATATCGCTATTTCTAATAGCTACAATAAATACGATTCCTAAATAATTATGATTAGAAAGTGGCTTTGCAACCATAGTAGTTATACCGGCTGTGGTTGCAGGGCCACTTATATCTTATTACCTATTAACACTTATGCATTATCGCATATCATGTGCTTGTGTGAAACAATCAATATTTAGTACATTGATAGTTTCTATCCTAATACTAAGAAGTGCAGCACACTTGCAATAATTTAACCTTAGTTATGTTATCCTAAAACAAAACGTGTTCGAGCATTTCTTTATTTAGTGCAATGACCCGCGTGTTAACTTGACCACGGCGTAACGAACCAATCATCTCTTGCGCTATTGTGAGTTCTATTTTAGTTACATGTTACTGCTTTGACTGCAACGGAATCTAAATACCCTCTCAAAAAAAAAAAAAAAGTTGACAATTCACTAATACTCTTCTTTATTACAATTTTTATAAATTAATACGTTTTGCATGATTAAAAGGTTCTAACTCACTCGAGATTTTGTGCGCAAGAGTCGTCAAGTTAGTGGAGTTTAAGGGACGTTTCCTAACAACTCCTTTTGCTCGCTGTGCTTCCTGGTGGCCTTGTACACATCGCGCTCCTTGTCCGGGTACTTGGTAGGCAGGTTCGGCGAGTGCAAGTTCAACTTTGCTGCGTATCTGTGGAAAGATAATTTTAGAGTTATCTATGAAAAAAAAGGCTTATATTAAAAGGTTTCGTACGGGCGCAAAATTCCGACGTACCCGGAGGACTTGCAAAAAATATTTTTTCATACAAACCTTATCCGGGAATTATTCCACATTAGCCATTCATTTTCATTTGTTCAGATTCATTCATTTTTATTTCTTTATATTTATTCATTTATGTTAAAAATGTATTCATTTATTTTGGTCATTCAGAAAGGTTTTTTATTATTTCCCGTGTGAATTGGCTGTGATATTTGATTGTGTATTTCTTTGTTGGTGTGTGAGTTTGTGAGATTTTTCGGGAGTTTACTACAAAAAATCTCTAATTGCAAAAATCAGGAGTGTGACAAAGAATAAAATCAACATGGTTGACGATAGAGTGCAAATAATCATCACAAAGTATTATAAACCTGTGAGTGTTTGCTTTATTAATCTTAAAACTGTATCTTATCGGTCATAAATACAGCAAGACACACTCCGTGTGGTTTAGCTTGTCTCGTGATACGAGAGATAAAAGATAAGCTTATCCACAACATTTGCATTTTGAAACTGATAAAAGGAATTAGAGTATTTCCTCGGCACAGTATCTCAGAACTTTAAAACTGTTTCAAATTTGTTCTCAACTTACTCAGTTTAATTGAAATTAGTTAATTAATTTCCAAGATTTTGGACTTGGAATTTTATATCTAGTAAATTAGGGCGCAGCGACGTGGATATTAATTGTTTGAGAAACGTGTTTTTTTTAAAACACGTTTTTCAAACAATAAATATATTATCCTGTTGATCGTCGATTAGTCTATTAGTTAGTACCTAGTAAATTTTAACTACTGTCACAAAAAAAATGCCTGTCTGTGACATTATAGCTCCTAAACAGATGGGCAGATTTCATTGTTAATTTGTTTTGTTGATAATTTAATATAAATTCTGGTCAATTTCACTTAAGTAAGGAAATGGAGGGTTCTATTTAATATATCTGGAAGATTATGCCTACCGTAACATACAACAACAATCTATCTTACCTTAAACCGCCAATATCGATTTCATAATGTCCTGCAAGCACGTAATCGGTTGTGATTGGTTGCGGGACTCCGTTCTCATCCAATCTCTCCACGAAACCGAGACAAACCTGTGCAATAAATAAACAAGCATTTTATAACATTGTTAAACAATAGTTACTGCCAATAGGTACTGCCTCGTTAGCCTAGTGAAACTCCCGCGTGGAAAAATCAAATGTACCGTAAAATACGTTCTATGATACTTAGGCAATAGTGACATTGTTTTATTAGGTTTTCCATTAAGAATTTCTCAGTAATAGCCCGGAGCTTTGAAGTTAGTGGTGTGACACCCACGTGCCTCGGAAAGCACATAAAGCCAGTGGTGCCGGCTGTCATTCGTAGATCTTTGATAGTCATTACGGATAGTTAGAAGCCAATAATTCTGACAACCAGTCTTACCAAGAGGTGTTGTATTGCCCAGTAACTGGGTTGCGGAGATCAGATAGGCAGTCGGCTCTATGTAAAACACTGGTATTCATCTGCATTAGACTGTGAACCGACCCCAACATAGTTGGGAAGAGGCTAAGCAAAGTCAGATGATGATTTACTTTTTTTTGGTGTTTTTTTGTTACCTGCTTCTTGAAAGTGAAGCCATAGCTGGTGGTAGTAGTCTGTCCGCAGTAGTTGCCGTCCCTGTAGATGGGCTCGCCGCCCCACGACCACATGTCCAGCTCGTGGTCGTGGTCGGTCAGTAGCAGCTGCACGTACTGGCGACGGATGCCTTCCTTACGTTGGCGGAGCAGCGCCTCGCGGCCGATGAACGGGATGTCTTTCTGTAGTGGTTAGGGGGTGGATATCTTAATTATTTATATAAATTTACGTATAATGTGACTACTTTCTATTGGATTTTTTATTTGTTTTGAAATCAATTAATTGTTAGACACTTGAGTCGGCATTTAAGTAACGTTTTGACAGTTAAGGACGCCAATTGACAGGTGCTGTCAATGTCAACTCAATAGCAGACGTTGCTGCGCCGTATGATCGTGTAAAAGGGGGAAAAGAATTTTAATGAAAAATAAACGTATACCCACATCAAATTTGACACGCCAGGTGCGTCCGCACTCGAGCGGTGTTGTTATGGTGTCCAGATCCTGTCCCCAGAAAGCGAAGAACTTCTCGACGCGGAGGGCACGCGACGCGTAGTACCCGACGTGGGATATGCCGTACTTCTCGCCGATGGCCATCAAACGGTTGTACACGTGAAGCGCGAACTGAAATCATACATCATCCATCAGCTCCTATACACCATACTCAAGCGATGGTAAAATCAAATGCAAACTTAACATTTATTACTTAATTGAAGCATTTTTTGTACTGGCAACACTGTTCTAAACATTGGTCGGTGTTGCAACAGTTCCTGAACTTTGTTTGCACTTACCGTTGCTAAAGCTTACCTCATTAGGTATGTAGAGTACATAACCCAGCTCCCCAGTGTGCGTCAAATTCATCGCTCTAATCCCGTCTGCGAGTTCCACATCGATCTCCTTAAAGGTGAAGAAGGGGAACTTAGTGGGAGCCAAGTCAGTGTCAGTGAGTTCCGATAGTAGGTTCCTGGTGAACGGGCCCATGATGCAGATGGCGGTGTACATGGAGGTGACGTCGGAGAGGGTGACAGAACCGTTGGCGGGGAGGTGGCGCTTCAGCCACGACTTGCAGCGAGTCTGTTGGATAGTTGGCGCTATCATCATGTACCTGGAAGAGAATGATTTTGATTATCTTAATTTTATTAAACTGGGAAAAAAGTTGCAAATCTTTTATAAGCAACATGTTCGTGTTGCAGGTTATATGTTGCTGGCAGTTGTGTGTGTGTTGCTGTCCAATGGCAACTCATGATTTTTTTATAAAAAGTTGAGCTACAAACACTTTTTTAAAGTAGTTGTGTTATGGATTTATTGGTGTCAAATACTCATTACGACATCGTTGGTTGACACGTTAAAGCATAAACTTAACTGATCTTATGTCCTGGTGACAAACACTTACAGGTTTTCAGATATCCTGGCGAGACTGCAATCATTCTCGTAGCCGCCGCGTTCGTTCTGCATGCCCGTGTGTATGATGCTGCCAACGGGTACGTCTACATCGTTGGAGCACAGGTACTGTAGCAGATCCACTACCTCGCGACCTTGGGACTGAACAATTGTAATGATTTATTATTATTGTATTTTTTTATCAGCTTATTCTATCATTACAGGTTATCCTAATGCGACAGTTAAACTTGGTGTAAGATAAACTTAACTTACATATGAATTGGAACACAAGACACATTGGTTTGGATTTGAACCTACTACCTTATGCATGTAAGGTGGGCGCCTTAACTACTGGGCCATGACGACATATGTTAGTTAACTAAGTTATTTCTTTTAACCACGCTACCCAAGTAGTGTTAGCGTTACCTAACTGATCACACTAATTGCAATTTTGCCAAAAAATTGGTTTTCTATATTTTTGTATACGGTATTTTTAGGAAAGAAATTAATACAGTAATAATCCGTTATGATGCTAAGTTTGTTAATATTATCCAGTTGGATGGGGGTTGGAGGCCCTTTGTATTTACGGGGCCCCGACCTGCACCCCAAAAAGGTTATGTTCAGGCCGCCTGTGTGGCTCTGTTAAAAACATATAAACTCACATACACAAACCCGACACTGTACTCTATTTATATAACGTTAAGGTCGTATTATACCTGCAGGTCGATCTTCGTGAAGGACGAGTAGTCAGCAAGGCCAACTCTTTCGCGGCACGCCCAGTATTCACGTTGTACCGTCTCGAACCAATGAGGCTTGTTGAAGGTCTTCGTATAAGCCACCTTGAACGGGCGGGGCTTGTCGGGAGATTCTTTAGGATCTGTTAAAAAAATTAATTGTTGGTTATTCAAGGAGAAAATTTACGAACGGCTAACAAAAACATATAAGTATTAGTTCTCATCTAATATGAGATGCGCATTCACCATCGTGATTGAAATGTGCGCGTGCACTGCTCTCTCTTGCTCCCACAGCGTGATACAGACAATAGGCCTACAGGATGATAAAGACAATAGGCTTACACTGTGTCTTAGATAATATACAAAACGTAACTGGCTATGAGAGGAAGAGAGAAAGAAAATGTGCACCTCTCTCTTGCCCTTACAGTAATATACGAAAGGTAACTCTCTCTTTCTATATTCACTAACTTATCCTCCCTCTCACCTTCCGTTCGTCTCACCCGATCACACTTTTCGTAACGCTCTCGTCTCGCATTCATCAGCTTAGTTCCTAAACCAAGCGTGCGTAAAAGAGTTTTACTTCAAAAACTTGATCTGACTATGGGAACGCTACCGCCGCGTTTCCAGAGAGTTCTAGCAAAGTTGTACGAGTACTTACCGACATTTTCAAACCAGGTGGGTCTTTCGTACCCCATGACCTGTCCGAAGACGGCTCCATTATCGCGCAGCGTCGGGTAGATAGGAGACAGGCGCAGGTTGCGACCAGTCTCGAACTCGTGGAACGGGTACGGGAGGCCGTAGTGTACACCTGGGAATAAGGGATTTATTAAACGAACACAAAACAGAGAGTGTTCAGGTCGAAACAGTTTCCTTGAGTATAAGAACTTAATAAAACTTGGAAAAGTTGAGAGTTCGTATCCTTTCTACTTACGAAGTTAAAAGGATAAGTACGAACTTTTACCATGGATTCAGTATATGATTTTAGACCCAATATCTCCAGGGTCAAAATGTATGAAACAGCATAATTTTTTGGGTTTAGAACGGTATAGATAAAATAAAATATCTAAATGGAGCCCTATTGTTTTAGCACATCCGTCCGTCTTCTCGGTCTCTCTGCCGTCACAGGGCTGCACTTTAGATATTCAGTGTGTATTACTTACAGCCGCTAAAATAACAAATTAAAGGTATCCCTATTTTTCTATGACTTAATATTGTACGGTGTGACAGGACCCCCCGTGACTGTGTTTTTTTTTATATAAACGACCAAAAATTTCAATTCTTATAAGTCTAGAATCATTTGCTGAATGCATGGTAACAGTGTGCACGACAGTTCCTTCCACCTGTACAACACGACGCTACTAACCAGGAACTTCCTTGACGCGATCCCTAAGGAACCTCTTATTGTTATGCAGACCCAGGAACCGGTTGAGGCTCAGTTCATACATGTCGAACTTCGAGTACCCGTCTACTATTTCGTCTGCCGTCGCTTCAGCCACCCCGCCAGCAGCTGATATGCCCACAGTCTTCATACCGGCCGCCACGTGGTAGTTTAACATCTGAAAGAGGGGTTTTTCTAATGACGTTGTTGGGGGATGCTTAAGTGGGAAGAATAATGAGCTCTTGTACAACCGAAATAACTCTGTGGAGAATTTTGTGATTCGCAACTTCTTCCTATTTCGCGGGCGCTTGTGGCTTTGTGGAAACTACTGCTATTTAGCAACTTGTGTGGGCAAGTATTGCTTTAAGGGCAAACGCGCTCTGCTATGTGATTTGACATTTTCCTTTGAATTAATCACCTTTACGCACGGCCAAGACTTGAATTGCGCGCTCGCCCGCCATTAACGACCTACAGAAATGGAAATACTTAAATGTGGTTTACGGAGTTAACAACAAAGCTACCGACTTAGTGATTATTACTTAGGAAAATTTACTGAATGATAGTGAAAACTAGCAAAAAAACTCGAGTCTTCGAGTCTTAAACGGTCTCGGATGATGACTTACAAAATCCGACTCATTTATATTACAACAGGAGTCCAAGACTAGAGAACTATGTTCTCTACGAGCCCTTGTATGTGACATGAGAGCTCGAGTCTCTTTGTGCGCTCGAGTCTCTTTGTGCGCTCGAGTCTCTTTGTACGCTCGCGTCCTTTTAATGCGGCGAGTCGTACTCAAGTTCTTTTCGTGTATGAGTCTAGCAATTAAATTGTTACATTTATCTCTATTTTCATAGCTCTATTTTTTAGCTGATTTTTAATGATTTTGTCTTGTCTGCTTTTTTTAGGGTAGAATTACATAACCACTAATATAAACTTATTACCTATTCGAGTCTTTTCGAATGATGAGTTTCAAGTCTCATCTTCATGCTTCGAGTTTTTCTTGAAGATCGAGTTCATTTTAAGACTCGAGTCCTTTTGTAAGACATAAATGGTTGTTAAATGACTCGGACTAGGCTTGACTGTAGACCCCGAACCTTTATACCACACCGAGACTTGCTTATTTGAGTCGAGTCTTTAAAAACCTTTGCAACACTAGTGAAAACCGTATCAAAATTCATCAAATAGTTTAGAAATACTTAATACACAGACAGACTAACTCCTATGCGTTCAAACTAAACAGTTTTTGGAAATTAAACTTGAAATTATCTTATTTATGCGACAAAACTGTGAGAAACGACACGGTTAGCGCAGTGGCTGAGCAATACGCTGCGTGTCGCGGTTTCGATGAGGCGAGAAACTAATATTTGTATGACCTACTTGTGCCTGTTTCGGTACTCATAATACCTATGTACCTTCTAAGTTGATCTTGGACATCTCTGACATCGGTAACCATGTCAGAGGCCCTTGAGGCCGTTTAGAAAATCTGACACTGGGGAGTGTGGGGTGTTAAGACCTTACTGCGCACACGATAAAGAAGAAGAAGACCTGCCCCCCTAGCCAAGTCACAAACGATAATCGTAAACGCTCGGTAGGTACCAATAGATTTTCAACTTAATACCCAAGAGCCTTAAGTTGAAAATCTATTAAAGATTTCTAAGCGTTAGCGACTGGAACGAACGAAAACGCTATGCAATCTTCATTAGATCTTCAACTTAAGACCAAGCACATAAAGTTGAAGATCTATTAAAGCCTACTCAGCGGTTGCGTTTATCGTTTGTGACTTGGCTAGGGGGGCTGTATGTTTTACAAACGCACCCACGATAAGAGAAGAAATTCCTCGTCACGTTTTATTGTTAAATGTTTTAAATTTTAACCGGTTCGCTTCTGAACTCATTATTCCGGTATACATATTAAAACACCTAAGACGAAAACATTGTATAGGGCATTTTTATTTGCATATAAATATGGTACCAATATTAATTATTCCTGCAAAGAGATGCACGTACGACCAGCAACAAAAATCGATTAACAATGTTACTTTTCCATATCATTTAAATAGACACGAAATAACACAATTCACTTCTCTTCAGATTATAAGGCAATAGAGCTCATTTTATCTTAATTTTAGATTAATATTGTATTTCCTTCGATATTGTATTCAAATGCTCAATAATAAGGGTTTAAAAATCTGACGTGTTTATCTACTTTTGTTGCTGACTATACACGGATAGGTTGTAGTATTATAATAAAATAAAAAAATTAAAAATGTTCTCTCTTCTCTTCTTGCTTGTCTTCTCGGGTGCTATTCCGTTCTCGTCAATACACTCGATATACCGAATTTAGCGTTTTTCTGTTGGCTAAAATCCGCGATATCGAGCGTTTCGATGAGACGGCTTTCTTCTTTCTTCCACTGTACTTTTGTCATCTTGTAAAGTGGGGCATAAATTATCTTCGGATTCTTTTTTCTAGTATATTTTCTAAATAAAATAAACAAAAATAAAAAAAAATATAAATTATTATTTTATTATCAACATACATAGGAAACAAGAATAAAAAAAACATATAATAAGTATACATACAAAGGTAAAAACAAAACAAAAAATTTGGTTTGTGTATTTTTTTTTTTTGGAAGTACTTCAAATTAACATCTCTTTGGTTACAGCTAGGAGCAGTTTGTCCTAAAGTTTAAGGACCAACATCTACTTCTAGGTAAGACTAGTTGTCAGACTTTCGGGCTTCTGACTGTGAAAAATCTACAAATGACAGCCCGACCAACGTCTTTACGTGCTTTCCGAGGCACAGGGGCGTCACACCACCAACTTTCAAACGGGAATCGAACCCAGTACCCACGCCTTGTCTATTCCACCACGAGACTAATCGGCTAATCGCTTTTCTCCACATAGCTTCAAAGGAGCTATAAATGACCTACCTCGGGAGCCTCTCCAACAATCCACTTGCAATCAGGCGAGAACGCTTCGAGTCCATTACAGAGCTTGTGTAGCACCGCATGAGTGAGACTCGGCACGCGTTTCAGGAGTTGTTGCAGGAGTACTTGGAACTGGTCCCAGTCTTCCGGCACGCAGCGCTTCTCCATAGAGGTTACTGCGAAACGGGACGAAGATGATTTGGAGTTGTCAACGAAAATTTTGAGTTACTGTTTCGAGTACTCCTAATTTTCGAGAAGAAAATATATCATTTTCTAAGCTGTAAAATAAAAGTATTGTGATTTGTTAAGTGATATAAATAAAGTACCTATGTACTAAACTAAATTTGATACTTCGTATTTTTTTTTCAATCGGTGCCCGGCCTGTGGTCGCTTTTTATCTGGTAGCCGACCTGATAGTACGAGGGGAGATCAAAAAGTAATGATAATCGGTTACTTCAGGCCCGCATAAAAATGCAAAAAAAAAACAGGTATTATTGAAATATTTATTAATTTAATACAACATGGAAGACTAATAGTTAAAAAAATAAATAAACAGATAATGCAACAATAGTCGACAGAAAGCCAATAACAAGTCATTGCGTTTAGACTTATTATTTTTTTAAATGAAGACTAAGAACCGAATTTTTGTTATTTTAATTTATATCATATCAGCCGCAGGACGTCCACTGCTGGATATAGGCCTCCCCCATTGATTTCAAAAAGTACCGGTAAGAAGCGGCCTGCATCTAGCGTTTTCCTGCGGCCTTTATCAGGTCGTTTGTCCAGCTTGTCGGTGGGCGTCCTACGCTACGCTTGCCAGTGCGTAGTGTCCATTCGAGAACTTTGCGGCTGCATTGATGAGATGGGTCTGTAACTCTTTAAAAGAGTGTTGTCACCTTTCTTAAAGAACAGCACCACCACGCCTCTGTTCCACGCTTCTGGTGTTATACAATCAAGCACGACGGAATTAAAGAGCTTCAGAACCTCTGAAGTTATTCTGTCATCACCCGGCGCCTTGTCGTTTTTAAGCTGATTCAGGGCCATTCTAATCTCGTACAGTCTGATGTCCGAGAGGTCTTCGGTGAAATGTCGTGTCAGCTTGGCTCTTGGGTCTTTGGCTGTGCTGCTATAGAACCTTTCGGCCTCTTCCAATACGCTACACTGCCATCTTCTCTTTTCAGCTTTGTCAGTTGGCTTTGCGCAATAGATATGTCTCTTGCAAATACTTTGAAGCCCTTATTCCGCTTATTTTAAATTATTAGCTTGAAACATTGAATTTTAATTACGTTGTACTTGTGTTGTCATTTTGAGTTATTTTTATCTCTTAGTTTGTCTTGTTTGTTCATTCACGCTCGTAGAATAATTTGCACTTGTCATGTTATCTTTTCACCACGTTAGTTGACTGATACAGAAATCCTAAGGCATTAAGCCCCTCTTTGTACTTTTTCGTTGCATAAAACTTAAATAAATAAAGTACCGTAGTGCCACTTCTGTTGTTAGTCTAATTCTATAATGGCGAATTGGCGATTTAAGAGAAAATCGCCGGACGCGACGCAGCGCGCACTACGACACTATATCAAACTACAACAATCTTACTACTATTTTAAATGCGAAAGTCTAGATGGATGTTTGTTTGATACTCAATCATGCCAGAACGCCTGTACGAATCGGGATGAAATTTCAATATAATATGTAAAAAAGTTCGGAATTGTAAAGCCATTTGCTTTACAATATCCAATTTCAAATTAAATTAGATAAATGTATTGAATTTGACTGTGTCTATATCTTGAAAAGTTCGGTCACGTTTTGGTGTGAATTGACACTGAGACGTATCTTCTAACAAATGCCATGAAATACTTACTTTCTTCCTCGTACACGGGTTTCGCGATTGGTTCGAAACCACCAGCTAGGATGCAGCCCTCTCTCTCTCGCAAATAGATGTAGCCATCGGGGTCACGAATCACTAGACAAAAGCATTATTATGTACTGTTTCAATATACATACATACAATCACGCCTGTATTCCCCGACGGGTTAGGCATAGAGGTGTACCAATGACACCCACAGTTCACAGGTATATATTTAGGTCCCATGTAATAGTTGGCGAGCCTATTGGCATTAACCGGGCACAAATCCAGACTCCGAGCTGCTACTGAGAAATTCATAAAAAACCCAATAACACTTTTTGCCTGACCTGGGTATCGAACCCAAGACCTCTAGCGTAGCTGTCGCATGTAGGACCACTAGATAAACAAGGCAGTTTCAATATGTCTTCTCCTATACGGCGGATGAGGATTCAAAAATTATTTTCCAACTTAAATCTATCGTTACAGAATAATCCACAACGATAGTGTACATCTCAAAACTTATCGTAAAATAGATACTAATATACTAACAAAAAACGTCTAAAAAAATTATCACGGTTTAAATATTAAAAACATAATACATACCAGGGGTCATAGGGTGTAAGTTTTCGATGGGTTTGGTGTGTAGATAGTAGTGCTCGCAGGGTAGTAGTGGTACTTTAACTTGTGGACGAGCGAGTTGGCCAACCTGCAGAGAAAAAGGAATATAAAAAACAAATCAAAAAGTCACTACCCGACTGTTGGGGCACAACACAGACCTGTGAGCAGTTAACCAACTCTGCGAAACCACTCCATATCGTCTTCCCGCAGTTGCCTTTCAATCTCCAACTGTATCTGTTCAAGCTCATAGACCAAGAAAACAACGTAGAATAGGAAAATAAAAGTGAAAATGTAAGGAAACAGAAAAACGAAATAGAAAATCGAGTAGCCCCATGACGTACTGAAAGGAGTCTCCAAACTATCGAGGACGAAGTCATAATCAGAACCATTCATCATCTTGAGAGAACAGACAGTTAAAAGAGATATTTTATATTTATTTCAATTTCTGGTTGAGACGCGAGAAGAATTTCGCAATAGACTTTAAATTTGAGAAGAATTTCGCAATAGATTGGAAATTTGAGAAGAATTTCGCAATCGATTTTAAACTTCAGAAGAATTCCGCAATAGATTATAAATTTAAATAGAGTACCTCTATAATTCGACACCTACAGGCGATCCAGGATTGAACCCAGAACACGTAGCAAAATCGTTACAGAGCAGAACAGAAAACAGCACTGAAGAACCAACAAAATCACCATAAAACAATACGACGCAAATCTATCTGAAGGAACCATTGTCCTTGCGAAATAAAGGAACCGTTCAAATCGTAAAAATATGGGGATAGCGGAAGAGAGAATCCGATTGCGAACAAAGCAGGAACGCAAAGAGCAGAAAACCGAAAAAGGAATGAAATAGTAAAAATATGGAATTCAATGAGCAGGGACAGTTTCAAGTTGAAGTTTCTAAGGTGGAGGCAAGCTGAAGACTGAAAGGCCGCAGTCATGACCGCTGCCTTTAATACATTAGGTGCCCGTCAAAACCATGCAATTATCATCAATAACATGACTGCGTCACATTTTATTCTTAGTGGACCAAGTTCAGTTTTATCGAAGGCCAATTTCTTTATAATCGGTTGGTAAACAAAACGGGGTGTGTATGCACATTAGTCCACTTCAGTTTGACGTCCTTGGCACAGCTCCCCCTGCGCTGAGAATCTATAATAGATTGTCGTTCCTTGTTAGCTTCAATTACAGTACGTGCGTCATAGTTTCCCATTCCAAAGACCTAACTTCAGTTTTATCGAGGTCTAGAACTATCGGTGGGTGAATGAGGCGGAGGGTGTATGCACATTAGTCCACTTCAGAATGTTTGACGTCTTAGGTAGCTAGCCCAACCGCCTACACGGAGAACATAAATAAATTGTCGCTACTTGTTATAAGCGGCACCGGTGGGTCCGTGATGCATAAACCATAAGTAAAAAGATATGGAGGTTTTTAATACTTTCCCGCTAAGTGGAAATTCGTTCTTATTCCTTCTGTACCTTCCTCAGTCAGTGGCTGGTAAAAAAATATTTTGCCCGTGTTTTCTACACTAACATTTTAAAGAGGAAAGATTTGTATTTTTGTATGTAGCGAAAAACTTTAACTATTTCAAAAAAAAACTTCTTTTTTTATCGTTACTCAGTGATAAAGTAGCTACTCTACTTTATCACTGAGTAACATAGGCTATATAACATCACGCTATGACCCGCGGGAGCGAAGTAGTAACCAAAGACGTAAGTCGCGGATAGTTCGCTAGGAGGTCATTAAATATCGTTATTGCCATTAATGACGACTAAAAAAGCAACAGGCCATTTTGCGAACTTGATCTGATGAAAAAATTATACTAATAATGTGAGGTAGTGTTCATGGAGTTCCTCCGCCTCTTGGAAGGCGTGTTATTAGACTTATACCGGCTAAAACGGTGTTCCTTCAACTACAGTTGCTAACAGGTTAGGTTAGCAACTTGCAGACCACCAGACCAAACCTAACCTAACCCTAACCAAGCTATTCAAACTAATCCGAATCACCATAATGCAAATAATAAATAGCACATGGCAAGACATGACATACTCAATCCCGGAGTAATGTGAACGAGTTTTAAAATAGGGTGTACCCAATGTTTTCTTTTATTTTGCCTTCTATTAAGATACCACCACAACACAACAATTTCGTCGTCCATTGTGCGCGCAGGTCCAAATTCAACTGTGAATTTCTTTCGGTATCCGGTGTAATGTGAACACTCTGTCCGACATCCGGTTTTCGGCAGATCTGCCGGTCCGACGTAGTGGAAACGGGGCCTTTAGACACAAATAAGCATGGACTGCAAGGAAGCGTTACTTCGAGTTCTCACTATTTCACAAATTAAACCATCATCATAACGCATGTGGGAATACATGCGTTATGATGATGGTTTAATTTAAAGGTTAAGCAGAGGTGTACCAAGGTACACAAACAGTTAGCCGGTATACTTAGGTCCCATGTAAAAGGGGGCGAGCCTATTGCCATTTATCGGGCACAAATCCAAACCCCGGGTTGCTACTGAGAATTTCGTAGAAAATCCCAATAACACCTTTTGCTCAACTTAGGAATCGAACCCAGGACCTCTAGAGTAGCAGTCGTGCTTAGGACCACTAGGTTAACGAGGCAGTTCAAATTAAATTTTCATGTTATTTATTGAAAATAATATAGCCAATAGTTTCTGTTACTATAATAGAGTTTATGGCTTTTATTTCCAGAACGATGTAAAAGTAAGCGTGTAAAATCTTAATATATATAAATCTCGTGTCACAATGTTTGTCCTCAATGGACTCCTAAATCACTTAACCGATTACACTGGGGAACAGGGGTTATGTTTTATGAAATGTCATAGCTGATTCTAAATGATTTTGCCGCGCTGATTACAAATCTAAAGTCCGTTTTCCAGTAGCAGCTCTACTTTTTGAGATATAGATGGTGGCAGATTTTAAGAAAAATGCATGAACTTCGGAACTAAATTCTGTTATTAAGGAAAACTAACACGAAAAAAATATATTTTATAAGACTTTCTTGAATGGACCGAGTCCACATTATTATTCTGAATTCTCCAGCAGTAATTAGCCATCATATTACCATTCCAACGACCTTGGTATCGTTCTTCCATTGTGCGAATGTCTTGATTGAACCGTTCTCCCTGCTCTTCGCTTAAGTCGCCTGATTTTTCTGACAAAACAGTCTAAATGACTAAACAGAAAATTTAGCCTAATGCTCATGTTACATCCGAGTCGCTGGAAGTACAGCATCAGCTGTGCAATGCGCTCATAGAAGTTAGGTAACTTTCTATTTCCTAAGAATTTTTTAGCCACCCAAACGAACTCTGACCACGCTGATTTTTCGATATCTGTCATGGGGTTAATAAAGGTTTGGCGCTTTATTAACTGCCTGATCTGAGGACCATCAAAAATCCCTGCGTATCCACAGTATCATCACTGCCTTCTGAAAGTTCTTGAAATATTAGATCGGAGGTACTGGGTTTGGGCCGAGGTGCTGATTTATCGGTGGAAGTCGGAATCGGTCTAATTGCAGACTGTAAGTTAGGATAGACCCACTTGGAACGATTTTTGATTCGATTTTCACAACACAAAAATAACAGTCGTCATGGTGATTAGATGGTTCACGCCAAATTGTAGGACTTTGGTACTTAAAGTGGGGTCTTTTTTTGTTTGCTCATACACGTAACGATGAAACACAGCTTCCACATACAAAATTCGGAATCCAGGGCTTACTGTTAACTTCTAATGGCTTTTCAAAGCAGTCCAAGTAGGCTTGTTTTACAAAGTTGGACACACTTACACTACATTCTTTAATCATATACTCATCACAAATGGTGCAAAAACTATTGGGGTCGTTTGCACACCTTCTTCTTAATGTTAACAAGTCGAAAAATTTTAGAAATTTGCGTAATTCCTTATCTGATCGGAATAAAATGTGAACTAAGTAGTGCGAAATAGGGGGGTACCTGTATCTCAAAAACTATAGCTGCTGTGTAAAAAATGAGGATAGATCTGAAATCAGCGACGTCAAATTAGTGAGAAACCGTTGAAAAACCTGATAAAACAAAAAAAAAGTTTGATATTGTTCCCCAGTGTTATAATAAAATTCGCACACCATGTGCAGTCCGATCCAACTTGAGAGATAGGGTAGGGTAGGGGTAGGGTAGGGGTAGGGTAGGGGTAGGGTAGGGGTAGGGTAGGGGTAGGGTAGGGGTAGGGTAGGGGTAGGGTAGGGGTAGGGTAGGGGTAGGGTAGGGGTAGGGTAGGGGTAGGGTAGGGGTAGGGTAGGGGTAGGGTAGGGGTAGGGTAGGGGTAGGGTAGGGGTAGGGTAGGGGTAGGGTAGGGGTATGGGTAGGGTAGGGGTAGGGTAGGGGTAGGGTAGGGTAGGGGTATTTTTTTTTTCTTGTTCTTTTCTCCACTCCCTGCCGTGAGCAGGGGCGTTTTTAATCAATAGTTTGTATGTATCATTTAATTTAATT
This sequence comes from Caradrina clavipalpis, assembly GCA_932526535.1. NCBI lineage: Eukaryota > Metazoa > Arthropoda > Insecta > Lepidoptera > Noctuidae > Caradrina > Caradrina clavipalpis. The sequence continues at coordinate 4,867,182 of OW052087.1, forward strand.
GGTTGCTGTGTTTGTATGTTGTTTGTTTGTTTGTTGATTGTATCTTGCTTGTTTCTGTTTGGTTATACTTTTGTTTGTTTGTTGATTGTATCTTGCTTGTTTCTGTTTGGTTATACTTTTGTTTGTTTGTTGATTGCTTGTAGATTATTTCTTTATGTTATTGCTGTTTTTATATTACGGATATTTATATGTGTATATATATGTGTGTAATGTTTGTGTTCGGTTTGTGTGTACTATAATATATATCGGTTTTTTAAAGTATATTTTGTGGAGTGTTGTGCTTTCCGTACTCAAGGGTCGCGCAAACTCTTGACGTCTGTCAATACATTGCGCGACCTTGAGCCCATCAATTGTCTGTCCATCCTTCTGGTTTCGTTCCTTTTGTGTTCCTGTGTATATATTGTATAAATGTATGTTTGTTTTATTAAATTATATATAGTCTATCTTACTACATTTTTAATACAAGTCAATAGTATGGCGCCACATTGTAACATAGTATATAAATTTTCTATTTGATTGTGTGGGTTTTTTGTTTGGTGGCAGGGCCGTACAGTGCAATAGGCGCTACCTGTTTCTACCCGCCACGACTTCCACCACCCTTCTCGCGAATTTAAGGAACGTAGTCCTCCTTTTTGTGTCTGCCATTATCTCCCTCAGATTTTCAGTATTATGTATCCCCGTGCTCTTGTTCGCTGTCGTATCTTGCTCGACTGAAAATAGGGCAGTCGAGCAAGACATGCAGCGCCGTTTGTGGGACGCCCGGCGAGCAAGTGCACGATGGGTCCCCCTTGCACTTGAACCTTGCCAGGTATTCGGAGAACCCACCGTGCCCCGTCAGCACCTGTGCGGTTATGCCATCCATGGGGATTTTCCTGATTATTTTGTGGCTGGTGATGGCGTCGGGGAAGAATATCTTAGTTGTCCCGGCTGTTTCTCCCGACTGATACCTTCGGTTCCATTCGCCAAGGGACACCCGTCTGATGAGCCCCTTGACGAATGAGACCGGGCATTTGTCGTAGTCGGGAGAGCGTTTGAGGTGGAGGGCGGCCATTTTGGCTAGGCAGTCGGCGCGTTCGTTGCCCGCGAGCCCCGCGTGGGCCTTCAGCCAGAACAGAGACACAGCTTTGCCCTGGCCGAAGGCAGTGCGGAGGTTTTTGCGGGCCATGACCGCCAGGGGATGTGGGGAGCCGTTGTTTACAACCACCTCCAGCGCTGATCTGGAGTCGCTATAAATTGCGAAGCTCTGCTGAGCACCCCGAACAATGTCATCCGTGGCTCTGCATATGGCCAGGAGCTCGGCCTGATAGACCGTGCCGTACGATGGCAGCTTAAACTTGACGGCTTTTGTCTCCGCAGTTCCCTCCCAGAATGAGGCTGCAGCGCCCACCTTGCCGTCAATTCTGCTGCCATCTTTGAAAATTTGGACTGCATAGTCACTGTTGGCATCCAATTCTTGTTGGTCTATCAGGCTTTTGACCTCCAGGTGCATATGCGTTGCCGGATGTCCATTTTCGGTGTGCCCCGCCCTTCGCTCGATCTCCGCGCCCGCGAGGTCCGGTCTGGGTACTCCCCTCTTGGCCTCGTACAGCGCTGCTGCCTCCTGTATGCGAATATCGAGGGGCAGTATCCCAGCCAGAAGCAGCGCTGCGTTCAGGGAGACCGTGCGGTAGGCTTTGCAGAGCTTCTGCGCGAATCCGCGCTGGATGGAACCAAGCTGTTTTTTAGCTCCCAGCTTCCCCACTGCCGGCGCCCAGGCGCTCGCCGCGTACATAATTACTGGTTCTATAACAGCGGTGTAGATTACTCGGATGACATCTGCGTGAAGGCCCCAGCTAATCTTGGCCGCTCTCGACAGCTGCCCGTATATATTCACCACCTTTTTACAAATATTAAATATATGTGTGTTAAATGTCAGGCAGCTGTCGATAGTTAGGCCAAGGATTTTAATGTCCTTAGACATGGCAATTTCGACCCCGCTCATGCTAAGGAGCGGAACGTCATACTTCAACTTCCTTGTGACCACCATTGCCTGTGTCTTGTGGGGTGCCCACTCCCCAACATAGGCGAGGGCGGCATTGGCCTGTCTTTGGACCTCCAACGCAGGTAGGGTAGGGGTAGGGTAGGGTAGGGGTAGGGTAGGGTAGGGGTAGGGTAGGGGTAGGGTAGGGGTAGGGTAGGGGTAGGGGTAGGGGTAGGGTAGGGGTAGGGTAGGGTACGGGAGGGGTAGGGTAGGGGTAGGGTAGGGGTAGGGGAAGGGTAGGGGTAGGGTAGGGGTAGGGTAGGCTAGGGGTAGGGTAGGGGTAGGGTAGGGGTAGGGTAGGGGTAGGGTAGGGAAGGGGTAGGGTAAGGGTAGGGTAGGGGTAGGGTAGCGTAGGGGTAGGGTAGGGTAGGGGTAGGATACCACGCGAACGAAGTCGTGGCGGGTCAGCTAGTAAAATAAATATAAATTACGATGTACCAAAAATATTAAATAATAGAAGTACAAAATGTTGGTATTAGATCTCTCAGAGAGCGAATAAAATAGGCAAAAACAATGACAACTCTGCGACACATGTGTTCATGCTTAATGTTAAGTTCCGTTTATCGTAGCATACTGGATATCGGTAGATGGCGCTAAATTAAAAAAGTAATAGTACAGATGTCAAATCCTCAAGGACATCGGGCGGTGTAATAACCTTAACGACCTATCACCCGGTTCCGGCTTGACGTTGACTTGCGGGACTGCGGGAGTGATGTTCAAATCCGCTTTAAACTGTAAACGTGCTATAAACTATAAAATATATTTATATAGTATGTTATTTTATACGCTATAATTATAGCGCGCTATTTCAAAACTCGGGTGCAGTCTGAAACTGTGAACGCGGAGACGCTATAATTTAGCAACACGCTATCACGCTAAACGGACTTGATAAATTGATGATGCGCGTTAGATGTTATTTCGCAACACGCTACGGCGGTATACATTATTGAATAAAGAATATAATAATATTTCGTGGAAGCGTTAAAGATCAATGAACTTTCCTTCATACTTTCCAGGCTTAGGACTATCTATAATAAATTGATTCAATGTTATTATAAAAGTTTTGTGAAACAATTATTATGTATTATAGGCGTATTTAAAATAATAACAATAAACACACAATAGGTATTTACAATAGAACACGACAAACGTTCGAAACATGATTATTATTATATTTACAACAGTACTGTAGTACAAATTACACTTCCACGAAACTAAAGTATTATTAATTACAAAAAAAAAAAACCAATAAATAAGATCGCGAACAAGCAACATAGCGCATGTACGCGGGCCGCTGTTGCGATCTACTTGCTAAGTTGCTACTCGCTAGTCGCTAACGCTATCTTGCTATCTCGTTCTGGCCCCGCTGTGCGCGTTTAAACTTTTATTCGTTGAGTAGTTTGAGGCGCTATAATATAGCGCGAACTACGAGCCGCGATAGCACGCGCTATACGCTATGTCCACATAGTCTGTTATATTTTGGCGCTATACGTTTTATTAACCACCACTGGACACCCTGTATAAGAGTCTATACAGACGGACTTTCAGTTTTACATAAGTTTAGTTTTTTGTTCGTTTGTTATAATGCTAACTGTGTCACTTGGGCGTATACCAGTAATTGTACATATTATTCTTTTTCAGCTTTGTCCCCTGTTCCTTTTTTCTTGTATCATTAGTGCGTTTACAAACATATAAACTCACATACACAAACAAAAAGACCCAAGTAACTATAGGTTATACAAAAATTTGTTCTGTGCAGAAATCGAACCCACGATAAGCACGAAGCCAAGCGCGTAGTTACCGCGCCAGCTGTGTCGTCAAAATCATGTAGCATGGTGTCTGAACAGACCTATAACAAAAGTAGCCGTGTAACAAACGATAAACGCAAACGCTGAGTAGGCTTTAATAGATCTTCAACTTTATGTGCTTGGTTTTAAGTTGAAGATCTAGTGAAGATTGCATAGCGTTTTCGTTCTTTCCAGTCGCGAACGCTTAGAAATCTTTAATAGATTTTTAATTTAAGGCTCTGGGGTATAATGTTGAAAACCTATTGGTACCTACCGAGCGTTTACTATTATCGTTTGCGACTTGGCTATAGGGCCTGGGCGCTTCACGATAACATCAACCACACTTGCAACTACCAAGAATAGTCCAACAATAGTCACAATAGATATAAAAAACCGGCCAAGTGCGAGTCGGACTCGCGCACAAAGGGTTCCGTAAAATTTCTATGATGACGTATTAAAAAGAAATTACTGACTAGACCTCATTCAAACCACATATTATTACCACACAACCATAAATTATTTTTAGATTTATCATTATCTTATTTTAGAATTTACAGGGGGGGGGGACACATTTTACCACTTTGAAAGTGTCTCTCTCGCAAACTATTTAGTTAAAAAAAAAAATTTTAGAAACCTCAGTATCATTTTTGATTACCTATCCATAGATACCCCACACGTATGGGTTGGATGAAAAAAAAAATTTTGACTTTTAGTTGTAAGTACTTATGGGGAACCCCCAAAATTTATTGTTTATTTTTTTCTATTTTTGTCTGAAAATCTTAATGCGGTTCACAGAACACATTTACGTACCAAGTTTCAACAGCATAGCTCTTATAGTTTCGGAAAAAGTGGCTGTGACATACGGACTTACGGACAGACAGACAGACAGACATACGAACAGACAGACAGACAGACATGGCGAATCTATAAGGGTTCCGTTTTTGCCATTTGGCTACGGCACCCTAAAAAACACCAGTTTTTTTTTAATATTTATTTTTTGGGTTTGACGCAGAATGTGCATTTCGCAAAATGTGCGCAAAATAGCACGTCACAAATTGCACACTCAAATTGAGCACACACTTTCATTTCCCAAAGAGCACATTTTGCGACAATCCTATTTTTTAAAACAAATTCCATCATCAGACCAGCTCTGTGATATTATTATATTGCATTGTCGCAAAAAAGGCACATTTGCGTAAAATAGAACATCGGGCAGTGGCTTAAATATAACTTGTAAGATTGACACCGAGACACCGGGACAGGTGTAAGTAAAAACAAGTTTGTAAGAACTATACTGATTTAATATCGACTAGCTTCCGCCCGCGACTTTGTTCGCGTAAAAGTTAATATTTATATTATCCCACGGTAACCTGAATTTTATCCTGGATAAAAAGTATCCTATGTGTTATTCCACACTACAATCTATCTCAGTGCCAAATTTCATCGAAATCCGTTCAGCCGTTTGAACGTGAAGAAGAGACAAACACACAGACTTACATACATACACAAACTTTCGCCGATATAATATTAGTGTGATGAAAAAATGCAAAGTTTAAATAGGTTTTAGTACTGGGAGAAGGGTTACAAACAAAGGAAGCAGATGGTTGAAAATTTTTGGCAATTGCATACGTAATGATAGGATTTATTGCTGACTTCGCTGCATAGGCTCAATTAATTAGGAGCGCACAGCTTACGACTAATATTTTTTTACTGTTTCTATTATATTCTAAACGCATCCCTAATATTATAAAGAGGAATTGTTTTTTAGGACTTTAAAAAAAAACAACTAATTTCTCAATAAATTAAGAACGTTTACACCCTTAGAGATTTCATACAAACTATCAAGTCTGAAATGGAAAAACCGATTTTAATTAAACTTCCTACACATGTAAAAAATGAAATTCTCCAGACCGACTCCGGCCACGGCGGCTAATCTTAATGCAGGCAAGCCACGTACGCGGAAGATATTATAGTGTACAAGTGTGTGCGCAAACACCGGCGCACTCCCTCTTCCCTAACTCTCATAACCCGATGGGGATGGAAAACCGACACGACCGGAGAGATCAGGCACAGGACCAACGGCTTTACTCGTACGTGCTTTCCGAGACACGGGAGTGGCACACCACCAACTTTCAAACTCCGGGCTGCTACTGAGAAATTCCTAATGGACGAACCCAATAACACTTTTTGCCCGACCTGGGAATCGAACCCAGGACCCCTCGCTCAGCAGTCGCGCTTGCGACCACGAGACCAACGGGGCAGTCAACAATCGATTCATCAATAGGAGTCAATCGGTTCATTCATTTCGAAAAATAAAGACTTTTGGAAGGAAAGTTTGTATGAAATGCCGTAAGGCGTAAACGCTCATAATGATGTCAAACTAATTAAATTTGCCAAATATGTTATATTATTATTCAGCAATAACAGTTAAGTGCCTACATTCCTAAGTTATGCTTAGAATAGGTTTAAATTGTTTAATAGTGTCCAATACCAGAAAAATCATTAAAAGTACTTGGAAAACTGGCAGACATTTTGAAGTTGGTTAGTTCGTTTTGGTAGAACCACACTCAAATGTCGCAATTTCTAGTAAAATGTTTTATATTTATCTATACAGCGTATTACGGAATGTAACATAATGTGTGAGTATTATGCCCTTTCCGTAACACGCTGTATAGACTAACGCTAGCAATTCGCAAATGTATAATTATTTTCAAGAAACTTTTGGGATAACCTACAGACACATCTAGTTACGAAGTCTCTTTGTTGAATTGAATAATATAGGATTCAGACTTTTTTGAACTTATAAGCAAATATAAATTGCAGCGTCAATTTAGCTTAGTACAGTTAAATATTCGACCAAACAAGATAATACAAAATCTTTTTTACAAAAAACATCGCCTTCAAAAGCTACAAAGTGAAAAATAAGTAGGTTTGGAAGTCGACAGCCGTCTTCAAAAACTATAAATTAAAAAGTTAATTTTAGTTTTGGAAGTCGATGGCTTTATTTAGTTCGGTTTGTTTTGTCACCGACTTAATTTTCACTTTTATCTACTCATCATCCAAATCCACAAAAAAACTGTAATTCGTTTACATTGAAAATACATTTAAATTAGTACTTTTTTTATTTAAAAAATCTACTAAGTCAATTATGATGAAATTTTAAAAGGACTTCCTTTTTTGAAAATGGGCGGAATTTTGGCAGACACCCAATTATTACGTGGTGAAATCGTTGTGCAATACCTACAGGGTCTAAATGCACACAAATGAACAGCAAAATAATTAATGTTTTATATACGCTGTCCATTTCACCAGTTTTCTTCTGAGCCCTGCTGTGCTACTGTTATAGAATGATTGATAGGCAGGTCAAACAAGACTATAAAAGTCACCATGACACCGTACGCTAGCTAGACTAATGTGCAAGTCAAAATGTTTACTCGCAAGTAACAAACGAGCGGCCATGGAACGTTGCAGGTAGCTCCGAGTCGTTTCATACATTTTTTATGACAAAATTGTGCTGGTGGCTAGTCACGCAAGCTTTTTTAAAATATAGTAAGTGTTAAACTGCCATAAGGCATTTGTTCAAAAAACAATGTTTTAGTATTTTCTAAGTTTTAATCTACATAGAAATAGTTTTATTTTTAATTTCATGTCACAAAGCAGTTGATTTAATACATTTTTTGAGACTCTTCAGAGTTTAGGAGCTTAGGAGCATTGAATCAAGTTAAGTTCTTTATTGTATTTTCGTTCGTAGTCGTCTCGAGTATGCCCCCAACATAGTTGGGAAAAGGCTAAAGCAGATGATGAGTCGTCTCGAGTATGCCTCTTAAGTTTGGAATTCTAATTAAGAGTACAATAACATCAACTTGCTTCAAGGCGTACAAAGAAAATTCCGTTTAAAGACTTATACCCCCTAGGGGTCATTCATTTATTACTTGGAGCGTCGACCATTGCCTATTTTTGTTACAAGAGGACGAAAGGGAGTCTTCATAGATCTTTCTTCACAGAAAATGAGCCTAGTTATTTTATAAACTTACTTACTACTACTCACTTACTGCTAACTTACTTTTTATTTTTTTTATAACTGCCTCGTTGGCCTAGTGGTCCTAAGCGCGACTGCTACGCTTGAGGTCTTGGGTTCGATTCCCAGGTCGAGCAAAAAGTGTTGTTGGATTTTTCTATGAAATTCTCAGTAGCAGCTCGGAGTTTGGATTTGTGTCCGGTTAATGGCAATAGGCTCGCCCCCTATTACATGGGACCTAAATATACCGGCGAACTGTGGGTGTACATTGGTACACCTCTGCCTAACCCTTCGGGGAATACAGGCGTGATGGTATATTTTTTTAAATTTATTTTATAAACTACCAAAACAGTTAAATTTCTTACGAGTATTTGTTACTTTGGAAAATTATCATTCTAACAAACTAAACGTATATTGATTTTTATCTATTCATTCCATTTCTGTCTGCCTTAACCGAAAGGTACTAGAAGCTACAGAAGTCGCTAATAACTTTTTCCATACGTCCAGTGGTCATGTGGGTTCGTTGTCAAAGTGAGATCACTTCAGTCAGATTCGGTACAGTTCAGTAGCTTCAAAATCAAGAGAAAACGGCGGTCATTTTGAGCAATTTATCTCGTAGATCGCATTTTTTCTTTTTAGTTCTATCTTTATATAATATTATTGATGCGACTATCATTTTCTAATTACATAAGTAGGCAATTTTAGGCAAAGAATATTTAGAATTGGTTAATCGTTCTTCCGCACTAAATATATGGGAAAAGGTTAAAAGGTCCCATAAAGTCTTTTGATCCCTACACGAAATAGGAACGAATAACATAAAAAAAAACGTATTTCAGCACTTTTTTCACATACTGCCATTTTTTCTAAAATCTGTGAATGCAGTTCAGAATATCTCAAAAGTTATAGATGGTTTCCTAGGAACGTTTTCCTGTAACTAAACGGTACCTGCCGCAAGTGACCCGCCTCAAAAATCCACCCTGTATAATAGTTAAAAACTAGCAAAAATAGTCTTACGTAACAAATAAATGCGCCCTACTTATCTCCACCGCTGCAAAAGATTTCATTTACTTCCTCTTTCTAAACAAGAAATACGAACTTGGTGTTATTAGCTAAAATCGCGAACCAATCAACTCAATTTCCAATTACTACACAAAATTCGATTGCGGGTTCCCGTCACCATTACGCGCACCCTCCGTTACTGCATACCCTAGGGCGACACTAATTACAGACACAACCTATACATAACATAGCGCGGCGTATCTACGAGTACAATGCAGCCTGCCCGGAAATCGATTTCGATATTTTCAACACACAGTACGATATTAAAAAGTTCCGTGCAGCTTCCTATTCTTAACAAAACTTACTTTTTTGCACCGAGCTGTAAGTTTTCCGAAAAAACTAAAACTAAAAAAAACTATCTATCAATACAGGCCGACTTTTTTACTGCTTTTCAAGCGAACAATGAACTTATGAATACGATCAACTTTCATGATGGAAACTACACTAATATACATAATATGAAGTTCACTAAAGAAAAACCGTTAGTTTAATAAACAAAAAGAATAAACTACAACACGATCAAAATGTATGAAGAAGCAAGTGAATAGTCGATTATTTTTTGCACCATTGTCAAGTCTTAATCAAAAGTTTTGAAGTATCAAAACTTTTTTAATATTGAATAAGTAACTTGCCTGCCTTGCCCAAAAGCCAGCGCAGTTGACGAAATATTCGCATTCGATTGGTCCGCGGCTTGTCTCCACTCCGCACACTCGATCGTTCTTCGAAAGCACAGCGGTCACAGAGCAGTCTTCCATCACTCCGACGCCTGAAACAAACATGCGCATTAATGGTACACGCTTCAGATTAAAAGGAAACTAGACTTCAAAACGCGAAAATGGATATCTCACTGCGTCATTAACTTGTAGCCAGAAAACATATTTTTTTCAGAAGAAAATTCGATACTGGATTCGCGGTGCATCCGTCTATTTTAGGTCCAAAAAGACAGATCGATATTATTATGAATGGCACACGTGCGTCCTTATGGCGTACCGGCAGCCGTCTATCCGAGGGGAGAGCGACGCCACCGATATATATACCCGGTCATATTCTATACGTACATAGAGCCGGCTGCATACATACGCAATTTAAGATCAGATTTGCACAGGGGAGCCTAATACAGGACCGGAATTGGAGTCTGTAATAATATTATTATTACAGATTGCTTCGTCTGTCAGACGGGTCGATCTGTTAATGTAGATTATAGAATTACGAGGGATTTTATTTGGGTGCGAAAATCATTGAATTGCAAAGTAATTACTAAAATTGGGATAAGAATCAGCGTCGGTTTTGTTAAGGTCGAGTAAAAAGACGGACAGTCTTTTAAGTATCGACAAGACACACTTTACGGTTTTTGGTTCAGGTTTTGGGAGCCCTTTTCTTAGTCTTCAATCTGGGAACAAGTAGGGGCGGAACCCACGACTCTGTGTGGTGCAGTATTTATTCTCCCCATATACATTTCTGTAACCCTCGCCTGTCGCCCATATTTCGATAGTTATGTTTAAGCCACACGTCTTATGTGAAAGGGGCAAGTCTATTGGCACTTTCACATTAAGTTTTCAAATCCAGACTCAGTATATTGCCACTTTCTCATTAGTTTTTCAAATCCAGACTCCACACAGATCACATATCATCATGTCTCCAACGAACGGCAGAGATGTTTGATATAACGATTATAAAAAGACATGAAATGAAGCCTAAAGTTACATAGTGTTCCCATCAGGGCGATCGTTATTATGTTCAAGTTTTACTTTCAAAATCCTCGCGATACCTATTCCTTTACATGTACCCGTCGCACAGTGCAGTTTAGCATGTATTTCATTGTGGGTTAAACGAAATTTTTCATACAAAAAATATACATTGTTTTCCAACAATCATTTTTGGTGATGAAATGTTTTTTATTACATCCCGTACCGTAGACTCTGATTAGGCGATTACTATTAATTATAAGCAATCCAAACAAACCTGAAAACAAAACCCCAAAAACGAACTTCCACTTACCGCTCTTCATACTTTCATTCATCAGGGCCATGCACAGTAAGTGAGGGTCTCCTACGCCATCGCCAGGGATCCACAGGCCTCCTACTACGTCCTCCACGTTCAGGAGAGGCCACAGCTCCAGGCACTTGTCCTGGGTGACCAGCTCGCAGGGAATGCCCCAAGAACTGTTACGAGGAAATTGCTCATTAATATCATTATCATCACATCAGTCGCAGGACGTCCACTGATGGACATAGGCGTCCCTCAGAGATTTCCAAAAGGACCGGACCGGATGGAAGCGGCCTGCTTCCGCGTCTTCCCGCTGCCATCTTTCTTCTTATTATTTTTATAGTCACAAGGTAAAAGGCAGAAACGGCAAGGCAACCCATATTTATGACAGTGAAGTAATTTCCAGAAAGTTGTTCTACCTCTCGCTGATTATTAATTCGTTAAATGCGCCAACATCAAGACATTTTCTTATTTAAGACTCCTTTAGAGTCAGTAGATGCCAAATTACTTTAAATGTAATTTAATTTGATTTCTATTTCAAAATGTATTAAAGTATTGTTTAATTTTTTTTTTAGTATTAGCCTAACACGAGGATGCCTTTCTGGCGACCTGCATATCTTTACTAATTTCATAAAGCTAAAGAGTTAATTAGAACGCGCTAATAAGGATAAGCGCTACTCCTAGTCCGATTCTGAAAATTATTTCCTAATAATTTTGTGATCCGTAAGAAAATTCATGTGAACGAAACCTATGTTTTAATATAGCGGTGGACCCAAAGTTTGCAAAGCCTTTATCTTGGAGACCAGACTTTGAAGTAGCACTTGATGCGGGGATATTGAAAATATGAGACGTCCTCTTTTAATATGTTATACAGTATAGAAACGGTTACATTGTACTGCAATATTGAAAGGCTTAGTAATACTTCGATGTCTGCTCATGGAGTGTCCTTATTTTAGTAAGGTGGTTTTAATTTATACATGAACTAGATTACGCGACGTCGCGGCGGGGCATGAGCATTGGATACAACATCATGTCAGTATAGATTTCCCATAGGGTGTGCAAGTAAATGTAGGTATGTGCACGAGGTATTTCAAAGTACCGTACAGGTTCTTTCAACCTGGCCGAAAAGTTTGATAAGTTTCATCCAAACACTCCGGTGAGTACCAGAATGAATTCAAATTTAAAGAATAGTCGAATGTTTTTGTTTAATATTGGACCAGTTGTCCAAAGGTATCGTGTTGCCCTGTACCTGGGTTGTAGAGGTCAGATAGGCAGTCGCTCCATGTAAAACACTGGTATTTAGCTGCAACCGGTTAGACAGGAAGCCGACCTCAACATAGTTGGGAAAAAGGCTATGATTTGAGCTGTTGTCTGCTCGAACTCTCGTCGTGAAGACATCATTTGAAATACATAATAAAAGTCAGTCTGCGTTTCAATAAAGTGAGTCCCCGCACATACAATTACAGAAATACCACCCTCATTTTGTCATTTATATTTAAGTCCCATGTAGTAGGGGATGGATAGGGAAAACACAAGACAAAAACACCCGCCACTGCTAATTTAAACCCTAATGGAAAAACCCCGTAACATTTTGCCTGACCTGGGAACCGAACTAACTAACCCAGCCACCTACGAGCCAGGTATAACACTGAGTCAGTCCCTAATTCGTGGAAACACATACTTACTTATTCTACTAACATTTACGAAACATAAAACCAGACCATATTTATACTACGTAGATAAAACTATACTTCTCTTACAAATATTATAAAAACGCAAAAAGATGATGACGAAACCATAGTGTAGATTACACAAAAATATCATGCATAGAGATTGATATGCAGAGGTAATCTCTGGATGAATGACTTTTTGTAATCTACACTATTGCCTCGTCATCGCTTGTTTAGCCTTTCCCCTACTATGTTGGGGTCGGCTTCCAGTCTATCCGGATGCAGCTGAATGCCAGTGTTTTACATGGTGCGACTGCCTATCTGACCTCCACAACCCAGTAACAGGGCAACACAATACCTCTTGGTCAAACTGGTGGTTGTCAGAATTCTTGGCTTCTGACTATCCGTAACGCCTGTCAAAGATTTACGCATGACAGCCGGGAGCAATAGCTTTACATGTTTTCCGAGGCAAGGGGGTGTCACACCACCAACTTCCAAGCTCCGGACTATTACTGAGAAATTCTTGATGGAAACACCCAATAACACAATGACACTATTGTCTAGTGTCATATGTATTTTATGGTACATGATTATGTCAACGTGGGAGTTTCTGAATAATATTTAAGCACCAGACGTAGCGAATTAAAATTAGACTATTTGTTTAAATGTAAAACCACGTAATGTGCCATATTCTATGATAAATAAACGATTAAGGCTACAATTAGTAAGCAGCATACGTATGAACATGATAACGAGTAACTAACAAACAATTTGAAAAACCCTTTTAGACCAAGTTCGAGCCTGGTTTGTCCAGTTATGTGGTAGCACCCCTCGTAGTGCGTGAATTGACTGCATAATTAAAAGGGGATGCAAGCCCTAAGCGAAACATCAAAGCGACGTACCCATACGAGTATAAAGGTATGCCTATATAGCGAACTTTATTAGCAGAGCGCTCCATGCAAAACGTAGTCTAGCCATATTTTGATCAATAAATCAGGGGTTCTCAAAGTGTGCGTCGCGACTCCCTGTGGCGGCGGCTGCGGCCGACGGACGTACAGGACTCGTAAGGGCGTCGCACGACTGTAGGCACAGGCCGCCGACACGTGATATTCTTTTCAGTAATTGTAGCAGAATCATTGTACTTTGCCATTTACCAATAAATAAATAATTAGAATAAGAATATATAGTTTTCTTTTTTATTTATCCAATCGAATAAACAATAAAAGTCTTAGAAAGTATATAATCTTAATAACTGCTGCACACAAATAGCACCTTCTACAAGGGTGTCACAAAAAAAATACAGCAGTACAAAAAAGCTTGTGAACCCCGTGCAATAAGTAATTAAACTCGATGAAAGCGTGGGGTAGGTTAGGGGCACTAATAAGGTTTCGGCTAGTCACGTTCCTCGTCGCGATAACTTAAATTCATTATGGTTCACCGTAACTCCGTAAGTCGATAATTGAGTGAGCGCCCGCGCCCTGACGATAAATTCCCCTTAATTGTCGTTTATAGGCTTTGCTGGGGGACGGTAGCCGGTGAGCATGTACTGAAAACACGACCTCAGACGTTATTGAGTTTCAGCTCCGTAATGAAAGAACGATGCAAACAAGGTAACTAACTGCTACTTCTTCTTCTTTTGTACTCGATGTTTTTAGAGTACCGTATAATTAGCCAGCGTGATGATCTATGCTCATACCTTCTTTGTATGAGAAGAGGGCTTTGCACTGCAGTACGACAGTTTTTGGGCCCAGTATGTGGCCACGTTTATCGCGCATCAACGGTGTTGTTAATGTCCTCTAAAATGCAGATGTAAGGACACTTTGGGCACTGTAGTAAGTGTGCCAACGTCTGAACAGAACTCTAGTCAAAGCTAACCAAGAAAGCTTTAAATTTATGCTCAAAGCAATATCTGTGCTTGCATTATCGGCCTTAAAGTAGCTGGTAGAAAATTCGCTCCTCTATAAAGCCTTGATTAGTTAGGGTAGTTTAGTATTTATATTTTTTAAGCCCAAAAGGATGTTAGGTGGCCTATAGACTATCTGCAATACCAGAGTATTGCAGATAGTCTATAGGTGTCGGTGGCCTCACAATTACGTTGCCATCGCAAGTCAAAGCTGAGATGTCTCAAATGCCAAAAAATACACCGGAACACAGCATTGCTGCTTTGTGGTAGATAGGTTTGGTGGTAGTACGTCACCGGAAGAGTTAATGCTCCGCAAAAAAAGAACTAAAGAAAGTCTCGAAATTACAAACTTACATCTTGACTGGTCGGTTCTACTAAAGCCTAAATTTTCCACACAATACGAACAAACAACACAAAAGTACCTATCGATTGGAATATTATTGTTCTCAGACATTCCTTTTATAAATGTGGTGGCAGAAACCTGAGAGCATAAAGTGCTTTGTGGCGTGGCCGTCTATTATGAGAGTTGAGTGGCATATCTAGCTCCGGACCACCGAAATCGATGCGAAAGTTTGAGTTAGTTTAGGATGTCTGCACCACGTTGAGTGCTTGCATTTATAGACTGCTGACTGCTAATTAAACTTTTCCAAAAGTTATCTACGGTTTTGTACAAATTTGCAGATGTCTGCATGATGATGATCTGCAAATTTGTACAAAACCGTAATTAAACCAACCAACTAAACCCTGGGTAACTTGTGGCAACTTTTTAACCTAGGTAGCTGTTTAACATTATATATAGTTCAGGAATAAAGTCTGGCAGTTTTTTCATTGTTCGTCGTAAATTGGTAACTACCTATAGGTAGTTAGATTTTTAATTATTTCTTTGATGTATACATCAAAGAAATAATTAAAAATCTGTTTAAGCTTGTGCCAATGAAGGCCTTTTGTTCGGAACCCCACGCGACACGGTTAACTCACTTCAAAGTTTAGACCCCCCTTTAACTTACATAAAGAATAAAGGATCTGTTATTTTTTTTTGTGATTTAATTTAAAATATACGGCTTCCGAAGACCGGGCTCAGTGGCGTACCTTGGGAGAGGCCTATGTCCAGCAGTGGACTGCCATAGGCTGATGATGATGATACGGCTACCAGATTTTTCCCTGTTCTTGTAGTTTATAGCTATATTACTTGCCCAATTCCATAGTTCTAGGTCAACGGAAAGTGCCCGAACAATTTTGATTCCCTTGAGACTATCGAAACGAACGTTTTTTGCGGCGTAAACGACCTATCTTCTTTAATTTTTACCAAAGCTTCAAGGGACTGTAGACCTGAGTATATGGTTTGAATTTATTTCCCATAATGTAATCTGCATACATTAAGTGACTTTGAATAGTGAGTATAATAACAATTGCAAGAGAAGGGCATTAATGACTTTTGAGTTCCTGTTTACAAATGCAGCAATGTTAATCTGTATTTAAACTATCATTATTTCCTTGACTAACTGTATCATGTGATGTTAGCTAACTATAAGCTAATCCGATTATATGTACATAGCTATATACCCCGCAGTGTCACCAGCGTTCAGCGTCTTTGGTTACTGCTCCGCTCCCGTTGGTTGTACCGTCATGTACTATAAGTATAAACCTTCCTCTTGATCTCTCTATCTTTTGATAAAAACCGCAATCCGTTGCGTAGTTTATAAGATCTAAACGTACAAAAGGACAGACGGCGGGAAGCAGCTTCGTTGTATACCTCACGACTGTTGAGCGTCGGGCCTGGGTTAGATTCCTAGGTCAGGCGAAAAGTGTCACTGAGTTCTCCATTTGGAATTTCTCAGTAACAGCCCGGAGTTTGGAAGTTGGTGGAGTGACACTGACACCCCCTTGGCTGGGAAAGCACGTAAAGCCATTGGTCCTGCACCTGATCCCCAACAATCCCCCTGATCCCCGATTCTGCGGATTGCCGTCCCATCGAACTATGAGAGTTAGGGAAGAGGGAGTGTACGGAGTGCACCTGTGTTTGCGCACACTCTTGTGCACTATAAGATGACCAGAATCGGTCTGGAGAATACACTATATAGAAATGATGTATGAAGATTACTTTCACGAGAAAAAGTATAAAAATAAGTGCATAGGTACTTACACAGATTGGCTCTTCATTCTTCGGTAGACCGTCATCCGATCCCGGTTTCTTGCTAACAGTAAGGAGCCGCATTGCTTCCAGCCCGTATCTCTGCCTTTGGCTTCCAGCTCTTGCAAAAGTCTAATGGAGGATTGTGTGAGGCGAACTTGTGCGAGGGTAGGCTTGAAGGAGCCGACGAGGCCCGAGGAGTGCCAGCGACTGCCAACACCCACTCTGTAGGGAATACACACAGATTTAGTTTATGTGAACACCCTTACAGTTATTTAGTCCCGAATCATTTGGTGTGATCGCAGAATTCGGCCGTATGGTGTTTGTTTAACTTTATATGTATTACTACTACCTATACAGCCCGCGGTGTCACCCGCGTTCTTTTACGTCTTTGCTTACTGGTTTGCTCCCGTTTGTCGTAGTACGATGTTTTTAAATGAAAATGTGTAGTTTATCAGATCTAAGCGTACAGACGGCGGGAAGCAATTTGTTTTATACTATGTAGAGATGTAATAAAGATGTGCTTTTCATCACAATTGAGCTTCATGCAACTGGATTTAGGGTTAATAGGTCCCTTTCAATTACTTATAATCTCACATTAAGGAGACTAATGGACTCTGATCCTTTCACCACGATGGCAAAATTAAGCTCTAATACAGTATCAAGCAGACTACTGACAAAATTATATGATTTTATATCTATATTTGCTACCGATACGCTAAGATGAAGAAGGACAAAATGCCACTGATACTCGTGATGTTGCGAAACGCTGACAAAAGAAGTGGTACACGCCTTTTAACAATATCAACAATGAAAGAATATAATAAATCATATTCCCTGCCGCTAATCCGTCCTGGAAGGATCACACCATTTAGGACCAATTGCACAAAGTGAAGCCGACTGCCGCACGCATCGCACTGGTGCGCTGTGATTGTGGTGCACGTCCGCTCGTTATGCAATCAGTCTAATACCAGTCGACGGGATACAACAAGTAGTACTCTTCCTCTTCGTAGATAAAGGTACAATAATATTACAATATACGCTTTTTTCCAAAACATAATTTCTAGAACGCCTTTTTCGAGCTTTTTACATTCCGTCTCCATTTTCCGTGTTCAAACTTGATTGAACTTCTGGAAAAATCCCCGTACGTGAATTGAGCTGAAGGATTGCCGTCAGGCCCTACCATCGCCAGTGCCATTCTAGAATCTTCCCCGGTAAATTGAGGAGGAAAGGTCTTGAGATGGAATGACCTTGAGGTGACTTGAAAATCTCTAGCATCAGTGAGATGACAGCTCACCTTTACCTCACTACTATCACTGAAGGACTTTTTATACAAAAGACCAGCTAAAAATTATTTTATTTATTTATTTTTATTTATTTATACAATCTTACCTACAACTACCATTCCAGATCAGCGATCCAATGCGCCAGTGTGGTCTTACATTTTAAACCTTAATCTGCATCCTAAAAAGTTATATAATATTCTTAATCTTAAACTACATCTAAATAACATAATATGTTACTTATTTTGGGAGTAAGCAGTGAGTATTACTCGTATGCATGCATTTGACCTTTGTAAAGGACATCGCCTATGTATAACAGAGATGTCTTTGTCTTTTTAGGATGTTAGTTCGTACCTTTATACTACCTACTAAACTAACATCTCTTATATTACCTGCTTTGAGTTAATTAATCTTCTGGCAAACAACAAAAAGTGCAATTACTTATGGAAATTATTCTAATACTAGCTTTTGCCCGCGACTTCGTCCGCGTGGATTAATAGTTCCCGTTCCCGGGGGATTTCCGGGATGAAAACTATTCTATGTCCTTTCTCGGGTCCCAGACTATATCTGTACCAAATTTCATTGAAATCGGTTCAGTGGTTTAGGCGTGAAGAAGAGACAGACAGACAGAGTTACTTTCGCATTTATAATATTAGTAAGGATGGTAAAGTTTGTGAGGATGGATAGACAGAAGATTGGAGAGGTGGATGTGGACATTATAGGGGGTAATCTTTTTCTTTTTTTGTGTTCCCCTGAGGATAATGTAACACTTCAGTTTCATTCTGAAGTCTACATAGACAAGGTTGCAGAAGAGGTCAGCTTTTTTAGAAAGCACTAAATTGGGACAAATACCATAATTTAGAAATTCAATTTTAACAGGTTAACTGTCCGCTGAGCAGACACAATAGTTAAACAATCGCTATGACCCATAAGTGGCTCATGGGACAGGGAATGGGTTAAGTGCGATCATTTGTATGTCGCGCCGGTTTAGCTGTTATGGCGCCTGACTCTCTTTGCATGCGGTTGTGGGTTTGCAACCAGACCTGGCTCAGTACCAATATCGCTTTTTCAATAATATTATTTTGAACATAGCTGACTATGGTGTAATGAATCCTACACACAGTTTTCTTACAACATTTGTAATAAATACAAGTAGAGACATTGTAATGAAAACTTTTATCGTGGATTCAGTGATTGATTCTAAACCCCCAGCGTTAACATTTTTAGTTGGTTATTAAGTAAGAAAACACAAACACTTCTGAAATCTTCTCCTCCTTGAGCAAGGGTGGTGATCAATGCTTATGCCTTCTGTGTGGGATGGGGCCTTTGCCCTGCAGTGGGAGTAAAATAGGCGTTTTTTTTTAATAAGTTTAATCAATGAAGTTTTATCAGTCAAATCAATCCCTCTTTGAGTGAGGGGGCAGTAATCCATTCCACAAGCTATATAAAGGTTGGTGGTTGTCTCATATCTTTGAATATTTTATTCTTAAAAGTGTTGCTTTCCTCACTATATATTCCTGCACAGTTTTGAGCAACTTTTACATAGAAACCTTAGTTCTTAAAGTACTTCCAGGTGTGTTTTTTTGTGAAAATGATAGGCATAAACTCAGTCTAGATTTCTCAATTTATTTGCACTATTTGTTTATGGATTGGTTATTTATGACATTTGATATTATGCAGGTTTACTTGCAGTAAATTGTCATCATCTTCTTTTACTTTTTTATTATTTTTTACATTCATGTATCCAATATCATATTAATAAGATTAATTATTTGCTTCCTGCACAGGACACTGGCTTTTATATTAAAATTAGTCACCTAGCACAAGAGTCACGAATTTCACACAATTTGTTACTCTTCTAATATGAAAATAAGGATTAAATGGATTAGAAAGGTATTTTCTAATGAAATTATTTTGTATGATTTTTATGTTTTGTATGTTTTAAGAGAGACCAATAAACCAATGAATTCAGGTGAAGTGAGTAGTCAATCCCTAGTATTAGTTTGGATTTATTATACTGCAGGTAAGTCCAATATATTTTAAAACTATCATAAGAACCTAAGTATACGGCTTCTTCTTATATTTTCAACAGGCCTTGTACTAAATATATTACAAACAGCAAAATTTCTATCAGTTCATAATTCACCCTACTTGTTTCTAAAAAGGAATTGTAGACAAAAATAGAAAACATCACCCTTTATTACACATCAAACCAGTTACAAAACATAATGACATGGGGAAAAGGCTAGGCAGATGATGAATGACATGATTGGAGATGTGGCTCAGGGACCCTTTCTGTGCTGACAACAAAAATATGCGTTTTTTTTTTACGCACATGCGCGTCTCCCGCACTTAAAAGGTTAAGCTGCTGTGCTGTGTGATGCTGGTTCAATTAAGATACTGGGCAACTATTTGTTTGGCCTAACAGTAGTTAGTAGGGAAACAATGTGCACGAAGGCCATAGTGTACATAGTGTATCTAGGGTTACCACTCATACTTTTTGAGAGTAACAAAGTATGTAAAAATACTTTATTTTACCTATTTTGACTTTCAAAGGTTTTACTTCATTTTTCTTATGTAAAACAAAATAGTTAGGAGATTTTTGAAATAGAACAGATCATGGCAATAAAAGATGCACCATTTATTTGTAGATGTTGTACTTAATTATTTTTACCTTAACACTTAAATGAACTCTGCTAGGTTTAAAAAAAATGGCGACCCTATACATATCACAACTTGAAATAGGTAAATGTTTAGCTATTTTCTTCATTGTTATTACTCAAACAGTCTGCTTTCCTCTGTTAAATTATCTCAATAACTTGCCCATTAATTATCAATACCTGAACTTTACAACAGACTTGGAATCTCAGATTATATTAACGTTTTTTTTTCATAGTAATATGTATAAATAGCTAATGCTGGATAGCTGGAGCTAATAGTACGAGAGCCCACGACCAAAACCATGTCTCATAGCAATACGGCAAAAACCCTATAAAATCGTTAGATTGTATGATTCTGAACCCGACTAGGTGTGTAGTAACGGTCGAAAGTGTAGCAACTGCGTGGGAGGCCATTTCTGCTGTGTCAAAAAAAAAAGACAGTCGGTATTATAGCAATACGTCTGATAATGAAAATGTACATAGATTTTATAATTGTATTACGAAAAAGTTTGTTTTCAGACATTTTGCGCGTAGCATATAGCCTGAGCGCATTTTTGAAAATGTCAACAAATTTAGCCGACCTGTATCATAGCAATACGGATATTATTTTTTTTCAACTTTTCGTATTGCTGCCATGATTACCAAAAACCTGTTTTCAGACGCTTTAAGTGTAGCATATACTTTTTGTCAACTTCATCCCAGTTTCCTTTTGTGCGATCTATTTCAGTCCTTCAACTTCAATGTTATGGTTTCGGGTAAATTCTTTGTTAATTATCATCTAATAAATTCAGGGTCGCAACGTATTCATTGGTTTGTAACAGAAAATTCAAGATGCCTCAATACGATTTTTTAATGATATCTGAGTATCGAAAAGTTGTCTGATAGAGAAGGTGCTACACTTAATTTGTCTGATATAAATTTTTTGCACATGTGGACAACTTATTTTATCATGTCCAACAATTTTCAGACATATTGCTATGATACCGATCGGTAAAATTTTTTAACATTTTCAAAACGGTCTCAAAATTTAATGCGTTCACATTTCCGTCTGAAAATTGTTTTGTTCGCATCAAATAACCAAAATTTACTAATAAAAAAGATTTTCAGACGTATTGCTATGAGACATTTTTTTTGTCTCATTTTTAATTTTTTTAAGTGATTTTACGGGTTTGCGCTACACCACTAACGTCTGAAAAATATATTTCCGGTATCTCTGAACTATCATTCAACTACAGTCTGCAAATCAGACATATTGCTATGATGCAGTTCGGTAATTTTTTTTGACAATTTTGAAAATTCGGTCAGATCAAACGCTACGCGGAAAATGTCTGATATTGGTATTTTCGAGTTCAGGATAATCGTATCTATCGATTTGATGCGGTTTTGGCCGTATTGCTATGAGACAAAAATTTTGGTCGTGGGCTCTCGTACTATAAGTAAAGATTTTATTTAAAGAAATGAGCACAAGTGCACATTTTTTTCTTTGGGTTGGGTTTCGAATTACGTCCCGCGAATTTGAGGATTCTAAAACTGTGGGGGGATCGAGGGGATTTATCTTAACCTCCCCCCACCAATTTTCGCCGCCGGAGATGCTCGACGGAGCCCTACTGGGGTTTTGTATCAAGTCACCTTAATAGGGTAGTGAGGGGGGCGGGAAAGGTGGGAGAAGGGTAGGGACACCCTTCAGCCTTTCCCCTCGCCAGAGCGGCTCGACAGAGCCCGTTTAACGGGGCTCCAACATCTGGGTAGTTTAAAAAAAAAAAACTAAAATCTGTCCGGGTTGGAATGCCCTTAGTCCCGAGCTAGCTCAAAATAAAATTTTGTTGTTTTATTGTGCGCAAGAGCGAGCGAAGCGAGCTCGGGACTTGGGGCACCCCGACTCGGACAGGTTAGGTTAGAAGGGGATGGCAGGGTCCAGTGAGCGAGCGAAGCGAGCGAACAGACCCTGCCATCCCCTTCGTGGTTATTTTTTTTTAAACCACCCGGAGGTAGGAGCCCCGCGAAGCGGGGCTCCGTCGAGCTGCCCTGGCGGAAGGAAAGGCTGAAGGGTATCTCTACCCTCCTCCCGCCTTCCCCGCCCCCCTTACGGCCCTATTAATGTGACTTGATACAAAACCCCAGTAGGGCTCCGTCGAGCATCTCCGGCGGCGAAAATTGGTGGGGGGGGACTCAGCACCTCCCCCCCCACGCCCCTAGTCCCCCGAACCCCGCCCCCCCCTCCGACGTAATTGTGAACCTTACCCTTTTCTTTTTCTATATAATAGAGTCTTTACATTCATTAAGAGTCAAAAACTACTTATAAAACAATTAATACATTTTTTTGACAATTTTAAATAAGCACACAATTTAACTAGTTTTACTTCCCAAGCTACATGGTAGTTTACTGCTGAATGTAGAATTGATAAATACAAAAGTATAGTTTAGCAAAAAAGAACCCACATCAAAAAGTTATCCCATTTTCAAAGTACAAAAATGTATTGATTTTGGATATTTCACGCGGATTTTATGTTAATCTTTATTACTGGATAATAATGTAGCACATTAGGCATGCAGCGAAATTGTGAGTTGGGTCTTTTTGGCAAAAATATGGCTATTTTAGCACGAGGCACTGCTTCTGCTGAACAGCCGGCCTGAAACAAAGCTTAGGTAATATGCGAACGTACTTACTTTTCTTTTTCTATCACGATGGTTTTGTCGCCCCAGCCGCGGCGAGCCAGGTGGTACGCCACGGCTGATCCCATCATCCCTCCACCACATATCACCACCTTAGCCTGCGAGGGCAACTTCGATAATCCTTCCGCCTCTAACTTTTCTACATGGTCTAACGCTTCTAATCTTGACAACTCCCTAGACAATATACCTAAGCATTTATGTGCATTATACTTTTTTACCCCGCGAAACCCTTTGATTAACATCGTATATACTTCAAACGCATGAGTAAAATTATATAAAAAACTGAATAAATAACATCTACAAAAAAAAATAGAGTATCAAAAATCTAAAAATAATCAACGATTCTCTGCTGCGGTCAGCTTTGTTTTGACATATGTTAATCTGACACGACACTGACAGGCAGTAGGTTCAATGTTGTCATTGCAAATATATCGACAGTAGGCAGAAAACAACAAAAAATAGAGAACAAAAAACCAACACAGCATGAAACACTTGAACATTTTTGTAAATTGCTAGAAAGCACCGGCCACCCCAATATATGAAAGCGTTCTGTCTGGAGCACAATCCGTTCCCGCTTTTATAGGCACAGATATTTTCAGTTGCTATTTCTGAATAATGTATGCAGCTCGAAGATAGAGAGGTATTGAGTTGTTCCAATTCCCAAGTTTGTTTACAGCGCGCCAGCGCCAATACTGCAGTTTAGATGCAACCGACACAATACATAGGCCTTTGACAGTCCAAAACGATTTTAGCGCCAAATGCAAATCACCTCTTTCAGAATCGATCAAACAATAAAATATTCCATAGATTTCGAAACAAAGATTTTTTCTCTTTGCATCTTTGAGTTGCTTTGATTGTTTATTAGTTTCTATGGTGATGGACGGGAGCAACCCGTGCACAGGTTTTATATGTTTGGAATTGTAGTTTTTTGCCCAGTTTTGCTGTAGTTACAAACATAGATTAATATATACCTACTAACGTATTAGTTACAAACATGTCGTTGGTTGAAATAACCCAGCACAATGAAGTCATCTATACCATTTTGGACAAGCCACCTCCAGAGCCTCCAAAGACTCCTAGGTACCTAAACCTACCTAAATAAATTAATAACACTGATGACATTTCATCTACCTATCTTTATAATACTAATTTAAATCTTTGTCGGTATGAAACTCGTGTTTAATTCTCACCAACCTTCCGTAGGTGCCTGCATCTACTAGGTAGATGAAATATGTAGTTACCAGGGACGTGGTCCCTACCTAGAATGATAAAACAAACCTATTGCTTATGTTGGTAGACAGAACCTTTAGTTCAGTTTTTAACGTGTGTTGCGTCTCGTTCTCATTCTATCATAATTGAGAAACTTATGTGGTAGGTAGGTACCTGATACTCTAATAAAATAATTCTAGATCAGCCGATCAGAACAAATATCTAACAATCACATTACAGATACGAATCAAAACTAGAAAAGGAGTTGAGAGAAGCAAAGAGACCACAACTACGACGCACATTTGGTTACGCTGAAACACCAGTTAAAGCTCCTACCGATTTCTTAAAAAAGGGTGAAGGGATAGGTCAGCCTATCAAGAAGACTGATCACAAATGTTTCGCGTCCGGGAATCTCCCGCCCGTACCGAAACGTCCGCCGCCGGGGAAGAAGCCAGAGAAGCCAGTAGTTAACTTCAAGGTTATGAACATAAAGAAAGCTATAAAGACGAAGGGGAAGCCTGTAGAGCCAAGGTATGAACGTTATGGCCCTGCTCGCAGCCGCAGCGTTGACAAGGGTCTACATCATCTTGACATTTCTAGCTAGTGATGAAAAGCCTCGAGGCCTTTAAGCCTTTATAATTACGACTAGCCTCGATTTTGAAGACTCGACTCCAGAAATACGACTAAAGGCTTGTTAGTAGGTGCCTGATACGAAAAAGCTCGAGTCATTAGAAAAGTGTCTGATCAATAAAATGACTCGAGTTCTTTACTAAGAGGTTCTAGGCTTAGTCGCGTGTCTTTTAAGTAAAGAACTCGAGTCGTTTATCAAACCAACTGAAGTATTAGGTACCTCAAGCCGAGAATCATTGAAAACACGTTTCTGACGTGCGCAGGTCTCGCGAACCGAGTTGTTTTCCAAACTTTTCGTTGCACATGAGTCGTTTGACAACAGGAGTCTTTTTAAAAATACAGTCTTAAGAAAAAACCTCGAGTCGTGAGTCAAAGACTCTTATATAGGTTGGTTTGGATTCCGGATTTAAGGACTCGATTTAAAGACTTAAAAAGCCTGGAGTCATTTCTTACTATTTCTAACTCTGACTCACCGTCTACTGGTAATCGAGTTAGGTACATTGGTTAAAAAACCTCTTTCCACTTGTCTTCTTTTCAGGGTGCCTTAGGTACCTCCAAATGATTTATGTCTGATTCTTAAACTTACCGACCGGTATTTTGTAACCACAATAACAGGCAAATACATTCGTATTTTCCCTGTGATTAAAGTTTGTTTTTCAGCATACGGATAGGTTTGTAAACATTTCTTACATTCAAAATTGTCACAAGAATTTTCATAAATGGCCAGTCAGGCATTCATAGGAATTACGACTGGTGAGATAAACTGTCCGTTTTGCATATAGAAACCAGGCACTAACGGGACCCTTATAGGATCTGAGTGCCAAAATTCAAACACGCTCGCAATCGAACGTGGGTCGAACCAACTCACACTCGATAGCGAATTTACTCCGAAGCTACCAGACCGTTTAAATTGAAATTTTATACAGATATGAATTTCTGTGACCCAATCACTTACGGGTAGCGAATATTTAACAAATAAAAAATGTATTTTGATTATATAAATATTGGGTTCAGCTTACGGCGGCAAAACGTTTTGCAATTTGTGTCGTTTGATGTACCCAAAATCAATCTTAAAATAAATAGTTCAAAGTTATTTGCGAAAATTGACAATTTCCACCTCCGAAACCATACAGTCTTAGAGCTCTGCCTCATTAGGACGCCATGGCGACGTCGCCGGCTACGTATACAAGCAGTTCATATTGAAATGTATGGTACCTAACTCACTTGGTGACGGTTTGGCCAAGTTGGAAGCGTGGCCACGAGCTGCAGCTCCCTACGTGGTTTCTGGATACTCTGGCGGCCTTGCGACGTAGCCACTATAATGTACGTAAACGAGTAAAGAACCTCACTCACACAGCCGCCATTTTGGACGCTCAATTGGAATATCGTAGTGGATATTGTTGTAAATAATGAATTTCGATGCCATGGCCACTCGACCCGACGACCTTCGGATGCCAGAAGTAGCCAGCCCTGTGCCGCTGGCGACGTTGCCATGGCGTCCTAATGAGGCAGAGCTCTAAAGTCTGAGAATGTGGTCTTGATATACGAAAACCTATAAAACGTTTAAAATTAACATCAAAAACCTCTCATTGGCATGGTTTTAAGTTACTTTGTTCTTAGAAAAAACATACATAGGTACCTACATAAACTTCCGCCTTTTTCCCATGGCGGTAGGCAGAAACCACACCACTACGATCTTGGAAAAAGTTAAAATAAAATACTTTGTAAACAACATTATTCATATTCATATTCGTTTATTTGCATTCCATAATGTGTAAAGATGTTATAATAGGCTTATAGCTAATCGGTACCATACGATGAATAACGTTATCTACATATCCACATAATATTACTGTACATCACCTCACTATATTAGCCATTTTAAAATGCTAGCAGTATTAAACAATCATAGAATAAGGCCCACTTTCACCATAATCACTAAATCGATATGAGTTTAAATTATCATTCTGTCTCTGTCGCTTTCTAGCAATGTGACAGGGATACAATGATGTTCTTAATACGTTTAGGCACTAACGCGCTTTGCACATAGAACAACTATTGCAGCAACTGGCAACTAGCTGGCAACTAGCTGGCAACTAGCTGTTTACGTATATTGAACTGCGCACACATAGCAACTCGAGTTTCGAGTTCCAGTGATCGTCAACAGTTTTCAGTTGCTGTTCTAGCAACTGTTAAATATTTTACCGGTTTTTAAAGATCGCTGCCTGTGTAGATTGAGCAACTCGGCTATGAAGTAAGTCACAGATTGCCATAAAGTTGCGGCAACCGTAAACGTTATAGCAACTATCAACTATTTAAAGGAAACTTCTAAAATGTTGATAGTTAGTTGCCTCAACTTAAATTGCTCCATATGCAAAGCGCCTTAATTAATGTAGGTATTTACTTTCGTGATTTGGTGAAATTGGGTCTAAGTATAAAATTTCCACTCTAGGTTAGTAGATACGAGAGATGGCCACATAAAGAAGATCAAAGGTTCCGGCGAGGTCCCCGAGTACTGCCTGAGGCCTGACTTCGGTCAGATGCCCGCGTACCTAGTGAAGAGGAATAGGAGGATCCAGAAGGCCTTAGACAAAATAAAATACGCGGAAGACCATAAAGAGAGCCTTTGTAAGCTCATCAATGAAGAAGAACGCCAGAAACTCTTAGCTGTAAGTGGTTTATTTACTCATATTATACGACTTTCAACGATTTTCATTTAAATGGTTCGTATTTCTAATTTTTTTTCATGTCGCTTTTTACTCGACTGGAAAAATAGAGTTAATGTGTTTGATCTATATCTCCTGTCGTCGTTATACCTATACCGTTTATTCAGCCGGATTGTATGATCTTTAGATTTACTTTTTATTTTAAACTTTTAAAGAATTTCTACGTTACTCTCTAAATATCTATCTATATGCCTGCCCTCATCTATGTTAGATGTTTTAGAAAATATTTCATATTTCCCTCTTAGGTACCTCTGCTCCATTTTTAGGGTTTCGTACCCAAAAGGTAAAACGGGACCCTATTACTGAGACTTCGCTGTCTGTCCGCCCGTCCGTCTGTGATCAGGGCTGCCAGCAAATAAATGGCGGCTATACCTATTAGTATCTGCAATTATACAAAATTTGATCGCATTATACAAAACTATTCTATAAGTAAATCGATTTTTCTTCATAATTTCCTAAAACGAACATATTTACTTGTACTTTAATGCTGATTCTTTTTATTTTTTACTTTTATAATCTCTAACTGAATAGTCTTGTAATCTCAAGCAAAGCAAAGCTCAGATGATAACTTATTGACAACTATGAAATAAAAAACCTAAACAAACTACCGAATTAAACCTGAACCAACCCACTCAAGCAGTCACAATCAGGAACTATGGCCACACGACTTCACACGACACTCCCCTGTATCATAGTTGTCACGTTGGGAATACTTTATCTGCATCTATGTTCATCCCATACAGATGAGAGATCAATTTTGAAAAAAGCAAGAAGTGATCTCACTTTCCCTATCATGCCGTATGTTTTTGTGTCGTATTATACGAAATGATCATGGATACAATACACCGTCCGATTATACAGATTTTGTATCCAATTATACAATCTGGCAGCCCTGTCTGTGATAGTTAGACGGCAGAAATTTTCACAGATGATGCATTTCTGTTGCCGCTATAACAACAAATACTAAAAACCAGAATAACATAAATATTTAAGGGGGCTCCCATACAACAAACGTGATTTATTTGCTCGTTTTTGCTCCATATCGATAACGGCAACTGGTAGATGCTTGAAATATTCACAGAACATTAAAATTTAGTTATATATTCACTTTAAAAATAAAAAATTAAATTAAAATAAAACAAATATTTATAGGGGGCTCCCGTACAACAAACGTGTTTTTTTGCCGTTTTTATAGTTGCCATTGCCGTTGCCATTTTCGTGTTCAACACCGTAACACCCGTCCCTTAAGGCCATATAGTCCATGAATAACAAAGCCTTTACAGAAAACCGTATTAAAATGGAAAAACGCTGTGGAGATAAATGGGAAATTCGTTTACATAAACAAACAAACAACCTCTCTTATTTTTAGTTTTTGGCCAACGGTTTGGTTTACGGTTTTACGGTTTATGTGCCGGTTTTTAATACCTTGAAGTCTCAAGTTCGTCTATACAGCGTGTAACGGAAAGGGTATATCCATACAAACGGGGTTAAGAGAGTATCCGGTACTGAGTCTCTATACAAAATTTCAGCTCAAAAGCAATAACTTTGAAAATGCATCATATTTTTTTAATTTCGGCAGTTTATTCAGTTTAACAAACTTATCAGGAGAAGCAAGTCTTTTACGGAGTTGTTTCTTAGTGTGTAGTTCATTGACACCGATCAGCTGACTTAGTGTAATGATGTGTAGAATCCAATTCGAAACCTTTGGTTTTTTGCTTAAATGTTGCTTAACTTTATAATTTTGTGAGTATAGGTATTAAAAAAATGTTGCTATGTGGTTTGTTAACACCAAAAGAATCCGTACCTTTGATAGGTATGTATACCCTTTCCGTAACACGTTGTATGTACATATACAGGTAGGTACCAAGTCAAACCCTCAAATACCATTTATAGCTTACCAATTCTTTTACAGGATCTGAAGGCGAATTGGTCTCTAATGCAGAAAGCTTTTCTTCAACTGCCGATGCTTACAGACACAATACCGAAGATCCTTCACAAGACTAAAATGGAGGCTGAACTAAGGCAAATGGAAAAAGACATTGCTCTAGTTGAAGAGAATCCTTACATTTACATTTACGAATAGATTTGCGAGACGTAAAGGCTTGTAAGACTTTTTTGCTTGAACTCCGAAAGGAATATGCCTGGTTATTTATTAAATGTAATAATATTTTTACATATAAATTCAAATTCAAGTATAGGGAAGTAGACGACTGGTAGGTAGGTATGGTTCAGTTCTTTGGAAATTGCAACTTTGCGGTTTCGTTTATTATTTGGATTATTTTTGATGAACTCAGAAATAACAGCATAGTGTGCACACTTACGCCTGCTAATGCGCTCTGGATTCACCTGTTTATGCAGTGTTGGTGGGGTTTTTCATTATAAAATTTTCCGTACTGCATTACCGTTTATTGCTTACTAAAGCGTATAGGGGGCATATCATCAAAAAAAAAAAAATGATTTCGAAAAATCCCGCGTCATTTAATTTACTGGAGCGTTCAGGGATGTCGTGGTACAAGCACCACCTTCTATTATGTTAGCTCGCCTACATGTATCTCTTTCGAAAAATGCTCTAAAAACTGTTTTATGGTTTAGGTATATACCAGTGTTTCGGTTATCACAAGTACACCAAATTCAAGCGCAAAGCCGTGAATTACAGGACTAGAGCATCAAGTAGTAACCTAATCCGGCACAAAGAGACTAAAACTTACCTAGCTAAATGTGGGTGAACCTCTCTGATTCTTAACTCACTTCTCTGTCTAACTCTTTGGGAAGTAACACAGTGATTTTATTATTTCCTGCCTCTTCATATGAGAATAGGTACCTACCTACCCGATGACTAATACATTCTGGCTACCGGTAAATTAATGTTGGAGGCTATTTACAACAACACCGTCTGGGTGTATTGATTTGTATCACAGACACACCAGCGCAACATGGATGCAGTTTTTAGCACATGTAGGTACATATGTGTGAAACTTTTCGGTGGCTATTTATTTAGGAGGCAGTCGCGTTGTCTAAATTAGATCGTGACGGTGGGGGACTGCAGTGGCCTAATTTTCTTAAAATACGATGTTAGTTACGTGGCTGTTAAATTCCAGTTAAGGTAATTTACGCCTGGGACGTTAAAGGACGCGTTTATTGGATGCAACTTCAAAGTCAAAAGTCAAAGTCAAATCATTGATTCCAATTAGACCATTAAAAGGCTTCTTACCTCAAGTGCCGTCGCATGAAACCTAAAATCGATGAACAATCCCGCTGCAATGCAAAAACTTGCGATGTGGAAGGCGCTTTGCAATTCGGTAAGGTCAGGAAAAATAATTGTTTCATGAATTCTAGCACCGCAATGCAATGATCAGCTGCGGGTTGCGATGCTGCACCGCTCTGCATCTGCTTTTATGTGACGGCCCCAAGTTCTTGCAGGTAGTTACGTAAATCGACTTGACTGGACTTTACCATTACAAATTTTTGAAATTATTCCTCATTCTTTCAACTTGGTTTTGTGGTTGCCTTTTTATTTAGGTAGTATCTAGTAATATCATGTTAAGTGCACACAACGGTTGAAGAACACTGTGTTTACGTGCAAGATTTATATTTTTATTTAATTTATAAATAAATAAATTGGTGTGGTGAGATGCTCGTCTTTAATTTGTAAATATTTTCTAATAACAAATGTTCCAGTAAGATGTCGTGATGGCCCAGTAGGCGTCCGGCTCTCATGAATAAGGACAATTACCAACGTGACTTTTTCAATTCATATGTACTTTGGGACATCCAGACGTGTCATCAGTGAAGTAAAACTTAGTCAGAAAAACTGAACTCGACAGTCCAAACGTGGTGATCAATACTCGTGTCTTCTCTGTAAGGGTCCTTGCCCTGCAATGGGACATAGGCTGGTATTATTACTTCCTGTAACATAACAGTCCTATAAAAACTCAACAAAAAGAAGTGTGCCCCTACTCCTACCACTCCTACACCGTAGAGTATACGTAGTCCTATAATATGAGTACCTGAGACTGCCTCGTTGGCCTAGTGGTCCCAAGCGCGACTGCTACGCTAGAGGTCTTAGGTTCGATTCCCAGGTCAAGCAAAAAGTGTTATTGGGTTTTTCTATGAATTTCTCAGTAGCAGCTCGGAGTTTGGATTTGTGCCCGGTTAATGTCAATAGGCTCGCCCCCTATTACATGGGACCTAAATATACCGGCGAATTGGTACCCCTCTGCCTAACCCTTCGGGGAATACAGGCGTGATGGTATATTTTTTTTTTTTTTTTTTTTTTTTTTTTTTAAACCTTGTACGTGTCAGAAGAAACGGTAACTATTAAAATGTTGTTTTTCTCCTAGAATACGATGGAAACAATTGTTTGAGAATAGGAAGCAAATAGAAGCAATAGGGAAGCAATTGTTAGGCAGAAATTCATCGTTAAATAGGTACGCCTAGTTACCGTTCACCTTGATGAAAACTATTTATCGCCTAATCAAGCGTAACTGCAATGTTAAATAAGAGTTTTGCCTTTATATTTTTGTCAGGCACTAAAAATATTGTTATACAACACTTTTGATAATATCTTTATTGCCGTGATAGTTACAGTATTATCGTTGTAAAATATTGAGAGAAGCAAACGGGAAGTAATTAATGGCCATTGCGAATTTCAGTAATTCTATTTCACAAGGACACTACGACTCGGTGACCGGCTGTACTGATATCAGAATGAAGGGTCACTCTTAAAATGTTGTTTTCCTCCTAGAATACGATGGAAGCAATTATTTGAGAATAGGAAGCAAATAGAAGCAATAGGGAAGTAATTGTTAGGCATAAATTCCACGTTAAATACGCCTAGTGACCCTTCATCCTGATGGAGACTGTGATTTGAACACATAATAATATGAGTCTATGTTCGATAGCGAAACGTATCTTCAGGTTTTATCAAAATAATGGATACGCTTACTCGCTTATGTCTCTCCGCCTAATATCGTCATTATAACCGATGTTTGCCAGATTTCTTCTCGCCAAGAATGTTATCAATATGGCATTTAAAAGAAACAGAAAGGGAACATCGAACATAGAGTGAATTACACACGAGAGGAAATATTTTAGGGCCTAAGCACACATGCTACTTTTAGCATCGGCGATCGACGTACATAACTGTATCGATACTGCATCGCGTTTTGGCGACTATCGATACTATTGATTCGCTAATAAAGGTTTGAATCCAACACGATACTATTGAATTTTGGTAAAATATCGATGTAGTAAAACTATCGATAGTATCGACAGTGATTGCAGTAAAACACACCATAATAGTGATACTATCGATAGTATCAATACCCAATAGTATCGATACCATCGATAGTATTGCACTTAATCAATAGAATTGCTCAATTTCTTGGATATCGATAGTATCGATAGTATTGTAAAATTTCAATGCTATCGATATTGTGACTATTTTTCGAGGTCAACTATCGATACATCAACTATCGATAGTTAGGCAACACTAGTAAAAAGACACTGACAGGCTGTCAGTGTCAGTGAGAGGTGACAGCAATCTTTCGTTAATGACACTGACAACAGGTATGGACGCGTTCATAGAGAATGTATAAAAGAATAATTATCACGACGCGTCAGGCGAGTGAACGTCAAACGCTTCGAGTCGAGTATGATATACAAGCGAGTGCGAGATGCTACCCCAGCTTACCACTCGATTCTCGAACGAAACGCATTTACTCACCGTGAATGGCGTTTATTATTTTTCTTAAGTTGGTGTACCGTTCGCGTCATGAGATAAACCTACCATATTTAGAATGATATTTCTATCTGTGATTTTTATTGTGATAGTAGTGGAAGCAACTGTATATCAAAATTGTGCTGGTTATAACTAGGGTTGCCATCACCTAAATTGCCGACACCGGAAAAAAACTTAAAAACCCCGGACATTTGGGTGAAATTTAGTTCTTTTCCCGGACATCCCAGGATTATTATTGTATTTATCGCTTATCTTTCAATTGGGAGGAGCACTAACTTTTTATCACGACAGAGGGCGCATAAGCAACTGTACCCTGTTTTGACATAACAGTTGTCAAATCGTATGGTTTTTTGCATTCAGTAAATATTATTATTTATTTTTTCCCTAATCTTGAGAAAGATGCCTCAGTGTAGTGCGTTAAATTGTAAAAATAGAGGAGTACATTTGTTTCCTAAGGATAATAAACGCAGAAAACAATGGGAATCGGCGTTACGTATTAAAAACTTTAAGTAATACTGCACGCTTTTGTGCTGCGCATTTTACTGAAGACGATTATCATGGGAAAAGCAAGTATACAGGTGCGTCATCGCAGTGGTTCTACTTATAATATTCTACTATCAGTCAGTAATTGACGAACCTAAGTTCTTAATTCAATAAATATATTTCTTACACTATCTACTATCTTATGCATATAGAAAACAGCTTCTTAAAGATTTATTATTTGAATATAGGTACCTACTTTTCAAAATAATCCTGTATGACCTCTCTTTTGATCATTGGTAGAGGAGTATCTGCATTTATATCTATGAATGTGTTTTTAGGTGGACACTGGTACACGGAGTTCTCGTGGATGTCGCAATCAGCACCAAAATTTTGATTCCGGTCATATGATTCTAATCTACAAATAAAATAGGATAGTTACTCCATAGAAACAAAAAAAAACCTTACAAATCAATTATAACCTCAACCATTTTAAGTCTTTACCTTTCAATCAAATCGGCCTTTTTACCGGCAGTTGTCGCATTCCTCTTACGTAACTCATCTTTAAGTTGAGGGACAGTCAGAAAAGAGTACATTTTAAATGAATTTAACTTAGAATATTAACGAAAAATCAATCACAATCTTGTCTTGACAAGTAAACACGGTACAGTTGCTCCTGGCGCCATCTATACTCAGTTTTGCCTGTGGCTCCTCATTAATCGGGATTCGCCTAACACTAAAAGTGTCCGGGTTTTTTGAGAAGCCCTCCCGGACGTCACCCGGACGCCCCCTAAACTAGGACAAATCCGGGGAAACCCGGACGGATGGCAGCCCTAGTTATAACCTAGCGTTTTCGTTTGTTTATGTTTGCAATTGTTGTTTGTTGTCAAAGAGTTGTCATTTGAGGAGTAAATTAAAATATTATATTAAACTTAAAAAATGAAGACAAGTTCGTCCCAATTTGATTTGATGGTTACATTTATGGAACAGTAAGTGGAATTATAAGTTATTTAGTGTACTTGTGCTTTATGATCTTTAGAATGCTTGATGAATGAAGATTGAAGTGTACCTTTAGGCACGGAGACCTCAGCAAACCATCCTCTAATGCAAGAGGGAAGGTTTCAGCATTCAGGAAATGGGACGAATTGGCTGAATTGTTGAATAGTGATGGCAGTGGTGACACTAAAACTACGGAGAAATGGAAGAAGGTTCGTCAAGATGTTTATTCACCTATTTTGGGTAAAACAGAGTTGCGGTTAGCTAATTTAATTTGCTTCTTTGCATGATTTAAGGTTTGGAGTGATTTTAAAAGCAATACAAAAAAAAATGCTGCTCGTCTGCATAGAGCAGCTATTGGTACTGGTGGTGGTCCTGCTGTGCTCGCTAAATTGACAGATTTAGAACCAAGAGTTCTCTGAGAACTCTTGGTTCTAAATCTGTCACACCAATCAGATTGAGAACTTCTCAATCTGATTGGTGTGCAAGTAGCTATGGGCTTGGCAGTTGGAGAGGCTGGGTTACCACAGGTTTCAATTTATTTACTTCAAGTAAATAAATTGAAACCTGTGGTAGGTAATAAAGGCAGGTAAATTACTTGTCTTTGTTACTTATACCAATCGCTAGTATATTACTTTACTTTATAGTGTCTCATAAATTATATTGTTTTACAGGCGATTCACATTCAGCGCAATCTAAATGTGAGTCTCAAACAAGGCGTAGCCGTTTCACAACCACATCAATTTATAGAATGTAAGTTGCTGTTGAGGGATATAATCTTCATATTAATACATTGAAAACAGTACATTAATGAACTCTTTGTTATTTAAGCACCCCAACATGATAATGAGTCATCACCTCCACCATTTCTGATGAGGGCTGTATCATCTCCGCCGTTTGCCTTTGTGGAGCAAGAAGATCAAAGTAAGTTGTTTGATGTTTTGATGAAATAAATATATCCTTATAACACATTATGAAAGTCTATAATCTTTTTTGACAAATTTTAGAAATCCATTAACTTATTATATTTTTTGTTTTAGATTCTCAACCTACGAATGAACCAATGCCATCTACATCTTTTGCCCCAGCACTGTCACCACCTCAGGCAAGGCCTTCCACAGCTCCACTTTTATCTGCGGAGGTACTATTGGAAGGTAAGATAGAACTTCTTTAAGGATTCATGAAGATGATAATATATATACCATCACGCCTGTATTCCCGGAAGTGTTAGGCAGAGGTGTATCGATGTACACCCACAGTTCGCCTGTATATTTA
This sequence comes from Caradrina clavipalpis, assembly GCA_932526535.1. NCBI lineage: Eukaryota > Metazoa > Arthropoda > Insecta > Lepidoptera > Noctuidae > Caradrina > Caradrina clavipalpis. The sequence goes on from OW052087.1 coordinate 4,903,428, forward strand.
GGTCCCATGTAATAGGGGGCGAGCCTATTGCCATTAACCGGGCACAAATCCTAACTTCGAGCTGCCATTGAGAATTTCATAGAAAAACCCAATAACACTTTTGCTCGACCTGGGAATCAAACCCAGGACCTCTAGCGTAGCAGTCGCACTTAGGACCACTAGGCTAACGAAGCAGTTAACAATTATAATTATTATATATAATAATTGATAGTGTGAACTGTTTTAAACAAGACTCAAGGGACTAAATTTTTATTTTCCTTATAGAGTTTTCTTTACGTGGAGCGACGAAAAAAACACAAAGCCATAGTGTGTTTATTAAAAACCAATTGAAATTAACTTTTATAACATATTTTTTCAGATATGGGTGTACTCTCTCCAACTAGGCCTTCAACTCATGTCCATGTAGTCCAGCACGTAAATATGCAGAGGACAATTACATTAACTCTATTGATTATGAGGGCGCCTAGGAGCGCCGCCGACTAACAAGTTAATTAAGCACATAGATAGTAGGTTAACTTTTACATATAATTTCCTTTTGATGGCCAATCAGCTAATCTTTGATCTAGATAAATTTTCCGTGTCTGAAGCAAAAATTTGTAATGTGGAGGAATGCAAAAACATAGTCTATACTGGGGATAACACACTGAATATACTTACACAAAATATTCGTAGTATAACCCGAAATTTTAACGGTTTCCAAGTATTGCTGCAAGATCTTGATATATGTTGCGACATTATCGTTCTAACAGAATGTTGGTTATCCAAACAAACGGCAAATTTACCAACTCTCGATGGCTTTAATCTTCACAAAAGCGATAGAACATTCAACCAGAATGATGGCGTCGTGGTTTATATTAATATTAAAAATAATTTAATAACATTAGTAGATAAACCTTATTTTCCAGACTGCAACTGCTTAATAATTAAAATTATTCCCGATACAGTAATATTGGCTATTTATAGGCCTCCATCACAGGGTATTGATGGGTTTTTGGACTCCCTTAACACTAACTTAGGAAAATTATCTTCGTTTAAAAATATCATACTGGTAGGTGATATCAACATAAACACAGCTGCTGTAAAAATCGACACTCATGCACATAAGTACCTCAATATTTGCTCATTTCATGGATTATTACCAGCTCATTATCATCCAACCCACCAGAGCGGATCCTGTCTAGATCATATCCTTATAAAATCGAAAAGCCCATCAAAAACGTTGGTTACTAATTCATCATTAACCGATCATCAAGCTGTTTTACTAACGTTACAAATAAGTTCACCTAGAAATAAATGCATGCGTAGCTAATAGCTATACTAAACTCAACATGGCGAGTCTCGAAACTGACTTACGCGGTATTAATTTTGACCCAGTTTATAACTCACATGACCCAAATGACTCCCTACAATATTTTGTAGATTTATTGCAATCTGCGCTCAGGAAGAATACGTTTACCAAAATAATACCTAGCAAGTATAGTAACATTAAACCATGGATTACGCCCGGACTGGTTCGCTGTATCAGACATAGAGATAAACTCCACCGAAAATCGAAAAATGCACCGGATAATAAACTACTATCAATTACATACAAACGATATAGGAATTTCTGTAATAATCTGTTGAAGAAGCTGAAAAACCAATATGATCAGAGTCAACTACAGAAAGCAGGTAAAAACAGCAAGCTTATATGGAAATTCATTAAAACTAACACTATTAGATCAAAAAATCCCGAACCAGCCCTTGATCTTTTATCTTCCGAGCTAAGCCCTACCGAAGCAGCAAATAAAGCTAACAACTACTTCATTAACGTAGGAAAAAACTTAGCAGAGAAAATCTTACTTTCTAGTTATTCCATTCAAAGCCAAACTGTGACATACGCGACACAAAACTCTTTTGTCTTATTAGATACCGATGTTAATGAGGTAGTAGGTGTAATAGATGGATTAAAGGAAATTTGTGCCCTAGGGTGTGACGACATACCTAATAGCATACTCAAAAGGTTTAAATACCTCATTGCCCCTCCTTTGACACACATTTTTCAGCTATGTTTAACAAAAGGACTATTTCCTAAATTGCTTAAAAAAGCCCTTGTTACCCCTGTGTTAAAAGCTGGAGACAAAAGTTGTGTAAATAATTACAGGCCAATTTCAGTTCTAACAGGCCTCTCAAAGATATTAGAAAAAATTATAAACTCTAGATTAGTAAAATATCTGGAAAGTAATAAATTACTTTCTGATCATCAATTTGGTTTTAGGCCTAAAAGATCTACAAGCCAAGCTGTTCATCATCTGACTAATTTTATAAGCACTAACCTAGATAACGGCATGCACACAATAGGGATATTTTTAGACCTAGCCAAGGCTTTTGATACAATTTCTTGTACCTTGCTTTTATCCAAGCTGGAGATGATGGGAATACGGGGTGTACAATTGCAACTGTTGTCTGATTACCTCAGCGACCGCCATCAGTGTGTAAAAATAGGTCAGTGCATCAGTTCTGAACTTAAAAATACCTGTTACGGAATCCCACAAGGCAGTATTTTGGGTCCTACCTTGTTCTTAATATATATAAGGGCATTTTCATTTTAAATGGCGCAGGTTAAAATAAATAGGCTTCAAAAACTACTGTCCTGTTAGTAACTAGTTGTAGTGTGTAGTTCACTACAACTAGTTACTAACAGGACGTGACGGATATAGATCGTTTTTAAAACTAAATTTAAATACTCAAACAATATTATCAGAAAGCTGTAAAATTGTACTTTTATGCTTTCAGCAGTGTATAATTTATGTATACCTAAAAAAGAAAAAATGACAAACTTTATATTCATGAAAAAAACGTTACTAACTACAACAGTTCTTTTTTAACCATTTACTGTGCTGCAAAACTTACTGCACTAGCTGGACACCTAGCGCGACTAACTTCAAAATAACATTTCATACTTTGAAATTTGTACCCAGAGTTACCGTTAAAACCGAATTTTGATGATAAATGTGTGTATTTCATAGTAAAAACCGCGTGACTATCCGGACATGTCCGGAAGTCGCGAATTCGTGGGACAAGCTTTTTATTAAATTATTATATATTTTCTTCACTAACTGAGATGAAATGCTTAGTTTAAATGATAAATTAACTATCTAACAATAAAATGAAAGTGTCGCTACGTTAGCTGTCGTACAAAAAATAACGAAAAAATTGAATGCAATGATGCAAACTGTCATGGGGACATCATGATTTTACACGATTCCGCAACATTATTAATTTAAATAAAATTAAATACGTGCTCTATAAGGAACTAATAAATTAAATCCACATATTTATAAAAATACCTACAGGGTACAATAGATTTTTCTTAAAAAAATTGTTTGCAAATTTTTTTTTCATCATATTTTAGTCATGGGACAACCGAAAAACAGCCTGCGCCATTTAAAATGAAAATGCCCATAAATGACCTATGCAATTTGACACTTCAAAATGGTGTCATTATGTCATATGCGGATGATACAGCTCTACTGTTCGCAGCTAAATCGACAGCCGACGTCTATGATGTTGCACAGAAAGGTTTTAATACTGTGTCTAATTGGCTTCATAAAAATCTCTTAACACTAAATATAGACAAAACAAAATACCTATTATTTACAATGAGAATCACTAATCCAACTTTTACTAATCTAAGCATTCAAGCGCATAACAATTGTAATTTACATTATGCTGACATTGCATGCACTTGCCCCACTTTAGCGAAAACAGACCATATCAAATATCTAGGTATTACGATTGACTCAAATCTGAACTTCCGCAAACACATCGATTTATTATGCACCAGAGTGCGTAAACTAATCTACATTTTTAAAAACTTACGTTACATTGCCAACTTTCGAATAATTAGACAGGTTTATTTGGCTTTGTGTCAATCTATTATTACCTACTGCATAACATCCTGGAGTGGTGTCGCTAAATCAATTTTGCTGCCCTTAGAACGCGCCCAACGAGCAGTTTTAAAGGTTGCTACTTTTCGTCCGTTCAGATTTCCTACACATCAGCTTTATATAGCATGCAAGGTGCTAACAGTACGTCAATTGTTTGTTTTGAACGTATCTTATTACAACACACTGAACTTTGTTTTAACCCAGTACCCTCAGATAGGAGGAGAAAAGATTTGGTTTGTGCTAACCTTCGGACGAAACATGCTTTTGCTAATCGTTTTTACTTATTTTTGGGACCCTACTTATATAACCAGTTTAACAGAGTACTAAAGATTTATAGTTTAAGTTATAATAGGTGTAATCTACTAGTTCAGGAATACCTGGCAAAACACAATTATGCAGACACGGAAAAACTACTAGAAATTGTGAAATAAAGTATGTATGTACACACTCTAATAAAAGTCTCATTGTTTACCAAATTTACTCTATCTACTTTAATATTATTCGTTAATTTTATTGTAACATAATATATATCTTACATTCGATAATATAACATAATAATTAATAATATAAAAGTCTTAATATTATATACCTAAATAGTTACTTGACAAGTCATTGAAAATAATATGTCTTCTCCATAAGTTAGCTACTAATAAATTTACTTATGTCCTCTTTTTAAAAATGTTTGACGTAAATTGATGGCCTGAAACACAGGTTTTCTTAAACCTAGCTCAGGCAGGTCTACATTATAGTTAGAATTAATTTTCCTCTATGACGATTAATGTAAATCATAGTTTTACTTATATTTGTTTTTTTTTTTTTTTTTTTTTAAATCTATTTCGGCCAGGTACTGCTCCGTCTAGGCAAACTACACCACGCCGCACAAGGCTTTAAAGGTGGATCCACACATTGCGAGCATGCGCTCCGCACGGCGCACAACGCATGCCTCGGCTTGAGGCGTGCGTGTTGACAAATTATACCAACATATGCTGGGGTCGAGCCATCGCGTGCGAAGCAAATGCTCGAGGCAAGTAGGCGCGCAGACTTGGCAAGGCATGCGCTCCGCACGGTGCACAACGTTCATTTTGATTTGATTTTCATCATTTTCGCAGTCGAGGCGTGCGTTGATATTGTACGCGGCGCACGCCTCGAACGTGCATGCGCGGCTACGTCCACACCTAAAGGTGGATCCACACATTGCGAGCATGCGCTCCGCACGGCGCACAACGCATGCCTCGGCTTGAGGCGTGCGTGTTGACAAATTATACCAACATATGCTGGGGTCGAGCCATCGCGTGCGAAGCAAATGCTCGAGGCAAGTAGGCGCGCAGACTTGGCAAGGCATGCGCTCCGCACGGCGCACAACGTTCATTTTGATTTGATTTTCATCTTTTTCGCAGTCGAGGCGTGCGTTGATATTGTACGCGGCGCACGCCTCGAACGTGCATGCGCGGCTACGTCCACACCTAACGTAATGCTCGCACTGAGGCACTTTGATCTTGAAGCATTTGCCGACATACGTTGGCTCGCCTTCGCGCGTGCGGAGCGCATGCCTCGCCACGAATATACAGGTCCACACTTGGCGAGGCATGCGTTGTGCGCCGTGCGGAGCGCATGCCTCGCAATGTGTGTTCCACCTTAACGTAATGCTCGCACTGAGGCACTTTGATCTTGAAGCATTTGCCGACATACGTTGGCTCGCCCTCGCGCGTGCGGAGCGCGTGTCTCGCCACGAATATACAGGTCCACACTTGGCGAGGCATGCGTTGTGCGCCGTGCGGAGCGCATGCCTCGCAATGTGTGGATCCACCTTTAGAACACGTGGGTCGCCTCGCAGGCAAGTAAGACAAGCACGCACAGAGCAGGCGGCTCAACAGTTCCTTGACGCGGAAGAATTTTGGAGGAGATTTTTTTTTTTATATCTTACAACTCACACACGGCTATCTGATCCCAAGCTAAGCAGAGCTTGTGTTATGGTAACCAGACAACTGATATACATACTTATATAATTTATAAATACATGCATAATAATATTTTATATAAATCACACCCAGACACAGAACAAACAATCATGCTCATCACACAAAGTTTGTCCTGGGTGGGAATCGAACCCACGACCTCCGGCTTAGCAGTCAGAGCCGCTAACCACTAGACCAATAGGCCCGTCAATTTAAAGCTGAGCAACACAAAGACTACATGGACATGAGAAGAGAGCAAAACAGAATTAGGGAGATGGAAGTGCAGGCGCAGAGAGGGTGGCAAGCAATAGGAATAAGAGCTTTAGATATATTAGATAAGTTAGTAAATATTGTAAAGATTAGTTATTTGATATAATGTTATTTTTTCTGTTTTACTTTATCGTAATTATTGGTTTATGTTACAATTTTCTTATTTTTTTTTTGTTTTGTTCTATGAATAAAAGAATACTTTACATCTTATTAAAATGTATTTACTTATTGAAATTTAAGACAACATACTTATTCACTTATACTATAACATTCAAAATACCTGTACTAAAACAAAATTATATTAACATGTACAAAAAAACAATCATTGACTTAAGTATACAACATTCATATTACCCATACTAAAACAATACCTACAATTATACTTATAGGTATATCGAAAGTACAGAAAACCAAATTACTTATGTGTGAAAAAAAGAAATAAGAATTATAATAACGGTCGACGTTATTAAACTCAATAAAAAAGGTGCTAAAAAAAACCATCATTCCCTTTTGTAAAATATGCATATGAATTTGTGAGCCGAGTGGCTGTGGAGCAGGACCAGCAGTAAGCCAAGCATTTTTATTATTTATATAGTCTTCTAATTTATAATATCCTTGACTACATAGTGTGCGTTTTATGGATGTTTTAAACTTTTTCTCATTTAGTTCGAGAATATAGAGTGGTATTTTATTATATTTTATACAGCTCCCCATAAAAGAAGTGTGAAATAAAAAACAACTTGTACACTATTGCAACCTTCTTACTAATTGACCTCTCAATATTCTACCTCTTATTAAATCTGTGGTGGCTTCCCTTTCTACATAGCTGATTTGGTCAGACTCACTTTGAAATTCTAGACCTAGAAATAATAAAAGTGTTGTGTGTTAGCATAATATAAAACATTGTATTTAAATAAAACCTACCCACTTTCATAATATTATCTTCCTCTGTATCCTCGTTGCCAAAATTTATAATAATATTATGTAGCACAGAGCATGCTAGAATAATTCGTGAACATTTTAATGGCTTGTAATGGAGCACTCGATCCTTGTGAACACAACGCCACCGATTTTTCAGTCTCGAGAATGTGTTTTCGATGACTAGCTTGCATATGTTTAACATTATAATTGGCTTCTGGTGTACCAGGGGTAGCATCTAAAATCGGCGTCATTAGCCAAGGGCGTTGCAGATATCCAGAATCTCCTACAATATAAACATTTGTGTTATTATTGTCACTGACATATAATTATGTATAACACACCAAAATATTTAACATTCTTCCCAATAAAATAAATTATGGATACTTTACCTAAAAGCCAGACTGCTTCTCCATTTTGGTGCAAAACTTGAATATAAGCATTTAAATTACTATTTTCCCATATGAAGGAGTCATGATTAGCCCCTCCAAATTTAGCATTTACGCTTAAAATTTTATATTCACTGTCACATACCTACCTGAAAAGAAAATATTTAGTTTATTTATCTATTATTTTGCAACCCATTAATAATATTAATAAATCTTCATATTCACCATTTGAACGTTGAGAGAATGATAGTGCTTGCGGCTATAATACAAATGTTCTTCCTCTTTTGCTGGAACAACTATTTTAAAGTGACTTCCATCAATACACCCAACTGCTCCTGGCATTCCATAATTTCTGTAAAACCTACATTTTGAGATTAATACTTATCGAAGAAATAAATAATTTATTCAGGTTAATAAATATATTATTATGAAAAATATTGCTATACTTACTGTTGACTAACTGCCTGTCTGGCAGCTGGGGTATCAGGAAACTTAATATATTTATTTACAATATGTTTGTGTGTTAGAGCCTGAGTGACTTCTTCTATATACACACTGCACATTTTTTGTGATGTGTCCTTTGCAACTCCAACTGGCCTTTGATAGGATCCAGTGGCAAAAAACAATAGAGCAGTGAGCACCTACAAAAAATAGAAAATAAACTATGTACTTTTGTTTTGATAAATCGTCACATATATTTCTACTTACATTTTTTTACATACTTTATGTTCCAAGGAAACACGTTGAGAGGACCTTAGATTAGTCAATCGTTTTGGCTCCTCGCACAAGAACTTGAACACCTTCTTGGAAAAGCGATATCTATCTTTAAATTGCCTTTCCGTCAGGTGTAGCAAATGAGCAAAGGATTAAAAGATGCACAAGCTTTTGCCTCAACACTGGCGTTGTAGTTGCGGTCATCTTGTGCCTCAGCATCCGCAAATATTCTCCAAGCGAAAAAAAACCGTCCTGCCATAATTTTGCTTTGTTTGCAAACAACACGAATAATAAAAATCTCATAAAAAATCCTCTGACACGACGTTCACTGTAAAAATCTACGTGACAATTCTTCAATCGCGTTACTAACGCTAACGCGGCGTTAGCGTTATAACAAAAACAAAAACACTTAAAACTTTAAACACTTGAAACGACCGTTAACGTCAATATAATGTACTCTATGGTTAACGTTTTCGGTTTGAACGATGTTCGATCGCACGGACGTAAAAAACTCACACTCGCAAAATCTAGTTCCCTTTCGTGTCACTAGACGGCGCTATTTCAATTCCATACAAATCGTGGTTTACGTAAACGCAATCGAGTACGTATAAAAACTCCCGATGTTTACGTAAGCGTGTGAGTGTCACACGCGTAAACATTGGATCGAGCTTTGGTTTATATTTACTGACGAAGATTCATCATCATCATCATCATCTCAGCCATAGGACGTCCACTGCTGAACATAGGCCTCCCCTTTAGATGTCCACATAAACCGGTCGGAAGCGACCTGCATCCAGCGTCTTCCGGCGACCTTTATTAGGTCGTCTGTCCATCTTGTTGGTGGACGTCCTACGCTGCGCTTGCTAGTCCGTGGTCTCCACTCTAGCACTTTTCGACCCCATCGGCCATCTGCTCTGCGAGCAATATGGCCTGCCCATTGCCACTTCAGCTTGCTAATCCGGTGGGCTATGTCGGTGACTTTAGTTCGTCTACGGATCTCCTCATTTCGGATTCGATCACGTAGAGAAACACCGAGCATAGCCCTCTCCATAGCTCGCTGAGCGACTTTGAGCTTTGAGATGAGGCCGATAGTGAGAGACCACGTTTCGGTGCCGTAAGTCATCACTGGTAACACACATTGGTTGAAGACTTTCGTCTTGAGGCACTGAGGTAAGTCGGACGAAAAGACATTGCGTAGTTTCCCGAACGCTGCCCAGCCGAGTTGGATTCGGCGGTTGACCTCTTTCTCGAAGTTGGACCTACCTAATTGGACTACTTGTCCTAAGTAGATATATGAGTCAACAACTTCGAGTACCGAGTTTCCAACAGAGACTGGGGTGGGCACAACATTGGCATTTGACATAGTTTTCGTCTTGTCCATGTTCATTTTCAAGCCCACCCGTTGTGAAACTCGGTCGAGGCCATCGAGCATCATGCTGAGTTCCTCCATCGACTTTGCCATGACTACAATGTCATCGGCAAACCGAAGGTGAGTGATGTATTCGCCGTTGATGTTGATGCCCAGTCCTTGCCATTCCAGGAGCTTGAAGGCGTCTTCCATTGCGGCAGTAAACAGTTTCGGGGAGATAACGTCCCCCTGTCTTACGCCTCTTCTCAATGGAATCGCCTTCGTGCTCTGCTCCTGTACTCGGACCGACATGGTGGCGTTATTATACAAACACTTCAACACCTCGATGTACCGATAGTCAACACGGCATCGCTGGAGTGACTCAAGTACCGCCCATGTTTCCACCGAATCGAAGGCTTTCTCATAGTCCACAAACGCTAAGCATAATGGCAAGTTATACTCCTCGGTCTTCTGTATAACTTGCCGCAGCGTATGGATGTGGTCTATGGTACTATAGCCTCTTCGGAAACCGGCTTGTTCGGGAGGCTGGAAGTCATCAAGTCTGTGTTCGAGACGGTTCGTGATAACCCTTGAAAACAGCTTATAAACATGACTCAAAAGCGTGATGGGTCTGTAGTTCTTCAATAGGCTGTTATCACCTTTTTTGAAGAACAGCACCACCTCACCCCTGCTCCATGCTTCAGGCGTTTTGCCCTCGGACAGGACGGAATTAAAGAGCTTCTGGAGGACTTTAAGTACCGGTGTTCCACCCGCTCTCAGAAGCTCTGAAGTGATTCCGTCCTCGCCCGGCGCCTTGTTGTTCTTAAGCTGCTTCAGGGCCATCCTAATCTCGTACAGACTGATGTCCGGGATATCTTCGGTATAATGTCGGGACAGCTTGGCTCTTGGATCTCCTACCAAGCTGTCAACGGACTTTGCGACCGAAGTGTATAACTGTCCATAGAACCTCTCGATCTCGCCTAAAACCTCTGCTTTGGTCGACGCTATGCTGCCATCCTCCCGTTTCAGCTTAGTCATCTGGCTTTGCCCAATAGACTTGTCCTTTGCGAATACTTTGGAGCCTTGGTTTCGCTGTATAGTCTCTTTAACACGATTCGTATTAAAGAGACGCAGATCGTGTCGCAAGGACTTAGATATACGTCTATTGAGCTGCCTATATGACTTCGCGTCATTGGAAGACTGCAACTGTAGCAAGCGTCGTTCAGCCATGAGGTTTAAGGTTTGCCCGGTCAATTTCTGAGGTCTATCTTTACGGCAGGGTCTAAAAAACTTAGATCCTACCGTGCGGACAGTTTCCACTAGCCCGTCGTTGATCTCGTCCATTGAAACTAAGTTCTCAAGGCAAGCAAAGCGATTAGAGAGCTCGAGTTGAAAGCTTTCGGGGTTTTGAATATGGGACTGAGTAGGTCGGAGCGTAGACTTCATCAGGCAGGACCTTTCAAGTTTAACATTGATATTCAGCAAGCCTCTTACGATTCGGTGATCGCTACCGGTTTTTACCCTGTTGATCACAGAGACATCACTGAATATCCGTTTCTTGTCGGTCATGAAGAAGTCGATCTCGTTTCTCGTGAAACCATCGGGACTCAGCCAGGTCCATTTCCTGTGAGGCGGCTTCTGGAAGAAAGAGTTCATCATGAAGAGTTCTTCTTTCTCCAGAAACTCGGCCAGCCTCTGTCCCCTAGGGTTCCGTTGCCCATACCCAAATTGCCCCACTCTCAACTCATCACCGCTTTTCTTGCCCAACTTTGCGTTAAAGTCCCCCATAACAACAGTGAAGTGGGTTTTGGAACAATGTATGGCCCTACTTACGTCCTCATACATCGTCTCCACTTCATCATCGGAGTGTGACGAAGTCGGTGCGTATACCTGAATGACCTTCAGCGAATATCTTTTGGATATTCTGAGTATTAGGTATACCACCCTGCTCGACACACTGTCGATGGTTATTATGTTGTTTACGAGGGACTTGTGAACGAGAAACCCGACACCACCTTGGGACTGTTGGTCGCCCTCCCGGTAGTAGAGCAAGTTACCAGACTTCAGGGTTACGGTGTCCTCCCCCTCTCTACGGACTTCGCATAACCCTATAATGTCCCAGTGTAACTTGCTCAGCTCCTCTTCCAGCTCGCAGATCCTTTCGTCAGTCCTCAATGTGCGTATGTTGTGTGTTACCAGGGCCAGTCGTCGTGGGGGTGGGTAGCCGGATCTCTTCCGGAGATTCTTAGCACCCCCTGCTCCGCCGTTACCTTGACCGCTACCCGCGCCAGGGATAGCGGAGCTGCCGGGGACTGGGGGCCTGGTTCCTGTGTTTCCTATCATTTTAGGGGGTAATTTGCCTTAAATCGCCACGCTTGGCAGGCGGGTTGGCGATCGCAGTGAAGATGTGCAGTACACGGAGGACGCTGCTGCCCGACCTCCGGTTTTTCCCTTAGTCGCCTCTTACGACACCCACGGGATGATTTGGGGGAACGCAATTCTAAGCCGGCGCCCCACGGCAAGACGAAGATTAATAATTGCAAAATACTGCTTAGGTAATACTTAACGGCCCTGTAGTTGTATTAAAACGTTACAGCCATTTTGAAGGTATATTCTTTATACTCCGTCTTGGTATAAAATTTCTCGTAGTGCTCCCACACCGGAGTCTTTTTCTTAATACTATTGTGTAAAAGAATCTTCTGCAGTAAGGATGATAAGGGGGCCATTAGAAATGACGTTCAACAAAACACTTTTTGGACAAATCCAACAACTTTATTCAGACAATATTCACAAAAATAATGTGTGATTGCTACAATATATAACCTTTATTGCTAATATATAACCTAATTGACTAGATTCTGAACTAGACTAAGGAGAGACTGAGCCTCAAAAGATATGTCATTATGGCCAAAGTCTAAATTTGATTTAACACTTATTACTACAATTTTGTCATAAGAGTACAACTATCCGAAGGCGTGCGCTTTACTTTTTATTGGAATACTGTAAGTTCATATAATTTGTGGTGCATTATTTGAGCGGCTTTTGGGTAGCTTTAAAGTCTAAAGTACTATAAGGCTAGACATTTTTTTCACGGTTATAAAGTTTTTCAATCAAATCGCACACTATAAAAAACCCACGCCTTCACAGCTTTAAAAAAGAATCATTCAAAAAGTACTTATCCTGGAATTTAATCTAGCTTATTTAAATCTGTCTACGAAATTTAAAAACACAAATGGAAGAAATGTTCGATGACTATTTCATTCGGTACATTATTAGACTAAAATACACAACATCTAGACATGATTGGTAAAATTGGCACAAATTATTTCTGTAATACTTTAAAACAATCATTACGGGCTAAGAATTGGCTATTAGATTTGTAAAGTTAAATCTAAACTTGTTTTGTAAGACGGATAAAGAGAAAACGAAGAAAATATTTATACTACTGGAATGTTCCTATTTGCTGTTTCTATAATTCAAAGAGGAAGAGAGGGAGAGAAACAAGCTCTCATTACTAGCCACTGACCATGGGTAAGCACAGAGCATCAATATACTCATGTAGTCATTTAATAATTGAATATCAACTAAAATGCGTCACAAATAAGAGTGAAAATTGTATGGAAATAATTTCGTGTGGCATTTATTTCCTTGCACGCGATTAGGCAATTTTCAACTCTATGTCTGTAGCATATTGGTTTATTATAAACTAATCAATAAAAACTGTTTGTACTGAATGTATCGTGTTACAAAGTACTTACAGTACACGACGTCAATATGGCAAATCGAGCTTTAGAAAGAGACGGCCATACGTGTGTGACAGAGACAACGCGCTACAAAGCCTAATTTCTAAAATTCGATGCACTATAGAACCGGGTACTGTAAATTCTTTAGTACTAAATTAAAATAAATGTATACAAACACAACAACTGGCATCTCATGGCTAAATAAATAAAATGGAATAGTCTAGGGGTCGCTATACACTTAAACGGGTCAATACAACGTTATCAAAGATTGTACCGAAAATGCCGAACCGAATGGGCCGACCCGCATAAGTGTACATCGACTAAACATTGTAACATATCTGTCCAAAAATTATGTACCTACTTATCAAAGAATTCATATGCCAATCGGCAATGATATTGCACAATACTTAATCATACTTAATTAACGCGCTTATATACAAAAATAATTTATTATATTAGTTCAGCTTTGTAGTAACAAGTTGGCGGGGGCGGAATTGGGTACTAGACACCACCAATCATTTGACATACTTTTTATGAGCTGTCAAAACGCGATTCCCCCATAGATTTTGTGTGACAATACTAAACTATGACGTCACTTTTTTGACATCTCAATTCACTAGCTGTTTATAGATTTCGAAGCAACGAAAGATCTAATTTTATGATCTAAAATGAAGTGTTTTTTCAGATATGTTGTGTCTTGGAATTATTGTTTAATGGCGTCTAATACCCAATTATTGAAGTAACGTACAGTGCTCGGATATGACAGATTCAGAACAAATTACACCAACTTTTTATACTTTGTATAAATATTTTTTCCGTGAAATAAAAAAGACATCCAACAGTATTTGTATAAAAAACCGGTCCATAAAATCAAAATTTATTCGCAGGTAAAGACTTATAATAGTTATAAAAGTTTGGCTGAATTACAAAACGAGCTCTGTTGAAGACGGAATAAAGTTCAAAATAGAATAACTGGCGCTAAGCTCGGACCAAAATCTTGTTTTATAACATAGAGCTTTACAAAAAGTAAAATGATGATAAAAAAGTGGAACGTCGCCATATTTACAACCGAGCACTGTAAATTCTTTATTTTGAAAATATCATAAAGTACAGTATATCATAGGGATAGCAAATCTGAAGTTGGTTCGTTTCTCTCATTTAGGACAGATGCGTCAAGTTAAATGTATAAGCATACCTATCAAGCATGAATCTCCATTTCATATCACGTGCATTAACATTACTACAGTAAACTTGTGAGCCAATTATGATATTACATCGTCTACAAATACAATATCCTATAAAAAGACCGTTACATCGTCTAAATAAGCAACTATTATGATAAAATTAACATTGCATAGACGTCACGACCAAGACCATAAGACTACATGGAACGTAACATGCTACATCAGTTTGTCTTTGAGTCAGTTCACACGGAGACGCGACAACTTTATTTACTGTTTGAATTCAGAATACGTTGCACTGCACTTTCTCACAAGGAAATGTGTAATGTCGCTGTATTAAAAGGTGCGCGCAGCGTCCCAGTGTCAACTGACTCTTACGCCAAGGCTCGCGGCAGTCGCGATCAAAAAATGTGTGAGCAGGACGGTGAATATATAATAATTTCAAAAATAATGTGCTGGGTGTTGTCATCTCGCTCCAACGTTAACCAAGAATAAGCTCTCGGATTTTGTGACCGCGATAGCCAAGAGCACTGACGTACACTACTAGTTATATAGTAAATAAGTATATTTTCAGATGACGTCAAGAATGATAGTCATCCTATTTACCTTGGTTGGCTGGCACAGTGATTTTTATTAAGGCGTCTGTAAATGGCAGTCCCTAGATATGACTCCCTACATAGACTGACGTTATTCTAAAATTTGATGTGTCATTTTATCAGTTAATGCTTTTTAAATTCCAACCTTTTACTCTCATACATAAGGAGAATTTTCCGCCAACGAAAAAAAATATTATTTACGTCAGCATTTCCTTAACCGCTTAGCGTAAGCAGAGTTATAATTCCTCGTCCATCATTACACAAAATATTTCGAAATCCTCACACTCAACTTTACAATTTTTCATACATATCTTTGGCCGGATACAGAGTCCCTGATATAGTAATAATTACAATTACTAATATTTTTTCTTAAAACAATACAAGACGTCGGAAGAACTGGGCACAACGCAAGTCTATCGAACGTTCTCGTTGGTTTATTCATTTTATTTACAAGTCCACCTCAAAAAGGTCTTTAAGTAAATCACTCATATCTATGCACAACAAGTCTGTTAATTAATACTGGTTAATAAATGCATGCTTTATTATGTAATAATACTGAAAAACGGTTAATCATTTCCCTTTAAATAAAAAAATCAAGAAATTACCTAATGACGAGCAGTATGCAAAGTTAAGGCTATGTGATATGTGTGTTGTTACACTCCGTATACATATTTTACACAATTTGAAAAGTTTTTTATGCTCATACCGTCTTATGACCCAAGCGACTCCTGTTTTCATTCATTTCAATATTTTTTTGCATAAAAGCAATACTCGACGGTAAAATATTACATTTTCAAAAACATTACAATTGCATCCGATATCAAAAGGTGTTCAACTAAGACAAAAGTAAATAAAACGAATAAACCACAAGAAAACATTTTTGGCAATGATCAATTTTTATCCTAAGTTGTACTAATATCCGATATGGAAGGAAGTTGTATCAAAGTACACTAAATTCATTCACTAAACGTCAAAAAATAATAAATAATTATAATTCATAAATAAATAAATTATTTTAAATAAATTATAATATTTACTTATTAATTAATAAATAATTGTAATTCAGAAAAAAACAGTTAACTGAGTTCACATAAATAGATACAATTTATGGAGCAACTGAGATTTTCACAATTTCAGGATTGGTCCCGTAATAAGTTGTTTATAACGTTAAGTGCAATGACCCCTTTCGGGTACTGCGTTAACGAAAAATAATTGAACATAATGAATTTTATTGATAAGAGAATAATTTTGGAATTTCCAATCATTTTACGAATGCATATCGATGGCCGTGTTACCAAAGATACTAATTCGGATCCGGATGGAATAAGTTTGAATTTCCAGTTATTAAACAAAAATACAGGTGTTTTACCACACCCAAATAATAATTCGGATCCGTTAATTTATCCGACAGTTATATTGATCTATATTGCTCATATTTTCCAAATAAATATACTTTTATTATCATGCAATGCCTTCGATACAACTTAACATAATAATTTACGAAATTTAATTAAATTAATTAACAACAACATTATAAAAACCGGTTTAGTAGTTGGTACAGTATAAAAAGAATTCCTAGATTAGGCAAGTTAAGTTAATATAGAGTGCCCCCTATTTATTATCGATATATTTTTGTCTTGAGCAAAAGTTTTTTTTTATCAGAAATGTTTTTAAAAATAATGAGATCATTTTTTACAACTTGAATGCACATTAAGGTTGAGTTTCATTGCGCAGCAGGCTAGATTGAAATATGGAAAAGTTTGTTTATTCAGTCATTGGAAATTCATAAGTTGTGTCTTTGATATAAAGTTTAAATTGCAATGGTTGACGTAATTTGGACACAGCAGGCCTACAAGTGAATTGATTATGTTTATTACTTCCGCTTATCTAACCTGCTCCTAAAATGAAACTTTCTACTTCATAATTACAATATTATCATTTATATATACTCGCGTAGAATATACGACTCAGCTGTCTCATGCCACAAGCTTTCTTCACTTAGCCGATACTGAAAAAAGAAAAGGAATTCAGAATGTAAACTCACATATAAACTGAATTAAAGAACGAATCACGGTGTTTGAAACCTACTTGCGCCAAAAACTTTAATCAGAGATAGTTGCTAGTACGAGGTTAAATTACAAAAACAAAAACTAGTCCGCCATATTAAATGTTCCACCATGTTGGATTTACAATATCTGCACAAGCTTACCGTGCATTGTCATCCAAATTAAAGGTGTATACAAAATTTCAGTTCAATCGGTTGAAGATAAAATATTAAAATTCAGTTGCAAGATTCCACCCGAACATGTAAGTTAAAAATAAAAGCTTGTAATGACATAAATAATGAATACGTGTGAGCAACTGACTCAGAGTTAAAAGATAACCCAGCCTTGTAAAAGCGTGCTTAAAAAAACCACTATCAATTGTTTTCAGTAAACAAGAACAAACACACAGTTAACAGGAAAAATAAAACTAAATATACATACATTTTTGCGGACTTCTTGCTCAATTTCTGATATAAAGAGCCTTTGGTGACTACGGAAGGGCCTTTTGCGAGGCCGGACGGGCCCCGGGCAAGCGGGAATGGCCTGCCGCGAGGCTCTGGACCGTCAGCCTTGACGGATTGGCCATTGCGAAGCTCTGGGTCAGGTCCGGTCCACGGCATGTAGTCCGGACTGGAAAAGTGAAGATTTTTAATTCGCTTTTCTATTTGAAAAACGTTGGAGGAACGTGAGTGCTTTAACAAACAGAAATTCACATACACACACATCTAGACCCGGAACAGCTATCTGTAGGTTGTACAAATATTTGCTTCGTGCGAGAACCGAACCCGCGACACGCAGCGCAACAGCCTATAGTATAGCCACTGCGCCAATCGTGTCGTCAAAGTGAAGTATGTGTCAATTACCAATAAAACAAATGCAAGTCGATACTTTGGAAGTTGCTTTAGCACATCTAAGTATAGTCAAAGCATTTGATCAGCGTGTATTGTGCTGTTGCGTAAATACGCTACTACCATAGGCAATAAGAAATAGAATGGGGATATTTTTGTTTTTTTGAAAGCCCTTTAGCATAGAGCGCAACGTTATATGCTGTATTGTGTAACAAACTATCACACTGTGTTTGCGGAAGCCTGCATTGTTGGTACAAGAAATTTAAAGCTGTATTTAAAATTTTGTAAAAAGGTAAATTGCAAGTTAACCAACTGAACGGCGGCTGAGGTAACTGCGTGTCATCTGAACTGCAACACTCGTCATAACTTGTTATGATAAACATAAGCTTTTTATTTTTCTTTTCTTTGGTAGCTCCCTGACGGTTCCTGGTCTTAAAAACTTCTAGATTTTATAATTTGCTCTCAGTCTCCTAAACGTCTAAGATGATTTAAACAATTCATACCGACTCTAATGACTGTAACAATGTTTAGGGCCTGTTTCACAGTATCTGGATTCACAATCTACAAGATAAAACACCAAACAGCATTAGCTTTAAATTTATCTGCCAGATAGGTTAACCGGAGGTGGTGAAACAGGCCATGAATGACGTTCACCTCGATATGAAATACATACAGTAACAAACTGTCCTTTGCCCCCTGTCGTAGCGAAGAGTTAGGACCTTTCGTTGGCGAACAATACTGAGACTTGAACTTGGATTCCACGCTGCTACTCGTCTTCAATATCGGCCTGCAACATTCGCAGTCCACAAACGTTTGAACCAATATTTGTAACAAACAAACCAACCTAAGAAAGAAGACGGCATGCAATACTTCTAATTAAACTATTTTTTATTATTATTCTAAGGAAATCTTGAAACTATTGTGCTTCTGAAGTAGACGGTGATAAAGAGTGTCTCTGAGGAAGCTAAATAATAATAAAATGATCATGAATATGATTATTGGCTACTTACTAGCGAGATCTAGGTATGACGATCTAAATCTATTCGCTAACATTTTATTGAGAAATCAGTCTCATAAGAGTATATTTTTTATATTTTGATCATTTTGCATTTCTCAACGGGAACGTGAAAGATAATAAAGTCTCTGATCTATCTATTTCTAACTAAGGTCCTTGATGTCAAAAAATATACAATGATGGATATATCAGTCTATACTTTTGAACTGCTAAGGATTTATTCTCTACGGAACATTTAAAACATTACAGTCAATAATTTAAACAAACAAATAAAATACCACAACAATTTACACCATAATAATATTCAAACATATTCTTTTCGGTATACGATTAACTAAATTGAAAATCATTTTGAACTAGTATTAAAAAAATACCATGTATTATCTATTTTGCTAATTAATTTGAATCTTAATTATTCTGCAATTAGTTACTCAAAAGCGTTCCACTTCTAGCTAAAATCTAATATACTTTGCAACATTTTATATTCACAAACACAAACAAAATTCATTTGAATTTTAGTGACATTGCATGCCTATTATTTTAGAAATAAAACTAATGACACTTTTTTTAGATATAACTGTGAAATATAAAATACAGTTATTTTTGCTGTAAAAAGTTTGCTTGGTACAACATAAGCCTTTACTCCAGTAAACTCAACAGAAGCTTTCGACTAACACACACACACCATGCATAGTAAAAACTCTTAGGTACACACATTTCACACTTCTAACTAAACTTGACAGTCACAAAAAACATTCACAAAACATTCGGATACATTTAGTATTACTTTATTAACACACACATTTTAATTTGTACCATCACCATATGGTGCTCTGCAAGGGTCGATACTGGGTCCCATTTGATTTTATGTGAGAATCTCCATTAATATTAAATTCAGTGATAGTATTTATTTTACGAAATATTAGAAACAGTATATCAAAGATGATAATTGCGTAAATATGAAAATTACTTAGAGGCTATTAAGCGTTGTATTTAAATTTTACATTAACACAAATGGCTTGTGTTTATCTTATATCACTTGTATTCGTTACCTATAAGTGAGGAATTATCTGATTATACAGGGTGGAAATTTATTATGCTACCTGGAGGGAAAGTACTCTAAATACTGAAGATAGCAAATTTTACTTAAAGGAAACATTCCTTTATTTTTAAAAAGAAACTAAACTGCATTTAAATAATTTTGAAAATTCCGTTGCCTCACCTGGGAATCGAACCGACTAAAATCCGAAAAAATAGCATCCTGTACTTCTATGGCACTAATCGATAGAGTCAATCATAGGGATCAAATCTCTGCAAACATGGTAAATTAAATTAAACAAAAACCATGAAATTTTAACCTAAACTTATTTTATTCGGACGAAAAAAACGAACAAATTGACTAAGTAGTTGCTGGAAATGAGCTTCACTTTCATGGATACACAAATTTATTCCTTAAAAAAAAACTCATTTTGAGTGAGTTTTGGTAGCAAACAATTTTCAATATTCACCCTACTAAAAGTTATTCACAATGAATTCCTTAAAAGAATAAATTTGTACATTCAAGAAAATGGAGCTCATTTCGAGCATGCAATTAGTCAATTCTCGATTTTTTCGTCCGAATAAAATAAGTTTTGTTAAAAATTTCATGGCTTTTTTTAAATTTAATTTATCATGTTTGCAGAGATTTGATCCTTATGATTGACCCTATCGATTAGTGCCATAAAAGTACAAGATGCTATTTTTTCGGATTTTAGTCGGTTCGATTCCCGGGTGTGGCAACTGTATTTTCAAAATTATTTAAATGCAGTTCTGTTTCTTTTTAAAAATAAAGGAATGTTTCCTTTAAGTAAAATTTGCTATCTTCAGTATTTAGAGTACTTTCTCTCCAGGTAGCATAATAAATTTCCACCCTGTATAGGTTCTTTTTCACTTTAAGTACATATGAAATGATAATTTGTAATAGAACAACATTCCATGATACTCAACGCGGGCAAAGCATAATATCACAGACACTTACAAATATTATTATTATTCTGACTAATTTTGAAAAGCGCTACTGAAATATTACTGGAGATTCGAGTAATTTTATACGATTCTGAACGAAATCCGGGTATTTATGAAGACCCTTCATCGCGCGTTTCCCCTCACATACCTTATCCACATGTTTAGGCTGCGCGGGTAAGCCTGTATCAAGTAATATTAGGATACAACGTGTCATATGAAAGATTTCGCCAGATTTCAAACTGACTCATCATCCAAGCGGAGCGTGGAAAACCCAATAACCCTTTTGAATTCCGAGCAAAACAGCCTTTTAAAATAAAATTATATTGGTAAATTATTAAGGCTTTTCATCAGGGAGCGAACAGTAACTTTGAAAAAATTCGCCCCCGGGTATCCTGATCATCCGACAGTCTAAACACGTGAAAAAGGGCTAACCAAACAAGACCCAGTGTTCGTACAAGCGTTCGTAACATACTTCAAGTGCTCGGTCCACGTCTTGATGCGGCGGGAGGCGGGGGGCGCCGGCGCCGGGCTCGGCGGGCGCGCCTCCGCGTCAACACTGGCGTAGGCGCGGGAGTCGAATGAGTGGCGGGGGGCGGAGGCGATGAGCATGACTCTTTAGCTTATTTAACTTTATAATCTATTGTCCGATTCAAATATTGACGAAATTGGAAGGTAGTTCATTGATAGTGAATGTAGTAAGGCAGTGAATGAAATAATCTGGTGAACTTGTAAGATATGCTGTGACGTGTACTTTGCTTGCATAGCCATTATGTTCCTCGAGCACCCGAGTGAAAGATTCCTGGCTAAATTATTTCAATACAAATTCAAGACCATTCAAAAAAACATTAACAGTACAAAGTACATCGAGATTGAAAGGAATGAGAATAAAAATGTGTGAAGTTTAATAAAAAAACTAACTAAGGTGATATTTATAACACTCATCAGCTCCGCCGAATTCAAATAATTTTCTCATGTATGTTAAAGTGTTGCAAAAATATCATAAAATGAATTATGTAATGTAATTATATATTAATGAAATTGATTAATATCTTGAATAGTGCTGTTTGAATTTGATGTGATGTCATGTAATAATGCGATATTAATTATAATGAGAGTGAATTTATTTCTTTATAGTTTTGCTTTGAACCCACTTATCTAATCAAACTAAAGCCAGAAAATATTAGCGTAATATAGACATTTATTTAGCTATTACCTTGATTTATATTATCAAGGGGGGTTTAGATATTTAAGCAACACCGTAGTGTGAGAAGCTAAGAAGCGTTAGGATCAAGGATGGATTCAGAAAATGTACACAGATTTCATACTACACATCTGTCGCGAAAAGAAAAATAGCTTGAAATATGTGTGTAGGAGTACCTACACACATATTTCAAGAGTAGACTAGTAAGTCTACCCAAAAAACCGACCCAGCTTCGGAAATTGAATGTACCGGGTAGTGCAACCTTAGGGCTCTTTCGATTTATGCATTTGGAGCCGACGTGCTACAGTATTGGAGGAGGATGTCATACTGCAAATAACAGGTGGCCTTCTTTTACACAGATAACACGTGACGTCTGTCATCCAACTGTCATTCGCGTGCGGTGATATACGGTACAAACTTAACGGCAGCTGGGAAGTTAGTTGCGTGTGTAGCATCACGCCGGTTTATTCAAGTCAACCATAATTTAGGCTCCATTTTTTTTATTAGCTCGAATAAACCTGCGCGGCCATGCACTCGCAGCTACCTTCCGAGCCGCCATTACGTTTGGATCGTATTACACTGGTGTCGCACGATGCTCTCAGCGTGTCATCAGTAAGCAAAGCGACAGCTGCTTCTGTTTAGTTCGAAATCCACACTGCTCCTATGCTGCATCAGTCCGGTACCAAACGCATACTAAACTAACTAATTTTTTTATATCAAGTTTTAAAATACCGCGTCCTTTTTTCTCATCACGACATACATGTTTAAATACTCGACTCCCTACATTTGTTGACTATCATTCAAACTAGCAACTCTTGTGTTAATCAATGGGTTCTTTATCAATATGATAGGCAGTCAAGTAAGTATAGAATCTGTGTTGGAAGTGTAGGGGCCGTAGGCACATAGAAACTACTGTATCGTAGAGAAACGATCGTGTCAATTGTACAAGAAAACAGTAATTGAGGTAAACAGCAATTAGGTAAGGGGAATTTGAGCTAAATCTATGTGTTTTTTGTAGTTTTTAAGTACTCTATTCCCATGAATTTAGTTCATAATTCTTGACCTAACAGGGTCAGGGTGTGGTCGGAGTAAGGTGCCGATGCTTTTTCCAATTATAAACAAAATCAGCTGTTATGTACGAAAGTGTAATGTTCATTTCTTGTGGCACAGTACTGAGTGAGTAAGTTTAATTGCAATACAGTACGGCCGACGTATCTTGGCGAGTCTGAAGTTAGCCGATTAGCTGCGCAGTAGACAATTGTGTTCGTAAAAGATGCATTGCGCAGCCAAACGGCTAACTTCAGACTCGCCAAGATACGCCGGCCGTACTGTACGTCACCTTCATACAATCTCCACATAACTCTTATACCACATAACAGATGGCGCTACTAGTCATCAGTTTTCTCATTGATATAAAAATAACAATATAGAACACAGCTGATTATATTTTTCAACGTTTTCGTCTTTAGAATCATGTACTAAACCCATGGCAGGAGTTTGGGCTAATACCTTCCAGTGTGTATTTAAAATACTCGACTTATACAGGTGAGTAAAGAGATAGTTAGTGAGTGTATAACAATAGATTATGCTCAAAATCAAAGCTGTGATTATATAATGACACTGAAAATCGTCTAAAAGTCGTTGATCATAGGAGAAGGATTACTCTTAGAATTCGTGTCATCATAAATAATCACATCTTAACCCCAGAATATTATCTGATATCAGACTGCAAGTTAGGATAGCATGATGAGCATCAAACAAATTCCTAATATACTGCTTTTCTGTCCTATTAAGCAAAGGTTAATCTTGGGACCTGGTTTCGGTCATCCAACATGGTTTATGTACTACTAGCATATCGCCCCTGCTTCGCTCGGCTGCGAACTACTGGTGTGGTTGCGGCTACGTGATTTCTATGCTTTGACTATAAGTTAAATTTAAAATTCTTATACCTTTCTGATATACAAATATTATGAAGAAGTGAAGTTTGTTATATTTTTGGTTGTATGTGCTAATCTCTAGAAGTTCTGATCTACAATGGGGTAGTAGACCTAGACACCATTAATCCATACAGTGCGGGCGATTCGCATGGGCATTTTTCTGAAGTTTGCGTCCTCTCACAGTGGAGCTGACAAAGTGATTCAATTATTTGTAATTTGATTGTTGATTGAATTATAATGTGAATTGTAGATTGATTGTTTATTATTTTATTGTTATTTGTTATGTGTGTGTTGTTGTTGTTGTTGTTGTTGTTTTTGTGTTATGTTATAATGTGTTATGTGTATGTGTAGACAGATACTTTCTAAGTTTATCTTTGACATCACTGACATCGGTGAATGAAAAACATCGCCAATCCGCCTCGAGCAAGCATGGTGATCAATGCACATGCCTTCTCTGTATGAGAATAGGCCTT
This sequence comes from Caradrina clavipalpis, assembly GCA_932526535.1. Classification (NCBI taxonomy): domain Eukaryota; kingdom Metazoa; phylum Arthropoda; class Insecta; order Lepidoptera; family Noctuidae; genus Caradrina; species Caradrina clavipalpis. Next base: position 4,927,994 of record OW052087.1, read on the forward strand.
TGCTCTGCAGTGGGACATTAGTGGCTAGTATTGTTTTCGGTTAGTAACACACACTCATTATACCTATCACAGATGCCTGCTTGAACACTCACACCTTGCTATCCTACCTCACTTCTTCAACGCTCCGTGTGTTTCCTAACATCAAACAGCACATGCATCTTACCCTTTCTTAGGTTCCGTAGCACTGGCCCGCAGCGTCTCCTTCACCTCGACCTTCACGACCTTGGGAGCCGCCTCCTCCTGCAGCACGGAGTTCAGCATCTGTTCCGCTCTCTCCTCGTTGTAGTCAACGCTCTCGAGAGCAAGAGATATGACCCGTTCTGCTATGCTGCTGTATTTCTTTTGCAGTTGTTCTTTTACTGAAATTGTTGATTTTTTCTCTTTTATTTTGGGATTTATATTTTATGCAAAAAGGTATGTTTTTGTTTAGAAGCCTGCATTTGGTGTGTATGTATCAGTTCACCTGTATAATTTTCTGTTTCTATCATAAGTACTTTATAGCAAACAGAATAAAGCACAAAATACAATAACAAAAAATACTCAATTTGTAACGACTTTACTGAGTACTTACACTCATTCTTCTCCGCTGTAGTCTTCATAATGGTCACGACCTTCTTCTGTGGTAGTGGTGTAGGCTCCTTCTTAGGTGCTACGATAGTCTCCTTCTTGTTAAACCCCATGCCTATCAGCTCCTCACTGGCTTTCTGTACGTTATTGTCTTTATTCGCGAGCACATCAAGGATCAACGTTTCTTCTGCCTTGGGAAATATACTTTTGAGATATCTGTAATGTAAATGGTGGTATTTAGGTATGTACAAGTTAAGTATCTTTTATATATCTGTATAAAAATAAAGCTGAAAAGTTTGTTTGTTTTTTTGTTTAAACGCGAAAATGATTCTGACAATTGTTTTAATAATAGCAAGCTACGTCTTCTTTGAGTGTTACCTGCACTTTATTATTTAAAAACATAGGGATCCATGAGAGAATTCCCGCAAAAGAAATCGCGGGCTTATAATACTAGTAGCTTCCGAACGCGTCAAATTTAATATATTATCCTACGTGCTATTCCAGACTGTAATCTATCTATGTGCCACATCCAAATCCGTTCAGCTGTTTAAGCGTGAAAGAGTAACAAACATCCATCCATTCATTCAGACCGCCAACGTGGCGTACTTTACCGGCAACAACTTCACATACACCTCAAATATCGCTACATATACAGCCCAGCCTTATACTTTCTATAAGGCTAGGTTTAAAGGACAACTAGAAAATTACTAGTACATTTGTTCCTGACCTTTTCAAAATCCGAGTTATGTTAATTTTCGGGTACTCTTCGTCGGGACCTTTGATATCTACTGTTCCTTTAATATCAGTCGGCATTATCTTTAACATTACAGGGGCGTGACGACCTCGCACAAACCACCCTAACGATAGTTTCTTTCCTATCAATTCAAACATTTTTTAAACAATTTAAACACCAGTAACCTATTATAGGTTAACAATGAATGTTTTCGACTAAAGCAACAAGATAAGCTAAAAAATCTGGATATTGTATTTTATTGATAATGTCAATATACTGTAGATTATGTTGATATCGTCCTGTGATAACTCCAATCAACGATACTGCATTACAATACAGAGGTGATTTATTTTTAAACGTTGCCCCAATTTTTTCCCCCTTGTTTAAAATACCTCCTTTAATGTACGATGGTGTACCCTGTGGAATCAACCATGCTAACACCTTCCTGAATGGCTAATATAAAATGGCATGAGATATTAACTATACTAAAATTATTATAAGAGGTAAGATGCTTTTTGTTTGTTAGTTTGTAACGAATAAGCTCTGAAACTACTGGACCGATTTTAACAATTTTTGCACCAACAGATAGCTACAATCTTCCTGAGTAACATAGGTTATTATAACATAAACAATAAGGACTAATATAAACAAAACACGTAACTTATGGCGGGTTAAATAAGCCACGCGGACGAAGTCGCAGGCTATTAAATTATAATTCGCGACTAGAAAATGTAAGTACAACACAATGTACTCTCCGTGAGAAGGAATGAGTGATCATCATGATCTGCGACATAGGCTCCATGCGGGTGGCTAGATCGCATGTCTTGTTTGTTAATTTGTCAAACTACTGGACCATTTTAACAATTTGTTCACCAATAGAGACCTTACTACCCACACGATAGAGAAGAACACCAATAGATAGCTACACTATTCCTGACTAACATAGGCAGTAATCATAGGCGTAACTAAACGCGGGTGAAATTAATATAGACGATTTGATGCCATGTTTCAACTTACTTCAGCTTCATCTTAGGAGACTGATGTCTTGGAGGCTGACCGTCCACAGATCTGGCGCCATAATAACTGGAAGCGCCTGATGTTGGCCGCAGCAATGACGGAGATCCTATAAACAGATTTGCAAAATTATAAGCGTAAGCCTTCCAGTGTCCCTACACAAAATATGATACACAAATAATGAGATAAGGGGTGATAGAATAATTTTCGTCACATTTGTATTTTATTCTTATTTCCTAAAATAAATTTCTTTAAGCTGAAGCCAATTCTTAGCAACCAAAACATAAAAAAGAAGCGAAACTGGTGTTTAGTGTTAAAACAAAAAAACATACAGCTTTGCACGACCAACCTTAGCCTTAACCATTTGCGGTTACATAAAAACATTAAGGTTTTTCTCACCATGTGGCGTGCCAGTTAACGGTGAATAGTGACTAGATCCCGGTATAGAACCGGACATGCCTTTAGCGAGCTGCAAGGCGGAGTGGAGGCCTGGGGCGCCCTTCTGCAGACGCACAGCTGACGGTGACATGGTCAGCGGACCTGGTGTCGTGATGGGGTGCTTCTCAACCTGGAGCGCCGATATCACTACTGCTTCTCTGTTGTAATACCTGGGAACAGTTTGTGGGTGCAACTATATTTGGAACGGCATTCGCAGTTTGAATTGTATTGCGCAGTATGTGAAAATGACAGCAAAATATAGCACAGAGTCGCTACATAGATTTATAGGAAGTACTGTTTAAAGTTGTTATATATTATTAATAATTAACTTTTGACATGCGCACAGTCAATGATAGCCATATTATGAAGTGAAACCCATAATATTTCTAACAAGAAAAAAGCAGGGAGTTATAAGTTATGTTAGGTCATAACATGTCCCAAAGATCTGTACTGGGTACTCACTAAGTAACTTAGCCAAGCTTACTCAACTTACTTTTTCAGCAATATCTTGATATGAGTTTCGCTGACAGTCGGGAACATGGCACTTATTTTAGCAACCAGGGCATCGGTGTCAGATGTCAACGTCAAGGAGTCCTGGAACTTCTCGTTGAGATGGGAGACCCTCCCGGGGACCGGGCTGCCTCGAGGTGTGAGGCAGAGTGCCCGGCCCAGGATAGGGCTGTCATTCGGAGTACCATATGCCCGGGGATCCTGGCGAAATAGGTAGTAAGACTGGTAACTATTGAGATTGTTAACTTTTTATTGAATTTTGAGCGGCAAAGTGCATAATATTGCTTTAATTCCACGTATTAGCGACTTCTGTGCAATTTATTTTAAAGCACAATTTGGATATGTACAATAAAGCAAGTGTCGGAATCCTTGTGAATTTACTCTATATACACGAACACAATACAATAGCGGTGTCGACATACTGTCAGTGCTTTGTGCTTACAATCTGTTCATCCCTTCTGCATTGTGTGGATTTACATACCTCAAGAGCAAGCAGATGAAGATGTAATAGAAGTCTGGAAACACTTAGCCTGCTATAATTCGCAATAATAATGGAAGTAAGATGGAAGTTATAACTTTAAATTGGATTCATTTAAATCTGATACCTTGGTCGGTTGGTATAAATAATCTGGAGTCGTATTGTCTGAATCCTTTAAAACATTTCCGCTCCACTTAAAAATACAATATACCATAGCAAAGCGAGTACTCACAAGGTGCGGTTTAAGTCCCTTCGGATGAAACATCTTGGGACTGTGCTGAGTATTCTGGAACGCATGCTGGAGCCGTACTGGGGAGGGGTACGGGTGCACGTGATACGGTGACCCGTGTGCCGACTGCTAGATCCAGTGTACAGACATGGGTGGACAAACATCACTGTGAACAACCGTGCAGAGTTGGCATTGCTTAGCTTTTATAATACTCTTCCCTTTTTAAGAGTGACACTGGAGGTACCAGCATATTCCTCTAATGTCCTGGATCTCCATTGGGTGGCGTTGTATTTACAGTTAGAGCCACTGAACTATAGTAGTAACCCATATAACGAACATAGTGAAATTTTCTCTAAGTGAATCTCTAATTTTCTACGTGATGGATGCAGGTTCCTCTTAAAGTACGTGTTATGCTGTTGTTTTTATTGGAGGGAGTGTTAGACTTTTACTGACTAAAACCCATCTATGTTCCTTATGTGCCCTTTGCGTTCCAGGGGCGCAGTATTTCTTTCGAACAACCCGCAGCCCCGGCAGGCATCGGCCCTTAGTGGCCCCATCCAATGTTTGCTGAAATCTCTTTGAGGCGCGTGTGGAACACGAACGCGCCGTCGACACGGTCTGTCGTTAGTTAGTTAACGTACGGACGGTGAGCTACCCATTGCTCACCCGCCCACAGACCCGCGTCTACGGTGGCCGGGAGTCGTCTCGTGTAATATTGGAGCTACTGCAAGATGTTGATATTGCTATTGCTATCTGTACATACATAGTTGCATCTCATATGTGAAGAAACTGTTCATACAAGTGTTCATTGACAGTCTTGTAAATGAGCAGCTTGGATCTGTTCATAGTTTAGAATATGGACCCGGAAACCGAAGTCAATTTTTGGAGGAGATATTCATTTCGTCTCGCTTGGTCTTTGTCTGTCCATGTTACTCAGCAATCAAGGTGAATTCCATAGTGTATCATGTTATCACAAAGTAGTAAGACAATGATTAGTGAACTATGTCAGTACTATCTGTGCGTAACCCTTCAGGAATGTAGGTGTTGTGTAATGTTTGTTACAGACTCCGTTCAAGGGAAGTATAAGTCTAGCTATGCCAATGTGTGCTTTCACACCGTGAATATCAAACAAACCAATTTCACATTTCTGATGATCCATAAGTCAAAATGATTAATTTTTGAGAAACTGAAAACAGTGATCTTACATTGACTTATTAGTAAAAGTGAAAATAAAAATCAAAAACATCACCAAATATTACTTTTTTTTCAATTTGACTTTTGAGCCATCAAGAATTTCTGTATCTCATTCAGGGAAGCAAAACAAAAAATACTGAAGCTGTAATTCACGTTTTGATATGTTTTGTTTTCAGGACACAAATAAATTATTACACAAATACATAGGTAAATTATTGTATTTTTGCCATCTCTTGCTACCCTGAATTACATTTTGCTCCCTCATCATTTCAGCAGTGAACTGTACACAATAATGGCTGTGCGTCTACACAATATACATTGCGCACAAAATAGTGCTGTGTATTATGTCATAGTACTTTGCAGTAGTCAGCCTGATGGCCATTATTGCTCATGTCCCATCGGATCCTGCTCTTCATAGTTGCTGAAACCCTCAACCAATGCTAAATCACATCTGAAAGTTGATTAAAAAGTACACAAACAAAATTATTGAAAATAATTATAATATTCTGCTGATTGCAACCAATCTCAGTGGAGACTAGCCAAGTTCCTCCAAGATACTATTAGGAAGAGATCAGGTGCAGGACCAACAACTTAAAATGCTTTCCGAAGCTTTCAAACTTTGTGTTGCCAACCAAGACTGTGGTCGGGAACTGTTTTAGTGAAAGAGTAAACTTTTTGTTGAATATTATTTAAATATTGAGCCTATAGGCTCCATAATTTACTGCAGTATACTGTAGTTCTGCGGTGGATAGCAACATGCTCTGTCTAGTTTTTATTACTCCAGTCATAAAGACTACTGAATATTAAAATATTTCTGTAACTGTTATAACAACACTTTTTAATAGTCTATATTGAAAAGAAACCAGATCGTGGGACAGACATTTTTGTAATAGTCCCTGAGGCGAACCACTGACTTAGGAACCACTTAAATTATCAATCAGTTACTTACGATAGTACGACTTTTTGAAAAGTAATGAGACCAAGATTATGATGATGCTGTTCCTTAGTTCAATCTGAACCATTAGGTGTGAAACTCCGGCGAAAAGAATAGTAGGCTAGGTAATGAGATAAAAGGTGTTTAAGTACCTGAGGATGAATGCATTCCAGAGCAATGTGGTGAGCCGCACACTGCAGCGACTTGTGTTTTGTTCTCAACTCCTCCATTTGTTGTAATTTTACAAAAAAAAACACGCAACTTACTCGCACTCAAATATTTTTCCGTTTAATAAAACCACTCAAGTAATTCACATTTTGTCTCAAAATGACCAACTAGAAATTAAAAACATTTCAATTTGCAATCAATATTATTTCCCATATTTTTTTAAATATTTCCCTCCTCTTTGTTTTCGTCGTAAAATCGGAAAGCCACCATTGATAATACTAATAAAATTAAGAGTGCCTTCTCCAACGAAGAAGTATAGCAATTAGCAAGCTTTCTAACTTGGTCGCCTTTTAATGCGCAGAAATGGCGTTCGGATAATCAATAGTTCGACGCAGATTTCTACCGTGTAGCGCATTTCAATTCAATTATCCCGCGAAATTCGATTTTACTTGTCTGAAATATTTACTAATAATTAGGTTTTTTTTTAAGACGGGAAATCATCAAATAACTTCCCCCGCCCTGGGCAGGGCGGGAGGGAGTGTCATATCAGACTTTTACTGACTAAAACCCGTCTATGTTCCTTCATGTGCCTTTTGCGTTCCGGGGGCGCGGTATCTCTTTCGAACAACCCGCAGCCCTGGCAGGCATCGGCCCTCAGTGGCCCCTTCCAAGTTTGCTGACATCTCTTTGAGGCGCGCGTGGAACACGAACGCGCCGTCTTCGTCGACACGGTCTGTCGTTAGTTAGTCAACGTACGGACGGTGAGCTACCCATTACTCACCGTCCACAGACCCGCGTCTACGGTGGCCGGGAGTCGTTTCGCGGCTCCCGACGCCCGGAGCGTCTACCGCGGCTGCCGATGGGACGGGGGACCCTCCTCTCCCTCTCCTGTCCCGCCGACTCCTTCTCTAGCATTACAGAAGGAATTATTAGAAGGTTCAATTTACATTTTACCAGCTACTATTACGTCTACTAAATACTACTGTTGTCTGTGACTATTTACTAATAAATATTTAAATAGCCAATTTCTGCTGACAAGGTTTATCAACAAGGCTTTTTATTAACATAGCATTTCCATTCCACAATGATAAAAATCAAAATTGGTTTCGCAAAAATAAATAAAGCATAAAATATACTCACCCGTTATCATTTAAGTTATTTAAACACAATAATTCATAAATAATATTTAAATTACAAAGTATTTTATCTACTCAAGTTGAGAATGTCGTCTGAACCGAACCGTTTTGTATTTTTTCTATGGCAATATTGTATGCCAATGTCTACAATATGTCAATGTCACGAATCCCGTCATTGCGTAGACGTCATTGCCAGACGTTGACACTGGCATGTGTCTCTTCGACAGTTGAAGTTGACACTGACAGTCTACGTCAGTCACATGAAGTGGTGTTGCCAAATTAAACTACTTTTGGTTTTTGGTATTTATTAGATTTTTGTAAATTAGTAATTTCCTAAATGTTTTGGAGACACAAAATACTGAGGTAAGGTATTGTGAACACGTCGACACAATGTCGTAATATGTCGCAAACATTATAATCATCTCATAATTTCAATAATTTGTAAGGTTCGCACTCATTCACTTATAATTTGCAAATTGATTTATTATATCACACTGGAGTTGTTAATTTAATATTTTCTTAGAAGTAACTTTTTTAAATTCCTGTCTAAATGTATCAAGGACAGCTAAATCAAAATTGCCTGTGCTAAAATGCTTAATGCAAAATCAATAATTTCCACAGTCAGCCTTGTTCATGACGAAAAGGGTTAAAGACTGTAAGTTAACAAAGAAGGTATAGGTTATTCATGACTGAATAATAAAAAAAAAATCTTTACATTAAACTGAGTTTTAGGTACAATATAGATAATTGTGATTGTACTCCTGGATGGACTCTTCCTTCCCTTTCGCCGAACTTATCCTTTATAATTTCAATGTTGAATAACCCACTGATGAGCCAGCAGTTAAGTGATCTTTAAAAATTATCGTCGTTATCATATAAACCTGGTATGACTGCTGGGGGATTCTGTGCTGGAATGAAGATGATCATTCAGTTCATTATGAAACTTTAAAGTTTGGCTAGCAACACCAATGAAGACTGCCCAAAACAATAAAATGCAATAAAATCTCTTTTTTGCTTAAAAAAAATGGATGACATGTATTTCTGCTACTGATTACTACAATATAAAAATACTACATTGTAGATATGAACTTTAAAACTTACAGACGTGTTGGGAGAGGGTTAAATATAGTAAATATTTATAATTCTATTTTGAGTAATGACTATAGATTTGAGATTTAAAATTCCCGCCATAACCTAAGTAGCGTAGGTACGTGAAATGTTTTTTTCATTTTTCGATTTAATTATGGCGGACCGCAGTTGGTGGGTGAACGAAGTTTAATATCATTTAGTGTGAGTGCATACAAGTTGTTTAATGTTCATGTGATAGTTAAAATTTCATCCGCACCGCAAGGGTGTATGCCTGGGTGGGCGGAAACAAGATATGGCGGAGAAAAGAGGTTCGGACAACGTCGTTATGCCGGACATTACCGAAGTTTCCGAAGCCGATCCCCTGACGGCGGGGGCCGATCACGATGCCGACCGATCTAATGGCGGGGCTGTTTTGTCGACTGGAATCAAAAATACAAGATTGTCTAGTGATTCTAATGGCGTGGTCACGGTCCCAGTATCTTTGCCGGTTGGCACACTTCTTACTGGCACAACATTTAACGTGATAACGGCAGATCAGCTGCCGCATTTCAAGCCAATGATTTGTGTTGATAATGGGTTCATATCAGGTGGGCCCGTGCCGACAGACGACATAAAACCGACACATTTCGTGATACAGAGTCCTTCGTCGCCCGCGCCTCGGCAGGAGGAGAGTAGCTCGAGTGCACCCAGTACGCGAAACCCGAGCACTCGTTCATGGACAGAGACTGCTAACATGCCTATATTACCCATACGATGCAAGAACACACCAGCTGAACTGCATAAACAAAGATTTGGCTCTGGGGGCAGGGGCAGATGTATAAAATATGGAATGGAATGGTACACACCAAGTGAATTTGAGGCCTTATGTGGAAGGGCTTCTAGTAAAGACTGGAAGAGATCTATTAGGTTTGGTGGGCGAAGTATCCAGGCCCTGATAGATGAGGGGATACTGACCCCTCATGCCACAAGCTGTACTTGTGGGGCATGCTGTGATGATCAGTCAGGTGGGGACTGTGACAGTACTTTATTATGATACATTAGGTCACTTGTTAGCCAGGCAAAGTACATCACTGAAATAGGCAATAGGCAAACATTATGATCATAACAAACAGTCTACCAGTCTAAATATGGGCATTCTTGATACTTAGTAAGATCAAAATTGAACCACAATTTATTATGAGAAAGTCATTTTTATATAAATGGAGGTACCAGCTAATATGTTTACTATTAGTAGGTATAAATTAGGAGTAAGTATTAATAAGGATAAGTAGGTAGGCATGCTATAGAACTATTAAACTTAGGTCCTAAACACAACCAAGAGCAAAAGGAGAGGAAAGTATAATAATAAATAAATATAGAACAAAACTTATTATTTGATATGCGCCATGCATGCTCATACCGTAAGGGATACCAACTCAACATTATGTTAGTGTAAGAAACTAGTGAGCTCTCTTCTCACAGATAAAGAAAACAAAAGATGATAAGCCTATGAAGCTTGTCATAAAACATGATATATTTAATCATAATTAGCAAAATACATAAATATTTATGGTAAAACAGCAAAAGGCCCCATAATAAATGGTAATACATAATTTTACATAGCAATTGTATTGATTGGGGCATTTTATATCCTAATATAAATGGTATTATAGACTAAATAAATATATATAATAACAAAATTGAGTATTTATTTTATTATTAAAACATATTACATATTACCAATTCCTTTTTCTGAGGAGATTCAATGCCTGGCGGCAGCGCCGGCGTCTACTGTGCGTGGGTCCTGGGTTCGATTCTGAGGTCTCATGCAAACTGTAATAACACCTTGCCTAGTGCGGTTTTTCCATTGGGAATCTCATTGGGAACCCGTTGCCTAAATATGTGCCTGGTTAACTACCGGGTAATATAGGCTTGTTCCCATTTCATGTGGCTAAAAATGTGACTGGTGGCATGTGAATGTAGCCACAAGCACATGTACTTATAATAAATGAAATCCAAGAGTCATCTTATAGTGCAGATGTATGTATAAGTCCAGATCGCTTTACTGTAAATAAAAGAATATCTACAAATATCAAATACAAAAAGAACCACCGGCTAACACTAGCATGTCACAGTATTTTTCCTTATATAAATAAATAATATTTCACCTAATACTAATTCTCTTTTACATACAGCTAATAAAGCCCAATTGATCAACAAAGCAATTTTTCTCATTTCAGCCATGGGTCCTGTGCGGCTGTTCACACCCTACAAGAGAAAGAGACGTCCTCACTTAGAATCAGAAGAGAAGAAACCAAAATTGAAAATAGAGTCCAGCATAGGAGAAGAGGAAGTAGATAACATACACCAGACCAGTAACAACAGTACCAACTCCAAGGAAGCCTGGCAAACTATTGCTGAGGGCTTGGACACCACCGCTGACTACCACTTGCTAGAAAATCCAGACACTAATACTGAATCAATTTCCATTTCAGGTAAGCTTTATTCATAGATAGTATAGGAAATAGCTGGAATGTTTATAAAGAGAGGCACTATACACTTTAGGTCCAGTGCATAAGGGCCACTATTGCATGTTTATTAGCAAATGACCTGTTGGAAATATTGATTGCTTGGGCTTTGTTGCCTAGACAACTGAAGTGCAAAATTACACCAGTATCTTTATGCAAAGACTGTATGGGAGAACTAGCTTTGCCCTCATTTCCGACTAAACACGTACAAAGCGTACTATAATTATAGTGTAAGCTATATAGAACGTGTTTCGATATAACGTCAAGTTCCTTTTACCTAGAAACCCGTACATTAATCCAGTCTCTATAACGCACCAGCCATTACCTCTTACGATGAAATAAGTTAATATATAGACATTTTATCAACATTCGTGGTAAGTTCGTAGTTAGCAAAAGGCTCCGAGAACAACCTTGAGCCGGGATTTCTGAGAAAATCACGTGTGGTCGTAAACAGTATCATGTTTCGGCGCCGTAGTTGGCCCGGTGGCTGAGCGCTTGGTTGAAGCGCTGTGTGTCGCGGGTTCGAATCCCGCACGGAACAAATATTTTTGTATTACGTAGTATTTGTTCCGGGTTGGGTAGTTGAGAATGTACGTACACTTAAATTATACATTTTTAGTTTTAATTTTAAAATCCGAATTTTTGCCGCTTTTTATTGGTGACTACTTTCACTGAATGCACTTTCTAAATAAATCCTTCGCTTTAAAGATTTCGTGAAATAAAAGGGTCCATTTAGGGTAGGGTATTTAGCTCCCTACACTTATTCACTTCACATTTACTACGTTCACTATAAAACGTATTTAATCAAACAGATTAAGCCCTACAAAAACAAGGTGCTAAGTATTTAAAATTAAAACGTGTCCTCGTTATTAAATAGTTTTATTCGGCGCAGATATTTATTCTTTTGAGAATAAGCCTCTCCACCTACGACTTGTTGTAGGACTGATTCAATCCTTTTTCCCGATTTATGTACTAAAACTTAAGTTAAAACTTGCATTTGCAAATGAAGTTGTTATCTGTGGATCTGCGAAGTTGAGCTCGTCTTAAATCTCTTGCCACTGGCCACCGTGCATTCATTTGGCTAAGTAACAAAATCTTGGCGATACTGTCTATGCCGTGGCTAATAAGACATGAAAAAAAAAGTGGGTGAAGAAAAAAAGTGGCTACTTTATTCCTTCATCCTATTAGCTTCGTAGCGAACGGCGCTGTGCTTTAAAATAATGATCAAAAATTCCTGTCTTGAGACAATATAAAATGCTTTTCCTGGTAAGCCGATTATGTAGCATAGTAAAGAACCTTTTAGCTGTGCTAGCTAATAAAGCGAAGTTTTTATGCAAAGTAAGGGAACTTATTTCAGGATCTACTCTAGTAAATAATATTGAAATTGTATTATAGTCACTTATGTTTATTCGAGATGCGAATTGAGAGCCTATCACCATCTCTTTAGTTGTTGGATTCTGAGCTCTCGGCGCTGAGCCGAGCGTTGAAAATCACTGCGCAAGGCAAAGTAATATTAAAATAATACTGTTTTAATATATGGTAGGCCCCTCAACATAGAGCTTTCGCCTTATAATCGGAACGCGAGTTCGATTAACTAAGTATGGCACTACATACGTCCCAAAATATAACGTTTAGTCCTATGTTTGATCCGGGCTTTAACATTTTAGTTAATTCTTCCTCGTGTGAAATGCCAAATATTCAGCGAATGCGTCTATCAATTAACTTGCTGTGTACTCAGCTCGGCTTCACAACGCCCATTTAAGTAGTAATTTTACACTTTGTCAAAGAATAAACATTTGCGATAAAATCAGAGACAAGTTTCTCTTTGAACACTATCAGTCCGCTAGCGTTTTATAGCCTATTTTATAACCTATTTTTGACTCTTGGAAAACAAGCAGATGCGAATTTCTTTGGTCAAACACAATTAAGTACAAAGCTAAATGCTGCCAGCCTGTCATACCAAAGTGCAGCGCCGTTGTAGCTATTGATTATTGTTTTCTACCATAGGCAATTATAGGCTCGAGCGAATTTCATACACTCAATACAATCTGCCCTTGCAATTTATTTGTGTTTCAGTATTTGCGCTACTTTGCGTGTACTATTTGAGAAATTAAATGGACCCTTTTATTTTTTGGATTTGTTGCATTTTCTGAACGGTTCGTCAAAAACTTGACAAGAGTTAGTTAAAATGTCATTCACAATAGAAGCCCCAGTATTAGAACTCGGAGTTAATAATTAAGATGGAGTTAAAATGTCATTCATAATAGTAGTCCTAGTATTAGAACTCGGAGTTAATAATTAAGATGGCTGCCCCAACCAGCCTGTCTTTTGCTATTACCACGCTTTTTTTAATATTTAAGTAACGGCCTAGTTCGAGCGCAATGACGAAAGTGTCGATCGATTTTTAAATTGGCAATATGGTTTTCCTATAGCATTTTTTTTAAACAAGCTCTATTAGCCCCAGTGAACTTATTGTAATATAATGAAATTACATAAAATGATATCGACCCAACTTTAAGAGTTATGTAAATATTGGTAAAAGTAAAAAATATAGGTAACAATTTAAATGACAATTCCTTCACACTGCAAAAAAATAAAACAAAATCTTCTATTGTTTTCATTTTCCTTCTTCGAACTAAATAACTCACTTCGAACATAGAGGAAACGGGTATTTCCAATTTCAAACATCGATCGAATTAATGTTAGGCTCGCTACACATAGCGGGTCGGTGCATCAGGCTCGGGACTTTCAATAGAACGTTGTCAAAGGGTTTATTGGAAATGGTGAACTGAATAGACCTTTCAGCGTGTGTAGCGAACCTAATGTTTAGTCAGCGCGCTCGTGGTCTGGGCCCTGTTTAATAAAGCTGACAATTCGATATAAAAAATTACAAAATTGTGAAATTGTCGCACTTGTGCTGTTTAAAAGTGACAAATATGTCAAAAATCGACAGGTAAAATCTTGACAATCATATTAATCATTATTTGTCATGTAAAAACGCGTTTAATAAAGCTTGACATAATATGTCGAGTTTTATTTAATATTAAAAATGTCATCTGTCGCTTAAAAAAAAATATTAAACAGAAATATGTCAAATTGTCACGACAACCCGACATATTTGTGAATTTTCCACCATGGCAATTTTGTCGCCTGTAAGTTTTATTAAACAGAAAAAATGACGAATTGTCACTTTTTGACATATGTCGGACTTGTCGGATTGTCAGCTTTATTAAACAGGGCCCTGATTGTATTGGTACAGATTTGACGAGTGGCGGAAATGAACAGAATGCCATGTAGAACATACTTTATTTCCCTCATCTCCCCTCATTTCCTTTCCATTCCAAATACTTTGAAGCAGTTATTTTAATAATTTGTCGCACATTCTTCATTGAAAATAACAGTTGCGTTACCAGAGAATTGTCAAAGCGAATTAGGAATCTAAAGACTTATGTTCAATAATAATCATTTAGGTTTGTTATCATAAATAAGAAATAAGCGATAATGTTGTTTTGATAGTCTACGTATTATCGGTAATAAATGCTTGACAAAACATATTTTTTCCTTCGCAACGACAGAAGTAAGTCGCCAAGGACATGAGGTAAAATGAAAACAATTCTCAAGGACAACACGGAATCTTCCCCGCCCACCTTTGTAGTCTCATAGATACAATAAGGCATTAACAGTCGGGCCAAACGGGCCATTATCGATGCGTATTTTAGTTAATTTTGGAACTTGTGCAAAAAAAAACCAAAGGAATGAAATGTAATAGTTGTTTAATAATAAAACAAGATAAAACACAGAGCATCAAGCGACATACTCGACAGCGACATACATTGATGCAATCAATGTTATTACTGGCGATGTTTCTGTTGCAATAGTTTTCTTATGTTAGGCGTCGTATTCCGTGACTCTAATAAGGGCATTAGAGCTATAGGGGTCTTTGCGTTAGGTGCGTTTCGTTTTATACATTTTGAGAGTATACTTAACTAAAAAATAGCATTTTTTTTGCATAGTGCCACTTATGTTTTAAGGGTGCGATATGATCATATCAGGTGTTGTTTAACTATCAACGCGGGCCATTTAAAATCCATCCGCGGGCCACATTATAGCCCGCGGGCCTGCGGTTGAGCAGCCATGCCATGAGGCAACGGTATCGATAGCATTCTTCTTAGAAAAAAAGTATAATGGTCTTAGTCTCAGAGTCTTTTAGTGTCTTTTAATCTCAGTCTTATTATTTTTTATTAAACAATTTAGTAGTATTAGAGTTCTTTGTGAGGGAGCTCGTCCAGGGAAGAACTACCACCATACCTACCTATTTCTACCGTAGAGCAGCGTTGCGTTGTTCCTGATTGAAGGTGTGGGTGCCGGTGTATTTACAGGCACATGAGACATTTCAACTTTGTCTCTGGTATGGCAACGCAAGGCATCTGGTATTGCAGGTGTCTATAGACGTATATTGTAGACGATTTAACATCAGCATGGCTGTAGGCTTGTTTACTATCCAATGATATTTAAAAAAATCTAATTACATTTTTGTCATTTAAGTAATTTACCTTGATGAAATTTTGTAGATACGATAAGTGCTCTAGTATGCGATAGAAGGCTTGTGATTAAGTCAGTTTGCCGTCAAGTAACTTAATTTAAACATTGTAATGTATTGTTTATTTTTTCGATTTTTTTGACTGCCTTCTTAACCCTGGGTCGTCTAGGACTACTGGGTCTTTGGTTCGATTCCTAGGTCGAGCAAAATGTAATAGCGTTTTTCTATGAAATTAGTACCATCTCGAAGTTAGGATTTGTGCCCGGTTAATTGCAATAGTCTCGCCCCCTATTACATGGGATCTAAACATAACGGCGATCTTTGGGTGTACATTAGTACAGCTCTGCTAACCCTTCGGGCAATATTGGCACGATGGTATGTTATATTTTTCTATTGCGCAATTTCTGTCACCGTGCCTTTCTCTAGGCCTCCGCCTATGTCCAATACTGGACGTCATTCGGCTGATATGATGATGATAAATTATTCTTATTTCTCGTAAGATTATTTGAATTACATACATTTTCAAGAACCTAACTCTGTGGGTAGGTCAGTTAAGTAAAATAACCTAATCCTAGATATTAGTGTTAGTATCCTAGCTACACAATTTCATCGAGTTATATTACTTTAGAGGAAAGTGTGACTACACTACTTTTGTATAGAGCGCGTTTTGCGTCAAGGCCTCATAAGACGAATCACTTCTTAGGAAACATACTTTTGTTGTCGTGTCGATCAATACACCTTGCTTTCTATGTTTTGTATCGCTCGTCGTAACGTTTATGCGAAACTAAAAATTTTCTAAGTCCCAAAAATGTAAACAAACAGACGCTCCCCTAATATCACGACCCTTTATAAACCCTCGTATTTAATTTCGTTACTCATCCCTACGAGATTTTGGGGAGACTGGGGTGACTGTGGAGGTTAGGGAGGCTGGGGAGGCTGGGGAGAACTTAATACCAGTTCCCTTTGATTTCAAATCTATCTCCATCATCTCCCCTTATGTGTCTGGACCAGGTACTTTATTTACTGCGACCCTCGCAGACAGGGGTTCGTTAATGTCGCTTCAAGGTTAAACACGCCAGCTTAATAAAGCGCCGTCGCGTTCCCCTCCGCCTGTCTTGTCATTATTTTGGCAATATAATAGCTGATGAAAGAATGGGATTGAATATTGTATTCATGTGAATCGCATATTCGAATGATCTCGCGATTCATGTCAACCGGGCGTATTCAAATTAGGCTCTTTGTAGCCGACTGTTTAGTTGTATTAATCGAGTCTCTCTTATTAAAATCGCCATCTGCCGAGCCTCAGTCCAACAATGTTGGGGTCAGCTTCCAGTTTATACTGCTTGGTACCTACTGAATACGAGCATTTTTTTGAATATGAAACGACTGTTGCTTGTCTTTTATCCACAATCCAGTACTTGCACACAATACCTTTTTTGAATATTGGTTGTCAGACCAGTTTTCAGTTTTTGAAGTTCGTCGTGCTCTCTGATACACAGCATAGGGGTCTCTATACAAAAGAGATGGTCACCTATCCATAGACCTACCTTGATAAAACTAGTTTAAACGATTCGCGTGGTTGTTAAGGCGCGGGCCCACCGCGGCGCACGGAGAGGCTACGCACTGTATTAAGCTTCGCTTTGTAAGAAAATGTATGTGGTTGTATCCACTGCAACCCACGGAGAGGCTACGCATGAATTGACGTCATTGATACATGCGTGGCTTGCTTGAATACGCGGTTACATAGCTCAACGCTGTCAACGTGGGTTTTCCACTGGAGCACACGAATATGACCCACGATTATGTACAGCTCGCGTAAACTAAGTACTGTCCCATCTGTCTCTGACTATTATACAGTGTGAATTTTCATAATGTGCACAAATCGAAATTAAGGAATTTATGCTTAATTTAAACGACGGAACAAATAAATAATCTAAATATTTGAAAAAATAACCACTGTGATCCCCACCCCATTTTACGATTATTGTACAAAATTATGAAAAAAAAACTGTTTATTTTCAATTGAGGATAACTTTTATGCATAATTTTGGAGTTTGTCTCATCGCGAAAGATCATTTAGTTCAAAAGTTACACCGATTCGTTAACACAAAAAAAATAAAATTTCGGTATTTTATATATTCTTTCCGTCCATAAAATTAAGCAAAGATTCCCTCATTTCGATATGTACACCCTGTATAGTTATGTGCACCCTGTATAGTTATCTGTGAACCTCTCCGTGCGCCGTGGCACGCTAACGCTATACATAGCCTTCGTGTACTCCAGTGGAAACGTAGACCCACGTTGTCAAACAAATGACTACACGCAGCTAAAATGCGCCGCGTGCCCGTGCACAGCATGCGCCGCGGTGAGCCCGCGCCTTTACTTGTGGAGTAAGTTCCTGGCGTCATCAGACCGACGTGAATATAGTAAGGCTGTTTATTTTTTAAGACCGCTTCTGTTGTCGTTGCCCAGTGGTTGAGGCGGTTTGATACGGGGCAAGTACTAATGTGACATTTTCATTTCATATGTCAGCAAAAGAAATAAGTAACCAGAGCCGCCTAATAAATTCAAAGTTTTTCAAAAACCAATAGAAGTTTATTAATGAATTTTATTTTTATTAATAGAAAACAAACAGTTTATTAATTAAATTAAATATCATTTAAAAACAACCGCCGGTTTGAAAGAAAACTTCAACTATATTAGACGGTCCGGTTACTTATCTCTTTTGTTGACCGAAAGACCGTTAGTAAGCTATATCAGTGAAGGAAAAACACCATCCATCACGCCTGTATTCCCCGAAGGGCTAGGCAGAGGTGTACCAATGTACATCCACAGTGAAGGAAAAACATTGTGAGGAAAACTGGACTTATAATTTTATTAATTAGCTTGAAATCCGATTCGCCTTGAGCAAACGTAGTGATCAATACACGTGCCATTGTATAGGGGAGAGACCTTTGACCAGCAAGTGGGATAATAATAACGCAGGTAATATTATTATTTATTTCAATAGATTTCGCTCAAATTACGTGGGTTTAGATGGGATCGAAACGTAGATCTTCGACTATCAGTGTTACGTGACAAAATAAAGCGGTTATCAACGGAAGTTATCGTACGTTTACTTAGTGCCATTTTGGCTATTAGGTAGTAGACAGGACACCAGTAATCAAGAATTCCAAGACAGAACTTGTTTGAAAAACTTTATTTTTAGCCAATTAACAGTATAATTAGATTTACAGTTTCATTTGAAAATACATTTGATTTTAGCCCTATAAACCTCATTAATTTTAAATTGACAGTAAATTCAGATTTTCAGTTGCTTTGAAATTAATAAATAGTTAATCAATTAAATTGGCAAAAAAGTGACGTCACAGTTTACTATTGCCATACAAAATCTATGGGGAATTCGCGTTTTGCCTGCCCTTAAAAAGTTTATATCAATGAATTGGTGGTGTCAAGTGCACAATACAATTTGCATTATTCTTCATCGATCGACTTTCCCCCTCTGACTTGTATTTGTCATAGCGGAGTTTTCATGTTTCACTGAAAATTCCATGTTTTGGTGGAATTCCCATGATTTTGTGTAATTTCCATTGTTTACAAGATATTTCAAGTTTAACTAAAGGAGAATGGGTAGGTGCGTACCTTTTTTTTTTTTTTTTTCGTTGGGAAACCTTCAAAAGCCGCTCTATCTTTGGGAATAAGACCGGGGAGTGTGGGATTCTTACCTCACTAAAACCACCCCGGTGGACACCATCAGCACACGGAGAGGGTGCGTACCTAGGTACATAGTTAATTGTAGCTTTACAAAGTTCATACTATGTCGGTAATTATTGCTATTGTCGAGTAAGTAATACCAATCTATTACTGTCTCACTACTAGGAACAGGCCTCATACAGAGAAGGCACAAGCATTGACCACCACGCTTGCTCAAGGCGGATTGGCAATTTCAGATTTATATTTATACTAATATTATAAAGAGGTAATGTTTGTGAGGTTGTAGGGGGTAATCTCTGGGTCTACTGAAATGATTTTGAAAATTCTTTTATCCTCGTTATTTGTGAGTGTCATAGGGTGTATAACATGGCCGATGGCTGCCGGGGCTGCGGGTTGTTCGAAAGAGATACCGCGTCCCCGGAACGCAAAGGGCACGTGAAAGGAACATGGACGGGTTTTAGTCAGTAAAAGTCTGACACTCCCTCCCGCCCCGCCCAGGGCGGGGGAAGTTATGATTTATTTATTTATTTTAATTTAAATAGAACGGCCGAAGCCAATTACACTATGATGATTTCCCGTCAACATCACGCTACGACTAACGGGAACGGAGCAGTAACCAAAGACGTAACTAAACGTGGGTGAAATAAGCGAATTCGCGGGCAGTTTGCTAATTCATTGTAAGTACAGGTTTCTTCACGATGATTTTCTGCACCGGTGTCAGAGATGTCCAAGATAAAGTTAGAAAGTACATGTGAACTGAAAAAGTTACATTGGTAATAGCCTGCAGTGCGATTCTCTAAGCCTCACTTCGTAATTCGAAAGCTGAATCCGCAGTGAGATTGCAAAATGGTATTCTATTAAACACGATCACGCCGATGACGTCACCACGGCGAACGAATACTAAACCAATGACAAGTTGGTTCGTTACCGAAGTGAGCGCGATCACTTTAGTGAGACTCGTTTTCGAGTTTGCATGTTAGAGAATCGCACTACTGGTATCGAACCCGGAACCACATGCTTGAGAGGCGAGCGGTTTAATCACTGGGCCGTTACGACACTTGTCGAGTAGTTTAATTTATCCGAAAGACTCATGACTGAATTGACTTGGAGAAAATATTTTTTTTGAACCTTGAATTAATTATTATTTATTTATGATAATTACTAGTACGTGTTCCATATTTAAAATGATATGTGGGTATATCAATTAGTCTGCTTATGTTTATTTACTAGAAAGATTGACCTTATAGATCCAGACTCTGTCGATAAGTACTAAATTAACAATGAAGGACCAATATAATGTATGTATGCAAAACTCACGATAATGTGTATCGCATGGTACTTTCTCAATAGATATCAACATTGCGTTGGTCCATTTCCGGACACGATACACATACTTACATACACACACGCCTTTTTCCCATGGGGGTAGGCAGAAACCACAGAACGACACCTTTTTTTTTCTTATAAGACGGGAAATCATCAAATAACTTCCCCCGCCCTGGGAGGGGCGGGAGGGAGTGTCAGACTTTTACTGACTAAAACATGTGCCCTTTGCGTTCCGGGGGCGCGGTATCTCTTTCGAACAACCCGTAGGCAGGCATCGGCCCTCAGTGGCCCCTTCCAAGAACGACACCTGCTATGATCCTTACATACTTCTTTCGCCTTGTGCACGTTCATACATTTAGTCATACAAGCAAGGCGGTTACGAGTATTGCGCACCCGACCTTAGTTGAGATAATTAATAATTAAGTGTAGTACTTAATTGATTATAATTATTTAAAAATTATTCTTATAGTAATACTTAAATATAAAAGACTATGCTATAGTTTTATTTGATTTAATCTAATAATTTATTGTTACCATACCTCAGTGATACGGCTGCGGGTTTGGTTTCCGTCTGACACAACTGTTTATGTGTGAACAAATCTAAATCTTTTTTAATAATTTTACTTTATACACACACCGATTTTATCCAATAATCATTAAAGATATGTATATTAAAAAATATATGTTACGAAAAATCAGTTTAACTTTAAACAGATAAATTCTTTTTCTTCCAAGTAAAGTCAGACGTTCTGACTAACGATTAATTAAACTAATCTGTGGTGACTACAAAGCCTGACGTGCAGTACGGCCGACGTGTCTTGTTGAGACTGAAATTAGCTAATTAGCTGCGTAGTTGACAATCTTGTTCTTAGAAGACTCGCCTAGATACGACGGCGGTACTGTGCAGCTCGTAATTAAAAAAAAAAATTAATTTCAGGCATCGATGGCCCATAGTGTGTTAATATTACAAAACTTAAAAACTATGTGAATAACATTTAGAAACACAAAGAGTACAAAACACAACATTCAAATTATAGAAAGATTTATCAATAATATATGTATATGAGATTATAAGATTTATCAATAATAATGTAATATCAACGTTTTATTTTTTGGTCCCTGTCCCTTTTTTATTCTACCCGTTCTCCTTCTAGTTTTCTTAGTATGATAATTATGAACTATTGTATCGAATATACCCGTAATTTTCAGATTTTCCCTTTTCAGAGTTTATTTACTAGGACTATATTTTCGGCATTCGAATATTTCTCCCACCTTGTAGCAATTACTTTTTTCCAAAAATATAAAATGTACAGTTTTGACTTCGACGATTTTATTATGTCTACTATAGATTAGATATATGTAAGTCAACTATTTTTTTTATGTACCTATCATTTTTAAATACAGCCGCATAGACCGATCTTCCGGGTTAAGCCACGCTTGCCGAGGTTGGTCTGTGGATGGGTGACCATTTACCATAGCGAGTTTCCTCCGTGCCTCGGAAAGCACGTAAAGCCGTTGGTCCCGGCTGTCATTTGTAGATCTTTGACAGTCGTTACGAATAGTCAGAAGCCAAGAAGTCTGACAACCAGTCTAACCAAGGGGTATCGTGTTGCCCAGTTACTGGGTTGTGGAGGTCAGATAGGCAGTCGCTCCATGTAAAACACTGGTATTCAGCTGCATCCGGTTAGACTGGAAAGCCGACCCCAACATAGTTGGGAAAAGGTTAAGCAGATGATGACCTATCATTTTTACATAGGTACCTACAATAAACATGTACGTACTATTAAGAAAATATGTTAATAAAGCGTGTTTATTGATTTATATTTATATAAAAACAGTTGATTTGATGGCAATTTCTAGTTAAGATGTATACATTTTCGCTAGCAATTAAGTCACATAATAATAAGTAAATAATATAAGTCTGTCTATCACTTTCAGCCTACCTGAAAAGTGGCCCAGCAACAACACTACCAAGTAAGCACACCCTCTTATCTACCTATTTCTATACTAGCCTATTATGGTCCTATTGCGGGACAAAAGCCTCTGCTCATACAGAGAAGCCACGAGCATTGATCACCACGCTTGCTCAAGGCGGATTGGCGATTTCAGACTTACATTTACTACAACTGCCTCGTTGGCCTAGTGGTCCTGAGTACTGCTACGCTAGAGGTCCTGGGTTCGATTCCCAGGTCGAGCAAAAAGTGTTATTGGGTTTTTCTATGAAATTCTCAGTAGCAGCTCGGGAGTCTGGATTTGTGCCCGGTTAATGGCAATAGGCTCGCCCTCTATTACATGGGACCTAAATATACCGGCGAACTGTGGGTGTATATTGGTACACGTCTGCCTAACCCTTCGGGAAATACAGGCGTGATGGTATATTATTTATTATTATTTACTACAAGTCCAGGTTTCCTCATGATGTTTTCCTTCACCGATAAATAAACTCATCATCAAATAATTTAATTCAATTTCTCCATTTTAAAAGCCAATTTTGAACGTCATTTACAAGAAAGATAAAATAAATAATATTGAATCTAGTTGAATAGTTAAGAATTTTCTCATTAACCGTCTACTTTTGATGTGCGAAGGAGTGAGGGATGACATAGATTATTGATTTTGCTTATCTGTTGTTGACGTTATAGAGATCAGGTTTCAGCACTAATAGAGAAGGTAAACCTTACTTAAATAGATACACGTGAAGATAATCAATGAAGATTTTAACGAAAAATTGTCTCGTAAGCCTAGTGGTCCTAAGCGTGACTGCCACGCTAGAGGTCTTAGGTTCGATTACCAGGTCGCGCAAAGTGCTATCGGGTTTTTCTATGAAATTCTCAATAGCAGCTCGGAGTTAGAATTTAAAACCCCAATAACACGTTTTGTTCGACCTGGGGAATCGGACCCAAAACCTCTAGCGTAGCAGACACGCTTAGCACCACTAGGCTAACGAGGCAGTTTCCTTTTAGGAACGTTTCCTATGAGTTTTTGCTCTCTCTCCAGTATTTTGATAACTTTCCCATCAAGTGAGGTTAAAACATTTCAGCCTGAATAAGGTAAATTTCCCTATATTACTTAGGTCAGTGATTCAAGTTTATCAGTTAGGAATGGAACTTAAAATCTATCTTCTACCCGGGTCTGTGGTGCCCGATAATAGACTATAACCATTGAGTCTTAAAGTTTAGAATAGATTACTTTAGACAGCAATGTTCCGTAATCAAACTAATCATCATTTAGAAGTACCAGGTAAGAGCGTTAGAAAAAACAAACAATAATTAATATAAGATATTTATTATTGTTTGCGAATAGCTTTAGGCTGTGTAGCTGTAGGCAAAGCGCCCGTAGGCAGAGAATATCATGTTTCTGGGGATAATTAGTTGGTCCCAAGAAACTTGAGAATCGACCCTTAAAAATAATATCATTTTCCTTAAGGCGATTCCCACGAAATTAGGTAATTTGTACTCGAATAAATAAGTCCAGAAATACTTATAAGTCAATTGCCACAAATTGTATTTTATTCAATCAAGTTAAGACATGAGGTTTTAGATCATTTAATTCTTATAAGAATTACAATTCACTTACATGAGAATATTTAAAACTAGACATTGGTGTCGATTCTGTTATGCACAAGCTAAACTTAATTTAGACTATTTTTATCATTTTCTTTCCAATCAAACAAGAAAGGGACGGACGTGAATAAGACTTGTCAATTTTAGTTGAACTAAAACTTCTATACAATTATAATTGGCATGTCAGAACGTGTCGATTAAAAACACGGAAAAGTTCAAGGCAAAACTAATTTGACATCTCTAACTTAGTTCTAAGGTATTACCGTCCTTTTCTTTCGCTGTATGTTAGTAAGAGATGTCAATTCTCTAATTTTAGTTTAGTTTGTGATTACGGGAATCGGCACCAATATCATGAAATAAACTAAATGTTGGACGTATTACAAATATTGGGTATACATTTTAATAATTTGAGGGTAGGTTACAAAAATGTTAGTTCGATCTGTAAGGCTCAGCAGTCACAGTATGTAAACAAGATTTCGTAGAACACAGATCAACGGCAAGACATAAGTACACTAGTCCACAGAGGCGATGAGAGTAAGTATTTTAAATCAAAATATGGATGACATGACTAACAAAGGTAGTTCACGTACTTGCCTGCAGAGGCGCTGCCGAGTGCCTACCAGTAAACAAATAAAATACTGATAAACATTTGCTGAATAAAATTTAAACATGTACACAATTATACGACTTTAGAGTTTTTACTAATTAAAGAATTAATCACAGAGTGGAAATACAGTATACCGGGTGGACTTTTGAGACGGGAGACAGTAAGGAACCTGTCCTTGCTGTCCTTTAACCGTTAAAGTTACAGGAAAAAGTTCTTAGAAGGCTATTCGTAACTTTTTGAGATACATACTTGCCCGGTATCGAACCCGCAAGGCTCAATACCTGGCAAGTACCAATATGACCTTTTCAATTAATATGTGCTTTCTAAGTTTATTTTAGTCATCTCTGACGTAGGTAACGGAAAATATCGTGAGGAAACACGGAAATCAGTCTGAAATCACCAATCTGCCTTGAGCAGGCGTGGTGATCAATGCTCGTGCCTTCTCTGTATGAGAAGAGGCCTTTACCCTGCAGTGGGACAATAATACGCTGGTATTGCTGTTTATTTTTATAAGTATAAAACTATATTTTTGGCTTAGATCTCAGTTTGTAATTATAAACACACGAAATGATATTACATACAAAACTGCAAAAGCTACACGGGCAAAAAGTATGGAAGGGCCAATGTCTTTTTAAAT
The DNA here is from genome assembly GCA_932526535.1 of Caradrina clavipalpis. NCBI lineage: Eukaryota > Metazoa > Arthropoda > Insecta > Lepidoptera > Noctuidae > Caradrina > Caradrina clavipalpis. The sequence continues at coordinate 4,953,378 of OW052087.1, forward strand.
AAATCATGAAAATTATTACTGCCTGGTGTCTAGAATCATTTACGAGTATTTAATCCATAGTTTTAGCCTTCGTTGCAATGTTGTTCCAATGTGCATATCATAACAAACTAATTTTGATAGTAAAACCATCACGCCTGTATTCCCCGAAGGGTTAGGCAGAGGCGTATGTGTATGTGTATGTATGTGTTTTGATAGTAATTTAAGCCAAAAATCTAGTTTTATTCGTAGCTTAACGTTTAAATGTATTAATTTAAAAAAAATACGAGTTTATTACGTTTAAGTTTATTTATTTGCAAGAATACAGGTAGCTAACAAAATCTCTTAAGATCTATAGGTTTTCAGCCGTACATATATTAAGATTTAACATTTTGTTTGTAGAATACATGCAGTACACATTTAGTTATAACCAATTTGTGTTTAGTTTATTACTAACTAGCTTTTGCCCGCGACTTCGTCCGCGTGGATTAATAGTTCCCGTTCCCGGGGATTTCCAGGATGAAAACAATCCTATGTCCTTTCTCGGGTCCCAGACTATATCTGTACCAAATTTTATTGAAATCGGTTCAGTGGTTTAGGCGTGAAGAAGAGACAGACAGACAGAGTTACTTTCGCATTTATAATATTAGTACGGATTTGTCATTCATCACCTTGATTTCTGCGTAGGTACTTAAATAGTAATCTGTACCTCCCTAATGAGATGTACCATTTAACCTATATTATGTTAATTTTATATAAAAAAAACATTGATAAAAAAAAAACAAAATATATTGATTGAATACTTATGTCGTGATATGGTGATAGTGGTCAAGGCGCTGTCTTTTTTATACGAAGCTGTTATTTTTTAATTCACATGAACTTTCTTAGGTCTTTTTTGGACATCTCAGACATCGGTGATGAAAAACATTGTGAGGAAACCTAAACTGTTAATTAAAATATCTGCCTTAAGCAAGCGCGGTGATCCATGCTCTTGACTTCTTTGTATGGGAAGAGGCCTTTGCTCTGCACTGGGACAAATAATAGGCTGGAAATATTATTATTTTTAGTATTCAAAATACATAAAACTTAACCGCTTTTAACCACTCATACTGCTTATAAAACAGAATAGGTTGGTAATATTGGGCAACAATTATTGCTAGGTAACCACTGTTATTGTATGTGCGAAAAATCATCGTTTCTAGTAGTGCGCAATTAATAGTAGTAGTAGTAGGTACCGGTCTCATGGGGTTTCTTAAACTTCAGATTAAACAACAACAAAAAAACAGGTTTACGTAAAATGAAAATAACTTTAACGGTTAATATCTCCGTAACCAGAAGTATCCAGAACCAAAAAAATATGTTTACAACTCAATAATCGGGTTTGTGTCTTTTAACACCCGTTATAATTATACCATGTTAATTATTATAATTGGTCTTTGTATCGTTTTTCTCATCATCATCAGCCTGCTGCAGTCCACTGCTGGACGCAGGCCTCTCCCAAGGCACGCCACTGAGCCCGATCTACGTCTCACTGGCTCACTAATTAAAATTACCGTAAAATAAATACATAATTACATAATTAATTTAATTATGTTGACATGGCAAGGTGCTTATTTCCTTTTTCTATGTAATTCGAACCTTACCTATCTCTTAAGAAATGCATTTCAAACTAAAATTCCTTCAACTCATAATTTTCTTTGTTCTTTGTTTGAGCCATAAATATAAATCATATCTATAATTAGTATAGTGCAACCGGGAACCGGGCACAGCCGATCGATGAATCGCCCCTGTGTCGCATTCGTTAGGGTGGTGAATTATGGGGCCTTATTGAATCTACTCTCACCCCAAACGCACAGATGCACCCCTTTTGCGCAGTCCCGTTGCCTTACCATATATGGTAATGGACGCAAGCAGAACGCTCCCCCCTCGTCATGAAAATAGGTAGATTGCACCCCCGGTCGCACACAGACGCAAATGCAAGAGTGTGCTTTGATGTATTGAGTACACTACGCAGTTTATAGAGAGCATACTGTGACCAATGATTTTGATCGTTTGTTTTGATTTATATATTTAACTATGTATTTATTTATTTAATATGGAAGACTTACCTATTACATTTGGTCATTTAGTCTCTCTCTTCCCAAGTGAAGATACTGGAGTTGTAGTTATGTACTACTGACTGATTATTGACTTTGTGTTAGTTTATGAGGAGAGGATTTTGCCCTGCAGAGGAACAATAATAGGCTGTATTATTATTTGCCTAAACACAACCTTTTCTATTTTCTTGTTAATTCTGTCAAACAACCCGTTGCTTAATTTTCTAACGAAACAGAACTTATATCTAAGATATGTAGTTTTGAAATGTTTTCCTTATACTATTATTCCCTCAATTAATGTTTTTAAAAAGAAATCAATTAACCAGTGCTTGAGTAGATCCGTAAAAATCATAAAAATATTGCCTCCATAGGTCCAAGTATCAAGCATAATAAATCCCTCCATTTGTTGACTGATGTAAATGTATAGGGTCACTTCCGGGCCGATATTCTAGAATGTTCCAGCTCCCTAGTGCCCCCCCGCGCAGGGGGTTGCACCCTGCACGCTACTGCATTGCGCAGTCGCGTACAGCCACACCCTGTTAGCCTTCCTAGATAGCGTTTCTGGTTCTACCTCACCACCCCAGGGAGGCTGCAATCAAGGCACTTCGAGAATATTCCATCATGCACCCCCCGCACTGTACCCCCGCTTGCTTCCGCGACGCCCTGTTAGTTATTGCGTAATATTATTTCATAATCTACGTAATATTATTTCATTATCTTCATAAACTAACAGTTATTGCGTAATATCGTAATGTCGGCTTATGGTATCTAAGTACCGGATAAAAAAAATGAAAACCTAAGTGACAAAAAGAGAATGTCTTATTGATTAATTTTATTTATTTATTTAAACTTTAAGCAACAAAAAATTACGAAGTCTGACTTAATGTCTTAGGCATTCTCTAACACTCATCCAAAGGAAAGAGATGACACGATAGATGCAAATGAGATAAAAAAATACTTAAAATAAATAAATTGAAATAAATGATTGATGAATCATGATTGAATTCATTCATTGATCTTGTGGATAGGTATAGTAGGTAATCAAATCGAATGTATCATTTAAAGAATACACTTATGTTGTAGTTAGGAAGACGTTACATATTTCTGACCTACGCGTCATTTATTTATTTAGGATCCCCAGCAAAAGATGTTCACAAATCATGACATAAAAAACAATATTACAAAAGCATTATGTAGGTGTACTCCTTCACTCATAGGAGACCATGACATTATCATACCTAACATTGAAATAAAACCGCGGCCACTTTAAGAGTTGTGACGTAAATATTACACGACAACAATGTATGAGGTCACACATTGTGAGATGACAATCGTGATCCGCACCCTAAGAACGGTCGCCTAAACCTGTTGAAACATCCTCAAGATCAAGGTTATATGTTCTTTGACGGGGTACCCCATCTACCCAGCTGGGGGTCGATGAATAAAAGATAAAGCTGGCACGCCACCACGTGGCCGAGAACTTGGCACGTTTGGCATCGTGCCAATGCTCCAAGGGGGTCGAATTTGCTTTCACTTTAAAAACAAATGCACTTGATGTAGTAGGGAAGACGAACGAAAGTTATACAAATGGTACCTAACTGGTCTAGTCTACTAGTCTGGCCAGTTTTCATTTAAAGGTGCAAGGTTCGTTAAACCATCAGCCTGTATTCCCCGAAGGTTTGGCAGAGGTGTACCAATGTACACACACAGTTCGCCGGTATGTTTAACCCTAGAGTGGGCGCGTCTTTTTGCCGAACGTCAGTGGGCGCGTGGGGAGCATTTTGCCGCTCCTTTTCATTGACCCTTGTAAGTAGGAATACAGCAATTAAATTCAAAGATTTTCTTAGGATTTAAGTAAAACACTAATAAGCAATAAGAAATCATCATGTTTATTGAATTTAGTTATAGGAACTTTGGTTTATAAAAGATATTAGAAAACATAAAATTTTAAAAGACTTTTTTTGACTTATCTTACATTATCCTTTGTAATACTCATAAAAATGGCAAAATATAACAAAATTATATATTTTCTACATCTACAGGATATGCTCTGGCATAACAATCTTCACATAGGTATGTGCAATGTCCGTTGCACAGCAATTTTGGGCATCTACAACGTCCTTTTTCGTGCGTCATTTTTTTTTGTTAGACAGTTACTGCATTTGCTCTCCTGATTTGTACATGATGGTTCTTCTATAGATACAAAGCGAGCAATGTGGGTCCTCGAAAAAATATTTAATGTCTCATTATAAGACCTTGTGGCAGTATATGGCTTTACTAGGACCATCGCAATCTGTTTCAAATACAGCGGCGCGGCGTAGCAACAAATGTTAAAATTTTCATTTTCAGAGATTTCATCTTGTTATTCATTTATTTAGATACAGTAATACAAAACTTTTAAATAATAATTAAATTACAAAGTTTGTACAACTTATAAAAAAAAGGATGCTTCAAAAAACTCGTCCGTATCGCTTTCAATGGGGCAAGTACCATAAAATGCTGCCAGCAGCATGACCACATTTTATGGCAATGCTGATTCTTTGGCCCAAGACCCGAAGCCTCTGGTCACGTAGAGAGTCGTCCAGTCACTTGGCGATGTCCCGAAAAAGTAAATGAGCGTTCGGGTCCCATGGCCCTAGTGTTTCAATTCTAAACGGCTAAAACATTATATATCTTATTATTTTTCGTTTTATTCACGTTAAACTTTTAAATCCTGTAATTAAAAGCGTTTAATTTAGTTTTACAATAAATGTACCATTAAATATGGTCTACATTTCAATTTTGCAAAAAATATATGACACAATTTTAACTTACGTGAGTGGGCGCGCGGTGAGCAAAATGCCGCCCGGCGACACCTGATGGTAAACATCTTCTTCTCTTTCGGCACCCCGCGCACTTATGGCGTCCAACTTTTCGGTACAAGTTGCCAACGAAAGAAGGGCCAGCTATTAGAAAGCGCGAACTTATCGGACGATTGTTTTACGAATTATTAACGTTATTTTGGCGAGGGCGGCAAAATGCTCATAGCGCGCCCACTCTAGGGTTAAGTCCCATGTAATAGGAGCCTATTGCCATTAAACGGGCACAAATCCTAACTCCGAGCTGCTACTGAGGGTTTCATAGAAAAACCTAATAATATTTTTTGCTCGACCTGGGAATCGACCCAAGACCTAGTAATTTTTTGTTTTCCAAAAACCAGAAAAGTGATCGTTTCAATAAACTTTTTTTTTCTGGGACCAACTTTGAAATTGTGAAAAACAAATGTATGATTCCAAGTAATATTTCGACGTGTTATTAACCGAATATAATTAGCTTTTTACCCGGAACAAAATCTATACAAATTGGGCAAATTTTTATGAGACTCTTTTGTTGAGTTCTTAGATGTAAGAAAAGCAAGTTAAAAAGAAGTATCTTCTGGACGATTTTTTTAATAATTGCCCTTACTATGTTTTCCTCTGTCGATGGCAGTGATGTTCGAAATAAACTAAGAAAGTACGTGTGAAATTCAAAACGTCATATTAGTACTTGCTCGATATAGAATTTGGAACCTAAGGGGGTACTTTAGGTTCCAAATTCGATACTAATAGAAGGCGCGGTAAACCACTTTGTTATCACAGCCCTTTCACGTCGTCTTTTACCAAAATATTTTTTAATTGAGTAGGTCCATTTTTAAGGCATTATAGTACGGCCAAATTACAATGCCTACAAATGTAGAAATTGTTTAAGAAGTAAAATTATCAAATTTCTTTAAAGTTCATAAGTCTTTGGTTTCGATATTTTAAATAAAATTGATTTCTTAACGGGTTTATGGTACCGACCCAAAAAAAAAGATAATATAGTATATTAAAATAAAAATGTATGTTACCACCGTGACTTATTTATAAAATGATACCGGCGTGAATCCTAGAGGACCTAATCTAAGCCTAAATGGAATAAAAATAAAAATAAGGGATTCTAATTAATGGCTCTTGTAGGTACTTGAATCCTCATAAGTAAGTACGTATGCAAACATTAATTAATTAGCTGTCGATCCCCAGTAGCTAGCATTGTGTGCCAGTAAACATAATAACAAGTAACTCTATGTACTACGTCAGGGGTACTCAACTGTTGTAACAGGCGGGCCAAACGGTTGATTTAGTTTTCGGCGGGCCACTAACGATTCCAATTTTAGTTACTTTTAGGGCTTGTGCAAATTAAAGGTATTATGAAATTTAATAGATAAACCCGGCCAAGTGCGAGTCGGCCTCGCGCACGAAGGGTTCCGCACCATTTTCTATAAAAACGGCATAAAAATGATTAAATATTTGTTTGATTTCAATTTCATTATTTATTTTTAAAGTCAATATAAAACTAAATATTCTGTTAATATTTCAAGCGGTTACCTGTTGCTGTTATCAATATTGGGCAAACACGAGCAAAATAAAAACATGTTTTTTGTGTGGGAGCCCCCTTAAATATTTATTTTATCCTGTATTTGTTGTTATAGAAACAACAGCAATACATCATATGTAAAAAAGAAATAGCTGTCTAACTATCACGGTTCATGAGATACAGCCTGGTGACAGACGGACAGACAGACAGACATACAGACAGCGAAGTCTCAGTAATAAGGTCCCGTTTTACCCTTTTGGCACGGAACCCTAAAAAGGATGAAGAAGGAACACTTTGTCAGCGGGGTTTCTAAAATTGCTTACGCGGGCCTTTTAAAATCCATCCGCGGGCCACATTAAAGCCCGCGGGCCTACGGTTGACCAGCCTTGTTCCACGCAGACTCAGGCGAGTACATCTGTTTGCGCAGGCTCCGTCGCTGTACACGGAAAGGGTGGCAATTTAATTTCTGTTCGGTCTCCCTGCCCCCACGAATTCTGCATACAGGTTCTATCATGCACCCTCTTACTGCATCCCGCCCCGCGCCCCGCACTGCGTCGCAAACTATGCCGCATCCCGCGTCTCCACCCGCGCATTCCCCGCGCCGCAATCTCTGCCGCATCCCGCGTCTCTACCCGCACTGTACCCCGCGACAGGCACTACCTAGGTGTACTTCCATATTTATAATTATGACGCAAGCTCTTTGTTTACGACGCATGGTTTTTAAAACCCAATATTGTCTTTTCGTGTTGAGGAATATCATTATTATAAATATCAGCTTTGCAAAGTATTGAAAAGTTCACGAAAACAATATTTTGAAATAGTAAGATATTCCTGACCTACGATTTAGGATATCATCGTAATCAAACTCGCTTGAACACCTAACGAGACAAGTTCAAGGTTCGAGGGGGTAACTGGGGCCCAGCCGGCTGAGTAATAAATTATGCTAAGCGCGCCCACAAACCGGCGTGCTCCAGAACTTGGCACACTTGGCACAGTGCCAATGTTCAAATCGGACAAAGTTTACTTTCACTTTTATAAAAGGTTAAAAGCACCCAACCCCACACCACTAATTCATAAATAAAAAAATAACGGTTTTTAAAGTTGAACATTTTAAATAACCGATCAGAAATAACTTTACAAGGATAAAATTCTATGATTGCTTAAGTGAATAATTAAATAATAATTAATAATTACGGCATAGTTCGGCAGTAACGGTGACAGAATGTGACTGTGTTCAAGGTAGTTATTATACCTACTAACTAAGTAATTTATTAAATCAAGGTGTTGCTAAATTTAATAGCTAATATAGAAAAAAAAATACAGTGTAGGTAATATAAAAATGTATCACAGTAAACCGAATAACTAAGAGCTCATAATTCACGAAAACATTAAAAATTACAAACTTTTTATTGATTAGTCTAGGGTACCTAGAACGCAAGCGACGCACCTCGCTACAATTTATTGACATAGCTACGAACCGCCGAATGCAACCCGCCCCTTACACGGACATAAAGCAGAATACTGCGTCATCGAATTAAAATATATTTATGATTTATCTTACCGAAATAGAGAAAATTGTGATTAACTTATCCTAATTAGTTAACCAGTTCTAATAATCGTTACCTATAACACCAACAAAATGTATGCAGCTGAAATGCTATATTGGCCAGACTTTTTCTCATACAACAACAGTTGCGTGTAAACGGGTGAATCGTTACATGACCCAACAACCGATAACGTTACGTTTCTGTTTACCACCCCCAAGGGACACAGTTACAGGCTTTCCATTAATAACCTATTGTTGTGACGTAAATGAGCGCACTGCCAAGCATGCGCACATTAACCTACTTCCCATGCACGAGCTCATGAATGAACGGCATGGAGGCACCGGCGTGGAGGCCCCTACGTGGAGGCACCGACGTGGAGGCTTAATGGTTTGTTGTGACTGAAAAAACGGTGACGTAGCGTTCCAGTCCGTTTCCACTAGACACGAACCCCGACCTACAGCGTGACGTCATGAGCTACGTACTCGACTCAACCCTTGTTGTCATGGCTACAAGGTCAAGTTCCTTTCCCCCGGTCCCCTAGGTCACTTGGCAACCCAGGGATAGGTCTGGGTTCCCGCGCCACCTAGGGGGGCGGAATGATTTACGGCTTTGGGATGACTTCCAGCACGTGCGGTGAATGATGTCTTGCTGAAAACCTGTTGATTTTGCAAGGGAGGGGTGCTTTTTGAGGGAATGGGGAAGTTTATGTTCCTTAGAGGGGTATAAAAACCCCGTATATTTAATGTTTATTGTCGTGACTGTTTTCGTTGCTTGAATAGGTGCAGTGTGGGGGTGCTTTGTGGGGTATAAGCAGTTCAGTAGGATATTTTTCATATGTAGTATTTGTTGTTAGTAGGTAGGGAGGTAGGTTTGGGTCGCTGTGTTTAGGATTTGTTGTTGCTAATTTGGGTAACTTTATAAAATGAGATTCGGTATAACAGATTTGATTTATTTTCAGAGACATAAAATTTATCGCGTCTTGTCAAATTATCATGAGATGTAATTGAAAGATTAAAAATATTAAAATAAAAGTTTAAAAAGTCGTAATTATTCGGAGCGCATCTAGTAAACATAGAGCGTGGTTGCCCGGTCTGAGTTCCTGCGACTGTTGCACAGCGCGTATAGGAAGGGAGCTGGACTAATTGAAAGCTATGTTTTAATGAAATCCTGATACACCTCGTAATTGAGTATAAGCAGAGATATAGCCGGAAATTGATACTTGTGTAAATCTTCGTGTGTTTAAACTTAATGTCGACTTTAGTCTTATTATTTTTAGTTTTATAACACAAGTTCAATGTTTTTTCTTATGATCCAAGTTACCTATATGATTATTATTTTAATGACGATGAAACATCGCTACGTAGCATCGCAATTTGGTTTTTACCTGATGTGTTTAAATCGTGCTAACATTATCAATTCTTTTTTTGAGTAGTCATTTGTATATTTTTTTATTAGGCTATAAAATAAAAGTAAAATCTTTCGGTTGATTATTTTTTTAATGACGTAACACAATATCTAGAAAGTAATAAAAGTATTTCATTTTAAATCGTGAGCGTCATGACTGCCCAGAAAAAAATGTATTAAAATAATAGACTGGTACCTGCAGATTTTAAAAATATTTGCAAATTTATAGTTGGATTGTGATCAATAATGGATGACATACACAAACACATAGTAACCCAAAACTTCTTAATTTTTTTTTAAAGTTCCTGAGCTTATCCGGTCAAATATCGTCGCGCAAGATTTTTATACCTATATAAATATTTACCTAATAAAAATTGTGTATCAGTCATCTACCTGTACTAACATCCTACGTGATACTATCACTAGGTTAGAATAGAATATATTTATTACCCAGAAATTTGGTATATGTACATAAGTGATAATAATATATTATAGTGATAATGTCTCACTTTTGCAACGATATGCAAAGTTAGAGTTAAAAATTAAATTAATTTCAATTTTTTTTTTTATTTCCATTACATTATGCAATTCAATAATGTTTATAATACGTAGTAACTTACTAAATTTATTATTTAGACTCAAGTGTTTACAAGAAAATTAAGTTTCTTTGTTCTGCATCCAATTAGTAGCTAGGTAGGTACCTACCTGAGCCGACGCCCTGATGCCCGGGCTCAATAAATTAATGCAGCAATACGCACACAGAGGAAGCGCATTCTGAGAAATTTCGACGCTAGTGCCACCCTCCCCATCCTGAAACTGCGCAAAGCCCACGCCTGGCTTTCATCTCTGCGTTGCGCAGGCCGTATCTAGGCAACCTACCTGGATCTATAATGCACCCACGCGCGGCGCTTTCATCTGGACCGCGCCCATGTTTAAACTTCAAGCTATTTATTACAAATCTAGGGTGAGCAGAGGAAGAAAAATTTAGGATTACGCAGACTTTTTTTTAAATTGTGTCGTTATAAATGAAAACAAAGAAGCCTGTTGACCCCTTGATCGTATCTTACAAAGCCATTATTTTTTAAATTTTCTTCTGCCTAAAGATTGTCTCAATTTTCGTTACGAAATATTTCTTACCTACGTCAGCCCCGGACCTACCCTACGTTCCGTAAAGGAACAAGGTCGCGGTCACTTAAACTGGAATCATTTCTATAAGAAGTTGATGAAAACCCCATGAAAATTAATAGTTTAGTTGAAAAGAACTAGGCGGGTAAATAGGTTTAAGTACCACATTTAAAAAAATTATAACATTTATATTTATTTCTTTTTTTGTTCTACTTAACTTTTCATTTTAAATAAAAAACGCGACCTGAAAAGCCTTAGTTATAATCGCTAGATTAATAACCGTATTGTAAGGAGGTATGTTTCTCTCAGGGCGTTTTGGGAGCTTCTTCAATAAGTTCGACGCACGATTGTCAGTAAAAGGTATATTCAATAGGTGTACACGATAAAAATATAACAAAAACAGGTAGAAAACGGTAAAACAAAATTAGGTTTGCGTATTCGCGGCAAATCGTACCGATCGCTCGGAGGCTAGTCGTCCACCGTCGGTGGCGGGGGCGCGGGGTGCGTATGCGATCTCCCGCGCTTACGGGTACGTTCGAGCATAAGTATCGCGTTCAAATAATGCCGCGTTACATCCTCCCCCTCTGACCTAGACAATGCGCCCTCGCGACTGGGTCAGTTAACATACCTCTTAGGTCTCCCGCGCTTACGTTTTCCCTTGACCGGAACCGGCAATACGTCACCTACGAATGGGGTCATCTGAGAGACGTGGTACCTACCTAAGGTTTCGTCACTCCTAACCCTACCCAATACATACGTGGTAGGACTCGCAACACCCTTTATACGATATGGCCCGTCACGTCGCAGTATGAACTTAGGTGTTTGTCCGCGGTTCGTATCGTTACTTCTATGGGTCTTTAAAAGGACGAGATCACCTATAGAGTAATAAGGTGCGGGTCGTTGACACTCATCTGGTCCGTGTCTGTACAGTCTGCCATCGGACATAATAAATCCCCGGTCCGACCAACCCCTCCCCCTAAACGGAACGTCGGTTGACTCCAGGTCCTCGATGACCTGACGCACCTTGGGATACTTGAGTTGGTTCCCGCGAACATCCTTGGGACTTCTCGATGGCAAATCAACTTCAGCATAGCGGAAGTCGCAATCTGCTTCCTCAGCGCAAGGTTTACGCGATGGAATATCAGCGATAAAGTTAAATCTGCTTTCATCAACCCTCAACGCGAGGTTTGATGCTTCTGCTTTCATCAGCTCCATCTGGCCGCCAGCAGGTAGGCTAAAACTGGTAACAAACGGATACCAACGCCGTGGCTCGTCGTTGAAACACCAGCTGCTCTGTGGTAAATCCAACAGGATACTAGCCTTCACTATAAAATCTCTACCTAGTAGTGTCCTAGTCGGCGCGTCCGGTAATACTATAAACGTGGTAGGTATAGTACGTCCCTTTAGCATGACGTCGGTATTGCACTCGAGTGCAGTACATACCTGTTGTGATCCGTCGGCAAGCCCTACAGTACGTGACGTGTTCTTAAAAACCACGCCAGCTTTGATGAGTAAATCGTACAGCATGGGACCTGCGATAGAATGTGTGGCCCCTGTGTCTAAGATGGCCACCCCATTGCGATTCACGACCTGAATGTCTACTAACGGCCGCGAATCGTTGTTATCGGATACCTCAGCGCTACAAAAATCCGATTTATTTGACTGATTCGACTCGATCGATGCACTTTTGCAGTTACTGCACTTCGACCGTACGACTCCCAGCTGACCACAACCGTAACAACGCAACTGGGTACTATTGTTCAAGCTACTAGAAGGCTCGGTAACCTTACCGTCTTTCTTCTCCTTATTACGGCAAACGTCTACTGTATGTCCGAAAAGTTTACAATAGGTGCACTTCGGCCTAACGCGCCCTTCCCGGTCACTACTTTTCGAGTTCGAGGTACTACATAAAGCGTCGCGCGATTCAGACGGCATAACACTATGTTTACCTAATCTTCGGAGGTCACCTACGGCATTCGTAGGGTTAACGTTCGGAATTATGCTCGAACGTTCCCGCGCGGCAGCGAGAGGGTTAACAGCGGAGTTCGCAATGTTTACATTATTATTATTATTCGCACTAATAATATGGGATGGACTCACCTCCGCCAACGACTCCTCGACTAACCTGGCCTTCGAGATCAGCTGTTCCAGCTCGTACACAGAGTCGCGAGACACTCGCTTCCTTATTCTACGATCCAATAAACCGTAAACAATATCTAATAACATGACTTCCGGTACAACATACGGTAATTTAGATATTAAAGCGCGCACTTTACATATAAATACATCGGCACGTTCACTATTTTGCTCGGTACAAAAAATGTCACGGAAGATTTTATAACCCGGTCGCGGCACTCCGTACATTCCGCGAAGACGTTGCAGCGCGTCGGCCCACGATGTTATCGACGACTTAACGCCTTGCCACCAGACGGCGGCCTCGCCGACCAGCAGCATCGGCAGCCCCCGTAGAGCGTGCTCGTCGCTGATGTTGGTGCAGTCGCGGTATACCTCGATAGCATCAATGAATGCCTCGAGTTCTTCCGCGTTCTTCGATGACCCGTTGAAGCGCGCCGTGCACTTAGCGAAGTTACCCGATGGCCGCGGTGTATCACGCGTGTCAGGTAATCGTAGTGATGAAGCGCATGGTGTATCTCTATTCGCCAGTATACTTTCTATAAGTATACGGTTCGTTTCCGCTTGACTCCTGGTGATGCTGGAGACAAGGGACTGCAGCATGTCTTCGGACATGGTGATGTTCGGTGATGAGACTACCGTTCTGTTTTGTTCCGCGTCCGTGTCGGAGTCCGACCCGTCATCTCTTCTGGCACCGCGTCGTGTTATCGGCATAGTAACAGGGCACTAGCTCGTCTGTTCTTCTCTCAATCAACACGGGTTACGATATTCAGGTGATGATATTCAGGGTGGTAATACGTGAGTACCTAGTCACGTAACGTAGGTAGGTAGGTACTCAATCCGTTGCACGATATTTGAACGTAACTTCGACTCGCCCGCGCGTCGCGTCGTCGCGTGTCGGTAGGTACAAACTTTTGGCGCGGAGAATGGACTCGCCCAGAATTTTGTTGCCTAGTTTTGCACTGTTTGTAGCAATTTCTCGTGAAATGCGCTGTTGGATAGTGTTCACAGTATGTGTTAGCACAACAGTTAATAGCACTTGTTAACACTTTTGAGTCTTTTCACTGATATCGTGCCCCACGTTGGGCGCCACTGTAAGGAGGTATGTTTCTCTCAGGGCGTTTTGGGAGCTTCTTCAATAAGTTCGACGCACGATTGTCAGTAAAAGGTATATTCAATAGGTGTACACGATAAAAATATAACAAAAACAGGTAGAAAACGGTAAAACAAAATTAGGTTTGCGTATTCGCGGCAAATCGTACCGATCGCTCGGAGGCTAGTCGTCCACCGTCGGTGGCGGGGGCGCGGGGTGCGTATGCGATCTCCCGCGCTTACGGGTACGTTCGAGCATAAGTATCGCGTTCAAATAATGCCGCGTTACAGTATTAATTTAATGTTGAAAAATACGAGTATGCTAAAAATAACATTACCTATATTTTTTCACACAAAATTTTGGCTAATCCTGATTTTAATATAACCCTGACCTTACTCATATGTTTAAATAAGTAATAGAGAGAAAAATAAGTAGCCAGCTGTTTTTTAAATCTATTAGTAAATTCTATGTCTTTTTTCTTTGTTTCGTGACGCGTAGTAACAGCCCGGGCGACCCACCGTTCGAGCTGTATTGATTTTCCGTCGTGCCCGAAATGGGAATATTCAGGATGAAAAAAAGACCGAATCTAGCTTTGCTAGGGTCCCTTTTTGCCTGATTTGAAACCTAACGGTACGGAGCATGCGCGAGTCTCCGCGCCCCTCTTGCCCGCCGTGAGCCCGTCCGAGACCCCAGCGGAGCCCGTCAGTTCTGTTCGTTTGGTTGTTGAGTTCGGTCGTGTCTGTATTTATTTGGGTTTTTGGTCCTACATGCCCCCAATCCGGTTTCAAATCACTGTTTAGTTTCCTGTTTAGTGTTATTACTATGTTTTAGTTCGGGAGTGTCGCGTTTTCAGTGATTTCAAATTTTTCGGAAATTAAATTTTTGTTCGATGTTTTCCGTCAGACCGCACCTTAAGTACATTCATTTGCAATTACCTATTTGCTTTTTCGTACGCACTTGTTTCCGTTACCGTTTTTCACCGTTGAAGATGCTGATAAAACTTCCCTTCAACGTGCTGAGTAAGTATAAAACACCCGATATCATGATCCTTCATTAGTCCTTCTCCTGAGTCCTAATTAGATCCCCATCATCCCTCATGAACCTAGCACTACAATACCCACACCCCTCCCCACCACCCACCACCCCCCGACCAACGCCCACCACCCACTACCCACCTCCCACCACCCACAACCCACCACCCACTACCCACCGCCCACTACCCACCACCCACCACCCCCCGCCCACAACCCACTGCAGAGCGCGGCGGGCTCCGTTCATTTTTGTTTCTGCCGTCGCCGGGTTTAGACGTGTCTTGTTACGGCCATCTGCGGCCCCTTGCTCCTGTTGGCCGCAGATGGCCGTATAGGGCTCCAGGTAGATTAAATACTAACCTTTTACAATTTATTTCGGAATTATAAATTTAAATTCAGTGCGGGTTTTAATAAAGATTATTGTTTTAGGGCTTCCCGATATGAGTGGTGTACTCAAAAGACTGGACGACATCGGTCAAACCCTAGTGAGGTTAGCGTCGGACTTAAAACAGTGCGTGGATGATGTGCGTGTAGTGAATGCTCGGCAGCTAGAGCGCCTCGAGCAAGAGCGAGCTACCGCGTTGCTTGCCGCGAGTGTGGACGCCCACGTGGATGCAGAACCGGTGTCCCTGCACAACGTGGACGACACTGAAGCAAAAAAGGTAAGTGTAGATGTAAGTTTTCATAGGTGTCGGCGGGTCATCATCATCTGCTTTCTTACATCGGAAATCACTATGACTTCGGTGACTACAATTTTAGGGTACATTTTATTGTGCTATTTTCAACTTTTTAGGGTTCATCATCTGCTACTTAACAATCATCCTAACGCCTTTCGCCCTTCTTTGACGCCATTTTGTTTCCATGTGTGACGCCATTTTGTTTTTCGAAACGCGTCGCCATCTTGGGCGCGTGTATCTCTGGCGCCTGCGTGATGCTTCGAAATCTTGGGCGTTGGCTTCTACTGCGCCGGCGTGACGCGCCGCCATCTTGGGCGTTGGCCCCGACTGCGCTTGCGTGACGAGTCTCTATCTTGGGCGCAAATATCTTCGGCGCCTGCGTGATGCGTCGAAATCTTGGGCGTTGGCTTTTACTGAGCCAGCGTGACGCGCCGCCATCTTGGGCGTTGGCCCCGACTGCGCTTGCGTGACGAGTCTCTATCTTGGGCGCAAATATCTTCGGCGCCTGCGTGATGCGTCGAAATCTTGGGCGTTGGCTTTTACAGCGCCAGCGTGACGCGCCGCCATCTTGGGCGTTGGCTTTTACTGCGCCAGCGTGACGCGCCGCCATCTTGGGCGTTGGTCCCGACTGCGCTTGCGTGACGAGTCTCTATCTTGGGCGCAAATGTCTTCGGCGCCTGCATGATGCGTCGACATCTTGGGCGTTGGCCCCGACTGTGCTTACGTGATGAGTGTCTGTCTTGGGCGCAAATATTTTCGGCGCATGCGTGATGCGTCGCATTCTTGGGCGATGGCGTCTTCTACGCTTGCATGACGCACCGCCATCTTGGGCGATGGCGTCTTCTACGCTTGCATGACGCGCCGCCATCTTGGGCGTCGGCCCCTACTGCGCATGCGTGACGCGCCACCATCTTGGGCGTCTGCCCCTATTGCGCTTGCGTGACGCGCCGCCATCTTGGGCGTCGGCCCGTACTGCGCTTGCGTGACGCGCCGCCATCTTGGGCGTCGGCTTCAACTACGCATGCGTGACACCGCTTGATATGACGCATTGCCGTCATCTTGATTACAAATACACAGCGCATGCGTTACGCCATTTTATACTTCGGTTCCACGATATTCGCAGCCATTTTGATTAACATTAGCGGATACGCCATGATGCTTGCAGAGCTAGGGTACCTAGGTACCTATAGAAACCTACACTAACAATCATCTGGGAAACTGAAGCTAAGCCATATTTTTTGTCTGCTGAGCATTCGATCTTATAATTGAAATTGGTTTGGGGACTACATCTTACAATAATTAGCCGAGTGCAATTGACGCTTTACCTGGAACGAAGTTCATAGTGGACATACTTTTTTTTACTTTATTTTTTTTTCTTTCATTTTTTTCCCCTTTCATATTTATTTTACATTTCATGTTTTTTTTCCTTTCAAATTTTTTTCCCTTTCATGTTTTTTTTCCCTTTCATGTTTTTTTTCCCTTTCATGTTTTTTTCCCTTTCATGTTTTTTTTCCCTTTCATGTTTTTTTCCCTTTCATGTTTTTTTTCCCTTTCATGTTTTTTTTCCTTTAATGTTTTTTTTTTAATTTCTTATTTTTATAAAAGAATTAAATTTAAGGCATTTAAGGCCTTTAACAACCAATAACTGGAACGTAATCAAAGTGATAGTCCAACATATTAGAGAAATAGCGGGTTTTTCAAATAGTACCTGTACACAAAGGATTTGTTTCTATATTTATTCGAAAAGAAGAATAATTGATTTCTAGTACCTATTGAAAATATTGCAAATAAGGTACATAGGGTTGCCAACCCTACTATATAATATAGTATCCTAATATATTAGAGCAATTTTTTAAGCCTGCCTACATTTTTGAAAACAAGATATAATAGGCGAAACTACTATATTTTAAAGGCATCAAACTCATAAGCTAAAATATTCGTTTCAAAATGTCTTAGCGTAAGACGAAACGTCAATATCTACTTCATAATGATTCCGGAATGTCATGACTGTCAATTTGACAGTTACTTTCAATAGATAGTTTGACAGATTGTCAATTTCGATTTCGCGCTTTCAACCATCTTTCGGCTTTGTGTTTTTGTAACTACCTACTTATTCAATAGAAGAGTTAAAGTTGAATATTTTCTTTTTCCAAAATAAATTCTTTTTCAAAAAGATTTCACAAATATTATAAAGATAATATCATTTCTTCTTACAATTCCGGCAATATCCGCCTATACAGAACGTATATTTTCTGTAATGAATAACAAATGGCGAGATGAGCGTAATAGAGCCAGTCTAAAACTAATAAAAGCTGAGCTAATGGTATTTTGTAATTTAAATTGCAATAATAGCTATGAGGCATTCATTAAAAATATTAATAAAATATTAATAAAGGCTAAAAGTAGCAAAAAATATTCTTTTAAGAAATAAAAATATAGAAGGTACCTACCTATTTTGGAACCTACTATATTTTTTTTCATATTCACCTTAACTACTATATTTTTGGGTACTTAATAATTTTAGAACTACTATATTTGACCGACAAAGAGTTGGCAACCCTAGGTACAATAGGTAAAAGCAGTTAGGTTCAGTAGCTATACGTACATCTATAGGTATAATAATAAAATAATAATACCAGCCCACTGCAGGGCAGAGACCTCTTCTCATAAAGAGAAGGATTGGCGGTAAATCTATAGATACGAATAAATAAATTGGACGCGTCTGTTTGTAAGTTTTTCATTTTTTTTTAAATACGGCTCTTTCCCGATTTCCTACGATGGACTATCACTGAATCTTTATTATAAGAATTGGTTGTGAGTTGTGAATCCGTGCCTACCACTATTAACTTTATTCCAGTTCGGAGGTATCTTTTGTTTAATTGCTCTCAACTATATTGCTTGCGTATTTTAATGCTTTCTTTTTCAGCGTTTTTAACAAATTTAATTCATCATTAATTAATACAGTCGTTCATACATGCACATACAGTCACACACATATAATCATTGACATATTTCTGATGATTGCCACAGTGTCACAGACATGCAGTCATGCAGTTATTGATATACTACCATTGAAATATTTCCACAAACACAGTCACACAATGATTGCCACAGTGTCACAGACATACAGTCATGCAGTTATTGATATACAACCATTGACATATTTGCACAAACATACAATCACGCGATGATTGACACACTGTCATAGACATGCAGTCATGCAGTCATTGATATACAACTATTTAAATATTTCCACAAACACAGTCACACAATTATTGTCAGAGTGTCACAGACATGCAGTTATGCAGCCATTGATAAACAACCATTGTCAAATTTCCGCAAGCATGCAATCACGCAATGATTGACACAGTGTCACAGACATGCAGTTATACAGTCATTGGTATACAACCATTGACATATTTCCACAAGCATACCATCACGTAATGATTGACAGACTGTCATATACATGCAGTTATGCAGTCATTGTTGTACAACCTTCGACATATTTCCACAAGCATACAATCATACAATGATTGACACACTGTCACAGACATGCAGTCATGCAGTCATTGATATACAACTATTGAAATATTTCCACAAACACAGTCACACAATGATTGCCACACTGTCACAGACATGCAGTCATGCACTCATTGATATACAAACATTGAAATATTTCCACAAACACAGTCACACAATGATTGACACAGTGTCATAGACATGCAGTTATGCAGTCATTGATATACAACCATTGACATATTTCCACAAGCATCACCATCACGTAATAATTGACAGACTGTCATATACATGCAGTTATGCAGTCATTGTTGTACAACCTTTGACATATTTTCACAAACACAGTCACACAATGATTGACACAATGTCACAGACATGCAGTTATGCAGTCATTGATATACAACCATTGACATACTGTTAGAGATACATAGTCATAAAGTCATTGACTCAATTGAGTCAGGGATACGGGTACGGGCCGCCACAGGTATAAAGCAACATACAGCACAAGTAAATAGCAAATGACGTACTGCATACTGTGATTGACATACAAACACAACATTTACACGCATGGGCTTGCAGACTGGGCCAATAATTCGCTGAAATCACCTTAACATTGTTCCTGAAAACTCATTAACCATGAATTCTAGAAATAATCTGCTAACTGTGAAAGTCCGATAACATTTGTGAAACTTTCACAACTGCATTTACCTTAGTTTTCTAACCTGCACTTATGTTTTCTAACCATTACTTATGTAAGTCTTCATTAACATTATTTAATTATTAATACCATTAAATAATAATTATTCATTAATTGTTATTAATAACATACCATTAGTTAACTATTATTGATTAGTTGTTAGTTTTTATTAATGACATACCAATAATTAATTATTATGTTGCTTGTTATTAATAACATAATATCATTAATTTATTATTATTCAATAATTGTTATTAACAACATACCATTAATAATTTATCATTTATTTATTATTCATTTATTGTTTGTAATTCATTACTTATCATTCATTCATTAGCATTCATTCATTATCATTCATTATATTCGCGATAATATGTATAAGAAGTCTGATTTGACAGCTATAAAAATTCTACGTGTAGTGAGGGGAAAAAATCGGTTGCTTTAAAAACAGATTCTTAAAACATATCGATTGAAATAGGTACTTAGGTTTGGAATCGACAAATGTTAGGTCTTGGTGCGGGCACCTTAGTGTCAGACTTTTACTGACTAAAACCCATCTATGTTCCTTCATGTGCCCTTTGCGTTCCGGGGGCGCGGTATCTCTTTCGAACAACCCACAGCCCCGGCGTGCGGGCACCCTAGGCACTTTTACCTTACTTCTGTATCCGGGGCTCTTGCAGAGTATAGATAAGTAAATCCCTAGCTAAACGTGTGGATAGAATGAATATAAATAATTAGACCAACACACCCAAAATCTTTGATGCATGAAGTATGCGAGATAGTAAAGGATAAAATAATAGATGTGCTTTGTGTGAAAGAGACAAAAAAGGGAGTAGGAATATCCAAACATGGCTCTCTGGCTGCTATCTGGTCTGGTGTCCATGAGACCCGTAGGGCCTGCCAGGGTGTGGGGTTCTCTCAGAGCGGATGATGAAATGTGTGAAAGATTATGTGTGTGTCAGTCCCAGAATTCTGTGGTTAAGAACCAAAGTGGGCCTAAAGCCTATCTTTATTTCGTGTGTGTATGCACCCGATATGGGAAGCTCACTTTCGGAGCGGTTAGAATTCTAGGGTAGTTTAAGAGGTGTAGTGAATGGGTGTAGGGCGAACGAAAAGATTGTAATGCTTGATGACTTTAATGGCTGGGTAGGTGTAAAGAGGAATGGGTATGAAAAAGTTTTAGGTGAATTTGGAGATGATAGAGCGAATGAGAATAGTATGGATTTGCTAGAGATTTGTGTAGAGAAGAGAACCTTTCTGTGATGAATACTATGTTTAATCAAAGGAAGATTCACAGGTATGACATGGGAAATGCATGATAATAGAAGAATAATCGATTTTGTGATTGTAGATGAAAAATTAGAGTAAGGTTACAGATACAATAGAATATCGGGGTATGAATGTCGGAACTGACCGTTATCTCGTAATGTGTACAAAGACATGACGTAGTATAGTAAAAGCTATAAAGTAGGATTATGAATTAATTTATACAAAATTACGTAGACGTGCATACAAATTTATCGTGGCATGTAAAGTCAAATCGAACTTCTTATACTGTCGCGAGATTAGTTATCATTCATTTATTCATTATCACTAATTGGTTGTCGTTCATTCATTTTTATTCATTCATTATCACTCATTGGTTATCATTCATTCATTTTCATTCATTAGTTACCATTTATTCATTATCACTCATTGGTTATCATTCATTCATTTTCATTCATTAGTTATCATTCATTAATTATCACTCATTGGTTATCATTTATTCATTATCATTCATTAGTCATCACTCATTCGATTTATTTATTATCATTCATTATCGTTATGTGGTCCATAAATTGTGTTTTACCAACATGTTGGCGTTTCTTAATAAAGTTTTACACGCAACGTACCTTAGTTGCGTGACACGTTAAGACTAAATAGAAAAAGGTAATTACGACATCATATAATTTTAAAAAAACTTGTCGTTTTTTAAATCTTTGAGTTTTTAAAAGTAAAGCAGCGGTTTTTAAAGTTGCAGTGCAGGCAGCGTCTGTAGAAATTATGTTTTTCACAGAATAGGTCTGCTGTGCCTACAACTGTAATTCAAATTCTCAATTCTTTCAAAGCTAAACTTAGCTGTAACATGAAAATTGAAAAAAAAAGACTCATGCTGTAAATAATGACCAGTTTTTAACGATGCCAACATGATAGTAAACACTCATATGCACCATGATTAAAAGGCCAATAAGATGCCTATACTAAATATTGTAATATACAGGAAAATTGAAAAAATACCCGATCCTGACTTCGCACCATGACCACAAACATCATTTGCTCTCTGACTTTCCTCTGACCTTCATTAAAAGCAAAAATTAGCCAAAAGCATTTTTTTTAATTTTAAATGTGTAAAATTTGCGAATACAATGCGAAGGTATTTTTTCACTTATTACTTTGAAGGCTGCCCGCCCACGTCAGATAATCGGTGACCGATTTTTTTTTGTCGGTGAGAATTCATCATGAATTCTAACACACCAACGCAGACACTTAAAAAAGTCGGCCCTTCGATACTATGGAATTAATCAACGGTGCGATAATCGGTCCTACAAAAAGTCGGACATGGGCGCAGGCCTTAGAGCCTATCCATAAATTACGTCATACGAATTTAATGTTTTTTTTAGGCTGTGCCTAGGACGGAGCCTCTCCGTCCTTGTCGCAGCTGGTTTCATTTGTGAGACTCCCCCCTCCCTAACATGACGTCACATATTTTGCACTTAACATCTAGAAAATATTAAATTAAAAAAGCAGTTCTAAAATTAGTTTTGTTTCTATTTAAGTCATTGTTTAATTAGATCAACATACAATTAAACATTTGAAATAAATGATTTATATTATGCAAATAAATAAAAAAAAAAAAAAAAATATCTTGGGACAACTCACACACGGCTAAGTATCTGATCCCAAGCTAAGCAGAGCTTGTGTTATGGTAACCAGACAACTGATATACATACTTATATAATTTTATAAAAATAAATGATTTGATTTGATTTGAAAAAAAAAATACAATACATAAAAACGATTAATTGTTGTACAAATCAAAAACACTTAATTGTCTTGTACAATTTTTTTTTAAAACGATATCTACATTTTTCCTGGACCAATTCGCAAGGTAACGCTGCAATGTCTTTTTAAGATTAAAGTATTCATTTGCATTTAGTACTGACTTTTGGCTGTGTTTAAACGCGAACTTCTCTTGAACGCCAGTTTTTGTGGAACGTATGCCGCGCGTAAAGCGGAGTACTGCTGTAGTTATATAGTAGTACATTTTGAAATGTGACGTCACGAAATTTAGGACATTGTGTGATAAGGGAGACCCCTTATCACACAATGTCACTCATCGACCCCCTCACTCTCCCTTAACGTGAAACGTAATTTATGGTTTTTTTTTTGTACTAACACCAATTCACCTAATTTATTGTATGTTTCTAGTACCTGTTACTAAGACAGCTTACTACAGCCATGTTTGACACCTGTTGTGTCGTTAACGGCCTCCTCCCACGTCCGATTTTTTGTACGACCGATTTATCGGACCGTTCCATAAATCTATAGTATTGGGGACCGATTTTTTGTGGGACTTGTGCGTTGTCGGCCCCGTGTAACTATGGATTTATTGAACGGTCCGATAAAAAGTCGGACGGGAGTGGAAGCTCTTATGCGAATCTTCATTTTGTTCATTTAATTTAGGTGTGTTTTTTTTAAGGATATTGAGTAATTTTTTATGCGGTCCCTATCCTATGTTAAATATATTCACAATATGATGTATTGAAAATAGCATTATGAACTGATTTGGTGAACAAAGGCTAGTTTAATTAATCCTAAAACAGAATATCTAAATGCACTTGTAGAAAAAATATACCTACGTTTGTCGAAAGTTAAACTGATTTTTCGTATTTTTTCCATGTCATATCCTGAAAGATACATGGGATAAAATCGGTGTGTGTGTCGTATTAGATTAAAAATATTTTTTAAATATCTATTAGAAGTAGGCGTTTTTTTAATTGCACCTCTATTAACAATTTAAGCAAATTAAGTGTTGACTGCTTCGTTAGCCTAGTGATCCTAAGCGCGAATGCTACGATAGAGGTCTCGGGTTCGATTCCCAGGTCGAGCTAAGTGTTCTGGGATTTTTCTATGAATTTCTCAGTAGCAGCTCGGGGTTAGGATTTGTGCCCGGTTAGTGGCAATAGGCTTGCTTCCTATTACATAAGACTTAAAAATATACCGACGAACTGTGGGTGTACATTGCTACACCTCTGCCTAACCCTTCGGGTGAGACAGGCGTGATAGTATGTTTATTTGTGTGTTTTTTAAACCTTTAAAATACACTCTTTTCTGGGTTGTAATATGTACCAATAACTACGCCTAACTGAGCGACAATACGGTGTCCTACGTTTAAGTAGATATCTATTATCAGTCTAGTCCTATAAGAACCAAAAACTAGTCCAGTTAGCGATCTAGAAAGTGTGCCTTTAATAAATATATATTAACCTACCTAATTGTTATAAATCAGAAACTGAAGGCATTTAAAAAAATAAAAATATTTCATTTTCATATAGCAATAGTAATTGTTTGATCACAATTTGAGATATAACCGCGCGCTGTTGAGACATTTATATACTTCCAGTTTATTCCTATATTCTATTTAAATAATTGTAACTTCTTTACTTTCACTGGTAGATAGCGGTGAAAGGATAAGGAGTAACTTAGGCTACTTCTATTTTATATATAACTAGCGGGCCCGGCAGACGTTGTCCTGCCCTGAAAGTCCAGTTCTTGCCTACCCTACCCCACCTAACTACTCCATCAACCTACCTACCACATAGGTACTTACTCTACCTACCTATCTACCTACCCTACCCCTACATACCTACTCTACCTACCTACTTACCTTCCTACCCTACCCCTACATACCTACCCTACCTACCCTACCCCTACATACCTACCCTACCTACCTACTTACCTTCCTACCCTACCCCTACATACCTACCCTACCCTACCTACCTACCCTACCCCTACATACATACCCTACCTACCTACTTACCTACCTACTTACCTGCCTACCCTACCTACCTACTTACCTGCCTACCCTACCTACCTACTTACCTTCCTACCCTACCCCTACATACCTACCGTACCTACCTACCTACTTACCTTCCTACCGTACCCCTACATACCTACCCTACCCTACCTACCTACCTACCTACCCTACCCCTACATACCTACCCTACCTACCTACTTACCTACCTACCTACCTACCTACCTACCTACCCCTACATACCTACCCTACCTACCTACTTACCTACCTACTTACCTACCTACCCTACCTACCTACCAACCTACCCTACCCCTACATACCTACCCTACCTGCCTACTCGCCTTGGCCGAAAACGGTCGGATCGAAACAAACAAACAAACAAACCTGCCTACTCACCGACCTACTCTACCACTACATACCTGAATACTTTTTCCTGAATTTCCTTTGCTATAAACCTCACGGAGCCCGAGACCTTTCCAACGAATGCAAAACCGTGGAAATCGGTTCGTGCGTTCTGGAGTTTATAGCGTCAGGAAGGAAAGCCCTACTTATTTTTATATAGTAGAAGATATATATAAAAATATATATATATACCATCACGCCTGTATTCCCCGAAGGGTTAGGCAGAGGTGTACTAATGTACACCCACAGTTCGCCGGTATATTTAGGTGCCATGTAATAGGGGGCGAGCCGATTGCCATTAACCGGGCACAAATCCAAACTCCGAGCTGCTACTGAGAATTTCATAGAAAAACCCAATAACACTTTTTCTCGACCTGGGAATAGAACCCGGGACCCTTGCACAACAGTCGCACTTGCGACCACGAGACCAACGGGGCAGTTAACTCTATTGTATTTAGAAAAATAAATTACCATTCCGTTCACAAAAGATAAATCGTGATAACCGACAGCCATTCGATGATTTGCTATCCTTAAATAAGCTAGTAAATAATAAATAAGCATATTAATTAATACACGATTGATTTATTTTTCATGAATATTCATGTTCATTAATATTAAACGTTATTTTAGACAAAAAAAATCGAGATCGTATAGTGTAATTACCCCGGTATTGCAAACTCAAATGTTGATTTCCCTTTTTTCTCTGAGATTCTGGTATCTGAACCCGTATTCTTAGTTCTGAACCTGTATTGGCACCGAGTTGCCTTGCCTGGCCATACCGCTATTAAACCTGCGATGGTATGAGCAGCACGTTTTAAAATTGAAAAAATGCTTTGTAAACTTGTTTTTGTTTTTGTTAATGATAATCGAAAAGAAAAGTAAATAAACACATACACACACTACTCAGTTTAAATAAGGAATTATTACTAGTAATTATTATAAACAATTCATCTTGGAATATATTTTTTCTTCAAGTGAATTCAGACATACACCTTTAGGATAAATTGAACTACTAGCCAAGAGCAATAAATACCGACATTGTTCATAATGCTACATTTAACTTTGTAACTGGGTACTCTCTTACCCATTCTCCATTTAGTGATAATATAGCAGGTCCATATTCATTGTTTTAAAGCCTACTGAATTGTCTCTTATTAGTTAATTGTTATCATACGAGTGACTTAACTTTGTCATTACGTACGATCCTGGATTGCAGTCCAAGCCGTTGGCACGGCCATGATGAAGCCAAGAGCGTAATTATAAAAGCTCACGTATTTCATATGACGTTTTTCAACACACTTGTGAGAGGATTTTTTATAAAATTTCATAGACTTACATTTTGGACAGAGATAATAATGATAAAAAGCTGACGCGTCTCACACCTCATAACGCCGTTTTTGCAACGAACGTAAGAAAAATACATTAAATCTTTATAAATTTCAGTATTTTAGACGAAGATTTCTGAAAAATAATGTACTTGAGCGCGTAATAATAAAATGCACACGAGTTTCAAAGACGTTTTTCAATATGTGAGAAAAAATAAATAAGACTTCATAAACTTCAGTATTTTGGACACACATTATTCTGTGAAAAATGGTACGCGAAATTTAAATTTCGAGCTCTGGCGGTTATCGCCCCTATTATTGACGCTAAGAAAGTCGTGAAACAGCCTGATTAAAAAAAATAAAATTAATATTATGGTATAGGTGCAGTTCTGCATCCTCGTCTTTCCAGAGGTTGTCATAATAGAACTAAATAATCAATTTAAATTATGACACCTGGTCAAAGTGAATGTCAAATCATTTATTACAATTAGACCTTTAAAAGTCGCCTTTGACTGTCAACTACAAGATAAAAACATATAAAATCGAATCTAGTTGCCCATTCCAAAAAGTAGTTCCGTATAATAAAGGGCAAGTAGCTCCATACATTTGACGAGAATGCAAAACTGCAGCTAGTAGAACACAAATTAATATAATAAAAAATAAAACTTAATAAACTTAGTTCAATTATTCACAAAATTGTTAGATATGAAAGAACAAAATTCGTTCCCATGTTTTAAAAATATCATTACCACACTAGTGCTGTAATATAATGAAAAAGCTCGCGTGCGTGATATGTGATACCTTAAAAGAGGTGCAATAAAAGCCAAACGAGCAAGTGTGTTGAAAAATACTTTACAATGGCAAATTAATTATAATTGACATTCAGAAGGCTCAAAAACTTTGAAATGATGATGAAAGCTATTATCCTCAAAGAGTATCCCTCTCTTACAAAAGAGTCTGTTCATGTAGTGTGCAAATTGCAACCGCGAGGCATCGGCCGAGTGCTCTCTCTGCCGACGCACACCGTACTGTTCGACGTACTGCCAGAAGAAGGACTGGGCGGCTCATCAGATCGAGTGCTTGCGCTCTGTACCCACCATCCACGCTGACCCACAACAACATCAATCCATCATGCTGATTGTCGAGAGCCAACATCAGTAGCGCAGGGTCAGTATCACAATCTCAACTATTCAAAGGGCATGCTAACATTGCCAGTTGCACATGCGAAAATTTTGCTCAGCCACAGTTCAAAATAATATGTTTTGTATTTCTTGTTTTAACACCATTAATTTTAAAACTCTGTGCATTTGCAAACTGGCATCGCAAATGAAATATCACATTCTTACGAAAATCATGCCCCTTGATCATTTTTTTCTCTTTCTTTTCAGGAAAATAACATCCTTGACCGCTTAACATCAAGCCTTGGACTTCTGAACGCGGAAGACACTCTCATTACCTCTTGTTATAATGTTTTGTTTAGTTTTGTATAATTTATTTACCTGTATTTTTTTTTGTAAATATGGTTTGTTATCTTAATCGGTGTTAGGTTAGGTCTTGTATGTGCATTAATTTGAGTATAGCCCCTAAGTCACAATAGCCAAGGTCCATGTCGGGTACACTGGAGCTGTACTTGTGCTCGTGACTTACGGTCTATTCTGTGTCAGTGTGTGTCTCTGTAAAATGCAATAAATAGCTATGATAGAGGTTACGCCTACCTACGATAAAAATCGGTCTGAAAGAACGCAGGCATAGTACTTTGGACATGTAAGACATCTACGCAGCTCCGCAAACACCAGACTCCTGCTGATCCGATCAGGTCTTTATCGGTGGTATGTTAAGAACAAGGACTGAGCATACGAGTGAACGCATACACTCAAACAACAAACATTAGATAGCTGCTTTTAATTATTGACCGATTTGAGAACGATTAAACCTCCTTCCTTCCTGATGTGTCACCTTCGCGGAACGGGCAAAGCAGCAGGAGTATCACGCGGACTTTTGCAGGACCTGTGTCTCTTGATGGTACCACGATGCATATCATCTTAATCAGTGGTCCATTAGACGCGCATTAGACGCAGGTCCAGTTTTGTCGACTCTTTCCGGAAGATTCAGGTTGGCCGGAGCGTTAAATCGGGCTCTGTCGGAAAATCGGCCGATTCTAGAAGCTGACCGTCTGTATTCGACCTTCAGTTCTTGTGGGTTAGTAATAGCTATGTGTTGTGTTCTACAGTTAGTATAGTATTAGCTATAAGAAAGTTCATCAATGTTCTTTGGAATATTACTCGCACTATTTCTTAGAACATTGTGAACGATTTGGTGTCTATTATATATTTTAGCTACGCGTTGCAACTGTTTTACTTTGGCGTTCGGAATGGTTGGCTAGGAGCTGGCAAAAGGAAAAGTACGCCCCGGATGTCATCTCAAGATCAACAACATGTAACAGCCATGATGTTAGGCTGTTACATGATGCTTAATCTAACATGTGATACGTGATAACTTACTTTGGTGTGAGACTGCGCCAGTGGATCACCATTGGCAAGGAAGCACATATTTCATGTTATGTCCTTTTCAGGACAGATCTGCACAGTCAATCATTTTGAACGCTCGTTAAGTTGATAAAAACTTTTTTCCGATGTTGTTGGTAAAGAGTTTTCTATCCAATACACATTATATCTTCGTGTTCTGAAGGTTACCTCGCCCGTGGGAGCCAACGAACATAAGGATATAATCCTCCTTGTTCAAACGGAGCGTCCCGGTCTCTCGTGTCGAACCACTAATATTAGTATACGTGTAAGTACGGAATGGTATTCTAAAACATACGCTGCATCCCAATATTTTGGACAGCGATTGTGTTTTGGCGGCTGTCTTCTGCATTAACTCTGGCAATGTATGTCGTGCTTAGCGGCAAAGGCCCAGGTTTAAACTACACTAGCTCGTATCGGTATGGCTGATAGGATCGGTGTCGTTTACACCTGCGTGGGTGTGATGTGGTTACGCGCTCGTCCGCGGAAGCTGGCTAGCCGGAAATGCGCATCGCATCTGCTTATGGCCTTTTTTTATAGACAGCGGAAAAGGTCATAATAAAACGTGCTTACCTTAAATCTGGACGGCGTCTTCTGACCTCGTATTTAATGCTTGTTTTGGATAGGCTAACAAGTACGTTTAAATACGTGGATGCTGTTTAGTTTATTAGGTAACTCGTAACTCGATTGTAATGTGCATGTTTTGTGAGGCGATTCACAGAATACACTTATAATCGAACATTTTGAGTTTTTTCTTGTACTTCTACAAGAAAGGACGCATAATGCTCAGCGGTAGAATAGAGTTGCTTATTTGTCCCCGGCTATGTAACTCCATTCTTCTTAGCAGGCCTTTGCCGGGAT
The DNA here is from genome assembly GCA_932526535.1 of Caradrina clavipalpis. Lineage (NCBI taxonomy): Eukaryota > Metazoa > Arthropoda > Insecta > Lepidoptera > Noctuidae > Caradrina > Caradrina clavipalpis. Next base: position 4,983,228 of record OW052087.1, read on the forward strand.
TGTGACCACCTGTAATCCGTAATACTAACACACGCATACTCCCAAAGTTAGTGCACCGAGGCAGTAGCAGATAGTGGCACACTTACATCGACATGATGAACGATTTTTCCGTTTGCAGTTTGTCACGTTGATTAGGTGCGCGAGGATAGACTAAGTAAGATTGTTTAGATCGTTGATAGATTCTAAGGGGGGGTTCTTTTTTGTTGGGGTTGGGGTTATTTTGTTTCGGGGGGGGGGGGGGGTTTGTTTTGTTCGGGTATTTTCTTTTTGTTTTAGGGGGGGTTTTGTTTTGTTCGGGTATTTTCTTTTTGTGGGCGGGTGGGTGGGTTAGGGGGGGTTTTGTTTTGTTCGGGTATCTTCTTTTTGTGGGCGGGTGGGTTGGGTTAGGGGGGGTTTTTGTTTGCTCGGGGGTTTGTTTGTTTTGGGGGTATCTTTTTGGTGGGGGGGGGGCGGTATTAGACTAAAATTAGTGATTCGACACCAGCATATTATTATTTTAATTTGACGCCCGTTTGAAAATGTCAGGTAAAACTTCATTGACCACTTTATTGAAGTTTTCCTGTCATGAGGGGGAATACTTTTATTACCATTCGTTGTATACCTGAGCATGTGTCCAATCAGGTTGCAACAGTAATGGTAATGAGGTGTAACACTTCTGTTGTTTCCTTTAACGTATGTTTATTTAACAGTTGCAGTTTTATTTAGTTGTAAGTGTTAGTGTTAAGATTTGGATGTATTTTTTTCATGTCACTTTCTGTCGTTTCCGTTTCATTTCGTAGTCGCTCTGCCTCGTTAGCGACCATGAGGCGAGAGCGGCCCAGGAACAGCACGGAGAACACCTGCTATCTTAATTACCGGTTATCTAACAGGACATTGCTTCTAGCTTGCAGTGTGCTGATGGATGACCGTTGCGGATGTAACCTTAGCTTGTGCTGTACTGGTTTTCGGTTCGTCGTATGTTATTCAACTAGTCTTTAAATCAATGTTATATAATAAGTAAAGTCAAATCGTCGACCTAAGTAGATATGGACGTCTACGCCTTTTATATCATTTTATTCCATTCATTTGAATTTTTAAGGCAATGATTGGGGTATTTATTTTTATTTTAACGGCTGGGAGGGTTATCGTTACGGCAACTTTTGCCATGCATTAGTAAATGAGTCTAAACCCGCCTCCTCCAAGAGTTAACATTACGCGGTGGTTTTTAAAAAGTAACAGTTGTTCTATACAATTGAGTATTGCGCCTAGTCAAATGTATGGAAATCAATTACTTTTACAAATAACCGTCGAGAAATGTTAAAGCAAGGAGGGGCGCGGGGCACCTGCCAGAATCAGGTACTAATTCCATCGCGAAAGTTTTCGTTACGATTCTCCTTACAGGCCGTGCCACGCTGAGTAACTAGTTCTGCGCCACAACTATGTACTAAGCGTAAGAATGTTCGCATCTTCGATCATGCCCCTCGTGCGGGATGACACTCACGCATATTCGACCTGGCGATCCACCGCAGTGGTGGTTAAGTAAGCGGTGGTTAATATGGCACACTGCGTTTTTGAAGCAGATCCGCCTTGTAGCGCGCCGGCTGTCGTAGAGCCTGTGACTGATAAGCAGTGACAGAGGCGGCGCTCTACCGAAAGATCTATTTCTCTAACTTTTGTGACGTATGAACGATCTCTTACGACACGCACACGCACGTCGGACATTGATTCGTTGATGCAAGACTGCATGTAGCGGACGGTATGGCAACAGAAGCACGGGGACTTTGCTACAATGCAGTGATGATGGTTACATAATACATTTGTTTCTATTCGTCCCTTTCCAGATTTATATAATTGGCATTGAAAAAAAAAATACCGTTGACGCTTCGGCCTCTGCTTAAGGGCAATCTATCTTCTATCTTTCATTCGTGCGACAGGTTTCTTCTGGCGGTTGCACAGCGCCGCAAGCGTTCAGGAGGAATTACTAAACTTCTGTCGTCGGATTTAGTCTTGCAAGTTCGTCAACACATCGTCGTCACCGTTTCGGTCAGGTTGCTATAGCGCCACTAGGCAAACTTTCCAACCTGACGATGGGTGTTTGCGAATACAAATTCAATTTCTTCTAATGGCCGGCTTTCTACACTTTGCTGTGCCATGTCATTCTTCTTTCGGTTGATTTCATTAGTATGTCGTCTATCATCTAAATCTTCGTCTATACACTACTCTTCCGCTTGTCCCACTGCGAGTAAACGGGGCAGCTGTTATTTTCGTTCGTCTTAAATCGCCACTCTATCGCTAATTTCGTTCCCTTAAGTTTGTTGAAGCGTCACCTTTGGAGTTGATTTCATTTCTCTACAAAATTTGAATTCTAGTTAATTTACTCCAATAATTCCAATTATTGCCTTAAAAATATCAAAAACAATTTACGTTTTAACAATTACAATAGTTTTATGTATTCCGGTAAAAAAAGGACTTTTGTTCTATTTCAATGAAATATTGTTTGAATGTTATTTAATTGTTACACGTTAATTATTAGTTTTATGGTTACCAATTTTAAGTGAAAAACGATTTTTCTGTGTTACCAAATATTATTGTATCATTTAGGTTAAGTTGTGCGTGCACTATTATGTAAATGTATTTCTTTATTGTAAAAGGATTAATTTGCGTTGTTACTTTGTTGATTATGGTGTACGTAGTATAATTTGCAAATGGTGTACAATTTAATATGATTTTATATTAATTTAAGGACGTTTATAACACGGGACACAGATAAGAGTAGTGTTTATTTTCTGAAAGTTGTTGTTGTTGGTGTGTTGGTGTCAAACAACAATGTTAGGTTAATAAAGTCGTCTCTTATCTGTTTACTGAGCTATTATACCATATCTATGTTCCGGTGTAATAACATCTAACAATATAAGTATGTACAGTTAAGCTCTTGAAATATTCTTCTCATGGCAGTCCTTTTCACAAAATAAATTAAATTACAAAATTATACTTATGTGTTTCTTCTTGGTCAATTTATCGGCACCTATTTCCAGAGTCTTTTTTCCAACGAAGTCTTCCCCCATTACCATATCCTAATCATCATCATCGTCAGCGTCATCATCATCATCGTCAGCGTCATCATCATCATAATCATCATCATCATCATAATCAAAATCATCATCTAATGTTCCATTGGTGCACTTGTTTTCTGTTCAAAGTTTATCCCAGTTGTTGTGTAAAAAATAAATAAAAGTAAAAAAAAAATACTCAAAAACAGAAAATATAAACAAAAAAAGCTACAAAATTTTAAAAAAACGTAAAAAAAATATATGATTGTCGCCCCTGTTGTCAATATATGTTGTTCCCCTCATGTTGATTCATCGTAATATTTCTCCCTTCCTTCGATCTCTCTCTTCCTTCGTTCTTCCTCTTTCTTCCGAGGGGGAAGAAGATGGGGGAGGGGGGGGGGCTCATCATGTCACGTCATTACACATTCGGCACACAGGCCACACCACAGCTTCACCAGCCGACCGGCCCACATACCGGCTACCCGCACCCAACCTCGGGCCATCCATCAATCCATACATCCATGAATAACTTTGTCCTGTTCCACTCCCTCTCCTCTATGTTCCTTACATGTTTCCTCCTAAAGGCTCTGGCTTCAAAATTATTTGTTTTATATTTTGACATCTGTAAGTGTTGCGAATTAGAAAATGATTTCCTCCTAAGTATCGGTTGGAATACTGAAATACTATGTGTTTATAGCTCAACACATTTGTATATCATAATTTCGATCGATATTTCAGACTAAACTCACTTTGTCTTTTGCTGGGCGAATTCTCCTCGTCACGATACCATCAGATTGGCGAGTAAGGGTCTCCGCTAATAGCAAGGAACGCTATGGGATGAGATATAAGCTCAAGCATTTTATGATGCCAAAAGTTATGTCAAAATTCGTATCAAGGGCTAAAATGTACATACTTATTTGTTTGCACTAGCACTTCTATAAGTGAATATTAGGCACGATTTAATGACAGCATAATAAAAATATAAAAATAAAAATGTTTTTTATTTATATTTTTTATACAGGGTGATTCATTGAGATCTGTCAGTGTGAACAATCTAAAGTTATAAGAATTAAACTTTGTTCTTAAGCAGTAACTACATTATAACATGACAAGCAAACTTAATGTAGCAAATTGTCAAGCGTGCATAAGCTGGTCTGATTGGTTGTTGATAATTCAGTCAACCAATCACAGTAGCTTACGTGCCCTTGACAATTTGTTATTCTTACAAAGTTTTCGCATGATTAATCGGGGTTTAGTGACTTACGTTATTTCAATAAAAATAAATTATTCTCTAATGTTTCGTTTCACGTCTACGTTTTCTACACGACTGATTTTTTGACCCATTATTGGTTAGATTTTCGACAGATTTCTTTGTTGGCAGTAAGAAATCTGTCAAAAGTCGGTCCGATAATCGGACCCTAAATTCCCGCATTTTTATTGATTTATATATTAAATTTTATGCACACAATGTCAAAATACACCGTCAATGGCGGGGTTAATGCCTTTGGCATTTTTTACCAGTCTACCTTAGGGTGATGCAGAGACAAAACGTAGTATTTTTCGGATGTCTCAAACTTTTGCACCGTGTCCAGGTTCGGAGATGAACTCATTATTAACATTATTTAAAAATACAAAGATTGAGAAGAGAGTACTGTACTAATATTATAAAGAGGTAAGATATTTTGTTTTTTTGTATGTTTGTATCGATTAGGCTCCAAAACTACTGGACTGAGTTTAACCATTTTTTCACCAATAATTATAGATAGCTACATTATTCCTGAATAACATAGGCTTTATAACATCACGCTAAGGCCCACGGGAGCTGAGAATTAACCAAAGACGTCTTATGGCGGGTGAAATAAGCCACATACTTTTTGACATTTCTCTAAAATTTTTGATTACATACCACGACATCGAGTGTAGTTAAGGCTAAAGTATTTATGCCGAACTAGATTGTCATGGGCTAAACTTGTATATGCTGACAGGCATAGGATAAACCGGTTTGATCTAAGACAAATTAGCTAAAACATTTACATAGTGTGTGTAAATGTACAAAAGCACGAATGTTTGAACTTTCAACTAGTTCAAATAGCATATAGACTAGCTAGGATTTTTTTAAGATCACCTGTTGCTCCGCGCTTTGAATATCTCCTGCATCCTAGGTGCATTTCCACATATAAACTCATATACACAAACAGCCAGACCCGGAATAAATGTAGGCCATAAAAATATAGAATGGAAGCAGATACACGCAGCGGAGCACCAATAACTTGACCAATGTGCGCCAACAGCGCCTTGCTACTGGCGAAGAGCTTCAACTTAAATCTCAATAGGCATCTAGATGGAGGCTAAGGATAAGGTAAGCGGTAGGTGACTTATAAGTTTTTCTATTTTTGTGTTCGGGGGGAAGCCTTCAAAAGGCGCCCGATCTTTGGAGATAAGACCGAGCAGTGTGGGGTCTACCTCACTAAAACCATCCCGGTGGACACCACCAGCACATGCAGACGGTCCTGTTTCGTCTTAGAAGACCGCACCAGAACCCTTTATGTGCAACGTCTGTTAGGGCACATCCCTGCAAAGGTTGTAGAGTGGTCTCTCTGAGCCTCGAAAACCTGTACCTAGATATAGCGCGCATTTTTTCTTGGAACTCTAAACTCTGGTTGAACCACAGAGCAGGCATAGATACAGAAATTATTATTAAGATCTATCTAAGAATACTATCGTTAAATCTTAAGGTTAAAAGGTCTACAGATACTTTAGCACAGACGTCCCTTAAACACCAGTATGGGATACCTTCACTATTACTGCTACTACCACTTCTGCTGCTGCTGTCAGCAAACTAGTATATACAAATAAGCATTTACACACATTGATCAACGCTCAATGTTCTATCATTGATCAAATACAAATTTCGTTGACTGGTTTCGTTGGTTTGCCTGCACCGAACCGGATCTTATGGGAGGCATATGACCAGCAGTGGACATCTATTTGCTGATATGATGATGATGATGAGGCTACTATATAATTATAGGATATAAAGTAGGTACTACTATACCTACCTACCTACCTATTGATTCCGCGATAGCAAACTTTTATTTAAAACAGAAATATAGTTATGAAGTTTTTATTGCACACCAATTTAAAAATCGTAAAGGTTATACATACATTTGATAAAATATGCTGTTCAATGGCTACCTATACTTAATCGAATCTTAAGTAGAAATTGGAATAATGAAATCAAAAAAGCTTTTACGATTTTTTGAGCATACAAGTAACAAGGTAATCAATAATTCAAGAATAAATAGTACGTTACTTAAAGAAATTTAGGTTATAGGGGTTAAACGCCTGGATCTAATAAATTGAATTTGTTTAATTTTTACCCTTAGAAAGCCGCGTTATTTGTGAGTGTCATATGCTATAACATCACGCTGCGACCCACAGGAGCGGAGCAGTGACCAAAGACGTAACTTAGCGCGGGCGCAATAAGCCACGCGGGTAATTCGCTAGTCTTAACACTCAAAACATTAACGGATTAATAGGAAAATCAGTTTTACTAAGTTTACATTGATTGACCTCCTACAAGAAGGAAAAACAGTATATGTTGTATGTATTGTGGATCATAATATGATAGATGAAGATAGCTTACAATTATATTTACCTAACTATAAACTTGCAATTTACTCATCTAGAAATCTTATAAAAGGAGGGACAGGTACACTTAATATACATAGACATAAATTCAGAGTAATAAGAGTAGTATCAAACAAACGTGAGAGTCAAAATGGCGGGTGTACCATAGTGAATTAAATTGTACCAATTACCAAACAAATGTACCTAAAAAATACTATTTTGTACCTAGCGTTAAAAAATCTGTACCACCTTTAGAACAAAATTATTTCCAAATTAAGGTACACCCGCCATATTGAAATCAAGATGGCGGGTGTACTATAACATTTTATTATTTAACCATTACTCATAAAATATAATTACACCAAAAAATTTAACCTAAAAAGTACCTCATGTAAAAAGAAACACACACTTGATCAGTAGAATTCCTGAGAAACAATTATCATGATAAATATATTAATATACAGGGTGTTTTTTCGGAAGCGGACCTGTAGGGAAACTACTGAAGACAGTAAATTTTTAGTCAAAGGAAATATTGCTTTATGTTTTTTATGAAACAAAACTGCATTTATATATTGCCACACCCGGGAATCGAACCGTCTTCTTGAAAGGTTGTGTTAGTAACAGCTGACTGTAACATAGTTGCAGAGGAATATCTGCAGGTCTATGGGCAATTTGCCTTCTTGTTCGTGCTGGCTCATCTAAGATTTTAATATGATTTTCAATAGCATTTTCACTTAAATCATATTTATAGTATAAAACGTTCATCTCGGGTTACACGAATTTGTTTTATTTTAGACCAAAGAAATTTTTGTCTTTCTGAGTTTTTAGTCCAGTTAAAGTGTGTATTTGTCTGTATCTTTTTGAAGTCATAAATCATATTTTGACCTACGTCTATGACGTTATAAGGACTTCCTTTTGATTTCCCATCGAATCAATGAGCTCCATTCAGAGGGCGTGTAAATATTCTTACATTTTGAATCGCTTTCAATAGTGGCGTGTATGGAGTCGCCTTCATTTTGAGTGTGGCCTACTTCAAGAAAAGTATGCTTTATATTAAAATATATTGTTTGGCAGCGTGCAGATACATAAAAAACATAATCCTGTTTCGGTTTTGGTCAAAATCAGAAGGCGTCACAAGGTTGTGACGACCCAAAGTTAAGAAGGTTCTTGACTTTTTAATTTAACTATATCATAAATATAGCTCGCTATTTCGTTCGAACCCTTGCAATTTGTCTATAAATAACAGGTACCAATCAACTTCCCAATATCGAACATTAATAAGTTATGTAAACTAAGTTGTAACCCAAAAACTCAGCAATTACATTTTGTATTCATCTCAGTGTGGCCGTTGCTCCGTTCATAATATTTTAAATCTATCTAAAACTTGTCTCAGTGACCCTAAGCAAATTACTGTTCTAATGAGAATATGCTCTAAGTTTGAAGTAGAGGTAACTTATATGTCATCACCTAAATATACATTATGTGGGGTGCCGTAAGGAAGTGTCCTTGGCGCTTTGTTGTTATCATTTATATCAATGATCTGCCAAAGTGCACCAAAATTTCAAACAGTTTTATATCAGCACACTCATTAGATTGTGGAAACATATTGAAACTTCATTATCATCATCATCATCATATCAGCCGCGGACGTCTACTGCTGGAAATAGGCCTCCCCCATAGATTTCCAAAAAAGTCGGTTGCAAGAGGTCAGCAGCCAGCGTCTTTCTGCGGCTTAATCAGGTCGTCCGTCCACCTTACTAGAAACTTACCAAAATGATATATACGATTCCATCCATTGCATAATAGATTGGTTAGTAATGAATGAATTAAAAATAAACATAGAAAAATAAATATAACTTATGCTAGTCAAAGAATAACTAAAACGAACAATGCTAGATGTTTAGGCCTGTAGCTGGATAGTCACCTAACTGTCTGATTGTATGGAGATAGTCTGTAAAAAAAAACAATACTTATAATATGCACTCCATAATCTTGCAAAAACAAACGAGTCTATGGTTTTCATATCGATATCGTACAAAGCATATGTGACATCTACATCATGTTTTGGAATAATATTTTCGGGAAATTCCACAGAAAGGTTAACTATGTTCAAAGCTCAAAAGATACGTGTGCCTTAAAACTTAAACCTACTGACAGCTGTATTCCATATTTAAAAAAATACAAACTCCTAACATTTCCAATGAATATTTTTAAAACAGTATTTGTCAAACACTGAAATGTAAACGTCACAACATAGACTTATGCACCAATTCACACAAAAGTGCATTATTTTGTAAGATCTTTTTGGACAACTAAAAAAAAAAATGAAAAATCTATAATAAGCTTCCTATTGAAATTAGAGAATTAAATGAAATACTTTCAAAAAAGCTTTACCTAGATGACAGATTTTAATTTATTGAATTCATTCCATAATCGTATTAGTTCCAGTTTTATATTATATCAACTTTTTTGGTTGAATAGCTGTTAGTAATCACTTTTTTAATTATTTTTAAAGTATTGGCTATTGTTTTATACCTTAACAAATTATTGACTACTGTGCCAATTTCTATTCAATTATTGACTTTTTAAAATTATTACTATTGAAATAAATTACATTAATTAAAAAATAATTTAAAATAAATAAATATATATTTAATTGCATTTAATTATTACTATTGATTAACATTGTTAATTAGCTACGTGCGTATATCTGCTTACCTTTCCGGGATTACTAACGTGACGTGACGTGCCTAATGTTACGTAGGCACTTATGCAGCAAAATCTAGGTCAGTGTTTGGAATGGGGACTGCATTAAGGAAATAATAATCTATACTTATAAAGCTAAAGAGCTTCTTTGTTTGGGTGAACGTGCTAATGTCAAAAACTACTAGCTCGAATTGTAATTTTTTTTTTTGTTCTTGATAGTCCATTTATCGAGGAAGGCTTATAGGCTATAAACGAGTCATAGAAGCGAAGCAGTAACCAAAGACGTAACTTGAAATAAGCCACGCGGACGAACTCGCGGATAGTTTGCTATCGTGTAAACAATGCTTCGTCCGTCGTCTTCGTTTACACACATTACAATAATTTTAATAAAATTTGTGGGAGAGGAGAGCTGCCGCCGTAGTGGGCGGCGCGTGTGGTGAAACTCGGCTTCTTACCCCTTTTTAGGGTTCCGTAGCCAAATGGCAAAAAAAAGAACCCTTATAGATTCGCCATGTCTGTCTGTCTGTCCGTCCGTCCGTCCGTATGTCATGGCCACTTTTTTCCGAAACTATGAGAGCTATGCTGTTGAAACTTGGTAAGAAGATGTATTCTGTGAACCGCATTAAGATTTTCACACAAAGATAAAAAAAACAATGAAGTTCGGGAGCTCCCCATACATAGAACTGAAACTCAAAAAATGTTTTTTCTTCAAACCCATACCGCTTGGGCATCTATGGATAGGTCTTCAAAAATAATATGGAGCTTTCTAACATATTTTTTTTCTAAACTGAATAGTTTGCGCGAGATACACTTCCAAAGTGCATAATGTGTGTCCCCCCCCTGTAACTTCTAAAATAAGAAATTAATAAATCTAAAAAAAATATATGATGTACATTACCATGTAAACTTCCACCAAAATTGGTTTGAACGAGATCTAGTTAGTAGGTTTTTTTTTAATACGTCATTATAGATATTGGTACGGAACCCTTCGTGCGCGAATCCGACTCGCACTTGGCCGGTTTTTTTTATAGATGGGAAATCATCAAATATCTTCCCCCGCCCTGGGCGGGGCGGGAGGGAGTGTCAGTCTTTTACTGACTAAAACCCATCTATGTTCCTTCATGTGCCCTTTGCGTTCTGGGGGCGCGGTATCTCTTTCAAACAACCCGCATCGGCTTCTTACCCCTGCATGCCGACTTTCATACTGAAAGACGTCTCGCGCAGTCTGACACCGACCAGCTGGGGCACACGCCGGCTTGCGCTGGCTGTAGGACCATATATGCAGAACAACGAGCAAGAAACTCCAAGAACATTCTTTTCAATTAAGTTTTTGACAAAGTTCTATACTTACGTGAAAACAATGCAGGTGATTACAATTTATACAATAACTAGCTTCTGCCCGCGACTTCGTCCGCGTCACAGTTGATGTGTTATCCTACGGGTACCGTACATTTTCCCGGGATAAAAAGTAGCCTATGTGTTATTCCAGACTATAATCTATCTTTGTGCCAAATTTCATCCAGATCCATTCAGCCGTTTAAGCGTGAAAGAGTAACAAACATCCATCCATACATACAAACTTTCGCCTTTATAATAGTAGTAGGATTTAAAAAAAAATACAGACAAGCCATGGCAGTTAGAAGTTGTCTTCTCTCAACAGTCAGCGCTCATTTACGAACATGACGCGTGGATCGTCATCATTTAGCTCAACTGTATTGAAGGGAACCGAATGATCCTATTGACCTGTCGGAATTTAAGTGAACATGACGAGGCTTTCAAGAATCATATCATCATCATCATATCAGCCGTAGGACTTCCACTGCCGGACGTAGGCCTCCCCTCCCCCATGGTTCTCAAAAAGCTGCCTGCATGTGTTACCAGCATTTATAAATTTGAAAAGGATATTAAATTATATAAAACCTATTGCATAGATAAACAGACACTGTAGTACATTATATGTAAAAAAATGTAATAAAAACAAGTTACTAATGTGAATAAAAAAAGGGAGTAAGATACATACTCGTAGTTCTATTAAAAAATCCTGTGTGGCCATGGAGCAGCACACCCAACTAGCACACTAGTGAAAATAGCAGCCTATTTTGCAACTTTTAGCCGTACAGTAGCGCTTTAGGGGTTCAGAAAGGGTTTTTAAGTTCTACTATTGCTTCCGTAACTGCTCATAGTTGTAAATATCACTAGGGGTAGCAGACACTGAACCAAATGCCACTCTAAGTTTTATAAGAGTTCATTTTACAACCCATTTGCCGTATATAGCTTTAAAAGAGAGTTAAAACATGTCTGTTACAGCTTAAAGCTGCTAAAAAGCTTCTATTGCCGCTGCTGTACGCTTCAGAATTGCATAAAGACTTTAATTGTAGACTTTTTAACGGAACTGTATAAAAGATATATTTATCACTGTTCTGCCACTGAAAGTTTCATTGCAGAAGTGATTTGTTCATTTGCGCAGACTTAAGTAGGAATTTGATCGTCTGTTTTACTATTAGTGACATTAAGGCTTCACAATAGAAGAAGGAGAGTAATGGACATTTGGATACATTCTGCTATTTTTAATGGAGGAATGACATTTTATAAAATATTTAAGCCAGTTTAAAAGAAATACAAAATAACATAATGAATTTGTTTATTTTAGTCCAGTTTGATTGTGGAGTTGAATCTTCTATTTTACATAATTTTTTACTTTTTTTGTTCGGCCAGTGTAATACTCCGTGTTTTTCCCACTTAGATGGACAGATGCAAAGTTCTTGTTTTTTTAATTGTTCATTATAAGTTTGAAAGGCATTCTGAAAATATGGTAACACATAGTTAGTTAAACAATCAAAAAAGAAAAATAGCGAAAAATATAGAAGCAGCTACAAATTTTAATGATCATCGTATTTTAGGGTTTTCAAAGAGTTCTACGGATCTCTAAACAAATAACCATTAGTGTGGTTCGATATCTGCAGTAAGTACGAAATAAAAGATATTGCAAAGACTTGAACTGCATTAGTTGTACAGGTATTACTTGGACCTTCAGAAAAGTGAAACTTAGCGCTATGACGCGCAGAGAGCAAGTTTTAAGGTTGAAGTTGCAAGTTAAAGCTGCTTCTCATAGACGACATGTTAACAAGACAATTATTTATCAGTACTTGAGAAATTTATAGGTTTTTATCGCAATTTGTACTAAAATATAACTAAATATAGCACCAGCAACTTACTAAACATAAATACAGTCAAGTAGGTAATTTCAATATCGTCGTTTTTCGTGTAGGTATGTGATATAAATATATTTATATAATAATAATTTACATATTTTACGATATTCTGAGGTAATTATTGAGGCGTGTTAAAAATACTCCAATAATATCAACTATATGCACGATAAACTGATCTGCGTTTGTTGCCACTTGCATATAATACAAAATATAGCTCAAAAACACTTACCTTCACTTCACTTATTATTTATGTGGGATACAAGTCAAAGAAATAAAAATCACCGTCTTGTTTCAACACGTGTATTGCACTTCGTTCGTCGTTATTTGAATGCTAACTCAGATCCCTTCGCTCCTGTCACACTCCTGTCAACAATGTCAAACCTCTCACTCGCACATCTTACCTTCTCGTTCATTCCTTTTGCGTTCCATTCCTACATTCGGCCGTCCTGACATTATGTCTGTCCTCAGACATTCATCTCGCATTCATTATGTTTCCTCATACAGTACAACTCGTCTCACTTTCATACACCTTCATTCCACACCTAACAATTGTTTGAAAAGCTAAATAGGTACACAAAAAAAATAAAACAGTTCACAAAAGTATGATTACCCATAGGCCAGATAACCTAGACTCTCCTAACAAACAGTTTACCGTTACATTGCTCACACTAAGTTTAAAAGAAATAGAATAATTATAAATAACATCTTTTTAGAGTATACCTGTATACAATGCTCCATCTTAATAATATTTACCATAACCAGGTACAAGTAAATACTAAACCTTTAATGTTGTAATAAGACACTATGATGTAATTAAAAGTTAACAACTTATACCTCTATAACAAAATTTACTTTATACATCTTCCCAGAACATAACCAAATATTGCTTTGATATTATTAAATAAAGATTACATAGACACTGTTTAGTTCACCTAATTTCACCTTAGACATCTGCTATCCATATACCATGACAATGAACACAGTACACAGTGAATATATAATTAACAAATAAATTCATCATACATCCATCATCTCATACTATCCGCATTTACTTCAAAGAATACCTCCTCATTCTGAATTTTCTTCATCAGTAGGCCACCTCTTCATATTATCAGCTGAGCTTGAGGTCTTCACAGGGCCTTCAGTAGAACTCTCTGATTTTTCTAAATCATAACGGTCATTTCTTTTCACCTTCACCACCCTGTAGGGTCCTAGGTACTTCGGTTTCAATTTAAGTCCTGAACCAAACTGAGTTCTCTTTATAGCTACTTTATCTCCAATATTGTATTTAGAACTATCCTTTCTCTTTTTGTTAAAACTTCTTGTATTCTCATCCTGTACTTTCAATATTTGTTCTTTAGCTTGTTTCCGGAGTTCTTCCCTATCTCCACTGAACTGCTCTATATCTTCTTCTTGTAGTAATTCCTGTAAATGGACATCTTCTTTGGTACGCATTCTTGTTCCTGTTAACAATTAAAATGGCGTCGTTCTAATGCTTCTCTGAAATGTACTGTTGATGGCTCTCTGTGCCTTGCTTATGTGTTTATACCAAAGGCTGGGATTCTCCAGACACAACTTTGTTAACAGCGGAATGATGATTCTATGTATGCGTTCAACCTGGCCATTGCCTCGTGGAATTCCTGTAGTTATAGTTAAATGTTGTATGTTTTCTTCCTTACAATACTCAGCAAACTCATGGCTGGTGAATGCAGTGCCCCTGTCAGTGATAATTCTTCGTGGGTTCCCGAAGGTCTGCTGGTGAATCTCTAACTTGTTTAACGTCTCCCTGCTAGATGTAGATTTAGTTGGAAATAGCCACACAAATTTGGTAAATGCATCTACTACGGTCAGTATGTAGTTATACTGTTTACTAGTCTGGGTCAGTGGTCCTACATGATCAAGGTGGATAGTATCCAATGGAATACTTTCTTTCTCTATAGGATGCAGAAATCCTTCTTGTTTCCCTTCTTTTTTCGTAGCCAACAAGCATGGGATGCATGTTATAATGAAATCCTCTATTTTCTTATCTAGTCCCTTTATGTAATATTCCTTTACAATTATTTCTTTCATCTTCTTCTTTGAAAAATGTCCCTTACTATGTACTCTCTTCAATATTTCTTTTTCCATCGTTTTAGGTATTACAAGCAATTTCCTATCTTCCTTGTAGAGTACACCATTTTCTAGCCAGTAATCTTGGTATGATTTATCCTTTAAAACTTCTTTTATAGCCATTAGCCCCTCATCTTGATTCTGTGCTTGCTTCACCATATCATGTAAAGTTGTTACTCCTACATATGGATAACGGCTTAACGCATCTGCATGTCTCATTCTTGATCCCGCTCTGTGTTCAACTTCAAAGTCATACTCATTAAGAAATAGTACCCACCGTGCCACCTTTGCAGTTAGATCTTTTTTCTTCAACGTCATTTGAAATGACTTGCAGTCAGTTATGATTTTAAAATGTACTCCATATAGGTAGTGCCGGAACTTTTTCACACCTTCTATTATCGCCAACACTTCGAGCTCATAGCTACTATACCTACTCTGGGCGTCGTTTGTCTTGCAACTCATATAATGGACAGGATGTAGTCCTGTGTCTGGCCAATGTTGCATGAGAATGGCAGAGTATGCCACACCGGAGGCATCTGTGTGCAATTCAGTTTTCAATTCTGGAACAAAAATCTTAAGTACGGGGCCTGAAGCCAGTTTCTTCTTTAATATCTGAAAGGCTTGCCTTTGCTCTTCCTCGAATATAAATTCTTTTCCTTTCTTCAATAAATCTGTAAGGGGTTTGGCAATTAAAGCATAGCTTTCTATGTATTTTCTAAAATATGATGTCAGGCCAACAAAACTATGTAGTTGTTTGATATCTCGTGGTTCTGGGTACTTGAGAACTGCATCTGTCTTCTCTGAGCTTGGTTTTATTTCTCCATCTTTCACAGTATGACCTAAGTATTGAATTTCCCTCTTAATCAGCTCAGCTTTCTTCCAGTTTATCTGCAGACCATACTCTGAAGCTACATTGAGTACCAACTGCAGTCTCTCAACCGCCTCAACTTCGTCTTTAGCTGTAATGACAATGTCGTCAATAAAAATCATCATAACTCCTTGGGAAATTAATTCCCTAAATATAATGCTAACATACCTCATAAAATACTTCGGGCAAATGGACAGACCGAACGGAGCCCTAAGAAATTCAAATTGCCCGTGATGTGTGACAAAAGATGTGTACTGGATAGACTCCTCTGAAACTCTCAAATGAAAGAACCCATTTTTTAGGTCCAGCACGCTGAACACCTTCGCGCCACATAGCTTATCTATTATTTCATCAATGACTGGCAAAGGAAATTCATCCTTCACAATTTTTTTATTTAACAACCTATAATCTATACAAGTCCTGACTGTGCCATCTTTCTTCTTGACCAGTACCAAAGGACTCGAATATTCTGAAAAGCTTACCCTCACTATGCCGTTGTCAAGCCACTCCTTTACCTGCTCTTCAACCATCTTCTGCTCAACTAAAGACAATCGTCGTGGTCTCTGGGCGATAGGCACATCGTCTTTAAGGGTAATCCTTAACTGGATTGGTGCCTCCTTCACTTGCACTGGATTATAACTTTGAACACACTGCAACACCTTTTGTTTTACAGCTGGATCAAGTATGTGCTCAAGGTCAACCATTGTATCTGAAAAATAAGTAAACTTAGACATCCATTCATCCCTTTTAGGCAATAGTATCACTTTCTCTCCGTTCATTATCATGGTAATATGTTTTAACAATTCTTGACCTAAAATCAGGTTAAATGGCATGACCTCCCTACTTACAACGTGAAATATTACATCAATAAACTCTATGCCGTCAATTACAATATTAGTAACCACTTTTCCTAAAGATTTCACTTTTGAATGTCCAAGTCCAGTAAGCGTCAATTCATCTTTATTTATTTCCACACCGATCGCGACACAACTCTGGTAGGACATGAGATTTACGTCGCTCCCTGAGTCCACTAACGCGTTCATTGTTATTTGCTTGATCATCACACTTTTCATCGGCTTTCCATTATTTTCTTTATTTTGAACTTTCATAACTTCGCATTCAGTTGATCTGTCAGCTGACACCGTCACGTCTGTCACTGTCATTACGTTGTCATTATCATCGGCGTCCTGTGTCGCCGCCATGTTGTTAAAGTGGGATTGCTGCTTTACCGACCGACTAACCATAGAGCCGCTTGTCACCATAGGTTTTTGAGTTTTGGAGGAGAACTGTTTTGTCGACACTGACGTTGCTTCCGCTTTTTCACCGTTTCCTTTTTCTGTACAATGACTCCCGATATGACCAAATTTATTGCAGCGAAAACATTTTATGCCGTTTGGACATGAACTCGCCACATGATTTAAATCACCGCAATTATAGCATCTTTGGCGTTGAAATCGCTTTTCACCGGCACCTTTTTCTTCTTTGTTTCTCCCGCCATTATTGTCAACCGCCGTGACTGTTCTATGCTTCTGTACTTTGCTTTTCATTTTCTCGTACTGGATCAATTTTTCTTTCAGCACTGGAAACGTGGCAGACCCATATAATATAGCCTTATTTGTCTCGTAGTCCGGTATTCCGTCAATAATATACTGCACTGACACATAGTCGGGGAATTTAGCTCTGCGACCTAGTTCCTTCATAACTAACATATGATAGTAGGTCTCATCCTTATGTTTTTTTCGCGCCGCCATTACTTCGTGCATCTCCTTAACGTTAACAGAATCTGGGAACTCCTTTTCCACCGCCGTCTTTAGCTCATTATACGTCTTAAATGTTTTTTCACTCTTCAACCACAGGGCCGCTGTGCCCGTGAGCGATCTCCGTGCTATAATCAACTTCTGCTGATTGGTCCACTGAAATATTTCGGCGTTATCTTCCAAATCTTGTGCCCACTTCGACGATGACACCGTTTTATCGTCGCCGCTGAATTTAGTGATACCATCCATGCACCACGCCGACATTGGCAAGTCGGAGCCGTCGTTATTCTTCTTACTCGGACTTCCATTACTCGTCATTTTTGTATTTTTTCGTCTTGCACGTGTTAATCGTCGCTGCCGTCGTTTTATTGAATCTTCGTAGATGCACTTCTTTGACCCTATCCCGGACGAGCCCCCAAATTTGTGGGATACAAGTCAAAGAAATAAAAATCACCGTCTTGTTTCAACACGTGTATTGCACTTCGTACGTCGTTATTTGAATGCTAACTCAGATCCCTTCGCTCCTGTCACACTCCTGTCAACAATGTCAAACCTCTCACTCGCACATCTTACCTTCTCGTTCATTCCTTTTGCGTTCCATTCCTACATTTATTTGTATTCAGTAATGTCTGAATCAGGAACAACAAATGGTATTTATTTAATAAATGAGAGGCAAGGTGAATGATCAGTGATCCTTTATTCGTTCAGTTAAACCTGTCATTCATTCAATAAGCGCCACAAGAGCTTAAGTGTAGAGTTAATTATTAGTTGCCGCACCTGTAGCGCTTTTATGCCACTATTATGAAGTTCTAATAGAACTATAGATTGCAAAAAGTTGTGCCCCTTTGGCTCCAAAGCGGCTGTATAAAGTCTGCAGTGCACGCTCTAGGGCTAGAGCTTGGCGCCTTTGGGAATAATCGGATTGGCTCCAAAGCTCTTAAGCAACAGTTTTGTGCTAGTTGGGCAAGCATTAAGCCAAGCATTTTTGTTAGTGATAAAATCTTCTAACTTAATTATTATAATATTCTTGAGTACATAGTGTACATAGAGTTGTAAAATTATTATTTGTTTAAATTTATATGGGTTAAAGACCTGAAATAAATGAATTATTATATTATAGTGTGCGTTTTACGCAAGTTTGGTTTTCTCGCATTTAGTTGGAGAAATCAAAAGGTTAGTGTTTATCTGATTAGTGATAAGTGTTTTCTCAACTTTAACCCTGATTCAATGCAATGATGAAATTCATTAAATTTGGTGGGGGAGCTGTTAGTCTGGGCGGAGCTCTACAGGGTCGCGCGGATGGCTGGAGCGCGTCTCCCTTCCTCTTGGAGGAAGCCAATCTTAGGATCAGATTAGACAAGTTAGACAGAACAGAACTAGGCCAATAGGCACAAAGGGATGATTGCAACTGGGACAAGCCCAGATTTGCAAGCACCACCGATTACATATATAAAAAAATATAAATATACCATCACGCCTGTATTCCCCGAAGAGTTAGGCAGAGGAGTACCAATGTACACCCACAGTTCGCGGGTATATTTAGGTCCCATGTAATAGGGGGCGAGCCTATTGTCATTAACCGGGCACAAAACCAAACTCCGAGCTGCTACTGAGAATTTCATAGAAAAACCCAATAACACTTTACACCGATTACATGATCATTGTAATTATTGGTGGTTGATGTCAATTTTATTGAAAAGGTTCAAATTGTATCTAAAGGGAGATGTGGATCTGAGTTACGAGAATTAATCCAGCAGCAAAGAGGTATTGCAACGCGTTTGATATTAATAATAAAACATCTAGAACTGACTGTGTATTTGTGTAAACACAATTAAACTATTTGGTTTTCCTTACTTGTTGGAATTATTCGGGATATACAGATCTACATAATTAAAAATAAAAACAAGTTTACTTTATTATGTTTACTGTTAGCAAACCGTTAGGTGCTTAGTAGTGTAAATAAATTTATATTATGAGAATCACATGAAGGGCCTGTTTGGATATCAAGGCCACCTCGGATATCTTCCAAGTGATGTGTTCCGTGACTATCACTCACTTGGATAAGATATTTGAGGTGGCTGGAATACCCGTTCACAGCCCTTTGCCCGCCACTGTGTATTGTATACTGTATTTTTTGAGACGGAGTGAAGGACCAGTACTGCTGAGCTTCTGCTGATAAAGACACAACAGGACGATAGTTTAATAAAAAATGTTTTGGCGCCAGTAAAATTGTTATGAACCGGTTGAAGCAATCGTTTTTCATTTGATTTGGCATTTATTATAATTATGTTATTTATTAATTTATTTCTATACTAATATTATAAAGCTGAAGAGTTTGTTTGTTTGTTTGTTTGTTTGTTTGTTTGTTTGAACGCGCTAATCTCAGGAACTACCGGTCCGATTTGAAAAATTCTTTTTGTGTTGGATAGCCCATTTATCGAGGAAGGTTATAGGCTATATAACATCACGCTACGACCAAGCGGAGCGGAGCAATCGGTAAAAATGTGGCAAAAACGGGGGAAAACAAAATCTTTTTGAGGGCTTTCGTTGCGTGCGCTGCATGAACGGTTAAAGTTACGCAAAAATAATGTATGAGAGAATTGTTCCTCTTAAAATATACTAAAAAAAAGTCCGCGGTAGTACATGCCTAACATTTAAGGTTGACTCACTATAGCCATTTTTATGGCCAGAAAATTTGTTTTAAAATAATGCATTATTTGCGAAGGTGTTTTTATGAACATAGTATTAATCCTTATCAATATAAATACGTTATTCATCACAAGTGTTTAATTTTGAACAAAATTGCCCTTTACATCATTTAATTTCAATGAGTATCTTAGGAGATATCACAGTTTTAAAATAACTTCGCACCAAAATAATGACTCTGCAAAACATTCCGTAGCTTATACCTCAGAATAACAGATTATAGGCTACATAACATCGCGCTAGATGAGCCACGGGAACAGATCAGTAACCAAAAACCTAACGTAACGCGGGTGAAACCGCGGGGCACAGCTAGTTAAAAATAAAAAGAAGTTTACTTTATTATGTTTACTGTTAGCAAACCGTTAGGTGCTTAGTAGTGTAAATAAATTTATATTATGAGAATCACATGAAGGGCCTGTTCGGATATCAAGGCCACCTCGGATATCTTCCAAGTGATGTGTTCCGTGACTATCACTCACTTGGATAAGATATTTGAGGTGGCTGGAATACCCGTTCACAGCCCTTTGCCCGCCACTGTGTATTGTATACTGTACTTTTTGAGACGGAGTGAAGGACCAGTACTGCCGAGCTTCTGCTGATAAAGACACAACAGGACGATAGTTTAATAAAAAATGTTTTGGCGCCAGTAATATTGTTATGAGCCGGTTGAAGCAATCGTTTTTCATTTGATTTGTCATTTATTATAATTATGTTATTATTGTTATTTATTAATTTATTATTAACTAACGAACTATCCGCGATTTCATCCGCGTTATGTTGCGTCTTTGGTTACCGCTCCGCTTACGTGTGTTGCAGCGTGATGTTATATAGCCTATGTTAATCAGGGATAATGTAGCATTCTAATGGTGAAAGAATTCTTGATAGCGGTCCAGTACGTTGTTTATTCGTTACATACATACAAATCTTTCCTCTTTATAATATTAGTATAAAAGTATAGATATAGATGATAAAGAAAATAACAAATATTATATTTCGCAAAATATTTTTTAATTTAATAAAGTAACATTTATTTCTGCTACTTATTATAGTAAATAATTCCTTTTGTGATACCTACCTACTAGATTATTACCAACCTATGTCTTATTACCACTCTGGAGCCTGTTGTATGATACATATGAACGTGACCACAGATATAAAAAATGGTGACACATGATAAATTAAAATATTTTTTATTTTTGTTTTTATTTTATGGTTTTGTAACAATGTTTATTCCTCGCTAGTGTGTTTTTCTTACAAGATTTTCGAAATTATACTTAACACAAAGCTTAACACTAATCTAAGTTTAGTAACAGGACAGCTGTTGAGCTGTTTTTAGTGTTTATCTTATTAGAGATTAGTGTTTTCTCTACTTCAACCCTGATCAATAAAATAATGAAATACATTAAAGGAGATGGCTAAATGGAAGTATCGAGCACTGCCCACTTATATGGAAATAACACATAACTGGAAAAGGTTGTTTACAACTGTCTCTAACTGCCAAAAAAACAGTTGCCTAGCAACGGTTTGTTTATTCTTTTTCCAATGTGGAGAAACTATATGTTATGTCAAACATGGTCTGTCAAACAAAACTATCTTAAAAAGCAATTGAGATACTTTATTATGTTTAATAGTTCACGAAAGTGCTAGGAAAATATTAAACACTACATAATTCATGAATGATTTTTTAAATATTATGAGGTTATGTAAGATTCATATACATTCCAAAATGTATCTGGCCCTGGGGCAGTCATTTAGCCATCACCTTTGGTGGGGCAGCTGTTATTCTGGGAGTAGCTCTACAGGGTCGCGCGAATGGCTGCAGCGCGTCCCCTTCCCCTTGGGGGAAGCCAATCGATTAGATAAAAATATCTAACCGAGCCTAATCTAATCAGATTAGACATGCCAGACATAATAGAATGATGCCTAAGGCATTAAGAACCGCCTTTGTACGGTATATTTTTTCATTTGTGCATAAAGTTTTAATAAACAAACAGAACTACTCTTAACTCTGCGAATTCTATTATTATTCGATAAATTCTATTTTATTAGTATTCTATTATTTGCCATCGATACGCTAAGAAGAAGAAGCTCTGCGAGTCTCCACCGAGTCAAGCGCAGCATGGTGGCAATAATGTACATAGATGTCGATTCTAGCAATGATATACCAGCATCTAAATCCACCAGCAGCTATCTAAGTTACCAAGAAGTTTTTTATCTGCACTTGGATAATTACTAATAAAATAATACTGCAAACGATGATTTCACAATTTACATCCCTTAGTAAAATAATGCTGTAAGCAATAATCCCACAATTTACGCACTTATCTACAATAATATCGCAAGTGATGATATCACAATGGTGCTGATTCTCTTGTTCACAAACTTAACTAAATTTGAGTTATGTTCATCTTTCTCTTTCCATTTAATTAAGAAAAGGACAGAAGATAAAATTTTAGTTAAGTTCTGTCAAATTAAGACACTCCATCAATAATTTAGACGCGATTAAAAACGTGGCGACTAGAAACACGCCAATTTTCTTCAGGCGTTCGCTGTCTAATTTGACAGGACTAAACGAATATGTATCTTCTGTCCTTTTCTTTAAGAAATTGAAAGAGAAAGATGCATTTAACTTAAATTTAGTTAAGTTTATAAACAAGAGAATCAGCACCAATGTACGTAGTTATATCAGATAATGCTGCAAGCAATGATCCCCCAATTTACATCCTTTTATAAAATAATGCTGTAAGCAATAATCCTACAATTTATCTGCAAGCGATGATCTCACAATTAATACAGATATTAGTAATGCGCCGACGACAAAATTAGAGATTTCGAAAAAAAAATACTAAAAATATATACATTAGCAAATTGTAATGTAAATTGTATTATCTCACATGAATAATTTTCCCCAATCACTGATATTTTAACACACTTACCTACTGCTTTCATTATTTCCAATTGCACCATTTTTTATTTGATACAATATTTTTTAATCATACAATATCACACACACATCATCATATCAGTCTATAGACATCCAGCCGCCATCATTTTATGACTTCTGAACAGTCTGATTATCAATCAGATGAACAATTACATAATTAGATCGGTTTCACTTACCTAGTGACATTTAATCCTTAATGATTTGAAGTAATCTCGTCCTCATACTATTCTCAACCCTACCCAGAATATTACTTGATTCATAATATTTGCAAGAATTTATAACTTAACTTAATTTTTAAACTTGAATTATGTGCACAGAGCGCTCGGTACATTAAGTAATGAACATGACAGATATCACAGAGCGCACGTGTCATGGACCACAGGTTACCAAATATTTCTTTATGAATGCGTTCGCGTTCATCTTTAAAAATTGTGATACAGCGAGTTGTGCAAGGTGCAAACTAAATAAAGACAAGATTACGAACATAATATTCCCCATTCACTCATAATTTCACACACACACGTCTTTCATTATTTCCAATAGCACCATTTTTTGTTTGGTACAATATTTTCTAATATCACAATATATCGTGGAATAGGCCTAACGGGGAAACCACGTTAAAAAAAAACGCGCCACGTGCACAACCTCAGAGGTGGTGTGGAAACGTGTACATTTTTTTTTAATCTCTATATTTCTAAAATGATTATTATTAGGGATAAAAGTTTTAGCACAAGTTTTATAGACAATTAGGCGATCTACAGTTTCTGTATGACCTATTTTTATGATAAAACTTACCAGTCAGCTGAAAAATGCAATAATAATAATGTTTGCGAACTTTGGCCAAAGTCAGGGTCGGATCGAGTAGGTAGAGTAAGTATATAGAAGAGTAGGTAGGTTAATTGGATAGGTAGGTAGGTAGGTTGATAGGGTATATTGGTAGGGTAAGTAAGTAGGCAGGTAAGTGCGCCTGGTTGTGCTCCTTGGAATCTTATATCGCACTGCATCCCTATTGATAACGGCTTGGTTTGAACATTTTTCTCCTCTATAAGATGGTTAAGTTGAATGGAAATCCACGGTGATGATGTATGATGCACGCGTCATATATTTATTATTCAGCAAGATAACAGTCTCAGACACAGTCTAAGATAGTTAATAAAAAGCGCAAGCACACCTGCACCATTACTAAAAACGGCTGCTGCAATTGCATTTACATTGTTATAAAAATAATACTATGATACAATGATCCTACAATTTACATAGTATCATAACATGATGCTACGAGTGATATTCTCACAATTTATCAAAGATGCAAAAAAAAAACATGGATATAAATAAAATAATGCTGCAAGCAATTATCTCATAATTTACATAATTATGTATCACTCACTGACGACAACATTAGATGTGTAGTATGCAAATTGTATATTACGTAGCAGGATGGTTTTTAGTCAGTAAAAGTCTGACACTCCCTCCCGCCCCGCCCAGGACGGGTGGGGGGGGGGGGGTAATTTGATGATTTTACCATCTTAAAAAAAAACGCATCATCATCATAATAATTATCCATCAGGTGAATCATTTCCCCCAACCACTCATATTTTCACACACACACCGCTTTCATTATTTCCAACTGCACCATTATTTATTTTGATAATTAAAAAAATGTTGAGTCATACAATACAAAAGATAAACCACGTTAATAAATACGTGCCAATTGCATTACCTCAATGGTGGCGTTAAAACGTGTATAAAATAATAAACTTTTTGAATCGCTATACATATCTTAGAAATTATGATTCTTCGGTATGATAGAGCAAGCACAAGATTTATAAATAATTGTGCTATTTACCATTTTTGTCTGACCTTTTTTGTGGTTTATAACAATGTTTATTCCTCGCAAATGTGTTTTCCACACAAGATTTTCAAAATTATACCTAACACTAACCTACATTTGATGTGAACAAAGAACAAGAAACAACTGCCCCGCGTTGGTTTGGTGGTCGCAAGTGCATACCTACTTTCGTACTGGTCCCGGGGTTCGATTCCCAGGCCGAGCAGTGTTATTGGGTTTTTCTATGAAATTCTCAGTAGCAGCTCGGAGTATAATATCTAAGCAAATACCAAAGTTCAGTTTCCTGCACCTCATCGGGCGGGAGGAAACGCCTGATGAGGTGTCACCATTGCGAGGATCAAAGAAAATTTTAAATTTAATTTTGTGTAAAGATTTTCGAAATTATACTTAACACTGACTTACTAAAAATAACCTCAAAACTGATCTAGAATAAACAACGTCCATTTCATTTGAACAAAGGAATGGTGAATCTGATAATACTAAATTCTTAGGGTCAAGATCGGTAAAAAGATGAAATGGACAACACATGTTGAAAAGAATGTATGCAATTCGCTTAGCATGACACCGTCCCTTAGAGCTTAGAGTATCACGACGCCGTCACTTGGTGTGCAGTAGTTTATAAAATATATACTCGATTGTATGCGTATTTATGTACTTTATTATTATTATTATAAAGAGCCTTTCTATACCTTGTATAACTTAAGTAAAATCTCAAATCGCTCACAATATTAATGGATGTGTGATGTCAACATTGCGATACGGACGTATGTCGTGGGGAAACTCGACTGACAGACAAGTGGTGTTCTAAGCACAAAAGAAATGTATGAGAAATGTATCCTTGTCTCTATATTTACGAAGTAGCAAGCTATGTTAAAATAAATATGGACCTAAACTACCCAGAGCTAACGTCACGACAATAAAATATGCGATACACCACATAAAAAAGCTATTTCCTTTAAAAATATATTACGGTATAGCACTCAAAATTTACAATAAAGTGCCTAAACTCGTCATGGAAATTAAAGATATGATGATCTATTTGAAACCGAAATACACGATTTGTTTGATTAGAACGTTATCATAATATAATGAGCAATTAATTATTTATTTTTCTGAATTTAATTGTTAGGAAAGTACATATGTAACTATTATCATTCATTGGCTATAGTTTTAAAAATGTCAGGTGGGCGGAGGGATGGTCAGGTAACCGGAGCTTGCTTGATGATCCCTTCACCCCCAGCATCTGTCCGATGCTGGGTTTGGCGAATGGTTTAGGGGGGAGCGCAGGTCGCCAAGATCCTCTAAACAAGGCCAGTGGACTATCCTTCCCGAGGTTGCCGCCCGTTATAGGCCGAGTACCTTATGTAATCGGCATAACAAAAACCTCTGGCCGCTTCAATATCCTAACCCAAGTCCAATCCCTACTTCCCTTGACCAATCCCACACAACACCACACACAGGCACACAATACAACACACAGTTTTCCCAAACCTCTCTTCTTGGCCACCTTCTGTGGCCAACGAATCCACGACGTTTGCCCAGCCCCAAATCCCAACAATGGAAGCACAATAATATTAAAGACAGTTATCAACGTGATACTTAAAAGGCTTTTCAGGTCCCCACAAATTTACTATCCCCCTAGTACGTCAATGATTTATCGTCAGTGTCACGCTGCATGTTCACAAATCCATATAAATTAAACCTGACTTCTCTAACCTACTCTCAAACGTATTGTACATGTCCCTCTTCCTAACGCTATCAGTCTTCTGGCCAGACGATGCCCCTCTTGCTAACACGCACATATCTGCAATAAAACAACGAGGTACTGCGATATCAAGATCTCACCTCTCGTTCATGCAAAAGCACCACGAGAAATTGACTTTTCTTCCTGTCATACAATGAAACCGAAGAATTCTTAAATTAACAAAAATATTGTTCGTACATGGCCTCCCCCCACACATAAGTTCCCACTCACAATAATCACAATCTCACTATTACACACATACACCATTTCACCGTCACACTCACATCTCATGTCACCATTACTATCACACTTCATATCACCATCACACCCACACACCTCACTACACGTATTGCCCACACTAATACACACTTTAACATTGTTTATTTTGTGTGGTAACAATGGACCAAATTATTCTTATTGTTTACCCCAGCAGGCAATGGTAGCCATTACTAGGAGAGAATTTACATAATTTAAAACGGTTTCGATTTTTTTTTAAATATTATATTTTTGTTCATGAGTTATTTAAAAAATATGAACCAATAACTCATGAAAATTAATCTCTAAATTGCTCTCAATTAAGATTTCAAGACTTCTTTCATTAATTGCTGTCATAGTGCATAAGCACATAGTAGATAGTCATAAGTAGGTATTTCATGCATTTCAAAATATATTGTTGTCAGTTGACCCAAGCGACGGTGATATAGCACAGTACAAGATGTCGTACATAGCGCACAGCCATTGCAAGTATCTTAACTACTAGTATGAACTTAACTGGAAAAACTGGAAATAGTTTGGTATGAAGTATCTTAGCTACTAGTAGGTGCTAACCGGGTATATTTTTGGAAGCATGTAATGCTGTCGTAGTGTATTTTAATATTCTGGTCCATCAGATCAGACAAGATCACACACAACGTGGCAATACCGCTAGGCTTTTGGCTACTTGTCCTATTGACAGCAATGCGGAGCAGTAGCTCGATGCCCTGTGATATATTAACATTGGTGGGAGAGCTGTTTAATTTGGGTGGAGCTCTACAGGGTCCGAGCGCGTACGGTGGAGCGCGCCCCTTCCCCTTAGGGCAGTAGTGCGATTCTCTAAAATACAAACTCGAAAACGAGTCTCACTAAAGTGATCGCGCTCACTTCGATAACGAACCAACTTGTCATTGGTTTAGTATTCATTCGCCGTGGTGACGTCACCGGCGTGATCGTGTTTAACAGAATACCATTTTGTAATCTCACTGCGGATTCAGCTTTCGAATTACGAAGTGAGGCTTAGAGAATCGCACTGCTCGAGTCGGCAACCTGCGGCTATTTTAAATGAAATGTCAAACATATTTTGCCGTAAATTACAACATTGAAATGATTTTCTTGCGACTCTTTAAAAACTTAAAAAAAAAATGGGACAATTTTGGCTCTTTAGTCTCAAACGGTTGCCGACTCCTGCCTTAGGGGAAGCCAATTTTAGGGTTAATGTAACTTTACTGTTTACGTTGTACGAACAGCTGTAAATGATCTGTCTGTGTATGTTGATAGTCTTCATGATATTACGATTATGATTGTTTATGAGTCTCCCACTTTATTAACCTACTCCCGCTATACTAACCAATACACGGGATTTGATGAAATCTCAACAAAGATTCTAAAACAAGTGTCACACATAATTACACCCGTGCTTAGTTTTATAATGAACCTGTGCATAGAGTATGGTCACTTTCCACGAACATTATTGTACCACTTCATAAGAAAGGTGATAAAGGAAACCTTTCAAATTATCGTCCAATAGCATTAATACCAGTATTACCGAACATTTATGAAAAAGTAATTTATAAATCTCTAAACTTGTTTTTTTGAAAGTATCATATACCTATGTACTTGCAAAGGAACAGCATAAATAAATAAATACTACCAGCCTATAACTGTCCCCCTGCAGGGCAAAGGCCTCATCTCATACTGAGAAGGCACGAGCATTTATCACCACGCTTGCTCAAGGCGGATTAGCAATTTCAGACTTATATTAATTATAAGTCTAGGTTTCCTTACGATGTTATCCGAAAGTTGGTTATCTGACGTCGTAGACTTCACGGCGTCTCAATATTGTATTATTCTTATCAGAAAAGTATCAAATCATTTATTTGTAGATCAAAGGTTAAAAAAACCCTTTTTTTTAAACACAAAAGCCTCCAAGAACTAAAAAGAGAAAAATAAATTTAGCTTTGGAAGTCGGAGGCAATACAAAACAACAAACAGAACCAAAGCCGCCGACTTCCAAAGCTAAAGTTTTTTTGTAAAAAAGTTTTTTTAAAAATTTTCTAATAAGAATAAAACAATATTGAGACTCCGTTTAGTCTACGACATAAAATAACCAACTTTCCTAAATAATCGTCAACCCAGTTGCGGGTAAATGTTAAGTTAAAAAGAGAGATTGATAAACATAGTGGTACATAACAGGGCAGGTAAATGAGGTATGGGTTTGTTACAGTTTGGTAACTTAGGTGGACACTGGATCTTCGACGAGATGCTGCAAAAGTGAGAAAACATCAGTAAACGCGACTAATAATCAGTGATGAACATAATAAACCACGTATTGCAACAAGCTGTGAGGTGAATATTGCATTAAGGCGCTTTGCACATGGAGCAACTTACGTTGAGGCAACTATCAACACCTTAAAAGTTTCCTGTAAAAAGTTGATAGTTGCTGTAACGTTTACGGTTGCCGCAA